>CM074588.1:6007500-10807500 GCA_037305975.1 Chrysolophus pictus
CTGCCTTGGAAGAAACCTTATCATGGTGGTAGAAGAGAAACATAGCTGTTCTTCCCATCCCAGCAAGTCTGCCCATTGCTGTGCCTCACCGGGCTTTCCTTGGCTTCTCTACTGCTGGAAGAGAAGACTCAGTTCGAGCAAATCATCCAAGTAGTAGTGGTGGTAACGGTAATAATTATGCTGCTGCAAAGCAAATGCAGGTACCTCACAGCAGACCTAAAATTAGTTGTGTGAAATACTGGTGAAGTCAACTGCTTTGGTCCATCTTTTCTCTCATTTACCAGTCAGTTTGGTGTGATATCAGGAAGAAAGTGGACATGAAGACCTAGCCTATTCTGGCTTCCTACCCTTACATCTGGTTGAGAACATCTCCATTTGGACCGTGACTCACAAACTGGGGGTGGGATTGCAAGAATATTGTGGCCAGCAAAACTTCAAAATTGTATTCTCATGAAGCCTTGGTTTTCCAAGGATGTATGGCTGTAGTCAAAGATCCGTGACCCATGTGGTCATGGGTCACCCTAATGGCCAGTTGTGCTGGTACTTTATTTGAGAGGGAGCACTAATGCATTTTTTCTTCTCTAAAGCTTTTTCACAAAGCTTGAAGATCCTTCATATCTTGAACATCTCCACCCCTCTATCAAATCAAGCTGAAAGTGTGGGTTGAAAATTATTATTAAGACAGACAAATAGGCAACTCTGCCTCCTTCTCTGTCCCATCTTTCCCCCTAAGCACATGCTAATCAGCCACTTTTCATTAAGGAACCAGGATTAAAGATTAGGATGTCAAAGAGGGCAGTCCACCTCCAGGGGCTTTGTCTCTCCCTCAAGCCGGTGCAGCCCCTTCAGTCTGGCTTTGAAGAGGCAGAATACATCATGTGTTGCAGCCCAGTTTTCTCAGAGTAGTTGCTCTGCTTTTCCAAATCTTTGCTTAGAAAAAAACTCTGTAAATTTTTCTGGTGGTGCTTAGAAGTTTTTTCCTAGTAATCAGCACAGAGATAGCTGAACAAAAGTACGGTCAAGCCTGGGAGAAAAAAAAGAATACATGAAGACAGATTATAAGAGACCAAATATATTACCCTTTAAATATGGAAAACTGCAGAAACTAAGAGGATATTTGCAGAAATCTCTCATTAGAGAGAGCACAGAGGAAGCATCGACAAGATTGCAAACTGACTGGTGTGTGATTGCTACATAAGAAAGGAACCAAAGCTGTCCACCAGTGGAGACCATCACATCTGCAGCATTGTAACACAGGGGGCTCACAGGGGGCTCAACTGATTACAGTGGAAGGTTTCTCCTTGCGGCACTAGAACCAATGACACGTGCTCCATATGGATACAGACAGAAGGCTTTGCAGCTCCACAAGGATAATGGGATGAGATGAAGGAGAGGCAGTAAAAAAAAAAATTCCTGAGATGTTCTATTCTGTTATGGCAGCTTTTTGAAAACTGGGATGTTTCTATGTTTTGTGGTCTAATCTTTTCATCAACAGATCCTAATTCTTCAAAAGGCAGAATCCTTTACAAAATATACTTGCCTGAAGGACAGTGCTTGCTCCTGACAGACTGCTATTGACTCAAAGCTGTCCATGAAAACACTGGTGTTTGGTTTTAGACCTTTTTGACTTTGATCCAGTATAGCTTTCTGCTTCCTAAGAAATTGTACTTCCCAAAAAGTTTGGGCTATTGTAAAACTTGAGAAGAAAAGAGAATGAATCTACTGTCCTAGAAGGGTAAGGAACAAGCTCTGCGACCCAGCCATCTGTATCTCTGCAGAGCAGTGGGGAACACCAAGAACTGCTCCAGGGCTTCATTTCCAATGACAGAAATGCCTACAAGTCGTCCATGTTATTCCTTATCTACATCTCCAGTGAGCTTTATGCAGATTTCTTCCCTTATCCAGTGAGTGTGACTGTCAACACTGATCAAACCCTGGTCACTCCAGTAGACTGGCTCTGACCTGTTGAGCCTGCTCTGGGGAAGCTGTAATGGAAATGCATATTGAGTCAGTATTGCAGAGCAACAAGGAGCATGGAGCAGGGCGCCTCAGCCTGGTGGACTGTAAAGAGAAAGCCTAACTTAAAAACAAGAGCCTGGCACATGGAGCTGAGCTAAGTCTTTGAGTCCTACCACTGCCCAGAGTGATCCTAATGCCCCAAATCTACCTGGTCGACATGGACCACACTTTGAGAGTGGCACTGAGTGACGTCTGGGTTGGAGGTGGGGACTCAGTTTCCCTGCTGATGAAATGAATCATTCTGAGATTGACCTCTTCCCCAAGGAGCCATTTAGGCATTGTAAAATCAGAACACAAATGCTGGCTGTGAGTAGCAGTCCATTAGCCCTATTTATTGCAAACCAAATAATTAGCTTAGACATGCATCAGCGGCTCTTGATTGCATATGAAATAACTGTCTTATTGCACAGAAATGAAATGTGTTTATGAGGATGGCTCAGGTGTCACCTCAACCTCAATATTGGAGAGGAAAGGAATAAAAAAAAAAAAAAAGAAAACCCAGCCATTTCAATGTGTTGCTCAGCAACAGAATTTGCGGGGGAAACAATCTAGGAATGAAGGAATGAGCATTTCCAAGAGAACAGGTTATTTCAGGCAAGACATCAGGGACAAGCAAATGTCACACAGGCAGAGAACTTTTTTCCTCCTTTAATCAATAATTTAAACCAGACATTTTGGGTGAATCAGCATTCAAGTTAGATGATTGAAAAAACGGCGATCCCAAACCTTTACAAAAAGTCACACTGCTGAAAAAATGTTTATTTGTTTGTGTGAGGGAAACGTTAGATTTACTAGACACCGAATTAAAAATTGAAAACGTTCTTAGAAATGCCATGTGCGCACTTAAAGAGGGAGATGATGTAATGCCAACATTGCTATGTTGTACAGCATCTCTACCAGAACAATCTCGTATTAATTTTGTTGTTCTCTTTCCCACGTGCCCTCCCCACCCTCCCTTCTCCTTTCTCTTCCAGGACAAGACGAGCGCTCTGAGTCTCAGCAATGTGGCGGGGGTTTTCTATATCCTCATCGGTGGGCTCGGACTAGCCATGCTGGTTGCCTTAATCGAGTTTTGTTACAAGTCCAGAAGTGAATCAAAGCGGATGAAGGTGGCAACCCATTCCCAGGCCTTTCACACCTTCTCTCTGACACCACCCTGGCTCCAAAGCTGCCTTCAGAGACGGATGCAGCCCAGAACATGGGTGGAAGAAAAGACATAGGGATAATGAAGTGGTCTTATTATTTGACTTGCTAGAAAGAAATAGGAGCACCAGAGGAAGCTAAGAGAGGATAAATGAGCCCTAACCCATGAGCTGATGCAAGATCAGACATGTGGCATAATACTCATTCAAAGTCCAGATATAGAGTGAAATCATAGCACAAATGGTAACAGGAACACATTGCCATTCCTTAAAGCAGGCTATGGCAATGTGTGTGCAGCATGGATGAAGTGTGTTGGAGTTGGTGTGATACAGCCTTTACTGCAGTAAAAAAAATCCCCCAACCCAAGCAGTTAACAGCAAGATAGATCTGGGGTAGTGTAGTAATGAATCAGATCCTGTTGTTCCCTCTGCCGGCATCCTGTTGGCACTATTTGCAGGTAGGCAGCAGTGACAGATGCTCAGAGCATTTGCCAGATTTCTAGCCTTCAACCCTGGTTGGACAACGTTCTCCCAAATAGGTACCCTGGGTAGGTGCAGTGGGATCTCCAAAGTCAGAATTACGAGTTTTCAGAAGGACAGACTGTGCTCTGATGTCTCCTGAAATGTCTTTTTCTCTATTCTGTCATGGTCTAGCAGCAGAGTACTTCCTAAGGCCTGGGAGATTTGTTTCAGCCCTAATTCCTGATGTGCCTAAATTTGTGTCCTGTCAAGAGGGATTAGATTTGAGAGCCTTGGGAACGCACATTTAATGCAGCATCTGTGGAACAAGAACTTCTTGACTCAGATGACTAGCAGAGGTGATCCCTTACACAGATACCATTGTGCAGAAGGGTGCAGCAGGATCTGAGCTGTAACAGTAGCACATCCAGTTTTTACTTTCCATGAGCATGGAAGTCAGTATATTATAGGAAGCATTCAGCAGGTTTCATAAAATTTAGAGAGATTTTCACTTTCCTGGGCACTCAAACTTACCCAGAATCAAAAAGAAAGTAAGCAATCATTCCTTTGGGCTTTATGCCACCGTTTCACAACATGCTTAACATTTTGTCAGCACTAATAACATTTCTCATTCACTGAAAACGTGCAATAACTCTTTTTGACATTGAGATTCAGGAAATTCTACAGGCAGTGAGAGCACAAGGACAAGAGAAGGTGTAAAAAATGAAAATAGCCATAAATGCAAAGAAATCAAAAGAACTTTATCTCTTGGTTTAAGAATTCTAAGAAACTAGATTCCTTAGATCTTGTAAAACAAGTGCTTTGGACAGTATCTGGAGCAGGAAGATGAGAATTAGTTTCCTGAATTAGGTTTGCACTTCCTAGCTACCTCAGTTATCTCTGTAGACAAAAACAAAGGCACATGTTCAGTTTCTCGCATGTGGAAAGTTAAACATATGCTTGCAGTGAGTCAGAGCCCATCATACGTAACAGTACAGGAGTAGTGATAGCATATATATGGGAGAAAGTGCACAGTACCTCTGAGCAGATCCAGTGTGATAGTTCTGATGTTGTAGAGTTTGAATAGTCTTTGCACATGGCACGTTTGCTTTATACTCCAAATTATTGCAGAAACATTTAATTTTGAATGTAGAAGAGGTGTAAATTAACAGAGAAGGTGCAGAAGGCACATGCAGAAAGTGAGAGTGAATGAAGGCAGGGAAGAGAAAGAACAGTGATAGAAACACAACACAATTTTTTTGTATTGTAATTTCTCCAACATGGCTAAGGACAGGGGGAGACCCCCCCGTCTTTCCTAAAAAGGGTTTTTGTTTAATCCCACAGCAATCAATCAACGAAGCCATACGGACATCAACCCTTCCCAGGCCGGCTGCAGCAGGAGGCAGTGGAGAAAACGGACGTGTGGTCAGCCACGATTTCCCCAAATCCATGCAGACGATCCCGTGCATGAGCCACAGCACTGGCATGTCCCTGGGAGCCACGGGATTATAATTGGCCTTTTGACCCATTGCCTGGGTGAGAGCAGGGACAGCCCAACTCCACCCCCTCCAGAGCCAAAAACAAACCCAACACCAACAAGACAAATGACGATGACAGAAGGGACAATTGGATGGATCTTCTCGAGGAAATCAAATCTATTTCCCTTTTTCTTTTGCAAACAGATCCACCGGCAGGAGAACAGAAACAGGTCTGTACTGCAATAAGGAGAGCATAATGGGATTTAACAGACTCGTGAACCATCCCTGATCAAAGAACCACTGGAACACTAATGAGGACTATGCCATTTTGTTTTAACTTGGTTGTTAATAAGTCTTAGTGTGTGCAATATATACATTTTTTCTTACTAATTCCTGTGGTGTCAGGGTAACATCAGTCCTTTCCCCTTTCCCTGCTCAGCCCTTTAATCTGGTTTAGTTTGGGATGCAAACCGTAACATCTGAGCTACTAACAGCAAAAAGAAATTCCAATGAATGACGAGTTGAACTCCCAGCAGGGTGTCAACATCGACCCCTTTTGTCTATCGTGATTCTGTTGTGAATTTGGGGTGTGGAGTTATTGCAACAAGGCAGACAGAGCTGCGAATGGCTCTCCCTGCAACAGGAAGGACTCGACGCAAGAAGAAACTGAAAAAGAACATGAGGCTGTCTTACAGAGGCGAAGATATGAGTGAGTTTGGAAACCCCAGGTAACCTGATGATAAAGTGTTAATTCTTCCAGAGATGGTGAGTGGCAGTCCAAGAGAAGAATTATGTGCCTGGAGAGGAGAGCATCATGCATGGCGTATTAGAGCAAGTGGCTGGTCTAAGATCATGGTAGCTGCTGTTTATGGAAGAGAGAAGATAAATGCAGTATTCCCCTTACATGCCACTCTCCTGCCTAGGATACTGGGGGCTAATAAGCAATTGTGAACCCTTTCTTCATTGCTTAGCTTCTGTGTATGCTCCCTTTTTGGTGGTCACATAAGGGAACCACCTTGAGCCGGGAATATCATCTCAAGACATCCAGTTCTAGATGGCTGCCTATTAACCAGTAAAACACACTAGAAGTCATGGGGCTGCAATGGGAATAACCCAGCCTTTTTGCTCTGAAATCCCTTTATGGCCATTTTTCTAATGAAAAGGGACATATTTTAGACAGTTGGCCAGAATGGCTTTCTGGAAGGAACTGCTGAAGCAAACGTAAAGGAGATCCTATAAGAGCTTCATTCAAGCATCCATGACATACGATTGCATCAGAGCTGGTCAAACTTAACCTTCCTGTCAAGCTGTGGCCTGTTCTCTGGTTACAATGCCAAACGTAGCATATTCCCACTCGTGTATCCTTAGCGAGGGGAACGCATCCCCAAGCCAGGAAAGCAGATTGCTGACACCAAACTCGGTATTGCAGAAATTCATACTGAAGGACAGGCAGCTGGGAGCCCAGCTACGGGAATCAACGGGACAAGGATGGCTTTCCAGAACCACACACAAGATTCATTCTGTGAATCTTTGGCATGGACACTTCCCATCCTGGTGGGCCTGAGATGCTTCCCCAAAAGTGAAGAATCACTACGGGAGTATCTAGAGCAAGAGAAGATCTGCAGGGCAGGGACCACAGTGAATCTACCCAGCCTTGTCCCATCACCGATGGCACATAAAGTTCAAAACTTCTCTCACTCAGCAAATATCTGCCCGGGGACTGAGCTGCTATCGGAACGTTCTGAACTGCTTTTTTCTCTCTCTCTTTTTTTTTTTTTCTTTTCCCCTTCCTGCAACGTAGCAAATGAGGAGCAGAAAAGGAAGAGATGCAAGTGAAGACGAAGTTATACAGGCTAATGACTGGCACAAGTTTATGAGGAGGATTGGCCCATACAGCTGTCCATAGGGCTGGAAACTGCCTGAATACCAGTTTCCATTAGTGTACTCTGTAGAGCAATACGTTTACCACCTTTAACACCAGCCTGGTCCAAAGCATCTGTTCCATCTACCTGCTTGTCTTGCAACGCTTTGGACACCAGCAAGTCAAAGAATCAAGGTTTGAAGCTCAGGCACAGCATGTCTTGTGCCAGTGTGTTTTCCTTTCTCTGCTGCTGGAAACCATTGTGGTCTTCACTTCTCATCACCAAACATGAGTTCTGTCATCAGCTGCTCCAAACACCTCTACAAGTCACTTTGTGTATTATCACTATTTTTAGTCCACTTTCCTTAACTTTAACTTCAGTTCTATGTGAGCACTAACATAGTCGGAGCAATCCTTCAAGCTAGCCTGCTTCCATGTCCAAAGCTCTCGGAGTCATCTGCTGTCTCAGATCTTGCCACATCCCAGAGAAGGCTGCCAAGCCTTTCAGTGCTCTGTCCTCCTCCAAAGACATGATCACCATGGTGGCAGGTCACAGGGAGCCCAGCTGGGCACGCAGACATCGATGGCATTGTGGGAAGCAGTGCGCCTGTGCCAGAACTGGCTACCTGTGACATGAAGATGTGGGATGCGGTCTTCAAAGGCTTTTGATCAGTGACGGGGTTAAAAAAAAAAAAAAAAAAAAGAGGAATAGGACAAAAGCGTGGAAAAATGTTAACTTGTAATATGTATTTTTACTACACTTTTCTTAAAAATAGAGTAACGGTAAAACTCTTAAAGACATTGACATTTTTTCTCAACAGGAATCCATATTTAACAGTTTTGGCTTTCATTAAATTTTGCTCTTTGGTACCTGGATCTTTTATTTACCAGCTATATTTGTTTTAACTCTTTTTGTTTTATTTTCCTTTATTTCTTTTTCTTTTGTCACTTCTGCAAAGGATTTTGCTTTAAAAAACTGAACAGTGTTTTTATTTGCACATTCTCTTTTCAACACTTTTATTGGCAATTATTATTTACACAAGAGTGAAACTATCAGCTGGAATTTTAGCACCAAGGATCCATGATCCATTTTTCATACCTGTCCACGCTGTTTTGTGCCAGTGCTGGATGTATGGACGTGAAAATGATGTTACCCCTCAGGCAATATTACCCAACCTGAATCAAACAAAATTTCCTTCATTATTGCTGTGTCTGACTTGTGAACAGCAGCCAAATAAACTGCTTCAGGTTGAAATTGGGAATCTATCTAATATTTTCCCAAGAGTCAGGAAGCTAAACATTCACTGGGTTCAAAGTTAAATATTATACTTACTGTTCAGGGCTTTATGAGGTTATTTTCTGAGGAGGGCAATTTCAGCATTTTAGCTTGTTTTTACAGAGGGAAGTTCTGGTCAGCTGAGAGAGAATTCAGAACCAGCACTGGTCCAAAAATCCACGCCAGGATTGGTTTTCCTGGGAGCTGTCATGCTGTTTCAGAAGCTCAGACATTCAAGATTTTTCTCACTCAATTTTCACGCAATTAACCTGCTTAATTCCTCTTTCAAAAGTCTGCTGAAGTGGGAAAGAGAGTGGGATTTAAAGCACCATGGACAGCTGTCAATGCTCACTACTAATGCCAGTGCTACATTAGTGCCATGCTCTGAGGTAGCCCTTGGTGTCACAAATGTGGAAGGACATCCCTTCCCCATGGCATCATTCCTAAGTGTTGGCTGGGGAAGCTGAGACACCCAAGTGCCTTCAGCCAGGCATCTCAGCTCACCCCACAGGGCTGTGGTTATAGAGGTCTCCAACATTCCCAAGGGGGTTTCACCCGCTGGTAAGTTTTAGGAGGAGGATCAGCAAGGGCCAGAATTAATGGAAATGGACTGTGAACCCTCAGGCTTCAAAGCACAAGAAACTCCAAATCGAGAGGCCTGAGAGAGAAGTTTTCCATGGGCAGACTATGCTGCATCAGCCCATTTTGGTCTTCTGCACTTGTTTGGACATCCAGTACTATATGATGGGCTTGAAGCTAACTCAAAATGCTCTCCTTGCTCCTTCGGTGGTTTGCTCTTCATTCCCAGTGAGATTGCAGACATGCACAAGAAATTTTCCTTTTTCTCTTGACAAAAGCAGGACAAAATTCCCTTTTGGCAAAAGCAAATATCCCTTATGAAAAAGTCACCAGCAAAAACAAAAACAAAAACAAAACAGCAAAAAAACTGAATACTGAACAGACACATCACTCAATCCATGCTTTTGCTATGGGATCAGAATCTCAACACCAGGGCACAAGGCTGGGATGATCCAAAAGAATTTGTCTCAATTTGTTTGTGCATGCATATACTTGTCAGCAAACACAACAAAAAACTCTTGTCCAAGCTCAGTGAAGGGATAGGGAAGGGGTACGTACAGCAATATTTGCTGTAACCCAGTGGTCACCATTAAACATCCTGATGCATGATTCTCATACATTGGTAGCACAGAGGCACATGTCAGAACTCAAGTGACACATCACAGTGAGGTATGGATATTCTTCTCCAACATGGCATGGAAATTACTCTGAAGCAGCACCTTGGAAATAGTAGAGTAGATGGCTTCAGGCCTTTTCTATCAGCAAATGTAACAGATTTACTGCAAATACCTTTCCGAGACTTGTGTGGCCTGTTCTTTGATGGCTGTTGTAGCTGCAGACATCTACAGATTCCCCTTTTGCCTCTATGTTACTTATGGGCTCAGATCAATTTTCCAAACATCACTGATGGTTCTGTGGCTTGACAGCCTGCTGCAAGTGCAAGCCTTCATGCCTGCATCTCTGGTAGCCAGTTAATCAATTAACAGAAAAGCAATGATGTCACTGTGCCATTCATGGCAGCCCACTGATCTGCAGCAGGGCAGGGCTTTGCAGGGCAAAATCCACATGCAGATCCCAGTTCAAAAAATGTTAGTGCCAAAGCTGCTTGGGCTACAAGGAAACTGTTGGTCATGTTGCTCCAGCACCACCCCTTTATCTCCATCCCCATCTCTCCTTCCTTTGTCTGTCAGTCCCACCTACATCACTGCAGCATGTGATAGGCTCTCATATGTATGTACATGGTGGTGGTATTCTTATGGATAGCTCTGTAACACAACACAGCCAGCCCATGAACTCCTTGGGATGGGAAGAGAGATGCGAATCCAGCTGTGTCCAAGGCAGAAGTGATCCCACAGCCTATCACACTGCTGGGCAGCAAGGAGACTTCAGTGGAGTGGTGCACACTTCAGTGTCCCAGCTGCAGAGTTGGGAAAGGGTGGCAGAAGGTAGCAATGGCTGTGATAAGCACATTCCATGCATACAAATAACATGTGAAACCTGGGTGAAAAAAGAAAATGGCAATCCAAGATTAAGCTATGTAGCAGTCCTAATGCCAGGGACCTCATCCTCAACAACAAAATTCTGGTTGAAGACAAAGAGAAAGCTGAAAGGAAGAAAAGACAATCTCTTACTAGCACAGGCAGGATGGATTTGCAGGAGTCACAAAGGAACGGTGACCCCATTTCTCTGCAGGAACACATCTTCCAAGTCATGCAAAGAAGGGCAGAATGACACAGGAGGGAATGCTCATAGCTGAGGGCATGCAGCACAGTGCATCCATCTCCATCCTGTGCAGAAAACAAGTCAAGGTGGTGCACACCTGTCCCAGGGAGTCTTCACTGCCCCAAGTGTGCCTGGCTCAGGCCATCCTCTGTACTGGGCTGCTACCAAGGGAGCTCCCAGCCATGTGCAAAGGGAAAGCTGTCCCCAGAGCAGGGAAATGCAGCAATCCTCACCCCGACAGGGGATACTGAGAAGTTTAATTAGCCAATGTTTGCACTAATTGGGTAGTACACACACATATGCATACTCATATATTAAGAGAAGCTTTTGATGGCCCAAATTAGCTGTCAAGGTACCTCTTCATTCCTAAGGATCAATATTGTATAATGTAACAGCACAGAGTGTGTTCATTACTCTGCAGGGCTGGTTTAACATGCTGTCTGGATCCCTTTGGCAGCATTTCCTCCTCCGTTTGAGCTGGCATCAGAATTAATGGCATGTCGTGTTCTATAAGTCCTGACTTTTTAGATGAAAGGTGCACGGTGTTGTTCGCATCAGTATTACAGCGTAATAAATCAATGCTTTCCTGTTGGAAGGATTTCAGACAATTTCACAACTTGCTCTCAGGAACTCAAAAGATGACCTATCTGCCAATGGGCCGAAGGAAAAAAACAAAACAAAACAAAATAATAATAATAACATCTGCAGTATGCTGTGAGTAGGGCTCTGGAGCCAAATATCAATCCCAAAGCTCCACCAAGCCCTGTTGCACAAGGTAGTGCACAGCTCAAGGAAACAATATCTCACCACCAAGAAGTTGTGGGGCAGGGACAAAGCCTGATATCATTCAGCAAAAAGGAGACAAAAGCAGAGTGCCAGATCTTCCAGTTTGAGGAAAAATAACAGGAAAGGAGAACAAGAGCAAAGGCAGAGCATGCCAGGGCAGAACAGCAGCAGCCACTGCTGGGCACTTATTTTATGACATCTTTACAAAGTAAACCGTAAATTCCTCTGATCCCAGGAGCTCTTGTGCAAGATGGGGAGAGGCTGAACTTGAAAGAGAAGCCGTTTTGCTGCCTCAGATTAGCTCAAACTGTGTGACAAGCTTTCCCCACTTCAAAACCGATGTTGTTAGCTTCGAAATCTGCATTATTAATATTTCAATGTGAGTCCCATCAGGAGCTGCCGAAAGAGCTCTCCTGGACTCGTGACAGCTCCTCGTGTTTGATTCTAATCATATATGAATGCATGAGTTAAGAAGACATCATTAAAAGTACATTAAGTTTAATTATGCTAGCAGCCACAGACAGTGGGAGCATTGGCTTAATGCAGGATGCGTAATTACATCAGAGCAAATCCATGGGATTCATATTTGTTAAAGAAAATGCTACTGGTCTGGTTGTGTCTCTACAATGGGATCCAGTAAAGGGAATGGCTTTGAGGGCTGCTCCCACCCACCCTTCCTCAGTACCTCTGCACACTGCTGAGCCCTGGTGCAGCTCGTTGCACAGCACACTTTATGAGAACATCACAAAGCCCCAGGGGGAGATGGAGAGGTGCTGCCAGGCCATGGAACCAGCCCAGGTCTCTCTGCAAGAGGCTGGCAGGGCCAGGCAACTCATAGACATGGGAGTGCCAAGCAGGTGGATGGAGTCACAACCTGGTGCAGAGGGGATGAAAATGGACACTCACAGCATGGCTGCTGCCCTTCTGTGGGTTCCAAGCACTATTGGTTGCAAAGTGGGTTCAGACAATTTGCAAATAATGAAAATTAAAAAAAAAACAAAACCCAAAAACCAAAAAACACACAAAGAGCTTCAGCTCCTCCTAGGGCCAGCGCAGCTCTCCCCACTAACACAGCAGGCAGCAGCAGGGCAGTGCCAATGACGCAGGGCTGTGGCACAGGGGAGGTGGCACATCCCCACACCCAGCAGCACGCCTTCACAGCCCACCCAGTGCTTTTCTCTGCAAAGCCAATAGCTGAGCCCCCCACTCACTCACCCCAGTGGTGATGGGAGTTCAGGGACCTCATCGGAGACGTTTGTTCCTAAGGCTCCATTGAGCCCTCTAACATCTGCCGCAGTGCTGACCACAGCTGCTGTTAATGCGCAGTGGCCCCTTGCTGCCTCCCCTCCATGGGTCAGAGCTGCCACTGGGAAGCTGAAGCACAGAGGCATGGAACAGCAGGGCAGATGGGCAGGTGTAAAAACATAATGGAGCAAAAAAAATCTTGATGGAGAAAAGTCCCTAGCAGCCATGGCTGGCTGCAAATGGACTGCAATTACTGGGTAGAAAATAACAGATTTCTAGGAAGATTTCTAAATAAAGTACCCCTGAACTTAGTTCAGAGAAAATTTGCTTCTGTTTAGCTTGTTGGGGGTTTTTTTGTTTGTTTGTTTTTCCCTCTTTTGAGAGAGAGAGGCAGAAAATCCCCACCACTCAGCCCACTTTGTCCATTCCCATTTCCATCCTGGCTAACTCCATCCCAACCTCTCCCTGCTCATGCAGGCGGGGGTGGCATCACACAAGGGGGGCTGTACCATGAAACAGGACAGGACAGCACCCCTGTACCCAGCACCATCCTGCACATAGGGGCTGGAGGACCCCTGGGTCTTAGTTGCCATGAAGGTGGTTTTCACACTCCCTGCTTTTCAGGGGTTTTAATTGACAAAAGTGGTCATCAGCATTTCTAATTTCAATCTAATAAACATGGGGAAATTCCGGCTACAGGCTGTTGTGATTTTATTTCCCATTATACTGAGCTGAGTTGCAGCTGTTTGCCAGCGGCCATCATAGCCCTGGCTCAGCTGAAAGGTGGGAAGAGACATGGCATAGATGCAATTAAACTTTCCTCCTCTAAAGAAACAGCTGGTTTTAAAGCGAATGGACACATTCATGTCTTTTTCAGCTGGGGGAAGGAACACGTGGATATTGAGAGAGGTTTTAAAGCAATCTAACGCCATAAGGCTCTTTAGAGGAGGCATTGATCTTTCTCAATGGGCAGCAATTGATACGTTCAAAGAGCTTTGTGTGCGTGCATGTTTGTCCTCACACAGGTGGGCACAGTCTGTTATCTAAAAAGAAAGGATCAAAAAAGCTATCAAAGCTCAGCACAAAGAGCAGCTCTTTGGGGAGAGAAGTGTCAGGACCTTTGTATCCCCGATTGCAGTTCCTTTTGGTGTGCAAGCCCTCGGGTAAGATGAAAGAACAATCCAGGTGCAATTAATTGTGCTTTCAGAGGTTAACAGCCAATCTGTCAGGGCTGTGCCCACTGAAGGCTCATGGGGGATTATAAATTAACTCCTCTGTGGCTAGTTTGCTGTAGATTTACTTTGGGAGGGGGTGGGGGTGGTTGCTGTAGTGCTGGGAGCTTCAAGCTATCACTTCCCAGGGACTCATGGGCTCTAACAGCACTTTGCAACCCTATCAGCCATCCAGCAGGATTCAGCAAGCTGCCTAAAATCCCCATCTGTGCTGCAGCATGCTTTGGTGAGATCCCAACATGCCTTCTGCGAATGGACTTTGTGATGATGTGAGTCAGTGCTGGGTGAGAGGAAGGGGACAGCCTGTAGTCTGATGCTGTAAGGCAGGAGGTGGGTTGTAAGGGCACTCAAGTGCCTTTAATGCCTCAGGAAGGAGGAGAAACTTTCCTTAAGTTCCCAGGCTGTGGGGTTTGCTGAGTAATTCCATCAACAGTGAGAAGTTCTTCAGCTGTTGACAGAGTGCTGAGGCTGCTGTGTATAAATAATGGGATGGTGATCAGAAGAGGTCAAAAGGCATCCTTGCAAACTGCTGAGTAACGTACCTGGAGCTTCACAGGAAAGCAGTGCAGTGGTGGAAGTATAACTTCTGGTAACCGTACTGTGTTGGGTAGTGCTGTGTGCCAGGAAGAGCAAATCTCATTGTGTCTGGGCCAGGAGGAGTAACCGTGCTCATGCCAACAGTCTGCAAATGGGAGAAACAGCACTGAGTGCTTTCCCAGAGCCAGACTGTGACAGACTGCTGTGATTTGCTTTGTTTGTCTGTTTTTCCTCCTGAAGATGCCTGTGTTTCTGAGGGAGGGAGGTGCAGTAGGTTTAATGGGAATGAGCTTTGCGAAAACATTTGATTTTGTGGGGGAGCTCATTAGCTAAAATGACGACCATAAAGGAAAGTTGTCAATGTGAGACATCTAAGGAGAAGATAATGAGTTGTGCTGCAAAGCAAAACTGGGTGGAAGAAAAAGATGCATAGAGTTTCTGCAGAGGGTTTTATCTTGCAACCTCTGTTAAATCTTATGAAAAACTGGAAAAACTTCAAATCCAGAAGAAAGAAAAAAACATCCTGCATGATGCTGGCCAGGCACTGTGGAGAAAGCTGACCTGAAATGGAATAACAGGGAGGTCAGTGGAGCAAGAGATCCTACCCAGATCCAACAGTATGGCATCAAGGAAGGGAAGAGCCCACAGCAGTAATGCTTCAAGCAGACCTGTGGAGCTGCCACCATGCTTAGCATGCAAGTGGGGGGGGGGGGGGGGGGGGGGGGGGAGGGGGGTTATCATAATATAACTTGAATAGGAATTAAAAAGTAGATTTTGTGCCACTTGGCTCAACAGCAGTGAGGAAAAGGCAGCAAAAGATATTTGACATTATTTGGGTTTTTTTATGGGTTTGTCATCTCTCTGCTATAGGGACTGGTTGGTAACTGCTGCCTCCTAACATTCTGATGTGGATTCCACAGTAAGGAGCAGGCTGTTTCCTACAGTGCCCTCATCTGTAAATTGAGGAGCGGTGGCATTTGCTGGAGTGCTTCTGAAAAGTGCTGAGGCAGTGTCAGTAAGTCTCACTGCTGTCCTTATGAAGCAGAGAGGTTCCTCAGGTCTGTCATCTTGCATACGGCAGCTAAAGCTCTCCCAAAGGTGAAGAGGAAGATCTTGTCTCCAACCACTTGGTTTTGAAGCCAAATTTGGGCCCCATCAATAGGAAAACTAGAAACACTTCCTGATCTAGTTTGCTGTTCGAGCCATTGAGATCTTTCTCTTCCAAGATGAAAGTGGGATAAGAGCAGCTTCAGGACACATCTCAGCATGGTAAGCTTTAACCAGGTGTTTGAGCAAAGTCTGACTATGCAGTCAGCAGACACAGCCTCTGAATGACAGGGACCAAGCAATGGTGATAATTGTACTCCCAGCAATAGACCAATGCTGTACATGTAGGCTTCAGTTAATTTTCTGGCTCTAAATGAACTGCCTCCTACTGCTTATAGCAATTAGATCTTGTTAATTGAAAATAGTGTTCATCTTATCTCTAGGAGAGGGCTGGACAAAAGTAGGGCAACAAAATCTGGAGTCAAGGTAGCATGAAGGGGAAAGGGGGGGGAATGAAGCTGAGGGAGAAAGGCAGCTGGAGTGGCTGAGGGGACAACTCCAGATCTTCGTTTTCCTCTATCAATTCAGGCTGTCCTGGTTCAAAACAGGGTATTCTTCCTCCATCCCCATTTCCCAAGGAAAGTCCTTTGGAATGAAGATCCTTTCTATGCGTGATGTTCAAGGAATGATCCCAGCTCTTTATAGAACAATGCAGTAAGGCTTGAAGAGACTAAGAGACAAGTAACCCTCTGGGTTTCACCCCTATGTCTAAGAACTGAGGAGAGAATGGGCAGCATTAACAAGATGATAAGCCCGACTTGATCCAGAGGGAGAGAGGTGGGTCCTGCTCATCTCAAAAGGCAAAATGGTCAACTTTCTTGTTATCAGACTGAAACCTCTGAAGGCATCTTGCTCTTTCCAGCTCCTTCTGAAGCCTTGAGCAGCTCTCCTGATCTCTCCAGCACCTGGTATTCCTGGTCAATTGTAAAGCAGGAGTGATGGCCTTCATTTCTGTCCCACAATGGCTCACCTCAGAAGCGCATTTTAAAAAAATTCACAGCATCTCTGTTGCTTTTCTGACAGACTCTGACATCTCTAAATCTGGGGCTAAAAGACTTTTTTTTTTTTTGCTTTTGTTCCTTTCCCTTAATACCTGATTATTCCAGGATGGCAAGAGGCAGTTGTACCGGAGCGGTTCTTCGTTTTGTGCACAGCCAGGTGAAACACAAACAGTGACAAATTGATGATGGAGTAGAACACATTAGCGTGAAAATCCTCAGATGCCTCGTAAGGTATCTCCTCTGAGTCTGCTGCAGTGATAATGCTACTGCAAGTGGCTTCTCCAGAAAGGAAATAGTCCCCAGTTGGTTATTGGTTTGATTGGATTGCGGTGAAGCTTCACATCAGTCCTGAAATACGATCTGTAAAGCCAGCAGAAATGTGCTAGGAGACCAGGAGAGGATTGTGGTGCAGGTTGATTTTGCCTGGCAGCACGGGGTGAGCTGGGGGTTGGCACTGAGCAGGGCAGCAGGTGGAAGGATGTAAGGAGTGTGCTCTGGGTGGGCTGAGAAACCCAAAAGGAAAACATCTCTAGTTCTCTCCTTGCCACCTAGTGTCTGTTTGTGTTAAAGATTCTGCTACATCCCTGAATTAAAGCAGTATCTGTGCCTCTTACTCTTGTGCAACTATCTGTTTTTTGGATAACTATCCAGGTGGATCTTTAAGCCCTTACAAAAACAGAGGAGAATACATCTGCCCTTCAGCCCTGACTCACCCAAATCTTGTACAAACCATCCAGATGTGCTCTTCCAACTGGTTGGGGACATTACATCACTCATCCCAACCTCTCGCACCCATGGATATAAGCCTCTCCTAATCGGGTGAAAACAGTCGATAGGCTTTTTGTCACACCTCCAGTTCTAGGATTTCAGCAGCTTTTAATTCTCAAGGCAAATTTAGCTTTGGGCAAAAAGCAATTGCGCTGCCCTGGCTGGTGCCTGCAGCAACCTGCAGTGCTGCTCTGCCCCTCAGCTGCTGCAGGAGATGCGCTGGGAGCTGCAGGCAGGGGCTGAAGGGGGACTGAAGAAATGGAGGTGTTTGATGTTTGCTTATTTATGTATTTAGTAGCTGCTGTCTCCACAAGAGCCTCTTTCTGCACAGGAGCGATAAGCCGTGCTTGGCTCCTGCTTGTCCACCCCTGCTGGCTCCTGTTTGTTGCCATCTCATCAGCAGGCACCAAACAGCCCCACTTTCATCCCTGCTGGGCTGCCCTCCCTGCCCTGCTCCAAAATGTTGCTTGAGTGTCATGGAAACAGCACACAGAACTGCCATGCACAGGAAGGGAGAGGGAAACAAGGCATGGGAGCCCAGTACATCCCCCAGGAACCCACAGGATGACTCTGCAATGATACCCACGTTTAGGTTGTGACATGATATGTGAAGCTGTTGCGATATGTACAGTTAAGTCAACGTGCTTTCATGGCACAGATCTGTGGCTAAGGGTGGATGCAGCACATCTGCAGCTGCACAGGGAGTGGGTGAGGCTGCCCTGATGTGCTGGGCTCCCATCCAAGTTTGGCCACGGATGGGCTGGTGGCCATGGGCAGAGCTCTCTGCATTGCATTGCCTGGGAGTGGAGGCTGGGAAGGACACAGCTCCTCTTCAAGAGCTATAATTAATACTGGGAAGCTGCTGGCTGCTCTGGCAATCCCAGTTATCCATATTGTCTGTGCCATTCACATACCCCTTCTTAGTTGAGGATACTTATTATTATCTTTATTAATTACGCATAGCAGTGTGCTTAAAACAAGGAGGAGGGAGGGAGGAATGGCCAGTGTTTTCCCACTATGGAAAAGCAAATTGTTACATTTTGTACTTGTCAAAAGCAAAAATCCTTCACTTCAAGACGTGTGAGATGCATTACTAATTGCACAATTATCTTGTTCCGTGGCACTTGCAAAAAAGAACTTGGAGTGCTTTCAGCGAATTCTGGTATTGAGGAAATAATGAATTGTTTTTTAAAAAAAAGTACTAAATTAAGTGCTCTTTCTTCATGAGAAAATGTTCCTAGGCTTCGTGGAGCTGTCTTCACAAAACTTTCTGAAGATGAATGTAGCGTGCATTAGTAAGGTGCAGAGGTCAGTGTGGCCCTGAGTAGAGGAAGGGATGAGTAAATATGGCTCATGTGGATGATTTCCTTTTTGTAATGTGGGAAGAGGCCAAAATATTCAAGTCCTCACAGTGAAGTAAATTTTGCAGATCTTCCTTTGGGAGCTTCACAAAGCCCTGCTGGGCTGCATCCCTCTCCTGTCACACCATGGATGGCAAAGGGTGATCCACACTCTCTGTAATGTAACTCTGAAAGCAATGGTACTGACAACAGGCACTGAAAACAGCTTTTTGTCACTCTACATCCCTCTGCCACAAAATACACAAAACCCAGCATTTGGAGCAGACTTGAATCTATGTTCCCCAACAGCCTGGAGCAGAGGGAGGTCCCAGTGGCACAGCAGAATGAGGAGAGTAATGTTGCTCAACTCAGCATGGAGACTCAGGTGTTTGGAAACCTCTTCTGGATCAGAGGGAAGATGAGTTTGTTTCTGTGAGATTGATCTGCAGGCACCAGCAGAGTGTTCAGCTGGACTTCTGTGAGAGAGGCAGCAAACAGTGAATTAGGTGTCAGCCTGCTGAGACATCAGAGAAATGGGGAAACAATGAAACATCGCTGCATTCTGCCTTTCTGTGGCCATCAGCTGGGCTCAGCCAGCTCCTTGCTGCCCTAAAATCCATGGTTCTGCCGTGGTGACTGTGTGCTCCAGTCTGGTGCATCACTATTCTGCTTCAGCCTGCTCTGAAAGTGAAACTTCTGCATTCAAAAGCAACAACCTCAAGCTGACTGAGGCAGCCTGGTGGTAAGTTGGGACGTCTGTACATCTCAGGGGAGGTTTGGGCCAAAATGCCTGGAACAAGTTAAACTACTCCTGTAAAATGATTGCAAGAGCTGGATGTGTGAGATAGGCAGAATGAAAAGTCTGCAAGTAAATGGGGGGAGGGAGCATGCTTTCAAGTGTTTTATAATTACCAGGATTTATTTAATCCTGTTTACATTTACCTTTGTGCATGAAATTCATAACTGTGTCGTGCAACCGGGCACAGTGGTGATATACAAGATCTTATTAATGAAGACTATGGGAGGACTTGGGATATGGAAGGAGGGGTGTTGTGATGGAATTAACACCTGCTGCTTTCCATCCCTTCTAAAAACAAATTGCTTGTCAAGAGTCTCAATGCGGTCCGGCTACTATCAGCTAAATACGCCCTCGAGAAAAAGAATTGGAATACAAAATGCAATGGCTCACACAGGCTCCAAAATGTCTTGGCTATTTAGGTTTGTAGCCAGTAGGCTCTGCCTTGCTGCAGCGTGGCATTGCTCAAGGTCCTTTCCTCTTCTCTCTTTCACTGCCTGATGCTAATTCCTGTGTCTTTTTACAAACTCTTGCACAAACTTAAATACAAAGGAGTCGTGAGCAGTCAGAGTGGCATGAACTGTTGTGTTTGCATCTCAGCTCTGTCAGTAGTGCTCAAAGTAAAAGAGTCAGATTTTAACCAGGTTTTGTGCCAGAATGAAAACAAGGATCAGCAGATTTCTGGCCTTGTTAAGAGAAGTCTCACTGGTACTTGAGCCTTATGGACCATTTCATATTAATAGAAAGGGACATTAAGTGCTGTCATCCTTCCTATAGATGTGAAAGATGAGGGCCCAGAGAAGAAACTTGTTAATATTGCTCAGTGCCAAACCAGAAATTTAGCCTCTCCCTGGACAATATCTGAAATTTTCTGCTACAATTTGAGGAGACGGATCTGTACAGAGACTTGTTTATTTCAGGGTTCATATTTCTGTTGTTCTTCTGTGATCAATAGAAACAGCCACACAACTAACCTGTGCCTTTCTTTATGCCAGGTGTTGAGTAAGCAGCTGTACTGGAGACAGCTGAATGCTGAGGGAAAGAGGTTTTCCAGAGGTTTTTCCAGAGGTTTGCTGCCTGGACGGATACTCCCCCACCAGTCCTGCCTTGGTCCCAGGGGATGGTCTCTTGCACTCTCCCATGTGTCATGACTTCATGACTGTACCCCTTGGATCCTATCATCGTTCATCTTTGGAAAGGAGTTAAGATAATCAAGGGCTGAGCCCAGAGGTGTATCTTGGGCAGCTTGGGGTAGCAGGCTGTAATTCAAGCATCCTGCTGAGCATCCCTGGAGTGATCAGAATGCATCACCCTTCTTCCAGCAAAGCATGGGAGACTCTGGTTGGGCAAAAACACTGGCGCAGGAATGAGTGGCTATGGTCCCCATGGCAATGGGACCTCATGGTTATGTGGACCCATGCCCACAAACCCAGGGGTGAGACAGCTTAGGTCTCCCACAGAGAGATGGAAAATCAAAGCTCAGCTGAGCACAAGCCAGGATGACAGGCCAGCTCAGCAGCAGTGTCTTTTTTCACCATTTAAGAGCATCCTGCAGAAAACAGGAATGAGAGCTTATCTCCAAGAGCTGTCACTTCCCCACACTGCCTTCAGCTCAGAGCTACCATGTAGTCACTGTGGGAATGTGACCTTTATGGAGAATGGTAAGTTGCTGTGGCTTTCCTAGTGTTTAGTGTTCTTCATTGATTAGTTTCCATCTCCCTGAAGGGAGGAGGCTTTGACTGTGAGCCAGAGCTCAGCAGTACCCAGTGCTGTGGGTGGTGGTAAGCTCTCAAGTGCGAAAACTGGCAAAGCAAAATGCAGGGAGTGACTTTCAGAAATGAAGACAAGAGAAGGAGAGACTCTCAGAAAGGATATTTCTTTTAATCTGGACTAAAACCCCACTGCCACTTGCACAAATCTTTTATTGTCAGAGGCGCACAAAGTGTGACAGCTTATTTCAGCTCCAAGCCATGATTGCTACACCTCCTCAGTGCCTACCTCCCTCCCTGCCCATCCTGTGCCAAATGCTCATCGTTGGAGGATCTGTGGCCTTGGGGCTGTGACAGCTCTGCCCTCCCTTCTGCACACAGAGATGTGGCACAAAACAAAGAAGAGAAGCGAGAGGGGAGCGACGAACCAAAGAGCAGTCACAGCTTTTGTTGTGCTGAGTGTTTTGTGCCAGCTTAGACAAGGTAAATATAATAATAGCAGCAGATAGTGGAGGAATACTGAGTATTAAGAAGCGGTTTTGAATTAATCTCAGCTTTATTTATTTATTTTGAGCAGCAGCAGCAGCGTACCTCCTAACGCCCTTATCTTTTTGGGTGCACCTGGAACTGTGAAAGATTTAAACTTGCAAATCTGAAGCTTAAACAGAGTAAACAGTTTGGTTGCAAACAGTCCAGAATGAGGGGAAAAAAGAAAAAAAAAAGATTAAGAAATATACTCTATATTTGATCTTTGGATTTGTTGCATGTGTAGAAGAAGAAGGCTTGGGGGAGCTTATGGATTTGTACGGAGCTGAAAGGTTCATGCCTGCTGAGCAGCCTGTGTGGTGCTGCATGCAGAACTCAGGGAGCTGCTGCCCTCTGTGCCTTGATCTGCAGGGTCACAGCCCTGGGGAACCACAACCAGGGGCTGCCCAACATGGGCTGGTGTGCCCCCTCTGAGATGGGGTGGGAAAAGGGAGGATTTTCCCAGCTTTTGGGAGATGCCATGTCTGGCTGCTCAAGGGTTAAATTTTAGCCAGGATCTTGCAAGCTTTTGGGGGCTGTTTGTTCAGATCCCTGGAGATTTGTGCTACTCAGTCCATTTTTTTTAACTATTTGCAGCAGAACAGGGCGCCGTTTATCAGGAAGTGGAGAGCCACAGCAGCAATTCCCTGCCCCATGAATAAGATTTGATCAATAGATGCCTCCTTACAACACTGACCACTTCTTCCACACTCCCCAAAGTCCTGTTATGAGCACTGAGCAAACCTTCCCAGAGCACAGAGCCCCAGAGGAGCTGAGCAAGAATCCCCTGTGCACACAGGCCTGGCTTTAAGGTATCATTTGGAGTTCAGCAGCAGGTTAATCTGCCTGCAGAGCCAGATCCACTCCCAGCTTTTCTTTCAAAAGAGTCCACATGCTTTCTGCAGGCTCAAAAAGCAAAGAGCGAGACAAAGCTCCAAATCCATCCACGTTAATTTACTTTTCTTCCTAGTTCTTGACTGCTACAGCACTCCCCAGCCTGAGCTCTCGTTTGTCAGCATTTGGGGCTGGCTGGCAGCTTCTCAACTCCCATCAGCAGAACAACACAGTCACCCCCAGGAGCCAAAAGCACCGAATGAGGAGGAAGAGCTGCAGCCGTACCCACTGCTTTTCAGTAATGATCCAATTTACTTGTTTTTTTTTTTTTTTTTTGCTTCTCTGTTTTTTCCCCACTACAAAGATTGATGGTGAGGATGGTGCCCAGCTGCATCTGAGTGCAATAATCCTCCTGCGGTTGGTGAAAACCAAGCAGCTATTCCTACAGCTTGTTAGCAGTCAGGAAGATGGAAGGAAGTGGGAGGAATCTGGAGGGTGAGGTTTTCGAGTGCCTCACTCGTCACTGCTGAACCCAACGCTATTTATGGTGCAATTATCACCGCAGACAGACTCCTTTATCATCCAGCCAATATTCTGGGTACAAATCCTATTGCAGCACAGCCACTCCATACATCATCCAGGCACAGCAACAGCCAGGTGAAGAGGTTCGGAGCAGTGAGCAGCTCTGCACAAGGCAGGGAAGAGGGAACATGGTTCCTGCCTGTCCCCATTGCCCCACTTCTTTCTCTAAATCCTTTTTCTTTAGGAAGGAAGTGATGCATTTCTCCTTCTTAGTGCTGGCATCCCTGCCCAAATTTGACTGTGTTTCTCCAGGGAAAAGTAGGTCTGGAAGAAAGCTCCCATGCAGCCCACACCTCTCTGGTTAGTCTGGGGCAAGGCTGGAGCAGGAGGGGCTATGAATAGTGCCAGTGAAGCTGGAATAAGATTGTAGTGTAGATTCTCTGGTGTCTTATAGAGGTTGAGCATCCACATACCCAACATACTTTCAGGAAGCTGCTTTAATAGGGGGTTGATTAAGATGATCTCCAGAGGTCCCTTCCAACCCTTCTAACTATGTGATTCTGTGATTCCCTTCCCCACGATGCCTACATTTCTCTTCTGTTTCACTGCCTGTGTCAGAACCTTGGTATATCTGGGAGCCCCTTTCCTTGTGTCAAACAGTGGAGTTAGGAGGTGGGAGACAACAAGGATGTAAGCAGCCAGTTCCTACAGAACCAGACCAAGCTCTGTAGGCACACACACCTGATCTCACTGCACGCTGCAGCACAGATCACCCCACCCCATCCTGCTCATCAGCCCCACCAACTCTCCTTTGTCACTGCACAGAGCCACGCTGCATTTACTCAGGGGTAAACACCTGCAAGGAGTGAAATTCTTGAGGCACAGAGCTGTAATAACCATTGCTCACAATGCTCACTTACCTTCTAATTGCTGAAGACTCCTTCTTTTTTCACATTCTCGGTGCTTGAAAAGGGAAGAAGGCACCTAGGAAATGTAATTTAATACCCCGAATGTGCTCACTTAATTGCAATCCCCATAAGCCAGCCACACAAAACTAAACAAATTCGATTAATTTATTTCAATTTGCACAAGTCTCCTTCTCAGACTGTAATTAATGGAGGGAAACAATTAAGGTAAACACAGCACAGCTGAGAGAGCTGTTCTCTCTAAAAGTCACATTTTATTTTAATAGTGCTGTATTTATATAAGTTCCACACTTTTAACAAGTTTCCCATTACCTTGGTGTTTAATCAGCGCTGTAAATATTTTGCTTCAACTGAGATGGCTTTTGTGAAACCATAAATCAACAGGGAAGAAGAGAGCAGGGAAAGTGCGTTGCTGTAGGGGGAATGGGGAGACAGGGGCTGTGGCTGGAGCCTTGGGTCTCAGCATTATGACACTGTGTACATATATATATATATATATGGCCCCATATAGGCTTCCTTTCTCTGCACGCTGGCACTGTCCCACTGAGCACTGAAAAGCAGGAACGATGTGATCCATCTGCCATTGCTCCAAAGTGTCGTTGCTATAGCATGAAAAAAAAATCGGTGCTGCTTTTCCCCCTTTCTTCATTAACCTTTAGGTATAACACGCTCCCATTTCAGTGCAAACACAGCCTCACTAGAGAAGATCTTAGCTCTAACAATCTCATGTTGATTTTCTGCTATCTCAGTCTAATTAGTTTGGAAATGCGCCATTTGTTAAAGAAAGACGAGGCGCAGCCTGACACCTGCTGTATTAATTACCTGCCTCTTTACCTAATTGCTTGCCCACTCTGTTATGGAAATTGTCACCGACGTTTGGAGTTGGGAGACTGAAGGGGAAGGAGAGCTTTTGGAGGGAGGGGGGAGATGGGATGAGGCTGAGAGGCAGAGGGCCCGGTACTAACGCTGCCTGAGAGCTTTCAGGGGGTGAATACCTCTGGTACAGGATATGTCCCATCAGATAAGGGGTGCAGGATGGGTCGGGTGGGAAGAGGGTGAGTTTTGGAGGGCTGGGTGACCTCGGGCAGCACGGCGCCTCTTCCCGTCCGCCCGGCCGCGCTCAGCTTCCGTGCGCCCCCTGGTGGAGCAGCGCGGTACTGCATGGCATGGAACGGCACATGGCGCCGTGCGCTACCGGTACCGTACCAGGTGCTGACGCTGTTACCTCCTATCTCAGACCCTCGCCCTTTTTTCCCCCTTGCTACCATCTCTCCCCTGTTCACCGTGTCCCTCTAACTTGCCTCCACCACTGCACCACCTCTCCCCAAGCCCCAGCTGTCCCCATTACCACCTGGGATGACCAACTTCAATAAAGGAACAACTCAGAAGCAAACACCACCAACAAAACGCCTTTATTTCAACAATGATAAAGAACACATAATTAAAAGAGAGGACACTAACACAATCCCAAAGGCACTCTAAGCGAACTGAAGGAGTTTGCATGAGTCCTTTCCTGCAGCACACCATGCAGATGTGGCTCCAGTGCCCATTGTGGACATAGATCAGACCCATAGAGGGACCCATGGTGGTCATGGGGTAGCTCAAGCCACCCTGCAGAAAAGAAAGGCACTTCTCAAAAGCCAGTGCTGCTCCACCACCTACACAGAGCCATGGTACCAGCACCCAGGGGCAGAAGGATGCTGGGAGTGATGTGTAGGGACCACGCCTCCACCCCCTGCCATGTACCACTGTCCAGGTGGTGTGTATGGGAAAAGCAGGGATAAGGTGTTGAAAGAAATGTTAATCCCTTGACTCGCTAGGTGGATATTAATCCTACATTTCACCTAAAGCCAGTGAAATTATGAATGGGACATGAAAATCCCAAAACTTGGGGGCTCCCACAGAGCAAAGCCTCCCCTCCCTCAGGAGAGGGAGTAATTTTTTCCCTTTAGTTGGAGACAAGCAGCAGTCAGGCACTTGCAGCCAGGCACTTGCTCCCCTGCACAGGGTTCACAGCATTGGCCACTGGTTCCCTTTGACTTCACTGTGTGCTGGTTCAGGAGACCTTGAGCTGTCCCAAGTCCTACATTCAAGGATCCAGCCTCAGCTCCTTTATTCTAAGGAGGCAGAAAGTTCACAAAGAAAGGCTGAACATGGTGAAATCACACTGCTCAAGAGGCAGAAAGTCACAGAAATCACTGCTGAGCTTCATTTTTCCATCAGCAGTGAGTACCCAGACCCCTGCTGCCTGGCTGAGGGGATGGAATCATGGATTTCAGATCATTTCATTGAACTGGATCATTGGAAATTATGTCAAACTCTCACCCAGAGGCTGAGCTTACAGCTGCTGAGGCTGGGAAAAGCTAACAGGGCCTCCCTGTGCCACATCTCCCCTGACTTTATACCTCCTGCCATGTGCAGCAGGACCACTACCCAAAGCCCTACCTTGTCTTTCAGAGAAGAGCCCCAGCACTCAGTCCTCTGCCCTAAGGATGGTCCACCTTAGTGCCAAAGCAGTTCAGCAAGGGATTTTGGCTTCTAAAGGCACAACCCACCTTTCTGGCATGGTCTCCTCCTGTGGTATGGCAAGTCCATGTCACTCCAGTGTCACCAACCACCGCATGGGAGCAGCATGGATGGCAGCAGCACTGACCTCGCTAAGGTTGCTTTTAGTAGGACTCAAACCACAAAGAAATGCACGAAGAAACCCAAGGGGCTGCATTCTCCCATGCAAAGAGTTTGGAGGATCAGACGAGGCCCTGGGGGCTGTGCTCAGGTGAGGGCTGCAGCAGGGCCAGCAGGACACGTTGCAGCTGGGCCAGGCGGGCGTGCAGTGAGGTGCTGGAGAAGAGCCTGAGCTGGAAGGATGGGTCAAGGGGCAGAATGGAGATCAGCCACCAGCACCAGGTTGGGCCATCAGCAGAAGCCTGGAGGGGAGAGAGGGAGAGAGCTAAATAAGGAAGAGTCATTTAGTAACCAAGATCATCCAGTCCAACTGTCCACCTACCACTAATATCACCCACTAAACCACATCCCTGAGTGCCACACACATTTCCCCTAAATCAGACATTCATAGAATCATAGAATGGCCTGGGTTGAAAACAACCTCAAAATGATCACCACCCACTAGACCAGGCTGCCCAGAGCCACATCCAGCCTGGATTGATGCATTAGTTTCACAGAAACAAGGTCAAATACCCCACTGGTTCTGAGTTTCTGTCGCCCTTTTTATGTTTTAATAATAAATGTTAAAAAAAGAGAGAAAAGTTCCATTAGTTATACACATAAACTACATTATATAGCTAGCTTATATGCATCCCAAAACAATCCCATTTCACCCAATGCAGCCCAGGTAAGCCAAAAGGTTGGACATCCATTCCTCAGAGCATCTCTGCCCCCACAACATTACCTGGATGTCCTCTTCCTTCTCTGGCAGCGGTCCGTGCTGCAACAAAAGATGCCTGGAGGCAACGTCCCCGTGCTCCCAAAACCTCTGTGCCAGCTGGTAGGTGCTTTCATGCAGGCTTTGCAGCTCCTGCAGCTCCTCCCCAGCCACCTGGGTGGAAGAAAGAAGAGAGCAGAGAAGGATGGGTGAGGAGCACAGTGCCCACCAAAGGTGCCCACCACACTGGGAGCTCCTACCCTGGCCCTGCCCTCACCTTCTTGTCCTCCAGGTACTCAATGTCAGCTGTGTTGTAGCCATCTCTGTGTCCACGTCTCAGCACACGGAACCGGCGCCCACCGATGGTGTCCACCAGCGACCTGCCGTCTGCCAGGAGCTCCAGCTGCCGGATCTCCAGCATGCAGCCATAATCTGCAAAGCTGGAGGAGAGAGGGAGAGAAACGGGGCCTGAGCAGGGTGCTGACATGTGGGAGCTGCTCCTCCTGCATGCAGCATCTTCAAGGACAGACGTGGTGCAGAATCAGAAATTAACTCTGCTAGCACTCATTGCAAGAGGGCAGGGAACAGTGAGAACTTCCTTGGGTTTGCCTGATGCAAAAAATGGCTTAGGTCCTCATACTGCCTTGATGTCCACAGGTCTGAATACCAATAACAAGTTCACCAAAGGCCATAAGAAGTTGTTTATCCCATCTCTCTTGAGCAGGAGGGCTTAAGCTCCAGGAAGACTTGTCCTCTAAGTATAGGAGTTTAATGGAGTCCTTGGGGTAGGCGCCTAAAGGTTGAGCCCATCTGAGACCAAGGAAAATGCAACAAAAAGAAACCCAGCTACTGCAGTTTGTAATAGGCAGAAAATGAGAAGGATAGCCACTTTAAAGGAGATGGAGGACACACAGGAACCGTGCAGCACAGAGATACCCTCGCAACAGATACTGCTTCAAGGTGACACAGGATATGAAGTTGCCCCACGTTCTCCCTCTACTCCAAATTTTAGAAACTTGGGATTAAGACAGGATTAAACAAGTTGTGGCAGAAGGCAGCAGCCTTGCCCTGGCGCTCACCTTTTCCCATTCTCATATATGCACATGCCAAACCTCCTGGTGCCAGTCTCTTGGCACCGCCGGATCATCAGGCGGTAGCGGGGCTCAAAGATGTGCAGAGGGCAGGCAACACCAGGGAAGGACATCGTGCACACGAAGATGGGGATGTTTGTGGTCAGGCTGAAGGAGAAAAGAGAAGACTGCTCTGAAACCCCCAAGCGAAAAAAAAAAAAGAAAAACCAACAAAGGCCCTGGGTCAGCTCCCATGAACCCACAGAAAGCAATGTCATGCTATAGACCACCATGGTGCAGTCCTAGAAATGGGACATGCCACCTGAGAAGCCCCTCCCACACCCGACACACAGGGCAGGTCCCTTACTTGGAGAGCTCAGCCATCTCAGCCTGGTGCAGCTCACGGCGCTCAGCCAGCTGTGCAGGGAAGGCAGCCAGCATGATGTCCTGCAGCAGTAGTGTGGGGCTGTAGCTCCCCGCCTTCAGGTACTGCAAGAAATGAGAGATGGGTTGGACAGAGCAGGAGGGGGAACCCTGAAGCTCTGAATCATGCTCACACGTATAGGAGTTGAGGGTAATTTCAGATTAGAGCTGTGAAGAATGAGGTCCATTTGGGAGGGGGGGGGGGGGGGTCATGCAGAGGGGCTGCATCAGCCTCACAACACCTCCAGACTCAGAACAGACCCAGGATCCATCCAACACAGCATCCTCTCACTGACACTGATGTGGTCCATCTGTGTACGACAACCTGATTTCCCTGATAGGCTCATCTGAATCTCTTTTTATAAAAGATGAAGTCAAATCCCCAGGCTAGCAGGCTTTCCATCCATTTCCATTTTTAAAAGTAACTACCATTAACTTTCTTCTCTCTCTCAATCTCTCTAATTCTCAGTCCTATTTACAATCTCACTCAATCACTGGGACATCTCACGGAAACAAATTTCCTGGTCCTAATTATCAGCTGTCAAGTCATTCCTGCACGAGCAGAGCTGACATCCCTAGTTGGGCACTGAGTCCTCTCCCACCTATCTGTGCCCATCCTAGGCAGGGGGGCCCCAGCCCAAACCCCAGCCCTCACCTCTCGCAGGCTCTGCTTGCAGAGCGGGCAGTTGGGCCGGTGGTCCAGGCAGCGCTCCAGGCACTCCTTGCAGAAGGTGTGTCCACATGGCGTCGTCACCGGCTCAAAGAACATCCTGCAAAGGAGCATGGTGATGTCCAGGAAGAAGGTCAGAGGGCTGGGAGTTCAAAATCCAACTTGGGTTCAGCTCCACAAAGCACTCATTGCATGCTGATGCAAGCGAGGATGGAGCCGCAGGCACAGCTCCCAGCCACCCCCAGCCCCATACCTGCATCTTTCTGCAAGTCCCCTTTCTGCAAGCAGGAGGCTTGAAAAGATTCCACAGTAAATCTTAAGGGATTTTGCTTCCAGCAGGATCGAGGTGTTTCCCACATCCCCTCCTACAACTTCAAGGGGAGTCTACAGCGATGTTGCAGGACTAAAACACCACTGGAAGCTCTTTCATGCTGTGCTTCCCAAGCCCAGGCAGCACAAAGCTATGCAATTCGCTTTCACTAAAGCTGTGTTAGCCAATCTTTGCTTGCAACTCTTGTTAATTAAATGTAAATATTTATTCTATTCATTAGAAGCCTGATCTGAGTCTATTAGATTTGCACAATGAGTGAGATGGCAACTGTCCAAGGTCGGAGCTCTCCATCCCCAGGGGTCCCCATGGACCCCACCAGTGTGCGAGTTTCCTCTTAGCTTTTACTTCTGCCAAACCTTACATCACAGCACTGGGGACTGCATTTGATATTAAGAAGAGAAGAAAGATGCAAACCAAGAAGCGGAACCAGGTGGGTGCTACATACAGTCTGATTTTTGCATGGTTCTGTGTGGAGCCAGGAGTTGGACTCGATGATTTGGATGGGTCCCTTCCAACTCAGGATGTTCTATGATTCTAATTCCTTATCCAAAAAGCAGCCAGAGAACTCACCGGATGCAGAGGGAGCACTCCAAGTCGGAAACGCTCAGCAGGTCCTCAAGGGGCAGCAGGTTACTCATTGCTGCCGTTTCCTCTTCATTAGCTGGTGGCAAAAGGAGAGGAGGAAAGAAAAAAAACTCCTGTTTCAATACTGAAAATTAAGCTTTGCTTTCTGATCTTGTTCTGAGGTGGGAGGAATCAACTCTTACACAAAGCGCTTTGGAATTTGAAAACAAAAAAACTCAGTGATGCAACATGAACCCAGTCAACAACCCATCCATGTTCAGCCACAGCTCATACATCGGGGGCAGAGGAAGGCAGCATCTCTTCCTCCTCCTTCTGCAGGGAAATTGAGGCACCAGAAAGTGAAGCAGCACAAAGAAGCCAGCAGATGGAGGTCTCTGCTGTACTGCCACAGGAGATCACTGCTTTAGGAATGAGGGCACGGTGGTGATGGGTCAATGGTTGGACTGGATGATCTTAGTGATCTTTCCAACCTTAAGGATTCTATGATTTAGGTAAAGTCGGATGCTTGCTATTCTGCACAAGATGGCACTCACCTTCCTGCCTGTCCTCCTTCTGTGCCGCAGCCCTTGGAATTCTCCACTGCCCCAAGGGTGTCCCCTGGCCGTGCTCAGACACCGCATCCCCCCTGCCAGCCTCCAACTCCTCCTTCTGTTCCTGGGCACAGCAAGGAGAAAGAGCAGACTGAGTTTTTCTTAATAGCTCCTAGTGGTCTGAGTTGTTCTCAGTTGTGTTTACCAAGCAAAACAAACAAAAAAAAAAAAACAAAAAAAACCACACCATTAAAACTGAAATTTTCTAAGGGTTTTTTTTTTTTTTTTTTCTTTCCTGAATGTTATGTGACTTCTGTGCTCTAAACAGGAGTCTGAAGTCTTGTGAAAAATATTGCAGAACAAACCTGGGAGAGGGCTGGAAGCGAGGAGGAGCCTCCTCAGCTATCTCACCACCTGCTACACAATCATGTGCCCACGGGTATGGTTCTGTACAGCTGCCCTTTACCATTCCCATCATTGGGAAACCTCAATTTGGAGTGTCCCAAAAGGATGCCAAACCCTATTGCAGCCTATTACCTGAGCTTGTGTGGAGGAGGATGCAGGATCCCCTTCATCCTGTTCCTCCTGGGGACCAGATGAGCCCTGGTGGGCAGCACATGACTGAGGAGCATCTTCCCATGTGAGGACCTGCAAGGAGAAAGCAGGGCTCAGTGGGGTTCTGGAAGGAGGTGTGTGACCCAGAGACCCCAAAGCACACCCTGGGCCACCACAGCATCAGGGCTGCTTGTTCCAGTGCTGGCTGAGTTCAGAAAACTTACATCAGGGCATATCCCTGAGCAATGGGAGTGCACGGGACCCACCACTCTGCAGACCCGCATACCTTCTCCATCTCTCTCTGCCCAGGCTGGAAGTGAGGATTGAGCATCAGGCAGTGCTCCCATGCCAGCCGGGCTTCGGCTCTCCGTCCCATCTCCAGGAGCACCTTCCCTTTCCTGTAGAAGCTCTGCAGAGCACAGAAAAACCTATGCTGACTGCAGGCCAGCAGCCAGCTGAGAATGTGTCCCTTGTGTGCCCCAAGCAGTGACGTGGATGGATTCATTCCCACCCTACAGAGACCTTGTGAAGGGGTAAAGGGCTTCTGCCTTGAAGCTGCACAGTGATTGCCAACATCTGCAAAGAAGCAGGCAAAATCCCAGGCGTGATGCCTCTGAGGGCATCCCAACACTTCCCCCCAGCCCCAAGCTGTGGTCCTGCACATCAGCATCCTTCACATCCTCACTAAGAGCATGTGAGCAAAGATCCTCCCATTAACGCTGCAGAGAGCTTGTGTCCCATATTAGCAATTAATGAATTTGGATAGTCTATTTCTGAAGCCAGTAGCTGTGAGAACTTAGGATTGCCTATGAACCACATGCTGGACCCAGCAACCAGTAACTGGCTGGATTAAGATGTATGTAGGTTGCTCTGAAAGTAATGCTTCCTATTTATTTCCACAGAAACCACAACAGATACAAAGAGTGCAGTAACAGTATTTGATAGAGCAAGTTGTCAGCTACAAAACACTATTTTCACTACCACTCGTTATGCATTTTCACCAGTGATGAACAAGAGCCTGCATGCTGTGCTCATATAAATCTACACCAGCAGAGGTGACCACTATTACTGTTTCTACTGCTGAATTGCACCATTCACTGCCACGCTGTGCTTACATTCACTGGTTGGGCTCCATAAACATTCAGCAAGCACCAGTGAATGTCAGTGAGTGTCAGGGTCAACGCAATACAATAGAAAGCATTACTTTTGGAGCAGCCCTCATAGATGAAAGTTAAATTATCCACATCTCTCCCTGCAGCTAAAAAGCCCTCTGCCTTCTGTGACCTGCAAAGGGGAAATCCCCAGGGGGAGAAGAAAAGGGGGACATCACTCTGCTATGCAGCGAGGTGAGGTCCCCAGCAACACCACACCCCCAGCTCACCTTGCACTCCATGGGCTCAGCCCTGCACACAGCTTCCAGGTCCTGCAGCGCCTCTGGATACCGCCCCAGGGCTGCCAAGACCTCTGCCCGGCACAGACGCAGGGATGTGTCCTCCAGGGCTGCAAAGAGAAAGGTGCGTCCTGGTGCCAAGAGCTCCTGCAGCACCACTGCTGTGGGGCTCAGTTTCAATCACAGTGGGATCTGGGTCATTGTCCATCTTTTTGGGATACAGTATGTGCTCCCCATGGAGGCTGTCACCATGAGGGTCTCCATGATGGAATTCAGGGCAATATGTCACCCAACAAGCCAGCAGCTGGAGACTGCTGTTCCAAAATACTGCAGCCTCTGGGAGCCACCACTGCTGTCCCCGGACGGGGGCAAACCCAAGAGTGCAAGGAGGGCTCCCATCCTCCCCACCAGTTGGCTCTGAGTTCCCAAGTGCAAGCAAAGGCTGAAACAGAGGAAAGGAATTAGGGCATCCAGGCCTGTACCAGCATGATATCATCGAGATCTCAGCACCAAGGGGCACTCACAAAACAGCATCCCAAAGTGCACGTGGGACTGTACAGGCTGGGCTGCAGCTGGGTACCACGTGCTCCTTGTGAGCCTACGTGCATGTATGTGTGTGTGCTGTGATCAGGACCTCAGCATGCAGCACTTCAGGAACTGGCTGTGCCGGAGTTCAGCCCTCTGCACACGTCTGGGGATGAGATACTGCAGCTCCTAATGACGTGCAGAGGTGAAAACACGAGTACAAAGTCCAGGGGCTTATTTTCCACATCAGCAAGCACATTCAAACATTTACAGACTGTCAACAAAGTGACTGATTTAGCACAAATAAGACATGTAAAATCAGGCAGTGAGTTCTGCATTTCTGTGCCGCTGCAGCTATTTTTGCTATATGATATCACCAAGCATCAGGGATGTGAGCCAGCTGGCAGCACGGTGCCTGAGGAGCCCTCCTGTGTTATACCATCCACAGCACTATTTGGTTCACTTTGTCAACCTGCTATCTCCTGTTTTCCTATTCCCTTTGGCCACTTGGTGTCCCAGTGGGCTCTGTGCAAAGCCCACAGCTCCTGCCTTGGGCAGCACTGAGCCCCAAAGCACCGCTCACTGGCACAGCCCGAGCAGCACCTGCACATACGGGTCTATGGGAGCTGCCACTGATCCCTATTTCCTCACTGTCCCAACCTGGACTTCCCCCAGCTAACAGCAAACTGAGCACACAGCAAAGAAAGATCAAGCACTGAGCCTGCAATAGTTCACTCCTTCTACTCATACAGCTAATTGCAAGACAAAAGTCAGCCCATAACACAGTGAGTAAGAGAGCACCATGCACGTGTGTTTGCTCTGAACAAAGGGCACACAGGACCATGCAGTGCTTTGGGAGGTTGCATAAAGGGACCACAGCTTGCTCCCTGCTGGCCCTTTGCTTTGGGGTACACCCCACACCTCTGGCACTCATCCCACAGCAGGTGATGAGGAGGAGATGCTGTGCTGCAGGAGCAGAGCTCGGTGCCATAGAAACACTGCTCAGCCTGAGAGGACCTTCATGCCTCTGCTCCCCAGCCCCCCTGCTTCCCAGCCGTGTTGTGTAACCCCACTTGGAGCAGCGTCACTCTCCAAGAAATCCACTTATGGACACACAGTAAAGCAGAGCAACCTCCTGGGCCTGATCCCAGTCCTGTAGGCGAATGTCTCCTCAGTGCCGGGTGCAGAAGGGGGTCGGGGACCCTGCTGAGCACTGGGTGTGCTCAGTTTCTGTCCCCAACTAGAGAAGTCTCAGTTGCTTTCCATCACCCCTACCCTCCCCCCCCCCAGGTGCTCTTCTAATGATACACTGAACACTCTGGGAAGGTGTGGAACTCAGCTTTGTCAGTTCAGCTTTGTCAGTTCAGCTGTTAGTGAGAGCTCTTTCCTCTCCAGCTGCTGCTGATACCAAGGACACATGACAATGGGACACTAAAGCCCTGACCCTGGGGATAAGCAGCCACTATGGCCTGGAGAAGGCCGTGTCCCTGTGCTGATGATGGTCTTCTGCAGGGGTGGGGATGACCCAGAAGCAAAGTCCAGCAGGTGTTTCTGCCCTACCCATTCCTTTCCAACACTTCTAGCACTCCTAACGAGCTCCCCAGGTGCCCAGCCCCAGCTGTGCCAGGTTACCGCGGTGCAGGGACAAAATGACCTGTGCTGCTACCCACCTGCTCCAACAGCACATCCTCATCCCTGCACAGCCCCTCCCGTGTCATCACCTTGTCAGCCCCTCGGGCCCCACACTGCTTACCCATCTCAATGCCCTTCTGGGCCATCCTCAGAGCATCCTGCAGGTCCCCACGGGCAAGACGACTCCGGATGCATGCTGCCAGCCTGGCTGAGCGGCTCTCCCTCTCCTCGCACTTCTCCAGCAGGTTACAAAGCACCACGTTGCATTTCACCGCCTCGACGCCCAACAGCTTCAGCCGGCGGTGGCACACGGGGCAGCGGGAGGGCACGGTCTCGCCGAGGCACGGCTTACAGAAGGTGTGCCCGCACGATACGGTCACCGGCTCCCAGAGGAGGAGGCGGCAGGACGGGCAGCGCAGCATCTCCGCGCTCCCAGGGGGCTGCGGGATGGGGCTGCCCACCCGGGGTGGGGAGGAAGAGGTGGAAGGGTCTCTGCTCATGGCTACAGCCTCCGAGCGCCGAGATGTCATCGGGGACGCATAACCGAGGTTCAGCCCGTTCTGCCCCGGGACGCCCGGCAGAGCGCTGCGATGCCGGAGCTCCGCGGTACGAACCCCCCCTCCACCCGAACCGAGGGCCGCCGGGATCGCCATTGGCTGCCGCCGCCGCCGCGCCGCCCCGCCCCGGCCGCGTTTCGTAACGGAGTCGGCGGCACCGGGGGCGGTGCTGGGAACGGCGTGCGGGGACCTGGGGTGGTCCGGCGTGGGGCATCGCGGTGCGCCCTTTGGGGACCGGGGAGCCGGTGTTTGATATTAGTGCCTGGGGGAGGGGGTCCTATATCCGTTCCTAATACCGGGGTTCTGCTGTTGGATTCTGGGTATCAGGGTGCTGGGGAGCACCCCCTGCCCGCTGCGAATGTGTCCCCGGGAATGTGGGGAGGTTGGGGTGCCTCGAGTGCTTCTCCTGCACTGTGTGGACCCCTGCGGGATGCTTTGGGAGAAAGGGGCGTCCCCCCTCTGCAGGTGGATCTGCAGACCCAGAGCTGAACCAACCCAAACTCTGTGATGCAAAATCCCCTTCCCGGTCCCACCCGTCGCTGAGGTGACGACAGCTCTCCTATTGCCGGTGCTGGGAAAAACAGCCAAAAGCAGCTTAGTAGATCAGGCTTTATGTAAGGATGATGCACATTCCCCACCGGCTCTTTTGTCTGTCCCTAAAAGCCAAACAAAGGCAGGAGCAGGCTGGGAGAGATGCTCAGGGAGGGAGGTCACCATTGGGGCGGGAGTGCTGGCAAAACCAAGGGAGGGGCTGGCAGAGCGTGGGGCTGCAGAACAGGTTTGGTTTCAAAACCCGCTGTGATTTCATTAAACAGCACATGAGTGCTCTGAAAAGTTCAAAACCTAATTACTTCATGTGTGCTCCAAGGGCTTTGCTTTTTGCATAGGATTTCTGCAGGAGGGGGAAGCTCAGGCCCTGTTCAGCAGCAGTGCCCCCCAAGCCCCCTGCCCCAGAGCTTTGTTCAGGTTGGATATTAGGAACAATTTCATCTCAGGAGAGTGGTAATGCAGTGGCACTGCTGCCCACTGCTGCCCACTGATGGGCTCATCATCACTGGAGGTGTTTGAGAACCGTAGAGATGTGGCACTGATGGACGTGGGCAGTGAGCACAGTGGGGGTTGGACAACCAGGGAGTCCTCATACACCTCCACATCACCCCTGGAGCAATACCTGTTCATGAGCCACACCCTGAGGGTGATTTTAGCCAACATGACCTACATGGCAGCGTTGTGCCCACAGAGTGTTCCCATCACCTGCTGGTGTGGCTCAGCCTGGGAGAAAGCAGCTCCCTCTGGCCATGGGGAGCTGGTGATTGGTGAGGGTGACAGAGGGTGAACCTGTGCTGTCCCCAGGTTTTCTGTTCTGCACCTCCTGATTCACACCACTGCTTTTGCATAATGCACATAAAAATCCATCAGCAACAACACACCAATCCATCAGAAACCGGGCTTGTCAGCACCAGTGCAAGGATGGATTGTTTCCTTCATTCCAGTAAGTGCTGAGCAAGTGCTGAACTCCAAATGCTTTTGCTTGTCACTGGGGTGTTTGTGCTGACTCAGGACAGACTGCAATAATAATAATAAGAGGTTTAAATACTTAATGTTAACCATTCTGCTGGCCGGGTGAGGACGTTGAGTTTTGCAGAAAGCTGTGGCAGGGTGCAATTTGCAGAGCACAATGGGGTGTTTTTAAATGCTAAAGGTGGGACACTTGTTTGCTTGCTTTTAGAGCATAAATGCTTCTTGAAAGCAGTGGCATATGTTTCTTTCACACCTCTGGGATAAAGGAGTAGCATGGAGGTGATAACACACCGGGGTACACAGAGCTGTTTCTCTGGGCAGGAACGCATGCTATGCACACCATGACCATGCTCCACACCTTCTCTGCTCTTCCCATCACCTCCTGCACGGATGAGACTTCCGTCAGACCTGAAAATCCTGTTGTGCAGAGACAAGTTTCCCCATTTCCAAAATGCCAGAAGGAGGAAAGCGTCGACCTCCTGACCAAGAATTGGCAAAGGATTGCAGTACTGCCACAGCACAGGAATGCAGCACAGCTGTATAGGAGCCAGAACAGCCTGCATAGGATGAGGCTGTGCACAGGATAAGGCTCTGGGCTGTGTTTCTGCACCAGTGCCACCCTGCTCCTGCCTGGATCCTGGCTCATCTGCATGCAGCACCCTTCAGAGTTGGGCCAAGGAATGACTTCTACACCTCAGTACGTGCAAACAGCACGCAGGGATCGTTTGCATCACACGCCTCCCAGTGTGTCAACAAGCACAGCAGCTTCCTGGAATTTTTGCCTTCTTTGCATCATCCCGTTTCTCTGTCCAGGTCATTGTGCAGCTGCCAGCTTTCTCTGTTTGCAGCACGCAGTTCAGAGCCAGCTCTGCTCTGTGAAGGAAAGAAGGGAGGTGGTGCAGGAGATGGCTCTGCTCAAGGCTGTAACACACACCTTTTCTTTCAGCTCTCTGCAGGAGCTCTGTGCCTGCTTTCTCTCTGGTGGCTGCAGCACTTTGCCACACTGCTCTGTGCTGACTTGACGCTGGGCAGACAGCAGTCACATCAATTACAGTGTTGTTCCTGAGCCCCAAAACTCAGCTGCTCCTCAGCAAGGAGGATCAGCTGTATGCAAGATTGGGGAATTGAAGAAAGCTTTAATATTTTCCTTTAAAGAAAACTTTAATATTTTCCTTTCTGAGTCATACAGGCTGTGCCTGGGGCATCGTCGTTCCTAGAGGAACGTGTTGGCTGTCACATGGATGGGGCAGACAGTGTGTGATGTAATGCTATCCCAGTGCTCATGTAACTGGGCGTCCTGGAGACAGGAGAGGAAGGAGGGGGAGCCCAGGTCTGTATCTGGCTTGTATCACTCATACAGACACCTTTGCAATGAGGTGGGCAGAGCACTATCACACAGTCTTGTAGCAAGTCCTATAGAAAACACACATAGGTGCCCTTTTCCACTGGCACAGATGCAGAAACACTGAGGTCAGAATTATCCCCGTTCTCTGGGTGGTAGCCCTGGGATGTGTGGCAAAACCACAGTGCAGGATACCCATGGTGCAACCATGGTTCGTGGTTACAATCAGCTCATTGGTGTTCCAGAGATAGCTGCAGCCCCCCCATCTGCAGGAGCACCATTTCTGCCTGTGCTTTCTGCCCATGCTGGTTTGCCCTCTGGTCTTTGGATTCCAGGTACCCACGCAGCGCAGCTTTGGAGGGTTCAGGGTGCTTGTTGATCCATGGATTCATCACCCTTAAGCCCCTTCTGATGTACCTGCTGGAGGAAATTGCGTGTGTTCCTTCACAATCAGCCCAGCACTGCTGCTCTGTGGATGTTATGAATGCACTGCAGTTGGGTTTGGAGAATAAGAGCCCCTCTTTGCTTTCCTGAAAGAGCAAACATGGGAGTCTGAGGAGAAGGCATTTGCAGGGGAGAAAAGAAAAGAGTGCTGTGAAGGAGTGCAGGATTGCTACACTCAGAGCCATTTTTATGAAAAAATAAATCCAGGCACTGCAGTGAATAAAGCTCCAGTGGAACTTCCAGCTTTTCATTATAACATAGCAACAAGCAATTTACACCTATTTAGAATGAGAGGACAAATTGCAGAAGGGCTCGGCACAAAGTCTCCAGGGAGCCGGAGTGGAAGGAGAAACTCACCCTCCCAATGCACTCTGCACTTGTGAGACGTGTGTTCTGATGTGGTTTTCCTTTTCCTACTATTTAGCCCTAAAATAGAAGGGTTGGTCTGTAGGAAGTCTCTGCCCGGCGCCCTGCAGGGATTACCAGATCATAGCAGGGCTGCAGGAATCGGCTTTTCTGGGAAACTCGGGATTTCTGACTGTTTCCACTTCTTGGTGGAATGAAAAAAAGCTGCTCGCAATTTTCCATGGAGGTCACTTGGGAACAAAGGAAAGACTTTTGTTTGATCTGTACCTCAGAGAGGCTCGTTTCTATACAGGACGCTTTATGTAACAACACGCCCTTGTTTGCTGAATGCAGCCCCAAAGTGCAAGATGGAAAATTTCAGAGCAAAACAGAGGTCCAGCCTTTCTGATCTGAAATCTTTCACATTCAGAGAAGAATGAATGAATAAATAAATAAATAAATTAAAAAAAAACAAAAAAACAAAACACTGGGGGGCATTTCTGCAATAAATGATGTGGAAATCCATCCTCTCTCCATGCCCACGGTCTTGTGGCAGCTGTGCTTCTGCAAGGTTTGTGCAGGGTCCCTTCAGCTGCTCCCTGAGCATAGGCTGCACACCTCCTCCTGCTGCCTCGGGGAGGTTATATAAAGAGGAGAAGATGAGTGTAAACAAGGCTTGCTTAAGTAACTCCCTGGCTGCCTATTTCTCTTGCTGTCTCCTTTTCCTACTCCACCCTTCCCTGAGCTGGATGGACATGATGGGCACTCGGCACGTCTCTGTCCATGCTCTGCTCCCCAATCCAAGGGCACATCCAAGGTTGAACCTTGCAGAAGCTTTGAGCAGATTCAGTGGTTAAACACCGCAGTGGGGACACATTTTGTGTCCAGCAGTGCTTGGGAAGTGCTCAGCCATCACAGCCTGGGCAAGCACAGAGGTCATGCTGGGGGACACCTCTCTGTCCCCAGCCACTGCAACCCATGGGGCCATACAGTTCACTCTACTGAAGGTTCTCAGTATCCCCAAAAACCAAATGTTTTGCTTGTGTTTTGCCTCCTCCAGGAAGTGTTATTAAAGCCCTTGATACACTTGGCTGGCATTGATGCTTGTGCTATAATCCCATTCATATCACCTGGATGCAAATCAGGGCTGAGACATACTGAGGAGTTAAGGACCACGGGTGATTTGAAATGGGTTGCATGCCTGCAGCTTTCTGGAGAAACCTCATGGCTTCAAACCAAGGCACTGCCCAGAGCACAGTGCAGAGCATGGGATGGAGAACCTTTGGGGCTCCTTTGGTTGCTCACACAGCCGTTCAATGGAGCTGCTTTGCCTTGAGTCACAAAACAGATGCTGTATTTGCACAGAGCTCTGTGCACTGCCCAAAGAAGGGCCCATAAAACACAGTAAGACTTTTCCTGTCTCATTTCTCACCGGCACCCAGCAACACAGGGATGTGCACACAGTGGATCTGAGCACACGAAGCATTGGGATTTGGGGCAGCGTGAGGATGGGTACTATGAACATTGAACCCCAGAGATTCCCACCCTGTGAGAGCAAAGCCCAAAGGCACTGTGGGTGTCCCATGTTTGGAAGCAGGCTGCAGCCCATGCACAAGTCCCACGTACCAACATAGAGGGTGGTGGAGGCTGTCGTGCCCTATGGGGCTGTTTTACATTGAGGTGTCCTTGTTCCCCTGACCACAATGCACTTAGGCTTAGCCTTCTAGAACCCACTTCAGCTGCTGGGTTGGTCTTTTTGTTCTGTCTCCATGTTTTCCCTTTAATCTTCTCTATACTGGTTAATTAAGACAACATTCCTCAGCATCGCTCCTGCTGTTTGCTGTGGTTATACAAGAGCCGGCTGCATTTGTTCCGAGAATGCAATACTTAAAGCCAAAAATTCTGTGGTTTCAAGTAAAATCCTCCACGACTTTGACTGCTAAACCCAAGTTTGTCCGAAATAGGCACTATTGAAGGCGTGAGGCCGTTCGGAGGAAGCCTTACCCAACACCCCACGAGTTGTTATGAAACCCCCGGCCCCGCTGCCACTCATTCCAGTCCCGGTAGATGGCGGTGACAGCTCATTTTTCCCTTTTTTCCTGGCTCTCCCAGCTGCAGCAGAGCACGGAGGAGCCACGCGCTCAGCATCCTGTTAGCATCCCGCAGTTTGGGGTTAATTTTTCCCCTGCGAGTGCTTTTGGTGTGGTTTCGATCAATGGGAAATGCCATCCAGCCGTAAGAGTTTCTCTCCATCCTTTTTCACAATCCTGACCAAAACCTTCTCCCCCACCACCTGCCTTTTCATATCTGTTACAGGGGCGGACAGCTTGTTAGGATGAACAAATAGCATCTCTCTTTGGGGTCCAAATGCTTTTATTTGGCTACCAGTGGCTAGCCCCCTCCAGCATCCCCACCTCCTCAGCACGTCCAGCAAGTCTACTCCTGGGCTTCCTTCTCATCGTCCTCAGCACGGCCCTGGTCCTGGGGCTGGAATAAGAAGAAGAGCAGCACGGTGTAAGAGGAAGGCTGGGTGCTGCTGGGTTCCTCCAGGTGCTGAATGCCCCCCCAAAGCAGCATGCTTGCAGTGGTTGGTGCTGGGGAGCTCAGCTTGGGGCACTCTGGATGCTTACCTCCTCAGTGCTGCTGCTGCTCCTGTTGTCACCATCCCCAACTCCCTGCAAAGAGGAAAGGACAAGTGTCACCAGGGGCCCTGTCCCCCCATTTGCTATTCAGGATGGGGAGAAATTACACAGATAGAAAGAGCTAGGCTCTGAGCTGGCCGTCAATGGAAAAGCCACGTGAGTTCAGGCTGCAGATGGCTCAGCATCACCCACCAGCTGTGAACACTACGAGTCAGGCACCACTGTCCTTCACAAACAGGGTATAAATCAAATCTTTCGAGGCTTTCAAAATCCTCCCACAACTGTTGTACAAAGCAACCATCCCCATGCCACTGATACCCATTTCTGGGGCTGGCCCCATCCTACCACACACCAGCACCAGCATAACCATACCTCGTCCTTTTCCTCCTCTGCCTCTTGTTTTTTTTCCTCTTCCTTCTCCTCTCTCTCCTTATCTTCCCGTCCAAACCCTACAGTGGGCACAGGGGGAGGGTCATTAACGGCAGCACCCCCAGGAGGGTCCCTCCCCAGCTCCCATCCCACACTCACATTTCAGGATCGTCGACATTTCACCACAGCCAAAGGGCTCTGGGGCACGAGGTGCTCACATCTATGGCACACAGAGGGGAGGGAAATCATGGGATTTTTTTCAGGGATGAAAATACCTCCTTAGTCCCTGCTGTTTGCAGAGACCAAGCGTGCAAGGAGATGCCTTAACTTCACGTCCAAACCCACCTGGGAGGAGGTGGAAACCACAGAAATATTCAAAATATTTTAAATTAAGAGTAAGTAAGGCTCCATGCTTTGGGGTTCTGGAAAAGCAACAGATGAGAGACGTCCCCCAGGGATGGGATGAGAGCAGGAAGGGAGATGGAGGCAGCAGCAGTAAGAAAACTCTGAGCATTGATTAAGTGCCTGAGCAGTGACAGACGGTGAAGAAAGCAGCTCAGAGGAAGGCAAACAGATTTCTTTAAAAACAGCAAGAACAAACAGAGCCCCAAAAAAACAGCACTGGCAGCTTAAACCCTCCTTCTCAGACACAAAGAGCAAAATTGGCACCTGTGGCAGAGGGAAGGCAGCAGGGCAGGGAGCAGGGCCATGCTGCAGGCGGGGGCACTGGGGTCGGCCCTTTGCCCCAGCACACAACTACAGAGCAGTCTCTGCTCATCGCTGGTGGAGGGAGGCTGGAGGTGAAGGCTTTCAATTAGTGTTTTTAAGCCCACAGAATGACACTGTCCATGCACAGTGAAGCACAAGGCAGCCTCTGGGTTGATAACACTGATCTGTGTTTTCTAAACACGCTCCAGGAAGCCGCAGGCAGAGCACAGGTAGGGGCTGACAAAGGCACAATCGGTGCAAAGGTAAAATCTAATTAATAATGAATAGCAATCTACTTCCTCTCCGTAATTTAGAAGTGCAGCTCTTAATTAGCAATAATTACTTTTTAATCTAAAATCATTAAAAAGAATCAAACATTAGCAAAAGGAAAGGCAGCCCCTAGGAAGGTGCAACCCATTCCCTGACACTGGCTGCCATGCACCAAACAGCAGCTCCTGCTCAGCCCCAGACCCGTGGGGCTGCCTTTGCTTTGTGCCTCCATGCCAAATGAGCAGTCGTTCACCACAGCCATACAGGGCTCCCAGCCTTGGATGAAGCTGTGAGCTGAAGCATGGGCAGGTGAAGCTCAGCTGTGCTGAGCTGTGATTTCCCTCTGCAGCTGAGCAAAGCAGGAGGTGCACATGGAACAGAACGCTGGGAAACAAAGCAAGCATTCTTAAACCCGGCACATGTGATAGCATATGTGGTCCCATTGCCACCAGGCACAACTGAGGAGGACCGCAGCCCTTCCCAGAGAGGACAGGGCACGATGTCCCATCTCCATCCATGAGATGCCCCACAGCAAAGCTGACTCGGGGCTGCTCCTGCCTCACCCTGTGCATCACTTCCACTCCTCTCCTCCAGCCCACAGCATCAGTAAGCTGGTCTGTAAATGCCCACAGTGAATCGAAGATGGAGGAAGGTGTCCTACCTGAAGCAGGAAAGGTGAGTGGGCTCCTTGGCATCTAGCTGGCAGCAGGCAGCGTGGTGGCTATTTGAGCATTGCGGTCTCCTCCCCAAGTCTCACTTTGGGAGTAGAAAAACTGGCTCTGCCACCCGCCCCGGACAGCACGTGACATTGAGAACATGACCAGTCACATTCACACCTATAGAGCCTGGCAGACATTCCTGCCTCCAGCATGGGCAGCAGCACTGAGCCTGACCCTGTACCAGCTCTTCAGGGCACTCCATTGGGAATACACCAAGAGCAGAGCCCTATCACATACAGAGGATGGGACTTGGAGGTCTCCTTAGAGCCAGAGGGCAAGAATCTCTACCACCAGGTCTTTGCTGCCCTCTTCCCAGAGCATCACAGCCCAGGCAGGGCTACTCCTGCTCGTCCTTGCTGTTGGCTTCTGCTCCAACATATCATTAAGCAAATAGCTGTCAGCAGAGAGCAGTTACCAGCAAGTCTAAACACTTGCATAATGTGCTTCCCCTCTAATGCAATGCCCTCGTTTCTAATAGCACCAATATGGGATAATAACAGCAACAATAATGTCAAGATGGGCTCATGTACCTGAAAGCTGATTTGTTTTCTCCACCTAATAAAAGGTATTACCTCTCCCACAAGATTTGCCCCATTTAAACCCTTCAAATCTACAGCAAAGTTCCTCCCACAGTAATAACAACTGTAGTTGTAACTCACATGCAAGCTGACCCTGGGTACCCTGCAGTAGAGCTGCAGCTGCACAGAGGTCACCCACCCCAAAAACCTGCCCTTGGATGCACTGAGCCTCCTGGACTCATGGGAGTCCATGCTGGCCCCAAATACAGAGCATGAGTCCTCCCAGCAAGGTTAGATCAGAAGTAAGAGGTAGGCAAGGCACATGGAGATGAGGGTCAGGATGAGCACGAGGAGCACGACACCAGGTCATCGCAGGGCAGGGAGGATGCTCATGTCAGGATCAGCTGGAATCCAACCCTGCATGTCCGAACAGCTCCTGCCATCCCCTGATGAGGATACTCACCCACAGGCACGGTGCTTGACCTGGTTTTGAAAATTGTGACCCTATTACAGCAGTCGCTGCTCCCTGCCTGCCCTGCCAGGCTTGTGGTATGAGGATGGGGCACATCCATCATCCTCCAGCCACAGTCAGCAAGGGCACAGCCCTGGCATTACTGCAGGGACATGGGGACACAGAACACCACCCCAGGTCTCTGGCTCCTGAAGGCTGCCCCAGCCAGGCCACAACCAGCAGCATCTCGTAATGTGAATCTGGTTGTTACCATGTATGGGACATCAGTGTTCCCTGCCCACAAAGCAGCTTATTGCACCTGAGCTCTGCTCTCAGCCTACAGCAGGCATGGAGCTGCCCACAGATAGTAGAAGGGAACATGGCAGCCAGCACCCAGCATCAGCGCTATGAGCTGCTGTCAAAGTGCAGAGCTGGACTCCCAGAAACATTAATTAGCACAGGACTGGGCATTTATGTCCTCCCACGCTGGATTTGATTACTGTGCTAAGCAGCCTTTGGCTACAGAAGACCAATCTTTCTGCTGAAATCACATCACTACAGACAACTGTTTATTTACGATCCAGCATGTGTACCTGGGGAAGAAATGCCACAGCCTTTCTCCTCCTGCCACAAGCTCTCCCCTTCCTGCTCCTGAGTCAGAACATTTAATTCACGCTGTGGGTGATTCAGGACACCTGCACACCCATCCCCTCAGCCACCAGCACTGCTGGCACCAGAGCTGCTGCTACTTCCAAATGAACAGGACAACCACTCGCCCCTCCTGCGTCAGAGGTTTTGCTGCTGCTGCTGAACGTGTGTGTGTTAATAATGAAAAGTGAGTCCCTGGGAACGTGGCTGGGCCAAGGCTGGGAGCACGTCGAGAGAAGCAAGCCTTTTTCATGTTTTAAACCTTTCCACAGCAGCTGCCAGGAAGCAGCATTTGCAGCTGCAAGTAACAGAATCTCTCCTAAGGAAAGAAAATAATTGTGGGAGGCTTTTTCCCCCCTCCCAGCCCCTGCCAGCATCTCAGCTAACTCTTATCTATTCTCAGCCACTTCTCATCTCTCTGAACAACACCAGAAGTTCTCAAATCACTGCCAGCTCTCATCAGATTCACGAGCAAGTCAAGGCTGAGCAGTAAGACCTCCAGACAGTTGGATGGTGAATTCTGATGCATACTTTGGGTAGCAAGATTTCAACAATTGTAACTATTTCTGTTGACAATCTACTGCGGTCCTTGCAGAGGCACACAGGTGAAGCTGCTGCACAGTTGGACACTGGCTGTTCTAACAAAAAGCAGGTGAGCATGTGACTGAGAGAACTACCATCTGCATTATTTAAAAAAATAATAAAAAAAACACCTTCCCTTTAATTATTTAACTACTCTACCCAGAAGCACTGCAGGCCAGCTTAAGTAGACAACCTGCAAAAAAAAAAAAAAAAGAAAAGAAAAAAGAAAAAAAAAAAAGTAGCTGCTGCTTCATAAAGCCCTGTTATCATCATTTTTTCCTCTTCTGACATTTCTGTAAATCTTGGCTTTGTGGCAGGAGCCAAGGTGACATTTTGTGCCAATGCAGTAATTTAGAGCTCAGATGTGGGAACTCTCACACCCCAGCCTGTGTTTAGTGCCTTGTTTGCTATGGAAGGGTGCCCTGCCATGAGAGGCCCCAGCTGCCCCTGCCCCACAGCAGCACACAGCCCTGCCCCAGAAACCAGCCAGGGGATGAGGAAAGGCAGCACAGCTCTTGCCTGCTGCTCTGTTAGTGCCCCTTGCCACATGAAACCGTTGTCAAAACAAATCCTTTTCCAAAAATGCTATCAATGTAAAGAAAAAGTATATAATTTATTGTAGCACAGATGTTCTTCTTCCCCAGTCACATTCCTTTCAAGTCTAGCATTCTTTAAAAAGCAAAATAAAATACTTTGATTTGATCAGCCTAACCAGGACTAAGGCAAGGGCTTTTCCATGCATGTAAAACCAGAGCACCATTAGCAGAGAGGTATACTAACACAAAGAACATCTCTCTGTTGCACAATAGAGCAGAGAAACTGCTCTAAGCCTTCAGTACTGCAGAAATCTGCAAGGCCTACTAAAACCCAGATGATTTTAAAAATAAGATCTGAGCATCACTCTTACCAATGAGGCAGGTGTGACACTCAGTCACCTCTGGTTTGCTATTCTGGACTTCTTTAAGTTCCATTTAAGCTGTGCATTTCTGCTCTTGTGATTCCAACAGAGGCTGTTCCCTCCCAGTGGGAAAGCTCAGAAGACAGAAATTGTGAAAAGGAACAAAGCAGGAAACTTTCATAGCACAAAGGAACAGATACGATACGTGAAGCAGCTTCTGAGACAAATTAGGACTCCTGCTAACAGAACCAAATTGCTTCCTCTTCCCCTGCTTTAATATATTTTACAAGAAGAAGCATTACATTATAGTATTTTTACACATAAATTAGAAAACAGTATCTGAGTCTAAACAGTCTGTGGCTGACACATCAAGTTACATTAAAAAAGGGGCATCCTACGGCTCAATTCTCTCATTAAATTGCTCAAACAAGAATCAATCCCTTTTAGCCAGTTTTCATTTATTGCTGTAAAGTAAAGTACCCACATTCTTAGGGCCAGATCAGCATTTTTCCAGTTTGTGCTGAGGCAAGCATTCTGCAAGAGAACGAATAACAGCACCCTAGTGAGTCCCAATCCCATATCCCTGAGTCATTAGCAGACACCTTCAGGAAGCTGGGGCTTCTCTTCTGCAACAACGGCTCAAGAAGGAACCCTCTCTGTTCTATTCCTTCCAGTCTTGAAAAATAATCAGGAGCGATAATCAAAAATCTTTGCCTTCTCTTGCATCTTCTACCCATTTCAGCTCCAATGCTGAGCACTCAGAAGCCTAGTTATATCTCTCTGACTTACAAAATCAACTATGACTTCAGCTAACTCTTAAATTGCCAGCTGCTACCCTTTTCTCCAGCATTGTCTCCACAGTCCAGAGAACTTCTCCAAAGAGCTTGTTAACACATACTGCAGAGAGACTCCACTCCAAGCCTATGGAAACAGGGAAGCAGTCTGCACTTGAAGTCTGTCACATCATCCACCAGCCTGGACTATGCTAATCACATCCCAATGAGCTGTAAGAGCTGTCATTGTCAGACTGCACTCTATCATAGCTCTTGCAGTAGCAGTGATCAGTTCATCTTTTTCCCTTTTAATATCAGCCATTACGTCATTCTCCAGCATGGAAAATACGAAGCGAGAAGGTCAAGAAGTTCTTAATTAGATGGCTTTTTATTGCTGTGATAGTTCCGTTCTAGCCTCAATAAGAGAGAGCTGCAGTACAGGCAGCAAGAGCTGGAAGGCATCTTGGATGTACGAAGCACTGTTTGAAGCCTATGAAAACGATTTAAAAAAAAGAAAAAAAGACACATGAATAATTACTTTACCAGTCAGCTTCACTAAGCTCATACTCATTTCAAACAGCATTGATTGATGTACATAAGAAACAAAACCCTACTGTTTATTGGGTCTTTACAGCTTCCTTCTAGAAATCAATTTAATATAAGTTTTTGAGGGGCTTTATGTCACTCAGCAAAAAAGCAACTGGCTTAAAAGCTGCTACTACACAAGATCAAGTGTGATCTAAAGGTAGGATACTACTTTGTGTAAGAGATAAAAAGCAGTTCTTTCAAAGAGAAACATAAGCATGCTGCATCAGGAAGGAAGAATACACCAACAGAAACATCCATTCCCAACTCTGAAATTTACAAGCACTGAGGACCAACTAAACAGCTGGGAAATGCTGGGACTCCTGCATGCTGATTTATGAGCTTGTCTACGATTTGAATTCAAGCATTCTACAAAAGTGCTAGAAATCCAGATATCTGAACAAACTACTCTGCATCTTCTGACCCATGATAGCTATTAGCTGGGACCACCCCAACCAAGCTCACTCTTCACTAATATTCATGTCCTGTGAAGGTCTACAGGCATTTATTCAAATCTGTAAGTTATCAGATAGTTAAGTAGAATCTTAGGCTACAGGTTACAGAACTTTGCATGCATAAGAACAGTGAGGTGGAAAAAAAAGTGTATCTATTTTTTTAGTATTAGCTTAACGTTTTAAACTTCAGCATAACTGACCTCCAAAAACACTCCAGTGATTAAGGGATTAAGCACATCTGCCTTCTCTTTGACCTGCAGATACCAGACATATATTATCTCAATTGAAAATTTTATCATATTACTTCAAGCAAAATAAAGCTAAACCCTCTATAAGGTTACAGTCACCATTGCTCCCTTGACAGTATGAAAGTAAGGCACAAGGTGCAGAGGATCTGCAGCATGCAAATAAGAACAAGGTAATCCACACACAGTCAGTGCAGGCCCTCTATGGATACACATCTTCAAATGAACTGCAGGCAGTCAGAATGTAAGGATACCATCTTCAATAACACCTAAATGTTTTGTAATATCTACAACAGAATCACGAACCTCATTTCCTTCTGTTCATCAGTACTGTCAGCACCAACCCCCACCACCATTCTGTGCCAAGCTGAACATCTCTGATGGCATTCAAAAGCTCAGCATACATTCAGCTGCCACAGTCTGCAAAAAAGTAATCTAGGAGACCAGACTACAAAGCAAAAACCTGCATGCATAAATGAGGAAGCACAACAAGTTCTTTATGGTGAGGATTCCAATGCTGTGCTGTAATCAAGTAGTACATCTCATCCCTAAGAACTATAATGCAATCCTTACCCCTGCAATTGTTAAGCACGTAGTAAACTCTTTAGAGAAAGATGACAGTTCCTTACACAGCACGATCGTCACTCTGTGGAAGAAGAGTGGAAAGCTATATAGTAAATACAGTCTACAAGGAACAATCCTCTTTTAGTATTCATGTAAAACACAAGTACCTTGTTTCCACGTACATAAGGTTAAATTAAACCAAAACTGGTACACAGCATTTCAACAGTTTATGAAGATTCAAAAGTTCCCCAAAGAAATGGGGGAAAAGAATGGTGGAAAAATAAGTAAAATTGAAAGTGTGAGAGAGCTTTCAAAAGACAGGCAGAGCAATTCAAAAAGGAACAGTACTAATTTGCTTTATTACTAACAAGTACTATTTTCTGAAGTAGAAAGTATTATGCAGTTCATACCCTTACCAACTAGATCATGCTGCAAAGAAAAATCCTCCATGCATTATTTGTATGATCAGGCTATTAATTAGTGCAGCAATTTTACAGTATCACGTATCTAACAAACTACATGACTAGCAAAAGGGTAGTTACAAATCACTTTTATATAGCTGTTTTGTCACATTTTAAATTTCTATCTACTAACTAGCAGAAGTTTGGGGAAAACTTGGCTGTAACAGTTTTTGAGCATGGTTTCCTTTTTTAAATCAATAAATGTCTTCAAGCCAGATAAAACAGTTGAATTTCCCTATGGGTGGCATCCCTATCTTCCAGCACTGAACATCCATTCAAGAGCAGAATTCAAGAGGCCTGTACCCCTTGGAATTGCAAAGCAGCCTTAAATGGTTTAATCATAGGTTATTACATGCTACACATTTAAGAAGAGATGAACTTACTGTGAAAGGGACTTGGCTCTGTCTGTGGCAGTCACCTCCTGTTTCTGACCATGCAGAAACAAAGCTGCAGTTTTGTGGAAGGTTTCAATGGAGTATGCTGTCAGTTCAGCCAGACTTCTTATGGCAAATGCATGAATATCCTGCAAGAGTTGAAAAAAACCTCCCACATCATACAAGAACTAGCCTTTGTTATTTAAAGCAAATAAAAAATCCAATGGATTATCTGCCTTTTCAGATCCCCAAATCTGTGCAGAAATAGAAACCCAAATTCCAGTAATCGCAACTCAGTTGCCAGATAAACACACTGTGATTAGATATTGTCTTATTCCATTGGTCAGTTACCTCTATTGAAATTTTAACATCATGGTCACCACCTCCAGGTTCTACTTCCTGGTTTTCTTCACTCCCTTTTTCTTCTTTAGGAAGACTGCTATTGAACTGTGCTATCCGTTCATGAGCAGATGTCCTCACCTGTATGAAGATAATGACTAAAATGAAGACCCACTGCACACCACAAAACACAGAACGTTGGATCTCCCTAAAGGAAGGAGACAGCTATATCAAACAACCACAATAAACTATCCTTGTGCCTTCTTGACTTTGTAGAAGGTTGGCTGCATGCATGTAGTAGAAGACATTCATTTCTCTAACACCAGGTGCTGGGATTTACCAGCAGGGCCATGATTAACTGAAGAGCTTCAGAAACACGTCTGCAGAATGCTGCTGCCACTTGGTGGATCTCAAAGGTAGTGAAACAATGGCAAGAAGGGCATATCTTCTTCATACCAGCTTCTGAAATAGTAAAACCAACTGATTTGTGCCAAGAGGAGGGCTGCAGTTCAAAATGGTAGGTTGGTTTCACTGCAGTGGCTGATAGCTTACTGCTCAGTTTTCTTTGCCACCAGATATTACTGCCCAGTGATAGGGCAAAGACCCACTGGTGCCCACTGATTCACAGCCACAAATATTACAGAACATGATTTTGCCCCACAAAATCAAAGGAAAAGGCCCATTTCTTTTAACTCCAATTGTCAAAGTGCATAAAACATAGCTTGTCTTTATGCCTTTTCACAAGCAAAGCAAGACTCAGAAGCAGGTCTTATGAGAAATCTCTTCAGCTTCTAGAGAAACAACTCACCATGATCAGTTTATCCGGCTTTGTGGAGATACGCAATTCTGAAAACAGCTCTGTTACTTCCTTGGTGAACTCCTCATCTCCTAAAGGAAAGAGAAGGCTAAAGAATCCCCAGAAAGGATAGATGTAGGAAACAAGCAGGACTTTAATGCACAACTAATTTTGCACAAGTCTGTCGACTGTTTCCTACATTTCTTCTTGAATCATCAACTCAGGCAAGGATGCATCACATCTGGTCTTTTAAATATAATTTATAATGTAAGTTATGAAAAGGTGGAGACACCAGTGCCAGAAGATTAGCTTTTGCTCTCTCAATCCTGGTTCTTTAGCTAAGGTAATTCAATTTTTACAGGCAGGCAATCTATAACACATCAAATAAACACAGCATTTTACAATGCACTAAGTTCTGCTTTACCTTGGAGAGTCTGAAATATTGCTTAAAGCCCACAGTTCTCCTGTTATATATGGCAGGGCAGATGTTAACAGTGGGAGAGAGGCAGTGAGATACATCACAGAAATATAGAAGATACATTAAATGCTAAATGCTAGCAAGTGCAGGTGTGAGTCCTCCCTGATGAACCATTTAGGTAAGAGAAATGCAAGAAATTTACATTAATACCTGCATAATCTTCAAGAATCAGATGGCTTCTCTGTATGGAGACACCTCTAAGTCTTTTGGTCCTCTAGCTAACTCTCACTTAAAAAAATAAAAACATTTGCTCTCCCCTAGGTTAGACAACCTATTCAAAGTCTTTCCCTTATGAACAGGGAAGCCTGGTGTCTCCCTGCATTATGAATATTGGCTCAAGGTCGGCTGTAAGAACAGACCAGAAGTCAAGTAAATCTAATCTTGTTCTGGCAAGAATAGAGTGATTTTTGCTACAGAATTAATTCACAGAAGCCTTCCAATGATGAAGGGCATTGCTACCAGTCATGCTCCTAGCCATGGATGGCTTCAGAATTAAGCATCTAGCAAAAGAATAACTTCACATCCATTGCTAGCACTCTCATGACTAGTTCGTTCTGCATTGAGAATTTCATTTAGAACCAGCTTCTCCTTCCAGAACCTAAGGTTTTTACCTTTCTTTTCTTCCTCTTCTTCTTCAAAGAATTCAGCTAAAGAAAATGCTTCATTGAGTTGCTCCATTTCCTCTTTCACTGTGTCCAACTCTTCTCCAGAGAGGGCATTTAGAACCAATTTCACCTAGTTAGGGGCAGAACAGCCAAACGGAGAATTATAAGTCCAGAAAGAAAAAGAATCAAGATGGAAGATGAAGTAACTCATTTACATTGCATGTAAAAACATTACAGATCAATAATAAGAGATCAATAATAATGAGAAAATAGTGTTTTCCTACGTGAAGGTTGAAGAGGAAAGACAAGTTAGGTAACAGCAGATTCTTAGAGAGTTATTAAAATGATTCCTTTATAAAATCTGAATGATTTCTGAATGCATAGCTGAGCCTTCTCCTTGCCTTGAAACAGAGAGGACACTCTGCTGTGCCTGTAGTATTACTTTCCTCCAGCAAAAAAGTACCCTCTTGATAGGGTGTTGAAGAAATGCAGGAACTGAGGTTGCTCAAGCAAAGAGAATGGCTCTAGGAGCTGAGGACAGGACAGAATGCTCCCAAGGAAAACAGTAGATCATAATGCAGGAGTCAGTGATGTTGTACAATCATCATTTTGTAACAAATTTTGAGCACTTGATTTTGCATGTATATACATACATCTCGGATCTTTTTTCTCCTGCTCAACTGAACTCAAAAATAGAAAGAAAATTGCTCAAGGCCATTACCTTTGATTCACACTCTCTAGAAAGCATCTCTAAGGCCTCCAGATGTGAAAGACCCTGAAACTCATCAAACAGTAACCCATAATGGGCTTTCTTCTCTGTAGTCATGGTAACCTCAGTAGCTGTCTGCTGCTCTTCTTTCTCCTTTGCCTCTCGTAAGACCTGAAAAAGAAATGCAGAGGACTCAGGTCAATACCAGAAGATACAGAATCGGGTAGGAGAAAGCTTTAGGTTCAACAGTAAGAGATGGCTGCTTGATATGGAACAGCTGTACCTGAGATAACGTAGAGGTTCTGTTCATTAGGCCCTTTGTTTTTTTGAATCCAGGGTCTCCCTCAGCTATCACATCCATTGTCTTTTTCCCAATGAATTCCAATGCATCTAGACCTCCAGTAATAACACTTTTTCCCTGTGGAACAGATTTGGATGCTGTCATTCCTTAAAAGTCACAGAAGACCATATAGCTGAAGAAATGAGACTGAGGCCATGTTATGCTAGACAAGTCAAATTGGTCCTTGTCACCCCAGAATTCAACCCTAATCATCATCAATCAAAAATAGAATAAGGACAAGGAAAGTGCCATGATACACTATCAGTCAACAGTTTAACACAACACTCAAACAGCTACATGAATCTGACAGAAAATATTATTCTGTAAAGGAGCTGGTTCTCATCACTCTGAAGTATTTAGTTTATGACACTCCAAGGAGAAAACGCTACAGTTGCCTGTTTTTGCTTTTAAGGCTTGAACATCTGCAACTATTTCAGATTCATGGGAAAAACTGACAAGACAGCAGATCACAAAGGCACTGTTTCTAAGGGTACTGGACTCTTTGAAGTCTATTTCTCACGGTCACAGGAGCAAGCTGATTTCCAAGCAATTTGGGCTGGTTTCACGAGTTTCTGAAGAGGAGAATGAGTTTCACATCTAGACAATTCTCTGAAAATATTCCAGGAATGAGTCTAACTCTCCATTTGACTGAATGCCCTAAAGGAAGGGAGCGTAGATAACAGCACAGAGGTGACACGCATGGGAATGCACGCATCACACAGTTCACCATTGGGCGTCCTTGTTATATATCAACACTTCATATACAACTAACAAAACTAAAGATGACCTGCACATCAATTGCCAGCGTGGCATGAGATAATGCCTGTTTGAAAGCCGACATATTCTCTCACTATTTATCTCATAAAAGCCAAATTAAGTTTCCTGATATGATGCTTCAGACAATGCTCTCAAACTCATTTTCTCTTGCTTTCCCAACTCACTCACTGTGCTTTGAACAGCAGTAGAGATGGTTGATAGAACTCCAAAAGCTCCAGCAATAGGAAAGGAACTGCCATCACCAGCTGCATCTGCGCTGTTAACATCAGGATTCTCACTACCTGCATTAGAAGGCAGAAAATCAGCTTCCTCACTCCCACAAAAAGATCCTTTCAGCTGTTGAGTGCAGAAAATTAACTAACAAAATGTATCAGCCAGAAGCAGGGTTAGAACTGAGATTATTTTCTTGTCCTTTTTCCAGAGCTAACACCAGTAAGCAATGTGCTGTTTTTAGCACTTTGGTATCTACACCAACATGAGAGACAGAAATAACATGATGTCATTTGGGGGCTGATTATATTGAGATTTGTTTCAGTGTTGTTCTTACGCAATAAAAACTGACCTCTTGTAGCATCTCTGGTCTCTGAAGAGATTTCACTAGGACTGGGGATCCCAAGGGTTGTTTCTGCTTTTTCTATGACATTTGAAATACCTTGACCTAGAGAAGACAGGAGCAGTGCTTTATCCATGTGGAATGTTTTATTCCTCATAAGAATAGAAACAGCATCAGATATGTATATCATTCTTCTACTATTTTGTCTTATTCCTGTACAAAACAGTTTAATCCACACTAAAACATACCGCTATCCAGGTTGTTTACTTTCCAATGTAATTAATTCTGATTTCATTCAGGTTGTAAATCAACTTGCAAAATTTTAAAACATCAAATTATTCAAACACCTCAAGAACTCGGTAGTTTTAGTTGAGTTCCTCTCCTTAATCTCACTGTACCTTTTAGCATGTGTTTTCCCACTACTTGAACAGTTTTCTTGACATTTTCCAATACTTGCTTCTATAACAAAAACCTCATTCTCAAGAAAAAAAGAGCTCATAAGCTCCTGAAACATGAGGTATGGTTAAAATATTTATCAAATACCAGAAAGAGACTTACCTACAGTAGCTACAGTAGCAGATGCAGTTGACAGAAGGGATTTCCCCCAGCTTCCCCAGTACCCCCATCCTGACTGAGATGCAGGAGGTTCTGAAACCTTTATTGAAGAAAAACAGAAGAGAGCAATTCAGGTAACAAGAAGAACATACACAGCCTCTGGTGGATAACTTTCACAGTGCTTTTTCTTTTCAAATGAACAGCAATGTGAGTTTTCAGAATTCTTCTGTGCATAAAGCCATGAAACTTCAAGTCACATCATTCAGACTGAGCACAAACACACACCTTAGAACTTTCAGCTGTGGGCTTTTTTATGCCAGCAGACTGACTTGGGGCTTTGGGTTCAGGTCTCTTCCGAGTCACAGACACAGGTTCTTTCTCTTCATTGCTCTCAGTGCTGCCAGGTTCTTCCACTTTCTGCTCATTTTCATCCTCGTAAGAGGTTTCCTCTTTCAGATTTTCACCAATGTCTTCTTCAGACATGACTACTGCATTCACAGAAAGCAAAGCAGATAAAATAACCTCTCGCTTTCGCGCTGTGACATTAGTTCAAAAGCAGCACACCTGTGCTTTAAATAATTCAGCAGAACTCTGGCAGAAATCCCATCTTGTTGCCACACGTACCTGCACAAACAGATTACGTCTTTAAGGGAGCTTCTACAGGAGAAATGTCACACCTGGAAGCTTGAAGTCCCACAGGAACAAGTGGCCCTATCTCACCAACACACCTTCTCTGCACGAAACGCTGCCAACCCTGAAAAGCAAACAAAACACACAGCAGGTGATTAAATACATGACTTGCTTCACAAAATAAAATAAAATAACTGATGGGGACCGGCTGTTTGGGAAGAGGTTGGATACCAATGGGGACAGCTATTAGGAAGCAGGCAGGGAGGAAGGCAAGCGGCTGGTTTGCTTGTATCTGTAGGGCTGAGTTGTTTCGGGGTGCTCAAACAACGCGGGGTGCCACAACGGACGGGGGGACACGGGGACGGGGGGACACGGCCTCTGGATCCCGCAGGGGCGGATGACACAACAGCAGAGGCTGCGGGCACGGGTCCGTGTGCTCCCCCAACCTCCCCGCTGCCCAAGGATCCCCCCAGATCCATCGGGACTCCGCACCCCGCAGTCCCCCAGCAGCGCTCCCAAAAGCCGCACCAAGGCGGCCCACAGGAGCCCCCGCCTCACCAGCCAGGCCTCCAACGCCGCGCTCCCCCAGCGGGCGGACCGCACCATCGAGAGGAGGTGCAGAGCGGCGCCGGCTGGCTGACACCGGAAGTGAGGCGCACCCGGAAGGGCGATCGGGGAAGCACTTCCGGGTTGCTTGACCGGTGGCGGAGTCTGAGGTGAGGGCTCGGATCGGGTCCGTTCGGGTCGGGCCGTACCTCTCGGCTCCGCGGTGACGTCAGGTTTCCCTTTGCGATCTCAGAACGCGGGGAAAGCGGTGAGGCAGCTGCTGCTGCCGGGAGGCGTCGGGACACGCGCCTTATCTCGGTGTTTCGGCGTAGAGGTGCGGTGAGGAGGGCGGCTGATAGCGTGACGTCATGGCCGCCTGACGTCATTCCCGCGTGGTCTGACTTCACCCAGCCAGCAGTGTGCCTGGCCGTCGTGCTGCTGTCGGTGTGTGCGTGGCTGGGGCCACTCAGCTATTCTTTTCCAGTTTGTACCCTTGATTGCGTTGAGCAATTAGCAGGAACACGCTTGTTCTCACACAGTCCATCGCGGGCTCTCCCTGCAGCATCTCCCCATCCTGCCAGGCATTGAGGCCTCGCACTCCCCAGGTTTCCTATGCCCTTTGCTTTTTCTTGGAGCTGATGGCTTCGCTCCATCACACCTGATTGAGCTGTAGGTGTCTCTGCGCACTGCAGTGGAGTCGGACCAGATGGTCTTTAAAGTTCCTTCCCAACTCAAACCATTCTATGATTCTGCTTTGCCCCAGTCACGCAGTTCACACCTTCAGCTCTGTGTCAGATGCTTCTCCCAGATCTGAAGGGTGATTGGGGCCACACGGGACAGCCACACCCTCTGCACTTCAGCCCAAGCTGCAGTCAGGGTGCAGGCTTCCTGCAGAAGTGATCAATGGGCACCATTTGGTGCACGTTGTCGCCAGTTAACTTGTTTGGAAACCATCATAAAATCAAAATACACTCCGACACTGTTTGCCAGGGGTGGTGGAAGGATGGAGCGGGCTGTGAGGTGTATCTCAGTTTATTGCTTTGCATTTCTCCATGTGTGAGATGACGTTATGATCACTGAATGCAAAGCCGTATAACTTTCAACCTCTTGGGTCCCAATCTTGCAATGCTTATAAATGTGTGTAATGTTAAGTACTCTCAGTATTTCCACTGACCTCAGTGGGACTACTTAGAGTGCTTTAAGTTAAACACAAACATTTTTTCAGGATAAGTGCCAAAGATGACTCATATAAGCGTACGCATCATGGATTTTTATCCTTTCACTGCTATTTGTTGTTACAACTTCGAGTCTCCTAAAGGTTCAATATATTGAGCTCAGCTCCAGGTTTCATTGTAAAGTAGCCAGTTTCTATTCTGCACATTTCATCTTGCTTAGGTTTAATGCTGTCTTGAAGCATTGTAACATTGGCACTGCTCAAGCTTTATCCTTTTTGGATCCTTTATCAGCTCCAGCAGCTGTTTTGCATGAATGTGATGGCTGAAGAATACGGATTTCGCAAATCATTTTATTTTTTCCCAGCATTCAGCAATGAGAGATCGTTGTCTGCTTAACAATAATGGGTTTTCCAAAAGTGAAATGTGACAAACAATTTAGAATAAATCAGACCTCGAGGAGTTTAATAGTAAAATTCAATGACCCATCACCAATGTTTTATACATTATGCAAGCTCAGTGCAGACATAGCGGAGAGCATATGCAATTACTGAAGATAATTATCTTATTCTTATGAGGGAAAATGTTGCTCAGTATTTCTTGTGTTAAATAATTGACTGAGGTTTCTAATGTCGTTTTGGAAGGAATGTCGCAGACATTTGGAAATCTAATAATTTAAATTTAATAATTTAAAATGGCAAAAATAACACAGGCCAAGTACAGGAGTTGCTGGAATTGTTCTCTAATAAATCTGAAACATTATTAGTTGGGAGATTATAGTTTTGGAAGATTGGAAGCTGTACCACGTTTGATTAAATAATGAGGGATGGGGTTTGCGTTCACTTTGTCACTATCAACAGCTGGAGCTGCAGCAAATCTTGCTAAGTCAGGCCAGATGTCAGCCATCCAAGAGCACTCACAGCCTACTGCCTGCACATAAGGAACCTGCACGAGGTTACCCAGATAAGCCAGTCTGTTGTGGGCAACTTTCTGAGGGCTGTGAAACTCTTTGAAAACACCAGAGGTGTGAAAAAAGAGAAAGGTTAAAACCCCTCCTTCAAACAAAGGGTGGTGGTTGGTCAGCAGCAGTCTTAGTGGTGTGTTTTCAGACCCGTGGAGTCTGTGGCTGGGATGCCATTCTCCAGAGGCAACAGAAGTCAGTAACACTTCCCCCAAGTCTAAGCGGTGGAAAATATGTGTGAAAGAAGTCATAGTATTCTTTTTCTTAGCTGTTTAGCTGTGGAAGAATATCTTCTTCAGCACAGTGGTGCAACAGTTCTCAGTGCTGGTCTCATCTTAAATGAACAGGCAAGAGGAGTGGCAGAGAAAGGAAAGGAGAAGAAGAGGGCAGGTGAAGGGATTGCTGTTTGCGGAGGAACAAGTAGAGGGCCTGGTTTCTCGTTTCCCTTGCAGGATTCAGTGGGTGAGTTGGTCAGTCAGGCTTGAAGGAGAGTTGGACACAGCTGTCTCTTTTGCCTCCTTTGTGAAAATGATTTGGCAATAGCTGCAGCAGAAATGGGTCAGATACACATTTCTCATCAGATGTCAGATCCAGAGTCTGGTTTGACCTTCAACAAGTTATCTTTAACTGAAAGAATTCCAAGTCTGGCAAATTCCTATTCAGCAAATTTTCCCATTCCTGAATATGCTTAATTTGTCTCTGCTGGAAACACAATTAGTACAAATCAGCTATACATATTTATAGCAAATTATTTTTTGTAAGTGATGTGAATTCTGTCTGCCTTAGGCAGTGGTAGCGAGCGGTTCTGGAAGGACAAGAACTGTCTGCATTATTTATTAAGAAAACTTACTCCTTTGTATTGTGATATTTATGAAATTCAACTCTGCTTGCTTTGTTATTGCTAGATGATGATGAATTTGAAGTCATGCAGTTAGTGGGGTGAAGTCAGATATTTTTTAAGATAACATTTTAGCCTGTGGCTTCTATACTTGGTGAATAGTTTTCTACGGCACTGGAGCGGACTAGATGGAATCACAACCTCAGGGAATGCATATTGGATTAGAATTTCTTTTTGAATCAGGCTTCCAGGAAAATTGATTACAGATTTTCTATTAATGGTGTAATCTCATTTGGTCACAATTTGGTTTTATTCTGGCTTTTAGAAAAGAAAATCTTTCTGTGCAGAGAACCTCAAGTTAAATTCTCCATTCTAATGTCTTCAAATATCTTGTGCACACATAAATCTGAAGTGAGACTTCTGTCCCTGGAGAAAATAATTTTTCAAACAGCTGTGAAATACGGGGCAGGATTTGGTGTGGTGAAGGTAATAAGCAAGGTGTGACTGCTGAGATGTAGCAGCATAAAGCAAAAGATTTTCAGTAGGAGTTTTCTGTACAACAATAACAGCAAAAACCAGAATGCAGCAGCAGCAGCAAAAAAGGTTGCAAAAAAAAGGGAAGTGTGTTTAGACATCGGTGTCCTGTAATTCAGAATGGGACTTCCTCCCTTTGTAGGTAACTGCCACAATAATTCTCCCTGCACAAGAAACGAGGAGCATATTATCTAGTATTTAGACACATAACATTGATTTTACCTTAAAATCAAGTAAGTAAATGTACGAGTGCTAAAAATCAAATGTGTGAGTGCTTTTATTCCTCAGTGCTAAAGGAAAAACCAGCATTGAAAAAACAGGACGTGGAGGAACTTTGATGTTGGTGTGGAGGAAGGCAGAAATTATTTCCTCTTTTGCTTTTTTTCTCTATTAAGAAAGCACTTTTTTTTTTTTTTTTTTTTGATGTTAACAAATGCAGAATCCACTTTCTGATCCTGAAGGTAGTTATGCAGTTTGAGTAGGCTGTACAATTTTTTCTTTTTTTAAAGCCACATTTCTCTTATTGATTATTGTTCCCGATATTATTTATCTGGATGGGAGGATGAATGCGTACAGGACTGAAGGCTGTGCTAATGCCTTCTTACTCTCATTTCATTACTGTGTTCTGAGCAAAGCTCTGATTTGGAACCTCTTGGCTGACAGTTATATTATGCTGCTGGAAATCTGTTTACTGGGAATGAAATTTGAATACACCATAAGCATGCTTTCATTAATAAGCTTAATTGTGTTTTTTTTTCAGTTGGATTTCCAGTTTCTTCTCACAGTATTGATGGTCTTGAAAGTGCATTTGGATCCAAGACGTTTTCTACCATTGAACAAATTAAGAACATCCTCTCTATCTCAGATCCGTACAGACAATTTAATATCGTATGACTTCATTTCTCCAAATTAAATGAAAAAGCATTTTTCTCTTAACTTTCCATGAAGCTCAGCTATTGCCTGTTAATTTTGACTGTTAGTGCTGATCTTTCGATTGGATTTACATTGGAAAATGTAGCTTCTAATGGGACACTTGCTTTTGAGTCTTTCAATGCATCACTTCATCCAGTGCCTCAAGCTTTAGCAAGTTCCCCAGCACACCATGATATCATAGCCAAAGAAGGAACCAGTATTTTAATTGAATGTAAAGTGAACATCAGCCAATATGAATATATTCTTTGGTATAACTCCAAAGGACACCTGCTTCAACAGAAAGATGAAGGTGAGCTTTTCTGCTGTTTTATATCCTTGGGCATTCTGCTTTTTTACAGTACATGAAAGTCTCTGGAACTTTATTGTTTTCTCCTCCTATCCTCCCATTTTTACAGTTGGGAAATAGGAGAGAACAAGACAAAGCTCTGGCATGTGGTGGATCAGACTTTATACCCAAGTTCTAAAGTCCTAGCCCACCCATCCTGGTATAGTGCCCTTCTGTCATTTTGTTCAAGAACCATCACAGCATGCGGTACAGAAGAACTGAGTATACATCCTACCAGATTGTAACTGATGTTATTATTGCTCTGGTTTATATTACATCTTTTCAAACACATGAATTAAATACAAGTCTCCAAAATTATGACCTTTTCAAGCTGTCAAGCCTTACTTTAATTTTGTTACAGGATTTTATAAAGCATGAGGTAACTGATTACATTTATTTTCTGGTTTATGCACCACTGAGATTGTGGAAACCAACACAGCTTGTAATGGCCAGGGTTGAAATGCATGCTATGTAACCCTTTCATACAGAGAGAGAAATAGTTTCCTATTGGCTCTTGTAGTTCTGTCCCTCCAATTTTTAATAATAATTAAAAAAAAGGCTTTTAGAGACCTGTGTGGTATCCTCTATTAGTATTAATGAAGATCATTGAGCTAATTGATAGGATCTTCTCAGAGGCCGTTGTACTGCTTTAAGTATTCAGTAACCTCTTTGTAGTTATACTGCCATCTGGAAATTAGTTCAGAGTAGACTAATTAGGAGAATGAGTTATGAAAACAATTTTTACCCCAAGTTATAAACCCATAGGAAATATTGCGTAAAGCTGCTTTTATTGATTTCTTTTTACGTAAGTTTTGTGTATCAGCAGTGCATGCTCAGCAGAAAGCTGTGTCTGAAGAAAATTCTTGGTCCTTTTGCCAGCTGAGCCATTTACAGACTGTGATCTTTTTCATGGGTCACTTGACTTTTTGACTCAGAACATATGGAATATTGGATTCTATAGAAGACAGTCCTTCCACATAGTGAATTACAGTGGGTGAGAAGTTCTATTTAAAAATTAGGTTCCCTGTCAGATAGAACTAGTGATGCAAAAGCACTCCAAAGAATATAGATGAGAGAAAACAGAAGAACCAGAGTAGCAAGTGCACAAAGTAATTTACCATTAAGCAGTAGGATGGCTAACTGAGTTAGAGCTTTCTGTGTCACAAGCATAAAAAGGAAAATTTAATTCTTGTCCTACTGTGTTATGCTAGAAACAGAGTGCTTACTGTAAAGCTTGTGGAGCAAGCAGCATGTCTCTAGCTTACCTAGTTTGTGTTTCATTAGCTCACTTTATTTCTTCTGAACCTCCAGGTGGACGGTGGAGGATTGCTGATAATTTCCTTAACATCACAAAGGTCAACTTTGCTGACCGGGGACGATACACGTGTGCAGCTGTTAATGGTAACAACACAGCGTATTCCACCGTCACCCTGAGAGTCACCTTCACCTCAGGAGACATGAGTATTTACTACATGATTGTGTGCCTCGTTGCCTTTGCTATCACCCTCATTTTAAACATAACTCGTCTGTGCATGATGAGCAGTCACCTCCGCAAAACAGAGAAGGCTATCAATGAGTTCTTCAGGACGGAAGGGGCTGAGAAGCTTCAGAAGGCTTTTGAGATAGCCAAGCGTATCCCCATCATTACATCTGCCAAAACACTAGAGCTGGCCAAAGTCACTCAGTTTAAGACCATGGAGTTTGCTCGGTACATTGAAGAGCTTGCCAGAAGCATTCCCCTTCCTCCACTGATCCTTAATTGCAGGGCATTCATGGAAGAGATCTTTGAGGCTGTGCGAGTTGATGATCCTGATGAAGTCGGTGAGGCAGAAAAACAAACCCAAGCCTGTGGTACCCAAGCTGCAATATACCCCATCAACCCGGAGATCAAGCGCAGCGATTCGCCGGCCGGGGATTCTGACGATGGGTCTGTGAATGAGCAAGGCCAAGAAATAGCTGTTCAGGTGTCCATCCACCTGCAGGCAGAAGCGCAGAGCATTGACACCGTTTCTCATGACAGCTGCCAGTTTGCTCCTTCTGAGGAAGGCACCTGCTGAACCCAGCCACATCTGTTGTACAGGAGCACAGGTGTCTCTGGGATAATGTGAGCAAGGGATGTGCAAACAAGCTGCCTCATTCCATGTGCACAAGAGTTGTTTTTTTCCAAATTGCAAGATACCAGAACTACTACTGATGTCTGTATTTCCTGTCAGTGTTTCGCTGTGTTGGTCTAACAGTTTCAGATCCATGAGAGAAGGCTGTTTGAATTATTGTTCAGTGGATTTTCTTTTTGAAGCAGCTTGTTTTACTTCAAGTATTTACAAAACAGTAATTCTTTCTCATCAGCTCCTTGGTGCCCTCTGATACTTCTGATCTGTGTTAGAAGTAGCCAAGCTGAGCAGAACAAGTTGCAATAAGATCTTTTCCTTTGTAGGCCTGTTCTTCCTTCACATAGTGGAAGCAGAATTCCTTAAAGCCAATGTTGTTATCCCACTGAATTGAGTTGTGTGCTTTTTTTGAATTGCCTCACACTATGTGTAGCCCATCAGAACCATGGTGAGCTTGAACAAATCTGTTTTGTGTAGTGTGCTTCTATGTTGCTATCAAAATGTACTGTACTTAGAAAAATGCACCGAGATCTGCTGCTGAATTAAACAAAGTGCTATGGCAGCTTAGAGAACAACCAGGGGATCTCTGCTTTCTGTGCATCTGCGTCTGCATCTGTACTCGAGTGTGTGGAAAGCAAATTGCTACAAACCTTGTCACTTAAGCTTGGTGCTGATTGCCAACACGCCTTACCCTGGTTCTGTCTTACAAAGTGGAGCAGTAGGTGGTACCACTGCCAATGTCTTCTGACTCTGCTGATTTCACTCACTATAGAGAACCCAAAGTTTCATGTTGCATTTGACATTGTTGTGAGAAAAGAATGACAGTAATCGTCTAGTGGTGTAACTTAAAGGGAAATTTGTCTACTGTTAAAGTATTTCAGGCAGTTATTTCTGAGTTATAGAGAGGAAAAAGCAATGCCACTGACTTTACTCTGGCTAGTGCTTTCAGAAAACAGTGGGAGAGAGGGCTTAGCAGAGGGGCTGGCTGAGCTGCTTGCCAGCCTGTTTTCAGAGCAGAGTGGTTGGAGAGTGTTGCCCTCTCTCATCTGCTGAAGAGGAAAGGCAGCTGACATCCATACCTACACGTGTACGTGCTGCACCAAGGATCTCCTGCATGGCTTCCTTCCTCAGCTGTGAAGCTGCAGCCTCATGGAAACCACAGGCAGACAAGAATCAAGTATCTTCTTTCACACATTGGTGCTGATTTTTTTTTCTCCCTAGCATTTATAAGTTGTATCACTTAAATAGCATTATATATCCTATCGAGATTTAGTAGATGTAAGGGTTGTAAAAACTCCACAAATTAATTTTTTACAACTACTGGAACCATTCTGCCATATAATTTAAACAACTTGGCAACAGGAGCACCATTTAATTTCCCACAACTCTTTTTTCTTTTCCTTATTATTACAAAAATGTCATTTGAACAAGTGATTCTGGAAGGCTGTTCAGGATTCTTAAGAGGATGTGACTCTACATTTACATGAGTAAGCAGGCACAGTGGTAATAACAGGGTGGAGCTTTCTGTTGTAGTGCATCCTCCTAACAAAGGGTCTGAGCAAATTACATTTATCACATCATATCAAATGGTGGGAAAGTGAAGCATTTATTACTATTTTAAAATACCTCCTGGGGAAAGTTCTGCTAACAGCCACCAGTATATGCAGCCTACTTGGCTTTGGTATATTGGGTAAGAGCTGTGTTTTTTGGTGAGAATGAACACTGCTAGCCTTAGTTGCAGTAGTGCTCTGACCAACTTGGTACCATTGCCAAGACCATAGCAAACATCTGCTTCAGGGAAGGAAAGCTTGCTATAGACACGATAGATACTGCCCTCTGCAGTAGCTTCTTGTTAGTTTCCATGGTTTGATGGCACTTTATGTCCAGGTGAAAAATTTGTGTAGTTCTGTGTAACCTGTCTGATTTTTAAAAACGTTTTTAGTGATCAGTGTTAAATTCTTGTAGATAAAGGCCTGGTTCTAGATGCCCTGCCACGATGCTGCTGGCTTCACTTCTGTCCTACAGTGAGCTCTGCAGATTTATTGCCTGGCACAGATTTGGGGGTTTGTACCACTTCATATGTCCTATCTGAAAGCTGATGGCCACAGGAGAGGGTCATCTCTTTTAATCTGTTGAGCCACAGGCCTTTGGCATTGTACCTGCTCCTGCCAGTTTTCACAAAACAGCTCTCCTTGCTTCTGTGAAGCTATTGCATTCCTTGTGGCAGTAGCATCTTTGACATTTCCCCCTTCCCCTATATGCATTGTAGAGATGCAGCTACGAAATCAAAGCTCCATTTAATTGCTTCTGTGGAAGCAGTTATGCAGTTGTGATTGACAGATGTCTCATCAGAAGCAGCAGCTTGCAGGCAGCAGGATGATCCTAGAGGTGCATCAGATGGGTGTCAGGAGAGGAGTTTCTGGATTAACTCAATCTGTTCTTTGATTTTTATTCTTTATTTCCATAGCTCCGAGTTCTCAGTGAGCACTGTTACGTGGTGTCTCCATGTGTCCCCATTTCTGGTGGAGAGGAAAGAATCCTACATCCAGGTCCTCAGAAATGCAATTGCCGTGTCAATTGCTGGATAATAAAGCCAAGTATTTTCCTGAATTATTGCAGCATTTTGTTTCCCAAATTAATTCCATCCCTGGGAAGGAAGCTGCATTGCAAGAATTTCAGTAAATCAGCGGCACTTATTAAATGTAGGAACTGATCCTACCTCCGCTGAATTCAATTAGAGCAGATTAGGAGCCTTAGTGTATTTTACAAACAATATTACAGGATTTTTTGTGCATCTGAAAGCAAGGAGGATGTTGGTGTTGTGCAGTAAATGTGATTTCCAGAGAAGGAAACCTGACACTGGTTTCAAACAACTTGTGAACTCTTCTTTCATTGACTAGCTGTGTGCATGTAGGTCTGTTTGATGTGACTAACTGAAAATTAACATTGAAAGATTGTATAAGTGACAGTGTTTCTAACTTTTCATAGGTCAGGGAGATTCTACAGTGGTTTCCTTGGTTTAAACTGAATTCTTTGACAATCTCAAGGCTATTTTATCTCTTCTTTATAACTGCTTTTTATTTAAAATAACATAAAATCTACACATTACCCGAGAGTACCTAAAAATAACTTTGTAGTGGTTATTTGTATTACATGGATTGTAACGTCACTGTTTAATGTAACCGCATAGGATTTCATACTTTCATAAAATGAATTGGTAGGTTTGCAAAATAAATGAAAAACAAAAGCTTCGTTCTCTTTTGATTTACTTTTCTATCATTGAGGGGAGATGAGCAGCAGGCGATGGGAGGTTGAATGCTGGTGGCCACTCTAATATCAGAGTGCCAGGACACTCAGTCACCTGATAGACAGTTCTGCTCTGATGCCTTTGGGATTGATGTTTTCTGTGTCTCAGAGTCCCCAGCAGCATCTGTATGGTTGCCAGCTGCACATACAAATGCTTACAGACCGACATGACTTCAGCAAGGCCCGTGCATCCCTCAGTTTCACTTTTTCAGGGTAAAAAGGTGATTGTGAAGAGCAGAGACCCTCAACTACAAACATTTATTTTCTATTCTTACCTCTTCTACATGATTGTATAGTTCTGTGCTTTTTTAATGTTGCTCAAAAGATGGTATATTTGGAGACAGCTTGTCTCACAAATGGCAACTTGGTGCAAATGTGAAGTATTGAAAGCCTTCAAGTGACCAAATCTGTTACTGTTTTCCTCCTCATTTGGTGACCAGGTTTGGGTTCCTTTTGCATTGCAACAATTCAGAGCATTAAACTGTGCCAGAGGATGATCTCAAGGCCTAAGTGAGGAGCTTTCTACCACCGGTCACATGAGGAAACCCCATTTCCCATGTAAGCACCTGATGTGTGAGAATGAATGTCTTCTGTATGGGCTTCTCCTGTAGCTCTGAGTGCCAGCCTGCAGCACAGAGTAAAAGTGCCCCTAATGCAGTTTAAAAACTGCAGTCCAACCTCGTCATCCAAAATACAGCTTCCTGAGAAACCTTCCATAGTAAAACCTTTGGAGCTGTTTGAGTGTGAGAGCAGACTTCGCCCACTTGATTTTTAAAGAGTAGTCTCTAGCTGCCACTCTCTGCACAAGGAAGATAATAGAATTAAAGCTGAATCTTGGAGATTTTCCTACGAGAATCATTTGCTTAAAGGAAGAATTATTGGACCCACACTCCTCAGGCTGGGTCAGTGTTGAGTCAGCATCTGCTTTCTATCTCTGTTATGAGATATGCATGAGTGAGAATGGTTCATTTTCTTAAGCTTCCGTAACCTGACTCCTCATGATCCAACCCACAGTGAGAAAGTTCATCTGCCTGAATTTAAAGCACTTTTCCATTTGGATAACAACAGATAATTGAAAAAGGAGCTGCATTAAGGACGATTGTACTTTAATGTTCGCTGTGTCCCCTGAAAAAGATCATTTCTCTTCCCTTGCAGCACTCCTATAAGTGCAGTCTCCTGGAGGAGACGCAGTGGGAGCACCGCTGTGTGGCTCGACTCAGGCAAAGTGATGGCTTTGTTGCCTCCTCTCCGCCAGGTCATTTCACACCAGCTGGGTATCTCTTCTGTTCTCTTTCTAAATTGTATAGCAGCTCATTCAGATGTCTCCAAACACTGCCAGTTTTTCCACATGCAGAAGGGAGAATTGCAGCATCGCTCCAAAAACAGAAAAAAAAAGAATGGTTTTGCTAGACATTGAAATGTGGAAAAAAGTCTTGAAAAGGCATGAAGTGCTCTCTCACTAGTAGGACAGTGCCTATTCCTTGGTCACGCTTGGCAGCCGATGATCATAATAATATCAGGCAATTAGGGCTTTCATTTTCATTAGGCTAATTAATTGTTTGCACAGCGCCCTGAATGTGGAATCATTTTCCTTTGGAAGGAATAAAAGGATTAGAATGGCTGCATCCCAAGATGCTCAGAACGTATTTTATTTATTTTATGGGAGAAAAATTCTCTCGTGCCCCAAATGCAAACCATCTACTCGAGCAGTAATGCCTGCGCTGGGACATTCACATCAGCGGAGACGCTCACAGATGATACATATGTCCATCCATCTGCCTCCACGCTCCATATGGCATCTGGGCTTCCTGCTGCATGCCGATGAGCCCGCACAGAGGCTGGAGTTGTCTGTGTGCTGCCAGGTTTGTGTGTCGGCTGTGCTGGGAGCTGAGGAGCGATGAGCAATGCCCTGGGATATGGGCTGTCCCAGCGTAGCGATGGGCTCCACATTGGGATCGTGCTGGGAGGCTGTGACACCGTGGTTGTAATCATACCAGAGCCCTTCGAGAGGTTTATGCTCTGAGTAAATCAAAGGCAAATGAAACCCAGGCGAGGATGTCATGAAGAAAGGTACCCAGTGGCTGCAGTATTGCAGAGGCAATTGCTAGCTCTGTTTTTCAGTGTTTGTCCTATTCAGTGTCTCTCTGTGCTACCTATTATTAAACATATATTTCATATTAAATTGTTTCAAGTCTAATACAAGCTTGCAGAAAGGCAATTCAGTGGAAAATGAGGGGACATATCCAGCCTTCAGCTTAGGGGAGAGGCTCCCATTCTATCTGTGCTGAGTCTTGCAAACGTCCCTGGTGTCAGTGCTGGCAGGCAAAGTCCCTACCCATAAATGCAGTATTTTGGGTGCAGCATTGCTTCATACTTGTGTGTGGTGGGGCATGAGGAGCAATCCCCACAACAGACATGAATGTGCAAAGGACGTAACCACGCATTACCATCATTTCAAGAGCTTTTCTGCATTTTACTTACTTTCCCTCATTGGTACCTTCTTTTAAGCTTTCTTCATGGTGAATATTCTGAGGTTATTGCGTGGTCAATTGGAAAATCCCAAATTTTCATATTGTTTTCCTCCAACCGATGTCTCCTGAGTACTGACTGAGGAGGAGGACAGCGGCCCAGAACAGACATGAAGGAGTTTGGACAACTGCCCTACATTAGAGGATGGGTTTGCTTTGGAAACCCTACATACATCACACTCTGTTATAGAGAGTTGATTTCAACAGCAAATCTCTTGCAACAGGGTGTCACTTCTCTTCCATACATTACTTGAAATGCTTTATTAATTTGATGACCTCGTGGGCTCAGAGAAAAAGCCATTTATCAGTGTTTTGAGGAAAGAGAGCTCCTCGGAGCTAAAGGGACTGTTTTGTTGCTCAGATTTATTGGTTGGCTGACTTAATTCTCCATTCAAACATGATGATTTTTAGCTGCCGGGCAGTGGCCCTTTCAATGTGGAAGCTAATTAACTGCTAGAACTCTTCGTAGCAAGGCTGTTCTTGTGCTGTGTTTTTTTTTTTTTAATCCAGAGAAATAAAGCAAACACGATCCTTGAGACGCAGGTTGCATGGATACCGTATCAGCGCAGACACAGAGCCCTGTTGATGACTTTGTCTTACAAAGACAGTAAGGCTGGCACCGTCCATTGGTGGCATGACAATATACAGAAGTAAGATGAGAAAATAGCATCTGACAACGAAAGGAAGGAGGGAGGGAGGGCAGAGCCACGACGAGATCTGAATGGGGGCAGCAGCAACGGCTGCTCGTTGTGAGCGGTGAGCTCTGCTCCCCAGAATATTTCTGGGAACAGTTTATGAGCCCAGCACTATTGCATGGGGATGGCTGAAGGAGGGACAAGCAGCTCTAGAAGCTCAAGTGTGGACACTTCAGTGCTGGTTGTACTCCATACAGTGTTTCTGTGAAGCACTGCTGCCCTACTCTTTGCTCCAAGCCCGTAGGTGAGAATGAAATATAAATCACAGCTGCAAGCAGAAAGCAGGGAATCCCTCGCTGGCTCCATTGAGCTCCCCATCTGTCTTCATTCCTGACAGCTTGATTGCCTTTATCATCATTTTTAAATGCAGAGCTGCAAATACCATCAATGGTCATAAGGAACGGCGGTTCTTCCTGATGTACTTCAACCAGCATCCTCTGCAAGTGGAGCTGGGTGTTTTTCCCCTGAGATTTTGGGCTGTAGAGAGCAGAGAGTAAGAGCAGAGGAGCATCCCTGGGTGTGCTGTTGGGGAAATCTGGCATCATCAGGCTTGCTCTGAACCAAGAGGAAGGTGCAGAGAACTGAATATAGGAGGGAATCTCTGCATCCTGGGGCTGCTGATGGAGCTCACCTGGCCTTGGGCAACCAGGGGGACCTCCAAAAGAGTGATGAAGTTACCTGGCAGCTTGTTTTCTAGGAGAACAGCGAGGACAGTTCTAGGGGAATTATGGAGAGAGTTTGGCATGGAGGACAATGAATAGGAGGAAATGAATTTTGAGGGTCAGCATTGTCCAAAAGAGCACTTTGGAATATGTGGTACCTATCAGCTGCCTCATCTCTCAGCTTCCAGCCACGGCTCAGCATCTCCTGGTCTCCAAGGAAACCTCAGAGCAGGGCAGGACATGGTCAAGGTGTGGGGAGACTACAAGGATGCACCACGTCAGGAGCCAATGGGACACGTCTATCCCTTTGGTCCCTTTGTGCCCCATTGAAGCCACTCCAGCGTGAAGCACACCTCTGGTCCATGAGTTGTGTCACTTTCCTCATCTCTGCTGATCTTCTGGAGTTTAAATAGCTGTGCTCTGCTTCACATCACGCTGTCCTTGCAGGATTGCAGCACACGTCTGTCGTTGCTCTCCTCTCTGCAGCCCCAGGCTGGATGAGGACACACGATTTATTCAGCTGAAAGGCAGCCCAGGTCAAGGTCATTACATGCCATGCTGAACCCAAACAGCAGGAGCATGGGGATGGGATCAGTGCCTGGAGATTTGGGCTGGAGCAGGAGGATGCTCTGGATGCACTGGAATGCTGCAGGAGGGACCCACTCATGTGCAGCCCCAGTGAGTTACAATGTGCAGAGGACATCCCAGAGCAGGATGGGGAAGGAGCTTCCAGCATGGAGCTGGCACAAGCCCCGAGGCCATTCCCACAACCACTAGAGGCAGCTCTTGTTTTGAACACAGACAAAGCAGCCTGGCACTCACAGGCACCGAGCTGCAGCTGAGCACTGCTCTGCAGGGCCACACCACTGTCCTCTGAGGCCCTGCAGCCCCTCACCACAGCCCACATGAGGTCCTGCAACCTCCATAGCATCCATGGAGTTCCATAGCCTATCCAGCTGTGAGTTATCCCAAATACAGCCTGTTAGAGTCTGGGTGGGCAGCAGACCCCCAGCACAGCCCCTGGCAGCCCCAGCCCTGGCAGAAGGGCTGTATGCTGGGCGGGGGACGTGGGATGTGTCCCCTGTGGGCACCCCAGCAGCAGGAGGGCAGGAGATAAAAGCCAGCGATGAAGGATTTGGTTTGTCCTTTTTTCTTCATAGATTAACAGATGAAGCTTTGATGGAGGGATTTAGTGATTACAGTGACTTAATTGCATGGGGAAAGCATTTCCTAGTAATTCCTTGTTTGTCCAGCTTGGCTAGCAGGGCACTGCCATCACACTGCAGGCAGCGAGGACATGGGCTGGCACAGGGCATGGTTCCACATGGCACTGCCCTGCGCTTCTGCCAGGACCTCAAGACAAGCCCAGACAAACGGCCAGTGCCCATGGCTGTGCCCCTGCCTGCTGCGTGCCTTGGGGAGCCTTTGGAGGGCGGGGTCCATCACCCACCCTCCCTCAGGCCCCTCAGCACGTGTGGTTTGTGATGGTCGGGATGTCCCCCAACAGCTGCTTGTCCCAGCAGGGCTCAGCCTGGGTGATTTCCAACACTGCTCTTTTCATTTCAGTGCAGCAGAAGAGGAGGCTTACGGTCGCCTTAAAGGAATAAACGATGCATAAAAATATTTGATCAATTAAGCCGAACGATTTGGCAAGCAAAGCTCCCGCTGTACCCATCCTCCTCACAATTGCCTCATTATCCAGCACTAAATCAAGCTGTCACCGATTTTTTTTTTTTTTTTTTGGCTTGGGGGTGGGGAGGGAGGGAGCTGCTTTCCAAAGCAGACAGCAGAGCTGGGCACTGAGTCACCCCGAGCATCCCTCCCCACCACCCCCTCACTGCATCCCACTCTGAGCAGGATCTGCCTCCGTGTTGCTCCTCATTAATTTCATCCCGCTGGTGGGAGTCCAGCAACAGGAGTGAGTCCAGGAGATGCTCAGGGAGGCCAACCCATCACTGGAGCTTGCATGTACAGGGGGTTTGCAGGATTTAGGGACCCAGCCAGTGCTGGGAATGGTGGAGATTCTCCTGTGTCTTGTAGTGGCTGGTCTCACACTGCTCTCCTTTCTAGGTGAAAGCCTGTGGTAGCTGAGTACCAGGGACACAGCTCTCCTCTGTTCAGTTTGGGTTGCTGCTGGCCCATGGATCCAAAGACACTGAAGGAAGACAGATACCCATGGGCACATCTGTACTATGGTATCAGATCTTCCTTTTTTTTTCATTGGGAAATCATAAGAAGCTGCACCAAGGAGCCTCTCATTTGAGCAGACCCCAGAAGAGCTGTGTGCATTTGTGCATGAGACCTGGACACCAGACATGGAGTTTTTTGCCATTCACTGACCAACCAAACCCATCTGCTGTGAGCCTCAGTGCTTCACTGACCCGGAGGACCCCCCCCCAGGTCCCACTGTTGACACTCTCAGGGCAGCAGAGCACCCCTCGCTCTGCCCACACTGGGAGACTGGGGTCCCTCCAAATGGGTCCCCTCACCCCAGCAGTGCCAGGAGCTGCAGGCACTGCATGCAGTGTGTACTGGTTGGCTCCAGTGCCCTCTTATTGCTGTCCAAACACAGGGTGCTCCTGCTGCTTTTACTGCCTTGCTAATTAGCTGCAAAGAACAGACTGATGTTCAAATTGCAGCTACTTTTGAACTTCGAATTTGTCCTTTAAATCCAATTTCTATGAGGTTTCCCCTGCCTCAAGGGTGGCTGGGAATGCAGACGAGTGCAGAGCCATGAACCAGAGCAGTAAATCCCCACTATGTAGCCCCCATTGCTCCAGGGCAGCACCACTCTGGTTGCTGTATAATTCCCCTGATGAAGCTCTCTGATGGAATCTGTGCGGGATAACTCCGTGCACTGCATGTTGAGTGAAGCACCTCAGTGATTCATGGAAATAATTGAGCTCTCTGTCTGTCCTCCACCCACGGCCCATCTCAGTCACCTCTGCAATTTGTTTCTTTGTCTGTTCTCCAGCTCTGCTGAAGCCGGGAACACTTTGAGCCGCACAGCAGGCTCCGGTTCTCCTTACATCAGGCCTAATAGCAACTCTGGAAAAGCCAGAGCACCTCCAGCTGGGAGGGATTGGCAAGGTGGGGCTTTTCTGGGCTCCCACTGTGATGTCCACCAGTGAAGTGGGGAAATCCACTCATGAATGGCTGGGGAGCAGCCCTGGACAGCAGTGATGCAGTGAAGGTGGAGGAGCCGCTTGCAGGAGGGTTTCCTCTCCTGCACAGCCTTTGATCCACAGCTGTGTGCCAGCACTATGCTGAGCGCTGAAGGGACCAACCAAGTGTCCTCAGTATGTGCCCATAGGCTCAGCTCCAGTAATTGTCATTATTGGCCCAAATGATTTTTGCTAATACCTGAAATCTGGATCTTGGACTCAGAGATGATCTTTGAGGTCACAAATCCCACTGGAACCTTTTTTACAACACCTCCAGAGCACATGGCCACCAAACCAGAGACTCAGGGCTGCTGCTGGGCAAGCCCAGCCTGGTGCCAGCTGCAGAGCAGAAAGGATGATGGCAAAAGCACAGCTCTAGAAGAGAGCTGCAGCTCTGGGTCTCTGCGTTACTCGGTGATTTCAGATCACAGATGGAAATGCCCATGAAAAGTTCCTTATCAATAAGCTGTTCTGTCACCCTGGAACTGTCGCTCTCGGGGTTGCCGCAGCCTTGCTGGAGTCACTGTGCTTTGGGTCAGGAGTGGCTCTGTGCCACCAGCTCACAGCATACTGGGGGCTGGGATGGGCTCTTCTCATTGCTCAGGAGTGATGCTAACGACTTTCTGGTTTAATTACATGGAATTATGAGCGTGCAGCAGCATCGGGTCCTTCAGCGCAGCACGGAGCGTGTTGATCACCATGCAGTGTGGTGGCATTTACTGCTTTTGATGATAAAGGCAAAGCCACACTGGGGATATGTGTCTTTTACGGTCCGACATCAGCTGCCTGCAGGTCCAGAGAGCTGTGAGCAGGAGGGGGAGAGGAGGAAGGCAAAATAAACAGATAAATCCCGGGAACATATGGCTCGTGTTCGGGATCTTTACGCATGAGGCACCCCACTTAATAAAAGTTTAGGACAGAAAAGCCAAATAAAATTGATAATCTGCCCAGAGAGGGTGATTCAGATGAAGTAAGCACATTACAAGAGGGTGACTGATTTACAGTTTTCTTCTATTTTCAGTTTTATGACTATTACAGTTATTCTTGTGAATATAATTCATTACCGTGCTATTATTCCCAGAAGTGAAAATCAAAGGTTTATCAGCCGACACCAGAAAGCATGAAATACAGCCCCAGCACGCGGCGCTAAGCCAGAATCAGAGCCTCAGTGCCAGCCCAGGAGGATGCTGAGAGCCCCCAGCCCCACATCTTGCAGTGTGCTGAGCACTATGGGGAGCAGCAATGCAGGATGTCCATGGGAGACATGTGGGCATGAACAGCCAAGTGGGAAAAGGAGGCTGGCTTGGTTATTTGGGAAAAAAAATCACAATATTCAGGTGATATTTGCTAGCAGCTTGGTGTGGAAGAAGAGGCCAAATGGGAGGCAGCCCCATGCATTTTGTGGGTTCCCAGCACATGCATGCCATTGCACAGGGGTGTGGGGTGGGAGCTTGGAACTGTGAACTGAAATGGGGTGAATTCAGGAGAGAGTTTTATTGTGGTGAACAGCTATTGCTATAAGTCATGGACTAAAACAGGGTTTTATCCAACCTAAAAAGCAATCAACAGAGGAATGAAGTGTAATTTCAGTTGTTGCTCAGCAGTTATCTGTTCCGACAGCCTGTGTTTAACACAAATGCCATCATTACTGTGGCTGCTGCTGAAGCCAAGGGTGCAGCCGGTGCCCAGCCCTCCCCGCCCTGACCCCGTGGGTTTCAGCCTTAGTCACAGCCCAGGCTGTGAAAAACAACACAAACCCTTCCAGCCTCCTTCTGCTCCTCTTCTCAACAAGTGTCTTCTGAAGTGACACATTTTGCTGTCCCCCAATCTGCCCCGTGACAGAGCCTCATTCCAAAGCAACACTCCTGGTACATCCAGCAGCTCAAACATCCACAGATATCTCATAGCTCTTGGCTAAAAAATGTCAAACTAAAGACAACATGAGTCATGCACAGACTGTGCCCTTCACACCAGCATCCTGGTGCTGCTGAAGTGATGGAAAGGGACCGTCAGGACTGCTGATGATTCCCCAGAAAGCTCCCCTTGCTTCCATCCACTCATGGCTCTGAGTTTGCTTTCTTATTTAATATATTTGGTGGATTTTTTTTTCTCCCTAGGATTTGTCTGATCACTTTCTGAAGCCCTGTAAAGTGTCTCCTGTGGTGGCTCTCAGGTTCTGTTTGTTTCTCCTCTGGCTCACATGATCTCAGAGCACCACTCCATGGCACTGTCGTCTGAGCCATGTGTGGGGATGGGAAATACGAACACAGAGCCAAAGAGATTCTCATCGTCAGGAAGTGGGAGTGGAGTTTCTAAAGCCAGAATTGCTTAAAAGGCAACAAAAGACCCCAGCTGTGTTGTCAGGGTCTGTCCTCAGCCCTCTGCTCCCTCCAAGGCCCAGGAAATGGCATGGCCAGGGAGCAGCTGGAGGCACACAGCTGGGATGGGCTCTGATTGCTGTTTAACTGCTGTAGTGCAGAAAAAAAAATAGCACTTAAACAAATGTGTCCATCACACTGAGTGAGCTGAGGCTCTGCCCGTGCTCAGGGTGAAGCACATGCCCAATGGACGGCCGCTCTCAGCATTTTGTGCATTAAGATGCTCCAAGTGGACATGTGCAAAATAAATCATATTAGTGCAAACGGCACGAGGCAAAGGAGAATCAGCCATTGCAATAATAATGAGCTCCTGCCAGGGGCTGGGGACAGGGTGCACTGGGGACCTGGAAGTGCTCAGCAAGGACATGGCTCCAGACTGAGCTAATGGCACATGTGCAGCCAAGAGACTTTAGTAGTGTGGTTAATTGTGATGAGCAATAAAATTCCAGCTGGGGATGCAGGTCCCAGTGCCTGCCAATTAGTCCTGGCATCCTGAAAACAGACCGTAATGGGATTATTGAACCAGTCCTATTATGCTCTAAAAGTGTTTGGGGAACCTCATTGCTGCTGAGCTGCTGAGCGCCATGTGGGAGCTGCAGAGGGAGCCAGGGCTGAGAGCCACGCTCAGCACCTCTGCTCACTTCTGGACAAAGAATTCATCCTGCCAATAGCGTCCCAGGTTATACAGCTGGGCAGGAAAATTGATGGAGATTTTGCTGTTTAAAATTAAAACAGGATCGTTTTCTCTCTTAAAAGACAATCCCAAAGAAACCACATCAGCCCCCAGCTGAAAATATTTCGAAGGGAGTGCTGAGCCAGGGAGCTGCTGGCTTGGCCATGGAATGGCAGGTAGCTGTGACTCAGAGCTCTGTCCCTCGCAGCCCTGCTGAGACCTCGTGTTACACCAACACGGCAATTCAGGCAGCAGCTCAGCCTGATGGCAAAATGACATCAGAAATCACTTGTTAGGAAATAAAAAAAGGCAGTGGAATGTGAGTGAGGTGAGAGCAGATGGGCTCTGGGTTGAGACTGAAGGAAGCATGAGCAGGATGGGGTTTATGGGGATGAGAACTATTTGATTGTTAAAGTAACGTTGTGACTGCAAGCCCGTAAGGAGCTTTGATTTTCCACCTGAGATCCTGCAAGCCCCAGACTGAGGGAGCTGCAGTGGAATGCCCTGACAACACCTGCATCTCGTGCTGTGTCCTGCTGTCCCCATGAGGCCCAGAAGCACTAACAGCCCACAGCCAATCTCTCAACTGGCTCTGAATGCAACATTTCCACTGCATTAATTTCCACTCATTATTGATCACCTTGTAATGCATCGGGAGCGTGCTGTGCTCCAGCAGCCAGCAGCCAGCAGCTCTGAGCCCATCAATATTTGGCTGCAGTGCAGGATGTGCCCCGGGACCCCACTGCTCTGTGTGCTGCTGCTGGGACAGTGACAGTGGGATGTGGCCATTGAGGCAGCCAGCAGCAGCCCTGGGTGCAGGATTCTGCTATCCCAGATAGAGCCATCCTATTCCCAAAGGCCTCTGACAGCAACCAATTAATTTCCCCCTGCCTCCCAATATTTTTGCCAAGTCACCTGAATAACTCAGAAACAAGCTCAACCTCCTCCTTTTTGGCTCTGTTACTTTAAAGTGCTGTTAGCATGAACAAATGGCAACAGCCTTAAAGCTGTGGGCTGCTCTGGGGTGACCCTTCTTGAGCCCCACTGCTCCTCCAGCACTGTGGGTCTGGGGGCTCTGGGGACAGCCACATCCTCATCCCACAAACCTCGCAGCAGGGATGGAAGTGGGGCTGAAGGCAGGACCTAAAGCACTGGGGGGAATGTAAGCGGCTCGCAGGAGGAGCAGCCAGAGCACACTCCCTTTATTGATTTATTTATAGAGCAGGAGATGTTCATGCCAGACCTGTTGTTTGAACTGGTTTCCTCTCGGCATGCAGAGAAACCCCGCTGTGCTGTGTGTGTGTGCACGTGTGTGCAGAGTGCTAATCCCTGCCCAGGTCCCCCCCCCAGCTCCATCTGCAGTTCCTGATGCTCCCCCCCGACTCCTCAGCATCTTATTCCCTCACCCCGCCTGGAACAGGAAGCGGCTGGCAATTAAAATATTAGCAGGGGGGAAGCATTTCATAATGCACATGAATATTCCTGAGTCCAAGGAATTGTAATGAACTGGAAATGCAGAAGAGCAGTTCTGTGGGTCGGACCCGCAGCCCCATAAGTGAGCCCTGGCGCTCCCCCCGCAGTGCTTGACGCTCTGCTGGCACATGCACAGAGCTGTGCCTTCACATTTTCCTGCACTTTTATTATTATTTTTATGCCCCGAGTTTTGTAATATTCCACTTTTACAGCGGAGTGTTTTTTGTGATGGGTTTTTCTCTTCTTTTGGGGTTTTGCTCAGCAGCATAATGAGACAATGGGATTTACAGGCAGCTCTGGGTGTTCCGTTACGGCTTTTCTGAGCAAGATCAGCACTTCTGTGCTGCCCTGCTGGCCTCTCCCTCTGCTTTTGGTGGTCCCCAGGAGGCACAGCACACATCAGTCTCCAGCTGTTGTTGGATGGCTCACAAAGAAGCCATTCCAGCTGAATAAAAGCTTCAAGAGCAGCAAGGCTTTAAGAGCCTTCTGAGGTAGTTCTGCTGCCACTCATTAAACCTATCTCACATGAAGCCCTGCTTACAGGCGACAGTGGTAAAGAGCATCTTCTGTTGGAAAGACAAGGACAAATGCAGAGATCTGGAAAAATCGGATGGGACTGGAAAGCAGCAAAGAGCCGCACGGAGGCTGGAGCCACAGAGCAGCAAAGGGATGATGATGCCAAACTCAGGGCCCTGAGTTTTTATGAGAAGGAAAGAGCAAAGAGGTTCTTCCTTCAGCTGTGGTCATGATGAAACTTCAGAAGAGCTGTAGTGGATTGCCTGGCACACAGCAGGGCTCTGGGAGCACAGCTTTGGCATTTATCTTCTGTGGCCTTGGGAGATTCACTGATAACAGCCTGCTCAGCAGGAGTGCGTGCTTAAATAGCTGCAAACACCTTCTCCTTGATTGCATGGAGCTGACACTCAGCTCTGGTTAGCTGCAGCCCCACAGCAGGCCCTGTATAGGGCAGCAGGTGCCAGAGCTGCAGATTTCATCCTACAGCACTTTCCAGAGAAGGATGAGGGCTGACAGCTCCTTTTTCTCACTCCCTCCTGTCTGACAATTTGTAGAGATGGCATTCCAGTGCTTTTGCATGCACTTCATAGGTGGTTCCCTGCACGTTGGGCCAAACACAACATTTTTTCCTGCAAGAGAAAAAGTTGCAGCATGGTCCATGCTGGTTCTAAGATGCTGCTTGGTTCTAAGGGCTTTCTGGAGGATTGCATCATCTCAGCACAAAGCCTTTCCCAGTGCAGGAGCACTGCTCTCTGTAGCAGCTGGGTAAGGCAGGGCTGAGCCATTAAGTCTTTCCCTTCAGCAAAATGACAGAGCTCGTTGGGCAGCGTAAATAATTCAGGGAGGCATCGCACATGCAGGAGTGCCCTGTTCATTCCCACCAGTTCACTGCCATTCCTCAGTTCCTGGGCACAGGCCAAGTTGAGCCCCAAGCTTAAGGGAAGGGAAGGGGAAGGGAAAGGGAAAAAGGAAAAGGGAAAAGAAAAGGAAAGGAAAAGGAAAAGGAAAGGAGTTGGGTTTGCCTGTGCTTCTATGCCCCTAAAGGCTTTCACCAGGCTACTGTTGTGCTCAGCCTTTAGTCACTGGGGACCCCTGGGATGTTGCAGAGTCCCTGGGAGTGGTCATGCAGTGCCATGTCACAGGATAGGTGATTTCTGTGATCCCATCCTATGAAAGCTGCCTGTGCTAAAAAATAAAATAACGGTGCTGATCCCAGATTCCCTGGTGACACATAGCCTACATCAACAGGGCATTACTGCTGCATTAGCAAAGCTCCCTCCACAGAACCACCAGCCAGGCCAGCGAGACATTATCCCATTACATTTGGAAACGAGACAAGAAATCTTGTATGGTTTCCCCGCAAGGGACAAGGCAAATGGGCATCATTTCTTTTTCAGCTTTGGCAGAGCCACAGCGAATGTCAGCGGAGTGAGAGCAGAGGGCAGGAGCTGCTGGAGATGGCCAGAATGTGGGCCAGCAAGCACAATGCAATCCAAAAGTTTGTCTCCCAAACGGTGGACTTGGGCTGTCTTGAGCATCACTGCCTTTGATCTCACAGGAGAATGAGAGCAGCTCTGGGTGAGCAGCGCCCGTCCTCAGTGCCTCTGGTCAAAAACAAAAAAAAAAAGGGAGAGAGGGAGAAATCGAAGCTCAGGAGAGTGAGGTGAATTTAAAAGCAGGTAGCAATTTCCCATGAGAACAGTTTGCTGGCTGAAAATGTCACTCTCATAAAAATGAAAATTTTTCCTTTGGGAAAAATTCAAGATGGTTCAAAAATTACAAGTTTCCTCTGGGAGAAGGGATGGGAGAACCAGAGCCGCTCGTCTCATCCCCTTTCTGTCTTCAGGGAGAAAACAAAATTAATGGGCACCGGTTGAGCAGTCACGCATTGAGCTGTGACACTCCACTGCAGCTCTCCTAAAGCTGTTTCTCCACCCATTCTCCCATGAAAAAAAATCTGGTATTGCATTTTGCCCCAATTCAGGTCAAAAAATTGCTTTGAAATCCCATTCACAACATGGGATGGGATTTCATTTTCCAGCTGGCAGCAGGGGACTTGTATCAGAAGCACCACTGCTCTTCCTGGTGTGTCTTGACCCAGCATCCCCAGTTTAACTCTCTGCCAGCCCTGATGCCTATGGCTCAGCTTGCAAATAGCCCACTGAGGAGTATGGGGGCAGAAAACCATAGGGGCATTTCTGCTATGTGGGGGAGGAAAACTGGAGGGTGAGCTGAGAAAGCTGGGCTTTTGGTCTCAGAAAAAGCAGCAGGCTGTAGCAAAGCGACAGCTGGAAAAGTGAGCACAAGGGTGAAAGTGTCTGTTCTTCATCCTCTGCTGGTGAGGACAAGATGCGATGGACTGGAACTGCAGCAAGAAGGTTTGGGCTTGGTACTCTTTTAGGACAGCAGTGGAGCAGGGGTGAACACTGGCGCACTGCAGAACAGATGCACAGCTGTGGCACAGCGGAGTCCTGCTCCCTGCCAATGGTTCCCCTCCCAAAATCATCCCATCCACACTGAAAGCACAGAGAGGAGCAGTGGTGTCCCAAGGATGGGGCTTCACCCTGCCCTTGGGATAGAGGAGGGTGGGCACAGAGGGGGGGGTGACGCTGCTCCAAAGCTCACCGTACTTTTATGTTGGCTGATTTTTGTCATCTGCAAAGCTATCAGCTGAAAATGCCAAATTAGTGCTGTTAGTCCACTGCGCGGCTCTTATCGGCGTCTCTCAGGATGGAAGACACTTCAAGATGATTATTGTTCCCCACTGCTCCTGAAATGAAATCGGCCCTCCCGGAGCGCTAAAAGGGAGCCGAGAAATTGTTTGCCTGAATTTGCATGAAAAGCCTTGGAGACGTAATGAGAGCGGGTGACAGGCCCAGTGTCACCTTCTGCCAGTTAAACGGGGGAACAAAATCTTCTCTCTGCATTCCTGCTTCATTTTAGGGTTCTGTTTCCCATTCCTGCTCCTTTCCCACCTGTCAGCCCCTCAAACTCCCTCTCTAACTTCTGACAGCATGGGCTCAACATGGTTCCATCAGCCAAAACCTGCAGCCAGGAGCTTAACAACAGGACTTTGCTGATGAAATGCCCCCAGTTTCAGGGCAGAGGGAAGCTGCAGGAGGGCAGGAGGGTCACATCTCACTGGGTTTTAGGTGCAGAGAAGATCCTCACCAGCACTGGCTTTGCAGCTTTTCAACAGCAATATCCAAAAGGGATGCAAAATCTGAGAGCTGCACACACAAGTGTGTGTGCGTGTGTGTGTGTGTGGTGCAGGCAGCTGCCTCAGGGCTACCCGCATCCTGCCTCCAGCAGTGAGTTTGCTCACAAGTCGCGTTCTGCAAAACTGGCAATTCACACCAGCCTCGTGGGGCTTGCTGTGCTTCTTGAGCGCGGGATATCCCTGCTCTCAGCTTTCCTTGGGAATTGTACAGTCACAGAATGGTTGGGTTGGAAGGGACCTTATAGCCCACCCAGTTCCAACTCCTGCCAGGGGGGAACTCCAGCACTGCAGGGTTTTGTAGTTACGGGGGAATTAAGCAGCCAGAGAATGGATCCAGACTCACCTCCTGGTGAGCTGGTGCTGGGCACAGTGACTGCTCTTTCAGCCCAGCTCTCATCCCTGAGCCACTCCCTGTGCTTCTCCCAGAGCAGCCCCATCTGCAACCAATTACCTGCAGCTAACAAGCAGAGGCTGCTCCCCTGCTCTGAAGCCTGCCATAAAGGGCAAGGGGAGGGAGAGCGAGTGGGCTGCTGAACTCCACAGCCACTGTGTGTTGGAGAGGAAGGCTCACAGCATCCCTAACTCACTGCTTAGAGATTTCCTCCCCTCCTATCATTGGCCCTCAGAGCTAACCAGGCTGAGGCCAGTTAGTCTCACCTGGGGAAAGTGAGCACCCAGTGCTGGAGCTCTGCCTCCCACCTTATGCAGGCACCAGCACATGGAAAAAACATAGCAAGGGTCACACAGTTGACTTAACACTCAGAGAAACCATGCTGTAACTGCTTCTCCCTACCCTGCTTTTCACACCTCCTGCAGCACAGTGGGAGTTTTCTCACCTCCTCCAGCCTGGCAAAGGTGGGATGCTGTGTGCAGTTCTAGTGTGGGTCTGGGGCACTGTTTGGCAGGGCTGGTGGTCATGGCAGAGAGTAAGGGATGGGTGGGCTAAAGGAAGGTGGGGAGCTGTGAGAATCAGGTGGGAAAATGTATGGCTGAGGATGAGAGGTGGCTTGCAGACCAAAAAGCCCAATTGTGTGGTCAAGAAAGGAAACAATTAAAGGCTCTGTGATTTGGCAGTGGAAAGAGAGCAGTAATTATAATGGAAAATGTTTATATAGCGAAGGGAAGGTGGGTGGGGATTGGTACTGCACGGAAGACGTGAAGGGTTAATGCAAAAAGTAAGATAAAAATGCCAGGGAGAATCCATTGCTGGAAGGGCTAAAAGCAGTAAGAAAGGCGTTTTTAAAATTATATTATTACAGACAAATGCTTAACAGAGACAGCAAAATTGCTAATGATGATACATAGCAGGCAGAAACACGCAGCAAATATTTCTGTTTGGTGCTCGGAAATGAGCAGGCGGCTGTATCTGCCTCCCATCTCCCAGAAGGCTGCTGGAGTGATTTCTCCTTCGTTAATGATGTGGACACACTAAATAGCATCCACCCACACCCAGCACTGCCGCGGCACAGGTCGGGTCTCCTGCCCAGGGTGGTGGTGGTGGTGGGCGCTGAGCAGAGCGTGGGCTGGATGTGCTGCTGGGAAGGGATGCCCAGGGAAATCCCCACTGCTCAGCATGGCATTAATCTGCAGCAAAATGAAAGAGAAGCAAAAGCGAGATTCAATTAATAAAGAATGAAAGGATAGGAATCTAATTAACATCAATCCACGTGGTTTTATATGGGAAACAATGCTTTGCTCTGCCATGTTTGGCACGCAGACATGGCCTCACGCTGCAGCTGGGCTCCAGCCCCAAACTGGAGGTGTCCTGGTACCAGAAGCATGTGCAATGCCTGTTAGGATGGTTATCAATGGGAAGGAAAAGGAGAGAAGAGCTGCTCTGTGTGAGTGGACAGATGGAAGAGGGCTGAAATGTGGCACTGTCCCTGTCCCTGTGACCTCCATCCCCATGGCTGCAGCCCCAGGACTGGGCACATGGAGGTAAATCTGTGCCATACTCTGTGCTTTGAGACTCAGACCCTTCCAGCCTCACTGCGATTCCACAGGCCCACGGTGTCTCCTGGCACTGGATCATTTACAGTGCCCAGGAGGCAAACACAATGACTCATTATTATTAGTTAATGAAGCATCCGAGCACTAAACTTGCAGTCTGCTGAGCAGATGAGGAGCTCGGGCTGAACTTGATTCACCCCACAGCTCCGGTTCATCAGTAGAGCACCTGTCCCATGGCCATTCCCACTGTCACCCCATGCCCCAGTATGGCACCAGTATGGCACCAGTGCCACCACTCCCAAGCCCCAGTGAAGCACCCGGGGAAGGAAGGACCTTGCTCTGCATTGCCACTGCCCCAAGGGGTTGGGGGGGCAGCGGGAGGGAAGGACATGGCACGTCCTTGGCCCCCAGCACTAATAACACAGACTTTCTCAGACTGCATCTCTCTTCCCAGAAGGATAAATATTTGATAACAAATTACTTTGAAGATAATCCACTTAATCCTTTGCCATGTCTCCAGGTTTCACTGTAATTAAAGTGTGATTAATTTTCTAAAGAAAAGCTAAAAACCCATCCCACTCTGTGCCCCATCTGCCTGCGGCTGTGTGAAGCCCAGAGCCATCCTCTGTGCTGTCACGCTTGGATCCAGGGCTCAGGAGCCAGATGTTCCTCCAGCACCGTGAAGGACACACTGCAGAAGGGCACAAAGACCCCAAGAGCTGCATGAGATGCATCCCTGGACTGAGAAGGGGTTTTCAACTCCTACTCACCATACATGAGCTGCCCCTAAAGCCCCCCTACAGACCCTTTTAACCTGCCCTAACCAGCTGATAGATGCCTGTGCACTCTGAGTGTGGCACAGTCCTGCATCAGAGGGTTTGGGCACTCAGCCTCACCACCATCCCACCCTGCAGCTCTCTCAATGCCTTTCCACTCCCCCGGTGCCTAACCCGGGGCTGACTCAATTTATCAAAAATAGAGAGTGAAGGGAGGTGTGAAAGCCAGCTAAAAAAAAAAGAAAATTAAAAGAGAAAAAGAAATTAAACCAAAGGAACCCAACTCAGGCAGTCAACAGCCTCCTCCACCTCCCCGGAAGCCCCACTCTGAGCTCTGGCATCACCACTCCAATCACAGTGTACCAGGAGGGGAGTACAAGAGGGAAGCATTGTTGTGAATTCCAGTGTGACCCAGTGTAGGCTCTGCATCCCATCCTCTGCATGGCAGGGAGCCATGGCATGGCTGAGCATTGTGGCCCCTCGCTCTCATGCGGGGAAACTGCAGCTTCCCTTAGCCCCGCCTGCAGCAATATTGGCTGGAGGTGACACTGCCCATCCCAACCTGGGGTCTCTCATTGCAACCCCACCCAGCCCAGCTGTGTCTGCAAGGCAGCGCCTTTGATAGATACGAAGCAGCAAATGGAGCACTGGGATGTGCCATGTCCCACCGTGTCATTGGGATTCTGGTCTCAGTTTCATGCCATGAGAAAAGATGAGATGTAAGCTTTTCTTTTTTTTTTTTAATTCTGCATTATATTCACCTTATAATTAAGCGTGATGCCAAGTCATGGCTTGAACTCAGATCCATTCTTCCCCAAGGCTTGAGGCTGCTAAGCAAACCTTGCATCTCCCATGTGAAGCACATAAAAGAAGAGCTGAAAGTGCTGTGGGAATCCCATCTCAGTGATTGCTCCCAGAAGCCATGCTGCATAGTGCTGACAGCTGGAAGCTGGGCACGGGATGAAGCAACCTGACCGTGCCAAAGCCTTTGGGTTTGGTTTAGGTCCATCTGCAGTGAGAAGTCTGCTCCAGCACCTGGATCAGGTGCACAGTGATTGCAGCCCACCACAACCAGCACTCCATCTCCAACAGCTGCCTGGCAGAGCAGAGAGCCCCAAAGCCTTTCCTCTGGAAGGAGCAGCCAGGAGCAGCCCCAGGATGCCCACAAGGCACACACAGCTCTACCCAACAGCAGCAACTACTTTTTGCATTTATTCCTCTTGAAAACACCTCCTTAATGTGCACTTAACATTACGCTTAAGTGACAATGAATTACACATTTTATTTAAGAGCAGACTCGAGGAACAGTGTAATTCCCTATAGACTAATGGTGCGTTTCCCCTCACAGACAGCTAATTAAATATTTAATCAGCACAATAGCCGGTTAAGTATTGTATATGGGCATAAATACAACCCAATACATTTCCACGCTACATTAAGCTGAACCTTGTAGACTCTTGTCTCCCCAGCATCAGACATGACAGCTCAGTCAATGCATCCTTCGAAAGCAGATTCTATTTATTTTCCATCATATTAAGTCGGCATCGTTTCGATTCTGTCCCGATCGAGTGTATTAACTCTTCAGCAGGACCGTATGAATAATCTGCATCAAACTGTGGATTAGGTGGAGATTGCTTCCTTCCTGCTCAGCGGCTCTCTGTGAGCTGACTGCAAATTTCAGTGAATAATTTCGCTTTGGATTGCATCCTGGAGCTCCAGCAGCGACTGGAGGGCCATTGTGCACAACGGTCCTCAGCTGCTTTAGAAGAGACAATCCGTGCCCGGAAGATTTAGCAATTAAAGACACAAGGCAGAGAAAACGAAAAAGAAGAGAATTCTGACTCTGCTCGTTTAATGGAGAGGGCTGAGGGAAAAAGAGATCAAAAATTAGGTTTTCAGACAGAGTTTGTCCATTCGGTGCAGAGAGACATTTATTGCATTTTTGCACACCTAGGAGATGCATTCATTCTGTGGTTGTCGTATTTCGGGCTCGATTTCTATTCAGCTTTCTTTCCATCTCCACTTCCCAAGCTCTCATCGACTCGGTTATAACTGCAAGAATGAATCCATTTACGGAGCATTGTTGCAAAATGAATCAATAAACCCAGAGCAAACACAAGGCCATATCCCCAGCGGCTGGAAGGGGCAATGTGTGGTGCAGCAGAGGGTACAGGAGCACATCCCATGGTGGGATCAGCGCCAGTCAGGAGCACCGTGGTCACTCCTGGCACCAGGAGCAGAACAGGATGGGGCAACCACCACCTCTCTGGGCATCCCGTGCTTTATTGTAATTTTTTTCCCCCTATATCTAATCTAAATTTCCTCTTTTTAGTTTGAAACCATTGCCCAGATCCTGAGCATCATTTATTTGGGATGGCATGGGGAAAATCCTGCACACTGCTACTGTGAAAATGGAAGTTTTTCCAAGGTTTTGAGCCTTTGGAAAGTCAAACGGAGGAAGTTAGAGAAAGATCAAAATATGGCAGGGATGCAATTAGGGAGGTTTGGGCCACTGATGATGGACTCAGCAAATCTGCATGGGTTCATGCCTCCCAGTGACCCACAGAGGCTGGGTGAGGCCGTGTGATAGACTTCATGACCTCCAGGTTCTTCCCCCTCCCTGCATTATTTCATCTTTGGCTGGGCTGTGATGTGTCGGTCACATCACCCCAGTGATGTGCAGTGAGGCTTTAAGCTGTGTGAATGCCCTCCGTTACACAGCCACAGCCTTAATGGCAATCTGAATGCCACCAAAGCTAAATCTGATCATAGACAGCAAAGTGAAGTGTCTGGAACCCCACCTCCAGGAACTCCCATCCACCCCATCTGCTTCCCACCCATAAATCTCCCCCGTCACTGAACGACATGCCAGTGCTCAGGGTGATTTCCACATTTCTCTCTCTGCTGTGCTTAGTTCAACCCCTGCAACAGCTGCCAGACATCATAAATCACCCGGCAAAATCCTGGGGCTTGGGATTGCTGTCATGTAAAACAAATGTCTTCCAGATTTCGTAGCGCCTGGTGCTGGTTACAAACAGTCAGTTGCTGGTTCTTCCTCCTCTCTTCCATTTATTTCCCAGCCCCGCATCTCTGCTGCTCCTTGTCTGCTATATATCTCCCATTTATTGTTATTTCTTTTCCCCTTTTGTTTTAATAAGTCTTTTACTGTGGATTCTTGTAAAAACAGCTGCTCTAGTTAGTAAAAAAAAAAAAAAAGAAAGAAAGAAAAGAAAAGAAAAGAAAATATCTGGAAACAGATGCCCTGGCATTGCTTCAGCTGTAATCTGCTAGATTTATAATTCCTCTTCAGTTCAATATTGATTCAGAATAAAGCAACTCAAAACACACCGGCAGCTCGCAGCATTTCATAGCCCGTCTTCCCTCCCTGCCATAACATTTCTGTTCTCTTCATCCAGACGAAAAGCACACGGAGGAACAAAACAATGCGAGCTGATGAGAGACCCAAGTGTCCACAGAGCAGAGGGTTTATGTCTGGGAAGGCTCAAAAGAATACTGTCAGCTGCTTTTTTATGGCTTTAATTTCTGTCTTCCTGCCCAGTGATTGCTGACTGCTCTCCACATCCCAACTCGGTCACTCTCTGACTTGCAGGGGGCTTCCAGCACCAGGGATGGGCTGGGCACTGGAGAGGAGATGCTGTAGTGGCAGTGTCCTCTGTGTGTGTGTGACAAGGGCACAGGCATTGGGCTTCTCAGCCCCCAGACATCCCTGCTGGGGGTACAGTGAGCCACTCGATACCACACTGAAATGATATAATAGCAGTTCTCTTTGGTAAAGCACCTTGAGAGCCCTTAAAAAAAGAGAAAGATGTTAGGAAGTTTCCTTCTGATCTAGAAACAAAACTGCATATGATATCGACGTAACAAACACACAGCTCAGATCCCCACCTGCGAGGGCACAACATGCAAAGTGTGTGACAGAGAATCACTGGGTCATTGCACGCTCCATTAAACACAGCTCTGAGACCAAGTGCCCTGACAGCTCCCCAGTGAGATTTGTATTAGGCAGGTTGGGACACGGCAGCTTTTATTTCCTTCAGGGAGGGAAAGGGGGACCTGGGCATGCTGCTAGGACTGGTGTCATGGTCTACATCCCTGCAGTCCATAGACTGGGAGCAGGAAGGGATGAGCTGCAGATTGCAGGAGGAGGAGAAGGAAGGAAGTTTGGGATCCTGGAGATGAAGGCAGCACCACGCACTGAGCTCATGTGTGGTGTTTCCTGCCTTTCCCTTTAGAGAGGGAAAATGAAGCACAAAGGACCTGGTTTTCTTATGGCTCTTGAACACGAGAGCCCTCAGAGAGGACCTGCTTGAAGCAGAGAGCAGCCCCTTGCTGGAAAAGTGCTCAGCAGGGCTGGCTCAGCAACATGCTCTTTGGGCAGCAGCCACTTAAGCTGCCACGAACTCTGCTGGGGTCCATGGGGGGGGATTTGTGCCAGGCCACCCACTCAGAGTGGTGACCTGTGCTCAGCCCCAGGTTTGCTCCATGATGCTATCTCCCCATGGAGGACCCCATGTGCCCACCCAGCCTTGCTCCATAGATCAGATCCTGTGCTGATATTTCGCCACTTGAAAGGCACTTCTTGAATTCTATTTCCTCCATTTCCATTTCACAGTTCGTGCTCTTTTCCCCATAGTGGGACTGAGTGCAGTAACTCAAGATGTGATGATCTGTATCATTTAAGTTTTTATGCACTTCACTTAAACTCTCTCATAAACAGCTTTACTTTTCCCATTCTCCTGGCTTCAGCATTAGAGAGTGCTGAAGCCAGGAGAATGTAACCTATTAACCATTAGTGCTGGGTTAAGCATCTTCATTTCTCTTTCCCTTTGCCATAAGGTTCAGTGCAAGCAAAGTTTCTCCCACTTTGCAAATAAAGAAGAGCCTGAGCATGGAGGTGTTCCATAACTACTGCAGTTCCACCACGAAGAAGACCTGGGATCCACACAGTGCTCCTCTCACCCAGCTTGCACCCATGGATCTAGTGTGGAGCAAACCTCTTCACCAGGTCCAGCACAGTTCTGCACAGCTCTTCCTAGGAAACCTCCCAGCTGCAAGGCTCATGGCTGCAAACCTCTCTCAGTGTCAGCTCTGTGTTGCTGTCACGTACCCATTGGAGAATCTGCTTTCAGTTCATTCTAGCTAAAGCCACACTGGCACACTTGGAATGCTGCTACCTGCTCCATGCACTAATAGCTGTGACAGGAAACAAAGTCTAAGAAGCAAAAAGTGAGGCTGAAGGCTGCAATGCTCAGAGCTGCCTTAATTATTAGAGCATGAGCTTCTACATCCCTTGGGAAGCATGGGAAATATTGGCCTAAAAACGCACGGTGTGCTCAGAGCAGCGGAGGCAGGGAGATGTGGGGACATCTCACTGCAGCCAGCCTTGCTGTCTCCACTGGGCTTGGAACGAGTCCGATTCATTGCAGCATACCTGAACTCAGAGCAGAGAGAGCAGACGAGGCTCATTGCCTATGCCAGGCAGAAAACTGCAACAACAATTGCGGTTTTCTTTCTTTTGTAATAAGGTTACGTGAGCAGACAGCAGCAGGAGACCCTCTCCCTCCTCATCCCCATGCCAAGATTTGTTAGCATCCTCCTGTGCTCAGAAAGTGCAGCAAAGCCACACAGCCCCCAGAGCCACACATCTGCCACACATCTGCCACGCACCGTACCTCAGCCTGGGAGTGGGTGAGGGATTTGGGTTGCTCCTGGGAAAAAAACAAACACACACATCCCCTTGCAAAGCTGAATGCTGGTATAATCACACAACTGTTTGCACTGTGTAGGATGAATGAGGCCCACCATCCCTTTGCTTCACGCTCTGCTCTAGCAGCAGGCTGGCCGTGTCCCATGCTGCTGCCTCTGTTCGCCCAAAGCAAATGCAGCAGATTTCTCTGTTGACTGTGGGGATTTGGTTCAACCAGGTGAATCCATGGGGAACACTGGCTAGTTTATTTTATTTCTTTTTCTGCTAGAAGCTGTGCATAGGTCCATCCCATGCAGATTAACCTCAAAGTCATCCTCAACACAGACAACTCCCATTTTACTTCCCTAGTTTTTCCCTTACTCCACTGCTTTTGGTGCTCTTTCCCCTTTCCTGCAAGGTCTGGGTGCCCACCCACAGGGCTGGGGGCTCACAGCTGCTTTTAAAAATCCTGCAGTCACCCTCATCTCCTCAAGCAATTCAAGCACTCGTGTGCTTTTGCAGCATTTCCAGTGCCCATCCCCCAGGTTTGGGGGCACCCCAGCATGTCAGAAGCAACATCTGCTGGGCTGCAGAGCAGGGCTTGACTCCTGCCCACAGGTGGGTTGGTTGCTGAGCACAGCATATTGCCTTTTCTGGGGGAAAAATACAGGAAAGAGAAACAACAAATCAATTCCATTCACGTGAGATATGAGCTGAACTTCAACCAATAAATGCTGAAGGATAAAGCAATGCCAAAGAAAAAAAAAGTCCTGTTGTGACACGGTCATGTTTGAGGTTCATTTATTATTTAGAGACTTTTTTTTTCCTTTTCTCCTCCTGGTTAAAAACTAGATTTGCAGAAAGGAGCATTGCCAGCATACCAACATCTATCCCAGAGCCCAGCCAAAGGGCTTGTGGAGGAGCTGCGTCCTGGGTGCCACCTCACAGCAGGCACAGCGGGGACACGGAGCTCATGGACACTTTCCATCACCCACCCCTGCAGGAGCACCAAGGCCAGCACCGGCCCTTACCCATTTTTGCTGCATTCTGCCTCTCAGCATCTCAGCACACGAGCTGGAAGCCAGGCGACCCAGCTTGCTAGCAAAGAGAGCTTCCAAATGGGGATTGAGCAGCGATTAATTCGTCCTATATTTGTTTTGAAAAGTGCTCCAGCAAGGTATACCATTTCCCTTTCCAGCTCGAGGCTTAATATCCACAGGCTTTCTTCCGTCTCAGAAACAAATCCACATTTATTTTGCATGCACCCAATTAATCCCCACAGCATTACATCCAGTAGGCCAAAATGAGAGCTGTCTCCACCGAAACACTTCAGGAAAAAGAGGAGAGGGAGAAACGTTGGGCTGTTAGTGGAAGAAGTCAGTGAAGCAGTCTTACAGCAGTGTGCCAAAGCCGTGTGCTGGTACCACCCATGGCTTTGGCTGAAGCCAGGTCTTCTTGGCTTGCAGGCTCTGCTTGCGGATCTGCTGGGTTCCCCAGTCTCCACTGTGACAAATGTTGGAAAGGTCCCAACTGGAGGGCATGAGCATTGCAATGTGCACTCATAGCTGCAGCGCCCACAACCTGCTCTCTCATCCCATGGAACCCATCCATTTATCAGAGCCCCACTGGTGGATGGAAACCCAATGAGGTTGGAACTGGATGATGGTTAAGGTCCCTTCCAACCCAAGTCATTCTATGATTGTTTGTATGGCTGCATGAGCTGTATGTGGTTTTGCAGTCCATGATGACTTGGGAAGGAAAACCTGGGGCATTCATTTCAGGTATGATCACTGCAATCCCTATTTGGCTCTTCACTTGGTTTCATCGTTCAGGATGCTCCCAGGCTCAGCACTGATTTACCTGCAGCATCAGACATATTCTGTTCCCTGTTAAATCTTGTGCAACTCTGCTGAAGTCAATCTACGAAGCAAACATTTAATTTAGCAAGCAGGCTCAGAATCCCAAATTTAAACATATGTCAAGCCAGCTAGTAGCTTTGTTTTAATTAACTCTCAAACTTTGTGGCTGTCATTTCTTTATATAAATGAGGATGTTCTGCCAAGGGCAGAATGTAATCCTGTGCACATACCTACAAAACCGTCTGCTGCTTCCCCACCACTCTTCAAAGAGCACGGAGGCAAAGGGATGGGCTGTCGTTATAAGGGTCCAGATGGCAGCACAACATTCTGTGGTCTGCTCTGAGGCCGTGCAGCTCTGCAGCCTGGGTGGGATAGGTTGGGATGGGGTGGGGTGGGATCATTAAGGTTGGGAAAGACCTCTATGGCCATCTAGTCCAACTGTCCAGCTACTATCAGTGCTGCCCACAGTGGGTAATGTGAGTGCAGCTTTATTCTCGATGCTGCTGGGGGTGCTCAGTGATGAGGAATGGCGCTCACTTTGCTTTTGGGGCAGGAACAGGGGAACTTCGGGGCTCTGTTGTTCCTGCTCAAGGAGGAACAATGCAAGCGCTAACAGCTCCAGAAAAGAAATAAGCTGGCCTATAGTTAATAGGAAAGAAGGAGTGGGGCTCAGAACTCCTCTCCCAATTCTGTGTTTTCCTCGAAATCGGGGCTCTCTGCTCCTGACTATGCGGGTAGCCGCCACCTAGCGGGCTGAGAACTTCGGTTATACCCCAACTCGCTTTGCCGGGGGGTCGTGACGTTCTTTCTGTTGCTGTTGTTCACGGAAAGGGAACGTTCCCCTCGGGGCTCTACGTTGGAAGAGGGCCGTGTTTGTATCCCCGGCAGCCCCGCAGGGTGCTGCGGTCACAGTGCTGCTGTTCGCACGGGGTTCGCTGTTGTTGCTGCTGCTGCTGCTGCTCACCCCCAGGGCTCTTTGCCATTAAGAAATGATCCCTAATTTTGGGAGAGCGGTTTATTTAAGCCGCCGCTTATTTATTTAAAAGAGAAAAATACATAAATAAATAAACAAGCCATCCCGGGGCTATCCATCATCTGGTTTATGGGCCGGAGGAAGGCAGCTTAATTACCACGAAGATCTCCACCAGGGCGCTAATTGCTGGGCCGCTCCGCAGCAATTATCTCGCCGCTCCCCGCACCGCCCCCGCGGGTCCAGCCGGGAGGGGCGGGGCTCGAGGAGGGACCGCCCCTCCTCCTCCAGGCGGGGTGGGCGTGGCCTCGTCGGCTCCGCCCCCCGCGCGGAACGGAGCGGAAGTGCCCGAGTTGCCGCCCGCCGCCGTCGCGCGCGCTGAGCAAGTTGCGCTCCGTCAGGGCGGCTCCGCGCTCCGTCTTCCTTCCCTCCTCGCGGCGGCTCCGATGCGGCGGAAGCAGAAGCGCTTGCTGCAGGCGGTGGGGCTGGCGCTGGCCGCTCTCGTCTTCTTGCCCAACGTGGGGCTCTGGTCCCTGTACCGCGAGCGGCAGCTGGAGGGCGGCGGGGCGAGCGGCGGGGAGGGGGCGGCCGTGGGGCCGCCGGGGGCGGCGGCAGGAGAGGCGGCGGTGAGTGGGGGCGGTGCGCTGAGCGGTCCGGGCGGCGCGCTGAGCGGCTGCGGGGGGCGAGCGCTGAGCTGTGCTGCGGTCCTGCGTGCGCGGGGCGGGGGGCGGTGGGCTGAGCGCTCCCCTTTTGGCTGTGAGTGCACGGGGGGATCGACCCACCTCAACTGGCGCGGGGAGGGCCGGGGGAGGCTTTGCCCGACCGGGCGGGATGAGCTGGGGAGCGTCGTTGCTCTCCGTGGGGAATGCGAGGTCTGCCTTTACGTAAGGTGAGGGATGAGGGTTTTGCGCGGGGATGGGCTGCAGGTGGGACGCCGGGGCTCTGCTTGCCTTTCGGCTGAGCGCGGCGAGGGAGTAAAGCGAGCTCTTTGCTCTAGGGAAAGAGGAAGGCTTGTCCCATCCTTACAGGATTCTGCCTCCCAAAGGAGAGCCGTCCGCTCCATTTCTCCTCAGCTGCTTCAGGTGCAGGCAGCAAGCAGCTCTTTTACACCTGGTGCCCCCAGGCCCTGTGGTAAGGACTTGCAGAGCCCAGCCGTCCCTGAGGACAGGAGGAGCTCGGGGTTGTCCCTCAGCTCTTCCCACTGTGTGCCCACTGCTCAGTGACATCGCAGCGAGTGGCTGCGTTCCTTCCTCGTCCCGGTGGTGTAGCTGTACATCTTACAGACAAACCCTTCTGCTCTGTGTGAGAGACAGCAGCGCTAGATCACCCAAATCAGACATTTGTAAGCTCAGCTTAGCTATTTTACTTCTGGCAATGTAATTGCTTTATCCAATTCTTGGTTTGGCTCCGTACCATTAAGAATGATGGGGACGTGAAAGCTTGAAATGTCAGTGTGTAGCTACCATTTCAGCTGCTTTTTCACAAGACTTTCCTTCTTCGGAACCACTTAAAACTCTTGGTTGTCTAAATCTTTCCCTCCTTGGAGACTTGCCATTATGACTGCACCGTAAAGGTAGAGAAACTTCCTGTGGCAATTTCTCTCTTGGAACAAGGTGTAGCCAAGCTGGGATTGGGCTCTTCTTTCCCAAAGAAATGCTTTCCAGATGTGAGCATTGGGGATTAAGCCCAGGTGTGATCATCATCGTCATCTGCTCGTGCCCCATGCTGATGGGGGAAGAGGTGGTTGTGTGCCGTATAGTGGTTGTGCAGCTGACCCTCCAGACTGCACAGAAATCCTTTTAATGCATGCAGTGCTTGTAGCAAGCCTAATGGTACTTGTGCTTGGGCTTGTGTTGTGTGCAGGCAGCCTATTTTGCATGGCTGACAAAACCCAGCCCTGCAGGCCACTGCTGCACAGCTTTGCATAGTTGGCGTTTTGGCAAGGTGAAGACCAATGTAAAATTGCGGCTTCTAGGCATTATGAAGGTGGAAGCTGGTAATTATCCTTGGGAGGCTTCAAAGTTCCTTGCTGTGGAGGTAGCAGTTAATTTTGGTTAAGTCTAGACCAGCAGAAAAGATGGTAACAGGCTTACTTCTTCTTTTTGGTCTTCCAAAATGGTCCCTGAGCTGTGGGCTTTGGGGAAGAGGAGCTGTAAGCCTGGCAGTTTCTACAGTGCAGTGCATCACTGCTGATTTCAGTATATGTTCAGTCATCTCAGAAGTAAGATATGTCATATTGCCTGTGCTATGCAGAGTGTTTGTTCTATTTTTCTTTATCCTATAGCTGTTTGAAGCATGACAGCTGTCCATAAATTTTGAGGTCTGTTTTGTTTTGAGGGTGTGTTGAACTGGGCAGGAAATATTTGTGCTGATTGCAGGAGAATTTGAAATGAAAGCTCCGGTGCTTGTGCAAACCAGAGCTGCTGGGTATAGGATGGAGGCTCGACCTTCCCTTCTCATTAATATGGAGCTGTGGGTCACAGTGGGTCTGATAGCAAAGACATCTGTGTATCATATGTGTGTATTTTTCAAGGACTGGGCCCTGAAGTGATAGCTGCAGTTACACTGAGCAATGGAAAACGTACCCTGAAGGACAGCTGGCTGCCACAGTGAAAATAATTTCAGATGAAGCAGAATAAAGATAAAACAAATGGTTGTTTGTTGTTTTTTTTTTTTACTGTTGTCATAGAGTTATCTGCCAGCTGACTGCAGAGAGTTTGTCGGGCATCCTCAGCGCTGATGATTCCAGTGGTCCTGACAGCCATTCACAGTTTTGTACAGCTCATCACCTTCCAGCTTGTAATGAATGTGCTGTTTGTCTGCTAGCTCGTGAAGCCATACAGAAGGGCTGACTTCTTAACACCAAAACTAGTAAGACCATGGGAGGCTGTATCATAAAAATCAATATTCGTTGCAGTCAGAAAAGATTTGTTTTTTGTCTATTTCTGGCTTTAATTTGCCTTCTTGTGCAGGCTTGTGTCTGTATTGGAGGCATTTTAGACGTGACACAAAATGAGGTTTTCAGTGAGATCTCTGTTCGTGCTCATTCTTTCTCTCAAATGCTGCTTGCTGTTCAGTAATGTTATCTCCCGGAGTTCCAGCAAAAGGAGAGAGAAGTTTTAAGATGCAGTTGGATTAAAATGGTAAAAGAATTCCTGGAGTATACAGTTGCAGTGCTGAGATTTGGATGCTTAAATTATGCATAGAGTTTGTGTAGTGGTGCACCTGTGCTGCATGTTACTTTCACAAGGGCAGTGTATCCATGCAGGCTATCTTTGACTTGTTTAACAAGTCAAACAAGTGAAACAGAGCTATCAGAAAGTTAAGCAACGAGGAGCCGTGTAAATATATTCCTGAGAAGCTTATGGTGGATTGTTTCTGCAGAAGTTCCTGGTCAGTTAATTGTTTCTGTATTTACCCTTTCAGGGGAAAGATTGTGGTGGTTGAAATTAAGAGTGCTTCAACACCGTGGTTCAGGTCTGGGTTCTTTCTTTCTGCCCTTGGGTTTCTTCTTCTGGAGCTTTGCTGGTTGGGTCTCACCCTGCAGAGAAGGGATGGCTTCAAGCTGTGGTGAACCTGCCCCAAGGTCATGCTGCAGATGTCAATATTGCATTGACTTGCTTCAACTACAACTGCATGTGCAGAAGCATCCTTTATCATAATGGATTTACGATTGCTCATCAGGCAATATGAACTGGGAAGTCCTTTTTTCATGGTGTGTGCAACAACGTTGGTGGGGTGGTGGCTCTCGATAGAGACGACAGGATGGAGGTACTAAAATGTTCTGCTGATAACAAAAGTATTGGCTTAGCTTCCTATACTCAATGTATTTTTCCCTCACCAGTGTGCGTGTATCAGCATGCTAATGTAATAAAGATTGACTTTGGTGTAGTTTCATCTTTCTCTTTTTATATTTTTAAACAGGTATTCAGTAGGTAAAAACACATGATCTGCAGGTGTGGAGGATTTCAAGAGAAATCAGCCTGTTCCTTTTGTCTCTTGAATCTCAGCTCTCTGCCTTGGAGGCTGCTGGGCATTGCCAGCCCAAACGTTTAATTGCTGCTTGGTCCTGCGGTTTGTAAAACACAGATGAGTTAGTCTGTGGGCTGGTAGTTTGTGCTTGGGCTGATGTGGTAGCTGCATGAGTCCTAATCCTCTGCAGAGATTCCCCTCAGTACCTGTCTGGCCACGCTGGAGATCCGCGCTGCGTGGTGTGTGCTGTTATGGGAACGTGGTGTCTGAACTCCAGGAGAGATTAAGCTTGAACATCTCATTCTCTGAATTGCTGGATAAAAGCACTGTGGCAAATTAGCAGCCTTTCGTTTTATGCATTTCATTTGATATGATGCATGCTTTATAAAGTCACCCTGTAGCTTGTTGTAGTAGTAATTTGTGCTCTATAAAATCACTTGTGAGCATGATGGAAGTATATAAATCACAAAGCTGATTGTGTGGTGCCCTCTGCTGCCAGCTCTACCTGGCTGCTCGGGGCTGTGAATGAGACATGGGCTTCAAATGTGATTGAAGACTTGTGAGAATGCAGCCCTTGAGCAATTTGGGGTTGTAAACTTTGGCTTTGGTGCAATTAAGTTCCAAGTGTCTGGGCTGTACTGCTGAAAAAGTAGCCCTGGTTACAACCTAAGCAGGGAGTAGCACAGTGCTGTTTCCAGAATGCTGCTGCTCACCTCTTCTTCAGCAGAGGAAGAAAATCAGCTTTGCCATACCAACCTCAGGGCAGCTATGAAACTGTCTCAGGCTGTCAGCTTCATGTTGCTGCTGGCGCATGCTGCTCGAGAATGGGGTGATTCTCCAGACTTTCCCTGCTTGGAAGGCTTCCCCAGGGCTTGGGAAGAGAAGAGGAAAACCTTTCTGCTCTCTGCCAGCCAGAGGTAAGCAGAAAGCCAGCTTGTCGTGCTGCCCATGTCTTTGGCAGTGGTACACTGGCCCTTGGTGCTGCAGCTGAACTTTGAGCTTGGCTCTCTCTGACACCTTTGAGGCTGTCATTGTTGCTTGTGTTGGCTAGATGCTTCCTAGCTGATGCAAAAGCAAACTTAGAAAAGCTTATTTTGATAAACATAGTGTAAAACAATTGGAATGTAAGGAATGAAATGCAAGTGCTAGAGTTAAAACAGCTATTTCTGTGTGGCCAATTTCCAGAGCAGTCTACTCTGAAGTTCATTATTTCAGTGTAGTTGTGAAATGAGCAGTTTTTCCTGGGCTGACTAAATGTTGCAAAGTGAGCTTATGCAGAAGTTAAGTTTCTGTCTTAGAAAGAAAGAGGGCTAAGGGGTTGGGGGGGAAGAGTTTTGAAGCACAGAGTACATGAAGTGGTGAACGCATCTTGCAGCTGTGAGGTCCAAAGTCATCCCAGGAAAAGATGCTGATTAAGAAATTAGAGCTTTCACTGATCTTGTTGTTCCTACTGGTAGTCTGAACCAGGTGGTGTGATGTTAACACATCACTGAATGAACCAACAGGCTGTGTTCTAGCTCCCTTATGTTGTGTGAAAACAGGGGATCTTGTATTTGTATCCCACGGGGTTGTCTCTGCTGTGGGGTAGGTGATCCATGGGCAGGTAGTTCTGTGGCTGGCCATTGAAACATCCTCTGTTTGCAGTTCTTAAACACTGTCATGATTAACTCTTCTTCTTTAAAGGAAAATTTCAGCAGGAAGATGTTCTGGCTCCTGACATCCGTAGGTCAGCAGTGAAAGCCGTAATCACATAGCAATCTGCAGAGCTGTATGTTTTCCCAGTATGAACAGGGATCAGATGGTGAGACAGCAAGATTTATGAGCAACTGTAGTTACAAATTTCCTGCCAGCTAACTGCCATGTGTTTGACCAACTGAGAAAATATTGGAAAGTTCCTTATCACTGATGGTATGTTGAAGTCAGGCAAAAAATGCTTTCTACCAGACTGAGATAGTATCACCTTTCACGTAGCATCACGTTCAGTGCAGGAGATCTGACATTTGTAGGCTCCTGTGGAGTGTACCATAACCAGAATGCAGTGCGTGGAGTTCAGTGGTGCGGTGTACATCAGGGAGGTATGAACACACGTGAACAGAGCTGTTGTGACATTGGCCGTCAAAGGAGGCTGTCTGCCTCTCTGGAGGGTCCATCATGCTTCATGTCTTCCATGTTGTTCTCTCTGTGGAGTAACTTCAGTAAGTTGTGCTGCTTTAAATTGCTTGATACCATGAATATTGCATGGTACTGTCACAGGGACAGGTGGCTGCAGTAGCTTTGTGCATATGAAATCTTGGGAAAGTAGCAGAGAAGAACTCATGTCTAGTGGTTGAAATGCACATATAGGTCTTCTGGATCATTTTTTTGAGAAAATTGGAAAGGAATTTTTCCATAACTGAATGGATTAAGATCTGGATGATCTGGTGGGATATACTGGAATAGAAAGATATCAATGACTACTTAAATAATTGTTTTTTAAAATGTCATTTAAGCAATGCTTATGTAGATTCTGTTAAAGCTGAATAGATATTAGCTTTGTATCTAGCACCTCTTACTCTGGAACCAAATCAGGAGTGACTATTCTGCTCTAAATTTGTACTTTGTCTTAATCTGAACCAGTCTCCCAGGACAGAAGCACTTCAGGCTGCCCTGGTGTGGTTGGGCTGCTCATGTATTCCCTTTAAATGCAGCTTTGCCTGGGATTCCTCTGCTTCTAGAGAGGGCTGCGAAAGAAACTCTGACTGCAGATCCCAGATTGTTTGCAGAATGCTGTCAATGGGTTTTTTTGGCAGTGAACAGAAGTGTGAATCTGTTCATCAGATTTCACAGACACCTGTACAAATCCTGATGCTCAAGTCACTTTCAGGAGTATAACAATGACTCTCTATTCCCTAATCCAGAAATAAGAAATCCACACATCCCCCTCAATTTTGTAATGCTCTACTCTCTTTTAAGACTGCCTTCTGCATTTTGTTTGCCATGAACAAACTTGCACGTTCTTTATCTCCTGTGGAGTTTACCTTCAGACAAACAGATCTGGCATGCTGCCCGTGACTTCTTACAACTTGGGGAGCTAGGAAGTGTTACTTGTCCTGCTTCATCCAGCACAAAGCATGACCTCTCAGTGGTAATGGTATCTCCCCTATCAGTGTAACTGGCACTCGTGGTGTTATTTTGTTACCTCGACTGGATAATGGGTAGGTAACAAGGATGAGAGTGTTTATTACACAGCTTTGTGAGGAATACAAGCAGTGCTGGGTATCAAGTTATGGCTGGCTTGTCAGACTGTGCCTCTCTTGTCAAATTTAAAGGGTCTGATGAATGATTGGAGAAAGGTACCAGTCAGTAAATCAGTGTGTGGCACAAGAGGTTACCGGGCAGCCCCTCTTCTCTAAAATCTTGGGTGGAACAGGAACTTAACTGCTCCCGTGTCTGAGATCTGCTGGCAGCTCTGCATCCAAGTCCCACGTGCCCCTTAAAATATAAGAAATATGTCACTTGACACTTCTTATTGTTCATAAACTTGATAAAGCTTTAAATTGTGGCTTCAAAGAAGGGAGGTCTGCCACATCTTGGTCTTTAAATTTGCTTTTCTTTCTAAATAATTAGCTCTTTTCCTTGCCCTTTTGCAGTTGCTTCATTTTCTCTAATCTTAGCTCCGGGGTTAAAAGAGAAGTCTCTGGAGCATATATCTATAATTAAGGCTTTTCAACCACAGTTACAGTGGAGTACAAGCAGAGCTCCAGTGATGCCAATATCCAGGGAAGAAACTCGTTTCAGTGGAGAAGCTGCCGATTTTATTAAAACTGAACTCTTCCAGCTATCCCACTCGTGGAGTCCCCTCTGATGCTATTCTGCACCTTCTCATTTCACTGAGTTGCCTTTTTAAGGCTGATGACATTTTCTGTAGCTCACAAGAGAAGTTATTTATTCTTCTTGTCACTTTCTTGGAAGCACCAACTCCTAGCTACGGCGATTAGTGTCCATCATGAGCGTATTCAGAAAGCTGGGGGAAATGTCAGCCAGTTCATTTTTAAGGTCTGACTTCTTCAGGTCTTAGAACACCTCTCTTCAGGCATCTTAATTAAAACTGAGTTCTGGTTAACAGTACCAAAGGTGAGTGGCATTCAACTGGCTTTCATCTTTTGGAAGTAGTTCTACAAGTGCACAAATGCGTTGCCATCAAAGTGAGCCTGGGATGAAATTTGTCTTGTTGTCTGGGTGCTCTCAGAGGTCTTCCAAGTGCTGTGAACAAGCACCTGCTTGGTGGCAGCTGCTAAATGGCAGCTTGAGATTTGAACCCTACAAAATGTAGTTTATGTGTCTACAGCCTTTGCTTTCCCATACTGTTGAATCAAACTGCAATGACAAGCAGGTAAACATAATAAAAGTCTCAAGTGGAAAACTCATTGTAAGCAAGGTGCAACTTGTGTGGATATTGTGAGTCTTTCCTTAGCAAGAAATAGAGGAGAATGGAAGGAAAGTGGAAGCAGCAAAGACTTGAATGCACAGCAGCACCGAACCTTGAGTTTTACTCTTAATGTTTATTCAGTGCCTGTGTCTTCCAGGCTCAGTCTCTTATTAATCCTTCAACTGTAGTACTTTTTTTTGTCCAATTAGCACAAGAAGTAGCAGAAAGTACTAAAAATTCTAAAAATTGTTTCTCAAAGCAGTGAATGGTGCCATCCTTCCCTGCCAAGCTGAGTGCTGCCTTTGCGTTGAGGTCACCAACTTGTGTTCAGAGCTTCTCCCCTCAGCACCGATGTGTATTTCTCAGCTGATGCAGCAGTGGCTTGATGGCATAGCTTTCAAATACAGATCTGTCCTGTGTGGCTGAAGGTTCACAACGCGACTGCCAAAGTCAGAATTCCAAAAAGCATTTCAGAGTGTTTGTTTGAAATGTGTAGGAATTCCGGCTGCCTGCTGAAATAATGGCCAACCAGGCATTGAGTTTGAAAGAAATCTGGGAGAGGTTGTTGTTTTTTTTTTTTTTTCCAGGTATGGATTATTGAATTTCCACTTCAAACTTGCATGAACTCTCTTCCTGCTGCAGAACTTGTAGTCAGTAATAAGTATGAAGGAATTGCAGAACAACAGTGAATCTGTCAGTGTCCTGCAATGAATGAAGTCTACACTTGTATATGACTGCTCTGTCCTTTGAATAACCTGATTAGAATGGAAATATTTTTTTTCCTCTGTTGGTCAAATTCTTGTTCTGTTTTAGGGTTTTGGTGGATCTGATCTGAACGTGCTGTTAGCAGGCTCCTGCATGCAGAGCTGCTTTGCTTCTGCCCACTTGAACAGCTGCTTTTACAAAGCTGGGTTGTTAAGAAAGGTTCAGCTCTGCTTTCTCTCTAAAGCCTGAAATCCTCTGCTTGCAATTATGTGTGCAAACTAAGATGGCTTTCTATCATCCTCTTCTCCACCTTTGCTTATAATTATGTAAGAAGATCTAACATTTAAAATCCTTAATAGGCAACCTTGATTTTCCTGAGTGGAACATCATGTAGGCTTGCCTTTGTGTAAATTATTTGTTCACATTCATTTGGGAAGTTGTTTTCTCCTCATTTGCATTGCTATCAACAAAACAATTTTTCTCCACGATGGAAAAGAGACACCTAATGTTTCTCAGCATCTCTCAGATGAAGTCCGAAGAAGAAATTTTCTCAGGCATTAGTAAACATGAGCTGTTGCTTAATAAATAAAACAAGCGAAACAGTGTTTGAGTGTTCTTAATGCTCAGACCAAAGTTTTCAAAGATGTCTTAGGATGTGATGCTCCTTTGAAAAACCAGAGTCTTAGTGACTTTGATCCAAGGTATGATACACAAATACACATAACCAGGTCTAGCATCCCGTAAGATTATTTGGATTTTCTTTTTATTTTTTTTTTAGAAGAAAGAGCAGTTCCTTCTCTTCTTCTCATCTGACTTTAATCTTAACTCCGTGTCCTTGAAAGTGCTGCTCTTCAGACGCTGCACTTTCAGCTCAGATGAGTGAAATCAAAAATCTATTCCCCCACTAGAGGAAATCAGAACCTCAAAAGGTAGGTAAGTACAGGTGTTACTCTGCAAAGGGCTTTAGTTAGGCAGCAAGTTACTTGTTGTAACATTGCAGAGGAGCACTTACAGTTAGCTAACATACCTGTCAGTTCGTGTTAGCCACTGCTTAAGAGGGTTCAGTATCTCAAAAAGAAGTAAACCCTGTGATTATCTTCTGTGGTCTCGTGTATCTTGCAGATTATCAGTTGTCAGGCTTTCATGTGTGATAGCCAAATAATAAGAAGTAACCCTTTTTTTCATTCCTGCATGTGTTAGTTTTGCTGATCCACCAATACACTGGGGGCTGCTGCTGCTTCTCTCTGCTTCTCAGGCTGCAGCTTGCTGTGTTGGAAATATCTAAAACTAATGTTTACTTATTTATTACTGTTGCGTGCTGTCCAATTCTTTCTGTGGCTGTTTTGAAATCCTGTTTAAGAAACTGATTTCATCTGCAAAAAAAAAAAAAAAATCTCACTTCAAGAAAACAGCATCTGTTCCCAGGTCTCCTTCACAGTGGTGAAGAAGTTATGTTGGCACAATTAAACTGTTCAGAATGAGACTTCCCAATATTGTTTTGCTTCCCTGGGTCTGCAGGCATGGAATTCGCTTCAAAAACATCTGTAAAGTATCGGAAGACTTGGGATTTTGATGCAGAAACTGGCAGAAATGTATCTGGAGGAAGAAAGAGGAGAGAGACCAGAGGGCTAACTAAATGCATATCATTGTTAGCATTTTCCTATTGTTCCTGTTGACTGTTCAGAAATGTGAAGGGGAGATCAGCCTTAAAGGAGTAAGTTGTCCCAGTAATCACTATGTGTCTTTTCCCTCTTCCTTTAATCATCCAAACCCATCGTGTTTCTTTTTTAAGCTTAGGATGGATTGAGAAATAAACAGAATTTCACAAAGCAGCTGAATTCCAACACAGGCAGCTCCAGCTACAGGAAGAGGTGCTAGTGAAGCTGGGTGTGTGTGGTGCTGCACTGGGGTGTGTGTGATGCTGCACGGGGTGTGTGTGATGCTGCACGGGGTGTGTGTGATGCTGCACGGGGTGTGCGTGATGCTGCACTGGGAGTGCAGGTGCTCAGTTCTTTAGCAGGGATCTGTTTAGGTAAACTCCAGTGTTCATGGAATTTGCATCGATTACATTTGTCTCTTGCACTTTGCAGAAGGAGCTGTTATTACATTTTGGCAAACATGGAATTCCTTTGGAGAAAAGCAGGAGTGGGGAATTGTGCGCTGTGCTTCGCTGAGCGTATACATTGTGGTTAAAAATACATCTTTGTATTGAGATTTGGCCAACGCCTCCTTCGCACAGTTGGAATGTGTGAAAGCTGCATCTCCACTCCTCCAATTTGTTAACATTTATCAAAATATCCCTGAGTGAGGTTCATTTAAGCATTAAGGGCGTCTTCACTCAAATACTGCCAGAGGAACTATTCTGTCGTGCCTTCTATCATTGCTGCTTATAAAACAGATGTTTTAAAATCTTATGAGGAGGAATGTCAAATGTATATATATTGTTGTTGTAATTGAGCTTAAAAAAGAGCAAGCAATTCTATTACGAGATCCATCTCCTATTTCAGTTCAGATTTCTCTCATTGTTTTGACAAGGTAGGCATGAGTCACTTGCTGTTCTCCCCCTGTGGTGATAGAACAAGATATTTCTTGAGGGGAGCTCTTCCCATGTTGTCTCTTGACTTCCCTGGGACGCTGCTGTCCTGTTTGAACCTCAGTGTTCTATTGTCCCACATAAGCCCAAGTTTGTGTCTTTATGCTCTTCAGTTTATCTGCTTGTAGTTTGTCTCACCACCTATCTCAGCAGGTCAGCGTTGGGGAGAGGGTCTTTGCTGCTGACAGCTTCCTCAGCAGAGCTGCCAGATGCACATACATCTGTGCTGCTGCCACGTGCTTTCTCAGCCAAAACAGAATACCATTGCTAAATACAATGTAATGTGATTAAAAAAAAATTTTTTTGCACATAGGTGCATGCAGAAACTTGAGTTAAAGCCTCAGTAATCAATCTTAAGATAAATCAATTCTCCTTTTCTCGTATCCTTCTAAGCAGGATGTCACATGCACCGTCACCTTAACTAATTCTTAAATCCAAAAGTCCAGATCTAATAGAAATGTGCGATCTGTAGCTGTTCTCTTCCAGCTGCAGTCTCCTAAATGACCCTGAGGAGAGGCTGTCTCGTGCTGCCTCGTTTGTGATCGCAGATGTGGGTTGTGAACGGGGATGTGAAAGATTAGAAAAGTCTTATCTGAAACGTGGAGGGTGCTACTTGAGTTGTCCTTGATTGCAGTTGCTGTGGAGTGTCTGCGTGTAGAAGATAATAGATTTTCTTCCTCCATAGTTGCATATTTTCTGCAAATACGAGCTTGGGCCATCTGATTAGAGAACAAGAGTCCTTGGCGAAGCCAATTACATACGTGCTAACAGCAAAGTGTCTCAAACTTCAATCTACGCCAAGATCCTTTCCCTTGCTTTTCAGCCTAGGCTGTTACGGGCACAAAGTAACACTAGGTACCAAAGGTGGAAGACTTCAGCTCTGGAAACAGGTGAAGTGCTTGTGCCTTTCAGATAATTTTTGTAATAAGAGGCTGCTTCTCATAGAAACGTCTGAGGAGCAGCTGTAAACTGATGCACACGAGGAGGGAGCGCTGGTGTTTGCAGGTAAATTAGCTGAGAATTGTCAGTCGTGCAATAAAGCTTCAAATATTGGCTTAACCTGAAAACGTTATTGTTTTCAAACATCCAGAGAGAAAAAGCATAGTCTTGTATTTCATTTAGCAAGCCATCTGAAAACTTGGTTTAAAAAAAAAAAAAAATTATCTCTAGAGGGTATGAGTTCTCAAGTGAAGTCTATTTTTATAGTCCTTGAAAACAAAACCTGACAGACCATATTTGCCAGCATGTACATTGCTCTGGTGACAGCGCTGCTTTTTACAGCATGCCAGAGGAAACGCGCTGTGCTGGAGCATATGTCAGTGATTAGTGGGGCCAGCACTGCAGGATGGAATGGGGGAAGGATCGTTGTGTGGAGAAAGCACTGAATGGGCTGAATGTGAGAAATGTAGTGCTTTGTGGGCTACTTTTAAAGGAGAAATGGAGAATAAATATTTTAGGGTTATCTGCACGTAACTGATATGCTTTCTTGCAAATAGATCACATTTAAGCAAGTGGACAGCTCATTCCTTTCTCTGTATATTTCCTTCAGTTTCTTCATTTAGATAACTGTGTTTTATATCTCTTGTGGTTTGTATGGTACAGGCATTCACACGCTTGGTTTGTGCCAGCGTGAACTGAAAACCTTAGAAAGTGAGACTTTGGTGCTTAACTCCTTTGTGGATGGAGGCCTAAGTGGGTTTAAGGGCTTAGGCTGAGTGATCTTCTGAAACCAGCTGATCCTCCTCAGACCTGAAGCCCGTGTTCAGGGCTCTTACCCCACACACCCAGGGGTGTGTGCTCAAGCTTTGCTCCTATGCAGCTCAGGGCACAGCAGCTCTTGCCTCTTCCTCATCGAAACCTAGCTGTGATCTTCAGCATTGACCCCTTGGAGGACACCAGGTTCAGAGCATGATGTGTTCTGCATGAGGCATGTGAGACTCCAGGTATCTGCATTCAGAGCCCTGGGGCAGAGAGAAGAAGAGGTAATATACCTAAGACATGGAAAAAACAGAGTGAAAGATCTGACCTACTCAGTTGTTTTACACGTGATTCTGAAGGCACTTCCAGATCTCACTTAGTGCCAGAGATCCCTCTGCAGGATTCACAGCATCATGATGTAAACCTTTATAGTAGATTTCACTTTCAGCATCATACATGTGGTCACCAGTCAATTGCTGTAAAAGATGTTCCTTCCTTACTCTGTTCACACATTGTCAGCTATACTGGAGTTTGCCAAATGTGCCATATAAATGAGAGCAAAGTGAGCGTGCTCTGCTCCATTTATCACAATGGACGTTAGTGTTTTAACTTTACCAATGTTTATGGAATCTACTTGTTTTTCCCTCTGAAATCTTGTCAGAGAAGCTCAATACCATTTGGATTAGGGAAGGTCAAAAGCAGTAAGAGAATCCCTGAAAACTAGAATGTATCAGATGGCTGTGTAACACTGTGCTTCCAGAGCTGGGAGCATCAAAATCAGACTGACTTTTTGTAGACTAGGAATTTGGCCACTAAGCTATTAAAAAACAATGCAAGAAGCAAAGTTATTTCCAGTTAAATCCAAGCTCTGAGGTGGTTCTGTGTGAAGCATGCTATGCCTGTCATTTACCCAGCTTACAAATATTTGGGGTAGATTTTTTCCCCTCATATTCAGCAGCTTTTATAAAACTATTTTAGGTCTGTTTTTATTAGTCTATAAAGTTCTTGCTTCTGAGTAACTATTAAGATAATTAGAAAAGCAGAATTAAATTCTCTGAGCCCATTAGGAAAAATGATGGCTCCATGAGAACTGACTTCTATTTCTGTAGTGCACGGGAGGCCTGGTCAGAAGCCTGTAAGGAAGAAGTAAAACACTCGAAGGAAAAATGTTTCTGAACGTTGCATCAACTGAAAGCACGTTTATTTTCCTTCCTTGAAGTTGTTCTGTAGAAAATTCCTTAAAAGTCAGGTTGTTTGCTGGTACTGGTAGCACAAAAAGCAGCTTCCCAGAAGTGCAGTGATTTGACTTCATACAGTGTGACAAGTAGTCTGCAGCTTCCTGAAAGGGACAGCTGGATTTTCACTGCTGGCTGAGTCCAGTGTGAAGATCTTTGGCATTTCCAGTCTTCTGATGCGCGGTGAAATCACTGTAATGCTTTGTCTTCTGTCTCAGATGTGAGATTTGTGGATCTGTTTTTTCCTTCCCTAGCTCGTCAGAGCTGGGAGACGATCTGACTTTTGAAACTTTGTTGTTTTTTAATTCCTTAAAATTAAAGGTCTAAACATTTAAGAGGAGCGCTGGCTTACCTCATCTATGAGTCACAGCTTCACAATAGCAGCATGTCTTCAGTAAAATGTTTTCAAGCTCATTAAAGTTGGATTAATCAGTGATGTGTTCATGTAGCTGTGTCTGCAATTAGAGTCCTGTTCACAGCCCTGTGTGTACTTGTAGCTATTTCTTTGCTGCTATCCCAGGGCAGCAAAGGAAAGGCAATAGTTCTGATCACAAAGTCAGCAGTGAGGAACTGTATTTGTCTCTCCTTTCCTGGTAGAAGGTTGTTAAAACTGATGTGTCTCAGTCTTGAGAGGTCCTGATGCACTGTTAAGGTGTACTTGAGTGTAGACTCTGGCAATGTCTTCCATTCAGAATGAAGAAAGGAACACTGAAGGAGGTTTTCTTCCATCCCGGTAATGAACCTTATAAGCTTAATATGCATGAGTTTGGATTGTTTGTTGCTCCTGGATTAGGCAGTCTGGCTTCTGTTCTCATTTCCGAAACAAGAACGTGTTATGCATCACCATTCACTATAGCTGTAAGCTGTTCTTAATTATGTGATGTGTGCAGACAGCAAAAGGGTTAGGACCTGGAGGAGAGACCAGTGTGTGCACCTGGATCTTGCTGGAAATCATTGGGTACAAAGCTTCAGAAGCTTGTAAAAACTCTGGGCAGCTCTTTGGAGGAGGAACCTGGCTGATGGAAAAGACCCTGAAAGCTTCTTGGTTACGGAGTGCTTTTAAAATTTAATGACATATAATCCAACATTCTATTTGTGTGTCTGGGCTTATAAATTTAATGATGACTTCTAGCAATTCTGTTTACTACCTCCTGCGTCAACTCCTTGGGTAAGAAGTAATCTCCCTCCAGAAGATCTTTATCATAATACTTGAAAACACAGGAGGGAAAGGCAGCAGTTGCAAAGATATCTCCGGGTTTCTTGAAGTTCCTCAAATTTTGTATCTTTTGTGGTTCAAAACAATCTTGGCTTTAGCTTATATTATAAAAACTGCCTCCTTATTAGTCTGCAGAATGACTTGGACAACTTACAGGGAGCATGCAAGAGATTAATGTGATCTGCAGCCAAAATGGTAGAAGCATTAAACAGTGCTCTTTAGCAAAAAAAAAAAAAGGCTTCAGAAGGCTTTCCAAAGGGTTTTATTGTAGCTCAACCAGTAGCTACAAATGCTGGCTTGTATCCCTGGAACACTCCACACTAGAGAAATGACACGATTATCAGCAGGAGTGGGTCAAGTGTTAGTTTAGGTAAATGCCTGCCACATAATGCTGTGCCATCGCTTGGGTCAGCCCTTGATGTTGGCTTCTGCTTACCAGCTCTGTCTCTTCTGAAAGGTGACAGAGAACGTAAGGAATGCTGCTGAGCCTTCTGACTGCTGCATACGAGATTTCTATAACTTGTTTGGGGTTGAAAGGGTAAGGAGGGGAGGTTATTCTATTCCTGTTAGTCAAACTGTTCTCGTTTTTCTTATGCTTTTGATGTATAGCTCTGTGCCCAGTCTGAAATGGGATGCTGCTGTAGTGATTCTTGTTCTTCACAGTGCTTTACATTCAACCTGGACTAGTCCAGTAAGAGAACTGTGTCTTGCCAGTCACTGCTCTCTGACTGCAGGAGAAGCTCTAGCTGCCCCCTGCTTCCAGCTGGGCTGCACAGGCTGATGTGGGAATGGGACAGCATGCACCTCTCTGGAACACATGGCTTCAGAGCGGAGAGGATGCAGTGTCCCTTTCTTCATGCTGCTCAATGTCCCTTCTCCATGCTGCTGGGGCTGCGCCGGGCAGAATGCTTGGCACCGCCTCACATGAAGCTGGCAAATTTGAAGTACCGGACAGCTGGCATCCCCAGGACCTGACACAGTGCTGGACACAGCGATTAATCAGTGTTAATGGAATTGCTTGGGTGGCCTCAATTTTTCATTGTGAAGTCAGCAAGGCGGATGGCTCAAGTGCACGTGACAGAGTATGTGCTTCTGAGGCACCTCCCTGCTCAAAGGTGGGACCCTGCTGGAGCACAGCAGTTTAGCACTGCTGCTGGGAAGTGCCTGTGCTAAAGCTTCAGTCTTGGATGTGATGGATTGTGTGTCCTCCCTGGCTTTCACGTAACAGAACAGCTCTTTAGTTCTGTGTGTATTGCAGAAATTGGAAGTGTTTAAAGTGTTTTGTTAGCTTGCCGTGGCACTGGTTGGATGGGCAGCTTTCTCCAGAGGAACAGCTGATGAATTGCTGGTTGTCACTTGAGGACTATCCAGAAAGAAAGAAAGATCCTTCTGCTGCAGCTTTTTCTGCTCTGTCTCTTGCTATTAGGAGGCGTGCAGTACTTCAGAAGGCAGTAGTTGAAAGAAGTTTCAGAACAGGACCCTGGCAGGGTATAATCTCCTCAAAAGTAATCTCCCAGGAACTGCCTGTGCAGATAAACAGACACTTAGAGGAGGCATGAGGCCTAAAGAGCAAGGGAAAGTTCATTTGTATCCAGACTAAGACCCTTTGGCTGTCTGGACTGGGCTTATACATTGTTTGCTTGCTGCTGGGTGAGGAAGTGCTGTCTGAGCTGTGGATATAAGGTGCTATGCGACATACTTTACTAGCACTTAAGCTGCCTTGACCTAATTTGCTTGCTTTTTAAAGCAACAAGGACTATCAGTGGCTTGTCAGTAAAAGTAATCAGCAGTTAATAATTAAGTCCTCTATGAGCATGACTTGAGGTAACGCCTCTGTAGAAAAAGCATGGCAAGTTCATTTAATGAATGATAAAGGGGAGACAGGGTGATGGTGGTGCCAAACACTGATGTGCTGGGCACATGGCACAGGATGATGTGGGTATTGCTGGCTGCTCGTGGCTGCTGCTGTCCTTCCCTAAGTTGTGGCTGAGCTCAGCTCTTAGCAAGAGCAAGCTCCCGTGGGGGCCATAGCACATTCCACAGGATTCCATATTGTTCTGAAAATGCTTTCTAAATGCTGTCTTAATTAAAGATTTCTCTAAGTCAGAATTAAGTTATTAAAATGTTCCAGGCATTTTCTAGAAGTCTTTGAAAGTGGACTGTACATTCCTTCCCAGGTTGATCTATTCCTTGTTGTGGGTTACAAAGTAATATTGTACTGCTTGCTGGCTGCAGATAAGTTCAAACAAATGCATTTTTTTCTTGCAGTAGTTTTTCATGAACTGATACTGCCATAGAGTCTCTCTTTGGGGTTTTGCAATTTTTGTATTTGTGGTCCTTCAGCAGCGATGGAAAAAAAATGTCTAGTGTTCCTTAAAGGGCATTTCCCTGGATGTGTCAGGTTAAATAGTGCCTCATAAGACCATGCAACATCCAGACTAACATTCACAATGTTTTCCTGCTTTTTTCTTTTTTTGCATAGCTTGCTGCTGCTGCAGCTAGAACACTGGGTGCTCTACACGATGGATTTTGAACTTTGCAGAAAAATGGTGTTATGTAGAGTTTGTTGGCAGCCAACACAATTGTGCTGCAAGTATTTAATGCACTGATCAGGTGATAGGAAGGCAATAAGTGCTGGAGAGCCTTGCCTGTAAGGACAGCTCGCTTTGTCCTGGGTCTGTGCTGGAAGCTGAGAAAGGGTGGGTCTGTGCCATTATGAATAGTGGTTTAAAACCTGAATCAGTGTAGTGAGCCCTCATGTACTGAATGCTTCTATTGGGCTGAATGGTTGATTTGGGGTTTTAATTTGGATTTTACAGACCAATGCACAGACATGCCAGTGGTGATACTGGTCTGCTGAAACCAGTTGTACAGTTGGGATGATAAAGCTCCTCAGCAATCCTTCCCAAGACGTTTCAGTGGCCATATCCAGAAGCCCCATTACAGAAACAAGATCCACGCAGCGCTTCACTGTCAGACTGAACGCAGCCCAGCCTGCTGCATGGTGCTGAACTTCGTGCCAGCCTGCAGTGCGAGGAGCAATTTATAGACTGAAAGCAGCTCTTGGTGCTGGAATGGAGGTGCTGACAGATCAGCAGCAGAACTTCAGGCTTTGTGGGCTGTTACTGAAAAGGCTGTGTGTTGAAGGAACTGAATTTCGGTAACAGTAAAGCAGAGTTCTCCGTTTTATAAGTTGTGTTGTAAGAGCTCTGGGTCTGATGTCTTTCCAAATCCATGTTCTGCATAGATTCTGATGTGGGTTGTTACTTTTTTTTTTTTTGCATTTTAAAGGTATCTTAAGAGATCAGTTGGCATCAGTAGAGTTGCTTCATCTTCCTGGTGAGAGCAATTAACTTCTGTAGGAGGTGATATTCAATCTCCCCTTACTCAACCAGTGCTAGGGAAATTTGGCTGCTGCTTCAGAGGCCTCTCTGAGCTCGCACTTAGCCTTTGACTTTTGGCTGCTCGGTTTTATAAAGTTGCTAAAGGTTTGAAAAATAAAATCTGAACTCTGCCAATTTTTGTTGCCCCTTCTGGAACCTGTGAGCAGCTGGGAAACTGCTCATCAAGTTGATGTTCGGCTTTTGACTGGGAAATGCAAGACTGTGTCGTGCCAGGGCTCAGCCCAGAAACAAATGTGTGGTTGTAAAGAGTGCACTGTTATCTTGTACATCATCCAGGTATGTGTGTATGTATATATTTGTTTTACAGTAAGTGAAATGTTAATTTTGTTCTTTTATATTTGCTTTGCAATCTTCTGGTGTGTCAACGGCCACGTCAGTGTCTATCCCAATGGAAGGTTCTGCAGGAGGAGTGGGTGACTCTGCCTCCATCTCTGCGGAATAGGGAGGCCTGCTGAGCGGTCAGCCACATGCAGTGTTCCTGGGAAACTGGTTATTGAGCACTTAAAACTGAAGACAGGTTTTGAAATGTCTTTTGTGTTCTGAAAGAAGGGTGGGGGCAAATCTTTATGAACTTCACACTGAGATCAGAGTCTGAGCAGTGAAAGTGGTGAGTGAGTGCGTTAATCTGTGGGTCTGAGAAAAACATTCATCTGCTCAGAGAAAAGAGTACGACCAGACTGCTTAATTATATCTCCCTTGATTTCCCAGGAGATGTGAAGCCAAAATGTTGTGTTGGAGCAGGAAAAGAGCTTCACCTTGTTTGAACAGCTTTCAGAGCCATTCATTTCAGACCTGGATGAGTTTCTCACTGGGTTAAAATCCCTGCTATCATTTCCTTTCATTTGAAACTGTAAGCCAGCATTCATTTGAAACTGTGTAAATTTAAAAACCACAAAGTAAGTTACTCGTTTTCTGCATCCGTCGTAGAGATATCCTGGATAAAACAATCCCAGGAGACTTATTTCTGGGTAGAACTGAAGGGAGGTATTCTGGGTATAGCCCTGCTAGGAGAATTTTTGGAGCTTATGCCTCTTACTGGCAAGATTTTGGATGTCTGACCTGTAGGATCAAAGCCAGCTGGATTATGGGAATTTCAAGGTTCTTTAAAAGCATTTTTTTAAAAAGCCCAAGAAGTCCAATTAGTAGAACTCAATTCGTAGGACTTTAAAAATTAATGGTAAGTTACCTTATGAAATATAGACCACTTGAGAATATACTAAGAGCAGGCATATGGTTCTGATATTTTTTTCTTTCAAACACTGGCACAGTACTGAAGCCAGACAACTTTATTTTCCTGCTGCATTATAACCAGCTGCAGATGTTTTAGACATTATTGCTTCTAAATGTGCTTTGACAAATGTCTCCTGGAAGCCAGGAGCTCTAAATATTGCATGCAGTGTATTCTGAGGAAATGTTGAAAATAAAGTTTTGGGAATTAAACGTTCTGTGTCTGAATCAAGGAAATTTACTTTCTGCCCTTGTCAGAGAATTTACTGGCTGCAAACATTCTTTTACAAGACATGCACAGATGTTAGTCAGTAGGGGCACACATGGAGATGGGAACAACTGTTGCCACGGATGGTCTTAGTCTGTTATTAGCTGCAGAGGGCCAGTAAATACGAGAAGGTGAGCGTTTGCTTGAGATGGTCCTTCAGCACGTTGCTAAATGCTGCAATGAAACGTGTAATTTCTCTAAATGCACGCGACTTCTCAGTGTTAAGCTGGAGCATGTGTTGGAGCATATGGGAGCGCTGAGTTCTGTGCACCAGTGGCAGTGGATGGCCCTCTGCTACCGACACTTCTGTGATACTTCAATGGCTCCATTCAGGATTAAGGTAAAGGATTTCAAATAAAGAGAATTTGGTGCTTTTTTTTTTTCTTTACATAGCTTTGAATTGAGTGACCAGGAGGGCATCTTCATTCACTGCATTTAATGTATGATGGCTGCTCCGAAAGTAATGCCTCCTCTTTTACTATGTTGGGCCATGATATTAGAGGCAGATGTTGGTGGGATTGCAGTAGAGGTTGAACCTTCCCAGCAATATTGTATCACATTTTGTTGCTGTGTGACAGGTGGCAGCAGAGAAGCATTCAGCTTCTGACATGGAAGTGTGACTGAAGAAAAGGTATGTCATTGAATTCCTCCATGCGGAAGAAATGGCACCCACTGATATTCCTCAGTGCTTGTTGAACGTTTATGGAGACCAACCAGTGGATGTGAGCACAGTGAGGTGGTGGTTTCAGCAGTGGTGTGAATGACAGGACACATTCTGCATGGGCCATGCAGTTTGTGTGGGCGCAGCATGCAGGCTCTTGTGCAAATGCACAACTGACAATGGTGACAGTTGAGAAATAGTGTTTCGTAGCTGAGAATTTGCTCTATGAAACAGTGTTGATGTGCTCTTTGTATCTGTTGTAGTTTCCGTGGAAATAAATAGGAGGCATTAGTTTCAGAGCGATCTATCTGTACACACGCATCCATGTATTTACATATACACACATGATACCCTCTGTGTGTGTATATATACATATAGACACATGACGAAATTTTGTTTTTGTGTTCAAATATATGAGTTTGTGGTCAGAGGAGCTACATGATTACTGACACTGGGAATTGTGCCAGGTAGCCTTAATTTTCAAAATTCAGGCAGCTTGACTCCCCAGTACGTAAACCAGTCATTCATCCCTTCATAGCCTGCGAATGGTTGGGGAAATATCTGTGCTTTGCTGTAGATGCCTCATTAAAAAGTGATCCAGTATTCAGCACCCTGAGTTCTCAGTGGACAGGCTGAATGCTGAAAGATTAATTGCTCAAAGCTAGGCAGTAGAAATGGCACTCCAGGCACTGAGGTGCCGAAGAGGCAGTCCATTTGAAATGGATGTAGTTGTTCATATGCTGATAGTACTTCAATTAATGGTTGTCCAAATTCTCTGCATTTTGGTTTTCACCAAAATTGTTTCTAGAGAATTTCAGTGGGAAATAGGGATTGCTTAAATGTTACTGCTAACTTTTGTGCAAGGTCTGTAAGGGTAAAAAAATATTTCACAACAAGTTACATCCATTCCCTTGTAGAGGTTAACTATGTATCTGGTTTATGCCTTGCAGAGTAACCATAGGACATCTCCATGTGTGTCTTACCCCAAAGGAGCCTTCCTCCAGCTGTGGACCAGTTTAGGTCCACAGCTTGTGCTCTCTGAAATCCCCAGAGCCTGCCTGGCACTGGGGAACAATTCCAAGAGGAGATTAATGATGGCAAGCATCAGTGGGTAACTACTTGAGCAGGGGCCTACCTGCCTGCTGGAAGGAGCATGGCATGCTGCCCTGCAGCAGGAGCCGAATCAAGCAAATGCAAGTCTAATGATTTGGATTTTGCTACTTCACATTAATGTTTAAAACTGCTTAGATATAATCCTCCTAACAAATCTCCCCATGCTTTGGGATGGCAAACATTCACTGCTGCACGCTGATTTTTAAGTATGATCTGGTTATGCTGAATTCTTGTGCAGCTCAACAGAGGCTCTCACTGATGCCTGGCAAAGAGGAGTTTTCTTGTTTGATTCTGTTTGTATAGGATAAAATGATTCTTTGTACTGGTGGGCTACAGCAAATGAAATGTTCAGGTTTTGATGCTTCCCAGGCATGTAGTGACTGGAAAATGATGTATGCCAAATGTGGGGGGCAGCTCTGCTGATGGTAAGTTGCTGTAGGGCTGCTGGTTGGATGTGCTTAGTTGGACATATTTTCTTGTCTTACGATGTGTAATTAGGGAAGTTTAAACTATATGTTTCTGCTCATAATGCATATCTTTTCTTAGTGGTAGCTCATCTGAGCCACAAAGAAGTTTTCCCCTGTCACCCAGGGTTTTCCACTATCTGCAGAGTTTGCTCTGCTTTCTTAATACCACTTCATCAGAAAACTTCAAAGATAGATGGTGCCTTCAGCTGCAGTGTTGCCTTAATGTGTGCTCAGAAGTCCCCTTTCTATAACATGCATGGAGCCTGAAGTCCTGGCCAAGATTCTTCTACCCGTACATTATTCTGGTTTTCATCACCCTTACCTCACTTGGCTCTCCTTCAGCTGTTCTTCACCTGAGATTTTCTCCATCTCTTGTATGAAGTGGCATCACAGTGTGCTAGGGAGAACTGTCAGCTCTCTACCAAGGTAGTTAAGCTTGCAGAACCTGACAGCAGGAAAACTGTATGTGATTTGCCTCTTCAAGTATCAGTGATTCTTGAATAAGTGATACTGTATTTGGCCTAAAGCGAAACTGGCTTTGAAGGCAGGTAGTTTGGTTATCCCACTGACCTGTGGATCCTCATTTGAAGGGCCCACAGTTTCTACAGGTCTGCATTTGTGGACAAATCACGGTTCATTTTCAGAAGCATCAATCAAAACCGTACCGTATTTCCAAGCAGCGCTCAGAAGGTTGATATGAATACTTTGAAATCTGTAGTAGCTATGAATTTTGGCTCGCATCTTTAAGGAAAAGAAAATGATCCCACCTTTAATGGAAAATAGCAAGAAGTTGGCTTCTATTTGATCTTAAGGAATTTGGCATGGTTTCTTGTCCCTGTGGTCTAACTGGAATATCTTGGCTTGTCTGAAACAACTGCTGCTTTTGAAAATGCATTTAAGAGAAGTGTGGGGGTAAAAGTATTTGATTTTTTATTTTTTTTTTCCCCCCATCACCACCATGCATTATGGTTTCTTCATACTTTCCCTTCTTGGATGAAATGATTGGCTTACTGTAATAAGAGCTGCTATGTAAATTATTCCAGACAGTCTGAATGCTTCTTACTGACTATGGAGGATTAAATGATGAAGGCTTTCAACTACATAAGCATTTTTTTGTTTTGTGGTTCGTTTTTGTTGTGGGTGGTTGGTTTTTTTTTTTTGTTTTTTTTTTTTTTTACTTCTTTTAGACAATGGTCCTTCTGAAACTTCTCAAGATTGTTTAAATAGAACAGTGTTGCTGTGGAGTTGTTTAATTGGGGTCATCTTCAGCTGTCACTGCGTTTAACACGTTAGCATGGGCTTGATGCAGTTCTGAAGACTACAGCAAATGCCCATTTAAAGTTATATATAGGGAAGGCGTTTTAAACTGCAGCAAGTAGTTAAGGATGTCTAGGCACATTAAAACAAAGTGTACTGAGCAGCCAAAAATATCCTGAATTTTGCACCTACCAGGAAGCAGTTATTGACTCCCTCAGGCTGGCGCTGAGGTTTCCTTTCTTTTTGACATGAGTGGTTTTCTGCTTTGCCAGGCAAGGAATTAAAACTCCTTGGTTCGATGAGCCTGAAAGTTGGAAGTTGATACATGTTCCTGTTTGAGGGAGCAAGAAAGCATGAATTGAGTTTGCTAATGGTAGTGATAGCAAGAATGGCAAATGAATTAGCTTGAAATAGTCTGCCTGGCTGGTAATAATCCAGTAATCAAACAGCACGTGTTAAGTAGGGTTTGGAGGCATGTCGTTGTCTCGTTGGCAGGGGTGCTTTGGTCTTGCCTTCACTCTGCAGATCGTGTCTAACTGGGGAGGTTGGTGGCCCTGCATGTAGCAGGGGGTTGGAGATTCATGATCCTTTAGGTCCCTTCCAACCCTGACAGTTCTGTGATTCTATGCCCTGCTCAGTTGTGCTGGTACAATTCTGTATAGGGAATTCCTCTAAATTAGATCAGTGAGATGAACTGGATTCAAAACGGGAGGTGGGGGGAGTGAAGGGGAGAGGGTAATAAGTATTTTATATGAGCTTGCTCCCAAAAAGAGGAGTGTAGAACAATGTAATTCTGCAAGCATGTTTTGCTGTGCTATGTAGAGGAGAGTCTGGTTTCACCTTTTCAAAGAATCTGCAAGGTTTTACCCCAGGCCATGGGAAAAAAGTCTCAGAATTTATCAATCTAAGATTAGTTTTACTTGAAAGTACATAGCAGCCTTGGTCCTGCTTGTTTTGCTTTGTGAATTGGGAAGTAATTTCAACAAATTGTTTGTATTAAGAATCTTTCTTCTTATCTTTGTAAGATTGACATCTCTTCTTTATAGTAAATGTTATGGTCCTTCTTCCTCCTAATGTAATTTGTGAAAATCTAGTCCTGTGCAGCTTGCTTCTGAGCTGTTGTCCTAAATATGATTATGGAAGCACTGACATCTATCTGAGCTTTATACTTTCATAATTCATAATAGCCAACTGCTCTGCTTTGTGCTTTTGGGGATGGTGAATTTGTTTGGCCTCTTCTCAGAGCAGTAAATTTAGGGAGAGATGTAAACATTTCCTAATCTGGAAGTGTCATAAGACTTAAATTTTGAAGTCACTTTATTACTTCAGGTTTCAAGAAATGTTCTTAGAAGTGAGGAGGACTGTTCCATTTAATGTGTGTGGCCCCTGGGGTATTTTAGAACGTGAGGAAATAGATTTGGTTGAGGGCATCTACGAAGCAACACAGAAGTGAAAATTTTAAGAGAGGTGGAAGAGCATTTCATTGCTCTTTGCATGTGTCAAAATGGATTCTGATGTGTTTGGAAGACCACCCTGACAAGCTTTGCAATACTGAGGCTGACTTCTAATGTGTGTTAGATATGAATTATGAAGTGATCTGAGTCCATATTCAGTGTGCATCTGTTAATAGCATAGAATAATTCCAAGTTGAGTTGTTCCCTAGATTAGATGCCCGGCATATTTATGATTCTCTTGCCTTTCTAGCAAAGGTGGTAACTTTCATATGTAGTGTTTTCAGAAGTCAGCTGCTTTTTTATATTGCCTTAAATATTTTATCTTGTCTCTCTCTCACATGTGCTGACATTGAAAATTAAAATTGTATGTATCTGATGGATTTAGTTTGGGATTCAGACTAGCGCTGGGAGGAAGAAAGCTGCAGTACAGCATAATCTGTCCTGATCTCATGGGCAGTGCCTGTTTCTTGCTCACAAGTGTAGGTACAGCTGGCTATGGTGCTATGAGCCAAATAATCTGTGTACTTCTTGCTGCTGGTTTTGGTGAAGTGTGGTATTTTTCCCCTTAAGCTTGACAATCAGCCTTTCTCTTGCAGTTCCACTGCTACTTAAAAAGTCATCCTTCTTACCCCTTCATCCTCTATGCATCCTTTTCTTAAGAGTAGCACTGCAGAAATAATATTTTCCACAGTAGGTTACTTGATGGAATGTTATGACATGTTACAGCTGCTTGAAAGCAGTTGTTGTCTTTAATTTTATGATGTCAAGTTGCTCTGTTTTAAGGAAGTGCCTAAGCACTCCAGCTCCCCTTTTTTTTTTAAAGGTCATTGTATGTGATTCACCTGTAAACCTGTCATCTCGGTCTGTCCTCTGCTGAACAGAGGGGAGAACAGATATTGCTGCCTACCGAAGGATGCTTCAGTCACTTGCTGCAGAAGATGGTCATCAGGCTGTCAAAAGCAATCTTTATAGGCAGGCTGGTCTTTCACAAGGAGATGTGTTTACAGAGCATGAAATTAACATTTTTGCACAGAGGCAAATAATTGCTTACAACAGAGACTCTGGTAGCAGATTTGGAGCTTGAATGATTATTAGTAAGGTCAGATGGAGCATGTAGGGATGTCCACCTCCTAAGCAAAGTCATTCAGAACTTCTTGGCTGATTTGCTTATGCCAAAAGGTTTTAAGAAGTTGCAGTGCTTGCACCTTGTTTGTCCCCTGTAAGGTACTTGGAATAACCTGGAAAGAACTTGTATTAACTTATAGTAACCTTGTATGTCTGTATCTGTGGTATGGTTCCTTCAAGAATCATTCTTGAGTGGAAAACTTATTTTTTGACTTTCAGAAGGATGGAGAGAATTTGTATTCTTGTTTTATTAGTCTTGATTTATTATATGGTGATACTCTAGTGCTGGCAGTGTGTTTTTTTTTTTTTTTAAGAGGCTGCAGAAATGTCAATGAGATAGGCCTTTGTCATGAACAAAAAGGATCTCTGAAAACTTTCTGTGGTCAGCAGATCAGTCTCAAAAGGGCCAGTAGATCTTGCATGGTGTTGGCTGACCTCAACTGCTCTGGTCTGTGCTCTCAGTCATCAGGTCAGGGCTTTTTCTTGAGCAGTGATGGAAAAACCATTTCCAAAGAATGGTTATTGGCAAAATTAATTAGATTGATTCTTCATTTATAACACAGATCAAGTTTTGAACTTTAGTCTTTTATGGTAATAATACCAGTCCGTTATCACTAATTGACTCTCTTCGGTCTCAGTTTGTTCAGCCTGCTTAGTCCCCACTCAGCAGATACTCACCTCTTTCAAAATGTTTAAAAAACACTTTAGTTGAAATAGATGAACTTTTTCTAAAAGAAATTCTATCCTATTGCATTCAACTGGCACAGAATTTGGGAAGTCTGAACAATTTTACACGCAGTGTCCAGTCAAACCTCAAAGTGGAGGTGCCGCCTCAGTTGCAAATGGTGTGGAAGACTTGGAGCGCTCTGTTTTCAGAACATCCGTGCTTCTGCAGGCATAGGGAAATAAAAACATGATTAGTATTGCAAAAGCTGATCTGAAATGATCGGAAACCCTTTTCCAATCATGCATTACCCTGCATGTTACACTCATGATTTTCACATTGCTGTTCTGCTGAACACAGAATCATAGAATGGCCTGGGTTGAAAAGGACCACAGTGATCATCTAGTTTCAACCCCCGTGCTGTGTGCAGGGGTCTGATGTCTGGCAATCAGACCAGGCTGCCCAGAGCCACATTACTCTTCAGAGATGGTGAGAATTCTTGCTTGGTCCGTGCTGTGCTGAACAACCCTTACCATAGCTCCTTTCCTTGTAGCTATCTGCATCTGAAAGCAAGTGGAGGAGCCCTTGAGAAGGAACATCCAGTCACCAGAAGCAGCATTGAAGAAATCATTCTTGTTTATAGCCCAGGGTCTTTGTCCTGGACACATCTTCTGTTGTGGTTTAGGAAGCAGTGCTGTCAGAAGGTGATGTTGCCTGACGTTGCCCAAGAGCTCCACAGCTGTGCCTTTCCTGTCCTCTGCTCAATGCTGAACTTGGGGTGTTTTGTTTTTCCAGGTGTTGTCTTCCTTGCATTAGAGTAAACAGTGCAAACTTTCTTTCTGAATTCCAACTGATCTTAAGTGTAACAAAAACTGAACAGTAGGTACACAAGAAGGTTATCAAGCCCAAACATCACCTGAATATTCTCTGGAACAACTGCCTTTGTGTTCTGGGAACACTTAAAATCCACGATAAAGGATACACCTTGCTCCTTGCTCCCACTGAAGGAAAACAGGAAGACTTTAGAAAAGCTTAAACAGAAGTTTCCCTTGAAAATTCCTCCAAGCTGGTAAAACAGAGCACTGTGTTCTGTTCGTGTAAGCTGTGCTGTAGTACGGTTTCACCAGCGCTGGTTTTGCCTTGAAGTGTTATAGCATAAATTTTCAGAGGACATGAGGGAGGTCATGCATACAATGAATTGCTCAGAGGCACCTTACCAAGACCTGTTAATAGCCCTCCCTCGTTAAAACAGTCCTAGCAGAATGAACTTACTTTTTGCCTGTTTAATAAGCCTTGGTAGGAAAAAAAAAGCACCTAGGCAAATGTGAGATATTTATATTGGCCATTCTCTGGTGCATTTATGTACGACCATGTGTTTTATTTCTTTATTGATTTTTTTGTCAATGCTTAAACAGTATTCTTTCAGTATGAAGTGAGACTCATAAAAATGCTAGATATAACATGTTCAAGTCAGACTGCTTGCTTGATTCTGGTACAGTGAGCTACAAAATCTCTATTACAGAGAATGTCCTCCTATACAGCAATTTTTCTCAGTCCCATGGAGCTTCATTATGGCTAGGTCAGGCTATGTGCTGCAGAGAAGAAAATTTATATTTTGTTGTAAGGCTAAGTCCTGTGCTGTTGTAATGGTGCTGAAGGACAATAAATGCTCCAAATAATTCAGTTTCTTTGGAATATAGTTCTGCTGTGCTGTAGATTTAGGAAAATTGAAAATATTGTGTTGTGTTTCTGTGATTCCTGCTGGATGCTCATGAGGTTATTCTGCAGCTCTTTAAGCTTCCAGAGACCAGTTAGTGAAGACTTCCAGAGCTGGATGTTTTCTGTTTAAACTCAAGGGAGAGATGTCCCTTAAGCCCCCTGTGGTAAGATGAGACTCCTCAAAGTCTAATTAGCTTTTGGCCTGAGATGGCACATACTAATATCTCCTGTAGTAGAAAAGCCACTGCCATAATTCTGACTGTGCTGTGCTTTTAATCTCACATTTCCCCATTTCTTTGCAACTGTCTGAAAAGAGGACTGTCTCTAATGCCTCCTTTTCTAACTAGTCTTCTCTGCCCTGCTCAGTGCCCATAATTTCATGTATCTCTGTGTATAAATGTGTCTGTAAATATCTCAGGAAGAGCTCTGCTTTTCTTCCAAACTGCGGGACAGATTCATACAGTCAGTGATCTGTCATCACCCAGAGATGACAAAACAACTGCTTACATGCTGCATAAGAAATGAGTCACATCTTGCATTTATACAGTTAATGCCTTTTTAGTCATCCTCTGAGTGGTATCCCAAATTTTTGACGCATTCTTCTGTTTAGTCAGGACCTCTTCTGGATTTTAATTCTGTTTTCCACTTAGCTGACAACATCAGATTTAACGAGCCTGCTTGTTATTCCAATATTGCAATCAATAGGTAATCTTACAGAGTCTAAAAAGATTCCGGCAAAGCTAATTTTGATACATGACTGGGATGTTTTCATCAAAACATGTAGATTTTGATTAGATTTGAGTAAATTCCAATTTGGATATTAGCAATAACAGGACTGTTGCCTACTCATGTTTGCATCACTCAGGGAAGTGATGCATCTCCTCCCTCTTGTCTGCACAGTTGTCAGTCATCCCTAAAAGAAGCTGCTTGTTTCTTGATTTTTATCCTGATGCTGCCATAGTTAGTACCTGTTGGTGATTCTCTGAAGTGATTTGTCACCATTTGTGCACATACGTAGTTTTTATATCTGTATCCTCATCCCCTCTTGTCATTAATTTCCCAGATATGCTTGTATTTTTCCATTTGTTAGATATCTCATCTGTCTTCCACAAGTACTTGGAGATGACGGCCCTCAGACTGTCAACAACCTTCTTCCTAGGCCCAACCAATTTGTCTTATGATTTCAAATTTGTTTCCTGTTGTACCCTAACCGGTATACTGTGCCCTTCTTGCTACCTCTCTCGGCATCTTGAGCAGTCAGGTAATTCCTTGCTATATTGCAGCTTGCAACTGTGTGTGTCAAGTGATGATCACTGCTAGAGGGCATCTCTAGGTGGGACCAACATACCCACCCAGAATTATCTAGCCTCTAGATTCATCATTTCAGTATATTCAGAATATCAAGATTACTTGATCCTTTCCTGGCCTTGGGTCAGCTTCATCTCAGTCTAGGGTAGAATATGGAGAATAAAAGCGTTGGGACAGCGTCAAGACGTGTGATGGTCACAATTTCACAACGTATTCAAGGAGTAGAAGCAGACCACTGGGGGCAGCTTGCTTGGAGAGTAGTAGTAGACATTAGAAATGTGACCAGGTGGCCTGAATGATGTACAAAGAATGTGGGGAATTCTGCCAGTGCCTCTGCTGCAGAAGGAGGAGTGATGAAAGAGTGACAGACATTGTCTTGCTGGGTACGTGTACTTGACACCTCAGCACTGAACTGATGAGAAGTTGATATCTGTTATTCTAAACACAACTTCTAGGGTGCCTAGGACTTTCTTTGTTATGACCTTCAACAGTCAGGTCATGGTTGTATTTATTCCTCAAGTGTGTGATGTCTTTAGTCTTTGTAACCCATCACTGATGACTTGTGTTTCTAAAAGATGTTTGAAGACTGAAATTGGGGCATTTGTGCTCATGGCTCTACCTTTTCATTCAGGGATAATGCAGCTTGTGCTTGGTCTCAAGGAGTGACTTGTGCTTCCTTACAGGGAACTATTTATAAGAATGCTGTAACTGTACAACAGTTGACCAGCCACCCCTCACTGTGGTATGCAGCAGGACTCCTTGCCATTGAGAGCAGTTATTCAATTTACTGCCTTCTGCTCGAGGAGAACTTGGAGATGCAAACAGAACACAAATATGTCAAATGGTCTGACAGCACGAATGGGGAAACTGGAGGCAGGATGGCTCAAACTGTTTCTGAGTAACAGAGGTGATCTCAGGAAGTCTGATTGTGAGAGGAGCATGATTAATTTTGGCATCGATCTATGCATTTTCTATTGCTAGGTGCAATGTTCTCCTTGTTTGAACAGCAGTTAAATAACTCCTCGGGAAGAAGAGGCGTGTAAAATGTTGCCTTTTAGTGCTGATGTTTTCAGTTTAGCATAACGCTGTCAAGAAGCATCAATTCTGCCAGGAAGTTGATAGAGAATTTACTTCAAAGCTCCTAAAATATCTGAAAGGAAAACAGTGATTTTCCATTGCTGAAAAACAGCAAAATGGGGTTTTGCTCCATTGCTTCTAATTAAAAAGCCAGATTGAGTCTGATGTTAGCAGTATGAACTAGGAGGCGAAACAACAGTTGATCATCACCTGAGGTAACAGTAATAAACGTGTTCAATTACAAGTAATGTTTTTTCTAAACTACAGTTGTCACAGTGAGGGTTACAAGTACTGAAGGGTACTGAGTGATGGGCATGGAAGATAAGACAGAAAAATGTGTGCGCTTCTCTTAGCTTTATTGGAGTTAGTTGGAATTATTTTGTTCAAGTGATGTTTAAGTATTAAGTTACCAAGTTATTTTTCCTGGTAGCAGAAGATAACATGAAAGTAGTCTCTGAAAATGTCTGCAAGCCTCTCAACGTTTTGGGCTTGTGGTCCTTCTGGTCTTCATACCGATGTCAGTAGCAGGAAAGGTGAAAGAGGTGGATGGGTGACACAGAACCTTTTGAGGAACATTTTATTCTCTGAGTGCAGCAGTGATCTGCTAAGAAGGACGAGTTGGTACTGGGAATTATTTCCTGTAGCACAGGTGAGTGCACTTGTAGATGTTAGAGCTCCTCCAGTGCTGAGTCTGACTTCTTGGCAGGTTACATCACTCCTGGTCAGATTTTGCCTCTTGCGTGTTCCTTGTAGGAAAAATTTCTATAATCTATCCATCCTAATGACGGATATGGGCAATTTTTTTCTATTACCTTCCAAGGGCATCAAACTTCTGTAGTGTCCCCTTGAGTTTTACATCAGTGAGTTTGAGCGTAAGCCCAACTTCCATAAGGAGAGGTAACCATCTGATCTCAGCTGTTCTGAAGCCTGCAGGTCTCTCATACCTAGTAATGCTCTGCCTTTTCTTCTAGGCAAAATCCAGATTGCTTCTTTTTATTGGTTTGAGCTATCACTCGGTAAGCTTTCAAACTGCCAAATCCAGCCTCATGTAAATATTTATAATGCATTCTCCTATCTCAGTGTGGCTCTTGATCACAAAATGCAAGGCACACTTGTAGCATTGCTTATGCTCTAGAAAGCATCAAAGAGAGAGAGAGCTGTGCACCGTGGTTTCACCTTGATTTATCTGCCTGATGGAACACACTTAGACCTCTTTCCTTGGACATGCAGTGGATAGATTCTGTCCTATCCTCACCTCATGACTTGTTGGAGTTTTAGCAGCCATCTCCCTTCTTTCAGCTGTTATACTGGAGTTTCCCAAGGACTATCCAGGGATATTTCAATTGCAAATTTGTAAATTGCAGTAGCTCTTTCATCTTCTGCTGTTACAAATGCTATACTTTTTGTAAACTGAGCAAAGTACAATTTGTGGTCATGCATTTACCAGGCCCAACTGCTTGCAGCATGCAGTTTATGTGTAATTTTACACTTGCTGTCCAAATTCTGAGAGTTTCTGTAGTATTTGTGATACCACACTACGATGGTTGTGGTATATGTAATGAGATCTGAATTTCTGCTGGTGCAGTGCATGGTGTGAATCTCTGCTAATATTCAGAATATTTGGAAGTTGTGTTCATCTGAGCAATCTTTGAATGGCCTGATGTTCCTGTAATCTGACCAGGAGCTTATGGTCTGGGTGCAGGGAATACATGGAAATGTTGAAATTAACAGCTCTTTCACCCTGCGTTTTTATTAAATCTTAATGCAGATTAGTCAGGTGTGCTGCATATGCAGAAACAACCCGTAAGTCTGTGATAAGTCAGATTTCAGCAGCAGTGCTGCAAAGTATGTCCATACAGGAAGTTGCTGTAGCTTGAGTGCCTTCTGTGATTAAATGGAGCGTGGATGTATGCAGATGTCTGGAGTCAGCTGTCCATTGATCTCCAAACCAGCTTGTTCATTCTTATTTCTGTGAATATAATAAGGTTTATTGCATTTAAAACAACTTCTGATAGCACCGAATGCTGCAGAAAACAGCATGCATCTCTGCAGAGCTTCTTCCAGGAGTTGCAATCCAAAGGGCTCTTGGGGACTCACTGATGTACAGCATATGTGTTGGCTCCCTGGTGTGGAGTTCCCACGAAGCAGAAAGCAAAAGAGAGGTGTTGGGAAGTCTTTAATCTCATTCTGACTGATGGTTCAGAGATGATTTATCCATCTCAATACCTCACAAACTCGCTGTCAGAGCAGCTCATCGTAGCAGTACCTCAGGCAATGTGACTAACAGTTGTTTCCTATCTCAATGGGAGGATAGCCCAGGGAGTAAACTCTTGTTTTTGGAATTTTACAATGTGTTGCTGTATGTTAAAGCAAGGTCAAAGAGCTGTGCCTGTCGCTTGAGGGGGAAAATGAGGTTTCTGATGCAGCTCAGTGCCTGTGGGAGCTTATCCCAGAACTCGGAGCAGATTCCTGAGGCATGCTGCTACGTGGGAAACAAAGCACTTCTGCAGATACCAAGGGCTTTAAAAGCTGTAGTGAATGGAAAGGATGAGAAAGAGGTTGTGGGCAAATTAAAGCAATGGGAACTATTTTGAAGTCTAAAAATAGTTCTGCTGGGTTTTTGGCAGGTGAAAGAATGGCCCGAGACTGAAGGTGTGCTGCACTCTCAGGTGTGCTGGAACCTGGGGAGGAATTCACTGTTTGCACTGACATTGGGAAGGCACTGTACGTGTGTGTGCCTGGATGGAGTTAGAGAGCAGGTTTAGAACAGCAAGCACTGCAGAAGCATCACATTACTTCTAAAGCTAAGTGAAGAACAAGGTGTGAAGTGTTTGGCAGAGATGGGTGGCTGAGCTGGATGTCATATTGCCGTCCTTAGCTGATGTCTTCAGACTTTAATCATTTGATGAACCAGGATGCTTCTGCAGATAAAAATTGGTTTGTGCTAAGGGGTTTTCAGCAACTGAGGTCAAATAAAACGTAAATGAAGAAATGTAAAGGGGGGAGGCGTCATTCAGATCAACAAAGTACTGTCCCAGCACTCCATACAAAAAGCTTTTTGCATTAATAAGCACTGAGTCAGCTGGAATAGGGTAATGCTGAAGCAATAGGCCATCTTGTCCACCAAAGACACTGCACACCTGGCCTTCTGGGAGGGAAGCATTGCTTCAACAGCTCTGCAAGCAGCTGCCAAGCATCCCTGGGCGTTCTGCAGAAAAGGCTCTGCTCTGTGTCCATGTGCCCCACTTTATTCTGCTGGTTCTGCTCCAGCTGTGGTCCTGGTCCCTGACACAGATGAGGACTGAACCAAGGGCACGTGCTGCATTCTTCCTTCCTGCAGGAGCTGAGCAAGTCATCTCCATGCCCTGAGGTGCGAGTGCCTCAAAGAACAGCCCAAGGCTGAACATATGAATTTCCACTTTACTGATGTTCCTGGTGGGAGAGAAGAGCGTGATGGCCAAACTGCGGGATCTTGGCATTATGCAGGGAACCTCTAGGTCTGATTCAGACCTGCTGCTTGGATCTGAGTCATGACACGGCTGTGGAGACATACTTCTCTTTGCCTTTTAAAGCATTTAATCTTTCCCCATGATGTGCTGCCATTTAGTTCTGCGTTGCCTTTTAACGCTTCCTGAAACGTTGAGCGTATGGATTATATTAATATAGCTCTTAAATTTTTGATGAACTGAAATAGCTTAAGAAATTAACCTTTTGAAAACACTCGAGTGGAATGCAGGACAGGCTTTTAGTAGCTTTCTTGTCCTAGTAATATGCCGTCTCCTATTCCAGTAAATGAAGAACTGTGACTAACCAAGGTCGTGCTCAGCTTCCTGACCTCGAAAGCGTACCTCCAGCTGATGGTTGAGATATTTTTCTTTTTTATGAGAAAATCTCAGTTATTTTCATGCTAGTACAGAGGATGGAGGCTGCACGGTGCTGAGGCCAGGTGTTCCTTACTCCAGCTTTGCTGGAACACAGTCATGGCAGGCTGCACACAAGGTGCATGCTCTTCTCTTGCACAGTGCCCCTGGAAGGATGGGGGCAGTTGGCCTGCTTTGCCCATATTAATTGCAACTTGCTTCTTCTGTAGCTTTTGCCAGCAGATTGCAAACAATCATGTGTTGGCACTGCAAAATGTTCGGAGCGCTGCAGAGAAAAAGGTTTTTTCAGCTGTTGGTGTGAGTGCAGGAGACAGTACTGAGGAACCTCTTAAACATTATCCCCCTCTTCTTCCTCATGTAGTTTAGGGACAACCTTCTGGGAAGTGAGATATTCTCTCTTCTGGCCTTTGGAAGCTAAATTTGTATCAGCAGAAGAGGTGGAAATCCCACCTTTGTATATGTATCCTGCCAACTGCTGGTGTGAAATAGCCAGGTGTTGTCAGCAGTGCTTATAGGGGTTACAGTCAAAGTTGACCTCTTACAGTGAGTTTGTACGCTCAGGATTTTCTGACCCAGCTCTAGATAGCCCACAGGCATGGCACTTACCTCTGCCTTTGACTGCAGCTTCCTTTAATAAAGGAATGGTTTAAATTTGCCCTCCCTTTCCCTGTTGTTTTTCTGTTTTCTCATCTTCAGCAGGTTGTTGTAGGATGTGACAGCGAGATTTACTCACTGAGGTGCTGGGATAAACGAAGAGACCTGAGGTGAAAAAATGCCATCATCTCTGAAGATCCTAGCTCCTTGATTTTAAAAAATAATAAAAAAAATTTAAAAAATAATAAGCAACAAAATAAATGTTTGAACAGGGTTTGAAATCTGTGCAGCACTGTGATTAGCTGCATGCACTTCAGCAAATCTTTTCTCCTCTAGTATATAAAGCTCTTGGCTTACATCTCCATCTACTCTTCTCTTATTCTGGCTGGAGCCAGGCACACTAAATACTGATTAAAGAAAAGATTAAAATTCCATTTTTGTTTGGCGTTTGAACACTGATCGATTCCTTTGGTGGCACGTTAAGTAACAGCATGGTAGACGACAGAAGGGGCTTATTTACAGCAATCTGTCTAAATCCATTTCCAATGTATTGCTTAATATGCCTTTCTACTTTAATTCATTTTCACTTTTTGAAAAAACCAAAGAGTGAAAGCAGGCAGGAGATTAGTTTAAGATATTGCTGGAGAAGTAATCACTTGTGTGGTAAACAACTTCCAGTTTTGAAGAAAAAGTGAATGTGTTTGAGCTGAAACAGAAGTTATGGGCTTGCTGTAGGACTTAATGGATGAAATTCAATGGCCTGTGCACTTAGATAGCTTTAATAGATGATTGTAATAAAGCTTTCAGGCTTTGAAATCTTCTTTTTGCTTTGCTGTTAACAACTGACCACTTCAAAAACAAACAGATTTTTGCAAAATGAGGAGTGAAGGCAGAGCAAAATGAAAAATGGCAAAGTCTGTAGCCTGGCACTTCTGTTTGCTGAGCTGCTTTATAGGGACAGAAATGCAGATGCTTAATGTCACTTTACCCCCACCATAAATAACAGATAACCGCAATGTTCGAACAACGGCCATTGAATTTCATAGCAAAAATGTGGGTAAGGAGGGGATTGTGCTGATGGGTTTTGGACAAAAGTGTCGTGCCTTCTGTCGTGCAATTCAAATCTATGGGTAATGAGGATAAAAGTGAGAAATAACACAAACTGCAGTGCTACAGGTAAGATAAAGCTTCCCACAAATGAGCTGCTTGTTAAATAGCGAAGGCGAAAGTCAGTCCTAGAAACCTGGCTGTGTTTTGCACATTGCTTGGATATCTCAGTCTAGAGCTTCTGCTGAAAGGATATCATCAAGTTATTTCATTTGCATAAATGAGTCAAATCCCTGCAGCGTCCTTGAAGAAAGCCACTAAAAAAGGAAACGTTCTGCTCTGTGTGTGCTGTGTCTGGATGTCTAGAGCTCAGACGTAAAATAAAGCTTCCAAAATAACACCAGTGTCAGCAAAGTGCCCAGTGTGACTGCTTGGGGACTTGGAGTTAACGTGCATGCATTCCCTGTGTTGTGGCATGCTGCTTGTGCCCTTACAGCTGCTCTGCTAATAGCAGTGAGGTAGGCACAGCAGTTGCAGTCCAGGGGATGGCAAATGTTTGTCATTTGCTCTTTTTTCAGTAGTCTGTTTAAGTTTATTTAGTTTTGCGTGATTTTAGCAAGAGATGCTACACTAACCGTGCTGCTTCAAGTATGTGTTCCCTTTAAGGCTGCTCTGGTGTGTGCTGGGAGCTCTGCTGGAGCAAAGACACAGGCATTCATCGCTACAGGCTTCTCAGGTCCCATGTTTTAATAGTGATGTTCCAAACCAATGTGTTAGAGGTTTGCTTACCAGTGATACTGATAAAATAAATATTCTAAACCCGTAACGCTTAGCCAAGTTGTATTGCATTTAGTGCAGCACTTCTCAATTGGATTCATTCATGCTACTTTGGCCAAAACAGCTCCAGAGCACAGCCAGTCTGCCTGACCATCTGCAGTATGTCTGTCCTTAAAGGTTTAAAAGGTACTCGTAGAAAGGTATGCTGATACAAAGATTAGTGTTGTGACTCTTCTGTCTGGCTTCACTTGTACAGGGCAGGAAGGCTGTATGCACCAGAGGCAGAGGAGCAGGAGATGAGGCACGCTGTGTAGTTCACTTTTACTTCCCTGGTGCTGATATGTAGAACTGTCGGTCCTGTAAGTGTCAGTAGGGAGAGCCCAGTAATGGGCTCTGTGCAGGACTTAGGGATAAATAACCCATAATCTGCCTCTCGTGCAAAACAGAGGCCTGGCTCTCACAGAATGGCCGTGCGCTGAGGATTATTTAGTGGGGATGAAGAATTAGAAACAGCTCTGATGGACCAGACAAATGGATTGCTGAACTGTTGCAGGACAGCTGCTTCATTGAGCTGAAAACTTGATATGCTTTATACCAAAAATAACCAGGCTGCCTCTCCTCCTGTCATGCTGCTCTGTCACAGTTGTCACCCAGAACTGCTCACAGTCGCTAGCGTTAGCCAGCATTCGTCGCTTCTGGGAATATTGGGTTGGAGCTCCTTCTTGAGCTCTGAACAAGAGGCTTTATGTTGCTCTGGGGGAAGTTCAGGTTAGACATTAGGAAAAATCTCTTGTCCAGCAGAGTGGTGGTGCAGTGGCACGGGCTGATCAGGGAGGCGATGGGTCGCTGTCTCTGGAGGTGTTCAAGAACTGTGGAGACGTGGCACAGAGGGACGTGGTTTTGGCATGGTGGGGTGGATTGGGGTTGATCTTGGTGATCTTAGTGATCTTTTCCAATCTTAGTGATTCTGTCATCAGGAGAGGAAGTTTGCTTTGCTCTCCCCTTGCTCATCGTGTGACACAAATAGAAGTTCCTTAATAGTTGTTGACATTGAGAAGTAGCTGAGTGACTCCTTGTTGGTTGAGTGCCCCTCAGCTCTCCTGCAGGGGAAGTATATCTGAATTGCAGACAGCAGGAAGGGGAATACTCTGAGCATCTGTATTAATTAATTGGTACGTGTAGCTGAGTGTCTGCTTTTGTGAATGAAACTTGACTTCTGCCAGGTCTGCAGAATGTCTTGCCAGATAAGTTGAGCAACTGAGTATAAATCATCATGTGATATTACATTGAAAAAATCTAGATTTTAAGTCTCTTGCACGGAAAATAAAATACCAAGTAAGTTCTAATAGTTCATAGGGCATCTCTCAATCAGATTGAGCTCTAGACCTCTTACTCATAGACCTCTCATTTATTACCCTTAGTCTGATGATACCACCAGCATAGCTCATGCTGTTGGTGCACTTCTTCTGCTAAGAATTACCACCCATAAAGTAGTACCCAGAAAAGAGCAGACACCTGTGTTCAGTCTCTGTAGTTTATGCTGATATCTTACCTGTCTTCACTGGTGGTTTTGTAAGCTAATACACAGGGCTCTGAGCTGGAGTGGAAGAAGTGCTAGCAAGCGTAGAAGGGGGTGCTCCTATGGGGATAATTCATTAAGCCTTGACAGCAGGGCTCCTCAGAGTTCAGCAGTCAGATTGCAGTGAGGTGAGCTCTGTGTGTCTGAAGCCTTACACCTTGAAACAGAAAGGAGAAAATGTCCAGACACTCTACTTTCCCATGAGAAACTCAGGCGTAGAAGTAGTTTGCAATTTAACTCTGAAAGCAAATAAAATTTGTGCATTAAATGCCAAAGACATCTGATAGCCCTGCAAGGTTACTGTGCTAACTGCTGCGTGGTCTGGTGGTGGTTTAGTTGGATCGGTCTGCTAGAGGGAGACCTAAAACTTTGTGCCTCTGAGCAGTGCCTGGCTCTAGCTTTCTCCTTCTGGGAGGTTGTAGTGCGTGGAGCTTACTTTGCAGTTCCAGAGTATTTTAAAGATAAAACACAAACAAAAACCCAATAGTTTTATGTAACTACTTCCTCAGAAAAGATGCTACAAATGACTTGTATTTGTACTTAGCAGCATATTGTAATATAATTGAAAACCCATTCTTAGAGATGTTCTTTTCTTAGCCTTAAACTCTATTTCACATGCATATATTTCCCTTGGTTTGGGATGTCTGTCTTATAGAGAGATTGTGATTTTTCTTTCCACACACAATAGTCTGCTTGGTTCTGAATTCTCCCCATCTTTCATTTGCCAACTCGTTCCCAAAACACCCATTGCTTTTGAATTTCAGGAACAACATCATGAAAAGAGCAGCTCTAATTGCTTTTGGCGCAGGCTTATGCCTTGTGTAAAATTTGCTTTTAAGTTGAGCAGCAAGAGTCCTAATAAATGACCTTTTAAATCTTATTTTGATTTTATTCAGGTATAGTCGTGTGCTCATTAATAATGATCCTGCAATAGGTCACCCATTAAAGCTTTATTGTTAATTAAATAGGAAGTAAGATGTATTAGATGTTTTCAGAATGAAAATGGGAGTTCTTAATAGATTCTCTGATTAAGAATACTGGTCTGCATACATGATAGTGCACCAGAAAAAAAAAAAAACAACACCTGCTTAACAACTATAGATAAAATACTGTTCTGAGGCATGCAAAGTTTGCTTTCTCCATCTTCGCATTTGGGTTAAAAATGATTTGCTTCCAGTCTGACCTCAAGGGAGATGCATAGTTTCCCCTTACAGGAAGAGAGAGGCTGTTAATAGAAAGGTTTCATTGGTTTTTGTGGTTTTGTAATATATCCACTCTTCTCTTTAAAAGGCACTGCACATGAGACAAAAGAAAGACCTTTACTTTGGTGATGGACAAAGGAAAAAGGACTGGCATAATAAGGAAGCTATAAGGAGGGACCTTGAGCGTGTGGGTATGTAAGATCACTATGAATATTTTAATACAAATCATAAATTAATTGGATTTTATTTGCTAGACTGAGTGCAGACTGGTATGCTGAACTTCAGAGTCGAGATGATGTTGGCATGATGCAGCAGTTATTGTTGGTTAATCTCAGTTAAAGCCTTCTCCACTAACTCCAAAATAATCATTATGAGGTGAAAGCATGTTAGTAACATCTTGGCGTTTTTAGAATAAGTGCAGAATTGATTTTTGAAAGCTTACTAGAAATCTTGTGATTCCAAACCTGGGATATTCAGAAGAGAAAAGGGGTGAGAAAAATGTTGTAGATCATAACATTCAACTTTCATTCTGTAATTCTGGGTTTTTACTTCTATCATATAAAAGGGTCCATTTTGAATGTGACATCCTTACACTGATGTCTGCAAGGGCTCTGCCTCCTCTGTACAAGAACTCAGGTTCGTTAAATATACATATCCATCTGTGCTGAAAAAAAAGCAACACTGATGAGGTATTTAAACCATATGTATTCTTCCTGCTGTGGAAAAAAAAAATACAGATCCTTCCTGGCATTGCTGTAGCCCCTTCATCTGTTTCTGATCCCAGAAGGAAGACTTTAACTTGTACAGTTTTGCACAGCTGAGGTTAACCCAGTGCTAAATATGGCATACAGCACAAAACTAATGGAGGAATTTCAAAGGGCTCTAAGATAACTGCTGTCCTTTTGATACACGGGTTAGTCTGTAGCCTGTTAAGCACCAATTAATAGTAACAGTGTGTGTTTACTTTGTCTGTCTACAGGAAATGGAGAACAGGGAAAACCTTACCCAATGACTGATGCAGAGCGAGTGGACCAGGCATACAGGGAAAATGGCTTTAATATCTTCGTGAGTGATAAAATTTCTCTGAATCGTTCCCTTCCAGACATCAGACATCCAAAGTGAGTATACAGTTTGCATTTTCAGAGGTGAAAGTTTACAAGCCCTAATTTACCACGTGTGCAGTGTGCTGGGCTTTTATGTAGTTTTGTTTGTCCAACACAAGTCTTTCACAGACAGGCTGCTGTTGGCACTGCTGTCTCATTCATAAAGAACAGTAATTGCAGTGGCAAATGGAGGTGACAAATCAGTTAAAAAATAGTAAAAATAAATAAAAATCACAGAATCACGGAGTTGTAGGGGTTGCAAGGGACTTCTAGAGATCATTGAGTCCAGCCACCCTGCAAAGCAGGCTCCTAAAGCAGGTGAGATCTCTTACAATTCCAAAATACTAAACATTACCAAAAACTTGCAGCCCTGCACTGAAGGAACCTTGAACTTAAGTAAGAGGCATCTACTTCCATGTTCATCTCTTCTAACATGACAGCTTAGTTCCTGAGTCTACTGACATGGCCAACAATTTTTAGCAACTAATAAGATAGAACTGTTTCTCTCTGCAGCAGAAACTGATGTAAATGTCTGACTTGTTTGACAAATGCCCTAAATGTAGTTGGATGATGGCTTTCTCAGTAAACTCTGTGTGGTTCTTACATTTGCCAGTAGCTGAAAATAACCATGAAATTTTTAGGAGCAGAACAAGACCTGAGCAGCTCCACTCAAGTACCAGTGAAGAAAAGATGTTGATTTTTGTACGTCTTACTCATGAAACTTAACCAGAGTTTGTGAAAAAGCAGTTCCAGTTGAATACTGACCTTTGAGATCGTCTGTTTAATCCTTGTTGATGCAAAGCTGAGATGTATTTTAAACTGTGCACACTTTTAATCAGAAAGCCTCGTTAGATGTGCAGGTGAAAGCTAGTTTTGAATTCAACAACTTGAATTCAACATGTACTTTACTCACGAAGTACCATTTCCAAAAATAAGGTTTTAAAATTCATTAGGGCATTCAACAGATCACCTCTTCAGCTGTCACAGTGAACCAACCAAATCCTGCAGCTTGACCTTTCTCAATGCAGGCCCACAGACCAGAGGAGCAAGCATAACTCCATAAATGCTTTAGGCACGCAGCTGAAATGTTTAAACATACGGACTGATCGGATAAAGGTGCTTGTTGGTCAGCTTATATTCAAATTCTGGGAAATAGTTTGAGATTGCTAACCTAAGCTGTGCCTGGCCACCATTTAAAGGGGCTGCCATGGTTCTGAGGATTTAAGCTGTAGACAATGCAGTATTTCCTCACCTGAAGATTAATAAATTAACTTATGTTCCCCAGTGCTTCGCAGAGTTGCTGATTCTTCACTGCTAATTCTGCTATTAAAACTTCTTTAAAATCTGAAACTTCTGACTGTAGTCCCCAGTTAAAATTAATAAGTGAAGTGTCTGAGTCACCAACAACTTAAGCTGTGATTAATGATACTGCTGCAGCTGGTTCTGCTTGATGTTTGACACATCCTTTCCCCCAGTGTGGTGAGTTATAATTGCAGAGGTCTCAAGATGAGGATAAACAGCATGTATGTAATGGATGCTAGGATTAGCTGGGCAGGGAATGGGGTTGCATTTAATGGAGATCTGCAGTAAAGGAATTCACAGCTGAAAAGGTCTGTTTATTCCCTACCCATTAAAAAAAGATACACTTGAAATGTTTTGTTTCATATTATTTGGGAGCTTGATGAGGGCAATTTATAATGAAGTTTAGCTGAGGTAAAGTCCATAAAGAACGCTATAGAAAGACACGAGCTGTGCTGCAGAGCACTTATTTTACCTTCCTTTTTATGTTTGGTAGGAGAAAATGGAAACTTTGAAGTTCAGAAATGTGCCTACCGATAGAGGAGAGTGTAAGCACAAGGTGAACTGGGGCAATAATGTTTCCTTTCAGTGCCTTTGGGGTTTCTAATATTCAGTACTAATTTTGCTGGTCTTGTGAAACAATTGTGGATACGATAGCTTGAGAGAAACTCTTTAATAGTTAATAGGTAAAGTTTCTACTTATTAAAGTTGGAGAATGAGAATTGCAGTTTAGGAAGGGTTAGAAGAGAACTGGGGGACCTTGTTTCATGTTGTCACAAAATTATAGCTAGCAGCTACCTCTGAAGACGGTTGATTGCATTGCCAGGGGCTGGATGAAAGCAGTCCGTGCAGCTTTATTTTGCATACTGAATCTGTGCATTGCAGCCGTAGCCTGCAAGCTCTTGGCAGCTCCCCAAGACAATTCATTAGACCCATAATAAGCTACTGTCCTTTCATGCAGGCATCACAGTCACTTCCTGTAACCATAGATTTATTGAGTTTGTATAACATAGGTGTATCCTTCTCCATTCCTTGGGAAAGGCACCCAGGAGAAAGCTTCCACTGCCAGAGCTGCTTTTGTTCCTGTCTGCCCTTCCTGGAATGGGGAGGGGACTGCCTGCATGCAAGTGCTCTGTTGTACATGTTCTAAAAGCCTGGTCTGCAAATCAGCTGTAGAGCATGCTGTGCAATAGGCGGTGCTGTGGCAGGGCAGGGAATAGAGCATGGCCTCCCTTTTCTGCTAGCCACCATGCTAGCATCACCATTGAAGTCTCTGTTCGTGCTCTCGACAATATCTGTTTTGCACTGAACATGTGGGGTTCTGAGAATGGAGTAGACTTGTCCCCTAATGAACAGCTGCTGGGTAATTTTAACTACTGTTGTTCATCAAATGGCCTTATATCTCACCTGCTCAGCAAAGTTCAAAGTCCGCTCTGAGGGCCACACCTGCAGGAAAATAAACTCTGCACTTAATACTGTTGTGTGAATGTTTTTCTTGAGGCTATCTTGAAAACACACCCACAGGATGAGGTAGCATTACTCCTATTTCAGTCTTAAGGGAGACTAAGGTCTGGGGCAATGCCCATAAAGCCAAAGGGTCTGTGGGGACCCTTTAGACCTGAATCTCTGGCCCTATCCAAATTCTGCAGTGCTTTGGATTCAAAGGCCAGCTTTCTTGGCTTTGATCTGCTAACTAATGCTGAGTGTCAAATTAGATCTGCTAAAACAAGACTGGCTACTTAAGAAAAATAGCATTTGAATAATTTACCCAGGATGACAAAGGAAGCCTTGTGTAGAAGTTGGAGGTTGATCTGTTACTGAGGCAAGTGGGTTTATTTATCGAGCAGTTCTTTTCATGTGATTGTCCTGTCTCTTCCATCTATTGCTCATAATGTTTTCTATTTCTACAGCTCTTTAGGGAAGGCGCTGTTAGACAAGATCCTTACTTGCTCTACATTCCATTTGAAATTTTTGGATGATGGCTATATGTGTGATTAGAATTATTTACTTCCCTGAAATCTGGGATTAAGTATGCTAAACCTATGTATTAAGAGAGCTTAAAACGGACGCATTCAACTTCTGGAATAACTTCAGAAAATCCTCTTCCTAATGATCTTTGAGGTGTGAGAACTGAAAAAAGAAGTATTGCAGAATGCTGTACCTTAAGCTATAATGGGAATTTCCTTTAAAAGCAGTTTCAATACCTAACAGATCCCTTTGACTTTCTGCATTGCTAAATATCACTTACTGGCCATTAAAAGTCACTGTTTCATAAGGAATGGGGTTTTTTTGGCAAGGCAAACTGGAACAGGTCAACTCTGCCTTGAAGAAGTCCTTTTTCAGGCACCTTGCATCGTTCTGGGGAATAGAGGATGAACTGAGTTGCTTGATAGTGATTAATATGGAAGTGCTAGTGTTTTTTGGCATTGTCTTCTGACCTTATTCTGTATCCAGCTGCAAGAATAAGCTGTACCTGGAGAAGCTGCCAAACACCAGCGTGATAATCCCATTCCACAATGAAGGATGGTCCTCCCTGCTCCGGACGGTGCACAGCGTTCTGAACCGCTCCCCTCCTGAGCTGATAGCAGAGATAGTGCTGGTGGATGACTTCAGTGACAGAGGTATGAGAATTTGCATGTAACATCTCCATCTATTATTAACTACCTATGCTTATCTGCCAAAGGGATCAATGAACTTGCAAATATTTGTGTACTTAAGGTGACTGAGTGATTTCTTCCTTGCCAGCAGTGGAGCTCAGGTAAATCTTGCTCCAATATACCTGAAAGTCCAAAAGTTCAACAAAAGAATCTTGTCTCAAGTTCAGTTTGTACTATTTTAACTCTTGGCATGGGCTGTCCTGCATTTTGGACAATGTGAAGGAACCAGACAATTAAACAAGCAAATCAAAAACAAGGGGTGAAGGGAAACAACTCACTCCTCAGGTCCTCCATTTTCTTCTAGACTCAGAAAATGAGAGAAGCCTTGATAAGAAATGTCTACCTTGGACTATCTAAGATTTCTGACTTTTTTTCCCCGAGTATTGTGCCCCTACAAAGTAAATTTGCAACATCCAAAGCCTTGACTGCTTTCCCTCGCTGACATGCAGTGTGAAATAGGGAGAGTACTGTCAAAAAAAGAGCATTTATTTTGGATTGGATTCAGTGTGAATACATATCATCTCTGGTATGAGAAATTACCATAAATGGAAGAACCATTGTTAATTGTCATAGCAATGTATACATGTAGTTGCTGAATGTATTTAATCTGCAGCAGAAAGGCAAGATATCTTTTTTCTCTGAACCATTTGTGTGCTGTGTGATTTAAATTAAGTTAATTTATATATTAAAGCAAAACATGTGCAGTGTGCACTCCTGCTAAGGTGGGGGAAAAAAAGCAATCAAATGGGAGGAATGAATGTCTCTGTCCTGTAGACATTACTGTGTTGAGAACACATGGAATTTGGAAGCCCTGTGAAGCAGCTGGTCCTCCTGTGTTAAAGAGGATAACGTGATTTTTTAAAGGATTATGATCAGATCCAGCAACTCTTTTCTCCATTAAAATTACTATGACTGTTTAGATTCTTTACAGACTGCAGAGCTTGAGTCCTGCTCCTGAGATTATGCAACTAATCAAAAAGAACTCTCTATAGGGATGCTTAAAGGATACAGCTTCAAAATTCGGACACGTAGGAAATTCCTAAAATGAGCTTGGAAACAAGCTAGTGAGTATTTTGTGTTCTGACCTGTATTGACTTTGAAATAAGCACCACCCGGTAGCTACAGTATTTGTTCTAAAGTATATCTCTAATTAGTTTGCAAACAAGGCATGCTGATTTGAACAAATCAATCAGTTATATGAATTAAGTATTTCTTCAGGGGATTTTCAAACTAAGCTGGGGGAAAAATACCCTCCCAACAAGGTCTCTTTATTGCTACCTGGTCTAGAAGCAAATTAGTAAAGCTCATGCTGTAACCACAGCAGAGTTGTACAAACACGTTTCTTATGGGACAAGTGGAAGTAATGAAATCTGTTTTCCTTTTTCTCTAGAAGTGCCCATCTGATCAGCTGACAGAGCACTTCTCTGGCTCTCTCATTTCTGCTCCCCATCAGACTGCACACGTGCTGTTTGTCCAGCTTGCCTTTGTTCTGTTCCACCTGCCTCTGCTAGCTCCTCTCTGTCAGTCATCCATCTTTCATACAAAGAAATGGCTGAGATTAATTTGTGCAGCAGCTATTTACAGATGGGTACAAAAGACTGCTGGTGTTGGACAGTGAGGTGAATTGTAAAGGGAAGAGAATGAGACACAGACAGCATGCTAATAAAAACCTTTCTGAAACCAATGTTTTCCTGCTAGCTCAGTTGATCTAGCATTGTTGGGACAATTACTGGTTAGGATGAAACATTTTTTCTTCCCTACTGTCAGTCTGTATCTGCACTGTGGCATTTCCTGCTGGCTGCTTCTCCTTTTCCAGCAGGCAGTGTTCTCCCCTAACTGCACCAGTGCTGCTTTCCCGCATTCCTCCTGGAGTTTAAATAGTCCCTCAGTCTTCAAGAGGCAAGAGTGTTAAGTCCTAAATGCATTACCTTAATTTGAAAGGCTGCTGGTTATAAATTTGTTTTTAATTTATCCATGGTAAGTGTTTTTTAAAAAAATAATCACTTTCTTTAACCCAGGACCTGAGAATAGATAATTTAACACCTCAAACTGAACTGCTCCAGGAAATCTTTTACTTCACGTATTGTGTATTTGAGGAAGGCCACATTCTTGGAACAGACCACCGTTCTGGTTATTTATCTCCTGTTTAAATTGGGCAGAGAATAAAGACCACATCTCTGAGCAGATGATACCATCACTGCTGTGCCACAGAATCAGTGAGCAGTTAATAGTGAGGAGAGATTTCTCAGTTTTCTTTGAAAATCTCAAATGGTTGGTCTGCTGCATTGTCTGCAGAGTGGAATGCTGTGCTTCTCTTTCAATCGCTTTTCCCACAGATTTGTAACAGTCTTTCTTTAAAAATTATAGAACTGTTGTTGAGCACGATGATAGCTAGGAGCTATGGAGATCAGAGAGGCAATAGTAAGAACAGTAAATGTCAGCTTCTTCCCCAAAGAGATCAGTAAACAGTCATAATGAACTCCAGTGAATAGCAAAAAATGAAAAGAAAAAAAAACCTTCATCATTTTTTTATCAAGAGATTACCCCAACAAGATGAAATATCTGATGCTCTGTGCTGCACCTTCTGGTACCCTTTCACTTGAGGGCTGTCTAAAAAGACACAGAACCTTAATAACTCTTTAAAAGACTAACCCACAAAAACCTGGCTATCTCCAGCTAGGAAACCATATTCTTCTTATTAGCATTTCTCGTGTGCTCACCTGTGTTGGGTTAAACACACTGGATTTTGCACTGGATTTTGCCCAGCTGCCCTTGAGGCCATGCTGATGGTGTTGCTCTCCTGTTCTGCTGTTGCACTGGGCTGTGTAGTACCAGTCCATCAACGTCTTTCATCTCTGCATCTGATCAGCTCTCAAACATGGAGAATATTTCACCAGAAGAGTAGAGAAGACTTAACTAAAAATAGTTGAAGAATAGATATGGAAACCTGGCTGCTGAGCACAGGATTTTGACTGATGTTACTTTTGTAAGTTTTTTATCAGTTTTCAAGCAAGAAATTTTTGGTTTGGTTATGAAGAGAGTTGAGAAATCTGCTAACAAAGTGACAGGAGAGTGAAGATGGATTTCTGGGTTAGTTGGTGGATGCTGTGTTCTGCAGCATACCTGAGAGGCAGCTGTGCAGCTTTCATTACTGGAGTTCTTGGGCAGATGAATCATCTTCTGGAGTGTCAACAGCCATTTATTTCCTGATTTGCTTGAGACACAACTCTGCGACTTTTAACAATAAACATTTTTCAGCCAAAAGACGGTCCTGATGACAGCAAATCTTAACAGCAAGCAACAAAAGCTTAACCAATTGTGTTTTTGAAATATTTCCTTTCCTTCTATTTGAGAAAGCTGAATGTGCTGGAGCAACTTACTGTATGGCATTATTTTCGGATGTCTATTACACAGTGAAGTGATCAAAATCTAGTCTTATTTCAAACTTAGAGCTGGATCCCATATCAGCCACACTGCTCTGGGAGGGTCTGTCTGTCTTTGGGATCAGTCTAATGATGGTTGATGATGGTCTTAGTGGTCTTTTCCAACCTTAACGATGCTATGATTCTGTGATTCTGGTGCAGTGCTGCAGTAGCACCCAGCCTGCCTTGAGCAGCAAACCATGGTGCTCCCCCAGCAGTTCTTTAACACCTGACTCTTGTTAGGTTAGACAGACCCTTGTCTTCATCATCTGGGCTGGGTTGGTTCAAAAAGAAGCTGCTTTCTAGTGTGTGCCATTGGTCACAACAGAGTAAATGTTCTGGGTATATTTCTACTTTCTCCTATTAGTCTCTGATATGAATTTAGCATTCCCAACAAGACTGCTATAATAGCATGTACTTTTCTTCCACACAAACTTTGCAGGGATATAAGGAGTTCATTCTCCTGACCATAAGCATTTCAAAGCAATGGGAAGGTTTAAAGTGGAAAAGAGTATGGGTTATATTGAACAGAGGGAAGCACCAATTCAGTAGCTATTTTTGGAGAGGAAGAATGAGCCTGCCTGACATTGTCTGCCTCTTTCTGCATCCTGCTGAGAACTGCTGAAGACCCACGGACTGACCTCAGCTGGTTCAGGATGCACCCTTCTGGATAAATAGAAATTAGAAATGCAATACATATAAATTATGACTAGAATTCTTGATCATAAAAATGGTTAGCTGTGGCAGTCCTATGTGGATTTGTTGCTTCACGTTTCATTTCTAAAACTATTCTTTAGTATTGAGCTCAGTTAAATGAAGGCTTTTCATATGCTGGCTTGCAGGGTACTAATTATATCCCTCTGAGCTTGTTGTTACCAGAATTGCCCTAAGTAAACTATAATGCTTTTTGTATGTATATCGGCATTCTCCTGGGGACTGTCAGATGTGAAACTTGTTTGATTTTGATTATTTAATTATAATGCTGTTGAGTGGTATGTGAGTTCCATTATATCATAGCAATGGCAGGAGGGAAAGAGAAGTTGAAATGCAGGTCAGTTTGTATCGGCTCTAGCCTTTTATTACTGCTAGTGGGCAATGAATACCAGGCAGGCAGTTTGTGATGCTTCAGGGGCTGCTTCAGTTCCTAGGTGAACAATCTGAATCTATGGTTGTGAGAAATCAAGCTGTTCATCTCAAGTGTCTGCCTTGTGCAAAATGGGTTGTTGATCTCCCATCTAATCCTTGCAGCTTGCAAATGTAGAGCTGCCCTTGTCTCTCACTACACGAATGAACAGCCTTCAGCAAAAAGAACAAAGGACAGAGGATGGCGAGTTTTCTCTTTGCAGGATGCTTGTCTAAATGTTCTTCTGCTTTGCACCTAATACATATTCAGTAGCTCTCTGCCGCAGAAGAACATCAGGTATTACGCTACCACTGGGTGAAATGCTGAAGTGAAACCATCCTCTCTCATGACCGTTTTGGAGAAGAGATGGCTTTGAGATGGAGGCTAGACTGGGACACTTACAGAATCGTAAAGTAGTTGAGGTTGGAAACAACATCTGGAGATCATCTCACCTGCCTCCCTGGTGCTCACCTGCAGCAGATTGTTCAAGCTCTTGCGTTTTGAAAATCTCCAGGGACAGAGACTCTATAATCTCTCTGGGGAACCTCTTCTACTGTTCAGTCAACCTTACAGTGACTTTGTGGGGGGGGAAAAAAATTAAAAATAAAAAGCCACAAGCATCAGGTTTGAAATCCTATTTAAGCAGTATCTGTATTTCCTGTCTTCCAGTTTGTGCCCAAGGACTCCCAGGTCTTTTTCTATGAAGCTGCTTTCCAGTCCCTGGTCAGCACATGAGGTTACTCCTCCCCAGGTGTGGGAATTGGCATTTCAGTTTGCTGAACTTCAGGGGCTTGCTGTTTGCAGTTTCTGTAGCCTGTCAAAATTCCTTTGAGTGGTTCATCGACCATACCTCCCAATTTTGTATCACCTGCAAAACCTCACAGGTTTCATGCAGTTCTTTTATTGAGATCCTGGATGAAGACGTTCAATGATGATGAATGAACTGATGGTATTTCATCCATTTGTGCACTAGAACTTTGTGAAAGGCAACACTGAAACTAATATGCCTTCTTTATAGGTAAGAAAATCTCCAAAATGAGAGAACCCAAATGTATTGGGAGAGTAGACCTAACAGAATGGGCTGCTCAAACACATTATATCCCCATGTGCCCCAGCTGCCTTCTTGAGTCACCAAAAGGCACAACAGGGGAGCCTAGCATCTCTGAGAACTGATGACATGGTCTGCATTAGTATGATTATTTGGTACAAACTGACTTTTCTTTAACATTAAAATACCCATGCTTGTACCTTTTCACCCTTTGTAGCAATTGAAAATTTTAAATTATTTGAGTCATCATAAACTCCCTGTGTGCTGGGAGGTGGTGACAATTGCTGAATGTCAGTTACAAGAAGCATCTTGGCATGTACTTGGGGTTAGCTATGTGCAGAAGACAATCTGCACACCACACAGGTGGTTCAGAAGTGCTTTGGATATATCTTATTTTACGGTCTAGCTTGACACAAATCAGCGATTGTGACTAAGTGCTTAAATTTCATATGCATCACATTCTACTATTCGGTTATTTGCATATTGCCTGACAGCTCGTTCTTACTCATTTTTAAGACTGCTTTTGTATAAATGACAGTGTTTTAGAACAAGTGTTGTCCCTTGTTGAAGGATGAGAGCCGCACATCAGTCATCTCTAAGGCACGCATTATATGCAAAGCACTGTGTTGATACAGCAGTGATGTTGGATGTGGCAGCACTGAAAATACTGCAGTCTCCAAACATCAGGATTGCTCTGGAAGTGTTAACTCAGCTCTGGGCTGTCTGCCTCACAGCACTATATGTGTGTACTGTGGCAATGCAGAAAGGCTTAACATCCTCCTTGCAGTAACCAGTCAAAATCTGCTCCTGGGACTAAAAGGCAGTAACAATTTCAGCTGAATTTAATGTGTGGAATGCAGAATGACAATGATGTTTTCAAAATCAGCCTTCTGACTTTAGGTTTAAAAAAACCCAAAAAACAACAACACTGTATTTTAGGAGGTAGTGCACATGTAGACATATTTCATTTTGAGAACATTTTCTTTATGAGCAGGATGCATGGGGTGTTATTTTCCCCTGGGAGGTCATTAGGGAGGTTCCAGGTTACAGCTTTGCCTTTCTTCCACCACTGCCCTGTTTCCTTCGGCTTTATTTTTTGAAAGCTGGTTAGAAGTCCTGGATGTCTTTGTTCATCCATTTTTTATTTTTCTGTCCCCATCTTACTTGCTTTTTGCTTAGTTGTAGGTTTTATTTCAGCAGGACTTTATGCAATAAGTATTAGAACTGCAGTTTTATAGTGGGAAGGCACCTCTAGGTGCTGTGAGTCTGGAATGCAGCCTGTGGGCACTGCTTGGCTCTGGAAAACAGCACAAGGCTTCTAGGGCTTCCAGTAATGGAGTCCAAGGAGTGTTTTCTGTTGGTAGTGCCATCTATTTTTACTTCTAGCAAAACCTTTTTCCATTCTGTCCTTTCCACTTGTAGGGTTGCTGTCCCACACTTTTCTTTAGCTTGCTTGAAAGTTTACCATTGGGAGTTTGGGAGCTTATCTGTTCTCCGAGTGCCAGAGGCAGGCACAGCCAAATCTCCTTTTTCCCTTTTACAGATAAATCCCTGTGACTTCTTAAATCTCTCCTCATATTGCAGCACGAGTAATTCTGGGGGAAGCCATATGGGATAATCCGAATGGAAAAACAAATGTGGGTAAGGCTACTTGGCTGAGCCACGTGCTGGTCTGAAGGGCATAAGTCACTAAGCACAGCATATTGAAAGAAACAGGCAAGGGGTGATTAATGTGTCATTTGGTGCAGCATCAGGTATGTAGCAAATACAACTCTTGTTCCATTAACCGTATCTGCCAGGCTTTAATTGAAAGAAATCATGCTCTTAGCATCTGAAATAAAAGAAAGGGTTTTAAAACCTGAATTCTTCTTGATCTTTAAATGGAACAGGAAAGGATTTATGCAGCTAAAGAGATTATCTTTTCATCTTTAGGCACATGCATTGTAAAAGTCATTTTTTTTCCTCTTAAATGCAGGAAAGTGCATCTGGTGAGCACATCTCTGAAATAGTGACTGTGCTTAGGACAAAGTGGTGACAGTTTTTCTTACTGAATTTTGAATATGATTCTTTTTAAAGCTTTTAACCTTCAAGTATTGAGGGGGAGGCGGGGAACAACAAACTTTTCTTAGGCAACTGATTTTCCACAACCTTTTCTTAAATGTTTCTTTGAAGTCAAGTAGAAGTTGTGATTACCTACAGTCTGAAACAACTTATAAAAGGATTATTTTTGTAAATTAAGTTCTCACCCTTAGCATTCACTGCAGATGATCTCAGATTTGCTTAGATTTTTATAACGGCTTTGAAGATGGCTGTCAATGAGAATCTCCTCTTGGGTGTGTGGTTGGTCCTTAGACGTGTAGAGACTTGGAAGCCTGAGGAAAAATGTACTTCATTCTTTCATTGGAATAAAAGGTTTATCACAAATCTGCACAGCTTCTTGCTGATGCTTGTTGTGTGAGCACGGTCACTTGTCCTGTGGTTTAACAGCAGTGCAGAGCATCACAGTGTAAGCAGCCCTCTGACTGTTGGCCAAGTTCTAAGGCTGTCACTGGTACCTGTGTGATTTGTCCAGGTAGGATGTGACTTGAGTTTGTGGATAGCACTCATTGAGACAGTGGCACAAATATTAAAAGAGAAAGAGGATTCGGGCTCCTGAGTGGTTGTGACCCACAGTCTGCATGTGATGTTTGTAACCAAAACTGCTGTGTGAATTAGAGCTACCACTGCAAGGCAGTTGTACCATTGCAGTGAGTCTGTGGACTACACAGTGTTCTATTTGATAATGAGCACCAAGGGGAGTGGCATAAAGCCTGGTGCAGATGGCCAATTTTTGTTAATGAAAAAAAAAAAGAGTAATTTTGATCCTCTACTTCTGGCCATGTATTGTGGCTGTGGGATACATCAGATGTGCTCAGTAACAGCTTTCTTTGGATTCACAGTGAGATGTGGATGGCATTCAGTTTTCTAATTTTTTCATCTTTGAATAATCATTTTTAATATTGTTAAGCACCATTTCTGTTCTTGCGTGTAACTTCATAAAGGGCTATAAAAAAACTGTGGTGTTCATTAAGCAATGGCTGGAGAGCATTAAAAGCATATTCTCTAGAGCTGTAAAGAACTTGAGAGCCCCTTGTAGTTATTTCCTTGAGCTTTTTAAGTGGCAGCCTAAATTAACTAACTAGTTTACTTTTCATCTTCTTGTATTTATTGCTTTGAGATCAGATGCTGCTGCTGAAGGATCCTTCTAGAAAGAAGATGAGGTAGATTGAAAGGGTCCAGTTGACTGTGACCTCTTTGTGAGCTAATTATTGTGTAGTGAAGGATGTCTGGTAAACTGAAGTTTAGAAAAAAATAATTGAGGAGCAGGCTTTCCATTACAGCTCATTAAATAAATCTAACTGCTCTGCTCAAAACCCTGCGTGTGTAGTTTACTGTTAGTGGAAGTTTGCAGGAAAACAGATTTAACTTTCTTCTCCTCACCTTGAAGTATGTCTTGAAGTTTGTGTCCTCATCTGCTAGGAGTCAAACATATCTAGATATGTCAGCAGCAGTGCAAATCAGCATTTTAATGCTTTAGAGCTGCTTCTCTACAGGAGTTGATTAGAAATGTGATTCGAACACCTTCTGCCAGTGCTCGTATGTGATGTCTGCTGTTGGTAATCGTGGTTTCTGCTATTGAAGTGTGCATTTTGGGTGGTATTGACAAAGCAGCTGTTCTGATGCAGGGACTTTGGCAAAAGGGGAAACTTCTGCACTTTGAGAAAATTGGAAAATAATGCTTTTTTATTAAAAAAAAAAGCATGCTATTATTAAATAATAAAAATAATTTAGAAATAAAAGTGGATAATCTGAAACATATTCCCCTTCTACATAGCTTCAGTTGCAGTGACGTATTTTCAAAGAAGAAACAGTGCATGCATTCTTCACTCCAGTTTACATCTATTTGTAAAGTGTCAGGAGGGCCTTGTTAACAGTGAGCTAAGCATGTGCAGTGTGGTAGTTCACCAGTTTGGGCAGTGCCAAGCAGCATTCCTCCAGCTATCAGTGCTCCCCTCTCCCATGTGTCATCCAGCTAAGATGAATGTGTGAGGTTATTTTCCATGAGATGTTTTAGCTGTGGTATCAGCACAGCTGTGAGAAGCCCTGGATTTGTGCTTCAGGATTTAATAGATATGCTGACCTTCCTGGCAGATGTCAACAACTTACTGTAATAGTTGCATTTGGTGCCAATAAAGTAAACAAGAGCATTGGGAACTGATGGAAAAGGGATCTGTAAGAAAAGAGTGAAGAGTTGAGTTTGTAGAATGTGCTTCTGACATGCTGGGGGTTTGTTACTGCAAGTCAAATATTTGTGTACTTTTCCCACAGCCATATTGCTAACTTCTTTTGTTTGCCAGATATTTCATTTGTTGTTCTCTGGCTTACAGACTGCAGCGCAAACATTTCGCTTTGTCATTGTTTGTTATTAATGAGTGTTATTGTAGGAATGAAGGATTATGTTTTTCAATATTCTGTTTGGCTGCAGCCCTGAAGTACAACATTTGTAGGTCTGTGCTGTTCATTTTAGCCTTCACTGTTACCCTTCCTCACAGAGACACCTGAGTGCAAAGCCTTTGGGCTCCAAAGGGATGCATTCCTACCAAATCAAGACAACTTTCAAGTGGGTTGCATCTCAGAACTAATAGCATCATCTCTAACAGACAGAAGTCCAGGATAGATTTTTCTGTGAATTCTTGCACTTTCTGGAATCTTTCCTTTTTTTGTTGTTTTGCACACAGCAAATACTTTCAGGCTAAGAACTTTTTTAGATGAATGTTGCTGATAAAGGCAGAGCTGAGTCTCTGAGGTCCAGCTGATTTGTTGTCTTTTGGGTTTGCGTTTTTTTTTTTTTTTCCTGGCAGAATTCAGTAACTTCTAAGACTTTAATCTCACAGCTTTGATTTGTTCCAGAATACTTCAGCATGCAGTGCCTTAACACTTCATCAGCCTGCATGCATCTCTCCGTCAGTGCAAGTTGAGTGTGTTACTTTGGTATTGGTCACAGGTGTTAGGCCCTAGTTGTGATACCTTACTCTGCACATCACTATCCACAGTAAAAGTACACTGACGTGCTGCCCGGGTGCAGAAGCAGCTCTAGCACAGCAGCTTGCTTTCACTCATTCCCTGTGCATCTGTTGTTTGCAGGACTGTAAACCAGAGTGAGGTGCATACATGAGCCTCTGCTGGGACTGGTGATGCCAGTGGTGTGACGGCCTGTCTTAGCGACTGTCAGCGTTTTTCTTTGCCCATACAGTGTTTATCAATTTAGTAAAAGTACATTAGCGCTGAGCGGGAATGTGGACGTTCCCTTGGGTAAGCAACTAGATAAGCCCAAAGAAGTGGTTTTGATTAAGATTGAGGGCACAGATTCCCCACTTTAAAGGCAGCATTTGGGACAGTATTGCCCTTCCTGCTCGTCACCATGGCTACGTTTATCTTGAGCTGAATATTAAGTGTGCTGCAAAGAGTTCGCTCCTGTTTCAGCAGCTACAAAAGCTACGTACCCAAAAATATAGCTATCTAGTGTGTATGTCAGCAAAATGTTCTCTGATGTCAAAAGCAAACAAGGAAATTAGAGTCACAAAATCACCTCTTTACATCAAATATAGTCAACAGAGGAGGAAAAAAAAAACCTGAGTTCTTTAATTTTGATTCATATTTAATTAAATTGGAAAGGAGAAGAGTAAACTAATGAGAGTGGCTGACTGTTTCTCCTGGGAAAGAGTATTAGCAAGTGAGGTGTTACAGCTTCAACTCTTGTGTTTTGTGCACAGAACGGTTTCCTCAGTGCTGAGCCTCAGCACTGATGCAGTGGAGCTGCACAACTCTGCACAGCTATCAGGCATTTAAGGCAGCCCACCACAGAACTGTAATCAAGCAAGCAACAGATATTAATTTTCTCTCTTCCCAGGCCTTTTCTTCTTTGCTTGTAAGAAGATTCTGCTCAGAAGGCTGTGATCAGCTTAATCAGTTGCTATTATTGGGACTGATTTTCACAGTGTAATTTATTAAATGTTTATTATCCTCCCAAACTTCACTGATCAGAGGTTGAAAACATTGAAGGAAAATTAAAACCAGTGTAAGTGCTGCCTGTTTGGATAACAGCACATTTTTGCTACTTAAAAGGATTACTCATCTGTACCAAAACAGGGAGAAAAGTTAATTTCAATGATGTAGAGCTTTCTATTCTGGGGAGGCCTGGCTTGCACAGTGTGATAGATTTGGGAGGAAGTATAATTCATTCTTAAATTGTTAAACAGCATGTTAGGCCCAAGTAGCTAAGAAAAGATGAATGGGCTCATTTGTAATCTTAAACGAGCACGTCTGCCTGTAGGGGGGTAGGGATGGGATAACCAGTAAACAAATGCCAGGCAAACAGATACACTTCTGGTGTTTGGAAACTATCCAGAATAACCTCCAGGAAAGAAGAACCAGCCCTGTTTGGCTAAAAGGAAGCTCTGCAGATCCTCCAGTTTGTTCTCCCCTCCTGTGCCATGTGCATCCAGTCTGCCCCGTGAGGAACATGTGCACACAGCAGTGGGGTTTGTGGCTCTCTGTAGGGAAGGTAAGCATCCCATATGCAACTGCTTCTAAGCAGGTACTTTGGGTCCTGGAGTGTGATTTGAGAGAGCAGAAAGGACAGAGGAGAGGTGAGACTTCCTCTGTTAGCTGTGGCAGTACAGTGGGCTGCGTCTCTACAGAGAAATAGTTGTTTAACTTGAGGGCAAAATGATGTTAAAAGGCACAAACTTGAGGACTGTTGAATCATTTCAGTGATGTTCATGGGAATATAAATGTGGTCCAAGACTAAGCAAGTCAAAGTAAACTACAAACCTATTGGTGGTTTTGTACAAGCATCTATAAGAATGTGACTGAGCCACTGAAAAGCAAAAGCAGTGGGGAGGATCCAGGCGTGCTGCACAGAGACAGGCTGTATGGTTTGCAGTGAGAGGACATATCAAGACATATATCAACTTTTGCTTTATTTGAACAATTTAATCCTGTGGAGCCTGGGATTTCAGTGCCATTTCAGCTGGTCCTGTGCTGCAGATGCATGTCTTCAGTTGCCCTGTTTGTTATGTATTTACCCCTCTAAGCTATCAAAAAGAATCCTTGGGCTCCTCTGTCCTTGTCCCCCTTCTTACTGTTGAAGCTTCTCTTAGCACAGAGTTATATTTACAGTTCAAAATAAAGGCAACAATATTTCTTGGCTGATGGTAGTTGAAGTAGTTCTTGCCTGGTACTGTTAATGTATACGCTGTATATCAAGTTTATTGCAAAGTGTGTTATTAAGCTATCAGCCTAGTTTTTAATCTACAGATAAACTTACTTTCATTTATATGTTTGGGCTGTATCACTTTGCCCAGAATAGGCACAGCCATTGGATTCCATCCAGCTCACCTAACAACTTTCATTAAAGAAAATTGCTCTCGTAATAAAAATTACTCAGTGTGACAAGATGCCATAATACATTTTTTAAAGGCTCGTAAAATTTTGTAGTAGTTAATGCCACTTGTTTGTTTTGTGAGATTTTCTTTTAAAGGCAAAAATTGACTTAATTGTGATAGTATTTGGAAAAGGATGAAACAAACATCTTCCATCAGGGCTCACAAAGGCTGTACTGGGAGAAGAGTAGAGTGGGGGGGAGAGAAATGAGGAAACCTTGCCTATGAAAAGTATGTTTTGTTGTGGGGTTTTTTGTTTGTTTGTTTGTGAAATTGCTTGAAAGTCTGTCACACTTCACTAAGGGAAAGTAGATATGTTAATAAGCAGATAAATATTTTCCACTGTTTTGGAGCTGTGGATTTTTTTTAAGACTTTCCTGTGCCTTGTAGGTCTGGTTTAGAAAAGTATTGTGGGATCTGATCTTGCAAATGTTGCTGTGTCTGTGGTTACAGGAAGGGGAACCAGCTCAAATCCTCTGTGTGACCATTGCCTTCTTTTATTACAATGAACGCCAGCAGCCACTTTTTTACTGAACTTGTCTTGGGTGGATTTACTAAGTCATACCTCATAGCTCCAGCTTTGCTGGGTTATGCGTGAAGTCAGGGCTATTTTTCTCTTTTGTGATAAGCTAACAATGGCAAAGGATGTTCTGTGATGTTAGAGAACAGTGGTGGTGGCCTTTTCTTCTTCTTTTTCTCCCCCCTTTTTTTTCTTTCTGCCTTTCAAGTCTACCCACTACCTCGTGAGGAGAACAGCTGCAGTAATAATGGATCTCGTCTCTACAGAAACCTCTTATTTGACAAACCTGTAATTGAGTGGACAAAATTTCTGGTTGCTTTCAAAGTCATATTCAGAAAAAACCTGAAAAGGATGAAGGAAAGGTATGCCAGCCAGCAAAAAATACAGCAGGCTTTACTGAGCAGGCAAACCTATGCAGATTTCGTGGGACAATTAGATTTGTCAGGCAAAACACTAAAATGCATTTGTGAGCAAAAAATCCTGAGGAATTTTAAATAAAGCTTTGAAAAAGGTAAAGAGCTTGCGAGGAAAGCTCCAAAGCAAAGAAGTCGATTTGGGTTATCTTTCACTGAAGGCAGGTGATGATTACTTCAAAGGGAATGTGCAGAACATATGGCAGGCATAGGGATTTTGCCTGTTTTCTTCCCCCGGTAGATAAAACCCTAAAGCATAATTACTGGGTCAGCACCATGCAGGAGAGCTTGCGACTTGGTGACGTTTATTTACCCTTTTGCTCTTTCTGAGGAGCTATTCCAGTTCTAGGCTTCCCTGGCACCCTGATGAAGAGTGCTTTCACCCCGTCTGCCTTTTCAGCCCCTGCCTTTCTGTGCCTGCTTGGAAGCAGAGGAGCACTCTGGACACATGGACAACATGCTGCACCTCAGCACAGCTAGGAGTCAAAAACACGCTGCTGTGTTCCCTGTGTTCAATGCAAACAAACCTGCGGGGTTATTTGGATGTGGGTGATGGCTCCCATTTAGCGTATGAGACTTAAGGTTAGTTAATTGCTTGGATAGAACAGACTGGCTTTTGCTGAAAGAGGCTCGTCTCCTTGATCAGCACTGGATGGCAGCAGGTAGAACAACGTGTTAATGAACGGCTCCTGGCACACAGGGAATGGGCTTTGCTGTCAAGTAAGTCAGAACTTCAGCTGCTAAGATCCACCCATTAGCAACCAGGCCAGCATCAGCTGTGAGACTATTTTTAGGATTTTCTGTGGTGTTTTGCTCTTTGATGTAAAGACAGCTGTGTGCCCTCAGTCTTTATGTAGACCAAGCTTTCTATTTCAGCATCTAAACGAGCTGCCCATTGTTTTGATCACTCAGTCATCTTTCTCTGCAGTTTTCCTGTTTGAATTCTTGTTATTCATGGTGACCGCAAGCGTGTGCGCAATTTCAAACATGGCTCCAGTCTCTATTCAGTAACACAAATATTCCCATATTTAAATGCAAATATCTCTGACAAGCATTTTCTGTAGCCATCCAAATACACAGGGAGGCTGTGCCTGCCTTGCAGGATACCTGGCTGGACTTTGCTGCTTTTTATTTAAGCACGGTAGTTGTGTTTTGTGCTCTGGAGAAACCAATAACAGTTTAAATGCACTGAGTGCAGTTTACTCCTAAAAGTGAATTGTTGTGCATCTCTTCTAGGCTTCATTATGTTTTTCTGCAGAATGCCCGTGACTCCTTGCAGTCTGTTCTCATAGAGTTCTCCTGGAGGTCTGCTGGCTTCTTATTCCTTTTTCCCTTTCTCTGCTGCTTTCTTTTTTCACCCTGCACTCCTCCATCTTCTTCTGGCTCTTCCTTGGTTTTTTTTAATTACTCCTAAAGTTTGAGAGCATCTTCAGAAGTCTTGGTTATGAAGTTATGTTTAAACCTCAGATTTCAACCAAAGTATTCTTATTTCTTCTTTCCTATGGGTGCATTCGTTAAACATTCAGAACCTATTTCCAAAGGCATTCTTTTCTGGTAAAGAAGGGAACTGCATTTTAAAGAATTTATTTATGAGTGTTTTATTTTCTCATTTTTCATACAGAACACCTGAAGAAACGCCTGGAAGATTATATGGCCCAGTTCCCAAATGTAAGAATCCTCCGAACCAAGAAGAGGGAAGGGCTGATAAGAACTCGGATGCTGGGGGCCTCTGTGGCAATAGGAGATGTTATCACCTTCTTGGATTCCCATTGCGAGGCCAACGTGAACTGGCTGCCACCTCTGTTAGGTATGCATGGCAGTGTCGTGTTGTACATGGCTGAACTGCTGTAGAGGTGGTGACATATATCGGTGCTGAGTGTATTTTATTTCCACCTGCTGCTGGCTCCTTGTGCTGAGAGTAAGTGTACAAAAAGAACATGAAATATCTTTAAAGGAGGGGGGAGAGAACCCAACAACTTAACCGCAAGACTAAAGTAAAGTGTTGGCAACTTGCAACCTTTACCACAAGATTTTTTTCTGTGCTAGGCTGTACAATGGTACTGTAATAAGCTTTGATTAATTAAAGAGCAAAGATCATATTCTTCTTTTGTTTCCTCGCTAAATGAAGTATTAAATAACTTACAGCTTGTTAGAAGAGTAAACTATTACGTGGTCACTCAGCAGCTTGCAGAAAGTAATTGCTTTATGCTTCAGAAAAGATCTTTATGTACAGTTTTTAAGTAGCTTCCATTTTTTTTCTCCTGTAAAACTGTATTCAACTTCATAGTCTGTAAGCCTGTGGAAAATAGTTCTTTTGAGTAATGGCTGCTGGTATGTATTTGTGGAAGTGATTAGTCCTTTCCAAGGCAGTGCTTCATCTTTAAGGATGAAGCATCGCTTTTACAATGCCAGTTCTTTCCAAGGATGACTAATTGCAGGGACAGTCCCTCCTGTGCCTCTGGCCAGCACCACCTTTAGCCAGATGCTTCTTGAGGAGGTTTCTGTTTAAGTGGCAAGCTCCCTTTTTGGTTTGTTTTTGCAGCGCTCAGCTGGGTGGGATGATGCCATCTGGATTTTGTGCTTGTTTTGGATGGGTGTGTTTTCTGTGGTCTGTGCCCTCCTATAGATTGAGCAGGATTCCCAGTTATCTGCTGCTCTACCCACGTTATTTAAAGTGGGTGTCTCGCAGTATCCAGTTCACTCTAGCTGTCAGATACAATCTGTATGAAAAAAGAAACTTTGCCCTACAGAGTACCAAACTCTTTACAACCCTTTTGCAAGTGACCTGTCCCAGCTCTTTGAGGTTTAACAAAGAAGTCAGACTTGTCAGCAGGACTGTTGGATGATAGTAATGTTACTTTCACAACAGTGTAAAGCATTTGCAGCTTTTTGAGCCCGAGGGAGGGAGGACAGAATTAGTTCAAATGCCATTTAAATGAGAACATGTGTGGTGTGCTATAGTTTTAAAGCATAGTAAGGATTTCTGTTCGACGTGCATTGGAAGCCGAAACACCGTTTGTCGCCTCTGCTCTGAAAGTTAACTTCCAACAGGAGACCTACTTGGTAATAAAGTATTTAAGAAGTTCCAGATGTTTATGCAGGAATTAATCCTGTCCTCTATTATTTGATTGGAAGAAAAGGCAGAGGGGAGGAGGTGCGTTGCATTTCTGGAGCCTGCTGAGAGCACTTATGCCATTAGTCTGGATCACTTCCTGCCAGATTCTGGCACAGCAATTAAAACGAGGTGGTACAATGGGTTATTGCCCTCCGTTGGAATCAGTGCAGAAGAGTTCACGTTGCGGTCGCTCGTTAAAATGAGGACCACTAACTAAGTAATTACAGGATTGTTGTTTTTTTAACCTGGTGGTTGAAGTATCTGTGGTGCTGCAGCTGTGTCTTTCTATTCTGCCTCGGATTGATGTTCGCCATAGGATGAGTGCCTAATGTTTTTATCTGAATAGTTTTACCTTGGATATCTCGATTATCTCAGAAACACCGGATAAATTGATGTAAATTGAAGTACCTGCTCAAAAGAGAATGAAACGGAGAAAGGGAGAAAAGCTGTATCTGGACAACTGCATATTTTGATGTTTTTCTCTATACTTCATGGTCAAAGAACCAACTGGTGCAGGTTTTCTAACATGTTTCTCCAATCTTCAGATCGCATTGCCCGAAACCGCAAGACTATCGTTTGTCCCATGATTGATGTTATTGATCATGACCACTTTGGATATGAGACTCAGGCTGGAGATGCAATGCGAGGTGCATTTGACTGGGAGATGTATTACAAGAGGATCCCTATTCCTCCTGAGTTACAGAAACTCGATCCCAGTGATCCATTTGAGTAAGTGACTGAAATGCAGTGTGCTAAGAGCTGGCTAAACAACACAACACCCTGTTACAGGGTTGGTTTACACCTCGGTGTACTGGAAGCCAGAAGCTGATTGTGAGCTACTTGCTTTTTGGCAGCTGTTAGCTTTGCTGATTTAAAAGAAACGCATTGTGTAGTAGCTGTGAACACTCTCCTTTTCATTGCTATTTTTTGCCACCTTAATTCCGGCAGAAGTTAACATTTCATTTGAAACTGTAATGTATAACATTTAATGCGGTCATTTATTACTGAGATCTTTCAAACATAACTTAGTATCCCTAGTGCTCTGCCAAAAACAACAAACTGGTGGCAGCTTATATGTCATTCCCAGGTGGGGGGAGAAGAAAACCTAGCAGAATAATTACAGCAATTTTGATGATTGCAGTGCATTGCAGAAGTAAATCTGTGATCAAGTTATGTTCTGCTGTTGCTGTGCTTGCCAACATTGAGACAGTTCTGCTGTCCTTTTTACTTCTGCAGCAAAAAAAACCCCACAAACACCTTTTGAGGCCAATCTCAATGACTTGATCGTATTACTGAGACAGAGAACACCACAAGTGCAGCATGTGGGTCCCTCTGGGAGAGGTTCTGTCCTGTCACTTAATGGTGAACTCTTTCTGTTTGGAGGAGAGGCATTTACTGGTTCTGAGAGGAGCCTAGTCTGGTCCTCCACTTGCAACTGGGAAATTAATAGCTAATGCAAAAGCAATTGCTTGTTCCTAAAGGACTGCAAATGCACCGTGAACACTGGGTGATGGAAAGAATATTTGTGAAATCTTGCTTTGATTTTTAAATGTTTAGCTGGAGATCTGTGTCTTTGAATGTGTTTGTAATATGGAGTCTGGTTTTTCCTTAAGGTCTCCTGTAATGGCTGGAGGACTGTTTGCAGTCGATAGAAAGTGGTTCTGGGAGCTGGGAGGGTATGATGCAGGTCTGGAGATATGGGGAGGAGAGCAGTATGAAATATCCTTTAAGGTGAGCTATGTTCTCTGGAAATTCCTTTTGTTTTGAAAAGTAAGAACTGTTCTGAGGCTCAGAATGTGAATGTTCTATCTTGTCCTTGCTTTTGTGTGCAACTAAAGGTGAAAGAGCTGGGAGTAAGTAAGATAGCATGCAGAAGAGACAGTGATGATGTCACCAGTCATTTGTGAGGGTCAGTTTTGGAGCATTAGCTGGGGTGTCCCTGCTCTGTGGTCACAGCTTCAGATGCATATGCTCTTGCCAGCAAGGGTAAGTCAGCTTGCGTGGAGCTATATGTTACTGGTAGGCTTTTTGCACTCACTCTAGCAAGAAGTGAAATGCTCTCCTTGAGTGAAAGAGATTCAAGCATCTCATTGTCTGCCTGGTTGAGTGCCTCCATCCTGAGGTTGAGTTCCCAGAGCTGAGAGCAACTTACTGTCTGTAGTCAATCCATCTGACTCCTGGCTGCAAGGAACGGAGCCTATTAATTATTCTGGGAGAAATCCTCAGCAATTGCAATAATAACACTTCTGCTGGCAACAGCTTCGTATCATTATCTGTCTGCCTTAAGGACAGTTCTGTTACTGATTGTCCAAACTGTTTGGTTTGAGGGCTCTGAAATAAGTTAGCTGACCAAAAGTGCACGTTAACGGCAGTGAACCACTGTGACCCACAAAGACCACTGATACCTATACTGATAACACTGATAACAATCTTGGAGTGTGACATTCTGAAATTCATGTAGGAAGCCCACTGGGATGCCCCAGATCACCAAAGGCACGTGGCTGTTCTTCTCTTCAGAAATGGGAATCCTTCCCATAGCCTGTAGAGGATTAAGTAAAAATTTTCACATTAAACTCTGTTGGGCCACTGTGTGGTTTCTCTTTCAGCGATTGAATATATAAACTTATAAGTGTATGAATGCCACTGAACTAAGGTAGTTGGCCTTGGTGTGGGGCCAGAAGGCAGGAGCAATGATAGCACAGCGTGCAGTTTAGTTTCAGCAGCTGAAGTTCCTCATCTGTCTCCCTGACAAACAGGCATGGGTGATCTCTAACAAAATGAGATTCTTAGATCTCAGTGCCTCTGTGCAATTCAAAGGCATATTAAATTATATTCAGCAAACCATATTACTATGCGTAGTACCATGTATTACCATACAGCAAAGTTCTTTCTTCCATTGTTTGCTCACAAAATTCAGCAGTAAAGCCATGGTGGAGGTCCCTTGTCTTATGTAACAGCAGCAGAAAGGGAGGAGGGACTCCCTCTTTGGGGATGTCATTACAGTTAGAGCTATTTATTCTTTGTGTTGCATGTAATGAAATAGTGTAACGATGTCATTCTCTGCAGGAGGGGTAGTGACAGTATTCAGCCTCTTTTCCTCGGCCCTTTTGGAAAATGCTGGTTTCCAAGAGTGATGACAGCAGCAGGGCAAGCCCTTTGTCTCTGGTGCCACAGCAGACAGCCGTGCTGCTTGATCTGCAGGAAATAAGACTGCTTCATTCATCTGTTTGCTTATCCTCTCTGAAACACGCTGTGTTTTATTTCAGTCCAGAGACGGTAATTTATGGAGGGATAAATTTGCTTTAATTAATCTCTGCAAAGACCCTCTTTTTATCTTTCATTGTGCAACAGAAAAATGAAGTTTTAGCTGAAAGAGGCTCAGTACATTTTCAGAAATTAAGATAAATTGATACATTCATCTGTGGCTGATAGATTTAATAATTCTGCTGGAATTGCAAGAATAGAAGGTTTGTTCATAGAATTTATGAAGCCATGACATTTCCTGGTGAGCTTAGAACTGCGGTTTTACCTTTAGAAGCAAACTGAGATTTTGTACTTGAGGGACATCATCAAATAACTTAACTCTGGATTTAGACATGGGCTAACTCTTTTTGCACTATTTATTATTTAATGCAAATTCAGACTTGTGCCAAACGTACAGCTCAGCTTAAACAAAGAACCCATTCCTCTGCCTGGGAGCTGTGGGTGCAGTACTGTGTTGTGCTGTTGGTTTTTGAACTGCTGCATCAGTTCTGGCCTTCTCAAGCCTCACTAGGAGCAGATTTGTTTTTTCCTCAAATATATTCTTTTTTTTTTTTTCCCCCCCACACACATAGACTATATGGTTTTCTGCATTTATTTTAAAATCCAGGGCTCTGTTGCTGAGAGACTGCAAATAAACAAGTTTATTTAGGAGCTTCTTGCCTTTCTGTTTTGAGATCGTATGTATTTCTGTCATCAGCTGGCTGTGCTTCCTTCAGAGAAGAAATATTCAGGCTGAAGGCAAGCCAACACAGAAACTATGAGCCTTTTGCACCTCAGAAAACATTTAACCAGGGAATGAATCAAATTCCATTAATAAAACACCTGTTCCTTGGATTAAATGTGTGCAAAAACTTCACTAGGAAACATAGCACACTGTGAGGATGGAAAAAAAAAAAAATTAAGTAAAATTTGAATTAGAAACAAGCTTTCTAATTGGGATTCCAACCGTAAGTGCTGACTTGCAGTCTTCTGGGTTAGAAATGAAGGAGCAGCTCACATTTGCCCACACTGAAGCACACCTGGCATTCTGTTTTCTTTTGTTTGTTTGTTGTAAAGACAGCATATTCATTAATTCTAAGGCTCTCTGCATCAGCAAAGAGTGGCTTCTTTCCTCTTCCTCTGTCCTGCTGGCACAGAGATCAGACTGTCAGTTTTTGGTCTCAGTTCATCCTGTGTGCTCGGCTCAAATATCAGTGTACTCTTGCACCAGCAGGAGAATGAGCACACACACTCCCTGTCCCCCCGTGAAATGTGACTATTGGAAAGTGCTGTCTGCTACAGTACCCTATAATGTTTGAATAGATGAGGAAGGGCTGCACTGGTCTGTATTGTGCAAGAGAAGATGTGCACGTGCACAGATCCCAGCGCCTTTCTAGCCACCTCAATCTTTTGTAGAGCAGTGAGTCCAGCTACAATGGCAGCTGATGCTTGCAGTACAGAGAATTAATGTTTTCCTGAGTTACTATTTGCCCTTGCTTTCATCTTCTCACTTACCTTGTCGGGCAGAGAACCCCCTGGACTCCTCCACGGTGCCCTTTTCTTCCCACCTTTCAGTGTGTGCTCAGACAACCAGCCAGCATCTCTCCATTGGTGCACCCCGTGATCTTTATTTTTGCTGTTTCTGGGAGAAGCAGCTTTCTTTTCAAGGCTCGACTCATTCTTTTGTGTGGTTTTGTTTTGTTTTATTCCTGTCTTGGGAAGCATAAGCCTTGTACACCCAGATAATTTGTGTTCTCACACCAACTGTGGTATTGTATCGTGTGTTTTTGAGGAGAGGTTCAGCTCTTTTATGTGACATTGTTTTCTGAAATGGCAGAACGGGAATTGGATCAGCATAACATTCCCATGCAGAGAATAGGTGGTGTTATTATCTCATGCTTTCATAGCACACTAGCTAAGTCAAAGGCTCTTGAGTCATTCTATGAATATGGAGTTATAGCTCTCCAGGCTGCCAGGAAGACAGAAACAATATCACCTGTGCTGTTATTTTACTTCTTCTGTATATGATTTTATGATTAGAGTGAGTCTCTGGCCTCCAAAATCTCTGTGGCAGTGTTCCCATCGACCTCAGCATAGCCAGGCTTTCAGCTAATTCCAGCAGAGCTGTCAGCCGCCGGATTCCAAACTCAGAACATAGATTGGTAAAATTGTGCCTGAGGAGGAAGAGAAATTTCCTGTTTTCTCCTAATGAGATCTGATCAGGTCATTTTATAGAGCCCTGCCTGCCTGGCCAGCTCTGATACTTGCTCTTACAACCTAGTAAACGGCTGTTGGAAATTAAGTGCATCAAGTCCAGGCTCTGATGTTTACTGTCGAGCCAACTGCAGAGGTGAGTCACTAGCTCACTCCTCTATAAAACAACACCCCCCAAAAAAGCTGGCTCCTTGGCCAAGAGAGAAGGTGGCAGTAAGTGACAGTCAGTGTCACTGTGAGGTGCTCCCCACAGAACAGCGCTGCTTCAGCTGTTCAGCAGTGCTGTATTTTTAGCAGCGCAAGTTCTGATGTGTCATGCCTGTGAACTGTACCCTTGTTCCAAAACAACCAAATGCTGCCAACTGAGTGGAAGTGTGCTCTCAGCACACAGCTATTTTGGGTTTGCTTCCCTTGCAGTTATTCCTTGACAGACCCTTGGATGCGATTCCCCTGACCTTTAGCTCCAGCTTCCTAATGCTTTTGTTTGCAGCGTTTTACTGATGCACGTCACACTCTTTCCCTCTCTCCTTTCTGCCAGTTTTATAGATAAGGACTGGTAATTGTCTTCATGGAGGTTGTAATGAGTTCTGTCACCACACAAAGAAGCTCACTAATAAAATAAATCAAAGCAGCAATGAATGAATAGAGACTATGCTTTTAAAATTAGATTTGTACCACAAGTGTGCTGTCACTTGCAGCACGAGACAATAGTAAAGCACTGAGCTGGCAAAGTACGATGGAAGGGTCACTGAGGTCTGTTGGCAGGAATTAGGAAGTTTGCCATTGGCTCCATGCAGCATTGGTGCAGCATCACTGGGGAGTAAATATTTTAAATCATGATTAGAAAAACAGCTGTAGAACTGATGTTACACTTTCCTTGTTCAGCTTTTGTTAACATATCATTGCATGTGTTTACTTAGTGTCTTATGGAGAGTCAGTGTGGAGCTCCTGGCCCAGTGACTCACCGTTCTGCCCAGCTTCCCATATGCCCTTATAGATGAGTGCTGTCTGCGTTGCACCACGAGACCTGCAGTGCAAGGATAGAGCTCTTCCCTCTAGCTGCATGCTGACTGCAGAAGTTGCTTTCTGCTGTTACTTAGAGCAGTTGTGTTTTCAGAGATGTGTATTTGCAGTTGCCCAACTGAAGGCCTTTCCTTAAGGAATCATTTGGGCTGGCAGCAAGGACAGCAAGCTGGTATTTTCATTCACGCATGCATTATGCTAAAATGCAGCTACTTTTGAACCAATAGGACTTTCTTGTTGCTGGCTGCAGTGTACGGTATAAAAATACAGGTTGTTGGGGAATGTTTCTGCTTATGCAGCTAAGTTCTAGGCTTTTTCAGCTGTTCCTGCAGATTTAATAGTTCCCAGGTTCTGGACACATATGCTGCAGTTCTTACAGCTTTGTACAAACCATTTTTGTCGTAGAAGCACAAAACATCTCCAAATCCTTGTTTTCTCAGTCTGTTAATTTCCTAGCAGAAGAAATCATATCATGGCCATTTGTAATAAAAAGCACAGCAGCTATGGAATGGGAAGCATTTCTGATTCCACTATAAACTTCACAGAAGCTGGAAGAAGTTTCTTTTTCATCTTCGTCTCTTCTTTACCAGACTCTCAAGACACAGCAGGGACAAAAGGAATGAAATTCTGTAGAAGGAGTGTTTGTCAACTTCTTGTCTCTCTTTCACTGTAATGACATGTAATTAAGTACCTTGAACTTTAGAAGTTGCCTGTGAATAACATTCCACTAATGGAGAGCAACCAACCCCCATTAAGTTATACACAGTCAGCAAATGACTGTAATTATTAGGGCCAGTAGACAGAGCTGAAACACCAGAGGACTTTAGTGTCAGAGTTAATAATTATGCAGCAGCCTTGGCCAAATATTTCTCTTCCAAGCTAAGTATTTAATATTGTCACCATAGAATATTAATGGAATTGCCTGCTATATGTGAAGCTGTTGACTAAGCTCATTGTACAGTGAACTGCGGTGGCTCAAATTAGCCACAGTGAATGGAGAGATCAAGAGCTCTGCATCAGCTTGCAGCACCAGCAGGCCGCCTTTAATACTGCTGCCTTGGGGGTATTAACGTAAGATCTAGGGACAAAGCGAAGGGCATGGCAATGTCATGCTTCAGGAATTCAGAAAATCATTTGTCTTGCAGAGTGAAGGATACTTTCACTATTGATTAGGTATCTCTGGGAAGCAGGTAGGAATATATTTCTTAAACCTAACAAAGTAGATTAGGTGTTGCATCCTCTGGTTTCGGTTGCTTGGGTAAAATGACTCCATCCATGCTGTAAATGAGGAATAATAGAAAGTTGTTGCAGACTGTTGGCACATAGCGGGATCTTCCCAGATGGGGAAGGAAACTTTTGGGCATAATGTAGCCACAAGTCAAGCATCAGTGTAATCATCTTTAACTAGCAGTGTGTTTCATCAGCTTTCTGAGAATATTTTTAAGGCTAATTATGTTTTCACCAGGAAGAGATTTCTGCTTAATTGTAAGGCTGCAAAACCAATGATTGCCTGTCAGCAGTAAAGCTGTGTAAATGATATCCCAGACTTTGCAGTGATAACCACAGGGTAAAGTAGCTGTTTTTTTCTGCCCTCTGATGCCTAAGCAGGCTCATGTATTCCCTGGAGCATTTTGTATATGACAGTACTGGTACTGTAGAGATGCTTCCTTTCTGTGCAGCCTACTCCTAGGATTGTATATGGCAGTCCAGTTTAACTGTTATGGCTACTGTTGCTGTTACAGCAATTTAAAGTGTGCTGTGTGCTTGGACTTTTCTTTCTGTTCTTCTCTCTAAGGAATGCAAAATTAAACTGTTTATCAGCCATTGGGCTGGATAAAACTTGCACTAAATCAAGGCTTGCATGGCTCTAAGCAGGTAGTTAAAGGATTTGAGACTAAAGCAAAGAGGGAGGGTGTTTCAAAGAATGTACTGTAAGGTAAAAACAATAATAGAGTTCTGCTTCTTCATAACTTGAAGCCTTTTTTTTCCCTCCATATAACCAAGAGTGAATCTGTATCTCTGCTGTTTCACAGGTATGGATGTGTGGGGGTCGTATGGAGGACATCCCTTGCTCTAGAGTTGGTCATATTTACAGAAAATACGTTCCTTATAAGGTTCCAACAGGAGTCAGCCTGGCAAGAGTAAGTGGCAGTGATGTTCTCCCCATCCTTCACATGATCAGACACCCACTTGTGGGGAGGTTTTGTAAAGCAAAGTTCTTTCGTTTTCTTTACCTTTTAAGCTATGAGGGATGTCTGACCACAGTGTGACCATGCTGCATTTGTAGAGGCCAATTTAGGCTTGTTGTACTCAAGCTGTACATTTACAGGCGTCAAACTGGGCAGTTTTCGCAGAAGCAGACATCTAACAAAAAAAGATGAGTCCAGGGGAACTGCAGACTCATGTGCAGACGACTGCTATGCTTAAAATACCATCCATTGCTAGATGGTGAGAGAGTCAAGCACAGAGTATGGAATCACCAATTTAAAAACAAGATAACATTTTTATTTGTATAATACCTCAGTCGTTTTAGTTGTGTTCTCAAAGAGCAGCACGCTTCAGAGTGCTGATTGTGTTTTGGTGATTGAAAAGATCTCTCCATTTCAAGCATCGCAAACCACTAAATGAGCGAACTGTAATTCTCCACAATGCAAAGTTCTGTGGCATCTTATTTCTTAATCTAGTGTAGCCCAAAGAGGAAAAAGCCTTTACTTGCGCACTGGTTTTGTCCAATTAATTTCTCAAATTGAGAAGGAATTGCATTGCCCTCTGGTGGGAGAAAAAAATCATAGGAGCAGGAAGGCTTCAAAGCTACAAACCACAAAAAAGTACCCTGCTGCTCTGCAGTCTTAGGGCTTGCAAAGTGCTGCAATGTTTCTCAGTTTAATAACATCACCCTAGTTAGAGAGTTGGATTTATTGCTTAGCCCAGAAATGACCTATCAGAGGAACAGAGTGCTCTCCTTTCTGTGCCATCCCTTCAGGAAGCAGCTGTATTTCTTTTGATTCAACATTTGACTCTTGTATACCCTCACAGTGCTGCAAGGCAGTGGTGGGCAGGTGGAGGGAAGGCTATGTCTTATGACTTATTAAAGTCATCTTGAGATGAATGCCTGTTTTTGTCTCGTGTAGGCTGAACTTGGGGCAGGGGAGCACTGCTCATTCTTAACATCCTTGTTTTTTTTGGCAGCATCTGACCACTGCAGGGCTGACTGCCCTCAGGTAAGTTGAGCGGTGCTGAGGGGTCACTGCAGTCATGGCTGCATGCAACGCATTGCTGTGTGGCACCAGGAGAGTACCTGGACTTGCCAGAGAACAGTCCAAGGTCCAGCAGTTGATTGAGTGATTCGAACAGCTCGAGTCTGTGTTGTGTTCTTTTGTTTCTGTTGGTTTTATTTTTTGGGGTTGTTGTGCAGAGCAGTGTGAAACATACCACTGCCAGGAAATAAACCCTTTGCTTCTGTTCTTAAGGGTCACCTGAAAGAGGTGTACTCTTGGAGTTTCTCTTAAATAGTTTTTTAAGCCATGAAACCAGAAAATAGTGGTAAGAAAGAATACTGTAAACTGAAGCTTTCTATCAGGGAGCAGTGCAAATCCAGTTCTTAGGTGAATATAAAATGTAACAGGGAAGATTTAAGAAAGAACAATTTGTCAGGGACCTTTGAATAGCCAGTGGAATTTACCAGCATCATTCTCTGACTTGCTTCTTTTTTGGAAAAAAATAACAAAACAACTTTTGATTAATGTTGTTTCTCTGAGCCACAAGGAGCTAGATATAATGGCTAAGTGCCAGGATTCTTTTTGACCTCAGCTGAAAATATCTTTCTAAAAATCCCTTGGAACCAGAGAATAATAAAAATAATCTTTGTCCTAAAGCCGGAGAGAGAGAGTGGATGTGAATGAAAATCCTTTCTGAGCTAAAACAGGAGAGCTGTGCTGAATGCTAATGTCAGTAGTTTGCGCAGAGAGTTCTCATGTGTTTCTCCCCTTCGTTTTCACACATGGCAATTACCCACACAGAATCTGAAGCGAGTCGCTGAGGTGTGGATGGACGAGTATGCAGAGTACATCTACCAACGCAGACCGGAGTACCGGCACCTTTCTGCAGGGGATGTCACAGCTCAGAAGGAACTCCGCAACAACCTCAACTGCAAGAGCTTCAAGTGGTTCATGAGTGAGGTTGCGTGGGACTTGCCCAAGTTTTACCCACCAGTGGAGCCTCCTGCAGCTGCCTGGGGAGAGGCAAGTTTGTGCTCTGAAACCTGCCGTGGGCAAGCACGCTCAATTTAGGACATTAAATTAGCCTTAGCCCTGTGCTCCAGTACTGGTTTGTTGTAAGTGACAAGCAGGTATTTAAAGATCCTGCTTGATACGTTTCAAAGACCAGAATTCCCATACTGTTACGTAGGTTTAATTGATGAAAGCAGTTAAGCAGCAACTTCTATAAGTGTGCAAGTACAAACAAAACAAAAAAGGGACTTGGTTTGGTCTGCATGCTGCATACCTAGACAAAGGCAGACCATGGCAGTAGGGTGAACTGGAAGGAGGGGGCAGCTGAGCAATAGTAAGAATCTTATATTTCCAAAGGGCTGTACAACTGTTCTGAGCTACTCTGCACCTTCATTTCCACATCTGAAAACCAGGAAAGACATCTTTGTTTTTGAAAGAGTCACCCCAATGGTGAGGTACTGAATTGTTACACATAACAACACAGTGGGCTCTGCAGTTGTAGAACTGATGGTTTTCACTGTGACCTGCAGGTTATTTTACAGCTGGCTCCTGATGGGTGCCATCTGGGGTTTGTACTTTCTTCTAGCTGTTACCTGCCAGCTCAGATATGTAGTTAAGTGAGAAGTCTTAAAACTGTTTTCATACAAACGCTGCTGTTATTTGAAGGTTTAAGCCTTCTTTCCTGTTGGCTGTCAGTTGATAAGAGGAGATTTGAGCACTAATTTAATATTTCAGATACGCAACGTTGGAACTGGGCTGTGTGTGGACACTAAACATGGATCTCTGGGATCCCCGCTGAGGCTGGAAAGCTGCGTGAAGGACAGAGGAGAGGCAGCATGGAACAACGTGCAGGTAACAGTCCCTCTGATCACTCATCTGCTCCTAAATAAATCTGGGGAGCAGGAGTTGCAACAACAGGTAAATGCAAAGCAAGGCTGTTGCAGAACTGTCGGGTGAAGGGAGAGTGCTGTGCACCCCAAGGCTCACGTGCACACTGCATCTGATGAGCTTGGCAGCAGGATGTGACGTGGTTGCGGCAGGGTCTGCAGTCTGGCAGCCTTCATGCAGAGCTTTTACCTCTGCTTTGAAGTTCTCAGGGTGAACAAAAGAAAGCACAAGAAAACAATGTGCCAAAATAATAAAAGAAACCAGTAACAAGGCAGCTGTAATATGTAACAAAGTGAATATTAACTTCAAAGGTTGTGCTGAAAGAAGTGATAGAGGAGCATCATGCATATTAATGAGCCTGCAGAAGCATTCAATAACCACTTACTATCATCCTTCTGACAGGAGGCAAATGCATTATAAACACCCAACCACTGCTGGAGAGAGATGAAACCGTCCAGGCTATAGATTCACCCTCTCAACATATAAAGTGCCAGAAATGACAGCTTTATTGTAAGAGAAAGGAGGGAAATATTAGTTTGTCTAAACTGTAGCAACTGGGCTGAGAAAAGATCAAGAAAACAATTCCTTTATTACTGAACCATACGTAACTCTTCAGGGCAATGGCTTCAGTGGGAGATAAAGGGCTGCTGCCTATCAATTTTGATGCATGAGAACTGGAAACCAATTTACTCAGACACAGTCCAAAACTAAGCCTCTGTTGTGTCAGGAGGATCTTCAACAATTAGTGTTGGCTTATGTTTAGGAAGAGAATGTGTTTTGGACTTTTGTGTAGCCTTGAACCTCAATGATTATGGTAATTTCTCTCACAAAAGAGGTCTAAAGGGAGATGGGAACAAAGCTGCTTTGTGCAGAAGTTTTTTGGCCACACTGCATCAAATAGTAGCACTCCACTCATTACTGGTTTATCTTAGTGCTCCATGAGATCTCTCTGAGGAAAAGACTGTTCCCCGATCTGGCTCTAAAAGGACTCCCAAAACAGCCCCTTCCCAATGAGGGCCATGAGGGATTGCGTGCTGGCCCATATTCCTGCAGCACCGCATAGAAGGGATATGCTGGCATCCAGCAGCTTCTATTAAAGCTATGATTTGGCCAGGCATTGATAGGTTATGTCTAGTTACTAGAGATAAAAGCCTTTTTCTTTCCTGTAGTATATCCCTTCTTTTACTTCACCCCAACAAAGAGGCCTAGGAAGGCTGACAGATCATTGCAAGGTCAATAGGGAGCACCAGGAAGCATTGCTCTGGTGTTAACCCTTCTGACAGTTCAATAGAGTGGGGTGGGGAGGTGTAAACCTCCTGTTTTCTTGTGTCATAAGGCATGGGACAAACTATTCTCAAGGTGACCGCAGATTGTGTATGTAGACTTGAATATTTACTGCCTGTGTTAACTCAGAGCTCCTGTAGCTCTTCCCTGTTTTTGCTAGCTGTGAAGTGCTGTAATTGGTCAGCTGCTCACTTAATCCTTGATGTATGTCTGCAATGCAGAGACATTCAAGTCTGCCATTAGTACCCAAGCTAACTAGCATGGCAGTTTGCAGCAGCACAGACTCATTTAGCATGCTGTGTGGCAGTCCACGTGGTAGCTGTTATAGACTCCCCTCATTAGCAGTCCCTGTCCCCAGAGGTGGAAGCAGTTTTTTTCTAGGATAGTTTTGTCCGTTCTTGAATCAACCCCCACCCTGTGGGCAAAGAAGGGAATGTCGTTCTGCTGGTGAAAGGACTGTGTCTGGTGCCATCCTGAGGGTCCTGTTTGTCCTAGCAGGTATTCACATTTAGCTGGAGAGAAGACATCCGTCCTGGGGATCCTCAGCACACCAAGAAGTTTTGTTTTGATGCCATTTCCCACAGCAGCCCTGTGACCCTCTATGACTGTCATGGAATGAAGGGGAACCAGCTCTGGAGATACCGAAAAGTGAGTATGTGTGTGTGTGCATGCATGTACAAGGTGTCAAGTTGCCTATAGTCACCTAAGCCTCTTTAAAATGACACCACCCAAGTCTTAGTTGACTCTTCATCTGTTGTCGTTGTGCCACTAATTACCTTTGATTAGAAAGAGGTTGCTGCCCTTCTTCACTGGTTAGAAATGGTAAGCAGTTCTTCTCCAGAGCTTGCTAAGCAGAGGGATGTTGTCCTTGCAGTCCTGTCTGCTGCTGGAAGTGAGATAATGTAATGCCCTTGCAAAACCCGTTTGCAAAGAGGCATGCTGTGCTTATTGGTTTGTTCTAAACACTAGAAGGTCATGCCAAAAGTAGATAAGGATTTATTCATCTTCCTACTAAGCAGTGCTTTTATTTCAGACAGGTAAGTAAGTTCTTGATTAAATGCCATGTCCGAGTCCTTGCAGTCCATATGCACAGTGCTGCGGAGTGACTGAAACAGGATGTGAGCCTGGAGACTGCAGAACCTGCCTTCAGAAATAGATTCTGAGCTTTCCAGTGCAATTGTTAGGATTGGGCTCTCAATACCATTGCATGGGGGTGGAAATTGAGGTAATACTTGCCAAACAGTAAAGCGCAGAACAACTTGTTTGGATACATTCAAGTGATGAAATGTCTTGCCTTGGTTTTTAAGTCTCATTTCGGTTGGTTTTAAATTAGCTGTGCTTCTCTGCTTAGCAACCTCACAAAATGTATCTTCTCCAGGACAAGACCCTCTACCATCCGGTAAGCAGCAGCTGTATGGACTGCAGTGAGAGTGACCGAAAGATCTTTATGAACAGCTGCAATCCTTCATCTCCAACACAGCAGTGGATATTTGAACATACAAACTCAACCATCTTGGAAAAATTCAACAGAAATCTTGATCTTTAAAAGACTGAGAATATATATATATATTATATATATATTTTACAATTATAGTTTTTACTGGGGAGGGTTACAAAAATTTTTTTAAGAATACTTTTTTTTTTAACAGTTAATGAAGGTAAAAGGGAGAATCTCAGGAGAAGGTAAACTAGCAGGCCAGTCTTTATTGTGAAGATGCTGCATCCTTCTCTTCTGGTAATGGTGGAGTTCTAAAGGCTTTGCCAAAGCCAATTCTGTGCTGAGATGAGAACAAAAACTCTGTTTTCAGAGGAGTCTGAATGTGATTCAAACTATTTTATTTTTATTTTTTAACTGCTCTATTTCCCTTGTGGGTCTGGTGTTAAATGATTTTACTCTCTAGGACCCTCAAATACAGTAATTCATGTAGCTGCTATAACCACCTGCTGAAGCATTCCCAAATATGTGCTTTATCTTTCAAATTCCATCTAAGTAAAATCTTGAACGCAAAATTTAATTCTCTGATGTCACAGACATAAAAAAGAAATAGGCCATCAAAATGTAAAATGAAATGAATTTTTTTTTTCCTGAAACCAAAATATATTTCAAACAGATTGACTGTTATTACTTTCCAAATGATAGCTTTGATAAAGGAAAGAGCTCTAGAGGAAGTGCAGCCGAGTGTTGGGGTTATTGCTGCAGTTATTGGTGATGAGGAATCTGGGTTTCTGGTCCATTTGTTTTGCAGTCAGTTTGTCACTCGCTGTTGAATCCTCAAGGTGAAAGATCAGCAGAGTTTTTAAGTGGGCACAGTTCTTACAAGCTAAGATTTTTGGATACCAAACTCACTTTCTGTTCAGCACCACTTTATCATAGACACCTCTAGGGTTTCTTAGAGTTAAATGTGAAGGCAATTTTTGTTTTTCCTTTAGAGATTAACTCACTACTGACGTGAGCAGATTAATTCAGAATAATTAAGTCAGGGCTGGGATTAGCCATTGGTTTTTATCCATTTGTAGTTTATTCTAATCATGAGTCCTGTGGTCAGTGGTGTTCTAGGCCTGTGGGAATGCACTCTCCCTTTCTTTCCCAACATCCACGGAACTGTACAGTTTCCAGTGACTGGAAATCTGCTGCTTAAGTAGAGATGTGGAATCAAGGGGCCAGTTTAGCTGATACCCTGTTCCTTGTGTAGTCAGTTAGCAGTGCAAGGACCCTTCTAGTCTGGCTACAGGATGTACCAGACACAGAACCAGAACTGTCTCATCCCTGAAGCTGGAAAAAAGTGCTGACACTGAAGAATGCATGGAGAAATATTAGTATGAAGTCTGAGTTGAGTGTTTAAAAAAAAAAACAACAAACATGCTGGTTTAAAATTGTTGCAAAAACAATAAATCAGCTATCTTATTCTGAAGACAGCAGTTGCATTTCATGGTAAAAAAATGTGAATGAAGATGCTGCCTAAATGAATAAAACCAGCCCTTTTCCAATAGTCATCCAGTTCCACAATTTGTCCAGCTGTGCATTTAGTAATGTTGAAGGGGGAAGTAGCGTGCAACCAGCTGTGGGAGAGTGAAAGGTATTCAGGTATAGGTGCAGGTATTCAGGATAGGTGCAGTACAGCACTCTGGGTCTCTTGAGAAACATGGCTAATGGACGTGACCTCCTTGTTGGGCAAGGAAAGCTCTGCTCTGGCATATCTTTCTCTTCTGTTAAGTGAGGGGGTTGGCTCTCACCTTTGCAGAGTTCCAGAAGAAGCCTTTTCTCCTGTTGCCAACTGTGGGATCATTACCTATGTTTTAGGTCGTACAGAGCTGTATCTATAAGCTGGGAGCAGATTAGGACAGTACTAGCTGCTTCCGTAGCTCTGTTATGATAACTCTGAGGTTCAAAATCATTTCTAACTCTTGTATCCTCACAACTGAGGCTATATCTGACCTGCTCTACTAATTCACCTGGTACAGGCAGTCTCAGAGCAGGGGAAAAATGGGCACTGCACTCCAGCTGGGTTTGGGGTTGCCAAATGTATTATTGTCAAACATTTTGGGAGTGAAGAAAGGAAAGAAGATCTAGACTTCCTTGAGACAGTTCTGCAGCACTATTGCTATGGAAGTGAGATCAGTGTCAATCAGAGTTGACATCATATGTTCTCAGTAACTGCAATATGTCTGTCATTGGAATCTCTTTTCGTTTCTATGGGAGAGAGCACCGCTTTCCAGTGCTTTGTGTCTGACTTGCTTTCCTTAAGTTATTAATGCTCTCATTAGTCTAGTAGTGCTGACTGTGGATCGCTAGACGGCCTGAATAAATGTCTTTATGAATGTTTTAATACCTGTGGAACAAGAAGCTGTTTGTCCATGATCAGTGCAATTTTCATTTTTTTAATAATTGCGACACAATCAGCAAGTGATGTACGTGGACTGTAGGGCGTTCTGCTTGCAGCTTTGTATGTTTTTGTTTTCTAACAAGAGGGTTCGTTTCTGTTTCTAAAATGCATGGCTTGCTTTGTACTTGGACTCACCTTGTGAAGAGAGCTTTTGAGTCCTAGCTGCTTGCCTTACTGGACGCTTGCTTCAGAAAGAACTACAGTAATGAGCAGGTCTTTTACCACAGAGTGATCTTAATTGGGTGAGAAAGGACAGATAGTAGTAGTGTGCATCAAAAGACATGGGGATGTTGAGGCATTTTGTCTTCAATAACCAATTACAATACGTGGAAACCGGAGCTTTAGGGTGACTGGTCCTACTGGGTGCTTTTCAATATTGTTGATCTCATTTGTATTCTAAAGATTTGGGGTTCTGAACTTGTAAGTGCCCCAGAAATTCTGTGCATTTCTCACTGGCTCGCTGAGCTTTGAGCTATTAATTTATTTATATCAGTTATAAGTTTCAGTACCCTAGAGGCTTTGCTGACTAATGTGAAGACTTAATATAGCCAACCATCCACTGATTGAGACATAGAAGCCGTATTTCACCATCTACATCTTTAATTGGGCCTTTGCTGGGCAAACTGGTTGATTATTCCAATTACTTCTGGTTATTTGTAAGCAAAATTGCTGAAGCATGAATACATAAGCAAATCTTCATATCCGCATGCAAGCCAAGACTGGAGATTAAATACCAGTGATTATCCAATGCAAAATGTTCTTCATTTTTTTCTCCTTAAAATATTCAATCAAATCCTCACTTCATGGCTGCATAAATTCTGCTGCTTTAAAATATCAGAATCCCAGACAAGAGTGAGATCCTTGGATGTGTGTTATGATGCATAATTATACTTTGATTTGCTCTTGAAGCTCTTGCTGTTTCATACAGGTGCTAATCTCCAAGGCCTACAGAGTAATGTTTGAGGACTTTATGTATGCAAGGTGTCCTTTTTCATGCCTCGGCGTATAACTTTGTTTTTCACATTGTAGTAGAAGAAAGAGTGAGCCTTACTGAAAGGGGAATACAGCATCCTTAAAATAAAGATGTGCCTTTTTAAATGTAAATGTACAGCAAATGCTTAAACTTGAACCATTTCCTAGTGCCTTGCTGGACAAGAGAGAAGAGGGGAAGGGGCTGGGGGGACGAGGGTGTATGAGAAAGCTTGACTCATGCAGAATTTCTGTGTGTGCATTTTTTTTGATGTGTAAGTGCAAAATTTGTGCGGATGACAGTAATTCAGAAGCTCCTGGGTTTCCTCTGTTAAATTGATGTAATTAAAGACTTGGGGGTGGGTAGGGTGGACATTATCACTAATGAATAAAGCTAGACCAGAGGTTTTCTTGGTTAGCTGTTGGTGTTCATGGTGAAGGCTAATGAGTGTCACTGGCATGTGAGGTCCTGCCTTTCATGTTCTGAGTATCCAAATAAGAAATCACAAATAGTCCCAAGGGCTTATCAGATCTGTAGCAGAAGTGTCTTACAGAAAGTTGATGCCTTCAATGGCTGAGAAACTTTGCAAAGATACGTTCAAATCTAATACAGAAGTAGCAAGAAAGCAATTTCTCCCCTGAACTTTCTTCCTGGTTTGTTTTACTGTAACATCTGTGCACAGGACTTTGCTTTACTTTGCTGAAAATTTCCAGGCAGCAAACTTTCCTCACTTTCCTCCTTTCTGCTGTACTGAAGCCAAACAAGCACCACCAGCAACCAGTATTGCAAGAACATATTATCCTTACAGTAGGATCGTTATAGTAGCTCCACTGACTTGCATCACTGAGGGGAGATGAGGGAGATCTCTTAAAAGTTGTACTGGGCAATTGCATAACTGCTGGGTGTAAAAAGGGAGAAGCCTTTATTTTAAATTCTTTTAAGATACGAACAGACACTTGAATAGTTTTGACTGGAGAGAACTGACAGCCTCTAGCAGTCAGCCTGTAATGTTTTCTTTCAGTCAAAAGAGTGCTGTTAAAATTGTGTGAAACAGTCTGGCTTTGCTAGCAGGGGATCCAAGTGTGCTATCCGTTCCCAACTGCTGTGGTTCAAGTTCATACTCACCTACTGTGTTTCTAAGCACATGCGACAAAGGAGCCTGATAGTGCCTAAGGGGTCCTTAACTGAGAAGCAGCAAGGTAGATTTGTTTTAACAGATAGTTAGCATGACAAGCTTCTTAAATAGTTAGCAAACTATTGCCAAAATGATGAAGAACTTTAGGTTACTTCAGGATCTGTGAAGACCGGTTTAAAGGCCTTTCACAGGATATACACAGTAAAAGGGGAGCCAGGCTGGGAGTCAGGAGCACTAGGAGGTCCTGCTCCATTTCTCAGTGCATCAAGCAATGGACTTGATTCAGGTTGATTCAAGCAGTAGGCTTGACTCACCTAAGCAAGGTGAGTCCGTGTGCTGGAATTTCCTGACCAGTGTAAGATTTAGCTTTAAGTGCTTTATTTTTCTACCTTAGCAGGTGTTCTGTTAGCTCCTTTGTAGTGTCACACTTTAACTTGGAGATCTGTGTATGAAACTAGGCAATGATATATTACAGAAATCCTCATTAAAACCCTATGGCTATTTTTTTTTTTAACTCTGCTTCTGCTAGCTGATTATACTCACTGCATTTGAGCTTTCTTGATACCTCTGTATTACCCAAAGGACTGTAGTGATTCCAGCAGTCTTATTTAAAGACACTGGATCTGTGTGGTCTCAAAGCTACTAGTTCAACTCTTGGAAAAAAGTTTTAATCCTAGTTAGAAAGCAAGCAAATGAGACCTTCAACCACAAGAGAAGTTAAAGCTTAAAAAACAAAGACCGCCTGACCAAGCTAAAAGATGAAAGTATTTACCCTTGTGATAAAAGCACACAATAGCTTTAGTCTGTAGGGTGGTGAAGAGAAGTGGTTTTAAAAGACATTCTTCAGAATCGTGGTAATAAGATCTAAGTTTGTCTATACCTTGTACTGCATGCATTTTATCTGTAAAACTGGATGGTGCCTCTTGAATCAGTGTATATTTATTTCTGTGCATATTAGGACCAACAGCCTAATATCTGGGGGTGGTAAAGGACTTGTAGCACTTTAATGTAGTAGCTTTCATAAACTGGGAATCATTGATAGAATGCCTAGTGTTTTTAAAGTTGAATGGACTTCCTTTTATAATATATTTAAAATAAATTTTTAATGTGTTTTCTGAATCTGTGTATGCAGAAATGACTATCCCTGACTGTTTTGCTCTGGTGATTGATTTTCCTTCTCTCAACTTCTCAGAAGTAGCTTCATTACCTGGTCTGGTGTTTATATACCATAGGATTCTTGACACAAGATACAGTGCTCTCCTCCAGCCTCACTGGAAAACATCCAGAGATGTCACCACTTCATTTCTTTCGTGCCTTCCCAAAGCTCATTTTTATATGCCTCTATGGGGTAAAACTGAAAAACAGTGCAATAAAATGAAGGGGGGCAGCAATATTGTGTGAAAATGCAGGTGTGAAGGTATGGAAAGGCTCTTCCTTTGGGAACAGCAGACGACTGCATGGCAGATTCCTAGGGGAAGGCTGCACTGTGATTCTTGGCCATGGAAGCATTTCAGTGGGCAGTACATGCCTATAGCTGTGGGAGTTTAAGCACCATAGCAGTGTCACCTTCAACTCAGTATATGCCATCACAGAAATGGTGATGAGGGAGAGAATCTGAAGCACCACTAGGGCTGTGTTTCCATGGGCCTCCAACACAGAGTGAATGGGAATAATCTGATTTCTGACTGGAGGTGAAAAAAAGGCCATCTCAGGACATCTTTTGCAGCACATACTCTCTGGAGAATAGTATTTCTGCCTCAAGAACCGTGAATGATGCCATTAAAACAGCAACTTCCAGATGACAGCTATACTGCAGACCTATCTTTAGAAGGTAGTGCTGTTCCAGGTAAGATTTAAGGGCCTGTGCAGGTTTCCTTAATTTCATTAGAGGCTGACTCGGATGAGCAGGCTATCGCTGCTTCAAAGGCACTAAAGCTGCCTCGGTGCTGATGGGTGTATGAAACATTGTTTCTCACTTCATTGCAGTTCCCACAAAGAATTATTAGATCAGGTTAGTGATAGATACCTAATAAAGAATGGCTCTGTGAAGCAGTTTATTTTACAGCAAGCTAGTTCTGGTCTAGCAGACTGTGAAATCTTCAGGTTCCCATGAAGATAAATATGCTGAAATAGACTGTAATTATATTAAGACCTCCACGTACTTTTTTTCTGAAAGACTGAAAAGATGTGTCACTGCATTACCCTGAGCTGGCAGTAGCTAGCATTGAAATAGCAGACAACAGAGCAGCAACAAGAGAAACGTATTGGGGTTTTTTTTTTTCCCATTAATATATACTGCAAGACAACTTGAAAAAAAATAATTTGTTTCATCTGCATGGGATCAGGGTTTACAGTCAGAAGTGAAATGCAGTGGGATGGTAAATACCAACCCATGCCTCTTTCTCCAGCCAACTTCGCATGGAGACATTCAAGGAGCACCTGCAGCATCTCCTTGCTGCCGGGACAGGAGGAAGCCCTGGCTGCTACCATTAAGTTCTCTTTTATCCAATTGCTTGCTGCTCTCATCTTCTGTCCCTGCAGTCTGTGTTGTGAGTTTCTTGAATGCTGAGGCAGTCTTGTCTGACATTTGAGTTTTATTTACATCATTAAGATAAAAGTAGCAAGCTAGCAGGAACTCTAAGACCACAGATGTAGTGTCACTCCTATGTGCTTCCCATTTCCTCGGCTCTATGTACCAACATACTGCTTCAGGCAGGCAGCTCCCAAGCAATCAGGATGGGAGCTTTTATCAGCAGGGGCTTTTTGCTCCTCTAAGTTTCTTTCCTCTTCCCTGTCCACTTGTTGGGCTGCAAGGTGAAGCTGTTTCCACCCCTCCCCCTTGGAGTGGATGCTGTCTGGGCCTGCTGTCCCCAGGAGAGTGCACTGTGGTTCTCCAGTAGCTGTAGGGACAAATAAATTACTCATTGACTGTACCAGCAATAAAAACCAAGACAAGAGACAGAACTATTGAGGAGGTGTACTGAGACTGAGCCCTGCCTCAAGATTTATTCTGAGACACACTTAGTGATGCAAGGGCTGCCTGGAACGTGCGTGTTTTTGTACTTTTTGGCTGTCTTGGAAGAAGGAGAGGCCACAAGTGTCAGTGTTGCTGTGTGGGCCTTTGAGGTATTTCACATGGGCAACTGCAGCACAACTCATCCTGCACTAAAGTGCGTTTTTCCATCTGTGTGAGTTCAGACTTTGCAGAAATACGTTATCCTATAGCACGTTGTTTCTTTCTTTGTACAAGAAGTCTCCTCAGGAAGGTGGGATGATTTTCCACTTCCCGTGCCCACTGGCAGCGTTTGCTGTGTTTGCTGCCTGCTGGCCCGCCGGTGCCAGCGCTTCCAAAGTGACACCTTTACCAACACTCATTTCTTTGTGCATTTTCCAGTCAGCCTGCCTGGGGAACACGCTTCCAAGCTCACTCCTCTCCCTCTCTCTGTTGTGTAATTCGAAATTATACATATTTAATACTTTCTCCTCAGGAGCCTCAGTGTCAGGTGGTGCCCGGAGTTTGTCTGAGGGAGTTATTTACGAGGGCAGCAATGTACGTTCAGCCCCAAATTTTCTTTTTCTTGGTGTTTTTTGGTGTTTTTTTGTTTGTTTGTTTGTTTGTTTGTTTGTTTGTTGGGGGTTTTTTTGCGGTGTTTTATTAGCCCAGCGCCCAGGCAAGGGCCGACCTGGGGGGCCGCCCGGTTCCTCCAGGCCTTCCTCCGTGCACGGCCGTGAGGGGACGCGGGCCCGGCGCTGAGGGGAGGCCGCTGCAATGGGGGGCACCGCGGTGCCCTGGCAACGGCGCGCGCCCCCCTGTCCCCGGCCTTCCGGCTGCCGTGCGAGAGCGGGAGAGGGGCGGAGCCTCGCCGTAGGGGCAGACGGACGGCGCTATTTCCCAATAGGATCACAGAGCGGCGGGGCTACGCCCCGCCCCCCCGCCTGACCCGTCCAACCAGCGCCGTGCCTGCAGGCGGGGGGGCGGGACTTCCGCCGCCGGGGAGGCGGTTTTGTGTGTGTGTGAGAGCGGTGCGAGCGGGGTCCCGGCTTTCCCGGGGGGCAGCGGCGCTTCTGAGCCCGGCGCGGCCCGGCCTCCGCGGGCACCGCTGGGAGCGAGCGGCGGCGGGCGGTCCTTCCCGGGCCGCTTCGGGGGATCCCCCCCGTGAGGGGGCCCCTGCAGGCGTGGGGGGCCCCGGCGGGCGGCGGGGTCCCCCCGAGGGCCGCTCGCTGAGAGGCGGCGGCGGGGCGGCGGCTCCCTCCGCGGCGGTCGGCTCCGCGCTCGGGGCCGAGGGGCGGGCGGGTGGGCGATGAATGGGTTCAGCACCGAGGAGGACAGCCGGGACGGGCCGCCCGCCGCCCCCTTTTACGGCCAGAGCTGCTGCCTCATCGACGACGGCGATCGCTGCGTGCGGCCCGCGGGCAACGCGTCCTTCAGCAAGAGGATCCAGAAGAGCATCTCGCAGAAGAAGCTGAAGCTGGACATCGACAAAAGCGTGAGTCGCGGCCTCCGGAGGTTGCGCCTTCCCGGAGTTCCCCGGGCGCTGCGGGGCGCGGAGCCGGGCTCGGTGCTTGGCGGCAGGCGCGGAATGCGGGTGGCACCGAGCCGTGGTGCGGAGCGGAGCGGAGCGGAGGGCGGCGGGGTTCTTTGGGTTGGGCAGACGGGCGGCTCGGTGCTTTGGAGGCTGCCCTGCTGTTTTAAGCCCGGTTTCGTGCTGGAACACGCTCGTGCTGCTAGGTGAAATAAACGGTGCGGATCGTTGTCTCGAGTTAAGCGTAACTGACTCGGTAAATTAAGAAGAATGAATGGGCAGCCTGGCCTCGTGGGTGGCAGCCCTGCCAGCGGGTGGGAACGAGGCGATCGTTAAGGTCTCTTCCAGCCCATGCCGCTCTGTGATTCAACGAGTGCGATAGTGGAGCGGGTTACTTAAAAATAAACCATTGCATCAAACTAGGAATGTGAGGTGCCTTTTAAATAGGGCGCTTGCACATGTGGTGGCCGGTTGGCACCGAGCAGCTTGGTTTGCTGCTGGCTTCTTTGTGCCACGAAGTGACAGCTGTCAGCTCAAGATAGAAACGGGCTTGCTGGGCAGAGAATGCATAGAGCAGAGCAGTGGTGGGGACTGCAGAGGGCATTTCTCAGAAGTGAGGCTGTTGCCGGAAGTCTGCTCTGCTTGCTTTTCTTATCTGATCTCAGATTGAAAGCATTGAAAAATAAAGAAGGTGAAGTTTCGAGTCCTTCAGTCTGGCAGCTTCTTCTGTTGCTTACGTCTGTTTTACACATCCAAGGCACAGAATGTGATGGGAAGAAGGGGAGTAAATTTGAAATCTCTGGGGTTTTAGGAATAAAATGTTGTTTCTGCTGGGCACAGCATGCAGTGGGTTTGTTTGGTGGTGCAGTCACCTCATTCTAGAAAACAAGTCTTCATTGCTAGTTTAAGGGTTTCAGAGATAAAAAGAGGAAATCAGATGAATGAAATGGGAAATATAAAGTGTGCTGCTTGAAGGAGTTTGGCATGCAGGGTGTGTGCATCACTTGAAGATATTCTTATCTTATTGGTATCAAATAATTTTGATCATTTATGGTCCTTTTTTGTACGTATGCCAGTTCTAGTGAGATAACTTCAGTTGAAATCTGGGGTCTGTGACAAGATAAGCTATGGCAAAGGGATACATTTGCTGTTAGTTTGCCTCTTTTAACTGAGATAATTAGCCAACTTCTGTTTTGTCTAAATTAATAATCTCATGTACTGTTCAAACCAGAAAGTTCACAACGCTGGAGCAGAGCAACATTTTTCTTGGTAGCACCCTGGCAGTAATTCCTAAAGCATTCCTAAATGCATTTCCTCCAGACAGTCCACTGTTTTTTTTCTGACATGTGATTACAACCATAAAAAAGAAATATGTTATCTGCAGAGGTTCAGCTGGAGCTCTCGAGTCCTTCATTTTCCTTGTTTTTAGTGTTTGTAGTGTAAGTAATCTTTCATGCCTGTGCTTTAAAATTAGAAATTTCTTAATGTTAGTCACGAGGAAGTAAGCAGGTACTCTGTAATACTGCTGGATGCCATTTTATACTGCCTGTTTTGATTGCTTTTTTTTCCCACTTCTGCTTTTTAGGTGAGACATCTGTATATATGTGATTTTCACAAGAATTTTATTCAAAGTGTCCGAAACAAACGGAAAAGGAAGACAAGTGATGATGGAGGTGACTCTCCTGAGCACGAGACGGACGTCCCGGAGGTCAGTAGCTGCCAGGTGCTTGTAGATTCTCTACCAATGTTGAGCCTGGTGAAATTTCACTTGGCTATTTTCAGCACCACAAAAACTACTGTGAAGTTGCTCTGACTTTTTTATTTCCAAGACTTAGCTGATGTGTGATATCCTGCTTTTCTTCGTCATCCCCGTAGGAATTCTCTGACCTTGTAAAGCTTTCTATAAAAAAAGATATGATAATCTAACTGCACAGCTTTGTGTATGTACCATTTCCAAACAGGGAGCCGCTACGTTACTTTACCTTTTTTAGGTAAGAAAACCTGGCTTCCTTCTTTTGAAACTAAGCAAACTGTATTTACAGAGGGGACTGAGGTCTTGATGTGGTTCTTTGTTAGCTAGCAAGCATCATTTCACAAAGACTCTAGAATATTGAATCAATCTCTGTATGACTGCTGAGAACCAGAGATATTAGGCTTCTGCAGACCTTTGTATGTCTTCTAGCACTGCTCAAAATTACATTCAAGTTATAGACTGTATTAGTAACATTTATTTATTTTAAGGAGATAGACAGATTTATTTCTGCATTACAAAATGATAGAATCACCTCTTTGTCCCGCTGTATGCAGTGTTTGCTTTTTGATGATTCTGGCACTGTTAGCACTGCATGAAGTTGTGCAAAGGTAATAGTGATGGAGGCACCGAGTTCTGGCCATGTCAGCAGAGCCCTCTGCTGGATGTGCCACCCATGCTGCCAAGAAGTGTTTCTCCTCAGAAGAAAAGTAAGCTATTATGCCAGCAATTCACACACCTGCCTGGAGGTTTGGAAGAAGCACTGAGATTTGTTTTTGCTTTTGAGGATACGTGAGCCTTTGTTGTAGCTGTTTGTGCTTCTGTTCCATCTGGTTTTCTGCTGAAACTTCACAATACTGACATTACATCAGTTACCATAACAGCTGGTGAAAGCCCAGCTAGCATCCAGGGATGTTGGTGCTGCAGTGTGTGTAGGCTGTGTGGTGTTTTAAAACTGAGGGATGTTCATCACGTTACCAAACATGGAACTGTGCAGCATGTCAGTCTTTATGTCATTTTTTTTCTTTTTTTCTTTTTTTTGGGGGGGGAGAGGGAGAAATACACAACACTTCTTTCTGTCTCTGAAACATGGCATTTCCCACATGATCTTTATCTTCCTGTAGCCTCCCCCTGCAACTGCTTGTAAGCAGCGCTCTCCCCGTTGATTTGTTTGAATTACATTTTATCTCTGAGCTCTGTCTTATGTCACAAGGCATTTGTTCAATGCCTGCTAAACTGATATTTTGTATGTGAGCTTTTTAAACCTTATGGGAACAAAAGGTTTCCTTTTGCTCAGAGCTTGCAGAGGTGTAATTGATAGTAGAAATTGGCCAGCAACTCTGTTGACAGCATGTGAACCAGAACGAAATTCCATATTTCCCTGAGGCTATTTTAGTCTTTTAGCATTAACAAGTATAAAATAGATTTAGATTTGTCCGTAAGGCAAGCTGACGTGGTTCTGAATGTGAGCAAGGAGCAGCTCTGTTGATGAGGAAGTAGTTTTTTTTAGATCATTCTGCATCTATGCTTAATAGATGCTAAAGTGAGTAGTCATCCCCTGTTCTCTGTTTCACCTCCAGGTTGACTTGTTCCAGCTCCAGGTGAATACTCTGCGACGTTACAAGAGACATTATAAGCTGCAGACTAGGCCTGGACTCAACAAGGCTCAGCTGGCAGAAGTAAGTGATAATGAAGTGTTAGTATTCTCTCTTGTTATTAAAATTCTTTTTTGCTTCTATCCTGGAGTGCCCATTTCTTGGACACTAATACATGTAGTGACTAACAGCAGCATGTGCTCCATGGCAGATCTCGGGAGATGGTGTGAACAGAAAGCTGTGTGCTTTCTTTTACCAGGGTGGTCATGGGAATCATGGAAGGCTGTTCTTGAAAGCATGTTTTAGTAACTTGCTTTTTCCTGCTTCCCTTACTTCCATACTTATAGACTCAATCTGTTACCTTTAGGAAAACAAACTTAGTTTTGCCTGGCCTGAGTATTAGCTGAAGATGGCTGTTTTACTGAAATTAAAACTTCCCCATTCATAGTCACCTTAGGTGCCCCTATTTTTTATTTCCTTGCAGCCACCTGAACTGGTTGAAATTGCTTATTTTTTAAGGCAGAATCACTGACTGTGACTTCAGATTCCTTATTTCTCTCCCTTGTCCCAATGTCTTATGATTCTCTAGAAAGTCAATAAAAGGGTTGTTTTTTTTCCTTAAGGAAAAAGCTCTACTGTTTCTTTCACACCGTATTTATTGAGAAATAACTCTCTGCAACTCAGTTAGTCAGGGTAGTTGTGCTTGACATGCATCTGCTCTTCTTTCTCTCCTAACATGATCTGAAGCCATTCTCCAGGAAATGTCTTCTCTATACTTAGAGGAACTGTAGCAGTTACTGAGTGATAATGAGGTTATTTTTGTAAGCTGGAGTTTTCACAGCTGTCTTCCCAAAGACTGAACAGTTTTGCTATTACTTTAAAGAACAACCTAAAAAGGCAGCAAAATACTTTCTTCTTCTTGCAATGTCAGCTAGGGAATGAATGTAGAGAATATATAGTGTAGTGCACGTAGGAGTAAGGTGATTGTATGTCCTCATTAGTATATCAGATTTATATGTTATAAGTAACCAGTCTGTTGGTTGCCTCCTGCCATGAAGGACTGCATACTTAAGCAATTTACCATGCATATGCCCAGGAGGGAAAAGAAAAAAAAAGAAAAACCTACTGCGCAAGCGGAAAATAACCTTAAAGGGAGCCTAACTGAAAGTTGTCACACACTTCCCAGATTTCCTGTGAAGTCTGAGCAGCTTTGACACTACGCTGGATCCTCGTCCAGCTCCCATGCTTGAATCACTGCTGCCTGAGGCTCTTAGACTCCTGCTGCTACCCCACCGTAAGGAAAATTCAAACTTCCATAAATCTTCTTGGAGTGACTTATTGCTCAGCCTGCATCAATATCCAGCTCTGGAGTTGTATTGAGTACCAAAAGAGCTTCTTCGATATAAGAAGCAGGTCTCAGCCAGCTCCAGTGTTTTCTACATTCATTTTCTGAGGGGGAAAAAAAAAAGCAGCTGTGGTTCAGGGCTTACACTCAAGTCTGAGACGGGTAGCCTTAACTGAACCCTGACATTCCCATTGCAAATCCCCAGGGATTCCTTTTGGTGAAAGCTTACCCAGTGTATTTTCCTTTGGAATCTAAGACTTTACTACATCTGGTTCACATAGCAAAATGTTTCAGTATTTCTGACACCCGCCTTAAAATACTGAGATGCAGGAAGACTTTACTCTTCCAAATAATCTCAGCATGAAATGAGAATATGCTGCTTTGGCAGGAGGACTTTCTGGCTTTCAAATTCCGCTTGTAGGTTGGCTGCAAATACTGCTGACATAGCAAGACTGTGTTCTGCTTGTATGAACGTTCCAGCTGTAAAGAGAGACAGAGAGAGGTAAACGAGGACTGACAGTTTGAACTGGTGCATGTTTGCTTAAAAGTATATTGTGCTCAGCGACCATAAAATCAATTTTTGGAAAATGCAGGGAACCCAGAGTTCTGATTATTTCTACTTTTAAATTTCCAAATTTCTGTCTTTTTGTATGTCGTTGTTCTAGACTGTCAGTCGACACTTCAGGAATATTCCTGTGAATGAGAAAGAGACTCTTGCTTATTTCATCTATATGGTGAAGAACAACAAGAGCAGGCTGGACCAGAAATCAGAAAGTAGCAAGCAACTAGAATGAAGACTAACAAGACTTGGAATAGGAGAAATCTTGAAGGAACACATGGTATTGTGCTTTTTAGATATATATAAAAACTTTTGAGGTATATTGTAATTTTTTTTTTAAATGCAGTAAATCTGGATGACGGAAAAGTATAAACAGTTCTTATCAGGAATATTTGAGAACACGTGCACACCATTTTTCCTGAAGACTTCTCATCCTCATTTCAAACTCACGTTGGAATAAAGCAATGAGAATAACAAGGAAACAGAGTAAACTTAAGACTGCGGAATCTGTTAACGTAGTGTTTTAAAATGTTTCTGGAAATCTACATCTCAATGCAATTTAGATCACACAGATGGATTTGTTTTTTTTCCCCTGAATTCAGCTGTCTCACCAAACGCCATGCAGTTTGTTTTTATGCAGGACTGGAATAGCAGCAGAGATAAAATGCAGTGTCGAGGTGCGTGGCTCAGCAGTTTGTCTGAAGCTTGCTCCCCACATACGTGTGCTCTGTCTTGCCTTGAGGCAGTGCTTCAAGTCTCAAACTTCTATGAATGCTCCAGCTCACCAACTCTACTCCAGTGAACTACTCAACTAGACTGAAAATTGATTTTTTTTTTCATCTTCCCTTCCCCCCTCTCCCCCCAAAATGGAAGCCAAACAACTTTCTAGAATCTCTTTTTTCCAATTTCTTTTATTTAAGAATTCACTTCTGAATTATCTATAAGCATTTAAGGACTTTTGCAGCTCCTCAGAATGTGGTATCAAGGCAAATTTGCTGGGCTTGATCATGTTGGTAGAAATGCTCTTTCACTTCACTTCTGTGTGTTTCCTTTGTGTTCAAGACTTAATGATAGTAGGTGAAACAGTGGGTTAAGACATCTGTCTCTTAATCTCTGTGCCAGATCAGGTATCAGTCAGAAGCAATGTGACTTTTATACTGACATTGGTCTTTAACAGGTGTCACAAAGCTGCAGTGTGGGTTAGTGTGCTCTGCTTAGTGTAAATCAGACTTAAGCTAATGATGTAGCACAGTAACCAAGGTGATGAACTGGCTGGAGAGTGGTTCATCTGTCTCTGTGAATGAGCAGAAGTATGGAAGCACTTTTCTCCTATGAGCATTACTTGTGCTTTCCTAAGAGTTCTGTGACCTGGAGGGTGGATTGCTGGTGCTCACAAACAGTGCTGTAGGCAGAAATATCTCTGGTTTTGTTATTTAAAGCCAATGTGTCCTTATAAACAGCGCAGTAATTATTTTGGCTAAAGGAGCTAATGAAATTGTTGGTCACGTCTGTCTGCTCTCCGGTGACCTCAAATTCTATACAAGGGGATCTCCTGTTTTAAAGCACCACTCTGTTTTCATGCTGTCCTAACCATTGTCTCCATTCTGTCGCAAGATGCCAAGACTCCACACACACAGTATATTCTCAACAAGCCTTAAGCACTGAACTCGACAGTTGAAAACATTGGCTAGCATTTTAATAATCTGAATCTAGACGATGCTTTGTTGAAGAACAGAGCACAATCCCAGCTTGACACTGCATCAGATGTTTTGTAAGGCACGAGTGAAGCTCTCCCAAGGTCTCTAAAAAATCAAGTCACAATTTAAAGCAAGGTGTTCACATCAGCTTTGAATGGTGTGCTAAAAGTCTAAAGAGATGTTAAATGAACTTCAGCATGTTTAAGTTCTGTGTCATAGCCAGAAATAGCCTGTTATGGTACATGCCCCAGTTGTGAAGTTTTGGGAGTGTGGTGGTTTCAGCATTTCCTTGTTGAGTTCGGTGTGGAATCGAAGAACATCGGACAGGAGAAGTGCTCAGAGAATGAGGAGAGAATGTCAAGTACTGGTATTTTGTGAATGTCTAAAAATTTCTGACTTATGGTGATCCTTACCGGAAGGATGGAGCAGTTCCCACATCAGTCAACGAGATCTGGCTTCTCTCATTCAGGACAGATAGCTAAAAGGGTATTTTCACTGACTGCATGTTAATATTCAAAGTGCTCACGTAGTCAGAGGATATTATTAAGGGAAGATGAGTTTCTGAGTTGAGAGTTATGCCTCAGCGTAACCTGTAGACCAAAACTGTAAAAAAAAAAAAAAAAAAAAAAAAAAAAAAAAAGTTTGTTTGGGCTTTTTTATTATTTGTTTTATTTCTAGGACTAAATACATCTGTTGGGGTGTTTTAGCAGCCAGCAGCAAAATGATTCTTTTTGAGGAAATATGGTGGCAGGTTCCATCTGTTCAGGTGTATTCACTGGAATGCTTTGTGCAGAGGTGGTATCCGGGAATTTGTTTTATTTTATTTTTTTCTGAAAATAATTGATGTAAAATGTGACCGTGGTTTCACTCTTAAAGCAATTATACTTTTTTGGAAAAATAATAATAATGATGTGTGATGATGAAGTGATGTTTACCAGCCATTAGCAGTTGTTTATAAGGTGGAAAACTTAGGGGCAAGATACCAAAAAAAAAAAAAAAAAACCCAAAAGAATCTTTGGCTGTCAGACCCCATAGCCTTATAAATCCTTGCGAATGCCTTACTGCCTTGTTCTCAACTTAGCTAGAGCAAAACGCCTTGAGCAAATGAAAGCTGATGTCTTGTTGGAAGGGTTAGCCACTTTATGGCTGCCATGCTATAAACTGAAATCACATGTCAATTCAGTAGCAATATCCATGTTCAGGGTGCCTGTGATTCTTGAAAAGCATTTAGTGTCTAATAACCAGAAAACGCAACAATGCAATTGTCATTCTGTACAATACCATTCTGTGTATCTGATTCCTTATGCTGCATGCCAATTAAAAAAGACTTTCCAACTCTTTTTTTTTTTTTTTTTAATTTCAAAGTAAACGTGTTTGAACCTCACACTTGTGAAGCCATGAGGTCTTTGTAGCACTTTTAGATGAGACTCGTTGGAAAGGCAGAAGACCCAGATGGCTTTGGCTGGTATGATATTTGGTGGGTTGTTGTTGGTTTTTTGCCTCTTTTACATTTTGCTTTTCACAGTTGGGCCTTAAATTCTGTCTAGCTTTGAACCATGGAGCACAAGCCTTGGGGCATGGGAGATGACCATATGTCATTTTCCATTTATGATATAGTGGAAGCTTATTTCTTACAAGCCTGCATAGGAGATGTTCACCCAGGGGTAGAGGAATTGTCTTTGAAGCCCTCCAGCCATTACATAGCCTAACTCAATTCCATAGCCTAATTCAATCCTCGTTGAAGAGTTGCATCAACTTCATTAGACCTCTGATCAGATCCAAAGCCATTAGTATGAAATCCAAATAATGCAGAAACATCTCTACCAGAGTTAATTTTATCCTGTGTGCTGACCCTCTGCTCTCTTTAAGGGAAGAAGAAGAAATAATTACTGGTAGTTATTGGCTTGAGCTCAACTCAGGGGAGTTTGAAATGTGAAGAGTGAAGTCAGCAACAATCTGGTGGCTGAGAAGTGCGTGCATTTCCAAGGAGACTGGGTCAGAATGCAGTTTTTTAAAACTTTGCCTCACAAAGAATATTGCATATCAACCAGAAGTAAGCAATTGCGTTAAAAGCTAATGTTTCTTTTGACAGGCACTTTAGATGTTCAGACTGAGAAAAGCAAAGAGGACAGGGTTGTACTGCTTGGCCCCAATACTCTGATGTCCCAGTTTTCCTCAGAAATGTGGCTGTAAACCACCAGATACCGTGGTGTACAAAGTTTGATCTAAACATGCTGTCTGACATTTTAAGGTTGATCTTATGTACAAGAAGAGAGGGTTTAAAATCATGAGCCAAAATAATCCATAGTAAATGCATGCTTTCAAGCACATCGTGATGGCAAGTAGAAAAAGAAACAGGACACAACCCATGGAAAGGCTGAGCAAAACACGCTTCCACAGTTAGCAAGGTGGGGGAAGACTCTTTCTGTGTTAACTGTAGTAATGGATGTTTTATGAGAGGGGAAGGAGGGGGAGCTGTGCACTTTACGTCTTTTGGTTGAGCCAAATGTAAATACCAATGGGAGATCTTCAGCAGTAACTGCAGTTGGAGGGAAAAGAAATGGTCTGCTGGAGGACTGTTTATTTAAATTGGCAGATCATTATACTTCCCTAGAGCACTAGCGTCACTTTGCTTCTACAGTTTAACAGAGTGGGTAATAGGAGGTGGTCTCCCTACCAGAAGGAGTCCTTGCACTGCCCACAGCGTCAACCGAAGAGTCCTAAAGGTGAAGGAATGTTATTGATGCCTCACTCCTCTTGTCACTGATGTCCTTTAGCCATCTCTAGCTTACCAAGTTAGGGGAGATCTAATTTCCACTTTCAAAGTGCAAACAGTTACGATGTAAGATGCTCCTTGCACTTTTCACAGCTGTCCCTGATCTCGTGTTTTTGACTTGGCTGTGAACACGTCTGTTAGAAATGCATGAAATGGTTGAAGAAAATGTGGGGAGTAGTGGGGGGCTTCTGCCTTAAACCCAAACTTCCCTCACAAGCATCTCTGCAGGCCATGCTGTACACCTCCAGCATCTCCCAGCTGCACCCTGGCAGGGTTGGGTTGGTTCCTGTCCTGCCCAGCACTGGGGCGCAGGGGAGGTGAACAGCAGGTAACTCACAGAATGGCTTGGAGTCTTTCAGTGGCTTACTGGGAGAGGAAAACTGTGTTCTCTCTTCTGTTTCTGGCCTCCATGTGTTGTGCTGATATTATGCCAAATGTTTTGGACACCTTGTATTTTTAACTGTGTAATATAGCTGTGTATTGTTAAAGCTACTTAGTAACTTATAGCAAAATTGTAGAACTCATTTCTCTGAGGTGTAGGAGATGTCCTGCTTCCACTGTGTATAAGACTATAAATCTATACTGTCTGACAAAGATAAAATGCTGAATTTCACTTTAATAAATGATCTATCTAGCAACAAGGCCTACATTCCCTTTTGTGTTTGCTTTTCTTCTCTCAGCATTTTCAGCTCCAGAACCAATGGCACTTTGCTTTGCATGGATGTTTTGTGGCAGGTGTTTCTGATTCACTGCCCAGCTGCTAAGGTGGGTGCTGCTCCAGAGCAACGCTAACGTGTAACGTCACCGTGTTAAATCAGTTAAGCAGAGAGATTGTCTTCCATGCAGAGCTCTGTTTCATTTCATTTTCCTGTATTGTTCTTCATCCTGATCATCATCCTTGTAAGCAAAGACAACTCCTGTGTTTTGCTTCAGTAAGAAGTGAGTTATGGCAGAAGTTGTGGCTGGAATACTTGTTCTCCTGAAGCGTGTCATGGCATTTGCTAAGTCTCTGCTGGTACCGTCTCAGGTACGTTTATGCCTTGATTTTTAGCCAGGAAAGATGTTGTAGCATAGCTTTTCAGACACCTGGACTATCACAGGGAAGAATTATAGAATGCTGAGAGCTTTGCACTCAAAATATATTACCTGAATTTTTCACTGTCGAGTTAAATGACACTGATGTGCAGCAAAATCAGTGATCAGTAATTGTTTGAATCTAATCTCTTAGCTAAAGGCAGTCTGTTACGCAGTGGAGAGCTGGGAGGAACTGAGCTGGCACTCCAGAAAAGTCCTTGTGTCCTCACTGCCTGTGTTTGGGGACATCTGGAAGGCTGAAGAAAGATTCAGGATCTTTTTGCATGCATGGCAGCATGCTGCAGGAGTGCTGGGGAACCTTCAGTTGAAGAAGACCAGAGGTCACAAGGAGCAGGAGTAGAAACTTTGCAGGACGTCACCTGCATGTTGCCAAGCATTTTTAGGAGGTGTCAGGGAAAGGCCTTCAGGTGAGGACAAGGGCAGCAAACCCCAATGGAAAGGGAAAAGCTGCATCATTTGCATTCCCAAAGCCATGAGAGTGGGTTCTGCCAGCACAGCGAGGAGCTGATGGGGGGAAAGGCAGCAGAGCTGAAGGGAGAACAACTTCAAACAGCGGTTTTGCAGATGCCAACTTTAGCACATAGGGTGCACTGGGAAATCCAGTGCTGGAAACAAACTGCTGATGAATCTGCAGCTTGCACAGATAACACTGCTTAATCTCGTGCTGGCTCCTCGCCAAGCAACCCACAGTTTTCATGCTCCAAAACTAGGGAGGAATCCGCTCAGTCTCTTTTTCGTGTATTTACTCTCAGAAACAGCAGCGAGCAGACTGAGAGCCCTGGCCGAGACCGTCTTATCTCCTGTGCTCCCAGCTGCCGTGCGAGGGCAGTGTTAGCTCACTGTGCTGGGTGCCCATGGACTGGGGATAGCTCGCTGTCCCCAGGGTGGCTGCTGGGCAGGGGCTGGCTGGGCTTGTCAGATAGTGGAAGTGGAGTGATGCTGCAGTGGGATGAGAAGACTATAAAAATGGTTGGTTTGTTAGGTTTTGTTTTGTTTTGTTTTTTTCCCTGCTGGAGATTGAAATTGAACATGGCTGATTGTCTGTGTGAGCCCTCCTGCAGCCTCCTTGCTGTGCTGATGGAAACCAGGCTCCGGTTCTCCGCTCCTCAACAGAAAGGGCAGCACAGAGGACTGGGGAAAAATGCAAATATACGTTTAATGGTTTTATGCTTTAGAGATGTGATTGAGCAGAGCAGGCTGAGGGTGGAGGAAGAGCCTCAGGGCTTGGGTTTGCTCTTTTTTTTCTTATTTTTTAATTTATTTCCTTGTATCCAATAAGAGGTGACTGTGCAACTCTGCCAACACTCAATCTCACTTTGCCAAGTGAGATCTCTTATCCTTGCAAGCAGCATTGGCTTCTTTCCTAAGTACCTCAAAGCCCCCTAATATGCTTTTACTTAATTGTTTTTTGAACGTTTTCCAGGATCTGCTTCCTCAGCAGAGAGCACCAAGGTGGAAGCACAGCTGCCCATGCAGGGGAAAGCAGTGACTGCAAGGCAGGTGAGGAGGGAAGAGTTGGCTTGGGGGGATGCTCCCCTGCCACAGCTCAGAGCAGCAAGGTCTGGGGCCACAGTGTTGAGCAGCATCACCAATCCCAGCTGTGGCCACAGAGAAGACTGAGCACAAGTGTCTGAGTGTTGCCTGCAGCATTTCCTCCTGGCTTTGACACCTGTGTGGGCAAATCTGCCTTGTTCACAGGACAGGGAAGGAGCTGGGTTGCATCCCACAGTGATCTTGTTCACAGCACAAGAGGGTGTCTGGGCCTTTGCCAGCCCTGCGCCGGCTGAGCAGGGGAGGCTGGCAGCCATGGCCTGGCAGGCAGCTCTGAGCAACCCAATCCACTCAGTTTGGGGCTTGCTGTCCAAATTGCAGGCCCTTCACTAGGCTGAGGGCAGCTGGCACTACGTCCAGCCCCAGTGCATGGAGATACAGGGAAACAGCCCAGCACCACCCCAACTACAGAGCCCAACCAGGATCCCACTGACCCCAAATGGGGGCATTCAGCTCTTCTCTTTCCAGCCAACCCTGGAAGGATCTGTGCCCACCAGTTTGATGTTCTCGTTGATCCAAACCTACCTTTTTAATGGAAGGAATTCCCACAACCCTCTTTCCCCCCCCCCCCCCCCCCCCCCCCCCCCCCCAAGAATTCCACCATTTACTGGATGTAAGCTCTGACTCTCACATAAAAAGCTGGGCTGGTCTGCAGGAGCACTTGGAAAGGGAAAGAGAACAGCTGAGGGAGCTTTTGGTTTGACACATGTTGTGCAGCAGCTCATCACATAGAGCTGCCCAGCCCCTCACCTTGGGATGCTGCTCCCAGCTGAGGCACTCCAACCAGACTGCTCCTGCAGGTCAGTTATGGGCCATGAGAACTTTTGTCAAGGTAGCTGCAGACTGAGGAAAAAAAATCCTTTTTCCTCTCAATCCTTTCAGCTGCTGGTGACGGCATAAATTCCCCTGCTTTTCTGGTTACTGTAAAGTCTTTCAGGGTGGTCAGGACCTGAATTCCTCATGCAAAAGAACAAACAGGGAGGAAAAAAAGAGAACTTGACAAGTAAGGATGCTTGCTGTGGAGAATACTTACTGACCCCACCCCGAGCATGTGAGTGTTGTGAGAGCAGTAAATGTGCACTTCTCCCAGCTGGAGATGGATCCTTCATGGGGTGAAGCAATGCAGGCTGGTGGTGTTGGAGAGGTTTAGGGTACGGGACTGCAGTTTGTCCATTGTGCCAGGGATGCTCTTGGGAAGGCTGCATTGTTCTTGGTTTTCTTCCAGTGCTGTTGGCTGTATGGGGAATTGCAGTCTGGGCGGATCACAGTGCTGGTGGATCCAAGTGGGGACTGTCAGAGGGGTGCAAAGCCAGAGAGTGTGGATTTATTTAAAAATAAACAAATGCAAGAGTGTTTATCTGCCTTCTACCTGCAGTGTCAGCCTGTGCTTGGAGGTTGTGTCTACAGCTATGATTTGGGGAACAAGTCTTCTCTTTAGGTGGGTCTCCAGTCACGTGGCTCCACAAATGTGGAGATTCAAGGAAAACACTGGGAACATTGCAGCTGAGGGGCCCTGTGCTGGACAGAATCCTTCCACCTGAGCAGTCCTTGCAGGAGACAGTCTGACCTGGGAGCCGGCAACTGGGCTCAGCGGCTCCGAGTGTTGGGAGAGGATCAAAAAGCTGCCCCAGCTGTAAATCTCTCACCTGCCATCTTCCTTACCGGAGCTTGTGGCCATTCCTCTGAGGTCGGCCTTGGGTCAGGATTTCTCCTGTCTCTTTAGCCCCCAAACCTGGAGATTTTTGTCTTATCTTTGACGCCATCTTGACACCGAAAACAAATTATGACCCAATTACCCCTCCCGAGAGGGGCTGGGGCTACCTTAAATGGCCACAACTGTCAGGCGCTTCCTTAAGAGCAGGTCATTACTGGGGTGCGGGCTGGGGAGGGGGCAGTGATGGGGGGGATAGGGAGGGGTGGATGGGACACCTTCCCTTTGGCATAGGGTCCCCTCCTGCATGGAGACATCCCATCCTGTGCTGGCCGAGCTGCATCCGACCTGCAGGCCAGGGCTCACTGCTGGTGGGTGCGGGCTGCATGGCACAGGGTTTGCCCCCAGCCCTGCATCACCGACCCCATCCCCCTGCATCTGCCCTGGCCCTGGCCGTGACCGTCAGGGGGAGCTGCCGCTGGGGCTGGGGTTGGCTCTGCTGCAGTGCAGGTCACCAAAGCCCTGAGTTTTTTAAAAAGTCCTTTTTCTTTTTCAGTGCTCTTAGAGGACAGCTCCGCTGCCCCGTGTGCCTGTGTGGCTCTTGCTGGAGGCTGCAGCAGCACTGAGCTTAGTTCCAGCCTGCTGATGGTACCCACAGGTACCCCATACATCTCCCTATGCTGCACTGCTGCATCGGTGCCGCTCCCCTTCCCACACTGTGCACAGCACCCCCTGATCTCACCGTTTTGCTCCATGTCCCCTTTTGTTTCTGGCTGAGCTGGGGTTGGGGCTGGAGTTGAGTGTTTCTTTCTTTTTTTTCTTTCTTTCTTTTTTTTTTTTTTTTTTTTTTTGTCAGATTGGTATTTTATTTGGCTCCATACTGTCTACTGAGCTGTCCAGCGTAACCCTTCCGTCGCTGCTTCTGAGATAAGAGCGGGCTCCCTGGAGATCAGATAAACAGGCCCATAAATACCTACAACAACAAGGAGCGGGGTCTCAGCTTGGCAGAAGTATGCAAAAGGACGAGAGGACTCTTCCAAGCCCCAGATGTGCAGGGATGGGGTGAGAAGGACCTGACAGCGCTGCTGCCCAACTCCTATACCTGTGTCTGGTCAGGGTCCACTCCACCATTCCCGGTGGTTGCATCCCAGTGGAGGCACTGCAGCACGCAGGGTGCTGCCCTGGGGTGTTTTCTTCTGCCCGAGCTGCCGCAGCCCCGTGCTGGGAGCTGTCGTGTCCCAGCAGCACCAAGTTCACGGCAGGGTCGAGTGGGAGGTGTGCCATCAGGTGGCCGAAAGTGCAAAGCTGACGGCCCAGCTGCCACTCGGTACGTGTTGCTGGGTGGGAAAGGAGATGCTTGAGGTAGGAGCTGCACGCAGCTGCCTGCCCGCTGTCAGGATGTCCCGCAGCTGCTGTTCCCCAGCTCAGCAATCCCTGCACGCCAGGCTGCTCGCACACACAGCCCATCTGCACCACAAGGGCACAGGAAACATGTAGCATTCGTTTTTGTGATCTAATCTCACTGAAAAATCTCCTTGCTGTGGACATGGAAACAGCATTTTTACACGGAAATCCACAAAGGCATGAGTTGTGTGTGGCAGTGATGTCCCAGATGCTCTCTGCCAGTAGGCACTGTGCTCCCAACAGTAGTGCTTGAGGAGCTGCACCGACAGTGCTGGGCATCCCACTGCCAGAACTGGAAACCCACAGGAGAAACAGCAGCAGAGGTTTTCGATAGGGCTGCAGGCACAGTGTGCCCAGGCTGCAGGTGATGGGAGCGCAGTGCTGGGACCGGAGACACCGCTGCACGACTCCTCTGCAACACAACTGTCCACACATCCATCACCCTTCCTCCCAGCCCACGCTATGGGGCAGCCCCGTGCGATGCCATACGGGTGAGGGAGAGTGGCTGGAACGTGTGAGCAGGAGCTCAGACTGCACCATCATGGCACAGCACTGCGTGGTGTCCAGAGACAGCTTGGGAGCGTTATAAAGCAGCCCCATAAGGGACGGTGAAACTCAGCCTTAAATAGGACACTGGCAGCCACTTTTCTGTACATTTTCTTCCTTTTTTTTTCTTCTTTTGTTTTTACAAGGGTCCCCTCCTGATTTAACTCACAGATCCAATGCCATGCTTTGTATAATATGAATACAAAGCAGTGCAGCGGGAGGATGGCTCTACTCAGGCACACAGCTGCGATGGGGCTGGAGGGGCTGGGGCTGCATCTCACAGCTTTCCTTACACCATCCGTACCCACAGCACGGCCACACAGATCCAGGCACACACACGATGTGATCCTTGAACCAGCGATCCTCATAGGAACGTCTGCAATTTATAGGTGTTGCATCCTTGTTGATATATTTTTAGTGAAAAAAGAAGCTAGAATGCTCCCAGCTAAGCCCTCGTATTTACCCTACAATGAATTAATGGCGTTCTCATCCTAGTTTTGCCCCAAGGAGCCGTGACTGAGAGGCTGCAATGAGGAGGTTTGGGGTTTAGCGGAGGGCTCAGCCCTGCCATAGCGCTGCGAGGAGCCGTGCGAGGAGCTGCCAAGTGGGGAGAGGAATGGGAACCGCAGGGAGCGCCGTCCCGTGCAGCGCTGCGATGGAACGGAGCCCGCGGTGCCGCCCCGCACACAGCGCTGCGGTGCATCCCAGAACCACGCACCGGGCGGGGGCTGCAGGACGGGGAGCTGCAGAAAAGTGTCCCTCTGCCCCATCCAACAACCAACAGCGCGGTTCTGCAGCCGGCGGGGAAGGAGGAGCGGGCGGACCCGGGATCGTTTGCATAAAGATTAAATTTTATTGTTATTAATTTTTTTTAATTATTCCGGGTTTGGGGTTTTTTGTTTGTTTGTTTGTTTGTTTTCTTTTAAATACGTGGTGTGGCGCGCCCGGTCCCTCGGGAAGTGGTCATGCAGAGCTGAGGTAGAACGCCCGGCCCAGGCGCGGTCCCGGAGGCACCTTAGGTAGTTTCAACGCAGTCTCTCGGCCGCGGTCGGGGTTTCTCCGCTATTCCAACAGCGAACGAACAACACCGATCCCACCCGGCCCGGCTCGGGCGGGGGCTGCGGGCGGCGGGGGGAGCGGGGACGGCTTCAAAACGGGGACGGAGCCCGGGGAGAGGGGGGGGGAACGGCGGCACCCGGCCCCGCTTTGCTCCCCCCGCACCTCCCCGACGGCATTGCACATGGAGCGGGGCTCAGGGGTTCAGTTCCAGAGCCCAGACCTGCTGGGGCCAACCGGTGCGGCCCTTCAGCTTCTTCTCGCCGTGAGCCAAAGGCTGCGAGTACACCTCGGGCTGCTGCAGAGAAAAGAGCAGTGAGGAGAGGAGAGCCGGGCCGAGCAAAGTGGCTCTTAGCAGCCCCGGGATAGGGAGTCTGCGCTTTTCTCCTTTTTTTTCTTCTATGATTATTACTAATGATATTTATGATCACAGTTGCTGTTAATGTAATTACTGCCGTTACAGTTATTATTGCTATTACGATAGGATGCGATCTGTTCCTCCCGTTACGGACGGGAGAGCCGCGGCCGTCCCGCTCCGATCCGGCCCGGTTGATGGGGAAGGAAGGACCCACCGCGATTTCAGCCCTCGGGCCGCTGCCCCGTGCCGTCCGCGCGAATCCCGACCTTTCCTCCACCGAAATCCCCAACGTTATTCTGTTACTTTTTGTTTGTTTGTTTTGTTTTTTAAAGGGAAAAGCAATTCCCCAGCAGTGCCGGGAGGGTTTTCCCTCAGCCCCGCCGCTCCCGTCGGGCAGCGCAGGGGAAGGGCCGCGGCCGCCGCTTACCGTCTCCCGTTTCCTCTTGTTCTCTCGGCCGTCGGCCTTCTTGAGCTCGGCCTTGAAGCCCTCGGGCTCTCCGGGCTGGCTGTCCCTGGCCAGCACCTCCATCAGGTAGGCGATGTAGCTGGTGGCCAGGCGCAGCGTCTTGATCTTGGACAGCTTGGTATCGGCGGGCACGTTGGGGATGCACTCGCGGAGCTCAGCGAAAGCGCTGTTGATGCTCTCCGTTCTCCTCCTCTCCTTTTTGGGACCTCCGACTCCTTTCCTTCTCCCCAAACGACCGCTGAGCGCTTCCAGCCTGCCCGCTCCTCCGGAGCCGAACTCGGCGGGGCCGTACGCGGCGCTCTGCCCGTGGAGCTCCGGGGTCACCTCGGCCGGGTTCAGCACCCAGCCGGGGAAATAAGCGCGTTCCTGGTGGCAGCGAGCCGCCGGCCCGAAGAGGAAGGGCTCGTGCAGCATGTGATGGTGGTGGTGGTGGTGGTGGTGCTGGTAGCCCCCCACCAGGTTCATGGTCCGTCGGGGCCCCGCGGGGCTCAGCACCGCGCCATGGCCGGGCTGCGTTGCGCTCCTCCGGGCGGGCGGCGGGGCCGGGGCTGCGGCGTTGGAGGCGGTGGTGCCTTTGGGCTTTGGGTTGTTTCGTTGTTGGCTGGGTTGTTTTTTTTTTTCCTTTTCTTTCTTTTTTTTTTTTTTTTTCCTTCTTCTTCTTCTTTTTTTTTTTTTTTAACCCTTTCTGGAGCCTCCCGGCTCTGCCTTTATATAGGGCCGGGGCTCCCCCCGCCGAGGAACCAATGGGCAGGGGAGGATGCTCGGGGGCCCCGGGGGGAGCGGAGGGGCGTTTTATTCGGGCTCACACCTCCGCCGCTCACTCTCCTCCCTCCCTGCGTGGAAAGAGGGGCGAGCGGTGACCAAAGGGGGACCACAGCCTTCGTGATCCCCTCTGCTTCCCTCTCCTGGGCCGGGATATCCGCGTCCCCTCCCAAGAAGCAACCGTCGGGGGAATGGAGGCAGCTGCGGGGTGCGGCGGGGCCGGGTGGGCACTGCGGAGCACACGGGGCTCTGCTTCCCCAGAGCTGAAGTCTTGGGGAGGTCGGGGAGGGGGGACCTGGCCCAGTGGGAGCGGTGCGGCCAAGGGTGCTGCAATGCAGGGAAGAGGGTGAGGGCACGGCAGGGAGCACCCCTGGGCTGTGTGTGTTGGGATGGTGGTGCTGGACCCTCAGGTTGTTGCATGCAAGCCCTGCATGCAGGGAGCATGTTGCACATCCACAATCAGCACACGGATGTATTGCGTAGATGTGTGCAAGTGCACTTGGGGAAAGCACATGTACAGCACTTACACACGAACAGGCACACGTGCATGCACTGCTCACACACCTGGGTCACATACACACTTAGCTGCAGCCATGCACATACACGCATTTAATGCACTGCACACACACATCATGCCACCACATATGTGTTATGTGGCCTGCATGTGTCCTGTGCATAGATATCTGCACTCTGCATGTGCATTTACGCATATTTATTCACACACATACACACGTATGCACACCCATGCACAGAAAACACACACCTACAGATATAAATACATAGAAATTGCCCTGTGCATGCACACTAACACATTTCTGGCAGAGCAGTGGGTGCGTGGGGACGTGCCCTGCATTTCCCCATCCTAAGATGGGGGGTCCCAGTGCTGCTCTTGCATTTTCCCCAACCCCAGGCTGAGCCCTGTTGTGGCCGTGCTGCTTCAGCCCTGGCTGACGACTCCCCAGCTGACAGCTCCGGGTGGCACCGGGGCCGGTCCCAGTTTGTCCCAGCGTGGACAGCAGGGCACTGCGGTGGTGACGGCGGCAGTGGGGCAGGAAGGGGCTCGGGCCCGAGGTATGTTAGCGATTAACGGAGTTTTGCAGCGATTCATCTTGCAGCGGAGGGTGGAAACGTTGGAAGGGTTGTTTGCAGGCGCTTGTATTAATCATCCGGGCTAACACACCATTAACGTCCTCCTGCATTTTAAAGATGACAAATTTTATTTGACTTCTCTCAATCACGGTTCCCGGGCGGATTCGGGAGCCACTTAAATGCCTCGGATTTTCCATCGTTAGCTGTTACAAGGCGTGCTGCAGAGGCGGGAGGCAGGGCTCTGGGCCCCCCCCATTCAGTGGGGCAGGGTGCAAGGGGGTTCCCACTGCTGCCGGGCCCCAGAGGTTGGGGGGGGGGGCCCATCTCACCCCCTGCTTTGTTCTCTGGATGCAACCCCCCCCCCTCTTCCCCACCCGCTTTAAACAAGCACCCTGCACACATTTGCTAGTGATTACCCTGCCGTTAAGTCGGGCCTTGGGTAGGTCATGCGTCCCCTCCACCCCCCGATTTCCTCCTAAGTGCCGGTATCTGGGTGGGATCCCTGAGCCCTGCATGGGGCTGGGGGGTGCCAATGCCATCGGGTCTCACTTTGTGCCAGCACAGCATCAGCTACAGCTACAGCGCTCTACTCCCTCTGGTGATTCCCAGCCCTTAAACAGCTCTGATCCAGCAAATCACCAGACTGGGGTCATGCAGAAGAGCATCCCCCAAAATCCCCCAAAGCACTGCTGTGTGCAGCCTTCTTACAGCTGCATCCCATGGGATATGGGCGCTGCAGCACTGAGTAACCCTGGACCCCCTGAGCTCAGCCCCAGCCCACGCACTATCTTCCTGTACTCCCCTTCTGACAGCAGTCCCTGTGCGCGCTGGAAGGATTCAGCTGAGCAAATAATGGGATCGCTGCGTTGATTTTCCTTTGGAAAATCATTCTAATCTTTCGTATTTTAATAAAATAATAAAACTGGAGCCCTTTTCACTCCAACACCTTCTAAATCAAACCAGGCTGCCTTTGTCACGGCATCCAAATTTAGCACTTCTCCAACTTTGGGTGAGTTTCTTTAAATTTTGCATCTCCCGTTTGTGTTGGGGGGAAATGGCAAGCGGTTCAGATTAGGGGATTTATGGCTCATATTGCAGGAGGAACTCTGCTTCTCCCCACCTGTTTTCCTTCAAATCCTGCCTGGAGAAAGGCATCCTGCACATCGCAGTGGGGTGAGGCTATCGCTGGCCCCCGACACCCCAGATCCATCACCTGCCCTACACAGGGGCTGTGGTTTCAGCCCCAACCCTGGGGCAGCCCCTTATCAGCTCCCGGCGCGCGGCGGCCCAGGCTGTGCTGTGACTTTGACGCCAGCTCCACTCCCCCTCCCCTGCTCCCTTATCTAAATAGGAGTGTAAATCAGGGCCTTGGCAGATGCCCTGGCAGGACAGGGACTCCATAAAAAGGGGCTCTGCTCCAACTCTGTTTACATTGCAGCCCCGTAAAATATTCCCCTTGTCTTCCCTGCAGCATCCCGGCACTCGGCTGCGTCCCCACCCTGGGGTGCAGCCGGGCAGGATCCATCCCCAATGCCTCCCCACCCCCAGCAAGTTGTGCCCCCCGTCAAGCAAGTCATACCCCAGCTGCCCCAAACCCAGCATCCAAAAGAGCAGGGCTGTGCCAGCCCCCCCCGGGGCAGCAGGGCTGTGTCTGAAAGTGCCCCCGGATATTTATAGCACTCTCCTGAACCAGCGCAATAATCATCACTCAGCACCTTCCCAGCACCGCTGCTGCTCCAGGCTTTGGGAAAAGCACGGGGAAACTGAGGCATGAGCTGTGCTGTGCTTACAGAGGTGGGGTGCAGTGCCCCGTTTTGCTGCCCCGCTGCCACCCACCCCCAGGCATTGTCACCCCACCGATGTCCCACAGCCCCGGTGCCGCCCACCCCCTCCGTACAACGCTCCCACTTCAGCCATTCCCCCTCCAGCAACCCGATCTATTTATGGCCAACCCGGCACTGCCTTGTCTGGATAAATCAAACCGAAAACAAAGCTTTATGGAAAAAAGATTATTAAATTTTCCATGTGTTCCTGCAGGGATGCGCCAGGCGCTCGCTGTTTATTTTTTTCCCCTCTCCTCCGCGCGCGCTGTAAATGACAACTGTGTTTACAGAAGTTTTTATGTCATCAGAGCGGAGTCACAGCTCAGCTTCCTCTCCTGTGTATTTTATGTAGATGGATGTGTCTGCGCGGAACACTCAACCTAAACACAGCGCTGGTTTATAGGAAAATGTATTTATTTGAAAAATCGTAACTCACGATTTCGGCAAAACCGGGCTCCACATTTATTGCCGCTAATGGGGTGTGGCGGCCATAAATTAACCTGGAAAATTGCTGCGGCCAAATCAACAACGGCTCATTGTGCCGGCGGAGCGGGGCAGAACGGCCGAGCCCCAAAGACGTCCCATGTCAGTTTGCAGTGATGTTGGGATGCGAACAATAGGAGAAAGGGATGCAGTGACAGCCCTGAGCCCAAAGCCGTTCCCTCTGAGCCTCACTCAGCCTGAAATCAGGGAGCTCGGTGGAGGGGGATGTGCCACAAAGGGATTTTCTCTTTGCATTTCGTTACCTGCCGTGGATACACAATTCGTGATGATGGAAAAATGGGTCCGTGAGCTCCGAGTCGCAGCCCAGGTGCACAGAGAGCCTCTCTGCCCCACTCCATTCTTCCTCCAGGAGAAACTGGAGCACTGAAGCAGGAGGCGCTTTTCTACCCAAAATCCAGGTCTTTCCACCCAAATTCCATGCAGAGACCGTGCGGAGCCCCAGAGCCTCAGGGTCAGGGCAGGGGTGGCACTGCCGTCCCCCAGCCCTGATGTAGGACCCGCGGTGCCATCTGCCCATCGGCAGGGAGCAGTGGCCAAAGCCACCCCCTGGTGTCGGCACTGACACAAACCAGCGCCAGCCCCTCCTCCGGACGCTTTCCACTCCTGAAGCAAATTTACAAGGGCTCTAAAATGTCATGCTCCAGGGCATAAGCCAACTGCTAATGGCTGGGGATTGGGAAAGACATTTCCTCCATGCGAGAAGGATTGCATAATCGCTTATTAAGGCAGCTCCTGGCGTCTTCGGCCGAAGCATCTGGTTTGGGGCACGGCTGGAGCTGCACTGCTGGGGTTGGAGCTGCTCCCAGCGTTCACCCTGATGTTAGAGCAGGATTGGGTCGGTTCACACTCACACACGTGGGAAAAGAAGAGGGGCTACAGGCTGGAATCCCACTCAGGGAGAGGCTGAGCTGTAGCAGCTGCTGGGCACAGGGTGCTCCTCTGCTCCAGGTAGGTTTTGGAGTGAGGAAGGATGAAAGCAGCACAGGCCTCCAACACCACCCGGGAGCATCTGATAGCGCTGAGCTGCACTGTAGGCACTGGGAGTCATAGAGTCATTGGGGTTGAAGAAGACCTCCAAGATCACCAAGCGCAGCAGCTGACCCATCCTCACCATGCCCACTAAACCCCACAAGCCACATCTCACAGTTCTCAAACACCTTCAGGGATGGTGATCCCACCTCCCTGGGCAGCAGTGCTGCTAAATCACTGCTCTTTTGGAGGGAAAAAGTTTCTTACATCCAATCAGAGCAGTGCCCTGGGTGAAGCCCTCACAATGTTGCAGGGGAGCAGTGGGGTTGGTTTTCCTATGGGGTAGCCCAACACCTCCAAGGTGCCCCAAATCCTGCTCCATACCAAAATCTGGAGGTCAACCTCAGCTGTGTGGCTCAGCTGGATTCTCCTGCCCTAAGTTATCAGATTGCTGAAGATGGTGATATTTTGGGACCCCGTGTCCCACAAGCTCTGGTTTTATCTCTGCTCAGAACCTGGTGCAGTTTCCCGGTTGTCAGAGCAAGAAGTGGCTTTTCCAACCCAAACTGATAGGTTTCCCCATGGGCATCCTATGTGTCAGAGCAGCTCATGCAGCTCCTCAAACACAGAGAGGGAAAAAATTCAGATGAAGCCTCGTGCATAAAGCAGAGAAAAGGCAGATGCCACACATGTACTAAAGCAGCCAGTGGGCTCCAGAGCCAGAGGCAGGAAGCTAATCCAAGCAGAGGAAAAAAACCCAAAGAAACTCAGTTTTTGGAGAGTTAAAAATTAACAGGCGTCTGTTAGGACTTTTTCACAACTGAGAATTATTTGGGATCCGAGGGTTTTAAATAATTTTAGTGCTTTTTTCCACCCTCTTTTCTCATTTTATAAATGGGAGGTGGCAGAAGCAGGAGCGCAGCCTGAGCAGGACTGCGAATATTTTCCTTTTTAGGATGAAAGCTTTTTGGGGAGGAGGTGGTGATGGAGCTGGGGGTCAGTTATTTTTGTTGTTTCCTTGAGCTTTGGTCTACGGCCAAACAAATGGGGAGAAGAAATGGAAATCTGGAGGTTTGCAGAGCGGCTGTTCCTTTGGTTAAAAGAAAAAAAGCAAGTTTTTGTGCAGAAAATCATTGCTGTTCACAGCTTGTACCCAAACCTCGGCCACGCCACCGCTTTTATAAGCACAAACCTGTGCTATGTGGAGGGGAGCACTGCTTCGGGCTGTCCCAGCTGCTTGCTCCAGCCTTATCCCATTCTACAGCGCTGGAATGCGCTCCTGAGATACACAGTGGGAAAAGCACTGTGAGTCCATGTCGTGATGTGACCCCACTGTGGGCTCTGTGTGTGGCTCCGGGTGCTGAGCAGCACTGCAGATATGGGGAGTCCCACCCGGGGTTGGGCTGGAGATGGAAAAGTGAAAAGATCTGTATGGAGCAATGATTTTATTGCATGCCCTCACTGCAGCAAAACGGTTTGAAATCCAGCTCCTCCTGTAAAAATGCTGATTTTCCCCACCCACAATTCTCAAATAAGAAATGGAATACTTTGCTCTGAGCTGAAGACATTTCTGCTTTTGGATCCTTGCTTCCAAGGAAGTGATAATGAAGGGAGAGCAAGCCATCCCCAGTAAAGTGTGCTTAATCGAAACTCCAGTTTGCTGTTAAACTTTGCTGGGAAGCATTAGAGGTGGCTCCGTGCAAACCAACTTTTCCACTTGAGAAGACCTTAAAATTCAAACCAAACCAACCAACACGGCCATTTCTGCAGGAAGCATCTTGCTGGGGTAAAAGAAAGAGGTTTGTTTGTTCGGCGCTGTAAATGCCCATAATTGCACCAGGGATGTACAGAAGTTAGATGAGGAGAGGGGCACCGACGGTGCTTTGCCTGCTGCCCATGGCAGGCAGTGCTGGCAGAGGGCACAGGGAGCCCTGTGCTGGTGCAGCCGCACTGTGGGTCAGATTAGGGCACCTCACAGTGAACAGACTTTCCCAAGGAGATGCCACCAAGATCCTTCCATTAAATGTCAGTTTTCCACTATTACCCCTAAAGTAATCCCAGTGATTGCTAAGGCAGCAATACCTTATAGATACCATATAGATATGCAAACACAGAGCCCCCTGAGTGTAAGGGGCAGCATGCCAATCACTGCCAATGGGTCTGAGCAAGCCCAATGATTTGCAAGGGGCTGCGAGGCTGCGAAATCGCCCTTTTGGAGGCTTGTTGTTGTTGTTTTCTCGAGCTGAAACCGAAAGAAAAATCCTTTCTGAAGATGACAGCCTTAATTTACAGTGTCATTAACCAGAGCCGAAACCCAAGCTGGGCCGGGTCTCTTGTGTGCAGCGGCCCCCCCGCGCCTCGCAGCTGATCTGTCTCTGATTGTGCCAGATCTGCTGGTCCCGTCCCTGCTTCGCTCTTGTTTTTCTTCATATGGATGTTATTATTTAGCATATGGGACAAGGAGACTGATTCTACCCCCTCTCTCACACACATCCATACCAAACAAATGGAACTTCCCCAGTGTATTTGCGGGGGCTCAGACAGTGGAGATGGGACGCGGGGTCCAGCCGGGGGGAGCCATGCCTGCACCAGTAGGAAAAAACTCTGCAATAGGCAAAGCATCTCCTATTTGCCCCTAAGCTGCAGCTCTTCCTGTGCTGATAAGAAGCCCAGGAAGGCTCCCTGCAGTAGCGTGACACATTTTCCCCCCTCCTGGCCCAGAGGATGGGACTGGCTGCACGCCTCACTGGGGAAGAGCCCCAGGTGCAGACAGGGCTGGCTCCTCGCTGATCAGCCCTGCAGCCCTGCAGCTGAGAGCTTGCTGCTATCTGGGGCCATCGTGGCTCGAGATGCAGACAGAGATGCTGCAGGAGCCACGGGGCTGTAGGGCAGGGAAGGGTGCGGGGGAATCCCTAATCTGTGTGACATGGAGAGGCTGGGTGCTGGCCAGTTTCCCACACTACAGTGCTGTGGATGGTCAAAACCTGAGTCACCCACATGGCTGAGGCTTTTGGTGGCTGGGCGCTCTGCATGGAGCTGGGAGGGGGAGCTCAGGACCAGAGGGATGCTGTCACTGAATCATACAGTCATTAAGGTTGGAAAGGTCCTACCTATCTCAGCACACACTCAGCTTCACAGCAGGGTTTTCCCAGTTGGAGATCATAGAATCATAGGGTTGGTTGAGTTGGAAGAGACCTCAAAGCCCATCGGGTTCCAAGCCACCAGATCAGGCTGCACAGGGACCCATCCAGCCTGGCCTTCAACATCCCAAGGATGGGACTCTGATCACTCCCAAAGGCAATGAAGGACTCAGACATCTTCTGATTGCTCTCTCCAGGTGGCAAAGCGCCAGAACCCCTTTGCTGCCCACTGTCCTACTGTCCTCTCACCATGGACATGGACAGAAACAGGAGTCTGCTGCCAACCCACACCACCCAGCCCAACACATCACATCACTGAGCTGGCTGCAGGCCCATCCTGCACTCCCTGCACCACAGCCATTGGTGTTTTTCCTCTTCCTCTGTCAAATCCCCCATAAATTTCCCGTTGCCGGCTCCACCAGCGCCATGTTCCCATTAAACCTTCCAGCCTGATTACATCCGTCAGTGTCACCATCTGGGGCTGGAATGTGTCACCCTTCTCCAGAGGAGCCATTTATTTATATGGAGCAGAGCATTTCAGGACAAAGCACTGCGTTGGATCACATTGGGTCGTTTTTCCTGCGGTCGTGAGTGCCGATCCATCTCACAAGGCACGAGGGAAGCGCCGCCGCTGGATTCTTTCCTATTTATTTTTCCTAAACAGAGGGCAGAGGAGGGGGAGAGAAGCCTACTGGCAGCATCCTGCACTTCATGAAGTGCCCTGAGCTGAGGTTTTCTTTGCAAAATCCATGAATCTGGAGCAGAGATTTCATAGCATCCAGGTATTAGACACCATAATCAGACAGTAAGGGTTGAAGATTAAAAAGAACTCATGAATAACCGTGCATGGAGAAACTCTGGGCACTGGGACATCCCTGTCCTGGCTGTGGCATTTCCAGTTCTGCCCCTATGTGTGTCTGTGGGTATTGGGTGCAATGGGACCAAACCCTCCCATGGCAGCAGTGGAGGACTCTGCTGTCTTGTCCTGTGCTACCATGCCCTTGGGTGGAGACGTGTCCCTGGGAATAGATTTCCTGTTGTTTTTTCCCAAGGTACCTGTGCTGGCTGCTGCCAGAGGCGGACTCAGATGCGCTGGAAAAAGCCTTTCCTCGGGGTGCTGCCCGCTGACCTGCATATGGTAGGGGTGGGAGAGACAGTCAGTCTGTATTGCTTTGTTTATAAGAACATATTTGCAGTGATTGATGTCCGAGCTGTGGAAGTATGCTTGCAAGTGGGACTTTAAAACATGAATCAAACAATGTTTGGAATACGTATGCTGCTCTGTCAAACATTTGGAGTCTGCATAGCCTGCACGTCCAGAGAGAGGTATCAGTGCCTGCATAGAGGTGTCTGGTGGGAGAACGTGAGTCCTGCATGCAGACATGGGCATCCTCCTGTGCATCCCACGTGCGAGCACGGGCAGCCCCATACATTGCATCCTCCCACCCAGCATCCCCTCTCCGCACCGGCACAGGGATGCTGCTGCTGGGGATGTGTTGGGGATGGCTGTGCCGGGCGGTGTGTGCCGAGGTGTCCCGTTAAGCCCCGTCCATCACGGGACATTCCTTTTGGCGACGCTCCTTACTGCCAAATCATCCCCTGGGAGAACCGAGGAATGAAGCAGCCCCGGAGGACAGAGCTGGCTTGCAGACTTCCTTCCCCTTCAGATAACCCGTGTGCCCGTGGAGAGAAGAAAGGTCTGGAAGGGGCGGGCGGTAGCCAGATGTGCACGGTGCATGGAGAGCCTCGGCCGGAGCAGAACATGCTTCGGGTTAAGCCCCTGAGCTATCCCAGCTGCACCGGTATTAATGAAGCCCTCAGTAAATCGTGCACTGAACGCTCTCTTGATAAGGGCAGTGATGGTTCAGAGGAGATGAGAGGTCTTCACAGGGATTGTCTGTTTGTCCCGAAATCAGAGGACGCCCTCAGTGGTGCGTGGTGCTGGGTGTTGCTCCTGCCAATAAGTGACATTTCTAGCCCCAGGCTCAGGGAGGGCACCGGGACTGAGAGGGGCACAAGAATGCGTGTCTCCCCAGGATGAGCAGAATTTCCCTCCTCCTGTCTTTCTCAGAAGCTCTGCACTCACCCCTCCTCCCACCCATGCCTTTTATTCTCTTTTTTTTCCCCAAAAAAAGCCATTGCAAATCTATTTCCAATGGGTGAAAACCAGAAAGAACTCAGTTCCCCCACCTGAGTGCGGAGTCCCTTTCCCAGTGAGCAGAGTCCCCTCTGCAGCACTCGGCTCTCGGTGCCTTTTAGCCCAGCAGAGATTTATTCACTTCACGGGTATTTTTAAAAGGTATTTTCTTTATAGCCGGGCTTCTCCTGCTTAAGAGAGATTAGGAGATCGTATTTCATGACTTCTCGTGGATTCCCGTTCCGAAGCCCTAATGAACTATGGGTGAGTGCACGCCGTAATCCAGTCTGTGCAGCAGCTTGTTAACCGCGCCGGTTCCATTCTAACAGCTGCTGCGTCCCATCGCACCGCTCCGACTCGCGGCGGCACCGCACATCACAGCGCCGTGGTGCTTTGCAGTGGGCACAGCGTGAACACGGCGGTGATGCTGGAGGGGTCCTGAGCTGTGCCCGCTGCCCTCCCTAATGGAAGAAGAAAGGAGCAGCGCCGTGAATGCCCCGGGGTGAAGGAAGCCAGCCGAACCCCACCGAAATGTTTCTTTGTCTTGAGAAGTGTCAGCAAAAGAGATTCCCTTTGAGGATAGGATTGTGTTTGCAAGATTCCAAACCCCTCATCTGGACAATAACAGCTTCTGTCTAAGGGAGTGGTCCTGTAAGGCACCGGCCGAGCCTGCAGCGTTACTCTGCGAGAGGGTAACGAGGGCTCTGGTGCTGATAAAGCTGCAGTGCCGGGGAGATGAGTGTGCACGGGCAGTGCATGGCACAGCGATGGGGCACCCGATGCTGCCTGCAGCCCTATGGGGCTCTGAGTCCAGAGGAGGAGCCTGGATGGATGCTCAGGGAACCAACGCCACTGGGGACTGCTGATGATCTCATTAGCTCACGGGAACACCAGAAAATAATTGCTCATGGCTCAATGCAGTCCATCTGTGTGGGATTTTCTCTGTCAGAAGTGCACACGGGCTGGTTTTAATGGTTTTCCATGTTTTTAAGCTAAAACATTTACTAGCACCGGAGCACGGGCAGAAATCAGTTCCAGCCATCGGCACACAGAGGGGATTTGGAGGCACAGTTCTCTGGGTGACTTTGTAACAGGGTTCACACAAACCCTCCTGCCCACAGCACACGGGTAATTGATGCTTTGGAACACTCTGAGGCCCTGGGAGACATTGGAAGTGTGTTTTACAGTATTCACTGTTGTGATGCATAAAAAAGCCATGAGTCAGGCCAGCTATGCTCCTGAGACTGACTTAAAATTATTTACACACACACACATACACACACCCCTTTTTAAGTGATCGCATTGAAAGCTTTTCAAAATGTTGGTTTTGTTTGTTGTTGTTTCTTTTTTTTTTTAACAAAAGCTGGTTTTTTCCCATAGCCACAGAACCTCAGCAGCCCCGGTGCAAGTCCTGCACACAGTGATGCAGGGGGTGCTCGAGGCTGCAACAGAACCGCTCAGAGCAGCACTCAGTTTCTCTAATTCTGCTGGGAATTGGGGCACACTGCACCAGCACAAGGAGCTGCCCCATGCTCGCACCTGCCCTATCATTTTCTCCCATGCAGTAAATATGAGCTATGCATTCACTGCAGCTCCCCAGGAATAAAGTGCACAGGGTGAGCATCCCAGGACTCAGCACAACACCCAGCTGGAAGCAAATCTGGCACCTGGGCTGGGAAATAACCCTGCTACCCCTTATCGGGTGTGCAGGCTTAATCCCTCCTCAAGTGGCACGGAACAGCCGGCTCCTGCACAGGGCTTTGTTCAGCCACATCCCAAAGGAATCACTGCACCCCCAGTGTGTGGGTGCTGAGACAAAGCAGACCCCGTCCTTCTTGCTTCTGGCTGCTGTTGGAAACACAGATCCCGAACCCAGCCCAAAGCATTTCAGCTATGCCCTGCGCGGGCCGGAGAGAGGAGCCTGCCTTAAGTGGGCAAAGGATTGAGGAGTCGCTGCCTCCGTCCCACCAAGGGCACAGGAGCCTGGCTGCAGGCTCTGCACAATGCAGACTGGGCGCTCAGCTTTGCACAGCAATGACAACCCATGTGCAGGGTGTTCCTACAAAATCATCTAGCCCTGTGTGATGGGAGGGTGTGCTGGGGGTTATTTAGAGAAGGGCTTTCGCTTTGGAGATGGGGCTGCTCTCCTTTACAGGAACTCCCAACTGCTGCAATATTCCCAGTTTTTAGCCCCCAGAATGCTGCAGTATTCCCAGTTTTTAGCAGCCAGAGAGAGATCTGCTTTCAGGAAGCTGCAGAGAAAAAGCAGTTTTTGAAAAAGCAACTCTGTCACAGGCTTACAGCAGCAAAGGGGAGGCAGCCCTCAGCATTCCCTGACCACTCTGCTGCTCTCTGCAGCACTGCTGTTTTCCACTCACCCCTGATCACGGGGCTGAGCCTGAGCTGTGCACCTGCCCAGGCTGCAGCCAATCTGGGCACAGGACCCATGGGTTTCCATGGCACAGGAACCCTGGTTTATCCTTTATTGGGATCACAGGGTCCTGTCGACTTGCAATGGGAAAAAGCAGAGAAAACAGTAAGGACACTGAGAAGTGCTTTAGGTGACTCCAGCAGGTTTGGGATTTTTTGTTTTTAAGGAACTACCTTCCAGCTTTGAACCGTTTTTGATTTAACTGCTTAAATGACAAAAAGTGAATTCATTGCAGAGAGGGAACATCTCTGGGACACAAGGAATGAAATCACCTTTGGAAACAGCTGAAACGAAGCACCGATGCCATCGCCCCATGTCTACCCCCAGCCTCACCAAAGTTTGGATTGTAATTTATAAAGCACTTTGTTCAGCCCCAGCTTTACATTTTTAATAGTGAATACAGTGACTGGGAAGGGGGTGACCCCACCAGAAGGGACTGAGCCAAGGCAGGGGTGGGTGGCACATATCAGGTGGCTCTGGGGGTGGTGACTGGGCCCAGCACCACTGTTTTTGGGATGCTTGGGCCATTGCCAGCATGTGCCCATGTTGGGCATCTCCAATGCACAGTGGTGACAGACAGCAGGGCCACGAACAGCACCCGCCACCGTTGCTCCGGCTCATGTCCTTTCACTGTGCATTATATAAATAATATAAATAACTCGTCCTCGGACTTCAAACATGCCACTTCAGATGTATGGCGGGAGATTACAGAGTTTGTTAAAGCTCAGGTCTTCCATCATCCGGGCAGCTCCGAAGCTACTCACAAAAGTACAGATCAATGCTTCAATTTTATGGGAGGCTTGTCCCATGTGACCAGACCCAAATCCCTTATTTTATGGCTTGCTTATACATTCCTGGTGAAAAACGGTTTACATTTTGGGCCCCGGGAGCTCTCCTAAATCAGCTGCCAGGTTTTTGCAGCTGGTAGCAAAGGGAAGCGCTGTCATCGGGCTGCCCGGAGGTGAACAAACGAGCCGCCAGGCGCGGGGCTGACATCCCACCCTGCTCCCTGGGATGCTGCGTATGAGGACTGCGGTGTCGCAAGGGGACACCCGCAAGAGACCCCAAAGCTTCAGGGCTGAAAGGGTTAACACAGGGCTGGAGAGTTGGGAAGGAGTGTGGCTAATCCTCCTGCTCTGGCGCTGCTAATTATTTGCTGATTCAGCTGCTGAGCTGAGCCCAGACCCAACGCGGGGCTCTGCTATCAGCACTGAGATGTGCTGGGCTCCGTGCGTGGCTTTGCCTGGTTTCTCTCAAGAGCCCGAGCGCAATGCCCTGAGCTGTTGCACTGGCTTGCAGGGAAACTGAGGCACAGGTATGGCTGTCTGGGCGGAGGAGCAGAGCCCCTCCCATCTGCCTGCAGAGCTCCGTCCTTCTCCTTCACTGCTGACCGTGTCCATGGGAAACAGGCAGTGGGGTGCCCAATGCCACCCCCAGGGCAGCCCCAGTGGCACAGTGAGATGGGGACATTCCTTTAGGCACAGAGAGCTGCTGCCTTCACAAACCGCATCATTTTATAGTATTACGGAATCATTAAGGCTGGAAAAGACCTCCAAGATCAACAAGTCCAACCTCAGTGCAGCCCCACTATGCCCACTGCCCACATCCCTCAGTGCCACATCTCCACAGTTCTGGAACACTTCCAGGGATGGTGATCCCCCCACCTCCCTGGACAGCAGTACCACTGCATTACCACTGTTTCAGGGAATAAACTTTTTGCTTCCCTCCTTAATGAGCAGAACGAGCTTCCAGTCTGTTCTGTACTGTGCAGCAAGCAATGTCCCCTGGGGTCACCACTAAATCCACTCCAAATTCCATAAACCTCCCTATGTAGATATGGCACTTGGGGATACAGTTCAGTAGGTATGGTGGTGATGGACTGGCAGTTGGTCTTAGATGGTCTTAGAGGTCTCTTGCAGCCTTAATGATTCTATGATGTGATGCAGCTTGCGAAGGTGGCAGCTCTCTGCATCTAACTGCACCCTGCCCCGAGCAGCCCCAGTAGAGCTCAGCTGGCAGGAACGCAGCAAATGAGGTGCAAACCTGAAGGGATGTTTGGACATGACACAGCAGGCACACTCCATTCCTCCTGGCTCCTGCTGCAGGCACAGAGAGCAGGGAACCCCACTGTCCTTCACATGGGGTTTATCTCCCATGGGGCTGTTGCAGGATTCCCCTGGGTTGATCGTTCCCCTGCTGAAAGCAGCCCTGGAAAGCAGAGATGGAAGCACCACCTGCTATCCAAACATATAACAAGCAGCAGAACAAGGCAGGTTGCTCATGTCATGTTGTATCATATTCACATCCAAACCCAAAGGCAGCCGTGCTGCCCTGCTCTGCCCACGGCCAGAGCAAGGCCTGCAGTGAGATGCCAGGAACACTCCTAATAATGGAGAAACAGGGAAAGCAGACAGCATCCTTCTGCTTCTGGAGATCTAGAGGTTGGTTCTTTTTTCCTTTTGCAAATGGGTAACTTCATTTGGGAAGGAAAAAAAAAAAAAGAAAGAAAAAAAAAGCCACATTCATCTTGCTTTGAAAAGGCTGTAAATAAATCAATTCACTCCCAGGGATAAGCTCTCCCTTCTCTTTGCGGTTGACTCCTGCCAGTGCTAATTGGAGCCAATAGGCACATCAGGAGGGGAGCAGCCCCCTTTACAGGCAACACTTCAGCCTGGAGAGCATGTTTACAGCCTCATTTCAAAGCTGTAAGGAGGAGGGATCTGTCATAAACCCTGGCAGCTTTCGCTGAGTGAATGGTGCTGCTAGAATGTTTAAAACCCATCATTTGGGTGGAAAATATAGAAAACACATGTGTTTCCAGGCTAGCTCTGTTCAGCTCCCAGCCTGGTTTGTGGAAATGCAGCTGGTGCAGTGCTTTGGCATGGGGAGACCTGGGTGTGGGGTGGGGGCACTGATGGGGCTGATGGCCTCACCTGTGACTCCCACTCTGCCCATGGGTGGGACCCCTATAAGATGCTACACCTGGTTTTACTTCCTTGATATATCCTGACCTCTCTGCAGCTCTTTCATAGGCTCTGCCCCACCATGATGCTTGGTAGAAGCCCTTCAAGTAAGCTATGCTACACCCTGAGACTTCAAGCTTTACCTGGTAGGTCCTGGGGGAAGTGGTTTCTATGAGGACTCCAGGATTTCTCATGCTTCTTGTTTGGTTGGGTTTTTTTTTTTCGAGGAGACTTATTCTCCATACTCTGCTTATCCCATCCCTGCAGGTTTTCAAGGAAAAGATGAATGTGGCACTTGCCCACATGGTGGGTATAATGGGAGTGGGTTGGTGTTTGGGCTGCACAGTCCTACTGATCTTTTCCAAACTTAATGATTCTATGACTTTTGAGGTTCTTGAAGGCATTGATTTAGAAGATACCTTTCCACATTAAAAAAGACAGTTTACTATTTACTTCTCCAAAACAATATGTATAATGATGAAACTCCATAACCTAGTAAAGTCACTTTTGGGATTACTTTTATCTGAAGAAAATAAGAGATTTCCTGCCCTAAAGATGCCAGTAAGGTTTATAGGGAAACACATTGCGTGCTGTTGAATTGCTGCTGCCACCAGGGTGAAGGATCTGTGCTCTGCTTTTGGGCACAGGAAGGGATGAGCACATCCCCTGGGATTGGAGGAGTAACCTGGACCAGCCCGATGGACAGATGGAGCTCCAGCAGCCAACTAGTCTTTAGCTCTCAAGGACAAAACGAGTACAAATAGTCAAACAATAAACAAGGTCTTCATTGCACGGACCCCACAGTGGTGCCTTTTGCCAAACCCTTTAGCACAGGAGTTACTGGAGCAATTGTCCACCCTGTGGGGTTGGGACCTCTGTTCCAGTGCAGGAGGGAGCAGGAGCTGGCAGGGCCCCAGCAGGGACACAGCCCTGCCATGCATCGCCCCACGAAGACGGATGGCTGCCAGCCTCCCTAATCCAGCCACTTCGGAGAGATTGTTTGTTCTCATCCTGTTTGAAATGGCTTCAAAGTGGCTCCAGTCTAGACTGTGCCAAGATAAATTACAAACCCGAAGCGCTGATATAAACCATAGGGGAAGGAGTCATTTGCTCTAATGTAATTAAAACAAGATATCATAATGTATGTAAGTATGTATATGTGCAGGCATGCTCCCTCCTGGCAGGATGCAGCAGGACACTGCTCCAGTTCCTCTATGGTGGGGGGGCTCCTGCCCATATTTAAGAGGTGGTGAGCAGGGAGGCCGTGCCCCCAGCCTATCAGGTTGTGGTGGGAGTGGTGACATCAGCAGTGTGGGTATAAATGGGGGGAGGTCACTGAAAAAGAGGATGGAGAAATGAAACAGATTTCTAATTCAGTTAAACTTCCTGCCACCAAATCTACGTTAACAATTCTAATTTGGAGTAATCTCGTTAACAAATGGAAGCAAGAGCCTCTGATGAACAGTGCTCATATAATTTTTTTAAGTTTAATAAAAAAGAAGTTCATGACCATTAATTTTTCAACCTGTCCTGACATCCAAACACAGCTCAACAAAGTGAAGTTCCATGAAGAAATGGAGGCAATTATCAGCTCAGGTGTGTGTTTGCCTTGATAATTAGGTGTGTAAACAACTGAAAGTTATTGTGCATAAACTGAGGCAATTATTCCTCCTGTTACTCCTGAAATGCTTTATCATGGCTGATGCAGGCAGAGTGATGCTAATATGGGCTTTCAGAGGTGGATGGAGCACAGTTGTGTCTGGGCTCTTGTTTTCATAGAAGTTGGAAGGGATCCCTAGAAGGCATCTGGTCCAACTCCCATGCAATGAACAGGGACACCCACAGCTCCGTCAGGTGCTCAGAGCCTCTCCATCCTGATATCCATCCCATCTGCCACCTCTCTGGGCAACCTGTACCAGTACTTCACTACCTTCATTCTAAAGGAAAAAATTTTTTTCCTTAGATCCAGTTTAAATCTCTCCTCTTTTAGTTATAAACTATTTTTCCTTGTTCTGTCACAACAGACCCTGCTAAGTTGTCTGTCCGTCTGTCCCATTCTTTTCTATAGCCACCCTTTAGATACTGAACAGTTGCTCTCAGGTCTCTGCACAGCTCCAGCTCTCAGCCTGTCCTCATATGGGAGGTGTTCTGTCCCTTGGATTTTCCGTGGGACCAGCCCTATATCTGCCACCTGGTAGCTCATGAACTGGTTGCCAAAGCTCCTTGATGGGACGATTGCTTGTGGAAAACAAGTGGCCTTTATTATTGCTGGCAAATCACTTGGAAGAAATGCTCATGGGTAGTTTGGTAGCCTGGAGAGGTAAGGCAGCCTGAGATGCTCTCATGCACAGCCATGAGGGTTTTTTTCCTGCCTGGAGCAGGGCTGGTGCTTTTATTGGGCTGTGACCACCCCAGGGCAATGTGCTCAGTTCCTTGCCAACATCGCAATTACATCCACAGAACTAATTGGAGCCACACACACAAACTGTGGCACCACGTTCTGCCTGCGTCCTCCCCCAGGGCTGCCCCAACCTCCTGGTACCTGCCTGGGCTCAGCGGACACACAGATCCCAGCATGATGCTTTGAAGTCCCTGTGGAGAGCAGTTGTTGTTTGTGTTGTGGCTTATCGCTCCGCTCTTGACCACGTGGCCCTGCTGCCAGGGACCAGCAGGGCTGATAAGGGTGATGGATGGGGATGGTGCTGGCTCCACTGTGGCCCCACTGCTTCCTGGAAGCTGGGGTAGCCCGGTGCTCTTCAAGGAATGTGGGACTGAGGAATAGGGAGCTCCCAATGCTGGGGAGAGTGTAAGTGGCTCCATGCCCAGATGAGCACCTTGATTATGGATTTTGACACTGCTCAAGTGTTGGCCTGTTCTACATCCCCGTATCCACAGTGTAGGGGGGGTGGTGCAGACCCAAACCTGCAGCCTGGTTGGTGGGAGGAGGCAATCCCCCAACTTGCTTCAGTCAAGATCAGCAGCATCCTCTGGTCCCCACTGTGGGGTGAAAAGGTTGCCCTGAAAGGTAGTGGATGTTCCATCCCTGGAGGCACCCAAGGTCGGGCTGCATGAGCACCTGATTGAGTTGTAGCTGTCCCTGTTCATTGTTGGGAAGTTGGACCAGATAGTCTGCAGGAGTCCTTTCCAACTCAAATGATCCTATGAGGAAAGGGGCAACGGGGAGAACACCACAATAAACAGGTGGTGTGGAGCAAGTGTTTGGTCCTCTCTGGGCACACCAGGGCAGTGCTTTGGGTTAAGTGATGTTTCCTGGGGCTGTAGCAGGGCTCTGAACATCCAGCTCCATTCCATGTGCCATGGTGGCTCCAGCACTGAGATGTCCCTAGGTTTAGGGCGTCCTGGCAGGGAAATGAGGCTGCATCTCATCACTTCGTACCAGGGTGTTCCTGGCCTTTAGAGAAGCTCTTTGCAGCAATTTTCAGAGCTGCGCAGCTCTGAACTCTCTCTGTGGGTCAGCTTGTGTTCCTGGTTCAGTGCAAGCCAAGAGAAACATTTTTGTGTAGCTACCGCAAGGATCGCAAAACAGTTTCTCAGTGATGCCATTCTGGCTTCTCTCCCCCACTCTGATTTTTTTTTTCCTTCCCTCCACTTGTCCCAGCCCTCCCATCCTCCTGTATGTCATTCCCATCTTCTCTCTCCCCACTGTGCCATGGAGGACTCAGTGTCTCTGCTCAGACCACTCAAAGCAGCCATCCCCAACCCCTTCCCACAGCAGGTTTCTGAGCTCTGTCCCATCTAATGGGCAGGTTTGTGTGCTGCTGTGAGCCCACTTCCCATTGCATCACTCATAGATTTGTGCAAAAAATGAATGTGGGACAAAGCTCACTAATTGCAGCACCTCGGGCAGCCAATGCAAAAGTGGGATGCCTCTCCACACCAGCCTCGTTATAAGGGCTTCTTAAATGAAGGCTGTGCTTGTAATTAAATAGCTATACCTTGGCTTCCAAACACAGGAGGAAAAAGCAGTTTGGGAATGTATTAAAACGGGTTTTGGCAGGTCTCCTGGATTTAGAATAATGCGTGGATTTGGGTTGTTCCATTTCAAATATGTCAGGTTGCTTTTAATGGAATTAAATAAAGATGTGGGTGATGAGGATGGCAGCCCTTCCCTGGATGCCTTTCCCTCTCTGGCTACCTCTGGGTAACTCCAGGCTCTCAGCACATGTTTGGTAGCACTGTGTTTGCTGTGCTGCAATCTGTGGCTGACTCTGCTGATAAGTCCCATTAATGTCAAATTTCCCAAAGTTTTCCAGTCCAGCTCCTGGTTTTACACACGCCTCCTTCATTCCCCATTGTGCACATGTTCCAGCTGTGGCTGCTTGGAATGGACGCACAGCTCCTCTCCAGCTGCCTTTTCTGCACTGATGCCATGTTATAAAGGTTTTTCTTCCTTAAAAGCAAAAAAAAAAAAAAAAAAAAAAGGTTTCCTTAGGTGCTGTGCTGTCACTCCCACCCTCCTGCCTGGCATGCAACATGGGAGTTGTATAACAGCTGTTTACTGATGTCCACAGGGAGAAGCACCATTTGAGAAAGATGGGAAAATCTGACACTACTTTTACTCCACGAAAACAAACAAACAACAAAACTTAATTGCTTTGCAGACAGCAGCTCTCGTGCTGGGGAGGTTTATCTCAGCAATAGCAATCAAGGCTCCTGCTTGGACATGGGCAGCTGCTGGGGGGCAGCCAGCAGTGCTCCAAAACGTCTCCTGATGTCAGTGGGCAGCTGAGAGTGGGCAGGAGATGTGCAAGCAGAAGGATTACAGGGGGATAGGGGAAAAGCAGCAGGGAATGCGACCCAACTCCTGTGCTTGACATAAGCATTTAAGCCTTTGGTTGGGATCTGGTGATAGCAGAGGGCTGGAAAGCGCGCTGCTTTTGTGGTTAAAGGTCCTTTTGTCGGTCCATAAATCCCGAGTGAGCTCTGTTTATTCTGTTTACTGCAGTTACCTAACCCGTGAGCTGCTGTGTAAATCATGGCACGCAGTGATTTAGAGTGGAGCTGCTCTGCCCGTGGCGTGCGCGGCGCATCCCTGGCCAGACCCCCACGCAGGCGTCCCACTCCTCCAGAAGCCAGCAGATAAGGGCAATAAAAGCCACAGCTCTCTTGCAGCACTACTACTGCTTAATTATTTTTGGCAGGATTGAGCGTTGCTACTAAGGGATGGAAAGAGGAACCTGAGCCTTACATATTTTATTTATTTATTTTTAAGGAAGCAGCAGTCATTTCCCCAGGCTCCTCATTGCAATGTCCCATTTCCATTTCATCACCCCCTGGGGACCTCAGGGTGCTGCTCTCTGATGGGATTCCTCCACACTCCCCATGGGGCAGCGGCTGGCTGAACCTTCTCACCTGAGAGCTGCTCTTGTTTCGATGCAGGGAGCAGGATAAGGAGGAGAGGTGCAGATCACAGCACCGGCTGCTCCCTGCCAGCCCCGGGGGGAAAGCAGCTGTCAGTGGGAAGTGGGGAGGAAGAGGATTTGGGCAATTGATTGTAGGGGGTAAATCAGCTTTGATAGCACAATGCTGGCACTACAGGCTTGGATCTGTGGATTTGGTGATGAAGGAGGGATGACTCAGAGCTGCCAGCCCATGGCACAGGGGGGTCCCTGCTTCCCACCCCCAAGTCCCTCCAGCCCTCTCTCCTCCCTCCGTGCTGAGGCAGCCACAGGATCCCCTTGGCCTTCTCTGTTCTGGCATTACTGCCAGGTTTGATGCAAACCATTGCACTTCCCTGAGCCCTCCCTCCAGGAGCTCCAGCCATCTGCCTGCGTGAGGCTCCGCTCCCCAGGGAGCAGGACAGGGGCTTGGCCTGGGTCCTTGCTGTTTAGTCTACCCATCAGATTGGTGACGAGGAGTCTAGCAGCTGGCAGATAGTGCTTTTCTAATTGCCACGATGGCGGCTTTGAGCTGTTCACCCAGTGGCTCTTTAAATCATAAAGAAGCAGGGAGGGTGATTGGCAAGGGGTTGGGTGAACAAAACTGCATCTCTGGTGTTGAAGTTTCAGCATCTGGAGACAGCTCTCTTCTGACCTCAGAGGGATTTGGGGCATTGAACACTGGGGAAAATAAAGTCAAGGTGCAGATGGGCAAGGGACAGCATCTTCTTGGTAAGGCAGATTGCCTTGAGATTCAGTGTCCAAAAATCTGGATGTGCAGCGATGCCTCAGCGATGTGCAGACATGCAGATGTACATGCATTTGCTGGCTTTGGGAGTGGCTGTTGTCAAGCACAAAGGAACTGGTGAGGAGCATTTGCTATAGGGTCAGGGTCCACATCCAAAGACCGTGCTCTCCATTCAGCCATGGCCAAGGAAAAGCTAAACAGAGGTGAGACAGAGATGCTCAGATGGACCCAAATTACCCAAAATGTATTAGCAAACCAAGAAATGTTCTTCAGGGCATTGGGTTTCCTTCCTTTAATGATGGCACCAACCCCACTGCAGGATCCCACAGTGCTCAGGGCTTGGAGGAGCCAGCAGGGCTGATAAAGTGAATGACTTGACCTCACCAAAGGTTTTATCTTCTCTAGAGGCAGCGGAGGGGGAACATGATAAGAGCCTCCCCAAACCTTGGAGATGACAGTGATAAATTGCTCCTTGGGTCTGCTGGAGCGAAGCCAAGTTGCAATCAACTTAATTTGCAAAGAGAAAACTCAAAGGTTAGATATTAAGACAGTTGTTCAGTGTGCTGTGGGAGGATGGTGAAGCCTGGCCCTGGTTACGTGAAGGCTATTCCAAGCAAGCTGGGCAAAGCAATGTGGGGAGCAGCCAGGTGTGCTTGTGGGGTTTGGAAGGATTTGGGACACTAAGCAACATGGTTTGGTGGGCATGCTGGTGATGGGCTGATGGTTAGACTACATAACCCTGGTGGTCTTTTCCAACTTTAGTGATTTTATGATTCTGTGATTCTATCCTTGTCCTGTATCCCTATTCCCATAGCTCAGTCTCTCTCTGTATCGGCCATCCAGATTGACCCAAGCTATCTATCTCTCTGGGGAACCCCTGTTATGGTAAAGCCTGAATCCTACAGTGCAGCTTTTGCTCCATGGTGGGGCAGGGACCTCCACGATATCCCTCACCTCAGCGCACTGCTCTGAAGGTGGCAGTTCTGAGCCCGGGAGAGGGAAGTTGGGAGGTTTCAGACACTTACAAGCTGTTTTATAGGAACTGTCAGAGCCTTGTTTTGGGCTGGTGCCTTTTGGCTTTTGAAGGAGAAAAATTACAAGGAGACTGAGGTTTACTAAAACCCCAAACCTGACCACTCCTGCAAAAACAAGCCTGCTTGTTCCAGGCTGGGTTTTATGGCTGTTGTCTGTATGTGGTAAAAACTTCATGGGCAGCATTAGAACAGTGAGGCTATTGCATATCCCAAACTGCGTGTTCACGGGTGTGTTACTGATTTGCTGAAGCTCTGAGTTTGGAAAGTTTTCACTCAAACGAAGAGGGTGGGAGGGGTTCTCGTTTGATATTTTCATGACTCTTTCCAAGTGAAGTTGGACTTCCAGTTAATAGAATGAATGAAGACAATCAAGAGAAAAGCACTTTTCCTCCCTTTTTGGAGCTCCCACGAACGAACCGGTGGTTCCGATGTGCTGAGATGACCCAGGAGAACCCGGTGGGAGCAGCACGGGTCGGCTGTGCCCCCCCCTCTCCTCCCCCACCCAACCCCTCTGCCCCAACCCGGGATCAGGTGCGGGCAGTGCGGGGATGCGGCGAGGCTGTAGCACCATCTGTTGGCAGCAAGGGAAGCAGCCGGCACCAGCGGAGGTGGTCATTCAGTGCAACGCAATTTAATGCCTTGCAAACCACTGCGATTCACTGCATGGTGTGCAATACGATGCGATGCATTTCGCTGCGATATGCTGCACTGGAATGCAATTCAGTGCAAGGCAGGCTCTTGTGGATCCAGAGGGCTTTCCGGGGTTTGGCAGCTTTTAGGAGCCAACTGGAGCAGAAGGCGTGCTGGTGAGGAGCAAGGTGGGATGGCTGGGCTTGTCACAGGTGGTGTCAGGGCATTGCAAGGCTCAGGGCAGGTGAGATCTGGGGAAGATCTGTCACACACTCCTTGGTTCCCAGGTGGGGGGTGAGGGACGATGCTATAATTCATTCCCCTGTGATTGGGGTGGTTTGTGAGGCTGCCTCAGGACCTGCCCTCCAGCCTCCTCTGCCTCACTTTGTGACTCGGTACGTGGCTTCGCCTCCATATGGTTTCCATCTTGTGGGCTAGCACTTATCGTTGCTGATCCTTTTGAAGTTTTTCCCAGCCACCAGATTTTCCCATTTCTCTCAAGCCGTGATTTATGCCCTGTGTGCATCCTCCCGTCCCAGGGCAACGAGTAGAGCAGAGGATCTGCCAGTGGTGTTGAGTACTGTTGTTTGTGCTGACTCTCCCACCACTCACATCACTGCGTTGGGGTGGATGGGTCACTGCTGGGCACAGCCTGGCAGTGTCCTGCTCAGAGACACAGAGGATGAGCTGCACGCTGATGGCATATTGCTGGTAACAGTCCTTCCCTGGCTAAGGGAGTTATAATGAGGAAAAGTCCTGTCTTTAGAACTACGTTTCCTAATGAGAGGCAGTTTCCATCTCTGCCCTGTCCTGAGTCATCCTGGGAAGCAGCTGGGCACGGGTGCTCTGAAGTGAGGTCAGAGCTCCCAAACTCAACTGCTGGATGTGAGACCTCCCTGGACATGGACAGGACATCATCTCCTGGCACCAAAGCCAGAAGCAGAAGTAAAGGCAGAGATGAGGGCTGTGAGGAGAGGGAATGGCTGCAGGGGTGAAAAGCATCCCTGAGGCCCACTGCCCTACACAGCGTGGTTTGGTGCCAGCTGGGGAGTGAGGAGCTGAGATTTGGGGAAATGGGAGGAAGGAATCAGTGCTCACCTGCTCTGAGAGCAGAGGACGTGGAAATAAACAAACCAACAACCAAAAAAAAACCAAACCACTCCGTGGAAACCCACTGAAAATGGGATTTATACATATTTCTGGGCCGACAGGCTGGAGGCTCTCTGCAAGTGGCTGCCTCCCAAGCGAACCCTCAGTTCCCGCAGGTAAAACATTGGCATTTTGGAGACGGAAACGCCTTCTGTTAGGCGCTGTAGCTTAAAAGAACGATCCCAGTTGAACAGATCTGCGCTCCGGGTGTCCGGGACGGGCGGCAGATGGCAGCAGAGCCGGGCTCAAGCTGTGCCTGCCTTGCTTCAGGCTCCCAAATTCCCTCCTCACTCGGCCAGGAGCCAACAGCGGCATTGCTGTCCCGCCAGAGCGCCCTTGCAGGGAGAGAGACCTTCACCGGCTTCTGCCCGCCCCAGCTGCTTTGTCTGCAGCAACCCAGCACTGGGCAATTAAACCCGCTTAGAGCTGCTCCCCGATCCACATCCTGAGTGATCCCGAGTCGGCCACATCTCAGATTTGAGGGGATTCTGTGGGATGCGGTGAGGTACCCAGAACACCCCTCCCTTCCCTATCCCTGGGTCTCTTCACTGTCAGAAGGATTAAACCATTCCCATCGCACTCCTGGCGCCTTTGCTGGTGGTATTTGGTCCCTCTCCATAGAGAGCCCTGGGGACCTGTTCCCTCAAACGATTTTTTGGGTGTAAAGAAGAGTAAAGCACCAAGCCATGGTGATGAAAATGGGCTTAACGTGTATTTTTTGTTCTGGGGTATCTGCCCCCAGCCAGAGCCACAAATCCTTCACGTGGTACCCAGGGATGGGTGATGGCAGGAGGGTTGGGGGAATTGAGGAATTGCCCTTGGAGCTGCCTTGTTGACGGGAGGGGAAATTTGTTGAGTCATGGTTTGGGGCTGGCAAACCTCCAGTACTTCACAACCAGCTGGGAGGAAGCTTGGGGTCGTGCCACCCTGAAGAAAACAGTAGGAGAACAAGCTGCAGCCCTGACAGGAAGCTGGGAGCATCTTTGCCTGGCTCTTGAAGCCCCCTGCCAGATTAAAACAAAATGGGGAGGGGGAAAAGCCTGCTGTGCAAGCTGCCAGGAGGGCAGGCACGGGGCAGGATCAGACTGTGCCCAGAGACATGGGGTGGCTGCAGAGCAGGGGGCAGGCCTTGGCCATAGGAACACACAAAGGCCATATCTGAGGCATCCTTTGCCTGCACCAGCATCTGCCTCTGTGGGAAATTCCCCCTGATTAGATGCACTCCCCCTTTCTAGCCAGCTCTGCCTCCTGGGGCACAAGTTATCTCTGGTGCTTGGGTCCCAGGTGCCGGCATCACCCCACCCAGCCTGGCTGGCCCCAGATGCTGCTGAGGGCTGGGGCTGCCCTCTCCTGATTACAGCTGCATGAGGCTGCTTTTATCATGGGCAAAGCGCTGCTGGCTCATTCATTCCCTCCAGTTGTCCCTCTGCTGCCTGGAGCCCCGTGCTCAGATCCCACTGCACTATCTCCTCTCTTCACGTGAGCTGCTCTATTTGCAGCCTGCCTATCTGCAAAGCAACACTGAGCAGGATGGGGGCCCTGGCCTCTGCCCAAAGGAAGGTGACATTTGCCACTGTCTGGGGAAATGGCTCTTCCAGGCAAGGATGGATTCTGATTGCTCCTGTGCTCCTGGGCTGGGAACCCCATGCCCCATCCAACCCCAGGGATTTAGATTAGAAGGGAACTCTTTACTCAGAGGGTGGTAAGGCCCTGTCACTGCTGCCCAGAGCTATGGGTGCTCCATCCCTGGAGGTGCCATGGATGGGGCCCTGGGCAGCCTGAGCTGGTGGATGGCATCCAGCCCATGACAGGGGGTTGGAACTGGATGGGCTGAAAGGTCTCTTCCAATCCAACCATTACAATTCGAACATCCGACCTTACTTCACTTTCCAAAAGTTGGAAGCTCTGAGTGGGGGTGTTTATGTGGATGTATCTTGAGATCAATCAGAAGCTGTGCCCAGCTGCCCTGGGGTCAGCAGGAGGAACAGCAGCTCAATGTCCGGCCCCCGCTAACATTATCGGCACTCACAGCACATTGTCACCACGCACTGAAGGGCAGGAAGCACCTTAATGAGCCTCTCTAAAGTAAATTATTAAATGAACCGATAAGGCAGTGCAACTGCAGCAACGGCACAGGAGCTGCAGCACTGCATGGAGCTCAGTGCTCAGCACCACCGGACTGGAGGAGCAGGAGGACCCTACGACCTACTCATCTCCACCAACCTCAGCTGCTCTCAGGCTGCAGCCCCAGTGCAGTTCTTGATGCAAACGTTGGCTTTGTTTTGTGCTGCACCAGCTGCAAGCAGCCCCTGCTGCTCCGTGAGCTCTGGCTGCCATCCCACACTGGGCTCAGATAAAATGCGGGATGTTTTGGTTTGGCACAGGCACTGGGTTTGCATCCTTAGGGGAGGAATTACAAAATAAGGAGATAAGCTTGAAGATTGGGAACAAGCTCCAGAAAAACTGTCTCTAGTGTAAAGAAGCCTGCACTGCCCTGCAGACAGCTGCAGTGATCCTGGTTTGGGGCCAGAAATTCCTACAGTGGGTTTCAGAAATTCTGGAGAGCACCCAGCATTGCCCCACAGCGGGACTGCTGAGCCTGGGCTGGTTGTGCTGAAGCAGAGAGATGAATCTGCTGTGGAAACATGGAATCACAGAGTCACAAAGGTTGGAAAAGACCCCTAAAATCACCAAGTCCAAACCCAGCCCACCCTCACCGTGCCTACTGTCAACGTCCCTCAATGCCAAATCTATCTTTTCCTCGAACACCCCAGAGATGTAACCCCATCACCTCCCTGGGCAGCCTGGGCCAATGCATCACTACTCTTTTTGAGTAATTTTTCCTAACATCCAACTTGAAAGCCACAGCTTGCAGAGGTGGAGAGGGGAACTGTGGGCTTTTCCCCTGTGTTTCGTTTGTTTGTTGGTTGTTGGTTTATTTTGGAGGAAGAAGAACAGAACAGTGTCCCCACGTGAAAGGGATGTGTGCAGTAGCACTGCTCGTTGTGTCTCCACTCTGAAGTTTTGGTTGTGTGCTGGCAGGTGAAATGTGCAGGAGCCAAAGGGGTTAGCTGAGCAGCATGCAAATCAGACAAACTGACACACAACAAGAACTCTTGGCTCAAGCTGCACGCAGCTTCACGTTGCATTCATTTTGCTCATGATTTAACATCAAAGCCTAACAAACACCCTGGCAGGAGGTAGGACTCTTAAGAGTCAGCACCTCTACTCATGCCAGATAGTGAAAAGCTTCGGATCACCACAAAACCTGGCAGCCAATGGATAACAAAACCCACCTGCCAATTCTGCTTTTCTGGACCTAAAAAGCAGGCAAAAATCTTATGCTGGTGCAAGGCAGCAAGGTGGCATCCAGAGGTGGCCGTAATCCACAGCCTCCATCACATGGAAGAGGAGAGATCATAGAGCCATAGAATTATTAAGGTTGGAAAAGACCTCCGAGATCCTCCTAATAAACTAATATATCCTAATTCACAGCACCTAGTTCAGAGGCATTCCTCCAGCTGCATTTCAGAGCTTACACAGAGGTCAGCTGGATGGACCCCCTTTACAGAACAGGAAAGTGAGGACAGTACCCATCCCATATGTCAGCTGAATGTCAGCTCCCCAGTGCTGTCTCTGGTCTCAAGGATGGAACATTGCTGCCAGGAACCATTGCTCCTTGGGAAGCACAAGGTTAGCAGAGATGAGGGCAAGAGCTAAGTCATAAGTGCAGCCTCTCAGCCTGGATTTATAGTGCCTTCCCTGCGCCTATGCTGGCTCTCTGTGGTCAGTAGATTCAGAATCCTCCTGGATGACTTGCAGGAGCACATCCATGAGCATGCCATAGTCTTTTTGCCCCCTGGAGCTGTAAAGGAGCCATGCTCTTTTCTGAGGTTAATCAGAACTACTTCAGTTCACACCTTTGCAGCCATTGATCTTGACAAGCCAACAGCTTGGGGCTGACAGCAGTGACGTTCCTAAACCACTGAACTACTCCCTTTTCCCATCTTCAAGACCTGCTCTTCAGTCTTCCCAGGTCCTCCATGTGGCCAGCTGTTCCCTACCACCTCCCAGGCTGCAGCCCAATCCTACACCTGCACCACCCAACCATCACTGCCTCCCCAGCCCAGGCAACCCCAGGGCTGACACGGCGCTGTTCCCATCCCTGCTGACCTCCCCAGGGACAGAGAGCAAGCCCTGGTAGCCATCCTGTTTGTATACATTGGTCTGCTATGGACACAGATCCTTTAATCCCCCTCTCTGTCCCACAGACTGTACTGGTACAATGGGAGCCAAAGCTGGGTGCTGGCACTGCACTTTGCTGAAGCCCTTTTCCCCCTGACTGGCTGATCAGCTGCTGACAGGGTGCTACCAGAGGGCTCAGCATCCTGGCAAAGGGGATTGTCCCCAGCTCAACTCAGTGGCACCAGGAGGAGCGGGCAGGGAAGGACCTTTCAAGTGTCACTGAACATCTGGAGCCCAACCTCTGAACAATGCGCAAGATAATGGGGGAATTTTAACTTTGCACCTCAGCCCAGCAGCGATGTCGTTACGTAGTGGTTCAGGGTGAGATCTGAATGGCAAGGCCCAGGGCTTTGCTTTGATTGCAGAGGGGTAAAACAATATTTAAACAACTGCCAGGCTCTGCCAGCAGTGGGGCTCCCATGGGAAAAGAGAGACTTTGCGGACATGAACTTTTTGATGTTTTTCTTGTGAACATCCAACCAGGAAAAGGAGAGAACGAAGCTGCTGGGAACTGCCTCTGATTTTGTGTTTCCTAACACCAGTGGTTGACTCTGAGCTGTTAATTATCCTTAGATGCTTAGGGAAAAACAACCCAGAAATCCCATTCGTTAATCTTATTGATCCTCACCTTGAGACTCTGGGAGCTTTTAGGGCACCCACATGAGCTGCCAACACTTGAATGAATTGAGCTCCATGGGCTGGCTGCTGGCTGTAACCTCCGTGCTCAGAGGGCAGTGAGGTGTGTGTCCCCCTCCAGCTCCAGCACACAGAGCTGATGGCAGAGAAATGCAGAGCCCTGGGACTCACAGCCCATCTCCACCGTGCTTCATTTCTCAATGGGAATGGCACATCCTGGGAGGGAGCAGAATGTCTCATCTAAAGCACAGACCTGAAAGCATTCTGAAAAGTGATGCATTTATTCCTCATCTCCAGTTGGAAAAGTGTCTGAAATATTTTGGCTAACATTTCTGAATGCACAGTTGGCAAAGGGGAGGAGGAAACCATTTCTATGGGAGCCGAACATCCATCACAGGGAATAGCCTCAGTGGTTGGCTTACACCATGTTTCCAAAAGTACATGGAAATAAAAACTAGGGGATGAGTTAGACAACCTCGGGTTGATATATATACAGCAGAATATACAAGGTGAGAAACTCCTGTCCAGAGGAGGTGTTGCTTTCTACACTCAGTGTCATCCATAACTGGGAAGTGGGAGGGTTTTCACAATTTGTCTCAAGTAAATGAGGTTACTGATAACCTTGGGAGAACCCTGCAAGAGCTCCAACTTTTGGAAGAAACAGTTGTGACGATAAAAGTGGCTACAAGCCATTAGATTTATTTTTATCCCCCCAATTCTTAAAACTTCATATCAATTCTTAAAACTTTAAATTTGGGGCTATTGACTTTTTATTTACACCTCACTCTTTAACACCGAGAAGAAACAAAGCGTTCTCAACTCAAGCTGCTGCACGCTTTCCAATGCAGAGATGTGCATGAGCAGTGATGGAAGAGGGGCTCAGTGGAGCCCATACAGCCCAGCAGTGGGGTGCGTGGCCAGGCAGCACCATGCAGTGAGGCTGGGCTGCTGGGGCTCTGGGCTGTGTGGTCCTGCTAAGCACTTTCTAATGAGAATGTAATGGAACTCGTTAGTGTCTGCCATTTTATTATGTGGGTTGAAAATTACTTCTTAGTGTGGATGTGCTCAGTCTTCATGCTGATCGTTCATATGTTTTGCTGGAAGGATATGAGCACATTTATCTCAGAGCCAGGGAGTGCCTTCTACCTCTCTGAAGGCAAGGACTCGGTGTGCTCTAATTCCCTTGTCCTGGCAGCAGGATGGAGAGATTGCTGTCTCACTTCCTTGCGTGCTGTGTCTGCATGAGAGAGCTGAACTCCTGCTAACCTGCCCAGCGGGACTGCGCAGCACAGCAGGAGGCTGCAGCCCCATCCCTTTGCCACACGCTGGCTCCTGCCCTCCTCGTGCCACCAGCACTGCTCTGTCTCCACAATTTCTGAGAATCCTTAGGACAGATTCATTGGTTTTCAATGGGGAACCACCAGGTTTGCTAAAATAGAAAATTCCTAGCTGGATCTCAGCACCGCCACTGGTGGCACAGAGACTTGGGAATGGTCTCTGCATCAATGTGCCACAATGTCAGGTTTCTCTTTCACAGATAAGACCTGAGTGTCCTTTGAAAGATTTTCCTCTGTGGATGTCAGAGGTAGTCCTGCAATTCAATCAATTGTGCTGAATTTGCAAGTCACTGGGAAGCAGAGCAGATATGGCAAATATCTGGGACAACTGAATCAGCCCAAAAGCAGCAGTGGGAAGGAGCGCTGCTGAATTCGCACAACCTTGAGCGTGCCGTCCTGCACAGCGTCCCCACCCAGCAGAATTCACAGACCAGTAACAACAAGGTAAATAATTCAAAGCCTATGACTCAGGATGGGAAGTTTGGGTTTTTCTTGGCAAAATCCCCTTTCTCTTTCTGAAAGCATTACAGATGCCTGATCCCTAACGTGCTGCTGTTCATGCTTAAAGCACGGGTTTGCATCTGACGTCCTCAGTGGACAGAGCAATCGCCACTCACTGCTAGCAAACAAGTGGTGTGAAGGTGTCCAGGAATGACCATTTGGACCCAAAATGGTCCAAATAGCCTGCAAGGCTGGCACACCTTTGGGATGTCAGACAAAATGATGTGATCCAGAGCATGCCCAACACACTGCAGCTGCTTGTGGGCAATGGAGATCAAGTTACAGCTAAAGGAAAACTCCACAAAACGCAAGTAATGTTGATCTTCCTTCTCCAGCACCTGTCAAGCTCTGTTACTTGCTGATGTAGCAGCAGTTGTTTCACACCCTGTGTTGTCTAGCAGGGCTCAGAGCTGGTTTTCTTTTTTTTAATGTTAGTTCTTTACAAGCACATATCCTGGTTTGGCCACAAGTAGCTCAGAGGTATTGATATCACCTTAAATCCCAGTCAGTCCAGAAACTGTTATCATATTTGTTGAAAGTGCATTAGCTAAAAGGTTCAATGTATCAGTAGCTTGGTTTAAAACACCAGGCAGCCTGTTGGCTTGTTAGCATCCTGCTCTGGGTTTTATGAGGGTTGGGAGAAAAACGCATGGGGCTGGAGTGGAGCAGCACTGAGTGAAAGCTGTTCCCAAACTGAAGGTCACTCCCCCAGGAGAGGCTGTCGGCCTGGAAAGCATCTTTAAATCTACAGGCCAGAGTCAAAGCAGCCAGGCGGCTGCGATAAATATGCAAGCCATGCTTCATTCAGGGAGAAAGAAGTGAGCTGTTGTATGCAGGGTGAGGGAGGTTGGGAGCTCCTGCCCAAAGCCTGCTCCGCAGCTGCTGATGCCAGCAGAGGAATTTCCCCAGAGACTGCATGCTCAGAGGCTGCACCACGGCTGGCGAAAAGCACAGGGATGGGAGAAAGCTGGAAGGCATGGGGACACAGGTGGGGTGAAGGGCCAGCCCCAGAGGCAGGCTTGGGGAGATGGTGAGGTGCTTTTATTGCATTTGGGGAAAGCAGAGTTGGATTTGTTCCCAGTAAATTGTGCTGCAGAAACACTGCGACTTCTTGGCTGCTTCTCAGCATGTCCCCAGAGCTCGGGAACAGAATATTCCAGCTACCAACACAGCATGTGCTGCCTGTTGGGCAGAGCGGGGGAGATGGACTGGCAAAGGTGAGGACACCGGGAACACTGTGGTGTGTGGAGGCTGCCAGACATTGCCCATGTGCTTACACTAACTCGAGCCTGCATGCACCAAGCACAGTTCACTTGCAGAGCTTCCCTTCACAGAGAGCATCCATGTTTGCATGGTAGCCAGCCAAAGGCAGCGAGGCAATTTGTCCTCCTGGCTGATGCATAAAGGCCGTGCATAAGCTCGACTGCTTGCGCGAACAATTCTCTTTCTTCCTCCTTGGCCATTAATTTATTTTTTTTAGCATTTAAAACTATGACACGGTTCAGTCTGGCTGCCCACAGAGTGAGCATGGAGCAAGAGCCTCACCCAGCTCGCTCCGCCCTGCAGCCACTTTGGCTCTCACCCATCACAGGCTCTTCCTGCTCACGTGGCAGAGCTGGGCAGCCCAGGCTGGCATCTGCGACCCAGCTGAGGTTGGCACTGCATGTCCCAAAGCCTCACAGAAGGTAAATATGTGAGCCCTGCTGGAGGGAAATCAACATGAGATGTGTAGTCCGCAAAGTGTGCTTATGAGTGCATAGAGACCCCCTTGGAAATATGGGACTGGGCTGACAGGGCTACAGGCTACTGTTTTGTTATTGCAGCTCAAACATGAGAACATCTGCTCTGGATATTCAGCCAGGCTGCAAGGCCAGTGCTATCTCTTCTAGAGTCATAACCAAATCATACAAATTTCCTTTCGTAATTGTACTGGACAGATTCTTAAAAGTTTCTGGGACACATGGCACACTCTGGTGATCCCCGGGCTGTGGCACACAGTGACATTGCATCACATGAATGTGCTCACTGCTTTGGGGGTAGCCAAGTGGATCCTGAGGGAAAAAAACATTTTTTAAAGCCTGGATGGGAATGGAAGTTCCCTTGGGCTTCATTCTGCTTTTGAGGCTGGAAACACAAACTCCACTGGCTGTAGTAAGAACTAGGCAATAAGCACACATATCTTGGGCTGGGTATCAAGGGACACATGGGGCCAAAATAGCCTCAGTGGAGAATCCTTGATAACCTAAGGCTCTGTCTGGGGGCCAGTCAGACCTCTGACTCTGTTACCCTTCTGAATGAGATGCTAAACTATGTCTGCCTCTCCTTCCCTTCTAACTGGTTAGCTGTGCAATCAGCTTTCTATTCTTCTCCATGCATTAGCTAGGAGCCATGTTTTCAGTGCCTTGTCACTTTGTTAGTGTTTCCGCAGAGCCTGCATAGGTCTCTCCATATCAAACACCGAGTTTTTTAGGTGAACATTTTTGGGTACAAACGGGGCAGTGTGCTCATTGAAGAGAACAGGCCGGCGTGAAGCTTGTTATCAATGCTGTTTTTATTTATAAAGTGCCACTGTAAATCAGAAAAGTCTTGTTAAATGATAACAATAGTGCAGGCTTAGCATTATGCATTGCTTTTCATATGTGTATAATTTGTGCATAACTACACGCAGGATTTGGACTCTGGCTGGCCTGCTGCATCAGGGGACAAGGACTGAGGGCATTAGAGACAGTCATGACCAAGCGACATTCCATTAGCTAGGGGTTAATCAAGTATTTTAACCTCCTCAAATGAAAGTGTGCAGGTTTTGCCGGGCTACAAAAGCTACTCCTTTAATCTCTTTCCATGAAACACACTGTATTCTCCGATCATCTTTGTAGTCCTTACTCCATTTCATCATCCTCGAATGTGGATAACCACAATTACACACACTGCTCCGGAGGAAGGCTCATCAGTGCCTTCACTAATGGGATAAAGAGCTTCTGATGCATTTGAGGTTCACACTTGCCTTTTTCATGTTTTTTTGACGTCGTGGTGTAGTCACCCTATGACAGTGACCAAGCCACCTCTCCTGGCTGCGGTCACTAATCAGCCCTCTGATGGCTCCTTATTTGCCTTTCTGGGCCGTGAGCCATCCTCCCAGCCCTCCTGCCTTTAACCTTCACCAAAGTCATTGAACATCCTGAGTTGGAAGGGACCTACAAGGATCACTGAGTCCAACTCCGGGCTCCACACAGCACCATCCAAATCAGATCCCTATGTCTGAGAGCCAACGCTCCTTGAGCTCCGGCAGCTCAGAGCTGTGCAAACTCCCCTGGCAGCCCATTCCATGCCTGCTGCCTTCTGCTGCAGAGCTTTTCCCTTACCACCCTCCTTACCCACCCCAACACAGCTCCGTGCTGTGCCATAGACACAGCCTGTGATCATCAGACACCTGATTTTGTGTCTCCCTGATGGAGGAGAGAATCTGCTATAGAACCACGGGTGTCCCTTGTCTCAGTTCAGTTAGGATCACGGAACACCCTGAGCTGGAAGGGACTCGTAAGGATCACCGAGTCCAACTCTGCACAGAACCACCCAAAAACCAGACCGTACGACTGAGAGCATTGTCCAGACTCTTCCTGAACTCTGGCAACCCCGGTTCCACATCCACTGCCCTACAGACACCATTCTGACGCCCGACCACCCGCTGGCGAAGAACTGCGAAGCCCCCTCCCATCACAGCCCCCAGGATCAGTTCAGCAGCGGCACTCCTACAGCCGAGCAACGACCAGCGCCTCACAGCACACCTCCATATCGGCACTCCCAAGGGTAGTTCCCTTCCTGCACTACCAGTCATCCGGCAGGGGTCTGCGAGGAGCAGATCGCAGCGCTCCCGTCCCCCGCCCCCCATCCCCTCCACGCGCCGCCTCAATCGCCCCCGCGGCCCCTTTAAGCGCCCCCACTCGCGGCCGGGCGTTGCATCAGGCACGTGCGCGCCGCCGGCCGGCCGGGGGCGCGCCCCGCCCCTCCTTTCCCCTCTTCCCCTCCCCTTAGGTCGGGTGTGTGCGCGCGCGCGGCCGGGGCGGCGCTGCGCGGCGCGCGCCCCCGCGGCTAGTCGCGTGGTCCCCGCGCGTCTCCATATTGCTGCGGCGGCGGCCGCTGTGGGGGGGGCGGGGGGAGACGCCGCGTGCGCGTGTGAGTGCGCTGAGGGGGCGCTTCCCCCCGTGCGGGGCGGGGGCGCGCAGATGGCGACGCAGGTGGAGGCGCTGCTGCCCGGCGCCCCGCTGCTGCCCGCCGAGGAGCGCGCCCTGGTGCTGAAGCCGCCGCAGGACGGCGGCCGGGAGAAGGGCGAACCGCCCATGGGCCCCGACGGCGGCCCCGCGGCTCCGCGGCCGCCCAGCGCCAAGCAGCAGAAAGAGGAGAGCAACAACCAGGAGAAGGAGAGCCTGCTGCGGGCGGGCGGCGAGGCGGAGGAGGGCGGCGAGGCGGGCGGCGGCGGAGCGGGGAGAAGGGAGTTCATCGAGGCTCCGCCGCCCAAGGTGAACCCCTGGACGAAGAACGCGGCCGCGCTGGCGGTCAACGGACAGTCGCCTCCAGGTGGGTGCGGGGGGGCGACGAGGGATCCGGGGGTGCGGCGGCGGCGACCGCGCCCCGGCCGGCAGCGCCATGCGGCACGGCGTGCGGCCCGAGGGAGCGCGGCGGGGAGGGGGGGAACCGGCCGGGCCGCGAGCGGGGAGAGGGGGAGGGGAGCGGCCGGGCCGGGGCCATGCGGCTGGGGGAGGCCCGAGGCGGGCGGAGGGCGCGGTGCGGGCCGCGCTCGTTGGGCCGGGCGGGCGGGCAGGAGGAGGCCTCCCCTTCCCAGCATTCCGCCGCCGCGCAGGCAACGTGGTGGCTTCCCCCGGCCCGGCATGTGATTTCCCACACGGCTCGGCCTCCTCCTCCGCCGGCCCACGTGCGCGGCTCCGAGTTCGCGTTCGGCCCGATGGGGGAGGGAGGGAGGGAGGCCCCGGGGTGCCGTGCGGAGGCCTCGTGTGCGCCGTGCGGGCCCCGCGGGTTCCACGGGCCGTGCGTGCTCTGCTGAGGCCCCGGCGCCTGTCGTAAGGCTGAGGCGAAATGGCTGAGCGCCGCTGCTTCGCCTCTTCGGGTTTCTTTCTTTTTGTTGTTTTGCTTGTTTATTTGGTAGGAGATGCAGTGCTATTAGGATCGACTTCTTCTCTGGAATGAGCTGCCCGGGGAGGTGGTGGAATCCCCGGCCCTGGAGGTGCTCGAGAAATGTGGATGTGGTGCTGAGGGACGGGGCTTAGCGGGCAGTGTTGGTGGTACAGATGGACTAGATGACCTCAGAGGCCTTTTCCAGCTTCTGTGCTTGGGAGCTGCTTGGCTGAAGTTTGATTCCTAGTATTTTTGGCCTATCTCTGCGAGCTCCGCAGTCATGCTGCCAGGTATGACATCAGGTTCCTTGTTACTGTGCTGTGTTTTGCAAGAAGCATTGCAGGCTAGGTGGGATGATTCACCGAAGGTATTATTGATCTTTGAAAGATGGACACCTCTGCAATTTCCACCTGGAAAGCTGTCGTCTTAATGGTAGCATAGAGGAGAAGGTCAGTGTGCCAGGTAAAAGTCTGAGCCCAGATGGTTTGGTGGTTTGTCATTGTGTGCGCAGTGCACAACGAAATCCAGGACTGTGCTGCTGTCTGCGTTTTCCTCTTGCACGCAGCGTGACATCCAGCTGCTCACACTGCTCCTTTGTGTGAGAGCTGGGCTCTGTCACACTGCCTCCTTAGGCAACACTCCCTAGGAATCAACCAAAAGGTGCAAAAATACGAGACGTTTCCCCAGTGTTTCTGTTAGAGGCCTTGCAGCACATCTGAAACATGCTGAAGTGGGGACTCAGGAGCCTGAGCAGGCACCATGTGGCAGATGAGGGGACTCTGCAATGCCTGATATGATTTTGAGGGAATAGCATAACAGTGGGCAATAAACATGCAACACCCAGCACATTGTTGGGCCTGGCCCAGTTCTCCCAGTATTCTTGGAGGAGTTGAAATAATGGAATTGGTTTTTGCAGTGCCCCAGACGCTGCCACTTGGCTCTCTTGCTCTTGGGGCATTGTTTCTTTTGCTGCCCGGTTCGTTAGCAGAAGAGAAAACGTGTAAAACAAACACGGCTGGCGAACTCCCACGAGAGGCAGACTGGTGGCTGGCCTTGCATAGCGGCCCTTTGCCTCAGTGCCTTCTCATAGACTTCACAGGCTCCTGCCATGTCTTTGCTGCTTTGGGTGAAGGATTTCTTCCAGCAGATCTTTCTGAAAAGACATCTGGAGTGTGAGAATGTGCAAAAGTTGTGCTGTGGTGCAGAAGATGAGCTGTGGTGTTGCAGTGACCTCCAGGAGATCATAAAAGAAAAGTGGCTTCTCTGTACGCTTGAAACGCATTGAGCACACGTAAACTCTGGAAAGGCATTATTGAATGTTTTTAGGTTTTTAGCATAGGAACCACGGTTGGCAATTGAGCTGTGCTCCCAGCATGGTGTTGTGTGCTGATTTACTGAATGTTTCCAACCCTGATCCTGCTATAGAAGAGGTAGTGAGGAGAGCTGGGAGCTAGTGAACATCAGGACAGCTCTCTAAAGATATGGGGATCCCTCTATAGCTTGTTTTACAGGCTTTCAAAGCCCTAATTTTTTATAATGATTGTATTAATTATAGGCCTGAAGAGCAGATTTAATGGACAAGACATGCTCCTTAAGGAGTTCACTCGTTCTGTAATGATCTGTGCTGGAATTAGTGCTTACTAAAGTAAAGGAATTGAGCTCAGGCTCAGAGAAAAAGAGCTGTACTCAAGATCTCTGTGAATTTTCACTATCTATGTCTGACTACGGATGTGGAAGAGCTTGGCAAATTCCCTTCTGCTTGTTTTGAACTTTACTTTCTGCAGCTAAACATCACCTGGGAAGGGTGAATGTGTGGAGGTCTGATGCAGATGCCAAATAACAGGATCTGGTTTGGGAGGAATTAGGGTTTATTTCCAAAAGCAGATGTTTTTGGGGTACACTGAAGTTTGGGAGCGAGGTCAATATTGGGAAGTTTGAGTAAATGTTGCTGCTTTTTCAGGAAGGCAGGCTGAAGCAAAGCCTCTCCTTGCTGCTTAACCCCTCCTCCCAAAAGCATAAGTGCATGGCATTAAGGGTAGAAACCATTAGGTTAAGTTAGACAACAGCGGTGCTGCTGATGCTATAAGCAGAGGATCAGGCACTGGTGGAGAGATGCACCCAGCAATCTGTCATGGTGCTTGTCACAACGTGCACTATATTTCTGTTTGTGTGCATTTCAGAGTTGGGGTGCGAGTGGGAAGGAGGGGGTGGTCCTTTAAGCTGTGAAATGACACATAAGCATGTCAAATGTGGCAAGGGTTGTGTTAGTACTTACTGCTCATGAGGGACGCTGACAAGGCTGGTAATGACACCTCATTTTTGCTCTCTCATCAAATAGCAAGGTCTGTGTGACAGTCCCTCGTTACATGCAAGTTGCTGTATGTTCTCTTCTTATCATGTAAATAAATGCAGCCAGCAGCCTGACTTGCAAAGACACAATTGCAGGGAATGTATGTGCAGGAGAGAAGGAAACATTTTCTGACAAAAACAGCTTTGCACTTCTGGCTATAAACCAAATTTGAAATATTTTCTCCTAATTCTTCAATAAAGAAATGTGGCTTCAGTTAAGACAACTCGACCTTCTGGAACATTTTGTACTCCTCTGTTGTGCCCTGCACCGGTGCTAGCAGTGATGCAAGCGTTGGTGCGGACAGGTGTTAACAGCACCCCGTTTTGAAAACCTGCTGGATTTATTTCAAGAAATGTTGCATCAAGGCGCTTGGCACTTCTTAATTTTTAGAGCCATTTACATCTTGGAAATAAGAACATGCAAATTTTAATGACTAGCAGTGCCATTGCTAAGCACTAACTTTTATGCCATCTCTCCTTCTAGTTGCAAATTCAGTATTTCTTAGTGGAGATGCAGGAGGTGCTTTAGTTTCTCGAGCAGAGTTTCTTGCTTGCCATTTGGCAGATGCACTGGGAGGATAAGCAGCACTTTCCAGAAGGCACACCTTAGTTCCTAGCAGCAAGCACTGGAGGTTGGCTGCCTATTGTTCAGAGATGGCAGCACACAGGCTAGGCTGGCTACTGGTGCTGAGGAGAAGGCAGGGAAAGATAGATTCATGAGCTTCTCACCCTTCAATGACTAAGTCCCCAAAGGGCTTTCCTTGAAGCCAGCCTCCAGTACAGGAGATAAGCTGTGTGGAAAGCTCATTTTACCTTTGGCATTTCTTTCTATTTAGAGTAGATGCGCACATCTGCCTGCTGGGGTATCTAGCGTGGTAGAACTGCACACACCTATTTCCAAAGCGTTGGGCAATTCTTGCTTTGTCTTGGCATGTAATTGTGGAGCTCTTTTGGCTGTTGGTTGCAACAGAGCTGCTATCGCAGCACAGTCCTCTCCCCACCACCCCACGTTTCCTCTCTGAAATACGGTTTTGTTCCAATCCCACAACTCACGTTTGAGTAACGCTTCCCATTTTACTGGCGAGCATGGGGATAACTGGAACTGCTGCTCCCCAAACGTGCAGGGTGGTGTTATTCCTCCCCCACATACCTTTGCCCTTCAGCTTTGTGCTGGACCTTTGCCCTGCCGTGTGCTGTTTGTTTCGGGAAGGCGGGGGAGCGCGGCTCCATGGAGCTGACTCATGGGCCCCAGCTGCTGGGATTCGGTGCCTTCTTCCACCTCAATCTCCAGTTCCAGGCTGCCAGCCACGAGGTATCGCTGGATGAACCTCGCCAGAAGTCTCTTTCACTTCTATAACTCTTCTAAGCATTTTATTGCTTGTAGTAACATGGGGAGGATTGTGCTGGGATCATTGGACAGAGGGGGGGCTTTGTTCTGCTGGAAGGGCAAAATAGAGTGCAAAAACAGCTGGGAATTGTGGTGCTGGGTGCAGTGCTGTATGCTTGCTTCTAAATTATGACACCTGATCCTTTCACTATGCTCAAATAGTGTGAAATGATTCAAGGGGAATGCAAAATGTCAACCTGGATAGCATGAGGTTTCTCTTTGCACACTTGAAGCTACTTTGTAAGGAATCTCAGATACCACCTCAGTGGTAGCACTTGTTTGGCTAAATAGAGAACGTTCATTTTAGTAGAAAGCTGTGCTGCTGGACCAGGTTGAGTATTTTAAATCTCACAGTTACTAGCTACAAACAGCAAGGGTTAAAAATATAATCACCTTAATGAAAACTTAAATAAATTTGCATACTGCCAGAGTACTGCAGAGTCCTTTGTGACCACTCAGCTCTTGGAGGAGCTCTGGTCTTATCGCAGTAACTGGGCAGACCAAGGTACAGTGCCTCACTATGGATCTCATATGTAGCAGAGCTGGGAAGGATTTTTGCTCTCCTTTTACCAGGTGTCTGATGAGAGTGGTGAGCTTTGTTTCTTCCCAACTATGATGTTCATGTACATTTTGACCTTTAAAAATGTTACTTGCTGGTCATTTTGGCACTGGACCCTTTGCTAATGTACTAACAGGGGCTGAAGACTGTGTGATGCATGGTTTCCGATGTAGCTAGCTCTGTTTTACAGCTGTCTTGAGACCACGCTTCAGTTCCAAACTCATTATTGTAGGTCTAGGGCCTATTCAGTGATCTGTGAGTGGTGTTAGGAGACTTTACTCCTTGCTCTGAAGTAACCAGCTAATCTGAAAATTTGTTAGCAAATGGTACAGGTGTGTGACTAAATCAGGTAAGAGAAGTAAAAAAGAACTTCTAAGAAATTAATACAGAGTTACAAGAACTTAAGGCAACTGTTTGTGTATTTAGGAAACAATAATTGGTGACCAGAACAAATAGGAACTGAATTTGGCCTTGAATAAATCAATTCTTAGAGTTCTCTGTAGGAGGAGACCCAGGTTGGGTTCAGGCTAGATTGGCTGGGAGTAGGAGTGGGTGCATATGAGGGTGCTGCCACAGAGGAGTGAGAACTGGCACAAGGCACTGGAAAAATTAGGTGTGATGGTAGTTCTAATACTGCACAAGATGTACGTTTTTTGGGGGGGAGGAAGGGTAGTAGAAACTGTGGTCAAGTACAGTGTCAACATGTTTCCAAACATAGACTCATCCTGTAATTGCACGTTCCCAGAAAATCCTCCTAACTGAACTTTTCTCTACCAGAGCATATATTTGTACAACAGCCTGGGGGCTCTGGGGCAGGGAGTATTGCCTTTTCTGAGCAAATCAGCACGTGGCAGCTCTGCCAGTTACAGGACAACAGCAGACTGCTGATGGGGATCGAACCGCAGAAGCCATCCTTAGCAAGTCAGCTGGCCCCACTTAGGTGTGAAGCTCACAGTGGATTTTGCTGGAGTCAACCATTAATGCCACATGTGGTTGAGGATATTCTGCTGTGACGTGCAAGGAGAAAGAGGAACAGCTGTGAATTGACTGGGCTAATACCTTTATCAGTGGTTTACCTTCAATGTCCTTCTGGAGCAAAGCTGACTTAGGAGCAGCAGCTTGCCTCAACGTTTTCTTTTGTTGCAGTGCTGTATGGGAACACATGGCAGGCAGTACTCAGTGGTGGTTGTGATTTTTTTGGGGCTTTGAGTCATCTTATTTCTTTCCATGGTCATAAGTCAGAAGGGCTGGTGGAGATCTGTGCTGCAGATAGCTCCGGACTGGAGTGTGTGGGAGATGACCAGGGCAGCCCTGCCTGGGAGTGAGTGCTCTGTGTCAGACAGAAGCCAGTGTTTATTTCAGAAGTGGATAAGACCTAACGGAGCTGTCTGTGGCTGACTTTTATCATTATGGTTCAGTCTGATATTGGTGGTACTTGGAGGTGACACAGGCGCCCTTTGTTCACATAATGGAGAAAATGGCACTCTGGTTCCCTCTGAGCGTGCCCTGATGTGTGTTCCTGAGGAAGCATGCTCGCTTCCTGCCTGACACCCCTGGAGGTGGCTGGATGCAGGCTGTAACGTGCTGCTTTTAGTAGGGCTGGCCTGGGACCAGCAGACCCGCAGCTGCCTTTCTGTGATCCTGACTCACTCCCCAAAGTGGCCCTGGCTTCTGAGAAGGCACAGGAGTGGCATCACTGCCCCAGGAGGATGGGCATGAAAGAAAAGCATCTCTGGTGCTCTTCATTGTTGGCTTTTTGGCTTCCTCCCCATAGCCTGGGAGGGCAGTGAGCATGTGCTCCATTCTGGCCCCACATCCCCTGCCCCAGTTTGTCCTCTGCTTCAATGTGGGGCTGCAGCCCCAGGGGTCGAGGGGAAGGAAGGAAGCAGCATTTGTCCCCGACACACCACAGAGCACGTCTCCAGCTGAGCAGCAGCATGCAGTGTGCCTGCAGTGACTCTGCAGTCTGCAAGGCATGGCCGTGCGCCGGGGGGGTCGGCCCATCTGCTGAGTGGGAGGGCACAGGGGGTGGCTTGCCCCTTCTCCTCCCTTCCCAACAGTCCTCTGAGTTTTCCGAGTCACATGTTGGATGATACGTGGAGAGAACAGGGCGGTTTCAGGGCTAGATTCGTTAGATACTGAGTCTGAAACGCTGAGAAAAGAGGTGAGTTTTTTCTGACTAAATATGTGGGGAAACAAGAATCTGATTGTAAAAGCCACAGAAGGAGGAAAGGATACAGTTTTATTGGTGAGAAAGGTGTGTGTGGGGAGGAGTTTGGGTGGGGGTGTCATACCTGCTTGGTAACAAAGATGCTGCTGGATGGTGGGTGCGTTGTTAAATACCTCGCACTGCCTCTAACCAGATAATTTGCAACACCTTTTCAGCTTTCACACTGAATTCACCCTGCTTCCTCTCCCCCATCATAACAGTGCTTTTGGAAGCATCTGGTCAGTGCTGCGAATGAGTAATTGTTAATTTACCAAATGTTAGTTACCAGGCTATCCGATTTGCACACTTACGGATGAAAGAAGCTAGTGAACAAATGAAATAGAAATTATAATTAAGTAAGATTTAAATGTTTGATAGGCCACCATTCACTTCAAACTACAGGAAATTAGTTTCTTCAGATTCTTCAAGGTCGAATTGCCTTTTTTTTTGTGTGTGTGTAGAACGTTGCAGAAGGAATACTGAATTTATTCCTGCAAGACACTTAAGATTCTCGTTACAAAGATTTTATACATTTACTATTGCCCTTCCAGATACTTACAGAGCTTGGGAAGAATGTTTATTTATGCCAACCCCCCTGAACCCACAAAACGAAAATAAGTACCTACTGAAAATAAGGACCATACTATCGAGTTTCCACATGCCTGTAGATAGCAATACTCTTTGCCCAGCACAAAAGAATGTAATGGAGTGACAGAAGCACTTTACCCTGTCTGTGTTCAGCCCACATTGGGAAGTCTGCTACAAAGCTGTGCAGGGATGGAGATAAAGGGTAAACAGAGCAAAGAATGAAGTGTGAAGAATGATACCAGCACACATTAATGAAGAGAAATATTGTCACTGAAGCAGTAGGTACTGAAATGTGGAGAAACGGGTCTCAAAAATGTCATTAGGAGATTTAAATCTGACTGGAAAAGAAGCAATGGGATATTTGTGCTTGAGATCCCACCCAATGAGACAGGAAGCAAATCACAGAGATTCCCTGCCATGTGCTCAGATGACAAAGCATTAGATGTTCCTGACTGTAATCATATTAAATTTCTGTTTCCAACTCCCAGCTGAACCTTGAAAGCTCGGGGGAATACCTAACACCATCTAATGCATCTTCTGAGCACGCAGGAATCCACTGCAGAAAGGGTGTTGCACTGAACTGAGCAAAAAGGGGATGGGTTTCTTTTGGCTTCTTAGTCTCAGGTGAACTACTGTATTTCCCTTTTTTTTTTTTTTTTTTTTAACTTAAAACAGAGAATGCTGTATATGACATTTGCACTCTGTACAGGGAGGAATTTGATACAAGTGACCCTCATCTTTAAAACATAAAACGAAACCTGTAAGCATGGCCTTGAAGAAGATTTGAAGAAGACATGCGAGATTACAGGCAGGCAGCTCTCTTACTTGACTTGGGGTTGACATCTGAGTTGATCTCATTAACAGCAGAGAAGTGGAACCACGCAAGGGCAAAACTTGGAGGGTGATTGGAAAAGCTGCATTTTTGATTAAAGGCTGGTCCAGAGTGGGAAATGTCTCACACAGGGTGCGAGTCTGAGGATTTGTAATTCAGTTAAGAGATTTAATTATCTTGTATTCACTGTGCTGCCCCCTGTATCCTATAGACTCCCTCCTTGGCCCTCTATCCTCAGCACTAAGATGGAGAGAGCCTTGAATTTCAGATTGGGGGATTTCGCGGAGGTTTGTGACATCCCTGCCTGGTGTTGCAGGCACATATGTGCCAATGTGCATGTAGCAGGGCAGTATGCAATAAGCCTGTCATAGGGAAACCCCCTCCTGCATCAATTTCTGTAGGATGGGATCCAGTTAGCTTCCAGGCTGCTGCAGAGTTGTTCCTGCATTTCAACAGGATTCTCTTCAAGCACATCAATTTTGCCTGATGATGCCTGAAACTTTATTGCCTGTTCAATGCCCGCTAGTTTCAAGAACAGTTTGGAGATGGTGGCTGAGGTTGTGCTGGGCTCAGGCTGTTGTAGGGTCTGTCTGTGCTCACCTCTTGAAGGCTGGAGGCTTATTTGTGATTAAGGAGCATGAGACAGAGCTGGCTCAGTTGCCACTTTGTGGCATCAGACATCAGACTTTTCTCTTGCTCCTTCCTTTAAGATGCTGTGTGCTATCTCTGGCTTTTTGTTTGGAGTTACAGCTCGTAGTTTGAGCAACCGCATTTTGGGGTGAGAGGAGAAGGGGTTAATGCGAGAGAACATCCAGTGTTTGTTCTCTCCAATACAAGCACTGATAAGTGGATGGGAGGAAAAACAGCCATGACCTTACTGTTATGCTTCATGTGTCTGTGCATATATGAGTGCAGGATTCATGGGATTGTTTGTTTGGAGCGCTCTCTTCTTCTCTGGTCAAGCTGACCAGCTGCATTCCTCAGAACATCTCTGATGCCTAGAGAAGAGACTTCTTCTCTTCTCTAGATCCCTGGAACATGCTTTCTGCAAAACACCATGCTGATCTCATTGGTGCCTGTGTACTCAGTTATATGCCAGTCACAGCCTTGCTCAGGAAGTGAGCAATGAAGGAGGAGTCTTGGTATCAGCATTAAGGTACTAATTCAGTGTAGTGCATAGTGTGAGTGTAAAGCTAGGGAGCTCTTCCAGGTAATAATGTTCTTTTGCAGTTGGTAATTTTTTTCAGGATATGTTTCCCTTGCAGCTTGGTAAGACCAGAGATCTTCATCCCTTTTCAAGTGCATGAAGTTAGCTGGGGCACAGATTTTCTGCAGCAGAAACTCATTGCAAGAATTGTTTCCACATGGTCTGTGAGAAATCTATGCCAGAGCTCATCCTGGCTGCAGTTCTTCAGCCTCTTAGCACAGGTGAATGGGATGTCCCCAGATAATGGCCTGCCTGTGTGAGAAGGAGCTGATCCTCTGCTCTGATGGGCATCAGAAAACCACTTACAAAGATCTAATGGTCTGCTCCGACACTTCTGGAGAAAAGGATCTGAAAGCTGATCAGTGCTTCTGCAGTTGTTTTCTTTAACTTTTTTCTTGAACAGTTTTTGTAATGTCTTAATGCCTAAACCAACATTGGTGACCAAGGTCTATTTATCTGGATTGGATCTTTCACCCATCTCAAGCCTCAGCTTCCCTTTGCGGGGGTGAGGAGACTTCCTAGTACAGCAGCCAGGGCTGTCTGAAGCTGGTGGCTGAGGAGGGCTGGGAAGATCTGGGTGGCTAAGGGCTGGACCCTCCCTGAGCCTGCTTGGCAGGAAAGGAAGGAGGGGAGCAGGAAGCAAGCAAGATCCTCGGGAGGGACCTAATTGTCCATGCTAATCTCTGGGGTTTGGGTTTCTTGCTTTGCTACTTCTTCCTAGCAGACCTCACCCCCTTCTCTGCTAAGCGCTGCTTTGAAGAAGCTACTAACTGTCTGAGGAACCTGTGCAGGCACTATCGGGGCCTCTCTGGGGAAGGCAGGTGATACAGATTTGAGCTGAGAAGTTGCCTGGGGATGGAGAAGAGATTCAAGTAACACTGGTCTCTTTGCAGCAGAAGCTGGACTCTGTAAATTGGGACCTTTTCCCTGCCTGTGCTCTTTGCGTGTTTTTGCTGTTTCTGCATTGCTGTTTGTGAGGATTGTTCCCATAGCTGGGAAGCACTGAATGTGGTGTGCTCAGCTGCTTGTGTTGAGGCAGAGGGAGCCGTGGGTAGGTTCAGACTTCCTGTGAAGGTGCTTGGGTTTGGCACTGGGGAGGTGTGGGCTCTTAAATTGAGGAGCCTGCTTGGTGCTGTCCCAGATATCTGATATATAGCAGCGGTGGGCAAATAGCTCCTGTAGAGGGGATTTTGTGTGTAACGCAGCAGCTTTTCTCTGTAAATGCCCCAGTTAAACATACTGTCTCCTCTTCTGTTCAAAAATATCATCAAGCAAAAATTGTGATTCCATATCCCACACCCACATCCCCCTCTCACCCACACCTAAAATAGGAAGGACTGTCCTCAATTTAGCTGTTTCCTGGGCTATTAGCACTATAGCTCTGGATATTGGTGCTCGCAGCCAGCACCCCTGTAACACATCCACATTCATATGATGGTCTTAAAAGGGATGCTTGGTGCCTCCCAAACATCCTGCTGCTACAGCGTGCATCCTTGACCTCTTCCTGCTCTCTCCTTTCCTCCACCCCTTGCCCTGATAACAGGGGGATGCATGGAACTTGGTTCCCACTGAGCTGTGGGCTGCGTGGATAATACACAGAGCTGAATAGATTGTTAACGTGCTTGAGAAATGCCTGCCTCTGCAGAGATTGCCACTGCATGTCATCATTATGATCCTTCTGTTCAGATATCGACTCTAAAGTTTCCTGGCTTTTGGGCCCAGGGTGAAAAACAGAAGACCATATACACGAGAAGGGGAAGGAAATGTGAGACCACAGGGCCCAAATTTCTTGGGGCGCTCTCGCTCACACTGCAACATTGGCACTATCTTGCCCTTTCCTTTTGGCTGCCTGAGGATGATGATGTGTCAAGCCGGCACTGCAGGGCTGGGTGTAGCAGGGAGGTGTGGAGCAGATGGGGGTGAAACTGCTGCTCTGCACGGGGAGCATAGCCAGCTGGTACAGAGCTGCTCTGGAGCATCATCCCCTGCAGCATCTGGCCCTTGATAGGATACCTGGCTTTGGGTGCCTGGAAGTGAGGCAGGTGGGAAACTGTTTGTGTGTGTAGTGGGAGAAATCCTTGGGGCTGGTTTGCTTTCAATATTGAGGCTTTGTGTAAGCGTTGTCTCTACGATTGGGACTTCTGTGTTTGATTTTTAACCTTTAGAGTATTGAGGAGGACTGAAACATGTTAAATGGGCCCATTGGAACACAACCCTAACACTTCTTTGCTGACCATGCATGCTTCTACCTCCTCCCTGTGGCTTTCTTGAGAGAAGAGCTGCGCAATTTAGGCTGCTTTTGGGAACACCAGGTGCTGTCCTTAATTGGCAAGCTAATCTCTAATCTAGTCACTCTTGCTTGTAGGGTAGGAGGCATCCAGGAGGGATGTCGCGCCTCAGTCCCTCACTAGCCCTGTTTCATATGCATCTTCTGTGTTTCAGAAGAGGATGTCCTGCAGGCTGCTTGCACTGTGCTCTTTCTCTGCAGAGGAAGAAGTTGCCTGCTCACCCAACTCTCTGCATCTCTGCTTAAATTCCATTATGCTATGATTATAGGTATGAGAAGTTGGACAGGCTAAGCCTCCCTAGACAAGAGGGCTGATGCTTAGAGGATGGACAAACGCCATTCCTCAGCGGCAGTCATGGTGGCAGCAGACTTCCTGAGGGTGAATGTGAGTTGTGTCTGCCCCTGGCCAGCACCATTGAGGAGTTCCCACTGCTTTTTTGCAGTGCATTTAGCAGCACATCTGCTCTAAAATTATAATGGCTCATCTCTAGAGAAGCCAAGTGAGCCTTGCAGTGCATCTCTGAGGCTCAGCAGGGCTTTGGGGGATTTGGCTGTGAACTGAGCGTAGAGGCCTCGAGGGAATGCCAGCTTTGCATTGCGGCAGTGGTGTGACCAGTAGGAAGCATCCCTGAGGGGTCATGTGCAGCTTCTGCCTGACGTGGTGGTTGTGGCTGCTGGAAGGGGCTGCCCTGGGCCTCTGTGGGTGGCTGGCCAGGTTGGGGCATTACATGGAGAGTGGGTTGGGCAGGCTGGAGCAAGGAGAATGGTTGCCAAGGCCTGCAGCCCTTGGCTGGCACAGAGAAATTTCCCTTCTCAGCCATTGTTTTTTACTATTATTTTTTTCATCTGTTAATTTTGTTTTTGGTGGTACTTAGTACAGCTAGCTGATCCAAAAAAGTGGGGTATGCATTAACTAGTGCTTCCACCTTGTTCTTCTGCAAAGACGTTGGCTGGAAGTTGTCCAAGCAGGGAAATAAAGAAACTGCCTTTTATTTGGGACCTGTTAGATCAAGTACAGTGTGTTCCTGCTCATTGTTGTTGGGAGCCTGACCCTCATCAGTAACCCTCACAGAAATGCAAGGTGTTCACATGTGTCTGGTGATGTGCTGGTGGAGGGCTGCAGTAGAACACGCAGTCTGCAAAGAATTGAGACTGGTGCATGGAGGCTTTTCTGGACACACTGGCTTTTCCCTGAGATCATGTCTTCAGTGAGGCTGCAAACTATGAGCATGCATAATGGCAAAGGGAGTTCTGAGCATTTTCTCACTGTGTCAGCTGCAGAGAAGCACCCCTTCCTGAGGATGCCTTGTACACAGTGTGCTGTCAAAGGCAGAGAAATAGCTTTTTAGTAGAGGCGTGTTTTTGCTGTTTCTGCATTGGTTGAGTGCTGTCTGAAAAGCATTGCCCTGGCCAAGGGGTAGTCCGTGCTGCAACTTTTGTGACTTTCCAACTGAATGTGTGTTTTGGGCAGCCGATAAGCTGGAGCCAGGGGCCTGCCCCTGTCCTAGAAGGACCTTGGCTTGCTGGCAGCCTCCCTTCCCCCTATTCTTCCAAGTTCCTCGAAGAAAATGTAGCATATTACTCTCTAAAATACACTGTTTCCATAGCATCTTAGGAAGCGTTTATCAACAGGGTTTTTCCACTCATAGTCTCCTGTATATTCCATTCTCTGAAGAATGGAAGCATCAGAAAAAGCTCATTTGGTTTTTGGCTTGGCTTCCCCTGCTCTCCCCTGGCTGGACACTGCGTTAGATGCTCTGCACAGGTCTTCGTTTGGTGACCCTGCTCAGGGGGAGCGTGGAGGTGTCAGCAGCTAGCTCATGGAGTGGGACTTTGTACATTTTACAGTCAAATTGTTCTTCACTGCTGTCTGTTAGAAGCCAGTGTAGAAGGTTATTAATTAGAGCAATACGTTCAAGTATTCAAGCACTAACTCCTTCAAAATTTTTCTTGCAACAAGTGGTTGAATTGGAGTGGGTTCCCAGCTAGATTGATATTTAACTTGGGATACTAGGAAAATACTTGCTCTGTTTAGCTAAAGCAAACAAATCAAGAGGGGAGGAACCTTTTAAATATGATTTGCACTCCAGCTGCAAAGAATACTGATTTTTTTTTTTTTTCTTCTTTTGCAGATATATTTCCAGCTGATGGCCAGTCTGGTATGTATTAATTAAAAATGGAGTTCTTCACACCTCACTTCTCCATGTCTTTCCTGCACTTCTCTTTTTGCAGAGTCAACACTAACCAAATTTAGAAGACTGGTGCAGAAATGTGCAAGACACTAGGAAAAAAAAAAGACCCTTGGAACTTACAGGGTTTAATTCTGTGTAACTGATGTCTCAAGATGCAAACCTAGCTTAGAGTTTTGCTGCTAGTATTTATGCTAGTTATCAACATCTTGATGTGTCCAGACACCTGAAGGTGTGTACCTGAATTTGCAATATTTTAAAAAATCCAAATCTCCCCTTTGGGTGGTTTAGTATGTGTGTTGTTACTGTGTATCTCTGTTAAGGACTATGGTGCGGTTTGCTGTCAATGCAAGACCAGTGTTAACTTCTTGGACTGCACAGAGCCTCGTAAGGATGGACCCTGCATAAAAGGATTGGGCTTATCAGTTGAAAGGGGAGGCTGTGCTGAGTGGGAGGCCTGACTCCAGTAGCTTTTTAAAGCAGGCATCATTCACTTTAATTCTTGCTTTTCCCAGACTGTCACGGGCTCTTCATCCAGGTTGACGCTGTTGGAGAGCTCGTGTTGAAGGAGAGGCTTATGTTTCACCCAGTGATACCAAGAACGCTCAGGAATCCTGTTATCCCAGAGCTAGAGTGCCTTTTGGAGACCTGTAGCGAAGGCACTGGCAATATGGAGCTGTACTTGATGTGGCCTAGGGCAGCCTTGGTCACATCACTGTGTCCACCTCCTGTCTGCATTTTTTTGGCTTTGCAATAGGATTACGTTTCCCCAGTTTACAACAATGATGTGAGGATAAATTGCTGCTGATTGTGAAGCATTGCATGATCGAGATTTGGAAGCATGAAAATCAGCTCAATTATCTTAAAGCTGGTTTCAGTAAAAAGTAAATCACTATTTTTTAAGAGATATGGTGTGATATTGGAGACAGCAGTTTGGCTTCGTGAATTGAGCAGTTGGAAGTTGTGTGTATATTTGTTTCTGAAGCTCTAGCCAGCTAACATGGTATACAGCCAGATATTCCCCTAGTGCTGCAGAAGTTGCTTCTCTAGGTTTTACAAAAGTAACCCAACCATTTGTAAGCCTTTCACACTTTTTTATTACTTTCATAACATACATGAAAGTGGAGTATTAAGGCTGGTTTTGGAGGAGCAGAGGTGTATTCCTGTGCATTGAGTACAGTCTGCCTGAAGCCAGGATGGAGTAATGACTGCACATGAAAAAATTCTGTGACTTAAAGGGATTTTCTTCTTCCCTTTTCTTGTAAGAAGCTTCTCTGCCCCACTGAAGGTCTGTCTTCATTGGATGTTGTGTTTTGTCTGCCTGTGCTGCTGACGCAGAGATGTCCTCTGGTTGGCACCACTCCATCCTCTGTTGTGGACCTTCACAGCTGTCTCTGGGGTGGGGCATAAGTGTGCATCTGCAACAGATGATAGCGTGTGCTTCAGTAAGAGCATGTTACGTGTCAGGGGTGTTGCAGAAAACATTGCCCACAGGGCTGGGGGATTTTTTGCAGTTCTGTATTTTTAAGTACATAAATGAAAGCTTAAACAGGGTTCCTCTTAATGATAGCAGCCTCTTGACACTGCACTTTGTGTCTTCTCATGCCTTCTCCAGAAAAGCCTTCAAACTGTCTTTTTTCTTATACACAAATGCTCACTCAGAAGGCCTGATACCCCCTGCACAAAGCACACTGTGGATGTGGCAGGCAAGGGCAGAGAAGCACTGCCAGCAGGGTGCTTCTAGCATCACAGCAGCTCTGCACTTCTGAAGCTGTTGGTTTTAACTTCCTCACCTCCTTTCCCTTGCCAACGAGTTAATTTGCTACACTCTATTGTTGAAAATCACCCAGACTCCAATAATCTATGTCAGTGCCTATTCTATAAGGTTAATCTTACAAGGCCATATGGGTCTTTATAGCTAGTTTCTCTTCTTGATGAAAAGTCTGTTGTCCTTTTGCCTAAGGAAACATTTGGCACAGTGACTGAGAATGTTGAGTTGTGGCAACAGAGCTGGGACTTGGTCAGGTGAGGAGCCTGAGCCAAAGCACCAGCCATTTTGTAGGCACAGCTGTTATGGCATGCCCCAGAGCATGCACCTGCTTGTTTGTATGGGGTGCTGGAGGCGTTCTGCCCTCAGCAGGGTGTCATGTGCTGGTGCCATGAAGGTGGAAGGGAGGCAGTGCTTGCATCCTCCTTAGTTAACAGCCTTTGGAAATAAAGCTGCTCTGTCCAGAAGACTGCTGATTTACCCATGTCTGGAGCAGTGGGTCTCACTTTGGACAACTGGACTTCAGATGTAGGCTGCTTTTCAGAAGAAGCCGCTTCAAACCTTGTGATCTGGATTCAGGAGAAAACCTGAGAGGTCTCAACATCCTTGGAAAATGCATGCTGGGCTCATTTGTATGTTGGTAGAGCAGAAGGAAAGGCTTTTTCCTTCTCCCCACTCCTGCTGTTGGATGAGGACAGTGGGGATGTCACCACTGGGACCTCTGTGATATCTCAGCTGTGAATCCTCTGCAAGGCTGCCCATCCTGTCTGCCTCTCAGGACTTACTGCCACAGGGCTTGCTGATGTTTGTTGTCTGCTGCTTGAAGTACTTTGCTTGCTTTCAGTGGATCTCCTACCAGTTTCATGCAGCGCTCCTGATTTCAGTTTGTCAGGCAGTGCCTTCCCGATATCATGCACCACTGTCAGCCCATCTCTCTTGGTAGTGGAGAACCCCAGCCTTTTTGGTCAGACTTCTGAGAGGGGCTGCCTCTGGTCTGACTGATTTTTTTTTTCTCCATATGTCTCTAACTGCTGTGTTCTTGTTAGGATGCAGAGACCAGACCTGACTGCAGGGCTCAGATGTGGATGCACCGGTTTTTCATACAGCAGCAAACGATGCTCTTTGTCTTGGTCACACTGTTCCTGATGATTTTTTTTTTTTATTCTTCATCCTGAGCTGATCATTGGAAAACTGTCAGCAGTGACTGAGATACCTTTTTTAAGTTACAAATGCCGCTTTGAATTGTACACTTGAAACTTTTTCATAAAGAGATGTGGGTGATGCTCACGCTGTACAGAAGCAGTTTCCAGTTTTTAGTCTTTTATAAAGAAAAGGAGAGGAGGTGTGTCTTTAAATTAGGAGAGATGGTGCTGTGTTGCACTTCCTTCTGTGTGTGGCTTCTCTCAGCTTCCTTTGGGAAGGCTCACTCTGATTAGGGTCTTCTTAATGCTTCTGTGTTGTGTATCAAGAAAGGGGAAGCAACCACCTGCCTGGCTGGGTAAGCATGCTTGGAATAGCGGGATCTGAATGTTTGTGTGCTCTGGAAGGAAGTTGGCAGTTTGTGTTATTTCACAGTTAAGAAAATCTTGAATTTTGCTGCCACAAACTTGAAATATGGGGCTTGTGAGGATGTTTTTTCTTGTGCTAGGAGAAATACCCTGATATCAGGAATCAGCAGGGAAGAACTGGCTGATGTTATTTGAATTCCCTCTCAATTCCTTTCTAGAAATCGAGTCTCTGGTTCTCTTCTTTGAGATGACAGCTTCTCCAGAGGTGTGTGTGCTTGTGTTGAATTTGCACCTTTTCCTTGTGTGACCTCTCACACCCTGTGCTGGTGCCTGTTGTGGGAAGTGTGCATTGCTCTCCTGGCAAGTGGGAGGCACGGAGCTGAAGGGGCTCGCAGCAGTGTTTGGCTCTCGATTCCTGTCTGTTCATTGTTAAATATTTACAGTGAGATGTACCAGATGCTTCTGTAGAAGGGTTTTTGTCAGCTTCCAAGTCCCCAGTTGCAGCTGCAGAAGAGGCTGACAGCCATTAAAGGGATTGCATCTGTGCAGAGCCTTGGGCTTGGCTGCGACACAGTGACCTCTCCCTACTGTGCTGCAGGCTCCACTGGTTGTGCTGTCTCATCGGCTGCAGCGGGATGCAGGCAGAGAAAACCCCTCTGCCAGTGACAAGAGATTAATGATGTCTAGTCCTCAGGCTGTTTCTTTTGAAGCTCTTCCACTGAGGTGGGAGAGGGGAGCATATGATGCTCATGCAGGACTGGGCTTTTGTCACCACACACCTTTTTTCTGAGGCCCTCTCTGCGTGGTGACAACACATGCATGACCTCTGCACAGCTGCTTCTGCTCCCTTTCTGTTCTCAGTACAGTCACGTCTGCTTCCTTGGCTTAGCTACATTACAGGAAGAGGAACAGGGCTGATACCAGTCCCTCGTCCTGCCATCACCAGGTCTGAGCATCACCTCCCTCCTATTATCCAGGGCTGAATCCAGCAGTGGAGCCCCACTCTTCGCTGCCAGCCCTGGGTGAGAGACCAGCAACTGGTGCCTTTCTGCCAAGTGCCACCCCTGTGCTAGTCACACCAGTGAAGTTCCCAGCATACCTCCTGCTTCTAAGATAAGGTCCAGGGCCTTGGGCTGGGCCCTGTTTGTTGCTCTTGGTGCTTATCAGGTTTTGTTGCTGACAAGGTGACCTGCAACACCTAGGATCAGAAGGGAAGGAAGGTCTCCCCAGCCTGTGCTGTGCTTCAGGACATCCCATGGGATGACCAGTGCATGTGCACGCACACCATGCCTCACTTGTGTGTTGAGTGTCCTGGTCTCAACCCTGTAGCTTGGCTCAATGCTGAGCTTCCTGTGCACATCAGAGATCCGCTCCTCAGAGGGGCCGGGCACAGGAAGGGGCGGTCCCACTAGGTCATCGTTTTTCAAACTAAATATAGTTGCCTGTGCTTTCATAAGGCTGGGATTTTTGCATCACGTGACTGTCTTATCCCTCCTGGACGACAGTCAGTCAGTGTAGGGGATCGTGTGTCTGAATGGGTAATAATTAACTGTTAACTGGCTTTTCATTAGAGCCAGGCAGAACAGGCAGAGCGGTGCTGCAGAGGTAAGCAGGAGTGAAGGAAACTGCTGCAGGTCTGTCCTGGAGGGTGAAGGCCAGTCCTGGTAGGAGTGTAGGACACCTCCTTTAATTTGCAAATCAGTAGCCCCCAAAGGTGAGTGAGTTGGTTTTTCTTCTGCATTTCTACGAGGAGCTGTGGGTCCTGTTTTGTCTTGTGTGTCTGTCCTTGCCATCCTGTACTTCCTGATCGTGTTGCTCCTCCCTTTGCCTTGCTGCTGATTTTCAGGTCATGAACTATCAGCTGGTCTTGGAGCCAGCTTGGAGGAGAGCCTGACCCTCAGACTCCATGACTTGGCTCATCTGCTTGCTGGAATTCTCTCCAGGCCCTTGCAGTTTTGCTTTAGTGCTGAGCATGGACTGCCCAGGCTGCAAGCAGAAGTATTTTCCCCTGGCATCCTCCTCTCTCTGGCATGGAGGTGTCCTTGCTTTGCCTCGTTGCCCTGAGCAGCAGCTGAAGCAACTTGCACCTTTTCTCAGGGCTCAGTATCTGCAACCACAGCTTGTTCCTGATCGACATCCACAGGTTTGGGACCGCCATGCCTTCTTGATGCCTGGGAGCTGTGAGCATGGCTAGCTTTTCCAGCCCTCTCCGTTAACTCTTTAATCTGCCAGAGAGTGTTTGCAGATGTTTTTAGCGGCATTAGAGTGGTTGGCATTGCTCTCCTGAGTGATGACAGGGGAATTGCTGGCTCGGTGCTATGCTGGCCAGAGATCTGTGTGTTCTGCAAAAGCTGGTCTAAGGCTGAAGTGATGCTGCAGTGTGGGCACAGCTGTCCTTTCCTGGTAACTGTGAGGTGGCCTGGGACTGTTGGGGACAGAGCCAGCCCAGCTTCCTGGCTATGGCAGTGCCTGGGTCTTCTCAACTGTGCATGTTTAACCACATCCCCACTGAGGTGGCTCCTGTGGTCTAGGAGCCATCAACTCTCCCAGCTTTTCTTTAGACTCTATGGGAGAAGTCAGTTTTCCTTTCAGAACTGGGGGAGTTCTTGTCATTCCCCTCTGTGTGAGCCTGATGTCCCACACAGTGCAGTGTGTGTGTATGTGTATCATCTGTGTTGAAAGTTTCCTAGAAATTCTCTTCAGGAAAGGATGTTGCTTGAAAAGTAGGTGGAAATATGTCACTTGCCCTTAAGATAGTTCATTTGCTACCTCTAATTGTAGTCATCTATGCCAGGAAGACTCAGTGTTGCCCTCACTGATGCAGTTAAATGCTAGAAATGCCTGTTGGTGTTTCTTTACCTGCTTTTTCCTCATGGTAGCTTGGCTGCAAGTTTAAGGATTTTGTCTCGAGCTGGAAGGCTGCTGAGCTGGGGACACAACCGAGGTGTTTGCGCTGCCAACTCAAGGCTCTGGCTCCATCACACTGCCTTCGACTGCCTGTATCCTCACTGTCTTGCCTTTTCCCAGGGTAAACCCCTGTTCTCCCCTTGCTTTAGGACACTCAGGTGGGAGGAGTGTTCCCATGCTCTTTGCAGAGCTGTCAGATGCCCTTTTTGAAGTTATTTTTAGCAAGTGATCTTTGCAGGCATTGCAGAGCTTACATTGCATAGAAGTGTAGGCAGCTCCTTGCTTCCTTTGCTGTTAGAGTAGGGCTTGTAAGGTGGAGCTGTCTGCTGAGGAGTTGCAGAAAATTCCTTGGAAGGCTTTGAGCCATGGAGCCTGTAGCTTGTCTTGCTCATGCTGAATGGACTGCCCACATGCTGTGTCGGATCCTGCTCTGCTCTGCAGCTGGAAATCTTTTGCTTGCTCCTCTCTTTGCCCATTCCACAACAGTTTTTCTCATGCCTGCAAGAAAATTCTAGCATTGCAGAGGTGTCAGAAGTATCCCTTTTACCTCTGTGGTCAGGGCCAGGTGCTGTGCTGCCAGCTGGAACTTGGGAGACTGTCTGCCCCAGGCAGCAGGGCCTGGGCAGCTGGCTCAGGTTGTTCCTGCAGTCCCAGGAGCTGGAGATGTCAGCTGGTTAGTGCCACAAGTGTATTCTGGTATCACCTCTTCCAAATTGCTGAAGAATCTTCAGGTAGGCACATACCTCACCCAAATCGCTAACTTGCCCCTACCGCTGGGTGGATCAGCCTGCCTTGGAAAAAGGGCTTGCTTGGAACCTAGTTGGAGTCTTGAGCTCATGCCTTATGTTTCCATGCTGTCATGGTGGGAATGCACTGTAGTAAGCCTATGTACAGCTGTTTCTGCTTGGCTTCCCAGCTCTTCTCTTGAATCATAAGCCAGTTCTGGTGATCACAGCTGTGGTGGAGCCTCTGCAGATTGGCCCTGGTTTGTTGCCCTGTTGAAACTGCTCTGCAGGTCAGTGCTGTTGCTCATAGGTCTGTCCTGTGTATTGCACCCCAGAGGGATTCTCACCGTGCTCTGAAAACTGAAGGAGGAAACTACCTCTGGAGGAAGCTGCTGGTACTCCAGCTGACTTTGTGTCTTGGAAATGAGTCTTTATACAAAAATAGTGTGATCAAGTAGTAGTAGTCTCCTCAGCTGTGAGTTGTTCAATGAGTTTCTCTCTCTGCTCTTTTCAGAAGTTGTCATACCTGGTGTCTCTTGTTTTCTCAGGAGGATAAAGCAATGCCTTCTCCTCCTAGTGTTAGCAGTCTGGGAGTTTCTTCTCTCCCTTGCAAGTTGCTCAGACACATTTAGTGCTCAGCTCCCCTTGCTCAAAGTGCTCTTACTCACCTCTGAAGACCTCTGAGCAGTATTGCCAGAGCTGCTGTCTCATAAGGAAAGGGATGGACTGCAGTACCTGGCTGGTATGCACAACAGCATCCTGCATAACATGGGGAGGAGGGAGGGCAGTCTGGAGACTCATCCCTGCAAAATAGTTACGTGGATCCTGTTAGACCATGAGGCATGTGGGCTGATCATCCTGCGCTCTGGGGAATCTGTGGCTTCCAGCTTGTCTCCTGCCCCAGCAGGATCTGCCTCTGCCTCACCAGCACAAAGTCCAAGCCCTTGGCTGAAAAACCACCTTCATCAGCAATTTTGCCTAGATGCCAGGCTATGGACTAGTAGGGCTCGGGAGCAGAACTGCTTCCTTTTGTTGACTTGGATCCCGGGGAAAGGAGGAATGTGTGCTGTTTTAGGGCTGGAGCACCTGGAGCACATGCAGAGCCCCGAAGGACTCCAAATTCCTGCTGGGAGTTGCAAGCATTGGCTGTCCTTCCAGAAGCTGTCACAGCTGTAGTGTCCATGCTGCACCTGAGTGGTGTGCCAGGAGCAGGCACTGCAGCTTTCTTGCTAGAGGAGCAGATATTTCTTCTGCATGATCCCTTGTCCCGGCCCAGCCCTGCAGATTTTTTTCAGCCTCTCATCTGTGTTCTCTAAAAATCCATTATAAGCTGCAGTGGCTATAAGGAACAGCAGGGAGCTGATTTTGCTGGTGTAGGATTTGATTTCCCCAGGTAAGGCAGTAAATATGTCTCTGGCCGTGCACAACAATCCCTCACTGGGGAGCACGTGTGGCTGCAGAGCTGCTGTTGTGCTGCTGCCTGCTCATTGTGCAGTGGCTGTTGTGCTTCCAGATACGAGGTCTTTGCTCAACTGGTTGCCCTTTCTTGCCCTGATGCCTGCAGAGATGACTGCTTACTGTAGCAGCTGTGGTCTGAAAGGAAAAGACAAGTGTTCTCACAGCCCTACCAGTTATGGTGTTCACCAGGAGCTTCAGACAGTGTTACAAAACAGAGAACTCTTTGGCCTTAGGAGGACTTTGGCAGCAGTACCATTAAGACCCCAGTGCTCCTGTTGAAGTCATACTGCTGGGATGAGAATGAGCGGAAAGAAGGCAGAAGGCTGTAGATAGTGTTTGGGATCAGAATTTTCAATTCCTGGCAGTGTTAGCATCTGATCTCTGACCTCAGGCAAACCACTGCTTCCTTCACTGGCCTCTGTCCCCTTGCCAGTCTTGCACAGATCGCAAACTGGCTGCCCCTGCGGCTGTCTTAGGCATTCCATAGCATAAGGGAGCCTGGTTTGGGTTTTCAAGCAGTGCTAATGGAACTGAATGTTTTTACTGCAACCAAATAAGTGCAAAGTGAGATTTGTGAAATGAAACAATCTTTTGCTAATATTTACATCAAAAAGCTGAAGCCTGCAGGCTCTGCATGTCCTGTGGACTGGTGAGGGAGGATGGTTTGCTTTCTTCTAGGGTTCCCTTGGATGCTCAGTTAATTTTCAGCAGAGCCACTAATTACACTCAGTCCCCCTGCGCTGCCCAGCTCAGCAAGAAGCCACTGTGCTGCCACCTTCATGGGACTGGAGTGCCCCCAGCCTGGCATTCGGGGCAGTCTGTTGGTGCCTGCAAAACACATGGCATGGTTGCTAGATCATCCCTCGTTCTCATTCAGTATCTTTGTGACCCTGCCCACCTGTGCTCCTTGGCACCATTGCTGTGCTGCATGGGGACAGAGCACGGCCGTGCAGGGATGCTCTGCTCACACTTTACATGGCCCCAAGAACCAAAATGGAAATGCCTTTTGAAAAAAAAACAACAACAAGAAAAATTACCATAGTTTTCTTGTTTCGTGGGTTTTCTTTTTTTTTCTCCCCCTTTGATAATGCACAGAAAGTGTTGTGACTTCTGTGATAGATAGCTGTCAGCAACTCTTCATTGCTCAGCAATCCACCAGGGCGATAGCTAGTATCCCTCACTAGCACTCCTCCTGGCTGCCTGCATGTGGGTGAGTGGCACCCTACTGCTCCCATTCATCAAACTGATACTGTAGTGGAGAGCAGCGGAGTTTTGTTTCAGTGTAGTTTGACAGGGGGCCTTTTCTTCTGAGTGCTGCAAGATGCAGTGTTGTCCTTGTGTGAAGGTTTCCATCTGAAACCTGAACACAAGGGTTAGCCTAAATGTGCTCCGGGTGGATTGGAATTTTTGTTTGCTGGAGTCTCTGCAAGGGAACGTGGAGAGCAGTTTTTAATTTGATGTAAAGGGGTGTCACTGTAGCATATGTGTTGGGTTGGAGGTGAGGCCCTGGGTTAGGTTGACTCACCCTGGAGGAGACCGAGTGCATGCAGCCGCTGCTCAGCATGGCTCTGCAGATGGTGTGTCTGTCTGCTTGCACACTCCCACCCCCTTGCTCTCCTGCCTTCATTTCGGCAGCCCTCGTCTCCATCAAAGCTCTTGATGGGTCTCAGCTCCCTTCACACTGGCTGGAGCAGCCGCAGCCTCTGCTGTGTGCTGGGTTGGCTGTGCGCCCAGGATCGATCTCCCGCCAGGCTGCAGTGCCTGTGCTGCTGCAGTGCTCTACCGGGTGTGTTTTGTCTTCCACTGCGCTCTGCAAATGCTAATTAGTCTTCTCAGCACCTTGGCTAGATAAGGGATCCCTGTTCCTATCTTGCCGATAAGGAAACTAGCAGAACTTGTTTTAAATCATCTACTCCTTCATCCATAAAGATGATAGAGGCTGCAGCACCCACTCCTCTGCTGGCACCCCTGCACTGTTTCCTGGGGAGGTGCAGAGAGCCTCCCTTTATTTACCTTCTCCCAAAAGTGCTCAAAAGCCTCTGATACTCTGGAGAGCAGCTATAGAAAAGAGCAGGATGCCATCACTGTCACCTCTGGGCTGCAGCAAGGTGGGAGCAGGCAAACAGCTGAGGCCTGTGCACTGGGACCAGGAGCTCCACTCTGCTCCAGCCAAATGATCTGTGCACAGCCAGGCTACCAAGTGAGCTCAATTATGATTTTTTTCAGTGGTGCCAGGTATGTTGGTGCTGTCAGAGCAGACTGGTGCTCCCTACCTGTGAAAACCAGGCTGGCTGCAGGCTTATGCTGTAGCACTTGATACATTTGGAAGTTATATTTAGTTGGTGACACCTGTGGGTGTTGAGTGGAAGATTTTTAGGGACTGTTTTGAAAGCGTTCTTTCTTCCTACGCTGTTTTAAGGAAGGGAAGTTTAAAAGCCTTGTGGCAAGCTTTGTGCTGTGGAGCCAGGATTCTCAATGAGATTCATGTGGAATGAATGAGACACATGTGGGCTTGCCACTGTTTGGTGGTTGGAGCAGTGCAGGCAGGCTGAGAAACTCCTGGTGGAAAAGGGGAAAGATCTGGGGGCATGGCTGAGAGCTTGGGTTGTCTCTGGGGTGAAATCCCCCTGTGGTAGCCTTATGAAAGGGAGCTGGGGTGGGGGAGTACAGATGGCTCCATTCTGCCATGTCTGGCTCTGCGTTATTGACACTTCAAAGTCTCCAGCTCAGAGCAAGGCTGGGCCAGCAGAATGAATCATAAGTTTTGAGGCAAGGAAGGGTACTGGTTTTGATCATCTAGGCAAAGTGACCTGTCTTCTGCAGCAGATCAAAGCCAACTTTGAATGGAGTTAAGTAGGCTATTCATGGTGTTTCCCGGGGTGTCCCCAGATAGACCCTGCAATTCCTTGGGGCTCTTCTCTTCACTTTTCTCCCTTCCCCAACAAAGTTAGTGGAGTTGGTGCTGGAGGGGCTGCCTCAGTGGTGAGCCCAGCATGGCTGCTTGGCAGTGCACAGCAGTGGGCTCTGCTGTAGTGCAGAGCCTACGGCAGCCAGCATGCTCTGCAGGACAGGTGTTGAAGACCTGCACCAAAGTCCTGCAGGGCTGCAGAGGTTGAACCTTGTTCCAGCTTTCCTTGGGACTGGTGCAGCAGCTTGACCCCATGTTGCTGTTCTGGCAGGGTCAGTTTTGACAGCTCTTTTTCTAGGCAGGGCTCAAGGTATTAAACCTTAAATTACCCCAGAGGCACTCAGTTATTTAAATACTCTTGGCTGCAGTGGGGTTTAAGCTCTTCCTAGATCTGACTCTGTCTCTGTGTGTTCCTTCTTGTGCACTTGCTGCCCCGTGCTGAGATGCACGAGAGATCAAAGCGAGGCACGAGATGAGCAGTGTCCATGTGCTGTGGGCTGGGCCACGTGGGTACACGTCCACAGCCCTCTGCTGTGTGGAGCCAGCTGTGTCGGCATGGAGAGCTGCCTCGCCTCTTCAAGGGCATGTTTGTTTTGCTGTGAGTAACAGCAGATTGAATTCTGTGCAGTACCTCATGGAGCAAGCTGAACTCTTCACCACCCTTCCTCCTTGACTGGCAAGGCCAAGAGGGGAGGGCTGAGCTAGGTGCAGGAGTGCCTTCATGCAGAGGGACAGAGTTCAGGACATCTTGGGGCGTCAGTCACCTGTATTAATCTGGAGTGGCTTCACTCCATATCTGCACACAGTGCTGCAGTAGAGCCCTGTGTTCAGTGCACCTCCACTTAATCTTAATGGCCCTCTGTGAAACTCAGGTCCAAAGCTGGCTCTCTTTTCTGCTCAGCTTTCCCATGTAGCCTTGCTGTGCTGAGTGCTTTCTGCTTCCATGACTGCCAACTGTGTTTAACAGTTTTATTCTCCTCCTTTTGCAGAAAACACAACTCCTGCTAAAGTGGTGAGGGCTGCCAACCCGAGACAGCGGAAGGGAAGCAAGGTAAGTCTGTTCCTGCTGTGCCCCTCACTGGCCTCTAGCTTCTGATTCAGATGTCAGTGCTGTATGAGTGCCTTGAGGGTCTGGTGAGAAGACAGCTTCCTTTGCAAATCAGGTGGTGGAGGGATTGATGTACTGAACTGGCTGTCAGCACAGAGCATGCAGGAGAATGTCCTCATTTTTCTCTTAAGCATTTTGATATTTTCATGCTCTGGGGACTGGTTCCTGCCCAATTGGGCTAGAGGAGACCTGGTTCGCCTCCCTGCCTGAAGGGATCACTCACAATATAGTGCTGGATGTCGAAAGCTTATATCTGCAGGTTTCATTCTTCCCTTTCCAGCCTGTTCTTTACCAGTACACAGAGAGCAAGGGTAATTGACTTCAAACAAAGCAACTTCTCAGGAAGAATCAGGGCAATCTGTTCCAGGGAATCAACCTGTGATGGAGAGACAGTTGTTTCTGAGGATGTTGGATGCAGCTGAAGCATGGCTAGGAATGTGGTTATTGGTGTTGGCTCCCAGTAGCCACTGAATACGCATTTGAAACTTGATATGACTTCCTTGTCTGTTCCGTCTCAAGGAGAGGAGGGCTTTGGATGTGAAAGGTGCTTCTGTCTGTGAAACAGGCATGGCTGTACACTGCAAGTGGCTTTCCCAGGAAACTTGCCTCCTAGGGAGAGAAACATGGCACCTGAACCTAGAGACCTGATCTTATGGGCAACTTGTCTACAAATTAACTTAGGAATAATAGTCCCCTCAAGGACAAGGAGGATTTTCTGTGCCCAGATCCTTGTAAATTCAGTGACCAGCCATGATTCATTGTCTGCCCAGGCAGCTGATTTTTGGGTTCTTTCCTTGCATGCCTGCTCTGAATGCTGGAGGAGGTGGAAATGATTATATTGGCCAGGTCACTTCTTGAGTGGAAGAGACTGGTAGTCCTCCCATGTGGCAGTGGGATTTCTGGAATAGAGAGTATCACCACCAGATAACTGCTTATTACTTTTTTTCTCTTAACCATTTTGACTACATGATTCCTTTGCTTTGTGGTTTCCAACACTGGCAATTGGTCCCATAAATTAAACTAAACCTGGATGTAATGTACCAGTAGGTCAAGGCAGCTTCTTGGACAGTATGTGGTTGCTTTAGGTGAATTAAGTGTGCAGAAAGTTGCATTCTTTACCTGTCCAAGGGATGAAGACTATTATGAGTTACCTCAGGCAGCTTTGTGCCGTACTTTGCTGAGTGGGAGCTGGGAGCTTACGGGGCTGTTGGCAGCTTCATAACAATCTCTGACAGATGTAAATTTACCTGCAGTTATTGGGGATTAATTCAGGGGGAGGAGAGAAAAGTCTCTACAGGTGGTTTGGGTGTCATACCCAAGCCTCCTGGGAACAGCTGTGCGGTACACCAGTGGATAATAGCAGTGACAGTGTAGCTGGGAGGGCTTCTGACTGCTGCTCTAGAAAATGGCATTCATAATTAGCGCACTAATGGGACTTTTCTCTTTGTATACAAGGTTGGTGACTTCGGTGATGCTACAAATTGGCCAACACCTGGAGAAATAGCCCACAAGAGTGTCCAGGTGAGAAGACAATCCTCAGACACTGCATCCAGCTGAGCTGCAGTAATTTGCTTCCATTGTAGTATGCCCAGGGAGGCTGTATGGTTGGCAGACAATTGCATTCTTTGTTTCTCCCAGGTAACAGCTTCAGGGGCTAGCTTGGATGAGCAGGCCCTTGCAGACCTCCCTGTTTCTCTGTGTCACTGGAAGCTCTGGCAGAGCCAGGCCATTTGGGGTGCTGAGTGTCAGCGTGAGGGCAGCCAAGAATAGCGTGCTGGGTGCAGGGGTTTGCCTTTTAGGGCTGCCCTGCACGTTGGTCTCCCTCCCTGCGTGCTATTCTGGGAGCCTGGAGCCTAGTCTAAAGCCCTGGGCTTGGTGGAGCAGGTATAGCAGCTCCCAGATCTGCTGTCTTCAGTACTGCTCAGTGCATTAAAAGGGACCTGAGCAACTGCCAAGACTTTCACTAGGGAAGCTGAAAACATGTGCAAGAAGGGGCTTAAGGCACAGGGGAACCGCCATTCTTTTCTGCTCCAGACATGGGTGGTGTTGAAACTTTCTGTTTTGGGATGCTGCTTTGCCAATTCCTGGCTGTCAGGTCACTAGGGTCACTTTCCCTCTTGCTCCTGTAACAGTCTGGTCCCTTACAGAACTCCACCACACACATGCCTATCCAGGAGCATCAGGACTCTTGGCAGTTCCTCAAATCTTATAATGTCTGTGCCTGGGACTTGTGTCTTAGCTTGAGCACTTCCCAGCATCTGTGGAACTCCTTGCCCTGGTCAAACACAAGTCTGTCCCCAGGAACTGGACAGCTCTGGGCAGTGTGAAGCAGGGATGCCTCCAGCATAGAGCCAGGTTCTCTTTTTCCTGCTCCCACCAGGATTGCTGGACTCTGCCTCCAACTCTTTAGTTTCTCATGACCCTCACATCTTTCCTGCACTAACTTGTCTCCAGCAGCCACACAAAGCACCATCCCTCCGGAAACTGCCTATCAAGAAAGACATGAAAGAACAGGAGAAAGGGGATGGAAGCGATGGCAAAGAGAGCCTGAAAACCAAATCGGATGAGTCTGGGGAGGAGAAGAACGGTGACGATGACAACCAGAAGTCAGCCCAGAAGAAGAAAGGTGAGGCAGGACATGGAAGACTCCTGGCAGGGACAGTCCCCCAGGCTCAGCCTGTCTTCCTTTCTGTGACCCAAAGCTAGGTGGAAGTGTCCAAAACTTTGCCTGTGGGACCAGCTGCAGTCTCAGCACGCTGACAGCTGCGGTGAAAAGGTGTTTGCAAGCTTCAACAGAGCAAAGTCTCATTTTGGTAACTGGAGAGACTCAGGCAGATGCTGAGGGCTTGGGTAGCCACTTGGGACTTTTGTAAGGGCCTGGTCTGGAGTGGCCTTGCTCTCTTCAGCAGCATCTTGCAATATGTAGGAGAGCATGTGAAGCAGGGCCTAGGTGTGGGCACCTGTATGTCTGTCCAGGGAGTGTGTCCTGCCTTCGTAAGTATGCTCCATGGTGACACAGAAGAGCTCCTGGCTGTGGATTGCATCAGCTATGGTTGCCGCGTGGGCTTGCTTTAGCCTGAGCCTTAGTGGGTGGAAAGGAGGGAAAGGAAGGACAAGTGCATGAAAGCCGCAATAGAGTTTTGTATTATGCTTCTCCATGCCCAGGAGTCTCAGTTGGAGTCTTTCAGCATTCTTGTTATGCCCCTTACAGAGTTTTGGTGACAGCAAGGCCCTGGGGGATAACTGAGGAGAGGTCAGCCCTACTGCTTCCCCCACAGTGTGTGGGATGCATGGAAGGAAGAGGCTGTGAGATGGTAGCACCTGCTCTCTGAACCTGTGTCACACTCAAATCCTGTCCTTTTGCAGGCAACAAACACAAGTGGGTCCCTTTGCAGATAGACATGAAGTCAGAGGTGCCTCGGGACAAAACAGCCTCTCGGAACAACCGGCAAAATGAGCAGCACAGGCATCTCTCCAACAACCGTGGCGAGCTGAAAGGTAGGGGCTCAGAATGGGACTCTGCTCTCCTTCCTTGACCACAGGGCAGCAGGGGAATGTGGTGGAAATGCTTTGTGCAGTCGAAGAGCTCCAAGGGCAGTGGGCTTGCTCTGGGGAAGTACCTTCATCCTGTAATGCTCCTTCTGCCTCTCTTTGTGTGCTGTAGGCTGGCACCCGGACAACAAGCATGAGCGCCCCTGGCAGGACCATGATGAGACCTCCAGTGTGAAGAGCGAGGGGGGAGCTGTACGAGGAGCCTTCCGGGGCCGAGGCAGGGGCCGTGGCAGGGGCCGGGGCCGTGGCAGAGGAGGTACTTGCTGTTTGTATTGTCTTGTGGCAGAAAGAGAGGACAGGGCACGTGCCAGAGTGCAGGGCTATATGTGTGTGACCTGGGGTTCTGAAGCAGACTGGGCAGGGCAGAGTGCTGCAGGGAGACAGTGAAGTGTGGCAGGTCATCCTACCTGGGGAGCATGAGCTGCCAAAGAGGACTCTTGATTTGAGATCCTCTGTGAGGAGCTATGTACTGCTCTGGAGGTGGCATCCAGCTGAGTTGATTTTAATAAGAGCAAATTATTCTTGTTAATATTTTAATAAGGGTGAATGTCTTTGTTATTCAGGCCAAGCTTTTCCACTTGTTTTCTGCCCCTTGCAACACTCTGTGTGCAACTGTGTGCAGCAGTTGCAGCATGCTGATACCCTGCCTAGGCTTAATGTCACACTGAAAGCCAAGCAGGAATCTTTGCTTTTTTGGGAAGAGCTTCTACTAGCATTCAGCACTGCTATGTCTTTGTAAACCCTGACATAACTTCAGTGCAGAACCTTGGTGCGTTATCTAGGCTATGTAATTGCCCCTGGATGAGAGTTAGCGATCTCTTTTTGCTTTGGTGTGTCAAGGCTTCACTGGGATCCCTCCTGCAGCAAAGTCTGAGAGAAGTGGGCTGAGGAGTGAGTCGGCAATGCCCTGTTTTGTGCTGTCATGGGGGTCCCCCCCCCAAGGGCAGTGCTGAGAGAGCTGTTACTGCTGGTGCCCAGCCCCACATGGCAGCGCAGGCTGTCTGGTTGAGGCTCTGTGTTAACCAGGACGTTCCCTTGTTGGTGTCTTACAGGGCACTTTGATTACCAGTATGGATACCGGAAATTTGAGGGCTCAGATGGCTCCCGTACCCAGAAGTATGCTAGCAACATCACTTACTACTTTGACAACATTAGCAGCACCGAGCTCTATAGCGTGGACCAGGAACTGCTCAAGGACTACATCAAGCGGCAGATGTAAGCACTACGTCTCCCTGGCTGGATGTTCAGCAGTGCCCTCCCTGTAGTTTGCGTAGCTAATCTCTGGACTAGGGTTAGAGCCAAGGCATGTTTACTGTGTGCTGTGTATTTTGCAGCACCAGTTTGCCATTTCTCTGAATTGCTGCTATTCAGCCTCACAAGAACAGAAGCGGGGGGGGGGGGGGGGGATTGTTTCCACAGTGGGTGTCCTGAGGAAGGTAGCTGGATCTGTCACTGATGTGTTGTCCACACAGAGAATATTACTTCAGTGTGGACAACCTGGAGCGAGACTTCTTCCTGCGTCGCAAGATGGACTCAGACGGCTTCCTTCCCATCACCCTGATTGCCAGTTTCCACCGGGTGCAGGCACTGACTACTGACATCAGTCTCATCATCAAGGTGAGGGCCTGGAAAGCTGAACCTCCTCTCTTGTCTGGCTTCTTGTTTTCTTTGCCTGTTTTCTAACTAGGTCACGGGTGAGATGCAAGTGACACCTTCTCTTGTCCTTGACTTGCTTCCTCCTCCTCTTGAATCACATAGGGAGGAGGGGCTGAAGCTGAGCCCCTCAGTGTGCCAAAGCAGGGCCTTAAGCTAACCTGATTTCGCTTGGTTCTAGGCTTTAAAGGACAGTAAGGTGGTGGAAATTGTGGACCAGAAGATCAGAAGAAAAGAGCAGCCGGAAAAATGGGCTCTGCCTGGCCCTCCTATGGCAGACTACACGCAGACTGACTTCTCACAGTTCATCAACTGCCCCGAGTTTGTGCCCCGGCAAAGCTTCCAGAAGGAGACAGGTTAGTGTCTGGGGATTGTGGAGGGAATTGTGAGACCCGACTCGGTGCCACAGCAGGTCTGAGCCCCTGTCATGAATGTTCCAGGACAGGGTTCTGCCTTTTGGTTTGTAGGCCTGAGCTTGAGTAGCCAAGTAGGGGATCTGATTGGTGCTGTTGTAAGAGTTTATGCAGAAGAACATCTCTTCTCACTGGTATCAGGCTGTCATGGGAAAGTTTCTCCCAGAGCAACAAAATCACCACCTGCTTTAGGGCTCTCTATGTATCTGGGAAACCCACACCTGCAAAGCTCTGTGGTCACCACCAGCATCACAGCCTTAGCCAGAGATTTTTTTTCAGCACTCTGGGGCAATGTGCTGGTGAGCAGGAATGTTCCTGCCTTAGTCATTGCCTGCTTATGTGTCCCACAAGCTTTGCTGCCAAAATAACTTCCTCTAAATCAAGTGCCTTATGTATGCTACCACTCAAGCCTTCCACTAAAGCATTTGTGGCTCTTGTTGGCTTTAGAGTCTGCTCCTGGCTCCCCACGTCCCACCAGCCCAGTCCCCACAAAAACAGAGGAAGTCAGTAACCTGAAGACAATGCCCAAGGGCTTGTCCACAAGCCTGCCCGACCTGGATTCAGAGACATGGATTGAAGTGAAGAAGAGGCCTCGGCCCTCTCCAGCCAGGCCCAAGGTATGTAGCGATGTAGACTATTGGGGTGGAGGTCTACTGATTGTTTTTTCAGGGGCTGTAACCCTAAGTGAGCAGTAGGTTTCAGATCACATAAGGTCTGTTTGTCATAAGTGATGCCCCCATCTACTTTGGGGCTGCTTCTTAGTGACAGAGATATAAATAAGGTGTTCTCCCCAGACAGACAACTTCTGTCTGTCATAAAGAAACAAGGGGCAAGAGCTGGGTCTCCCAGCAGTAGGCCTGTGCTCTATGTGCTGTTTGTGCTGCATCAGCATTGCTCCCCCTACCTGTAGAAACCAGAGGAGTCAAAGACCCCACAGCAGCAGAAGCAAAAGGACCAAGATGAACCTGAGGAGTTGGACTTCCTCTTTGATGAGGAGATGGAACAGATGGATGGCCGCAAGAACACGTTCACCGACTGGTCAGACGAGGATTCAGATTACGAAATTGATGATCGGGATGTGAACAAGATCCTCATTGTGACTCAGACACCTCCATACCTACGCCGGCATCCTGGCGGAGACCGGACTGGCAACCACACATCCAGGGCTAAAATGAGTTCAGAATTGGCCAAGGTGATCAATGATGGGCTGTATTACTATGAGCAAGACCTGTGGACAGAGCAGTTTGAGCCAGAGTACTCGCAGATCAAGGTGAGAGAGGAGATCTGAGGAGGAGAATTCACAAGGGGCTCCTCCCAGGGAGGTATGGTGGGTTGGCCACAGTGATGGTTTGGGTTTGGTTCCTGGCTCATGACTGGGGCAGAGCTCAGCAGGGACTGATCTTGCTGCAGAGCTCAGTATTTCTGATTTCCAGTGTCATGCTGTGTTATGTTTGGGATAAATACAGCTCTGTAATGTGCTGTAAGGCTGCAGCCAGTTGACTGAGGTTCTGGTAACTAGTTGACCTGGAAAATGTGGTCCACTGATCTGCTGTCTGCCAGGGTCTTGGCTGTTCAAGACTGCAATAGTGTATAGGCAGTGCCAGATGACTTGAGGGAAGTAGCTGTATGCACTGCCTGTAGTGCCTAGTGCTTAATGAAATGGCACGGTCTCTTGAGACCTCAGTTATTGTTCATTGATGACTGGGGCACTCTTGGCCTGTGCTGTTCTCCATTTTTCTGCCAGTTTGCATAGGCTGGTGCTTTTTTTATAGAAAACTCGCCTGCCTCTCTGAGTTTGATCCCCAGGTTGGTGACTCTTGCAGTCAGGAACTTGCCCCAGGCCCTTGCAGTGACTGAAGCTGTATCTTGTGCTCAGCATTGTGGCTGTTGCACAAACAGAGTGGTGTTCACAGTGAGCTGCTGAGATGAGGAGACAACAGGGTATTTGGTTGCTTCATCATATTCCTCTTCCAATGCAGCAAGAGGTGGAGAACTTCAAGAAGGTGAATATGATCAGCAGGGAGCAGTTTGATACTCTGACCCCAGAGCCCCCCGTGGATCCAAACCAGGAGGTCCCTCCTGGCCCCCCAAGGTTCCAGCAAGGTAAGACAGTATGGACAGGACTGTGGGTAGGACTGAATTTGTCCCCTTTCCTTTTGGTAAGTGGCCCTCAGGGGTTCAGAAATAGCTAGAGGGAGCAAGTAGAGCCACAGCTGTTTATCTTTCCCAGTGGGGTGGTGTTCTCCCAGCTAAACAATTTGGAGCTCCAAAAGAGGAGGCCCAGAAGCAGGAGTGTCTCCACAGAGTGAGGAAATCAGGGCAGACTTCCATGAATATGCCTTCCTCTTGGACCCTTTCATTGCAGTGTCCCTTGCTGAGTACTTTAAAGGCAGTTATCTGCTGGGCCTTGCTTGCCTATTGGTGGGATCTGATGCTCAGGCAGACCACTGGTCTGATCTTCCCCTAGAAAGCAGATACTTTGCAGGGTACTGAAAATGTCTGCTTTCCTGCTGCCAGGCTTTGATTTCTCTGGTTGCAGAATAACTTTGCAGTTGTTTGTCTCAGGAGGACTAGGATGTGTCCAAGAGTTCCTAACCCAATGGGTGCCCTTTGGCTGTAGTGATGCTCTTGTACTCAGAGATCAGTTTGACCCAGCTTCGCGGGGTTTATCTCTGCAGTACCTACAGATGCTTTGGCTAACAAGTTGTTTGGAGTACCTGAACCTTCAACCATCGCCCGATCTTTGCCTACAACTGTACCAGAATCACCCAACTACCGTAATGCCAGGACCCCCCGGACCCCTCGCACACCTCAGCTGAAGGACCCTACGCAGACACCCCGTTTCTACCCAGTGGTGAAGGAGGGCAGGACGATAGATGCCAAGGTAGGACCGGGGCTTGGGTTATGGGTGAGAGGCCGGGACTTCCCAGCTGGGATGTGGAGAGGAAGCAAACATGTCCCTGATGCACTGTGTCTCACAGACCCCACGGAAGAGGAAGACAAGGCACAGTTCAAACCCCCCAATGGAGTGCCACGTGGGCTGGGTGATGGACTCCCGGGAGCACAGACCCCGAACAGCCTCCATCAGGTACTGGAAATGGGAGAATGGGGTCATGGAGGGACCAGAAACAGGAAAGAGAGCAAGTGAGGGAAGGGCAGTGTTTGATCTCATAGGGCAGGTCACGTCTTAAGTGGCTGCAGAAGGAGCTGGGACCTGTCTCATCCTAGAGGGAGCTGTGAAATTCTGCAGTTTTGATATAATGAGATACAATTTGTCTGGGAATGTTGGTTTCCTTTCTAGTAGGATGCTCTGTAGTTTGGGTCCCAAACTTGGAGTGGGTGCAGTCACAGGTGGGACAAACAGATGAGCGTTGCAGAGTGGAGCATGACTCCACTGTGTTGTTTGTTGTCTGGTTACAAAGGAAGGGGGTTGATGAGGCTCTCTTGTGTGCAGCTCCAGTCCCTCTGAAGGAACTCCGGCTGTCGGAAGCTATGGCTGCACCCCGCAGTCCCTGCCCAAGTTTCAGCATCCTTCCCATGAGCTGCTCAAGGAGAACGGCTTCACGCAACACGTCTACCACAAGTACCGTCGGCGCTGCCTTAATGGTAGGCATGTGAGGAGGGCTTCCTCCCACTGGGTGTGGAGCAGTGTGCTTGTGATCTATTGGATAGGGGCATAGGGTATGGCAGCAGAGTCCATCCACAGTGGTAAATGGGGTCCTGTAGGACAAGCTTGCTGGTAGCAGATAATTCCTCATGGTCTAGAAAGTTAATGGTGTCCAATAATATGTATAAAATTATATATATATAAACTTTTATATTTATATAAATATATATATATATAAATATAAAAGTTTTTATATATATATATATATTTATATATATAAATTATATATTTATATATATAAATATATATATATATATATAAAATAAGACCTTCCTCTGTGAGATCCCCTGTGTATGGCTGGTTCCCTGGGAGAAAGTATCTGTCTTGTAACCAGCCGTTCTTCCCCAAACAGAGCGAAAGCGGCTGGGCATTGGTCAATCCCAGGAGATGAACACGCTCTTCCGATTCTGGTCCTTCTTCCTACGAGATCACTTCAATAAGAAAATGTATGAGGAGTTTAAGCAACTGGCTGTAGAGGATGGGAAAGAGGGATACAGGTAAGAGAGGAAGCGCTGAATGGCCTTTTTTTGAGATGGAATTGTGGGAAGGGTGTTTAGTCTTTGAAGGCTTAAAGGTAAGACCAGGACCACCCTGGATCACATCCATTTTCTGAGATGCAGCAGGGTTCTTGCCTAGGTGTTGCATGCACCAGTGTCTGAGCACCACATACTCTTCTGTTTCCAGATACGGTCTGGAGTGCCTTTTCCGATACTACAGCTATGGGCTGGAGAAGAAATTCCGGCCAGACATATTTAAAGACTTTCAAGAAGAGACCATCAAGGATTATGAAGCTGGTAAGTGTCTCCTTTGCCTTCACCTGATCTTAGCAGTGATGTTGCCCGGATGAGTGTGTGCTCTTGTGCCTCCTTTTATGACCTGGGGAAGGCCATGTAATTCTGTGTCTGACAGTGACAAGCTGTGATATCCTTGAGCCCTGCTGTCCTGCAGGTAAGAAATGCTCCTGCACAGAGCAGAGCTGCTTGCTTTGCAGGAGAGGATGGAGTGAATATGGAGCCATAGGGATATGGAGCTAGACTGTAGAAAGTCACAGCTTTCCCACCATTCATTGTGGTCACCAACCCAGTCACAGAGCCTGGAGCCATTTCCCATCAAGGGTGCTGTCCTATGCTGATGTAGGTTGTTTTCCTCCAGGTTCCTTGTATTTTGTCAGTGCGAACCAGTAGGACACGTGGGCCCATGGGACAGGCAGTGAGGAAGCCTTTAGGAAAGACTTCTGACTCCTGGTTTGATTTTCTTCCCCCTCTAGGCCAGCTCTATGGGCTGGAAAAGTTCTGGGCCTTCTTAAAATATTCCAAAGCCAAAAATCTGGACATCAACAGCAAACTGCAAGAATACCTCAGCAAGTTCAAGCGCCTCGAGGACTTCCGAGTGGACGTGAGTAGAAACAGTGCCCCACACACCACAATAAAGGACCCCCACAACTGCTCCAAGGCCTTTCCAAGGGCAGAGGGTTTCAGGACAGGGTTGCTGAGCAGGGTGGGTGGCCAGGGGAGTCAGTGACACCTAGTGTCATAGTCCATCATTGCAGCTGGGCCAAGAACAAGCAGCCTCAGCACTTCAAAATCTTGTGTCATCCTTCAGCAGCTGCATCACTGAGACAGCAAAAGCTCAGAGGCCAGTTAGGGCTGAAATTTATTAAGAAGCCTTGTGTGCTTCCCTTTCCCTGGAAAGTGCAGGCCATTCTCTATACCTTAGCTGAGCAGCGATTAAGGCTGGATATGGCAGGATTGTGCTGATGTTGCTGCCAGCTCATCAGGTACTGAACAGGAGCTGAGGAGCTAAGGCTTGCACACCATCCTTGGAGCACAAGGATATGAGCAGAGATGAGTGCAGGTTAGGAGATGTGGCTCAGATGGATATGATGAAGGCAGGTAAACCATTGAGTAGGGAAAGGAGGATATTTGTTTGGATGGAGCAGCAGAGCTGCATGCACTGCCCATGCAGACACATGCTAGGTCTTTTCTTACTTCTTGGGTCTTTCATATACTGTCTGAGTCATCAATCAGACTTTCAGTTACTACTGCCTTGGTATCTCTAAAGAAAAGCAATTGCTGCAGGGTTTGAATACTGTACATCAGCTTCAGGGCAGCTCTCTGGGGAAATAGATGAGTGCCTCTTCCCTGATGATCTGGAGGGGGAGGAGAAAAATAGGAGGGAAGTGAGCCTTAATGGCTTGAGTGGAGCTGGGCTTGCGTAGCGTTGTCTCCCAGACTCCTGGACACTGCTCCTCTCAGGAGGAAGGAGGTGCCTTAAGCACAGAGTGACAATTTGGTCTTTCTTGAAAGACTGTCAGCAATTCTGGCAGTGGTGGATTTGAAGAGGAGAGCAGCTGTCCTAATACTGTGTGACTTGGGCAGGTATGTGTGTTCCCTGTGGGTCAGAGGGGCTGCAGAAGGGATGCTTTCTGATCCAGGGGAAAGAATGTGCATTTGATGGAGGCTGTGCTGATACTGGGGTGCTTCTGTTACAGCCACCCATGGGAGAGGAAGGTGGACACAAGAGATACCCAACGACGTCAGGGGGAGATGGCAGGAAGCGCTACCCATCCCAGTCTTCCAGCAAAACGGTCGGCCAGTGCCCATCCAGCCAAGCCCACGCCTCGCCCAGTCAGCCTGCACAAGAGGATGCCAAAAACCTGAGCCAGCAAGTCCCTGCTGCAGAGTCGCAGACAGTGGGGAAGTAGAGAGGATGCAGCTTCTGCTTCCCACCAGGAGACAGGATGGGTTGGTGGGGGACTGGCTCAGAGAAGAGGATGAGGGGTGGGATGGGAAGGGAGTTGGAATGTGGGTGCCCAGGAATAGCCTGCTGGGAGAAACTTCAACGCACATGATTTTTTTTTTCTCTTGTGGCTGGAAAGCAAAGACGATTCGCATCTAAAACACCGTTTTGCTATTACAAACCTGACAGAGCCAGACCCACCCCCACCAGACCCACCCTTTGCTTTTCATTCTCATCCCTCCCCTCCTGTGCACACGCTCATGTCTTAGTGTATCTTCAAAAAATATTCTGGCTGGGTTGGAAAGGGGAGATTTTTTTATTATTATTATATATATATATCAAGTTTTAAATTATTGCTAGAAGTTTGTCCAGATTTACCAAAACAAGTCCGCTCTGTGCAGCCCTGGTGACTCCTTTTGTGTCCCCATCCCTTGGATCGCTGGGCAGCCTGGCCAGGAAGCTCGGAGGAGTGAGGTTCCCTAGCAGGGGCCGAAGCCACAGCATTGCAGTGCTGCGGAGCCTCTGATCTCCATGACCTGGCTGACATTTCCCATCCCACGTCTGGCAGTGCTTCTTCAACACCAACATCGCTAAAGGCACCCAGCCCTGTTGGTCTTTCTGGTCCGTCCTCCCCAGCGTCTTCATTTCCAACCTTCTTGCGGATCTGGCTCTCCCTCTGCCCATCTCTTCTCCCTTCCATCACGGACAATTTGGAAGTCAACCAAAGGACCTTTGCCAAGGATAGGTTTGTTGTGACTCCTTCCTGCAAGAATGGCAGTTGGGAGGCTGGCAGGCACCTGGACTTGAATCTGCGTGGATGCTGCAGCCGCCTGCCCAGGGCCCATTGCATGCAAAGACAGGACTTTGCTGAAGGAGCCTTCCTCTTCCTTTTCCCTTGCAAAAACGAAACAAACAACAACAAAAAACTACAATACCCCCTGAAACAACAACAACAAAAACTCTAGAAAGACATCTTCCTTTGCTTTCTTCCTTGGATATATTAATTGAAGAAGAAAAAAAAAACCACAAAAATACAAAAAAAAAAAAAAAAAAAGTTGCCTTATGGTGGAGCTGGAATGGGGAGGCTCACTGGCCTCTTGTGCCCCAGGGCATACTGGGCGCTTGGCCCACACCCACAGACTCCTCCCGGCACTGCTGCCGAGCCCACCTGCCCTGCAGCCTCCTCCAACCCACAGCTCCCTGGGATGCTCCTGCAGGGAAGGCACCGATTGCAGTCATACTCCAGACTTGTGCTCACCAAGTAGCTGAAGTCCTATGTTGTGTGTACATACCACTGTAGCATCCTCCCTGCAACGGTGACTGTGCGCTTGTGGCATCGCTAGGCCGCCCAGAAAAGGCCGAGGTTGTGCCTGGGAGGTGGGCAGCGTCTACCAAGGCAGCTGGAGGGACTTTGGTGCTGGGAGGGCAGGCAAGGCCTCATGCAACCCGATGCTGTTGCCTGACACACAGTGCAACTCCTGCTGCTGCCAGCCAGTGAATCTTGCTCTATGTCCCAGTAGGCAGTTGCCCATTGGAGGAGGGCTTTTGCCTGGGTAGCTGCACTGGGGGCTGTGACACTGTCCTGGGGGCTGTGCTGTGCAGCACCGGCTGGGTTGTGGCCAGCAAATTCTTCCCAGGTCCATATTGGTTGCATCCCTCACAAACACGTGGCTGTGTGTGGAGGCATGGTCCAGGAGTGAGATTTGTGCCCCGGGCCCAGAGCTCCTCTTCAGTGAGAGCTGCTTGCCCTGCTGCTCTGCTGCTCTGCTCTGTGCCCTGGGTCAGGACCTGTGCTTTGCAGCTGGCTTGGTTGAAGCTCTGGCACGCTGTTCTCATGTGCTGTGAGCATGCTGTGTGTGCATGGTGCGGAGCGGGCGCTTGGTGGGCTGTGGAAAGATGCAGCTGATTGCATTGTCCTCTGCAAAATCAAAAGCTGGTAACAAACATTTCCCTGAAGTATCTCAAAGTCAGTAGAGCACTGTGTCTTGTAGCTGCAGGAAGGAGCCATCTCCTTAGGCTGTGTCTGTATGGCTGTGAGGCTTGCAGGTGGGAGTAACCAGGTGCTGAGCAGAACTCAAGGTGCTGAGATGGGCAAGGGGCTGGAGGCTGGAGTGGCTGCAGCTGCTTGCTGGACTCTGGCTGATGTTGCCTTCCTGAATTGGTGCTGCATCAAAGTCCTGCTTTATGGGTGAGGGAGAGGTACTGGTAGACAGGGCAGCTTTGTGAACTTGGGATTGAGAGTATAGCTGGGGGTTGAGTGAGACTGGGCAGCTGCTGCTTCACTGTTTCCTCATGGTGTGATCTTCTGGTCTGTCTGCTGCTATCACAATGTTCTGCGGCTTGGTACTGCTCAGAGGCTGGGTTTGGGGATGCTGTGTGTAGGTCATCACCTTGCTCTGGGTCTCCCAGTGTATGCAGGCTGGGCTGGCAATTAGCTTTGGTGTAACTGCAGCCTCAACTGTTATGTCCACATTTTTCTTCTCCTGTGAGCTGAGTCGGATCTCTTATACAACGGATGTGGCAGGGCTTGGCCCTGCTTTGGGAAGGAAAAGCCTTGGAGCCTGGACTTGGGGTTGACCAAGGCTGTTAGAGAAGTTTTGATGGTTGCATGCAAGTGGCAGCAGGTTTGAACGTGCTGCAAGTGGTCCTTGCTGCGTTCCCTATGTTCCTCTCATTGGTGCGTGTTCTTCGGATGCCGATGATCTGCTTTTGAGCAACAAACAAAACAGGAAACTAGGAGAAACAAACTCCTGCTGTGGAGATGTTCCTTTTGGAACACACTGTGGAATTGTTAGGGTGGTAGAAGAGACTAAAAAATGTCCCATAGAATTTTCCAGAACTTGAACTGATCTGAAATTATCCCTCTAATTTCTGAGGCTAAGGCTCTGTCTGGTCTTGGCACAGAAGAGTTTTCCCCTCTGAGTCAGTGCTTTGTTGCATTGGTGTGGCTGAGGGTGGCTTTTGCAGGAGGTCAGAGGAGAGATCCCAGCCGTGGCAGTCTCTGTTAGGGGACAGTGAGCTGCATGCTGCTGTGTGCCTTGTAGCATCTCCATCGGACAGCAGCATCTCCAGAGAGTGAAGAGAAGATGGAAACTAACAGCCTGCTCAGCTGGTGCTCGCTGCTGGGGCAGGAGGCAGCTGCTCTGTGCTGCAGGGCAGGTGATGACATCTGCAGGTACAGTGGAACTGCTCAGGGGCTGAGCTCTGCAAGGCTGTCTCGTGTCCTACAGCAGGCATGGGGATGGGACTGCAGTGCTCCCCCTCTTGTGTGCACACTCTGCTGATGCTGTGCAGCCATGTGCATCAGGCACTGTGCATCAGGCATTGCGCGTGGCTCGTTCCACCCCAGGGAAAGAGGACAGCTGTCCAGAGTGTGGTTTTGCTTGGATCCCTCTTGTCCTCCTGCTGAGGAAGGAGTTTGGCCTTGCTTTTAGTTTGGATGCTTCATCACTATCATATATAATGATTTTTTTAAATTGTTATAACGATCTGAGCAATCAGGTGCTCTTATTCCTGTGGCTGCAGTACCACTTGCTGATCCCTGCATAGCTGCAGGCACTCGCAGCAGCTCCAAACCTCTGGCAGGGGTCAGCAGTGGAGGTGGACGGTGTGTTTCAGAGGAGACTTTGTTGCTTAATGTGTTCATTTGGGGGGGGGGAGGGGGAGGGAAAGGAAAAAAAAAAAAGTAATAATAATAATAGTACTGCTGCTCCATTTGCCTGTCTGTCCCTCTCCCTGCTGCACTCCCCCCATCAGCAGCTTTTTGCTGTAGCCCATGGGTTCCCTCGAGGTTTGGCAACTGCTCACATTGCTTCAGACTGGTGACTGTACTGTAACGATGATTTGTGAACCTCAGCATGCTGCCACGTGTCCACACATTCAGCGTGGCGGTGCAGAGGGGGCCTTTAGCTGTTAATGCCTTTCCAGTTATTTTATCAAAAGGAAAAGAAAAAAAAAAAAAAAAGAAAAAAGAAAAAGAAAAAAAAAGGAAAACTGTAAATGTAGCAAGCTGTGTTTGCAATGCTTATTTTCTCCTGTTTCCTCTGAGACTGGTTATGTCGCTGTCACTGTTTAGAAATGGATGCTAGGCTCTTTTAGAGAGGGTTGCTACACTTGATGTTAAATGCCTCACTGACTCTTTTTTTTTTTTTTTTTAAAGTTTCCAATACAGGTAGAATGACTTTTTAAAAAAAACAAATTTTCATCTCAGTGGCACGGAGTGGGTGCCTGGAGGGCAGCATTTCAATGAGTAGTTTACAGCTTCACTTTCTGCAGACACTTGAACATAGGACCGACGTATCTGTGACAAGCACATCCCCTTGGTGGGGAGCTCCAGAAGAGCATGGACCGACCCAGGTACCACCGCCCCTTTGCAGCACTCGGGGTCACCCAAGGCCTTTGCTGCCCTCCTGTCCCCCTCTCCCAGTAGCAGTCTTGTGGGTGGGCTAGTGATGGTGACAGCTGTCATGGGAGAGGGGTGCTTACAGCACTTGGTCCCTGAGCCTCCCTGGTGCGGATGTATGCCCATAGGCAAGGCAGCCCACCCTGCTCCCCCCTTCCTCTCCCAGCCTGGTCTGCTCCTGCTGGGTTTGGAAATCCTTGGATCTCAGAAACTATCACTGAGTTGTGCCCAGGGGAGGCTCTGCCTGCCTGCTCCGACTTGCTCAGGTCACGTGGATAAGACCTCAGCCTCGGTGGCTGGAACAACAGGGTGATGGTTCGATGTGCTGGCCCTTCTCAGTCTGGCTATATCCCAACCTCAGCCTTCTGTTCCCCAGACTAGAAAGTGTGTGCAACCTTCTTCAGCCGCATTTATCGTAGAGACAAACTTAAAATGACTCATCACAGACCATTTATCAGTTGGGAGGAAAATCTTGTTAATATGGCCCGCTGTACATGATCCATCTTCTGTCGATAGTACATAATCTTTGACCCATGTGCTAGGATCATCATCGCATATAAAAGGAAAAGAGAAAAATGTAAAATACTTGAATGAGAGCTTGTATTATAACATTAATATTATTCAGAGTATCTGCTTTCTAGGCTGATGTGATTCATTATTCTAGTAATGCTTTAGTCCTTTGTAATTTGTGGTAATTATGCTTTTTCCTTTTTAATACAAAAAAAAAATGTATAAAAATAAAAACTTCAAAAGACAGTGCGGTTTGGGTTTTCTGTTCTGCTAACCATTGTGTTTCCTACAGAGGGCTGTAGGCTCTGTGGATGGGCTGGTTGGTGCAGGGTGGTTGGAGGATCTGGAGGACAGTGCAGGAAGAGCCGCTGCCATGAGCTGACACCCATGAGGCTTGGCAGTAGGAGCTGATGTAGCAGGAATTGTCAGTTGGATTTCAGGCTGAAGGGACCTCCCTTCGTGTGGGGACAGTGACTGAGAGGACCCTTGTTTCCTCCCATGTAAATTTAACAGGAAAAACTTAGCTCCCAACTGTCTTCACCTTTCCCGTGGGAGAAACTACATTTGCAGAGGTTGGTTTGTGGAGTGTTGACGAGGGTGAACAGCCCTGAAATCAGACCTGCATCTTACAGAGTGGAAAAACTGCTGAAGGAAAAGCAGGCCTGTTATGTGCATGAAGGGGATGTCTGAAGCCATGTGGGTTTGATTCCTGTGGTATGTAGTTACAGTGATCTTACTGGTATTGTTAGAGAACGCTGCTGGAAGAGGCCATGGTGTGGTCTATGAAAAGTTAAACCTTAACAATGAGAATTCAGCAACTCCTGAAACCACGTAACCTAGAATTCATCTTACATGCAGGCAGCTGGAACCAAGAAGTAGTGCAATGGTTTAAAAATAACTTTCTAGAGTTGTTCTTTCATGCTTTAGATGGAAAATAACAGGCAGTACATGAAGTCATCTCAAGTATCGTGTTTAAGTTCAGTTTGAGATTCATTACTCGTGAATAATAACTTGTTTCCCAAGTAAAATAGTGTAAATCATTGTCTCTTCCTCTCCTTATCTATGGGCTCTGCAGGAGCTGCAGGCTGGACGGTTCACTCTGCTCTCTTGGGTATATCAGGGATGCTTTTGGAGAGCGGTGTGAGGCTGAGGAGGACCCTGTGTCTCTCGTAGGCTTTGCTTTGTCTGAACACATCATCTGTTCCATGCAGATAATCCAACACTCCCAGGACTCCATAACACTGGTTGAACCTGGAAGTCAAACAGAATAAACATCACTGGAAGTTATTGAAGTTACCTCACCTTCCCTATTGCCATCTCCTTTCAGAGCTCTGATAAGCCATTCACCTCATTGCTGCTGCTGTACCTGTCTGCCTCACAGCTCTGATGAACCCCTCGATACATCGTTATCCAGGAATGGTGGCACTGAACAACTGCCCTGAACCACTCACTGCCCAGCAGCTCAGAGCTGTGGGAGCAGCTGGGTGCCCACCTTGCCATGTTCTTGAGACCAGGCTGCCCAGAGATGTGGAGCTGCTGTGCTCCCAGCACCACAGATGCTGGCACAGCCATTCTGCCCAGACAGCATCTGAGCCGAGCTGCAGATGAAATGATTTGTAACAAGAACTGGGTCCACGTTTTGGGTGTTGCTTTGCACTTAGGTCGCATCAGAACTACCACATCTTCTGTTTCTGCAGAAGCAAACTGCTTGAGGAAGTGTTTGTATGAATTTAATGCACAGCAGGGCAATGGAAACTGCTTTTCCTCTGTTTTGATAAGTATCCCTGAACACTGTACTGAAAGCTTGCTCTTTCCAGCGTAAAAGGGAGCTGGGAACCTTTGCCAAGAAGTGTTAATTGAGGCTGTTTGGCCAAGGCATTACCTGATCATCACTAACCTCAGTATATTGGGAAAGATTCAGGCAGACTCCTGCTGCAGATTTATTGTGCCATGTGATTCGCCACTGCTCTGTTTTGATTCTAGATCATACACAGTATCTTCTGAACCTCCAGGAATAGCCTTGCAGGGAACTGTCTTTGTGTTTGTGCTGGGGAACGTCCAGGTGATAGCTGCTACTTCAGACACTCCGTACTTTCCTCCCGTGTCACCTTAGGACACTTGAAACACTTGGACGTGGCTGCTGTGTTTGTGCTTTAGATAAGCTCCCTAAGTCAGCTGTTGGAGGGTAGATCCATCACTCAGTGAGTTGGATGGCAGCTGTGTGGGAAGGCAGCTTGGTTTGGAAACCAAAGCTCTGTGTAACTGCTCTAAGACCTGACAGCGTTCTGATCCGCTGTTACGTGAACTGGATAGGTTTCTCTGCTTGTATGTGAATGGTGAAAATCACTTGGCTCTCAGAAAGGAGCTTTGTCTGCAGGCAGTGACAGGGCGCAGGAAGTAGGAGAAAGGGGAGCTGGGACGTACTTGAGGTGATGGAAGTCGTGGAATTCAGGTGATGGTAGGAAGGGCAGGTGGTAACCGCAGTGCGAAATGCTCGTTGTTACAAGAGCAAGGGAGAACCATGCTGTGATTGAAACCATGTGAGACCCCATGAGCATTGGGCCAGTCATGACAGGCAGCGTGTTGGAGAGCTAGAAAAGAGAAGTAAACCACCTCGTTAATGGGACCACAACGAGCAGGCTGTCCTTTAGGAGCTGAACTGTTTCACCTGGGTCTGTTGGTTTTGTGCAAGCAGCACAAAGGGCAGATCCCTCTGAAAATACCTTAGCAAAACTACATAATCATCAAAGATATAATTGTACTCTGAGCCAACTCAGGTTTACTCACTGTGGAATACAGTCAGTGCCCCAGATCCCCAAACTTGCAATAAAAGATTCTTAGGAAAGCAAGCAGTATAAAGTCCATGTGATGTGTGGACACGTGCAGCAATGTGATGATCCCAGCTGTGTCGATTCATTGCGTTCTCCCAGTGGCACAAATAGCTGTCAGTGCCCAGATCACAAGCTTACTGCACCAAAAAGTCATTCTTATAGCCAAAGTCTGTCAGAGGCAGACTCACAGAGCTGCTGAAGCAGTTTGGGCCTCTTATTAACAGAAGATGGTAATTAGAAGTGGAAGCTCTGTGCTCAAGGAAACACCATTCAGACTTTTCCTTGCCGATCAGAGGCCCTTGGATTTGTGCTCTCAAAGCTAGTGAAGTGCAGTACAAACAGGCACTGCAGCACTTCTACAGCTAGGCTTCCTGGAAATGCAGCTTAGCTCCCTCTTCTAAGAAAGAAGATTCCAAGGAAGCATTTGCTTTGCTTCCCTTACTGCTGCTCCTCATCCCATGGAAACTGCACTCCATGCAAGAAGTGGAAGGTGACCATGGGAGAATCCACTTACTATGTGTTCTAATGGGTGAGCATAAATGGAGACCACGCCAATGGGGGCTGTCCATTCGTGGTGCTTCTTGTGGATGTGTTTGTACAGGAGTGGGAGATGAACAAGCCTAAGTAGAGAAAAAAAAGAAACGTAGTTTTGTAAAGTAACAGAACATCCCCCAGAGACTTGCTTGTGTCCATCTAAAACAGATCTTAGAGCCAGGAATAGCAGTGTAGGATCTATGGTTTCCTCTTGTTAGCACTCAGCCCTCATCCAATGGTTTCACTGTCTGCTGGTCAATGTTAAACTTAAATTCTAATACATCTCATAAAATCAAGTCTATGAAAGACTCATTTGCTCAGACTTGCGAGTACATTTTAGTGAAAGACTCACTTCATATTTTTACTATTCTGACTTTTCCGACTGGTAACAATTAGAGACAGGATTTTAGGTTTCCTGGACCCTTAGTAAGAAATGGCCTCTTGTTTTCTTTTCCCATTGCCCAAAAGGGAAATCTGTGTATTTCTGAGAATGCTGTGCTTGCTTCTGCACGATCTTGCAGGCTTTTTCCTTCCTTGCTTCAATTTTATCTTCCACTACTGGAGTAAATGGTCATAAAACCTGTAGTGTTGGGAGCTAGGCTATGTTTTGTAGGTGCTGTTCAGGTGAAGAGGACATCAGTCTCTGAATTCTTAAGCTTTTTTTTTCTGTCAAGATACTCCCATTCTCCTCTTTTCAAAGAAAATAGCTCCATTTCTCTTCCTAAGCTGCCATTTCTGTAGTTTTTACCCATTTTTGCTCACTGTAGTTTCCAGCAGCATTGCAGCAGTTAAGCCTCGAGCAGTAAGGATGAGTTAAATACAACACTGATGGAAGAGAGTGGACCAGGACTGTTGCTGTTTCAAGAGCAGGGTATAAGCTTAACAGCATGGGCACAAACCAGAGTTCTGTTCTGTGCTCAGCTCACCTGTGTGAGTAATAGAAGAGGATTTCCTCTATTAAGGTAAAGACGCTGAGCTCCACAAGAAACCACTGGAAAGTGGGTAATTCCTTGCTGAAGGTGTTGCCCCACCATTTCATTACATAGAACATGGGCACGAGCATGGGAAAGGAGACAAAGAACTGATTAAACAGCGCTGTGTAGATGGCTTGTCGCAATTTCTGTGTGTCCACCTGCAAAAAAGAAGTCAGGATTCCAGGCTATATCAGAAGCACTGTGGCGTTGAGTTCAAAGGACAAAGAGCTTTAAGATTTGTTGGCTGCTTTCATTAGTTAGCTGTAGGATCAACTTGTTAACAAGCGGGCTATCAAGATCTGATCAGCAGCCTAATTACAAGAACTGCCTTCTTCTGCAATAGATATACAATACTTAGCACATGAGCCTATCTTTAGAATCAGTCTTCAAAGCTTAAAAGGGAGCTATGTGCCTGGAAGAGAAAAGCGTAAGCGGTTCTTCTCCCCTTTCCTGACCTAACAGACTGCAAGAAGTGTTTAGCTAGCAGAAGCAGCACACAGAAATACTTACAGGATCATTCTTGCCTAGCTGAATGCGATACCGAGTAATGAAAGTTGGCTTTCCTGTTACATCAGCCACCATAAGGATTCCATTGAAGCACCAAAAAGCAAGGCTAGGAACCAATGCAGCCCCTGTGACGTGAGGAAGAGAGATACTTACATACCTTGGGAGCTATGGGCAGATTTAAAAAAAAAAAAATGTAGTAGGATCCAGAGGACTTTACCAGGAGCTACACGTGCTGGGTCCCCTGCACTGTGATGTTTTAAAACAGAATGAGTAGGTTCAGTTTAGACCTAGGGAATGGTAAGGAAATTAAACTGCATAAATGCCCCCTAGGCTAAAATTTGCCAAAACTGTGTGCTTTTCTGGGAGGACTGGGAACTACCTCATGGTTGATGTTTAAATACACATTGGATAAGTTTGAGTTGATCCTTGGGACCTTGCAACATCCCTGCTAAGCCTGTTCAAGTTAATCACAGATGGAGAAGGGTTGTATGTACTACAGCAAGCGTAACATTCACTAATTTTACTTTAACTTTCAGAAATTAGTTCTACTGTGTCATTCATTTCTCAGGGGAGCAAAGAGCATGTCTACACAGGGAAGCAATTTCTATGCTTTCAGTAGCAGCAAAAAGATCAAATTTTTAACCTGTTAATGGGTCTAATGAGGAACCACTCCAAAGGCAGCATGGTTGTGCTGTCAGCTGTAGCTGGCATGGAAGGCCACGTGTGTTTTCAGTGAGTTGAGGATGGCTCATCCATGTTCCATTTTAGATGCACTGCATGGATGGTTCCTTGTACAGCAAAGGGTTGTTAACTCACCAAAGAGGAAAAGTGACCATTCCCTTCCCTCAAGCAGGTAGTAAAGCTTCAGCCATGTTGTCTGCCAGAAGTAGCCTGAAGTATCCCAGATCTTTTGCACACACCTGTGGGAATAAGTGTTCCTAGTCACTCATCTTTTCATAGTCCGCTTATCCCCTCTCCACAAAAACACTTCTCCTCAAGCCTCTTTTGTCTGAGCAATCTTACCAAGAAACAGAGTTCATTAAGGCAGTGAAAATCAGCAGGGCTGAGCCAAGGACAACGGCAGACATCTTCACAGCAACCCAGAGCTTCTCTTCCTGTGCACAAGAAACAAGAGTTAAGTGCATGCTGCTGTCCTATACTAGAGCTTTTGTATTTGAAACGTATGTGGTACAGGTGGTCCTATGTCAGCTGTATTGTTTTACACTCTGAAGAACACAGTAACAAAGCATTTAAGGATGATGGAATTTTCCCTCCCCATTTTTATTGGATGGATTTCTCAGTACCTGAAGGACTGTGCTGCAAAGGGCTTCTGGACAACTCAGAACAGTAGGAATGAAAGACCATGGGGTAAGGAATGGTGCTCCATCACAGTATCTCTCCCACCCCAGACACCAGTCTGTTCTCCCTGCCAGTATGCAATGGGCTCTCCCTCTGCAGTCATGAAGAACAGCTCTGCTCAGCTGATCTGGAGCTGCTGTCTCAGCTCCCTTTTCAGCTTTGAAGACTGATTCTAAAGACAGACTCGTCTCAGAAGCTTATCCTTTCCCCCATAACAGAGGTCTAACACAGGACATCACATTGCCATGTGCTGTGCCCACCACAGATATAACTCAATTGTAGTACTGGGAGTAGAGCTGGTCTGGAAGGCACCACGCGCCATCTATACAGAACAACTGCACAACAACAAGGAGTTAAAACACGCAGCTTCTTAAAAGTACAGCTTTCTCTAAATCCTTGCTCTCGGTCACAGGAATGTTATCTGCTGAAAGAATCTTCCTGTGTACAGTGTGAGAGCACTGCGATGTTAACATGATTCTTTTAGCACAGTAAGGACTTGAACTTCACGAAGCAACAAGCAGAAAATTAGCAGAGTCCTTTTGATTTTAGGAATAGGAATATTCAAAAAGCAGTATTCAATATGAACAAAGATATTGAAATAGATGGAGTAAATATTTTTAAAAGTTTATCAAATATATGACAAATACATAACTAACGATTTGTCTTCTAGCACAGCCCCAGTCGGAATTGACTCTGGAGTTCAGAAACCTTAGTTTGAGTTTTCTCAGGTGAGTATGCATTATATTTATCAGCAGGATGACTAAAAACAAATGCAACTGAAACAATACAGTGTAATAACCAGGTAGTGTCTTGTGCATAACTCTGTCCTTCCTGTTTTTTATTGGTGTGTTGTGCTGCAAAAACAGACCGGAGTAAAAATAGCATGATTCATAGCTGTTGTCCTGGTCCTCTCCCAGTAGAGAAGACAAACAAGAGAGGCAGCTCAGGAGTAGCTGCTGAATGCAGGTGTGTTTTGGGTAATGCAATACGGAGGAACCCTCTCAACACAGCTTTCAGCATTAGGAGCTCTTTCGGGTTCTCTATCAGCTACAGAATATTAAACATTGCCCAGAACTTGTCAGCAATATTTATCTGTCCCAGGATAGAACTTTGCTCATTAGCACTGAAACTTTCCTCGCTGAAACAAACGTTTGTTCCTATCATCTCAATTTTTGTCAGGTTGGCAACTGAGGAGAAAGTAACTTCCTGGACTCTTGCCCTGCAGCTTCATGTCAGTGAGCCCTACAGGCTTACTCTAAAAGCAATACAATCATTTGCCAGCATTATCAGTGGGTGACTCTGCTATGAATGCAAGGCTGGCAAAAGTCACCTGTCCCAGCTCCACAGCAGTACGTGCCGGATTTGGGGCTGGACATTTGCTCTCACAGGTCACACGCTCCCAGTTGTATCCACGTTGTCCATGTTACACTAATGCATGCTGATAGTAGATAAGGATTTCTTAATCTTTAAAGACTGGAGCATCTGGGTATTCTTCAGGAAAAAAAAAAAAAGTATAGAAAGCTATAAAATACTTTGAGTCTTTTAACAGAACTCTATCCTACAAATCCTTCTTTCTCCTGAGATGACAGACACACCAAAGAAAAGCTCCCAAGTTTTAGAGAGTTGAAATTCTTAGTTAGACCAAATGGTATTTGATTCTTTAGTGTCCTCCAGCTGAAGATCTCAAAGATTCACAAAAATTAATGACTCCTGATCCACCTGCTTTGATGCAGGATGGGGAGCAGCCAAAGTTCAGCACTTCAGCTATTTTCAAAGCCTTCTGATAGAAACCGTCTTGTTTGGAGGCTGTGCTTTTACCACACGCGAGGAAGTGATTACATGAATTAATCCCATGCACTATAATTACGTGAACTGCAGGGACAGAGAAGTTCACATTAAAAAAAAATCTTGTTCGTCAAGTCCAAGTGCTAACACCCTGTTTCTCTTCATGCAAGCAACACCTGCAGAGAGGTTTCCAAACTCTGATCCACTGATCAAAGGCCTTGTACAATTTGCTAAATAGCTGAAGTGCCAACTGGAGTTCCTACCTGCAAGGTAAAGAGACTGGGGCACAACAGCTGGGAAACAGACTGTTTAGCAGCACCACTTTGAGCACTGGGCCCAGTCAGGTGGCACAGTTTCTGGCTATGTGGAGTATGATGGTATCCTGCCATGGAAGCAACAATAAGAGGCCTTTCACCACTCAGCTGCGGTTCACTGGGAGGGAAAAAATGCTGGGAAAATGTTTCAATATGATGAGTGATGACCTCCTAATTGTGCTGAAGTGGTCAGAGTTGATGCACGTGTTGCTGCTCTTAGAAGGTTATTCAGCTCACCCAGCTCTCCAAGGCACCTGCTCAACACTTTAAAAGATGGACTTTGAGTCTTTACCTGCTCCTGATGTGCAGCCATGGTGGAATACCCAGAGTCTTTCTTCATCTGAAACAAGAAATGATCTGAATGAGCTTTGTACAGCTGCAGGGTGGAAGAATGCACCACTAACAACAGCACCACTTCATCTGCAAGTTTAGTTGCAAAACTAAGGTATTTACTCTCTGTGCCCTGTCCATCCTTCAGTGCCGGACAAGAAAAAAAGGCTCTCTAAAGAAAGCCTTACAAAAGTTCCCTTCTTTCCTGACGTGTGTTAGCATTTTCCCATAATGCTGATGGGGGTGTAAGGGTGGCAAACTGAAATGGAAGAACAGCCCAAACCAAAGCTGGTGTGCTGCACTACAGCTCCCAGAAGTGCACTGCACTCAGGAGGAACAGCCCTGCACAGACTGCCAAGCAAACACGAGCCGTGTGCTCAACCACAAGGCAGGCATGCTGCTAAACTGACAACAGTGAAAACAAAAAAACCTGACTACTATAATGTGAGCTCGTGCCACGAAGTATTAATGCAGCAGAGCACCGTGCAGCCCTCACCCACGTGGCAGAGGAACTGTAAGTTACAGTCTGAGAGCATGGTGAGAAAATCATCACTGCTTTAAGTCCAGTGGTTGATAATGACAGAAGGTAGCTGTCAGTTTCAGGATTAAAACCCAAAGGGCAGCTGGCTCCTTGCGTTTGGCTCTGACTGGACTGTTTATTGCCACTTCTGAATTTAAAAAAGAAAAAAAGGAAAGAATCGAGCACAGGGTTGAAGCAGCTGCTGGGTCTGAATTGCTCTCCTCAGCCACAGAAAGATCAGTTTCAGGAGGTGTGCTGTGCCTGCCATAGGGATTATTGCGTAGCTGTTTTCATATTGCTGCACTCTTATCATAAACTGTAATTAGCGAAAGCTGAGAGAACATTCCATAAGGTTTTCCTGGTTTCACACAGACATTAAGAAAAAAGCACATGAATTCTAATAATACGAATGAGAGATTTACTGAGTATGGCACAATGTGATCTGTTTTGCTTTTCATACTTGGAACAATAATCAAGCACAGGCAAACTATGTTACCTAAGGTAACAAAGAAGACTCCAAGGCACCCGTCTAAGGTATGAACAGTTAGAAAATGGCTCATTAGAGAGATGATGTTCTATTACCTTTGTGATGATAGCAAGCACCTTGGGAGTACTCCTCTTGCAGTGTTTCAGAAAGGAGGGATACGCTGCCAAAAAGAAACCATCATGTTATCCAGGAGACTGGACGACAGCCTTCTGGGTACAGCCTCACAAATGTGACTCTGTCTATTCAAGTGTTTCCAGCTCTGTTTCCCTACAACACATTAGTCTGCAGATCAATGGGCAGCAGAGAGAAAAACTGGACTCCTTCCTCCTACTTGCATCCCTGCTTACTCAAGGACAGAAAAAGATGAGGCCAGTCCACCAAACTGCTGAAGTGAAACAGTTCTGGGAAGAAAAAAGAAAACAGAAAAAAGACAAAAAGACAAAAAGAGATCTGACGTGGAACCACAAGCCTTAACTCCCAACCCTGTATTTCAACACTAGAGCTGTAAATATTCCAATGGGAAGATGAGAAGACAGCTCCTCACTGTGAGGTTTTGTGAGCTAACAGAACTAATCTATGAGAACTTCTAACTTTTTTTCCCCCTCTGCATCAAATTTGCCAACCAAAACTTCATTGGTAAAATATATGGGAACTATAATATACCTGATGGAGAACACTATCTCCTAGGAGTTACAATAACAAATAACATGCTAGTCTGGAGAAAACAACATAAATAACTTGCCATGGGACAAACTGATCTTATCTTCATTGCAAAGACCTCTTGATCTTGATGAAGGAGTTTGTTATGCAATAAACAGTATGCTCCCATCTTGTCACACAGGTCCTCTCAGTGCAGGAGTGTCGATTACCTCCATGAAAACACTACTGGGGTTGAAACATGCCAAATGAATAACCCATTCATGTCTTGGTGCTTTGAGCCATTCCAGTCCCTGTTCCAATACTTACCTTAAATAAAGATGTTTTACTTCACTACATAATAACAACCTAAATTCACTTGGAAGAGACTTGGTCCAACATCTTGCTCAGTATGAAACCAACTACGAAGTTAGATCAGATTGTTGAGAGCCTTGGGTTGAGCTTTGAGCATCTCCACAGAGGGAGACTCCACTGTGAAATCTGTGAAATCTGTTCTGGTGCTGGACTACCTCTCCTGTATTTTTTTCCTAATATCTAGTCAGAATGCCCCTTGTTATAACTCATATCCCTTATCTTTTTGTTGTATGCCCCACTAACTTCTCTACGACCACCCAGCAGAGACAGAAAACAGTACAATGAAATTATTCTGCTGTGACACACAGTAAATAGTGCTGGCCATAGTGACTGTGGTAAGAGATTATTCCACTCCTAGACGATCTTATAATAGGCAGCACTGGATCTGAGAGGTGCAGATGTCTCAGTTCCCATTAGCAGCTCCATACAGCAGTGCTGCATCTTTGCATGCAAAGGGCACAATGGAGAATGTACCTCTGCTTGGAGTTGCCAAGAAGAGAAAGCCATTGCTTGGCTGAGCCTCACATTCTATGAGTCTGCAAATAAGTTTCTATTTCTCCTATTTTTTTAAATAATCACAGGATTATTTTATCACAGGAGCCATTCTTGAGCAAAACTTTCCATTTTGAAACAGTACTGCCACGTCTGCTCACCCTCCCTCTCCCCAAAATCTGAATGTTCTACCTTTTTTGTCGCATGTACAGAACAAAACTTCATGTTATTTCCATTAAAACAAGATACATCTTGATGATTGGGTTTTTCCCCATTGCTCTCTTTTTGCTGATTATCTTTTCTGATTCAGAATGCACCAGGTATGTTAACAGAAGCATTCATGTAACCATGGCTGTTTCAGCAAACAAAAAGTCCCTCCAACTGCTTGGCACTGATCTCTTTTGGCATGTTATACAGCCCTGAAGCAATCACTGAAGACCTCAGCTGTCTGCAGCTATTTGCAAGCATTAGACAGAACCGGTGCTGTTTAAAATAGAAGTTCCTTTGAGGTTATCTCTAACTAGTTAACACAGAGTTTGATCCAAACGAAACTGTAAATCCACGTTTTTCTGTTTTCTTTAGGCAGTAAAGAATTCCAGTACAAACTATTATTTCTTTTATTTCCGTGTATTTCATCATTTCTCCAACAGCTAAGTATGAGCTCTGCTTTGTCTTTTACATTTCAGCTATCAGAAAACACTAACTTGTCCAGGCCACATTCTAAAATGCTTAACATCAACAGAAAAAAAAAAGAAACAACCAACCAACCAAACTGTTAGAAAGCTTTGATAATAAAGACATTTTTTTTGTGTGCATTAAAAATTTACATTATTATTATTCATGCCCCCTTCCATTTCTTGTTGCCCAGACAGTCCCATGCTGAGACTGCACGAGTGCCCACTTCCCCCTGTACTGCAGTACTGCACCCAGTATTGTGCTCCTGCTGCTGGCAGGAATAACTGGAGATGTCTGCAGTGATGGACTGGCCGCCAGCCCAGCTGCTTGGGACTCCTTTTTCCCTCTTGCTTGAATCTTCTATTTTAGAACTTCACTGGAATCAACCTTTACAATGCACGGGCAGTGTGGCAAACCACCTTGTCTTCCACTCTCTGCGAAAGTACAAAACCTATAGAAAGAAAATGTAAGGACAACCTACCTGCTCTCCACAAAAGCTGCACATCAGCCACACTGTACAGTCAGATACAGGACTAGATGTTGTGTCAGGTCTGCTTCCTATCGTGCCAAGCTCTGCATAGCTCAGAAGGCAATTACACTTCCTAGAAAAGCTTACAATTGTATTTTAAACATACATATGACAGTGCCTTTTAGTTATTTCTTCAGTTTCAATCAAGGTATTTTCAAGCCAGGATACCTTTGAGCTCTGTCTCTTTGCTCACCTCCTGCTGATTGTAGCCTAGGAGAGGTCCTTTGTTTCTGCTCAGAGTACAACTCCTCACCTTTCACTACTGCTGTGGAAACTTTATGAGGGTTTAGGCACCGGCGCCGGGGTGTTTCCAGGCAGGAGTTGGCTGTCCCCTCCCAGACAAGTCATGTGAAGTCAGTACCATGTCACTGTTAGTGCTGGCACTGCTCCCTGTGCATGTGCACATGCTGTCACTCGGTCAAACGCTCAGAATACAGCTCTGCAGGTAAGAGTTTTTCATCAAGAGTGAATGGCTGTATCTGAGAATAAAAAAACCAGCTCTACCTTAAAGATAAGTAGCTTCTACCACGCACTAACTCATGTTTTCAGCACAAAGCAGCTGATGCCAATGCAACTGAATGGGTCAAAGGTGTATTTGTTAAACGCATGTGAGTTACAGGGGAGTTTGGCAAAGCCCAGCAGTCCAGCTTTCATCATGTCTCACTTAATCTATAAACTGCAACAGCTGTCGCTGGATCAAACAGTTACAATATTGGTTCTATCTATGAGGATGAAATGCAAACAGGTTAGAATGTGGTTGGGCTCAGTTGTGTTTAAATATGCTTACCGACCATAAAGTCTGTAATTACAGTATTGCAAGATGTAACGTGCTGGAGTGTTGTCTTCATTATGCAGATGTGGCCCCAATCTGTACTACTTGCCCAATATACAGTGTCCTATTATAAACTAAGCTCTGAGAAACGAGGGTGTTTCTTGACATAACTTACCATGTTTATTTTTCCATGCAAGGAAAATTAAAGACCACTTCCTCTGACAGTTAGCATCATACAGCCCCTCATGAGTGAAGCAATATATGCTGCTGTTTTGTAAGCAGAATTTCAAGCTAGCAGTAGTGAGAACTGCAGTGATCTGCAAGCACGAGTAATGGTGGTGCCTTGTTGTCCCTGCCTGATTTTTCTGTACCTACCATTGTATTTTTATCAAGCAACCTTTTCTGGAAGGAATATTCCTAACTCCCCTCCCAGCCTCGTGCCATTTCATCTCTTTTCCTGTTGCTTCATTTCCATATTTGAGACTGCTACTGTTTCCACTGACACTTTCTCTTGACTAACGCAATCTATTTCCTACTGAGGAAAGAGTTTTTAATTCTCAGCTGTTGCTCCTAATTGTTATTTATCATGGACTTAATATGGAGCAACGTGATTCCTCCGAGCTATTTAGGTACATGCAAAGGAGAAAATGGGAAACTGGCATTTCAAGAGAATAAAGGTTGTCCAGCATGTTATTTGGACTTGGTCTTGCTCTGGTAGCACTGTTAATCTAATATGCTAAAGTCGGCGATAAGAGTGAACTGCACAGATGTCAGTGTTTCTTTTTAACCTCTGTTCAATTCAGATACAGGTTGTATCTGAAGGATTTACAGCCTCTAAGATTAGCGTAAGGGATGTCTTCGTTTGCTTTCTACCGCAGTTTGGGTCACAGGACAGCACTAAACACACAGCTGTTCGTTGGCCAGGCTGTGCCCTGAGCTGCACGTCCATCAAAAGCCCTCCAGTGTGAGACCAAGGCTCAGCTCTGAGCAATGCAAGAATGGGATTTTCTCTTTGCTAAAGGTGACAGAGACCTTTCTCCAAACGCAGCACGTGGCATACATTGCAGCAGGGACCGCAGATCCGAGCTGAGCATGCAAAATGTCAACTACCTATCGATCGTGGAGATAAACTGCAAATCAAAATAAACTTCAGAAGATGCTGACGGCTCCAAGGTTAATTGATAAGAGAGCAGCGTTTAGCAAAGCAGCACTTTCAGAGCTGCTTCTGCTGAGGTATGAGGACTAAAGCTGAGAAGCTGAGATGCCTGAGGGATAAGAGCTGCCAAGGCGTTTTCCTGGGTACTTTTATGGAAATGGTAAGCAGACAGCTGAGGCCACGCGAAGCAATGAACCCAGTGGTGCACAGACAACCGGTCTGAAGCAGCAGCAGAAATGCGGTGTAACAGCCGTGAGCAGTCAGACCGCAGCTCCTGAGCACGGACAAGCAGCACATCCCGGACACCCGAGCGCAAAGCACGCAGCATAAGAGCAATAACGGCACCAGCATAAGAGCACACTGCAATAACTGCAATAACATCACGCAGCATAAGAGCAATAACAGCACGCTACGCAACAGCACGCGCCGCCACGTCACGCGCTTCTCGCGCGACAAGGACGACGGCTTCGCGCATGCGCACTGCGGGCAGAACCCCGCGTGGCGCTCCGCCTTCCCTGCCCCCTCCGTTTCCGTCCCCTCCGCGGGAGCGCGCGCCAGGCGCGAGCCGCAACGTACCGCACCGCGCGCCGCTGCGGCTTTGCCATAACTCTCGCGAGATCCGGGCGGCAACCCGGAAATCCCGCCTCGGCCGGAGGCGTCATCGCGCCTGCGCGGAGGCGAGAGGCCCGGCCCCAGCTTCCGGGCAGGTAGCGCCTGGGGGAGGGGAAAGCGATGGGGAGCGGCGGAGCGGACGAGCTGTGGGGGACGGGCGGGGCTCGGGAGGCCCGCGGGAGGCGGCGCGGCGGGGCTCGGCGGGCTGCAGCAGGTGCGGGGCCCCTCGCGGCGCAGGGCGGCGGCGGCGGCCGGGTGGGCCCCCGCGCTGAGGCGGCGCGGCTCGTGGGGGCGCGCGGGCTGCGGGGCGAGGCGCGCTCCCGCCGAGGCCGGGCCTGGCGCGGCGCTGGGGCCGTTGTTCGTTGCCGGCTGCCTCGGGGCGGCCGTTGGTGGAGGCTGCCGAGCCCCGCGGAGGTGGGGCTGCGGTGATGCCGTGGAGGCGCGCCGTACCGGGCTGGCTCGTTATTTTTTGTCGCTCTTTCCTCACGCCGTTCTGTCTGTTCGCTGCAGCACGCTGATTAGATCGCGCGCCTTGCGGCTGTACGCTGCCATCTGAAGGCGGGGGGAGCTGGCTGTGCCCTGGGCCCGGCAGGATGCCAGCAGCCCTGGCGGAGAACAGCCAGGTGATCTGTGAGGTGTGGGCCAACAACCTGGAGGAAGAGATGAGGAAAATCCGAGAGATTGTGCTGAGTTACAGCTACATCGCAATGGTAAATGCTTCGTGCTTGACCTGTTTGTCTGATTCAGGGAATAGGGGCATACGAGAGTTGGACCGAGAGATCTTTTCCAATGTCGATGATTCTGTGGTGCTTCTTGAGTAAGAAGTGATTTCCCTCATCCGTTATCAAACAAAGATAGCAGTTAATTGGTGAAAGATTAGCAAACTCATCACTAGAGAAACGTACCAGAATGTAGTGTGTCTTGTCTTCGTTCCAGTTTGATGGAAAGCTGGGGAAGAGAGAGACCACCTTAAAAAAGGGAATTAATTGAATAACATGTATTAGTTTGTACAGTAGAAGGTGGAGGGTTCAGATGTACAAATCTTTAGGTTCCCCAGCATATTTGTCCTGCAAATTTCTTGCCCGTTTTGGCTGTGGAAATTGACGTGAAACTGTAGAAGAATCCTCCAAGTGACAACTTGTTAGCAGAGGTGTCTCCTTCTTAGTGTGCTCACGTGTTGATTGTTCCAGGAGAAGAATATTCTGGCTGTGGATATGACAGCACGTTTCAGGAATTTTTATTTCAGAGCAGCAGAATATTCTCCAGATGGGAGGAATCTCTTTTGCTCTTAAAGTCTGTATCTGCTTGGCAGGAGCCAAGCACTCACATAGCCAACTGAGTTATGATACTCTTTGGTTACGACAGCTTTGACTGAGGATGCTAAACTCAAAGATAGGAGAGAATTCTGTAATAAAAGCATGACATAAAAATACATGTGCCTTCAGAGTGCATAGAATTCAGTGCAGAACAAAGTTGTGTAAGTAAACAGTAAACATATGTATATATTTAATTGTATGTTGATTGGAAATGAACTGCCTTGCTTCAATATGCTTTCTGTTTCATCTCCTTCTGCCTGTTTGCCTGTTGTAATTGCTGTGCTGTCAGAGTGGGTACAGGACAATGTGCAAGGGAAAAATTCTCTCATCTACTGGATCCTCTGTGAAAGTTTTTGTGTGTGCTGTAGTCAATAGATGTTATTTGACTTCGGAGTAGAAATTAGTATGGCTGCTTTGTTGTTAAGGTCTGTCTTGATTTGCAGCAATTTCTATCAGTGAAGGTATTGGCTATTTTTTTAGTAACTACAAAGTTTACCATGATCTGTACTGGTGAGAGTGCTGAATTTAACTTCCATTTAGAACTTGAAAGAACTATATATATATTTATTTTTAAATAAATTATTTTCAGTAGATATGGGGAAAATAAGAGGGTTAGTCCCTTCGGAGTAAGAGATGCTTAAATGATGCAGTAGCTCATACTGGGCAATTTTATGACATCTTTGTTTTGGAAAGAAACCAAACTACAGGAAAGGTTACCTGTGAGAAGTGAATGAGTGCAGTCAGCTGACAAATGATGTAGGTTTTATTTTAGTTCTGACCTGTAGCAGTTTGAAGTCCATACTAGAATATGAAACGGGGTTAAAAATAAGTGTTTTTAATAGAAGAACTCACAGATTGCAGTATTGAGACCTGCAGGTGTGAACTGAGTCTATTCCTGCCAGAACATGGGATAAGATTTCCTCTTCTTTTCTAGGACACAGAGTTTCCTGGGGTTGTTGTAAGGCCAATTGGTGAATTCCGCAGTTCCATCGACTATCAGTATCAGCTTCTTCGGTGTAACGTTGATCTTCTGAAAATTATCCAGCTGGGCCTGACTTTTACAAATGAGAAAGGAGAATATCCTTCTGGGATCAACACCTGGCAGTTTAACTTCAAATTCAACCTTACGTGAGTCTTCTGTGCCAGGGAGCAATGCCTGCTTCCAGTGCTGCAGTGTGCTTGTCTTTGGAAAATGCAGAAATCCAATTGTTCATCATCAGTGGTTGGTTCTGAGCATTGAAAATTGAGATACCAGAACAGATTATGTGAGGCTCAGTTTTGGCATGACAGAAATTGTAGTATGTCTGGAATAATGTTATGATCTTAAACTTTACATGGTTTTTATATATTTCCAAATATTTTATGTAAGCAATTCAATGCATATGTAAATCTATGTCTATCTGGTAAATAAAAGTGGATGTGCCATTTTCAGCAAAAAGGAAAATGCCCCTTTACATAGCTTTGCTAAAGTGTAAATTGACATATAAAGGAAAAAGTGTAGGTGGAATTACCACACGTGTTTGGGAGTAGTAGTCTTGTTAAAATGAGAGTGGCAGTTCTTGACTCTTCCACAGTATCATTTCCTGGGCTACAGTTAAAGCAGTACACTCTTCCTGTGTAATTTTAAAGAGAAGTTCAGCATCTATGCCACAAATCCACCTGCAAATAGAGAAAGTTTCTCTGGCAAAAGTGCATTCCCTTTGGGAATCAGTATTATTGTGAAACAGAACGTTACCGAAAAACTGGTCATATAAGCTGATCATACTGCTCTTGAAATCAGATGTTGCAGTGTTTACTTCCACGACTCTCTCAGCCTCTTAAAAGCATTTAAGTCATAACGAAGAGGTTTTGACACTGTGAACCCTATTTGACTCAAAATTACCATGTTTGGTATGAGTTTTGTTCTGTGTTGTCATGTCCCCCACTTCCAGATGGGACTTAGGAGTATGAAACTCGGGTGTCTGCTCAGCTCTCCTCCAGCCTTATCATCACTCATCTCTGTAGTCAAGTATTATGCAATTTTGTTTACACTCTAAGATAGAATTGCTGATAATAATGAGGTAATATACTGCTGTAATGTGAAAAATAAAACATAGCAGTGGTGCTTGGTGCTTTAGAGATGTGTGTCTTCCTCTTTGGGATGACTTCCCTTTTGTCTCCCATCATCTGTGGTACTTCCATTACCTCAGTGATATTTTTCACAGTGTCAGTTCTATGGAGGTGCATTCTTCAGATTTGGCAGTAGCAACAGAATTAATATTCGGTTAAGGTTGCAGAATGTCTTGTTAAATGCATAGAAGTAATGGTATTAAAAGTGATTTGAGTTTTCTAGAGACACAAACATGGAGCTCAGAGATGGATAGCCTGCAGGTCACCCTGATTTTCCAAAATGCAACATGTGGGAAATCTTTCTGAAACGAGCCTGACTTGTTAGCATCTTGACTACAAAGCTCTGCTTTTCTCCTTCAGGGAGGATATGTACTCTCAGGATTCCATAGACCTTCTTGCAAGCTCTGGGCTGCAGTTCCAGAAGCATGAAGAAGAAGGGATCGATACCCTGCATTTTGCTGAGTTGCTCATGACTTCAGGGGTTGTCCTTAGTGACAGTGTGAAATGGCTGTCGTTTCACAGGTAGGTCTGATGATCACTGGTCCTACAGAGCGAGATGCCTCTTTTTGGCTTAAATACTGCTGCTTTGGACCATGGAGTCTGACACAGATTTTAATGAGGTGAATTTTAGCAGCTGTGCAGTTCTTAATGTAAGTTTAAAATTATAAAGGCGAAGTTTAAGCACGCTTGGTACTTCATTTTATATCAGCACCTATTTTGATCTGAATTTTGTGCATGCGTTGCTTGCAAGTTCTTTTGCTGTTGCAGTCTTTCTCTGTAAAGACAGCAAAGAAGGCTGTAAGTATAGAAAAACATCCTCTTGCAACTGATGTAACACTAATACCAGCTGAGTATTGGTGTTTATGACGTTTCTTTATGTTTGTTTTCAGTGGTTATGACTTTGGCTACATGGTGAAGCTGTTGACAGATTCCAGGTTACCTGAAGAGGAACATGAATTTTTCCATATCTTGAACCTTTTCTTCCCATCTATCTATGATGTAAAATACTTAATGAAGAGCTGCAAAAACCTCAAGGTAATTTTGTCTTCAATGCAAACAAGGGGTGGATGGACAACACCCCTGCACATATGCAGGAAGCCAAATGACTGAATTGTTCTCTCTCTAAACTGGAGTATAAAATCAGTAGACCCAAAGAGACACGTAAGGCTAAGTTTGTATCTAATAGGTACTACCTCTCCAGTTAGAAGCTTGTCAATATGTTTATTATATAAGGAATATTCACATAACCATGTGTATCATATTTTTTTTTTCCCCCTGCACAAAGTGGAGCATTTTTGTCTTATGTGAACTACTCCATGACTTGATTAATTGCTAGGCACTCAGAGGGTTGAAAATTATTTATGTGCTGAATCACAGCCTTGGTTCAGGAAAGGGTGGGAAAGGTGCAGCATTTGTAACCTGTGACTGTACCCACAGTCATCTCGTGTTAACTGCAACAGGAAAGCACGGTACCTAAATGAGTAGAGTATTTCTACATTCTTGAACAATATTTATCATTGTATTTCTCTCATAGCCGGGGTGTGTATATTGCTGGAATCTGCATACAGTATTTAACAGTTGTGTTCTGGAGAAGTGTGGCACTTAAGGTAAGACACAGACGTTCAGAAAATAAACTCATCTGTTTTCCATTGCAGGGCGGCCTTCAAGAAGTGGCAGATCAACTGGATTTGCAGCGAATTGGAAGACAACACCAGGCAGGATCAGACTCTCTTCTCACAGGAATGGCATTCTTCAGAATGAAAGAGGTAGTGCAGTGTTCTTTTTGGTTCTCCTTTCTCCGGTCTCTATCCATCAGCATCAGTACAAACCATGCGTTCTTGGTGGTGGTTTTCTTTTTGAGCCTTGTGAGTATCATACTTCAAAATGCTCAGTAATAGGAATTGTTTGTATTGGCATAGAATCTTACCTTTTATTCTTCCTTCCAGTCTTTGTCTTACTGCCTATGCTGATATCCTAGAGGTGGCTGACTTCAGATGAGCTCTTTAATTAAGGTTAGGTGCTTTCCAGTTTAGAGGAAAAATTAAATAATTTCTCTTCCTTTTTTTTGTTCCCCTCCACAGTTGTTTTTTGAGGATACGATTGATGATGCAAAGTATTGTGGGCGGCTGTATGGTCTTGGCACAGGAGTGGCTCAGAAACAAAATGAAGATGTGGACTCAGCCCAGGAGAAAATGAGCATTTTGGCTATTATCAACAACATGCAGCCATGATAGGTGGTAGCCCTCAGCAGAATATGGTTACTATATTGGCAGCTGCTGTCCTCACCCATTTTCCCTAACGGTGTCTCAAAAGGCACAGTACACAATCTCTGGAAGGCCTGCAGTTTTGCTGAAGAGCTGCATCTTCGAATGAAAACCTGGACAGAGTTGACTAAATTCCTAATGCCAGCATTTGTGATTTGCCATCTTTTTAATACGAAGGGCAAAAGACAGAAACTACTGTGTATACCTCTGTTTTTTTCCTCTTTATACTGTACAGAATCTGCAAGGAGGATTTAACAATGTAATAATATTCCTTTAAGACAAGGACCTGGAAATCCAGTGAAGTCAGACACAGACGTTGCACATAAACTTGCAAATTGTGCTTTAGAAAGCTTGTTTTAAAACTTCTGCATGTTGTGAGGGTGACAGCTTCACCTCATTTTTTGCTTATTTTATCTTTGCGTAGTCTGTGGAAAATATGCTCCCTTTGAACACTGCAGAGGTTTGGGAAAGGATAACATTAAAAACGATCCTTGCAGCTAAAACTATTTGGAGATTTGCTTTACAACAATGGGAATGGATATTACTTGAGTCTGGAGTTGATTTAGTCAGCTTCATAGTTTTTGCTTCTGTATGGTACAGGCTTGATCCATACTGAGCCTTGGCTTAGTTCTTACAGGTGTTAAACTGTTCTAGATAGAGATTAAGAGGGTCTAGAATTTAACTTTTGCTTGAGAACCTCTTGCCAGGACCAATATTCTGACTTCAGTCTTCTTCAACTTGACCTACAAATTTTAGTCTCATTTTGACAAAGTTAATTCAGAAAATGGATAAACTTGTTCCTCTTCTCCCCCCTTTTTACTCTACGCTTAACAACTTGCAAAACAGCTCTCCTTCTTTTCATTAAAAACATCTGAAACAGAGTTAGAGAATGGATGAACAGTGCGGGATTCTTTTAAAAATCAAGCCATACTTTTTTTCTTCCTCAGCAGCTCTGTAATGACATTATTTAGGGAAGAAAAGTTTTGGATGGGGCAAACTTAAAATTTTGACTTGGTCATGAATTTTAAACAAGCTTAAACAATTCATTACTAGGAACGAAGGTTTAGAGCTGGTATTTGAAATGCTTGTAAATAGTACTTGTTTTTAAATTTTGTAAAATAAATTTTTTTAAACAAGGCTTTGTTTGGGAATTTTAGTGCTTGATGGAACTCTGGAATCTGAACTCAAGAGATACCTGCATGCAAGAAAGGAAAGATGCTGAAGATTTTTTCTTTTACTACTTAGGATATATGACTGGGATAGTTCTTAAAATTTGCTCTTATCAGCTGTTCTTCTATAAGCTTGAGCTTAAAATCTCTTTGGTGGAGTTAGATTCTCTTTCTGACCTTCTGCTAGCTCAGCAAGCAGCTTAGCCACTTAAAATGACAAATCTATTTTGCTGGTGTGTCCTGCATGAAATTTTCCTGCTTCAGCTCAATACTGATTCTTGCCTAAGTGATAGGAGAGCTGTTTGGTTAAGCAGTAGCTCCCCCTCCTGGTTCAAGCAATTCCAAGTTAGTGGGAACAACTCACCAGGTTAATATTAATTAATTAATCTTTTGATACAACTCCCTCCTTTTACCTGCTGCTGTTTGAATCGTTTTGCTTCTAGAAGTTACGGAGTCTCTTTACAGCCTTGTTCTTTCAGGAAGAAGTTTTTATGTTAAGATGGGAAAAAGCTCTAGTAAACTGTAAGAATGGCCAAAACAGTGCATGTTCAGGACTGCAGAACCTAGGATCACTTTTGACACTTGAAGAGAGAACTTTTGTTACTGCCTCAAATTTACCTTCACTATATTTAAAGACTAGCAAACAAAACACAAAGCTAAGTGACGACATGCAACAAACAGCTGCTTTATCTAGCATCTTCAATTTCTACTGTTCTAGCAACAACAAAAATAACTACTTCTAATGACATCTAATTAAATGCCCATTCTTGCTTGTAGAAGACTTTATTTAAAGAAGGGAAAATAAAGTCACGCTTTTCTTAAGTACAACACTGGTTTAAAGGTCAGACTACTTGAAGAAACCATTATTTTCTTCAGAGGGCAGCTAGTGCTCTTCTGCTGGAAGACAGCTGCTCAAAACTATTTTGCGTGTAAATTCCAAGAGATTTCCTTAGCATCACTTCCAGCAAATAAAAGACGTATAAAACTCCTGTTTAGAGTTTCAAGGCTGCAATCTACTACTTTTCAATTTCCTAACACAATCTCATTAAGTAGTAGTTGGTAACCATGAATGTACGTACATAAATCTTTTTTTTTTGTAATTTTATCCAAAACAGCAGTCATCAGTAACTATATCTGTAGAAACAAGCCTTCACTTTGAAGAAAGAACAGTCTTGGTGTTAATTGGTGCTAAGTAATTGTGAGCAGCTCAAAGGAGATGTGTCTGGTCTCAAGAGGTCACGTCAAGAACTTCCTGACAGCCTTTCCATAAACGTCAGCACTACCATGTTTCCTAAGGAGATCCAATGCCTGCTCACGTAATTCAGGAGGACATTGGGCTCCAATGTGAAGGAGGACAAGGCAGCATTCCAGCACATCAGGGAACGGAAAGACCTGCACGCAAAAAAAGAACAAAAAGTGAGTCCACTCTTTCAGTTAGAATTGTTCTACTAGTGCACATTCAAGCAGCTGCATCTAGAAACACTGCTTTACAGTATCTTATCTAGGAGAGACAGTCATAAGTCAGATGGATTTTTTTCCTCTTCTTCCAGGACATTAGCACAACTTAACTTGGTTAAGTTTGCTCCCTTGTGCACAATCACTGTAAATACTTATATTATAGACTAGAGAGGGGATGATAAAACCTAGAGACATGGTTTTCAATCTCACAATATTTGTTTGAACAGTTTCTAATTAATAATAGGCCGTTTTATACCTGACATTCATGACTTCACTATCAAAACTTTTTCTGTATGTGAAATTACATAGCAAAGGATTGCTTTTAGAATACATGGGAAAGATTCATACAAGATATCCTATTGAGTTGTCTCATGCAGAAACTTCATCTACATGCTCCAACTGCATGGAGAAAGTGATGCTTTAAGCAAGAATCAAACCCTGATGCCAGGTATTAATTCTCTCAAAATTGCTGTGGGATTCGTTCAGGGAAAAGGAGGGTGATTCTGCCCACCTATATCAGCCAGCTTGTATTTACATTAGCACCTTTATCCTAAACATCTAGAGTGCAGCTGTGACACTAAGAAAGTCACTGCTCCTTCTATATAAACAAAGGGAGTATATGACTGTAGTGGAAATGCTGACTCACAGCCTGAAGCAGTGATTGAGCACCTGGTGGAAGGCAGGGCCAGCAAAGGGGAGCTCAGGTGTATGCAATGCTCCTGAGAGACAAAAGGGGTGAAGCCAGGATGCATCCTTTCCCAGGTATCATTTAAGGTTGGCAATGGAGGCAAAAGGATCTTGCTGGAGATCCCTGCATATCTGAAGCCTTCTAAACGTAAGTGATTTTTTTCCCTTTGTTTCTGTATCCATAGCTACTGTGTTTGGGCTTCTCATTTACTGCAGCCTAGGGCTTTGCCACCCCACTACTACTGCTGTGCATCAAGTTATAGCATTACAATGACTTACAAAAAAGGCTGTCCTGTTTCAGAATTATACTATCTCTTCTGAAAACTTACCTTTAAACTGTCTGGAAATTCTGCTAGTTTCTGCTTTGCTTCCAAGAGTCGTTTTGTTAGTTCAGGGAGGGTAACTGTTTCTTTTTTTTCATCTTTACTGTTAAGAAAAGAGCAGGTGTTATGAGTAACTGTTTTGTTTAAATGACTGTGTAGCCTCCCTGCTATAATCAAACCACCTATCATAAAGTCATTCAGCCGCAGTAAGTTCACACACACACGCAATAATGCCTTAGGGAAATGCAAGACTTCTTAGGCATACGTTCAGTGTCCCAGAGTGATCAGCATGAGGTTATAAGTAATCTGAGCAAGTAAGAAATCCACAGCACGAACACAAACTAAAGAGCTACACTTTTCAATCCATCTCATGTTCTAAAGCTTACCGCTTGATCTGACTGCTGTCAGAGCATAGTTCATCCGATTCATTCTCTGAACTCTGCTGCACGTTGTTCTCATGGATACTTCCATTTGTGCTTTCCTGGAGCTTATTCCTCTGCTGCTGATGTTGGTGGATCATGTCTGCTAAAATTTTCTGGACCTCAGCTATATCTCTCTGCGTGCTCTGTAAAGCAGCAATCGCTTCTGAAAGAAGCACTTTGCAGCCATTCAGTTTTGACTGTCTGTCTGCCAAACTGACTGAGTTAGTTTCTGAGTTGCTTTCTGTTTTGCATCTATTAAATTCAATTGTACTGCTGAGCTTTTCATCCATCTCAACTGCAGTTTGATCAGGAGTTTCTTCAGGAGAGGAGTGATCAGGAATGCAACTCTGCTCAAGAGCTGTCTGCTCAGTGGGACACAACACAGGATCCAAACCAGCCTTTTGCATGGCAGGAGAATCTTTGGGTGGGTTCCACCACAGATCATACAGCAGTCCATAAGCCACAAAGCCCTCTAAACTTCTGCAAGCATCTATGCTTTGAGAATTTGTGCTGTCCAGTTTGTCTCTCAGGTTCTCACAGCCTAATAATAAAAAAAGAAGTTACAAATATATTATAAGGATTTCCAAATAAAAAAGACCAGATCTAATAATTGAATGGCTGTACAGCAGACCCATAACAGAGATTTATTCAGATGCCAGCAGAGTGATGCTGGAAGCAGAAAAGCAAAAGTAGGCATCTTTGCCATCTTTTTAAATACAGTACTCTCTTCTAGCTAGCATGAGACTGCATCTTCTTATCATCCATAGTCAACTCCCTTGTGTCTTAAATCACTAATTAGGGTATTCACATGATCAGGAGCTACAGGTGAATGCACTATATAGTCTGGAGAATAAAGGGAAGAACAACACAGGATGTAATGGACACGAAGCTCTGCTTACAAGGAAGATTCTTATATTTGTCATTGCCAGGAGATGTACAAGAAGAGACATACCTTCAGGAAGGAAAATACTGCAAATTTCTTGCATCAGAGTAAAATTGCCAGCATCATAACTACGGGCCACAGCATCAAGAATACTTTTCACTGCCTCATCCCAGGCAGCAGCCTGATAGCTCAGTGCTGCAAGGGTCAGGTCATGGGAGATATAGAAAAGCACCTAGAGGAAGCAGCAGAGAGCACAGTTCATAGTTATACTGCTAAGTAGGAATGACTTGCTAGTTAAAACTATTACAGAAAAGTCCAGAAGCACATAACAACCAAGAGAAATTTTAACAGTGATGTAGCTTACATAGTTTCCTTTATGTAGGAAATCAGAGCATCTTTACATGACTTGTCACTATAATTATCAGCAACTGTGCTTGCCTCTGTGCTCTTAAGTGGCTGAGAAGTACACCAATAGTCAGTGACTCATTGAGGTCAGAGAGAAGAGCTGCAGGAGCATCAGTCTATGACCATACCTGGACTCTACGATATCTGTAACAACAAGCACCCTGGCCTCTCCTGACAGTTCTAAACAAAATCTTGTTGGGGAAAGCTGTCCCAGTTGTCTTACAATTAACTCTCCCAAACTGTAACATCATCCTATAGCAAAAAGCAGCCTCCTGGAAACAGCTCACGGACACCACATAGTGGCTGTGTGGCTGCACATGCCATAGGGAGACTTGATGTGTACAGACTTAAGTCCAATTACCTGCTTTGGGTGAGTGTTGCTGGTAGAAGGAGGATGCTCAATACCACGCAGTTGCTCCCGTGCACACATGGCTTTTTCAGTGGTGTCCATGCCTAGCACCTTCTGCCATACTTCTATCACCATGTCGAAAAAGGAGGCATCTCTGTTCAGCTCCCAGCTGTGGTAACAGGGAGGCACAGGGCTCCTTCGGTTACAGGGACTTCTTTCACTAAGGCACTTACAAAGCAGTTCGTTGAGGCAGAAAACAAGTCTTTGCCCCTTTAACAAGAGAAGAAAAGAAGAGCATTGAGCTGAAAAATAATCTCTTACTGACTACACCAAGTAGCCAAATTAAAAACACGGCTAGTAGCAGATTGCTGGTGAAAGCATACTTCACTACTATAGCTCCAAAGGAAAAACACTGACAGAGGCTCTAAGGTCAGAAGGAAACATCAAAACAGGCTAAGGTATCATTCTGCTTCTCAGTCTGTGCTTTAAGAAGTTCTTGAATTAAGCCTCAGCAGGAGATACTCGTTCATTTAATGTAGACAACGAACACTCTTTTACCTTTCTTATGATCACTACTATGTACTAAAAAAGAAATCTGCACTATAAAATTAACAAAAAAAAAAAAAAAGCACCACAATAAACCAAAGCAAAAACAAGCAGAAAAACCTTCTGAACTACCTCTTTTATGGATGTAACATGCATTGAGCCTACATGCCTCCTTATCATAGGCCCTTTTTCTCTGCAAAGATGCATGGTTTTTTGAAGTAATGCAATACTTCAAAAATTGCAATAAGCTTCTAGAAAAATTCTTTGAGGCAAAACAAGCTCAGGGCTACCAGTGGATTGTTAATACACAGGAAAAGGTGTAAAGTTAATCAAGTTAATCTGGAGAAAGACAGTGCTAAAACAAAGCAGAAAGGAAAGAACAAGACTCACAAATAAAGTTTTCTGTTGCTGAAGGACTTCCTGTGCTCCAACCCAGTTCCTGGATAACAGCATTTCTTGGGCACATCTGAAAGACAAACTTGCTGACAATTCCTCCTCTCCAGATATCAGAGCAAGCTCAGCAGCAGTTTTAAGGGATGCCGCATCCCCCTTCTTTGCCAGCACTTTAACTGCATCATAGGGTGAGGAAGCACCCAGATAACTGAAAAGAGAAAAAAGCAAATTGACTCTAGGTCACAAAGCCTAATAGTCCAGAATGAAACTACTGATGGTATGTACACCATGCATGGCTTAGAAGAGTAATACAAATAAATAGATTCAAGAGACAAAAATTAGTGCCTCTGTCTGGATTTCAGCTGAATCCGTCTCAGAAGTGTGAAAACTCCAAAAATGCCAGAGCCAAAATCACCATCAAGCAAAGCCAGTATGCTATTCCTGAACAAAATATTCCAAATATTATTAGTAACTGGTAATCACAAATGTGAAGCCCTCAATTCTGTCTTCTTACTAGTAACACTTACCATTTGGCAGCCATGGAATAATGACCATCTTTCTCTAATAGAGCTGCCCAACTGGTGTAGAGATCCTTCAGAATTGGATCTTCTGGACGCAACCGAGCTTTAGCAATTACAATTGCTTCCCTAATGCACATAAGAGAAACCAGACAGAAGATTGTATTAAAAATACATAAATACCTTCTCCTTTCATAAAGGAATCATCTCTTACATTTAAAAAGAAACTACTGGAAGTATTTTATGGAAAAAAAAAATTTAAAACACAAACGTGCAACAACCTGTAAAAATTATTCACTTTCAGGAGCTCAACAGCTTCATACACTTTATGAATGGACAGGAGATGGGAGGCAGCCTTCACGTATTGCTCCTGGAAACACAGCTGCTTTGCAAAGGCTTCTACTGTCCAAACCCAAGCCTGATATCCAACTGCAAAAGAGAAAGCAATACAATTACAGGCAAAAAAATTAAAACAGAAAAAATTCCTGGTTTCTTCAGCATGCACTTTCTTTGCCCCCACTTAGGAGGTACTTTTTCATCTTTTTAATGCAAGCTACTTGAGGCAGCAAAACAGGACAAAGCTTGGACTTGAACACAACTGTAGGACTTCAGCAGTAAAATAACTTAAAAGTACATTTAAACCAACAGCGAGCCAGGACTGCTACATATTACAAAGCATCATCTTTGCCCTTGGAGGTACAGTCTGCTTCTCTGAAAAGTCCCAGAGGAAACCTCTTTATTTTCTGCTGCGCTAATCTAAGAGTGCTTGTGGGAACATCCAGGCTTTGTCATAAATAGAATTTGTTTTGTATGTGATTTTTGTCATCATACTATTAAAGAAGAAACTGCTATCCAATCCAGAAGAGTCATGACTTTCCAACCTAAAACAACCAGGTGAAATTTGGCAACTAATTCTATCTGCTTATGTGTCACACGAGCAAACGTACCCATGGGTGAGATCGCTACCAGCTGGTCTGTCAGTTCTCCCCTCTCAGCAGCTGCCTGGAGTACACCCTTCATGTCTCCTTTCCACAACATGAGCTGTTGAAAGAGCTCTGGATGTCCATTCTCCAAGTGGTATTTTCCTGTTTGAAGTAAACAAGCATCCTAGTTATCTTTCAGCATGAGTACATCAGCATTATTTGACACAGTAAAACACCTTCACAGAAATGAGCTTGTTCAGGCTTAAAGCATTTCAGGTTTGAAAGCTGTAAAAACTGTTTGGGAAAAGTAAGCCGTTTGTTCTTTTCAAACAGACTTGCATTCTTAATCATGCACTTAAATATGCAGTAGAAGTTTTGTTCTTGAATATCACAGTGACAATGGACATACTGCCAAACTGGCCTCGTTGTTCCACTCACCTTCCACATCAATCATGTTGTGCAGAGAAGCTCTGTCTGTGAACAGTCCCAAGTGGATGCGATTCTGGAGGTCAGGGGACACATCCTCATTATGATCTAACACAGAGAATGAACATTTAGGATTTAGTCAACACAGGAAATGAGGACTTGCCAAGTCAGTATACTGCTCTACTACACTCAGTTATTGCAAATATTTCTGTCTTCCACTTTCTTTACAGCAGATTTAAGAAGCTTGTACATTTGCAGATTGTCTTACATCTAAGTTTGAATAGAAGAATTTCGTGTGAGCAGGACACTTACTCCAAATCAAACATAGGAAATTCCCTTGGAATGATCTGAATCTAGGGAAAAACACTGTGATGATAAAAAATGTCTTTCTGATGACTTATTTTCCCTTTCACCCTCTGAAGGAGGAAAAAAACCCCAAGCTATACAATCTTGCTCTATCTCTATAATGCAGGATCCTAAACAAAACCTATCTGGAGTGTCTACAGAGTGCCACAGCGCTACAAGAGACGTTAGACAGCAGATCACCATTTTCAAAATTTAATGCCAAGTTGCCAGATCAAGACCTTGGATTCATGACTCAATTCATGATTCATTGTCAATACTTTAGAGCACCTTCTCTTTAAGTATTTTACCTAGCTGATCAGAGACAGGAAGCTACAGTTTAAGACTGATACCTTTGGTTTTCAGACACATAGCCAGCCTCAAGCAATCCTGATGCAATTCATCTTTTGATCTGTGATCCATGGATGTGCTGAAGGGTAAAAGAGAGCGAGGTTTCCTCTTCTTCAGAGAGGTATCAGGAGCTGAAAAATCAATACATTTATTCACTGTTGCACAGAGAGAGCAGAACTCTGACATATGCAAAAAAGTAAACAAAAACCAGCCTACCTGTTCTTCACAGAGAAAAATAAAAAACGTACTCAACTGACACCTGCATCCCTATTATGACAGTGCTAACTTTCAAATACTGATTGCTTTGCTTGTTTTCTGCCCAGCCTGCCTGGTCTAAAACTTTCAACTAGAAGGCACTATTCAATTGACCTAGCAAGCAGGGCAAATAAGAGACTCAAAACATTTAAGAGATTTTACGAGCATGCTCTTCTTTTTCTCCACCACTTGTTAATAAGGGAAGATGCAGCCAAGCCTAAACCAAGAATGAAGAACTCTTTTGATATAGGACTGGTGCAAGTATGTGAAACATACCAACCTGGTTTCTCTTTCGGTGGATCCTTTTTCAGAGGAGTGGCTTTTGGGGTTACAAAAGGTTTTGATGAGCTGAATGAAGAGTAATCATATGCAGATAAAGATGTATCCTTGGGCACTGCAGTTAAGAAGTGATTAAGAAAGGATAAACAATACATGCAAAATAACGGACATTAATATTCTGCAACAATAATACCAAATTATATAAAAAGCAAGCTTTGCTTTGTCATGTAACTTAATAGCTTTTTAGGGAAAGGAAATAGTAAGAAAACATTACAGAACTGTCAAAAAACTAAGATGATAGAAGATATTAATGACAGTCTATCAGTATTAAGATTTATCACCACAAATTGACAGTTTATCACTGAAATGACACTTTTTCAAGGCAAACAGTTAACTTTGTTTGTTAGTCCAGAATTTCTTATTAAAGACAACTAGTTCCGAACTAGTTTATAAAGTTATGAAAGGTGTTATGGAATCATACTTCCTTCAAGTGGACTATTTCAATAAAAGTGTTAGAAGAAAATGCTGCATAAAGATGTTAGGCTTGCTGAAGCTCTGAAGGCTAAGCAGTCTGGGAGCCACTAAACTAAGACAATTAATTTATTACCGGCCATGCAATCTTTATTGGGCAACTCTGTCTCCTGAGCTTCTTTTTCTCCTTCATGGTCAGAAAGTCCGTTTTCCTCTAGCACTGTATCCTTCGTGCTCTCATCTCCATTCATGGCATCACTTAGATCCTGCTTGGTTGGACTCTTTCCTACAGGCTTTTTCTTCTTCTTTGCTTTTACTTTTGGTTGGATACTTCTTTTTTTCTCCAATTCTATACTTTTTTTGCCTATGAAAGGTCACAAAAAAGTTACTCTGATATTACCCGTAGAGATTTTTGGGGTATAAGCTGTGTGCCTCTCAAGATCAACATTAAGTTTGCAAATAAGAATACAATTGGATTTAAACCTAGACAATATTTATCCCTAAAGGGAAAGCAGGCAGAATTGAATTCACCATAAAAGCTTTACTGTCATTTCAACATGGCAACCCTCTATTTCCCGGCTCCCAGATCACCTTCAGGAAAGGATCTTTGAATGTACTTACCCTGAGGGGGCCGTGTGTGCTCCTGCTTTGAGATGAGCCACTTGTGAACAGAGAAATCATCAGCTCCTGTATAAATGGAATCTGAGTCCACCGGTGACCACTGGACACACAGCAGCCGGCCCTGGTGCCCTCGGTAGTTGCAGAGTGGCTCTTCCTTCATAACATCCCATACCTTATGACCAAGAAAGAAACCTATTTACTTAGCCTCTTTCACCAGTGAAACTTTATGCGTCCAATTTAGCAATTTACATCTGTAGGAGCTCATCTTCTAGTGAATTTGCAGAGGTATTTCAGTCACCAGCAAGCAAATAGAGAAAACTCAGAAAGCTTTCTTTTTTTGTACTTACTTTTTGCTTAATGTCTTTCTTAAGAATCCAAAAAATGCTATTGGACTTACAAATCAAATTGCAACGCACAAAGCCATACCTACTGCTCAGCTTCCCTTTGTTTATTCCCATAAGTCTGGACTAAAAGACTTCTTTGCAATATTCTCATTTGTGCAGTGTGTCGGAAAAGCAGGAATAAGCAAAAGGAAAAAACGATACCTCTGTATTAGGTCTCCAAAATGAGATTGTTGCCAAGGATAAATATGCAGTAGTTAAGCAACTGAACTCAGAAAAGCTTTGCTGTTCAATTAGCTTGGTTCTAAAATACTGCAGAAAGGATGATTTGAAAGTAAAAGAAATACAATTCTGAGTGGCTGTAGAGAAGTACCTGCGCAGTGCCATCGTAGCAAGCTGATACCAATCTTCCCTCATGGTGGGGGCTCCAAGAAAGACTTGTGACTTTTGCTGTGTGTCCCACCAGAGTTCGAAAAGGCTCTGTTATTGTCAAAGGACTTTCTGAAGTGCTCTCTGAAAGAAATAAAAGAATAAGCTACAGTTAGCAATACAAACCAAGAAGAAAGCAAAACAATATGCCAAGACATGGAATAGAATCTGTAAACCATTACCTATGACACTCTTCAGATTATGCACATAGATAATGGCATTGACTGAGCCTGAAGCTATCAAGTAACTCAACTCTGGATCGCTCCCATGCTCATGATGCCACCGAATAGCATTAATCAATTTGTGATGCTGCTGGATAGTGCAGAGCAACTTCAAGCTTGGAGCCTGAAATATTTCAATTGACCTGAAATGCAAGAATAACAATGTGAGAAATCCTCCAGTCAGTGAAAATGTGATTCTGTTTTGTTTGTCCTGAATGATGGTCTATGAAACTAAATGAGATTTTCTGTTCTGGATCCAAGTCGAACTCCAATTTAGTACATCAAGAAAATGTGTTTCAGTCATGAGTTGATCCTTGAAAAATGACGTATAGTGATTCCTGTAGGTTAAGGTTGTGCATGTGCCAATCCTGACAAGAGAAACATACCCATCTTCATTGCCAAGGGCCAAGAGTTTACCATCTGGTTTCCAGCTGATCTCTGTACGTGCAGGCAGTTTGTGCTGTAGAGAGAAGACACAGCTATTACCAGCCATCACACGAGCAATTAGGTCTCTCTTGCATACATCAACAGAACACAACTGGCAACTAGATAGAATTACAATTAGTCTGCAAAACAAAAGCCACACAAGTGTCTGCTGCATTTTGTAGCAGTGACATAAGTTTGGGCAATTGAAGACTGAATGAACCGCAAGATGTTGCAAGAACAAGTGGCTATTTTTATCAGTGCACTGGAATGTGTCAAATGAGATCTGTCTGGATTCCAGAAGGACCTTGATGCTCCACCTCCTTATGCTCCTTAGAAAGCTCTACATGTTTCAAGAAAATTCAAAAGCCTACAACTACAGGGCTACAGCAACTATAACCACAAATCCATAGAAAAAGGCAAAAATCATACTCACTTTGATTGAATTAGTGTCTCTGATGGTTTTGTTGATGTCATTTGCCTCTCCACTAAGTTTCCAAGGGTTGTGCTGAAAAACAATACCTTCTCCAGCACAACTATATAAAGTTACAGAGGGATGCTCACCTTCTTCTCCTATTCAACAGAGAAAAAAATGTAAATATACTATACTCTTCATCAGTCTTAGGAAAAGCAATTATTCTCACCATAAATCAAAACAGTATTTTAAAATGCTATATGTATGCTTTGATTCTCTGTGATCTGGCAAGAAGAAATTCTCAAAATACAATCCTTTAGTTGCATAAGATGACCAACGGAGCTGTTCTGTTTAGTTCTAATGATAGAAACACACTTATGGAGCTAAAGACTCTGTACTTGATCCTAACCAATTACTATGCTATACAGGCATTTCAGTGCACTGCAAATGTGTAAATATGTGGTGTTATACTCTACTCCCACCTACTTCCCGAAGCTACTAGAATTCAAAATATAGAACAGATTATTTTTCTCCCTTGCAAAACTATTAACAATTCCTCAGGCAGAACACATCCTTAGTGGATAGAAAGGGCAGCTACCGAGCAAATGGATCACATCCTTAAGGAAGGAAAGCATGCCAACTTTGTGGCATGAGTGTGCTCTGTATGGATTTCTACTTTGTTACAAGATGTCATAACACTCACCAGAAGATAGAGGAGGAGTTGGAGGTCCCCAGGCTAATGTGTATACAGTCCTCTTGTGGTAAGTACTGGAGATCTGAGGTGGCTTATTCTTAGCACTGTTTAGGAAGGTAAAGAAGTAGGAGTAGTCAGATTTCAGCAAAGGGAAATACAGAATAAAATACAGAACAAAACAAAAACAAACCAAAACTAAACCAAATCCAAAACAAGCAAAACAACAACAACAAAATTGAAGTAATGTATTTCCAATGGTGAAAACAGACAACAGGTGCTTCAATATACTAAAGAAATTCTGCAGAACACTACTAAATTCAGAACAAAACTGTCTTAATGAACTGCACCTGCATGTTGCTCATTTTATGAAACTTTTTCTGGCCAAAGTCTTCCCTGACTGATGACTTCCAACAGGTGACTGTTACACAGTCTGAGTAAGGTTACTTTAGGATCTACCAGTCACAGTGAACAGATGAAAACATACACTTAAAATCCATCTTACTACTATTAATTTAATTTAAACTATTAACAAATAGCAAATGTAGACCTCGGGAAAGACCACATCATTTATGTATGCTGCCATGCCAGCAAGATCTGACACTAATGAATTTGAAAACTACTTTCTTACCTGCTGGATAATGTGTCAAATATGCCAACTTTTCCATCATCTGTTCCAAAGGCCAAGCAACCTTCTTTAGTTGGATGCCACGCTAGCTGCAAGAAAAATAGAAAGATCCCCATAATGACAAAAGGAATGGACAATTTATTTTTAAATGATAAACAAAGAGTTAAGCATTGAAACCAAAGAGCAAGCACTGTCCCTTATATCCATCCTGCCAACTACAGTAATTCAATTTAACCACTTTGTGATGCTAATCAAAGACTCTTCCCTTACCAGTTATTGGGACAAGATGAAAGGAACTAAAATCATTGAAATACTACCTGACATCTACATAACAATAGACAATATTTTAGAACTGTGAGAAAGCTTTTGGCATGATCAACTAACATGTTCTAATGCTGCCACCTTCTACTAGACATTAGCCTTTCGCCAATTGCTGGCAAAACCTAAACTGAAGACATCCATGCCAGTTTTTGCACTTTAAACTTCCTAGCAGAGCAAAGGAAACCATGGATGACAGAAGGAAAGATCACACTGGTGTACAAAACCAGGAGAGTGATACAATAACCACCTGAAATTCAGCTCATTTTCAGTATGTGTAATGTAAATGGCTAGTGTTCAAGAAACATCTAAAATGTTGTTCAATTCTCAAATTTATATCACGTGAATTGAGAGCAGAAGTAACAACTTGGCATTATAGTATTTAGATGGGGAAAAACCTTCTTCAGAGTGAGAGAAAAACATTCCTCAAAGAGAAAAATGGAGGAAGAAAAGAGACAAGAAAAAAAGGGAATCAAAAGCACACTTACTGCTGTAACCTTGGATTTTATGCTTTGCCAGTAGGTTTTAACATCATAGATATTGCTCATAGACAAAGTATTCCATACACGGATCATGCTATCTCCAACACCAATGGCAAGACAGCCTGGATCCACAGGGGAGAAAGCAAGACTATAGACGAATCCCCCAAGTGAAGGCATTGTCCAGCTACAATCCAGAGTTGATAGGTCCCAGCACTTTACCTAAAAATATTTAAAGAACAATGAATGATAAGTTTGAAGTGACTGGTATGATAAGGGAAAAAAACAAAGAACAAGTGAGAGGAAGAATCAAAGTACACAATCTCCACTCAGAGCAGTACATGTCAAAGAGAGGGCTGTAATAACTGCAAGACTGTGATGGAACAGACAAAAAGACTACAGTTTAATTAGGTAGTCCTCTTGTGAATTCAAAATAGCAGGCTCTCTGCTGCCTGCAAAAGGCAAAAACAAAAACAAAAAAACAAAAAAACAACCCTTCCCTCCTTAGCCGCCCTCCCCAACAAGAAAAAGGCAGATATCGTGAGCTCCAGTTGTTAAACATTTAATTTTCAAGTCCATAGGGCATAACCATTCTGTCCACCACGGTAAAAGCTTGAGCTTATAAGCTAACAAAGAAATGCACAACTTGTGCTCAGAAGAAATGTTGAGCCATGATGTTATAAAAGACAGGATAAGCCTGCTTTAGGAGAAAATAAGTGGTCATCAAAGCGTTAGTTTCACTCAGTCAAGCTGAACTGCCGCTGCTATTTTGATGTTAATTTTAAAAATGGTTCTTACATCTCTGTCCATTGAAATGGAAAGCAGCAGCTCTTTGTCTTGATGCTTCAGGGAACACAGATTGAACACAATACGGGAGTGATTTTGTCCTTCTGAAGATCCCAAAAGTGTCCACTTGCGTTTTCCAGGTTGGGTCAAATCCCAGTGTAGCAGTTCTCCTCTGCAAAATTTAAAGTGTGTATATTTCATTCTTCATTTCAAAAAATAATACAGGCTATCAGTGCTAATGCACACCTATTCCTATCCACTATCTCGCGATACCAAGAAGGAAGGAAGATGGGGGTGTCAGTGTTTCCTGCCAGTTGTTCTTTAAATATCAATAAATTAATTTACAATTACTGTCTGCACTTAACGTGCTTTGTCTCCTACTTACCCAAAAGAGCTGGATACAATTTCTGTGGGACGACCACAAGGCCAGTGAACAGTGAGCCAAATACGTTCTTTAACAGCAGGATCAACAGCTCCACCTCTTCTCTTTGTGGGTGGCAACTTCAGAGTCATTATACCTTTGGAAAAGAAAGGGACCATCTCGACTTTGTACATCTGAATTCTCAGAAAAAAAAGACCTGTGAATCTGAAGCTTTAAGTAGGTTCCCCACTCTTGAAACTATTGGGTTAGCAAATGAAACCTACAGTTAGATAAGGAGCACTTCACCCATATTGTTCTCACTTAAATTATTAATCTTACTTACTTCTGCCTCTAGTACAGCTCCATATTCGTATCGTCTGATCTTTGCTTCCTGAAGCCAAGTAACAACTTTTCTTCATGGCTGTATCTTGTTTAAGCTCCCCATTTGGAACGTCACCTTCTTCTGAAGGAAACACCATTGAAGTCTGTTATACTTTAGAATTCAAAGCTCTAAACATGAACTGAAAATCTATTGCTCTGGATCAGAGAATATTTTAACTGAACTCATCAGTTCTCTCTGATTAACTACTTACTGACTTTACAGGGATAAGGAATTCAGTTCTCCAAAGGGACATTTTCCTGAGCTAAAAAAAAATCACTTCACAAACTATGTATCACTTTTATGTACCTTGGAGCTCATCTTGCCAAGCAGGTAACCTTCCTTCACCAGGTACAGGGCACCAGGCCAGGCAATGAATTTCATCGTCATGACCTCTCAGCCGATGAAGAACTTCTTTTTTTCTGCTGATATCAATTATAACCACCATGCCATCCTTGTAGCTAAAAACAGATTTCAGTTAATGATAGATTGTTAGACCCTTGTGAAAGAACACCTAACCCAATTTCCAGGCTATTACCTAGGATCAGTATCTCCACATTACAGAGAAGCCCAATCACAAGTGGCAATGAGACCAGTCAACTGGAGCTCAAGCATAGCACTAGCATAAACACAGCTGCCTTCTGTTGTTATGTGTGTGACACCACAAGTATATTTGGCTCCAAGAATAACACCAATTTATTAGCAATACAGTTTTCAGAGTCTTAAAAAGTTACAGTGGCTGTTATAAGAGAAAAACTTTTCCCTTTTCCACAAAAAACTTTCATTCTCTCCATCTCTCCCATCTGAAAGGCTTTCACATTCCTGCTTCATTCAATATAGTCTTGGGTGGAATGGCAACTGTTGACAAAGAGCTAATAAAACTATGAAACTCTGCAGATGAGGTAACCTGTAATGTGATGAACGTTAATGAAATCTAATTAAAAAATATCTGTATTAAGTAACTTCAGAGTTTAAACCAAATTCATTTCTGTAAATGGTTATAGAATTGGACACCTTGCACATCTACCAAAATATTATTTCTAAACTGTTGTATACAATTTGGAATACAATGAAAAAATAGCCACCAAAACTTCTTAAAAGTAACCTTACAACTGCACAACAAAAAATCCAAACAAGACACTTTCAGATGAAGAACAGAAAGCAAAACGTAACGCTTACCCAATAGCCACCAGGTTTTCATGATGGGGAGAACAAGTGAGACAAAAAATTGTCCGAGGCTCTGGGAAGAATTGCTGGCTGTCACTTCTGCTATGCCAGTAACAAACAATTACCCCTTTTTCATCACCGGATACAATCAGATCTTTCACAAGGGGTGACCAGTGTAACGCTGTGATTGCATTCTGAAGAAAGACAATTGAATATATGTAAATCCACTTTGTGAACTAAAGCACAACAAAACTGGTGAGGGGTCTGGAGAACAAGTCTTATGAGGAATGGCTGAAGGAGCTGGGATTGTTTAGTCCGGAGAACAGGAGGCTCAGGGGAGACCTTATTGCACTCTACAACTTCCTGAAGGGAGGTTGTGATGAGGAGGGGTTTGGCCTCTTCTCCCAGGCAACAAACTGGACCTGAGGGGATGGCCACAAGTTGTACCAGAGGAGGTTTAGATTAGACATAAGGAAAAACTTTTTCTCTCAGAGAGTGGTCAGGCACTGGAATGGCTGCCCAGGGAGGTGGTGGAGCCATCATCCCTGGCAGTGTTCAAGAGGTCTGGTTGAGGAGCTATGAGATATGGTTTAGCAGCTTGTGGTAGCAATGGTGATGGGAGGATGGTTGGACTAGATGATCTTGTAGGTCCTTTCCAACGTTGTGATTCTATGATTCTATGAACATAAAGTGAAGAGCATTTAGCAGGAGGCTCTTCTGGGACAGAAAACAGAACACTGCAGCCTGCCTTCACTGGCTGCCTAGAGATCATTCTCAGAGGGAGGTGAGGTGCTGGTGCTGCTGCCTGGGAGCCGGGGGTTCCCCATTGCCCCAAGGCCATGGATGATGGCTGATCTGCTGGGAGGTGTTCCTGCCTACGGCAGCGGGTTGGAACCAGAAGGGTTTTGAGCTCTCTTCCAACTCAACCATCCTGTGACTGTACAGCCCAGGATAACAAGCAGAAACTAACCTGCAAGCACTCCCTGTCCTAAGCTATTCGAGCTGCCGTTTATCTGCCAGTCTCCCGAGCCACACTAACAGCCACGTGCCCTGTGTGAGACGCCACGAGGCTGCAAAGCGAGCAGGGTGCGGCAGCAAGGAGCTGCCGACAGCGACCAACAGCCCGTCACGGTGCCGTACCGGCAGCGCACACCTACGGCTAAGGGAAAAGCGGCTCAAGCTCCGCCCGCCGCACATCGCTCCGAACCAAACCCCGCGGCCCGGCTCCCACCTGGTGCAGGCCGTGCTCCGCCCGCAGCGCCAGCCCCGCCGCGTCCCACAGCCGCACGCTGCCGTCGTCCGAGCCGCTGGCGCACAGAGCGCTGTGCTCGCGGTGCGGGCAGAAGGCGAAGGCGGCGATGCGCTCCGTGTGCCCGATCAGCTCCCCTGCACCGAGAGAAGCGCTGTGAGAACGCGGTTTCCCCGCACCCGACCGGAGCTCGGCCGCTCCTATAAATACGGCGCGCAGCGGGAGAAGCGATCGCGGCCGTACCGTGAAACGTCGGCGTAGCGGCGCTGACATCCAGCACGCTGATGCGGTGCCTGGCGGCGAAGCCGAAGAGCCGCCCGTCTCCGCTGGTGTCGCTGCAGCGGCTGCAGTACCAGTTGGGCGAGGCGGGCAGCACCCGCACGGCCGCCGCCATGGCCCCGCGCCGCACGCTCGCCCCGGGAGCTCCCGCCGAGCAAAGCGTCGCAAACTGTCGCAAAACCGCCCTCCCGCCCGCCTCGCTACGTATGCGCACGGAGCGGCCGCCGTAAAGCGAGGCGGGGAAGATGGCGGCGCGCTGCGCTGGAGGTGCGGGTGAGCGTGAGGGGACGCGGTGCTCCGCTCGTATCGCTCGCTCCTCCCTGGGCTCACCTCGTTTCTTCGTTGCAGGTAGCGCCTGGGTGCGGGGACTTCTCGGCTGGGTGCGGCCGGAGAGGTGAGTGCGGGGCTCCGCCGTCCTGCAGCAGGCCGGGTGGGGGCTGTGTGCGTTGGGCCGCTCCCCTCCCCGTGCCCGTCTTCCTGCGCGCTCTGTGGCACGATGAGGGACTCTCGTTCGGCCCCGTTCTGTCCATCGCGCAGCTTTTTCTCTGGTTGCGTGGTTCAGGGCGCATCTCCTGCACCTGTCTGCGCTCTCCTCGGTCACTGCTCTCCTGCATGGCCGATCCTTTGCTCTGGAGGAGCAGCGTAGGCATGTTGGGGAGTGCTGGTCGCTGCCTGCTGCATCCCCGGTTCCAGAAGAAAAGCTGAGAGCGTGGTGCTCAAAGTGCAGAGCTTTGGTCTCTACCAGAGCCTGTGGAGGTCAGTCACAGAGGTTGTCACTGAAGAAAATTAAATAAAGGCTTATGTTGTACTTGTGTTACTGTCCTTCAGCTCAGCTGAATTGCTTTCCCTGATCAGCTCTTCTATTCTGTTGTCTCCCACCTGTTGCTTATGAATGCTTCTTCCTATAAAGTTACGTAGTATGAAACTTATTTAAATGAGCCTCTTAGTTGTAAAGTATAAAGGCTTCTGTTGCTTGTCACTTTCTTTTCCTTGCAATGTGTTTGTGTCCTTCTTTCTCTCTTGGAACTGTGGTAACTAGAGTTGTTCTCTGGATTGCCTTAAGATACAGAATGTAAGGTTCCTCAGTCTGTCAGGATTCTCATGTTCTGCTGATGCCTGGAGGATAAAGTTTATTTCACTGTTAGCCTGTGAATCTAAGGTGTACGATGCTTTCGTGAAGCTGTTCAGTGCGTTTTGTTTGCCAGACATTTTAAAGTGTTTTGCATAACTTGACAACCCATACAGAGCTGTTAGAGCCTCGTTAAAGCTCCAAGAGGTTCATTTTGAACCCGTCGATTTCTTGCCATTGTGAGCAGCTGCCTCGTACTGCTCTGCCTGGTCAGCAGGGGGCGAAATGCAGCTCAGTCTTTGTGAATCTGAGTGAGCAAACTGACTGGAAGCTGTAGTAAGTTTTATATTTGCTGTCATCTATCTTGCATTTGTTTCCTTGCACTTTGAAAGTTGAGATTATTTTCCCTTTCAAATTTCAGACACAATAAATGCTTACACGCTTTTGATGCTTTTTTTTCTACATTCTTAGTTCCTTAGAAAGCTACAAATTATTGCAGTTAGAAGGTTTGCTGTTAAAAGTTAGACGAGTATTAGTTAGTCTTGAGAAAATTACAAGACATGAATTCCTTATGCAAGTAATGACCGCACCCAAGAAAAGAGAGGTAATGGTGTCTGTGTGATGATCAGGGGACACATGGAATCTGGTGCTATATGAATGTAACTTAAGCTACTTGGCATGCCTTAGGAAGCGTTTTGTTAAATTAAAAAGCTCTTCAATGTAAACTGTAAAGGACTTTAACAGTGTTACTTTGAAAGTAGTCAAATGTGTCAGTTCTCTTTATGAAGGCAAGCAAGATCACAATTGTTTCAGATAGTCTGGACAGTGGCAAAGAACTTTCATGTTCAACAGCAGTAACTGTGGTGTTGTCTTGCAGGTGGTTTGCAGCTGGTAGTGTTTTCCCGTTGTCATGCATCCACACAAGTACGTCCCTGCAGAAACTTGGGAAGTGGGAGAAAAAGAACAGGATTGTTTACCCTCCTCAGCTGCCTGGGGAACCTCGCAGACCAGCTGTAAGCACACACCTGCACCTTTCTTTACATGCTTGTGTTTATCAATTTCAAAACAGATTGTCTCTGGATGACTCCACAAGGCACAAGTCTGGTTGTTTTCTCGTTGATTATTTAAGATTTTATTCTGTTTCGCCTATTGAAATTGTAGGAGTTCACATCACTTTGATTATTCTCCATTTCTGACTTAATTGAAACTTGAAGCTGCTGTGCAGCTGGTCGTCGTCTTCTTTCCCTTAGCAGTGGAACTAATGGTACCTGTTTAAATAGAGTGCGTGCTTTTTTAATTTCTTGTTTTCTGCTTTATAGGATTCTCTTAGGTTTGATATTCTGTTGCATCTTGCTGTGGCCTCCCTCTTAATAGGGCTGCTCATATGTAGTTTACTCTCATAATGGTTGCTTCATTTGTTTGACATGTGTGAGAGATTGTAAAGTTGTGTGGGGACAGACATGGGAGTCAGGTAAAGAATGTGATGGCAGAAGTCTCCTTTCCTTAAGAAGTCATTTTGTAAACACTGTGCAGTGGAATTGTTCTTCATCTGTTTCACAATAACTTCTGTTTACTAAACCATAAATAGAAGCAAAGAGGCTAAAATCAATGAAAGCCTGATAGCCATTCAAGACAACTTTTGCAGAAGTCAGTTTAAGTAACATGATTGTTTTTAAAACGTAGTTATAACAGATGATAGTAGTTTCTGATGGCAGCAAGTTCATGCATGCTTCTCCCTGTCCCCTCTGCTTGATCATTTCATAGCTGGGAATTACAGACAAGTCTGAATAGAAGCAAGTTTTTTGATTTGAGTAATTCGTGGAAAGTTGAGCGTTGTCTTTGGTCACTGAAGGAAGTAATCAATACTGTTTTCTCTACACCTTAACCTGAGAGAATTTTAGGTGAATTTTTCAATATTTCCTCATTCTTGAAAACTGATGTCTGGTATTTTCCTATGATTCTATGATTTTCATTTTTTTTAAATTGTACTTGGAAGTGATGTCTCGTGTCCTCTGTTAGAGGTGCTGCTCAGCAAAATAAATTATTTGCGTCTCTCACAAGAATCATTTTTTCCTGACATGCTTTTGTGAGCCATTAGCATTTATCACCTCTATCAATACTGTGGCCTAGAATTAGAAATACATGCTGTGTACAGTGCTGACTAGTGCAATATATACATGAAAATAGAGTTACCAACCAGCTCACTTAAATCAATTATTTTCCTGTGTGTAAAAGATTCCATGTCCTTCAAATTTGTATCGATGTTAAATTTCACTAGCTGCTTTTCCTCTCTTGGTGCAGTAATAATGTTAAATGGCCCTTTGGAGACACCTTGTCATGTCAGTCAAACTCAAAACCCTCCTCACTTCTGAAGAGCTAATTAAATTCATTGGTGTTGAGTTGCTATCCCAGCAAGATGGTGTGACAGCACAGTAATACTTTTAAGACTGAATGGGCATGTTTAGACTGCGTCAAAAGGTGGGGTGGAAAGAAAAGATATGAAAAAAAAAATAATATGGTTTTCAGGATCTATTTATAAACTAATTTAATTCTTATAAGATTGTATTGAGGTTTACTGTTATTATACAGTATTCAAGTTTACAGTTTAAAATGGCAACAGTATGCCTGACTTGGTGTGTTCAAGGTACGAGTAGTAGGGGAGAGCTGTTCTTCTTTTACTCCTCGAAAAAATGTGTGCTGCAGAGCAGACATGTATGCTTCATTTTGTTCTCACAGTAAAATTACTTGTCCTCTCTTTTATGCACCCAGGAAATATATCATTGTCGGAGGGAAATAAAATACAGCAAAGATAAGATGTGGTATCTGGCAAAACTGGTAAGCAAAAGTGCTTATTTGTTCTGAATTTTAGAACAAAATTTAATTGTTGTATTTGCTTTAACAGTCTAGTTCAATCAGAGTGTAATCATTATCTGTATGATAGAGTACTGAGGATGCAGTTGTGCAGCAGGCAGTTGTTTATAGTTTGGTTTAGCCACTTTATCTTAATCTGAGTATGCTCTCAAATGTGTATCCAGGGATCTCTGGAGCAGAGTAATTGCTGTTTTTTTGCTCTGAGAAAAGACAGTTAAAAAAAGTTGAATAATTTATCATTCAGCGTTTAGCTGAGAAGAATTGTATGTGTGATACTGCGCTGAGGAAATGTCTGTTAAGGAAGCTTGAGTCTTCTGATTTGTTCTTTGTAACAGCAAAATAATTTAAAGACTGTCTTTTGAATAAGAGAAATACTTATAATTACACAAGTTAACTTTAACACTTTAATTGCAGATTAAAGGAATGTCCATTGATCAAGCTCTTGCTCAGTTGGAATTTAATGATAAAAAGGGAGCAAAGGTGATCAAAGAGGTATGCAGAAGCAGTCTCTAACAAGCCCAGTTTCAAGAAAACTTCCCAAATATTTGATGATGTTGCTTTAAAATGTTTCTGTAAGCCTGTGAGAATGGGTATTCAGACTACATTCTTGTAGCTGTCGTGTAATGTTGTGTAAGGATACAGAGAAGTAGCTTATGCTAAATGTTCTAAATTTTTGCTGATAACAAACAACATGTGGGTACCTTCACTATAATAATCTTTGGATTTAATATCATGGTAGATAATGCAGGATCTGTTATAAATAGCTGCTCTGTAAATGTGCTTCATTTCTTCAAAATCATGAATGATGAGTGTCACTGGGGAAAGGATTGAACTCTGTTGAAGCATAGAAATTTTTCGTACGCGGTAGTTGTTGGGAGTATCAAATTGTTTGCTTGGCCAAAGCATTGGTTTCTGGCATACTTATGACTGAGTAGTATTAAGTTTTAGCTCAAAAATATTGAGTGGCATAACTTGATTTCTACCCATGTCTGTTTCTAATCTTATATCAAGCCAATTGAAGGTCCATTCACTGACAGCTGCTGGTGGGAGCCATCTAACCCAAAAATATAATAAGGTTGATGTGAAGTTTTCCAGTTTGTGTGCAGAGAATGTAATTATATAAGATATAAGCCTATTTTTAACAATTTTGATCTCTCTGAAATACTTTTCTGTAATTGACTTTAAACTTGCAAATTTCTTCATCTTATCCAGAGATACGAAATAACATTGCTTCAATTCCTGCTCAGTACTTCTATCTCTTTTTCTTACAGGTTCTGTTAGAGGCTCAGGAAATGGCAGTAAGAAATCACAACGTGGAGTTCAAATCAAATTTATATATAGGTAATGTATTTTTTTATTTTAGCACAGAAGAATGTCATCCTACTCCATGAAAAGTTTATCCTTAGTAAGACTTCGTTGTCTCAAATTGGCAGAGATGGATGAAATACGATTCCTAGTAAATATCTTTAGCAAAAAATCAAAGATATGCTTTCTACTTGCATCACAACTGACATTAATTATCTTCATTTGTATACTTTCTAAATTCACGTTTTTGGTGCTTTTGAAGTGTTAGTTCAACTCCAGGATTTCCTCTCTATCAGTAATGCTACGGAAGATGGAGAAGGGAATAATTAATTGAATTAACTTTTCAGTTGCAGTCATGGAATAATCCACTGGTAAGACAGCGTTCCAGTTGCAGATATATAGCAGTTTATTCTGAGATTGACTGATCTTCTCTCCTCTCCACCCTTTTTCCTTCAGCTGAGTCACTGGCAGGCAAAGGCCACTATACAAAACGGATCCGTTACCATGGGAAAGGCATGTTTGGCATCATGAAAATCGTCAAGTGCCACTATTTTGTGAAGTTGGTGGAAGGGCCTCCTCCTCCTCCAGAGCCACGAAAGACTGGTTTTGACCAAGCAAAAGAATATGTGCAACAGCTGCGCAATAGAACCCTTGTTCACACACTGTGATGGACTTTTGTGACTGTATAGGTACTTCTTGTTTGACAAAGTAGTTATGTAAAATAAACCTAGAACGTTTTTATTATTTTTTTGTTGCTGTTGGAGCTGGATGATGCAAGAATGATCATAGATCTCTTATTTGTCAAGCCTAAGGTGTGCAAAAATGTTGGAAGAGCAGCAACAGATTCAACAGATGTTGCTTTTTGAGTTACTTGGACTACAGCTTTCAAATTCCATGTGCTATCAAATCCAGAGTAAACAGTACACTTAAAACTTGCTGGGAATTTTGTCATGCAATTCATGCAACTGTTGTGTACGTTCAGCTCCTTTATTGTGGAAGTGTACAGTTGGCAGTCAGTCAGGTTGCAGGGTCATGAGTTGGAGTAAATTTACCAGAACTAGACATTGGAAAGTAGCCACAACAGTTCAACATAACTGGCATCAATCTTGGATTATCAGGCATCAATTAATGATTCCTTTATCTGGGCTGTAATGCCACCTCCTTACTGTCTCTGTTGTGCACTGTAGGCTCTGTGGGGAGTGAAAAATTTCAAGTTCAGATTTTGGCAGTGTCAGTAGGTGGCATTGTTTAGTTTGTCAGGGAGGGACGTGGTAGTGAAAACTTGCAGCACATTGAAACCATTCTGAATTCTGACCGTGGCATTAATAGTCTGGTATGTGTGTGGAGTTCACGCTGTTCTCTGTGGAAACTCAACATGAGTAGTGAAGAGTGAACTAATTATACTGTCTGGGAACAAATTACTTTTGTAATGTTTTGGGAAGTAAAATGCTGTATGGATTTAATGTGGAATGGCTTGTTGCATACATGAACCGGACTTCCAGTTCTCTGGAAAAAAATACATATGTGTATCCTATTTTTATCATTACTTTAATTAAGAGAAGAAGTGATGAAAACATCTTCACGCTCTCATGTTTTCACCCAGGTGAAATTCACATCATGGACATTGGCATAGAAAGAATTATAGTTGCTTGTTTATGAAAATATCTGATATTTAGACCTTTTCATTCTGAGAGCATTAGTGGAAGATAGATTGCTTACCTCATTTGGGTCTTTTTACCACACTGACTGAAAATTTCATCAGTGCTTGAGGGATGGTAAAAGGACAGTTTGTAAGGAAACAAATTCTTAGCTGTCCTAATGGAAGTGGCCTGCAGCTGTTTCTTTTGGCTCTTAAAGAAACAATCTTACAATCCTAGAGTGTTAGGGGATTGTGAAGTTACACAAGTATGTACATGGCTCCTACCACTAATGGTGCTTATTTGCCTTCTGTTCTTCTGTGGTGTGCTTGCAGGCGCAGTACTTGTTCTAATGGAGGGTTGTCAGTGATCTGGGAAAAGATTAAAAAATTGCAAGATAATCCATACTTAACAGCACTCGTGATTTAAGCGTGTAAAATCTGACTTCTAGATAACCTCTTTCAGGAGAAAGCTGTAGATTTCCCTTCAAATCCCTTTGGACCTCCAGACAAGATCGTATAATTGCTCTAGTTTTCTCAGAAAACTGAAATTCAGAGAAGTGAGAATGTGGCTGATGTCTTTTCCACCTTCATGATGCAGCTGGTGGCCCTGACACTTCCTTAAATGGCCTTCAGTCAAAAGGCAAGATGCCTATGTTCTGTGGTTGTTGCTTGTCATTTCTGTCATCTTCCTCAAAACAAAAAATAGCAAGACTTTTGGCCATGCTTTTAGGCCCCATCTTATCTGCTTCTTCCTTCTGAATGATGTATAACATAGTGGATCCTTATGGTATTGGCCAAGGAAGATCCACATCCTTGGCTATAACAGTACACTGGGAGGTCTAGTGAGATACAGAGCTTGGACTGACTTGATTCCTCCCCTTTGCTTATAGGAGGGTAGAAATGTCTGAAGTGATTTATGGAGCCTGCCTGAATCTTGATTTCAGTACAACCTAGTGATAAAGTTTTATACTGTCAAGTTCTAAATATAAAATAAAAATGTTTTTTATTTATTCTGCTGTGCTTTCTTACTAATTAGTAAATCTACACTTGTGAGATGGATTCAGAAGGAAAGTACTGTTAATTGCAACAAGTCTTTTGCAGAAGATGATTGTGACCTCCAATAAAAGAACATTCTTAAGCGAACTGTCACCAGACAGGATGGGAGAGGCACCTAGGCTTCTACTTGATACTAATTTTATTAATAGCATCTGGGGCACTGTAAACTCACCACTTGTGTACCTGTGTGCTGATGTTACAGAAACTGCAGAAGGAGCAAGTATGCGTGAAGGTGTAGTAAGGCTTCAGGGAAATCTGAAGAGAGCAGAACTGTGAGCTGTGCTCAGCAGTGTGAGATTTAATTGATGAAAGCTTGAAAACCTGCTGTTGGGCTTGTTCATAAACATTTTGAAGTACTCGCTGAGAAAGTCAAAGTACTGCCAATTCGATGTCTTGCTGGATGTGTTATGAATTTTTGTTTGTTTGTTTTTCCTTTTTAGAACTCTGGCAATTACTGAGGAAATTATTAATGAATCTTTCCTAAATCTACCTTTGGATGTAGTGTTCATGAGCTTTCTGAAAAACACAGAAGATAAATCTAAGTGTGATTAAACAATGGCCTGTTGTGGCTGGGATGGCACGTGGCACAGACCAGCCCAGTGCTTCAGCTGTGCTGCAGTACCTGGAATAAACTTGACTGGACCAAGGTCATAGAGCATAAAGCTTTTGATTAACTCTGCTCCCACAAATATGGGAGCTGAGTAAGAGTGCTGCCTCCTCAGCATCTAGATGCTTGGGAAGTCCTTTGTTCAACTGGAGCAAATGCACAATAGGTATTGCTCTTTGCTTTCTGTCAGTTCCCATGAAAACCCACCAATAGGATGCTGGAAGGTCATTTGCAAACAGTTCTTCTCTAAACAGGAATAAGGTTACTCCTAATGTCTTCAATGAACCATGTAAACAAAGTGTGTTATTTTTCACTGTATGATCTATATAATTCATATAGATCATACAGGGGCATAGAAAATGCCCCTGTTCCTAGCTTTTTAAAGAACAAGTCCTTATAGTTGAGTGACAGCTACCCAGCTCCACTTCAGCCATGTAATTTAAAATAATTACTAATTAAACAGAATACAAGACTGTAACAGTGCTAATAGTCACATGAGTTACTGTTTGCTGGAGCCTCACCTGGGGAAAATAACTTGAAAGGAGGGGAAAGTTGCAGGAACTGTTGTCAGGAACTGACTTTTGAGTACTTACACTGGAGTAAGGAACAGCATATCTCTTGGGAGTAGACAGCAAATGCAGAGCTAATTTTATATTTGCTCTATCAACTCTCGTTTCAAGAAAGTTATGTGCTAGTACAGAGGGCAGCCTGCCATTGAACAGAAGAAGCCAAGGAGAGAGTAACTTTACATCAGGCAAATTATGCATCCATCTCAGATTATTAACTGAGGAAATGAATCTGAAAGTATGTAATATGCTTGAAGAGCTGAGTGTTCTTGCACCTAAAGACAAAATGTGGGTCAGAGCATCTGCTTTACTATTACATGTAGGTGATATTTCTGTGTATTGCTTAATTATACAACCATCAAGTTTTGTATGGTAGAGTTAATTTTGTCATATATGAATCTAAATTCACTTTCTTTTTTTTCTTTCACCAAAAATAATGAACTGAAGCCTTAAACAATATCTTCATGTGATGTTTTTATTTTAAATTAATTTGGAGTGGGACCATTTTTGACACTGCATTGGGTCACTAATGACTTTGTCTAATAATCACTTGAAACCTGCAAAGGCTGAAATCCAGCCGCTTCTCTGGGAGCCTGTACTAATAGTGGGCTGTTCCCTCTGTACAAACTTCTTGCAACCCTCAGCCTCAAATCATACTCTATTGATGTAATCCTTTGTTCTATGGCGTGGTGCTATGGAGAAATGGTTGATTATCACATTGTAGCTGTTGCTGTCAGCTCACCCTGTGGAGCTTCTTTTTCGGCAGGATGAACAAGCCCAACTTCAGCCTTTCTTCATAAATCCAGTTCTCCAGGCCTTGTGCTGTACATTTCTAGTTTTTTCCCTTCTCTGTTGCTCCGGGGAACCTGAAACCAAATTTGATGTTCCAGGTGCACCTCTGCCAGCACTGACTGGAGGGGAATATCTCCCTTCTGTCCGCTGGCCATGCTTCTTATAGAGACAAGTATGCAGGTTGTTGTATCTGTGAGAGAGTGTTGTTGGCTCGCATTCAGCCTGGTGCTCATACAACTCTCAGGTCCTTTTCAGATTGCTTGTCAAAATTGCAGCAGGTACCTTTGACACTTGTGTTGCAGCTCTCGTTGCTTTTCTATATATGCTAGTGCAGACTCCTTCACCACCAGGAAATTATTCTGCTGTGTGGGTGATGATCTTTCTTTCTTTCCCAATAGGAGAGCTGCAGAACTGTGTTCTGGCTTCTGTTATTAATCAAACTCTTAGGCAAACTAAGAGTGGAATAAAAGCATTTATACATGTTGTGGTTAAACTCCATCAGTGTATGCAGCTCAGAGGCAATGAAATGTGTCTTCATTTCTCCTGTCGATTATCTTTAGAGGAAGACAAACATAGGACCTTACTGTATGCTGGCCATGTAAATTAAAGCTTTAATTAAAAGAAAACAGAGTGGACTATGAGGTGTGCAGCACTGAGCCATTAAAAGATTGCTGTTCAGGACTAGCTCTTCTAAATGTCCCCAGCACCTTGCCTTAGTTTTCCCCACTTAAAATTCCCAATAGTGCATTAAGATGAACTCAGTAGTTAGTAAATTTTCCCTTGTGTGGTTTACAAGCTCAAGGTTATGGGCTAGAACAAGTAGTGTCATGCTATAAATCAGGTGTAATGGAACAGCTTGAGAGCATGCACAGAAGTCCTGTTTCCCCTTGTGCAGTGTGTGTCCTAAAATTCCAAAGGTAGTGTTGGCACAAACCCAGAAACCCCCCAAAAGGCTAATTATATTATTAATAACGAGCCTCATCCTACTACCCTCTCTCATCTGAACTGAAGAGTACTGGAAAGTGCTTGCAGGGCTGCAAATCAGAAAAGAAGCTTTCAGGAGAAGGAGGAGGCAGCTGAACTCCACTGTGGTGCAGCATGGATGATGGGACCCCTGCCTCTCAGTAGGTCTCCTTCCAGCAAATAAATGTTTTTTGTCAGCGTGCTTTGTCGTAACTTACATGGCTTTAGTTTTCAGCTCTTCCTTATGGTTCCTGTTATTCAAACATATCTCTTATGTTTCTTTTTTTTTTTTTTTCAGGCCTAGACTGTGTCTCTAGTTCAGCGAATCTAAGTGATGATTTGTCTTTAAACAAGAACTTGCCTGCACAGCTGGGAAAGCAGCCCTGAATTAGGCAGCAGACCAGGCTCAGGGCTTGACTCAGGTCAGTGTTGTGTCTGAAGGCCTTCTGAATGGGTTCTTATTCTGTTGGCTCAGAGCATGAGCAGTAGCAACCTGGGACCCTCTGTGCCATGACAGAAGCACAGTGAACCTATAGCACAGTTATTGCAAGAAAAAGACAAACTGCAAATATTGAACCTTGAGCTGGAAAGGTTTGGTCACTAGGGATGATCTCAACGTAGTGCTTAGATAACAGCAGCAGCAGAACTCTTTTGTAATAGTAGACCTGTAGCTATGCTCTATCTATCTATGTTTTGTCTGCCTTGTTCACTTGGGAAGCATCCCAAGATCTTGGTTTGCAGTAACCTTTTTAAAATAATACTTGCTAGGTTTTTATCCTGCCTGTGGCCATTGATGTTAGATCAGTGTTAGAACTGTGGATGAAGACACATGGCCCTTCTTGACTGAGAGATTGCATGTGAAACAACTGGAATTGGAGTGTGGTGCAGTTATGTCTCTTACATACAGAATATATAGAAGCTTCTACTGGAGATCATAGCAATACCATGTAAGCTATTGGCTAAATAGATACAAACATCTGCATTTGTCTCTAGTGTGCCACGTTTCAAAGCAGAGAATCTCATTCGTTCTCATCAAGCACTTGATTTTTCAAGGATGCTCTTAATTTTTATTTTCCTTTTATTACCTGTCTCTCGCTATGCTCACTACTTTTGTGGGGATAGGTGCTTGGAAAGCAACTACTATTCATTCTTCCTCCTGTTCTTATTCTGGCAATGTCTGTTGTTTTAAAGGTTTTCAGAGTCTGTGCTGGGAACGCGTTTCTTTTCCGTGTATTTTGAGAGATTTCTATTTCTAATGGGTATTTATTTTATCTATCACATGGTAGATTTATTAATTTGATAATCTGTCAGTAACACAGGCAGTCGTTTCCGGTCCTGATCTTGCATGCAGGGATTTCATTCATTTAACAGTTTGGCTTTTGGATCAGATAGCCGTTGGAGGTAAATCCTGCAGTGTGCTGAGTGCTCTGAACACCACTGAAACTGGGAGCATTGGTAACTTGCAGGAAGCCTGCGGTATCCTTAAGGACTGTGCTCTTAGCAGCTTTCTTTACTCTTGGAGCATATGAATAAGTTACTGTGCAGTGCACGTCTTTCCTTGCTAGACCATATCCTTTAATATGATTTCTCTCTGATAAGTGAGACTTCTTGATGAAATTTTTGCAATGACTGCTTATGCTTGTTTAACCCCTGTTGGGTTTCTTGCTAGTTCTTTTCTGTGCTCGTCTCCTTTCACGTGAAACAAAAGCATTCTTCCTTTTTCAAGGACTGCTGCGTTAAACTTGGTTGGAAGATGGGGTGTGCATAATAAATGCTTTCATGAAGTGACTCTTCTTAAAAGTAGGTTAGAGATGTTATATTTGGGGCCAAAATTCTAGGTTTCAGATGGCTGAAAATACATTTTCCCAATGTGTTGCCTGGCATAGCAGGGGAATAGGAATGCTGATCCAAGGGTGCATCACACACCTACAAGGTGAAATGCAGCAGCAGCCCCAGCAGTACGTAGTTCTCTTTGGCACAGCTGTGGCTTTGGCAGGCCAGCACTTATGGCACTGACACTTCGTGGCAACTGTGCAAAGCAGGCAACTGTTTATCTTACTAATGATTGCTTCTCAGTGCTCTCCTCCTTCATCTGCCCTAGAGAGGAAAACTTTCCCCCTGTATCCTATCCTGTGGATAATGGCATAAATGGATTCTTGCTGTAGAAATGTAGGGGTAACACACAGTACAGGCTGTGTGTAACTACATTTCTTCTCTAAGTTCCCTCCTTCTCTAGACTTTAATTGTAGACCCTGTCTGTGATCTTCAAATATGGTCCTTCCCCATCAGTTTTAAAAGGAAGAAGGCTAATTGAAGGCTATCCTCTAACTCACCACTGTTGTCAGCTATGGAATCCAATACAGCGCTTTCATCTGCTGACAGTGATGTAGTGGTTATTAAATGCAATAGAAATCATTCAGACCCCTTTTCATTAAAACTTCACTCATATCTGGCTTTCTGTGTTCTTGGAAAAGAGCTGGGTGGAAATACTGAACCAGAGAATTGCAACCCTGTATTGTTTTTTGAGGGAGAGGGCATTCAAGTACAGGGAATGGACATTTGCATTTGAAGCGAAGGATCGATGTGTTGTCTTATTGCTGAGACACTGGGGAGCTGCTCCTCCCCGGTTTGGCACAGGGCTGAGGAGCAATGCTTCTAATGGATTAAACTATGTAGAAATGTCATCTTCTGGGTCCCCATCATGGAATAAAGCACCAAACATTTGAGAGATAACCGTTGCTTCTGATTTAAGATGTGCCAGAAAAAGTATGGAAAAAATGTCAGAGCCCTTCTACTAGCCAGCTTGTTTGAATACAAACATAAAATATTAATTTAAATCAGCTAAAAGGCATTCAAAACTTGATGTTCTCTCTTTGCCCCAGAAGTAGTCTGCTGATAAGAAACAAATTAAAAATGCAGAGTTTTTGAATAGCAAAAACGCTGCATATTTCAAATGAAGTTGGGTTTTTATGTGTAACATTTTGGACTAAAAAAAATAATATTAAGTGCACATAAAAATGATTACTGTAAATGGTGAAGACATCAAAGTTTGGCATCAAAGTTAAATGAAAGCACTTGGAAGTCTGTTTGTTTGATCTGTACATTAAAAAGCTTAAAAAGAAGCCAGTGCTTTTTTTTTTTTCAGCTGGAACTGGGTAGCCAGTTCAGATTCTGCTGCATCCTAGGGATTCCCAAACTAGGTTAGATCCAAGCATGCTCATTATTTTTGTTGGTGATTTCTTTTTCTTTTTTCCTTCTGCATTTTCCTGATACAGTTTTATGCTGGTATGTCAGGGAAAGTGAGTTGGAAGAAGCAATGTGCCAAGGCAAGAGTGGACACACTCTGTGATACTGAAATAAATGTCTGTTTTCTCTTCTAGTCCTTGAACAAGGTCTACCAAAATCAAAGGAAATTGAGTTCTTAGCAACAAAAACTTTCAAGAAGGTTAACTGTAGTAATCTTGATGGTGTTTTACCACCAAAGATACACTCCTGTCTTGGCAAGGAGGTATGAACTGGGAGAATGAGTCAGAGCTATGTTAATTAATGTCAGCTAAGGATCTGCTAAAGAACTGAGACCTATTAATGCTCAATTAATTTCTGTTCTCTTTTAGGGAAGAAAATAACAACAACATCAAAAGCTTGAAAAGTGGAATCTGTAAGAAGGAATGGCACTGTGCTTCCTTAGGGCCTTTCACCACAGACTCTCCATGCATTACCAGTGATTAACACTTAGAGGAAAACTACATGGCACAGAGGAATTACTTTGGACTCTAGGAGTCTTTTGGTGTAGTGCAAATGTGAGGCCTTCATCTACAGAGAGCCAAACTTCAGCTCATTTAGTTTGGGACCTGAAAGCCGTAAGCAACGAGAACTAGAACTTGGAATAAGACACCTTGGCCTCTGAGACTTCTGCTTACTGGCCCAAAGCTTTTGGGATCAACGAACTTTGAAGGCTTAAGGGTGTGTGATAATCAGTAGATGTGTTTATTGTGGATGCCACTTAACAATGTCTGGGTTTATTTTAGTTTTGCACAGTCTACTGTATTCTCTGTTGTTTCCACTTGGCGAGGAATTGGGTCTTAAAGCATCCCAACAGAGGGCTAAAGAAATAGGCTCCTCTACAAGTGCAATAAAACTGTTTTCCTATGAATCCAAGAGAGCTCTTGAAATAATCTAATTTCAGTCCCTTCTGTTACTTTCCATGGATTCCTGGATGAGCTGGTTGCTGTGTGTAGCTTTTTTTACACACAGATTTTGGTTTGAACCCAATTAAAAGCAGAATCTTTGTAAAACAAAGGCGAGGAGAGCAGCAGGGAAGGCTTTGATGCACATGAACCAAACAACAAAACCAGGAAGGCTGAATGTTTGTTATTCATACATATTCTTAGAGACAATTATTGTTATTTCATTCCTAAAAACTGCCCATTCTAAGAGGAAATAATTGTATTCTAATAAGTACTTGTTTATTAAACTTGTGGGAACTGAAGTTGAATATGAATTATTAAAATGTCTTTGAGGTGCAGAGTTGTTTTTCTTTTGGCAGGTGTCTGTGGAAAAACAGGAACAACAGGAGAACATGCAGCAAAGGTGGAGAAGCAAAGGGGGAGAAAGAACTGGCCCTGGATCAAAGCCCCAATCCTGCTGGCTATGGAACCTGTGCAACGTGTAGGGTGGCCCTTGTCCTGGGGTCTGGGGAAGGATTTGGACTGCCCAGAGAACCAGGCTGACTGTTTTTTATCGACTGGTGAAAGGCTGTGACAGAACTTTGCTTTGAGAAAGAAAGGGACATCTGGGAGGGAAAGAGAATGCCAGGGGGGCAAAAGCAATGGCAAGTACATGGTCTACTCCTTGACTTGAAAGCAGTGAAGGGATTTCAGCAGGGAAGTAAGAGCTGAGCAATGGAGGTCTGGAGAACTTGATAGATTCAGTGTTGTTAAAAGTTAATGGTTTATCCCTTAAAATGTTACAGAAAATGCAAGGATGTTTAGGTGATGGCTTTCTGACAGAAAGTGCAAGTGAAGATGTTCCCTCTATTTGCTGTAAGCTTTTGAGTTTACTGTGTCACTGTGGGAAATTCATGTAAAGAAACAGCAAAGGAAAGAGAGGATATGAAGTTCTGCTGCAAACTGTTTTTGTTTGTTCAGCATGGTTTACTACAGAAAGGAAGCTTATCCCACCTGCATTATTTGCAGACATTTGCTGACTCCCTGGTGCTGTCAGAACCTGCTGACCAAGTTTGACAGTTTAGGACAAGTCTGGAAGAGAGTGAAACTTCTAGAAAGTCAGTGATAAGGAGGGCAGAGAACCTATAAGCCCCTGAAAAAGTTGTGGTGATGTCCAGAAAACAGACCTTATCATGGGCCTATCCAGGGAAACTTTCAGCTGGAGTTTGTCTTTTGCTACAGCGTGATCTCCATCAGTTACTCCACACAAACCAATAGGAAATCGCACTACGTTTTTTCTTCTTGTGCTAACATAGGTGATTTCTGGACAACTATCAGACCTAGACACCCTGAATGGGTAATCTGGCTGATTTCAGTGGGACATGCTGTGCTATGAAGAAGTTCACCTCATTTGAACAGCACCCATGCAACTGCGTTCTTTATTTCCCTCTGATTCCTGGGAGTTTGTACAGTTTTATCCAAGAGAACTAAAAGACAAACAACATTTCTTCAAACACAACCAGCTGCTAGGCATAGTCACACACATATTTTTCATTGCTGGATATTTGTGTAAGGTGGTGTATGCATCTGTGCCATTTTAACTGAGCTCCCTGCTGCGCAGTCTTGCTTTTGTCGATCTCCCCGTGGAGAAACGTGTTTTGCCCGAGTGATGTCTGCACATTACTGTTTTCTTCATTGCACTCATATTCTTAACATTTATAATTTAAATGTCTTCAGAAAGAATTGACAGTTGCCTTCTCCAAAGTAAAGGACAAAATGACTTGTGTTAATTATTCTTTCTCACTTACTCGCTTACCAGGGCATATATTATTCGGAGGCTTTTAGTGCCTTGAGCCAAAAAGGGTCATTACAGCAAGCAGCATAATGACCTGACCAAAGAATATAAGAGGGAGAGAATGAGTCCTCCTCTGTTGAACTCTCTGAAGTCATTAATGGATGCCTTGGGAATTCTATGGAGCAACAGCTCAGAAAATAAACAGAATTGTTCAGTGTTGGCTATCACTCTCGTGACATCTATGCTATTACAAAGATTTACAGCTGGAATAATTCAATCTAGGCTTTCCTCTTTCCCCCATTGACTCACATTTTGGAAGGCAGTCAGACCCTGAGAGTTGAGTTTTGCATAATTGAAGCACCAGAACATATTAAATGGAACGACTAATGGGGATGAAGCTTTCCCCTTCCTTCCAGTCTGGGTTATCAATTATGAATTAGCGGCAATCTGAGATCAAAGGGGTTCCATTTTTGGAGCTGAATGTGAAGATTTTGGAACTGAACAGATGAAATGAAGTTAATGACTCATTCCAGGAATGCAGAAACAGGAGTTAACTGACAAGGGTGGAGTTAAATATTTGCTTTAATGCATTTCTGAACATGGACATATTCTCATATGTAAAACAGGACACAGATCAAGTTCCTCATGTAACAGGGTGCTGTTAGGACCTTGTGCCCTTTGTGGGGCATAACGGATGCTAATCTGATCTGTGATGTTCATCCTACTGCTGTATGTGACCTAGATATTGAGAGGTACTGTGGAAGTGCATTAGGGTTACCACTGTATTACTTGCACAGCTTTTTTGCCTTAACATGACTTCATTGCTGCAGAGAAAATGCATCTTTCCAGCAAGAACAATTTGACACATGCTTAACATGAAAGACCTGGAGGGTTTTAACTTACAAAGTGCTGTGGCTTCATGGAGGGAAATTCAAAAGAACAGTCCAAGGCAGGACGTAGCTACATGCTCCCTGTGTGGGAATGCTGAGTCACGGCCTGAGCCACTGATTGAGCAGCTGGGAAAAGGACCCCATCAGCCCCGGGAGCACAGGTGAGGGCAATTTAGTGCCACTGGAAGGGATGGAGCCTGGCTGCACCTCTCTTAGAGCTTATTTAAGAGCTGACAGCCACTGGGGTGAGATCTCTTTCCGGAGATCCGTCCTTGGTGAAGCTTTTCTCCGTGAACCTGGAATCTTCTGATACAGGTAAGCAATCTTCTTCCCTTTCTATTGCACTGGTCCTTCTGTCGTCACACCTTTGTTGTAACACCTTTCCCACTGTATTGAGCTGTCCAATTGCTACGCTCCCCCAAGCAGCAAACAATAAAGCTTTATGATTTAAGAAAATAGATTGTGCCACAAAGATCTCAGAAGCCTGAGGGAACAAGTAACAACTTTAGACCTGCTATCCTTTCTGCAAGTGCACAAATGCTCACTACAGCAGACACGTGCTGATTGTTTAAAGGCTTTTTTCACTGAAATACTTTGGTGTTATATAATGGGTAGCCACGTTTAACCTACCCAGGTGCTTGTGATTAGGGGCTGAGGAGTTGGGTTAGCTCAGCAGAGTGGGGGCATTGATGGAGCAGGGGGGTGAAGCACAGGTGGTGCTTGTGAGAGGAGGCAGGTGTGTGCTGGGGCTCACAGGGAGAAGGCATGGGGGCTTTTTTGCACTTAGAGAGAAGGAATTTCTTCACCTCAAGGCTTGAAGGCATCAGGAGTCCTGGCTGCAGTGTTGATAGTGAGTGACTGGTGTGATAACACCCTGAGGAGAGTATTTAGGGGGGTAGAGGCAGGCTGAATGAGGAGGGTGTGCTAGGACCAGTCTAGGAGGAATGCAGAGGCCCTGGGGGGGTGCTGGATTCATTGCCTGCCATCTACCTGGCCTCTCTGGTCTGGCACTGTGGCTCACTAGCTGGAGAAACACAGCAGAAAAATTCTGCTTTTTTTCCTTGTACTTCTAATAATTTTTTTCTTTTGGCCTCAAAGTCATCATTTTTAATAGGATTTTAGATAAATTTCATGGTATGTATTACTTATTTTGCTTGTGTAATGGCTTGTAAGTAGGATTTTAGATTAATTTAATTCTAATTGTTTCTTATTTTGTTTGGATAATGCCTTGTAGTAAGACTTTTGAAATTAATGTGAACCTATTACTAAATTATAATGCAGTAATTATGAAAATAATGAATTTATTATTACAATTGTTGTAACAATAAGTAAGAGGGAGATTCTAATGACCTGAGTCTCCCTTGCCTTTGCTGATATATCAAAAGAAAACGTGGCCTGGAGTATTGCATCTTATATTCAAACACTTTAACATTTGGGGTAAGTTTTCAGAAGCTCACACTCACCTGCAACGTCTGGAATATTTCTGTTATGGAACAAAACCACTGTTATAATCAGGCTGAGTCCCAGACAAACACAACCAGCTTCAGCTTTTATTCAGGATTTGTTGTTGGTTTTCTTTTGTCCTGGTGACTTCAAACACTTTCCTGGGGCTTCATAACGAAGTTTGCTTTTTTAAATGTTGCTTTCATTTGATCAGGTTCTGATTTTTGGGGGATGTGGGAACACGTGTCCTGCTGCTCTGAGTTGTACAAAGCTTTACTTATTTTTTTTAAGCTGTTCTTGTAATGATAAACACCTGGGGTTGAGACTATCTACCTCTAGAAAACAGCAAGGAATCTCTTTAAGATACTGTTTCAAAGTGGTTTGTTTGTTTTTGCTTGAGTTGGTCTGGATTTGTTCATAAGTTGTTGCTGGTGTTTCTCCAAGAGATTCTCTAATTCCTAATGGTATTTTTATTTGGGTAAACCTGAAAATGTTTGAGAGATGCATGAGAAGGTATCATAGCATCATAGCGTGGTTGTGTTGAAGGGACCTAAGAGCCCACCCAGTCCCAGTGCCTGCCATGGGCAGAGCACCTCCCTCCAGCTCAGGCTGCACAGGGCCCATCCATGGACTGGGCACTTCCAGGGATGGGGCACCCACAGCTCTGGGCAGCAGTGCCAACATCTCACCACCCTTTGAGTGAAGAATTTCCTCTTAACACTGCACCTAAATCTCCTCTCTTCCAGTTTCAAGCTGTTCCCCCTTGTCCTGTTACAGCACTCCTTGATGGAGGCCCTCCCCAGTTTTCTTGTAGGCTTACTTTATGTACTGGAAGGATAGGAGCCTAAGTTGACCTTGATGTGGTCTGTCAGGAAGTAAATGCTACTATAGGGAAAATACATGGATGAAAGACTGTGCTCGTGTTTAAAATGCTGGGATAAATTTGTCCTGATGACTGCTTTTAAATCATAGCGTGAGGTTCCTTTCTCTAAAGGCTTTTTTTGTGGATACAGAGCTATTCCTGAAGGATTCAATATTCTGTCTGGACAGGGATGCTAACTGGTGCACTGAACATGACAATATCTCTTGTGTTGATCTGTTCTTTGTTATCTGGTGGTTTGTCTGCTCCAGAAGTGGGTAGCTCTGACCTCTTGGCTCATGTGGAAGCAGTTCAGCTCTTTTTTTGACTTTGACCAGCCTGAGGAGTTGTGCATCCTGCAGGCGCAGATGTTGGGACTAGCTCAGGAAAACGCGTCCTTGCAAAGCACTGAGCTGGGCTGTCATGTTTGCTGGGTTGGGGAGCTAAAGTCTATTCTGTCTCTCTGCCATCTCGAAGGCTCTGTGCCCTCTGGGCTCTCCTCTCGTGCTGTCAGACCATGTGGTAATGCTTTTCCCTGGAGCATGCCAGCAATGTGAGTAGGTCCCATCCTCTGTGCTTGCTGTTTGTTTTATTTGGTGTGTTGTTAACCTTTACTTGCTGCACTTATTTACTTTGGGTTTTAAAGTGTGATAAGGTCACAACAAATTTAGTAGGAGGCCTTTTAAGCACTTAGGGTAATAAATCACAGTGTACATCACCCTTATGCATTTTATCCAGAACCAAAGAAATCCAATTTGGTCCATAATATGAAGGCCAAATAAAGCTAGGTATCACAGTGAGAAAGCTTTGACATATTGCTCTGAAAGAACCTATACACTTCTCCTCTATAAATTAGTGGATATTTTGCAGAGCTGACAAGTAGCTGATATTCTTGGAGCCGGTCCTATTTTGTGACTTTTTTTCCCTCTTCCCCTTCTTCCTTTCCAGCCTTCTGAAAATCCAAAGTGGGGGTGGGGGGAGGCAGACTCTTTTCAAATGTGGATTTTAAAGCACTGGAGATGTGGACAGATCTTACAAGTACAATGAACTTGCTGGTAGTGCATAAAACCCTGAAACCTTGGGGACTCGTCTCTGCAGGAGTAAGTTCTTATCTCTACCTTTATACACCAAATGCCTTTTTCTTAGACAAGACGATCTTTGCAGGTGTAGGATCAAACCAGCCCACGTGTCACCTGAAGGGCTGCAGAATCCCAGTGACCAGAATGAATGACTCTGAGCTCCACTCAGGACCTGTAGATAAAGCACAAGGGAATGTGTCATGGGCCACTAAACTGCGCTGGGCAGGAAATGGGCTCGATAACCTGGCATATATATCCTGCTTTAATTCTGGTTGGTTTATGGCCCCTGCAGTATCCCAGGAGCCTTGTCGGCTGCCTGACCTTACCCCTGCCTTTAGTCCAGCAAAATTGAAAGGGTGTTTGAGAGGGGAGCAAGGGGGGGAGGAATGCATTACTGCAAGCAGTGCTGTTGGACTCTTGAGCTCTTTAAGTGACCCAAAAGAAGACAGATTTTGCTGATGTGTAAAGCCTGTGATCAGCTGGGTTCTGCCTGGTAGGGCCGTGCTGTGCTGTGTTGGATGCTCCCTGAAAGAGGCTTCTCGAGGGGGAGAGTGAGAAGCAGCAAGAGCTCATCAGAATCAGGATACATCTTCTTTTAAGGTAAACAGAAATGTTTCCGTGGAAGAATAGAGGGACTGCATGAATGTGTGTGGGATGTGGGTGAGGCAGACTTTGCTTTCTCCATTGTAGGAGTGTTGTGGGTTCACATAATGGTGGCTTATTCTGCCATTTTAACTTTGACTCTTCAACTTTCTGATGTCTGTAGCTCCTAGAAACATTTTCTTGCTTTGTAAAGGCTTCGGCTTCCTGCCTTCATCTGTGTAGCTGGACTGGGAGCTTGTCAGTGTCAGCCTGAGGGGAAACCCAAACTTTTCTTTTATCATGACTTATCCCAGGACTTAAATATAAGTAGTGCAGCTTTACGTTACTGGGACTGAGACTGCCCAAGAGATGCACAACTGATGCACAGGCCCTGTGCAGGCAGAGGGAGGACCTGATGGCAGAACCTATGACAGCAGCCAGTCCCTGCTGTGACCCCTGGGAAACAAGTGGTGGAGGTGTGAACGGATTGAATATGCAATGGCTGCAGGTGAGAAATCCAAGGCAACAGAGTCCATGGGAAAGGGAGCACTTGTCTCTAAGCAGTGCCTCCACCTGAAGCCTTCCAGCCACCCTTATGTGTAACTGACAGAAGGTGGCAGCTCCAGAGCACACTGCATGCAGAACAGTCTCAGTCACTCTTTGCTGCCCAACTATTCTGATCATCCTCTTTGATTTTCTTGCTAACTGCATCCATAACTCTTGCTCTAGTAAAAACCTGCTAATTAATGCACAGCCATGTTGTAAAGTGGAGTTACAGTTCCAATGCACCTAATCCTAAAAGAGGCATTTTGTTCAGAAAAGGTCCTTTTCCCTGGGAAATGTGCTTTGATTTGTGAAACAGAAAATGTATTCATTTAACCGAGCTATTCATGTGGCAGTTTGCTATTTCACCCTTTTTGTGTAGTAAAAATTTATTTTTTTAATAGGTTTACTGCTTTTTGGTTATTCACCTCCAAAGGACTGACTTGAGTGCTGCAGCTCTGATCTGGAGTATAGAAAATTAATTCTTTTTATGGTAGTCTATTCCTTTCACAAGTCCTCATTTTAAGTGCAGCTCAACTGTATTGCAAATAACAGTATGTGGTCCTGGAGGGAGTAGCAAGACTCTAATTTAATCGTGTACTGGAGGCCTTATAATGTCAGCACAGCAGAGTGCAGCTCTTCTCTTTGAGCCTTCTGTGCCTCAGTGGGAGTTGAGGGGATGGCAGTGAGGTACCAGGAATAAGGGAACCAGTGTTCTCCCAAGTGGTGGCCCACTGTTGGCTCTCCCCTTGACAGAAGGCCTCCCCTTCAAGGTGACTTTAATAATTGGAATCATTATTATCTCTTACATCATGGGGAAAGTGAGAAGTTATTGGCAACTGTGTGGCCCTGGTTACACGAGAAACAGGCAGCCACCATCTGTGAAATTAAGTACATTCCCTCAAAAAATTAATTTAATTAGCCCTGATTCCATAAGTAATACAACGAGAGCTCCCCGGTGCCTCCCAGGAGAAGCCCGTTCTAAGTCGAGTGTACCGGGAGACCGTATTTGGAAGTGAGTCAATTATTAGTTTAATTCAGTCATTAATTTAATTTTAGAGAAGCAGAAATGCCAACCAGTGGGGAGGTGGCCGTGGTGTGCAGCATGCGTGGGCTCTGGCTCCAGTGGCACGAGGACATGCAGACCGTACTGGCTATGGCTGAACCACTCTAAGCTGAGAGTCACCCCTTGCTCTGTTCTCCCCATGCTTTTCCAGGTGTTTTCTTTTATTCTGCCCTCAGCACAAGAGCATCCAAGGGCCACAACATTTTCCTGTGCTGTAGTCTGAGCTCAGAGTGCATGGAGGGATTGGGGCCAGACATTGGCCAGGGCTCCTTGACTGCAGCTTGCTAATCAGCCGCGAAAGAGAAGCAGTCGTGATGCTTGAATTAGAATCTGATAGTAGATAGTTTGACTACAGCCCTAAGCACTGCCATGAAATGCATTAAGTGACCTGTCACATGTGGTTTGCTGTTTTGCTCATCCTCTGCCCTGCAGAGATCTGTGCACACAGTGACTTCCTTGCAGCGATGGGAATGCTTAGAACAACCACACATCCATCTCTGCTGGAGCAGACAAACAGACATAGAGATGGATGCTTTGTACACCACGGGTACTTCATTGACACTAGTTGGTTATGCACATCTCTGCGGTACAGCAACAGCCTGGCAGGTAAAAAAATGTAGCTAATTGTTTGATACCAATATAAATATTTTAACCCATGAAGTACAAGAAGAAGAGGAGGCCTTACTCCATGAAACTGTCAAATGCTTGTGCTGAGATGTTCTCCTCCGTGATTGGTGTCCCTGGGTTTACTAGTGATTCTCAGAGAAAGCCTGCACTGTTCTGCTTAGAGACTTTTTGGTAGGTACAGAAACTTTGAAGTGGGTAACCTCTCTGGGCCAGTGCCTCAGTGCAGGCTTGAAGTGGAATAAAACAGGAGCACACGGAGGTAAATGTTCAGTGCTGTATGTGGGGAGTTCAGCCATCCTTGATCGCTGCTAATGGTAATGACAGTCATGAGTGTACATTCTCTTACATCAGGTTGAAAAATCAGCCCCTTGATACCACTGGAGAGTCTCTTAAGGCTCCCTCTTCCCTTCCTGCCATCAGCCAGAGCAGCTGCCTCTCCTCCAGAGCCCACCATGGGATCTGCTCTGCCACTCTCACATAGCAGGTCTCATTATCCAGGGTATTCCATTAGGATTTACCTTAGAGAGGATCTAAATGATACTGCCAAGACAGTAATATAAAACTAGAGTAATTCAAAACAAATAAAAAAAACACCCCAGCTTTTGAGACAATTCTTATTTCTCTGGTACCCAGTACAGAGTGAGGCCCTGCTGAATTTGTTCATTATATCTGCGTGAGTCCTAAATGACCACTTCTGCAACTGCAAGAGCAGTTCCTGCTGATTATTTGGTTAACTACGTGTGGTTTGGTCACTTCAACAGCAGGAACTGCTGGGCACTGCCAGGTTAATCCAGCACCTGTTTAATTAGCAATACAAGTGATGTCTATCAAATGGTCTGCTACAGCCAGGGCTGCCTGGGGCATCTCCAGCATCATCCAAACTTTCCCCTCCTGTGGCTGGCTGGTTTGGTTGAGGTACTCTCCGTTTCCTCCATTGTCACCTTCGGATGAAGAGATCAGGAGGGGGAGTTCCTGGGCCATCCTGGGTGGGGGTGGCCAAGTGCATGCAGCCATCACCCAGCTGCTGAGTTGTGCTGCAGTTGCTGCTTGCTGAAATCACAGTCCTTTAATTTCAAAGAACTTCCCGCAGACTCTGGGTTATGTTCTGGTTTTAGGCCAGTTAGGGAAGTGCAGAGAGCTCATGGTTTTTCTTTTGGAGAGGTTCCAGAATTGGGCACAAAGCCCTCTGCCAGCCTTGAAAAGGGCTGTGTAAAATGAGCTATGTGCTGCTTCTGCATGATGTAGGGCTCAGCGTGATCTTTTTTCTCATCTGTGTTGAGCTTCATCATTTGAATCTGGATGGCTTCGGGTCTCTGCAAAGTATCTGTTATCATTCATAGCTCATTGATGCCATTACTCACTCTGTTGTTGGGATGTCCAGGCCAGCGTCACAGCAATGGAGCTAAATCAACTCTGGTGCAATCTTCTCAGCTCACTGGTGATGCACCAGGAAAGGATCCGACCCTGGCTGTGGTTTTCTAGCCCACTTAAGTATGTTTACTTCTCTTTGCCAAAAAGATGATGTGTGAAAATTGCTTTTATTATCAGAAAAAGAAGTTTGCAATGCAACCTGTCTCCTTGGGTGCGCTAATTCTATTTTACAAAGAAAGAACATATTGTTTTAATTAATCATATGAAAGCAAAATTAACGTGATTATGTGAAAGGTGCTGTAAATCATTCTGATTCACATCGTTGAACAAAGAGTGCTTCGTTATTCCAGAGTTGTTAAAGATTTTATCTACCCAAGTGAAAATTCAATTAGCACAACCCAGCCTCGTATAAAAGTAAGGATTCTGACTGCGGGAAAAACTTTGTGTGTGAATGTTACCTTGTGCCACTTTGATAAATTACTGTAATTAACTGTATCCCACGCAAGCTAAACAAAACTTACAGCAATGCTGTTGTGCAGAAGGAAGATCTCCTCTCTCGCTCTTAGGTAGGAATTCAAATAGTCTCAAATTGTTTTGAACATCCCATTCTATGTCAAGGTAGGAAAAAAATTGTCCACAAATGCAGACAGCTCTGAAACTCACTTCTCCCCTTCCTGCTGCGTTAGAAACAGGCGCTGCACTTCACATGTTTCAATTAAGCAACTTGAATTCAATTAGTTAACTCAAGACATTAATAGTGATAGGCAAAGTAAGAAATGAGATTGCTGGGGAAGGGCTCGTGCTCCCAGGCTTGGGGGAGAAACCTGCAGAGGTGTTTAAAAAGCACCCAGTCTTGGGCTGGGGAAGCTCTGTGTCTGTGCAAAGCACCTTGCCAGACTTATGTTGTATCTGCTTTTTGGAGTGGAAAAACTGAATGTAAGTTAGGTTTGAGTTAGAAAATGGACCAGATGTATCCCTGGAATTTTTTCCCTGTCATGAGACTTCATGGCAGCTCTTGGCATGTATGTTAATTGGAAGAGTATGCTTCCTGGAAAAGGTTCCTTTGCACCATTGTATTGATTGAGAGAGAATGAAACTTAGGAACCACAGAATTACTGGCTTTGCTTTCTGTAGCACCTGAAAGCATCTTGGAAGTCTTCCAGGTGTGTAATGTCCTGGTCCGATCCTACTTCTATTACAGCTCAAGCACTGGAAGTCGTGAGGTCAGATCCTCATCCGGAATAAACAAGCATTGCTCTGATTCAGGTCCGAGATCTCTGCTGGTTAGCATCAGCTAGGGATCTGGCTTCCACAATGTTTTTTATAAAGGAATATGTGGGCAAATGTATCTGGTAACAAATGAGATACAAATGGCTGTGGATTTAGGCAAAGGAAAGTGAGTGTGGCAGGGGGAGAAGGTGGCAGTGAGCATCAGGAGCAGCTGTCACTGCAGTTTGGATGAAGTGCAAACAGCTGGCTGTGTGGTTTGTCACACTGCAACGTGTTCCCTGGAAAGTGAATGTCAGAGGATTGGATCAAGCACCCAAACCCCAGTGCTGGTGAGGGGATGACGGGGATCTGCTGCTGCACCCCCACACAACTCCCCTGACCTGCAGCAGCTCTGTGCATTCCCCCCTTTCTTCCCCCCCGTGCAAACTGCTGCTTCTCAGCAGCTCACTTTCCCTGCCAGCTTAATTTCAAGTCTGTTGGATTTCAGGATTTCTCCTTTTAATCCCCCACTTATTTCTTTCAACAGAAAACGGTCAACAGTTTTGGGTCAAGGTGGATTAGTGCAGTCGGTGTGTGTGTTAGCAGCGAGCACCCCGGGCGTGGGGAAGCCCACAGTGTGTTCCCTCTCAGTGCCAGATTAGCTCCGCTGTTCCCTGCTGTGCAAGGAAATGGGTCATTGCTGATGCTTAATTTTGTTTCTCTGAGGAGCACTGTGCTGCCATGTAGTTGCCAGTGCGTGTGGTTTGCTGCTCCTGAACCCCTGTGCCTTTCTGTGATGTCATGATGGGGCCGGTGCTCACACAGAGCTGCAGTGGGTCGTTGGTGGGGCCTTCTGGTTTTAGCCCTTCTCAGATGTCATTCTGCATTCCTCACGGAGACAAAGTTCATTCCATCCAAGTCAGATTTGCTGGGTGGTAAAGCCAATCTGTTATCCACGTGCTTCCTAAAGCCTGCAGCAGTACCTTGTGAAACAGGAGCTGTGCAACTGCCTGCCTTAAACACCCCTCAGGGCAAGGCTCTGAGCTGCTGCTTAGTGATTTCCCTTCCCTTTGCTGACCCAGTCCTGATGTTTTCTCTACATGAGAAGAAATGGGGCTGGAAGTTGGTTTCGGGCAGGCAAGGTTCCTGCTATATCTCTTTGATTTCAAAAAAAAATATTCTAAAAAAGCAACCAGTCTGAATTCTTATTATTTATATATATTTTTGCTTCAAGTTAAGTACACACTATGAAGTACACACTGAAGGGAGGTTTTGATGAGGAAGGGGTCAGCCTCTTCCCTCAGGCAACAGACAGGACCTGAGGAAATGGCCACAAGTTGTGCTGGGGAGATTCAGATTACATATAAAGAGAAACTTTTTCTTTCAGAGAGTGGTCAGACACTGGAATGGTCTGCCTGGGAAGGTGGTGGAGTTGCCATCCCTGGTGGCGTTCAGAAGGCATCTGGATGAGGTGCTATGAGATACAGTTTAGTAGCTTGGTGGGTAGTAATGGTGATAGGAGGACAGAAGGACTTGGTGATCTTGTAGGTCCTTGCCAATCTTGTGATTTTATGATTCTGTACTTTGCAAATAGTTTATTACCAGTATAATTCTACGAAACCTGTGCCATATGTATGTGTCCCTGTATGCTTACACGTGTGGTTGGCTGCGGGTGCCAGAGCTGTGACCAACCTTTGCTTCTGGCACTCCTGACCTCTGGTTTGCCACAGGACAGGATGCTGCTGGTGAGACCAACTGATTCCGTGGGGTGGCTGAGATCTGAGGTTCAATGTATTGTGCAAAGGTGATAGTCTTCCTTGTCCATTGCAAAGATGTGGCAGCAGCTGGGGCTGCCCTCCCTGTCTCTTGAGCTGATTTAAAAGCTAGTTGTTGGCTGAATATTAATCCTTCGCTCCTTGCTCCCCCTTGCGCTTTCGTGGTCTGTTTTCTAAACAAACATTAACTCATATAATTTTACTGGCTGTCAAGCTGTGGTGGAGTTTATTTGGCTAGTCACTTTTTGTTTTGCAAAATTAATTTGCTAAGGTTGGATTTAAGTGACTGTGGAAGTCATTAATGAAACCTTACGTTCTCATTAGCTGGAATAATACAGTTGCTCTGTTGTAATCCACAGAATCTCTGCAGAGCAAATGAGATGGATGCTGGTGACCTTTCTCTGCAGGTTGGTGGGACGGTTGTTTGCCATCAATATGCCTCCTTCAGAAAGGGCATCCTTCTTGGGGAGAGCTGCGGAGCGTGGCCAGGGGGCTGCTCCTGTGGTCAGCAGCACAGTCAGCACTTTGGGAGCATCTCAGTGACAATTACTGCTGCCCCTCCCATTGCTGAAGGGTTCCCTTCCCACCCAACTTTGCGGATTCTCTGCTGGATAAGGGTTACCTGGGGTTTGTTGAATTACAAAAGAGTGCTTCAGCTGCATGAAAAGGTACAGCAGCTGCTGCTGGTAACGGGGTGCTTGCGCCTGGTGATGGAGCAGCTCTTCTCTCAAACACAGGAGCAAGCTGGGTTTGGGGCACCGGTATGAATTTCTATAGGAAGGAAAGTTAATTTCAGAGTTGTTTCCAGGGAAGGACAGTTGGAGGCTGACACTGCAGAGGTGTGTGGGCAGCAGCTGTGCTGGGGAGAAGGCAGAAATACCCTCTCTTTAGGGCAGGCAGAAAAGACGGAAAAATGTGTTCCTTTCCTTTAAAAATGAAGAGGAATGGAGGACAAAGGAAGAGGTAACAGAAAATACTGAATGGGACAGAAGAAAAAACCCTGGCCTATAGAACATAGTGGGATTGTACTTTTGTTCGAGGGGATGTTGCAGTAATGTTTTTTTGAGCTGTTGTATTTTGTTGTCACAAATGCTACTACACTAAAAAATAATCATTCTTTCTATTGGAACAAATAAAAAGCCCAACTTAGTTTTAGATGAAAGTAGGATTTTGGTGTTGTGCTGGGCTCAGAGGTTCACCTTTCCCAAATTAGAGTTCTTCCCTCTATTTGGAGACCGAATGGGAATCTTGTATTCAGGGGGATCAAGCTCTGCTGCTGCAGAGAGGATGAGCTGTTGTGAATGCAGAGCTGCAGTCTGCGAGCAGAAAGGTGATTGAATTCCTGGGAGACAAACAGCCTGAGCTGTACTGACATACGGCCAGGGATGTGGTTTTGGGGTGGATGAGTCCTTCTATAAATAATTGCCAACGAATACAGCGCGGGATACAAAGGACACAAAACAATGTGTAGGACAAAAATGCGCAACTAGGGAATACACAGAATGGGAAAAATCATATAGAAAAAAACCAAACCAGAACAGAGAGAAGTTCTGGGGTTACAGCAAGTAATGATGCTTCTCTCCTGTAGAGTGCTTTGAATGAAAAGCACTTGGTGAAAGTGGCTTGTACACTGGATTGAATTCCTTCTGAAGCTCATGGAATTGCTTCAATTTATTTTTCTTTAATGAGTAGATTTGGGCCTTGAGAACCACATTTTGATCCCTTGTGCTTTGTGAATGTTCTCTTACCCTTCAGGGCAAATGCATCAATTGATTTCAGTTGGAAATTTTGAGCACTAAGGCTGCTAATTGTGAACTGAAATTCTCCTGTTGTTGCCCAGGATTGTCAGCTGTCACGGGATCAAGAGTCTTTTTCCGTATCAGAGTTTTAAAAAGAACTTCTAGTACCAGCACAGATCAATTCCCAGTGCAATGCCGAGTAGGGTTATGGCTGGGGAAATGTTATTTGAAGGAGAGATGGAGAGCTGAGCCGGTCAAACCTACTTGCAAACCTGGGCAGAACTCAGAAGATATTTTCAACTGAAAAATCTAGGGGGAGAACTGGCTTGTTAGAGCAAGACTCCCCAACATTTTGCTTCAAAGCTGCATGAGGAAGTCATCTCAGTTAATGTTGCATGGGTCATGTATCTTCTTGTAGCTGCTTATCAGCTAGTTTGTCGGATGTTTGTAGCTGACTCAGGTTTTTACATGTTTTAGCTTCAAAACTGAGAAGACCACGTTGCCCTCATCTGGGGGAAAACAGCCATCTCACAGTAGCAGGAGTCTGAGGAAGCAGAACAGCCTTAACTGAGAATATGCAGAGGTCTGGCTTGGATCCCCATTTCCAAAGTGCTGCTGAATCTTTAAATCTTGCAAGATTTCCACCCCCATCCCAGATCTTCTCCTTAAGATAGTGCTGGGACACTGTCACCTGCATGACTTGGAGAATGATATTGCATAGTGCAGTATTGACATCTCTGCTTAGCGTCTTCAGATTTTCCTTCTTTCCCTCTAAATTAGTAACCTCCTCTCTCTTTTTGTTTTAAGGTTTACTGTGCCCGTGTACCACCATAATTGCAGTTCAGGGTGTAAATCAGGGAAAGGAACCCAGGACCTGACATTTATTATCAATAAAAAATCAGAACAATCTGGGAGCTGTAGCAGGATGAGGAGCAACATTGGACTAAAGGGGGCAGGACACTGAAGGTGCAATGAAGCAGAAGAGTGGAGAGAAAAAATAACTACTGCTTATTGAATAAAACCATTCTGCTCTTGATCAGTGAGAATTAGATTTAGGAAGAACTAGATTTTGAAGAGAGTTGAGCAAGCTGATTTGGTGATGTGAGTTTTGGTGTAGTGCTGGGGTCTGCCTTGTTTTCTGAAGCGTGGATGTTGAGGCTGCGTCTTTGAACTGGAATAATAATGAAAGACATTCTTGGTGTCTTTGAACTGCTGGGCACAAAGCACAACAAAGCAATGGTTGCGATGGAAAGATGTGATGAAACTTTTCAGCTGGGCAGAGCTTGGTACTGCACTATCCCTCAGTGCTAAGAAAGTGCTAGCAGTGTGCAGGATGGGTTTGTATTGGGAGAACTGTACTGCAGCATGTAAGTCAAGTCTTGTTTGGGGTGATGGCTGGAGAAGTGGTAGGGCAGCAGAAGAGAACACGGGACCACTGAGTGGCATGGTGGTGACAGGCTGATGGTTATGGGCTAGATGATCTTAGTGTTTTTTTTTTTTTTCCAATCTTAATGATTCTGTGACCAGAGATGTTTCCCTGCCCCATTGGTAAGGGCTGAATTCTCCTCTCCTCTCTCCTGTACAGCTGGCAGAACAGAGGGCTGCTGAGTAGAGGCGAGAGGCAACAGGAGGTGTGTGGGAGGTCTAGTTGTGTTTTTCCTTCCCTATGGCCTCCAGCAACTTGCAATCCTTCCTGGCCACTTCTTTACCCTTCCTCATTGCCTTCCTCCTGTCTGTGATTCCCTCCCTGTTATCTAGGAGGAATGTTGTGGCAGAGAGGGATGTGATTCCTGACGATTGACAAAATGAAGGGCATTTGTCCTTTTGTCTACCAGTGTGATAAGCAAATCCAGTGCCAGTCATTTGCATGCAGAGAGGACCGTTTCATTAAGAATTTCATTAAGATGGTAATGTTTAATGTTTCCCGGAAAAAATGAGTTTTTGGGTTGTTCAATTATATAATTAAAGTCAGAGAATTAGGGAAGATTGCAAGCTGCTTGCATAATGTGGGCAAGTTTAATGGTAAAACTTGTAAATAAGTTCAAAGGAAATGAGCTTTCTTTGTTAGTTGCCTTGAATGGAGTTTGTCTCCCGCAAGGGTAAAGGATATAGAGGAGGGCAGATGGGGAGTTAACGGATTTTGATACAGGAGTGTTATATAGATACAGAGTGTGATACAGGAGCAGCTCTTGCTTTGTTCTCTAAGTTTGGGCAGCAGGAGGCAGGTGATCCAGGACAGCACAGCCAGCCTGCTGAGAGAGCCGTACCTGTGGGCTCTATGGGAATTGTTCCTTGTGGAGCCTGAGGCTTAAGAATGTTTCTTTCGCTTTGTTTAGCACTGGTTGCAATGGCATTGGCCTAATATTTTGCAAACTTGATTTATTTATTTTTTTTCCCTGTGACGTTGTATCTGTTCCTGACACCAGTAAGGCTGAAGTGCAGAGCTGTCTGCTTCCCCTGAGTGTGCGTGGGGAGGATAATCCAGTGCTGACCCGATTGAAGGTCAAGGGTAGGTGTATATCCAGGCTAGTTAGGTGGAATCTGGTATGTGAGATGTATACACGTGTATGTCTATCTGAGAAGAACAAATTCAGACACAGCAGTGCTAATTCTGTAGGCCAATGGAATGTGCCATGTTTGATTTGCTCTGGAATAAGTTTTCTTCAGGACAAAAGCCAAGGCAATGGGCGTGAGTCAAGAGAGATTCCTTCCCCCACTGGGTACAGGCTCTGATGATGACTGTGCCCACAGCAACCCTGCAGCACGTTGATGTCCTCGTGTCTCCCCAAATCCTGCTGCCAGGAGGGACTCTCCCTGTCACACTTCGAGTGTTCCAGAGGACTACAGGAGCTGAACCTGGAGTCTTTCTAGCATCCAGATGGCTTATTAGACTCCTTGACAAACATCTAGCACCAACTCTGGTTATCATTCAAGTGGGGGTGTATGACAGGGAGCTGCTGTGCTCTTTTCTACCAGGGGTTACCAGATCCAAGCAGTTATTCCAGAAGCTCTCTGAATCTTTTAATAGCATCCTTTAAATGATAGTCCTGAAAAGGAACATAAAAAGGGGGATTTATTAGGGAGAATTCCCAACAGAAGCTCAAGCAATATAACACTTTAAAAAGAAAATGGTGACCTGACAACACTGCAACAATAAGTCATGTATTATGTCCTTCTCTTTCTAGTGCTTTATGTACTTTAAGGAGATGACCGTTTTGGATGCACCATTATTCTTTATAAAGAAGATCTATATTTGAGTGATTGAAAATAACAACTGTTCCCTGCTTTAGTTTCTTTCAGTGTTCCAATTCAGTTCATTGTAGGCCTTTATTTTGATTTGTGACGTTTGAAAGTTGGCCAGCACATTAATATTTCATATAGAAAAATCATTTATACAGATTTAATTTATTCAGTTCAGCTTCTGAATGATCTGCAAAGATATCCTGAAATGTCTTAAACCTTATTTTTTTTTTTTAAACCAGAATACTTCCTAAATATTTTGCAACTGTACCTTGGGCTGTGGGATAATTTGGAGCATTTAATTTGGAACATACAGTGATGACACGATGTTTTTGAGATGTGATGTCAGGCTGTGTATTGGCTAGAACTAATAGTCTGGTTTTTGTGGCCGTGTGCCATTACCCATTGGTAGTAAGCCTATGCATCACTATCCATTCTCTTTTCCTGCAGATTTTAACACTTTCAACTTTTTTTCCCCTGACCTCTGAGCATTCAGCAAATCTTTTCAGCACATTGACAAGAATGATGCATAGATCTTTCATTATTATTTATCTGTAATGTATTATGAGTCAATGAATCACGTATTTGCCTTCTGCCTGATAAATACTTGACTGCAGGGAGAAATATATCCAGTCATTTCTAGTAAAATAATGGTAAGTCCCGTGAGTTTACTACTGGGTCAATAAAAATGTGTCCAGACATTACGCTGATCAAAGGGGGATTACTGGGTTATTGAATGGGAGGTAAGTTGTTATAGATTAAAGAATTTGATTTTGGAGTAGCTTTGAATAAAAACATACCATGCGTGTTGCCACTTGCCAACCTTTTCAGTTCTCTGTGATGAAAGGAGGAATTCTATTATGTTGCCTATTAACAGTGATGTTATTCACCTGTCAAGTTTTATAATGGGACCTGTCATAATGTTTCAGGCTTGGTTTGTTGGTCTCCTCTTAGTTCTTCCCAATGAAACTGCCCACATTCTGGGATTTGTGAGATCCAGTGTGGGCTGTGAAGATTTGCCCATCACCTGCGGGACCAACAGGAGCCAGCCCTCGTCCTACAGCCCCATCTGGTAACACCACAGTGATCTGGAGCAGCTCTCTGCTTCATAGCGTCCTCTCCCATTTAACATTTCTGTAGTTACTGTCATCATAGTGTTAGAAGAGTGGGAATATATTTTGCTTCCCAAATTCCCTGAAGGAGCTGGCTCCATTACTGCAAAGTAGTTGAGAATGCTGTGTGGATGGGGAAGATTGATGAGCAGTAAGTAAAATATTTAAAGATGTGTGTAAGACAAGCTTTGCATGGTAAACATTTATCATCTTGAGTGGATTTCATCTTCAAGCCGAGTTCAGACTTTTAAAGGAGAAAACAAGAGCTTTTGCTCTTGGAGCAGCAGTTTCAGAGAACCTGAAGGAGCAGCAGCCATCACAAAATTAGTTTCTCTGTGTCTGGGTCCTTATTGAACTACTGGCGGTTACACTTTTATTGCTGCAAAGACTTGGTTGCTGCTGATGGCAAGAGGGACACAATCAGACATTTCAACAGTGTAATTACTCTGGTGTGGAGGCGAGAAAGTTGTTCCAAGGTCATGTTGTCACATCATAGCAGGCTGTTTCCTGCATCTCATTTTTATGCCCACACACAAAGAGACACTTTTCTGGCTGATATTTATAGAGAAGTCCTACAGTCATTTTAATTATGCACAACATACTGATGCCTGCTTCACTGATCATAATTGCAGCTCTGACCTGTTTTATTTTGTGATTTAGATGCCTTCTCTTTTAAGCATTTCTCTGGGGTATGATTTACAGTGGCAGGTACTGGAGGTGAGAAGATGGGCATTGATACGAGCTTCAGTTGGTGGAGGCTGAAAGATGTTGGTGGACTGGTCTTATGCAACCTGAGCAGCTCTATGATTCTATGGCTGCCGTGAAGGCTCCTGCATGATCTTGAGGAACGTGTTGCCTTCTTTCAAACAGTCAGTAAGGGACAGAGTGGACCTGCCTGTCCCACATTGGTGAGGTGTTGGAACTGGCTGCCCAGGGAGGTGGTGGAGTCACCGTCCCTGGAGGCATTCAAGAAAAGGGTAGATGAGTGGTATGGTCAGGAGTGGTCACAGGCACGGGCTGATGGTTGGACTTAATGGTCTTTCTACCTTACTGATTCTATGATTCTGCTTGGGTGGCTGTCTGGCCCACCCCCAGTTCTGTTTCCCCCTTCCTAGCACTTCTCAGCATAAAAGGCCCACATGCCAAAGATTGCAGTTCACTCCTTCTGAAAGTTTTATTTACTGATTTGAGTGATTGGTTTTGCAGAGGCAGGCCTAAGAGCAATGTGAGCGCTGTTCCATAGGCGGACCTTGCTACATAGCTCCTGTGGCAGGGTGCTGTTGAAGAGAAGCACTCCAGCACCACTGCCTTGTCCCCTACTTTTGTCACATTAAAGATTCACTAACCAGTGAAATCCATTTCTTGTAAAACAAGGAAATGTGGGAACGTGGCATCTCAAGCAGCAGCGCTGCCAGCCTGCATATCATAGCAGAAGCACCCCCAGGGAATGTCTGGGAAGACTTAATTTTTTAAATCCCCTGTCATGTTATGTCACTCTTTCGTTTACCAGCAGAGATGTCAGAAGACATTTCCCGTGGGGCTTCTGCAGTGCTTGACAACAAAGCATTTGTCACCTAATGCATTTAAGTGGTTACTCAGGGCAGGGGAGGCATGAGTGTTCAGGAGAGAAGACAACACGTTCATTTCAAACATCCTGGCTGGTGGCTGGCAGACAGGGAGATCTTTGGAGGGTCTATGGAGTTCCACCTGCTGGGCTCTGTTTTGGTCACTTTAGCTCTGTCAGCCAGGCAGTGCTTGCATCTCCTTCTCTGATGTGCTGCTGTGTTCCGAAGTGCCACAACCTGCACTGCAGGATGTGGTCCATCTTCATGCAGGCACTGTGGTGGCTCTCACAAGCTGAATCTGGAATCCAGAGCCCTAAAAATGAGTGATACGGGGCGATAAGTATGGCTCTTCCAGCTTCGCTATTCTGCAGTCTGAAAGCATCTGAGTTACTGTGTCACAGAAATGCGCTAGGCATCCCCTTGTCAATGGACAGATACAGGTCAGGGTTTGGTTTCTGCAACTAGTTCCTTGAATGGGGTCATTTGGGTTTGTGCTGTGTGCTTTATTTCTTTTTCTTACAGATCTAAAATTTTCTGTGAACACTTCATCAAAGCATTCAAAAATTAGGGATGTCGTAGGCCAGGGAACCACGTCAGCAGAGGACCACAAGAAATTTAATCAATAAGGAATATGGCTCACTGCTTGCTTTGATTCTCTGCTGGGATCACTCTGATTGAGTTCCTTTCTGTGGCTGTAGACTTTTGTTTTGGTATGGCTTCTCCTTGTATTTTAAAGAAACGTGACATGGTACAGCTATCAAAACAGGATTTTAGAGGGAACGTTCAGCAATATAGCACTTTAATTGCTGTGGAAGCATTGAGAGTGGGGCACCTAACAGCCCATTGCAGTGGTCTAGATGGCTTCTCTCACCTTTAGGTTAATAGTTTGTGCGTTTAGCTGCTCTGAAATGGGTTTAGTGCCACATGCTGAGTCCAGTTGGGTGAAACAGCTACAGGAAAGATGAATTGTTGAGGTGTTCCGCATGTTTTTCTTTTGTGTACTTTTTTCTCTCAAGATGGGAAAAGAATTGCAGAATGTATGGACCATATCCTGTAGCATTCTTAGGCTGCTTCTGCTAATAACTTCAGCAGGAGTGAAATAATTACTCAGCAATGTAACTTTGCCCCAGATTGACTACCCTGGCAGGAAGGAGATGGGAGCAGCCATCTTCACTCCTCTTCACTCTGCTCTGATCTGACATGTAAAATTCATTTCATTGAAGCTGAGTTTTTACTACTCCTTTATTGCATGACAGCAAACAGTGCTGAACCTTCTGTGTCCCATCATCTTCTTCAGTGGTGTCATCACCTCCCATTTTGGCTTACCCCAAAGCCTGTACAGGTCTGTAGCTCCTGAAAAGGTCTTCAGTGTTAGCACAGACCTCATGCTGTTGTTTCATCCAGGCTTTAGGTTTGCAGACCTGACTGCTCCTTTACCTGGTCACAGTCTTGGCAGCATGGCTGGCTCTCCCTTGGTGGATGAGGGTGTAAAATAAAGCCAGTGTTCTCCATCCCACCTGCTCTCCTTTTCCTTCAGTTCTTTCTCTACTGAGACTGCAGTTTCCAAAAGTGTGTAACTCAGTCTGACTCAGATCAAACAATGTCACAAGTGGCAGATCCTTAAAGTAAAGATGACAGCTACGATAGGGCATATCACCCTGCTGTTGCTATCAGGAGCCCAGTGTGACAGTCACAGCACTTGTGGGGCTGGCAATAGGCAGAAGAGCCCCGCAGAACTTCTGGACACAAAGCAGCTTCTGAATGATTGATGATCAGCCCACGAGCACTGCAGACGGTGCTCCATGCAGGGCTGACTGAATCCAGCACCTGCCACTCACCCTGATGGATGCTGCGGGGAGGTCAGCGCTGCTGGTGAGCTGAAGGGGACTTCTACCATTTGACTTTGCAGCAGTGGGTTGTGGGGTCCTGTTTTGGAGCTTAAATCTCCACCTTGGATAACAGCATGACTGTGTCATGACTGGATAGACCAGATCTGAAGCATGCTAAGGAAATGCGGGCTCTGTCCAGCTGTCCTTGCTGGTGAGAGCCATCACAGGTGGGTTCTATGTTGGGTGCTTGTGCCATCATCAGAGCACTGCTGGTAAAAATAACCGTGTGCAGAATCAATCTTGATCAAATGAAGTAGATACTGAGTGATAATTCTTCTAAAGGTCTTAAAGTTTGAAAGGCTGTCAGGCTTTGTAATTTGATGTCCAACGTGTCCCTGCTGCCTTGCTGGGGTAACTGGGAGTTGCTGGGAAGTTATAAGACAGTTAGTTGATCTTGTGCGAGAAGTTTTAATGGCCCTCCAGCTTGCCTTTACAAACTCAAACTCCTTTGGATTGTCCTCTTCTGTCCCTCTATGCAAGGGAAAGAAGTCTGACAGTTTGGATAGATGTCCCTTGTTATCACTTACAGGTATGAAATGAGATGATAAGCGTCTGATGAAACCTTAGGCCTTTTCCTTTTCTTTACTGTGCGTCTGGGAGGATGCCTTCTAGCATTTCCTATGTTTTGCCAAAGAATATTTCTCCTTAATTCTTAACTTTCTGTCCTAGCAGGCCAAACAAAGTTGGCAGGGTACAAGCAGACAGCAACCAGTGACATCTGTTCATAAAAGCACTGCAGACGCATTCTATGTGAAGAAAGGTTCTGCCGCAGGCTCCAGCTTGGTACTGATTCTAATCCACCTGAGCCCTACGTTTTATGAGTATAAAGCTTGTTGTAGGCATACAGACCAAGCCTTCAGCTAGCAAAATCTCACCTTCCCTTCCTGTCTTTAATGTATCATCAGCTGAAAGCCAAGAGCTGTTATTATTACATATTGTCATTAACTAGCACATGCTGGATATGGAGGCATTGCAGTCAAGAATAAAAATCTGGCTTTAGACTCCTGGGACAGATTTTCCATGAAGGTGAAAACAAACCCGTGACAGTCAACAAATTAGGAAATTCCTGATGTGTCACACACTGCTGTGTGCAGGGTGTCTGGGGGATGTGATGCAGAAATACGGCCCATTAGCAGAGCTCATAAGGTGTCGATGTTCTTGTGGGTGATGCAGGGTGTAAAACCAACCAGGCAATACAACAAACCACAAGCTCGGTGCTTTGAGAAAGTTCCTCTTGCAGAAGTCCCCAGGAAGGGCTGTCATCATTTGAACATGCAGTTGTTGGGGTACAACAATCTGTGACCCACGGACAGCAGTGATTTAAGAGCCAGCTCAATAGGAGGAGGAGAGTGGAACAGAATTGCACCAGGTAGATCCTTCCAGTACCAGTATCGGTGCCAGGGCTGTGTGCTCCTGTTTGGGCTGACCCTAAGGGTGAGCACAGTGCTGTGAGAGCAAGGCAGGAGGAAAGGGAGTGGGTGGATTTCTGCACCTTTGTCAGCAAATCTGGTGCACAACTCTTGAAGCATTAGGTATTGCTCTACTGCGATCACACACACCCTTTCACTGGCACAAATGCCTTTGGGTTGGTCTTTGGGCGGTTTTTCTTATCAAAAGAGGTGAAATACGTGCAGCTTGGGATGCTCGGTGGTTGCTGAGGCTGTCAGTGCTGCTCATAATCTGAAGCCACTCTATAGCTGTAATCAGCAAGGAAACATGCCAGTATGGGCAGGTGTTAGAGCAGCTTACTAATTTTTATCAGACGATAAATGTTTTCATTTATTCTCTGCCGCAGAAGAAGCCTTGGTTACTCTTTGGGAAAATTGAACAGAGATAATAGGTTTTCACTAATGCTCCTCTTCTATCTTGCTTACTCAGAGCCAGTCCCATCTCTTCAATAGGAAGACCAGCTTGTCTGTTGAACGTATCACTGCCAAAGCAAACTGTGGAAATCTAATGATATTGCATATTGCTCTCAAAGATGGAGAAAACATTTGTAATGCTCTGGCTTATCACTAAGCTACCCAGTCACGAAAGAAGCAGCAAGTTGATGCATTCAAATAGTAGTAGAAAAAATAACAGAAAAGGAGAAAAATGTTTCAAGAAATCTCTGCTTGGTGCTAACTTTTCTTATCAAAATGACCAATGCTTTGGCTAGATCAGTATGATTGTAATAGAACCTCTGAGATGTGATTTGATGTGATATTCATGGAGGTATTGTTTGTAATCTTATTCTACTTTTTTCTACCAATCTCCTTCTGCGTTCTGTAGTTACACTGAAAAATAGTAATTGAGAGTGCATATAATGCCTAAGTTTTTATTCATAGCAACTATCTGCTGGTGAGGCTTAGTAACAATTATCATTTTCCCAAAGTGTGGGACTGCACAGCAAGAGATTAGATTGGTTTTATGACTTTGCAACCAACTTTCTTTCTAACCTTGGGCAAACCTTTTGATCACAGTTATGTCCCAGTGCCCCATGTTATTAAATTTAATAATATGATTTATAACAAATACTGTGACTTTGTGACTTGGGACTTTGACATAAGCCCATCTCCCCTAGACCTCCTAGAAAATTTCAACTCAGAGCCTTCACTGCCCTTAGGGGCAGGTCACCTATCACTGTGCTTTGTATCTTGAACCATTGGGTCACATTTGTCACCTTTCTTGATTTTTCTGAACCATGCATGAGTCTTTGTGTGACCATGGCCCACGTGTAGTGTTTGGGGCCAAGGGAGCCCAGCACAGTGCTTCTGCCTGCAGCAAATGCTTCATTGTTGTTGGGGCTGTGCATGGTGGGTGGTGGACTTTGGGGGAAACCACTCATGAACTGCAGCCCCTTTTGCTCACTTACACCTAGGGTTGTTCCCTGTCATGTCAGCACGTTGCTTTTTTTCCCTTTCTTTCTGGTATTTAAGAATTAATTCAAGAGCCTCACACTACATGTGGCTCTCAGCCAGAGTGATTTTGCAATGTCTCTGTTGATGGGCCTGTTGCCTTTAGCCCAATTGACTTGGTGTCTTCTGAGAACAGGAAAAAAAATGCATGAAGACTTCCAAGGTGCCTAGTGTGTTTGATAAGATCACAAAGAACAGAAATAATTGCTGCATCCCTAGTTTGTCCTCTCTTTGGCCATTGCTGTCTCCTTAGCACTATGATATCCAGATAAAGCTGTCTAATTGTCAGGAAAACCTCCTGTCCAGCTTCTCTCTCAAGTCTGCTAATGAACCTGCCATGAATGTGCAATCGATAACGTGTACAAGGTCTATAAGGGACATGGTCTTGCTCTACCTCTTCATGTTGCCAGATTCATGCTTTATGAGGGGACATAAGAGTTCAAAGGAGTCCCAGAAATGGTCAGTCAACATGGTGAATCCTGTCACTTCCTCCCCATCGCTCACTGCAAGGGGACACAGCATATAGATATTGGACTTAATTGCTTTCTGAATGGCAATACGTTAGGTTTAATTACCCATAAAATTGAAGTACAGATACTTTAGGTCCAAAATAATTTTCCAGCTCAGTAATCTATATGTGGCCAACCTCTGAGCATTGTCTTATTTTTCCAAAGGCATTTCAGGGTGCAACAGTTAAACATGTATCCATGAAAACATTTTTATCTGGAATAACTCCTTTTTATTTGGCAGTTTTTTTGGTTACAACCAAAAAGCAGAGAGTTGGATAGATTGCAACTGTAATGGTCTCTAGGATTGTTAAGTAGATGTAAAACACTGCTGGGTCAGAACAGTAGCATTAGTTTTTTGCTCCTGTGAAAAGTAGAATGAGTGCTGCTTCGGGGGGAAAAGACCTAACAGTTCTGAGCATGCTGCCTGTGAACAGGCCACACTACAGATAATAAGTAGCAGTGATCCTGGTATCTTCATCAATTCACTATGCAGTAATTCCTCATTAGAAGGAAGAGTAGATTCTGCTGTCACCCTGTTAGCTGTTCCCATCTCTTCTCCCATGTGTGGGAACAGATGCAGTGCAGACTATTAGTTGTGATGACCCTGGATTCAAAGATTATTTAAATAGGATAGGTGCAGGCTAGGAGATCAAGCATGGAAGTACGTTACTATTTCCATGGTGGTGGCTGAGATCCTGCTTTCCTGGGAGCTACATCTTTGCTTATACCTACTCTGTTTCTCAAAAACATCTTGTGTTTTCCCATTCCTTTCCATCTAAATCATTCTTTGTCGAGTAAACTGCATACTTCACTGAGCAAATGCGAAACATTCCCTCCTTAATCTGGAGTGTATATTATTCTGCTAATGCTCATATGGCTACTTTTTATTTTTTTCAAGGTCATTAGTCACTCACCACAATGGTAAAATGTGATGAACAACCCTATCAACCCTATGGAAAATTCAATGAAATGAATAACTAGCTTTAAATTATTTTTTGGGGGGGGGGTGGGGGGGAAATGGCAAAAGTTAACTGGGCAATGATTTTCATGCAGATGAATTTTGTACAATTAACCTTGCAAGGCTGGAATTCAGTGCTCTTTTGTTGTTCTTTAGGTTCCTTCAGGAGACTTCTCTAATTATTAAGAATTTGTTACCTTATTTTATCCTGGTACTCTTTAGTTTCTTAGGTAAGACATGAATGCAGTTCTACCACAACTGTAAATAAGTAGTGACTTCAGTGTTGCTTTTTTTCCTTATGATTATATTCTAAATCTTATAATATTTCGTTTTATCTATAAAGGCCCCCAGGAGGATGTTTCAAAACCTTCATTTATACTGAACAAAATTGCTTCTGCCATTCACAGCTGTACAAAAAGTCCTGAGAGAACGTTCAGTCTCCCAAAAGGTCAAAGCTCAGAGAACAAGGAAACCTAAATTTCTGTTGGTCATGTCTGAAGCTGCTGTAACTTTTAGAATATGGTTTGTCTGAATGTTCGTTGATGGCAATTGCTACGATGTTTGCATTTGTTTCCAGTTAATGCACTGTGCAAAGGTAGAAAGGAACCTGAGAAATGCATAAAATTTTGCTGAACTGTTTTCAACAGAGTTGTAGGTGAAGTGTATTGTGGTCACTGAGGGGAACTCCTTGGAGCTGGAGAGGGGTTTTGGGGTTGGGGATGCCTGGAACAGGCACCATGTGGCTAAGTATCATCTCCTCTTGAGTACACTTATTCTCAAAATATTATTTATGCAATAACATAGCCATGTAAGTAAATGAAGGATAAAACTCCTCAAATCAGTGGAGCCAATGTGCTAGAGCAGGAATATTTTGGGGATGACAGCTCCCAGCCTTGAAGTGATCAATGCTGGACAGGGCCAAATGAGCTCCTTTGTGTGTAGTAATACTTTTACCTATTTCTACTGCAGTTCCAAGTGGCTTGAGTTTTCTAAAGATGGCTTCTTGTTGTCAAATTACCAGTTATTATGCTCTTGTTGAAATGCTATGCTGAATATCTCAAGTGCCACTTGAGTTGTAACAACAGATTTGTTGGCAAGGGATGGAGACAGTGAGAGAATACAATGCTCACCCAGGGAGAGGTTGAAACTGTCACTTTGCTCTTTAACGGAGACAGGGAAAGTAATTAACAACTAGTGTTGTGTACAGATTTGTATTTCATGGGGAATCTGAGTCATTTTGGTTCTGATCAAGTATCAAAATGAAATTAAACCAATGCCTGGTGTCAAGCCAGCGACTTAACATTTCAAAAATATTTTCCCTCTGTGTCCTGATGCAAACTCGTGGTATTTTCAAAATCAGTATATCCTTTCTGGGAGCAGGGTTTTCGAAGCTCTTACTGTCACTGAAATATGCATATAGCTTTTATTTTCCTGCTTGCATCCAAGTTGATTATTTTAGTAACCTTGCTGTGTGTTAGCTGTATGGCTTTTATGTGGGTTGCTCTGTTTCCATAAGTTAGATTTACTCAGGGCAATCAAGGAGTTCTTGGAGGAGTGTGTAGGGTGTACGCTGAACATAATACTTGGAGAAGCTGCAACTATTTCTGCCGCTGAGGTGATGCTACTTGAGACCAGTCTCATTTCCTTGAGTCTATCCTGGTGGTAAAATATTTCCAGGAGAATAATACACAAATGGTTGTTACCCTGCTTCCTTTTTGGTCTCTTCCAACGACCTGGGGCTTCTGAACTTGGGGAAAGTCACTAAGGTGGCTCTTATATGAGTGTCAAGAAATACTGAATTTGCTAAAATTTACAAATGGAGACTGGAGCTCATATAAAAGTTTTTCCTTGAGCAACTGCACAACTCAAAGAAGGGTTGAGATCTGTGTCAACGAAGAATGAGTAAGGCAGTTCTGTCTCTTCATTCTGCAAACACTTTATTTTTTCTCCTCTCTGAACAATACATTTCCATACACCAGCCTTCTGTAGGGTAGCTGGATATCATCACCAATTTGTGAAGAGACTCTAGGTTACTACAGATCTACCTTGGCTACTGGTCAGTGAGGAATCTTTGTAGTCAGTGAGATGAAAGAGCAAGAAGAGGATTACCTTCATCCTCAAAGAGACAATTTCCTAAATACTGTATCATTGTAGATAGATAGAAGGGGAGATGGTCCTGAATGTATCAGGCATGTGTTTAGAGGTGGGGGCAAGCAGCAGCAGCTAGCCAAAGACAGGACTGCTTCCTGCTAAATGCAGCAGTCACAGGACCCCAGCTCTGCTCTGTACAGTTTCCCCACAGTCTCTTGTATGAACATCAACCAAGCATTAAACAAATGAGTTGCAATTCCAGCGTGCTTATATATACTTTTTGCAGTTGTAAAGGACTATCAGCACCTTTTTACTACCCAAAGTAACAGACAACCAGGAATCAGATGTACTTTAATATATTCCAAAGTTATACTTGCACTGAGCTCCTTGTAAAAGGTGGTAGAGACCTTGATCTGTTAGGGAAAAAAAAATCCATAAATAAACATCTGCTGATGGACTGATGCATTGTCTCCTCCTCCACCCATTTCCAAAATAACAACCTAAATCCAGCCTCCCACAGCTTTTCCACAGCAGGAATAGAATTCAGATAATGAGGACATGAGGAAAAGGTTACCAAACAAAGCTACAAGAGTTAAATTTAGAGAAGGAAAAGCTAACAGGTGGCCAGAGAAAAGGAAGGGAGAAAGACTTTGGAAAGACAGTGAATAGAAATGTGATTGCATTCGTTACGAGGTTTTTATATTAGGGAAAATGTTGGGAGTAAAATAAACCCTATACAGAACTATTTAAAAATGTATTGTTTGCAGAAAACTGTAATCAATCTAACTGACAGTCAGAAAGGTCTATTTAAATTGCAGGGCTTTTCTGCCTTAAACTCTTACAAAAATCATCTTCAAATTGGGAAAAGCACAAAGACTAATAGTGAACTCATCCCCTGACATGTGGAACCACTTCCAAGTCTTAACTGCATTTTTTTTTTTTTTTTTTTTGCCTCTTTCCTTCATTTTACAGCATGGTTTGACCTGGTTTTGGTCCAAGGGTTTATCTTGGGATGTTAACGCCAAGATCCAAGTGTTTTCCAGACCTTTGCTTGCCTGTGCATCTTCAGAGCAAGCTGTTCCTTTGCCTCAAAGCCAAGCTGTATCAAAGGACCAGTGAAAGACATCTAACATAGTCATCTACCTACTCCTTTCACTTGGCAAAGATGGCTTTGACTGCAACTGTGTGCTATGGGCTGTCTCCTAAAACAAAGTAATACTTCATGTAGGAGCAGTATCTAAAGAAAGAAACAGAAACTTGGCCCAAAGTGTTGCATGCAGTGCCCTTGAGATTTCTGTGATGTTGGAGGATGTTTCCTAAAAGAAGGACTGTGTGACAAGAGTAACTTTGTGAATAATGCAATGCTCTGTCTTTGTGGAGTGATGCTGAGGCTTTCTTAGCTTTTTAATTTATACAAAACTTGAAGAAAAGTCTGTATCTTGGCCAAAGAGCTTCCAGTCTTTTAGACTGGAAAAAATGGGATTTATCTTTAGCATTAGTCATGTGCAGTGCTATTCTTCTCCATCCGTCAGTCCTGGAATAAAAGGGATTTCCCTTCAGAAGTATCTATCTAGATCTTCATATGTGGACTTCAAAAGAATTTTCATATGTAAATATGCATATTGTAGGTATCTGACATTGAGCAAATGAATCCCACATGAAGTGCTCACTGTACTGAACTGAAATCTGGGAGTCTGTCATGTTACATTTTAGAGATCTTTCAAAGTATAGCAGTATTAAGCCCTTGGGTAATATATTACTGTTTAAATTAGTGCAAATCCTCTAAGGATTACTTTCTTTCTTCTTGTAGAATTTGACTAGATTAAGGAGGTGTGTGATGACAATGCTGTACTGCGACTTGGTTTTATCTGAAGGAATTACTTACATTTCTACGGTTCCTGAACTATGAACAGTTGTGCATTGATATGGCCAGGGTGCCTTTGTGTTACTATTGTGTAGCCTGTGGCCAGAATGTCAGAACACAGCGTTACCCTAAAGATGATATTTCCATCTCTTTTTACAATTCAGGCACAGCCTCTTGAATTTCTTCTTCAGTGTGATAGACGCTGACTCCATTTTCAGAAATATTGATTCTGAGCAGGAGCATTTAGATGGTGGCAGAGCCTTTGTTACAAGGACAATAACAAGGGTTTTCTTTCCCTTTCCTTTATTAATCCCAGAAAGACACAGCCCTGGCTTCTTCAGTTGGCTTTAAAAAGGATATAGCCTCTGTTCTTCACTCTGTAGAACTATTTTTATTTTGGGGATCCTTTTTGTTCAGAGGATTGGCCCAGCCACAGATGGCCTTTCATTCTCATTCTTCCCTGACACTGATGGATGCTATTTCTCTATTTCGGGATTGACTAATTAAGGTTACCCTATCTGAAATCAGTTTGCTTTGCTTGTTTTTCTTTTTCCCAATGATTATTTTGAGTTTGAAATGAAGCAAGATGCCCTATTGCACAACTTCTTTAAGGTGTTATCTTTACCAGTGCTAAAAGCAAATCAGATTAAAACTCTTCTGCTTTACTTTTGAGTGTTCCCTGATCCAATCTACCAATCCTTATTTAACCATATCCCTGTTTCAAATTACTGTGTTGCTAATTGTAGTATCGATTACCCCTTCCTCTCATTCGTTCTTTTTGCTTGTTAACCAGTAGCTTGAAATTCTGCAAGGCGAGTTTGCATAGCATATCCTTCAAATTACACTTGGAAGCTATTACTTGGACAGTTACTTTAGAGGCATTCTTGGAGGTCATTACAGTTTTTGTCAAGAACAGTTTAATTCTCTGCCATTTTCCACTTTTGTTATTATTGTGGATCGTCATGGGAGCAGGTTAATTTGGTCCAATTTCCTCGTCATGTTCTGTCCCTCATCTCATGAATGCAAACACGTGAAGTCTGGACTCGGCCGAAGATTAAACTTGTGGTGACAAGTAATTCTTGTGACAGTGTCTTTAATGAGAAGAGAAAAAGACCTTAAAAAAGATACTTATTTTATACTTAATAAGGATAATCTAAAAAGCTGTATGGAACTCACTGGAGGACAGCTCTGGCTGGTCTGCTGGTCACACTGTGAGCTGGCCGTGCTGGGCTGGCCTTGGCCATGGATGTGCAGGAAGGTGACTCCATGGGCAATATCAGAGCCCCTCTCTTTGAAAGGCACAGAAAGCTCCTCAGCAGCGATCTAGGAGAAAACGAGCCGATGGCCCTGCTGTCTGGAGGCCAGTGCTGAGTGTGAGGGGCTGAGTCCTGCCATCTTGCATTGCAGAGGCCCTGTCCTGTCCTCTTCCCCAGCTTGCTGCTAGAGACAATATGGACACAGCATCACCACCTCAGGCCGAAGTCTGTGAGAAAGATGAGAGAAATAAAATCACACTGAACCTGCCTCAGATAAACCTTTCCAGTTTTTGGCAACTGCTGGTTTAAAGGCTTTCAAGCCAGTGCTGGCATCAGCACCCTAAGGTACTAAGTCTTCATGACTTTGCCTAGTCCCCTGTTAAATCCTTTTAAAATCCTTTGTCTTCTTCAATAACTTGTCAAGGAGTTCCATAAATCAGCTGTGTAAAAGAGCACTTTATTTAATTTGTGTTAGACATGCTGCCTGCCTGATCATTTCATCAAATTCCACCCCTCACCCCCATTTATTCAGCAGTGAGCAGTTGCCCCCTTGCTACCTCCCCACTCCTGGCTTCACAAACCTCCTGCTTGCCCTCTGCCCCTGTCTCACCATACTCTAGGGAGCCCTTAAGGAAACAAGGACCACTATGGAGCAGTGCTGTGGACCTCAAAGGGAGATCTCTGAAGGCAGAAATTTTCCTGTGGTATTTAATGATGCTCTTTGCAGTAAAAGGTGCTTAGCAGAGTCTTACCTTTCAAGCACATGCAAATATTTGTGCAGGCATAAGCATGCATGTTAGGGTAAGTTTCTTGCAGCGGGATCAAAGAGTTTGCTGTCACTTGTCAGAAAATCTTGTCCATCACTCTAGGGAGGTGATGGATAGCAGGACTCTGGTATAATTCCACCTCTGGGTTTCTCCTAAGGCTTGTCCCTTGTTGGCTCACTCCTTAACTGTTCCCTTAAACCTTGACACCTTTTAACCAGAGAAGCAAAGGAAGCAGGATAAGAAATAGATGTCATATTTCAGTGACATTACCTGGAATGCTGATTAGATATATGTGTCAGCTTAGCTCAGTGGGTCAGCTGAACATGACTTTGACCGCTCCTCCTGTGCATGCATCTCATTGACTTAAGTAAAATCCAAGTTGATATAGAATGTATGTTCATGATTTCGCCCTGGTTCAGGATGAGAGCTTTGTGGGTGGCTTGGCAGTAGCCCTGTGCACTGGGAGGTAGGAATCTTCCTGGTCCTTCCCTGCTGCATGAGCACTGGTATGAGCACAGACCCATTCTTTGCTTCCAAGTTCCCTCTTAGTGAGTTGGAATGATAGATGTTCAGCCTCCTTGAAATCTATGGTGAAACATCTCTGTATAAGTTATAGGTGTTGCTAAAAGGCTGTCAAGGCAGCGGCTAGGAGATTACAACCTAGTATCTGAGAGGCTTTTGTTGTTGGAAAACGGCTCATTATACGTGAAAAAATCAGAATTTTTATAAGTAGAATGTTCTTTTCTTTTTTTTTCCCTCCCGGTCTGGATGTTCCCAGAAGCAAGATCATTTCCATCAGGTATTAAAATCTGTTTTCAGTGGCAGGCAAGGACGTGTGTTATTACTGTACTTGGACAGAATGTCACTCAGGATAATACAGAGCTGCAGACAAGCATCGCTTTAAAAGCAGGCCCTTGTCTCTCTGTATTTCCTCAGCGCACTGAATGTTTGGCAAAGCTCCAGGAGCTTTCCAAACACAAACAAGCATTTATGTATTAAGCCTTTTTATCAGGCTATGCTCTGTCTGAGCTGGGATGTGGGCAGCCTTTCTAATAAGGAGTATGCAGAATTGTTAATGGTAAATGGTTTTTCCTATCAATATATGCAACAAAAATATAAAACTTTTGGATATTACAGCACTAAGTTTTGTCAAAGTAAATCACTGCCTTCCACTGAACACTATTAGAAGAATGGGCTAATTATGGGTTCATTAGAAGCATCCACCAGGTGCTTTGTCTCCAGATTGAAGGTTTCTGAGAGCTTTGTGGGAAAGACCTTTTCAGGAGAGCGGCTGTCACAGAAATGGGTGCGTATGCTGGATGAACGTGGTTTTGAGGATTAGTCTTTGATATACCATCCTGCGTCTGGAAAAATCAAATATTTGGGTTCAACCACAGTTTGCTTTTAAACCCCTAGAGGATACTGGAATTCATCTTGTCTCTTTCCTTCCAGGGGTGTTTTTTTCTTTCACCCTTATTTCTTGCTGGACTCTGTTAGCATGCAGCTGACTTGTATCTAGAGATCAAAAGACTGTATATATGACAGGGCTATTGAAAGTAGAAATGGGATAAAAGACAAATAGCTGGAAACAAAGCCAACGTTGTGGTTTCTCAGAAAGCACCCTTCTGAAGTGTGAGCACTTAGGAAAAGAGACCAGATGTTGTGAAAGCTGTATTAAAAATACATACACACATAAGAGGGAAGTGATGAAGATGACTAATTCTAGAAAAGGAGATCCGGGGCATGTAGGAAAGGATGGAGAGCTGAAGATGCTCCCCTTTGTACTTCTCCTTGTCCAGGAAGGGGAGAATGCTTTGGCTGATTGGTTCTTGGGCTAGAGCAGCTATGGCAAGAAGACAATAGATTCCTTAAAGTACAAGTTTCTTTAAAAACTCACAGCATCCTATGCACCTCTGGGGTCTTCTCCTCACAGGCTGCAGACCCATTGCATTACAGTGAAGGTTGTCAGCCCCACGGCCTTTTCCTTCTCTCCCTCCCATTGCAGCAGGACAGTGGCTCTCAGATTCCTTTCAGATGACTTTTCTAAGCAACTCAAACTGCAAAATGGAGCTGTTAATGCCAGTGTAGCCTGATGGGCGTAGAGGACAAAGAGCCACCCTGCTTCCTGTGTCATATTGCTGCTCTGCCCAATTTCAAGTGAGTTGGGTCTCCTTTTCTGTTCATTTCCGTGTGGTAGAAAGAGAAGGAGCAGAAATCTTCTGGAACACCAAGGAGGCACCAGAGGAGCATGGGCCATCCTGGGGGCATATGAACAACCTCAGAGTTGTTTGTGGGTGTATTGTTAAGGAAATGTTTCTAAGTAATAGCTCTACTGCATTTTTCTCTATGTAGAAAGATTACTTAAGCGTTATTTTTCCCAGGACAGTTAGTGCTTTTCTTTTCTTTGGACAAACATAGAAGGATGAAATGGATCCATCCACAAAAGCCCCAAAAGCTGTTGCTTTCACTGGCAGAGCTGGCTGTCACCTGGGATGGCCAGGAGCATCACTCATGGAGCATCTCAGTAATTGGACTTTGCCAAGAAAGAAGTAAATAAAAGGCACCCAGTGAGGATTTCTCCAATAGCATGGATTTCACAAATTGAAAACATATTAGCTGCTGACAGCTCTGTTCTTCTATAGACAAAACAACTGCATTCCCAAGAGCATGTGCTTAAAGTTTTAAACCTTTTCCCTTCCAGCGAATTCTTGGTGCATCTGAAGATGTCTCCCAGAGCTTCATTTTTTTTTACACTGTTTTGCACCTTGGTTTATCATTCACACCAGTGCCAGTCATGCTCAGAATGTTCCTTTGCATCTGATTTGGCAGTACTTTGCATCCACTTGGCACTGGGGCATGTGTTTATGTCTCCTGCTCCACTGGGTATCAGGCAGTCAGAAATTTGGCCTTCTAGATGCTTCTGACAGTTGAACCCAGGGTCAAGTCTATACTCTGGGATTCAGCAAGATTTCAATTTTTCTTCTCTGCTTATCCTGCCTCTACTCTTTCTGTTGATAAAACCAGAAAGGAAGCCTTTCTGAAGAATTTTGAAGACCAGAAAAAGTAGTGGATCTTAGAAACTGTTTTTATTTCAAGTTCACAGCTGTTCTATCTTTCTAGCCTGTGCACAGCATATTCTAGGCTGGAGAAAGGTTGGGGGGAATGAAATTTGTGCTACTGCATGGTATTTCATAACAGTCCTTTCTCAGAATGGTAGGGAGAAATCTCAGCTCTTTGCACCAACTCTGCCAATATAGGGTTGACTTAGTAGGTACCTTTTTTTCCTCTCTCTCCACGTGGATGGATTTGACTTGTGGATTTTCCAGTAAATCAATGGAAAACTGTTTATGACTTGGCCTTCTTTGCATGACTTCTGCCTTGACTGCCAGTTACATCAGATACAAAAACTGACAGCAAGGCAGTTCTGTACTCCTTGTGTCAGTATAAACTGGGGCTGTTCTTTGCCTAGCGATGGGTCGCAGCCATCTCCTCTCAACATCTATGAGTAGCTGAGGTAAGGGCAAGGTCATCCTGTTAGCAAGCAGAGAGGAGTGGAGCATGAAAGCCTCTCTCAAATCAGGAAGCACATGTGATAATCTGCTGGCTTTAGGTAGGCAGCTTTGGGGCAAGCTGTCTCTCCTCAGCTTGGTGAGCTCCTGGATGGAGTGAAAATGGGGCTTATGCTGTAGGCTGAGTGCTGGCCCATAGGGATGCTGGCAGTGCTGAAGGCAGGAGCTGTCTTTAACTGGAAAGCTGAATTGGTGTTGGCTTCTGCAAAAAGTGTGGAGCAATTCTGACATCCTTTGCTGCCTGGAAAAGGAATTCTTATGGTGCACAAACTAATAAACTATCAGTTCCCTCTGCCCATCTTCTAATGACAGCGCCCAAGTCTTGACACTTCGGAGCTGCCTAATTGCAGCTGGAACTATTGTGTTTGCCTGCAGTACAACTCCACAAAGCCCTCTGCTGATCTGTGCTGTCAGGCTGGTGGTCTGCATGGTGAAAGAGGCTCTGGAGGAATGACACTGAACGTGTTCTGTGCGTTGTCCTTTTGGCTTGACACGTGCTCAGGCTGCTGCTGGTGGTCTGCATGTAAAGGCAGCAGCTCATCCCTGCTCTGAGGTAACCAGGAATGCTTTTTCTTAGGCTTGTTGGGAAGCTGTGGTGCTGCTGGCAGGGCATGTGTGTGTGTGTGTCTGTGTCTGTGTGTGTGTTCCCGGAAAATATCCTAGCCTTATATAAATCCTATTTAGTCTTCAATGATCAGACTTCTGTCTCATGAAACACGTTGTAGAGAGGAGCAAGGGAATTAATTTGTATTGTGTATTTCCAGGCACTGCTAGTTGGCTCTGAAAACTTCGGCTTAGAATTATTTTTGATTCTATCAATGTTTATTTGCTACTGTGTGTTCTATGGCCAGATGGTACAATGGTTGTTACCTGCATTGCAGATGCTATTTGGCCCAAATGATGGTGTAAGTCACCCCCAAGTGTCTCTGTGATGTCATTATTAAATATTTGCTTTTGTGAATATTATTTCTTTTTCTCCTAGAGCTGAAACAGTGCAAAATAGATATGGTGAAAGGAAAAAAGTAACTAACCAGTGCAGCTAATACAAAGCTAATCCTTGCTGCAGCTTTGGGTTTTTGCAGCACAAATTAGAGAGCAGCCTTCAGACTTCACTAGTCATCCCCAAAGAACTGGTCCTTGTCACCCACAGTAGGATTAGAAGAGTACAGAAGCACAGAGCCTCTGCCAGTTTTGCAATCCTTTCTATCCCTATGAGCTGTTCTGTGCAAAGATATCCTGTAGACAGGGCTGTGCAGAGAGAAAAGGTTGAGGACAGCAGGAAATGTTGTACTGCACAAAATGCAAAGCTCCCAGGTCCTTCCTCTTAAAGGATTCAGTATGGTCACTTTGAAAATAGGCATCTGGATTGATTTAGCAGCTGTTGTAATTGTGTGATGCCTAATATAGTTGACATCTGGTGGATGAAAGGGAAAAGAACAAAATCAGGGAGGCAGGATGGAATGACTGTAATCACAGCTGCTAACAGTCGTGATTTTATCAAATGTCTTGGGGTATCTGGCAATGCTCATGAGAGTCCTGTGACTGTGCAAGAATGTTCCTATGCAAAGAGGGGGGGAAAAAAACAATGAACAAAACAAAAACTATTTCAAGAGCAAAGCATTGTGCTGTAGTCATTAAGATTCAAACAACAGGGAACAAAAAGAACACCACATGTAATTTTTTTTTTTTAATGCATACAAAATACGACAACTTCATGGTCCAGAAAATCAGGAGGTTACACGACCTCTTGGAGTCAGTCATTCCAGGCCACTAGCAAAAAGTGCAATAAGAATTCAGTGCCTTGTGTGTTTTTCAGTCTTTTGTGTTTCCAAAGCTGTAGTTCACAGAAAAGTGTGTGGACACCCTTTGCCTGCCACAGGCTTAAGCTGTGAGCTTTACAGGAATCTAAAGCTGTTTCTGGCTTTATCACAGAAGTCGGGGTTACCTCTCTTGAGAATCAACTGGATTGTATATTGTAACGGCAGCTCATCTAGAGAAAAGGAGAGACTGCCCTGGAAAGCATTGCAAAGCCTTTAGTCCTTTCCCTGCATTTTGCTGTTCTCTCCCAGGTGCTGTGACTACCTTGGGAAGCCAGGAACAGCTTTTAGAACAAACAAGACAAACAGTGAAGTAAAGATCAAGGATGCTTTAAATGAAGTGTAACATCCTCACGCTCCCGCCTTTAATGTGCTGGAAAATAAGTGCAAAAAGAAAAAATATGAAGTGCAATGAATTTTGACTCTTTCAATATTTGCTTAAAGGGACCAACGTGCTTGCTGGAAACTGGATTTCAGGAGGCATTGCCATGCTGATAATGCAGAACTATCTGCATTTCCTCAGTTCCCCTCTCGCAGCGAGCGTGATGGTTGTATTGCTGTGGTCAGCTCCGTTCCCACTTTCTGAAATCTCTTTTCTTCCCCTGCAAAAGGAGCACTGAATTCAAGAACTGCATTTGGAAAAACAAATCGGTAAGCAGCAACAAAAAAAATCAGCATACAAGTGGCTCTGATATCACTGAGCTTTTCATCTTTGGCATAGGGTTCCTCAGAGCTGTAGCACTGCTGAGAATATTTTCTTTGTTTGGTTTCTAGCAACTCATGTAGGCAAGGAACCCACTGGCATTGAAGTCAGATGAGCTTTGGGATGGGTCTGGGCTTGGGGGTAGGCTGCTGGAAATCGTGCCCTTCTTTACTGTGGTGCTAAAGGAAAACCAACGAAATGAGCAAATTGATGCATGAAGAATTAAGGGGTAGCCCCGCATGTGAAGGCCAGGCAGAAGTGTGATTCAGTTCTGTGGGTGAGCCCAAAGCTGTTCTTCTGAAGGGCAGCTTCCACAGTACTCCTGTTCCTTTCCTGCTAGGCTCTGTGTTCCAGTGGTGGCCTGTGGTATCTCTGATGTTGTATTCAGCTTTCCCCTTATGTTCCTGTCCTGGTTTCTCAGCTGTGTCCCAACAGACTCACGATGTCTTTTGATGCCGTTTTTACTCCATTCTTTTTCTTGATGTCTGCAACACATCCAGGCTTAGGCTGAGCCTTTCAAAAGTGGCAGCTGGAAATTAGGCACCTGAGTCCTGTAGACATTTGCTGGAATTTGGCTGTGCTGAAGAATGGAGCTTTGGGGATGAATTTGCATTAACTCCACCAGGGTTAGGGCTTTCCCAGTCTCTGAAAAGCATGGGACATCCCTCACCATTTATGATTACTACTTGCAATAAAATTTGGTTTATGATTGACAGTCTTTATTCTCAAAGAAAGCACATGTGACAAGGTCATGTCTCACGAGTTGAACCAATCACACCTAAACGTTTTCATTTTGTGAAGCTCATGTTTACCTTGTGCATCAAATCCATCCTAAAAAAAATGTTTCTCAATTATTTAGACTACCACAAAGTTCCCATACCTTAGTTTACCCTGCACAAAACAGCTAAATGCTCTTGCATTTTCTATCTACTGTGGAGAGTTATTAGACCCCTCCTAATGAATTGAAATATGAATGAATTTCCTACATTTGTGGCTGCAAGTTGCTATTATAAGTAACGCAAATGGATGCCTGTTGAGTGGAATAGATTATTTTTTAAAGAAATGTCATGAGGAGTGTGGCAGAAAGGCATTTTTGCTTGGCTTGTGACACATGATAACAGCTTAGTGAGAAGTGTCAATAAGTTTGTAGACCCACCACTCTCCTTGTATTCATAACCTTTGTCTTATATACTGCTTCAATTCCAAAATGGCGGTCTGGTGGTACCTTGGCTTCTCTGCTAGAAATGAGAATATGTTTTAAAACTAGATTTCATTTCAGAATTTGCGGCAGAAAAATGAGAAACGTACTGTATAAATTCTTGGCAGGGACCGTAGGAAGAAATGTTTTCCACAGAATACAAAGTGCAGGGCTGGATTTGAAATCAGTGAAGCAACAAAGTTGATTCCTAATACCAAGGACACTGTAAATACTTAATGTAGAAATTTATCATTACTTAAAGAAAAAAATAAATATGTATTTGATTTTTTTTTTTTTTAATATTTGGCAGCCGCATCTAAGAACTGCATCCTTAATTGTAAGTACCTGGAGAGTCAGATATGCTTGCATAATTTTTTGCAAGGCTTGGCTTATATCCTCCTCTAGCCAGCAAGAACCTGCTGCTGCTTTGAGAAATAAGAAACACATAAAAGAAGGTCTGAAGATATCGGACAAAAAAAAAAAAAAAGTCTGGCCTAACATTAGTAGGATTTGTCACGTGCTTCATATTTTCCTCTGAAATATTTAAGTTGCTGCTCAGGCAGCAACATTTTGTATAATGGGAATCTAAATACTTCCATTCTAGCTTTATTCTTTAATAACTGAAGTGGGAATGATTGTATTCTTTATTATGTGTAAAATTTCAACTTTCTTTCCCAGAAAAGTACGTATGTTAAAAGCTTTAAAAAATAAAAAATATCCTTGTTCTTTATGGCACTGCATTTTTCTCTCCCATTTCTTTTATTCTTCACTCCCAGTTCTGACTGCTTGGCTCAGTCACCGGGAGTTTATCAAAATAAAGAATGTTTTTTTTGGCGTGTGAACATCAGCTGTGAAATGACTACATGGAAACAGCAGTGAAAAATACATCCTTGATTGTCATCAACTATTGAGGATTTTTTTTTCATTTGTGGATTTTAAACTGACCATCGAGTCTGCATGCTACAAGCAGACCCTGCAGCTCTGGGAATGACCCGTGTCAGTGAGAGGTATGGGGAGCAGCAAGGCCAGTGTTGGGATTGGGAGCCCGTGCAGCCTGGAGCAGTAAGCCATGCCTCTGCAGTCGCTTCAATCTAGATTGAGCCCATGGCAGTATGCTTTCTCACATCTGGCTCTGATGATGTATGTGGTATCTAGCATGCAGTGAGGTGCTAAGTTTCTCAGACAAAGCCAATTGACAGCTGTGGGGCCCTGCTAAGGATGTTTGGGGCTGCTGCTGTGCCACAGCAATAGGTGCAGTGCCACTTCTTGCAGGAAAGAACACGTTCTGGGGATATTTTATCTTCTGCTCTCTGCTTTGGGCCTGCTGGGGGGGATGAACTTGATAAGCGTGCTTTTTCAGATGATGGTGATGATGGAAGAAAAAGGCTGCCATGAAATCACAACAAGATCCTCTCCCCCTCTTTGCCTTGCACTCTGCCTTCATTTATCTCGGAAGGCTTGAATTGCAATCCTGTTGCTATTAACCTTTCAGCTGCTGGCACTTTACCCAGAAAGCTCAGCTCCAGCTGGCAGCAGACAGGAGAGGATTTGAGCAACTCTGTGGTGACGAATTGGCGCTGATGCTTCACTTAGCGGCTGCTCTCCAGAACACAGAAAATACACTTTGCAGCTCTGCAGCCTTAATGCTGTGCCTGTGCAGGCAGCCACCTGCAAAAAGCAAAGTCCTGGGGCAAGCTTTGCTCTCTGCTGCAGGGCAGTCGCTGGAGGGAAGCACCACGTGCCTTTCCTATGCCTTCTCTCTCAGCTCTGGCCCCATCTCTAGAAAAAAGCTGTTGTACAGTCTTTGCCATTGGATTTTGTGGTGTTGACCATAGTGTTGGCTCTCTCTGGCCTGTCAGTGCCACAGGAGGTGCCAGAATGCGTGGAGGTAGGATGGAGTCTTGTTGTGCTGCTTGGCAGGGGAAGGTGGCTGCTGTCCGTGGGTCTGTTCCCTGTGAGCTGCTGGCAGATCTACCTGCAGTAATGCCTAGACTCTGGCACGGCCGTTGTTCTGCTCTGGAGACTCATTCCAGATAGATGTCATCAAACAACTTGGTATCTAGAGGTGCTTTGGTTTTAAAGAGCCGATTGTCCATCTCTTCTGTATAAGAATTGCTTTTTTTCCTTTTGTTCTTCTAGCAATGTGGCAGAATTTACTGATGTGCAAGTAGTGTGGGCGGCATCTATTATTTAACTTTCATTACCATTAATATGAATTAAATTGATGGCGTTTCTCAGGATGTGTTGCAGCACAGATGCCATAGGGGATTGCTTTTGAAAGAGAAGAACTTGAGGAAAAGTTAGTTTAGTAGCTGGAAGGAAGGCACTCTGGAGAGTTGAATTTAGTTTACAGAATGGAGAGCTGAATCTGGTTCTCTGTTCAACCTCACGTAAATATTGCAAGACCAGAGTTTCTTAAACTCGTCTCCTGTTCTTGCAGCTTTCTGAAGTGCCTGGACTTCCAAAACAGTTCTGGTAACCTGAATGAGATAAGAGTTTAATGATCTTGTGTTCTGCACAGGAGCAAATGTGAAAATACAAGAACTGATGGCAGGTGAAACGCATGCAATCAGAAGGATGCAACCAATAAGCATTGTCTAAGTCTCATGACTGCTGTAGAATCAATTGTGCAGTGATGTAACTGGAATTTCTTTGTCTTATCAGAGTAAAAGGTGTCATGCAGAAATAAACCGGTCGGGTGAAATCAAATACATGATTTTTGAGTGGGAGGATTGCAGTCATATTCTCAGCTTCTGGAAGCATCATATGGTGTTGCTGCCTAAACAGGTTGGTAGTTTAGAGGCTGAGTGACCTGCATCCAATTAGTTGGTCCTCTGTTGCTCTTATCAGTAGAAAGATGGGGAGGAAAAGAGTTTCAATTTAAAGCCACAGAGGTTCTGCAGCAGGAACATTTCCCTTCCCTGCTGGCTCTGCAGACGTGGTCCTGCCTCTGGGGACACTGGCCAGCCAGCGTGTCTGGTAGTGCCTACTCCCTTCATTATTTGATGTTTGAGTGGGCTTGGTGAATTGTGGTGCAAGCAGAAGACTCTTGATCCTGTTTATATTTCAGTTCTTAAAAGCAGTTTCAGAATAACCTCTTTTTCAGTTCGTTTAAAGAAGTAGGAGGAAAAAGGGAAGAAAACCCACATTTCAATGCCTGACAAACCAGTCACCAACATTATACGTAACCTGGGTTGATGAGAGTGACTCAGGATGAGGCACACTAACCTGATAGCTGGTTATAATAGTGCAGAGGCTACCACCAGTGAGACAGGTATTTGAGCTGACATCCTTTCCTCTTGTTTCTCTTCTAGAGTTTATTTTATTTACTGGACAGTAAGTTCTCCTCTAAGGGAAGCATCGACTTGCACAACAGTCAGTATGAAAATGAGCCTCTAAAAATATGCAGGTATTGACAGCAGGCTAAAGAGAAAGATCTAGTTATTGCAAGTTCTGCCTGAACCACTAGTTTTATTTTCAAAGTAATGTGAGACTGACAAATACATGAAGGTTTCATCTTCTTTTGCATAAAGTGTGAAGTAGGAACAACTTTCTGAACTCTCTTGGGCCAGACCAGGGCTGAACTGGTAAGGAAAGAACTTCCTGTCTCATTGCTGATCCTTGGACTCCTATTGCTGCATTTTTAATATCTTCTGCAAAAAACGTTTGTGGCTATGGACCACATCTTTCTGATCCCTGTGTGCCTCTGAGGGAGTGTTTGCATTAAAAATGCAGAGGTTCTGGCTGCCACTTTGTTCATTTATTCTGTCTGCATCCAGTAACAGTTTCTGTAAATGTTGGGACAGAAGAGTAGTTAAAGCTTCAGTTTATTTCAGTACAAAATATGGACAGGAATTCATCTGAGGAGCAAACTCCCCAGGCTGTAATCTCTTACAGTATATACTGAAAGGTCACCAACTTGTCAAAATTTTACAGCATTGGTTTTTCACGTCATTTCTCATTCCAGGATGAACTCTAGGCCACTGAAGGTTTTTTGTTTTTTTTTTTCCCCCATAATTCCTAAATGGTAATATTGGTCTTTCTTCATTTCCTTTGCATCTAGGCCTATTAGCAAGAGAGAGGCTATTACTGTTTCATCTTCTGGGGCAGGAGATGAGGAAAGGAGACCTTTACCTAGGCTTGCTTGCCAAGGCACGGATGTCACCTTTTCTCAGAGGGCCTGGAACAAATGCAATACATCAGGCTAGAGGTTTTTGGGAAGCCCTGAAGAAATATCTATGCTGTCTGAGTCTTTGTGTATATCTTGTGGGCGTTCTGGCCAGAGCTGTGGGCTCTAGAGTTCTCCCTTGGGTCTGAAACTCTGCAATTTCACTACATGTATTGTGTGGAAGAAGAAAAGATAGCCATTGCTTTCAGACATGGAGAGAAGTTCAGCCATTACTATGGGATGGATGGAGCCCACCCCAGAATTGGCAGCAACGAGCACTTGTGTAAGAGGAAGAGGGTCAGAGTGAGAACTTAACTCACACTGCTTGTATCACATGTGAACATCTTTCTTTTAGAAGAAGGAATTTTAACATAATGTTTTGAAATCCTTGATAGACTGCCCAAGGACGTGAATTTCCTGTCTCCAAATTACTAATAATGTCCACGGAATGAGATGAGCTCTCTCAGTGTATGTACTCATGTGAGAAACATAATACTCGTTCATACTATTTAAGTTAATGCCCGTCTGAGGAAACTTTTCACTGAACTTCTGTTCTTTGCAAAGCAACAACCATGGAGATGTTGGATGCATGGTAACCTGGTATAACATCCAGTGGATAATTTGTTCTGACAATTTTTATGAGCAAAAAAAAAATCCTCATCAAATGCGTGTCATGCTTTTTGACCCTTCTCTGTGGTTCATTTACCTCCTGCAAGAACCACCTGCTTTCTGCTTTGATGCTCTGTCTGCAGAACTTGAGGGAGAAATGATTGCAGTGGCATGCAGCCACTGGTTAACTTCTCTCCAGATGTGTGCTCCAGATGGCTATCCTGAGAATCCACCACAGACCCAGATTTCCTATTTAACACCAACAATCTTGATTCAAACTGAAACATTCTTCTGTTGTACTTTGTGGATGCTACCAGTTAGAAAGAACAAACGCGGTGTGAGCCAAGCATAGTGCACTGAAAGCTTCACTATATCTGTTGTTGATTCATGGTACTGCTACAGAGGAGGGTACTCGCCTCCTATTGCACGGCTTCTCTTGAGCTACACAAATGGCTACAGTCTGCTGTATTTCATGAAGATCAGAACTGGCCCTCTGAAACTCACTGTGTTTCCATGAACGGCTTGAGCAATGCAATGCTGTGTGTGTGGGTGATGGTGTGTTTGGGGTGGATTTTTTTTTCTTTTTTTGGTCTGTTTTTAAGCATTCACCAGGCTTGTACAGAATAATAGATTCTCTTCTTGTTGCCTCTCTCACGTTTTCAGTTTCATCTCTCTGAACAATGGGACTGGCCTCTTTTTTTCTTCCTGAGCTCTCTCAGGATGTTATTTGTTTATCATCTTTCAATAGTAGCAACCAGTGTAGCAGAGTGATATAATTTAGCTTTGTGAAGTCCCCACCACAGTGGAATGCAAAGTGGCTCTTCTCATTCCTCTGTTGTTCAGGAAAGCTGCAAGGAGAGGAAGAAAGCAACTCGTGCTCTCTCCATATGCTCACTTTTCTCTCTGCCTGCTTCCCAACAAAGCTCTTCTATTTATTTCTTTTATAATTGTTTTCTGGGTTGTTTTCCCCTCAATTCAGTTAATCATCTCAGGGTACACAGCAGAGCTATGCTGAGTGTCTTCTTCTCAAGTCACGTCCCTGCATGAGGACACAAGGTATGATAAAGCACATGAGATCTCCGTGTTTTAGTATTGGTGTTCCTGACTTGGTGTCAAGAAATCTCTGGGAATAAAGTGAATCCTCGGTATGTGGGCATCTCTTCTGTGGTATCAGAATACAGCACACATCACAAGTTTCAAGACTATTTAGTTTGAAGAAATTGTTCAGATTCATTTAGAGTTGACTTGCTACGTTCTCTTTGTTAGTTTGAAACAGCTTTAACTCCTGCTATGTTATCTTGCAAACCCATCATGCAGCCCACTCCATCCTGCTGTAGTTCTGGACGTACCTTGACCATATCACCAAATACGACTTGAAGCTGCTGCTGGATATACTGTGACCCAGCAACAAGGCATAGGAGTTGTTCGGAGGGTGTGAAATCTGATCAATGCCACAAGAAGACTGGGATCCCCAAATCTTGTCTGTCTGGGGACAGGTTGTACCAAAGAGATGAGCTCCAGGGTCAGCTGGGGTCGCTGAAGGGAAACAGACTTTGGGAGTGAGTGGCAGTTGAAGGGTCCTTCTGCACATGATGCAATGGAAGGGTAGCAGCAGGACTTTCTGCTCTGATATATTCCTTCCCATCAAGTTTTTGGGAGTGCTTTCAACACTCTGTTCCAGGAAATATGCCAAGAAAGGGCAAATATGCTGGTTAATCATAGGTCTTCTAATGGTTTTCCTTATTACTGCCTGTAGTCCATCAAGGCAAGCATTTATGTACTGTTCTGACCTCTTCTGCCAGCTGAGAGACCGCAGATCCTCTGGTTCTCTAGTGACCTTCCAGTGCACTCTTTCATGGATAGACAGAAATAAGACAAAGTCCCCAAGGAGCCTCAAAGGAAGAAACATTTTTCTCATTAGAACATCTAGTGTAAGCATTCGTAATTGGCAAAGAAAGGGGTTTCGTAGGCATTATTTTTGTTTTTGTCACCTTAGCTTGAGAAGGAAGGAATGATGTTTATTTGTGTGAAGCCACTGTTGAGAATATATCCAATATCTCCTATGAACAGAAGTAAAACTTCCGCAGCAAAGACTCCATTAATCTTTGCTGCCCTGATCTAGACTGACTTATTCAGTGCATGAACTAGATCATTAGCAACACAAGGGATTTTCTTCATCCTTAGGTGGAGAGATCAGTAGAAATAATAAACAAATGTGAGCGAATGGGCAGGCTGATCAGCATATGCATTTTTTTCATGCTTAGAGACCTTTCTAATATCTCTCTTGGCTTTAGGTGCTACTTATTGGCTCTTATGTGGCAAAATGTCAGTGGCGCTCCAACTCCCCTGGGCCTTATCATAGCTAGAATTTCTGCTTGACTAAACTTCAAACAACTTTGACCTTTTACTTATTTTTTTTTAAATATTTGTGCAATTTATCTATTTATTTGAAGGACTGGGAGACGAAGAAGAACTCTTCTTCTAGGCTTTCCAAGACTTACCCAGGGGAGCTGCTTCAGGGGAGCTGTTTTTTCTTTATTTTTTATTGAGAAGGCCAGATTATATCCTTCTAGACATGATTTCTCTGAAAACAGAATAATTTTAAACCCAATTTTCTTACTTGAAAACTTAGAATGTCGTGTGGGTGAGGGAGGTGCAGATGTTTTCACATGCTTGAGAACTGTTCACCGGTTAGTTTAAAAATTTAGCTATTTGCATACTTCATTTTGAGGTATGTAAAATAAATGAAATCATAAATCACTCCTTAAATATTCTATTTGTTGCTGGGTGACTGGAAATAACAGATGGATTCTTACAGGCAGGATTTAATTTTGCTCTAAGTTAGTGAGGGGTTAGAAACCAGTACACCAAATCTCAGCCCCCTAAAGCTTTGGATCTATTTGCATCTGTCTTGGGAACACTGCAAGGCACACGACTTGCATTAAACTGGTACCAGCTGTAGCCTTGGATCAGAGTCATCTTCAGCATTGGGACAGGTTGGGCCTAGGCCTGGGGGACTGCTCCTAACTTTCTGCTTAAAGCTGCCAGGAGAGTGCAGAGGTATTTAAACAGCATGTGTGGGGCTATGAGTTTTGCATTTTCCAGAAGCTCATTGAAAAGAATAAATCTGGGGAACAGGAGGAACCAGATGCTTGCATGATGCACTCAGTGTGTGTATGCCAGCTGTGCTGATGCTTTCTTCTCCTCTTGCAAGGAAGGGAAAGAGGGGGAAGAGGTGGTGCCCAGAACTGCACAGGAATGCAGAGCTCTAGCGACCAGTGAAAAGAGCATTCCTCTTGCACGCTGTCTTCATTTTTTTCTTGCATCCACTGTGTGCAAAATTGGAACCAGTTTGTCAGATTCATTTCAGCATACTTCGGCTAGTATACCTAGGTACTGGACAGACCTCAAACACTTCTCCATTTGCTTATCTGCTCTTTTTCTAATAATGGGATCTTTTGGTAACAATGAGGTTGAGAAAACTGCAAATGGTTTAACAGCAGATGTGGCTCCTGTTTCCATTTTCCAAGTCAGTGCCAAGTTCACTGCAAACATCTCGTTTTTCTTGTAGCTGAAGGCAGAGGAGCCTCCAGCAGTAACCTCTCAGAGCCCAGTGTAGACACTTCATCTTCCGTGCAGGGCCCATAAGGCTGGCTCAGTGATATTTGGCTCAGAGAACTCTTTCTGAGTACATTTAAAGTTCAGCCTCAGCTGGGAGGATTCTCCATCACAACAGCATCTTCATTACCACCAACTTGAGGAGAGGGAAGAAAAGCAAAGATGCTGTTGAGGTCAATCTGCAGGCACAGTGCTCTTGGCATGCTGAATAAACTAAGTTTCAAGATGGTGCTGATGATTTTGCTTGCATCCACCAGAGAAAGGTTATTGAGCATTCAGTAAATCTCCTGGGGATCAGTTATAAAGAATGGTATTTACAGGAGGGTAAGCCATAAATCTTTATGACCTTCTTGCAGTTAGCAGCATTTAAAGTTGCATTATTCTTTTTCTTTTCCTGCAGACAAGGCTTTGATAAAACTATCTGTCAGTTAACTTAAATAATCCATGGACAAATGGGGTCTTTGCTGGAGAAAAGGAGAAATGACTTAGTTGAATTTCAACATGTTTGTTTATTTTACTTCTTACCATTTTTTTTTTTTCCAAGAGATTAAAGATGAATTTAATGTTTTGATGGATTCTCTCAGGCACATTTACCTTGACAGGAGGTGAAACAAGGGCCCCTCAGGTCACCGTTGTCTTCCTTTCTGATCTTCTTGTCAGATAGGCAATGACAACAGGTCTGTGGAGAGTTGAACAGGGGAATCTCTGTCATTCAGATTGTCACATGTTTGATTCCTGCTGTCAGATTTTCATGAATTTCACATGTACGATGTGTGTCTCTACTTGTAACAAATTAGTGCCTGGTTATCTTTCAAGCTACCTGGGACTGCTTCCCTCTTATATAACTGAAAGATACATTATTTTTATTAACTTCTTCAGTGATGAGTTTTTATCCTCCTATTTAATTTACATAAGAAATGTTAAAATAACCTCTCCTTGTTCTTTCGTTAGTCTCAGCGAATGCTGTAATTTCTTCTCCACTTATTGAACAAATCCGGTATCTTATTTATATACTTCTAGTCCTTTTCCTTCTCTTGAAGCCATACAAAACTGCCTGGCATGACTGCTCTTGTTCTGTGTCTTTATTTGGGCCCCGCATTTATAAACAAGCTTTCAAAAACCAGGCAAACTACACTGATGCTGTCTGTAGCATAGATGCAATTAGAAGGGTGAGTAGGAGCTTGTACTATTCTAATTCACTTATATGTATGGGAATATTTATGCTGTTCCAAAACACCTTTATGCTAGTAAAAACACATTCACATTTGCTAAGCTGGTGTAATTATGTCAGAGCAGGTGCAAAGAGTCAGAGCAGAGCAAGAAGGGGTTCCTGTAGGCAAACCTTCAGGCACCATTGAGGCCAACTGCCAAACAACATCCACTGCAAGAGCTGTGGAGGTCTCTGAAGGATGTGTATACCTTGTTTCCAGCTGGTGCATCCACAGCAGGTGCCATTATATAAGCATGGCACCTAGATCCCTGGGCAAGATATAAGCTGTTCAAATTCCCTGAAGAGCAGCATTATGACATTAGGAGGGTCACATTTTTATATCTCGGTTCTTAATTCCTGCAGGTTTCAAGAAAAGGGTAGGTGTGGCACTGAGGGACGTGGTTTAGTGGGCATGGTGGGGATGGGTTGATGGTTGGGCTATAGATGATCTTAGTGGTCTTTTCCAACCTGAATGATATAGTGATTCACGGCCTTACCCACTGGATGTAATAACAGGGATTTTGCATCACTAAAATGTGCCTGCCAAAGGATTTTTCAGCAAAGTTGGTCAGCTTGAGTGCAGAGGAAATGGAGGCATCAGATTAGAGTCCGGCATTGCTCTATTGCTCTATTTCATGTTTCTTTTCTTTTTTTTTTTTTAAGATGCAAATGCCAGTGCAGGAAACCTGCCAAATCACTCTTTGTCTTTCTAAGCTGCTGGTGCTTGAAGACAGAGCACCCATGTACAAAGTCAGGTGCGATTCACTACCAAAGTAGATATTAGTATTTTAAAGGGAAGAGTGAGCCCGTGCCTTACAAGCTGCCAACTTAGTTATGTCCTTTGTAAATTATGCAAAACAAAAACTTTCATAAATATCTGGTAATATATAAACATTTACCTTCTGGAGCAAGGTTAATGCATGTATTTGTTTGAAAGAAGTGTACATAGTGCTCCAATAGTCTGGTTTGTGGAGCACTTAAGTAGTTGCTTATGTCTCATGGACACCAAAGAGATGCTGTAAGTACAGATGGAGCCAGCTTTTCCTATCAACTTCTGCTCAGGTGTGATTTGCAAATGAAGTATTTTGGCTTGGGGGAACATTTTCTCTGGAGAAGAGAGCAATGACACATGGTACAGTCATTTGTGGCTCTCAGGCATCATATGGGAAAGTATCACATCACAACAATAGGGAAATTAACTGATGCTGACAATTGAGTAATTGGGAGGGTATGGCACAGCATGGATGTAGCTGGTAGAGCCTCAGCGTTCTTTTTGCCCTTTGCTTTAAAATTAAGAAACAGATGGCCTGCTGGAGCTTCTTGCTTCCCCTTCCCTCCTCAGGTGCTTGTTCTATGCTAAAGGCAGCCATCTGCTTGGAGCTGTGACTTGTACCTTTGCAAAATAAATACCAAACGGGTTTCGTTCTACTGTAAGTGACTTGTAAGCGTAGATCATCATACTTGAAGTACTGCCATACTCCTATTTGCGCGTGTTTCTGCTGTGATACTGCACTGTACATTTAACATCCTGCTTGTGTGGTTGGTGAGAACTTGTTCAGCAGTGCTGGTGCCTGACATATGTTCCCCTTCTGTATGGGGGAGTTTAATACTCTCTAATGGGTGTCTCGCTGTGTTCCTTTGTACAGCGCAGCTGGGCTCCTCTTTATTTACTCTCTTTCTCCCACGATTATCTTCTTCTCCTCCTTTTACCAGTGACCCTCTGCAGGCAGAGAGGAGTTTCCTAAAAGCTCCTACTGAAGACAGATGAAGGTATCATTTTAAGTTTTACCTGCAATTTGCTTATTTAGGAAAATATCATATCATTTTCACGTTCCAAAGCAAATATCTGTTTCCTTTAGTCTTCCACGTCCCTGAGAATCTTCTCTCTGACTTTTCTGCTGTCCTCTGTGATGGATACCAGAATGCTGGTCAAACAGGTCTTACTGCTCTTTTCACTGGTAATTTGCTTCCAACTCAAGAACACGCTAGATTTGTTTTTTCAACCCTACAACTGTGGGAACAATGATATTCCAGTATCACACATCTCCATGAGGCTGCGTGTTGCAATTCATGCTCAGGTTCCTGCCCTGCTGGGCTCTGTGCCAGTGGCTGTGATCCCTGTTTGGTACACACAGGTGCAGCTCGTTCTTTGGAGCACAGGTTGAAATACGGTGGCACAAGGCAAACTCATACAGATGTACAGAATGAAGCTCAGGTTAGAAACTGGCTCAAAACCTCCCTGAAAATGTCAATGAGCTAGATGTGTACCAGGTGTAAAACTGTGGTCTTATATTCACTGCTGCTGTAACACAATTGCAGTGGCTGTCTGATATGCTCAGATATGATTCTGAAGCAGAAATCACAGGTGTAGGTTAGGAACATCCATCTGCTTACACTAACAGATCCATGACCTAATGTTTTTGTTTGGTGTAGGTACCTACATAAGGTGATCATGCCTAATCTTCTTACACAATTAAATACTGAACATTTTAGTAACAGGTTCTGGCTGGGACTGAAGAATTCCTTTGCCACCACCACGCTCACCTTCATAAATGGTGCGGCTTCTCCAAATGGAGGGCAGCTGTGAAATAATGAGCACTGCTGTCCATCAGCTCCTAGCAGCAGGTCAGCAGGGAGGTGAGATTCGTGCAGTCGGCTAAAAACTTTACTGAGGAAAATCATAATGAGGGTGAAATGCAATAAATAAAAAATGAAGGCAGCCAACACAACATAAAAGGAACATGACCAAAGAGAGGAGAAGAGCAGAATTTGAGTGGTAAACAGATTAGTGAAATCATGTTGGAATGGGCTGATTTCAGAGGTAAGAGGTGCTCATTACTTCTGTGTCAGAACAGTGTTTTAGTACTTTTCTTCTTTGTGCAGCTCTGCGACTTCAGGATTAAGAAACTCTCCCCAGATGAGCATAGCTAATCCTTGCTTGACTACTTAATGTCTTACCCTGTTGATTTTTGTGTAGACAGTCTTCTAAGAAAGATGTGGCAATTGATACTTGGAATGGAATTTGTGTAAGCTTGGTGTTTGGACAAGTTTTCTCTGGAAATTGGCCTCAGTGACATGTTTCCAGACACTGATATTAGCTCAGGAAGTTGCAACCAACGTATCTGGAGGTGCTGGGCAATGGGTGGGAGTGAAGAATGGCAGATTGTAGGGGAACTGTTAGATCAGGACTTTACCTGGTGATTGAGCAGCCGGTGATTGAGCAGCTGGTGAAGGGCTGTGGCTGGCCCAGGGAGCACAGGCAAATTGTTTGCACCTGTGCTCCTCACCTGACCAGATGGGGTGGATCAAGGGTGGAGGCACCCTGGGCTCATATCAGGGCCAGCCAGTGAAGGGAGAGCATCTCTTGGATTTGGGCTGCTTGCTGAGAGGGAGTGCAGCACAGCTAGAGAGCCCCTTCACCATTAGGTGAGTTCAACTGTTCTTTCTGTATATTGGCCTATCTGTGGATCTGTCGCCCGGTATCACTGAGACCCTGTCAGAAGCAATTTGTGAGCAGAATGGGTGTAGAGGCCAGTGAAACTGGATCTGTTGTTTGATTTTTTTGCTTCAACGTGAGGTCTGTTTTGGGGGGGTGTCTGCTTCATGGTGTTTGTACTGTGTGATCTCTCATCTGATCCTTGCTTAACAAACGAACAACGAAGTCCCAACAGCAGAAAACCCCAAAGAACAATGCAGACTTTTATTGTTTATCTTATTAGCAATGAAAAGAGAACAAACTGCTGGTTCTAGTGGGATTGCTTTTGCCTTGATGATTTCTTAATATCTTTTGTTTTATTCAAAGGTTAATCTCCTTTAGCTGCCCTTGAAATCTGGCCCCTTTCCACATGCAGCTGCTTTTCTCAACAGGGTCTTCAGTAGTGACCTTTTAACTCCATAGACAAACATGATCGTTGTTGATCTGTCAAATACAATATCCCTTTGCTTAAATGTTAGGTGGATTTATGTTATTGCTTCGGGAGGCAAAAACCCAAAAGGGAATTCATTTTACAGAGAGGTCTTCTGCCTCACTGAAGGACTTTTGTTGGATGAATCACCCACCCAGCACCATCCCAGTTGGTTTCCTTCTTCATTTGTTTGTACATCTATTTGTTTCTCGCACGTAGGCAAAGTCTGATCCTTCCATTTGAGATTTGGTGATCCTTGCATGCAGCCAATAGAGGAGTGTCTCTGACATAGTGCTGTATTTACATGCATAACACTTTGCAATGCTGTTGCGGAGAGGAGATAGCAGATGAATGCTGGTTATCATTTGGATTTTGTAGCTGCTTTGGTTGCTTATAACAGAATTTTGGAAGCAAGCAAAATGAACATTAGGGACGGCAAATAAGAGCTAGTCCAGCCAAAAACCACAAAATCAACTGCAACTGGCTGTGCTGCAGGCTTAGGAAACCAATGAGTATGTACAGCAGTGATCTGTGCTGCTCGGACCTCCAGAGCAGTGCCAGAAATGCACATTAATGGCCACTCTACTGGACGTTATCTTGTTCACTTCTTCCTAGGGGTGTGTAGAGTACACTGAGCTTAATGGAATAAAAATCTATTGTGACAAAGTGTGAATGAAATTAAATTTGTTAATGGAGTGACATTCAGTGATATATTATGCAGCTGATTAGTTGGGAAAAGAGTTTCCCATCTGGCTGTTGGTTTGTCGTAACTAGAAGAGGAACACACGCATCCAGGACTTGTGAGCACTTATGTGAGTGATCGTGGGCTCTGCAGCACCTGGGCTGCATGGATGTATCACAGGCTATTGTTTCTACATCTGGCCATAGGCTATAGCCATCAATAAATCAAGATCACTAGCATTTTAAGCACAGGCTGTTTTTTTTGTGGGTGTCCACGAGGAGGCCAGCCAGCTCAATGCAACCCAGTTCTACAATGGAGCTGCTACTTGGTGCAGGAATATAAATATTAATGAATGCGAAAAGCTTTCAAAGGGTGCTAGAAAACTAAAGGTAGCCTGAGGTAAGGTTCCTTAATTTTACTGCAGACTTGTGAAGAGATGCGGGGACCCAAGAAAACTGATGTGCTAATTATTTTTCAAAAGTGTTTACAGCTTTGGGTTATTTGTCTTGTAAAACTTCAGAATAACATTGGCTTTGAATATAACTATTTATTTGACACATTGCTTGCATGAACCTTGTCTATTCATGGATTATGTGCTCAGATTGAGCCCAGAGATGTCATGCAATTTTTTTTTTTGAAATGGTATAAAAACAAAAAGGTCACATTAAGGACATATATGCATTTATTTCCTTAGAAGCTGATCTATTGCAAGATGGCTATTTGCCTTATCAAGGCAGAAGCATAGTGTGCACTGAGTGCTCTGTGATGACTGAATACAGCTGGGCTTGTACATGTGAAAGTTTCCATGGACCAGTCTGCATTTGTGACAGTAGCAATGGCAGATGCGGGTGCTGCTGTGTTACTGGGAGTAAATCTTAAGTGAATGGACATAACTATTATTTTCTATTGTCTGGCTTCTACTTCTCATTCTGCTAAGAAAAGGGAAATTGCTGGAAGCTGCTGTCTACCAAAATGCAAATTACTAAAGACATCCAGTGGTCATTTAGCTGTCCGTTCTTTTTTGTGTTTCAGGTATAAAAGTCAGATCCCATTGCAAGTGATGGCGAGTTCCTGCCTGTGGGGAGAAGGAAAACGTGGTTTTATTCTGTAGTACTCTGAAGTTTCTTGAAATGCTTTCATTCTAATGCTATTTGTGTATTTCCTCTAGGCTGTCTGTAACCTCCAGGCAAATTTCTGTTGTGTTTTTTTGCTGGTGGTCATTTTAGTATTTTTGCTGGTGATTATTTTGCCTCCCCTGACCTGACTAACAAGATAACTTTAACGCAGTTGTCTGCTAGAGATGGGACTCCGTGTATCAGACAGATTGGGGGCCTGAATTGACCTGGAAAACAATTTGTTGTGCATCCCCCGAAGGAATGTTAAAATTTCAGTAGTAAAAGATTGTTCTCTGCTCACCTCTGCAAGTTGTAAGTCATTAGGGAAAGCTTCATTTTTTTTTTTAAGGAGAGTTTTCTGCTGTTAAAAATTCATCCTGCTAAATGGTGCAAAATAAAATACACTGGTAAACTTGGAGCTCCTCAGCAGCCACAGGAATTCATCTTTTTCTGACTTCACGCTAAATGCAGATCACAGAGGGTAGGATGTATTTTCCATCTCTGTTTAGGTCCCTCTTGCCATGGGTAGCTTGGCAACTGGGACAGTATTAATGGCAACAGAATTTGGACCAACGATTTTCTGAAAGTGTTGTGAAAGAAGCTACGTGCTGCCTAAAACCAGTTGGTCTCCACCCCCCCAAAAAAATAATCCAGATTTGCAAGTTAGCCAGGAGATTGCTTTCCTTCAGCTGGAAATGCAAAGCTGTGCCAGTACTGTGGGAACATCCTACTCAGAACCTCAGTTACCTCCCAGCGTGTCTTTGTGCCCTTCTCATGGGGGTTGTACCAGGTGCAGCACCAAACATAGAGCCTTTGTCTTGTTGTCCAAAATACACACATCAATTGGCATATAAACTGCAGCAAATGACACTTATCCCATTATAATTTTCAGTTCCTAGCAGTACAGCTGTACACAAAGCCAGTGACGCCCTCAACATTTGCTGCATTTTGTGTACAGAAGCGCCAGAAGCATTTCCAATATTGAAGGGACTGCCTGATTCATTCCCTTAACTGAAATTTTTAAATAATCTCTTTGGATGCTGCATCCAGTTTTGAAAGTGATTGATGTGATACTGTGGGAAGAGCCGGAGTAAAGTCTGTAATTCTGCATGCTACAGTACTGGAGAGATGTCAGAGAAATAAATAACATGAATGGAGGTCAGTACAACAGGGAGGAGTCAGAGAAATGGAGATGTTTAAGATATATATATACTTTTTTTTTTTTTTCCATTAAAATGGAGCAGTTGCTCTGAGTAAGGACAGCCTGGTGCGGTCTCTTAAAGGGCAGAGTCTGGCTGAGGCCAACACCTGTGATGGGTGTTGCTGTCAGGAAAGGTGGGAGTCCTGCACTGAGAGTCCCTAAGAATTAGAAGTTGTGATTGTGGTTCACCTGTTAGGCAGAACTCAGTGGAAAGCCTGGTCTTCCTTTCTTCTGGGGGTGTCACATGTAACGCATGAAGGCAGTGTGCTTCTGGAGCATGCATACAGTCCTTCTGGATGCTTCTTCCCAATCTGCGTTGCTGGTCTCCCAGTAGTGATTGAAGGTTTTCAATGAGCAGAGACCCATTTTAACATCTCCTTCCCCTTCCTGTATTTTGCATGCTGATGTGGAAAACCTGCCCAAGTGAGAAGGTGTGAAAGGAATTGGGGAGGAACATCAATTTTGGGTAGAAAATAGCACAGAGAGCAGGCTAGGGCTGGCAGGGCCAGGCATCTGTGCTCCCTTCTTCCCAAACCTGATGTGCTCTACTCCTCACCTCTGTGAGGAGCAGCATTTGATTTGGTGGGATTTTTTACTGGGAGTGTGGGATTTAAAGCTCTGATCCCTCTGGAGGGTTCTGCTGAGCACAGGTAAACCTGGAGCTGGTTTATGGATGTGGGTTTATGGAACAGGGCTCAGCTCAGAGCACTCCTGGGGATGGCACCAACAGCCAGAGGACAGGAAAGATTTTGAGTAACAGGGAGGCAGAACAGCAGCTGCTGGATTTATGGATGATGTTTCCTCCTGCTTGACTCAACCAGACCATTTCTGTGCACACCTCTTGCCTGTTTTCCCAGCTCTGCTCCTGAAATGGGTTTTTATCACTTTGGAAGACCACTTTTCATGAGGGTTAAGCTGGTCTTTGGTTTTCACAAGGAAGGAATTATTTCAAAGGTCAGATGAGTGCTGGTCTCATGTGCTGCCTTGCTCCTGGCCCTGCTTAGCCCACGGCAGCAACAGGCACCATCTGCCTAGGGTATCTCCTTTTTTTTTGGCTGTGGGGTATCCTGGGAATCATTGCTTTTATTTCAAATTCCTTGAGTTTTGATTTGAGTTACTTGAAATATAAATACAATTAGAGTTAGCAGAATACCTCTGACTTCGATTTTTGCCCTCTCGCTTATCCTCCAGGCATTATGCTTTAGGCAGCAGCTAAAATGGGATCTAAACTATTAAAAAAACCCACAGGTCCCACTTCAGAACTCTGTTTTATGTTTAAAGGGAAACGTTGAGTTATCAGTACTTTGTAGTGGTGCCTACTCAGCAGGGATGGCACGCTGGAACTTGCAGTGGGTTTGGAGCCTGGTTGTATCTGCAAAGAAAGCAAAAGAATTCAGCTTCAGTTTGAACGGCATGAGCGACTCTGTGGAATGCATAATAAACTGTACCTGGAGACCTAAGAAGACACTTGATATATTTTTTTTTCCCCCCACAACTTCAAAAACCAGTGTTTGCCTATTAGAATTTATTTCTGGTTTTTATGTGCAGTTGTAGAGCTTTGCATATGTAAGCATTTTGTGCAATTTGGGACCTGTGATGTCTCTAGATAGAAATTAAGGTATGAAAGCATAGAACAAGTTCCTAGAAGAAAGGCTCCTGCTTTTCCGTGCTGTGCTGTCCATCTGTCTGTTTCCATGATATTTGCAAACCACAGTTTAAGCAGGAACACCTCATTTTTACTCGTTCAGCCATTCCTGTTTTTACAGTCATATGATTTGGGGTATAATTCTCTTATTCAGTCCAATTTGCATTGCTGCTATCTCTTTTTACAGCCATCTATTTCAAGCTATGCCCACTCACTGCATTAGTCTGTAAATGCAGACATCAGCTACTGGAACTTCCTAGAGATTGATTTTATGGAACTTAACTGGAAATAAAATGATACCAATAAAATCTTTTGCTTGCCTCGCCTTGACAAACAGCAGGCAGAGTCTGCCATGCATCTTATGATAAGTTCTCCCATAGTCTGTGAGTGGTCCTGTTTTCCCAGGGAAAAGGGAAGTGCTGAGCACTGCTCACAGTGTGTAGCAGAGTCTGTAGCCCCGTAAATAAGGGGCTGGAGCTCTTAACTGGAGTCATAAATGCTTCCACTTTTTTTTTTTTTCCAGTTACCAGCAATTGCTGTCGTTTAAAAGGTGGTAGCAGCGCTCTAGCTGAATGAAATTGTTTGAAAAAATGAGATAAAATAATTTTTTTTCCATCTCTTATTCCTAGCGGGATGGGATGAAAAAGAATCAGCATCCAGCTCTGCTGAGCGTTGGAGCTCTTTGACCTTGGCAGAGTTGGTATTTGAACTCATAGTCCCTGTAAGCTTTGTAGGAATTAGTTATGGAGGAAATAGGTAGGGAGAGGATATGAAAGATATTATCTGATGAAAATGAGTCTTACGAATATGAGCGATTGGAAACGTTCCTTTTTAATGGGGAGTGCTGCAATCTGGATACAAGATAGTAAATGGAAGCAATGTCTCTGAGTGTGGTAGGTGTTTGGAGAGGTGGTAGAATGAATATGTTTGAGTGGACTACGTAGTGCTGGCAGAACAGACTGATTTGGGCTTTCAGAACCTTTTCACGAATGGAAAGCTGTTTGTGTAATAACACCTCTCTCTTGTGCTCATGTATCAGCTGATTATCCACCTTTCTTTTGGGCAGAGGTTTTATTTGTTTTATCTCAGACTGAATATGACTTTTTTTTCCCCATCTTCCCTTTCAGACCGAATGACCAAAATACATTTACTTGCCCTTGAAAGACAGTATTATTGTTATTTATATAGTAGTGTTCATGGGAATAATGAAATATCAGCAGAGTTCCAATTTGCTGAAGTAGAGAAGCCTGATACATGGAAAACAATAAAAATGGAAGAAAAGGCATGGTGATGGGTTGGGCTTTAGTTCTTGATGTCCAGCGATTATTTTTTTTCCTTTGCAGGGTTTCTATGTTGTTTTTATATTAAAATATCTCCTTTTGTTGTTATTTCCTAAAAATATGGAAGTAGTTGGGCCATCAGTGTAGTTGAGAACAATGATATTCCTGATGCAGTTGATCCATTAGAAGTTCAGTGCTGGTTATCTGCTCTGCTGCTCTGGGAAAACTGTTCATTCTGCCTGGCACATTGCACTTGGTGACACTGCTACCCATCACCCTCTCACTATAGAAGCAGATAGGAGAAAACAAAGGCAGTAGCTTTAGAACTAATTCAAAAGTCTTTTAAAATCAGTGCAAACTCCTCACTGAACTCGAAGGCTGAGGCACATTCCCTGCAGTCTCTGAGTGCACATGTGGTGGATGCCCACATGGGAGATGTCCTGCACATCCCCAACCCTATGGCACTGCTGGTGTCCATGACTATGTCATTGCTTTCTTATATAAGATCCTTTCCTTTTAAATCTTTCTTTTAAATACAGGTAGCTCAAAATGTAAGATGGAGACTTCAAATCTGTCCTGCTGGATCTGCCTTTGTGAGCATCTGGTCTCTGTCTTGTTGCAGGAATTTCACTGTGTTGCAGGTCTCAGAGTAGGCTTGTGCCTTTTTGCAGAGCATGTGTCAATGGAGTGAGAATATCCACTGATTAATCTAATGTCTCTTCCAAAATTGGCTGCTTCTATTACAGCCCACTTGTGCCTGCCACCAAGTACATGAAAATAGGCTCATTAGACACATGAGAAGGCCTGTGTAAGTAATGCACTAAATTTATCTTTTAGTAGGACAATGAAATATGCGATATTCTTGAGATCAGTGCTGTTTGTATCCTGCTGCTCCATTGCTCCTGAAGTCCTGGTTTTGGCTAATGAATCCCATACAAAGTGCATGCAGGCACATCGTCAGGGGAGAGAGGAAAGAAAGTGCTGAGAATCCTCTTTTCTGAATGTATCATGTAAACTGATGGTTTTAAGCTTTGCTGTCTAAAAACTAGTGGTTTATATTGGTCAAAGTGATCCTAATATCAGAAATTGACTCTTTAGTTATTTACCAAGGAGATATGGCACCTCACCATCCCTGCTTGCCATCTACCGAGGGATTGTGATTGTCACAGTATATGGCCTCTCAGAGCTTGCGGAGTTCCAAAATTGTGTGAAGAAGACTCAGATTCTGCCTGCTTATTAAGTACCTCAGCATGGTTGGGCAGCCCAAAGAAATGCCAAGGCAGCAAACAATACATGTTAAAAAGATCAACCGTAAATCTACTGTCTTTAAGACTGACTTGATCAGTGATTGTAATAACTCAGCAACTACTGCAGGTGCATCCAGTTGTAACAGAGGCTATTTCATTCACAACTGTTTTATTAGGTCTGTTTGGGTCATTTGCAGTGAAATACATGATCTTGAAAATGAAATGTCAATACCAGGCTATTGACAGCTTCTGACTCAGTGGCAGCATATTTTGCCACAGCTTATACTTGCTTACATGATCCCTTTGTTGGCTGTGCCTCTGAATAGCGGTGATGCCTCGAAGAGCTGAATTATTATTTTACTTAGGATGCATAAGCAGCCATTTCTACTTAATGTGAAACCAAAGCTCAGGGAAAATGGTTCCAGTTGCAGCGTGTGCCACGTAACAGCCCTCAGCTGCTCATGTGGAGGGAAACAATACTTAATGGGTTCCAAAAACCCTACAGGAAGAAACCTGCTGGTGGAAAGAAGTTAGTCTAGAAGAGCCACAGCCCACCCTTGCTTGCAGTTCACCTACATTCACATAAAAAAAAAAAAAGCCCAAATCAGAACTGATATCCCTCCAAGTTGCTCAGTTGTGCTTAGCTGATGGCTGTTTACATTAGTTCATCTTCTTTCTTCTCTTTTTTATTCCATCCTCATACCCAACACCTGTCCGTTCCCACGCTAGGATAAATTGAGAGCAGTTCCAGTGAGCAAAAGCTCCTTGTACTTGAGGAAAAACAGGAGAGGGTCTGACTGTTTGCTCTCTTTTTTTCTGAGTGCAAAACTATTCTGAATTGGTCTCTGTGCTTCAGTTTAGTGCTTGTGCTTCCTTTCTGTCCCATCAGTTAGCAGTTCAGTGCCTCCAAGAGTTAGCCTGAAGTGCCTGCAAGGAAAAGACAACAGTGGCAGGTCAAAAGGAAGGTTGAAAATACACAGGTATTTGTGTCTTCCTTTGATCTGTTTCCAGTGGCTTGTCACAGCCCTGCTCAATGGTCAGCGTTTTCTTCCATTTTTCTGTACAAATTCTTCATCCTTCAGCTTTGGTGCCAGTACCTGGGGTAGGCAGCTGGGATTAGGAGAAGGGTGTTAAGTTGGATGGTTTTATGTTGAGTATGAAAGGGATGATATATTCATTGCCAGGCCAGCAGTAATGCTTGGGCAGTTATCTACTGTAGACTGACAGAATGGTTCTTCTTAGTCCTCCAGCCTGGTAGACAGGGAAGGTGCAGCATCCTGCTTTTCCAGATGACTGCTCCCAGGGCAGAAGGATCTGCTCCCAGCTGTGTTTGGCTTCCATCAGCTTGCAAAGGCTGAGCCAAGAGGCTGCTGCTTCCCTTGGAGAAACATGCACTTTCCAGGCTGACCCATAAACACAGGCCTCAACCCTCTAGGCAAACAATGAACAAAAATTGCAACAGAATATATTAATAAGCCAAGTGTTGGCCAAGTTACTAGGGTACGTATTGGCAGAGCTGTAAAGCAGAGAATGAAGTTCAAAAATGCTTGCAGTTATTTACAAGCTTTGCATTGTTTTACAGAATAAATGACTTCATGGTGTTTTTATAGAAAGGGAGATAGCTCATCAGCTGTCTTCCCTCAGACACCCTGATCACTGTCCAGCTTTCCTGCAGGTTCCTAAATAGCAAATGAGATAAGGGTGAAGGTAGGATCCCCAGTAAGGAAACAGCTTCAAAGACGCTCTCCTCTTTCTTGAATTTAAAACAAATGTATCTGGCCAAAATTGCAGTATCTTACCCAGTTTTTTTTTTTAGATTTTGATATTACATAAAATAGAATGTCCTTAGTTGTTCCCAGAAATGTCAAACTTGGGTCAACAGTCTCAGTCTAATGTTGGCCCATTCTGCATCAGAGTTTGAGTGCAGCTTGAACTTGTACCCCTTCCATGTGAGTCAAAGCCCTCTTTCAATGGGAAGGGTGGAAATGCGTGCAGATGGTTTTTAATGCTTTCCTGAGCCACCAATCTGAAACACGTTTTCTGATTAATAAACAATCTCAGCAATCCTTCCCCACCATAACTTAATTTTTTTCTCCCACAAGACACACATTTGGTACTACCCCACAGCATTAAATTCTCCTATCCTGTGGCATTTTTACCCATTGCTTTTTTTGTTACCAGATGCGTGTCTCTGATTGACAGAATTACTAATCCATTATAATCATATTTTCATAATTAGTCCCACTGAGCCTCGCATGCCTGCATGCAAGCAAAGGTAAACTACAGCCTGACACAGTATGTTTTTACTTACTGACAGCTCAGTGTGAAGGAAATGCTTGTCTAGTTCCCGCAACAGTTATTAGAGTTGCCTTTTGTTTTCCCTTTCGCTCTTTCTTTCTCATGCTCGCTCTTTATTTTCCTCTCATGTCTCTGCTAATGTGGACTCTTTGTTGATTGTACGTCACCATTTTCAACTCTAATCCTTAAGAATATCAGGAAACATTGGAGATTGAAGATTCAAAGTCACTTTTGAATGAAAACACATGCAAATGCATCAATTATTCACCAGGTAAAGCCTGACCAGACATAGATGCCAATACCTGTTTGTTTGCCTGATGGAGGAAAGATTGCCAAAGCTTTCAGATTTGTCTTTTTGCATCTTTCACATCATGTCTTTGTGACTGTGTGCCTACGTGCCACGAGATCTTGCATCCTATCCAGACTGTTCTCAGGGCTGAATGGCTTTGAGCTACTTGCTCATCACTTAGTGCGTTGTTCTGACTTTGGTTCTGCCACTGGGAATGGCATGGGCAAAATCCCAGGAAGAATTTGGGAGTACTATGACAGAACCCATCTGAAGGGCTCTTGTTACAGCAAGCAGAATCCTGCTCACAGCTCTACAGACTTCCTCCATTCCCAGCCCCTGCTCTGACTTGGGCATGGATTCAGTGATGCTCTGAAATTGCTTTTCCCCTGTCACACTTAGGTGCTTATTGAGGTATCACCTTTAGTTCAAAAGATCAAAGTGTTTCATATCCCACCCCCCAACAAAAGAAAGCAGTCTGCTTAAGATTGATTTTGTTTGGCCAAAGGTTTAATTCCTCAGAATATTCTCTTCTTCTAAACAAACTAAAGCTTGAGGTTCACCTCACTTCAGTATGCCCTGATGTTCCTACCTCCTGAACAAGGCCTTTTTTCTGACAGTTTAGTTTCAGACATTGAATCCAAGTACAGTATCTGCCCTGCAAGTCCTTGGTTAGGATGGAGAGCTGCGCTCCCCAGGCAGCAAGGAGAAGTGAAGCATCCTTATGCCTTCACTGATAGAAAGATTAATCACTGCTGCAGGGATCATAAGGAGCTACCTGACTGCAGGAGATGCTGAGGTCTAGAGAGGAGCAGCAAGGGCTTTACAGGTGAAAATCATCCACCTTCTTAATTACTGCCATCATTAGTCATCTGCACATGCTGTATGATCTATTCAGATTGCATAGTGGGTAAGTAGGGCAGACAGAGAGAAACTAGCTGGTGTCTGGCTCAATGTGTTGATGGGCAGACAGCTCTGCTGATCAGAACTGCAGATATTGCTTCCTGCTACTTCTGTAATATTTAGGCCAGTGTAAGGAGAAGATTAGTTTCTCTTTTTTTTTTTTTCCTTCTTTTTTTCCATGGTTTTCCTGATAAAACAACTGTTGGGGCACACCGAGTCTTCTCTGAAACTCTCCCAGCCACTGCTTAAATACTTACCTTTCTACTCTCTCTGGTGCACTTAGTGTCTCTCTAGGGGCTGGCTGACATGTTTAAAAAGGTACTGAAACAACAGGAAAGTATCTTGTTTTTTCTGGTAAAGCATCTTGTCTTTCTTAGAAAAGCTTGTAGGTGAGTACTGGTTAACAAAGCCTGTTCTGGTGTTTGATGGAAAACTCAGGCCTTGAATGTTTCATGAATAAATTAATTAGCAAACCCTTTTAAAAAGGCCTAACTCAATTTTCCTTCCCATTACCCCCAGAATGAGTTCTAGTACAAAGCTAGTTAAGAGGAGAACTGAGGGCAAAACCTGACTGGAACCTACCAGTAGTTTTTCTTCTCAGTCTGTAGGGAGGTGAAGCTGTGTGTGTGATGGAAGTGGCTGCATCCTGGTATCTCTCTGCTTCGTGATTCAGACCTGCTTGAGGAAAGGCTGCTGTCCCTTTGCTGTCCCTAGCACCCATAGTGAAGGTGTGAGCTGGTAGTGTTCCTTCTGCTCTTTCCTTGCTAGTATGTACCAGTAGTGATGTATTTGTGGTAAAATAAATTCTTTGGGTTAGCGTTTTCATTGGCACATAGTAAAGATTTTCATACAGAGTAGACCAAATCAGTTTGACATCCAGGAGACAGAGCTCCCTTATCTGTACAATTAGGACAGTACAGAGATTGCTATGGGGAATTCTTCATGGAGCAAAAATTGCCCCCTCCATTTTATTATTTTAGTTTAAATTTCCATGCACCATGTGGACACACAGAGTTAGATATTCCTTTCTGCTTCCCCAGGGAGTGTTGCAGTAAGTTTTTCTACCTGCTGTGGGAAAGCCATGGATGGCTGATCTTGTGAGGAGGGCTCAGCTCAGCCTTGTATCAGTAGACCTGTTAGATACTGAATAATGTATCCTGGCAGCGATGTTTCAGCCAGTGACACAAATGTGACATTTGCCTGCATCATGTCTTTTCTCATCTGCCTGCCTTAGATCAAGAAGGCTGAAAATCTCTGGTGTTTTTGGAAGGCTGGTCATCTGTGGAAAGAGGGCTGCTTGAAGGTGAAATGACTGAGACAGTCACATCCAAACACCCTCAGAGGAACAAACAGATCCCAAAGGGAAACGTGGCCCCTCTCCCCACACGCTGTATATGATGTACAGCAATGAAATGAAGCGTACCAAGAAATAAAAGCAATGTGGCATGATGCACACAGATGTTTGTCAGAGGTCTTTGAGGATCACCTGCCTGTTAGGGACATCCGCTTCTCTGAAACTCCTTAGGATGTATAAGTTCAGTAAAGTTAGGTTTACAACTCAAGTGCCACATTTGGAATTTTTATTATCAATTTAAAAAAAAAAAACTTTTTGCAAAACAAACTTCTTGGTGTGGCTGGTAACTAAGGTTTGCTCTGAGGTAGCCAAATGGATAAAGATGAGAAATAAGTAAAGCCAAAATACTATAATCCCACATATCTGTAATTTATACTTAAATTCAATGCTTGGCTTTCCCTCAAAGTATTTTTGGTAGTCTGTTGTCTTGGTGTAAGTAATGCAGGCAGTAATATTTCTGTATGGGAGGCAATGAAGTGTGTTTGTGGTAAAACTTGGTCGGTATCTGGGTTGTGTATGGTTCCACTCATTGTCTCCTGGTGAAACTTCAGAACATTTAGCTTTCCCAAGCTTGCCTTTGGGACAATTGGCCTCTGCTGGTGGTACTGTTCTTTAGCAGAGAAAGAAAAATAGGATCACTGCCCTGTGAGCAAAATAAAGCTTTTTCCTCATAGATCATAGCCCTGAGGCAGCCTACCCCAACTGCTGCCCTCAGGAGGAGCCTTCTGAAAGCTTCTTCCTTCTTCTAATGCTATAAATTCATCATTTCCACCCATCTATCAGGGGCCCACATCTCAGAAAGGATTATCCATGCAGGGATATTCAGACAGTGATTTGGCAAGCAGTATGGGAGGATACGTTGTACAGTTGCTTTCCTAATTTCTGTGTGCAACAGAATAGTGTTGGACTGTTTGGTTCCTTGCAGTGATGAGCAGAAAATGGACGGAAAAACCAAGTGAAGATAATTTGATCAAATGAAAGGTATTGCAAATAAACTCCCCCAATTGAAGAATCTGTGTTAGCTGTGTGTTCCTCAGCCTTTGACTTTATCTCACACTCTATGCCAGGCTGTCCAAGAGTGGAGTACTGCAGTGGTTGCTTCAGTTTACTCCTGTTATTCTATGCAGAAGAGAATGAGGATGGAAAAGATGGTATTTGCACCTGCATCAAAGTAAAGAAGCTAGAGAAGCAGAGGATTGCACTGAGCAGTTTCTAGCACTGCAGACTTGGTGGGATCATTGTTTTAAAGAAAAAAAGCAATAGCATAAGTGCTGCAGAAAGTCTAATTGTAATAAATTGGCCAAGAAACCTAAAACTTTGGTTGTGCATTGCAGCAGAACACAGATTAATTCCTGGGAGCTGACAAGGTCCTAGGTTGGCAGAAGGCTAATGTAATTGGCTCTGGGTGTGTTCAGACAGCGCTGGCATTTCAGTGCCTTGGCATTTGAGAGGGTAACAAAGGCATGAGAGCCTGCCCTGCCAGCTACCGTGCTAGAACTGATTTGATTTGGTGCATGCTAAAGCAGCAGCCATCCTACTGTGTGGCCTCCAGATGATCACAGAACAATGAACAAATGCAGATAATCTCACACAGCAAGAGCCATGGCAAAGGAAAGGCCAAAGAGACCCCAAGCAGGGAGGATGAGAGTAGAGCCAAGACCCAGGAAATGGCATTGCTGGCTGAGAGCTGGGACTCTACATGGACTGGGAGGGTTGCAGGCATTAGGCTTTGTCTTGTTCAGCTTTTGCTGGAATAGATTAACAAGGAGAAGCCAGAGCATGTGCTGGATGTGCTTTAATTCTTTCTTTATTGTAAATTTTAACTGTGGCTGTTCTATCCTGCCATGATAGAAAGAGGTCTATAAATGCTGGAATGAGGAAAGTGGTGGTATCAGCCACAGTTTGCTGAAAAGTCTGATACTTAAGGAAGCCAGCATTAATTTACTGCTGTGGAGGGTGGTCTGGGTTAATCCAGGTTGATTAATTTAAAACAATTTCCTCCTTTGGCTCTGTCTGGCTTGTGATAAAGACATAATACAATGTAGGTTTTTCTATGCATTACAAGCCCTGAAATAAGTAGATCATCTACATGGAAATGAAGGCCAGTAGACTGAATTTGAGATTTCAGATTTGCTAGTAGAGGAAAAGTGTGCTACTGCAGTCTGGCCCTCAGGGCTCCAGTGCCATTTTTGCATCTTCTGAACCCCTCATGTTGGGGTAGACCCTCCTGTGATAAATGGAAGCTTTCAGATCTGCCTTTTTGTCTTTGCCAATATGCGTAATAGCTGATGAATTGACTAGCAATGGGATATAGTCATTTTTGCAATCTTTCATAACTAGTTAGCTAGAAAATTGTAATATATCTTTATCCCATCATTCCATTGGCTTACCTTTAGATCTGTTGCTCTCTGAAGCTTGCTTTGGTTTGTTGTGAATCATTTGTTGCCTGGGATTTGAAATAGCAGAGGGATATTTCTGCCTTAACCATGCTGGCTGCCTGTGGCCCACAAAGCACTCTGCTCATAGGATGCTGAGCACACCAAGAGCAATGCCACGCTCGCAGTGAGAACTGTGCTGGGAGCAGAAACAAGTGTGCCACGCAGGTTTTCATTTCATTTATATCTGCAAAGCAAAAGCTAGTTATTCCACTTCGACAAGTGCACGGAGCAAGATTTAGGGAGATTCCTCAGAATGACTGACATTGCTTTATGTCTCAATTTTCTTGCCGACATGATCTCCCATAGGATAGAGCTCTGTCCTTCTCTCAGGCAGCCCTCATCCTTGAGAGCAGCTTTGAGCTAGGAGGAATGTTCCTGCTCTGCAGGTTCTTTCTCCAGTGCTAGGCACTGCTTCTAGAGAGCTGTACTCATCCAGCTAATACAGAGAATCCAACAGCTCCTACCTTTGGTTTTTCCTTTCATCCTGCTGCTGCAAAGCTAACAGACTGGTGCAGTAATCTGGTATGTGGATGTCTGTGCTGCCACAGACACAAAGAGCTTTGCACCTTTGGCTGCTTGCAGATGCCTTCTGTAATAAGACGCGTGACAAAATGTTATCATCTGAGGGTTTTTGAGTGGTCCTATGTGGAGCCACTCACAGGACACTCTTATGGGTCCCTTCCAGCTTGGAAATACTAAATTCTATGATTCTTTTCAATTAGAGGAAAATGCACATACCAGGTATCTTTTTAAAAAGTATTTTGTAGTCCAATAACTTTCTAGACTACATCAGAGGGATGAGATTACCACCACAAAATTCTTCTGTTCAGAAAACAGTAGGAGCTCCTCTGTTATCACTATATTTACAATGCACTTCTCCTGAGTAGTCGTTAAATGCATGAACACTACACTGGCATTTCCTCTTTAAACATTGTCATTTTATTACTTTATCTATCTAGAGGAGAATGGAAATTATCCTTTAATTACAAAGAATTTAATGGTACCAGCTATGCAGCATTTTAGTTCACACACAGCATGATAAAGCTTAGACTTTAGTATAGTCCTATCACGCATCACTGATTCATTGCTCCATCCTGGAGTGCTGAGTCTTTCCCAAGCCTCTGCTAAAAACAGGTAAGAGATTGTAAACTGGGGATGTTTGGACTGTCTGAGGTATTGGCACAGGCTGCCCAGGGAGGTGAGGGAGTTGCTGTGCCTGGAGATGTTCAAGAGCAGGATAGATGTCATGTTAAGAGACATGATTAGTGGGGATGGGTTGATGGTTGGATTAGATGCTCTTAGTGGTCTTTTCCAACCTTAACAACTCTATGAAAAAGAATGGAAATGGGAACTATGGAGAGGTATGGACGTGTTTGTGCTGGTACTTTACTGTGCTACTCTTTAGATAGCAGAGGAAAGCATGGGAATAAAGAGCCTATCATTATCAAACACAAAACACAACACTACAGTGTGAAGAGGTGGAGTAATTTATCTTTAAGTAACAGGCTGACCTATTCAGAACTGTAATTTTAATGTAAGGCTAACCTTTGAAAATAGATCAAGTGATATAAATTATTAAGGAACAGACGTTCGTCAGATAGATGGTCTCTATTAGTAATTTTATGCATGAATGGTTATCTTCAAAGGTAGCATTGCTGTCTGCTGAGAAAGAAAGTGCAGAAGCAGGTTACCGTAAGCTGATGTGTAAGGCTGACTTTTAATCGGTATTTTTCCAATCCAATTGAAAAAAAAGACTGAAGCAGCGTCTTCTCTCTTGCTATCCAGCCAGTGTTACTCCTCAGTTGTTTTACTAGCAGGGGATTGCTTGGGAAACTCCTGGTGATGTGGCTGAGGTTCTTAAAATACTTTCCAGTAGTTTCAGGACTCCAACACGTGCTCCTATTTGAGAATGAGATGTCCCAGCTGCTGGGTGAAGGAGAACTGGAACACCAAGACCCCAGATGGGATGGGATGATGAACAGCAGTGCCCACTCTGAATGGCTGCTGCCTTGGAGTTCTGTGCTTGAATCCTTGGGTGAGGAAAGTTGTGGATCCCTTTTCTTCTGTAAGCCCTCAAGGGGAATGCCTTATGAAGTTGTAGCATCTGTCCCTCTAATGGTGTTTGGGCCATGTTTTGAACTTGGAATGGGAGAAGGAAAAGAGAGAGGTCAAGATATCTGTGAAAGCTATTTTTCTACCGTTTTATCACGCTGCCTTTTCTTATTATTATTTGCAGTTTCCTCCTTTCATGAGTTTCCTCTGTTTTCTTTGCTTGCTTATACTTTATGTAAACAACCTCCGTGCCCTTGTGAACTTTTGATCAAAGTACTGCAGTGCACTTAATGGAAAACTAAATTTGAATCCTTTTGAGAAGCTGTTGGTGGGAGACTGTGGTCATAAACTTAATTTTCCCCATCATCCTTTCTTTGCATATGTATGGCACAGAAACGTAGGAAAGCAAAGGTAACCTTAAGCTTTTTATTTCTATCCTATTTGTTGCTGTAAACAGAAGCAAATTCCGTTTTTTTCTTAATTATTGTTTTATCTGAAACTTCTGGTATGTTTTGTCTTTCAGTCACCGATGCTGTGATCCTTAAGCTTTTGAGTAGGGTGTGCATGGAGGGGCTTTTTGCCCTATCTCTGTCTTTTAGCCACAGTAAAGCCTGTCATATTTCTAGAGAAGTTGAGTGTACACTGAAGAATGTCCCTACTGAATGGAGTTGTATCCAGCACATGATGTTTCATGTAGCCCCTGCACTGCTCTTTTGGCACAGTGATTCTTAGCCTTTGTGGATCAAGGGCTGTTAGCTCTACAGCATAATACAATGTACTTGATCCCTCCTGACATTTTTATTCACTGGAGAGATGAAAGGGGAATGATCTACAGTGTCTGGTGCCTGCAACTTCTACATCCTGATTGGAAGCATAAGCAATCATCTCAGGGATTTTAGGACTCTTTCTGACCACCTCAACTTCTAAAGGACTTTGGGAACTGCCCACAGGTGTATGAGCATCTCTTCTCAGTAGGAATCCTCTTTACCAAAGGTTCTTAAGGGAACTGGAATTTATGACCCTTTTGACAATATCTGGGAAATTAACTTTCTGAATTCTGTTTTCTCCAACTCTATTTCAGCAATTGGCAAGGACAAAGACTGGAAATATACACCATTACTCCAGTGTGTTGGAATCTTACTGGCTTCTCTCATTTCCTCTTTTTCTCCTCTGTGCAGCTCATTGCTGTGCCAGAATGAATGGCTCATGGTTACAGCACTAGAGTGGAATGCAAATGATGCGAGTTTAAATCTCTAGCTATGTCAAAGGCTTCTCTATGACAGTGCTTCACAGTTCTGTGATTCCTGCCTGTACTTCCAGATACAAACAGTATCTAAAAGTATGACCTTCTCTCACATTCTTTTTGTCTGTTTAGACAATCATAGTGCAGCCTCTCTGGATATTAGAAACACTTTCACTTTGTTTGCTTGAACAAAGTGCCTCCTGTTTGTGTTGAAGTGATACAGGTTAACACTTTGAACAAGAAAAGAAGATAAGCATTTGGTGTACTAATTTCAGGAGCAACTGTTTTCAGTAGCCTGGAACCCTTCTGCAGTATATTGATGTTTCAATTTGCACAGAGCAGCAGCTGCCCTTAATGATAAAGAAAAGAGACTGCTCTGCTCTGCTCCGTGATGATTTGACATGGCAGCAGTAGACTTGCAGAATGTGACATGACAACTTGAAATAATGATATGTAGACACGGTGCCACAGACGTGTCATGAAATAACATAAATTTCTGAAAATGATAGGAAGAGAAAACATCTTCAGAGCAAAAATATTGACACAAAAAGTTGTCGCTTAACACATTTGAGCTTGAGGGGAATGTGGCAGTGAAAGCAATTCCTACTAGAAACAGTTTAATTGGTGCTTTTTAATTGGGTTTCTTGAAATTAATGCCATCATCAGTAGATTCTAACTTGTCAGATGTGAAAGTAGGTGATTTTCTAGCACCTGCAAAATCTTTCATAAGAAACTTTTTCTGGGACTGGAGATGAACCATGCTTCAGAGGTCGTGGAGGCTATGTCTGCATTGTACACCTCAGCAGGACCACATCTATAGAGCAGAATGGTTCTGAAGGTCTAGCCCCAACAATACACACGCTTCAGGGGCTTTTACCTCAGGTAGCTGTAACCTGGCCCCATGATTTGTGGGTCACCAGTTGGAGGGAGAACATTATGTAAAATCCTGGAATGCATTTTCCAAGCTAATTTTATCCCAAATTAAAATTAAGTTCTCCAAGCACAGGCAGTTGTGATGAGAACCACAGCCCAGCAAGTGGAGACAAGCAGGAGAGTGTCTTCAGAAGCACACACTCAATCCAGAGTAAAGCACTGATGCACTCGTATTCAAAGACATTTGTGTTTTCTGAGTGCTCCCAACAGATGAGCAAAGTTGTTTATTCAAACAATCAGATTAATCCTGCTGGAAGTAAGAGCATTACCATCATGATGATTAGAACTGGATCAGTGGATGATCCTTTTATGCAGGAGCTTCCTTTAGCCTTCAGGACTTCACTGGTTCAAAGAAAATGAAAATTGTTTCTGAATCTTCTCTGATGTTGAGTAAAGAAAGAACCAAAGCCTAACTTCTTTGAATTATTTCCATTAGTATCATTGTGGCTCCTCAGACACCGCTGGACAAACATTTGTATTAGTCTCTACTCTGAACTTCTATCCCCTCCTTACTGCTCTCTTCAGCCTTCTCTTTGGCTAAGGGAAGAGACTATGCTTCATTCTTCTGTGTAGGCTTCTGCTGAACAAAAGCAATTGACTCTGAAAGTCGTACTCTGACATCAAACCCTTGGACTGTTCAAAGCGTTGCTCCAGGTTTTAGATGTGAGGCTTCTACTGAATTTAATTGGAGCTGTGCCACTGCACCAAAGCTTTCAAGATGCACACCCTGAAATATTCATGTTGCCTTTCTCTTCCCTTTCTCTTAGCCACATTTGTTAAAGCTTAAAGAAAATGGCTTCCTCTTATTGTAGGTGCAAATTTGTGCCTGCATAGTCTATGAAGACATTAGCATTTAGACATCGAACAACCTTGATTTGTATGCACTAGTCACTTGGTAAACAGCTGAAGTGGTTGCATATATGCTGTCAGTTAATTCTGTCTGCAAAAAAGGATTCCTTTTTTTTTTTTTTTTAAATCAAGCCCTATCAGGTATCTTCTGTTACTTGCACACTTGCACATAAAATACTTTCAGCTCTAGCATTTCAGCAGTTCCCTTGTCCAGTTAGAAATTTTCCATTGCAGGTGTGTTTGCTCTCAGTTTGCAGAATCCCAAGGTTATTCAAAGCTTGCTTTCCTTTCAACAGGAGAATATAATACAAGATAGAAGTGTGGCTCTAAAATATGGACGCATTGCCTGAGTTTGTGGAAGGTCTGGGGGCAGATGAGTTTTCAGATGAGTGTCTGAGAGGAAAGGTATGTGAATGCTAGCCACAAGGGGATTATAGCATAACACAGTGTGATGTAGTAAGGATGATATCATTAAGGTTGGAAAAGAGCTGCTAAAATCATCTAGTCCAGCCATCAAGCCATGCCCACTAACACGTCAGTTGGTGTGACATGTACCTTTGCTTGAACACCTCCAGGGTTGGTGATTCCCCACCTCCCTGGGCAGCCTGTGCCAATGCATCACTTCTCTTTCTAAGAAGAAATTGCTCTCCCAGTTTTTATAGGGAAAAGTCCAGGTTCCAGAATGCACCTTTCTGGTTGCCATCTCTCTGCTGATGTGCTGCCTGGCCTTCATTCAGTAAGTTGTCTCATTCTGCTCATCAGTAAAATGAGTAGAAGATGAAAAGTAAGAATAACGTAGAATAACTGGTCAGTGGCAAGAAAAAAAGAGACTCTTTCATGGCATTCACCATTCTATGGAGCTGCTGAACTTGACACTAAAAGTACGTATGTTGCTGTACTTTATAATTTCCTGCTTGTTAGCTGTGCTGGATTAACTGACCACATGCATAGCCCTAATCTGTTGCAAATACAAAGTAAATTTCTTTATCTTAAAATACCATGAAGGCAAGCTGGCTGATAAGAAGAAAATCAGAAAGATCTGATTACTCCTTTGTTTGTAATTGCTGGTCCACACCCATAATTAATGCTTCTGGGCTGATCTGAGGCCTTCAGAAGCAAAGCACATTAAGGAAACTTGTACTTTAGTTTGTTGTTGCCGAGCGTTGTAAAACCCTTTGCATGAACAAACTTCAGAAATACCATTTTATCCTTCAGCTTGGCAAAGATTTGCCTCATCAGCAAGGTGTTGCTATTTTAGCTGCCTCTCTTTCTAATTGAATTTGGGATATAACAGAATCATCACTAGCAGCACTGCGAACCTTTCCCCGTTTGCTTTGGATAATTTTGTCTCACTGCTGCAGGGTTTTTTGTTGGTTTTTTTTTTTTTTTTTTGCATACTTTTGGGAATACCCGGGGAAAAATGCAAATTGTGACATAGAATTGCTTAGCTCTCCATAACAACTGACAAGATCTGAGTACATTCCCTGTGTCTATCTCTGGCTGCTTCTGATTTCGCTTGTCATGTGTTTAGATTGGCAATTCTTTTGTATAGATAGACCTGTAGTGTTAATATCCTGCTTTGATGATGTTATTCTTTGGGAATATTAATGAGTGGCTTCTGTATGTAGCATATTTAAAACCTTCTATTGCTGTTTTTTTTGTTGTTGTTTTTTGTTTTTTTACTGGTGAAAGAGCACTGCTGACAGCCCTTTGGGTAAAAAGTGTTTAATGTAGACCGTGCATTTTAATTAGCAAATAAATACATAGATAAGGATGAAACATTTGTTTTGCTCAAGCAAACCATGAGAACATCAGGCCCGTAGGTAGCTTAGTTTAACTCCAGAGAGATTACATTCATATCTCCTGTCTAAATCTTGGAAATGCCTTTCTGATAGAAGCACTACAAATTAAGGCAAGATAGAGGTGTCTTCTCTGCTGGAGGTTTAATGTCCTTTGTGCTGCACCATATTAAGGTGTCCTATACAATAGGGGAAGAAAAAGCAGAACTAAAGAAAGTGCAGGATGATCTATGATACGCAGCATATTTATATGGTTTAATAATCAAAAATCAATTTTCTGTCTGACCTTCTGGGTATTAGAAGATATTCTTCCTGCACTATACTTGGCACTCCCTGATGCCGGGGCTGAAAGTGGCTTTTGGAGTTATATTGGTTTTTAGCTCATTGAAAAGTGGAGAGCTTTATAATATTCCTCTTCTCTGTGAGGCACAAGTGAGTTCTGCAGCAGCCACCTCTCTTCATCCAGAGGCACGCTGCTGTCACACAGAGAAAATGTATTTGGGAATAAAGAACTTCAATCTTTGGAAGCTGTCACAACTCCAGGTCAACCAGAGCAGAGCTGGGAGTTGAGGTCTCCTCAGTGAGGAGGGAGAGACTTGGAAATACTGGATATTCAAAACTGCTGCCAGAAGGTGGACCTCTGGCACTTGCTATATAGCCAAAGGCTGGTCGGCTGACCTTGCTTTTAATTTACATAACATAGAGTTCCTGTGGCACACAGCAGGTGTGTTTGAGGCTGTAGGTAAGCAGTGACCCTTGGAGGTGGGGCTGTTTTCTGAACCTATAGCAGTCCGGGTACTTAAGCTCTAAGGTAGTTGTCACTGCTTCTCAGGAGGAGTAACTCGGAAGTGGGAAGAAATTAAGGCAGTATGTGGGTCTGGAAATATGTTCTGCTGTAAATTGTTTTCTTAGTTGCTGCAGTGTTCTCTCTCTGCAGTCCTCTCTGAAGCCCGGGTTACAGAAATTGCTATGTTCAGATATGAACAAGGTTTGTTTTTTGAGAACATCGGGGTGATAAGGGGAAGGTGCTGCTCATGCAGAGCTCCTTGTCGAGTTCCCACTCATTTCCACAGTTTTCTAACGAGGTCATTAGCCAAGGAACAAGGAAATCTGTGTGATTTGTTTGAGATCAAATGGAAGGGATAAAAACTAATTGGAAGAAGGGATAAAAACTAAACCAGAGGAGGTTCCCAGTAAGAAGGCTAAGTCAAGGATGCTGCCTCTTCCCTTCGTCTTTAAGAAGCAGCTGGACTTGCTAGTGCCAAAGCAGAGTGAGTGAATGACAGAGAGAAAACAGTGAGATTTTTCTAAATGTCTGCCTGAGACCATTGTCTGCACAGCTTGTATAAAGCTGCTTGTTAGGTGGGAAATAAAGGAATCCAGTGCAGTGCTCATCATGTAGAATCTGGTTTTGTGCTGTGACAAATAGCATACAGACCCAACACCGCCCATTGTTTTGCTTCAAGAGGAGGTTTAATATGGCACAAAACTTGACTGAGATCCTCTACTATCAGAATAAACTCACGTGGATTTATTGTGTTACAGCATTCAGTGAAGCAAAACAGTTCTGAAAGGCATTGTCTCCAACTGAATGCAAGATTAATTCAATTTCCAGACCTAAGACAGATCCTTTAGTATTATGAAGACCCAAATGAGAGAAAGATGGTGTCTGCTCTCTAGGTTGTGCACTGATCTGGACTGCTCTAATAAATCTCTCTCCTACATTGGTATATTTAAAGCAAAACAGGCAGGCTAGCAGTCCAAACCATTAAGTAGGTCTGTCTGTTCCAGATGAGGATCCCCCACGATATGAGGTCTGGAGCTCTCCCATCAGCTCTGCCTCCCAAACCAACAGCTGTGCTGATGCTACCACAGAAAAGAACCTTTGAGATGCTTTGAAAAGCAAGTACCAGTGAGCATCAAGTGACCACCATCGCATGCAATTATGGCACATTATGGGCACGTTTGTTAAAGAGAATGTAAGGTGGAACAGCTTCCCGCTTCCTAAGGAGGAAGACTTTTGTAGAGGCTTCAACCATTCTCTGATCTTTTCAGAAATAAGTCAGTGCTGTCTCCAACCTAATTACTAGTGTAAAAGACAATTTATCACTTACTAAAGCTTTGATTGCTTTTTCAGCCTTGCGTGGCCTCTTGGTTAGTAGATGGAATTGTGTACCAGATTTTTTTTTTAAAGGGAGATTTAAAAGAAAGAAAAGGGCTGAAAATTCAACTCCCAATTCTATGCCTGAGTGTCTGTCCAATGTTTTTAATATTTTCTAAAATGTAATCTCAAAGCAGTTCCCCTTCAGGAATCAAGGAAAGTAAAATCTCATTTAAGAAGTCCATCTTCAGGTTCATATTTTTTAAAAAAGATACTGCCCCAGAGAGTGAAGATGCAGATTCCCATAGCCTGAAATGCAAGAGTCAGCAGGAGAGATCATTCACTTGAAAAATATCTGAGAGTTACGCACACACACAAAAAAATTTGGTGTGCAAAGTTCTATGTTTTTTTTCTCATTTTTATCACTGATTTCCTCCTCTTCTGGATTTTAGATATAAGATGGCTTATTTAGACTTGTATTTTTGCAGATTTAATAATCAGAAGATAACAGGTCATATGTTCTGATAGAAATGACATTGAAAATAAATGTTTAGACTGCTATAGCTGTACTTGCATTTGATTACAGGGAATTAAGTTTCTTCAAAGCAACTGGCTTTCTTTAACTTCTCAGTGTTTCTCATGTAATTAGTGTATTGGTTGCATTAACTCGGTTGACAGACGATATTACTGATATTATCAGCTTTCACTAGTGTATACAAAGCTCTATTAATTCCTTGTTTGCTTATGAACCGTTTTGTCAACAAAGAAATTGGTGGGCAAATGTGGAACGTGTGTCATGGCAGTGTTGTTCGCTTTGCTTATCAGTAAGTAACAAACTTATGGCAAATGAATAGGAGCAACAAGGGAGCAGGTGGGTCTTAAGGGTTTCTTTTGCCACTGTTGGCACGTTGTTATGTTGCTAAGTTACAGGAGCTTCTGGTTTCCACTTTAGAGAGTAGAAGTTATTTTTAAATGTATAATGAACACCGAACCAGGGGCTCCCAAAGCTGTTCTGGAAGTGGCTGTGATACATGGGGACTGTGAACGTGTGCTGAGGCTGACAGTGCAAAGCACAGGTCTGATACAAAACCGCTCCCTGCTGCTGCATTACGATTACAAAGATCTGTGTGTGTTACTTGTTTTTATAAAATACAGCAAAATAGCAGACAGCACTAATTAACAGCTGTATTGGATGGTATGTGCCTGAGACACCGGTTACATGCTGAATGTGCTTGTTTCTCTGAGGATGTAGGGATGATGATATCTGCCCGTAAAACTTCCAAATTAACCTTTCTGAAGAGACTATTCCAAGGAAGTATTTCCTTATTGGAAACATAGTTCTTTGCATCCCCAGTCAAGCATTTGTATTCTTCATATTCATAGAATCACATCAGAATCACAGAATGGTTTGGGTTGGAAGGGACCTTTAAGACCACTGAGTTCCAACCCCCTGCTACAGGCAGCAACACCTCCCTCTAGACCATGTTGCTCAAAGCCCCATCCAGCCTGGCCTTGAATGCTTCCAGGGAGAGGGCAACCACAACTACACTGTGCAACCAGTTCCAGTGTCTCACTACCCTCACAGTAAATAATTTCTTCTTAATATCTAGTCTAAATCTACCTTCTTTCAGTTTAAAACTCCAGCAATGGAGATACCAAAACAGCAACTTTCTAGAGTAGGAATTTTGAATGAGAAGTCACTCAGCATGATTTGGTGCTTCAGGAAAGGGAACAGCAAAGGAGAACCAGGTGGTATGACTTGGGTCCAGCATCATGACAAAGATTGTGGTTTTGGAGTGAAAAATGGAATCAACATTTGTAGTAGAACTAGAAAAACTGAGCAGATTTCTATTAATATTCCAGTTGGTGAGAGAGGAAAACATTTTTGTGCTGGTTAGAAGTTATACACTGCCATCTGTTGCTGGGCAGTGCAAGCCCTTTACAAGGGCTGAAGTTCAGCTCTGCTTGGCCTTGGGTACCACCATTCCTTTAGCACAGGTTTCCAGGGCGCTTGTGGAGGAAGCATATGACTCAGAGCTGCTGGGAGACATGGGGGGTGGACTGAGTCCAGGGAGAGGAGCATGAGGTAGCTCAGTGCAGCAAATTGCTAAGTAATGTGCTTTGGCACTGAGTGGTCTGTATGAGAGCCATGATGAGCCAGGGAAGTGGCTGCCCAGTGCCAGCTGCTGCCCAGGACGGAAAATCAAGGGAGATGTGGTGAGTTTACAGAAGATGGGATTTCCTATGCTTTAGCTTTTAGTTTTTATTAGCTAACAATTTCCAGGTGTAGAGATTACCCAACCTTGGCAAGTAGTGTATTGAGTTAGCATCAGTAGGCCTCAGCACGGGAGGAGGTGAGACTTCCACTGTATGTTCTCTGGGTTCTGCTGCCAGAAGTCAAGTTATTCTTCTCCTTTTCCAGTTGAAATGTATCCTGTAGGAGACTTTTTAAAGAAGTTGTATATATTTTAAAGAGTTCATAAAGTTCTTTCAGCCTTGCTCCCAACAGAATCCATAGGCATCCCATTACTGCTGAAGGTATTTCCACGCGAGCATAAGGAATGCTCTAATTCATGCAAGTGAATGCTCTTCTCTACTGGTTGGAAAGCTGATAAAAGACTTCCATTGTTATTTCTGGAAACCTCAGTTTTCTATCACTCAATTGTCTAAATTCTAGATTCTTATGTATAGGAGAAGAAAGTACGTGAAGCCTCAGAGACCCGGCTGGGGAGAAGCAGCAAGCCCTGGGACACCTGTCTAAGGGAAAAACAAGAATAGCTGTAAAGATGACATTAGTACGAAGTGTTTCTTTTGCAGCTGGTACAGGCATAGACTGACTCGCACACAGACTACCTGCGGCACTTCTCCCTTTGTGCCCTGGGAGCCTGCTGGGATGCCTGATTCATCCCTGCGAGCAGCGACAGAACCATCAGGCTCTGAAAAACGGATTTGAAAGGGGTTTCAGTCGTTGTCGCAGCATGGCACCCTTCAGGACTGCTGGCCCTCTGAAGAAATTGTCATAATTGTGCCTTGGCTTCTGAAAGGAGGCTGTGCTGAGTTTCCAGCCTCCCCTGGGATCTGGGTTCCTTATGCATGACATGGCCTCAGAGACCTCCTTTCTTCTGAGAACAGATGAAGTCAACAGGGGCTCTGCAGAAACGGGCTTTTGAAGGAGTTGAAGAATGTAATGGGGAGCAGGAAACTTTCAGCATGTTTTAAAACCTGCTTCTTTACTCTGAGAGGGTTACATCCATTCTCAAAACTTATAGGAAAGATTCCAAAGGTGCGGAGTGAGGATGTGGTCAAGTCTCTGTTCTCTGCTCAAAATAGCCAGGGTTGTTACAAATCAAACTAAGAGTGGCAGGATGCAGTGGTGTTGCCGTGAATGAAACACAGGGAGAGCCAGACCTATCTCTGTTTGTTTGTTTTAAATTCCTTATTGTTGTTATTTGCATAGAAGAGAGAAATTTCTGCAGGCCTGGCCATAGAGGCTTATTAAATGTGAGCCATGGCTCTGTATTCCCAGTGATTCACGAGCAGTCCCAACTCAGAGCCTCTGCCATCTGTACCCAGGCAGGGCTGTGGTGAGCAGTGCTGCACAGTGGCTCCAGCAGCCAGCCGGAATGCTGTGAGTGCTGGGGAGGCAAGGCAAAGGAATGATTATTCACTGGTTTTCACAATAAGGGAATTAGGGAGCATCCAAATCACACAGCAGGTTAAAAACTCAGAAGCAGCATTATTTCCATATAGTACAGAACTAAACTGTGATTTGGTGGGGATAAAAGGTTTGGATGCCTTCCAAAAACCTATTGAGAAACGTTATGGAAGGAAAGGGCTCTGACTAGTGAGCACAGAGATGTGAGTGGTAACTTCTCCTGCTTCCTAACCTTGGAAGGATCAGTGTAGACCTTTTATCTATGCGTCTGCAGCTGATGACTGTCAGGTCAGACCTCAACTGCACGTAACCAGCAAGACAAAGTAAAACACATTAGCTTCAACCTAATGGAAGAGGTTAAGATAAACAAATCTTCATCTTTGTCATGAGTTAAACCATGCACACAAGAAGTTTCTGCCAATCAACCAATGCTGGTAGCTCATTTTGCTGCAATAGCTTGATTGTACTTTTGAGCCCTTGGGCTACTCAGTTTACTGCAAGGATCTTTGGTGCTGAGCTTGTACCTCCTCTTTGTTTTTCAGCAAGTACTTCCACTGGGATTTATGTTCTTCCTTCACCTACAATTCCTTTGACATTTGTTTGAATGACATCTCAAATCCAGTGTCAAGGCACAGAAATGAGTACATCTTGTAGTTCTTGACCTTTTTTGGAACCTCGCTGGGAACGGCCTTGGAGCTGTTTCCCCTGGAGTATGCTGACCTGTTTGTATCTGTGCCAGATACCTGGGAGGTGCCAAGACTCTGGTTTTGCACCTTTGGAAGAAGCAAAGGTCTGTGCTCATGGAGGGTTAATTATTGTTTTGCTTAAAGAAGCATTCGGCTGCCCTTAGGTATAGGAATTTGTTTAAGCCTTATCTGCATAATTATCATGTTTATTGCTCAACACAGCTGGATGGATATGAAGAGTATGCAGTTTTTGATACCCGCTTTATGTCAGAACCATTACAAGGCAAAATGTTCATCTCTTACAGCCCCTGCAAAGAGGCTGAAGTAATAGCTAGGTTTCTGACTTTAAAAACAGATCCTAGGAACGAATTTATTGGGCATATTTACATACTTCTGATGCTAAAGGTTTTCTGTCCTTTATGAAAATGTGTGCTGTTGTGATGAACAGCCAGGGTTTTGAAGGGTGATTGGTGACCCAAGGTACTTGGCTTAATAGACTCAAATTGCGGAGAGGAGGGGATTGCATGCTGTGAAAGGCATTCACCTCTGTCAGGGACTGCTGTTGAGCACCTGAAACCCCCACTTGTCTTCAGCAGTCTTAGCCATTTCTAACATCGTTGCTGTGCAGAGATTTATCATAGGAATTGTGGAGTAGCCAGGAAAATGTAAAAAGTAGTCTATGATTTTTGAAATCCCTTTGCAAGATGACTGCTGCCCTATTTGAAAGCATTGCATGTTGTGCCTTTTACAGGCAAACTTTGATGAGGCAACAGTGGGTATTTCTGTTTTTATAATACAGTGCAAGCATCTGAATGTTTCAACTTTGACTCATTCATTAGAGAGTGCTTACTATTCCAAAAAAACTGAATTACTGCAGTAAGCAGCACACTGCAGTCTGAAAGCTTCCCAGTCCTGCCTGCAGTGCACAGAAGCCCTGCAAGTACCTGCATCGCACAACCCTGGGGCAGCAGTTGCCTCATGCTGCTGTGTCTGTGATCTGGAATAGCACCTGAAAATGGATACAAGATGCACACAAATGCAAGCGAAGGCAGGGCAGGGGTCTGCTGCATCATCATGCCCCTAAAAGCCCATGTTCTGTTAGAAGTGTTAATGGGGTGCTGATGTTATCGTCAGATAGTATCTGATCTCAGCAACTGGTTTATGGAATGAGGAGATACAGAAGAAATAGCTTTTCAGTTACTGCCATCTCCATCAGAAATGAGAGCTATTTAATTTTAAATCCTCACTGAATGTGGTGAGAGCAGATACCAGCCAGTCTGTTGTCTTTAGCTGGAGCGTTAGCTAATTCTATTCTGTTTGTTTGTTCGTTATACAAACGTATGAAGATGAATACCAGTGTGGTGATGGGATAGAACTTTTTGCATAAAAGCCAGAATAGAGAGGAAGGAGGTGAATACCCATCGGCTATGAGTTTTCTCCTTCGCTCCGGTAATCGCATTGTGTTCCACAGATGATAAATTACCCACTGCCATTTTTCAGTGGGAGACATCTCTTCCCATACTAACATCCTGCCCCTGCTCCTCAGTTACCCAGCTATCTTCTTCCTTTGGGTCTGATCAATATCTCTAGTCAGACAAATTGCTTTTGACTTGCTTGCTCTGAAGAAAAGATGTGTGTAACTTCCAACTACGTGAGCTGTTCTCGTAAAAGTTGTATTATTTCCACATGCAAACACTGTCTGGGGATCAACTTTGTCCCTACAAAATAGTAGGATCATTATGAACTGATGACCATGGTACAAAATACTCATCAAACTAAAAGGCTGTTTAGCAGGAGGTAATGCATGTCTGTAAATCCCTTTGGAAATGAAAAGAAATCCTGGGCAACAGCATAGAAACTGACTTGCCCTTTATCTTACAGCTTGTGAAATCTGGGAGATGAATATAGAAAGTATTTGATTATTGTTATCCCTCCAGAATGCTTTTCCAACACAAAGCTGTGTCAGAACTGAGTTGTTTAATCTCCTTTCTCATTTTTGCTTTACAGATTTACAGATCAGCACAAAGTGTGAATAAAGTGTCAGGTAGGCTAGGAGATCAGTGTCAAAATCAGGAGTTCTGAATATGAGCTGTGAACTTGGGAGCTGAAGGGTAAGCACTCACGTGAAATGAGAATGTAAGGCTTTTAGTTGCCCCTGGTCACTGCCAGCTGCTGGCCATGGCTAGGAAAGTTCTCTGGGTTTGCACATGAGGAGCAGAGGGCTTATGGGCCTGCTGAGGTGCCCGTGTTTGCTGCAAAAGTGGCAAATCAGAGTTCTCAGAAGTAGCTTATATATCTGACATGGAACTTGAACAAGGTCTACAAACACACGACCAAGTCAATCGTTTGAAAATTTTTGATTTTTTTTCATGATTTTTTTCAGTTGTCTTTTCCTTCCAATCTGAATCACAGATTTGCCTGCTGTTATTACAATTCCAAGGTTTTGAGAACTGAAGAGAGTGAGATGGTTCCGTTAGTTGTAGCAGACCAATCGTGTCACAAAGAATGATGGTACATTAAGAGACTTAATATTTAACAAAACTCTTATTTTCTGCTCACTTGTTAAATTACCAACACTGTGCTTCTGAGATATTGACTAGCTTAAAGGAGTCTCCAGTTTCTTGTAGAAACTTCCTCCCTTTTGTGGCTATACTCTGCTGCATTTACTGACCAAAGATTGAACCACCCTTTCTGTAGGTGATCTATGCAGCATAGGACCCCAAATAGGAAAGAGTGAGACTTGGCTCACTCCCTTGTTGAGCAGTGGCTTATGAGATCTCATTGGAATGAAAGGAACCCTGAGGAGTGAGCTGGAGGAGCTGCTCCTTAGCTTGCTTTCATTTTGTTTCTTGATATACACTTTGCCTTGTCTTTTGAAGAGCAGTGATCTGTGGAAGCTCTCACTTGGGAACCTTCCTTGTCCGGGATGGTTGTTGTATTTTAGTGCATTTAGTGTATTTTAGATGGGAGACTCCATGAAAGTGTGTCACTTGAACCTCTCGTGCTCTGGATCCTGATGATAGGTTCTGCAATTCCTTGTGAGAATGTCATGGATGTGGGTGAAAGAAGGGCCAGAGTATTTGGCTAGGTCAGAGTGAAAGAGAAATATGGAAGGTAAGAAAAGTTCACAAAAGTTCCATCTTGACAAAAAAAAAAAAGACTGGTTTCCTGGGGGATATTGAGGGATAAATTACTGATACCCTTAAGGCATGCTCCTTAGTAACTACATTCACAAATAGATCTTCCTCCTTCCCTTTAAAGCCTAGCACTACAATTCTCTGACAACTTGCATTACGTTCAGCAAGACCATGTAGTATTACATCATGTCATGTTTTCTTTCTTTCCCCACTGCCTGCTGCTAACTGGAGGTGACATTACATGAGTGAGCTAATGTAACTAAAGTAGCTGTGATGGTGTGGGCTTTCAGCTGAACTGATGTTGAGAGGCTGAAAAAGACTAAAGAAAAGAGAAAAGTATCCTCTCTGGAAAGCACAGGAAGTTTGCAAGCATGGACAAGACTCAGAATTTGAAGTAGTCGTTGCTGAGTTCTGAGCTGAGATTTCAGCTTTTATTTTTTGGTTGGAAAACTTATCACAAATTATTTCTGGCTTTTCAGGATTTATTATCAGAAAGCATTTGGCAGTGGCTTATAGAGCATTCTTAGTGTTTGGTTTATTTGCTCTTTGTGGTGGTTAGTCACTGAAGGCATGTGTTATCATTTCTGCACCTTGGTCAGCTAAAAATGAACAATAAATAAATGTGGGACTTGGGGATATTTTTGCTAATTGCAAGCTTCCTATTAAGGAAGCACTTATGACCTGTGGTGGTTGAATCTAACAGAAAAAGGCCCTCAGGAAGAATTTGCTGGTGCTGTTATCAAAAATAATTTGAAATCTTTGTGTGTGTGTGTGTGTGTGTTAATTCCAATAGCTTTTGGGGGAGGCAACAGCACAACGGGTTCTTCAGCATAGCAATCTACTAACTTCTCCTCCAGGAGCAATATCTCCCCATGCTATTATTCACACAACTCCAGGTGCAGCAGCCCCAGGCAGTAGGGCCCTCTGTGATGCTGGAGTTTTGTAGTTGTCTGATGGATGCTAACCTGCACTCAGGTGCTGAGCCCCAGGCCTCGCTCCAGAATAACCAAGAGTCCAACTGCTCTCATCTGCTTGATGCAGGACAGAGAATCTGAATGTCTCCTTGACTGAGCAGTGTTGGGATATGTTACATTCCTCTGCTGGATCAAGGAATATTTGTTTATATTAAATAATAAAATCAATCTGTTAGGAGTTAGATGTTTATCTACAGGGAGGCAGTGTAAATCTCAGCTCATTTAATGGAGTGCTGATGTGGAAAACCAGCATTTGGTCATTTTGGAGTGGTTGAATCTGTATTATTTGACCACAGTATCTCTATTAGATATGAGAAATCTTTCTTACTTAAGGGCTTGTCTAAGCTGATATATCTCCAAGAAATTTTGGATCACAAAGTCTTCTAATAAAAAACCCATACTCCTTTTATGTTAAAGAATAAATTTCCTTAGATCTCTCTTTATTTTGAATTTGTCTTGCTTTTTGCCTTTTTATTGCACTCCTCCATTTAGGCGCTGTTACATGGAGAACACCTTCAATTTCAGACATCTTGCTTTGTGTTGGTTAATACATTCCTGATGAAGAACAACAAAATAGATACGAGTCCAAATAATTATGCAGAAAAATTAAGACCATTGCGTGGTATATGAGTAATGAACAGTTATTCAATAGGAGAAAGTGAAGGAGATCTTAAAAGTCCCTACAAAATACAAACGGTTGGGAAGAAATAATTATTTACAGATAGAAAGTATAAGGGAGAATAACGATATGAACCAAAAGGCAACTTGGTTCAGCCATCAGACAGACTTCTGACGGTGAGATGCGCTGCGTTAGGCGATGATCTCCCTGGGCATGTGGCAGTACTTCAGTGTCTGGCACATTTAAAACTAGATCAGACAAGACACTGAAAAACGTGTAGTAAGGAACAGCCCCATGGCAGCAGGAAGATGAAGGGGAAGACTCAAGTGGTTGCTATGAGTCTCCAGATCCCACGCTATTGTCCCACATATACAGAGCCTAGGAAAAGGGAGATTGTTTCTGTATTCATTCTGAAATTTGACTACGCCATCTGTATAAAAGATATTTTCCTTATAAAAATTCTTAAAATTTCGTCTCAGGAAGATTCAAATGAAAGAACGCTTCGTATCTCCTTTTGTCTTAAGACTGAGAATAAGGAATAAGCAGTATGGAAAAAATTAAAAACCAAACAGCGTTGTGTCAGATAGATAATAGAACCAGAGCCTGGAGGTGTCTCAATTGTTTGAAGCTCAATAGAATTTACATTTATAAAGTAGCAACAACAATAACAAGCATGAAGTAGCAGTTATCTGGGTTCCCCTCCAATACGAGAAACTTTCAAAACTTTATTTTAAAAAATAAATTAGAGCTAAGCTAGAAAGCTGTTCTCATTCCTTCTGTGCTCCTTAGGGGTCAGAAAGAGCATTTAGGTGCTTTTGTAAAGCAAATGCTTGATTTGGATTAAGGGGATGTTCCGTGCTTCTGTGGGTGTTTGAGTTGTTTGTCCCTATGAAGGTGCAGCAGAGCAACCCTCACTCTCTGGTGCAGGAGTCCCATGTGGCATCTGACAGCCAACCCAATTGGGGCACGGAGGTGCAGAGCAGCCGTGTATGTTGGCTCTGGTGGCTGAAGTGCTTTAGTGAGGAAATGGAGAACGGCAAAGTACAGCAGCCTGTCAATCTTCAGGATGTATGAATAGGTGATTTCTCAGGAAACTGCTAAACTCAGCCTTCAGCTTTTGTATTTTCCACCACCTTCCTCCTGAAAGAGGACTCGTTTGGCAGTATGGCTCATGACATATGAGAGAACTGAGTGACTTGCCCAAGGCTGTGCTGAGTTTACAGCTTGGGCAGGATACAAATCCTGACCTTGTGTCCTGGTTCTTCTGCTTCACCTCTGATCTGGTGGCTGGAATTTCCCTGTTCATTGCAGAGGAGGTGAATTAGATGATCTTTAAGGGTCCCCTACAACTTGAATGATTCTATGAATTTGCTGAACCTTAGGCCAGTGGTAAATATCTCCTTGTGTCCACTGAATGGCGTAATGGGAATGGCTTGCTCCAGGCTCACCCCACTGTAATACTCCAAATTCCCTTGAGCCCCTGGCTCCCATTTCTTCTCTGTCCCGCCTTCTCTAAACCTTCTCCTAATAAAATCTATGGAAGACATTAAAGCGCTCACTGAAGAGCTTTATGGTCCTCTCTCTGCCATCCAGTTGCTCAGTAACTGTGATTTCAGTCATTTATTTCTGGCTACAGGATCATTAAAATGGATAAGGGATCAGGATATGCCCCCCTTCCTCCCGCCCTTTTCATTTTTCTTCTCTCTTTCACCCACTCTAGAGATGAATTCATGTTATCTCACTTAAAGAGAATGTCTCCACCTCCCTTCTAGGTCAGCAAGACCTGTGAGAGACTAGACAGCAAGTTGGGTGCTATCTGGTCCCAGCCTGCTGCCACACGAGTCAAACAGAGCTGCCACTCTCATGACTGATGCATCGTTTCAGGCAAAGGTGATTGAATCAGCGCAGTATTTTGTTGAATGTAAATGCTGCGACTTAACCTTATTTTAACCTTTGCATAACTGTAGAGAGCGGCTGGTTTGAAGAGATCCCGGGGGGGTGTTAAAAACAGTCCATGTGGGAGAGTTCATTTTATAAACATGAACTGTACAGACAGTGTGCTAGGAAACTGTATAAATTATTTAGCAATAAACGGCGTTTGCGATTTTAGGAGAGTGTTGCAGATTGATCAGCTGACTTTGGAAAGGTCGGCAGCCGTGGCTTAATTGCTGAAGGGCCCACACTAATGACCTCCCTGGTGCACACAGTTCTGCAGCACACGTACGGGCAGGAGTGGCATCCCCCCGAAGCAGCCGTGCTGATGCTGTTAGAACAAGCTACCTGAGGTTTGATTCTTAAATCTGGCTACCAGACAGCCCTGTAGTTGTCGTTTGAATCTAAAAGAGACTCACAGAGCTCTTGTGCAGGCCCTGTAAATCACAACTCCAGGCTATACAGAGAACTTTGGAAACTCTTTGATTTTAATTTGAGATTTGGGCAAACGCTTTCAGGGCTTGAGAAGGGTTTTAGGCGTGACTTTCACCGATTTTAGCAATAAAGTTTGAGAGATGCTGATTAGAAAGTGATAGACATTTGAGGAGGCTGTACAGTTCAGTAATTTTGGAAGTTGTGACTTGGTCGTTTCCATGTTGCTGACTCTCAGATTTGAGTTTTGCTGAGTGGCGAGTTCTGATTTTGCCAAGTGGTGACCTACAAAATCAGAGTTGTGTTATAACTTGCTGAGAGCCAGAGATATGCGAAGTGCTTGGGTTTCTCAGAGGCAGCAATAAAGAGCTTCTGTTAACACTCTTAAACTTGCTTCTAAAACCAGCCTCAGCTCGTTATGTTAACAAAAATATAGAGAACCGTACATCACCTCCAGATAGGTGAGGAACCATCTTAGCTCTTTTTAGGAGAGTAGCTCTTGCTGGAGAGCTTCTGTCCTCAGCTGCTAATGAGAAAGGAAATACCTGCAATGATTCCAATGGATACTGGGCTTCATAGGAATCTTCTGTGTTTTCTATGCTTTTAGTCTGACTTGTTAATTAGGAGGTAGCTAGCTGAGTTTCAGACCATTTATCATTCAAGACCTTATGACAAACCATAGCTAATGCAAACAAATCTTAAACGTTGCTCCAGAATTTCTCTTGAAAATATCCATTTTGAGAACACAGGTGAGCAGGGAGCATCCAGGGATAGAGAGCAATGAAGTTCATAAATGGCCCTGATGTCAGGCAAATGAAGTGGATCATCCAATTATTTTCAATTACAATTCCAATCCTTTCTTTAATGTTTTCCTACACTGATATCTGTGTTAGTAATGTAGCCAACTCTGGCTTTATGATCTCCCTTGTTTCAACGTGCTGTGCTTAATTACTTCGCCTCCATAACAAACAGACATTCTGAACAATTAGACAATAATATGAAAGCAGGATAGGAAAATAGCTCAAGATACTTTCATTTTAATTATGCTGATAGTGCACCCCACGGTTTTGAATCAATGCTGGAATAATGTTCTTTTGATAGTCTTCAATAATTTTAAACGAGATCTAATAAATTTGTATTTTTTATGTGAAAATTAGAAGGAAAAATCCCTTGTTGTTGATTTTATTTTCAATTGAAAATCACAACTCCCATGATTTGTACACTTATGTTCTAATTGGATGTCCACCCCCATTGAATGAATCACTTAAACACCTTAATTACTATACCAGAAGGGAACATACTTTGAGTGTATATTTAGGGCTTTCCTGAGTTACTGCTCTGCTGAAGAAAAGCAGTCCTTTTGCATTTTAGAAACTGATGAAAGCTGAAGAATTTAGTTTATTTTCCTATAAACGACTTCAAATTTCTCTGTGTAACTTTTTAGAAACACAAATAAGCTGGCAATAAGCAGGGTAGACTCTGCAAGTGGGAAGGAAGAACAGTGTCATGAACGGAATGTCAGCCTGCTTTGTTCATTCAAAATGTATGAAGCTAATTTTGGAAAGGCTGCTCCGGAGCCGTGCTGACACTAACACACCACTTTGTTGTATTGTGCTAAAAGGCCACAGGTGCACATTTAGATTGCTAAATCTTCACCAATGTCACAATGATAAAAGAAACAGTAATCAAACAGCCGGTTTTCCAAGGTGATATGGGGATCAAACAGATTGGTTCCTTTAATAGTAATAGGATTGATATGGAATTACTGTAATTTTAAAAGGGTGAATTTGAAAGCTTTCCTAACGTGAATAAACATTCATGGCACATGGACTCCGTGAGCTGCACATGCAATCTTCCTTTTTTCCTTCTTGAAAAAAGCAATCAGGGCATTTAAAGCTCAGAGGATGTGATGGGAAATCTGTTTCCATTGTTGGGAAATGTTCAAGGTATTTATGGAGATACCTAGGTAGCTGTGTTTTGTTCCTAATGAACTCGGTAAGAGTCACGTCAGCGTACTGCTAAGCTAAGGTTGATTTTGCACATCTTCAACTCCCAGCCTTGTAGAGAAGTGCCTGGAAGTCTCTGCTGCTTCTCTGTCCAAATTCAGCTTTGCAAAATTCAGCACCTCTTGTCCCAGTTTATAAAACCGAAGGCAGAATCTGTCTTTGAAGACCTCAGGTCATGATGAGCACTCTTGGGAATGGCTGGTTTGTTAAGGTTTTTGTGCTGGTAAATCTAGTTCTGAAAGCTCCAACTTAAATTTGCACAGCAGTGTAGAAAAGAAAAGTCTGTGTAAGCTCCTGGTGCCTGTGGGATGCAGTGTGGTTGGCCAGGTTTGAGCTCACACAGCATCCTCCTGCCAGCTGGTTATGCAGCATGAGCTGAGTCTGTATGAGCAATCTATCAGTTTCCATAAGGAGCCAGAAAAATGAATTTTAGTGGGTTCGATTATTACAGAATGGATCTGACTTTAAAAGAAAAAAAAAAAATTCTTTGCTCACTGGGTGATTAATACTTTGAAATTCTTGTTTTCATTTGAGCTTGTAAATGAAGCTTGGTTTGTTGTGCCTATTGAAGTGAGATAGTTCTACACTCACTACTTTAGACTAAAGAACTGTTTTTGCAAATTTTTTAAAAATAATCCCAGCAATGAGTTCACAAATGGACAACCAGTTCTAGAGATTGTGTATAAGCAAGTGCAGGGTGCAAACTTAATTTGAGATTTTTAAAAGCAAGTGAATGATACAGCCTTTGAAAAATAGTCTCAGGAGAGCGTAGAATCATTAAGGTTGGAAAAGATCTTAAGATCATTGAGTCCAACCATCAACCCACCCCGCCATGCCCACTGCCCATGTCCCTCAGTGCCATATATACAAGATTCTTGAGCACCTCCAGAATGGTGATCCTACCACTTCCCTGGGCAGCTGTGCCAGTGCATCACCACTCTTTTGGGGAAGAAATTTCTGCTAATATCCAAGCTGAAATGTGACATTGGATATGAAATAAAGGCGGCTCCAGAATTATTACTCACTCTGGCTGTGCACGCTGAAGCACTCACTGTGCTAGATCAGACTAAAACCAACAGGATTATTTTAGTGCTGCTCAGTATTGTGGTTTGAACTCATTTCTCCAAAATTTAGCATAACAACGCTGGTGACTAGATAGATGTAGCTTGTCAAATGGTTTTACAAACATTAATGAATTGTTTGGTGAATGCAGATGTTAGAAATTCCAGCTGTAGTGTTCTGCTATAATCCTTAGACTGACTTCTCAACCATTCCCTTTGAAGAAAAGTTTTGGAAAAAAAACCAAGGATCTGCTTAGTTTACAGTGATCAGTTAGTCGAGTGCTTCTGCTTTCCAGACTGAATCCTGTTTTCTGCTAAGCAGCAGATAGAGCTGTCTTTGGGGAAAATTATTTGATATCGCCCAAGTTTCTCAACCACAGCATAAGTGAATTGCCTCCTGTAATATGGAATTTTCATGGATAATGTTTGTAGAGTAATTGCAGTGCAATCACTACTCCAGTGCCAAAGATTTGAGTCAGTTTTTATGAATTTTGCAGTAAAAACCCCATTGGGGGTAGTGCAATGAAATTATCTGAAGTGTTTGGGAGAATGATGTGAGGTCAGTTGGTTTGATTTGACTTGATGTGGGCATTCAATATGCTGCACTGTCTGGTACCGGAGAGTTTTCATTTCCAATTTGAAAAGAGGGAAGCCTCTCAGATGGAAAAATTAGTGGGAAGTTGGAACTCAATTACCAGCACTCGTGTTTATCTGGAAAGAAACAAGAATCTGTTGTCCTTTGGATGACTCTGTGTGTCGTGCTCTTCCAGGAAAGAAATAATGACCCATGTCTGGGTCGTTTTTTCATGCTGCATAGTGTATTTTTGACAAGCAGTCATCTTCTGTTCTCGAAAAATCCAGCCTTATCTTTTCACTTGTGGAAAATAGGTTCCTGATGGCAAATACAACTGAATTTTTCTTTGAACATTTTTGTCTAATAGTAGATAAATTTTATTTAATCAAAATCCAGTGTCTAACATCTAATATTGATTTTCCTTATCTAATATTGAACAGTGGCTGATTGTATTTCATTTCAGTTCTGAGAATTAGTTGCTTTCTTCTGCTTGAGGAAACTCTACTGTGGAAGATCACTGGCCTGTCCTTCAATCAGTGCTCTGTCCCCACTTGATACCTCTTCATCATAATTTTTAGCACGTGTAGCCCAACTTCTTTGACCACTTTCACTTGAAAGCAGTGAGAAAATGCATCTATCATCAGCTTTATGACTTGTAGAAAGCTGAGCTGGGGTGTGGTTTTCTTGCTGTTCTGCAAGCTGTGCACTTTCACCAATCTCTTGTGCTTAGTCTCCAAGAGCAGGATCTCATCATGGAGCTTTTGTTGTCTACCTTACTACATGGTAGTCTGTTTCACTCCCTCAACTGAGATGTCGGAGTAGCAAGCTGATTATTTCTCATTAAGATTCTGCAAAAGGTTCAACTGAATTTGCAGTAAGATGTCTGCAACTTTCCTTGACTTTTGATTTAATCTATTTGTTTGGTGTTTTGTTTTGTTTTCCTACCAAGGTTCTCAAAGTCAGCAGAAGAAATATTTTTACAGGGACAATTAACCTGAAAAAGTGCCTCAGTGAAACATGGGTGTAAGTTAGGTGAGGGACTTCTGAAGCAGAAAAAATTCAGTGGAGATAGAGCAGCCGTGCGGTAGACATTGGCTTGTGCAGAACAGATTTGGGCATTTTGAGCTGGTTTTCATAGCAAGGTGTCTGCTTTATCATGTTGCTACATCCAGTGCCTGCCCTTGAGTTCTGTGCAGAGCAGCCAAAGCTGAAGCGGTCGAGGAGGAGAAATTTGCCCTTTGGGGAGGGTCTTGTTCCCCAACAACCTGGCAACATTCCTACTGCTATTATTTTCCTTCAGAAATATTGTTTCTGGAGCCTTATATTCTGGTTTCTAACCTTGCCCAGGAATTAGAAGGATCAATTCTTGTAATAGTGGTGATAGCTCTTCTGTAAGCTGATGTTCTTCCCTTAACCTTGGTAGAATTCCAGTGGGAATTTGTCTGCTACATCCGGGGGGACTGCTTGCTTTTTCTCTTCGCTGATCTGTTTTTCTTATCAGCATTTGCCATGCTCCAGCAGTGTTATATTTGTTCTTTCCGCAGAACACCAAGCTCTGTTCTGAAATGTATGTATTTTATGCTCCACTGAGGTAAGGAATGGATTTCCTCTTGTTGTATAGCAGGGATCTATACAAATATCCTCTCCCTAGCAATTGGAGGAATCTGATAGCTTAAGCACTTCATTAGCAGACTACCACAGTTTCTGCTGTTCTCTGAGGGCAGAACGTGAACTAGAATAAATATTAAGCATTTGTTTCACCCTTTTCTTTTTGTACATCCACAGAAACAAGCCCATATTCAGCTTTTTCCAGTGCTATGCTGGAAAGGTTGGCTTAAAAAACCAAAAAATAAAAAACCAACAAAACCCAACAGGAATGTACTTTTGCATTCAGTGGTTGCAGAATTCAGTGAGATAAAGTGTGTAACATGAATCAATTCTGCAGTTGAAGAAGAATCGATGACCCCAAGCAGAACTAAAAATAAGAGCAGCACTCTGCAGTGTTGCATTGTCAGTTTGGAGTAGGTGTGAGTACAGGGCAAGTTGGGTACTGTTTGCTCATACCACAAGGTAATGACAGTAATGAACTTTCATATATGTGCAAAGAGTCCTGTAGAATTGTAGGCTTGGTCACTAGGTTAGTAAAAATTATCTGGAAAAATATAATATCTTATAGCTGATTAGCACCGGAGCACATGATATTAGAGCCAAGTTGTTTGTGATATCTTTTGAAAACAAATTAGTTTAAATTTTATTGAAAGTTATTGATTTTCATGGTCAGAGGTTAACGAGGTTTGTCTTTCATTTATCTTCCCTGCTCTTGGGAAAATAATGAAAGTGCCCGAAGATACGGACCGTTCAATTAAAATCAACAGATGAGTCAAACATATATTAGGGTGTTTTTTGTCCTCTATCTTTTTTTTGTGTGTGTACGTTTTGCCACTTTTGAAGAAGTGTATGATGGGTTGGTTTTAAAACACATGACAGCTACTGTTTGTTTTCTGTATGTATGAGCCTCCGATAGGAATGCACCCTGAAGACAAAATTATGTGTACTTGGCAGATCAAGATTGATTAGATAAGTGTGCAGGTGAGAGGGGATGCATATAGAGGAGAACAGGGCAGAAAGGAAGCATCAGAAGACAGCAGGGATTTTCTTGTATTTGAGGTTGGAACTAGATGACCTTTGAGTCCCTTCCAACCCAAGCCATTCTATCATTCATTAAGAATTTCAAGTACAGTACAAGAAGCATGTCTTCCACTGACCCAGTTTTGCAGGTACAAGTGTATTGGCTGACCTCATTTCACAGGTATGTGGTCCTTTCCTGCCCTTTACTACTTATCCCTGTTTCCACGTCTCTGTTTTCTCCTTTGCCTGTGAAAGAAGAGTGACCCTTCAGCTTGGTGAGATGCTTCTGAGGGCCAGATCAGATGACTGTTGTTTTTGCAGCATTTTTTACTTTTGTCATAAGGAAGTAGTGAAGTGCCAAACAACTCCGACCTGGGTTTTGTCCTCTTTGAGAGCATAAAAGGCTGCAGGAAAACCTTTAAATTTAAGTATATATATTAGGACATAAAATTTCACTATAGTTGTAGAAGCTAACCAGTCTGCTAACCAGTAAGGAAACTCTGAGTCCAAATCAACTGGAGCTGTTGGTGTTTTGCTTTTCTTCAGGCTGATGACATGGACAAAATCTGTGTTTTTAGTCTGGTCTCTAAGCTTATAGCCATGAAGAAAATCTTTGGGCCATGGGACAAACCAGGGTCACGTAAGGGACGTGCAGACCCACACAGCCAGCTGGGGTGAGGGCTCTTGTCGGTGCTGTGGAACTGACTACTATAGCAGATTGTCAAGTAGCGATGATGCCTGTCAAATGGAGGATCTTTATGAAAACCTGCATCTGTTGCAAATTAGTTTTTGGAAGTGGTGTCTGTTTTAGTACACGTGATTCCTGTCAACTGCTTCTTATTATGGAGGGCGAGATTTTTTTTTTTTTTTTATGTGAAGTAAGACATTTGCCATTTCTCAGGTTGAAATCTTCCCTAGTTCAAAGTAGGACACATCCTTCACCTTTGGCAGCTGCTAAAAATGGCTCAAATTCCAGTGGCAAACAAGGACAGACAAGGTTTTTGGTGGCATTTTAAGTCAATGTGCTGCCATTTGATGGTACTGACAAAGAAAATTTTTATTTTATGCATTTTCACTGTTGTGCTCAGCTCCAGCAGCTCTGACGTGGCCCAAAAGATGGATTTCCAGAGATATCCTGTACAGCCACTCCCCTCCCCTGACTAATCGTGGGCTACAAGGAAACTAAATTTAATCAGTCTCTCAGAAACATCAAAAGCTGAGGCTGTTTTTCAAATATTTCATTCCTAGGGTGTCCATAGCAGCATAACATTGCAGAAAAATGATCATTCATGCTCTAGCCTTCAATACTTACCCTATGCGAATATCATGAATGCTATTTCATCATCACAGGCATTAACTAAATGAAATAGAAAGGTCAAATACTAAAAACAATTAAATGAGTATTTCCATCCACTGGAAAAAAAAAAATCAATCAAGAATGAAATTTGGTTTTCCAGTTCCAATAACCTCAAACATTGAATGTGCATCTCTGAAATGCTGAAAAGACAAACTACTCCTGTCCCACCCTTCCCAGTAAAACACAGTTTGGAATAAAGGGAGAAATGATGGCTTTATTTAAGAAATGCTAAGCATTGGCACTTCCCACTCAATTCAAAATGGGCATCTTGATGTCTTTTAAACTGTAGACCGCCTGCAGATTTCTGCTTTCCAGGTGTTGCTGAAACGTTTTGAAGTTTCACAGAATCACAGAATTGCCAGGGTTGGAAGGGACCTCAAGGATCATGAATCTCCAACCCCCTGCCACATGTAGGGCCACCAACCTTCCCACCTAATGCTAGACCCATCCAATCTGGCCTTGAACACCTCCAGGGACGGGGCATCCACAACCTCTCTGGGCAGCCTGTTCCAGCACCTCACCACTCTCTCTGTAAAGAATTTCCCCCTGACGTCCAACCTAAATCTCCCTTCCCTCAACTTAAAACCATTTCCCCTCGTCCTGCAGTTATCAACCCTTTGAAAGAGTTGATTCCCTTCCTGTTTGTAGGCTTCCTTTAGGCACTGAAATGCTGCAATGAGGTCACCCTGCAGCCTTCTTTTCTCCAGGCTGAACAAGCCCAGCTCCTTCAGCCTGTCCTCATAAGGGAGGTGCTCCAGTCCCCTGATCATCTTTGTGGCCCTCCTCTGGACCCTCTCCAACAGCTCCCTGTCTTTCTTGTACTCGGGGCTCCACACTTGGACGCAGTACTCCAGATGGGGCCTCACAAGAGCAGAGTAGAGGGGAACAATCACCTCCCTGTCCCTGCTGGCCACCCCTCTTTCGATGGAGCCCAGGATACCATTTGCCTTCTGAGACACAAGGGCACACTGCTAGCTCATGTTAAGTTTTTCATCTATCAAGACACCCAGGTCCTTCTCCCCAGGGCTGCTCTCAAGGACCGCTCCTTCCAGTCTGTAGGGATGCCTGGGATTCCTCCGGCCCAAGTGCAAAACTCTGCACTTCGCCGTGTTGAACCTCACCAGGTTCACCCAGGCCCACCTTTCTAGCCTCTCAAGGTCCCTCTGAATGGCATCTCTTCCTTCAACCGTGTCAACCGCACCACTCACTTGGTGTTGTCAGCAAACTTACTGAGGGTGCACTCAATTCCGTCATCGGAATTTCTCTCATCCTGTGACATTGACCATATCTGGGGGGGAAGAGTTCATGTGGCCTCTCTCAACAGGAGAGAGAGTAACAAGAACAGTTGCTTGGGAAAGGAATGGGGTGGACAGTCAGGGCAAGTATAGAGGGATCATTCTCCCATCTTTTAGTGCTTAGAGCCCAAACTCAGTGCTTTCAGATTATGTTTTTGGTCCTGCTAGACCTCTTCTTTCCAACAGCACATGAGCCCCTTTGGAAACTGTTCTTCTTTGCCTCACGCAGGTGCACTGCATGTGTTTTACATTGTGCTGAGAGGAGACGGTTTTCCCTCTGAGTCTACCTTACTGTTTTTCTAGCTGTTTTGATTACTGTTGAGAACAGACCCGAGTTTTGCTGAGAACCAACCAAAGGCTCCAGTATCTCCATCTTGAATGGCAATGGCTATTGTAAAGCGCGTTGTTACGTACACATGGAGTTATTTATCCCAGTGTGCAATGCTTTCCTTTAATGAAACTGGATTTCATCTGTTTTTTTTTTTTATACAGTTGCTTAGTATTGCAAATTCTTTATGCAATAATTCACAGACTGCTTTAGATTTGATTATCTTGAATGATTTTGTATTGCCTGTAAATTTTTATCTTTTCACTATTCATCTCTTTTTCCAGATCATTTATGAATAGAAGTGTACATTTTCAAGTCCTTAATGATCTACCTTCAGAAGCATTGATTTCTGCCACTGAAATTTGCCTTTTGGAAAAGCATTACAGAATTCAATAAGAATCGGCAACTTTCGTAAAATGTTTTATTGTTCCATTTTATGAAATACGTATTTTCAGTAGCAAAAACCATCAAATACCCCCACTTCTGAGCAACTGCACTATAATTTTTTGGATGGGGTAGAAACATATGTATGGAGGAGGTTGACATTGAATGGGTTCTGTGGTAAATAAAAATGACTACATAAATGTATCAAGATGTCTTTTTCCTCCCCCCTTTTTTTTTTTCCACGCTGATGATAGGGAAAAAGCCAGAAACAGAGAATCACAAATCTTTCCCATCTGCATGTTTATTTTCTTCAGGTTTGAGGGACTTGTTTTTGCATTCTCTGTGACAGACTGGCGTTCTCTCTCAAAACAGTGAAACTTCTGTACCTAAGCTTAGCAGAAATGAGCAATCTGGCTTTACCAGACTGTCTAGCTTTGAGAGAACAAACTTTCTAATTGCATAGTTTTGAGCATAAGGTACAAAATTTCCAGGTAAATTAGTTATTTCTTCAGAAATAAAGTTGTTTTGAGTTTCTTTTCTCAAACAGGAGCCTATTAGTTCCAGGGAAGATGTAGCCATTTGTTTTCTTTCTTTCTGTACACCGCTATTCAATTCCAAGCCTTCAAGTCAGGGTCAAGCATTGAAAGTCCTTAATTACTTACATACATGGTCTGCTCCAGAAGTAATGCTTCCTATTTTATCATGTTGGCCCACAGCTTCAGAGGTGGGATGGCAGTAGAGACTGAACCTTCCCACCAATATTCCATCATGTTTTGTTGCTGTGCAACAGCTGGCAGCAGAGGGGTAGTCTGACACAATGGTGTCTGATATGGAAGTGCAGATGAAGCAAAAATGTGGAATCAAACCCTTCTGTGAGGAAAAATGGCAACTAGTGACATGCATCAATGCTTGCTGAATGTTTATGGAGAGCAAACAGTGGATGTGAGCACAGTGAAGCAACGGATGGTTTTAGCAGTGGTGACAGTGGTCACCTCCAGTAGTGCAGTGTGCAGGCTCTTGTTCATCATTGGTGAAAATGCATATCTAGTGGTGGTGGCTGTGCTGTAAAATAGTGCTTTGTAGCTGAGAATTTACAATATCAAATCGTATTATTGTGCTCTTTGCATATGTTGTAGTTTCCATGGAAATAAATAGGAGACGTTACTTATGGAGAGATCTACGTATGTCTGTTATTAGATTATTAGTTGTAGCCACCCTGAATTATGATCTACCTTCACTGTGATTTAAAAAAAAAAAAAAAGAAAGAAAGAAAGAAAAAGGGAAACAAGGACTAAAGAATCTGATGGAACAGTCCTGAAAGTCCCCGGAGGTAAATATCTGCAAAACAGCAAATCCTTTCCTTGTGTTGATAAACTACAGACCTGCTTCCCTCTTTGTTATCAGTGAAAAGAAAAGCTGAGTTCTAGTGTTACTCAGGCAGTAATTGGGTGATGATCATATTAATGCCATCTCTCTTTCAAGTACGTCAAGGTCACTTGTCTGGAGAGCGCCATAATAAACCTTCTTTGACAAGATTAAGCCATACTCAATCCCTATTACAAAACAGTGCAATTTGTTACAGACACAGTCTATTTTGACAAGGCACCCACATCTTAAATTTATTTTTGTAATTTATGGAATTAGTTCAAAGGACTGGAAATATAAAAATGGTGCATCAGCATTTCCTGGTGATTTAGCTATCTGCTATTGTGGTTTAAAATAGTTTATTAAAATCTTCCTTGCACTGTTCCTCAAATAGATGAGCAACAGTAGTTGTTATGCAAGTTTTACAGCTCAAATAATCCCAAGCCAGCAGTAACTAGGCACAAACAACTTCACCTTTCACGGAGCTAATTATTTTGGTGCATGTCAGGTATTCAAAAACACGAGGAATAGAATAGCAGGTAATTGCATGCTGACTATGAAACATTAGCAGTTTTATATCATGCATTATATAAAATAATAGAACAGTGAATGCTGAAGTCATAGCTACCTCACAGGAACCAGTTGCAGCTGTTGCACTGATAGCAGTTAAGTTGGAATTTGACCCTACAAGTTTAACGCTGTGGTCGTGTGCTGTCATTAACACCTTGACTCTATAACTGAGAGTGAATCAATTTGGCATTAGCACTTTCCAAGGCTCTGAGCAGCTTTCATTGGAGTCACAGTCCCAGAGAAGCAAGCTCCAGGCTGAATCAGATTACCTCCCGCACGCGAGTTCATCCACCAGAACAGTAATTCTGCTGCAGTGATTCTGCCTTGCCTCTAATCCTGTTTTCCGTGCTGTAACTCGGCTAGCATTTTTGTGGTTATGTCTGATTTAATTTGCTATGCTTATTGCTTCCCGTTCCTCTGTCCTGAGTGGGCAGAACTATTGTTCTTTATAGGAGAAGTAGAAATGGGAGCTAGAGAGGTGAGCTGGTATTTCTTGTTCTCTATCTGGAAATTTGCAAACCGCTTCATGATGCTTTGCTGTTCTGGCTGCACAGCTCTTTAGTTAACACCTAGCTCCAGTGCAAGACCAAAGAACTGTAGAATCATTAAGGTTGGAAAAGACCACTAAGATCATCTAGTGCAACCCTAACCCACCCTCTCCATGCCCGTTGATCGTGTCCCGCAGTGCCACATCTCCTCAGCTCTCAAACACCTCCAGGGATATTGACCCCATAGTAAAGAAGTGTCCATAATAAAGAAGTTTGAGTGCTTCACAGAGGAAGCATCAGGAATTATGGTGGTGCCATGGGACTTCGATAAGACCCGCTCAGAGAAGGCGTAGCGATCATGTTGCAACGGCAAATGATGTCCTTACATGTGTGTCAACCTGAGGTGACAGCCCTTTGGCTGTAAGACAAGGGTATCAGCGCCATCTAGTTAGCTAGGGAGTTTGGTGCAAAATGGTTTTAAGCAAAGGTGACACTTCTGGCATTAATTGTGACAGCTGACCTTTCTTTAGATCATTGCACTCCTAATGGATCTCTTAACATAAATGGCACTGACACATGACAGAAGTCCTTAAGCATTCAGACACTCTGCACCAGTCCATTAGATGTTACAGTCTACTGTCAGCTACAGTCAAATCCTGCAGCTGCTTCTGGGGAAGCAGGACATTTCTGCAGGTGATGGCAAGAATCTGTCACCAAGTGAGCCGGCTGCACGGTTGGTGTGGCTGGCAACTCTGTCAAGTGCGCTCAGCTGGAGAAACCTGCCTTTCTGGATAGGAAGGGACAAATGTGTGAGAGCAGCTGAGGCAGTGCTGGAGTTATTCTTTTCTTTGTGTCTCAAAGACCGAGTTAACTTTTCTGGTTATGCTGTTTGGCTTTTCAGACAGCTCCAGCACACATGCTAGGCTGAAAGATCATGGTATAGGGCTTGACTTCTTATAGCTCAGTAAGCGTGTGGCAGGAGTATGACTGAATGAATGCAGAGCGTGATTAGAGGATTGGCTTGGGACATGGTATTACATTGGGCTGTACAGAGCTCACCTGCAGAATTATTTGCATGGATAAAAGTGAAAAAATTTGCTATATTTCACCTCTTTTTACCTTACTGTTCTGGTGCAAATGTTGACAGTGAAGTGATTCCTCCTCGCCAGGGCACATTTTGGCTTTTGCTCCTCTGGGAGGTCGATGCAGGAGCCCCTACTCTTATGTGCACTGCAGTATTTCCTGCTGATCTCAAGCCCAGCACAATGAACTGCTCTAACGTTGGCTCATTAGTTACGGCGAGTGACTCTTTTGGGTTTGCTTGAAAATGTGTGAAAGAGTCCTGGAATAATTACAGTTGGGAAAGTCCACCAAGACCATTTAGTTCAACCATCAACCCATCACCCATAAGTTATGAATTAACATTGTATGAATGCAGTTAATCCGCTCAGTTTGGATTGCACTGTAAGGGTTTTAGGAATGGGAGAGTGATGGTGTGGTTTCTCTAGCACTTTGAGGATCTTTCTGTTGATGGGCCAGCTTCCCATGTTTGCTGTGAGCAAGGCTGGGGACAGTCACTAAAGGAAATCTTTTGATACCTATCTGGAAATTGTTGTCTGCATTTGTGAAATTTGAACACTGAGGACCCGGAGATCTCCTGGACCATGTGTAGCTGATCCAGTTAATCAATTAGTTGTTGTGTATTTAATCTTTCTGCATTGAGCGGACAGTACAGCTGTGGGCTATTCAAGTTAAGGAGTGCTTTTCATGCTACAGCTTTCCTCAAGCTGCAGTCAAAGCTCAGTGGGCATTTTAAGAATCCTATTTGTGAATCTTAAATATTTATTTGTGGCAACAATAAAAGAATTCTTTCAATACCTGTCAAGTTTCTGCTTAAAAGCACTGATGAGAAATGAGTCCAGTTACTGAATCACAGAAATTGGAAAAGGCTGAAATAGTGATTGATTGGAATTCAAACTATCATTCACAAATGCACTCTTGAAAGTTTCAGGCTATGCATACAACGCGTCTACTTTCTCTTGGAAATACTTGGGAATAGAGTATATGTAATTTCAGTCTCATGCTTGTGAATTTGAGTTTCTCAGAAGATAGCAATTAAAGAGTATCCTTCCTCCCCACGGTGACAAGCATGTATTTCTTCCCCCTTTTCCTATACCTTTTATGTCTGTGCAGTCTCACAGTGAGTTGTGTCTGTCCATTGACCTAACTAAAAGTGAGCTCTGCAAAAGAAGTGTAGCTTTCAATCAGCACACTGATTCAGTTCAGTAGGAAGCTAGCCCTGCAGAGGTGAAGGGCAGGAGCTGTTAGTGAGAACCCATGGGGAGGGCGGCAGGGCAACCGCTTCTGGTGGGGGGATTGGAGATAGATCAGCTGGAAATCTTCACCTAGAGTTCAAGGATATATTTGGAGCTTCTTGGAGAAATATAGGTCGGTTCCCTTGAAGTCTAGGACTTATTTTGAAGGGTTAGTTTTTTTTTTTTTTTAAGGGAAAAGTCAACTTCTGTTGGTAGTGTACTGCTGTCCTCACAAACAGAGCAATTCCTCCGACAAGTAAAAAGAGCCATCTCATATTCTGGAAAAGCATAAAACTTTCAGGAGAGCTTGGTTTTTGATTCTTCAAAGTGGAAGTTGTTTGACTCTACACTGCAAAGAGTTGACTTAATACCTGGTGTAGCTGCGTGCATTTAGTGGCACGTGTACCTCTACAGTTCATAAAGTGATGCTTTCCATAATAGTTTGAAAGCAATGTCAGTAGTTCATGCTGTATTTCCACCTGTTCTAATAAATCTAGATCAGATGCTAAGAAATAATGCAAATACCTATATACTCCTCAGGAGTCTAAAGGCATTAATGCATTTCTCTGAATGAAATATGTTTCCTTCATATCATATTATGATGCATCATGTTGTAAAACAACTTGACAGCATGTCAGGATGTGACAAACAACCGGTGCAGTGCATTAAAAAATTTAAATGAAAATTAGTTCAGACCATTTTTCTTCCCATCAGCTGGAAGAACAAGGGTTTGATCTGACATTTGTAGATCAGTTAAGTAACAGAGGGGAGCTGCCTGGTTTTATCCTTCACCAGTTCCTAGGATGTCTATGGATGCGGGCATCTTTGAAAATGCTTTTGACAGTAATGATTGGATTCTTTATTTGTATAGCATGTAACTGGTGGGAGAAATATGATCAATTATTACTACCTGCAAATGCTTTATGAGATGGATTTCAGTGGTTTCAAAGAAAATATTTACATGCACACCAAAACTATTCTGAGTCACCATGACTCTGACATACAGAATTTATATTTGTCTACACAGGAGTTCCTAAGTTAGAACTTCTCTTGCTTGATCTTCCACTGGACTGTTTGTATTACATTTATTATTTTGTGAGTAAACATTATTCTTTAAAAGTGATTTCCCATTATTATGGTAAACAAGGAACAAGATCTTGTCTATGAAACAATTTAACCAAGGAACTAGATCCAGCCAATCATTAGAGATGATGGAACACCTGTTAATATTATGCTATAATGAGAAATGCCCATTTCCTAAAATCTTACTCTTTAGTTTATTATTCCAAACTCATTTCTTTTTCTATAACTCTAGCTATAGAGTTTATAGCTGCTCGGTTTCATTAATGAAGTCTTACAAAACACTTTGGGAAGGGCTTTAAAAAAGTTGAAGTTTATGGTAAAGATGGTTTTCAAGGCATCACTGACCCTTTAGAAGAATTCCAGGCTTCATTTCTTCATTTTCCTTTATAGACTTGTGCTGATATCCATTATATGATTCTCATCTAGATGCCTTATAATTCGATTTTTAATTGACTTTGAATTAAGTATCCATTTTTTCATTCAAAATCACTCTCTTATCAAAAACTCCTTAGCCCGTCTAGATGGCACATAATTTACCATTTCAGCAGCTTCTTGCAAGAGTGATATTACATAAAATGATTTCAAATGTTAATATTTTCTAAGCTTGAGGGGAAAGGGACTGAAAAAAGAACTTGAGAAACTACTTACAGTGCTTGTTTCAAAAGTCACTGTAAGGAGACACAAAGAACATGATTGCACAAGACTTGTTTCTTTGGAAACCATTCTGAAGCTGGGAGGTCTCAAAACAGCTGGATATTTAGTAAACTTTTAGTTTGATATGGAAGAATCTGGGAGCTAGAGAATGTATTTTTACATCAAGCATTTCAGCAGGACCCAAAGCAACATACTCATTTATTTATAATTTCTTCGTACTTTAACCTTAGATATAGACATAACTGTAGGCAATATTCTCTATCACAAACAAAGAGAAGAAAGAAGATAGAACAAGATAGTGCTCTTTTATTTATAATTAATTTAAATGGGATCAAGAACTGACAGGTGGTCCTGAACTTTCTCTCAGTTTAGTGGATGACTTGGCCAGCAAGCTTAACTCTGGGGAAATCCTTGAAGGAAGAAAATTGTCAAGGGAAGCTTTGTCTGTCTGAAAACAGCAAATGGGAGTGTGATAAGAGTTGCTGAAGGAGGTAATAATCACAAGAGTTGGAATAGCATGCCCCTTTCCCTGGAATACAAAAACCTGTACTGTAAATGATGTTGCTTGCTCCAAGAAATCTGTAGGATTGAAATTACAGGATTTCAATTTGTTTTTCAGCAAGTACGCTCTATTTTTGTGGATAAAAGTTTTACCTATGCTGGTAAGGGTAAATCTAGACCTATTTGTTGAAGCACTGAGTACAGATTCTTGGTGTGTTGCTTTGCAGGTTTAGAAATGTAGGGACTTGAAGTTAGTATTCAGTCCTTTGGAAAATGTGTACTTGTGTGCACCTAGAAATGGCCATTTTCTAGTGCTCCTGGAGCTAAATTTAATGTACTAGCCATAAAAGAAATGCTCACTGAGGTAATGTGTGGCATCAAATATGTTCTGGAGATTATAAAAGGAGATTATTTTAGCTTCTGTGAGGTTTTTCTCAGTTGGTAAATAAGAGACAATGCAACAGATCTGGAAATGGACATACTAGGAAGAAGCAGGGCAAAGGACCCTTTGAACAGGAGAGCAGTGGCCAAGTTGCTCAGCCATCATCTGCTTGCCTTAGATGTCCTATTGCTAGGCTTAGCAAAAAAGAGGCATTCAGTTCTCTGGGCTCCACATGAAATTTCTTAAACTGATTTCCCATCCCATCTCTCCTAGCAGGACAGCTATGTTTCTGAAGCACGTTTACCTTGCACTGGATTGTCTCCTCAGGCTACTACTGATCTCTGCAAGGAAATACTTTCCCATGATCTCAGGACAGTGAGGTTGCATCCGTTGTTCCCCCTGAGTCATTTTTTGGAAAAAGAAATACCTCAGTAAAATCATCCTTGCAAAGTTTTGGATGATATTTGGAATAGGTGGAGTGACTTGATTGCAACGTTGTAAAGGTTCTCCCTTTTTCCCTTTGTCATTATGAGTGCTATCATGTGGAGTACTTCAGTCCCTGTTGAAGACAGTCCCTAAATGTCAAACCTGAATAGATACAGCTCTTTAATTAGCAGGATCATTTTATTCCATAGATGCTCCTATAAAGCTTCCCTAGACCCTATAATTTCTGCTCTGATAGATTGAGATTTTTTTTATGTTCACTTCTAAATGTCTTTGTTTCTTTTGTAATGAATTAAATGAAGTTTTAACAAGGCTTATGGTTAGATTCCTCTTCATTAAAATAACAAATGGTTGAAAAGCTGCCTTCTGTCTTACCGAAATCTAACAGCATTAGTGGACCATAATCCAGCTGGTAACTGATTGCTGAACAACTGCAAAACCTTTCATACTTTGAGATACTATCAGTACATAAAATATGTTTTCGTGAAGTTTATTGAGCAGCTTATTAGAGGAGGTTAAGGCAATGGAGCTTCACAAATTCCATTTAGCATTCAAGAATATTTTATCTGAGAGTTTCAGATTTTTCAGGTTTAATTGGGTTTCTTTTATCTAGTCTGGATATGTCAAAGTATTATTCCCTGAAAGATTTGCAACTATTCCATTTCTAGCTAAGTGGATGTTTTCAGTCCTAACCAGACCTTGAGGAGCTGTGGATGTGCACTACCTCCCAAGATGGATCATTTTGTTCTGTTCGTATTATAAGGTTCTTTTTCAACAGGAGGAATTGTCAGGTCTCTTACTGGAACTTGTGCAGATCACTGAAATGTTGTCAACGTTGGCCCAGTTACTCTGCTACCATTTTGCAACTTTCCTTAAAATTGTCCCCAGCGGATGTGCATCATGAAAGTTGACTTGTCTGTGTTCTCCATTGCACTGCACCTTGTTAATGCCATCTCTGTAACACAGAGCTGATACACTGCTAGGATTTCCTTGGGCCAAGAATGGAAGCACAGGGTGATGCAGGGCTGTGTGTTCTCCCTTCTTCCCTGAAACAGAAGAAAGAAAGGACACAGCTGTAGGAAAAGCACACACACACACACATCCTCCTGCCATTTCTGCCTGCCCTTACAGTTTCTTGGGCTTATGGGCACCCAAGCACAAACTTAAGTTGTCCTGAGGCTATGCTTGTTCAAATCACAGATCAGCAAGAAAAAGTGCTTCAACATGCTGCATCTAAGGGACAGAGGTGGAGCAGAGCACTGGGAAGCATGACCTTTGCTATCTCCCTCTACTTCTGACAGCCAGAGCCCCTCTATTAGCTGGAAGCAATCAGCTGCAGCTCCTGCTCCGTCCATCTGTCTGTCTGGATCCTGTGATTGTGAGAACTGCAGTCTGTGCAGCCCCTTTTAATCCACCCCCTTTTACACAAATCAAAGCCCTTCTTCTTGCTACCATTACAATCTCATCCAAATTTCTTTCCAGAGAGTGCCAGCTTGTTCTCTAGTTTAATCTAGTGATCAGGCCTTTTATAGTGTGTTAGCAACAGCATAAAGCATTTTTTGACACATCTTATGCCTTCTGGACACCGAGTGCTTGACAGCAAGTTTTATGGATTGTTGGCAATGAAACTTACAAGCGCTCAGTTCACAGCTGAAGGATGGCACCACACAATTTCCTCCTGGAATTGCAATTTTCCTTTGTTTTCTTTAATACTGGTGAGGAAGTCGTGTCCTGCTGACGTGCTTCGTATGCCAAAGGAAAAGCAGTGAAGGGGAATTTTTTTGTTGTTTTTCACCTTCTCAGGACATCAGGTCTACCTTTAAATTTACTGGATCCAGCACAGCCTTGCTGGTACTGAAATTTCCAAGACCGCTTTCCATCTTTTTTCTCACTTATATTTGCATCTGGGTATACACAGAGAAATACCCTGGGGCTGCATAGGAATTTCCAAATTCTCTTCTGAGTTTCACGGTCCTCAGATTATAACTTTTGGAGTTAATGATCCATTCCTGCTACAGAAAGGAGGTTTGGTGTCAGCCTAAGGTGCTAGCAGTCCATTGGAACTAAATACAGTTTGCACTCTTCCTTCAATGGAAAAATTCTGTTACAGTTTTGTAAATTTCTGCTGTAAATGTCCTTGAATTTTTAAAATTATTCTTTATTTCTGAGATGAGCAGTGACCTGTACAGATGATTAAAAATATTTTCACTGTATTCTGGCTAGCAGAACCAGAGGCATAAATGTGGGGGATTTTTTACCATCTGGGATTTATATTTGAAGCAATTTCATTAATATGACGTTAGAAACTATAAATGCCCTATTAAATTTTAATTGAAAGACTGCTTGAAAACCTGTAACCACTAAATATTACCCCGTAAGTGTCTTTCTGATATGGCAATGGTAGATCACAAAACTACAGAAAAATGGAGTTTTGGTTTTCTCAAGAAGTGCTTTGAAAGTGCTCTGTGTAGGTGACTCCAAGGTCAGTGCAGTGCTGTTTTGGAACACCTTTAAAAATGTGACTGGCAAGAGGTCCTCCAAAATTAAAAGTCTCTACACAGATAAAATATGACAGCCCTGTCTGCTGTGATTACTTCAGTCCTGCAGGGTCATCACTCATTACAGTCCTTCCCTTTGGCTCTTGGAGCTGGGCTTTTCCTCCCTGCTGCCTTCCAACCCTCAGGCAGTGCTGGGAGAAGAAGGTCCCAATTCAACATCTTAGTCTTAGCTCTCCTCTCTTTTGTTTCTCCCTTGGCCTTCCCATTCCCCTGGATTACTTCTGTCTGTTTTCTTCCACTACATTTTGAAATGCAAAGATGCTCAGCCCAAAGGGATAAGGTCTCAGAGACAAAAAGGAGTATCATCTCTGCCCTTCAACTTGTGAAAGGATCTGTGAGTTGTACCAGACTGGGAGAGGTACCCTTGTAGGTATTTATGTTGCCCAGGCATAAAGATTTGAGGTTCTCTCTGTATGGTTCTGTTGCTTTTCAGCTATGTGTGAATTTAACGCTGGTGAACGGGGCAAGGTGTCCATGCATGGTACAGAAATGTGTTGTTGGGGCAGGGTGGGTTTACCTTGTGTACGTTCCCACATGCCTTATCCAATTGGAAAATCATCATCAGGCAAAGAGAAAAGTTCTTCTCAAGTTTCTTAAGAAAAAGTTATTTTCTTTTTCTAAGGTCCCAGAAGCTCTAGGTGCTCTGCAGTGTCTGTGCTTGCATTTTGTAAAGGGAAAGAAGATGGGAGGAGATTTCAAGAAATTCTGAATGGTTTTCTGCTCAAGGTGGATCTGTTGTACAATGGATCCTCTGCTGCTGGGATGCTTTACTCAGAGAGGTGTCAGCAGAACAGGTGGAAATAGACATCTGAGTCTGCAAGCTGCCTGCTTTATGTAGGTGATGTCTGAAGGAGCACTATGGCACATCACAAGGCTGCTGCACTTGGGGCTTTCTCCTTTCTTCTGGTACGCCCCAGTGACAATCTCTGAATGCTAAGGAGAAGTGATTAGTTACAACTCATTAAATTAACTTGGATTCTATCATTCAAGGCTTGGGTGCCATCCAGCATCTGCTGTGGGTCTTTGTGCAGTAGGTGACCTCTGAGTGGCAGGAGGTGGCTGAGTATTCCCAAAGAAGAGAAAAAAAGGATTTTTGTGTCCTTCCTGAAGTAATTCTAAGCTGCTGGTGATTTGTGTGCTAAACAGTAGGCTGCAGAACTTTAAGAATCAGAAAGATATATAAACATCCACTTACTGCCTCACTGTGAAAGGAGAAAATGGAGAAAGGCCAAGGGATGAGCGAAAGACAGCTAGGAAAAAAAAGGATTCATGTTTAGCATTAGTCAGTGTGGCAAGCAGCAGAGACACCAGGGTGGCCTCAAATGCATCCAACCCTGAGAAAGTACAGCTAAGTCCTTAGGTGACCTGCTTTCGGGAGAAGGGGAGGGAGAAAGAAAGGAGACAACCTTAACTGCATCTCCTCCGTGCTGTTGGCAATCTCTTGGAAGCAAAATGGCCACAGACCTGGCTGAGACATGACAGCTGTCCTGTCTGCAGTCACTGGCCTAAGGCGAGGCTTGTGGCAAGAGGAAGGAAGAAAGACCGCTGACCTATTAAATGGAAGTGTGCTTGTAGATTAAATTTAGAAGCCATGCATGGTGTTGTAGAAATTACACCAGCAGGAGAAAGAGCCTGTTAGAGCAGAGAGTCTCTACGTCCTGTGATAAGAGAATTGATAAAGGCATCGTTTCTCCTTTGGCACTTATTATTGCACTGAATTCACACTGCTGGGAACTGATGAAGGATTGCTGTAGTAATGAGAATAATTCATGGAGAGGCTTTGTGCTGTTGAGAATTATTAGTGCCTGAAGTACAAGGGGGGTTGTTCCAAAGTGGTTGGAACACGCCTACCAATGAACTTCCGAGTATGTATGGCTGGGGCTTAGCATATAGAAACTCCTAATAGCATTAGTGACTCAGGATACTCCATTTCAAGCCTTCTTCTAGATGCTGCTGCTGTAATTGAGCATGCTCGTTATTTACAGGCTTCCAAATTAAGCATTCATTTATGCTGTGTTTGGAATAAATGGAATCAACAACATGCCTTTTGGTGAAAGAGCCGCAGATGCAAACAGAAGCATGCACAGCTTTCAAGTCTTGTGTTTGTTTACGTCAGTGAATGTGGATTGTTAGAACAACTTCCACCGCTGATTATTTTCAATTAAAGCTTCGGGGATTTTAAGAGGAAACTGTCACAATACTGTGATCAGGGATATCATAGCCTCTGGATGCAAATTAGCTACCAAACTTTAAAACAACAGATTTACAGGATCTGTTTCAAATTAATTGCCAACTGGCCGTAAGCACCTCCAGCTCTCGAAGTCTGCCTCCGCGGCTGATGGGAACGGTGCTGTGAATTTGCCCAAGCTGTTGGGCTGTAGGTGGCAATTTGCCTGGGAGGAGAAAGTGGCGTGAATGAGTTCTGAAGTGTCCTTCAAGAACCTTTTCCAGCAGAGTCTTCTCACTGCAAACTCTAGAGGCAAACCCAGCTTCTGGGCCAGCCCTTAAGGCATCTCTTTCTCCACCAACCACCCTCTGAGTAGCTCCCAGCCATTGCAGTTGGGCATGAGGAAAGCAGAAAGACAGGTTAAGATTACATGAAGTTGTTCCAGGCAGGAGCAAAGCACAGTGATATGTGTGGTATTGAAACAGGGAAGACTGATGGTGTTTAGGACTGAAGTACCATAACACAGATGCAAAAAAAACCCATACATCTTTCCTTTTTGCACTGGACACTCTGTGAGCATTTAACCATTCTGTAAGAATATGACTAAGAGAAAATATGATCTTTAATGTACCTTTGAGACATACGCATCATTTCTTAGATTTGTATCTGGTGCATAGCCAGCAGAGAGGAATAATTTTTCATTCTTTTGGATGTTAGATTTCGCATGATGGCACAGAAATTTCAGGTATTTAACAGTTTGTGCATTTATTTTAAAGGCCATAAACCAGAGTAATTTATTCCTAAGCGAAATCCTAGTAAATTTTGTCAGTGTTTTTATTTCTAATACACATTATTTATTACTATTTCTTAGGGGAATCAAAGTCATTTGCCTACTTAATGTTATCTTTAGTAAATCAAAATAAAAGGAACTTGAGCAAGATCTCCTGTGGCTCTGGTAGATTTATGCTTTCTTGTGTCACAGTTGCGGAACACAGGCATGAAGTTGGTAGGGAATATTTTATTTCTCTTGTGCTCTGAGAGGAAAGAGTACGATACGCACAATGTTTACTGACACAGTCTGCTGCTTAAATTCAGCACGGCTTTAAAGGCCATCAGGAGCAGCCCTTGGTAAATATATAGTGCTCATACATCATCTCAGGTAGAAATATGCAGAGAATGAGTTGTGTTCGCTTTGGTGCCAGAGCTGAGACCAGAATAATTTGAGTCCAGCACAGTAGTTGCTGCTAATTTGAAAGAATTGGTAAATGCTGTTAGTGCAGTGGCTATGACACAAAATGCAAATGGATGCAAATCAGAAACACATTGCCAACAGAAGAAATAAGCAGTATGCAAACATATGAATACCTAGGTATTTTCCTGAAATAAGGGAGATGTTCAGTAGAAGATACAGGCCATCTTTTGCACGTTCTGGCTGGCTGTTTCATCAGGCTGGAATCATGGAAAGTCTCTGTGCCAGGATTTCATTCTTCAAATGGAAGCTTGCAGGAAGAGGAGAACGTTGAATAACTAGCACCTGTTGCAGTGATGAATCATAAGGCTTAGCATGAACAGCTTTATGAAAAGCTTCATCTTTCATTGGGCTGTTTAGCACTGTGACAGTATGCAACAACGACATATGGTCAAACTCTTGGTTTGTGTGCTGCTCCATGCTTAAAAAAGAGCCACAGGGACAAAAGAAGAGCTGTGAGGGAACACTAAATGAGTAAAACAAGCTCTTGGGCACCTTGTAGGTGTGCCAGCTCTGTGTATTTTAGAACCGAGGGACAAAAGAGCAGTGCTTGGGGTGAGCACTAGCACATTTAGTGAAAGCAGAACTGAGAAGTGCTGGTGGTTTGCACTACCCACCACAAAGTTTCTTTTCAGCTCAACTGTACCTCTGAGTTTCCCTTCATTATAAATGAGAATAGATTAATTTCTCCAACTGTGTAGATTGCAGAGCAATACCAGAGGCTTTATGCTCAGGTTTAATACAGTCATCAGTCTTTTAGGGGATGATCAGCAATGAACAGCTAGCTGTATTTGAAGTCAGATGCCCTACCATGACCTGCAGTAGGGTAGCTGTGGCAGAGTAGCCAAAATGTTGTTAAAATGCTTAGTGTTTAATTAAAAATTTACGAAAGGCATTATGCTATCTGGTGATTAACATTGTCCCCACCGAGACAAGCTATGTTAATAGACATACATAATTTCTTCAGGCCTCTTGTATTTTAAAAGAGATTAGAGAAATAAATATTTTTTTTGCAAGAATGTACAAGTATAAATTAAGCTGGGAGCAACATCTTACGCTACCACTGTGACCCATGTTAATTTCGTATGTGAGACAGCTACAGAGAGCCTCAGCTCCATATTAGAGCAGCACACAGTAAACAGAAAGCATCACTTCACATCTGTCTGAAATTAGTGGTCAATTTTGATTCAATTGTCATCGGGTTTTGTGTTTGTTTTCTGTAAACGTTTCTGTGATCAAGCTTTACTAATGAAATGATATCCAGAAGGTAAATATTTTCTAAAACCATCTCCAAAATCAGATTGTGAAATCCATATTCATTCTTGGCAGTCCGTTATGCTGTGGCCATGACAATCCCAGCTCCATGCTGGAAGTCCCATGGAGTTATACAACATTTATATGGATTACAGCACAAACGAGGAATTGTGAAAAATTGATTGCAATATACTTTATTCAATTAATCTGCCAACTCAGATTGCTCACTGCTGACAGGCGCAAGCTCATAAATCAGGGTGACACGCTGGGATGTTTCAGGTTGGGTATTAGGAATAACTTCTCCGAAAGAGTGGTTGGGCACTGGAACTGCTGCTCAGGGAGGTGGAGGAGGCACCATCACTGGAGGTGTTCCAAAACATGGAGATGTGGCACTGAGGGATGGGATTTAGTGGGTGGTGGTGGTGGTAGGTGGGCAGTTGGACGAGATGATCTTAGAGGTCTTTTCCAACCTTAAAGATTGTATGCTTTCACGGATGGCCGTTGTGTAGAATAACTCAAGGAAAGTTGTTTTTTTGGAAAACGCCTATACAACCTTCTTTGGTGACCACTGAAATAGAAATACAAAACGTAAAATTTTAGCAAAAAGTGCAACTTTTCTTCCTCAAATAGTTATTTTAATTTTTCATTCCAGCAGGGACTATTACATTCAGCTATTCCCACCAGCTGTAAAACACAAGTCATATAACTTATCATCCACAGCTTCTGGCTTCTGAATAAAAACAGATTTGAGAAAGGCATCCACTCCCCATCCAAATTCAAACAAACTGCTGTTCTCTTTTTAGTGGAGAGATGGAGCTTTTGGATCCTGCTCCAGCGATGTAAGAGCTCTGCTCTTTTGTACCTGCGTGAAGTCTGTGCCGTACGTCACCTACCTGGGAAAGATGCAGCTGAGTGGGATCCACACTGCAGCCACGAGGCACAATTAGCTTAGAATAATATTTTCAGGAAAACTGAATAAAATATTGCTTTTAATTTTTCGTGGGGAAGCTTTTGAAAGAAAACTTACAATGTTCTCTAAGTGATAAAGTACAATCGCTGCATAAGAAACACCCAGTGAAAAAGCATAAGGAGGAGAAAACTTGGCAGAAGCACCAATCCATAATTTAGGAATGATTCTGCCTTATCGCATTCTGCAAATATCGCACATAGTGGGAAGTTAAGTTGCTGCGTGCTGAACGTGCAGGCAGAGAGAACAACGTTATGGCCCAGCAGAGGTCTTGCTCTCAGACATCTGTGTGAGAGGTAGAAGCCAGCTCTAACCTTGAGCATGGCAAAATTCACGTGTGGGGCTGCATCCAGGTTTGTTCCTGCATCAGCCCCATTGCCTCACTTGTAGGTACTCAGTCTTTATACCAGAAACAGAGCACACCTGGCTGGAGAGAAGCCCCAGCTGTGGGGCTTAGCTGCGTGTCTGTTTGAAGATTTCAAACACAGCTTAATTTTCAGGGGTAAGGGACAGAAAAATATTCCTGTTAAGAGTGTTTCTTAATTAACTACATCTGAGTAAATAATTCACAGTGAATAATTAACTGATGGTTTAGCCTGTCTCTCTCTCCCTCTCTCTTTCTTCTTTTTTTCCTTCTCTTTTTCTGTGCCCCAGATGTCCTTGAGCAGGTTGCAGGTTTCCTAACTTATCTTGCTTCAGGAGTGTACCAGATATTTTATCTGCCATTTTTTATTGGTTTCTTTGAAACTAGCTTGTTCCCTGCTTGGTTTAGTGAAACTTTTAGAGGCAGGAATTGTAGAATAGAAATAGTGCTCTCTGCAGGGCAATTTAAGGACCCATGCTAGGGGAAAAGCATTAAGGAATTTATAAAATTTAAACACTTTCACGTTATGGCTAAGGCTCCCTTCAAGGTGCTAATTACATAGCAGATAATGGTGTTTCCTTTGGTGAAGTCCTTTGGTTTGGGCTTGTCTTATAGGAACTGATTGCAATGTTGTACTGTGGAGGTAAGTACTTCACAAGGAGTGAAACAGCTGTATTCCAAACCTGAATTCCTTTTGATCTTCACGGGCCTTTTTCTATCTGAAATCTCCTGGTAGAATGAAGCCCATTGCTAAACAAAGTACCTCACCCTGTGCAGAGGCAATGCCATTAGTCACTCTAAAATTGCCCTGCAGGATGGTGTTACTGCAGGAACCGCGTGCTGAGTGGGCTGCGAGCTGAGTCTCGGCAGGTTATTCCATTGAGAGGCTCTGGGCTCGTCTTGTGGTTGGGAAATCATCACTTTTTGGGATTAGATATTCGCTGCTGGCTCAACCCATCTGTCTTTGTATTGTTGCTTTTGCAGCAGTGTTTTCCAAATGTAGCAACCCTGCTTGCAGACAGACAGATGCAGCACATCTACCTCCTGCCTAAATTAACATAACATTTTGCATAAATCTCTTTGGGGCTCATCACTGTGATTAGACCCTGCAGCCTGACCCAGTTGACTGGCACTTCTGTAGGACTTAATTGACACTGTGGTTTCACTTGTTGCTATGGGAAGTAGAGAAGAAAAGAGGACAACGTGTTGCAGGTCTCTGGGTTAATGTAAGAACGGGGCAGAAAGCTGGGAGGTTGAAGTGGGCAACTGGAATAGTGTCCCTTTGGGCTGGGGATTGAAGGTGCTGAATTCTCAATGGGAAACATTCCCATGCCTTGCAATGGGGCTGCAGCACTGCTTCAGCAGGAGAGATCATCCTGGCTTTGAGCTCTGACAGTGCCAGATGTACAATAAGATGGGGAAAAATACCCCCCTTAGATGTTCCTTGTTGAATTAAGCATAATGTGGGGATAAAATAAAGTAGGGCATCTGCAGCTGCTTTGTACTCTGTAAGTGGGACAGGGTACTTCAGCATCCTGCTGGAGATATTAGCCTCGTAGTGTCCTGTAGCTACTAAGAGAAAAGGCTCAGCAATAGCAGTTAATGAACGTTGTTTCTCACTCAGGAAAGCCAACAGAGAACAGCATATGGACTCTGTGACAAGAGCAACTGTAGGGTGCTGGACTCCACTGACTTGATAGTTTTCCTTACATCCTGCTTAGCCATAAAAGTCTAATAAAGAAGAAAGAGGCCATTATATTAATGGCATTATGGAGATTGCAGCATGATCTCTAGGACCCATGGGGGTTTCTCTGATGTCCAGAATAAATGCTCTTCTATTCTAATGACCATAAATGACCTCTCTCCAAACCTGATATCGATGAAATAGCTTTAATGTTTCAACATCAATACTCTAAGCTTTGCTGAACAGTGACATTAATCTGATATTGCATAGCGTACGGGGAAGGATAGGAAAAAAAAATGTTATGCTGCTTTCTAGCTTGACAACAGCCTTCGTGCTATTTTCCCAGCAAGTGGAGGGAGAGAAGTTGTAGGATACAAACAACAGAGACGTCTTCCCTTAAAACCTGGTGCAAGGAAATCACAGGTGGTTTGAAACAGCTCGTAATTTCAAAGAGTACAGTGTAAACATAGGAAGATTTTGGAAAAGTTGCTCTGCCACGCTCTCCTGTTTGCTCCTGCCAGGTTACAATCTATTCTCTTTTTCCTAGCAAACATTTTTGATTACTTAGCATATCTTAATTAATATGCAAACACAGACATGGATTCTTGCAACATAAAAACTGAAGCATTGGCTGATTTATGATTTTAATCAGGTCAGCTTTGCCTGATATGCAGTAAGAAATAATTAGCTGGTTGTTTGTACACAGAATTGCATTGTACCCAACTTGTAGGAGATGTTTTTTCCTGGCACTTCAACCTCCTGCTGGCTTCGTTCTCTAGTTTTCCTTCTGGTCTCAAAAAGGAGTCTGTTTTACACCTCTGACAAGTTACTCTCTGTTCTTCACCAAGGCTAGGTAGGCCATTCGCAGTCTTTAGGAAGTAGTTTGGTACACAGTAGGCTAAAATAATGAAAAATTAATTTGACTAATATTGCAGTGGTCAAATGATGTTGTCTATGAAAATTTCTTTCTGGGTATCTAGTAACAGCTCTTGCTCTGTACCTTTCTGTTTCTGACATTTCTATTGCACTTAAAGTACATCTCTAAGTTTCTGAAACAGCCCAAGTGTCAGACTGGACAGTTGGGGCACCCTGATGTTGACTGGTCTCAGTGTTTCATGCCACATTCTGCTATCTCTGAGGGTAGAAGTGGTTTGTGTGGCTCTTTCTCATTGCCTCTGTGTCAACACAGAGTGCCCAGACTTGTCTTGAATCTTTAGAACTGTACCATGTTTCACTAACACTTTGTGAAAACCTGTAAGCCCCTCCTTGCATTGGAAACCAGACCAACAACATGGTTTCTAATGTTCCACTGCAAACTAATTGATGTATCTGGCACTGATCAGCAGACGTCAAAGCATTTGTGCAGATCTGAGTTACTGGGGGGTTGGTCTAGATGAGATAATTGCTTCCCGTTTTGGCTTGATGTCACTGGTTGCCAAGTTGGGTAATGTTTTAACCTTGAATTCTGGAGGCACAGTGGCTTCCCAGGACCTTGTAACAGGGAGGCATCCAGCAAGCTGACATGAAAGCACCTTGTCAAACTGAGTCTTCTGCCTGTGAATCTGGTCACGTTGCGGTTAATGCCGATGCATTTGCATTAATTCTGCTTCTGTTCATACATCTTAATTCACCCCAAGAGCACCACTAAGTTCTTTTGTTAATAATTTTCTGTCCCCCCTCCCGTGAAGTTCGTTCTGTGCCCAATGCCAGAGCAGCCAGGTTAATAACCATCGATGTCATTGTGCTAATAATGACCTTGTAGTTGGAGCCTCCCCCCTGACGAGATGGTGGACAGGACCCACTTAATCATCACATCTCTCTGTTCACGGATCTCAGATCGCCCTGCAAAATTTTCATCATTCCGACCAGCTAATCACAATAATTTCTCACTGTTCAAGGATGTGAATTCACCTTACGACCAGCTCTGATGTGCTTGTTCATCACCGTAACCTCTTACTGCTCTCAAATTGCAAAACACAGTGATGTGTGTGCCAATGGGGGCTGGACGTGCACTGTAAGGGTTGCCCAGGGCTCTTCTTTCTCCTTCTGCCTCTGATTCCGCAGCCATTGCAAATCCCTTCCTCCAGCAGCAGCACTTTCCTGGCAGCTGTCTACACTGTCTTGTTTCCTGCCTACATGCAGCCAGCTGTGTACAACCCCTCCACAGTGGCATGCTACATAATGGAGTTCCTGCACGCAGAGTAGCCCAGCTCTGCTGGTTGCATGGAGCTTTCTTGAAAGGTGAACTCGGAGCAAAGAGATAAGCATTAACTCAACGAGACATTTTGGTTCATTCTGCTGAGCTGCACCATTTTACTGGGTCAGTTTGATATGACTGTAAAACTAAATAGGTGTTGATGTGGTGCTGCACGCTGCTCCTTATGTTGGCTCCAGCATGGGGCTCAGTGCTTTTAATGAGCACTTACAGCTGTTAATGCCTCAGCCAGTAACATCCTGAATCATTGTTGGAATCTAATGGACAACGAGAGGGAAAATCAATCACTGTTTTAGGGCACTGTAAAGTCCCACCATGTTTTCCACCCTCAGCCTGGAGAGTGGGGTCCAGGTGGATGCATGGAAAGACATAGGCAAGTTTGCTGAAGCCATGGCAATTCCAGAAGTTTTGCAAGCTCATGTCCATGTCTTTAATGCAGGCATATGAATTGCAATGGAGGCTGCAAAACTGCATTTAATATTTGAAAAAGGAACTTGGATCATTTTAAGAATATTTCTCCCCCATGCCCTGTGCTGCATTCCCAGGCTTGCTCCAAGTTTTTGTCCCTCCAAAAACCAAGCTATCTCCACTTGCAAGTGGAATTGACAATCAGCTTTAAAAGAAGGACTGGATGATACAGTCACATTTTTGCGATTTTATTTTTTGTTTTGTTTTTATTTTCCTCCCTCTCCTTTAGATCGGTTTGGGAGTCTAGATTAACAAACAGAGAAGCAGTTAGTCTGATTGGAAGTGGCATATGTGCTGCTGTGGCAGAGGCAGACTCAGGGGTGTTTCGTGTCTGCATTGTGAGAATAGCAAACCACTTTTAGTCTTGGATACAATGGTAAATAACATCTATTTCCAGTGAAATGATGGAATAACTTTCATGCAGATGGTTTTGTGCCTTCTAGGCAGGGAAGACTGGAAATCCCCCCCAAAAAGAGAAGGGAAGACTGGAAATCCTCCCCAAAAATAAAAGAAGTTGAGGAGAGAGCAATTTATACCAACTTGATCCTGGCAGGTGTTAGGGAAACAACATTTTTTAAAGGAGTTCAGGAACCAAAATCCCATTTCTAAAGATAACTTCAGCCATGTCTGCACCACAATAAAGCCCAAGACTGGGAGCTGTTTTTATATACACTGTAAATCTTAGAGTGCAAGCTTTTACAGGTTTTTTAACCTGGCCAAGAAGCTTTCACCAAGCCAAGAGCAGAGCACATTGGCTGTATTTACCACATGTAATTCATTCTAAGTAGTGACAAAAATACTTACCTTGGGAAACATGAAAGCTGGAAAAAAGACAAGGCAGTAGGGATGCAAAAAATGAACTATTGCAGTTTCTCTATGAAGTGTGGCCCTATGGGAAATAGGTTTCCCGTTTGAGCATGTTATTCTGGATAACCCCCTTAGTTTCAGACAGAGATCAACTGCAAAACAAACTGGTGTCAGCATCAAGAGAGAGAGATAAAGTGATCTTATTAGTGCCATTAGAATACATTTTGTGGAATGAACAATAATCATTCACTGTCATATGTCATATATGTCACAATTTGTATCCTGTGCTGTTGAATTTATGTCACATAGCCCTAACAGCAAAGGCAAATTAAGCAGGGTGTAAAGTTTATTGATTTTTTTAAAATGTCAACAGATCTGTGTGTTCAGGTATGTGATGCTCATGGCATGTGTATGTCAGGCTTGGCATTTATCAGTGCACCTTCTGACTGTGCATCATGATCTGTTCTCGCTTCCTAACCTTACTCTGATGGTTACAGTTCTGTGAATAATAAGAGGATGGAGGTTTACCCACTTGGATGCCCACTGTGTGACTACAGCAGTGACACGTGTTCCCTTCTACCCCCTCCTATGGGCAGAATGGAAAACAGAGCTTCATCAAAATGAAGCAATTAGCCTAAGACTGTGATATCAGGAGCCAGGCTGGGGCAGAACCATGGTCTCTGTCAGTCAATGGAATGCCTGAACCGTGTTTATCTTAGCTGGAAAATTAAGTTATTGTAACCCAGTGATGGCATCCACTCATGTGCACATGATCCACTCATGTGCAAGGATGATCTGAGCCATGAGAAGGATGTCATCACTAGGGGAGCTGGGATCGTGGTGGAACTCAACTGCATTTTGGGTCTTATATCTCCAGATCTCGTCTGCAACAAATGCCAGCTGACAAATTCCACGCTCAGCACTTGGGATGCATGTGGCAAGATGGGGACTGTGAGAAGAGGAGATTTTCTCTTCAGTGGCATTAATTACAGGCTTATCTTCTCTCATTCTGCATGCTGTGTGTGGAGGTAAGTGTTTGCAGTCCCCAGTGCTGGTTCTATGAGGTTTTTCTGGTAGAGTTTGCAGCAGGACCTTCCAGTGTGGTAATTCAGGTATAATAATTTCTCCTCCCCTGATGGGGCTGACTCGTGAAATCCATTAAGCCATGCGGTTCTGGCTGTGTTCCTGGACTCTTCAAGATAAAGGCTTTTTAGTTTTTTGCTTGAAGTAAATGTTTATTTGTTATCAACAGTTTAGAGTCAGCAATCATCAGCATTTTCAACCTGCAGATAGTTCTGACTGGAAAACATCTGTAAGTTGATTGTCTAATGCTCATGGTTTAAGTGGAAAAGCCAAGCACAGTACTTAATCCAGCCCCTACAATTTCCTCCACCTGAAACCCTGAACCAGCTCAAAATCGAGGGGTAAAAATATAGCAGAGGATCTTCTGACTTAAGGGATCGGAAGGATTTTCTCAGGGTATGAGAGCTTCCTGACACCACTTCAGGATTTGGTTCCACACTGCCCTTCCTGTTCCTATCTCTGCTTAATACAAAGAGTTCTCAAGTTGTTAATACTGCCCTTCAGTCTCCCCTTGCCCTCTGCCTGGAGTGCTCTGTAGGTGTGTGTTCACTGGACATCTGCTCCAGGGGATAACTTCCATTGAATCCATTACTTCTGGGTGCCATCCCATCTCCAGCACATCCCAGCTGCAGGTTTCTGCATCTTCGTATGAGTGTTTCCCAGAACTCTCTTTCTATGATGGACAGGCTAAAATAATGAGGAAAATGTCATTTTCAAGGGGTAGCCACTGTCTGTGTTCAAGATAGACTTTTCCAGGAGTAAAGAAGAAGGAAAAAATGCAAAATAATAGAATAGGAAATAACCATCAACTAGGTTATATATAAGAAATATGTTTAGGGGTTTGGCTCAAATGAAAATGAGGAGCCTTCTGGGAAAACTACAGATTTCATTTAGATTTTATATTGAAACCTCCATAGTTAGTGGAAATGTGCCTGGATTTGCACAGGCTTCTGCTAAATTACTTTGAAAGAAAATATCATTTCCAAGCCAAATTATGTGCTGGGAGGAATAATTTTCCTGATTTTGAATGGATTTTTTCCAGGAGAAAATCTGGCTGATCTTGCTTAACTAAATCACAACTTGGACCATAGGCCTGGAATCAGGATCCATTTGGATGTTTTAACCCCCAGTGAATAGCGAATAGAATATGCTGATGTTATGCAGTGCAAAATAAAACAATATGTGTAATGAGCTGATTTAAAATGCAGCTTAAATAAAATCACTTTCCTTTTTCTCACAGTCTATCAGGGCATCAGCGGGTCTTTCATTGCTCCAGTACGTTGTTATTAATAGTGCAGACAAATGCAAATTGTAGGCATGGGGTTCCATACATTTCCTACAGCTACTCCAGGAAAACTAAATGCCAATTGAATATGTAGTAGCAAAAAGGAACAGAGACCAAGGTGGGCAGCTTGGGGAGTAGTGTGGCACATGATGAGCCCTTGGCTACATGGAGATGCTCAGGCTTTGTCCAAAACAGTTTACACTATGAATCAAATAAATCCAGTAAAGCCTCATGTGAATTTTCTAGTTCATATTTGTAAGTGGCTTTGAATGAATTTGGTATAATTCGCCTCTGAAGAGTAGAAAATTAATTCTAGTTTGGCCATTCTCAATCAGAACTTAAACTGGCCGTGTTTCTAGTTACTACCGTAAACGAATTAATTTCAAAAGTTAATTTGGGTTTGTCCTCCTGAGGTTCCCTGTGTGTGCAAAGCCTAATGCTGGTCACTATATCCACGCAACCTTAAAAAGATCCAGTGTTTTCCTCTCTGTTTATATTTCTTACTGGCATTTGGTAAATGTCATACCTACTAATCCATCCTCACTCCTGTGCAAACCTCCACCCCGTGAGCTCAGTGGGTTTCACTTCTGAGTGTTGAGTGCCGTTCTAAATTTGCTACAAAAAAAAAAATCAACAGAAGATTTTTCTTTTGTTCCTGATGTCAGATCTTATTTGCTTTTGAACCATAGCAACTACGTACCCAATGGAGATGGGGCATTATGACTTTGAGGTCTCTGCTGATTACTAACCTATTTATAATGAGTAGCAGAGACAGGAGGAGTATTTCATAACCTTTAAGAAGATGTTTCTCTGAATGGGTCAATTCAAGACCTCTATTAAAGAAAGTTCATGATTTCCTTTGGATTCTGGTTGTTTCTGCCAGCTAACAAGGCATGAGAACATAACTACGTTTTACAGTACTAATGATGGGCTGTAAAAACCTAACATAACATTTTTATAACTCTATAACAAATCTTTTTATTATCAGGTTTTAAAGATTTCCATCAAATATGTGTATCATCTATAATTAACTTTTACAAGTAGATGGTATGGAAAACTGTTGCAAGCTGATTCAGTTTATAAATATATGGCTTTGTTTGAAATATGTGGTATCTTAGAGGAAGGATGTAAAAGCTGTGCTTGAAGACAGTGCTGCATATCAAACTTTTCTTGCTGGAACAACCATGACGTTGTATCTCAGTTTGCAGATGGAAGCAGAGTTGTGTTTTGAATCACAGTTTTGCCTGTAGCGTTTGCTTGGAGCATAAACTTGGTTGCTGGTGTGGTAAATGGAACTGATCAGGGGTAGTAAATCAGGGAACTTATCAGTCACTTGACCCGTGTATAGAGCTTAAATTCACCCGTGCTGGATCTTCAGGGATGCAGCGATGCTTTGAACACCTGAACCCACTTGTGTAGGTCCTACATAGTCACAGTCCTCTGGAAATGTTCCTTCTACACAAATTAAGAGGGAAGACGGAAGAGGGGAAAGAGAAAAAAACTGAAAGAAAAGCTCACTTGGGTTGTGGATGCTTGAAGTAGGATTAAAGACTATTTCGAGCTGCTCACAAGGCATCCCCTGGTCAGAAAGTTGTACAGACTCTGTGAAGTCCTGCCCCCTCTGGGTGTACATTTAACAGGGATCATGAGAGAGTAAAGGACCTTCTCTGCATCCTGGTGGAGGCATGGTTGTTCTGTGCTGCAAAACTCTGCTGGTCCTGCTGCCTATGCAGGCTGAAATAGCTCCTGCAGAGCTGGTGTGGTCAGGTGTGATTGAAATATTTGCCTAGAACTGCTCTAATTGTCCCAGCAGCAGCTCTGAGATATGAGACCTTTTTGTGCATGTGTGCTTGAACTTGAACTACTTGAAAGCATTGCAATGATTTTGTCCTCCGTATATTGACCTTAAACATATCAGTGCAGATCTCTGGAGAGAAAGCCAGGGTATTCTGGATATGCCTGACTTTTTTGTATGCTTTCAGCTGATTAAAGCCAGTGGTGCAAAGCCGTGATCTGTCTGGCTGCACAGCTGGGCAGCATCCTGATAGCAAAGGTAGAAGTGAAAAACCTGGCTGACTTGAGAGGCACCACAAATTGTGACTTAATTACAACATGTTGAAGAAATGCAGGAAAAGCTCAAATGATTATGATTTCTGGGCTTTCAAACTGAAAGGGGGACTCACTGCAGTAATTTCAGTTCATTACAGATATTTTAAACCTGCCTTGCTTAAGTGGGTTTAATTTATTTCACCTGCCATTTATCTGCTTTTGAAAAGCGTAATTGCAGCGTAACAGTTCAGAGCTGTAGGCCTCTGAAATGGGAAAAGGATTTTTTTTTTTCCTAAGCAAACATTAAAAAACAAAGGGGAAAAGAAAAGACTGTTTTTGAGACCGGCTTTGCCACATACATGTGCCTATGCAGAGATGTGTGGCCTCTTTTAGGCTGCCTCGTTTTATTTTAGTATCTTTAAAACACACATGTCGCTGGGGGTGGGGGTGCTTAATGACCAGCAAGCTGAGGCAAAGATTTTGGGAGGAAAAAGAAGTTGGAGGACCTGTGCTGTAGTGGTTCAAGCAGTGAAAAAGAGGACACAGCTGTGCACATCAGAAACCCACAGCTGGGGAAGAAGTGGAAGGAATAATTCCCACATCTGCCCTTAGAAATCGTCTCTCACCTTTCAGATCCTTTCATTTGCTGTTGTGTTGAATAATTTCATATAGAGGGAGAGGTATTTGCATTTTTCTCCTTCTGCTCTCTGTGATATCTAGGTCAGTTCTAGCGACCAAAGCACCAGGAAAACACGGTGGATTTCTCTGGTGTCCTTTGTAACAGGGGCATTTTTCTTGCCCTTCAACACCAAGGATTATCCAGCAGAAAGACAAGGGAGGCCTTAGCAGAGGGCATATAAACCAGTATACAGACAGAGCCAAGAGGATGAGACTGTACCAGCCCTGTCCCTGCTCTGGCATGAGCTGCAACCAGAACGAGCAGCAGAAAATAGCCTGATTGAAAGGTTTTGTGTAAATTTTCCACAGAGCTCTGCAAACAGTACTGACACAGTAGGTAAACAAATGCTCAAATGTTGCACATTTTAGGTTCTTGTTCAAATTGGGCGTGGATGTGGAGGCTTTCCTTGTTCGTGCATACCTGGGATTTGATTCAGAATAACAGCTCGTAAAATCTGGGAGGGGCTGGTCTACATCTGCAAAATAACATTAGTAATTATCCTCCAGCATCGAAGCTTAGAAATGGCTTAAATGATAATGGGAAATAGAGAGTTTTGCTGGTTCTGGCTCAAATAAGATGTTTACAGATGAAGTGATGTACTGAAGCACCTGTTGCTTGAATAATACCGTGCATCCCAAAGCATAATGAAGAAGTTTGGAGATATGTCAGTGTTACAAGAGTATACCTATCTTGTTCCAAACCTAAGGGACTTGGTATGCACTTTCACACTGCACAACTGGGATGAAGACAATCCCTGATATAATGCCAGTAAAGTTAAGCCAAAGATGTTCAGGAATTCTGTAGATAATGTGGGAGACTGAAGTGGGGGCAAAGAGAATCAGCCGTATGAGAGAAGTGCTGCTTTTCTTCCACCTCTGTGCATGTGTTCCACTGAATAAGGGAGTTTGCTTCCTCAGAGGTGGTTAGAAGTCCTGTATGCTATCAAAGCAAAAGCAACTAAAAAGAAAAAAGAGAGTGAAGGTAAAACTCTCAGTTTATTTCAGAGATTTATTGGAATATTAATGAGAAAAATTGCATGAATTAGATTGTTTTATTTTTCTGACAGCTCCATAGGAAAACAAGTGAAAAGCTATAACTTTTCTAGTTAATTCTTTTTAATGCTTAACTTGAAAAAAAATCTGAAAAAAGGCAGATTAGGTCTTGGCTTTGTAGATATAAACACCCTGAAGACATTAGATACCAATTTATAGCAACCAACCATTTCACTTTCTGAAAGAAGCCCCTTTCGAGAAAATATTTTTAGCTCTTCAAGTCAATGTTTTTCAACAAGCGAATTCACTGCAGGAAAACATTTTAAAATACAGCCAGAAAGTAAAAATCAAAGCAATCTGAACTCGCTTCTCTTGAATCTTTAAGCTTGTGTTCAGTGCAAGATGGGCTAAAGCAGAGGGAAACATAATTGTTACTGCACGGAATAACAGTATTGACACTCTGTCATTGGATCAATTGGTGCCATTCTGTAGGTTCAGTTAATAAATTGCTGTGTTAAAATATGATTTCGCTTTATAAAACACATTTATTTTCTCTCTCATCATTGGTTTCAATAACTTCGCATACCAAGGACTTGTTTGCTCCTGCCTTTTGCAACATGGCATGTAGAGCACCTTGCAGAAGGCCATTTTAAAGGGATGTTTTAGTGTCTGTGTGCCCTTAGGTGATGAGAGAAGAGTGGCAGAACAGTCTGAAATTTGTGGCAGTTTGCCTTACAGCAGCCTAATTATCTCATGTCTGGGTGTATATCTACAGTAATCTAGACAAGTTTCTAATTTGTTTTTCAGTACTGTAGGATTAGTCAATTTAATTCTAATTAAACATCATCCATTGCATAGTGTGGCCAGAGAGCCAGACGAGATCATAGTCTGACATAATAACTGACTGTGGCAAGGCTGCTTTTCTTACGGGTGCAATATAGGTCCAACACAACTATGGTGTGCAGTAATGATTGGGGCAGATATTGTTTTGTGAAGCTTAGGAAAACAAACATTTTGTACCATTTCGCTGAAATACTGTCAGGGTATATGGAAAACCATGGTGATGTCATGGATATCATTTCCTCTGTCTAAATGATGTGGGTCAAAGTTCTGTTCTCATTCATGCAACGACTCAGACCTGTGAATTTACATTTTCCTCTCTATATAACAGCCACCTTATTGAAGCTCACTTCAGTAGGTAATACCTAGCCTTATCGCAGCTCAGGAACCACACACAGGAATGTACTGTTGTCTGGATCTCTCATCCCAGTGGTAGAAATAGCTAGTAGTGTTAATGTCACCATATTTTCTGCCCTTTCCTACGCTCAGCGATAAGGCATAACAATTTATTGCTCCCTCCTAAAAGGGATCGAGTGACTAACTGAGTGATGGGAGGGCATAGATCTGCCTGCTGGCTGATGGATATGCCCCTCTTCCAGAAGGCACAGCTGGGCTGACCCCTTCCCTTTGCACTCGCTGACCGCAGACATGCCACCACAGAGCGCACGTCGCCTTCCTCCAGTCTGGTTCCTGAGATCATTTTTCTGCACACACCAACCTCCGTGCCATTTCTCTTTCTCCTTCGCATATTCTCTTCCCCACTTGCTCTCTTTCCAGCACTTTCCTGGCCCCGGTATATCACTCTTCCATTCCCATATGACTCCCACTAATTACAGAGCTATCTCACTGTTTAATGCTACACCTCTTTATAAGTTAGTTCCTTAGAAAGGCCGTTAGCTAGAAATACATCATCCTTCAGCTCTGAACCCACAGTCCACTTGGTAAGCATTTTATACAGTCTTAATAAATGAGAAGAGAGAAAGAAAACAGCAGAGGAATACAAACATGGTCCCCTGGGAGTAAGGTTGTCAGAAAGTCATGGCTACTTCATAACTCTGGGCATTACTCATTTTTCTTACCATGGGTGGTCCCATCATGGGCTGAATTTTGAAAGGTTTTTCTTGCTGCTCAGCAAAGACATGACATTGCAGAGCATGGGAGGAAAGGTGAGGCTCTCAGGGGTGCCAAGAACGACTCCTTCCCACATACTTTAGGGCTGATTTGTTCATGTGGCTGCTTTTGCACTTAGTGGAAGCCCTGGTCCTGCTGAGAGGGGAGCATGACAGCTGTGTCACAGCAGGGTAAATAAGCTTTGTGTACAAATGGGTGCATCAAATGCATTTTGCTTGAGGAGGGAATGGGTCTCAGCCCTTTGAAGCTACCAGAGTGTATTATGTGTAATACACACACATATATATGTCTGTATATATTGCTGCTATTTTCTTAGCAGTGGTTTTGTGCTGTGCCATTTCCTTGTGTGCATTGCCAACACGCAGTGTCAGTTTTTCAAATTCCTGTGAAGGATCGGAACAATTTGTTCTGTTGGATACTGACTTCTCACTTGTGTCCAAGCTTGGTTTCTTGGCTGTTTCCATTCTCAGTGACCCGAAAGGACAATTGACCACTGAGACAATCCTCAAGGTAGAAAAAGGCAAATTATGTGGACTGACTAGTTGGTAATTCAGATGAATGAAGTACAAGGAGCATCAGAGCTGCTGGGGATGTTAGATAAAGGAGTCTTCATTGCTCCAGAGCCTGGAAGAAGGTGATTTTTTTTTTTTTAAATAATATTTAAACCTATTGAGATGAGTGGTTACAGTGAAATTCAGATACATTACTCCTTCCTACTTTGTATTACCTGCAGGTTATAAAGGAGCATTACGCTCATTTTTCACCACTCCTTCTGTCTAACTGAGCATCATGTGCAAGTTCTTGTCCCATAATAGCTGAAGGCTGCTGAAAAACATGTGGCTGTGCTGTCTTCTGCCAGCCCTCCTATGCTGTGACTCTGATGGCTGTGGAGCCCATCGCAGGACAGAAAATCTGGTCCTCTTGTGTTGTGTGCCCAGATGCAACACTGGTCCCAAGTGGCTGTATCTATGTCCCTCCTCAATTCAAATTAGGCCCACAAACAGTACCATCTATTGTCTGAAGCTCATTACAATGAAATGGGAAATACACGTATTTCAAAAGTATTTTATTTGGAATGCTAATCTTATTTTAGAATTCACGTTAAGCTGTTGAATCCCTAGCAACTAAATGAAAACACACTGAATCATAATGAAATACAGTGCTACTGTATTCCATTATATTCTATGCCAGCATTCCAGCAGCTTTTTCTCTTGCTGAAAATAGGATTTCTTACATTGTATTTTTATTTATTCTAGAGAAACAAGTAAGAAAGCATTTAATAATAAAATCCATCCATTGGCTCATGTCTAGTTGCGTGTATCAGCAGCTGTGGAACAAGGAGAGGGGAACTGATGGCTGCACAAACTCCAGCAAGTATCTCACTACCTGGTATTGCTATTCTGGGCAGTCTGGACCTCAGTTTGTGCTGCAGAGTCAAGTGGCACAGAACAGCATTGCAAGTGCTACGCTGAAGTTGCTACATGCAGCACATCAGCCAGAGAAGTGATCCAAGATGCTGTATATCATAATAACGCTGTAGGTAAAGAATACTGTGGTGATATAGGGGAATAATACATGTCTGACACAACTTTATGGCAAACAGTTGCTGTGCAGTCATATATTACGCTGCAGGAGTCCACACACCGCAGACTCCATCCTCTGCCCTCTTGTGGAAACAAACAGCTGTGGAACAAGGATTACTGAGCACACAAATCTGTGTGAAGCTCTTCTTATCCCTTTCCCTGGCAGATGTGAGGTTGTGGCTGAAGCAAACTGAGGCTCGTTTGCTTTGGGAACTACAATTCAGAGGTACTGATGGAGAAAAGAAGAAATATATAGCACCCTGAGTAGGCTGAATCATCTCAGTTGTTTCCCTCCCTTTTCTGCTGAAACACTTTATTCTTAACAAACAGTCTGAGAAGCAGAGATTTAAGGCTCAATAATAGTGTGACATGGCTGAATTAGTCTAGCATAGCCAGAGATTGCCTGGGAAATGCACTGTCCTCACCGTGGTAATTAGTAATTTTAAGAAAGTAGATTATACCACCTGCACAGTGTTTTTCCTTTTCTTTTTTTATCGGGATGGCTCTTGTGTGGGATACAGCAGAGAAGCTATTTGGCTTTAAGAATCAGGGAAGAATGTAAAGGCAGAAGGACAGAAACAAATAAAACATAGGGGTCTTTGATTTGTGCTGTGGCTTCAACCAGCTCCAGGCTGCATGTAGGCTATGTACTCCATTGCTCGTACGTGGCCAAAGAGTGATTCATCCTAGGAGAATTCAAAGACAGGGTGTAAAATATTTTCTCTTGTCTCCTGCCAGAGATCTCAGTCATGAGTTAATTTTCCTCTGGACTTCACTCTTCCTTCCCCTCTTCTTGTTGGGTCCTTTCTCCTCACTAAGCATCTGCAATATTCCCTTGTTCCGTCTCCTTCCTCTGCTTCATTAAAGAAGTGCAGAAGCAGGAGATGCTACACAGATGAAACAGGAATTAAAAGAGCGGAAGGGACCTTGGGATATCATCTAATCCATCTCTCTGCCTCAGAGGAGGTGAACATGTAATTAACTGCTCCTAGTGGCTGGCTGTCTGATCTGTTCTTCAAAGCTCCGTGCACGGGGATTTCCATCACCGATGAGTTTAGCCCAGCATTTCTCTAGTTTCATGCTAGAGAGTTGTCCTTAATCTCTAACTAAAATCTCCTTTGCTTTTATTTAAGCCCCTTGAGTCTGATTCTCATGCTTTCCTCACGTTTTTAGAGAACTTTGGTTATTCTTGTGGTTCTCTGCTGGACTTTTTCTCATTGGCCCGCAAACTTTCATCACACACTTAAGCCAAATCTTGGGGTATTGCTCTCAGTGCTAGGGAGATGAGAAGTATTGTTTGTTCATGTGTCATTTCCAGGTGTTGGTTGAGTCTGTAACATAGACACTCAGTTCTCCCTCTGCACTCTGGTCACTAAGCACTGATTTCAGATAATTTCCCTAAATAGTGCTCTTAAATGTTCAATTTCCCATTTGGTAAAGCAGTATTTGGAGAGTTTTTCCTCAATTTTGGCTTTAATTTCAAGAAAATCAACTGATGTCAATTCACTTGTAACAAAATTATTTTTTATAAGGAAGATTCCTATCTGACTTTATGGCTCCCTGAAGCTAAGTATTAAGCATCTTGTTTACTCAGTGTCTATGTAGCAACAAAATGTTTTGATAACCACAACCAAGATTTGAGGCCCACTGTAATAAGTAGCATTTGTTACTATCTCCATCTAGAACATTAAACTCTTCCTATTACTGAGCTTTCCTAAAGCCTTTCTGTGACTACAATTCTGGTACCATTCATATCTCTAAAAACACTGAACAGGTTTCTGTTCATGTCGTATCACATATAACTGACTCATCTTGTTTTTCATCTCTGTCTTCAAAGAAAAGACAATTATTATTCTGAAGATAGAATGATTGGTTTATCTGAAGTGTCCTGAAGAGATACTGGCTTTTTTAACACCAATTCTATCAGCTCTTTAATTAATTGGAATTTTGTCATGCAATCTGTGAAGTACATGAGTACACATGATGGAGAAGATTTTTACTTTCCCTCAGGCTGCTAAAATAAAGGAGTTTTGCACAGAATGATGATTTACTGCTGTGATCCCAGACCCCAGGGACTATTGCACCCAATCTGAGCTTTCCCAAGGCGCTACAAGGATTTCAGCACCGGTGGAAATACCCAGCTGTAGACCCATATGCCTTTGCCATCGCCGTTGCTTCTTGATCCTCTGCAGTACATCACTACAGAACCTCAGACTGCTGCATGTTCCGCCAAAATGTGCACCTGAAAGAGCTTCAGCATCTCCACGTGCTTTCTTCAGCAACTTTACTTTTAACCTCACCATTCTCTCTGTGCTCATTTCCCCCATCCCCCTCCTCATGTATTTTGTGGTGAGGACCAGTCCTTGCATTTTAAGCCAGACAGCATCAGAAGAGATTGTCTCTTGCTGGCATAGAAGAGCCAATTTATCAGCCTTATCTAACTAGCTAGTGTCTAATATTAATGTACCCGGAGAGCCATGTTGTTGTTTATTGGAGACAGAGCTCCCATCTGAAGTCCATGGATGATTTTGCCTAAATAAATGCTGTGTGGTAGCTGCAGATAAAAGTAATTGCCTAGTTAAAGTTGAAGAATTAAGCAGGAGTTTTGTAGCTTTTTGAACTAAAAAGCAAGGCTGAACTTACTTGTGTTCAACCTTGACCTTGTCATGTGTTTCCATTCAACCAACCTGATCCAATTTGTTCAAAATTATGAGTTTTTCTGCATGGCAACAACCTCTAGATGCTCTTTGTCACCCTTATCTGATAATTCTGTGCAGACAGCCAAGTCTGAGATCAGCACAGATCTGAAAACCATAGTGAGAACCACAGCTCCTGAGCGAGGCAGCTCTGCTGTGCAGGGCCCTTCAGCTGGTTTGTCTGCCCAGCTTGGTACCGTGCCTGTGAATACCAGCTGGTGTTGGCATTGGCTTGCATTCGTTTTCTTTTACATGCATTTTAATGATGAAAAGAAGAAGTGTTGGTGTGTTTTCATCACTGGGTTTAGCATTGTCAGAGAGCCCCTCAGCCTTCCTCCCACCTTACCCTGAGTGCAGACAGTGCAGCAGGTCTGTCTGCTTCTCTCTGAAACCTTTTGCAGTAGCAACTCCAGAAGACCCCATGAAAAAGGTTCTTCTTTTCATGTTTAGATGCTACTTTTGTCTGTGCAAGTGTGCCATTTCCTGTATTCCACGAGGACTGTTGAAATCATACAAGCCATAAAGCAATGAAGAGTTGTGCACTGAGTGGGGGAGGAAGGCTGATGTCAAAGCTGTGAATAAAATAGAGCAAAGACGGCTCCCAGTCCTTTGTTGTAATCACTGACACTAGACAGAAACATGACCAGAGGTCCGGATCCAATTTATTTAAATAATTTCATACCCACACAAAGAAACTCTTGAAGTCCTCAGCTTCAGTCTCAGCTGTCGCAAAAAAGGGTAAAGAAAGAAAGAAAAGGTCAATTACTAAATCGGACCCTCAGACTGTGAAGATGGGCTCAAAAGTCCCAAGGTTTTGAGTGTCTGAATTTCCAGTGACTTCTCTGAAATTCGGCTTTCAAGCACGGAGAGCCACTTGCTCATCTTTTCAGATCTGAAGGTTGGGATGCAGAGCTCAGTCTCACACAGCACTTGGTGAAGGATGCAAGTGCATGTGATCTCTTATAAGAAAAATGGTAGCAAAAGTGCTGAGCAAACCAACTCAATTACTGGAGCCATTCTGTCTTTCCAAGAGATCCATGCTCTCCCCTCCATGCACTAGAAGGTAGGGAGTTAAGACAGAAATCCAACCAATCTTGACTTTTTCACTGGTTTCCCAGTGGTTTTCTAGTCCCCGTGCTCCCCCAGTACGCTCGGGCTGGAGTGACATGAGAAGGAACAGGAAAATCTCTGATGAGAATGAGAACGGTTGCCCTGTCAGGTGTGATTAACACCAACATGGTTAAATATCTTACCAGTGAAAACCTGCGGGATGTGCATGAAATTTTAATAGTCCGTTCTCTTTGCAGTCATGCCCTCTTGGTAAATTATAATTTTGGTAAATTAGCCGATGCTGATGAAAAATTTAACGTGGTAGATTCTGAGAATTCTGACAGCAAAATTCTACAGTGACCCCTGAAAAACTCTTCCTTTGGATATCATGCCACAGCTGTGCAACATGGCCACGTTCCTCCCACTGTAGGCTGCACGTTGGGTGTTGGTGTTTACAATTACAATCAAAAGGTTCTCAAAAAATCACAACAAAGGCAGATTTACTTGACGTTATCTTTTTCAGGTGGAAATCCCCCTATGAGAGAGTTCACTCATCATAATGAAACTGCAGGCTGCTCCCTGGTCCGGTGTGCACTGTGGTGACAAGCTGAGCTGTGAGCAAGGCACCACGTGCTGTGAGCGGCGTGGTACGGAGCCACATCGCTAATAGCAGAGTCAGGGCTCTCGAGCTGTCATGTACAAATCTTGTTATAATGAGAAGAGCATTAGTAATAGAGGCTGAAATTTTCAAGCTGCCTAAGGGATTTAGATGCTCAGTTCCCATTAAATTTAATGGGATGCGTGCATCAAAATCCCACCCACTATAAATTTTTACCAGACGTTTTTCATGCAGGGGAAGGAGAAGGGGGGAAAAAATAGTGGGGTGGAGTGAATTAGGTACAAGAGCGGTTCTGATTAGGACAGGAAGCCAACTGGGTGTTGTTAAATAGGGTCCAAAAGGGAACTGGAATGATATACTGCATGGAGGTCTTTTCTAATACTCAGGTAATTTGGGTCTGGACTCTGATCCAGCCTGCCCTGTGAGGTGGATGGGAACATAATGCCCTCTGTGCTTTGAGACATCTATTTCTGGACTGTAGGCCTACTTGCAGTCATTAAAGCACATTTTAAAATGAAAATTAGGTAGAGAGATGTGGATGGGATAGTTGTGGTCTTTGGAGATACATAGGAAGAGGTTGAAAGGAAGCTGTGAGGTGAGTAAGCCTCACATTACACCAGATCGCTTCTCTAATTAGGTCTGGTTACATTTCTGTCTTCAACCAGATTTATCTGTATTTAAAGCAGGTACATTCTTTTCAGTGTCAAAAATGCTGAAGATGAACACATCTTCCTCGTAAGCATTGATTTCATTACTTTGCAAGATACCAGCTCTTAGGCTGGGCTCCAAGCTATCTAAGTTCAGCATCCAGACTGGATGAGTGTCACGCCAGGTTTCCTCCATTGATTAGGAGCAAGGAGAGGTGGAGAGTGACCTGCTGATGGTCCAGCTCTTTCTCCAGGGGAGAGGGAGCTCTGTCTAGCTGTACCCACCCATATGCCAGACATCAGCCCTTAGCTCCTTGTCTCAGCCTTCACAGACAGTCGAGTCCTTACAGTAGGAAATTCCTCTACCTGAGGTTGGGCTTCAGGTGTGTTGATGGATGCATTGAGAGAATCCTACAGTAGAGTAGTCCTGGCTCAGATGAATGCTGACAGTTAACTGGGATGAACATATAGCATAATATTCAGTTAAAAGTGAATGCTTTTGGGCTTCAGTTGCACGTGTTTTATCATCATACTTACATTTGCTTATAATTAGGGTTTCCCTAATGCCTGTATTGATCTTCTCTTTTTACTGCCTCCCAGAACCGTAGGTTAATACTAGCTGTGAATTTTTCCAAATTTCAATCCAGCCAAGTGACTTGTATTTCCTTTCTTTTTTTCCTCCAAAAGAAGAGTCTGTCTTCAAAATGGTTGGAGTTTGTTATAATTTTTTAAATAATTTTTACTTTTGATTGGATCTTTGCATGCCTTGATTTTCCATCTGGAAATTAATAAGGATAAAATACTTTCTCCGCCCTGTGCTTGCCCTGCCTATTGAGCTGAGTGATGTGGAGGCGGGTAGGAGGGATTCCAGGCAGCCTGCTGCAATGTGGCATCTGGAGACATAAACTTGGCGGGATTCCCAGGAAGGGAATATAACATTTGGCAAGGAAAGAAGGAGCTTAGATGAGAGAGGGCTCTGAGGTTTTCCCCTCTTCTGTCCCAGTCCTGTTGCTGATTTCTGAATATTTGTTTTATTCCCTAGCCGTATTAGAAGTGTAAATTACACAGATGAGCTAATGAGATCACCTCTGTGAATTCCATTTGGGGAAGAGGAAAATAAGGAGTCGCTTTCTCCTTTCTGTCCTTTGAAACAAGTTACCTTTATTTTGAGACCAAAGATGCTCACATTGTGCACACAGCTCTGCACTCCTGGGATTGATCTTACGGCATTTCTTCTGTACTTTGTGTTTACATAGCCTACCCTTCACCCCTTTTGGAGCTTCATTGTGCCATATGTATGGGATGAAGTTCTGATCCACAGAACTTTTAGTTTTTGTTAGTCTAGAACCTGGACTTTACCAATGCAGAGCTTTAGGTTCAGTTAACACAATGAATCACTGTAAGGAAAAAAGTGTTCACAGCATTCTCCTTGTTCTGTTTGTCCCTAGGTTTTGTTGAACAGTGTTCATAGGCAGCTCTGGGTAAATGCTCAGCTGGCATAAACGTAGGCACCTTCACTGCAGCCTTGCTGATTTATTGGGATGTGACCCTATGTTTGTAATTAAGATTATGTCCATAGAACAGATGGGTCAGAGTGATGCATTTGCCTTTACAAGGCACTGAATCAGTTTCACCACAATTGATCATTCATTTCACAGATTGGTGCCATGCTGTTTTAAGTAGCAGTAGTGCAAGGGAGGAAATTCTTGCAGCAGTTAACAACTTTGAGACTTCAGTACATGACATTGCTTTTCTTTCTAAATGTTTATTTGCATAGAAGGGAAGCAAGATTGTAAGAATTTTTTTTTTTTTTGCTGAGATTGCAATTCTGTTTTTAAACTGAGATGCTCATCTAGTAAAAGACTTTTTTCATGAGAGGGTGAACAATTCTTCATTCAGAAACTATACAGTTTGGTTGTGAGTCCTTCTATCGAGACTCTTTCATTGTTCTTATCCTCATTCTTAATAGTTGTCTCAAATGTAAGTCCTCAGGAATACACAAACTCAAACTTTCCCCAGTAGGGAAACTTCCTAAATTGCTCAGCTGAGGCAGGGACATCATTACTTGCATATTGTGACATGGAGAGATGTGAAGTAAGAGGTGAAGCGTGAGAAATTTCCACAGGACATCGGGATTCTGCTGTGTTCCCCATTACTTGCTGCTGCTTTACAAGCCTTCCTGGTCACTAGAAGATGCTTCTGCTTAGGCTGGAGTTGGTGGTGCCTGTGTCTGTCCTTTGAAACCCCAGCAGCACTGCCTTGGATTTCACTATCTATGAATCTGTGATTCTGTGATATCTTTGCATTTTTCTCTTTGGAGTCCTTTGACAAACACTTTTATGGTATAGTTTAATTTCTGGCTTCAATCTGCATTTCTGTTGAAATGCTTCCTTTATGGTAACACAGAGAGCAAAACTGGAGAATGCAGAGCTTAAACTGAATAATCCCACAGTTGTCATAGGCACAGCTTCTGGGTCCCCTCACACACTTGGTCCAAGATACTGATAATCCAAACTGCTTTAAAAACTGTAAGCAGGAGAGCAGCAGAACACTCCTTCACTCCTTCCTTCTCAGCAAAAGGGGGACATCTTCTCACTGTGGCTTCTAAGTTCTGGGCAGGCAGATGTTAAGACTGAAGTAATGCCAGGAAGGCATAGCTATGCTTCATGGTCAAGTCCTGAGAAGAAAAGCCCTGCTCCTTTTGCTGCCTCAGTGGTCTTTCTCAACCAATCCAACCAAGCTGTAACTCTGTCTTCGTTTCATTGGGGAAATTCAGACATGGCATGGATGGGTAGTGAGAACTCAAACTAAGGGTTCTTTTATTGATTGGAAGTGCACTGGGATTTTTTCTGTTTGCATAGGAGTCCTCTGAATTCGAAATGCTTAAACTGTGTCAGAAGTAATTTAGGTCTGAACACATTAATCACACCAGGTCAAGGTAACTGTTGTGTTTTTGCATGGATCGTTTCAGAATATTTTCTGTGCATGTTTGTAGCAAGCAAATCATAGGATGCAGTTGTTGCTATAGCAATGAACTTCCTTTTGTGAATATGGTAGGCTAGTCCCCTCAGACAGACCCTCGTACCCCCACCAGTTACCACTGCTTTATAGGGACCTGACACAATTTACTTAGCAGGGATGTAATAGGTATTAATAAACCCTGAATTCCAGGACCAAAATGGATCCCATGGGATTTATATATTTCTAAAAATTCTGCCTTGCTTGAGCTCTGAGTCACCAGAGAATCTGAAATTTGCTGGCTATAATTGCATTAATTAAAGTAATTAATGTTTTTTTTTTCCTTTTTCTTTTTTCAGTTGTTTATGATCTCTGTACAGGATATGTAATTTAAGTTTGTGATACATTGCATTTGGAGCAGCCTCTGTGATAGCTCTGCAAAGAAGTTGGACCAACAGTGGCAGTAGAAATAACACAACTAAATACAGCCTTAATTCTGATGGAAAAGATTCAGTAAAATCTAATCTAAATCTTTCCTTCTTTAATTTAAAACCATTCCCCCTTGTCCTATCACTATCTACCTGTGTAAAAAGTTGAAATATTTTATTTAGAAAAGAAAAAGCATAAGACTATGATAATCACTTTCTCCTGACATCAGTGTTGTTTATCAGTCATGTAACAGTTGTGGCATGTGGACTTCAGGGAATGAACATTTTGTCTGTAAGCAGTCTGCGCTCAGCAGGTCAGGCAGGCAGGGCTGCCAGCATACACACAGTGTGAGAGCTCTCATCCTGACTTCTGCCTTGTGAGACAGTGGGTCTGGTCCATAGAAGTCAATGAAAGATGTTCTTGGGTCCTTTAGAAAGGTCTTTTGGATTGTGATTTGAGGCTTGACCATCAAGCCCTGCATCCAAACTTGCTCCTTGAGTTAGTGGAGTGATTCTGAACTTATGCTGATATGAATGGGATAATTAGTCTTTTCTCCCCAAAGTTATCATGAAATAAGGAATTACCAGTTCAGTTTGCTTCACTATTTCCTCTATTTGTCTCCTCCCCTCCCCTCCCCTCCCCTCCCCTCCCCTCCCCTCCCCTCCCCTCCCCTCCCCTCCCCTCCCCTCCCCTCCCCTCCCCTCCCCTCCCCTCCTCTCCCCTCCCCTCCCCTCCCCTCTCCTCCCCTCTCCTCCCCTCTCCTCCCCTCTCCTCCCCTCTCCTCCCCTCTCCTCTCCTCTCCTCTCCTCTCCTCTCCTCTCCTCTCCTCTCCTCTCCTCTCCTCTCCTCTCCTCTCCTCTCCTCTCCTCTCCTCTCCTCTCCTCTCCTCTCCTCTCCTCTCCTCTCCTCTCCTCTCCTCTCCTCTCCTCTCCTCTCCTCTCCTCTCCTCTCCTCTCCTCTCCTCTCCTCTCCTCTCCTCTCCTCTCCTCTCCCTTGTGCTTCTCACATACTCACTACAGATACGAAAAACAGATCCCTTCAGATAGCTCCCATCAATTTACAGTGATGATGGCCTACTGGCTGTAGGAGACATAGAATGAAAGAGAAAGCAGTTGTAAAATAGCTGCTTTTTGAGGGCTGTTTGTACTTCTCTGTAAGTATTTATTATCCTAGATGGCAATCTAACTGATTCTCCTTGACATACTCCAACACTAATAAAGGAATTTTGCAGTATTATTATAGCAATTTTAAATCAATTCACTCAGTGAACGCTGTTGTGCTCGGAAGTCAATTATAGATATCACTTAAAAAAATAGATACCCAAATGCAGGCCTGTGTTTTCATCACTATGTAGATAGCAAACTAAAATTACAGCAAGGGAAATACACATTGGAAAGCTGTAGACATTGTGAAGGGAGAGGACTAGCGAGAAAGGTGATGTTTCTGCTGCAAGGTTTTCTTTGGAGCACAACTGACACTCTGCCACCTGCTTTGCTTTCCCCTCCAGCTCCCAAGTGGCCTTCAGGCAGAAACATTGCATCTTGTCATGGCTTTGCATTCTAGAATGGGTCTTGCTAAAGATTGTTGTAAAAGCACACAGAAGCGATGCTTGCACCTCAGATGACTTAAAAGATATTGCCGAAAATTAGTGATGGGGTTCATCCTTGGAGGCCAACAAAAGCCAGAACCTGAGAAATATAAAGCATATTTGCTATATGACTTAGGTGCCTACTGTAATATTATATTTCATTCCCTAGGCGTGGAAGGTCCATATTATTTTCAACTCCTTCTATCACTATGTCCTTCAGAAAAGTGATTGTTTTTCTTGCTGTTGGGTCTTCTGGGGGCACTGAAAGGACTTCTGTTATTGCCACTGGGTGCAGTGGCTGCATTGTCATTCTGAACCCCACTTTTCCTTGAAGCTTTGGACGATTCCTGGGAGCCATTTTGGGTTTAATGCAGGAGGGTTCCTAGAAATGGGGGATGGACATAATTTATAATTGTTTGTGACTCCAGGAATTGAACAGTGATTATTCAATAGGAACATTACCGAAAGCAAGAAATGTAGCAAACAAGAACTGGTAAGAGATCTGTACAAAATAACCATAATGGTGCCTTTTATTCCTTCTTAAGAAGGCTTTTCTTTAGACAAAATCTTACTTTACCTATAAAAATGTGGTTTGGATGCCTATTAATTTCCACACCTCTGGACAGGCGGAGTTTGAAATTTCAAGTCAGATAATACGTGCCAACACTATGATAAACAGCCAAGCAACTGTGCTCTATCCTTGCTAAAAGATAAGCTGGAATAAGGAGAGTGATTAAGAGTTCAAGATTTATCTAATCAACTTGGAGAGCAGGTCAATGTGTTGTCTTGATGGAATAGTTAAGGTAAAGTTGCAAGTTCGAGCAGGTTTGACCTCAGCGTACTTGTGCAGCCATTGCACCTCTTCATTATTCCTTGTAAAGGTTTGGAGGGTAATGAAATGAATATGGAGGGGAAGGTGGGAAGGGCATCAGTCAGGACAGCAGGATGAAAGTATTGTATATCACTTCCAGGGAACTGTGTTCTCTTCTCGCTCCACTTTGAAGCCCTCTGTGTATACCAGGCTAGGTAAAAACTTTGCAACAGTCTTGGTTCGCCGGTGCCAAAGGAAATAGCTCAGGCAGCCTTGGGGCAGAGTGTGTAGAGCTGCTGTCACATCTCACCCACTGAAATTGGCTCCATTATTTATCACGGATGGAGATGCATACAATGGAGAGAAGGGGAGAATTATTGTATATAAATGTGGCAATATAGACCATTCCCACTTAGAATTGATTTTTCCCGTGTGAAATATGCTGCCTCATTGAAGGAGGGAGAAGGGTACCATTTGAAACCTGACTCTCCAAAGAGGAATTAAGCAGGAAAAAAAAAGAAAGGAAGAAAGAAAGAAAAGGCAAACAGCAAACATGGAGGCATTATCTCAGGGGGGCTGGTAATACATTTTTTAGGAAAGTGCATTCTTACTCTGCTCCTTCCTGAGCCCGTGAAACAAACCTTTCTGTATCTTTCCCCTTTAATATTTACTGCTGAGTCCTTCCAGCTCTTTTCCTCTGCATTCAGCACCAGTTTGGCTTGTTTGTTGCAAGTGGCAGATTGGAAAAAGTAGAGGTTACCTCTGACAGAATTGTCAAATTAAATTTATCCTGATCCTTGTACCTTCTCCAGGAGACCCCATATTTATAGCAAAGTACACACAGCTCATAAGCATTGCTTCTCAAAAACACTTTGACAGCAAACAATAAATATAAAATAATACACAATACAATATGCAATTGACTTATATGCCTCCCAGTCAATGCTAGCGTTATCCAGAATACATAATTACATTGCAGGCAGCACATCCTTTACCTGGGAATGACATAGTATGATAAAAAATAAATAATAATAAACCCCCTAAGTATTCACCACTGGGTGCCTTGTCTAAATCTGTCTATGAAGAATGAATGTGAAATTAGCATTCGATTAGAAATGAAGGAAATGCAAGAGGTGAATGTAAAGCAAAGGACTACATCAATGTCCAAATATGAATGTGACATTTGTACGGCTGCATAAATTGTCTCCTTATGCAGCATCTCTTAGAGAGAAGATATGAAACAGGGTAGAGAGCTCTGGTTTTAAGGTGGTTTTCTCAGGTGGAAGAGCTTTCCTTTACTCTTTCCATCCTCTTTCCCACTCGGGATCAGCAGAGACCTGAGGGATCTGCAGTGTTTTCTCCCTGCCCCGTTTATCTGTTGTCACTGTATGAGATTCATAACTAGTGGCTTTCTGTGCAATTTCCCCCTTCCATTTTTTCTCTCAGGTTTTCCACAGAGTTCAGACCTGAGCCACCTATCTCACTTCTTCCCACTCCAGAGCCTGAATGCATATCTAAATATATCTTCTGAGTGTTTTTACAATATTTGTCTTTATATCTTGCTTTTACTTCCCAGAATATAAAATGATGAAGGTGGAGGGTCAGTCATCTCCTTTTTACTTTCCTTTTCCCTTTTCCCTTTTCCCTTTCCCATTTTCCTTTTTCCCTTTTCCCTTTTCCATTTCCCTTTCCCCTTTTCCCTTTTCCCTTTTCCCTTTTCTCTTTCTTCTTTTCCCTTTTCCCTTTTCCCTTTCCTTTTCCTTTTTCCTTGCCTTCCCTTGCCTTGCCTTTCTCCCTTTTTTTTCCTCAACTTTGTCCTCTGAGTTTTGCTCTGAAAACAGAAGGATCTGTCCAGTGTCAGCAACGGGCAATTTTCTAGAAGTTTTAACCCTGAAAATTAAGGCAAATGGGACTGAAATCTTTTTTTCTATGACCTGCCTCTATTCAGGACTGATTGTATACTCTGTAAGTAGGAATGCTTACTGCCAATCATGTTTAAACAAGAAGCCAAGGTATTCACTTGTCAGGGTAGATGGCATTAAAGGTAAATTCACAGGGTTTTCTGGAGCTGTGTCTGATGACAGGCCTTGAATCAGATCAATTTGGGACCTAAGAAAAATGCTAATTTTAGAAAAATGAAGTTGTCCTTTGCTGCCTTCCAAAGCTATCATGAAAAGTTTGCATTTGTTCCAGCCAACTTTGCCATCCACTTGACCTTAAATCGGAGCATTTATGTGCTGCTTCCCAAAATAAGCATCAGTTAGGTTTGGGAGAATGCCTTAAGGGTGTGCGAGCCAAATTGTACCAGTCAGAAAGATGCTGTTTTTAAAATCAGCTTTACGGGTGAATCTTCCCATCTCTGTTAACGTTTAACATATCCCCCTAAGCCTGGATGCTCTTTGAAGCAAGTTACCAGTTTAATTGGGACTCTTTAATAAATTTAATGCTATTTTTTTTAATGAAGAAAGATGAAAAGCAGCCTAGAGGGAAATCCTGAGCAAAAGGTATTTAAAGAAATTATTCTTAGAGAATGTCGATCTCTTATCTCTTTCACCACAAATCATTTAATGAACAAACGTTACCATTTCAATTCTCATGCTCATGTCTCCTCCCTGCACACATTTCTTCCTTTTTCTCTTCTTTCTTTTCAAGGAAAAAATAGAGCACGACCAGGCTCTTGAACAACAGCTATTGTTGCAATTGAACTGCCATGAATATTGTCTTGCTCTTGCAAATGGGGAGCATGGTATTTTTTCCAGACAATTAGGTAGATAGCCTGCTCTTACATTTATTAATGCTGATATTAAGTTTAGCGTTGGTTTTGCCACTTCAATAACTGCTGTAAACCTGGGCATCTGCAGCCAGGCTCCAACAAACAGCCCCGTTGCCATTCCCTGCAGGTGATAACCTGAAACAGGAGATGGCTTTCTGCTCCAGATGTGGATATTGAGTGCCTGTGTTTGCCATCGAAAGTGCCTGATTATTTGAATAGCAAGAAGAGGCGTTGGTTTTTCACCACAATTTACTTAAAAGCTGCTGCTCTCCATAACAACTAGTTTGAGAGTGCCTCTTGTATTATGAACTAGAGAAGGGGAACTTCTGTGGCCTCCTTTCCTTGATGAATCATTGTCTCCTTGCCCTTGTTGCCACTTCATTTGGTCTTATCTCAGGTCTGGTTTCTTGTTGTCAGATGAAGGCATCGTCCAGTTTCCATGACGCAGGTGTTAGATGGCAGTGAGGGATGGCAGCAAGTCAGTATATTTTACTGCAGGAAGGACTGGGAGAAAGAAGAAGGATGGATACAGAAATGCCTGAGTGAAATACAAATCCAGCCCAGTATTTTTAACAGCCACAGCAAGAATTTCTCCATTTTGGACCTGCATACAAGTAATTGGCCTTTTCTTCTGACCAATTCATAGTGGTTATTCAATTTTTGGTACATCTTGCTCTTCTTCGTGTATTTATTAGTGCTTTGTCTCTGTTCCATTTCCCCATCTTTGTGGAGAAAAAAGCCAACTTTATGTAATTTCCATACAACCCAGCTCAGCCTCATTTTTCTCTATGACTTTTCCCCCTAATTTCAAGTCCCTATTATTTTCTGTAATACTGTAATACGATCTTCATAGTTCTTGTAAGATTTAGGAGAGAGTGGATTATATGAGAATTTCCTGAGCTGTCTCCAGAGCTTTGTCTTACATACAAATCACCATACGCATCCATAGGAAATAGAAAGGAAAGAAACAGGTCACAGAGTTCCTTCTCCCCAGCATATTAGTTTAATTCCTCTAAAATCGTTGGAAATAGTTATCCCTCAGCACAGAGGGGAATTAAACCCATCGCGGAGTGTAATTGGAGATGCTGAGACTCCTCATCTGTCTGCCGTCCCATTGATTTTAAGGTGGGATTGCAGAACTGGGGTATAGCTTTACATTAATGCAGTGTTTGCTCAGCTTACCAAAAAAGGGAAACCATTTTTAAAAGTTGGGGTTTTTTATGCCTGCCTTCATTCAGATCTAAATTCTTGAATATCCTTTCACGTGTCAGCCATCTGTAACTGTCATGCATTCAATAGGTGACCCAATAAACATTTGTTATCAAGCCAAGCCCTCTGCCAAACTGCCAGTTCACAGCTCCCCACCAGCCCATCCCCACACACCCATCCCTCACCCGGCTGCCTGCCTGCTCCAGTAAGGACTCTTCAACAAAATAAGAAGCCAGTCAATTAATTAAGTGACCAGAGAAGCACAATTCATCCAAACCAATCTTTTGCTTCCTAATGAGCACTTATAATAACTATGCTGGATATTTTTTTTCTCTTTTACATTGATCAAAGTGTGATTTAATTGTCGCGAGCATCCAGAAGACAAGAAAAGTTGAATAAACTCAAGCTGGCAGAAAATTCTGAGGTTCTTAGGTGCTCTGTTGTAATGATTCATGCTTTTGCAGCTGGGATAATAATAGTCTAATACCTCGATCATATTGCATTTTACATAATTTTACATAATTGTTCGTAAGGGCTACAATTATTGAGACTGTGAAGTGTAAAACTACAGGAAGAGAATGAAAAAGCCAACCCAAACTAATATGTTTAGCCTGATTTTCCTGTACTAATTACCAGTGGGGAAACACGTATTTTAACCTAACAATGTCTGAATGCTTTTGTACCGCAGTGCTGCCACAAATGAAGCAGTAGCAAAAATACAATGACTGTCATCTCAGGTGCCAAATTACTGAGCACGGCTATGCGTGTTCAGGGGTGATGGGGGTGTTTGGGCTTTCTGAAGTATTTCTAGCAAAGAAAGTGGTTGCTGGCGGTTGAAGTACAGATCGTGCTCACCTGTTTGGTTATTAAACCTGCTAATGTTTCTGCTCTCTGCCATACTAAGCAGCATTCTGGCTGTCAGCGTCATGAGGAATATGCTGGGTTGGTGTTATTTTTGCTGTTTTCTCACTGCTGTAATTGTTCCCCAGTGCTCCTGAAGAAAAGCAATGTTCAGCTGTGGGAAAGAAGGGAAAAAAGGAGAAGAAAAAAAAAAAAAAACCTATCTTGAAAAGTAAAAGCAGGCCTGAGGAAGGAGCTCTGTGTTTGGTAGATGCAGATTTTTGTGCAAAAATTGCCCCTGTGGATGGATGTTCCCATGGGATGGTCTGCACACACACAGGGTCCCACTGGAGCCTGTCCTGACTCCTTCTCCAGCTCCTGGCTCCACTGTCGGAGCTGCTGGCTGGGATGCAGCTGCAGCCCTGCAGCTGTAGCAGTGCCCGCACGGCTGTTTCTGCTGCACAACCACCAAACGTCTCTGAACAACCCGGCCAAGTACTGAAAAATTGCACACAACTGCACCAGAGCTGAGCCGGTGCAAAGCTCAGTGCTTCTGCTGTGCCTGCTGATGGGCTCACGTCAAGATGCCAACCTTTGCACTGAAGCTATTGAAATGCAGGCACACGATTGCGTCTAATTGTTCTGGGGAGGTGAGCCCCTGGGAGCACTAACATTTAAATTGCCTCTTCCAGGCTCCTCAGAGCTTGCTACCAGAGCCATCATCCCTATTTCAAGCTGTGAAAAGCCCAGCACTATGTCTGAGGTGGAAATAGGCCTTGAGCATGGCCTCCAGCCCATGCAAGGAATGAGATTTGCACAGAAAATTACCTTACTGTGAAATGTGCCAAGATTCAAAACTGGCATTCAAAACCATTTCCAGTTAGAAGGAATGATGTAAGGCAGAAACAAAAAGACATGCTTCAGGTGCAAAGAAAACGAGCATTTTGCCTTCTTACTAGCTTCTTAAAGTCGTCTTTAGGTGTGAGCTATCTCTTCTGACTCAAGAAGATCCAAGCACCATCTGTGCTGGGACAGAGAGGCCAGTATGGTAGTCAGGTCTGTGTGGGGGATTGAGCGAAGGGCTCATTTTCAGAACAGCATCGTGACTTTCAAACCGTGCAGGATGGATTAAGACAAAACTTGTTCAGTCTGGTGTCTTTTAGAGTCTGAGTGACCATCAAAGTAAAGGCTTCATGACTGCAGTTCTCCAAATCATCTGTGATTTCTTGAAGTTAACCAAATTCCTCTTTTCCCATCTCTCGAAGGAGAGCAGCAATTGCGCTGCCAGCACAGCAGTTGGACTTTCCAGGACCTGCTGTTCTGGCAGATCCAAAATAGATCCCTGTGCCCCTCTTATGTCAGTCTTCAGTCTCCAGAGACTGACCTGCACAAGTGTAAATTAGCTCGTTCAGGCAGTGCCTAAGAATTAACCTAGGTAGCCTGTGTGTAATGGCCACTGTGCTCCTGTGTGCTCAGCAGTCCCACGGCCAGCCTGCTCCCACAGAGTGCTCTTGGTGCTTCCTGCAGAAGATATCAGCAGAGATGTCTGCATCCAGCCTCCCTCTGCAAGTTATTCTTCACCTCTCCCCTCCGTGTGATGACTGCTGACACACAGTGTTTTCCATTCAACTGACAGAGGCATTTATCTGCACCGCGGTGCTCCGTGCTCGGTCAGATGGTGGTTAAGGAAGGAGCAGTGCTCCATCATCCCTGTCTCATGTGGGACACTGTGTGTGTCCCCGGTGCACACATTGACTCTGAGCAGCACTACTCCTGAGCACATTGGCACTTCTTTGTGGCACAGACAGGTGCTGAGCAGTGATACTGGCTGAGGTCTCAAAGCATCACCACGTGTCATAGCAGCATATGATTCTCCCCTCTCAGGGAATTGTTTCCCAATCAAGCAATTGTTCTATTCAGTGCAACGCTTGCTCTGAGCTATCAGGATGACAGCAGGCAACTAGAGTGAGGAAAGCATCTGGCTCATCATCTATAAAATCTACATTTAATTTAATGTGTTATTTTGATGGTGTGGCCTGCAGCACTTGTTGGCTGTCCCTCTGTCCTGAGATTTCATCCTGCACTAGAGAACACATCCAGGGGTGAGCACCCGCCTTTCCTCTGTACTGTGCCAGCCCTGCAAGATCAGATGCCGGGCAGACTAGCACAAACTGCTGCAAATTCCCATATTAGCAATGCGTAGCTGGCAGTGCTGTGTTGCACTCCTTAGTTACACATAAAGTTCTTCTGAAGCAAAAAGACAAAAGCAATACTCTTTGTCGTCATTCTCAGTTATTTCAAAATTGCTGCCCACAGCAGAGCATCATCAGTCATTAGAGTCACATATAGGAGCATTATATTCACTTTGCGGTCTCCCAGCTCCATCGCCAAGGACATCACAGTCACAATGAGACATAATCAGTGTGCTGTTGCCAATTTTGAGACATTGTAATTTAGCAAAAATTTCCTGCGTTCAGAGCCCTCTGAAGTTGGAGGAGCTGCTCTGCATTTCTCTGCATTCCTTTCATCAGGGTTCGGTGTGAGTGGCGTGGAGGGAGAAATAAGGCACCAGGCCCCTTTGGAGCATGCTGCCGTGATGCCTTGAATTGCAGGGCACGTGTGGTGACCGCCACAAAAAGGGACAGCAGGAGCCAGCCGGGAACAGCCCCAGCAGTGGGTGACCTTGTGCTGTGAATTCTCCACTTATTTTTCTCCCTATTGCTTTCACGGTTGCGATAAAAAGATACCACGTAAAAAATACTCTTTTGCATGGAATTGACAAGAAGATGACACAAATGCGAGATGGTTGATCTGGTGCCTTCGTGTATTTCAGATGGGATTTAGCAGGTCTGACCTTCATTCCTGACTCTGGTGACAGCTTGATGGGTGACATCAGGCAAATCACACGCCTCCGTGCCTCGCTTTCCCTGAGCACAGCTGTATTACCCAGAGCTTGGTGAGCTAAGGATGTTTTAAATGCCAACTGGTGTTCCACCACCAGCAGCACGCTGGAACTGGGCGATATTCTATCTCACAGCAATATTTTGTAATGTACAATACATTAGAAAATATTTTTCACTCTGAAGACACAAGAAATTTGCTGTTGTATCTACAGGAGGATAGAAATGTGAATTTTTACCCTCTGGAAGTGAAGTCGTCCCCAGAAGTTTCCCCTTCTGCTCAGGGGAGAGGAGATGGAGCACTTTGACACAAACTTTGCCTCCCTCCAGCCCAGCCACGCTGGATCATTATCTTTCTTGATTACCATTAGTTTGACTTTATTTACCCTCTGCAAAATGCTTATGAGCATTTGGCTGTGCATTTAATGTATGCAACTTACTTTGGGGTCCTTTGAATACTTGAGCGTGAAGGGATATAAACATAAATGCAGACAGATTTATTGCGGTCTAATTTAATAAAAATGTCAACAAATAAATGCACGTTTGGCAGGGGAATAAATATCAAATAGGAGCGAAGCAGGCAGTGGAATAGGTTGTAAGAAATTAGCATGAAATGTTTTGGTTTGACATAGACCATAAAGCAAAACTGTACTTTAGGGATTCGGGGAATGATTTAGCAGAGGTGCACTCACAGGGCACACACAGCCCACTTGCATGAGCCAGGTGTGGGAAAAGGGCTTAAGGAGGAGCCCAATCCTATGAAGGGAGTGGGGTGTGATCTGCTGCTTGCATTTGCAAACCAATATATTGCTTTTCCAGCATGAGAGCTGCACACAGCCAGCCATCCTGCACTGTCCAGCTGCTCCTTCAGCCTGCAGCCCGGCCTGCATGGCTCCACAGCTCCAGCTCTGAGCTCTCCTGTGTAATTATACCTCAGGAGAGAGGCAGGGAGGAGGTGCAATCTGTGATTCGCACCCAGCCTGGTTGGGTTTTCGCTTACGCACCGCTTTGCCCAGGCTGAGATAGGAAGAAAAGGTGGTCTTGATTCTCTTGGTAACCACATATGTTGCATTTTAAATCCTTCACCTTCTGCTGCTCCATCCCCGTGCTCCCCTGCAGCCCAGCTTCCTCTCATGATGCTCGCAGAGGTGCGCGGCCACATCCCTCCTCATGGCCAAGGCCTCGCTGCAGCTGCACAGCTGGCACATCTGGAGGAGCCTGAAGTGTTTCTGCCACAGGTCCCCCTCCATGTCAGCCAGGCTTTAAGAGGGCTGTGCTAACAGAATTTGAGGGTTCCATCAGAAAGCAGATAGCCCAGCACCTGCCTGCAGTGTTAATGGACTCTTCTAGTGCTCTCCATTGATTTCAGTGAAAGAAAGAGCATTAGAATGCTGTTCTAAAAGAAAGCAAACTATTTTTTTTCTCTGCAGCAGTGAAATAGCTGTTCAGGTATTGCAATATTTGTTTTTACCTTTTCTATTATTTTATTTTCTGGTGGTATTCCCTCCTTCCTTCATCTTCTGGGCTCTGGCTTATCACAAGGTCCCCAGGCAATTAACGTGGCTGTGGTTGCCACAAGCATTGCTTTTCCTCTTTATTGCAGAAGTACACTCAAATCCTGGGAGAGATTCTGGTTTAATGGTGCAGTCGATCTATGGTGCTTATACCACCTCAAGCATTATATAGAGGTTTTTAAAAAATACTTGTTCATCTTAATACACCTGTTCTGTTTCTGAAATGCTCAATATATCCTATGTGTTTCTGAACATTTCAGCAAAAATCCAATACAGTACTTTCTCTGTCGGCAGAGAGTAATCACTCACTGCGTTGGAGATCTTATCTCAGTGCATGCACACAGAAATTCAAGGTAACCAGTTTGCATTGGGTGAGAAATGCGGTGGCTACTGGGAAAGAACAAGTGGGAATGGAGTTTGCATCTACAGGAGTGGAATAAAAGCTTGAAGATTTCCCTTCAGTGAAGTTGGGGTATGACTGGAAACTTTTGGTCCTACAGTGCTGGAAGAACTGATGTGTGAAATTGCAAATCTGGTAGTAAGAGTTTTTAATAAATCTATCAATTCAAGGGTGGCACTGTGTGACTGAGGAATAGCAAACAGTGTCTGAATGTAAGACAGGGAAAGAGGGAGCACACCACGCTCAGGCCTTTTTCTCTGACATCAGCTCTGCAGATTCAAAGATTTTGCCTGAAGTTTTTATGGCCACTATTGTGATGAGTTGTGGAAAGGGCATAGGCCATGTCGGGAAAGGTGTGGGCTGTGCAGATAAGGAGCTGTTAATGTTCGGGCATGGCACAGCCATCTGTGGAATATCCATGCTCAGAGATGTGAATTAAAGCAGGGGCACACGCAGATGGATTTTGCAGGATCAGGAGAACAGAGAGCCTGATTTACAAGAGAAGGCTACAAGGGCACAGATTGTTTATCATAGCAAAACGAAGGCTTAGCAGGGTTATGATTACTGTCTGTAAAGTATCAGGGACTGGATAGCAGCGCTATGGGAAGAACAAAGGGCTGTGATTAAACGCACATTGGGAATCCAAAGAAGTCTTTTAGTCACTGGGACTGGGAGGCTGGAACGGCTTTTTGGTAGGAACCCCTGACTGACTTTAAGTCACAGCTTGGTACATTTATGAAGAGATTATGGGATGCAGCACATATGATAGCAAGGACCTCACACACTGACCCCAGGGATGACTTCCAGTCTCTGTTAAGATTCAGGAGCTCCATTTCAAAGCCCTCATTAAACTTTCCATGCATTTCTTTTTCCTTATCCTCCTTTAAAAAGGATTATCCTGTAATAAACAGGGTGGTGCCATCTGCCAGGAGTTGCTGGCACAGAAGGGAGAAATTGCTGTTTCATGGTAGTAAGCTGTGCTGAGGAGGGTGAGGGAAGGATTTGGGGCTGCTTCCATCTGGCGTTGGGGCTGACTGAAGGTGAGAGCTGATCTCTTGAAATGCAGTGAGAAATGATGGTTACGGCAGATAGAAGTTGTGAAGTGCATTGGAAATACGGGAGGGAGCAGACTGGATTTGGTGTGGTCATTGAAGGGAAGGAAGCACAGGGAGAGGTGTGCAGCAGGGTTGAGCATAGGCTGAAGGGGAACTAAGAAAACTGTCTGTACGCTGATTTCTCAGCGGATAAAAGCAGGGCAAAATGGCAGTTTTCTGTGTCAAAGAAAAGAAAATGAGAGCTGATCAGCAGCATAAGGTGATGAGAGCTGGGTGAGGTGTTTAGCTGTGAGGGGAGACAAACGACCCTGTTGGGGAGGGGGGACTGGAGAGGTGCGACAGTGATCTGGTGAGAGTACGCGGGGCAGATCAGAAATGATGCCTAGGTAACAGATAGGAGAAACTGAAATATTTCTGTAAGGCATTGGTCTGCTTCCAGCGCTGCGCTGCTTCTGTTCAAATGGAGAAAATTAAAGAAAAACCCAGCTTTTAATCTACTTGAATTATGGCTCTGCATCATCAGCCCCTTTCTCCTGGGAGACGAAGGGCCCTGGGCTGTGCTCCCCCTGGGAATGTCCTGCCATCCTCGTGCACTGGGGAGGGAGAGCTGTGTCCTGAATAACCCTGCTGGGACTGGGCTGGAATTCATGAGAAACTGAAAAATATGTCAAAGAAGTGAAATCTGAGTTCATTTGTCCTTTGATTTTGGTCCCTCGGGCGTTTACATTTTCGAGCTCTGTCCTCCAGCCAGGAGGGTCAGAAGTGTCTTTCAGTGAACGCCGAGGATCTTGATTGATTGCTCAAAAAGCTGCTCTCAAACAGATCTCTGTGAGTGTGGCCACTTCAAATCAATGGCAGCCATAGATCTGACCGTCACACTTAAGACCACCACAGCCACACTGCACCATGGGCATGCTGGAGCTTTAGGAACCCTACCAGATGTCACAGAGTTTGCACTTGCATCATGAGAGTGGAGAAAAATCTGGTGACTTTATTGGAAATCTCCTTTTCTCGCTGCTTTGCATCTCCCCATATCTGCAACTCCTCTCCCCTCAGCACTCTGTCCAAGTACACATTCCCTAATCTAGTGCACTGTCTGCATTCAGTCACTCCTTTTTCTGTTCTTCCTCAGAATCCATGAGCCAACGAAGCTTGTGTTGCGTTTCTGAGTTGCCAAGGCCCTGATTTCATTATTCACAAGTCTCTGGTGCAGACTCCTCTTGCTTTCCCTGATCAGGACTTGGCTTTTATAAAATTGTTGATATGGAAATGCTTATTGACAGTTACCCACATCCTGTTGTCCTTCTGGTGTTGCTGCTTTGGAGAGTGTTTGTAATGCTGTTGATCCAAAATTAGGAATAGTGGGTGACTGAAGTGGCACTAAGGCTCTCTGCTGTTAGGCTTCATCAGGCCTTCATTAGCTTAAATCACTTGAGGCTGTTTTGATTCTGAATAAGTTCACAGAGGATTTTTGGATTAATTTTTCCATATATCTCCATTAAAGCAAGTCCTAAAAAAGTCATCAGTGTACACAGTGAATACCAGTGCGTGCAAGCCTTGGGGCTTCTGGAAACCTGAGGGCTAAGTAGCAAAGTGGCAAATGATGGTGATGTGAGAGTGCTAATGGGCAACCACAGCATTCTCTGCTACTACAGCCTCCCCTTGAGCTGGCAGTGGCTCAGACTCAAAAAGAGGAGGTGATGAGAAATTAAAATCTCCAGGACATGGCCTGAGACAAACACCGATTTCATCTTTTGATTTTCAAATACCTGACTTTGTTCCTCTTTGGCAGTCCAGATGTTGCTCCTTGCCCTGGTTTCTCCAGCTGTAAAATGAGGCTAATGGTGCTGATCTTTTGAAAGTGTTTTGATATGAGGCACTAAAGAAGTTCCAAGAGTTCACTGTCACTATCCTATTAATTCTAATGCTCTTATCATTCTCTGGTATGTTTTATTGAAATAACGACCTATTAATATTATTTTGATGACTATACAGATGATCGTTCAAAGCAACAGTCAAACATACCATTAAGAGCTCTGGACAACTTACCACTGTGACTTATAAGCTGATGCAACCAGTAATAAATAGGAGACTGAAATGAAGTAATTGTCTAGCAGATTTTTACATAAAGAGCCATAATCTCAACTTGTGATATCCCCAACCATCAGTACCTCCGAAAGCCCTGAGATAAGATCTGCAGATAAGAAAGCAATGGCAACGCAGAAGAAGCAAGTTTCATTCCAAATACCTCTGGGCTGTCCATCCAACAATTCTGCAAGCATTAAATCTATGTTTTAAAGAAAACAACCCTCTGAAGAAGCCTCCAGCTTCATCAGCATGGAGGGATTGCTGAGAAGTTGGCCAGAAGTTATGTGCAAGCTCTCTGTGTGCTACCATTTTGCTGTAGGCTTCAATAGAGCCACTCCACAGAGTGTTTCCTCCTGACCCCAAGGAATCAGCACAGCTCTCCTCTTTTAGGCTGTTGCATGCAAGAGTAGGTATGTACTAAGAATGATGTCAAAATAGCTACTACAGATGCCGTGTTTCTTAGATAAGAACCACTGTCATACTCTTTACCTCCCAGTAGGGTGAGTTGGTAGCAATCCTCTCTGCCCAGACTCTGCTGAATGTTTCATTAGCTCAGAAATGCAAGGTTGGCTTTTCCAGCAGAGACTGCAAAAGGTCGGGGGGAGCTCTGTGATGAGGGACAAGATTTCTTCAGTCTCAGCACAAAAATTCAGCCAAAAATTTTAGCCCAAACAAGCACAACCAGAAACAAACCAAAGCACAACCTATCCTGAACAAATTGCTAATTAACGAAATCTCAGAGAAATAGATAACTATTCTATTGGTTTATGGAACACATTTATGGAACACTTTTTATTTAGCAGACTAAATACGCCAGTTAAAATAAACAAGAACAGCACACTGCACTCCTAATTCCTTGCCATTTATTTACTTTCTGAAGTGATGAGGCAGGGGCACAGCAATCAATGACATTTTTTTACCAAAAGTAGAAATGACCAGGATATGAACCAAAGGACACCCTCTTGTGGACTGCTTTGAACAAAAACACAGGAGAAATTTCAAAAGAAAAATTCCCAGTGGGAGTTTCTCTGTTTCTCTCTGACTTTTTATGCTAACTACAATGGCCCCATACCCCCAGCCCCAGGTGAGGCCCCACTGAACTGGGCGGTGGCAATGCTGAAGGAGCAAGTTTCATTTCTAATGCCTTCTAATGCCAAAGAAGCATCACCATTTTCTTTTCCTCCTCTCTGCTTATAAACTTCACGAGTCCAATGAAGAATGTGCTGCTCTGCCTTCCTTGTTCCCTACTGACTTCATTCCCCTGATCAAAGCTAAAATAAGTAGGCTCGGTTTGTTTAATAGCGAGGGTCTTACACAGTCACGGCTCTTTGTTCGTTGACATAATTGAGGAGAAGACAGCTTTGGGAATAGTGTTTCTTAATTGCTTTTACTGACGCTGCAAAGCACTTGGGGTAGGGTCTAGCTAATTTGGGCCTGTTGTGGATTTTTGTGGTAACAGAGAAGTGAAAAAAAGCAAAGCTCTTATGTAACCATCAGAGTAACCTTCATCTCAACGTCCCTTTTTCTCCATATGAAACTTCCTAGCGGTGAACTGGGGATCAGTGAAGCGGAGATATTTCTCCCCTGTCCCTGTGGATTTCCAATGGGCATGAAAAGAGAATGGGTGGAATTCAACATATGGGTGTATCTTATCTGCTGGTAAAGCACGGCCCTTTAATAAGGCAAATGGAGAGCAGTAAGAGCTTCCTTCCTAATGAGCACCGGAGAGCAGAAATGGCTTTTTTTCGAAGGAAAGCTGGACTGTAACCCTCTTGATTTTAAATCAAAGGTTGGCTGTGACTCCTCAGTCCTTCGCAGTGCAGATGAAGTCAGCAGAGCTGCTAATTAGAGCATTTGTTATGTTTTTGTGTTTGAAGGCCTGAAATGAAGGGCAGGTCTGCACAATGCGTCGTGAGAATGAAGAGACCTCGGGTTCCTGACTGCTTGTATGGAGGAAATCAAGAAGAGCTTCCCAGGAACAGCTTCCCCAGTCTGGAGGGCTCCAACCACACAGAGCGTGGCACTGTCCGTGCCCTGCAGGGCTGTGGGTCCTGGGGAGGGACTCTGATCTTAATGACTCTATTAGGGAAACCTCTCATTTCAGAAATGGGCTTTAGTTCTGCAAAATGATTATATTCCCCACTCTTTAATGGGTAGGATTCCAACATGCTATTGATAAATGTTCTTAGACTTGGTAAGGGGAAAGGGAGATATTTTATATGACAGCGGGGACAAAAGCCTCATCCTTTTCCTGTTATATTCACTACAGTTTCTTTTGTTTACAAGAGTTTCTTGCTCCATCAGAGGCATGGCAATTTGTCTCCTAATGGCAGCAATGGATTCACTAGACATACATCTAATCCTTGACAATTATTGTCATTTGCTATATATTTTTAAAGCCTTGAGTAGCATTAATAATGTAGCTGAGGAAAAGCATATGACCTTTTCTGTATCAATCTTAGAAAGATGTTATGCAAAAAGAAGCTGTCTGGCATAGAGAGAACTGCAAATGACTGAGCAACTCCACGAGTCCCCATGGTAAAAGTGAGAGTTACAGAGTCAGGAAATCAGCATCTCTGACAAGGCACCGGGAGCCCTGATTTAGCTGGGTACTGAAGTACATTACTGACGTTAAAGATGTGGTTTCCCTGAGACTGCTCACAGCTTGCTTCTCTGTGCTTGCATGTGGGTCCTGCAAAGATAAAATACTTGCAAGAAAACACATGAAAACATCCTTCCCTCATCCTTATCTTCTTCTGAAGTTGTTTCAAAGCTTATCTTTCCCAGAAATACATCACAAATATCCTGGTCAGGTGGCAGAAGACATTCAGAGTGTGAGATTGGTTAAGAATTGCAGGTTGCTTGGTATTTTTGTTGCTAACTCACTGCCCCAGACCACTTCTTGGATTGCTGCTTGGCAGAATGCTATGGGGCAGGGACTACCATTGCAAATTAAGTGATATTACAAACAAACAGGCAAAAAATAGCACCGACAATAAACTGTGTTTAACATTTGGTACATCTTGAGTACCTTTGAACACCTTCCTGTTGGAGATTGAAAAGCCTCACAAAGATTCCCATTATAATAGGAAGCTCTTACAGTTCAAACTTGTAGGAAACCACTGGTAGTAAAACTTCATGTTGATCCAACTTAGCAAACATCAAGCTTCAAAATGAGAGCAAGATGGAAGGTTGGGTTCTTTTTTTTCCCCAGACTTCCTCTTTATTTTGCCAGAAATGATATTTCCCAATAAATGGTGTCTTTTCTCAAATCTGAGAAGATAAGAGACATTTTAACAGGGAAAAATTTCTTCCAGACTTTTGCATGAATGGCAACAAAAGGAAAGAGTTAACAAGACAATAATGGGATGAATTCTCTGTTACTTCCTTATCCTTCAGAACTTAAAAGCCCTAGCCTTCACTCTTACAGATATTATTGCTACATTACAGTATTTGAGAACAGGGAACCAACATTCAGTGTGGATGCTTCTCTTTTGTTGCACAGCAATGTATTTTTGGTGTTACAGAGCGCCATTATCAATGATCTTGAAGAAAATATCCAATTACTAATGACAACAAATTGCAGATGACAGAAAAATGAGCAGGTTAGTAAATAACAATAAATCAGTTCCTCAGAACAATCTGATTCCAGTGAGCAACCAGACTCATTTGAACAACTCAGAAAATGGGAGGTCTGGGAACCAAGAAAATAGGTCATCTTATTGGCTGAGGTGACAGTATTTTTAAAATGAAAAACATCTTGATGTGAGCTGGCTTCAGTGGCTGAGAAATTAACCAGGGACCTTGAGTGTGGAACTGGAGAAGAGTGAGATGATGCTGTTATTACCACTATATGGAGAGAAATAGAGACTATTTTTGTGGATTTCCCATCAGTAAATCCATGTTTCAAGTGGATTTGGGCATCTTTCTATCTTTCATGGTCATGTTCATTCTGAAGATTTGGGGTCTTCAGCATGGTTCTAGGCTGGGGGTTCCTCTGTCCCCTTCCCAAAGTCTGGCTCTAAGTGTTGAATCTCAGCTCTTGGCTTATGCCGCAGATGTCCATCCTCAGCGTCTCGCTCAGGCTACCCCCACCCATAGGCCAACAGAAAGAAGCACCGAAGTTTTCTGTATTTCAGAATATGTTCAGCCTGGGGAAACGTCAGAAAAGCAGGGGGAGAGCTGGCCACTGCCTTCAGTTACTTGGTTAGAGATGTTAGAGAGGAGGCTCCTGGTGCACGGTGATGGGTCAAGAGATGTGGGACGCAGGCTGTAGTGAGGGGAATTGAGACCAGATGGGTGGAGCAGGAGCAGCCCCCAGCCCAGGCTGTGCCCATGGGCTCTGTGCTGTGCCTGCAGCCGGTGAGAGCAGAGCTCAGGCTTCACCGTGCCTCCTGCCATCTGCAAGTACTTGTCTGTCTTATTTTAGACCAACACAAAGCACTTTACCCTAGGCAATTGGTGAGGGCAAACACGTAAATCCTTCCTTTTTTTGTGGTGGAGAGAGACTAATAGAAATTCTCCTCTTGAAAAAAAAAAAGTTCCCTTTCAGAAACACGCTCTGGATTTAGGGACTCTGCACTGTCCTTCATCTGTCAGCTCCCTCCTGCGTTCCTCACATTTGACGATTCACTGCTTTTAGATTTGTTTCTGCTTGACTATCCGCCGCCGTCCTCCTGTGAGTAACGCTTAGCTGTACAGCACCACTGAGAGCTCTGCGAGGTGGCAGCGTGGCATAGAAGGGACCCGAGGGAATTCTCAAACAACCCTCTTAAAAAACAACGGCGTAAAATAAATTAGATATAGAAGTGGCCTTGAGGAAGGCACAGCAGCCCCAGGGAGGAGAAGTTAAGCGCTTCAGAATGGATTTTGCCCCATCTGAAGCTGATGGGGAACTTCTTAGGTGCTGCTGTTTGCTACTTATTGGCCTCCTGCACCTCCTGCCCTGTGTATTGCTTTTCATCCCCTCTGGCATGAGGAAGGTAGGAGGCTCTGCCACTTAGATGCTAAATTTCTGTCCCAAACGAATTCTTCTAATGTGATTGTAAAGAGCCTTGTTAGTGTCTGGGCACTCCGATAATTGCACCTTTGTTTTTCTGTTTTATATTTATAATCCGGAACAGCCAGCCCTTGAGTGAGTGTAAACGGCACTTCTCTCATATTTCCATTTGGGTTATGAATATTTCACACACCTGCAATCTCAAAAGCACATAATTGCAAAACCACACTCAGACAGGGACTGAATAAACACCGTTGCTGATTCCTAATGAGCCATTAATCAGATGTTTAACTACAGGTAATTCCCTTGAGTCTTGGTGTCCCAAGAAAAGTCTGTATTCCCCCTCAGACATAGAGAAACAGATGACTTATGAGCAGGAAATTGTTAGCTGCAGACTGAATTAACAGCATTGGCTTCCCATGGCAACTCCTACAGTGGAGAGGTAACATGCTGGAATTTTATTTGGGAGCCCAAGTTTCACTGCCATGAGATGTAGGCACCCAAGGGATGTGAGCTAAAGAGTTTTGTTTCAGCTATTGAAGCATGCGCTTCAGCAAGAGCTGGGGAGATGCTCTGATTGCCTCCTGTCAGTTGGCATTTCTTGCTCTTCATGGACAGCACTAAGATTGTGATTCTTCACACAGCGTGAAGCTCTCCTCTGGAATTCACTGCCGAATGAGGCCCTGCATTCCTGCTGCATTTTAACAAGGGATGGATAATTTTATGGTCATTATTATTTGTAGCTTGGCATGGTAAATTAAAGGTAATAAAATCACATACTTCAGAGTGTAGAACCAACTCCGCAGGGGGTAGGAAGGGAATTTCTTCCACCAGCAGTATTGCACTGTAGCTTAGGTCAAGCTGGACTGAAACGGACATTTTGCTCACAGGAAAACTAACAATTTCAGCATTTTGTTTAATTCCTAATAAGCCTGATCTGAAGATGAGATGATTTTTCTGAAACTTCATTACTCAGAAGCACTGCAGTCTTCCACTAGAACAGATCAGCGTGTTTGGGTTTAAGACAAAAGGAAGAAAATAAAGGTTTTTCCTTATTTCTAAACTTGTGTTGAAATGCGGCTGGTTTCGTTCCCAATTCCACTGGCACTAAAATGTCACGCAGTGCTCAGATGGCTAGGTGAGTTACTGATGCTCGTGACAGATCTGCTGTAAACAGCATTTCGTAAAGGACACTGCAGTTTTAAGAGCTTATCCTGCTCTCATCGTAAAATTGTTGCGCATTTTCATATTATCCAGCCCGTGAACGTAGCTGGCTTTCCTCTGAAGAGCATGCATATAGTGATGAGGGCAACCTACACATGCTAGATATTAGAAGAGCTCCAGGTTATTAACTATGGAGAAAAAAGGCTTTTAGACAGTCTCTCCATCTGTTTCTCCCTCCTGTGCCAGAAACACAGTGTAGCAGACCGTGTCCTCACAGACATTTTCCAGGTGGAAAATGTGTATACGAGAAGCATGTGCATTAGCTTCTATATCTCTTTCCCAAATATAAGCCCCTTCCATCACTGCTGAAGGAGCTGTATCCCAACAACAGACATCCATAAAGCTGACAGAGTCTTATTTGTGCTTGTGCTCCCTAGATGTAATTTCCTCATAGGATGCTCAGCTTAGCAAAGTAGTTCTATAACAGCTTACTAATTAAACACTTATTGACACTCCACGATTGCCTCTTTTGCAGTGGCATGTACAAAGGACCGCTTGAGGCAGAATGAATGCTTATGCTTGCCTTCTTGCAGAGGGGCTCTGTACAGCTGCTTCTGCCCACATTGGGCTCTTCTTCAGAGACCTGTGCAGAGCCTGGGCTGGAGGAGGCAGCAGAAAGATTTTGAGCAGCCAGTCACTTTGTTGACTTGTCCCAAAGCACTCACAGGCATGGCAAGGAAAAGATGGAGAGGATACACAGGTCTTCCTGCAGATGATGTCTGCTCAGCAGCCACCAGCAGAGCTGCCCGAGCAATAGCATACCTTCAATATGTCATTATGTCATTATGATACAAATAAGTGAAGTTCATGGATGGGAAAAGCGTTGTCCCTCATCTCCTCCCTGGGCAACAGGAGCTGGGTGTTTGCTGCTGTTCTGTAGACAGGAAGGCATGGGCACGCCACCCGTACTTGCAGTGTAATCACCATCTAACATGAATATTTTGTAGCCTTAACTTTCAAAGCATCTCCAAAACTAAGCGTATGAAATCACTGAGGCTTTCTGCCTGCATACTTTTTTTTCTGGAAATCTATTTCTCTTTCTCCCAAAATGCAGATGTTTGCTCTTTATTGTATTTGTATGAACAAATAAGGCAGATGAGCATTCAGCAGCTTTGTGCATGCAAGTACAACCATTTTGCAAACGAGAAAGAAAAAATGACCCCATAACTGAGGAAGACCTTAGTTTTTGTCTGAAAAAAATAAGAATGAATGCAGAGATAGGCCCCTGATCTCTGAGATTTTGCCCCGTTACCTTAAGACTGATGAGCAGTTTTCAGTTTTGGCATTCTACTGGACTCATCAAATATTCTAAAAGGAGGGAATCATGGAATCATAGAATATCCTGAGTTGGAAGGGGAATATCCCAAATTGGAAAGGATCCACAGGGGCTTCTGAGTCCAACCCCTGGCCCTATATCCCAAAATCAGACCATATGTCTGAGAGAGCTGGCCAGACAGTGCTTGAACTGTGGCAAGCTTGGTGCCGTGACCCACCCTGGGGAGCCTGTTCCATGCCCACCATGCTGTGGTGCAACACCTGTTCTTGATATGCAGCCTGACCTTCCTACTTTGTTTCTCTTGATCATTCTGGGTCCAGCTCATATCATAGTAATTTGCCCTTGGTTTCAAGAGTGTTCAGAGACATGCAAAGATTGCTTAAATACTCATGGATTCATAGGAACTCTCATGAAGGTGACACAGATGACGGAAGTCTGCTGTGCATGCACAGCTGGGTGAAGCAGGGCAAAAGATTGGGCTGGATGCACCATGGGGATTTAAGCATTGGAATTTAATTTTCAGCTAATTTTGAAATAATGAAACTTGATTTTCTTCACTCCTGATTCTGCCTACGCGAACGATAGCAGCAGATTCCTTTCAACCAGGCACACCGTAACCCCAAATACTTAAATAGAGCTGAAGTGTTGCTGAGGGCTGTGGCTGCCGACGTAAATAAGCTCCAGCAATCCTCAAATGCCCACGGAGGTGAACTCTGGGCCCCGCTTCCACTGGCACAGAAAAGAACAGAATCAAGGCCTTTGTGTTCCATAATTTTGACACACTAATGTATTCAGCTCTCAATCACCTAAGCATCAAAGCAATTAAGCGCAGGTTTTCCGCAGTGCATCTTAATCGTGCAGTCTTCCTTGTGCATGGCCTGATCCAGCTCACGTGGCAGGCAGAGCACAAGGCACGGGTGTCTGCCCCTGCCCAGCTGCTGTCCCTTGCACCAGGGCTCTCCTTCCTGGCAGGGACAGTGGCTGGTGCTCAGGGACACGAAGCCCCGACCTGTTCCCTAATGAGTGCCTTTGATCCCGTGATTGGTATTGCTTGACCTTCAAACATCCTTTATTTTTTAAGTAGATTAGGAAGAAGGCTTCTTGGAGGGCTTAAAAGACTGTACGCTGAGGATGATTTCTGCAACCTGATATGGATTACCATAGTTACTCTGTGTGAACATGGCAGCTTTCCAACTCCTCTGCCAGGAATGATCTAAAAGCTTTTCTTTTATTGTGTCCTGAGGTGAGAGCCTGGCTTTAAAAAGCTTTCAGAATTCTAATCCTTTCCTCCAGTTTGCTGCACTGGGAGGCCAGCGCCTCTCTATCTCATGTCCGGTATTGCTGATAACCTACTGGCAATGCGTTTGGGATCTCTGTGCATGACCAATCACTTAGCTAATTGAGCACACCGAGAGCTGCGGCTCATGGATCCCAATTCTCTCCCCCGATCTCTTATTCCTCTGACTTCTTTCCAAGCATGTTGTGTAGAGCTCGTGATGCTCTCCCTTCAGCATGGGGCACGTGCATGTGCTGGGCCAGGTCTGTAGTCAGCAAGAGCGGCAGAATGTAAAGGGCAGTCTCTTGAGTCTTGTTATCTTCTTATGCACAGTAATAGCACAGTCTGCATGCCATTCATGATTTTTATTTAATAGAGTTTCCTGGTGTGTATTTTAGGATTCATTTAAAAATACATCAGTGATGAGCAGGGTAGGAGGAAGAAGCTGAGCCAAAAATTCTCTCTAAAAACAGACCAATAACTATCTTCCCCTGCCTGCAGCTGACATTTAGGAGGATTCTTAAATCACTTAAAGTGATTTTTAAAAATCACTTCTTAAAAAAAGAAGTCTCAGGGAGAGATTATTGAGTGGATTGCCTGATGCCAACGAGTTGGATGAAGGAATTTCATCCTGGTTTAATGTTGAACTGGTGTTGATTCGTGATTGGAGTGAAACTGGAAATGGCAGACAGTGTGTACAATATCTCAGCATCCCTTATGTTGCATTGTTTATGATGAAAAAGTCTTGTACTCTTTAGGTCATGCAGATTTCTTCCTTGGATTTTACCTGGGGCTCTGCAGCACAGCGTGTCTCTATCTCACTGGATCACCCCCCAGACAACATTTGGGACAGGGTGCTTTTTTTCCATTTTATGTCTCTATTTGGCAGGTCCAAGATCTGCCAGGTGGGGACAGAACCTGCCTCTCTCAGTCTCAAATCAATTTTTTATCCACGAGACTATTCTTTATCCTGCCGCACTGTCTGGAAGTGATAAATTATTGCTCTAGATAACAAATACCTTCTTCTTCTTCTCCCCCATTGCTTACCACTTGTCCATACTGCTGTCCTTCCTAGCTTCAGTAGTTGGGCTGAAGGCTGAGCAAAAACCCAGGTTACGGTCAAATGTCAGAAGAAAAAACAGTTTAAAACATCTGGATTGCTGATACAGATAGTTGTACATTTATTTATCTCGCTCCCAAAATGAGTAGGAATGCTCAGCCCCTGCACAGGGTCCCAAAGATCCTCCACGGGAAGGTTTCTGCTGCAGCAGGGCAGCGGTTGGCTGCATGGCATTGCCTGCACTGCTGTCAAGGTGTGCGCTGCAGGAACTCCACCGCTGCATCCACTGCATGTGATCAAGTCCACCAAGCCCAGCACAGAAGACGTTTGAAATGCCATGAATATTTAAAACAAACAAAACTCAAGCCCTCAAGCAGCCTTCTTTTCCAAATCGCAAGAGAGCCATGACCAAATGCAGACATACATGCAGGTTACTTAATTAAAATTAAGCCTTCTTTTCCATTCCCCTTCGTTTACATTTCCAACGGCATCCCCTTCTAATGCCCATGGCAAGATTTATCAGCTAGGGACTGTATTTTTTACAAGATTTGACGAAGATCTTTGAGGAGTCAACATTTTGCCAAAAGCTAAGTGATAATTCCAGTGGCTTGCATTATAATTTACTCCTTTTCCTTCATTTCTTTTTTCTCCCCCCTGCTCTTTTCATTACGGTTTTGAGTTACAGCAGAGCAAATGAGGCATGCTCGTGAAGTATGAAGGCTTCACCTCTTTGCCTTGCTTTACTCCCTGCCTCAGCTTCATTTTGTGTGATTTCTAAATAACAGCAGGAGCTCCGAGAAGCCATTGTGTCTTTATGTGCAAAACATCAGCTCTCTGCTGAATTCCTGGAGGTTTTGTTGTTATTTGATGAGGTTTTGGCAGGACAAAATGTGCTTGTTTAAAGGAGTAAGGTGGGGAACAGGCAAAGGAAACAGGGTTCCCAGACACCTTCAGGTAACCTGGTCTGAACAAAAAGAGATGAATCCTGACACAAAGATACTCATGTCTTTGTGTTTGAACTTTGTGTAGAAAACAGGCATAAAAATCTTTGGGCAGCTGAATCCTTTCCTAAAAATGTCCATCCGTGCCCATAAAACTGGGCCAATGGCTTTGTCCAAATGTAGTTAAAGCACAGATATACCTGGGGCCATAAATCACACGGTGGTTTGCAGGAAGGGTGGTGTGCAGCCAGGTGCACGCAGGAGTGCCACAGGTTGTATTTTATCTCTTGACAAAGTCATTTCTTAGCTCTTGCAATGAAAATTGTGGGAGTGATTCTTTGTCTGTCTCCCTTGGAAGTGCTGGTGGGGCACTGCTAGTGGGGTGGCTGTGAAGGGCACTGGGAGGAACAGGCACAGGCATTTAGTGCAGGCAGCACCAGAGTCCAGCTTCCAAAAGGCAGAAGTCCACTTGCTGGAAACAAAGAGCTGCCTCAGGAGTGAGCTAACACTCAGTCATATGAAAAGCATCTGCATTCATTTCAGAGAGAAGGTTGTTTGGAGGAAGTATTTCCTAGGACCCAAGTAGGCTAGTTAGTTTGTAATCATTTGGGTTTAAATAATTCAAAAGCTGGTGCAGAACTGAATTAGTAAATAGTCTAAACGACATGGCTTTATGGCAAACTTTATCAAAGAAACCTAATTTCCCTCTCTGATTATATTACGTGTCTGGTTGACAAAAACGATTGTATAAAATTAGTGCATTTAGACTTTTGTAAGGTGTTTGACTTGGTGCTGAATAACATGCTGATTAAACATTAGCACTATTCAATGACATTAGAATATACATTAAATGGATTAAGAGGTGTCTGATAGAGCTTAACAAGTAGTTCTCAATGGAGAACTGGCACCGAATGGACCTGTGGTTTCTGGGGAAAATGAAAGTGAAGTCAGAGTACCAAAGCTCTCCAGTGTTTGTTTCAGTGATCCATGGCAAAACAAAGAGGAAAACATTTGCTAAGCACAAAGATCAAGAAAATGGTATGCTGAGAAGAGGAAGAGAGAAAGGCACTGAGGAACCTGAATCTTTTGATAAAGATGATGAGGAATCCATCAAACTAGATGTTGGTCTGCCCAAGGACACAGCCCTACATTTACTACTGACCGTGGGTAATGCCCGTGGGAAGAAAGGTGCACTGAAAAGCCCCTCCTTGTCCATCAACACCACATGATGGACTAGCAAAAGGAGTTTGTATGGCCTTTAAATATATGATCGGTCAAGTAGTGAAAAACAGGAAAGAGGTAATTTTCCTTCTCTGTGCAGTATAGTTACAGTCAGGTCTGAAATGGCAACAGGCTGCGTTGAAACTTAGGAGGGATATGGAAAAGCTGGAGAATGTGTAGGAAAAATGGCTGAAATTAAATGAGAGTCAGAGGAAATATCTGATAATAGGAGACCTGAAAATCTCAGTGGATTTGTTTGACCAAAATATGCTTAAGGTGACTTTTTTCCTATGTGATTCTGTTTCTGGGGAAAAAATACGATATCCTAAGAGACTCTCTAATTTATCAAACAGAATTGGAAGGGTCAATGTTTGAAAGCTGAACAGGATATAATTAAATGAGGTGTGCGTTGTGGTGGTTTTTGTTTGTTTCTTTGTTTATAACTTGAAGCTGATTTTGGTTGTTGGATCAAATTCTCAGAACAAAAAAAGGGATCCTCTGCTTTTTGATGGCTTCAGAGTGAGACTCTGCTTCTCTCTGCTGTTGACTACCTTCAGCCTTATGGCTGTGTGTGATCAGAGACAGCCAGGCGAAATGCAAAGGTTTGTTACAAGGTTAAGTGAAGATTTAATGACTTTTCCCGACCTTCAGCCTGATGAAGTTATAATTGCATAAGAACATGTTGGTTCTAAACATGATGTACCCTAGTTTCAAAAGGGAAAAAACCTTACCAGGGTTATTAGCTCCATTCCATGCGACAGTTGTTGCTCATACATTTTTAACATTTTTATCTGGAAAACTCATTGACATTTTGTTTGGAAACACATGGTGCAGCTCAGCAGTGGAGTGCATTTCTTCCCAAAGCCGCACCATCTGGATGCGGACAGATCGGGGCTGCCCCAGAGCCCTTCTCCATCCAGCTGCAGGGGTTTGAGGGCCCGAGTAGTTCCACCTCCAGCAGTGTGCTTTGTGCTGAGTTCATGCTGAGGCCGCCCCAGCTGGTTCACCACGGGATGGGCTCAGGTCTCTTTTTGGCTTGTAGCTGCCTGTGAGATGTTCCCATGTGGCTAGAGCTCAGCTCTGTGCACACAATATCAGCAGTGACAGGCAGAGGTATAGCAGAAGGAAGAGACTGATGAAGAAAACCTCATTCTAGCTTCAGATTTTGTGGATTTAGATGCAAAAGAACAGCTACAGTTATGAAAAATGTCAAGAAGTGTTTCCCATTAGGGAGCAGTCAGTGAATTCATACCATTCCCACTGCCTCAGCCAAGGGCTCTCCTTCTGAAACCAGAGCAGTCACCTTGTGCTGGGTCTCTGCACAGGAACAAATATCTCCCTGCTCCTCAGCTTGAACTGAGCACAAACATTCTTTGTTAAAATAATCCCCATTTGGGTACAAATTCTGCACAGTTCTCATGCCTACAATCTGCCCATCACCTGGTCAGTTGAGGAGTGCCACTTTCTCATGGATAAAGCTGCCCCCAGGTGAAATTTGGCTGAGATTGTCTCACCTCTGCTCTCAGTGCAGGGTGTTTGTTACGGATTTCCCCTCGCATTGTTACTGTACTGTTTTACCCATTTCTAGCAACTAAATCTCAAATGCACCCAAGCGCCACAGAGCTGGCAGTGACCTCAAAGACCTCCGTTACTCCAATTATGGGCAGCAACCAAGATGTGCTCCGAGGCCATGGAGTCTAAGTGGGAAGGAGGGAGCATTGCAGGAGAGCCTTTAAATTCTGAAGCGAAACTATAATTAGCTGTAATCGCACCCAGAGTAACTTCACTGCTATAATTCTCAGCAGGAAAACAATTACACTGCTGCAGTATAACCCGAAAGACACGCTGTAAATACAAAACATCCTTTGGAAATATATGCTCCATATTCTAAATACATTTAGAATTAAGGCAAACAATTCTTTTCTAATTGGGATTCGAGGCAGACATGCTGATGTGGGTTGGATTTTTTTTTCTTTCTGTTCCTCGTTTTTTGCTTCATGGATATATAGAGCCATGGTGTTAGGTGATGTTGGTGGCATACCTGGGCTGTGGTTGGAGGGGTGGTGAGGAGAGCTGAGCCTTGTGCTTGGGTTGTGGTTCACTGCATGGGTTGTTTTCTGTCCCTTGAGATGGCCACGGGTGCCCAGGGAGCTGTCTGGATGGGTCGCAGGACTCATGAATCACAAAGCCAGAGCTTCTCCTGCTTGTGTTTGGGGATGCAGCAGCCCTGAGGAGCGGGAAGGCTGCAGCTGATTCAGTGCCCTGGGAGCGATCCGGTCACTAGGGGGGAATAGAGCACCGCAGAGCGCGGGGCTGCCTGAACTGCGCAGCTTCAGGGGCTGCCTGCCCCACATCCCGCTGCTCGGCTGGGCCCCCCCGAAACTGCAGATGCAGCTGGGAATAAAGAGGAATAGACCCAGAGATTTCACCTTTATTTGGTGGAGAAATGCTCAGAGTTGGTGTTGGCAGATGGTCATTGTGAGTGGCGAGATGTTGATTTACCCGGGGTTATTTTAAATTACAGGGCTTGAAATACATTTCTAAACTCTTTTTGGAGCCTAGAACATGTGCAAGGACAAATTTTTAAGAGCTTCATTCGGCTCTTGAAGCGTTTTATACGGCATACAATCTAAGCTGCTGAAAGAGGGAAAACTTGACATTTGTTGCTGTCTAACCCAGCTCCTTCTGGAGAAAGAATCAGACAGGCTGGGGCAGTTCCTTGGGTTCTACCATTCCTCTTCCAGATCAACAGAAGATGATAGAGAGGGGAACAAAAAAGAAAGCAACATAACAAAACGTAACATAGCACAACACAACAGATCATCTCTACAGAAATGTACATGAAAATCTACAGAGCTCTCTGGGAACAGAAGTATCTTACATATTTAAAAATCATTCGAATGGGATACAATCAATACAATAATTTAATAAACCTACAGGAAGTTTTTCATTATCCACTGAATACTTTGGATGTTTTTCTATATGGGTGACATACAGGCTTACATGGTTATATCAGTAAATCTAAAAGGTACAGCTTCCCATATTGCACTTATTCTGCCATGACAATTAAAGCTGTTTTCAGAGGTTTTTAGTATTTTCTGTAAATGTCTGTCCTATTTCCATTCATCTTGGAGGACATTTTCCCGTTGTCCTTAATAAGAGTGACTAAGATGTAGAGAGTAAGGACAGTAGGGTAAGCTAAGGGCAAGAATAGTAAGTGCCATCATGAACTATAGACATATATTACAGAAACAACACAAAATTCACATTTTGGAAAAAAAAATATAGAAAGAGAGTGATAAGAAAGAAAGAAAATACAGATCTTCCAGAGATCACAAAGCCAGACCTAGCAGCTATTTACTGCAGCTCCTAAAAGTTTTGAAGTGCAGCCTGTAAGGATGAAATTCATGGCTTGGGGGGACAACTAAATCAGACTCCCAGTGCAGAACAGGGGGCTGTTATCTGCGTGTTTGTCACTGCAAGGCAGGGCTGGGAAGCAAAGGGGAGTACAGCCATTGTACAACCACTAAGCTAGCTCTACCTTCTCCCTGAAGGTTTGTCTGAGGAACATGTGGTCGGTCTCACTTCTCTGTGCCATTGGGCTGAGTGTCCCCTAGACATGCCTATTTCCCAAGCTTGTTCTTTCTTACAGCATGTACAAGACAGGATCAAGATGGAGCTTCACTGAATTTCCATTCTTGTTTTCAGAGAAAACACGAGTTTGCATGTACTAGAGCAGGAGATTTCGGGAACACGGTCACTCTGAAGATGAATGCATACATGTGTAAGTGCATGTATATGTAAACGCACGGATACTCATGCCTCAAGTCTAAACAAGAATATTTCTGCTATAGTTATCGCTTCTGGTCTGAAGGGAGCATGAATTGGTGATCAGATGTAATCACCTTTGCATGGATTTTATATGCTTCGAACACGGGGAGGCATAAACACACGGGGTATGGAGGAAAATAAGCAATTGTATTTCTGTTTTGCCTATCTTTATCGCGTGAGCTTGACACAGGGTGACTCACCAGCAGCAGGTGGCCTGCAGTTCTGCTGGGCAGATCAGTGGTGGCAGGCAGGGGGCTGCTGGCCCTATATGGCAGCCCAGAGGGGAACTAAAAATAGTTTGCAGACTTCCAGCATAGTAAAAGCATTTGTGGGCTTTGAGTGGAGTCTGCTTCTGAAGGTAAGAATCGGAGCTGGTCTATTTCATCTGCCGTTTGTGCTGGGTTTTTTTTTTCTCCTTTCTTTTTCCTGCATGAAGCTTGCCTTGGCAGTGCATCTGCAAGTGTTATCTGGCAGAAGGCCTGGAGTCGGGAATTGTAAACAGTTACTTTCTCTGTTTGTAGAAACAGGGTGAGGAGTGGCCAGCTAACGGAAATCAGTGGGACTGAGGGCATTTGCAGCTGAGGAAGAGGCAACAGAGGGATGAGGTGACCTGCAGGACAGCTCTGTGTGCTCTGTGCTGACTTACCAGCTGAGGTGCAGGGCTGCTGCCCAGAGCTTTGCAGCCGTGCTGGGAGCTGCCCTGGCTGCTTGCGTTCGTTAGGCCTGCACCTCCCTCAGCCCCTAACGAGGGAAAGCAGCAATCTCATTTTTGCTCTGTGATGCCGGGTCAGCTTCTGGTAACGTCAGCGCCAACAGCCAAATGGATGTTAATTTGAGAGGGAAAAGGACTGAACCCAAATTAATATATGCTTGCCTGTGTAATTATTGTTATTGGCTGGTGGGGAAGGAAGACCTTGTTCACTCCGTGCGTTTCTGTGGCTGCCAGGCTGTCATGCACCAAGCTGGGAGAGGGGGACAGAAGTGCTGTATTCATCCAAGAGGGACTCTAATTTCCTGCCATCCCCAAATGATGATATCCTGCTAACTTCAGACCAGCAGGCAGTGGAGATGCACGCACCATTACGGTGGGTAGCATTTAGCTGCAGGTGCCTGTGGAGAAACTTCTCCCATTGAATCCAGAGTTCAAAATCCCATTCTCTGCAAGCAACCACAGAGAGGAGTATGTAGTTTTAGTTAGGGTTCAGTCTTGTGTTCCCAGGCTGGTGAAAAGAGTCGAAGTTGGAGAAAATGACTGTATGCTTGAAGGCTGGGCAGCCTTGCTAAGTGCTAGACATAAACTAAGGAGAAATCCTATTTGGCAGCAGAAAGAATCTGCTGGGGTTGGCAGTCTGAAACTGCAGTACGATAATTGTTTTCTTCTCCAATAAACCAATGCATTGATTGGGGTAAGCAGGAAGGATCAGTCCCAGTGGAGCTCTGCAGGGTGTTGTTACCACGCTGCTTACTTCCCATGGTCACAGCTGATCTTCATGTGCTTCCCTCTGCTGAGCAAACTGGATGTGACAGAAGACAATGTAATTTAGTTTTTTTCCCTCTTTCAGAAAATGAATTGCTACATATGATCTCATATGCTCACCCTTGCATATTTATGGGGAGTCCCCAAATCTAATTTTCATTGTGCCTGCCCCTGGTTAGCACAAACTTAATTTTGCAGCTTCTAAACAAATTCTTCTGACAAAATAACATCATGGCACATTGAAACAGAACACGTATTTTAATACAAGCATGCTGAATAATCAGTTCTTCCTAAAAGCACATACAAATATTATCTTCACAGTAGCTAAGTGACCAGTTAGTTGCAAGATGACATGTGAGTTTGCAGACTTGTTCCCCAACCTTTGCGTGTGCTCTCCAATGCTCTTGAATTGACGTTTGCTACGAGAGGGTGCACACAAGTGATTTGCAATAGAGAGGGCCCTAGCTTGTTTACTTGTCTTAATAACTCGTGACAAGGACACCGAGGTCCAAACCATGCCAGGCACGCTCATAGGAAGGAGGCAACCACAGATGCTGTCAGTAATCTTACTGGGAAGATTACAGCAGTTCTTTGGGCTGGTCCTCTTTAGCTGGCCATCTGCTTTGCATTCCCTGGTGGCACTTGGGTTTGGATCTCCAGTTTGTTTGTCATTTTAGTCCCCCACTTTATTATTTCCAGAGCCAAGTGAACTGCTGCCAATTCCAATGCAATGAGATTGCATTGTGAGCTTTGCGACATGGTATACTTTTTTTTTTTTATCTTCAAGGCTCAGCTCCTGGAATTAGTTGATTATGTTAGAATCCCAGCATTCATTAAAAAGGAAGGGGAAAAAAAAGGAAAAAAAAATATAGGGTGGATCTCTGCTCCTCATGAACTGAGAAAAAAGCTTGTGAGAAGATCCCTGCGGACAGTAACTCAAACTAAATAAAAAGAGGCTTTTTTTCCCTTTCAATTCACCCCCCCCCCCCCAGTATCAGCCTTTTTATAGACAGTCATCCTGTTTCTGAGTCTCTCACTCATGGTTTTTGAATGCTGGGTGCTGGCAAACCTGAGCAGCAGCTGTTCCTTCCTAAAGGCAGGGAAAATGAGTAGAGCCATCCCTACCAGGACGAGTGATTTCTCTCAGCCTTTCCTTCTGTCCCCGTAGCACACTGCCACCTGCGGCCATGGCAGGAGCATGAACCCACTCCCACAGCTCCGAGGACAACCCAGATCCCAGAAATCCAGTGAGAGATGGGAGGACAGGAATCTGTGTTAAGCAGAACTGTGATTCCCTTGAGGTCAGGAGCAGCAGCTGCTGCTGTCACTGACCTCATAACTTTAAATACTCTTGGCTAAGGCGGTATGGCATTTGTGTTTGTGGCACGTCTGAGCTGCGGGTAGGACTTGCCCAGTTTTGGGGTGGAGGCTGTCCCTGTTTCCCCAACTTGAGGTTATGTCTGGGTACAATTAATAGATTTGGAGAGCGTCGTTTATTCTTCAGTTTGCCTTAGCTTCACCTCCTCTTTTATTTTTCAATGGGAAAAGAGATGACATTGAAGACTGGTTTGAACAAAATATGTTTGCTGGCCTGGATTTTTCATCACTCTGGGCTTAGGCCTTAGGGAAACATATTTGCTTTTATTGCTTTTTCCTGTAACTAAGTGGAATTAGCATTCCCTGCCATTGCTGGCCAAGTGAATCCAGTACTTTTTAAAAAGTATATATATTTATGAACATATCAGAATTCTTCAGCAATAGTCTTACAGGCTGATACTCTGATACTGCGAGGCTGAGCAATGTCTCCATGTGACTTAGAAGTAGGAGTGCATGCACAGAGGTGTGTGTACAGGGCAGGACTTAGTGCACTTTCCATGCATTGTGATCTGACTTTTGAGTGGTCCTGTGCCAGGTGTTGGACTCAGTGACCCATATAGGCCTTTTCCAACTTAGGATATTCTATGATTCTATGAATTAATCTGAGGGGGCTTTGTACTTAATTTCATTTTAACTGGGGCTGTTTTCCCGAGAGTGATGCTGCCAATGATTAACTTGAAGTTCCAGATGTAACAACTCAAATTGACAGACACAGTCTTTCTGATTTGTGCATATCTACTGCTGTGTTAGGTGTTCCATGGCTTATCAGTGATCTGGCTGCAATCTGGAGATTGGGAAGGAGACATAAAACAGGGTTTTAGGTCTTCAGCTTAGGTTTTGATTTTTACTTTAGTCTCGCTTAAAGTCATTCTGCTGGCACTGATTTTGCAGACCTCTGATGAACCCATCCCTGGAGGTTCTCAGGTCCAGGCTGGATGGGACCCCGGGCAGTCTGAGCTGGTGGGGGTCCAGTCCATGGCAGGGGTTGGGGCTCTGTGATCTTTAAAGTCCCTTCCAACCTAAGCCATTTGTGATTCTATCAACCAAATCTTGGCACTTTATTGGAATAGACAAAGGTTAAAGCCTAGACAGGAGTGAATATCAATCAGTAGCCATTGAGTTTATTATGAACTTTGATCTTTAGCTCCAGAACGTGAGAAAAAGCATTCATTGGTCTTATAAAACCAAACCATTTGTATACAGTGGCAAAATAATCAACATTTTAAGGTGAAAACAGTGTTTCTAGTGATCCCATCTGTAATGAATGAAATTCGAACAGGGGAATTATGAAGCCTGTTGGTACCGAAGCCTTTGTAGCAGCGCTGGGAGCTGAGTGCAGGCTGCCTCAGGGATGCCATGCCCCCACTTTGCACGTTGGGTGTTCCGGGAACTGCAGACCCAGCGCTGGGCTGGGCTGAGGGCTTAAGTGAGCAACGAACCGTGCTTCCTTCATTTTTGCTGGATCCTTTGGAAAAAACGCACCGATTTATTGATTTATCCAAAGCCTTCAAGGGCGGGGGGGGGAAGGGGGGGGCAGGATGCCCATGGAGGTGCCCTCCGGTGGCAGCCACGCCGGGTCGGGGCTGGTGTAGGGGGGAGATGCGGAGCGATGCACACCGCTGCGTGCAGTCTGCTCCTCCGGGGCCATCTGCTAACCACAGCCCCTGGCCGTCTCCTCCGAGAGAGGCTGCTGGCGGCTGGCCGCGGTTTGATCTGCTAAAAGCTTGTGGAAGGGAGAGGGCTGAGGGAAAGGAGGAGGGAGGAAAAAGGGGGGAACGGGGGGAAGGAGGAAGGGAGGAGAAGAAATGAGGGGGAAAGGGAGACGGGAAAAGGGGGGTGGGAAAATGGGAGGGAATGAAAAAAAGGGGGAAGGGATACATGGGGAGACGGATGTAAAGGGGAAAAACGGGGGGAGTGGAAGGAAAGTGGGGCGAAGGAGACTAAAACGGGAGAAAAGAAAGGAAGGCATAAAAGGCAGAAAGGAGAGGGGAGAAACATCAGGAGCGCTCCCGAGGGGGCGGGCGCGGCGGAGGGGAGCGGGTGGGGCGAGGCGGGAGGGAGGGGAAGGGAAGGGAAGAGAAGGGAGGCCGCGGGAACCGGGCCCGCCTCCGACGCCGCTGCCCCCCCCAACCGGGGCCGGGGCGCCGCGGCCGCGTGTCGGAGGCGGCGCGGCTCAGCGCCGCGGCGTGAGGCAGCGCCGCGCCCCCGCTGCCGGAGGAGCCGCTCCGCCGCCGGCCCCCGCGCTCCCGCCCCCGGCGGCGGCCCCGGCGGCGGTGATGTCCTGAGGGGCAGAGCCGGCCCCCCCACCCCCGCCCCTTCGGCCGCCCGGCGCCCAGGTGAGTGCAGCGCCCGGAGGGGGACGGCCGGGCTGCGCCCTGCCCTATCCGCGGCCAGGCAGCCTCGCACTTGGCGGAGTTTCGGGCTCCGGCCCCGGCTGCCCTTCGCGGGGACCCTTCGGGTCCGCAGCCGAGCCGGGGTAGCTCTGCCCCGCGCGTCCCTCCGCGCGGCGGCTCTCGGTTCCCCTTCCCGGGGATCAAAGCGGCTCTTCGCATCGGGAGATGCCGCCTGGCTCCGGGGCTGAGCTCTGCGGTGTGCGTACAGGGGGGTTCCCGAGGAGACTTATGGCAGTGCAAGGATGGAGCCGCCGAGCCCGGCGCTAACAGCCCGGAGAGGATGGAGCGGCCCGGGGTGAAAACGGAGCTCCGCCACGGGAAAAGCCCCGGGACGCGGCCGGGCTGCCCAACAGGTGCGCTGTCTGCGGGCGGCCGCTCCTCAGCTCCGGGCTGCTGTGCCGCTGTGCGCTGCGCTGCCGGAGCGCTCCGAGATGCAAACTTCTGAGCTGCTCTGCGTGGGTGTTTCCCGCGGTATTATTATTATTAATATATGTATATATTTCCCAACAACAAAGTTTCGTGGAAAGTAAGGGATTTTTCAGAGAGGAACTCGGTTCCTCAAGAATTGCGACACTGAGGAATGCTGTTGGTTGTATTGACTGTGTGCTTAATTTTCTGGTGGGCTTCTCATCTGGTAGCAGATACTGCGGAAGATGCATCTCGGTCTGCAGTGTTAAGAATGCTCGTTGGGGTGTCTCTGCTTTAGCACGTGTGAATTTCAGGTGTAGCGTAAAATAGAAAGGGAAAAAGAAAGTCAAATAAAAATATTTATCCAAGTATTCCATGTAACCTTCCATTTTCCCGTGGATTCCCAAGTACTGCTTGTGAAGTCAACTTTTAAAAGAGCTTTTCCCTAGAGAGCAGTTCACATTTTTCAAGGGGAGAAAGGATGGGTGAAATTGAATCGTCCAAATTAAGGCAAAATGAATTGCTTAATATTCAGAGGGGTTGATAAATGAACCATTAAATCAACACTCGCGTAGTGGCTCATTGAAAAGAGAAATGAACAGCTCTCAATTGTGTGCTGTGCGGAATGGGTCGTGGTGACGTTTGTACATTGGTTTGCTGCTGAGCCCTTCTGTTAATGGATACGTGTGCTCTGTGACATTCCCTGTGTGTGGGGATAAACTCCCGTGCCCTGTGAGTGCATCTGCTGTAAATGAGCACGGTTGTCCCACTTCCAGCATCGTTTCAAAGAGGAGAAGTCTTAGTAGTGTTCATTTGGTATAAATTAACCTAATTCCATTGACTTCTCGTGGCACTGTGTATCAATTGAGGATCCAGACCGGTATTACAGACTACTTTTCTTTTTGAGGAAGAATTCTATTCCGAATGCCAGTTTGAGACAAAACGATCCTGATAAATGAAAAATAAGAGTCAAGATTTGGAAACAACCCCAACGAGATGACTGAGAGTAAAAGCTCTTTAGAGATCTTCGCCTCTCAGTAATACGGTGCGTGAACTTTGCTCCTGAGCTCTGTGATTAACAGAGGTACAGCTGTTGCAATATGCTGGTTGCTGCTGAGGAATTACCTCTGTCTTTCCCCCTTGAAATCACTGAAATTGGAGTGCAGTGAAGACATCGGCTTGCTCCTTATGGTGCCTCCTGGAGGCTTTTAGTGTTTTGTTTGAGGAATTGTGACTTGTGTGCCTGCGTTGTCCTTTATTTGCCCCTCTTTGCAGGTGACTTAGAAAGGTTGGTGTTGCTTGCAGCTTTTAGAACTCAAGAAGGAGCGGTTCTTTTGTTTTGCGTTTCAAAGCGAGCGCTACAAGCAGGAAATTGGAGGAATAGATTCTCCAGTTCACTGCTGAAGGTAGGACTGGGAGTTGATGCATGGCTTTGGAAGGCTCCTTGCCTACCTTTCCTTTGACTGAGGGTGAGCCAGTGTGCAGACCTGCAGGCAGGGCAGGCTGTTCAGGTGTTTGTAATTATGTAAAGGTGTTATGTAACGTGGTCTGCTGCTCCTTATTTAATGTGACGTGTGGACGCAGCGTGCATGCACAGATCCTCTGGGTGATAGGTTATTAGGTGGTTCATTAGGAGCTGCTTGAATGCATGGAGAGCTCTGTAGGCTCTGTGATGAAGCAGATGGTCAGGAAGGTGTTTCCTTCATGAGAGGAGACTCTGGATCTGGAAATGCCTTTAGATAGTGTCTGATGGTATGTGCATTTTGGAATTATTTGCTGTTCTTGTGGTCCATGGTAGCTGCAGGTATGTTTCTGCACCAGCAGCTCTGGTTATGCTGCTCTTCATTCACTTCATGCTTAAAAAAAAAAGAAATACGAAGTTGTCCTGAGAGCCAACCATCCCATCTAATGTTATCCTGCTGCTTCTGTTTCCTTGCTTGCTATTTTTCTTTGAAGTCGTAATGCATTTCTTCAGTTCTTTTGATAAAGACTAACTTGAGCTTGCTGGGAAATGGTCATTCTACATTGCGAAAGTGCCAGCATCTCACTGACATTATTTTGGGAATACTGGAGGAAAATATAAAAGATTCACTTGCATTGATTAAAGCCCCCGGGGCAGCCTTCTAACACCGCAGTGGGAAAAAAAACAACCTTCTCTCTTGTCTACTCCAGCTTTTATTTCATCTGTGAGAACCTGAGGCTTTGTTATCTGCTTACATCAGGTCCCTTAGGGGTGCTTGAGGAGGAAGGTGTCAGCCTAAAAGCTCTACGCGCCATCGGAGCCCATTTGTCTTTGGCAATCCGTGTGGCTGCCCAGCGTTGGTTCCCTGCCTCCGTGCCACTGACCACTGGCATCCTAAAGGAGGCAGAACTCGTGCCAGCATGCAGCTCATTGCCCCAGAAATATTTTCCAACCGAATGTCAGAAATGAATTAACGGCTGCTTGGTGTTTTCCCAGGGGTTTTGGCAAGATAGGTGTTGCTTAATGACAAACTTGGATTTACGAGGTAACTGCAAGGAGAGAATGCACAGAAACTTTGTCTTTCATCTGTAGCTTTCTGGTGCTTTGTGCAGCTCACAGCTTGTCTCTCACTGATTTTAACAAGGGAATTTTGCTGAATGCAGTCGGAGTGGTTTGGAAACATACCACTAAATTTTTTGGACAACAGGTCAGTAAGCATGGCAAATAACCTCCCAATTTCCTTTTCAATAACCTTGCCAATTCGTAGGCCTTCCCTGCACTCCCTTGCTGCATTCTCCCACCCTCCCAAATTTCCAAGGTGGATGCTATGTGAATGCCAGTGCTTCTTCTCAGTTTGGGTCTAAATATTGCAGAGATGAACTCTTCCTGGCCTGCCGACCAGGGCCAGCATAAGCACTGCTTTGTGTTCCTGTGCCTTTCCCTGTGAACACCTTCTTCCTCCCTGCCTCCATCTGCTGCTCTCAATCCTGGTGCACCTGAATGTGCTTTGTACCATGCTGATTCTGAGATGACCCACCCCAAACTCCCCAAGTTGATTTCTGCCATTTTTAGCTGCTGTTCTGTTAAATTTGAGTACAGCTTAAAAATCTTTGTTTTTGTAGCCTTTGAAAAACAGAGACTCTTGCTTTTCATAGAGGTAGTGTGCTGAGGTCATCATCCGTCTGCTCCTCCGCTTGGAAAAAAAGGTTATTTGGTTCCTCATGGAGGTGAAAACTTTTCACATCTCAACATCATGCTCTGTTTATCAGTGAACATTAAGTTTTAAGTATTTTTGCGTTAGAATTTGGTGATGCTTTCAAGAAGCTGGTGATGCACGGGGAGCTCACTGAATCTAGTGCATTGTACATGGGCAAGCTGGGCTGCTTTCTAGAATATTTCTAAGCTTGAGCTTTCCATCCCCTGTGTTGTGCTGCTACCTGCACTGTTTTGATCATCCCTCCTCCTGGTGATGTGGTGTTTTGGGAAGGCTTTTGGCTTTGGGAATGCCATGCTTTCCTGCAGCATGCACACAGCAGGGCCAGCAGCCAGGCTCCAGTGCTGTGCCATGTGAACTCCCCTAAGGGAAGGAAAGCACTGAAGTGTTCACCTTTGGGTGCAGACTTCTCATTAATGCTCTGCTTAGTCCCCATGGTCTGGGCTTCGAAGGGCAACCACCAATGCAGAAAAGCAGAGCTGGGACCACAACCAGGGAGGTTCTGTGTGCTGCTGGAGCTTTGCTGCACTTAAAGCTGGTGGTGTTGGCCACCAGTGGATGGACCGGTTCTGACACAGTGGAACTTGTGAGCAGGTCATTGCACTGCAGGCTTGTGTCGGCTGTGTGGTTGCTCAGTGGGGTGTGCTCTGCTCCACAGCCCCGTGCTCAGGTGTGAGTCGAGCTGCAGTGCACGTCTGTGTAGGCACGGTGGCCCTGAGCAGCTCTTTGTGGGCATTCTTCCTTGTTCAGGGGTTAGCCTGAGAATTAAAGTTGGTTCATTTGCAGTGCTGACACTGCTCGTGGACCACTCTTCGTTTTTCTCTGTAGTGCTTGGATTGCTCAGCAGAGGGAGAACAGACCGTACTGTGTGAGATACCTTGATGCCAGCAGGCAGTCACTGCTCTGGCTGCTGGCAGGGAGGGGAGTCCCCAAACTGCCCTCCGTGCTGATTTTTTTTTGTTGTTGTTTTCTTCTTGTTTTTAAAGCTCTGAGCTAAGTTGTGACTTTCAGCTCTTGATCAAAAGTAGCTGCATCAGTTTGTAGGTTAATGGACTATTACGGACGTGGCTATTACGGTAGGTGGCTGTGATTAAAAAAAAAAAAAAACCAGCAATGAAAAACCTACGTTATGTCCAAGTCCAGGATACAGCACTCCTGAAAGTATCTCTTGGGTCCCACTGGAACTTTCCTAAATATTCGGGAAGAAGTGTGGCAGTTGGCCTTTATTGACTGAAGCTTTATTATACATCCAGATACTTCAAGGTAACAAACAAAACCACAAAACCCTCTCCCCTAAAAAACAAACAAACATCTCCACTCGGATTAGTTGGAATTTGTGCAGTAAGTAATCCACATCACTTGACTCTGGGCCTGAGCTCTTGGTGCTGTATAGCAGTGCAGCCCCACTGCCTTCTTGGTGCTGTGCCCGCTCTGCTGCCAGCTGGACACCAGGGCTGCTCTTCTGGGGGAGAGCATGAGCAGAGGATTGCCATGGAGGCGTGGGTATTTTTCTTTGAGGGTGAGAACAGTACTGCATCAAAGAGAGAAATCTGTGCATAGACAGACTGGTTGCATGAGGCTACTCCAGTATCCTGGGTCTCTAAAGAGTTCCTCTGCTTGGCCAGAGGGCATGGCTCATCTCTGCAATGGTGCAGTGGAGGTTTTCTTAATAAATGAAAGAGTCTTTTTAAGGCATGATTTGAGAATCTGCAGAGAATCATGATCAGGGTCTTAGCCCTCTTCTAGGGCATCCTGGAGGGAGCTCCAGCGATGGCAGAGCATGCACGCAGCCCAGCAAAGCAAGAGTCTCTGGGAGGTGCTGAAGCTGGAGCAGGACATCCCATTGTCTGTATTCCCATTCCTGATAGTTAAAACTCTGTCATTGTGTCAGACAGCAGTCTGTATCCTTGCTTCTGCCATGGATCTGCCAGGTCCAACCTTGCATGCACAGCACCTGCACTGCCTGTGGGTACCACCGTGCCCTGCTGGGGTGGGCAGTGAGGCTGATGCTGTGTGCAGGAGGAGCGGCTTGCTGCCAGGAGAGCTCATCTCTGCTGGGTAATGAGCTCTGCCTCACTCAGGGCTGAATTGCTGCTGTATGGATCGCAGCAAAGTGCAAATGAGAATGCAGCACTGGGCACTTCGTACAACCTCTCCTGTACATGGCAGAGAGCTAATTAAACAAGAGCTGGTTTGAGCTCTTGGACTGCTGCTAGTCTGACTTCTCATAGAAGAATCTTGTGCAGTTTGTCTTGCTCCAGTAACTTTCTGAAGTCTCTCAAAGTGTGTTGCCACAGCCCCCAGATTTTGTTCTCTTACCCTTTGTTGTGAGTTCAAAATCAAAAAAGTTGCGTCGCTGACTGAAGCTTGATCCATCCTGACAGCTGCCCGTGTGCATGTGCAAAATGTACAGCCCTGGTGTGGGGTAGAAAGGTCTTCCATGATTTAGAGCATAATCTGTGCATTGCTTTTTTTCTTTTTAATTATAAAGTCCCCAGTACAGGAAGCATGAACTCTTTTTGGAGTGTCAGCATGCACAGCTATGTTCCTCTTGTGACTTATTTTATGGACACAGACAGGATGTAAATGGATTTTCTACCTTACGCTTTCCTTCTGAACAAGGACACAATTTGCTGCTTTTGCTGTCACGCTCAAGTAAAACCTTAACCCTGAATTTTAGCTCTTCTATATCATCCAGTTTACAGTTATTCCAACTTTCAAGTCTTTTAGTGTGCTACTGCTCAAAAACGTGAGTACAAAATGGCCTTTAGAGCAAGAATACCTTGTCTAACTTGGCTGCTTTTTCATTGCTTCAGTAAGACCAAAGAATCATAGCGTGTAGCTTAGTTTTCTGCTTACTGGTTGGTCCTGCATGGCTGAATTATTTTTGTAGTTTTGTATATAGAGTTTGCCATAGCATTTTGTGTTTAAAAAAGGAAACAGAATAAAATATTTGATTATAATATGAGATTATTTTACTGTTTTAGATTAGGCACCGGGCAACCCATTGTTCTTGATGCGACTAAAGGCTTGCTTTGCATCATCTACCAAACCCCTCATTTTGGGGGGAGGATATGATGGCAAAACAAAACTATTGCTTTGACAATAGTTTGGTTGTTTTATGCTGTGCTGGAAATAGATACTTGAGAGGAGATGTTAGGTCTGAGGGAGGTGTTTGGAAGCAGGTAGTAGGGCTGAGTGGGCAAATAAGGACGGGGCCAAACTTACTGACCCTGGTGTCCGAGAAATTACTGGGAGTGGAATCATCCACACTGTGATTAATTACCAACGGGTAATGATTCCTGAAAGGCATGAATGTAAGGTTTGATGTATTGGCTGAGTTGTCTGAAAAACAAATCTGTTGTATATTCTCCTTTTTTTTTTTCTGTTCTCCTTTGTGCCTGACTCCAGCTGAGCTCTTTGGCTGCTGAGCAGCTCTTGTTCCTCTGCCCAAGTTTGGGTCTTTTTCTCAGCACTGTGGCATGGGCCCCATGCAGGCTGATGTGTAACACTGCCATGTGCTTTAATATCATATTTAGAACATATTTTACTGGTTTAGGTGAAAAGCACCTGCATGCTAATTGCCTATAAGAAAATGAACAGAGATGGAGGATTTCAAATATATTTATAGGATACTGCTAGTAGTCTCTGTTTTGGCTTAAACAGCAAAGCTGTCTGACTTGAATGAAACTGATTTAAAGACGAGATGCAGACCGTGCTCAGGGTGGCTCTAGAAACCTCATCAGCGTCCCTTTTAATTGGCTGCTGCAGAAGTGCATTTGTTCAGTCGCATCTTCTGGAAAAATGAAGCAGCGCAGAAGCTTTGTAAACAGCAACAGTGTATCCTGCATGGCTCAGTGGGTCACAGTTTGTATGCAGGAGGAGCATTCTTAGCATCAGAAGATGCAGAAGTCAGAATGTTAGTCATTCTACTGTATGCATTAAGAGAATGCGTTAAGAGTAATCAGAGAGGTTCATCAGCTGGAATATGCTGGAGATGTTTCCCCAAACCTCACACCTTCAGCAGTTGGTAATTACTCATGAACGCGGTGTGAAAAGCTGTGCTGTAAGAGCAGCTGCCTCAGGTGAGCGGCTCTGCCCTCAGCCATTGCTCCACTTGGGGATACAAGTGTTGGCTTTAAGGTGGGAATAGGATGTTTTATAATGAATGATACAAAATGTATTGTTCTCCATCTGCTTCTCTTGCTATGCAAGAGTGTCCTTGCAGGGGCAGAAACACACTTTTTTGGTACTTGCTTTTTTTCTTCCGCTTATGGGAAGCTTCTGATCTATTTGAACTCCTGCTTGTAGCTTCTGATCTTTCCAAATTTCGCTTCTCACCCAGCATGGTCCTGCTCCTCTGGTGTGACAGCAGCTCCAGTTGTCTACTGGACTCGGTGTTCTAACCCAGCCCATGTGTAATACATATTTCACACGTCTGCTGAGTGCTATGTTTAGGACTTCTTTGTATATAATCTTCACGTGTAAAAGCTGCCCTTCCTTCCTAGCAGCCTGCAGAGGAAGAAAAATAGAAGGTGGAGCATTTCACGTAGAAATGGAGAATACAGTGTACAGCTGAACATGTGTAATGCACCTGTCCTTTTGGGATGGGAGGTGGTGTAAGGGGACTTCAGAGTGTTTTTTCCTTTAACTTATGAAGCATCTTGAATTTTATCCGCTCCATTACTTGAAGCCTTGTATGTTTCCCTTTTTCTAGTAAGACCAAAGGTGAAATTTTATGGCTTGTTGTGAGCCAAATGGTTGACTGGTTAACCAATGCCTGTGGTTCCAGGGTGGAGATTCTTACTCACCTTAGCCCAAGTATTCCAGTTTATCAATTAAACACATTGTAATACTTCACAAGAAAATTGCATGTCTTTGTGTGTTTTCTTTTACAGGTGGGATTCTATGGTTCTGTGGGTGTTTTAAAGACAGACAGATCAGGAGTTCATTCTGTTCCATAACGATGCTGTGCATTTCAGTCTCTGTCTTTCCTGAAGAGTTCTAAAGTTTTCTTTTTTTGTTACTGCTGAATTGATGTTTCCAGAGAACTGTCTGCAGTGACTACATCTCTCTTCTGAGCTAAAGCAGCTAATTCACAGCCTGTCAGTCTATGTGGACAGTCAGACCCATTTTTTCAGTGCAATATTTTGCATTTATTAACATCTAATTTCTCTGTCATTTTGCTCTCCAATCACAGTGCCTTGAGACGCTTCTGCACCTTTTGCATCTGGTGGTTACAGTTCTGCCTACTCTTCATCGTTCTCTTTTGTCTGCACAGTCCGGCCCTTCGTTGCCTCCCTTTTCCTTCTCAGACTTGTAATGGATACGTGAACTCATACAGGTCTTGGCAAAGATGCTGAGATTCGTGAATACCTCTCGTCCTCATGACAAGTGTTTTTTATTATTTTTTCCTTTCCTTTTTTTTTTTTTTTCAGTTGTTGACTCTTAAATGTCCTTTCTTTCTATCTCATCATTCCCTAGGTTCTTACTCTGTGGTTTGCCTCTACATATGTGTTGTGGGTTTTTATTTTTTTATTTTTTTATTTTTTTTATTTTATTTGTGTTTATGACTTTTCGATGCTGCTTGCTGAAGGATTCAGGGAAAGCCAGCGGCACAGATATCCATGCACACCTTATCATCTTATTCATATGCTCCTTATTCCCTTCAAGGGCATGTAATAGAATGGCTGTGTGCGGACCACAACTCAGTGATCTGCAGTTCTGAAGATTTGGCTTTGTAATGCAATATTCAGCTGTAACAGCCAATGAAAGAAGTGTGAAATGCTATATGTAAGTTTTTGTGAGCAGTGTGCTTGCTTCTTTTTTGTTCTGATCCCAAAGCTGTTTGGAGTTGAGGGGTCCGAGAATCAGAACTCATGGGAATGATGCATTGATGTGTGGTTAAGTGTTACACTGCATTTTTTTCAGCCCTGCAGCGTGAGAGATAAAACTATTTTTCATCAATGGCAGTAAGTTTTAATGCATTTATTATGAGGGGAAAAAAACCCAAACACTTGAATTTACATTGACGGAATTTGTTGTATTACAGTTTGAAGTCATTCCTGTGTAGAAGTAGTAAGACATAATCTATCTACATTCCTCGCTCAGTGACTTCAATGAGCGCTTCAGGTTTTGTAAGTTTTGTTTCTGGAACCTTCAATTTGGGAGAAGAGACTTAGACTTTACTCTCTACATCTTTGTTCATTTCTCTACAAAGCTCTAACAAAACAGCAGTACTGCAGGCTTCTGATGCCAGCATTTGTCACTGCTCTTGTATTGTAACTCTGTTTTATGGAGAATTTTATGTTAGAAGCTTATCTATGTTCTCAGTGGGAGAATCTGAAATATATATATGAAGTCTGTAATGAAAAGCAGTGGGAGGAAGCTTGGTCCTCATAAATACCCACCTTAGAAGGGACTTGTTGAGATTCCCAAATCTTTTCCATTTATTTATTTTACTTTTTTTGCACTGTTGGTCTCTGCTGAAGTCACAGTTCCTTATGTGAGTACGTGTTTCATGTGACGTTATGTGCTGAGGTTAACAGAGCTATTAAACCTCTGTGCTGCAGCAGCAGGAAGCATTCACTCACTAAAATTGTCACCTTACTCATCCAAGGGTGGGGAGAGTCTTTTTCAGAGTCTCACTGGGTGCATATCAGCTTGGTCTCTGCTATGTGACCGATCAAGATCTTTTCTCTTTGCTTCACAACAGTGACCCTGTATGAGGGTCATGAGGAGGGACATTTGTTGGGAAAGCCCGAGCTGTCATCTTCATGATGAGATGTAGGTTACCTGTTTTTGAGTAAGCAGATTTGTAAGATGCTGATATGATATCGCAGCAGTTTGAAGCTAAAAATGAAACGGTGGACAATTTTCACATGAAATTAAATGGTAATTCAACTTAATTTGATTGTTCTTCTCTCTTTCTTTATTTCTGGGATCTGCTCTGTCTGAATTGCACTTGTCGGAAGGAAACAGCTTTTGTCTTTCTCAGAGCAGCTGTGATCTCAAAGTCATGAACATCTTGCTGCGGTGGTTGCCGAAATAAATATTTCTTCAGTTTCAGTTAATTGGTGCCAAGAAGGCAAAGCCCTGAACGTGAGAGTAATTCCACATGATCTTAGATGCTGCTCTGGATGACAGGGCTGGAGTTTCCAAACACAAACTGCCCACGCCGCTGTGTTCATGCTGTCCCTGCAGTACTATGAGAGATGGCTCAGTCCTGATCTCCCTCCTGTTGATGCAGGTCAACAGCCTGGTGGATTTGCTCATTGTGCCTTCCAAAACCTGAAAGCCATGCCAAAGTTTTCTGCAAATGTTTGGTCACTCCATGGACTGTCTTTCCAACCGTGGATGCCTCTCTCCTGTGTGCAACCCTTAGGAAGTTGTCTAAGCCTCCTTGTGTTGCAGAACAGAACATTAGAGAGAACCACAGGTTTGATTTAAATGAATTTCCAGAGACAGCTAGATGGGGAAAAAAATTAACAAGTACCCATTGTGGTTGACAAGCTCAAATGAGGTCAAGATGGAGATGAACCTGCAATTGTCAGCATGCTCTTTATGCCTTTGGCCAGCCAATACTTGTCTGTTCTGTTTAATTCCAGTGCTAATTGCTTGTCCTTACGCTATACTTCATGATCTCCCGTACAGATGACCATTAGATTAATTAGCCCTTCATACTGAGGGGTAGAAGTACTACATGCAGATGGGAATAAGGCCTGAAGAGTGATATATTGTTGAATGAGATCAGTTAGAGTGGTGCTCCTGAGAAAAGACAGCAAATAATTCACTTCTTTTTCAGGAAGCCTACAGCAGAAGCTAAGAGGAAAGACAGCTGACCTGCTGTCCCGTTTGTGGAGTTTGTGATCCCATTTAGGGCTTGAAGGGTTGCTTGACTCAACGCGTGCTGTGTTGCCCAGCTGGTGGCAGGGCTGGGGCAGGACATTGGTGAATGCCTTGGTGTGGGTTGGAAGCTGCTACTCCAGCTTCACCAAGGTGTTGCATGAGTACCTGTGTGTGCCGGTTGCTGGAAGGTGCCTTCAGTCACATCCAATCTTGCTGGGTTTCATTGCTCTTGTGTAAATAACGAAATCATTGCATCAGCTTTTTACACAGCAGGGCTGATATTGGCAGTGGTACCTTGTTAAAATGAAAGACTGTCTATCTTATTGCAGATAATGTGAGACTAGCCCGTATTTTCTGCTTTCTGACAATATTCTGTGCCAGATAAAGTCCAGTGAGAGTTATGTGTGGTTTTAACCACTCTTCTTTTCTTCCTCCAAGGACTGTTTTGTTTCAAGAGACTTTTTTTAATGGAGAAGGTGAGGATTTGGTGTTGTACTTTAATTTTACAATAATAAAAGCGTTAATTCAAAGGATAAATGTGCTTGCTGAGGACAGAAATACAACAGCAGTGCACTCAGCATTGATGACAAAGAACCCAGAAGTTGTTTTAAACATAACCTATTCTCATGAAGTTTGCTTTGTCTGTGTTTATGGGAAAGACATGTCTCTGCCTAAATTTTAGAAGCTGAAAGATCAAGTAAGTGAAAAACAGTATGCTACAGATAGTTAAAAATACTGGAAGCTTATGGATGTTCAAAGTGTCTCATATTTTAGTACAGGATCTCATTAAAAACAACAACAACAACAACAAAAAAAACAAAACTCTTGAGACTTGGCACTACAGTCAAAATTTCTTAAGGAAAAATAATAGTTCTTAGGTTGTATTTTTGATTCCTGCATCAATGCCATCACAGAGCAGCTGAACAAATTAAAAGCCACATTAGGTATCCACCTCCTCATAGTGTTAAATAGGAAACTATATGGCCAGGGGCTGTAGTCACATTCAGGTACAGGCACCTGACTGGGGAGCCTTGAGGCAGCACAGTCACTGGAGCCTCTGCAGGGTGAGCCAGGGCTCTGGGCTGGAGCCTGATTCTCTCCTGTGTGTGGGGGTGTCTGGATTTAAAGAAATTAGCTGCCTGCGTTGATTCTCCACCTCTTCTTGCTGATTGATTCTGGATGTTCAGTGCAGTTTGTAGTGCATGGGGGGGCCTTCCAGAAGAGGTGCTGAGTGCAGTGGGGTCAGTGACTGCAACAGCAAGGAAAACAAAGTGCTTGCCACCAAAACAAGCATGGGAAGGGATGATGTTTTTAATAGTCATTTATGTTTCTTTTCTGTCCTAAAGATTGGACTGGAAGATTTTCCAAAGAGAAGACAAAGAAATAGATTTTTCTTTTAAGTATCTTTGATCTGTAACGACAGAGGTTTGTGGAGTTGCAGCTAATTTTGCTGCCAGATGCTGCTTGTGGGTTGAAAAAATGACCTCTCATTGGTAACACAAGGCAGAATGTCAGCTCATGCATGGAGGGCTTTGTAAGGATTTGTCCTGTAAGCTGGGAGCTCCGCAGTTAAAAGCAACAGAGGAGTAATACATGTATCAGCTGGTCCATCAACTCTGTAATGAAGCTTTTCTAATGATGGCTGGAAGTATCACTGGTGGTGAGTCTGTCAGAATAATACAGGTATTACAGTGACTGTTTCTTGAGATGGATGAGCCAGGGCTACAGGAAGGCTGATGGAGCTCTCACAGGAGATGCATGAAGAAAGAGGAAAGCTGAGAAGAATCCTTGTCACTAATTAAAAACATATTGGCGGGGAGTACAAAGGAGGAGAAGGAGTAAATTAGTTAATGCAAAGTACTGGAGCAAGAATAAAAAGATGTACTTTGGCTTTGAATCAATTTGGACTAGAAATGAGGAGGAGGGCTATATCTAGCAAAGCAACATGCTTCAAAGAGCACTTCAGAGTGGGTAATAGGGTTTAGTTTGACAGGAGGATTAAGGGATGCAATGGTTGTTAGGAGGGCTGTGCCCTGGAAGGCTTTGCTGGCTCTCAGTAGCATGTTTGTTGATGGATCTTCCAAACAGCAAATTGGTGACTTCTCCCCTTTCCATTGTCAAATTGTGAATCTGACTTTGGAAAACTTACAGCTCCAGTGTATGAGACAACATGTTTCACCTTTACAGGCTATTCTGTCTGACCACGAAGGCTGGAATTATTTTTTTTCTGTGTATAATTGTGAAATTTAATTATACTGCTGAATTTGTCTTGCCAGATGGAGAGAACCTGAAAGAGGTTGCTTCTCTGCACCAGCTTACCTCTGCAGTCTGAGGTGTCTTCTCAGGGCAGAAATACATTTCTGGTTATCCTGTTCTGGATAAGAACTGCGCTCTGCTTCCGTACACAAAGACAAGGAGTCATTTTCTGTTGACTTTATTTATTTTGAGCAGAGGCAATGAAATCCCATCTACTTCAGTGTTTTGATAGGAATGGGTAGCAGAGCTATCATCTTCAGGGGAAGAAGGTTTGATAAAGCAGTTGCTCTGGGTTTCCATGCCTGAATTCACCCCTGCGCGGTGCTCTGACCTGTGTGGTCACAACATAGCATGTAAGGAGGCAAAATCCAGATTCCCAAGTAGGCTGCAAATCAAACAAACCATTTCTCAGTTTAATGGCTTTCTTTCCTCCCATGAAGGCATACGTAGAACAAACCCTGCAAAAAAAACTGATTTGCATTTCCATTAACACCAAACAAAAACAGAAGTGAAAGTTAATATGCAGCTGTTAAATGAAGCTGAGGAAATGAGAACATTGCCGTCAGGATCACAGAAAGTAAAGGTCAATGCAAAGAAAATATTTGGATGTCAGAGCAGTGGAAGTTATGCAGAAGATGACTGCTCATCCTCAGGTTCACTCTGAGGGCATCCAGATGCATGGAATTTCCCAGCTTTTTTATCATTTATTAATGTTTTCAAAAGTGAAATAGGCCAGTGTGTTCCTTTCAAGAAGTTTTTGTTAAGAATGCCTATTCTTTGCTGAATAATTATCAGTAACAGGAAGAGAAGTCTGCAAGTTCCCTGTTTCTCTGTCTAATTAACCCCGAGAATTAGCTCCCGCCATTACAGCTTTCTCAAAGAGGAAGAGTGAGCAGTGCAGGCGGTACTAACATGATACAAGCAGCTTAGAACATGTTTTGATGGCTTTTTAGTATTTTGGATCAGTAATACTCTTTTGGCACCATCAGATGTGGGGAATGCATAATCTTTCTGAGCAGCCAATTAAAATAACGACTTGGATGGCAAGTTTTCTCCTTCCTCCTGTGTATGGCTGTACCCTTCCCATCAAAGAAGTTGTATCTTAATTGGCAATCCCCCCTGCATCTGCTCTCTCCATCACCCCCTGCAGAGCAGCACACTGCTTAATTAAAAGGGAGTTTGTGTGTTTATCCCTGAAATTTCGCTTGAGCTTTTATAGGTGTTTCAAAGACAGGAGAGTTTATGGAGACCTTACAAAGCAATTAATCCTGTAATATTCTTTCTTTGGGGAGGAAGAAGGGAAAGCTGAATTCATTGGAACTGAGAAGAAGCCTCAGAGTTGGTAAACTCTGCTTGTGTGTTGCAAAAAGAAGTGTGTGAGACCTGGTAAAGGACCAGCCTTCCTAGGACAGTGATATGGCCACTGTGGAAAGGAGGAGGCTTTGCTGCAGTGCTCCTGCACTGTGCTTCTCCCTCTGAAGGAGAGGCTGCTGCTGGAAGTCGAGCATCTGATTGCTCTCTGCAGACATTGAGTCTGTGGCCACTGTGATGAGCCCTTACGTAGGGAAATATTTCACAGTCACAGAACAAACTGAAGCCCGCAGCTCATTACTTTCAAACCTACAGTTTTATAACTCAGTGGCTCTCAGGCGTTATGGAGTTAGGCGTCATCTTTAACTCTCTAAATTACATGCAGAAGACTGTGCACTTTTGTCATCAAAATTTTAATTAAAATCACTGCTGAGGTGTGATAGGATCCCCTGAGACAGCTCTGAACTTTTTCACGTGGCTTCGGAGTCCAGTAGTCTGGAAAATACTGCTCTTCTTTATGGGAGAAAGTGAGTGAATGAGGTTCTTGGGAACGGCATTTTCCCAGTGCTGTAGCTTTTTTGCTGCCTTGTGTCCTTCCTTCTGTAATCCCCAAAGGAAGATACATTGCCAGAGTCCCACAGGCTGGGAGCTGTTAGAAGTCATCTTACCAGAGTCTTGCTTGGGATACACTGATTTTTGAGCTGTAAAAGCAGCTGACTGCTGAGCCACCTCATCCCTCTGCTCAGGCTGGGTTGTGAGAGGGATTCTAATGCCTTGCAAGATGTTATAACGCCTTCAGCTCCCTACCAAGCTGGAGTTGATTAGTGTGTCACACCTTTAGATTTCAGGAAAAGTCTTAAAATCAGGTGAGAAGATGACTAATGTTTTTGAGGTGGCTCCCTCCTGTAGCCCACAAAGCTTTTGCCAGAAGATTGCTTAAAACAGTTGCTCAATTTTACAAAGGTGGAATTAAGGGCAGTGTGAGTGCAGTTGTGACTGGTAACAGGAGTGCATATAAATTTTGTATAGCCCTAAGGGACAAGATTGTAGTTTTCATCTTGCATGTAATAAAAATCATAGTCTCATGAATGGAGCCATGCTATAGAAATGGGTAGACGATAGTACTGCTTAATGAGGACTGTGTACAAAGTTAGAAATCTAGTTTTAATAGAAAGCTGCTGAGTATCTGAGGTTGATTCACTGATGTTCTCTCAATCTGCTTGCTGGATGCTTGGCATAAATCCATCCCGGACTTTCTCGGGCCTGAACCGTGCAAACAGCACATCCAAAGGAACAACAGTAACAAAAATAAAGAGTGAGTGGAATCTATGGACTAGAAATAAAGATTCTGGATGGATTATTGGGAGTTGGAGAATTGTCCTGCCTCCACTGGCTCGTTAAATATGATGAACCTTAGGAAAGACTGTCCTGACTTGTGGCATATGATGGAATGGACTGGAGCATGAAGCAGAAAGCTTTTGGATATGCTGTGCTCTAAGCTGTGTTTCCGCTTCTCTGAGCCAGAGGCTTTAGCTGCATGCTTTGTGCAGTTGGTGTGGAAGCAAATCAGTCCTTTGGTGTGCTCAAAAGGAATATTGGGGGTGGGGAGGGGGAAGGATTCGGCATGCTCTTGTTTTCAGTTAGGAAACATTAGGCTCATGGAGATGACCAATGAGATTGTCTTGGTAAAGACTTCTTCAAGGAGATCAAAATAAACAAGTAGGGAAGAAAAGAGTGGCTGGAAAAGCCCTACCAATTAGCAGCTTCCCCAGCCTCCGTGCTTAATTTTCTCACAAGCTAATAGGGGAGGAGGAGGGGGCATGCACCTTCATCAGAATGCTGCACAGGAGTACAGGGTTGCTATTAAAAGCCCAATAATGACTTGTATCAGTTTATGCAGATTTGCACTGCTGGGTTACTCTGTGCCTGGCACTTGGCAAAGCACAGATAACATTTAAATCAGGCAGTAAGTGTAATTAAGTACTACCCTTCAGCGCATCTCTCCTTTTAAGACATTTTTATACACCGTGATTTAGAACGTGACAATTGGGTGAGATTAAAGCAGCAAATTGTGCCTATAAAACAAGCCCTGAGAATAGCATGGGACTGTAAAATTTTATAAAGGGGAATACAGCACATGCCTCCAATCCGATAAAACTTTTGTGAGCTGGGAGATTAACTGTGAAATACAAATAAGATGATACAGTATGCGTAGCATTCAGATAGTAAATTGCTTGTTATTGTAACATCTTATTTCCTCCACCCAGAGGATTTCTTACTTAACTTTTCCAGAAAATCTCATTGTGTGAGTGATTCATTAACCACTGGAGGTGTGGAGAGAAGGTGAGAAATCAGACAGCAGCGATGTCTGTATAAAGATATAATAACATAAATGGAGTGAGAGAGCATCTGTATTGAAACATGTGCAGTCAAGCTTGTGATTGGTTTCTTCCTCAGCTTCAGGCGGGCTGTATTTGCACAGGGAAAAAGTCCTTACCATATTTCACATCCTTAATAAGACCAATTGGAAGGTTTTCTTGGGAAAGAAAAATATTGCTTTACAGGAAAATGTCTGAAGTATTGTCTTCTGTGGTGCTCGGCAGTGTGTAGCTATTTTGTTTCTCTTGCACTTTGACTGCATCTGAGCATCTCCATTAGCTAATCTTGGCACATCTTAAAGCAAAGGCTGAGCTTTTTTAGAAACTTCTTTGTTTGCAAAGAAATTGTCTTCACAAATCATGCTGAAGTTGTTGTCATTGGTAGTGGCTGAAAGGTAGAAACTCCTTTAACATCACTGGTTTCAGTGGCTTTTCCTGCTCGGGAGCTGTTGCCCATGTATTATGACATTGCCTTTCGTGGTCTTTCTTGATGATCTCATGTATTCTCCCTTCCCTTCATTTGCACTAATCTGACTCTGCTGGGTCTCGTACTGCTTTCTTTTTTGACTGACACAATCACTCTTTATTAAGAGCCTTCATGCTTAAATATATTCAGCTTAAATGTCCTTGCTTCTTGTCGGACAGGGTGCAGCACCCCAAAGCCTGCCCATCACTTTCCAGCTGCATTAGCTGCAGAGGGAAATTGTGTTTGCTTCTTAGACTACAGGATTTCAGTCATGTGAGAAAGAAGGTCACACCCATTGCACGGGGAAGGGAATGATGATTTGTTTCCTTCCTGTCCAGTGGTCTCACTTTAGGTTAAAATGAATACTTTATAACCCTTAGTTGTAATAATGTGTTATATAAGGATACAGCAGAACTGGAAGGAGAGGTTTAAATCATTGTAGAGTTCTTCCAGGACAGCTGGGTTTTAAATGCTGAGCAGACAGGGCATTGCAAACAGCCTAATGCCAACCCTTGGACACATAGCAGAGCAATGGAGAAAATGTAGGAAGAAGAGGGAGCCTCTGGAAGTGCAACTTCATTCGTTGTGAACCATTTGTGGGCATGTCATACTCAGCCTGTATTTTGATAGGAAAATGTTTCAACATTCTTGTTTTGCTTTTGTGCTTGATGTCTTTTTTACTTTTGGATTTATTATTCAGTACCATATTTATGCTTTAGATTGTTTTGATATTAGGGAGATATCAATACTTCTGAATCAACATTTAAATAGTTCTGCTAGATAGAAATGCTGACCTTTTTTTTTTTTCTTGCTTGCTTTGAAATGTCAGTTCAAAATGGAAAGGCTTCATTTGGAATGGAAATTCCCTTTTCTGTGAAATACAGGTACTGGCAGAAGTGGTGCTGCTATCCCACCAGTGCCCTGTTCCCATCTGTTCTTCCATCCTGCTCTTCCAGGGAGGGTGAGACTTCCAGCTCTTGCTGCATTCACCTGAAATCCTGGTATCATTGACTCACTGAATCAAACCAGCACAGCCTAAATGCTTGCTTCAGATAATTTTGAAATATTTTGTGTAAAACAAATTTTTGAAAACGAAGTCCCAAATACTCAAGACAGTGTTTATGACAAACTGTGAACATTGTGTTGGTCCTGATCTCAGTGGGAAGGCAATGCCTCTTGCACCCATTGTGCTGTGCCTCCTGTATGCAGAGCCTGGTTGGTCCTTCAAACTGGACCTCAACATCTGCTGTATCTGCTGTGTCCTGGCTTCTGCATTGGGCCAGGACCTGAGCTCACAGCTGGCTGCTTAGATCCTCAGGGAATTTTATCCCCATCTGATGATAGTGATACCAGCGCTCCCACCTCAGTCTCAGCATTTCTTTGCTTATCCTTTGAGTGAAAAGGGCCCTCAGTTTTCCCATAGGCGTGTTTTATCTCTGTCTTTTCTTGGTGAGAATGAACTGGGCACTGGCATTTTGCCTCTACTGATCATACACAGATTAGAGTCTACAGTCTGCGCTATGGAATGAGATACTCACGCTGTAGTGACCTTCAGAGTGAACGGGATCCCAACCGAGGCTGAGGTTTACCTACACTGATTTGTTTGGCTGTGACCTGTGAATCTTTTAGCAATTCATTTTTTATGATTTTCACCCCTGTAGGATTTGGTGGTATTTCTTATTGCATGATCAACCTTTTGGATGTGTCAGTGTAATGGTTTGTGTTAGTCAGAGGTGGTGCAGGGAGTAAGCACATAAATGACTTCTCTTTGGAACTGAAGAGAATATCTCCTCTAATATCTGACCTATAAGCTGTATTTGTGCTACCTGTATGCTGTGGTATTAAGATTTCTTTTCTTATTTGGATGTGTTCATAGCTGGGCTATTGGGATGGGTATGCTTGTTATTTAAAAACTCCCCAAAAGCAAAACAATGTATTTTTTTCTTAAGGTATAATTTTTAAAATTCACATTCAAAGCTCCTGAGATTGAGCAAAATGGGCAGAAGTTATAAGGCTGTGAATTGCTCTCCTTTAGCTTTGGCTGAAAGCACAGCAGCAAGAATGTCAGTATTCCAACTCGAGCAGGGATTTGTAAGTCCAGCTCGATTAACACAAGCAAATCTTCTGCCTACAGGTGGGGAAAATAGACCTATTAATTGAAACTGCTGTTCAGCAATTCAAACAGTTATTTTCAGCTGTTTCCAGCAAGTGTGTGGGCTCTTCTGTATTCATGAATGCATTCTAGTATTACTGGGATTCATTGGTGCAGTGGCTGTGCTGTTCCTGCTTGGGCTGAAGATAGGAACATGGTTGGCTCTGTCCTACGTCATCCAACATATAGAGGTACCACCTGGCTCTGTGTAAGTTGCTGAGTTAAGGTATTTCTGGTTTGTTGCAAGGAATGGGCTTGCTGAAAGTTAACAGTGCTAATAAATGTGGGAATTCACTAAAATAACTTGCTCTTTCAGTCCCATCTCAAAGTTTTGCATGGCTGATGAGGGCTTCTTGAAGTAGCTTAAGAAAAGGCTTAGAAAATGCTGGGAAGTTACGGTTCTAAACACTGTCAGCATCAAACTATCTAGCAAATTGGTCATTCCTTTACATATAGCAATTTGTCAGGGATTGTTGCTTAATTAAAGTCTTAATTAAAAAAAAGATATAATAATTTAAGAGCTATCTTTACTCTTAGCTAATTGAGACTAAGAATACTTATGCCTCAAATGTTCTTTAACTAAAAAGTCAACAGCATGTGTGATTTCTAGTTGTAATCTGGATCCGTCTCGTACAAATCACTTTTGGTGTCTCTCAGTAGAACTACAAGTTTTGTGAGCTTTTTGTCTTTTGAGATATTTCTGCATGAAGTGATATTTACCCCTCCAACTTGAACAGTTTGTGTAGTTTGGCTAATAGTTGAGCCACGGGTTAGGTAAATATGGATGAGATGTATATTCCAGGCATGAGATAATGTCAGAACATGAACGTAAGGAAAATTGTTTTTCATTCTGAGGTTTGCTTGAAAGCTTCTGCATTCTCTCTTTCATTCCCCAAAGGGCAAGAAGTGTTAGAAATAAATAAATAAATGTGGTTTGGGAAGAGGAAGGTGGTTTGTTTTCTCATTTGCTTCGTTCTTGTGGGTTCTTCTGTGTTTCTCACCTCCCCTTGAGTAATTCCGCGTGCAGTTTGTGTTTCGTTTATTTCAGTGTTAAGACCTCTGCTCAGGTCTATATTGCATGACTCTTAAGAGTCGCTAATGGATCATTTCACTTCTCATGCTTTACTGTGCTTTACAGTGGTAACAAAACATACGGCAGGGTCTTTTCTTCTGGGGTAGGTGGTGCTATGAAGAATTGGCTATGGAGGAAGGAAAGGAGGTACAAATGCTTAGGGTGTTTGCATTCTTCATATTTTCTTTCTCTTATTAAATAGGAAAAGTAAAAGATGTTAGCTGAAGTATTGTGGTATCATCTGTTACCTGCATACTGCTGCAAATGGAAGGGATGTTGCTGTTCTGCAGTCAGTTTAGGAAGAAGCTGTGCTTGGCAATATGGTCATTAAAAGCCCAGAAAACAATCCAGCAACTCAGACAAACATTGAATTCCTTGCATTTTATTAACCCTATGTATTACATATCCTTTCAGGACAACATTATTATTGCCTTGAAATCTGTTATGAACAAATCAACTTCATGATTATGCTTATGTCTGTTTTAAGTGAGGACTTTTTAAAGGGTTTTCATCTAAGATTGAAACCAAACAGCAATAGGTTTGGATAAGCATCTGGTGCAGTGTCTCCTATGCCTTCTTTCATTCAAAAAGTCCTCTCTTCCTTGTTGCTTGTAAGCTAAGCATCAGCATCTCCATGCTCCATCTTTACCTTTAAGCATGCACAAACGTCAGTGATTGGAGTGGTTTAATTGGGTTTCCCACCTGGAGAACTTGGTGAGCAAAGTGCAGGAGGTGCTCTATTTTATCTTCACGCCTTTTTTCCTAAATAGAAGCATATTTTGTACTCTTCAGCTGAAACAGTAAGGAAAACCCAGCACCTGCAGTTTGTTTAAAATGAATGGTAAAATAATAATTATTATTAAATATAATTATTGTTAATTATTGTTAAACTTGGGTTGAATGTTCAGTGCTTATGGTAACTTGTTTACTTCAAAAAAACAACAACTCTCCCCTTGCTGAATACAGAGTCGTGCTAACAGAACTCTTACTAGGTGCATACTTAATGCCACATCAAATACACTGCTGTTCCTTGTCCTTTTTTAAAATAAAAATGTATTTTCATCTCCGTGGTTGTAAATTAAACTAGTCTTTCTCCTCTCACCCTTTGTGCAGGTAGGGACCAGCTGTTCTTTCTTGTCATTTTAATTGCTTTACATGTTTGATGGTGGCTCTTGCATGCATTCTGGTATTTTCTACACTACTTGTTTGGTTGTTTATTTTGTTTAACACGGATGTTGCATGTAACATGTTGGTGCAGTTGGAGCCCTACCACCGTGCTCTCCTTCATTTGGCTCTGTTTAATGAGCGACGTGTGAAGCTGAACACTGCCTGCCACCCGGAGTTGCTTCGGTCTGTGTAGATAGAGGTGTTTTGATGTGAGACACAGCTTTGGTGGCCGCTATGCAGAGGTTGTGGCAGTACTGGTTCACAAAATACAATCTGCAGTGGTCTTAATTTGACTTGTTGTGTCCTGAAAGCATAATGTCCATCTCCTAGGTAGGAGGGGGCATATAGAAACCTAGATATTGGGTGCGAAGGAGTCTGTCTTTTAAATCCAAGCATCCCTGTCTTCTGTGCAGTGCAGAATAGAAAACCCAGGGGATACTCCCATTTGATTCATGATTTCTGGTTGGCCCAGAACATAGCATTCCAAAACACGTCAGGTCTCTGTTTAGGCCTATACAAAAGAGAAACACCTCCAAAAAGAGCATTTAGAAAGAGGGAGGGAGAGAGACCCCAAGTTGTCACAGTTGCTTTGTGCTAATCTGTAGACATTGGGGTCTTTTTAGAACAGCCAGCAGTGCTTTGGAGACTAGACTGATCATAAGCTGAAGAGAAATGGATGTTTTTGAGCCAAGATAGCAGAACTACAAGTATGTTTATTCTTGGAAGGATTGTAATGCCAACTGGCAGCACAAACTTGGCTAGGGTAAGGGTCTGGTGTGGCTGCAATAAAACATAAGGATACTGAATTTAGCAAAGGAGCAACAGGAACTATCATTGGTATTGTTGCTGGGGAGTGCAGATGCAGTCTGGCATTTTATCAGCATGATCTTAGTTTGAACTTCATGAATAAAATTTAATATATGGAGCTTGGAATAGCTGGTGCTGGATTTATACCCAGGGAGCAGGTACATTTAATTTCATAAGTACATTGCACTCCTCATCATTTGTGTAATCTGAATGTTAACTGTTTAGTATCCTCTGTGTTCTGATTCTTTTTTTTTTTTTTTCAGAACGTTTCCCTGACACAAATTGTTGCAATATTTTCTTCCTGCCTATCACTGAAGACATGGATTAATTTTTAGTGGAAACATTTCTCATGATTCTTAAAAATAAAAGAAAATGCTTTCACTTTGCCATTCTCAAGTCTAGAAAATTACTGGCTGTGCACTGAGAGAAGAAATAACCCATGCAGTCATGCTACCACATCCAAAACAGGCATGAATAGATGTGAGAAATCAAAATGGCAGACGGGAATATTATAGAAATAGGGAGTGCTGTTGGGAAGTCTGGAGTGGTAACAACCATTCAATCTAAGCTTTTGTTATCTGTTTAAATATCCTATTTTTCTTAAAGCTCTTCTTGCATTATATTTGAACTGGTGTAGAAGCTGTATTTGGCAATAGTTCACAGTCACTTCAGCAACTTTATTGCCTTCTTAACTACCATTTTCTTTTTTTCTCTAATGCCTTTCTGCTTCTGAAAGCCTGTTCATTGATATAATCTGAGGCATAAGAAAGTTTTCCCTTAGTTTATGATGCAGTTTTTGAAACTTGATGGTGATCTAAATCCTCTCCAGCCGAGAAAGTTTGCTGTTTATTTTACAGAGTTGTCTTCCATTTTTTAAACTGCAGCACAAATTCCAATGTGTTCCTCTGGCTTATTCTTTCAGAGGATTACTGGTTTTCAGCAGTGATGTTATTTTTGTTGCTGGGTGAGCTAAAGATACCCTGAGGATGGGGAGCAGCACTGTGTTGTGATGCTTGGACAACCCTTTGTGCCAAAATCGTGACTCCCAATGGGAGGGTCTGTGGGGATGGACTGATGACTACAAATTTCAGTGCTGTTTGCCACGTTTTGTTTTATGCTATCCATACATAACACGAATTTGCAGTAGGCTTTAAACAACTTGGTTTAATTAATTAAATTAATTAATTAGCTAGCAACCGAATAAGAGAAAGGAATAATCCCTGTTAGATCAATCTTCTACGCTTCCCTGAGTAATGAAGCTAAGTACTTTGGTGATAAAAATAGGAGGCAGCATGGGGGATCTGCAGTGGCAGACAGCAGATAGAGCCATGGTGCTTAGTTTGGGCCTTGCTCTGTGTTTGGATTTTCATTTCAGTGGCTAACCTCCTGCTTGAACTATCTGAAATCTCTGAATGATCACGTTCCTGTTCCTCCCGTAGCCTGCTGGTCTGTTTTTTGATGCAAGCAGTAGAAAGCATGAAAATAAATTAATGTGTTGACATGTCAGGATTGACTGGTGTAGTATTTGTTGTTTAGTTTGTATTTTTCAAAGACTGGATCTTATTTGCTTTTCATTTTGAATTTCAGCGTGATTATGGATAATTGGAGTTTGCACAGTGATCAGTGAAGAGGGGTGGCTGCATGCTTTGTATGCTGTGCTGCATCGCCCAAATGAACGCTGCTGGGCATACCAACACCTGCTGCTGGTGAGGAAGCCGAAGTCGGTGTGTTGCAGAGGTGTTTGTGTGCTGAGCACTCACACTGCCTGATAGATGCAGGTCAGTGTTTAACTGGAAGGCACTCCAGTCACGATGAATGTGTCGCAAGCTGAAAGCTTGACCCTGAGTTGCTGCTTAAATCCGTTTCCAAATCCACAATGACACGGTGGAGCTCTAAATCCTGCCGATTTCTCAGGGTGTGTACTTCTGCAAAATTCTGAGCAAGCTCTCCGTGAGTCAGAGGAGCTGAGCAGATTGCATGAATTTGAGACACCTGGCTGGACGTCCTCCAGGTGACAGAGGAATGAATCCTGGCAGTTTCCCTCAACTTTGCTGGGAAGAGTGTTGAATGCTCGGTGAGATTGCTGCGGCTCTGACTCATTTTTGAAGAAGGTGGTCAGAAACAAGAGGAAACTGCTCATTGACTGTAACCCAAGCAGAACTGTACAAATCTAAAGAAAGCAGAATTGCAGACCCTGAAGGTATAGAGGTAATCTACAGGAAAGATAATCAGCTTTTGTATGTTAGCCATCACCAGCCCAGAGGGGAGCAATTTCTGCAGTCTGCCTCTACTTCATGCAGTGGGTATTGGTGTATGGATTTAATTGTAGTTCAGTTGATGAGAACATTACATAGCTGTAGAGCCTGTAGGTACAGCTTACGTATTTCAGGTTAAAAGAGCAGGTTTTGTAAAATGCCATCTAGCTCATCCTATCTGACAAGGTCTCTAAAAATACTTTCAGTCTCTTAAGTGCTTCAGACCTCTTCATGTGTAAGAAAATTTCTTCAAGCAGTCCATTTTCCTAATGATGGCCACTCTCCAGCACTCTGCCCTCTGTTCCAAAGTGGACGGCACTCAGAAGAGCCTACACTGTATCTGCTTTTTCTTATGTCTTTAATTTGACTGTTGGTACCTTTGAGCATTCTGGAGAAAGTCACACACTACAGTGCAAAAAGAGAAGAAAAAAAAAACTTGATGATAAAACATTCCTGTGAATCTGTGAACAGCATGCAGTGGCATTTTTGACCTCTTCTAACCCGCATCCCCTTGCTCTTATCTTTCTTTTCGATCCCCTCTTGTCTTCAGTAAAGCTCATCACAGAAGGAGCTTTGGAGGAAATTATTTTGTAATAATTGTGAGGGGGTGGGAGGGAAGGGTTTGGGATGCTGCTATGCTGGAGGGTCAGCTTGGCTTTTCTGACAGGTTTGCAGTCTTTGTCTTCGTTAACCCTGTGTGTTTTTTTGGTTTCAGAAACCTTAGAGCACCTGAATGTCATCCTTGTGTCTAAGGGCTTGGCTTGAGAGGTCAGACTTCCCACTGGAAGGCCACTCCTGGTTACACATACCTATGGTCTACAGTATAAACTTTATTTTTCTAACACAGAGGCTTCTCCTTTTTTTGTACCGGCAGCCGCTACCCAAGTGTTGGCTCATTCCCTTGTGCTGAGTTTCCTCCTGGTGCACAATGCAGGATGCTCCTTTCATTTTGTAAAGTATGTGGGAGCTTTTGCAGAGCAGAGATCTTGCCAAAGTCGATGAGGCTGGTTGGTTGCTGGCAAAGCTGAGTTCACATTAGTGAATTCGTTCACACTGTTGACAGTGGGAACATACTGAAAAATATCACAGCCCAGTGGCAAAAAGCCTTTAATAAGTGAGGTCATTTACTTCCAATGAGATGTTAGGCACGCAGTTACCTTTCAGATAGACAACTACACTGACAGTACGTTGTATTTCCTGCTTGGACAGAGTGTAACTCGTGTCCTAGGCACTTGCTGGGGAGGATTATGCTTAGCAGCACTCTGCAGGGGTTGATCCCAGAGAGGGAGGTTGGTTCGACCAACATTAATGTTCCTGTGCAGATCCCTGCCTGCAGGGATCCTTCCTGGGCCCTGCCTTCCACTGCGCTCTTTTTGTTACGCTGCACTTTCATTCCCTGCCTTTTGGCATGCTTAAATAAAATTAAAGGTAAGAACAGAGTTCCACCTGGCTTCTGGTTTAAGTTTGGTCCTTCATCATTTAAAGTCTAAAATGCCCTGTAGGAAGCTAATGCTTTATGTAGACCAACTGCAGTCCCATTTGCTGCACAGATAATAATAAACCCTTCCTGGGATTAGTGAAGGTTTCTTTCTGAATTAAAATATCACTTTGGGGAAAAGCTGACTTTCTTCCCTTGCCGTTGTGCACAGTCAGTGTCTGTTCCAGTTTGGATTTCTGCCAGAGCTCTGACTCTAGGCTTTTGCCTGACCCTTACATGTTCTTATTAACGTTTATTGGGTTGTGCATGCGTGAGAGCCCCTTTTGAAGGGGGAATAGCTAGGGGGTGGGTAGAAGATAGTCTGGGCAAGGTTCAGAGCATCGGAAGGACAGCACTGAGAAGTGGAATAATGCCTAATCCACTAGAACTGTGGGTGTATTTTCTTTAAACAGAACAATGGTAGCTGACTGCTAGGAATGGCTCATCTTCCTTTCTTCTTTGCTAGTTACAGATACTGATAGAGATTTTCAAACTTGGACCAGTTCAGTCTAGAATGTCCTTGGATGAGTTTCCAGCTTCTAAAATGGAAGAGCAGGGAAGAAAGCTAAGAGAAACAAACAAACCCAAACCCCAACGACAAAATTATTGCACTGTTGGACTTGTTTACCACCCTCACATCTAGGCATCTTCCCTGAATCTTTTCTCTAGGGGTTTACTGCAAGTGCAGATCTGTGAGGGTGTCGAACGTGGGTTTTTTTCCTCTTTCTAGAAGAGGTGTAACAATCCCCAGCTGCACAACCTGTGAATAATGCATGAGCAGTTTATTGTGTGTGGGAGAACTCTTTACTTCCCGTTCAACATTGGTCTTATGCTTTATCTTGTATATGTATTTTTTTTTCCCCATTTCTGCATTGCTTCTTTTCTTTTTGTTAACATCTAAGCAGGACATGAATTCACTTCCCTTTGCCAGTCAGTGGTACTTTTAAGCTCCATATTTTACTTATGAGTTTGGCTTGGTACACATTTTCTTTTCTTAAACTGTTATTGAGGATGTTGAACACTGCAGTAGTGTTGAGCAATGCATGTCGAGCAAAGGTTCCATGGTGGTGGTCTCCAGTGGAGAGTGGGAATGTTTGGAGATCTACCGGTAGAAGTGGATCAGAGCACCGCAGGAATAGCTGTGGCTACAGGCACTGCTCTGCAAGTGTCACAGGTCTGTTACTGATTGCTTTTTGGAATCCTGACCGATGCACCCTGAGGACACTGGGATGCATCTGAAATTGGCCGGTTGTCTTGCTGGGGGATCTGCCTAGACCTGTGTTGATGGTATTGTGACTTCCACGCAAATGAAGAGAGATTGTGACTTCAGAGCTGAGTAGGAGAGGGAAAGCTCATTTTTAGTATGTGTGGAATTAATTTGATTGATCATATTTGACACCAGTCAGGGAAGAGAGAGGTATTTAGGCTGAGAGAGCAGGAACACATTCCAAGATTTTTTTTCTTTTCTGTATCTTCTGATTACGATGAGTATTTTTTCCCCTCAACTGTCTTATTCCTCTAACAAATGCTTTTCCTCCATTACATTAAAAAAGGAAAAACAAAAAAAAAAAACCCCCCCACACAAAAAAGAGATTCTCTATAACACAATCTATAGTCTTAAAAATAACTTTTGTGACGTACTTTCTAATGGTGACAATTTCAAAGCCTATGGAGATGATACTGGAAGAAGCTTCTAATCTAGTAATGAAATGAGTACAGCACGCGCAGAAAAGAGGGGACCAGCTGGAAGCAGCTTATTTTTCCTTTCTTGTCTCTTGCTTCTTCAGCTATTTCTGTTATCTTCCCCTTTTAATTGCAGGACAGAGATGAGAAATACAGAATTGTAGTTGTCATAAAAAGTAGAAGAAAAGGTCCGTTTCCATAATCCTGCTGCTTTTTCTGGTGCAGAAGCCCACTGAAATCACTGCATCCTCATTTCAGAAATGAAAAGTATAGTCTGCTTCATCTTTAACTGCTGTCAAATGTTTAAGCTTTCCTTTCCCCAGCGCTTATTCAGAACACATTTTCTGTTCAGCTAGGAATGTTATTACTAACTGATGAACAAGTCTGAATACTGAACGTGGCAAACGATTGACATTTCTAAAGTTAATCATAGAAACTTTTCATCCGGAAGATGCTGAGGCTGCTCTGGATGCTGTTATCCCATCTGACACCAGCAGTGAGGAGTGCTGAACAATGTCAGTTCAAGATGAGTGGCTATAAAACAGTGGAAAAGAAATGTGATTCCCATGACACTAAGTCATCATTTGAGTTCAGCAGACTTTCCTGACTGGAAGACTGCTAACAAAAGACACATCTTGCTAATAGCCATATGCTCGAAGTGCTGTAGTTTGAAGAACTCCTCTTGTACAAAGCTTAAAATATCACCTCATTAAGAAACTCTCCAACTAATAAACAAGTCACATTCCTGCTTTATTTTTCTTATCGTGATAATGTATTTCTAGAGAAAGAAGTACATTTGATAACAACTTTAGCAAACAGTATGGAGTTGGAGATGAAAGATTTGCAAAAGAAGTGTAGACGTGCGACTCCTTCAAGGGATGTTTGTTTCTCTTCAAATACTGTGCTTTGATTTCTGAAGTCTTGCTGCAATGCCTGTGGTGTAGTCACTGCTGTGGTTATGGCCATTTGAGACCTTGCTCACCGAGGTGCTAAGCCTGGCTCCCTATGCTGTCTTCTTCACTCTGATACAGCACTTGTGTATCTGAATGATTGAACTGTGTTCAACGTGGCTACTAGCAGTGTTGAATTTTCCCAAGCCCCCATCAGCAGAGTTCAAGCCAAGGAGACCTGGCTGCTTTAGCTCTACCTAGCAATGGAAGAGCCAGAGTGAGGAAATAATAACATTTTGCGTCTTGTAAGCAGAATTACTTTGGCTTTCTCGTTGTGATGTGGTATGATTTCTGTTAGCTGGGTAACAGGGGGCTCTGGGCTTATGCGTTGTTCACACACACTTTAGATCTACTGGCACTGCCACTCATAAGTGATAAAGACAAATTGGAAAGGTTGCTCTCACATTTAATGATGTCTTTTGTGTGTGTGTGTGTGTGTGTGTGCACTGAAATGAGCTGATTCTCTTACACAGACGATGTTGTGAGTCAACCAGTTCTAGATCCCAGGTACTTTCCAGGTGGCTGCTTTTCCCTTTGTAGGGAACTGTTAGGTTGGGGCTCGACCTGGTGGTTGAGCACCTGGTGATTGAGCACCTGGTGATTGAGCACCTGGTGATTGGGCAACTGGTGATTGGGCAACTGGTGATTGGGCAACTGGTGATTGGGCAACTGGTGATTGGGCAACTGGTGATTGAGCACCTGGTGGAGATGGGCTGTGACTGGCCCAGGGAGCACAGGCAAATTGTTTGCACCTGTGCTCCTCTCCTGACCAGTAGGTGTGGAGCCATGCTTGGCTCATATCAGGGCCAGCTGCTGAACAGAGAGCATCCCTTGGACCTGGGTTGCTTGCTGAGAAGAGGTACAGCCGGAGAGCCACTTCACTAGTTGGGTGAGTTCAGCTCTTTTTTTCTGTATGCAGCTACTGGCCTATCTGTGAATACTTTGTCTGGTGTTGCTGAGAACTTGTCAGAAGCAATTTTGCTCCTTCATTAGCACAACACACCTTACTGCTTGTGAAAACTGCCCTGTTATGAGAGGTGATCTTATTAGCAGTCCTCTTCCAGTATTGTGCATTTGCTTCTGTATTTAACCTTCATCTGCTGAGTTGCTTGAAAAACATTTTGCTGTAGTGACTGGAGTGGTGATAAGACTGGAGGCTTTTAGGCGGTGTTCCAAATGGCTTTCTGCATGTCATGCAGCCTGACTTGATGTGAGGGCAAAGGGGCCTTGCAGAAGCCAGTAAGTTATCCCCTGGCCTGGTTTTTATACCTGCCTGCTGGTCCCCTAGGATTAGCAGAGGTTTCTGTCTGCATTGTGTTGTCTCCTTGGGAATTCCTGCCTCGCTGTTCTTCATGTGAAAAGCTAACTTTAGCTGGCATCTTGCCTGCGCTTCTCATAGGGTATAGGATGGTCTTCCTCTGAGAATAAAAGCATAGAGGCATAGAAAGAATATCTCTGTTATTGTGGGTTGAAAGTATTTCTGTCATTGGTTTAAAAAACAAAAGCATAAAAAAAACCCTTCTCCCTTTTCTATATAGAAAGTGTATCTTTTGTTTAATTCTTAGAGAATTCCTAATTCTAAATGAGCGAGAGCTCATGTACTTTAAATTCATCAGATAAAAAAAGTTCCCATGTAGAGAGCCTTAGATTCAAAAGGAGAAAGAAAACATCACCGACATCAGGGTGACAAATCTAAAGGATTAATAGACATTTCTGGATTTCAAGCTTTATAATTCAGTGCTTGTTGGTTGTTTGGTGCTTTTGTCTGGCCTTACCGAGCATCATTATTCATTGTGGACCATCGGATTCTCTTGGGCTGTGTGGGATTTGCAGAGCGCTTTCAGTAATAGCGACAGTACTTTATTTCTGCCCTGGTATTCTGGGAGATTTGTTCGAGGGCACATCTTCCAGGAATTTCATAGAAGAGGCGCAACAAAAAGAACACTTATCTTAACAGAGCCACAACTTCACTGTCAACTATAAAAGAAAAGCCAGCAGATTCCATCTTAGATTAAAAGTCAGTTGTGAATAGAGGCAAATATTCCCGTAGGCGCAGGGCAGCTCTCTGAAGAGAGATTGTTGAAAATGCAAATGGCTGAAAGAGAGTTCAGAGCGATTACTTTGTGTTTCAGAAGCACTGTGGTTTCGTATGCCCCAGGTCAGCTCTTATGAGATTTAGAGAAGAGATTTCTGGAAGACCGATGGCAACTTTCCACATGCTGTCTTCAAAATCCTCCCGTCGTCTTTGCAGGCAGATTCACTCTTGTGAAGGACTCCTTCAGGGGAATGGATAACAGATGCCAGGATGGCCCCTTCACACAGCATGACAGCACAGGGCAAATACTGGAGGAGAGGAAAAGCACCTTTCTTCTTCCTTTTTTTTTCTTTTTCCCCTTTTCTCTTCTCCAAGCTCAGAACTGTCACATTAGCTCTTCCAGTTCTTAAGGCATCCTTAACAGGACGTCACATCTTAATAATGCCAACAGTGTCTTGACCATAGCTTATATAAAAAGACAGAGGGTAATAATCGGGCTCCATCAGGAGGCCATCAGCTAGATGAGGAACAATTGACCTTTCAGGAAAAGCCATACATTTAGAGGCAAACTAAATAAAGTATCAGACAGGATAGATTGGAGTTGCAAAGCAGTGTTTTTGTCAGATTGGAGGGAAAGGATGCTGGGAATAAAGTTATTTCTATCTTAAAGGAGAGAAGAGACACCAAAACCTACTTTTCAGGAGATGGGTTCACCATTGCTGTCTTCTTAGAAGAGTGATAGAGCTGACTGTTCTCCTTCAGTTTTACTGATAAATCAGTCAGTTGGACCACAGAGAAGTCAATCACTTGCATGGTAGCATTAAACCTGTCATACTAATAGGATAATTTGACAAAAAGATTGATTTCTTACCCGCTTCACATTCAAGACAGTCTTGAAGTTCACAGCACTGAGTTTATTTCTGTGCCTTCTATTTCTATTTTCCTGGCATTTCTTGCTCAGGGCGTAAGAGAAAACACCCTGAAAATGAGGAGGATGAACATAAGACAGTAAGAGTAAATGTGAGGGACCCTGTCAGGTGGATAGGGGCTAACTCGAGAACTGTGAGATTTGGCATAATGTAGAAGGAAGATGTGCTCTAACCTAAGCTGATGGCTTTGATTTTCAAACCAAAACTTGAGAAAGGAGAAAGAAGGGGGTAGTTTAAAGCAGTGATCTGATGCTTTTAAGGATTTAAAATCAAAGGGGAAGGGCAAAGAGTGGTTCACAAATTCTATTCATGACATTTTATTTCAAAATGTCAAGTGCTGAAGCTCTGGAAATACAGCTTATGCGGTGGATGTGGTGCATAATTGAAGTCACTGTAGAGTTAAGGAAATCTGTACTTCTTGGCCTTTATTTGAAAATAAAAGCTTTGGCAACACTGTATGTACTGCTGGGTACATATGGTGCTAAATCTCAGTGCAAAGTGCTGAGACTTCAGGGTCTGAGCTGCAGACACGCTCCCTGTGGCACCATTCCTTCTGGTCTTGGGGGTTAACCACTGATGGCCTTTGCTTTTACTTCTCATCCATTCTGTCCTCTTCTGAATTTGTGGAGATGAGGGCAATCAGCTGATGCAGTTTACTTGCGAAACCAGGGAATATAAATGGTTAGTTGATGCACATAATACAGACTCTTGTCCTTATTTCTACCACTGAAAAAGTGTGTGTTGCTATAAATGTCTTAATATTCAAACACAGAAGGGTCCTATCTCAGTAAACCTTGCAGCCTTGCGTTCATCCTTGGGTTGTTTTGAGTTAAATCTGCATCTGTGCCAGGTTAGGGCAAGTTGTCAGCCTAGGCTGGCTTTCTTTTTGTGGATGAAGATGCCTCAAAAGCTCATCTGCTAAGGTTAACCCCACTTCTGAGTGATACTGTTGTCCTTGGGCTAAGGAAAGTTGGCCTGTAATTGTCTTATTAAACTGTGACCTGGATATGAATGGGTCTTTTCTTTCCTCAACGCTTTGGGACCCCTTAGAAATGGACCTACATTTCTATAGGATTGTATCAGAGAGAAACCAGGCTAGAAAATGGTATTAGAAGCTCCTCACCCCCCCATTTCTCCCCAAGACTTAACTGACCCCTGCAATGCAACTGGAGTCCCTCCAGGAATATTGCTGGATTGTCCTCAGTAATATTAGTCAAAATAAACATGTGGGACATGCTTTTCTGGTATTGGAGCAAAGCCTATTTGTGTCTGCTACATTAGGGAGATTGCTCAAGACCAGTTCATCCATGTGTAAAGTTGCCCCTGTGATTCTGCCTTAGTTAGGAGTTCAGGGAGATCTGCTGGCAACACCACCAGTGGTTCTTCCATCCACCCGATTTCTCCAAGGTTCTGCAGGTCAGAGAAGAGTGGATACGTAATTTGTTTGTCTAAATTAGTTTTTCTGCCTTTTTCTTCTCTAAGTACTGAGTTTTCAATTGAGTACCAAACTTTCGGGGGGGGGGGGGGAAATATGTGTAACTTAAATAGGAAACAGAGCTTTCCTTGTCTCAGTTTGCATTATGCAGAAATCAGAGATGAAAAGGGTGAGCACATGTTGCAGGCACTCTCCATTGGAAGCTCAGCAGCATGACAAATCGCCTGGCATACAGTACAGTTCACAGTGAGCCTTCCTAGTTGTTTACCTTCATGTAATTACACGGCATGGGCTCTTTTCTTTTTTAATTAAAGAAAGTGTTATGTGAGACAGTTCTATGTCTTTGAATTCCAAGCTTCCCACCAGCTCTTCTAAGCTTATGCTGGAAGAAGGGAATGCCCATTTTCTGTTGGTAAGAGTAATGTTGGTGTGTTCATTGTTTGTAGTGACATAGAGGCTGTACATTACTAGAACTGAATCATTTTGATATTTTTTTGTCCAGTCCCAGAAGGATGAGCATCTTTACCTGTTCTTTCCCCATAGCATAAACTCGAGCATACCTTGCACTTTGTTCTTTTCAGGCCAGCTATCTCCTTAGAGATTTCACTCCCTGAAGTGTTAAGGGGTGTGTGCACGTAATACTTATAAATATAGAAAGAAATCCTGCTTGATGAAAGATCTTTGCTTTCTTTTAGCTCCAGCAAACTGGATTGACTTGTAACTATACTGCATGTAACTGTACTGCATGTACTTCTGTAGCACCTTCCCTCAGGGATCTTAAACAATTTTCTTACCGCTGCTAAACGCTGAGCCTTATCTATGCATGTGTAAAATAGAATGCAGCTATCTGTGCTGCGGGGTGGAAGAGTTAACAAAGAAATGCTAAATGCAATATACAAGCAATTTGCAAAAGAGAGAGGTCAGATTTTTAGCTCTTGGTTGTGACTAATGTTGTGTGTTCTCATATACAGTCTCTTCTTGGAGAGGTATCTTTTTTTTAATTGATAATGTGCTCAAATGGAGTGTGATATTTAATGTGGACAGCTGTGACTGAACGTTTGGTCAGTATTGAGCATATTTTATAGTTCAGAAACAAATTAGTAAAATAAGGAGGGAAAAGTAATAGGTGTTTAATGGAACAAATGTGGAATGTGTTCCTTATCTGACCAGAATCAATTCTAAGTTAACTGGTCACAACGTGAACTCTGGCTTCTGTATAAAAACATATAAAGAGGAAAAGGATGTCAAGTAAGTAAGGAAGGGGGGAGAAAATTGCTCTGATGTGCAGCTGCCATGGTGTTCTGTGGCACGACCTCTGGCTGAGGCAGTTGGAGGGGCTCATCCATCGTGTGCACATACAGCGTGAAGGTTTGAGTGTACAGTGGTGAGGAGAAAAGCTTCCCAGCATTTGTTCTTGTGTGGTTTCTCATATGAGCTTGCTGTGTTTTTTTTTTTTAAAAACAAACAAACAATGGATGGGGAGTGCAGTGTTGTTGACTATCGTTTGGTGATTCCACAGTAGTTGTGTTCCTAATAAACTATCAAAAGAAAGCTGACAACGTGAGGGTTGTTGGCTAGGTTAATGTACGCTGCAGTGGAGTCATTTGAAAATAATCCAAGCAAAGAAAGTAGATTGATATCAAAGTACGTTTCCATTACTTGTGCCCCTGGCATGCTAATGGGTCATCCAGGAGAGGGGGGGGGAAAAGAAACCAACAACCCAGCAACATTATTTTTGTTTCATTTTTTTGTAACATCCAGGCCATTTAGTGTTGCTCTCCTTTGTTATTTTTGAAAAGATTGCTCCTTTAAATTAAAAGAGACAATTGACTGAAATGTGAGTGTTCTCTGGAAAGAGTTTAAAGAACAGAGTGGGAATCCCGTGTTTTTTTTTTTCTTTTCTTAAATCCTTGCAATAATGCCTAGTTTTCATGCACTTAAGTTCAAAGTTTAATTCTCAGGTACAGTGGGCTGCAAGCACCTGTAGATGTCGTCTTGACAATTGCAGGTTGTTTGCTTTCCTTAGCTGGAAACAGTGGCAGATACAACTGAGCTCTAGGGCAAGTCTAATTTTGGGGTCAGGACGAGAATTCCTCTTGGAAACAGGGGATGCAGGCTTTATGTGCAGTTAGGGCTTTTCTTTTTTTTTTTTCTTCTCCAAAAGATTCAGTATCAGCCTTTACTCACTGCAGGTTTGCCAGCACACTTTAAACCTTTCTGTTATCCATGAAGGCTTAGCACCTGGTGAGCGCTTTAGTGGAGGTACTGCTGGGAAGGTCTGACCGCTCGCTTTGGTACTGAAATAGAAACAACTTTCTGCTTAAAAAATCTATCCCCAGTAGTCAAGTTTGAAGTGTTTTGTATTCCCATTACTTTGAATGGGAATTTCTCCTTACTGAGGAGTTTGGCTCTATCAGCAAAACAAATGCCAGGTACTTCTTATGCTGGTCCATTAATTTCGATCCGGCTAAATGTATATTCCTAATTGTTCTCAGTCGATGTATGTAAAGAGATCAGAGGAAGGAACTGGTCCAGAAGGGGGAATATTCAGTTCTGTGTGCTTTGAAGCTGTGGGATTGAATGACTGTATCATCTTGGCTGTGACCTTCAGATTGGAAAAGTGAATATCTGGCTTTTAAGGGCTACGTGGTAAAATTAATGATTAATCAGGGTGCTTCGTTTTGCATATTTTTGAATTCCTCAGTCAGGGCTTGTGTGTGTATAATGGATGTTTTTATTTTCTTTCTTCTTCAGCTCATCTTTGCTGACTGCACCCGTTTGCTCCCTGATGTTGGTAGGCTCTAATAAATTGAGGAGTTTAGGCAGACAGCTCCTTAGGCAAGAGCTCTCACTCAGCTGGTAATGTTGTTGAGATCTGCCTAGACTATAAAAGGCTCAGAAAAGGGGACAAGCTTTCGGCTGGGAGGCGTAAGAGAAATGTGACAGCTTTGATGTCTCCCCTCCTTCCTTTTTCTTGGATGCTTAATTGGCATTAGGAAGCAGAGTAAGTCATTAGATTTGTAAGGAGAAAAAAAAAGAGTATCTGGGACTTGAAGTCCAAGGAAGCCTGCTGTTAGTGGTGCTTGCATGAATGGTATGAAATCCATGATATTTAGCTCTTTTCATAAATATCTTAGCTGTCATAGTGATATGATAAAGCTAAAATCTGAGTTCTCATCACAGGAAGGATGTTTGCTTGCATATTTGGGGAGAACAGCTTGAAGATGTGACAGCTTTGGGTTTGAATGTGCAAAAAAAAAAAAAAGCACCCACCCAAACCCACAGATAAAGGGGCTCCCACATCTTTGGTTCCTGCAGTGCTGTTGTAAAATGTTGTCTCATAAATACCTAGAGAACTCATTTATAATTCCACGTTTGTTAGGAGAACATATCTCTTTCCCCAGTCCCTGGTGCTTTGCTGTCAAAAGCTGCCTGGACCCATTCTTAGTGCTTTAACATTACAGGTCAAATAAGAGATTCTATATAATACAATTGTACTATTTGCCTAGCCATGTGTGTATGGTGCTTACACCTTTTAATTGACTGCAGTACTTGGCTTTTATTTCCTGTCACTACCCAGAGAGCTGCCACTTGAAATCCTGGTGGGTGGCTGCTCCTCTTCTGCCTTTTTTTTCCCCTCCCCCCCACTATGTTTGAATATTGTTTGATTGGGACTGTTCAGAGAGCATTGCTGTGTGTGGGGCTGTAACATCACAGAAAAACAGACTCTGTGGTAATGAGAGAAAGAGAGAAGAGTCATTCTCACCTCATGCTTACAGAGAACAGAGGATGATATTCCAGATGCCAACCGTTTGTAGGCAGGACAGATGAGCAAAGGTTTTGCTGTGTTGCTATGGTTCTACCTTTGATGTCCATTTTAGAAACTCAGTGTTACAAAGGAAATAGAAAAATGGGAACAGCACTGACAAAAATTATGGCATTGCTGAAGCCACTGTTGACGACATGGCTGTGTTTTTCTCCTGGCAATACACTGCTGTGCAGGGGCATTCTCCTCCTGGTCCATGGGGGATGAAGCCAGAAATAACAGGTTTAAACTGCAGCAAGTGAGATTTGCTTCAGTAACAAAAACTTTCTAAGATGATATACTGCATTAGATTTCTTGTGGGGATTGCAGCATCTCCATCGTTATAGTTCTTAAGGAACAGGATAGAAAAACATCTGTCACGAGTGATATCTGCAGAGCAGCTCCTGCCTTGGGGCACAGAGATGGACTTGATGACCTCGTGAGGTCCATTCCAGCCCTGTTTTCTATGATCTCTAAACCAGCACTTTTCATTACTTATCCCTCAGAGCCCCAAAAGTGACAGCACTATCACACTTCGTTTATACTCTTACACTGTCTTTTTTTTTGCTGGATGAGTTCTACTTATTCTGAGAGACCGGCTTCAATTACATCTTTCACATGCTTCTCCTTTTTCGTAGCCTCAATCTTTACTTTTTATTTTTCCATCTGTCCCCTCTAGGCCTTTTCTCTCTGTTCTTTAAATGGGTCCTACTCACCTCCAAACTTTCTCAAAGCAAAACTCACTCAAAACTCAGATCTGTTTTGTGGATTTGAAACTTCCAATTAAAGAAAATAAGTTGGAGGAGCTGCTCAGTGCCAAAGTCATACCCAGTGCTGCAACAGATACGGCATCGGGAACACTTTTTAACTCATCTAAGGAAGATAAATCAGGACAACAGCAGATGGTGAGATGGGGAGTTATCTGAGATAAAGGCAGTTCTGCTTGTTTGTGCAGGACGTGGTATGGTGTTGCCTTGAGCCTTGACTAATGACTGCTGTAATAACCTTAATTATCATAGGAAGCACGTGAGATAACAGATGTGTGTATTTGTTTGCTTATCTAGGGCCAACCTCTGCTGCTACGAAGTAAACCAAAGTTCTGTGAAGGAGAGACTTATGAATGTAAGGCACATAAAAATGCAGAAACACCCACATGCAAAAAAAAAAAACAAAAACCCAAACCCTCCCAAAACAACAACAAAATCCACAACACCCCCAATCAAAGACAACCCCCAAAACAAAATTCGGAAACCCCCCAGAAATATTCCAGCTTCCACTTAGCTCTCCAGAGCTGTCCCAAGGAGGAGATGTTTCTGGAGGACAGTAAGTATAAAGCCCTTACAAGCACCTGTGGTCAAATTTAGTGTGCTTGAGAAAGCTCTGATGTGGTGCTTAGGGACATGATTTAGCGGAGGGATGTTAGAGTTAGGGTGGTATGGTTAGATTGTGGTTGGACTTGATGATCTTTAAGGTCTTTTCCAATCTCAGCAATTCTGTGATCCTGAATTTAAATATAGCGTGTTCTATCAAATGGGGAGACTTGCATTATTAAAAGTTGAGCGTATGCTTGGATAAAGGAGGATTTTTATTTGAATTGGAGGGATTGCTGGTAAGTTTTGGTACTTGGTAACAGCTGAAGTTCGGAGGTGACTGGGTGGGAGCTGGTAGGTGTTCGTGTGTTCACGTAGGCATGTGAAAGATCAGTGTGCACATGGCATTGCTGTAAGGTATGAAGGAACCACAGGTTGTGCTCTGAAAGGAAGAAATGTGATATAAAGGTGATTAAGAAATGCAGCACATGAAACCAAGAGAGGGTGATGCTGGGGGTGATGGGTTTTTGTTCATCTGCTGTAGGTACCCTCCACATTGATACCATCCCTTTTTCCTGACACAGTTGGGTGTTTCGCAGGCTGGCGCGAAGCAGTGAGTTCCTGTTATATTTACACCTTTTCATCTCTTCCCAAAATTGAATTAAATTTGTTCTGGTAGTGGTGTGTGGTGGTTTTTAAGTGGTTTCCTTGTGAGTTAGCTTCAGGGCTTCCCCAGCTCTTAATTTGGGTGAATAAAGTGGAAGATTGCCCAATAAAAGCAAAGCATCAGGCCGGGATGAGCTAACCAAACATCCTACTTGATTGCAAAGCGTTCTGGTTCAGCTCTGGGATTCCTTGCACTGTGAAATAGCTGTGTTAATTTTCCACGTGTCTGAGTGTCATTGCTGCAAACAGAGCTGTGGGGAGGAGGGCACAAGGAGCAGCCTCTGCTGTGGTGACCGTGGTTCATGGGCACTGCCACAACTGCCCCAGCAATTCCTGGGTTCTGTTCTCTACCCCTGGGGCTGTATGTGACAGTTGGTGTCATGACTTGTCTACAGTTCAATGGGCAACGTATTTGCAGATGTGTAAATTTAACTTGGGTAATAAGAGCTCAATCATGAGATTACCAAACCTCCCTCCTGACTTTTTAGAACTTTGAGCAGCCCCGTTGTGTTATTTATCTGAGGTCTTGGCCTTTTTGTAACTAATTGCCCTATGTAAGCATTTATCTGTACCAGGAGTGCCGCTCACTGTGCGGCTGACTTTGATGTGCCGTATTGAATTATGCACTTAACCAAAAAAATAATTGGAAGGGGAAACTCATTTTGGTAGCTTCAGGCTGCGGGAGGAGCTGCTGTGTCTGCTTAAATCCATGTGTGTGCTGTATGGGTCTGGTTGCTGGCACCCATGGACCCCTTCAGCAAAGTTATTAAGGCAGAATTGGAAGAGCCTTTATGGAAACTTTGATTAATTTTTCAAGCGGTGACCGGAGCCGCTGTGTTACGGGGCTGTCAAATACCATATGTCCAGAAGCCTTGTCATCTGAATTTCAAAGTCAGAGCCACATTTTAAGAGACTTGCCCTTTTCATCCTATCTGGTCTGTGGGGGAGTGGCGCTGGGACTGAACTCTGCTTGGCCGTGTGAGAGGAGTGTGCCAGCCTTCCTCTGCCAGGGACGTTGAGCTTAAATCTATTTCAGGCCCTTAGAAAGGTCAGTTGAGGCTGCCAGCCAGAACCTGTGTGTAATTCAGTGCTATTAGAATCGCAGAAAAACAAAATCCCCCATCTGGGGCTGGAGGGCAGGGAGTGAAGCAGGTATTGGGCACGTTATAAAGTGTGGAATATGAGCTCAGTGCAGGCGATCTCTGCAGCCAGCATCCAGCAGAGCCGTCCCTTGTGCTGGAAACGTCACTTTGGCTCTGCTGTGGTCTTTGGGCTCCACTGCTGGGCATCTGGCTGCAGATCTGGGACCTGACGAAGCTGCTTTTCTTTGCCAAGAGAGGTCAGAACGATGTTCCTTATCTTAGCTGTTTGGTGTAAGATCCTTTGGAGATGAGCAGTGCTTGGTTTTGAGGCTCCCTGCAGCTGTGCTCTGCATCAAGGCAGTAGGGAAGCAGAAGTTGTGTGGGATTTTGGGGAGTATGGCTGTGGTTTGTGGCAGAAGAAGCTGAACTTGGTGCCTCAGTGGTTCCTTTGCATCCTGTGTTGATGATCCTGAGGAAAGGTACCCAACCTATTTTAGTCCTTCTGAGATACGTGGTTACTCCATGCCTACATTAGTCTGGAGTCTGACTAGAGCAATAGAAGCTTTGAATTCCTTCCTTACTGTACTTTTACTTTGCTGCAATCCTTCAACTTGTGCTTTTATTGGTAACCTAAGGAGTGTTCTTTCAGAATTGGAAGGGACTGACATCAGCGGGTTGGAGAGCCAAAGGAAAGATTTCTTATAACGGTAATCAACCTGGCTAATTTCCCAGAAGCGTCCAGCCCTGCCGAGACGTAGAAACGTACAGCACACAGCCTCTTGTTCCACAGTTGGGTCTAATTTAATAACACTTTGTTGATTTGCAGTATAAGTTTAATTCTGGGTTTTGACTAGTATATTGGAATGAAGCTTTTGTAATCTGGGAGATGATATATTTGTCTCATGGTGTATCAGGAGAGATTTCATTTTATTGGCATCTTTACAGAACAGTCTGATGAATGTGAAAAGCAAACTTAATGTAATTTCTCATTGATTATTTTTTACATTAAAGCCCCGTGATCTGAAATGAATAAGTTTGTATTCACTTGCCATCCTATAAATGGGGCTTAGTTTTAATCTTGCGGATTTTTTTTAAAGTTTCATCAGCAAAAATCACAGAAATCATGTTCATATTCACTTGCCATCTTGGTAATGAATTTCAGCTTTAATCCTTCTGATTCCTCCAGATTGATTCAGCAAAAATTATATAACTAGGATTTAATTAAAACATGCTGTTTTCCCTTAATTCTTTCTTAATGTGTTAAACTTTAATACGCCAACGTGAAAGATTTTAGAAATATTAGCCTCCAAGTCAAATAGACCCTTATTTCCCAAAGTAGTCAGAAGTTTGATGCCAAGCTTATAATTTTTATTTTAATGTTGACTGTCATTAAAATGTGCTTGTCAGTTTTGTAGCTAACTGCAGTATGAATCCGGAAGCTATAAATAAAACTGGGATGTAAATTTGGTATCTCGGTCTTAGCAGCAAAAAATAACTCTTGCAGTCAGAACGGTGTCTGCCAGCACGCTTGCCTCCTGTTAGTTAATCGCTCCTTTTATTCATCTCCAGCATTTTGGCTGGCTCCAATCCAGCCTGCTATGGTAATGGTTGGAAACAAATGGGATCTGAGTGCTGGTGGACATGAGCCGTGCGCCGGTGGACGGCAACTTGTGCAGCAGCAGCAGTCAGCGTCTGGGCAGCGCCGTGCCGGGCTGTCCTCACATCGCGAGGCGAGAACGTGATGGATGCGCAGCCGTGTGATGGATGTGCGGCGATGTGACGGATGCTGCACCCTTGCTGTGCGCCTGCTGTAAATCAGTGGGTAAGGAGACCAGAGTCAAGTGGTGAGCGTGCGGTGCTGGTGTCGGCTCTGGAGCTGCTCCTGGCCTCGCGCAGGTGGGAGTGGAGCATCAGTGCCTTTCCGTCATCTGCGCTCCCTTCTTTGCCACAGCTCTGAATGCCTTCTGAAAATAGGTTGTGCAACGTGGACTGGCACGCAGGATTTGTCTTCTCAGTTTTTCCTTCCTTCCCAGAATAGATTTCAGATTTGTATTCAGTCTTTATTTATTTTACCCCCATTGCTGTATGTGTTTGCAGCTGAGGGCAAGGCTGAAAGCACACAGGACAGGTGCTGAAGCAGTTACCACAGTTCATATGAGCCCAGCCCAGCAGTGGTACCAAATGAGCTTTCGTAGACTTTCACGGGCCCAGCCAGGACTTGGTTCATCACTAGCTGTGCTCTTGTTGCATAGGGATGACGGTTGTTTTTACCTTCTGTGTCATTAGATTGGAAGCTTGGACATGTGTTGATGATGAGCGTTTTTCCCCCCCTCATTTCTGGTTTTTGCCCTAAACAAGAGATAGATGAATAAGTAATCCTTTAGGGAAAGTAGATAAGACTATTAATTTCTCCCTTTTCTTTGTTAATCTCTTGAATAATGCAGGGAGCATTAATAAGTAAAATCGACCTGGTAACTGTAGGATGCAGTGGTTTTTTGATATCTTCATGTGTTGCAAAATTTAAAGGATGGCCTCAGATGAGATATGATAGCAGCATCTGTCTGATACCTTTGAGCACCAGGGAAAAGCATAACTGCTTCTCAGAGCAGAGTAACTGACCACACTGCTGAGCATTCCCATGAGCCCTCTACTGCTGCATATGAAGGGAGCAGAATGGTCCCTAAGGTAAAGCTTTGAAGTCCAGTGCTCACTACTGCCCAGATGTGCCTTCAGTTTGCTTTACTGTTATCAAAATAGTGACTCCAAAACCCATGCCAAATCCCAGCAGCCCCTTGAGGAAATTTCTAGGAGTGCTCGCAACGTGTCACATCTGCCCAGCAGCTGTGGCTGAGCAGCATATGCTGGTGGTGTGAGCACTGCTGCTTTGATGCATGGCTGCAAACTGTGTTTCTTATTTTTGCCTCTTGGCAGCAATCCCCTTCTGTGTGCTGAGGAATTGTGGAACCTCACACCAGGGCTTGGGGGCTTTTCTAGGTTTTGTGCCTAACAGTTCTGCTGTGTTTAGAAGTGTTTTTCTTCATAAATGGACTGGAGTTGGGAAAGCATGCTGGTGTAATGCGGGGTTGGTTCCTGATGTCTTTGGAAGGATGATACATACTTATCCGCTCTGTTGTGCCACGACAAATTCTTCCCTGAGAGCCACTGTTTGCAGGGAGCTTTGTGTCCTTCATCAGCTTGCATTACCTCTATGTTAGCAAGTTGAACGAAAAGAAAATAGAATCGAACAAAATGCTTCTAAATGAGTATTGTAGTTCTTGTTGCAGTCACTGAAGGGTGAAGTGGGTGCTGATAGCTGCAGTAGTGTGTGGTATGGAGGAGCATGATGTGGAAGCAAGGTTAGGTTAGACCTAAGTGGTTCAAGGGCATGGAATCTAAAGCAAGCAATTCTTTTGAAGGTAAGAGCTTACAAACTTAGATGAAAAGGCACTGAGTTTGTGTCATTACAGGACGTGTAACAAAGTCCTGATCATTATGAAGACTGCCACCAGTTACCAAAGCGAGGTGGTTAAACCACCTCGTGGGGTTGGTGGATAAACATCAATGAGGTTGGGCTGCTGTCCTTTGGAAGGAGTTGTCTGCTCAGCTATCACCTCCTGAAAAGGCAGATTTCTAATTCCAGATTTCTGAATTCTCTGTGCAGCATCTGTGATGTTATAAATGTCTGTCTTCTAATGCAGGCCCCAAAACATCAGCTGTTTTCTTGGACAGCGTGTGCTGGGGATGGTGCTGGAGAGGAATCTTTTGGAATAGGTTGCTTAGGAGTTAGCTATTGGTGTTGTAGAAATTCTATGAAAATATTAGAGAAATGATGCAAGGGAAGGAAAGGTGATAACTTTGAGCCCCAGAAAAATGTTGATAATGAACTCAACAATAGCATAAACGAGAGTGCTGCTGTACAAGTAATCAGTTTTGTGAAGGTTTATTAAAATGATACACCTACAAACTTAATTTAGTAATAGATCTTTTAGGCAGCAAAACTATTTATGTGGAGCATTCATTATATCATGATAATAGAGACCTTCCAAAAGCTAAATAATTGAAGACAGACACTGGCAAAACAGTGAATAGATACTACAGTGTCGACGACTGCATTTGCTGAAAGCCTTCTAATTGTATTCTGCTGCAATTAATAATCATCTTAATGGCTTTGCATATTTATGAATATATAAAAATAAGACAATGCATGGGCTAGAATAAAATGTTGGTTCATAAACTTTTATTGCTGAACGGTAATTAAGCATGCCTCTAATCACAGCATTGTATTTCATTTTGGATAATCTTGAGTGCAATGGGATGAGAAATTTTGGGGAGGAAAATGTGACTGTTGAGAATTACTTCATGTGAAAGATTTTAAGTCATTTTGAAATGGAAGATATGTTTGCTCTTACCTGTCGCGTCACTTCTTGACTTGGTGCGTGAAAGAGTCTCGGTTCTCATTCCTCCCCTCCACTGCGAGGTGGTTATTTCATGCTTCCTTTTAGTCTGTATTGAATGGGAGGTTGTACTGAAAACGTAGAAAAGCTGCTTCTGGCCTTTAAGTAAACTCTAATGATTTCTGAAGCATTGAAATTAAAACTTTCTCATGGGTATGCAAGTATAAATTTAGGATAGGGCCACAGAGAGTGTAAGCTTGAAGTACTTTAGGCCCAAAGGAGTTACTTGCTGCTTACGTCCATCCAACAAGAAATGGCTCGATGGGCTGTGCTTTCTCCTCAACCTGCACAGGAACTTCTTACTCTCATTAAGACTTTCTCACCTTTCTAACCCTATGCATTACAAAACATTCTTGCTTTGTTTTGACTTGACCTTTCATAGTTGCAAAAAATCAATAGAGTTTAATGCATTTATTAAATAATGAGGATTGTAGGGATTTACGTGAAAGTGCAGTGGTACTGCCTGCTTATCAGGAAGCCTGAGACACCTTTGTCTCTTCCTTTGTCGTTGAACTTCCTTCAAAGGAGGAAATCTGCACCTTTTTTTCTTTGCGTGACTTTACAACCTTCAAGTTCTGACAGCTGTGGAGAATAAGACTCCGGAGATAAGATATCAGAGTGCCTGATGTTTGTAGAGAATGGAAGATCTCTTAAAAGTATTGCTTGGAGAAATGACGGTATAAACTTAATATGACACTACTGTCCTTCCTCTTTTTAAAGTGATCCCTTGAGGTATTGACTTGTATTGAGGCTTATGACCCATAGTGTTCTGAAAGGAGTGCCTTGCCCCCTGGAAGAAATAAATGAAACAAATTTGGAAGCTCTTGGTTGCGGCTGCTAAATCTTCTCAGCATTTGTATCAGCAAGTTCTGCATGCAACTTTTCTCCAGCCTTAATGTCTGGTGCCATCCGTGATCATCTACATTCACGTGCAAATCCTTTTTCAGATCGATGGTGTTGTTTCTTCCTGTTGCGTTGCACTGACTGACCTGATGCAAGAACTGCTTTTACTGGTGAGGACCTGCAGCTTGGACGTAGCACAGAACTTTCCTGCTATCTTTACGGCTTTAGTTCTTTAGACCTGCGTTGTATGAAAGTCTTTCTTTGAGAGGAGCAGAGTAATGAGTTTAATAAAACCTCAACGTGCTGTACTGAATTACTTCAGCAGGAGAAGTAAAATGATTTTTGCCTGCATTTGGCGATGTGCAGTCAGAACTTCCTAAATTTCTAAACCATTTAGCTGAGTGCTCAGAGTTGGGGATATCAGTCTCTGTAATTAACTTCAGGTGGCATAATTCCTCCACTTTTCCTTTTGGTTTGTCCCATTCCCTTCCATCGCTCAGGTTTACAGAGCTCTCATTCTCCGTGGTGCTGCAGATTTGGGGTTTATCTGTTCTTCCTGGAGTCCCTAAGCTGTATTCAGCTGTGCTTGGCACGTAACGGAGGAGAAGAGCATGTTGATGTGTGCGGATAGGAGGTGCTGAGAGGATGCCAGGGAAATAAGAAACTGGCCATTCTTTGTGGAAACTTTTGTTAAGAAGAGAAGCTCAATATTTACAGCTCCAGTTGTGAAGGTGGGAAGTAACTTGGATTCCTGAAGATTCACCTACCTGAGGAGAGCCTTTTGTTTGACCAAGATAATCCCAAGGATCTGATCTCTCTCCCTCACTTTTATAGCCCTAAATTGCCTATCAGCTTATTCTAAGCTGTAGTTTTTGTTTGTTTTCAAGGAGACTTTTATGACCTGATATTTTTTCCAGGTAAGGTTTTTGTGCACCACTTAATGCTCAGTTTAGTGTTCCAGAGGCTGCATGTGTCTTCCTGTTCCTTAGTTCATCTACCAACATTTGTGCAAATTCTCTGGCTTGCATGTAAAGAAAAGGTTGGTACACTTCAGCACTTAATCAGAGACGTGCATACATAGATTACAGAAAGTTACCCCACTAAGTTGTTTAGGTCCTTTGATGAGCATTGAGCTTATTGTTTCTATATTCTTGTCTCTTACCCCAAATTACATACATTAGCTACTTTTCTTTCTGAGCAGCAAATGTAAATGCTGTTGACTGAGCTCTGTGTTCCTGATACATCAACTTACCTCACTGCCCACCTATGCTCCCATGTTAATGATTTCTGGCACAAGTTCATGGCTTTTCTTTAACATCTTTGTTTCTTAAGGACCAATAGTGGAGAACACGGGGGTATCCTGTCACGTCTTTTCTCTAAATGACGTTATTTGTCCAGGGACTTCTTAATGCCTCTAATTTGTGTGAGTTAATGGGGGAAATGTATCCTTATCTCTTTAAAGCCAGTAATTTTATTTAGCTAACACTTGGTGATGTCTTTGAGAAGGTTAGAAGTTGACCCCTGCTCCTGACCAAGCAAAAAGAAACACCCAAACTCAAAGTCTGGGAGTGAGGAGCTGTTTATGGCTAGGTCTGCTTGGATATGTTAAAGGAATACGTATATAAGTGTATGTATACAAGCAGTTTTCTTCTGTATGTCACAACTCTCACGCAACTGTATCTCGAAGCGTCAGCATGCATTCAGATCTCAGCATATTAAGAATGATTTAGGAGGAAGCATTGTCAAACCATGTTGATCAAATCTAGCTGTTCCATGTTTTACTCATTTTCTTGGCTGCTTTATGGGGAACAGTGCTTCGAGAAGTTTCTTTTTAAAAAATAAAGAAGTCATTAGTAAGTACCTAAATAGATTCTCCCACTAAACGTATTGGAGGTGGAATTATATAGCATTTCTGCTTTTTTAGGATAATCATTCCTGTGATAGGTAGCTATACACACAGAGGTAATTAGATGGTCAGTAATTGTTTTCTTCTTAAAAAGAAAACTTCCTCTGTTACAAACGGTGACAGTGCTTTCCTTTTATGAGGCCAGCATTGATTGTACATGATGTAAGTGATAGAGAGTGCCTGGAATTTTTAATTAAAAAAAAGTAGAGTTTCACAAGTGAGCATTGATGGTCTTTTTGGGCCATATCTCTCAGTTATAGAGTAAACATCATTCAGCTAGAATACTTGGAGACATTCTCCATCAAGGCCAAAGATGGACCTTGAAATGACTTTGTGTCTTACTTTTGTAACAGAAGAAATAACAATAATTCCAATAGAGAAATGCATGAGATCCTACTTGCAGTACAGCTCCACAGCCTATGGTGCTGGTATCCCGTAGTTCAGTCCCGATGAGGATGTCACCCTGACACCTCCCTCCTGACACAGGCGATGTGGGATCAATACAGCTACACGGCAGCTTGAAGCAGGCACAATTGCTTGGTGAACATTGAAAGAGACGCATCTCAGCTGCACCTTTAGCTCATCTCAGCGTGCCTTTATTTTGGCAGCTTGTGGTGTTAATGCCAATTAGTGTAACAAGGTAATTCAAAGGAGGTTGAAAGCTGCTATGCTCAAGGCAGCCCAGCCGTGTTGGAAATAGCTCTCAATGACAGTGATTCCCTTGTCTTTTAAAGGCAAAGGAGCAGTTCCTCGGAATTTGGTGTTGCGCTTATTTCTATGTGCAGAAGTCATTCCTGAAGCATTTTTCTCTGTTATATGCCATATGTACAAACGTGTCAAAATAACTTTCCCTAGAGCTGCTAATATGCTGCTAGAAGTTTCTGCAACAGTTGGCATAAAACTAAATGAATCCAAAGCCCTTGCAGCCTTCTGTGCAGTGTGTGTAAAAGCAGGTTTCTTCTATAAGCCTTCAGCATTTAAGACATGAACCAGAGCGTGCCTAATAGAACTTCTTCCATAGAATAGTTCCACCATTTGGATTATTAATGCTTTTTTTTTTTTTTAAATGCTTCCTTAAGAATCATAGCATCATCAAGATGGAAAAGACCACTAAGATCCCCAAGTCCAACTCTAACCCACTCCTACCATGCCTACTGCCCATGTCTCAGTGCCACATCTCCAGAGCTCTGTAATACCTCCAGGGATGGTGACCCCACCACCTCCCTGGGCAGCCTGTGCCAATGCTTTATTGCTCTTTCTAAGAACAAATTTTTCTTAATATCCAACCCAAACCACTTCTGGTGCAACTGAAAGCCATCACTTTTTGTCCTATTTTTGCATTTTATGTTGTCCTTAAAACCTAAGATAGGTTGTGTGATGGCTCACAGCTTACGTGCTTCTTCCATAGGAATCCAGGCCATGGGAGCTTGGTTCCTGTTATGGTGAGCTCTTCTGTCTTGCTCCCTTCTTTGAATAAAACGCTCTACTGAGTTGAATTAAGTGTGTTTTGGTTCACAGCAGAGATGCATGCTTTCTGCATCAGAGTTCTGACAGGGAGCTTACATGGCCTGCCTGAGGCAGGAAAGTGCAGAGACCAGAGTGCCACCCAAACTCTTTGCATAGGAAAAGCAGGAAATTAACTGTGCAAAACACATCCGGATGATAACAGATGCACTCTGTGGCAAATCTGAGAGCATACAGGTGACCTAGGACTCAATAAATTCAGACAAACTATCTTTTTTTTTTTTTTTAAATCTAGGTGCATAGGTGGTTAATGATGAGCTGTCTGCCTGTGAGGTACCAGTACAGCCTGTTGACCTGCCTGCTGTGTGCACAGGCTTTGGATGTGCTGAAGGGATGGGATCAGATGTATTGTCTGATCTGACTCTGAAGATATGAAATGAGGGAAAGTTTATTATGTGCTCTAGTAACTCCCCTTTTCATAGCTTGCCCAGTTAAGTAGTTTGCATTGTATTGGAATGTTGAGGTTTTGTCATCTAACTTCTGTAACGCTAGTTCTTATTTTGTCAGTATGGCAGGAAAACTTCATGTCCATTTGTACATAACTATAGATGATGACTGAATCATCCTGTAGCCTTCAAAGTGTGAATCCAAGCAGCTCTGGGAGTGTAAGATGTCTACCTTTTAGTATTTAGACTCACAAGTGTTTGCCATCCTACTTGAAAGGTAGATGAGAAATTGGAGTACTATAGACTATTGGAGTATTATAGAAAATATGTTATAAGCACAGGGTACAAAGCTGAAATTGTGTTCTGTTTTCACTAAACATTCCCCTTTTAGTATGGTCAGGGTTGCAGTATTTTTTGCCTTCTAATCGCATGAAGAATTGATGCTGTGGACGTTAGCTGCAGGAAAGAGGGGATTTCTTACATGTGTACACGCTGTTCAGTGCAGGCAAAGCAGGTATTCATGTCTCATTTCGAGAGCTTGAAAGTAAAGGGCTAGAACACCAAGCCACAAAATCTCTTAGTGTAAATCAACAGGATTTCAGCAGAATTATGCTCTGTCAGAGAGAAGCATGGGATGATGTAGTACATCCTCAGAACCACACACTACTGGAAGCAACACAAATTGATTTGTGAGGTCTTATGCTTTGTTACTAATAGATTATCTTTAATTAAAACACGGTGCTTGGCTTTGCTTTATTATGCACTTGTGTAGAGGGTTAACTAACTAAATGAATTGTCCTTATGAGATGAACCAGTATGTTCACTGTGAGACTTTAGTGACAAGTGGGTAAAAACTGAAAGTTGGTGTGTCTTCTAGGAAAACGTGCACTTCTGTGATTTATGGGGAACAGCCTTTTTTCCTGCCTAAATAATGCATGCTGCCAAAGAGTCCCTACTTTGGGGGTTTTGATAGCACATAAGTGGAAATTATTTCTACTTATTTGCCTTGAGTCACTGGATATTTGCTGTGTAAAAGTTGTGTCAGTGACTTACAGGCTCAGCTGGGGATAGATCTAATTCTTAGCCCTCATTCACAGTTGGCCTCATTCTGTTTTTGTAGAAACATATATGCTGAAACTCAATTTTCATGGCAAATGGTAAGACTAACTGCATTTGGAAATAAAGATGTTAATGGTCCTTGTACTTTATCTATCAGCTGCTGGTAGGTGCTGCTTTAGCTAGCAGCAGTTGGACTATCTTACATCCATAATAAATGATCCGATCCCTGTGAGATTAATAAGCTCTATAGGGCTCATCTCCCCTCCATACTGTTCTGCTTGTCCAATGGTGGCACTCACATAATGTGGATGACTTTGGCTGTGCAATGTTTTCAAGTGCTGAGAGTTTTCTGCAGAAAACCTAAATAAGGCCAATTGATATTACTATAGCAACTTGAGTGAGCTGGTCCTGGAGGTGTTTGACCTGATTGCTGACCAGCTGTCTGGTTTTCATCGCTGGGCGAGAAGACAGAGTCAACCCTGGAAAGGGAATTAGATGCCTTGAATGAAGTTATACCCCTTCCTGTAACAGCAGCTGTGCAAGGGAAAAGTTTTTTTTTTTTTGTCACCTCTACTTTTGTATCAAGAGGGCAAAGCCGTGTTCTTTATGAGTCTGGCTGTGAGCAAGCTTCACAAAACTGGTCCTACTGCAGTCAGATTTTTATTTATTACTTGAGGAACTCTGACGTGTCAAACACTACTGCTGTGTTTTATTATTAACCAGCAGAGTTTTCCGTTTGGGTTTTAAACCTGCTGTTTTTAAGTCTGCAGCCTCTCATGTGGAGGGGAGAGAAGAGCTTCCTGCTTTCTGAATCAGTATGTAATGTGTGGGAAGCGCGTATCCCAATTGAAGTTGGTCTTCAGAAGCTTCTAATTAGGACAGAGTGATTTGATTTTTCAGGAGGTACCTTTGGGGTTCCTGAATTAACAAGACAACCATGAGGGTGATGTGGAGCAGGTTACTGTCATCTCTGCAGCTGTCAGAAATGTTTGGGTGGTAAGCAAACCCATGCATTTGAATAAATAAATATTTTTTACTTAATTTACGGTTTTCATGCAGAAAAATCTGTCAAGTTTGAGATGTAATGACTGACTATTTTTTGTTGCTTTAGTGGCGTGAAATTTTTCCAAAAAAAAAACCCTGAGTGATGTTTTAAGCAACTTCACAGCAGGATATGCAGCCGCTTATGTATTATTTTTCATATAACTTTATACAATAAAGCAGGATCAGGGAGGCAAGAGAGCAAAGTGTAAAGTGGCCTCTCAGGGGGTAATGATATGGTATGCATTGCAGAGAAAAGCCGGAAAGGTAAAGTGGTTGAAATCACGGTAGTCAAACTGGGATGTGTGAATAAGGACAAGAATTGCCCTCTGCCTGCTTTCTTGCCACAGATGAAAGGCTATTTACGTTGGTTCATAGATAACGTTTTATTTGGTGACTAAAGCTTTTGTGATCCTGGATAAAGCAGCGGGGCCTCGCAATCGATGGCTCAATTTTGGAGCAGTGCTAAGCAGAAGGGTGTTCTATGAGCTTGAAAGGTTGGTGCCTGGTTCTGTGAGGCATGAGCATGGTGGGAACTTCTGGACAGACTGACACAGGCAGTGCTTTTGTCCAGTCAAGTCTTATAGTCTCCACTGAGGGAAAAACAGCATGTTGGCTCGTGCTGCATGACCACAGCCTGGCTGGTGGGTTCCTGCGTGTGGCATTGGACTCTGCTCTCCTTTGAAGTTAATAAATGTGAGGAAGGGTTTGAAAGCAAGTCGACAGCTGTGGGCCTTTGCTCTTGTGAATTCATCGTTGTTCTCCGTCACTGGGTTCCTTTGTATCAGAAGAGGGGGATTATTAGTGCAAGATGTGGTAGGTAGAAATGCAGAGTCTTTGATTCTGTCTGAAGTCACCTCATCGAGCACTCAGGCTGGTGTGCTGGCAGCTCAGCAAAAGGCTGTTTATTCTAGAGTAGTTTCAAATAGCATCCAAATACAAATCAGTGGCTTGTTCCCCCAAAAGCTAGTCAGAAACCTTTATTGCATCTGTCAGTCATTGCTCTTGTTTTTACAGGCCAGCTTTGAAGAACCCGTGCAATTAGAGCATCAGGTGAAATCTCTAGGCAAGCTTTTGGCTCTGCCAGTGGAATGTAGATTTTGCTCATAAAGCTTTATTATTTGTAAACTTGTCAAGGCCTTGTTAAGGAAAGGTGCATGCCTGGTCTCAAAATGAGTAGAACAGAATCCTCCTTCCTTCCTTTTCTTGCTAGAAAACAGCAAGAAGCCTAACTTCTCCCCCACTTTCTTTACAAAACCGTTTCATGCAGTTTGTCTGCTGCTCCGCTGGTTCTTGAAGGATGAAATGTGTGTGATTCCTTCTGTGTCTTCTCCACTGGAACCCTCCTTGCATGCTGACTTTGTGCACAGTGTATCAGACTTCCCTGCTGACATTGGATCTTAGCAGTTGGAGCTAGAAGGCAATGAGAGAAGTGTGATGGTGGAGGATAATGATTGGATGCTTCTTGCACATGTTGGGTGTGTGGTGGGAACGTGTTGCAGAAGAGCTAATGTGTTTCTGCTATTGTAATGAAGCTGAAAGGCTAATACAGAAAGGATGGAGCTGCTTTTCTCAAAGCACGCTTACTGTGATCTGTGTTCTCAGTCTCTAGCTGCCGTTGCCTTGAAAGAACTATTCCCCTGCTTTGGCAGGGCGTGGGGGCTGCCTGTGATGGCAAGGCAGAAGTGCCTTGCTTCCGGCACTTCCCAGAACTTTGTCTCTACAGCTTTTAAGTCCCATGTTTATGAAAATGGTTTATATTTGAAGCTTCCTTTCCTCCCCAGAAGATAGAACTGCAGATTAAGTAATGCCACCTCTGAGAACTCTGTGAATGGGTCAGTCAACTTCCTTTGAACTCCTGAATTGTGCTTTGTCTCACAGGCTGTAACAGTGGCCAATAGCAATGTGGGGATAGAAGTGTTTGCAGTAGCATCTATTGAACCACTCTTTGATTTGAAAGATCTTTTTCTTGCACTGCTCGCTCTTGGGCCTTATGAAAAATGGTAGAGCCTTGTCAGTTGAAAAGGGACCGTGAACAAATGGAGTGATGGTAGAGAGCATCAAAATGTGAAGTGCTGCTGCAGCTCTCCCCTATGCAGACAGCCTTCTTGGCAGCTCTTTGACACAGGTCCGGCCTATTTCCTGCCAGTGACGTCTTTCATCTGGGAGCAGAAGCAACATGAAGCTCCGTATATGGGGCCTGCAAGTCAGGATGCTTACTTCAAATTTAAAATCACTTTAGTGTTTAATTGGTGGATGTCTTTGTTAGCTCAGTAAATGGAAACTGCAAGAGCAAAGCAGACTACTGCTGCTGTGCTACCACCAAAGAGCTAAATTTTCTGCTAGTTTGGTTTAAACAGGGTTTATGTGGAAATGACCTGTGAGAAGTTATCACTTACAGTGATTGCAAACATGCTTGTATGAGCTTCTTGTGTGAGCCTCTGGTCTTCCTTTGGAAGTTTTTGTGTAAATGTGGGTTTGAAGGAGAGAGAAAATAATGCAACTTAACCTAAGGAAAAATACACTTGCCCTGAATGAAGAGTGGATGACTACTATCAGCTGTACTCTGCTTGCAGTCTCTCCAAATGTTTGTGGGAACGTAAGTGGATTTAAATATCCTTATGAAACATGTGGCTGATGAAATCAGGTGATTCCCCCTCAGGCATGCATCTTTCTATGGAACTTGATTAATACGTGTCTTTCTCACCTCCTGCGTTTGCCCTCATTAAAACTTCTGAAATAGTTGGGAAGTGGCAAGCTTTGTTTGACCCCTATTCCTCCAATGCTTCATCTGAACAGTTTTACATTTACATTGTGCAGTTGAAATGTAACGTACAGACTGGTTAATAAGTATTCTGAACATGAGAAGTAAATGTGAATTAAATCTTTTTTTCCCCTTGAATTTTATAGTTTCATTTCTGATGTGGGCTCAGTCACAGAGACTCCTCTGTAGTAAATTACTGCTAAATATTAGGTGGTAATGCTGGTGATTTCAAAGATAGGGTGGTCTAGAGGAGACAGCCTGCAGCAGTCAGTCATATTAACACAACTAGCAATAAATGCCACAAAACATCATCATCTTATACTTCTGGTCGTGCTGTTGAGCTAGATGAACTATGTCCTTGCTTGTGTTTCAGGGAAGAAATCTGAAATATAGTCACTTCAGGGGAAATGCAAGTGTCTTGATTTATTGATGTTATTTTATCAATTTTGCACAGGTTTTGCGGGGAGGATGGAAGGAAGGAAGATTAGCAATTTCAGATGAAGACAGGCAGAAATGTTCTCAAATGCCTGTCACACCCCAAAAGCAGTAATCAAATTACTGCCACGAAGCAAAGTGATATAATTGATTATGAAACTTGAAATCAGTGCCTAGAGCATTAGGAAAGCTGTCAGTGTGAGCCAGTGTGTTTAAAAAGAAGACTGGGCGCGAATCTATTAAATACGTTTTTAAGGAGAAGGAATCTTCTGCAGAAGGGAGCAGCATCAGTAATTTATGGGCACATAGAAAATGCTACTTCAGTGATTTATAGTGTCAAGCAGGGCTATTAACATGATTAGAGTTCAGACTCTAATTCGCTCCCCTTTTTGAAAGAGGAGAATCATCTCTGAAGTCCCACATGAGCTGCTTTGAATGGTGTGTGAGGGCCCTTCTGGATTCCATGGGAGGAACTGTTTTCAAGTCAGGAGAGGCGCTGAGCATTGCATGTCCCTGCACAATCAAGTCTTTATTTTTCCTTTTCCAAGGGAACAGAATCATTAAGGTTGGAAAAGACCACCGCTAAGATCCTCAAGTGCAACCCTTGCCCACTGACCATGTCCCTCAGTGCCACATCTCCATATTTATTGAACACCTCCAAGCAACCTTTGGAGACAGAAGTGCTGAGTAACTTAGAGACTCACACTTCCAATGATATCAGTCTGTCACCAGTGTAGCAAAACCAGTATTTGTGTGGGACACAAATGCTTTTCTTTGGAACACCAACAGGTGGGAGAAATTCCAGCTTGTTGCTCCATGCCATCATCTGTTCTTTGTGTGCCTCGTCACCATGTAAGTGCACTTGAGCATTATGTTTCCCCCTGCTTTGTGGTAGGGTTTAAGGCACACAAATACTAAAAACTTGTTGAGATGCAAAGTCCTCAGCAGGACAAGCAGTTCTTGAAGGAAAAGGGCATTGTGGCTCTCAAGGTGTGACTTCCTGCCCCTGCAGATCTCAGCCACAGCTCTTGTGTGATGGCAGGGTCTTCAGGGAAGTAAACTTTGGAATTGCTGTTAAATTGACTAATATGAGAAACTTCTTGTCCCGTTACTTTCTAATCCAGTCATTCAGTGTGTCATTCTGGAAGATCCTCAAAGAACTATTTATTGTACTTCTGCATGGTTTCTTTTAGGTAGCAGTGTTGTTAATGTATTGATTCCTTTGTCATTTGTTTATAAGAAAGTATCCTTCCCTTTAGTGGTCGTAGGGAAGGAGGCTGGTTTTAAGCCGTGTATCACAAGTTATGGTACCTGTTGCTGACAAAACTGATTCTGAAGTCAGTAGATGGTTTTTGTGTTAGGCCTGCTTCCCCTGAGTCTCAAAATTCTTGTGGCTCTGTAGAAAGTAACTGATATGACTGCAATATTTTATCAATGTCTGTCAATACGAGAAAGCAAACTCAGCAAAACCTAGATAGGAATAGTTCATAACGTTCATGTCAGCTAAGGTTGGGGTTAGCAGATCAGTTAGGATGAGGCTGCTGGTGATGTGGTGTGACCTGACACAGCTGGTGTCTCCCATTGAGAATGACGATGAAAATGCTGTCAGTTAGGAAGAAAATACTTAAATGCCATAACCTTAAACAGCCATTCTCTTGACGCAGGTTGGAAGTCACATGATTTTCTCAGAAGAAAAAAGAGAGGGGTGCTTCCTTCTTAATGTTTTCTACTGAAGATGCTGGAACCAGGACCACTTCTGAAAGTTTTGATATAACTGTTCTTGGTATTTTTTGTGCTTATATGAATGGTATTTGCATGTTTTGTCATAAATGTTAAGGCACTGATAGCACAAAGACCCCATGTGTTGGGTATGGTGTCATTACCCTCATTTTCTGAAAAAGAGATGAAGCCCAGTGAAAACTCTAGTTTCAGGATGGTGGAATCCAGGAACTACAGGTAAAAAGAACCAACCTCTAGTATAGGTTTAAACAAACAAGAAAAAAACTAAGAATAGTATTGCTTCCTTCAAGAAACCTATGTTTGCAGTGAATTTCAGACTTTGGACATTTGCCACCCAGTTCCCTAAAACTGTTTTTTGAAGTTTCCTATCTGTTTGCCCTCCAGAAGTGCTGCTTGCTATCTTGGGCATCCTCCTCTTTCTCAGTTTTCGATTAATCTCTCCCCACTCATCTCAGCCTGTTCCTCCTTGGCTGGCACAGAGCCCTCCCAATAGCTCTCATCTTTGGAAAGGAATTGTGCTTTAATGGGGAGAAAAGAGAAGCTGAGTGCTTATGGCTGTGAGTGCCATTGGAGCTGTGGGTTTATTAGATTTGGATACACCTCACTTTACTTATGATCTCCTCCAGTATTTCAGATCTCCATCTCTTCCATCTCATGTTACATCTTCACTTCTGGACTGACTTGGCTTCATCTTCCAGTGCTGTGGATAAAAAATTGAGGCAGATTCAGTGCTCTTGCTTTGACCTTCAATCCTGCTCCCACAGTTAATATGAAATGCCATACAAACCTTGATGCAATTTTCCATGGCTGCTGTAGGCACTGTAGGCAAAGTGTCTTATTAATGATGGAACTGCAGGGGATTCTGATTGCGCTGTTACTTCTGATCGTCACACCAGCTTAAGGGAAGTTATGCTTGGGGTAGTTTGGCCATATCTCCCCATGCATTTCACTTCAGTATAAAATACTCCATGGATGCTTTTCCATTATCGAAATGTTTTTAGCTGAGCTTGGAATTAAAAACTGTCTGTGTCAGAATGGTCTCCTAAGGGAGAGATTTGGAAGGCAGTGACCGTACTGGGAACTGGAGGAAGAGATGATACTGCAGAGGAAGATGTTGCAGAAGGAAGTGGGGAACTGAGTGTCAAATATGGAAATGTTGCTGGGAATCTGGGAGGGAAGGTATTGCAAGACTGTGGTTTGGAAGGAAGTTGGAGTACTGGTCCTGAGTATCTGGTGTAAAGTGCAAGCTCTAAGTGGAATCCTCATATTTTAGAAAGCAAATAGTTTGGCTTTGTTTAAAGGAGGAAAAAAACCCTGAAATAATTCTTCTGGTCTAAATGCTTGATTTCAATGCAACTGGAGTGACTGTAACTTTCAAAGAACGTTTTCCCCAAGATGAAGTTTCAGCTGGCATGAAAGCTAGCATTTGACATCGTTCTCATGTAATGACTGTATTAACAAAAGAATGCCTCTCTGTTGGCTGCCTTTATAGAACAATTTCGGTGCACTCCTTCATTCTCGTAACTCTTGTGAGTGACTTAAAGTCAGCTCAAAACTCCCACTGAAATGCAGGCAGGTCAGGTTGTGTGCACGCAGCTAGAGCATTAGAAGGAGCTCCAAATACCTCAATCAGAGTTCTTTGCAGTTGTTCATTTCTGTTGCTGTGGGCAGCCTCAATACAGTGATATTTGCTGCACTGAAATATTTAAATTTCCTATCCTATAAGCAGTGTAAGGATGATCACGCTCGGGTCCAAATACTCCCGCATCCAACCTGAGATGCTGCAGTATGGATCCTGTGGTCATTAGGAATCCATTTAGTAATGTATTTTCATTGATGTTGCAGATGTTGAATTCAGCTACTTGATGAAGTATTTTCCTTTTCCTCTGTGGGATGTGCCTCTATAAGTTCACAGCTTTTTTCCAATACTCAGCTGAGTTTCTAATTGGAAGGATGTTTAAAGAAAATGTGCTCCATATTTTAAACATCCTTCCTGATTTCTTCTTTAATAAATTAAAAAAGATAAGATGGTACATGACTGTAAAGAAAGAGCAACTTTTTCTTTCAAGCTATGCCACCAACGCAGCCTGGCAGGATATGTATGTGGGAGAAGATTTCTAAATAGGAAATTGTGATGTAAGGTATGTTAGCATCCATCAGTATTGCGTGAGTGCTGGCTCTTTAAAGAAGAAATAATCTGCTTTCTCTGCTGAGAAACTGTGCTTACAGGAGAGTACAGTTTATGAACGGTGATAACTGGAGATGAAGCAAAGGAATGGGACTCTCATTAGTAGACTTAAGAAAAAATATATTTCTCTACTGTATCGATTTATTGTAATTTCATATTAACCTTTTTCATCATTTATGTAGTCATTGACTGCAGTTGTAGAGAAGCACAGAAATTCCGAACAGCATAAAGAGCAGAATACGTCTCTTTCATTACTGTGAACATAGTCTGGAAAGGTGAGAAAAAGAAATGTGAGATAAGTGCTAGACATCAGCTTCGTTATAATTTACATTTTATTAATAAATATTTTTGGAAATGACATTTTCCTTGGCGCCTATCCTCAACTGCTGCTGAGGAGATGGGTCACCTTTCCCACCGGTATAAATGGGTGCAGCTGAATTAAAAGCCCTGTGCTTCTCCATTTGCCCTGGAAGCTGCTCCTGTTGGACAAGGAACAGTTATCTCTCTTTGTCAGGCTGAATTGCAGGGCTGTGCTTTGCTTTTCTCTGTGTATTGCTGTGACAGATAACATGCCTTTCTCTACTAAATTAGAGACCTATGAATAACCAGCAGCTAAAAATTAAGGCTAGACAATGTAAAGTGAAAATGTAGACACCGCTGGGTAGCAGGTGATGATGATGTCACGTATGACTAAGCTATCAGGTAGATGGTACAGTTCCTTTCAGGGTTTTCAGATCACTATGGATTTGCCTTTTTAGGAGGTGTGGAGTTGGTTTGAAGAATTTCCTGTGTGATTCTGGCATTCTTCTAAAAATATCATTCCAAATTATAAGAGAAATTCTGATTTTGTGAAAATAATGCTATGCTCATGTTAAACTTACTTGAGGCTTTTTCACTAAAGCTATTTTTTCTTGTATGATGGATGAAAAATACTAAAGCAAAGCATCTGCTGCAATCTGGAAATTCTGAAGAGATTACTCAGCAGTTTTCAACAGATGAGGCTTTAAACTCATTGGAACGGGGTGTAAGTGAAAAGTACAACTGAAGCAGTGTAAGTTAAACAGGCACTGGGTTAATATTAAAGTAAAGGTGAGTTATGTCCCAGTGTCCTACTCCACCCCTGGTTAAAGACTTAATTCTTGGGAATGCTGTGTTTTATATCTGCTTCATCTGATGCACGGATGAAGAAATAGTCTTTGCTGATGTTTATTGCACAGAAATGTTCGTGACAAGTATCTCTGCATGAGACTGGAGGCATTGCAGGGTGTGTGCCCGTGACCAACCATATGCATTTTGGATAATTACTCTGTTTGTTCTTTAAGAATTCTAAGTTTTCCTCCATAGCAGTTCAGTGACAAAATATCCCTGATGGGCTGCTGCAGACCTGGCTCAGGGAAGGTCTTAAAGAAGCTTAAAGAGGCAAAGTTGCTCTTATTGAAGGTTAGTGCTGAAGACTGTTGTCTCTTTTTCTTACTACAGTAGGAAACCAGATTTTGAAGGGAGCTGTTACCTGGCTGTGAAGTCATTAGCTCAGTTTCTTTTTTTATCTGTCTCCTTTTCAGCTGGGCTGAGTCAGTCATCTTCATATGGTGTAGGAAGGACTATCTCGGTGGATTTTTATAAAGCTGTAGCAGCCCGCCTTATGCACACAGTGCAAATCAGGCTCTCCTGCTGTCCTGGCGCAACTCATTTTCTTCAGCAGAGCAGAGTTTCACACAGGGTCTGTTAACTCTCCTTTCTGCTCCTTGTGCATGCGGACCCCTCACCAGAAGAGTGTATGTCTGGGAGGGGACCACCAGGATTTTTGAGTCAGTTTTTGTACCGTTGTGTAAGAAGGCATCACGTGAGCCCTTTCATTGGCTGATCAAAGTCCATTTTGGAACGGCAGACGTTTTTCACTCCCACTATTCCCAGTGAAAAACTGGTGTAGAACCTCATTCTGATTTTTAGCGTGCATTTATGCACAACTGGTTTGCACCCTTTGGTTTTTAAGTCAGCACCGTGCTTCAGTGTGTGTCAACAGGCTACTGTGTCCCAAGTGTTCGCTCTCATAAGCTGGAGCGAAACCTTTTTGCAGCCTTCCTTTCCCTCGTTTGGTCAGCCCAGCAGCTATCATCATCTCAGCCCTTTCTACCCACTTCAGAGATAAAATTGAAATGACCTCCATGAGAAGTTCTTAGTGGTTGCTAATGCTCTAAAATAAAAAAACTAAGGGGAGCTTGAAAGGACTGCTAAACTGAGAGTCGTCTTTAATTTGACTTCTGTCTCATGGCTTTCGAAAAGAGCATCTGCCTTCTATTTTGTTGAAGCTGAGGCTGGTAACTTTCAAGCTCAGCAATATGAGGGACATATTTATTTTTCATTCTAGCAAGTGTCCTGGGGGAAAACTCAAAGAGGAAGGAAAGGGCATTATTTTTTTCATGCAGTAGAAGTAATTTGTGGTGTGTTTTGTGGGAAATACTACAGGGTATGCTGGTGTGAGATGTCACTGTAGTCCTTACAGCAGAGTTGTTCCTTGTAAGCTGGGTTTTTGTTGCTTTGATACAATGAGGAAGAATTTGTTCTTTATCACCTTTGTTCAAGGATTTATTGCACTGAAGAATGTAGCTCTCCTACGGACACACCGTATCTGTGGATATATTTCTCTGGGTCAATAAGAAGTTAATTTTCAGGCCACTGATATCAGGTTAGTGATAATAGCTTCAAGTTTAAAGAGAAGACTGTGGAATGAGTGAATAATTTTGAACATAGGAAAGAGGTTGGAATAGAGATGGTGGTGTAAGATGATGATGGTGAAAGTTTGCGAATCATGAGATTAAAAAAAATAATGGGGATAGTGATTCTCTATTATAATAGGAAGATCAAGAAGCATCAAATGATGTGAAAAATATACCAAGGGAGATAATATGGGTTCAAGATGCATGTGGAAAAACACACTGGGGGTTCACCACAGAAAAGCAACTTCCACTGGCTCGGAAAGTCCTTGTCTATTATAAGGACTGTTTTGGGAAAATGTCATTATATTTTGGTCCGCTTATATTTTTCTCAGGTTCTTCTGTATCTGTGACTGCAGAATGTTTATTGCAATGAGCTGTGGGGCAGGACTGGTTCAGCTGTTCCTACATGTTTTTGTATGCCCTTTATTTTCTTGTAGGCCTCTTACAACTAGTGGTAAATATTAGGAGGGTCATGTTGATGATCAGTATGTCCATTTAAATGCTGTTGTGTGACATGCAGTTTAACTGTTGACTTTCCAGATGAGATCTTCAATATTGAAGAAATCCAAGCCTTTCTTGTTGGGAAGTCGTAACGGGATTTATGCTGAAAATTGCCATAAGAACGAGATAAAGGGCCCTAAAAGATGGAGAAGGGAAGAGGCATTACATTTTGTAGTTAAGCTTAGGCCTGTATGTTTGATTGCAGGAGGACATTTGGAAATAGCTATACTGGAGCTCTGAAGGATTCTTCAACCTACTGATATGAGCTCTGGGATCTGAGCTATAAACTCCTTGAAACATGAACAGATGTTTTGGAATATAGCTTCAAAGCTTTGAAAGGCCGTTTTCCCCACATGCCTTTCTAAGTGAGGAGACTTTTAAGAGCTGCTGAATAAATTTTATTATCTTTTCTACAAAAGCACTATCCACATGGAACAGGCAGGCTTTGAACAGCCATGGGCTCAGAAGTGAAACAACAACAATATAATGCAGGCCCAATTGAACAAAGATGGAATAGAAAGGGGAGAGATGCGTGTCAGCCTATTTAGGACCCAGAGGGTTGCGAGTTTTGAGATGCTTCAATAGCTTCTTCATGAAGATAAGTAAACACGAGGGAGCTATATTGGCTTCAGTTCTGCTGCATTAAATAGAAGAATTCTTAATGTTGGGGAAGAATATAGATGAATAAAAATCCAGATGTTAGTTGTTGTTTTATGTGCATTGAGAAACGTGCTTGACAGTGGAGGGGATGAGTTGAGAACCTATAGCATTTTGAATGGACAGGAAAAGGGAGTGAATTTAACCTGATCTTTATCTACATTTTCACTCTTTCCCCACATGTGAATTGAGTATCTTCCTTTTTTCTTCTTTCTTTTCCACTTCACAGTAGACTGACCAGCATTCATACTAATTCTGTTTTATTTTTCGTTGTGCCCTTGTGGTCAGCGCTGATAGGGAGATGGTGATGTCAGATGATGAAGAAATATCTCTGAGGACTGTACCGGTACTGGAGACACAGGAAAGTATAAACCCTACTGTAGAAATTTGTCCATTTTTTTTTTTAACAGAACAAAAAGGAAAGACCTAGAAACAGAGGACTGTGAAGTAAGAAATGAAATCCACTTTAGTTTATATGCCATCTTTTCTGCCTGGGAGTTTAGGGTGAGTTTGGGCACACATGGCTTATTACTACAAATAAAACACCAGTAACATTAATATTGCTTTGTCATATTATCACATACAGATTCACAGTTTTGCTTTGTGTCATGGTTTTTGGAAAAAATCCAGGTGGCTTCTCCTGTTGAAATACATCTCGGATGGCATTTTAAAAATTATTATTGTTTTTAATTTAGGTGTTCTTCAGAATACATATGTCAGAATAATCAAAGTTTTTCCCGACTGCATTTATTGACACCTCTCCTCTCATTTGCCTTGTTGACCATAGCTTAAGTGAGAGAAACCACTGTGTCTGTTCATGCACTTTTGTTTCATTCAGTTGTCCCATAAAGCTTTTCTGCCATTTATTAATGCTCAGGGATGCATCAGGTGGACATTGGAGTTGCTGACTTGTCCTTAGTAAGAACTGTGGCCTATTTCTAGCAACCAGAGGGGGTAGGCCAGATCACTATGAGATGATCCAGGCCAAAGTATCCTTACTCTCACCTCATTTGAATTTTGGAATGTTTTTCCCCCTCTATTTAGGCTTTTCGTTGTGCCACTGCAGTGAGTTGAGAGCACAGAGTATTTTTGTGGTAAGGATTTTTGCGTTTGAAGATGGAGATGAAGATGTGGCATTGCTTTGATTTCTTTAACCAAAGGGGAATGCACCTTTCAATCACATGCCTGCTAGAAACTCTGGGTTGTTTCTTAAACTACATCCTGCCTTTGTTAGTTTATTTGCAAGGTCAAGATCTACTTATAAGTAATAGCACTTCCTGTGGGGAAAAAGACTAACAGAATTTGTGGCAGTTATTTTGCTTGATGATGTGCTATCAAGTTTATGGCCAAGAATAGGATGGCTGGCTGTGATGTGACACACACAACAGCGTTTATGTAGAAGGCTTTGTTTTTCTTATGGATGTATTGATGGATTTTCATGTGGATGTTTGACTTTTGAAATCATATTCTTAAAGGATAAAGAAGTGAAATTACAGGGTAAAATAACAAGCTCAAACAAGCTCCAGAAGTATGGGAAATGTGGCAACTAAAGTGTCTGCTCAGAGAAGGCCGTGAGCCTCCAGGTTGCCAGCTCCTCTTTAGCAGCTCCTTTTCTTTGTGGGTTTGCCTGGCAGAAGGAAGCTGACAGGGTTGCCAGCCTGCCTAATGATCTTCATCTAACATTTACCTTATGAGAGAGGAATAATTCTGTTAAATTAACATCCTAGTGTATTTTCTGTCCAGCTAGCTGATGAATTAAATAGCCTGAAGAAAATGTTTTATGACTCGTTTATCCATAAAAATTGCGGAATTTTTTATGCAAAAGGGAATGACAACTTGGTAGTTGTGTGCTTCAACACCCTGCACTCTTTGCCAGTAAAATATATATGTGTATACATATATATAAAAATAACTTCCCAAAGAGATGTGGCTTTTGTTGAAGTTTGAGAGCACACAGGTGAATGCTTCTTGTTGAGCAGCTTGGGCTCATGCAAGCACCATGCTTTCCTGCATGGCACGTGCCTCCTGCTCTGCAGTATCAGACTGTTAACGACAACCTACAAGTCTGTGATGCTTGGACCACCATATCAAGTAAATGTGACACCTTGTGCCAGCCCATCCTGCTGTCTTTTCCATCACTGTCCAAAACAACTTAATGAAGACCACAGATGCCAGCTACCATCCTCCAATAACCACTGGATCCTCTGCAGGACAAGTGTTTTTACTGAATCTGTTTAGATTGAATTTTCAGTCTTGACAGCCCCTCTTGAGTTTCAGTTTAGAAAAGGACAATAAACAATTATCCGCTGATACACAAAGCAACACATCTATAACAAGAAATCCATGCTTGGGGTTTTGTGCTTATCTGTTGGAAACCCGTTGTGAGACATCACCGTAAGTGCCTGTGACAGCAGGTGATGCTGCTGAGGATGCAGTGGACTCATTGGGTTTGGTTTGACTGAAACTTGTAATGTTGCAGTGAAGTTTGTGGCTCATGAATCAGATCTGCACGTATGTTGAGATTTTATGTTGCTTTTATTCCTGTGTGTTAGAAGTGCCAGAGAGGCCAAGAAAAGGATGTCTCTGAAGAGGACAGTTTTCTGAGGACCGTCTTGGGAGCGTTCTTATTAGAATATTTCAGAAGCAAATTTGCTTTCTTTCAGTTGTTTCCAGTGGGAAAGAGCAATACATATTATGCAGATGCATAAAGCTGCAAGCCCTAGCTGAGATCCTGATGTTGTTGGACTATCCAGGAGACTCTGTGTATAGGAAGTCCCCCATACAGGGGTGAAACTGATTTTTCACATCCCTGGATGGGTAAACTTCAGTATCCTTAAGACCTGAGGACTCCAAAGCTCCTTTGCTTGAACTCCGTCAGGCATGGAGGTTTGAGCAGGAGGAGCACGTGGACAGTCAGGCTTCTGTGGCAGAAACCTGTTCTCTGAGGCAAAGAAAAGTCCCTTCTGCTGCTTGGCCTCCAATATACATGATAGATGATATAAACTGCTTTTACAAAGAGTCTGCTGCTGCTTTGGATTGGAGTGGTTCTGAGTGCAGCAGGTTACTCCATATGTCTATGTTCAGATTTTTTTTTCTGCTGTTATCATCACTAGACCCTTGTCTTTATTTGATATTTTCTATGTTGCTCATTCTTATTCTCCAGCATGTATGAGTTTTCTATTATTTGCTTGCTGAATGCAATTGCTTGCAATTTTCCAAGTTGAAAAGATGGAGCTCCTTTGAAAACTGTAATGGAACATCCCCAGGTTGAAACAGGCCCTGAGCGTGGCTGATGGCATAGGGTCTTTAATTTACTGAACGTCAGTGGTTTGATGGCAATTCAACGTGACTGGTGATTGCCTGCACCGTGTTACTGCTGCAGCTGAAAAGGCTGTTTACCTTTGGAAGACGGAACACTCAGCTGAGTAACATGCAGAGCAATCTCTGATGACCTGCTAATAATTTTTTTCCAAAAGACTCTCCAATTGCTGAGGAGCATATGCTCTTGGAAAAAAAAAAAAATTCCTGCATGTGTTTGTTTGCGTATCTGTTACAAATAGGTCAAACTTGGGGCTATGCATGGAAAAGAACATTATATCTGTTGTTTGCTTGGCGAGGCAGTGATTCTTAATTTGATCAGTGGAATGTATTTGTTTTACCAGGGATTTTTCTCATGTTTATCCTCCCTGCTCAGTCCTACATTGAAATCTTTCTCAATATTTTTGATGTTTGTTGTGGGACTACTGGGATGTATATGTGGCCTTGTATGAGTCGGAGAACAATAGTTCAAAGAGACAAAAGGGTGAGAAACATCTGGTTCTCATTAATTTAGCAAAATGATCAGAGCATTTTCTAAAAGACCACCTGCACCAGGAGAACAGAGGCAGGAGTTCACCTGCTTCAGCGAACAGCTCATGGCAGGTGGGTGCAAACTCACAATCCCATTTCTAAAAATGAATTTGAGGTCCAAGGTCTGCAGATACGGCCTTTTATCCACAGACTGCACTGCAGGAGGTGGCAGTGTTAGCTTTCTCCCACTGCTGTGCTTGGGATTATGGAGAGAATCAGGTTGTTTTTGTGGTTTTAAAAAAAAAAAGGCCGCTCGGATCTTGCATGCTCTTTGAAGAAGAAAGTTAAAATGTTTAAAAAAAAAAAAAAAAAAAGCCCTACTTTAAGAGGTGTGTGCTCCCAAGTGGTCCAAATGCATACAGTAAACTGTGGTTGCAGCTGGAGCAGCAGCCCCCTACACGACAGGCTTTGTAGCTCACGGCCCTATTTCCCTTGTGTTGATTTCTGACGTGTTGTCTTCCTTTTAACACTTGGCTTTTAGGCCGTGCCTTTTGGGCTTCTGTGTGTACAGAGCAAAATGTGTCGAAATACTTGTGTGTGAGCTCTCATTCGCAGGCTGAGCTGCTTCCAGGCTCCTGCAGTCCTACGTGGCCCATCTGTTGCTGGTGCAGACACCAGCAAACATGACTTGCATTGCTCTCGCTGCTGCTGGCGGATCTATTGCAGAGGTAACCAGCTTGCTAAAGATGGTTTTATGGCCTTGCAGCTGTTTTTTTTTTTTAAACTGGAGTGCTCTCACATGTGGGAACGTTTAGCACCACTGGACCAATGAGGAATAATAATTTAGAGCTGCTGAGTGGATTTAATCAGATTTTAGGAGATGAGATTTAATCAAATATGAGAAATTGAGAGAGCTGATAGTGCTAATGATGTGAATATGTAGTACTGATCCTGCCTGAACTGTAGCACATTTTCTCCAGCCACGGTTGGCTCATGAGGCAGTTGCAAAACTTAACCAAACCAATAAGTGTAAGACCCTTAGTGTGAAGGCACTGGGGCAGGAAATTACCTGAACCAAAACTTGAAATAGACATTGTTTGAGATTTCTTTTGATATGAGAACTCAAAGAGTTAATTTTCATAGTATATAAGGGAACAAATATAGGGAGATTAACTTGGAGAAAAAGCATACGCTTATAGGCTACACACTGAAGTGAGTCTCTTGTTGGCTGCTGTCAGTGCAGTTACACGGTGTACTAACAGGACGGCCCTGGTCAGATGTTTTAACTTCCCTGGTTCTCAGGTCATCTGTAAAGTAGATATGCTAAATGTCTCTTACTCTCGGTGGTTTGTTTCTTTTTTTCTTATTTTTCTTTTCTCTGTTTTATTTGTTACTGTTACAGCTCAAGTACAGCTGACTGGAAGCAAGCAAGCCAGAGGCTGATGGAGTTGGATGCTGTGCAGATGTATGCTACAGCAGTCTCTGTCCTCATATTACCAGTCTGAGCTGTACGTGCACATAATAGCATTGTATTGTTGCTGTCTTAAATAAACATTTTAATGAGTTGGTCAGTGACAGCGACAGTAGTAAAATCAGAGTTTGTGTTAATAGTCTTTTGTCTGACATTAACGGGGGTGATGTTTTATGCCAGCAAACAGTATAGGCTCATTGTTTGAAATGCAAGCTTGTCTAGTAGGAGCCTGACCCACCTCTCAGAGCCTTCAGTGGGAGCAAAATTCTGCCTGTGTTTTCTTCAGCAAAGGCAGCATTTGTCAATATGTTTCTGTTTCTGCTAAATTAATTGCGAGAGATGCTGCTCTTTGCCCACCTCCTTCTGGCAGTGCTAGCAGAGCTCTTCTGGGCTGTGGAGGGGGTTTCATCTCCCACCTCCTTTTAAAGAGAAGTTTGATGTAACAACAGAAGGACTACACCTTTGAAAGGTCCTTTTAAAAATTCAAAATGTGGGGTGCTTGAGATGGCTTCGCCCCCTGCAAAACCTGTCCTTTCAGCTGAAGCAACTGGTGTGGAAGTAAGAGGCAACTCTTTTTTTCTGGGTTCTTTGTTCTACTAGAAGAAGGGAATAAACTCTTGTAGTGGTTGACATTGAGGTCTCCTGTAAAAGACATACCATAGGAGCTCGATGAGGGAGATGGGCTTGTGATAGAGACTTTTAATTAGCATCAGGCCTGACAGTGAGGAAAGATGACAACAAGCTTAATGATTGAGAGTCCTGAAAAAGTGAAATATTCAGTAAATGTTACATTTTGTGTAAAGCTAAATCAGATGATGAGGCTGTCTTTGCTTTGTATTCTCAACCAAGATCAGGGATACTTTGTTCTGTTCTGGCTTTTTTATGTACTTTTGTCACTGTGCTCTGTGTGCTGTGTAATGATGGGCCTGTGTGGTGACTTTCTGTAAATCAGTGTGCTTATGAGACAGATTTGATAACAAAAAAACCCATCAGGAATTATACAGCTTTTTTATTGCTGTTATTGAATCAATATTGCAAAGCTCTGTTTGAAATTAATATTTTATCATACCATATGCTATTGAAGACAGCCTCTTCTGCATATTTCATTCCAAGTTGACTGTGGACAGTGTGAATGATGAAGGGAGATGTGGCATCCTAGCTTATACCTGCAGATTTGAGATGCGGGAAGATCTGTGCCCAGCTTAGGTTGGCTTGCAGTAGAAAGGCAGGATTGATCTTGCTTAGCCTAGTTAGTGTTTTGTATTCCCCCTGTAGTTGTTGGAAGCAGGCAAACATCTAGATGCAATTGAACTCTTCTGCCTCAAACTTCTATTGTAGGATATAACATGTAATGCAGTATACGTTGATCTTTCTCTGCTGACTCCAGAAGGAGCATCAGCTCAGTGTGGGTAGATGACTGTCTCATAGCTGGGTGAGAGGGAGCATGATTAACCCATCTCAAATAGATGAGGGAAACCCTGGTTTCCTCTGGGCTCCTAGTGAGTACCCTGTTCCTTTTCTGTGTTCTGCCAGTGTAAGAGTGTGTGCATTTTACTACCAAATTGGTTTAAATGCCAGTAGGTTTATAGGACTTCAAAGAGGTAAGATTTTAGAAGTTGTATTTTCATCCCTAGAGCACCATATATTAGATCTACTTAATATTTTGCATCTGTGGCATAGCAAGGTGTCGCATACTATTAGAAGCTCAACACAGAACTCCTGTTCATCTGTGGTTTTCCTTGTGTTTCTAGTGGTGGATAGCATGCCAAGCTAATTAAAGGGCTCTAAGAAGTGGCTGATCAGGAAAGACTGAATGTCTTAAGATAAAAAGGCTACAAGTTTCCTATAGATTTAAAGAACGGCCCTACTGAAGCTTTGATGCTCAACCAGATGCAGCGTGTAGAAACAATCAAATCAACGTTTAGAGAGGGGATGAAATTAGTTCATTTGACTCTTATTTCCTATATGTACATTACTAGAAATGATTACTGCCTTGAGGGTAACTAAATGCAGAGGTGATTAATTTTTTGCTAAGTAATTATACAGGTTGGTACAACAGCTTTCATTAGCTCTTGACCTCCTGTGTAGTATCTCTCTTCAAGGGTTTCCTGAAGTGGGCAAGCATAATGGGTCTTCTTTCCTCATGTCTTTTCAGGATACCTGTTTTTTTTATTCCTGGTAATGTAAAAATTAAGCAGAGTGAACTGAAAGAGCCTTTCTCAAACTGGGGTTTTATTAATGCTACACTTAGAGTTCAGACATCTTAAGTCATTTTCTTTACAAATGGGGAATGTTGGTGTTGAATTGTTGACGAATCTCAGAACTGAAATCTTGACGCTCAGGCACAAAATATGTATTTCTGTTTGAAATGACATAATGCATAAGTTTGGACAGATGTGAAACTGGGGAAGTGACTACTAATATGTTTCTGGTTATAGTTTTCTGCTTTGGACTTAGTTGGGAGCACAGAATAGAACCAAAGTCCAAATCTCTGCCATGGTTCAGGAGAGGGACACATGAAGAACAGACAGCTGGGGAGAGAAGATGAAAGAGTTCATCATCAGGTCTACTACTGTAAAACTCTTGTAAAAGTACTGCTTTGCTTAATCTAGTCATCAAGCCTGCAAGGAGTTGCCTGTTTGGATATGTTGTTTCCTCCTAATTTGAGTATGTAAAGCGATGCTAGCGTGGATCACTACTGAATAAAGCAGAATGTTCTTTATGAACCTCAATTTCTATTCTTGTGTACATGATCTTATTCTCTAGAGAATTTTCCACTTGAAAGTGACCTAATTATTTGCGTGTAGGATGAGAGAGATTCACAGTAGAATGCAGTTCAGCTGTAGGATTTTGAGCTAATACTAAACTTTCCTTTCTGGAAGAACGTTTTTGCTGTGCTCCTTGCACTGACTAGTCATTATTGATATCTTCATCTTCCCCTGCTCCCTCCTTGACTTTTTGGGAAGGTTGTAAGCCTGGGATTTACAGCTTTTTTTTTGTATATGTTGGCTGCTGTAGGAAAGATGAATGGGAATGGAAGCTCTTCTGTGTTCCTCTGCTTGGAAACTTACTCAAGGTTACAGATCTTGGGTGACTTTTATTGTTACCTTTTCTGACAACAGCCTCTCAATGTGAAATATAAACTAAAATCTAAACTCTCAGAAGAGTGGCAGACTAACTGGAGATAGAAGTGAAAGGACTGGCATGGAGATACAAATTGCTTATTGCTTATAGTATTTGTCTACTTAGAGCCCGCTTTTCTCTTGAGAGCCTGGCTTACTTAAAGAAGAATTGCTATGCTCTGAGAGAAGTTTCCTATATCATAACAGTGTTATAGAAACATGTTGTGAAACCAGCTGCCATGAAATTGAATTACAGGTGTTGTATTCTTCACTGCTTAAATTGCTCTATTATATCAGAGGCCTCATAGTTTTGTTTTGAAAAAATAACTGCAATTTAGCCAGAGCCTACGAGATGACGGTATAAGCAGTCAGGGGTTGTTTAAGGCTTCCCTGATGATGGAAAATTGTTCTTATTCATCTAAATGTGTCGTCGTTGTCAAAATGCATGTGCAGTGAATGGGAAAGGAAAACTGTTTCCTCATGGCATCTTTTTCTGAAGTTTACTTTTATGTTTTTCATTGTGTAACTTTTGTATTGACTAGTCAAAGCAATGTGGGCGTCCATATTTAACACAGTTCCAGTACATCAAATGAAGGCACAGGATGTAGTCAGATGTTTCACTTGCATCGCTTTCAGTTTACTGGAATTAAATGGATGGTTGCTCAACCTAAAACTTCCCTGGTTTTCATGGAATTTCAGAAGATACTTCAGGAAATAATTTACAACTTGGTGTAGAAGACTGATTTAGATCATAAATCAGATCTTTAGTTTCCTAAGCTAAACGTGGAATAAGAATTCCCAGATAGTTACCAGGGTATGTGCACTCCTTTGTTCCATCCCACCCACCTCACCTTGCATGGTAACCTTTCCTTTGATGCATTTAGGTGTTTACCCTGGAAATTTGTGTATGTGAATCTCCACAGCTGGTTATGAGATAGCATAATTCCAAGAGAAAAGGGGTGCTTCTGACAACCTGGGACTGTTGATAACCTTTCTTTTTCGAGTCTGTTATGCTACTAAAGACCTAAATACAGTAAGGCAGGAAGAAAAGCCGCTGTATCGCAGTACTGGAATAAGCACTGTTTGGTATCCTGTGTATCATCCAGTTATTAGTCTGGAGTTCTGAGCAGGTGCTGTGTACGTGTATTTCTCTCACTGTTTCAGATTTTACAGAAGAAAACAAGGTCAGAAGGAATAGGAAGAGCTCAGGTTGTTCATGCCCTTACCTTGAAGGCAGGGCCTGATCTTCTTAGCTTATCCTGACAGATGCCTAACTTGTTCTTAAAAGTCTTCAGCGATAGAAATTCAGTTACTTGCTTCAAAGTATTTTGTGTGGAAAGGCAATTAAATCTGTTTGAGCGATCTTACTTTGCCCACATTCTATTAGCAACTAAGATCAGTTTTCTTGCTTGTTTCCATTTTTTGTGTGTGCAGGTTTCTTACTTGTAACTTTCTAGATTAGCAACAGTTGCTTGAATTCTTTTTATTTCTACTCTTCTGGTTTAAAATATGATTTTTCAGCTTCTGATTTAAAACAGTTTGTGTCCAGCCCACTTGGTAGGAGGTAGCATGAAAGTTTTTTTACATTTCAGAAATTACAATTTAACGACGATCTTCTTAAATTTTTTTTTCCCTTTCACAGGAACTATGCTCTCTTGGATGAACTTAATACATTGTATATGTTAAAAGTATCTGGGAAAAAAGATAAACACAAACTGCACAAATTTTTTTTGTGAGATAGTGGGAGGAATTTCTGTTGTATGCTGGAACAGACAACAAAAACTCCACCTGCCTGAGAGCAATTCATCCAAAGAAAACTCTTATCCTTGCAGTATTCAGTGTCGTGGCTAGTTAAGGTTATATGATGCAAGTTCTGGCCACGGCAGTCAGTTTTCTTCCCAGAAGCTGCATTGTGCAGGGATTTGAAGTCAGGGGAACCATCCGAAAATGTATTTTTCTTGGTGATGTCACCTTCGGCTGTTGAAATGCAGCTCTTTGTGTCAGTCTCACCTTTAGGATGTTGGCTCCTCTTCCTTCTCATGCAGTTCAAGAGTAGCCTTAGCTTTGGTTTCATCTGGTTTGCCAATAGTCTGATAACTAATAGTCTGATGCAAATTGCATACTTAAGAGATCTGATCACCAGATATTTCTGTTGTTGATGTCTGACTATTCGAGTAAACTGGGATAATTTAGAGGTAGAGTTAGGTTTCTTTTTTACTTTAGAGAAGAAAAAGCATTTTGCATTGAATGCAGAATCGTTTGAGGTAAGCGATGAGATTACTCAGTAAAAGCAGAATAAAAACTGGGAGAGATGTAATTCATTGTTTTGTTTTTTTTTAAGCTGCTGACATGATGTGAGAGTTACTAATGCAGTATGAAGTACAAATGATATGCAAAATGCCCTGATAACTACCTGGGAATTCTCATTCCATCAGCAACTTTTGTGTTATCATAAATGAGACAGCTTGAAAGGCACTTGTTGCGTTTTGTATTGCGTGCATAAGTCAAATGAACTGGCCTAGATTATTTTTGATGTTTTTTTCTGCTTGGCTTTTATAAGCCATGGAACAATACTGAATTACTGCTCTCTTTCACGTTTAACAATTCGAGAATCACAGAGAGAAGACAAATGAGTACCTTGGTGCAAGCTGCCTAGCAATTGGGTTCCTAAAAGCTACGCCTCAGAGTCAGGTTGGGGTGGCTGATCACCTTTGAAAATTGTTGAATGTGTGTAGACTTCAAACTGTAATATATATTTATGTTCAGATTACAGCTGGTGCTCAGTGCTCATAGTGTGAACGTCTGTAAAATGTGTTTCTGTGTGTCTCTGGGATTCCAGGCTCAGTCTCAGGGGTGTCTATTCGAAGGGCTTGAGGCAAGATGGAGGGAGTTAGCAGGAGGTTTCCTTCAGGGGACTGTTGCAGTAACAGTCAGTTCCCTCCTTGGGAACTTTCTCTGTTGCTGGGTCAGTGTTGTGCTGTTTTCCCCTGGCCCCGGTGTGCTAGGCCGTGATGCTGGCCGTGCTGCTGGGACCAGTTGTGGATGGCTCCCACCCTCAGCTCCAGGCTTTCATCTGTATTTCTAGAAGCTGGCAATCTCAGCAGTAGCTTGTGCACATTCAGGCTACATAGAAAGTCATTCAAATCTACTCTGGACCCCATAAGGCTGTCCTGAGATTTTATTATTTATTCTTTTCAGGTCAGCTTGCAGTGAGGGAGCTGTGGTGCAGTCCGTCATGGCGGACAGCACGAGGTGCACAGATGCTCCCCAGAGGGTCGTGGTCTTTCATCACAGTCTTCCTCCATAGTCTGCCTCAGGATCTGTTTCAGACAAACACAGCCATTGCAAAGTCCACCCTGAGCTTCGGGAAGTAGACTGTTCCCCTCACTAATACACTGGGAGGAACCTCTGTGCTTTCAGTGTGAGCAGTTGGGGGCTGTGAGCCCAGGAGAGAGGCAGTGAGTGAATCATCTTGGTGAGTGCGGTCTGGTCTTCATCCAGGAGATGAAATAAAGATAACAGAGTCTGTCCAGAGCTTCGGGGCTTGATTCTCAGCTGTTGTAAATCAGCCCAGTTCAGTATAACTAAAGCTGCGATCTGGCCATATGACTTTATCTTTGCAGGGTACAACAGATGATTAAGTACAAATGCGTGTTGAGGTGATGTGGGCAATGTGTAAGAATGAATCAGGAATGTGCCTAAAAGCCTCCTAATCTACCGTTTGTTCAGTTTGTGCTGCTTATCTCTCCATCGCTATTTCAGTATCTCTGTATTAATCTGGAGCATTCTCCTTGCTGAATATGATGAATGTACAGAAGTCCAGAAAGTCTGGGAATGCTGATGGTTGCTGTGTTAAAAATAATTATCCGGTATTTCTAGCCCAGATGCGATTCTGAAAAGTGTGAATACTGCGGGGGGTGTATGCCAGGAGAGGTCAGCAGGAGGTAGATGCTCACAAACTAATTGGACTTCTGGGATCCTGTTTAAGGAGTGCCTTTATACGAAACAACGCATGTACCCAGGGCACAGTTGCCGCTCAGTCAATTGTTTCCTAAACTGACAGTTGTTTTAAGATAAGAGATGTTTTTATTTCACTGAAACCCTTTTTTTGCAGGTCCAAAAGAGCCTACAAAATATTATCTCATGGAAAAATACCTTTGGGTATGCATGTGAAAAAGGTGAGCGCGTTCTGCAGCGTTAGCAGGATTGCTGTGTATGCCTTCGTCTCCTTTCTGAATGCTGTTTATGAAAGAGGAAAAACTAGCTTGAAATGCAAAGGATGCCAGCAACTGCAGGTTTTATCAGAAACGATGCAAAGTGGCCCACTGTGAATTAAGTGAGGTGATGCTGCCTGGGGGAGGCACTTCATCCTCTCCGTGTGGCTGGAATGATATAAATGTTACATGTTGACTTTTAATGAATAATCATCCGTTGTGTGTACGTGGAGGGCTTTAGAGCCTGTTGTTACAGCCTTATCTTGCACGTTATGGAAAGAAGGGAGCTGCCGTATTTGGTGCCTGATGTTAGAGCGGGCAAAACACCTTCACCTGCAAGCCTGGAAGGACTAAGGCTTGCTGGGTACTGAAAGAGAGCTCTGCACAGCTCAGAGAATACTAAACAGGGAGTATCCAAGGTCAAACAAACATAGGAAAATAAACAAAGAATACTGAGTAGGCAGTAAATATTGTACTGAGGAGGCTTCTCTTTCCATCCCTTGAATTTATGGCCTCGGTCTGTTCCTCCCATCTCACATCACTGTTGTCCAGACCTGGCTGGGTGGTTGCACTGACTCTTTGCACTGTTTATATGATACATGCCAGCACAGTACAAATAGTGTTGTGTAGCACCTTTGAGAACCCCCCAGAGTTGTATCCCTTATCCCTAATGCTGTTAGGCATTCCAGGCACTCTGATGGTCTCTCATTTCCTATAAAGGGCCCCATATACATCTGTCTGCCCTTCTGTAGTCATCTAGAGCTGTCCTCAAGAAGCCCAGGTATGGTTGGATCCTGCCATCTTCTGCAGTGTTTTCCTTTTAGGCAGCGGAGTGGTGAGCAACAAAATACGGATCCTGCTGTTAGCTCTTATTGACGTTCATTTGACCTGGCCTTAGCTGTGTGTGACTTAGAGTATGGTCTGAACTACTAGTGTTTCTGTATGCTGAATGGGTGGAGATGTCTATGGATGTTGCTTGCGTTGAATGCCTGTCTCTTTTTAACCTTTACGTCAGATGAATGCAGTGGTTACAGTACTGTGTTTGTTTAAAATCTGTCACGATTTGGAGTCTTATGATCCACGTGACTCTATGGAAGCAACCTCTGTCAGTGGCTGTGGTGAGCTCAGGAGGTGGAGGACTGAAATCTGGCAGAGTCTGTGGGAGATGGCTGCAGTGTCAAGGGATTTCTGCCTTCTCTTCCAGCCCTTAATTGGCTTTATCTTCTCAAGCAAAACATAGATTAAATTTAAACTAGAAAGCCCATCTCAAAACAAGGTTGCTCCACTGAATATTCACATAGCGTTGCTTCATGCACTGTTACAGTGCTCTCGCTACAGCGAGGGGAGGGACCCTGGAGAAGATTGGAAGAATATAAAACAAATTGCTTCCATACAGCAGTTAGTGAAGTAGATGAGTAAAATTTGTCTTGTGCTTGGCCTATTTACTGCAGTGGGTTTTGCATGTGGCATTATTTGCAGGGTAACTTCACATCCCAGCTGATTATTCCTTTCTCTTCTCAATACCTTATATGTGGATAAAACTGCCTTTTTTTTTTCCCCTTTGGATTAACAAAAAGTCATTACTACTTTGTTGGATGATAGCAAAGAAGGTTTTAATTTTCCATGCTGAAAATCACTACCAGCTGCTTAAATGCAAAATCTGTTTTGTAAGAAAAACAGAATGAAACAAAAATTACCAGTAGCTAAGATGTACTGCCAGGATCTGTTGTTTAACTGTATCCTTCTTGTGATTAACAACAAACCATAAAAACCTATCAGCATTTGACTCCATTAATTTTATTTCTTTTTTTCATACAGCATTATTACTCTTTCAAACAGGTTTTGTGAAAGTACAAGATAGAATTAGTAATAATAAATGTATAGCAAACTGTAAGATTATTACAGTCCTTTGTGAAGTCTATAAAGATCTGTAGTTTCTTTTTAAGAAGTAAACAAATTGATGTCCTTGTTAAGTTTATATTTCCTGAGAGATCCAGAGATGTTGCCCAGCATGCAGACATGCACTTCTTGGATTATTACATGCAACATTCTGTCAGTGTTTGAGTTTAGAAATAACCTTGCTTGGTTTTGGTATTAACTGGCTGCTGTACCCTGCTGTGTGAGAGCATGGTGGCTGCAAATGAACAGGTCTGCCTCATCTCTAGGAGCCCATACAGCCTCTGGCAGTAATTAGCTAATTAACTTAAACATAGCACCTGAACTTGAATGAACTCTTGAGTGCAGGTAGAGTCTGGGGCTCCCAGTCCAACACAGCCAGCTAGTGCCAGTGTATGCAAGGTGTTTCTGACTTGTAAAAGAATGACACTTTCTCTCTTCTTGCATATGGTTGAAGTGAGAGGTGAGGGTGTGTATGTGCACAAATAACCTTCCCATACATATAGCACAACAAACAGAAACTCCTGAGCTGGTGCTGTACTTAATGCTGTTCGTTTGCTGCTGTTGGGAGTGGAGGCTGTCTCAGTTTTGGGTTTTTTACTTTTTTAGAGATGGGAAGGTGACATGTAATGCATCTGTGTCTGTATGTGCCACAGTGTTAAGTGTAAGGTCTGTATATAAATGCAGCTAATGAAATTGGGGACCATGTGGCCTCAAACCATTTAAAATAATGGCATGAGCAATCTTGCTCCATTACATCTGAGTGGAAACAGTTCACACTAGAGCCCTGGTTCCCCAGGGGGCCCTGATTGAACGTACTTGCAGAATGGATAGTGGAGTCAAGTTTGTTGCAGAGCAGATGACAAATCTGACTCAACAGAAACTACGCTGCTCCAGGGGAGAGGATTGCCACGAGCCCGTGAATACATTTTCCTTTCTTTAGTTGCTCTTTCTCAAGCCTTTCAACAAATGCACATGCCTAGGGTTTGTGTTTCCTTGAAGTCCTGAGATGCTGCACCTGCTGGAATGCCACTTGTGAAGTTGTGCTGCTTTGTGGTGCAGTGTCGTTGGGTTTTCATCCTTGCAGTATTTATGATTCAGTGCAAAGAGTTAAATTAGGGGGTGGTATTCCAGCATTAAAAGTTCTGTCTTGTTTTCTAGCATACTTACTTTAAGCTCTAGGATAGGTTTAGATTGGATGTCAGGAGGAAGTGATGAGGTGCTGGAACAGGCTGCCCAGAGAGGCTGTGGATGCTTTGTCCTTGGAGTTCAGGGCCAGGTTGGATGGGGCCCTGGGCAGCATGGTCAAGTATTAGAGATGAAGGTTGGCGGCTCTGCCTGTGGTGAGGGTTTGAAACTTAATGATCCTTGGAGTCCCATCCAGCCATTCTGTGATACTTTAATCTGAAGTTTTAATTGAAATACATGGGAATTGTACTGATTCCCTTGAAGCATCAAGAGATCCTACTAGCAAGGGGATGGCCAGATGCTGGCCTGGTTGCTTTGAGAATGAGCTTCCTTCTCATCCTATTGCAGTGCGCTTCTAAGGAGTAGTAGGAAAGCATGTGACAAATGAATTTTGACATAGGCTGAAAGGCTGGTGTTTGACTTGCTGCAGTGCATCCATGTGAGTGGTGCCTATTGCTGGCAGGTGCCTTATTGTATGCAGGGGCCTCCCTTTGGGACTGCTGGGCAAGCAGCACTTAGTTTCACACCACTGCCATTCAGTGATGATCAGGATGAGAATCCTGGAAATATGCAGTGTTTCTGCACTTAATTGAAGATTCACTATGGATTTTAAGCCTACTTCCAATTTCTGCCAAAAAAATAGTTGGGCAGTATTTTTGCTTTCTGGGGAAGCTGCTAAGCACCACACAGCAATGTAATACATCTCGGCTCTCACAAAGGAAAAAAAAAAAACAACATTTCTCCTGACAAAACTTCTAATATTTAAACATAAACACAACTGACAAAAGTGTGACTGCTTGCATATCAGGATAGGACAGTACTAAGCCGTAATCAGAAGGGCTGGCTAGGAGAAACAAGGCTCGGAAGTAAGTAGAAGGCTGCAGAAATCAGCTTGCAGGCTGCTGGCTTGTATCAAGAGGAAACAGGATTTCTGCAAGACAAATAGTGGTTCACAAATGCTTATCTAGCAAAAGCACATTGAACAAAATAAACTTGACTCTTTCCAGTGAGCGTTTCACGCTGATGAGAAAACTTGGTGACGTCTTCAAAGATGGAAAATAACAGGGAGGAGAGAAACTTGGGAAGGAGGGAGAAGAGAAACTTGGGAAGGAGGGAGAAGAGGAGCTGCAGATGCAAATCTGGAAGAGGGGGACCATGCAGCAACAAGTCTGCAGCTTTATAATGAATCTTTTCAGCCCTTCTTCCCTGAGAAAAGCCAGGATTGTGGATGGGTGTGTGTGTGATTAGTGGAGCAGCAAGGTACATGGACCTGTCTCCTCAGACACACTGAATCACCGTGCTCTGTCTTTGTGCTTTCTGTAGTAGCGTGGGGAAAAGCAGGCCCAGCTTCAGAGGAGCTCTTGTTGTTATATATAGTCTTCAGATAAAGCTCTTAGCTCACCCAAGTTCAATCTGTGAGCATCATTGTGTGCAGCCTTTCCCAGCCTTCGTAGGAATATCATGATTTCACCAGAATAAATACTGCAAATCCAGGGTGTATGGGAACTGTTGAGTCATGGCCTGAACCTCTGATCGATTGCTTGAGGCAAACAATGAGTCAGCCATGGAGCACAGGTGAAGGCAATTCACCTGTGCTGCAGGAAGGGGTGGAGCCTGGCTGCACCTCTCCCAGACCCATTTAAGAGCTGACTACCAGTGCGGAAGGATCTCTTCTGGAGGTCCATTCAGCTGGAGTTTCATAAGCGAGCCCAGGATATGGGTAAGCATCCTATCTATTCTCTTTTTGTTATTATAACCTGCTTTGCCTAAGTCTCTTGTTTATTTCATGATTATAACATCTTAATATTCATTGATCATAGACAGGGAGTTAAGACTTAAGCTTAAGCATAAAGTAAGCCTTAACTAGAATATTATTTTGCTGTATAGTTCTATCATATTGGGAAATTAATTTACCAGAAGTACGAAGAGGAGGTGGGTGTTTCTCTCTTCCATGTGGCATAGAAATGTATAGGTCAACTTCAAAGTGAAGGTAATGGTGCTGCTGAATTTCCTGAGGTTGGAATTTTAAGACTATTAAGTGTCTTATTTCATTGGTAATGGCATGTGAACAGAGCCCACAAACATGGGTTTCAAAGGTTTCAGCCTTGAGATTTGTTTTGCAAGTTTGGAGAGGAAAGGAGAAGCAGCACTTGGAAGAACTTTGATATTCTGCAGTGCTCGCTGCACTGAAGAAAAAAAATCCTTATATGGCAAATGCTATATATCAATGTACGGAGACCATTAAATTTGTATGCCATTTCAAAAACATGATGATTTAAGTGCATAATTGCAAATTATCTCATGCATTCATGATCAGCTTTGCCGGGGTAAAATGCAGTTGAACTCAGCAAAGTACAATATTTGTCCTAGCGTTAGAGAGTTGGTTCATTTGATCACAGCTCAATGAAGAACTTGTTTCTCATCTCAGTTTGTTTCTGGCTTAGTTTCCTTTGGTGCTGAAGAAGGGATGACTGCTGGTTTGGGGATCACTTACTATTCCCTTCTTGAGAGGCACGGTGAAACTGTGGGTAACGCAAAGGCTCTTGAAGATGTGACTCACCATCCCAGACCGTATGAGGATTTGGATTTCGGTTGTGTTAAGGGTAATAATTATGTATAAAACACATTTCTGAGCAGTTTGTGCATTTGATTTGGTGTGGATACGAACTCTTAGTTCAAAGCTGCTCTGACTGCAGGCTCATAATTTTTAAAGGGATGCATATTTAAGTCAAAATCCCCAAAATCTGTCGCTATCAGTTTGAAGAGTTGTACTATTTAACAGACCACAATGCTGAAAACCCTTGTGCACTGTTAAGACTGAAAAACTTAATTTTTGTGTTCCAGAAGTCATCTCCATTTTTTGATTGAGCAGGAAATGCTAATTTTTTAGGATATCTTAATTACAAAATGTTCCTAAAGGCAGGAAAACATGTATTTACACACTCAAGGAAGTGCTCTGTGTAGGATTCCCCTCTGGATGTTGGGAGCTTGGGGCTCAGCGCTGCCATAGAAGGACTGGAATGAGACCCTGTGGTTGGATGGAGGTGAAGTTATGCTTTAATTTAAAAGCAGTGAAAAGTGGTGAAAAACAATAATGTTGATGTTGCTGTCTTCAGGTGTGTTTTCATCGTGTCTTTTGGTTTTCCCATTTTCCTCCCATTTTATGCTGCTTGATTGCTGATCTTCCTCCCAACCTTCCAGCCCAAGCATCTATTTAATTTGAGTAATTTTGATAGCACCCTCTTATCTACTTTTAGCAAGTCCCATGTAACCCAGCCTGCATTGAACAGGTTTGTATTTCTGCCTTCTGATTTCTCCTAAGGATGGACCCCTCTCTTCAAGGGAGATGTAATATTTTGATAGATTTGGAGTCTTCTGTGTAGAGTTTCTGTGCTGCTGGAAATCCAAAACTTGTAACTGCCTGTAGGTGTGAAGCTCAGTTGTTTCTCAGTCCTCCACTTTTCCTCCACACCAGTCCCGGCCTCTACCAGACCAAGACCTCCTCTTTTGCCTTTGTACTTGTACAAAGATGAAAATAAAACTCCTACTTTTTATTTATTTACTATATTGTTTGTTGTTAATATTAAATAAGTCACAGAGGCACAGGAAGAGGAACTGAATACATAGCATGTTGTTGTTGGAAGTTTCTGGGTAAGAGATTTCCTTGCATAACAGAGCTGCTCCCCCAGAGACTAAGCAGCATCTGTGATTGACGGTTTAATCTCAGAAGGCATTAGACTCCTACTACAAACAGCAGAGAAAGAGATGCATCAGCTGAACATGTATTCTTTCTCAAAGGGGAGCAGATGAACTGCAGGTAGCAGCAGGTGGGTTATGCAGAAGGCGTTACCCAGAGGATGTGATCAGGACCCCAAGGAGAGGAGCAGAGCCGGACTCACCCTGCCAAATCCCACCATCTTAGGAGGATGGATTTCATGTGTTGGAAGACTGAAATACTTCCATGTAGTGCAATGAGAAGAACTTCTTACTCACCTCAAGAGTGCTGTATTCAAAACCTGCTTTTGTCAAAGCATGATTTGCTTCTTGTGTTGAGTCTGTTGTTATATTTACCCCTTGCCGTGCTGCCCAAGGTGTGTGTAGGAGCAGAGGGAAGATGCAGGAGCTGCCCTTTGGTAGCATGCACAGGGGCTGCCTGCAGTTCTCTGCCTTCCACCAAATTGGCCCCATTGTTTCAAAGACCAGGATGGCCACCAGCTCCATGCAAGAGTTTAGAGCAATCGGTTAAAAAACAAATGTATTTCTATGGTAGTGAATTATTGAAGGGTTGGTGGCCAGCAGCCACTGTCTGAAGTTTCTCTTTTGGAGCATGTGAAGATTTATGGATAGATTAAGTAAGAGCTGAAACGTTGTCAAGTGGTGGTCCTGCTGACTTGGCTGCTTTCACATGCCTCTGAGTTTTAAGGTTGTTTTTAGCAACTGAAATGTATTCCTGGGGGAGCTTGAAGTGAAGTGGTCAGAAGGGTTTTCTTTCTTTTTTTAAGCTTGCTAAAGTCCCACGTGCTGAAAGGGATGTATGAAATTGGATGGAGCATTCACGTTTTTGTTCCTTCATTATTTTTTTCACCATCTATTAGAAGGAAGAGGCTGTTTAGTTTCTTTTCTTCTTCTCCCTTGTGGCTGAATCCTTCACAGCAAAGAAGTGCACTTTCTAATTCTAATCCTCGATACATGCCTTTGAATGATAATTTCCATGCTTTCCTGGTAAATACAGATTTTTCTTTTCGGAGAGCATTTATTTGAATACTATTTTAAAATAAAATTGAAATTCCATCATTGTGTAATTAAAATGTGTGAAGACAAAAGGAAATCACATAGGAATATGACCTAGCATGTCATTTCCTCTTTTCTTCTTTGTAGGTATTCAATAAATAAGAAATCGCCAGCAAAATACACTTGGTGAACAAAGATGTAGTATCTGAAGCAGTGAGGGATAAGGACTTTAATCTCTAATATAAATGGGGACTTTTTTTTCCTTTAAACTGCACAAAGAGGTCACTCTGAGACCCTGGCACATGAGTTTCTTTGTATGGTATAGATTTTGAAATTGCAGTGCAATTCCTCACTTTTTAATAAGCAAGAAAATGCATGAGAACTTTGACAAATTAGCATTGCTATCCAGTGACCTACCTACGGGTGAAAAAGGAGGTAAAACCTATGAGAGTAGGATGATTAATTGGATAAAATGTTATACTGTAGAAAAACAACGTGAAGTCCTGTTTAAAACATGTCTCAGCTGGTAGAATCCGCATCTTTTGTTTATGGGGCTGAAGACTGCTGCAATCCATCACGAGGTACAGGATGGTCTGCTCTTCAGTTGGAGGTATATCCCAGCGTTAGTTTCCTGCAGTCTTAACATAAATATTGACTATAAAGAAGCAAATGAGGTTTAAATTTCTCTTTAATTATATACTTCTCTGGATTAACTTAACTCCTTTCCAACAGGAGCAATATTGCAGTTGGTCTTTTGTTTCTCTTCCTCATCACCTGCTGTCCTGACTTTTGCAGGCATTTAAGATAAGTGTGTGTTTTGTGTTTCGCTGAAACTTTTTTCTTGCCTAGCCTTCTATTTGATCTTGTATCCTTAAAAATGCAGATTAAGTAAATACTTTTTTTTGCATTGTTGTATTTGCCTGCAAAATGTGTAAATTATGCCAGGATTGGGCTGCAGGTTAGCATTTGGTCTTGCTGGGCATTTGATTTGAACAAATCAATTGTTTTCTGCATTGGTAAATGGGGAAAAAAGAAGTCCCAGGCTTACAGATATGTATGAGCTTGCTGCAATACAAATGATAGTGGGTATTTATTGTATCATGTCTGCTCCCAGTTTTCTTCAAAGTACTGTTTCTCGTTGCTACTTTTGTTGTTTGGGTGTTCTAATGGTATGGTTGGGAGCTGTAACTTTGCAACATTTTCTTTCAGAGCAAACCATACAAACATACTCATGGCATTGAGATGTACTGTTTCAAGGTGGCTTTGACAGCAGGTCGATGATTGAGTGTCCACTGAGACATGGGCAGGAGATTGGATAGGAGGCTGGGACAGGGGCAGAGAGAAGTGGCTGGGGAGCATGCAGAGCTGTTGGTGCTGTTCAGCCCATTCTTTCTCCCAGGAGATGTGAAGCTCTGTGTTTGCTCCTCTTCACTGCGAAAGAAGCTACGCAGTGAAATGAGATTATCCTAAAAGTACTTCAACGAATTAAAACATTGATTTAAAAATAGGGGTGAATTTGGGGAAAAAAAAGTGTTGCTTGTTTTCTTTTTCCTCATCAAAAGTGCGAAACAAAACAAGCATTGGCACATCTCCAGATCTGTAGTAGTTATTTTCCTCTTCAGGACCAAATGAACAGAGCACTACTTGTTCTTCAGCTTTTGCCCAAGTTGACTAAATCTTTTTAAAGCTCATTAGAAAGTTAAGTGTCTTTTTGGGTCTTCATTCAACAGTTCATTTAATATGCTTTCTTTTTTCTCCTGTTTAGTCTGTTCAGATTGTTAGCAGCACGTAATGCTGGGGGCGTCTATGTACTCATGAGCACAGAATCGTGGAACGGTTGAGGTTGAAAAAGACCACAAAGTTCATCAAGCCCAGCTTCAGCTCACCCCCACCACTGCCCACATTCCTCAGTGCCACATCTCCACGGTTCTGGAACATTCCCAGGGATGGTGACCTCCCCATCTCTCTGGGCAGCTGTGCCACTGCATTACCACTCCTTTGGAGAAGCTGTTCCTAATATCCAACCTGAACCTCTCACAGTGGTCCTACAGTGCTGAACAACTGTACGTTTCCTTGTCCCCCTTCGTTGCCATATTCTCCTGTATCAAATCACTTGAATCCTTACATAAATATATTCAATTATTAAATAAATTAGTATAACCTTTTTTACTCTTTTATGCATACTGCAGTGCACAAGTGGAGTCAGGTAACACTGGGTGAAACCACACGTGTAAATTAAACATTTGGCTGTGTACATTAAAATCATTATTTGACTCTGTGAGCAAAGGACGTTGAGGTCTGTTATTGTAACTGGAATGAGGTAAAGCAAAGTGAAACCCCCCAGTTTCCACCGGGGATTTGAGAGGCATCTACTTCTGCAGCTTTAAGCAGTTTGGAAAATGTCTTTACTTTTTAGCTGAATTCAGCCCTGAGGGCAAATGAGTGGCAGCCAAATTAACAAGGCAGTCTCTGAAGGCTCTGAATGAATTTCAGATCCTCTTTTGAAATAGCTGTGCAACAGTATTTATCTGGAGGACAATAGTGATAATAGTTCTGGTAAGGAAAAAAGTGTATTTTCAGTAGAGTTTTAAAAAAAAAAAATTGAGTAATAAAATTACTTGATTTATGTAGTAGTATTTTCTGTAAGAACAGTAGTTAAGTTTTCTCAGGTGTTAAGTAACATGATAGTTCCTTTATTGGGGACCCAGGGGCAACTGAAACATGCTGTTGTTGACACTGTACATGGAACGGAAAGAAGGGAATTAACTTCCATCTGAAGGGACAAAGACCATCCCATCCTGGGCAGCACAGAGAGCTTGGTGGTTCCTGGAGACCTGTGCTGTGTCTTCCCTGTTGGCTGATAGATTGCCTGAGGATCTGCCATTAAGAGCTGTTTTACTGCTTGTTTGTCACTGTAAGGCAAACAAGAACCACAAGCTCAGGCTATAGACTGATGTACCAATTGCACACAGGTTGTTCTGAATCTGTTTTCAGTAGCTCACTGTGATTAAACTCCTGAATGTATAATGAGATGTGAGTAGATAACTTTCTCTGGTTTTTTAGGTAATGTCAAAAAAGCTGCTGAAGGAATTAAGGGAAAGGACAGTTTGTAGTTTATGGGGATAGAGTGGTTGGTGAAGGGAGGAGGTTGTGTCTTGGTGGCATTGGTATGAGTCCTTGCTTCCTTCCCTTGGCACTGCTGAGTAATTGGACCTTACTTGGGTCAAATGCCTAGGAAAATACAGCACAGAAAAACTACCTTTCAAAAATGAAAAAAACTGTAATTTTCTTCTTCCCAGGGATCTGTGAGAATAAATCTGTTAAAGATGATGAGGTGCTTACAGGTGCAGCAGTGTTGAGGCCAATAAGACCCAAGAACAGGGAGACTGTAATGTGCCGGGAGCTGGGGATGGAAGGTGGCTTTTGTAGCTAGCTGTGGCTTTGCACATAGGAGCCTGTACTGCTCAACAAGGACAAAACTGCTGCTCTCCTTACCTCCCTAAAGCTGCACGAGGCAGCTGAATCAGAAAAAAAAGCTTTCTGAATTCTTCCCTGTTTCTTTATCTCGGGGTAAAATAAAGCACTGAGGTATGCAGAGTGTCCCGGGCAACCACTTATTCCTCTGCCAGCAATCTCAGCAGTGCAGAGGAGCCAATCTTTCTCCATGAGAAATCTGAGTGTTAATAATTTCTGGCAAGTGTTGTGCTGAAGCAGACAATTTCAGCAGACAGCCAGGCGTGTTGAGGAGTTACGCTGGACAGTGCAAGGAAAACACTTCATTCATGTTTGAATTCTTTGCCTCTCTGCGGCCTCCTGGGGCAGCGGTGCGATCCAGGGCAGACGTGTTTCACACTGCTGCTTTCCCATGGAAATGCCTCCAGCAGTGTTCTGATAGCGCTGGATGTTTATGTGAGAGTTCCACCAGGGCGGTGGGATTTCTTTTTTCCCCTCTTTATTTTTTCATTTATTTTCCTTTTTGTCCTCCTTTAAGTGAATGAAAATTCTTAAGATAAACAGCCTTAATCTTACCTAATGATGGGATATATGTCCTCTGTGGTCATTAGATGGATGTCAGCTGTAGGCCAGGAATACTTGATGAAGTGTTGGCACAGGCTGCCCTGGGAGGTGCTGGGGTCACTGTCCCTGGAGGAGCTTGAGAAAAGAGTGGATGTTGCACTGAGGGATGTGGGTTAGAGTGGTCACAGGCATGGGCTGATGGTTGGACTGGGTGACCTTATTAGTCTTTCCTAATGAATCTGTCAACTGTGCCCATAAAAAATGTATATTTGATGGCTAAATGTAAGCCTAACTTGTTATTTTTTAAGTGGTATTTTAAAAGGAGACCTTTGTTTTTCCTTCGCCTCCTCCTCCAATATTTCTATGTACCATTTTTCTCTGTGATAGTTAGAAATTTGATTAACTGAAAAATTGAGTTACAATAAAGAAAAAAAACGTTGACTGCATGTTCAGTACCATTTTATTTAAGAACAGCTAAAGAGAGGATAAGCAAGGTGGGCTAAAGATCCAAGCATTTCCTTCTGTTGTAGCTCAGTTCAGAAAGTGGGCATCTTATAACTAAGGAAAAAATCACAGTTGAGAATGTTGGCCATTGTGTGATCGTCAGTGGGATTTCCCAAATAGCATTGACCATGCCAAAGGAAGATCTTTCCTTTCTGGCAGACACAAGATGTGTGAGAAATTAGTATCTTTGCTATGAAAAATGTTATTTAATATATTGTTTGTATCTGAGAAGACCTTTCCCTATGCTTTAGGGATGATATCTTAGGGATCTGCCTTATTGATTCACCTCTTAAGTCTAAGCTACTCTTGACTAAGTGCCTGTGTGTGGGCTCTGGGATAACAAGCTGTTGTATCCCAGTTAATCCACAGTGTCTGCCCACAGGTAAATACAAGGTAATTCAAGGCTGTGTAGCTTAGGGATCTGAAAACATTTGTAATCATAAATATATTTTTGATCCCAATATAATTCTCGTAGGCTGACTGGCTGCAAGGGTTTATGGAACTGTTTTAATAGGATATAAACACAAATGAAGGGTGTTTTGATCTTTTATGTTCTGAAGCGATGTATGCTTGTGCAACGGATAGTCCTGAAAATTAAGGAAAGTCGCAGAATAGTTCTCTTTTCAGAATATAATGTATTCAGAGCAATAAGAGATCAATGCAGTGCTGTTCAGCGCTGTGTAAATATTTGTGTATAAATAAAGCAGTCCCTTTAAACAAACAACTCCGGGTAGAGTAGGGTTTTTTTTGTGCAAAGATTGTGCACGTGACACTTTTTTCCTCTACCCCTTTAGCAACACGTTCACGTTTTAATTTAATTTTATTTTGCCTGCACTGCGTTTGTATGAGGCAACAGTGGTGGTGAAAGCAGTCAGCATTTCTCACTACACGAAAACAATTTAAATGCTCAGAGGTATTGGGTAGGTGACACTCTGCCTGTGTTTCTTTTCCCTCTCTTCCTGACACATGTGCAATTGATACCACTGTCCAGCATTCAGGGCACTTCGTGCTTCATGAAGATGTTTCTAATAAAGTTTGAAAAGCTGCTAAGTGAACAGATCAAATCTCACCCACAAAATGGATATTCTTTCACACTAACTGATTTTTTTTAAATAATGAGATGTCGAGATGCAACGCACTTCAAAATGGATGCCCTTCAGATATTTAGGATTTAACAGCATCTGTATTTGATATGATGCTTCATTTCTATTTCCCTCTTTTTACTTAGAACGAAAGTGAAAGTGACACATTGCTGTAATATTTCCAGCTTACTGCATTATTCTCATGAGGTGGTTGGGTGCTATGCATCTTCCCTGGCAATTTTGAATAACTATTGTTAATGACTTAAATTACGGAGAGTTCTTCCTTTTGAAATGCAACAAATCTGTGCTGCAGAGGCACTGTATCCAGCAGTATGCACAAAGTTCACCCTTGCCCAAAGAGGATTATATGAAAGATTGGTGCCTTAGCTGAGTTGTGAGGCTTTTCTACTTCTTAATATAATTTCCTTTTGCTCTCACCTTACGTCATGTAAGATAGTAGTGAACTGGCTCTCCTAGAGCCCGATACGAGATGTTTTGTCAACATCTGGTGGTAGCTTTGGCTGGGCTGTGATTGGAATACCAATGGCTGCTCTTGCTGCTGCCAAGAGCGCGGCTGTAGGAGTGGCTTCCAGACAGACACCCAGGGCTGCTCAGCAGAGGCACAACATGTCCCAAATGTGAAATCTGCTGTCTGTGGCACTTCTACTGAACCAAACTGAAGTTCCTGCTCCTGCTGTTCGTAGCTGAGAGGCATCCACACAGATTGGTTCCCTTCAGTGGTGTGACGTAGTTAACATGAGCTGTGATCTAACCCCTAAGTAGCTCCTAAAATTAAGCTACTTTAACTTTTAAGCCAATCATAGAATGGCTTGGGTTGGAAGAGGCCCCAAGGATCATCAGGTTTCAACCTCCCTGCCATAGGCAGGGCTGCCAAACTCCAGATCTGGTACTAGGCCATGCTGTCCAGGGCTCCATCCATCCTGGTTTTGAGCACCTGCAAGGACAGAGCATCCACAGCCTCTCCGAGCAGCCTGTTCCAGCACCTCACCACTGTCTCCATGTCAAACTTTCCTCTGACGTTCAATCCCATGTACCTGCAATCTGGTTGTGCAGGAATAGGCATATCAGAGGGAATCCCACAGCGTAGGTCCTTTCTGGAAAGAGAAACTGTACATTTACTAAGAGAAAGTACGGAGATATTAAGCAGCTTTCTAAGTATGTTCCATCTGAAAATAAAATCAGTAGAGTAGCAGACAGAACTGTTACTGAGGTTGACCTGAGATTTGCAGGGGGAACAGAAGGTTTTTTCGTTTTTCTAGGACAGCATGTGGCTATGAAGTACTTCTGTACAATGGAAATCCTTCTGAAGTCCCCAGAATTGGTTTTCCTTTGTATGGTTGTTTCATTATCTTGCATTGGCTTTTTGTATGAGAAACTAAATTTTGTCTCAAGCATAATGCTAGGAAAAGTGTTCTTATCAAAGAAAGATTTTTTAAAAAGAATTATTATAATTTGTTTATTATTTGAATGATTGTGCTAAATAAGGTTGTATAAAAGGTGAGTATTACAGACTATAGATGATACTGGGATTGAAGGGTTTAGACCTGTGCAATAGGATAGCTGGCTCTGACTAATCAAGCTTGTAGCTGGTTATTAAGGCTGTGAATGTTTTCAGTATTCACGGGCTTTTTCTTGACTTTCCTTTTCTGCGTAGGACCTGCTGCTGTTCTTCTCCACCCATTTGGGCATTTTCATCCAACTTGTTTCCTTGTGCTCATATCTGGTGTTGTCAAAGGGCTCTCTCTGGTTCAGACCACAGCCCTTGGTACTAATCTGTGGTTTGCTGCCGCATTTGCCACGTGGCTGGGATGTGGGCATAGGTGGTGGCAGCTCAGAGCAGCTCTGCTTGGCTCTTCTGGCATCACAGGGGTCAGACTGTGCTTGCTGCAGTTCTGCCTTCCTTCAGTTGCTCCTCAGTGTGGAAGTCACAGCTGACAGCAAAGTTATTTTAAAAGCATGACTCTCTCCTGTCCTTTGTCATAAAATGTTGCTATTCAGGGTACTTTATGTGCTGATGTAATTATATCAAAGTGTATAAATTTGATGGGAGGAATAGCATCCCTAAATTTTTATTTCTCTGATGGGGATGTTGGAAAGGCTTGACAGTGCAATTGTAACGATCGTACACATTTAATAGAAGCGGTTGTGCGCTAAGTGACAACTGAATATTAAAATCACATTATTAAATATGGATCTGCACACGGCTGCTAACTGTGCTTTTGATCAATTCATATAAATGTGCTACCTCACTTAGTTGTATTAAATTTAAGTTAATTTAACAATTAATCTTCAGTTAATTAAAACTATAATTTTAGCAGCCTCGCACGTAGTGTTTGCTGTAGTCTCTTTAAAGCAGCCAAATGCTCATAATTTTTTCTGCTTGTTTTTGAGTTTTCCTTTCCTCTCTGTGGTGTGGGTTTTCTTTTCCCAAATTAGTAGGACAGTATGGTATACAGCATGAAATATCAAGATGTTACCCCACACAGGGGAACTAATGCATGACATGGTGCAGGATCCTGCCATAGGGACCCACATACTTGGATCACCTTCCTAGTATCAGCAATGTTTTCATCAATGGGAGCTGATAACATCTTATGCCTATGTAGCTCTGGGCACTGATATTCACCTCTTTGAAGCTTTATGTAGGTTAATTAGATAGCATTGTAGAGTACTTGGCAGGTATAAGTGATAGTGCTTACTGCTTTTTGAGAGGATGTGTTTAAGATAAGCACCCTTTTAGGGAAAGGCAGGAGGAATGACTTAAGGTGTGTATAGCCAGCTGATCTGGCTGGGAATGCCTTGTGCCAAGCTACAAGTAGGGCAGTATCCTTCATCATACATCTTGCAGTTTGTTATTAGTGTGGGCTGTATGGCAAACAAGCACATTCATATTGCTTACAGAATAAGAGCACAGCTACAGAGATGAAGAAAGCTTAACTATTAATTCCATCCCTAGTCCTTTGAGTTGACTTTTGACATAGATATTGGAAAGCCATTGGATTCTCAACAGCTCAACTGTGTCTCTCCCTTTTTTTTTTTTTTGAAGCACTGTTGAGAGCACTGAGGCTGCAGGATGCTCTCTTCTGTGAGAAACTTAGGCTGAAACTCTATGGGAGGAATTTAGCAAACATTAAGTAACAGCCACTTAAATTACAGAGAAAAGGCAATAAATCACTGCACTTGGTATTCGTTCTGAACTTCATCTCGTTTAGAGACTTTTCCTGTGTTGGCAGAATTAAAATATTAATTTGGTTTTCAATGGATCTCTCTCAGCTTCACTTTATGTCTCTGCCTGAGGTTTTTATAGATGTTGTCACTTGGAAAAAAAAATGTATTACTAAGGGCAGGGTTTTAATTATCTGATTTCCTTTTCCATTTAAACTTCCTGACTGAGTTTCATCTAATGATAATATCTGCAATATATTTGATTATTGGATGTAGATCAGTCATCTGGAGATATCTGCATCATCTGTCACGCATGTTGGGGAATGAAGTTTGGGAATGAATATCTGCTGCCGCTCAGTTCCATTTTTTTCACCTGGCTGCAGTAAAGCTCAGGCAAGCAAATCCTCCCTCCTAGGGTGCTCTGCTGCTTCTGCAGGGCGCTCATGGAGCTGGGCTGGGGAAGGAGAGCGGCTCCTTCCATCCTGTACAGCCATGGGCAGGCTCTTTTTGTGGAAACCAGGCATCTCTTCAGCCAGTGCCAGCTCTAGCCTTCCGGTAATCACATTATTTCTTAAACATTTATTAGAGTACAATTTACTATAGAAGTCAGGTTCATCTCTGTGGCAGACAAATGCGATGTCCCTTCAAAGTAATTGCACCTGCATCATGCAACAGAAATGCCCATGAAGTGACAATTAATTAATTGTCTTCAAAGCTTGTTTGTGCTGTTTTAATAGCCTGCGAGGCCTTTATTTCAGCACGTCTTGAGAAGGAAATGTTGCCACAAAATTTGCATGTGAACTCTCAGTTGTTGGTGATCTTGCAGCTGCCGCAGCTGGGGTCTGAGGCAGACACAGCCCATGGCAATGGGAAGGGGGAGGGGAAGAGATGACACAGATCAATGAAACTAATCATAGCATAATATAATATAGAATCGTTAGAGTTGGAAAGGACCCTTAAAGGTCATCTGGCCCAACTCCCCTGCAGTGAACAGGGATATGCTATATAACAATACTGGTTGTAAAGACTGTAACTGCTAAACGACTCCTTTTGAGGACCACGAGCAGCCCGGTGCACTCCTAGAGTTTGAAATAAAAACGTGGCTGCTGGAGCCCTGACACGAATCTCACCTGTAATGTGAGCTGCCTGATCAGGCTTCCTCCATGGGAGCACTTACTCTCCACTTATGTAATGAACTTTCTGTAAGTAAAACTGTCATCCAATAATTGTGATGCATGATGGGCATGTTTAGATAACCCTCCTATTATTTTAGGAAGTGCAGTACTTGAAAGAAAACTTATCCCAAGGTGTCCCTTAAACTTTTCTTTTGTATTACCCTCTGGATTACTCTCCTATCTCCTTCCTTTGATATGTTAATTCAGTCATTTTCCCTATCAGGGCTCATTGCTCTTGCTTTTTTTCTTCTTCCTTTTTTTTTTTTTCTAATGTGATTTAATTTTGTGCAGAATTAATGTTTATCAGCCCTGTTTTACTACTTGAGAATTTCAGTGAGCATTTTTCTTCTAACTGGAAGTCCACATACTTTCCTGGGTGATTTTTTTTGTTTTGCTTTGTTTACCAGTGCACCACTACTGTTTTTCATTTAATAATTTTTTCCTTATTATTCCTTATTCTTCCGAAAACTTTGATTCTTACCCTCTTTTAGCTAGAGTTGTTTGTGTCCTCAGATGCTCCAGCGTAGTTAAGATGACGTATATCAGTACTCCTGCCCAGGAGGTTTTATCAGACTCTTCTGGACGTGTTCTTGCTGAGCATGGCTAATCCTGGTTCAAGTTTCAAATTCACCTCCAGTTCGTGAAGACTTTATTCCTGAGGGAACCAAGTGTATGTTGGAATCAGGGTGAGGTGACAAAGATGATGTTAGGTGCTCCTGCCTCCAAGAGCATCACCTATGAGATTACCCCACTTCTATAACACGAGAACTTTTTTCGTCATCTTTATAACAAATAATAATTCATTTACAGCCCATTGTGTAAGCACTTTAAGCGGCAGCTTTAATTATCTACCATTGTTTCTTAAGTTAGATGTCCAGCTGTGCCACCCCCACACAGCCTGGAACATGGTGATTCTGCAGGGTTGGGGCTGCCCTGTAATCAGTGATAAAAATCTATTCATTATCACTTCCTTATTCAGCATAAAACTGATGAAATTGTTTGTCATAGCAGTACTGGTTTATCCATCAGCATGGAGTCATCTCCTTTTGTTTTCTGTCAGCCTGTTGTCACAGTATTGTTGCAGTTGGTCTTCCTCTCTCTGATATTGATGGATTTAATAATGTTTTTATCTTAAGTGTACTGTGTCTTTGCCTCTGGTCACCTGAATAGCAACTAACAGTATCAAGATATAATGAGGTACTGCATATAGGTTGAAAGAGAAAGTTCCTTTCCTCTTATGCATGTAGCAAACACCAAATTAAATTTGAACTTCTTGAGTTGCTGGGTTTTTGGTGACTTTTCTTGGTGGTTTTCTTTTTTTCTCATCTTTGTGCTGATGTGGTGGGTCTTGATGTCCTGGTATTCTCACACTGATGGATTTGGGTGTCCATGATCCACTGGCACTGAAATTCTGTGCCAAATATGTGTTTGGAGCCATTCACACAAACCAAAAGTCAGAGTTGGACAAATGCTGAACTTCAGAGAACATCTTTTTCTTAGTGGGATGGAGTTGGATCCAAGAGCCAAGTGGTAGAGAAGTTTGCATCTGGAGATGGATTTCTAGTCTTATCTCTGCATGTTTTTTCTGACTCCTCCATGAGCTGCATTGTATGCTGTGCAGTTGCTTTGACAGGCAAGATGGAGGTTTTGTAATTAGGAGCCTCCCATCATATGGTGTCCCCGCTGTGTTTCACCCTGAGCTGTCTTCCTGGGGCTGAGGAAGCTCTGCTTTTACCGTGCTTTGTACAGCATTAAAGTGTGTAGAAAAGGCTAAATGTTGTAGGCCAGATGCTGCCTTTCCTTTGCCTTTTATCAGCCTAGAGAATAATTTCACTCCTGGGATGGCGCTTGGCTCATGTAACTGGTGCATGACTTCAAGAGGCTGCTGCTCTTCATCAGTTCTCCCTGGCACACAGCGAGAGCTGTTTGCAAAGCATCATTTTCATTGCAGGCTGACACTGTGGGGCTACCTTTCCTTCTATGTTTTGGGGTTACTTTGGCTGGGTTTAATTCCAGCTGCAACATGAGGGCAGACATAAAGAGTAAAGTTTTTTTTGAAGCCATCCTTAAAACGTGAATGATGCTGAGATCTTTTGTCATCACGTTCTTGAAGCTAAACACTTTAGGTATTTGTATAATAAAACTGAAGTTTTCTCCAGTATCCACAACACCAGGAGGCATTCTTTGAAGATGAACTCCTTCTACCCATATTCCTGCTGTATTTCTATTTGCAGATGCTCCTTACCCCAATTCTATCCTGTGAGGGAGGAATTTTCGGAGCCTGAAATGGAGAAATCAGCCCCTGAGGGGACTTTGATACAGAGAGGTTACTGCTCAGACAATATTTTGGGTCAATTTAAATGGCATGTGGGTGTGGGTTTAAATAAATAGCTTTAACCTTTAGCTTACTGATGGAACTGAAAATAGATACAGGGTTGGGCACATTGGAAGAACTGCTTGTGAAATGTATACCATTGCTGCCAGCATTACATTGAATAAATAGATCACTCTTCAGGGCTGTCAAGCCAGCACCTTTGCCAGTAAAAGGAAATCATTTTTTTTTAACCAGCAGGCAAGTCTAAAAGAAGCTCTTACCCCTTTTGGGATGGCTTTGCATTTACAAGACTGTACTTGGCAATTTATTTCATGAACTGGTCTTTGAATATTATTCTTAGATCTTCATCGTTATATAATTTCTCAGTTAAACCTTTATGTAGACTCCATCCTAACCAGTTATATCCTAAGGACAAGAATTAGAGCATATTGATAGTTACTGGATATACTATTACCTTGTTGTGCCTTAGGATGAGCTTTTGTGACTCAGGAGCTAGAGAAAAGCTCATGAGATTATTTGATTGTTTTTTCTTTGGCCCAAATGTGGTGTATGTGCTCTAGCTTAGTAACTGTCCACTTTAGGCTGAGCTCTATCGCTGCTCTTGCCTAAATGCTGGATGTGGAATAGGTATGTGCTCCTGTAACTTGTGTCTTCACAAGGAGAGCAGAAAGAACAACCAGCAGAGAGGTCTTGTGCTAGTGTCCAACCATTTATCCAAAGAAGAAAATAAATGTGATGCTCGTTGTTCTTTTCCTGAGAGGAGTGAGAAAGTTGTTTGTTTTAACAGGCCCAAACTACAAGTGGTTAAGCTGTATTTCCCTGCAGCCTCACAGCCTCAGTCCCCAGTTGCTCAACTTTGGGACAGCCTGGGCAGAGCTCTGCAGCAGAGGAATAGCCTAGATTAAAAAAAAAAAAAGTAAAAAAAAAAAAAAAAAAAAAATCAGGAGAAGTCCGTGTAAAAGGAGTTATGATTTCTTGGAGGAGTATAGGGTTATTTTCATCCACTGATTTGCTCCTCTGGTGTAAACGTAGGCGTGATAAAATATGCAGATAATACTTCATAGTAACAATCTTCTGATAGATAATAATGGCAAAGAAAAATAGAGTCATAAGCTTAACAGGAGCTACAGTTTCAGTACCATTTCCTTCTGCAGATCGTTACTACTGGCTATACCTGCTGAGAAGCAGATGCACAGCTACGAAGTATGCCAGGGACAAATGAATGTTTACTTTTTATGCTCGCGTTGATCATTGCCCCACATCAAACAGGTCAAAGACTTGTGTTCTGTAAAATGTGCATCGCTCTTCAACCTGTGTAAATGCATCATACCATGACAGCATGAAATTCTGTGGGAAGATGTTTTGGCATACATTTCCATAATAAAATACCTTAAATTTGCTTATGCAAAACATCAGGAGTGATTCACTAGTGTGTGAGCAGATCTTACAGGGGAACTCCTGAAAAAGCAGCAGATTGAAATCACAAGCTCATGACCATATATTGTGAGTTTGGGAGGAGCTGTTGAGTTGCCAGTGTTCGGGGATAAATCGTGATAAGGTGTCACCAAGAGCAGTAGCTCAAGAGCTGAAGTTTGACCATGCAGTATGCAATGGTAAGTATTGAAACGGAGATGCGTGAGAGAGGCAGCAAAAATTCTGCCTTTTCAGGTTGACTGCCATCTTTCTGGTTTATCAAGATCAGGATGAAAATAACCTAGGTAGTTTAGTTGTTCCATAACTATTTGCAGGGTTTCCTCAAACAGCCCCCTGAAGCATCTGCTTTTCCACTGTCTGATTCAGGTTTCTGGTCTAAACAGAGCACTCATCTAATCTGCTATGACAGATTCCAGATTCTAAATATCATATAGCATAATCCAGAAGGACGTGGTGATATCCCCTGCAAGGTGTTTATCTTCTGTGCCCTGGTCATTCTTGTGACTGCTCCTGGAGGCCTCCACGCTGCTTATCAGTGGAGAAGTCAAGAATCCATGTAAGTAACAAACGCTGGCCACAGCGAGCACTGCAGGCCAGGCAGCATGCTGCTTCATCAGCAAATCTGTAATAAAATGTGGTTAAGGCAGTGCGTCTTTTCCTTGATAAAAAGGAATATTAAATATGTCCCTAGGTGTATGGGGTAGACATACCTGTGTATCCATGCCAAACAGTCCATTTATGGGCAGTGGAGGGCAGTTTATATGATCTGTAAAATGGGCAAGTGTGAATTTCCAGTTACCTGTAGAGAATATGAATGTGTAGCTGTCATGAGTTAGCACAAATATCTGAAAGCTGAATATTGCAATGCATGCTTGGGAGCAGAGCAGAACCCTGCAGCTCCAAAGGCCATCCTGGCCAAGTCGCTCGATGAGCAGAAATCAGCAGCACTGACACTGAGCGCACAGGTTCATGCCTTTGCTTGCCGCAGGGTGGGAAGGGTTTGCTGGGGGAGGGAGATGTTGGTTATTCATGTAACAATTTGTATTAAGTAGGCACTTTCTTGTTCGCTCCTTTTGATCTTTCTAGACACCCTAATTATGGATACAGCCTTAACAAGGATGATAAAAGGACTCAGGGGTTATGAACTATGAGGAGAGGTTAAGAAAGTTATATTTATATTCATTAGAATGGAAGAGATTAAGAGGGATTGTGACCAAGGTGTGCAAAATCCAGAAGATATTGAAGAAAAAGGGATGCCCTCAGAATATTCAGGAGAAAAACTGAGGATGGGAAGTGGAGGACAGGTGGCAATTTGGTTGAAATTGGTTTGGAGAAGTTTTTACAAGAGTATTTCTTTCAGCTGATCTGCGGGCTAGTGGAAGACAGCTTGGGAGGCCAGAAATACAGGATATGTCATGTAGCTTGTCTATGAATCTGTCAGTGCAGAAGGTAATGAATTTCAAAAAAAGCTGTTTTGCTTGTTTGGAACTTAAGTTCTGCTTTGGAGCAATGCATAGAGGAGGCGTATTGTAGCTCACAGGTTGTCTCTGCTTCCGTTGTTGTCGCCAGGCCCTTTATGAAGTCCATAAATCTAATCCTGCTATCAGCCTGTTACTAAATAAAGTCAAAAGGACCTGGCATGGTTACTTGGGGAGATTTTCACTAACGTGAAATGGTGCAAAGCTGGCAAGCAAAAGATGTATGGTTGAGAAGAACATCAGTTGTGCTACTGCACAGGCCAAAATTGGGAGGACTGGGAGACAGTCACTGACAGCTATAAAGGGTTATGAAGTGGTTTACAAAAGCACTGCAAGTAAGAGGAAAGAAAAACAAATAATGGAGTAGACAGAGAAGACAGAAATACCAGATGCCATTATTTTGCACTGCTCTTTGTAGGAAGGTTAATAATTGTGTCAGAGCCATAACAGTGTTCCCTGTAACGAGGGGTTATGAGCAAAGGCAAGAACAAGATAAGGAGTATTTAGATAAGCATGATATATTTGGGTCAGCACGGCCTTCTGAAATGTACCTACAGAATTATTTACGATGACTTCAGAAGCTCACGGGGAACAGCGGAATTGTCAGAAGTCTCAAGGAAGGCAAACATAGTACCTGTCATCATGGAGGGCAGTACGAAGGGAACAGAGCCTTGTAAATACCTAAAAGGGTACAGAATAAGTTACTGAACTCTCAGTGAGTACCTGTGAGCAGTGAGTAATATCCAAAATGCTTTATTAAGACAAAACCATTGTAATTTCCTTCTGTGGATGGGTGACTAATCTGGAACAGAGGAAAGCAGAAAAGCTCCATCTTCAGGTGGGTGTCTCATACTCTCTTAAGCACTGCGATCTCATGAGAGAGAGAGCTGAGCTCAAACTTGTAGCTTTCCAACTTTTTGATTAGTGAATCAGTAGATGCTTTTAACAGAGGTGTGCATTGCTAAGTAGAAAGGAATTCCCTGGCCAGGGTCTGCTGTTGCCTAACACACCTGACTTGAACAAAATACTTAAGAGCAGATGTGTCCTTGAAATGGGAGGGGGCTATGCATTAAGATATTTTTAAATATCTATTTTTATAAATGCTTTCCTTTAATGAAAGTTGCTGTGTACAGCAGTATGCTCTCTGCTCTCTCTTCACCATCCCCTTCCCTGGTGTATTTACTATGAAAGAGTTTTGCCTTGAGCTATAGCCTGTACTGCAGTAGAGCATCACGTACAGAGAACTTATCTAACATCACACAACAATGTAATAGCTGGGTGGAGGATGGGAATCCAGAAGTAAGCCTTAGAAAAGTTGGCTTAAAGATGATTCTTTTTAAGTGTTCCTTAGACTTTTGCACAAAGACTGCAGACTAGGCATTCCAGCAGCTTCTCTGAGCACAGGATTTATGCGCTGTAATAAATGTATCCATAGGGTGCCGCATTGTTGTAATGATGGTGAAATATGGTAAAATTAGGGGAATTAATAATGACCTAGATGGAGTAATTTAGCATTGTGATAACTAAACTCCAACCTAATACTCGGTATATTCACAGAACTGTGTAAAAAGATCATTGAATTTGAGTGTCTAAAGGGAATCTTACATAGAAAACAAAACAAAGCCCTAATCATAAACAAATGCCGTAGCATATCATTAAGAGGATTAAGTGGCTTGAAACTGATGTCTAAGCCTTTTTGGTTGATTGTTGCTAAAAATACCTCATGTTTGAATATTAACTTCTCTTTGCCACCCTCTCTTCTGCTAGTTGTATGTCATGCAGCATTATCCTTGTTTATCAGGACTGCCCCGTACCAGGTCTTTATCTGTGAGGTTTCTTGCTTCATGCCAGACTTGATCTGAATTTTGCAGCCTGATGTGTTGGCACTGTTCAGTGCCAAACCATTAATACCTTAATAGTGATGGAGAGGCCAGGTTCAGCAAACCCAGGCTAAAAGCAAAACGGAAAAGCACGAGACTTATGGAGTTTGCTAAATTTAGTTGCCTCCTTGGTCTTTAAAAAAGGCTTGGGTTTTAGTTTGAAATAACTTTTTTGTTTCTAGAAAGTATGGCTTACATGATAGGGTTTTTTGTTTCTTGTTTTTTTAAAAAATAAGGCATTTTCAAAAGTAATTGAAAATTCAAAGAAACATTACAGAGTACACAAGTTTTATATTGACTTCAACTCAATAGCTTTCTGAATAATTAGTTTTCCCAAAACCTTGGGTTTTGGTCTATTGGTCTATAAGTATACGCTCTTTAAATAACAAGATTATATAGAATCATGGAGTATCCCAAATTGGAAGGGACCCACAAGGATCACTAAGTCCAATTCCTGCATCCACGTAGGATTACTCAAATCCAAACCCTGTGTCTGAAGGCACTGTGTAAGTGCTATTACATTGATCTCTGGCAGTCCTGGGGAGCCTATTCCATGCCCACCACTTTCTGGTCAAGAGCCCTTCCCTAATGCTCAGCCTGAGCCTTCCCTGATATAGGTCCATGCCTTCCTTCAAGTCCTATCAAATTAAAATAAAATCAAAATGTAAAAAAAAAAATAAAAATAAAAATAAAAATAAAAAAATAAATAATATTCATAGGTAATATAAAATTTCTAGCTGCCCTACTTAGTGGTAGTTGCATTATCCCATTTTCCATGGTGGTTGTTTTGTGTGTGTGTGTGTGTGTGTGTGTGTGTGTGTGTGTGTGCGTGTATTTGTTTTGGGAGGAAGAAGCTGTAGATGTAATTTAGGCAAGTCAAACGTTTGAGGAGAAGCTTTTTCATAGTGGAGCCACTGAATCTCTCTGAATGTCTCTACAGTGATCACTTATCCATCTCCACTCAGGCCCACAGGGAAGTGGCTTGCACTAACTGAACTCCTTGCTAGATAATAAAGCAATGCAGGAGATATGGTTGCTTCCAGGATGGTTTAATATGCGTGAGCTTGTAGCCATGAGCCAAATAGGAAGTAGTGCAAACTGCAGTGCCAGTTGAGATCACCAAACAGTTAATGGGAAGTTTTGCACTGATTACAGCAGTCTTTTGATCAGGTCTGGAGGTGCAAAGTAAATGCTCCTGCAGAAGGATAAAGGAAAAACAGCACAAACAAGACCTGGGTGCAGGTGCTGAGGGCAGCCCAGCCGTCACTTGTGTCATGTTGGGTTTGTAGGTGCAGAGCTGACAGCAGCATCTTGTCACACAGCTCTGAGTTTGGTGTATGTATTGAGTAGCTCTAGTTTCAAACCGACTTAATGTTCTCACTTGAAATATCACCACTTCTACATTTTTTGTAGCACTGAAATAAATTGTCAAAAATGTCTCTAGTGTCACAGGTTGGATTTTGGTGTTAACAAGACTGGATTGCAGTGTTAACAAGTTCTTCTTTATTTTGCCAGTTCGTACCAGTTCACTGCAGGAGCTGTCTTGTACCCTGTGACGACTTCTGATCCTCTCGTGTTTAGAAACAAATGTCACTGGGTTGGCTCTTTTTTCTGCTTACATTATGCACTCTGCAGACCAACGGTTGGTAGCCCCAGCCAAAAAGGACTTCCACAAATGCATGAGCAGAAATGTAGATCACAGCATTTCTGTCTTGTGTTGATGGCCACACCACAGCAGCTTAGTGATCTGATTGCCTCCAGGGAATGGAGCTTATTCAGGAACGTAAGAAGGAATGGTGTCTTTATGCCAGAGCGGAGAGATTGCCAAATGAAATTAAAATTTCCATCTAGACAGTAATAAAAATTAGCCCTTCATCACACATTAAGGTAACGCTCAAGTTGATCTGTAAGCATTGGTTACCTACTTGTGTTCTTTTGAGGATGCACAAATAGATATATTAGTCATGTTGAATGTAGAAATGAAGCTTAAATTTAAGTGAAGTTGGAGGTGCTTCACCAGTGGTATTGCTTCCTAGCAGTCCTGCTATTCTTGGTGTGAGATGGGTTATTTGAGCTACTGGTTCTTTTTTTGTTGGTTTAACCCCATGTAGTCCTACATTCAGTAAGTGTTTAAACAACAAGGTAAGATGTAATCTTTGTGAATTACTGCAGAGCAGTGGAAGTCTATCACACTGCACATAGGATTTTGAGCACAGAAGAGTAAAAGAGCTTGCTCTGTGTCAGAACTGGCATTTTAACCAAGGAAAAAATATTTTAAAAATAGTAAGTGTAACGGAGTATAAGTGAATGCATATCAGTACAGCCCATTAAATGCACAGAACCTGCTGAGAGATATGGAGGTATCATTCCTGTATAAATCAGTTCATAAACTCATTTTTAATTTTTTGGCAGACTTATGAAGCCAATTAGCTTAGTAATAAATATTCAGCTTTAATGGGCGAGTAAATAATTAATGTTATTGCCTTTGTAAATTTAGGTTTTCAGTTATAAATTAACATAATTAAAAGAGTAATGTTTCAGCACGCATTTTAGAGCCACATCTAAATCAAGCAATTAAACTGTAGGTTTTTCACATCAAATGAGTTGAGTTTATAAGGATGCAAACTGTAGACATAAATTTGTTTTTCATGATCAGGTTCGTTAAAAAATGCGAAGGAGAATACTCTGCAGTAGATGTAATCAAGTATATTATTTGAAGAGCCATTAATATATACTTTAACTACTTTTAGTTGTCCTTCCACAGTGAAATAGAAGCAGGAAGACCTACTTCCCATCAGTCTGACGCGGGGGTAATTGTAGGGGTTGCTGTAAAACTGTTATTGCTGTATGTGTCATGTCTCTTTGTTGGACTGATTGTGAATACACAAGGTATGGATCTAAAAAGATAAAAAACTGCTCTGTAGTAATTAACTGCAGCAGCTCCAGGCTGACTGACGCCAGCTGGGAGCTTGATCCTGATTTCTTCCCCCACCCCTGCTGCTTTTTGCTTTGGACTTCTATGTTGTGCTCGTGCCATCTTCGTATGTTGTTCTTTGGTCTTAGTGAGCAATCAAAACCATACCTGGGAAGAGCAGATGTGTTAATAGGAGCATGCAACTATTTATAATGCAGATGCCAGTCAGAGCTGCTGAAGTTCACTGCTTTCAGTTGCTGCTATGGAAGAGTGGAGCATGTGCAAGACTGCAGTTTCGGGTTGGTGCAGGAAGTCACAGCAGGATTTCTGGAGCTGCTTTAGAGAGGTGGCTAAGGCATGTCTGAAACCACCATGATGTATGAAATTGGTCCTTTCTCTGGTTTGCTTTTTTTTAACATGAAATTGCATGTTTCAATTTCTGTGGAGAATGTCATTTCATGGCTTTTAATATGCTGCTTTTGGGTGATGGCAGGTAACATCCAGAAGTGACTCTAGAACACACGTATGCATAGACACACGTATGCATCCATGCAGGAGAAATGAAGTTTGAAAATTTGTCTCCAGCCAAACAAGACCTGAAAACCCCCACTGAAGAAACAGAGCTGTAGACTTTTCTGATGTTGCAGGCTTCACAGATTATAATTTATCATGGGCTGAGCAGTCTATTTATAGCTCTTCATAACCGTTCCTAAGAGCAGCCTTTTGCAAACTGCCAAAGCTTTGCACATTTGTAATGAGAAGCGTTTCTCGATGCACAGGCTTGCCCATATCCAAACTTGTTCATTGACATTTCTCAAAGCTGTGATTTCAGACTCATTTTTTGCCCTGTAACCAAGAGGGCAGATTTATCACTGGCAAAAGCCCCCTGAAGTCAGTGAAGTTACACCAGAGATAAATTCAGGCCAGTGAACTTTGTTGCTGTTGCTCAAACCATTTGCAGTGCTATGCAGATAGATAGCTGAAGGCTTTTCTTGCAGCGTCCGGTTGTTTAAGGGTGAGTGGACTGAAAGAAAAGCCAAATCCCTTTCAGATGAATTTGTGCTAATTGATTTATACATGCTGTACTGCATTGTGATGGTATTATTTTGTTGGCTTATTTTTCTTACTTTAGCAAAGCACCCTAACCTCTCTTGCATATTTATGGCGTCAGATTTCCAAGGAAGGTTAGGTGAACGCAGTCACGTGCTGGTATGATGAACACTGGGTTCAAGAGAGTTTGAGGATCCAACTACTTGATGACACAGTTATGGTGTGAGCACAGTTAGCACTACATGTAAATGTGGGTCTGTAGAAGACAATCGGTGATAAGGCAGATCTCTGTTTCAAATGCTGCACTGTGCTGAGTAGTTTCGACTATATTTCATAGTTATATTTTGTCCATGTCTGGATGTCAGTGGGGTTCAGGTGCATTGTATGCTTGCTGTACAGGCAATGGCTAAATCATTCTTTTCATCTCATGCCCAAGCTCTACCTGGGCTCTGTGACACATTTCTGACTGGGATCTAACAATCAACCCTTTCACAGAGTCAGCAGTCTTTAGCTGTGTCTGAAGAGAATTTGGTGCATTTTGTAACAAGGTTATTCTAGACTCCTCTGCATTTGATAGTCTACTTCTAGCTGCTTTGGTTTTCAGCACAAATCAAAAGCTTGCTTTAAGACTACTGAGAGCCTAATGAGATTGAAGGCAGTTCAGATGCTTGCTGCTTGTGGTGGCTCAGCAGTGCAGTCTGCTGGATGCTGTATTTCTGCTCTGTTCATTTGGATTTACAGCACGGTGAGGAAACCAGCTTTCACCAACTGAAAGCAGTGTGACACTGCCTTATTTTATGAGGGAATGAGAGTATTTCAGTTAGTTTGGAGGCTTTTTGGAAAAATCCATCTAACCTGTCTCCAAGAGCAGACAGCAGGAGGGGTTTATGTGGGTGTACTCTGAAGATATTTCTGATATGGAATCCAAGGCAAAGATGCCTTCCGTAACAGCACTGGATTGCTCAGCATTTTGCACTCATTACTGAAGTTTTCTGTAGCTCAACGTGTAGGACTAAATGAGAAAATGTTGATTGGAGAAGTGTGTGTGCTTAGAGAGGGAAGAAGGCAGTAAGGGGCTCCAAGTGTATTTGAGCATGTGCTGTACCCCAAAAGGTCCATTTTGGGGACTTAGAAGCGCTTCTGTTCCTTTACAGTCCTTTTAAACTCACACCAACCTTCTCCAAACTTGACGCTTCCATTAGAGATCTCCTGCAGCCCCAGGTTTGCTCTGGTCTCTCCTTGCCTCCCCAGACACCAACACAGTCCTTGTCCCTGCTGCTCTGGCACACCTTTGTGCACCTCCTCCACTGTCCTTGTACCACTGACCGAAATTATAGCACTTAAGGGCTCTAGAGATTGATCAGGCTTTTACGTTGGCTTCCAGCTTGAGTTGAGTTTATTTTTCTTCAAATATATGACCTACCATAGAAGAGCCACATTTCAGGAGTTAGCTTGGTGTTTTTTTAAGTGTCAGTGAATTTGATATACTTTCCAGGCAAACATCTCAGATCTGTGCAGTAAATAAGGCTGCCTTGTGTGTCATTTATGAACTTGCTTGACTCTTACTTTTCCCTTGTAACTGTAAAACCACAGCGGTGTTGTGGCTTCCAGAGCTGAGAGTATGTTGCATACAGCTAATTTATCAAACAAAACTTCCAAAAGTTTGAAAAGTGCTCGAAAGCAATTGTTCTTACTAACTAACCTTGGCTCAATGCATCAAAGTAGAACCAAGTTGGAGACTCTCAACAAATTCATCAGTTTGATGCTATGTGTGGATTTTAAAATCGAAGCATTGAGAAGAATAATCTGAATTTATAATGGAAAACCCTGCTCAGATTCCAGGCTGACAACTGACTGACAGCTGTGTGTCCTCCAGCTGCCACAGAATCCAATAGATTTGTATTTTCTCAAACATTTGGCATACCAGCTTATCCCAATATGTTCCACAGAGATAAACAATAAAGTTACAGTTAAATAAATAACTTCAGAGATAAGCAACTTTAGCAAAGGACGAAAGGTTTGCTTAGCAATGACATTTAACAGTAGATGGAGATATACACATTTACTTATTCACTTTGCAAGAAAAAAAAAGTATGAAAAATAGCAGTAATTCAAAGCAGAAGTCTCTGGAGAGTGACAGATTAGGACAGCAAAAACAGTTTTTTTATGAGCAGTCTTAATGCAGACTAGTAATAAATCTCACTGATTTCAGGGGGAGCAGAATGAGGACAGTGCCAGAACCACTGGGAAACTTCATCTGCAGTGTTCAGAAGAGTCTGAGAGTAGAGGGGGGAAAGTGAAAGCCAGACTGAAGGAGATGTAGAGAAGTCAGTCCTGAGATTTGGGTGGCAAAATACGACTACACTGAGTTTGAATTAGATTAAAGTTAGTGGTCAAGCTAATACCTTTGATACAGAGAGAGAAGTACAGTATGTTTATGAAAAGCTGATGCTGTAATGCCCTGATCCTGTAATACGATTCACTTCTATGCTATCAGCTGTGGTAAAGAGATCCAGGGGTTTGTGAGTCCTCTGGTAATGAGCGGCGTTCCTTGTCCTGGCACGTAACTGAATTACAGAATATAGAAAATAGATCCAAATATATTCCAGAAGAGTCTCAGTATGCTAACTTGGTTTGTGTCGAAGTTTATCTTGGAGGGGATCCAAAAATGATGTCTTTCCCTGGTTAACAGAATTAGGTTTACACTGTGGCATATATTGACAAATGTTGTTTCCTGGGGCAGTTGAGGTTTTCACAGCACATCTCACCTCTGCACCATGGTGACTCCTGGGGGAGGGCAGTGGTGTGTGAGCACAGCCTTTTGGAGGCCTTTCCTGCTGCAGGCAGCCTTCTTTGGCTTAAGGAAAAAGGGGGCAAGGGAATATAAAGACACTGACTTCGCCTTGCTGTACAGTTTCAGACTTTCTTACACTATACTTGGATAAGAAGAATTCTGTAAGCAGGAAAAATGTTAATGCTGACTGGTGTAGTGCAGCTGGGCTGAAGAAACATGCTTTAAATTTGGTAGGAATAGACATGTGATTTCTTTTCTCTGTGATAAAGAGAGCCGCATACACCATGAAAGTAAGGCTCTGTTTAATTGTGACACTAAGCTGAGTGACATGATTGTTTTCTAGTCGCCCTCCCATTTTAGGTTTGAGTGAGGAGAAATCCAGTTAGATGTTATATCAGCAAAGTTGTATCACACAGCTGTCTGAGAGAAACCTGTCAGTTCAGTTTTACTTTTCTACCATGTAACATGAGTACTATTATGATGATGTTAATGACAGACATGGTTATCACTGACCTTATTTCTTTTCTCCTGGATACTTTTAGTTTGCACTTGGATGGCAAAAAGCAGTGCTAACATTTAGCAACATCACAGCATTCCATTATATTTCAGGCAGTGTGTTCTGTTTTGTTACTGCTTGAGTTGAGTTCATTTCTTGAGGACGTCCATCACACTGCTGACCTCCACCAATTATCCAAATCACTGATGTTATCACCTGAATTGCAGCTCAGCTATTTCACTATTAGTTTTCTTGGCAGGGAAGGAAAAAAAAAAAAAGCCTCAAAACAGACGAATGCTAGGATTGCTGGTGACTTCTGTTTTATTTATGTTTTGTACTCAGCCATCGTGAATGACAAAGTATGTCTGGGACACGATCGTGGGCAGCGCTGTAAGTGTTATAGTTGGAAAGGTGCCATAGTAGTATCGCTACCAATTTTTTACCATTAGCCTTTTGGAAAGAGGGATTCAAAGCCTCATTTTATTCTCTTCTTCACCAGTGTCACCTCTACACTAAATTAATGTAAGATCTTTACCAGAGATGGAGCTGACAAGATGAATTGTTGATCCTACGGCTTCCTTGATGCGACAGGAGCAGAGAAACAAATCCAGTAAAAACACAGAAGCCAATTTCCATTACGATATGAGCTGTGAAGAGTCATGAGCATCCTCTGAGATAGCCAAATACGTTTGCTTTCAGCTGAAGCTAGTGAGCGTGTTGGGATTGATTAAGCCATGCTGTCCTGAAGCTCTCTAGAAAGTAGTGAATTTGATACTTAAGAATGGGCAAAATGCAGCAGCTGTTGCTCACTTGGCTGTATGGGGGCTAATGTCCAAGGCTGTAATTAGAAGATACGTCTGCTAATGAATCGGTGTTATTTCCTGCTGTGTTCAGAGTCTGCTCTGGGATCTTTTTCTTGCCCTTACGGAAGAGGCTGACTTTGTTAACTGTCTAGCAATAAACCTGTGTTATTCCCTGCCTGTTTCACAACCTTTTTTATGCTTCTACCAGTAGAGTTCCCCTGTATTAGTCTTGTGTTTGGCCAAGTGTGGCCCTAGGGAAAGGGGAATTAGGAGACTGCATGCGCACGTATTGTGCATGTTTGAGTGTTGTATATGAGCCCACATAGGTGCACACACAGAGCTTTGATTTCTTAATGTCCACAGCAGGAATAAAACCAAAATAACTTTAAGAAAGGAGATATGGTTTTAGATTTTTAAGCCATTGGATTCCTTAAATACATAATTTTTTCAGGACCAAATAATGTCCTCAATTGCAGTTAGCTAGGTTGTAATGAATTTTTGAAGAGACAAACAGTAATTTGAATATATGTACAGTAAAATACACTTACAAATAAATTGTTCAGCTTGTAGATGCCTCTTTTAGCCCTGTAAAAAAGTTGCATATTTTCACTAATATGATCATGTATACATCTCACTATGTATGATCATAGCCGCAAGGTCCATACCTTGAGCTGTGTGACACCCAAAGACAAGGATGACTGTACTGGGTCAGGTAAAGGTCTGGCTGGCTCCTGTCCTCGTCCTGACAGTGATAAATAGCTGGTGCCTGCAGAAGAGTGTAAGAGCAGGACAAAGGGTACAGCAAGGCTGCCTTCAGGATGGTCTCCTAACCTTCATTGATCCATGGTCTGAGAACATTTTAAGATAGAAGCGGTGTCTTCAAATTTAAGACTTGATCTGATTCGTTACATCTAAAGTATATAGTTATTTTGTATAATTCATGCTTTCCATCAGCAAAGGACTGAGGCTTCTCTAAGGGAAATACTCTTTTTACTAGAAAACTCTTGTCTGTCTTTCTGATTAATGAGAACATCTATATTCCTGCTCTTGTGACTTGAAGACTGATTTAATACATTTAACTCTGTTAATTTAGGAATGTGCTTGAGCATTATATAGTCACTGCATTTTATTGAGACCAATGTTGTTTATCTCCTTCATCGCCACAGCTCCCATTATTTCCCACCCTCCAGCATCACTGCACATCTGTACTGCTCCGCAATTCCAGACTGACTTGGGCAACTGCTTGCCTGGAATCTGTGGCAGCGTTTTCCAGTTTAGTGCTGCTGTGCTTTCAGTCTCCTAATGGTAGTGGTTAGATATGAGGGGAAGCTTTTTTTTTTTCCCATCTTTGCTAAGAGCTGAAAGTGTGCTTTCTTGCCTGCACTGTAATTTATGGTCCACCTAGCAGTGCAGGAATTCAGACAGCACAGAAACTCCAAGGGCATGCATAACAGCGTGGTAAGACAACGTGCCAAATTCTTACCAAAGAGATTTCCCTCAGATGAGCATTAGCAAGCTGTACTGAATAGGAGCTTTCAAAAACGCATCTCTTCCAAATTGAGACCAGGCTTCAGCGCTCAGTTTGCAATGACAATCTACTCCTGTTGTTCCTTCTGCTTTTCAACTCAGATGATTCTATAGTTTGTGCACAAGAATGCAGAACTGATTTTCTTTATGATTTTTGTGTTAGGCTTTTATAAGAAAAATGAAAAAGCTATTGTCACTGTGGCCTCCAGAGACAGAAATCCCCTTGAAGAGGCAGAGTTGGGTCTTGCTGCTACCTGCAGGTCTGCTGCTGCAGCATCATCCCATTCTGCAGCTGTCAGTCATTTAGCAACCCATTCCAGTTGGCAGTCTGATTTTTTCATTATTTTATCTCTCTATTCTGCTCTTGTGAGACCCCATCTGGAGTACTGTGTCCAGGTCTGGAGTACAAGAAAGACAGAGCTGTTGGAGAGGGTCCAGAGGAGAGCCACGAAGAGGATCAGGGGACTGCAGCACCTCCCCTATGAAGACAGGAGCTGGGCTTGTTCAGCCTGGAGAGAAGAAGGCTGGGGGGTGACCTCATTGCAGTCTTTCAGTACCCAAAGGGAGCCTACAAACAGGAAGGAAATCAACTCTTTGAAAGAGTAGATAACAGGGAGGACAAGGGGAAATGGTTTTAGGTTGAGGGAGGGAAGATTTAGATTGGATGTTAAGGGAGAGTTCTTTACTGTGGGAGTGGTGAGGTGCTGGAAAAGGCTGCGCAGAGAGGTCATGGATACCCCATCCCTGGAGGTGTTCAGGGCCAGACTGGATGGGGCCCTGGGCAACCTGGTCTAGTATTAAATGGTAGGAGGTTGGTGGCCCTGCCTGTGGCAGAGGAGTTGGAGTTTCATGATCCTTGAGGTCCCTTCCAGTGTGGGCCATTCTGTGATTCATGTGCCATTTGCAACCAAAGGCTTGATAGTTAGCCTGGAAGAGGATAGAAGCTGTGAAGGTTCGTGTTTTTCCTTTGAGTCTGAATTCAGGAGGTGTAGAAGGTCTGCAGTGTGCCAAGAAATGAAGGACTAAATAAAGTAAATAGACTTGGTTGTTCTGATCTGTGCGACTCTGATTGCTTTATGGACTTTTGGTTATGGACAGTCCAGAGGGATTGGAGGTGATGAATGTGATGGCAGCAATGGGCATATGAATGTTTGAACTTCCTAGTGCTTCTCTAAGGTTGTTGGATGCTGTTGCAAGCTAGTTGTGATCAGTGATAGGAAGCCAGAAAACATGGTGATACAAAGCTCCTACCCTCCCTGAAATCCTTAAAATGTTTTTCTGTCTCTAACAATTGAATTCAGGAACATGTTGAGTGTTGGGCTGACAGTCACGGCTTCCCATTAACTATAAGACCTAATGTAATTGCCCATTGAGAAGCTTTGAATTTCCTAAATGAGAGCAGTTTTTAACAGTGCAAAGTATTAAGACTGAGGCTGTGTCATTGCTTTTAATATAAAAGTTCTGTTATTCTGTGAAAATGCTGTAATGTATTAAAACATTCCCTATGGAGAAATGTATTACTTATTTCTTAGTATATCAGACTAGAATAAAATGCAGCCAAGCTAGCATTTGTTTCATGGTGCAGTGGCACTATTAAAGTTTTGTAAGGCAAGAATAGCTTTGCACCATAGTTCTTGCATTCACAGATTGCCCTCCAAAGGTGCCATGCGTGATGGATTGTCACAGACTCTGTCCTGCCTTGACATTTTATTTCTATCAGATGTTGTCTTATGCTCTGCTCTGAATCTGCCAAACAACTGACCCCAGAATTTAATGCCACACCTTCTTCTCTTTCCTGTTTCTGAACAGCATCTTTCACAGCTGAGGCTCTGACGTACTGGAGGACACTGCATTTGCCTCAGTGACAAGGGAGAGGTGTGAGCTGGACCCTCTGGGGAGCTGAGAAAGAAATTGCCTTTGGTGGTCACCTGAGGAACTTACCTTCACGCCAACGCTGCTCTGAAATGAGTTGAGTCCAACATTCATGTTTGGTAAGGTATGTCATATTCCCCCGACTTTTGTCTTTTTCTGAGTATCTGCATCTGATAAAAATTGGAAGATAGCAGCCTTTGTGTTTATTGCTATATACGTGCCGGATGTTTACTTGCCTCAGTAAATAATCTTTTCTCTGGATGTGGAGAGCGATCATCAAGACTGAAGTCTTGCTGGAGTCGTGGGCTTAAAGGGGTGCATGTTGATATCAAGTGCTTTATGACCAAAATGCTCACTGATGCTTGTGTTCTGTTGGTGGTGATGTGTGCCTGTTGATAGACATCCGCATTTTGAAAGTCATGCTTGTTGTGTTTCACTTACCTCTGTAGTTCAGAGGGTTGGAGAGGAAAGAAAACAGTGCTGAAGTAGTCAATTTGTAATACAGTCCTGTGCGTTCTTCTGTGTTTGGTATATTTTCACTGCTTGCTGAGGACAGTAATAATACCCCTTTCTTGCATAATCTTGCATACTCTCTTGGTTGTGTGGCTCTTGTAGTTTTTATTTGCATTCAGGATTTTATACCACACAAGAACGTTTCTTTTGTGATGCTGTAAACATAGCAAGAAAGAGTGCGACTCATCTTTTAACAAGAAATTGGGGCTGGAACTTAAGGAACGTATTGTAGAAAATCTTGTGTTGTAGAAGCTTTTTATGTCATGTAGCCTCCAATTTCTTTTACCTAAGAAGCCTATGGTTTCTTTTACATAGGCCAAGTTATTTTGTTGGGGGCAAAATATGCTTCCAAAGAACAAAACTTCTTGAAGTACTGGTTCCCACATCCTAATAAAGTGGTATCAGATGATGCTATCATTTTTTATTTAGCACGTAGGTTTTGACTTCTCTTTCATGACTGAACCAGCAGTAGTTTCTTGAGAAAAATATATCAGCAATATCACACCCATACTTAGTGTTAGTGGGAGGGGGAGGAGAGGAAAAAAAAAAGACTGACTTAAAGGTCTCCAAGAAAACATGGGGCATCTAGGAGAATGTGCACTCATCCTTCTGCTTTTCGTAGCATCATACCAGAAGCTGCCTCTGGAAATTGCAGGCTCTAACTCTTGTGCTTCAGCACAGCCCTGCAGGTTACCTGTGCATGCAGGTTAGTGCTCACTGAGGTGAGTTTTGGGGAAACAGCTCAAAAGAGTGTGATGATTTATGCCAGTGGCACTTGAAAACTTGTACACCGTGAGAAAAAATGCAATTCCTATGCACATTGTATTGCACTTACTGGTACGTTGAATGTTGTAAGTTGGGAAGATCAGCAGGTCCCAATCAGGAAATCACACCTGTGGTTCTGTCTGCTGCCAGATGGGTGGTAGCTGAGTCTTCCTTCCATCCCACAGCCTCCATGAAATTGTGAGCAGGAGCTAGAGTGACAGAGCAGTGTCACACAGACCAAGACCCTTGTCTGCTTTCTTCTGCCAGGCAGTAGCAGAGCATTGCACTGCTGAGGCAGACCCAGGATTCATCTTGCCTAGGTCAGCTGTCTGCATTTTAGGAACCTGAGCTTCACATATTTAGCTTAAAAAAGGTATTTTTAGGAGGAGATTAGTGTTGAGCATCTTGCACACCTGCCTTAGAATGGCTTCTGTGGGTACCAGCTTGAGTGATTGTAGAAAAAGTTGGTGGGAATAGCTTATATCATGTACTTAACTTCTAAATGTTGAGAGTCAAGAAAGGTCTGTTCTGACTATTGTAGGTGAAAATGCACGAATCTTCCTTGCTCTGCGTGTGTTGCTGGGTACACAGGTGCCTAGGATATGTGGGCTCTGTTAATTATCTTGAAGGTATTTTCCAAACTGGAAGATGCAGTGATTCTGTGATTATTTAGACATTGAGCTCCAGCATGGACTTTGGTAATATTTTCATATTTTCTTTGTGACTGTTGGAGCTGAAATCTTTCTTCTTATGTAAGGAAAGCTCAGATGTTTGTGGGGATTTTTGATCTTTAAGAACACTGCGCCAGCTTTTAAAGAGTTGACTACATTGCTATTGTCCATTCTGGTAGCTGAGACTGTTCTCTGTGCTTTCTCTTTCTCCTGGGGGTTCAAGCAGCCTTACTGGAATAGTTGACCACCATCAACTTTTTCTGTTCCCATAACATTCTCATAAGGCAGAAGTGCTGCTTATCCCCATTTTATGAGTGTTGAATAAGGAGCAGTCACTTCTGAGCAGCAAACATCTCTGATTTGCATTTAATCACAAGTTGCAGAATTTCAGACCCGTTTGAGTTGGAAGAGATCCTTAAAGGTCATCTAGTCCAACTCCCTTGCAATGAACATGGGCACCTACAATGCAGAAGTTGCATCTGATACCTTCTGCTGGAGGTGCAGGGATGGCCTTGGCTGTGCTGCTGAGGACTTCTATGTGGCAAAGCAGATTTGGGTGCAGATCTACTTGTCTGAGGTTAGTGCTTTGACCTGAGCCAATTCTTTCATGTGGTTAGTTGAGTGATTATGGTAACACCAAATGACATCAGGACCCACATTTATTTGATATCTCTGCTAGAAATGGCTACATATGCCCAAATAGTGTCAGCTGAACACGTTCATCTTTGCAGCGTAAGATGTTTACTCATGTGAGACAGGCTGATCCCCTTTTAACAACACTGACATATTTATGGTAATGATATTCTTCCTGTGTAAGGAATTATTTTAAACTGATCTGTGGATAAAATGCAGAGTAGTATTTTTTCTTAAATTGCTTATTTTTAGATTAGTAGAATCTGGTTAGTAAAATGCTCTGTTCTGCCAAAAAAGCACATTCAATAAATACGTAAGAGAAGAATTTTAAACAGCAATTAAACATAGTTAATAAACTTTATCTTGCAAGAAAAATTGAAAAGAAAGAAGAAAACCAACCTATGTTCATTTAATGTTTTATGGATCTCATAGCAATTAATTGTCTTCATTACACGGATGTAAATCCTCAGCGTAATCCAACTCTTTCAGATAAATCGCTTTGGAACTTTTCCATTTTCTTTGTTTAACTGTAATATAATTTCTTTTAAAAAAAACTTAACATCACTTTTTTTCTAGCCATTCCCAAATATTCTGTAGTTCATCTCAAGTTAGGAAGTTGCATTGTAGGACAGTGCAAATGGTACAGCTGGTATACATAAGTCCTTCTCAACCTCTGCCAGTGCACTGAACCACTTTGTCACTCCCTATGCTATGAAATCAGAAACAAACACTGTTTTTCACATCTGCAAGTCTGGATGTCAAAATAAACCATAATGTGGCTTTCCAATGACTTGGTGAGGGGTGCAGGGCTACCAACTGTGTCTGAAAATATTAGTAAAATTCTGCTCCTGTATTATCAAAGGAAATATTCAATTGGATTATCTGGGGATATTTGCTTGAATTCCTGAAGTTAAGTTTTGAATAAATGCTTTATTTCTCAATTGAATTTTCAGCACCAAACTGGAATGCAGACCTGCGCATGGGATCACGTTTACGTATGGCTTTTTCCTATCGGTGTTCCTATCAACTTGTTTGTATGAGCAATTTTTATGTAAATGTTTTCCAGTGTTTATCAGAGCTATTTTGCCAGAGTTAGGAAATAAAATGATTATTATGCCTGAGTGTCTTGTTACAAGATCAGCAGGCTGGCTGTTAACGTATCAATTCCACTGATGCCACCACTTCTGCCACTCTGTTCGCTCTGCTCCTCCTGACAGGGCTTTTATTGAATCCATCAACCTGACACATATCAAAGCACAATTTCTGATAACAAATATCTTGGTGTAAAATGAATTAAAAGCTGATAGCAGCAGCAGAACTGAGTTGAGTTTCTGAAAGAAAATAAGAAACTCCAAAACTACCATGGAATTCTTAAGATATCAATCACAGAACAGTAATATAGTAGTAGTCCTTTACCTGTGCTCTTGAAATACTGAGAAGTCAAAGTATCTGCCCAAAGTCACACAAAAGAGCTTGTTCTGAGCTGTCAGCCTGCAGCTCTGCTTTCTGGTGATGAAGCAGTGGTTTATTTTCTTCTGGAGACCTTTTTCCTGTAAGGACCAAAGACCTCCTTGTAATTACTTTGCACTCTGGTCTTTGAGAAATTTCGAGTTTGAGGAGTGGAAAATTTTAACCAAGGTCTGACTGGGAGGGAACTTTTGTTCTCTTCAGAAGCTGAGGAAGTTAGGAGCCCCTTCTCCACCACTGAGCTGCTTGGCAGCCTGTGGGCATGTCACAGGCGGAGGCAAACTGGGGATGGCTGTTTCTTTGGGCTGCAGGTGTTTTGAAGTTGCCTGGCTCAAAACTTTTTCCTTAGAACACATTTCAGTATCTGCTTGCAGCCTTCCCCTTCTGCCTGTCTTTCCCCATTCTGCTTTTCTATCCCCTTAGTTTTTGCATCTCTTGGATGAGAAGCAGCTTCAGGCAGGACTGCCTTCGCACTGGTACTTTGCCCCAGCTCGCTTACCTCTTATTTTTGGCTAGCCCACACTGTAAAGCACAGCTGATAATAATCATGCTTTTTGCTCTGTGGTATATCTGCTCTTGGATGAGTATCCGCTGGCAGTTTGCAGCCTAGCAGAGAGGTAGAGGAGGACGGCCAACAGTTGATGTGGAAAATTAATTATGAACTACCATCCTCCTGCCATGTAGTTAAGGCAGTTCTGCTTTCCAAGCTTTACATTCAGTAACGCAGAAACGAAATGAGAGTGCTGCATTTCCCTCCTCGAATAGGGAATTTTGCCAGAGCAAAGCTTGGTGGAGAATGTCGCACGTGGGACTGATCATTCAGGATGCTCCAGAGCCTTTGCTGCTCTGCTTCTGGTGTGACATCACCCAGATAGTCATTTTTACCTTTTGTTGGACAAATGCCGGCTTAATTGCACATTTTAGCTGATAAAATCACTGCTAGGAAAGTCACCCATGTCCCACATGCTGTATGCAGACAGGAAGCAACATTTTGTGTCTCTGTGTAGCATTGAATTGGTTGTGTTCAGATTTGGTTGAGCTACTGCTTGTTATATTTTCTGCATTTGAGAGTGACTAAGAAAGCTCCCATCAGGATGACATATTTATTTTATAACGAACCACAAAACTGGCCTGTGATGGAGAGAGGGGAAAGTCTGACAGGCCCCATGTAGCCCTGGGAATGTAATTACCTAAAGGAGCAGTTCTGTCCCTGAACAACCTCTATCTGAAGGATCACAGAAATAATTGCTGGAAGTCTCAGTACTGTGTGTACTTTGGGAGTCATTCTGGTCTCATAATTGCATGCTGGGTCCTGCTAGTTTTAGTTGAGCACTGCAGAACCGACACAGCACAATTTATTGAAGTGCCAAAGATGCCCTTCCTTAGTTCTGCATGGTGCACGAAAGAGCCTGAAAGAGTTAGACGTTTGGAAAACTCTGACAACTTTTGAAAAAAGAGCACAGCAGTAGCTGATATGAAGTGTTATGGATCTACTTTGCTGTGTTACCTGTTTCTTTAGACCAGAAAAATATTTAGACTGTTCAGGTTTTCAGTTAGAATGCCAGACGTTTCCACTTTGTACTTATCATCAAAAATGGTCATAGCTCCTGTCTATTTTGGTATTTAACTAAAGAGAGATGGCCTACAAAATCAGCTAGCCAAATATGAGCCAAATTCTTGTCTGGTAGAAGTCAAGACCAACCCCCATGGTGTGGCTCCCAGCTCAGCTGCCTGAGCTCTATCTCCTGATCACTGCAGACTTCTTTCTGTTGCTGTTGAACTGATGTTCTTTTTTTTTTGCAGCCAAGTGATCTGTGTTTGGAAGCACACACCTCTTGTACAAGTTCTTTAGATGCGCTGTAAATAATTATGAATATGTTTAATGAAGGGAAGCTGAAACATACTGAAAACATTTGGAAATGAGAGCAAATGTACACAGCCAAATATTAGCTGTGAATGAAGACTCCTTGTTGGCATCATTTAATGGGAGATTTCCAGCTTGTAGTTTCTTTGGAGTATATATAGAAAACAGGAGAAGTTAGTAAGGCAGGATAACTGGTAGTGAATGGGAGGAGAAATGGAGCAGTGAAATGAGCAGGGCTGTGTTCCTGTGCTGCCAGCAGTTTCTGTCTCCTGTTACTAGGAAGGGGCAACAGTGATCCCCAGGGAACTGTGTATGGAGCTGAATATTAGCTTCAGTGCATTGGAAACTGTGGTGGCAAAGCTGAAATATTGGTGGCAGTGTGCCTCACTGCCCTGCGGCTGGAAGCTCACTGGGCTGCCTGCTGTCTAGACATGTCCCAGGGGCCTTGGTGGGAGCTGCTCTCTGTGAGCAGGTGAGACAGCCTCACCTGTGATGAGAGCAGGTTGGATGGTCTACTAGAACTGGAACTGTTTGGGATGAGTCCATAGGAATGGCTGTCAGACAGTGGACCAATTGTGTAGGCATTACTGAGACTAAAAAAACCTGATAGTATTGGCAGTGGCGTTTGTGCTCATGTGTGACCTGACATTGCCTCTCTGTGGCTCTGGCGTTGGCTGGGGATGGTGGTCGGGGAAGTGGAAGGACATTTGGCTGTTTGTGCACTGCAGCTCGTTCAGACCAATGCCTCGTTCCTCATTTCGGGAGCACTGAAAGTTTCTCCTGCAATGGGCTTAAAAGAAAAGAACAGCGAGAAAGTATTTCTTGTTAGGAAGGCTTGCAGGCACTTCTCCTTGGCTCCAGAGCAAGGGAAGGGGGGTGGGCAGCCCTGCATTCTGCTTGCTTTCTGTCTGGGAGGAATTTCTCATTGTTGATGATTAATTCAAACGTTTCTTGTCATGAGTACAGTGTGCACAGAGTGATAAATCTGTGGTGGGTTAGAGGTTGAGGTTGCTCAGTGCTGACAATTAGTTTGAGCCACAGGCTTTGCTTTCATTGGCATTTTCACAGCATTAACCCAGACCTTGTCAATTAAAATCCAGACACATTTTGATGAGGGACATCTTCTTCTAATGATAATTGTAATAATATCACTTTTATTCATTTAAAAGCTGTCAGGCAGGCCATGTTTCCTGGAAAATAACTGCCCAAGTTTCCCATTGCCTAAATAACTAGGAAGTATCTTTCAGTTTTGAGCTGACATTTCATCAGAAGTAAGAAAAAGCAAATGAGGCCATAGCTGTTTGTCTTTGAACACTTAGCAACTTCAATCAAGGTAATTTGACTTTATCTGCTAAAATAATATTTATTAGTCTTCACTTTGTAGGCTAATAAACAGTGAATAATTGCTTAAAGTTGATGATAAGGATTTATATTATTTATTATTGGCTTTTCTAGCTATGCTAGAAAATGCTACAGGCTTGGGGCAAGGTGGCTGGAAGACCATGCAGAGGAAAAGAAGCTGGGGATGTTGGTTGGTGCTTGGCTGAACATGAGGTAGCAGTGGGCCCAGGTGGCGAAAAAGGCCACTGGCATCTTGGCTTTTATCAGTAGTGTTAACCTGCAGGAGCAGGAGGTGATCATAATTGGCTCTGGTAAGGCTGCACCTCCAGTGCCCTGTTCAGTTCTGGTCACTACAAGAAAGACATTGAGGCCCTGGAATGTGTCCAGAGAAGGGCAGCAGAGCTGAGAGGAGTCTGGAGCACAAGTCTGATGGAGAGCAGCTGAGGGAGCTGGGATTTAGTCTGGAAAAGAGGGGGGCAGTAGGATCCCTAGCAGTAGGACAAGGGGGAATGGCCTCAAGTTGTGCCAGGGCAGACTGAGGTTGGATGTTAGGGAGAACAGGCTGGCCCAGTAAGGTAGTTGAGTCACCGTCCCTGGATGTGTTCAAGAAACATCTAGATGTGATATTATGGAACGTGGTTTAGTGGCAACATTGGTGTTAGGTGGATGGTTGGACTAGATGATCTTAGAGGTCTCTTTTTTCAATCTTGGTGATTCTATGATTCTGTTCGACAGCATGGCTCCAGAGCAGATCCTAGGCACTGATCTGTTTATATACCTCACCTGTTCATTAGGTGAAGAAGTAAACTTGGATACAGGTTGTTTAAGGAACTTGTCTGAGTTGTACAAATCCCAAAATCTTTTCTCTGTTCTAGTACATTAACTGCAATGGTTTGATTTTTTTTTTTAAACGTGATTAAATGTAATATTTACAGACACAGAATTTCTTTCAAGCCATAAAAATGAGTATTAAATAATTAGAATGGGAGAGATATATCTGATATCACTTGAAAATCAGATATACATTTATTTTAGCATGACATGAAAAATAAAGTGAAAATTATGTCTAGTTCTGCATGGAAAGATGTGTTTCTTAAGTGAAGCCCCTTATGAAGAGCTAGGGTAGGGAAGCAAAAAGGTATAGAGGGAGGCTATGCCTAGATCTTGTGAAGTGCCACATTTGGTCTATGCTTGTCCATATGGATGGAAAGTGCTGCAAATCTTTAAATGTTCCCTCATTTCTCTGCTATGACAGTGATTGCTGACCCTCAACAAGGTCACTTATGTTTATTTCATTTATTTACTATCTCTTTTAGAATCCGAGTTCTTCAAATAGTCTGTATTTGTTTGTTTAAAAATTTCATTTGTGTTATAAATGTGCTTCTTTTCTGGTCCTTCTCTGGAAGGTGTAGGAGGACCTATGATTAATATAAAACACCTCTAGGTAATGCCATAATATACATAACAATAAGCCTGCCTTATTTCTGTAGCACCAGTTGTTAATAGTTCAGCATTCAGGTCATAGCACGGACTCTGAGTAGGAAATGCAGAAATATTGCATTAAAAACAGTTGAGGAAGAACAACTGAGAAGATAATTGCACTCACGCTGCTCTAACAGTATTCTGGAAGTCCATGGCTGTGTTTTTAGTGAATAGAAGTGCTTCCCCACCTCCGTTTTGATAAGGCTCTGGTTTTGGTGTGTGTTTTCTGTTTGTTTCTTGTAACTTTCTGGTATGAATCAGCAAGCGTATATACTGCATTCCGGTGCATATAGAAGTTGCACAGATAAAAACACAGCTTGAAGGCTGTAAAAACATATCTTATCACTTATTTCTAGTGAGCGTTTAGCAACCAGGCTGTATGTTTGTCTGTCATCACTTTCATTCCTTTAAGAGTGCTTTTGTTAGTACTGGGGTGATCAATAAAAGCCGACCTACCTTTGCAAGTTAAGTAGGCCTGATTTAAATTGCTGGGCTTAAACAGATTCAGATTTGGTAGCAATGATTTAAGACCAAGCGAGGTCCATTTACATGCTATTTTTTCCACTTCTGAAGTTTGAATTGTATTGGAAAATCTGTCACACTGCGTGCTTAAGAGTGGAAGTTGCAGCCACCACTTACTGAGCCTGCCATTATCTAGGAGCTGGCTTCTTGCCTTGCTGTATCTTACTGAAAAAGTGCTACAATTAAGAGATGTGGAACACACCTAACTCTGAGTGAAGTTTCCATGAACAGTGACTCAAAGCAGTATTTTCTTTCAGTTGCTCTATGGGAGGAGTCAAGGGAAAAATGAATAAAAAAAAAAAATTAAAAAATCCAAAGACTTTGGCAGCTGTACTCATCCAGGTATCATCTGAGCTAATTTTTATAACAGTTGTATGCCCTATGGTTATCTTCTTGGAGATTCAGGCTGAGATTGGGCACTGTACATGCATTTACTTGAGCATGTGTGTGTCAGGCTCACAAGATCACTCTGTGCCAGTAACTTTGCACGGTTCAGATGTAGAGCAAGAGATGTGTAGACTGAATGGAAACCAACAGGAGGTACTATTGCTCAAACATTGCTGGATGCCTCTAATATTTGATGTGTTTTCTTGTGTGTGGTAATTTTGGCTTTAGACTTGTGTACAAACTCTGTTGGAGCTGTTATTTAAAACATATATATGTTATTATTAATGAACCGTGTCCTTCCTAAACTGTTTTAGCTATCTCTATGATCAGGTTGAGGCTGGAGAGTGAGGTCATACACACACTACACACACAGCAGTCCTTGGCCCAAGGAGTTTTCATGCTGTAAGATGAAGTGTAGTGGGTGAGCAGGACGTGTTTGCCAGGAAGCATGGGGATGGCAGATGGACACAGCGGCGATGATGAGGGATGCTCTGAGCTGTGTGTGTTGTAGGGCACTGATGATCAAAACTCTTCTTTGTTGTGGTGCCTGTACGAGGCTCTCAGCAGTCAGGGATTTGGTTTGCTCGGTCCAGCTCCTGCCTTGTTTAACTATTATTTCTTGATTATTTCTGTCTATATCCATCTGCTGCCTCTTTTCTGTAAGAGCTGCAAATTCCTTAGGGTTCAGACAGCTTTTTATTTTTATGTTTGTGAGTACCTCATTCAGCAGAGTCCTGGCCTAGGGTTAATACAAGTAGCTGTTAGCAGTAGCGTTTATACATGAAAATAAGGCAATTATTTACATGTTCTGATTATTTGCATTCCAGCATTCACTAAATCTCTGAAACTGATAAGTTGTTTAATAAACAATGCATGATTAAAATGATTATAATAACGGGCTTTACCACAAATAGCTTTATGCAGGATATGCAATTTTTTTGTGTGTGGTTGTTTATATATGCAACTGTAGTCGTCTGGCAGATTTTATCCTACAGCCTGCTAGATGTTCCTTTCCTAGGTGCTTATTCATATTTAATATACCTCACCCATACATTTGCATACATAAATATACACTTCTTTTTGACACCTGTTGGCATCCTTTAATTATATATTGACCCAGAGGCCGTTGACTCTGAGGTTTGGGCAGCCACAGCTGCACGTTATGTATTGTTCTTCTTTCCCAAGTCCTGAGCCTGTTTTTGCTGACCTGCCAGCTGAAATTTACCCTTCTGGCACAAAGCCACAGCTAAGTGCCTTTCAGCGAGTTCTCAGCTATAATCCTGAGCTGATTTCTGGGATGCAATTCACTGCTATGGTTATCATATCAAAAGGGAGTGATTTACATTTCCTGCACGTCTCGGTGTTGCCAGCCTCGGAATGCTGCAGAGGGAAAGTTAACACAATTTGATAAAATAACGAAAATGAGCCTGTGTACAGTGTTGCATCTCATGCCGTGGAGGAATTTGATGGAGACACAAAGTTGGCACTAAATACAAAATTAGGCTGTGTGCAGAGATTAATTTTGTTGGGCTTTTTTTTTGAGCTCAAGGGAGAAAATAGGAAGATTGTACCTAACGGCTGAATGTGTGGAGAGCTGTGCTCGCCTTTCTGTGCCTTTTCTCTTTATCTTGCTTTCTTATTGTGTTGCCCCTTCAGCCTCCCTCTTCTCTGTGTTCTCATCCAGAATAGTGTTTGCATAATGTTATCTTTGTTTTGATCTGACGTCCTCAGCCCTCTGCAGCTTCCTCTCTGAAATGGCAACGAACGCTCATGCCAGCATCATTTATACAAAGTGAAACTCTTTATGTTGAGATATTTTAAGCACGTCCATACTGGAAATGCCATAAGAACGGCAGGGCTGCAGTGTTTGCTGCTGATTCCTATTCAGCTGCCCGTATTTGTATGCAGAAGCAGACACGGCACAGGCCTTGCATTCATTTCCTGTATATCAATTACTTATCAGTAATATGCAAACCCAGTCAAGGAATTGGAGAGAAGTTGTAGCGCTGCTTGTGGCCATACCTCGTCTATCTAAAGATCCACAAAGCTTGGACAGGAGTGGTAAGGTCCCATTTCGGAGATTTTGTGGCTTAGGCTGCACACATTTGAGTCGAGAGGTAGAGGATTTAGCAGCTGTAGGTGGCTGAGCTGGTGATGTTACTCATCTCAGAAACAGATCCCTGCGGCCTTATCTAACTTCTGCTCTATTTCTTATTTTTATGATCATATCTTTTGGACATAATTGATGACTTTAAACTAAAGAGGGTAGATTTGGATTAGATGTTAGTAGGAAATTCTTTACTCAAAGGTTGGTGAGGCCCTGCCCAGAACTATGGGTGCCCCATCCCTGGAGGTGTTCAGGGCTGCTCCTCTACAGGGTTTCCTGTAGTCCTAGATCAGGTTAGTTTGGGCTATGAGCAAGCTACCAAAATTTACTATAAGGGTTATTCTGGACTGGGTGTTATTTCTTCACCATTCAGTATATCTTTTCTTTCCTGCACTGAACAGAGAAATATCTTTTTTTATGTCTGCATCTTAAGCAACTTTAGAAGATGTGAAGCTTTGCTTCGTTCCCTCTTAACTTTAGCAGGTCCTTTAAAAGTAGATCATAGAAGTTGGCTGCACGAGGAAAATACCACTGTGTCACCTTGATTAGTTTGTGTGCCTGACCTTCTCTTCCTCCTGACTTTGACTGCTGCTTCTTGTCATCTTTGATTTCATCATTTTCTTTTCTGCTTTTTCCCCTTTTCCTTTACTGTCTACGAAGATTTGCGCTGCCTGATACCTGAGCTCTTTGAATCTTAATGCAAGCGCCTTGGGAAGAGATTGCACTTACCCTTCAAATTGATACGTCTCTTTTAATGCATGATATCCAAAGAGAAGATGATTTCTAATTCTGGATCTTGGAAATTAAAACCAACGTGCTTATGTGTTGCTTTTCCCAGACACGACATAAACTTCATTAGAAGTAAAACCATAGTTTCGGTACTCTTCTCTTGTCTGGAATGCAGCTAGTAATTGCACTGCTCTGCATGAAAAGGGATGCTCTGCATCTTTCTTTCCATCTCTCTCACTTTTTCTTACGCTATTTTTTTAGAACTGATTTCCTTAGGGAGTTGTTAATGTTCAGGGCTTTTTTCCTTGACATTCTGGACGAACAATGATGTGACAACACAAGTGCATCTATTACTCTTCTGCTGGAAGCTGACTAAAGCAAAGGACTTGATGGATAATGGTCACATTTTCCAGCAGCACCTGATATATGTGTGAGAAGAATGTCTGAGTGACCTGCATATCAAACCAAACTATGTCATGCATTAAGTCTGAGTGCAGAACTAGGGAAGAAGAATGAACAGGTAGTCTTACATCATGAATTCCTTATTTTCTCCCCCTTCTCTCTGTCGGAAATCTGGTGCTGTGTGTTGCAGCTATGGAGGTGGTGGTATGGAAATCTCTATTCTCCTTCCTGGAGGGAGGAAGGCAAAGGGCGGCAGGTTTGTATCACACAGGGAGCTTTGAGGAAAGGAGACTGTACAACTGAAAACAGAGCATCACTTCACCTTTGGCTCCTGAGGAAAGCTGATTCTCCAGTGCCTTGAATAGTCAATTTACACCTGTGCAAATTGAATGTAAAGCAACACTGGCTGGAGCTTGTATTTTGTACTGTTGCGAGTGCCTAGAGTCTTCAGGGAGAGGGAAAGAGGGATCTGGAAGCTGTCAAGAGCTGGATGGCCGTCTGAGTGCCTTTCCCTGGTAGGTGAGGTGTGTTGGCTGGGGCACTGTGCATTCAGTGCTTTGCTGGGTGCTGCTGAACTTCTGCTGAAACTGATGCTGCTCTGCTTTTTATATTCCCCAGCAAACACTTGCTGGAGTTGATTTTGAACTCATGAGGGTGTGGGGAGTGAGGGGGATTACAGTGGGGAGAAGTGGGGTGGTCTTCTCTCCTTGTCCCCCAGTGCATTGCTCAGGTATGATCCCCTGACCCTGAATTATGTCTCCTTCCATTTTCTCTCACAGCAAGACCATGAAGCAAAAAGATCAAAGATTCAAATAGCTTTCCTGGAGCTGCAGATGAGAACTATAGGAGTGCTTTTGCCACAAGTGTAAGGAGGGTTGGACCGGCTGCATTTCGCATGGAAGAGAAGGGCTAAGGGAGGGGACGGATGGCAGTTCTGCGCTCAGCTCTGTCTTTCTCTTGTGCAGCACATCAGTGGTCTGTCATGGCCCAACTCCCCAAACCTTTGCTTTGCTGAACTGCTCTGGAATGTAACAAAATACATATTTTTATGACTTATTATATGGGCTTTTAGGCTCAGGCAATAACTTACCAGTGAGATTTCTGTGGCATAGCAAAGTCCATTTCATTCTTGACGTTGTAACAATCTGAGCTACAGACTCTGCATCAGGAGAAAACGGTGCTCCAAGCAGACCTTGAATGTTCAATTTCCACAGAGGATACACTCGTAAATGTTTGTGAACAAATGGGAAATTGCAATGTACCAACAGAAGAAAATAACAGAATGGAAAAACAGAACCCAGGTTGAGCACTTGTTTCTGGAACAAATTTTCTGTGAATAATTCAGTTGGCATCTCTGTGTTTTAGATTTTCCATCTTTCCAGCAGTGCTCCATCACCCTTACCTGGCATTTTGGGAGGAAGAATAATCTGCCAGGTGTGAGGCAGTCAGGGGCTACACCAGTGACCCCACACGTTCCTGTATTAGCTATGGCTGCACCAGAGAAATCAAAGTGCCCTCTGTCAGCACCATCTGTTGTCATACTTATTTTTAAGTTTGTATAAAACAGAGATGTCTGCACAACTTCATTTTCTCTGTCTAATGGAGATTATAACTATAATGTTTACTTGAACTAAAGCAGGGAGCTGTAGCTGTGACTAGGCTTTGCAAATCTGTGCGTAATTCCTTGCATGGTTTCAAACAACAACAACAGAATCACAGGAATATTTGGTGAAGAAATGATGATATCCCTGGTGCCTTATTATAGAACATTTTCCAGAGAAACTAGTGGCTGCAGTGAGGAGGTTGATAAACTTTCCCACTGTCACAGCATTCAAACCTAATTGCCCCCAGGTTTCTTGATTATCTCCAACACAGCTGTCACGTTGCCCCTTTGAAAAATTGAACTGACATCACATGCACAAACTTCAAAAGGTCTGTTTGCTGGAAACAGGCAAAATTATCATCAAGCAGTCTCCGGTGCATTAACCAAACTTGTTGGAATATTGCGTTGAATTGGGCCCCTGTTGCTTCTATATCACAAGATAAGAGATTATTCAGGTTTCTTGTCACACTTGTGCATTACCACACTATGGCTCCCGACAATATTTTCTGCTTGCTGCCTCCATTCATAAGTGTTACTCAGCAGTTACAGGTGGAACAGGGGCTCTGCTTTCCCAGGATGTAATCCTGTCTGTCACTGTAGGAAAGGTGTCAGCTGAGCCCTCCTATTGTGCCACCTGTAAAATGGAAGTGGTAATGCTGTCCTTTTCATATTACCCATGCTGAGTGCTTCATCCTGGAACAATGTACTGCTGCTGTTCCAAATGGGCCTATTTTTCAGGAAAAAGTAATGCTAGAATAGTGAAAATAGCTCATTTTTTGAACTTCTAACAGGTTTGAACTCTCTTCCCAAATAACTTAATATAATTTTCCCTTTAATTGGAGGTATTTCTAACCCATCTTGTTTCTTAGAATAGCCCGATGGATAAGGAGGATTTTCAAAATATGAATCATGCAGCTGCCTGTGGCCTTTGGTTGGAGTTCAGCAGCTGATTTCCCCTTGTGATTGTTTGGTTAATCTCCCATTGGCCTGATCTCGCAAGCAGACACATGCTGCACATGCAGACCCAGCGTGCTCCAGCACAGCACCAGCACAGCTTTACAACCCAGTGAACCATGCTGGGCTGATCAGGAACATTAGACATAAGCTTTTGTAATGGTCCAGGGAAATAATGTCTTGATTTTAATTCTTGTTGTCACCCTGTGCTCCATTGAGGGTTAAAAAGTGATTTTTACAATGGCCGAGATGGATGTGGAAAAGAACAAAACAAAGCAGTTAAATACTTGGGAAAAGCTGTAAAAGGCTGTGTGTTTGGTCAATTGCTTGCTGGGTTGTCCTGCTTCTAGCACTGGGAGGATATGGCTGTCAAGAGTGAGCACGATGCAGGGTTAGAGGTGGTTGCTGCAGGACTTTGGCCTCATTGCCTGGTCTGGGGGAATTTCCATCAGTGGAGGAGCACAGGACCTCCATCTCTGTGCTGGGATTTCCTGGGGCTTGGAACCACGATGACTCCTCCAGCTGACCTACCTGTATGGCAGCAGGGGGATGGATGAAGGTTTTTATCTTTTCTAGAGGAGTCTGAGACGGAATGAAAGAATTAGCAACACCCAAAGTGCACCATGCAGGTGCATATACAGCAGGGAGAGGGAAGGCACCACTACGAGCGTCGAACGCAACAGGATGACAGCTGGAGGACATGCATTAGCGTGATGAGAATCCTGTAAATGCAAATGCTTGCAAGTGAGAGTATATGGAAGTGTGTATGCGCTTGTAGCATCCTTGTTATCACATTACCTTGGATCTTTAGGGACAAAATAGCCACTCATGCATGGAGAGTAAACAGACACACAGTATGTATGAATAATGTGTGGTAGAGGGACTTGTGAATACAATTTCAATCTTTATTTAAAAACCTGCTGCTTAGGCAAATTATTGTAATTCCAGTGACGCTAACTAATCTGTCAGTAATTAGGATGGGAAATGGGAATATATTCCACAGAAATGATGTTGGTATTTCACTAGCCCAATTGTGCTGCAGTCTTCTTGAGGAATAAGCTGTCATTTGCCCAGAGTTTTTGGAAGGCTATAATTTAACTGATTAACAACAACAAAAATAAGTTAAGAAAAATCCCGTGGAGAACTCTGTATTGGGTTGAAAATGCTGAGTGTTATGTTTAGAATAATATAATTAGTAATGCTTCCACTGCTTTCACTCTATCTCATCTCAGTGTTGCTGATTATGTAAATAGTCAATAATTCCATCTTTTCTCAGTATTGGTGGCATCCTGAGAGCTCAGCCCTCCTCACGATGCAGCGAAGGCACATGGCATGGGATTTACCAGAGATGCTTTTGTTGCTCCCTTTGGAGAGCTCTTTAGCAAAGCACAGACGCAATCTTCCTGGATTTAAAAGAGAATGTTTATCAGACGATTTTCAATAGTCTGAACTGTGAATGAACTTCTGTGTGCTTGAGGTCGTATCTTTGGTACATGAAACACAATGGAGGAATCCACCGTTTTGAGAAGAAAAAAACGTTATTTGAATATATTTGACACTTAACAAATGCTGGCAGTGCTCTTAGCATTGGTTACATGATTAAAAATGATACGTAAGAATAACCCCATGTGCTTCTCATCAGAATAGCACTTTTCTCCTTAGGCTACTTAGAAGGACTTTAGGGAAGTGACTCAAATTGCACTCATGAAAAGATTGAGGACCTGCCCCTCCTCTGACATCCAGCACCAGGTGTGCCCCACATAGCCCAAAATATCGGCCTTGAAGTATATATACTTTAAATGTAAGTATACGTATGTATGTATTTGCCAGAACAACAAAGGAGTCTTAGGAGAAGTGGTTCAGAGGGAAAGGGCATGACTGTGAGACAAGGAGTGGAGTTCCCCATGCAGAGAGCACTAAACCTTGTCCCTTTGATCTGCCAGCCCTGTAGCTGTGATTGCCTTTGTATTTTTTTACTTTTTCTTTTTTTTCCCTTTAAATATACTCCTAACCATGCTGTAGGGATCAGCTCCTCTCTAGTAAAATGTGCTTCACAATGTCAGGTTCAGTATTCTGCACAGCAACTGGTAATCAAAGGATTTTGTTCCTTGACTTTGCTCCCTATGGGGAGTAGATTAAGATCACCAGACATATGTCACTTGTAGCCCAAAACGGATTTAAATATCTGTTTTGGAGGAGTAAGGCAGATACAGTTGCTGCTATGCATGGTGTGCCCCTATTGAAGCAGGTCATTGCCAATGAAAAATTTTCCCACTAACCTTTAAAAATGGTTTTTCTGTAATTCTAGTTCTGCTGAAGGGTAAAGCTGTGTACAGTAATTGAATCAGTGGTGCATGCAGACTGAAATTTTGCAGTTTGCAATGATGGGACTATAACGGATTGTCTGTTTTCCAGTCTCTCTTTTTCCCCCCTCTGGTGTCGTCTTTCTCTTTCTTTGATTTTCCTTCTTTTCTTATTTCTTGGTGTTGGAACTGATGTCTGAAAAGTTTGAGTTGTTCAGTGAGGAGAGCTGGAAGTGTCTTTAAGGCAAACCCAGTGTGTGCAGGTGATCCTGTGATCCTGCTGGCAGGAGAGATGGAGCTCTGAGAGATGGTTCTGGGGCTGCACGAACCCCTGGGATGGCAAAGCCAAGCCAAAAAAGTTTCTTTTTCAGCCATTCAGAGTGTAGCATGTTCAGGCAGCAACACACCACCACCAGTGTGTAAAGAGAAGCGGTGAGTCTGCCTGCACATAAATCACATGCAAGCATATGGCCATGCTGGCGGTGAGCACTGCAAATCAGCACAGCCCAGTGCAGGCGGTGGATTCATGGGTGGTGGTGCCTTCAGCAAGGACAAATTCTCCTGCTTTGCAAATCAGGAGTGGGAAGGTGCACAGCTGCTTCTTCCTGCTCAGATTTCAAAATCTTTTTTTTTTTTTTTAATGCCTGCAGTAACGTAGATGTTGTTCAGACTCTTGTTTTAAGATGCGCTCACTCCTGGTAAGATGCCTGATTACAACATCTTTCTCAGCAGCCCAAACTGTTTGATGGTTTTAGCTTTAATTTGGGAAAGTTTGCTGGTGTATACAAGATGAACCTGTAGCAGATGTTGGCTCAGTTGGGCTTCCCTTAGCCTAGGGTATGGGAATGTGTCCTAAATTTTTTTCAGCTTTAACATGAATTATTTCAGATGAGCTATTCCCCTTGCTAGGATATAGGAAAAACGTGCCATTGAATGTTGTTGTTGTTTCCTTTTTATTTTGACTCTTCTCTAATGCTTAACCAAATTTGCAAGGCAAAAAGCTCACCCTCAGCAGTGTTGTACCAGATCTGAACAGGTGAAACAGTTCCCAGGTAGCCCAGCTTTAAATCCCTATTTGTTCAGCAACTGATAAAACAATGTAAGCTGCTATCCAAATGCCAGATCAATTGAAGATGTTGGAACAAGAAACTGAGTTTCATCAGGGTTTATCTGGGTGAAATAAGATCCATGGCATGGATGACAATAGTGGCCTCAGAGCACAGCCTTGTGAGAAGGCTCTCCCCAGGAGTCTGCTTTTAGCAGAGCCATGACCAGAAAGCATGGCTTAGGATTGATAGAACAAAGCAACAAGTTTGTTCAACTTTTATCTTTTTGTTGTTGTTGTTTAAGGAAAAAAATGTTTTACTTTATAGGAAAAAGAAGATGGTGGTGGGAATAGAAAGTTTTAGGCCGGAAAAATCTAGTGTTGTAATCAAACAAATAACCCAGAAAACTCCTAAATGCTGACTGCTCGTGTGGAGGAAGGCAGAAAAAAATAGCAATTGGTTTTTTGTTCCCTACCGGTACCCAATGAATTGCATCTCTTGTGACATTTTGGCTTCTCAAAACCTTCACACCTTTCTGAAATCTTTCATCTCGGTGCTCTGAGAAATGCCCTACATCAGTTGTTCTCACCATCAGTGCTATTGCCACAGTGCTGTGTTGCACCAGCCTTAACAGGGTTGTCCTTTGCCAACACCACTAGTAAATGCCAGTGTTTTGACCATGAAGCCTTACTCAGGTCCTGAATTCAATTCACCTGTGAAAGACAAATTCAGCCAAGCGATCTGTGATTCCAGCGAGGTGTAGGGCTGAAACTTTTAGATCCAGATGAGTGGCTCATTTCATTAGTGAATATCTTTTATCTAAAAATAAATAAATAAGTCATTTCTCCTTTTGGTATTTCTGCCTCATATGCCTATGCCACAGCCTTTTTTCCTTGTAATTAATCAACCCATATCTCTCATGCAGCTCCACTTGTCAGCAGGGATTAAAGCCTGACAGTATTTAATCATCTTGTATTTCATAGAAGACTAACAATCTCCCTTTGCCTTCTCTTCCCTCCTTCCTCTTTTATTTCCCTGTCTTTTCTGGGTATGTAGCAGAGCATCTGCTCTGACTGTCTAAAGTTTTTATACAGCAAGTGATAGGTATAAAATCCTTTTCTTGGCTCTTTCCTTCAGTGACCCATGTAATTCCCTCATGAGATCATTTACTGTGACATTTTGGCTGTACTGTGACCTACCCTGTTAGCAGAGAGGTTCACCAAAAGCTGAGGCTGTCAGAGAATGTATTAAATCATATTTTACCTTTTTTTTTTTTCTTTTAGCAAATGCCCTAACACTGGGATTGAAGTGGATTGAATAACTAGACTAATTAGGATGTTTCGTGTTCCTTAACATATGTGATGGTCTTGGACACAAGACCAACACGAGGAATGGGATTATCCTCATTAATTTAAACATCTCACAGAAGTAAAGGTTCCAACTTTTGACCTCATCAAAGAGATCACCATCACAATCAACAGGCAGAAACAGATCCTTTCTTTAGGCACAGTGCTTCTATTTCAAGATATGCGTCCAAATGGATCGGATGACTCATATGCTAGAAAGGCTTCTTTGTCTCCATTGACTGTCAAGGATATTTAAGTCACTTGTCCAAATAGTGACACTTTCATTATAGATGTAAAGTGAGATGAACCCTGCACGATGTCCTTGCCCTGCCGTGCCATGAGATGGTTACTCATTGCTGCAACAATGCTGCTATGGTCATGTCCTTCTGGGCACAGAAAAGCTCACAGAACACCCAGCTGAGCACTGCGGAACCTGAGTGCACGTGGTTCTCTGCTCCAGGCAGAGAATATTCTTTCTTCTCCTTAAAGTGCCATTTTCACAGGACGTATGATTTGCTAACCATACAAACTTAAGTCAAAACAATCACTATCTTAATTTAATTAGATACCCTTTTAACCTAGATGATGGCAGATATTATAAGGCCTACAGATCGAAGAGATTGAATGTATTCCATTTCATTTGAATTGATGGGTTAACTGGTGTTGACCCCAGCTAGCTTCTGCCTGGGAGATAGCCAAGAAATCCCAAATACCATCAATGCCAACTGTGTTCTGCTTGTCTGGCTACCAAGCATAGCACTGAAATGCATTTGCTTCTTTCTGCTTTGCTGTCATTACAGTATTGATGGAGGAAAGTTGGAGGAGAGTGGGAAGGAAAGGAAGAGAACAGACTGAAAACAATGGGGGAAAAAAACCCAAATTATTGTAATGTTCTAGTAAGAATTCTTCCTGCGGAAGAAAGTCCTATTTATAATAGTGCTGCAGTGCTGAGGGGAGGTGTAGGAGGTAACAGTGCAAAAACTTTGGCAAGTGCTGCTGAACCCCAGAATTATTTATTTTTTTTAATTCAGTTCAGATGACTTCAACTTCACTGACTCTTGCCATAGAAGGCAGCGTGTTGTCTTTGGCCTCTTACAAAAACATAAATGTAGCCAAATGCTTCATCCATTTCCATAGCAGAACTTTAAAAAAAAAAAATAATAATAATAATAAAAAATCCACCCACAAACATAGTGGAAGAGTAGATGTTGTCCTTGGCTGACTGTACATAGTAGTACAATGATGAAAAGAATGAGCAAATCAAAACTTCTTGATCAATCAGATATCCTTCTGTTTTACTCTGACTGAACCTGAGTATGTTTCTGTTTTAAAGGAAACAGCAAAACCAGCAGGTTAAGGTGAAAGTTAGCCAAGGTACCAACTGAAGTGAAAAGCTGATGCTTTTTTTTAAGGAAAGGATTTTTTATGTTTAAACATCAGTTTATAAAATAAATAGTACGAGTAGTGCTTGCCAAGGGGAAAAAAAGAAAAGCTTGAAAGATGTAAAATAAAAATTAGGAAATGATAAATGCAGGCATCTCTTAATTAACAAAATGAATTCTTCAAGCAGAGTGAAAAAAGAAAGGTAACATCCGTTACTGAGGAAGGGGCATTGAGGCAGAGGACATTTGTCACCGCGGTTGACAATTAAATGAGTTTCCAATCAGAATAGGGAAAAGAAGGGAAAAATATGAGGGAAGAAAAAGAGGCAAGAAGAATTGAAGTAATGTGGAGCAGGCTTTTGCAAGCCTGTTAGTTGATTTAGGCTTTTTCTTAGCATATAAACATCCCTGAGATGAAGCTTGTTCTGCTTTCATTGCTGAGAGCAGTGATCTGGTGAAGCTGTTCAGTGCAGCACCAGCTGGGGACCAGGCAGAAAATGATTCAGCAACCACAAGGCTGGATGTGCTTGTGCCCTGACTGCTTCACAAAGACTGGGGATGAAGCAGTCAGAAGTTGAGCCACCGGTTTTCTCTGCTTGGATCATGAGGCCATGTGCAAATCCATGATCTGCTGAGTGAAACTGTGCAAAGCTTCAGGAACACAGTGGTCTCAGGTGTGGTTTTCAGAGTAGGTTTGGTATGGTATACCTTCTGACCAAATGTTCTTTTTGGGAGGAAAAGAAAAGCTTTGTTTTTGTCTCTTAACACTCCTTTCCTAGGAATCCTACAGAAGTTTTTCATGAACAGCAGCTCAATCCTGAGTTGAGTGTGATGGGAGGTGCCAGCTGGGCTCAAGCTTTCCGCCACTCAGTCTAACCATTATCTTGGCTGATAGTGGGAAACCTGAAACAGGCACAACACAGTGAAACTGTGTCCCAGACATAAGCAGTGGCACAGGGTGCACAGAGAAATGGTGGACGCCCCTTCCTTGCAGACATCTAAGGTCAGGATGGAGGGGCTCTGAGTACCTGGTGAAGCTGTGGGTGTCCCTGTAGGTTGCAGGGGAGTTGGACCAGATGGCCTTTAAGGGTTCCTTCCAACAAAATTTTGTGATTCTATGACACCACAGGCAGCACAGTGAGCTGCAGGTGGGAATGCTGACCCATGCTCTCCTCCTGTGCGCTCACACCTCAGGTTATCCGCTCCTCCATAGGAAGCAGTCCTTGGAAGTCTGTAGAGAGGGTACGGGAAATCAAGCAGTCACGCCGTGAGGCTTTTTCAGTTTCTAGAAACGTAGTCTGTCTTGGAAGATTTTATTGGGGCAGAAGCTGAAGGAAATTCATTCGAGATCAACATCAGTTATTTGAACATATTAGAGTTTACTTGTTAAGTTCTTGTTTTCTGAGTGCTTTTGTTGTTGTTTCTTTTTTTTTCCTAACGGTTTGTATGAATGAGCTGTTAATGATGCATTTGTTTGTCAAACTGTTTCAACTGGCAAAGTTTGGCAGAAATTGAATGCTTTGCAGGGTAAGTGGCTGTTCAGTCACAGGTCAAGTAGGGGTTTAAGCTCCAAAAGCTGAGTAATCTTGTATCAAACGCATTAGCCGTGGTTTTGACCTGGCTTTTAGCAGCGCTGTACCCGTGATTAGCGCTACAAAAGAGACAGGAAAGTAAAAATTGTGGTTTTACAAAAAGCGTTTAAGTTGGCTCAGCTCAATGCAGTTCGCTTTAAGCTGTTGGGGCTGCGCTCTTACAAACCTTACAAACTTTTCAGCACTATAAGCTATGAATTTGCCCCTGGTTTTGGGATTAACACAATTTTTGCTTGTGAAGCGCTAGAAAGGTTGATTTACTTAATATTTAGTCCATTTTTTCTCTTCTTTTATTCTGCCTATCATATTAGAAAGCAAACTTAGAAAAACACCCTCTAAAAAACAGTTGCTTCAGGCGTGTGAAACAGTAGGATATGTTCAGTCCTGTGGTCGATAAGTGCTCGGTATGGTTGCATTGTATGGGGAGGTGACACAGAAGGCAGCACCACTCGTGTTTCTCTGGTCTGAGAGCTCGAGAGAAAATGACAACTTCGGGATCTCTCCTATGTCAATTAACTCTGGGAAAAAAATAAATAAACCTATTTTTGCTAATTACACTGGAACAAGTTTCTTCTCTGCAGTACTCACCATAGGTACAGATTTTATTCTGCCCTTTCAATCATGTTTCTACATCATTTATTTCAAATTAGTGAGGCTTAGTAGGAGTCCAGAAATTTGCATCTGCTCCAGCATCAGGGCCAACATAGGTGATAACAGAGCAAAAGTGCAGATACTACTTAGAATACAGATGGTATTGCTCTCCTCACAATGCTAAATGACAGTACTGCCTCGTGGGAATGCCCTTAACTGCCCTTTACCATTAACTATGCAAACTGTATGCCAAGGCATGCAGTAAGAATGTGTTAATGTGGAAGCTGTTTAAATCTGGGGCAGTGGGGAGAGCGATTTCAGCTGCTATGAGTTGCTGTTGCTACCTGGAGCTGTGCTAGATTACACAAGCTAGTGATCTGCTTGCTGGCATTCTCTGTCATGCCATGAGCAGCCTGGAGAATCCTTTAATTATGCGTTCCTGTGCATTTCTGATACAGATTAACATGCTAGCTTAATCTTTCAGTTTCGTTTCAGAATTTGCTAGATGAAGTATCGCCTGCCTTCTTTGTATTAATGAAAAACCACACATAATCCCCATGTCCTAAGTACCTGTCCTGATTATCTACTACATTCATAAGCACTGCTTGCAAAATTATTTTGCCTAGTTAAAGTTTTATATTGTATTTCTTCTAATTGCCAGTGTTGCTATTTTAAAACCTGCCAGCCCATTGGTGGATGTTCTTCTGTAATCTTCTGTGCTGTTTCCTACCAAGAGCCAGGTTGCCTGTTTCACAAACCCATTACGTGTTTCTGCAGAGAAAGAACCGTTTGCTGGGGCTGGCCCGTGCTTCCATATGGTGCACATTAATCACAATTTAGCTATGTAAACAAGAACTTGTGTTTTATGCTGCATGCAGTGGCCCAGCTTAGGAATGAATGAAAGATTTCATTTTAGTCATATATGCACACCTGAGACTCTGAAAACAATGTAATGTGGTTCTCTGTTGTTTAGAGTACATCAGTTTGCTAATTAAAAGTCTGCTCTCACAGTTGATGATGGTTATTTTTTATAAAGCCTGGAATGCTATTAAGCATGTTGGGAATGGTGGTTTGTGGTTTATTGTTTTTTAGATTGTTTCCTGCCTATTTTGTCCGTGATTTCTTTGTGTTGAAGAGTTAGTCTTTGGATTTTTGGTTATGGTTTCCATAGAGTACATCTGCAAGCATTGTTTATTGTTGAAATGTTCTCAATTGTATGTTTTTTGAACAGCTTGAATGTAATAGCTGTTTTATGCTTGAAATAAACAAGGAGAGAAAAAAAGCCAAGGACCATGAATCAACTAAAGGAAAATACATATAACGGAATTCCAGCGAGAAATAGCTAACAAAACTGAACTGTAACTTCCAACCCAGAAGCTTCAAGTCATTCCTTTTGTCCTTATATATGTTCCTGTTATTGTTTTGCTTTGATTAATGTGTACATCAGGGATTCTGTCATGCATGCCAAGCTAGGAGCTATCAATAGAGTCCTTAAAATAAGACAGAAGAATCATAGCCTGTCTCAAATATTCAGCTGTCTTTTTTATTTTCTGCAGTATCACAAATAGATAAACTGGAGAAGATTGCTCGAGCCTAAGTTAACCAGAATCGAGGAAAGCTGAGCCTTAATATAGATAGAAAGAGCATCTGGTGTTACACAATCAAAGACTTAATACTAGTATAGCAATGAAGCTATAGAAGCTAGGAGGAGGCTTTCTGAGGGAACTGACTACCTTACGGCTGCTGTTAGCATTTCCTTCAGCATCTTCTGTGCCCCGCTGCACACGTTGTGAGCTGAGATGGTAATGCCCTTGCTTTGGTCAAGCATAACTGCAGCCTTCAGCATGCAGCCTGTGTTTCTTAAAGCACGTATTGGCCAAGTTCTTGGCTCTGAAGTCAGAGCAAAAATAGGTAAGGCTCTGTGCTGTCGTTCTGGATTAATAATGATGTGAAGTACAAGGTGCCCCCGATGATTACTGATGCTGTTGGTGTAGAGGTAGCACCAGAAGGTCCATCCCTGGACGTGAGGCAGCAAGGAGAGTCCCAGCACACCAAGATGACAGAAGAGTGCAGTTGTGAGGAAGGGAGAATGCCATAATATGTGGTACAATGATTTAACAGCTAACTGTAAATGAAGAACAATGTAAGAATTCTACACGTATGAATACATACCAGCTGAAGAAGCTGTCTGCACTGGTAACTTTTATACAATTTGCTGTACAAGCACACAAGAAACATTGTTTTGATCAATAGTTTTTATGGCAAAATCCATAAAACAAAGCAATCCTTTTATACAACTCAGATGAAGTAATTTAGACTACAAGTCCTGACACAACTTCTGCTAAGCCTGTCTGGAGGGTGATGCTCTAACATGCAAAGTAGAGTTGTTTTCCATTGACATTTAAATATAATTATAGGAGTAGATGGTTGAGAGCCCAAAATAAAATGAGAGCCACAAGTGACAGAGAAAGTTGCTGGCAGAAGAGCTGATGGGAAGGACTGCAATGATTGCAAATGAGCCCCGTTCTGGAGGCAATGTGATTAGTGTTTTCCAAGAGCAAAGTGCAGTGCAGAACTCGAAGGAAGGCTGGAGTAGGGGGAATCCCACAATTCCTCCGGTTTTATCTAATAAGAACTTTATCATTTTCAATTTTTTTTTTTTCAGCCTTGTGCTGGGGGTGTTTGAGAGTTATTATGAGATTTGAAAGAATGCTGAGTTTTTGATGTTGTCACGACAGAAAGTGCTTTATAAATGTCAGAGTTGGCGTGTGGAAATCTGGGACGCCGCTCAGCTGCTCCGCTTGCGAGTTCTCTGCTAATGAGGCCACAGGAGAGCAGAAGCAGAGCCCTGTGCCTCACACACCTTCCAGAATGGGAGGAAATGCCTCATGTTGAACGGCAAACAAATTGCCAGCCTTAAAGTATGTTCTTGTTTGCGCTCCTCTCGTGTTTGGGAACGTTTGTGTGGCGGAGGTTTTTGTAGCGTAGTTGTAAGGTTTGACCTTTCTGACCCAATTCTTAGGGTGTGGGTGATGAGTGTATGGCTTGTTGGGTTAAGGGCCGTGAGTTGGGACCTATCTGCTTCATCCAGACCTCATCAGATAAAGCTGGGCAAGGGATCTGGAAGGGTTGTGTGAAGAACGTCACTGTGTTAAATGGATTGTTAGCTTAGGGAAGGTTTTCAATCCAAGCTTAGACAAGTAAGCAACATTCTCACATCATCAGACACCAGAAAGGTCAAGTTTGTAAAGTTAGATGTAGTGCAGTAAATTTCTCTTGACAACTTCTCTGAGGATTTATACATATGTACAACTTTCAAAATTCTTACCAAGGAATATGGTTATTTGAGAACTGTGATTAGATACGTTCACAGTCTACCTAAGAGGAATGGAAAATTAGTTATAGGAGATCCTGTCGACTATCATTCGCTCCCCTGAGTGACTGATTTGTGTTGGAGTCTGGTAAGGCTAGTTTGTGGAAGCGCTGAGCAAGGACACTAACTTCTTCCTGCTTTAGGACTGCAGTGCATTGATGTTTAGTTTCAAAGTTCTGTGTTGGAAAGAAGAAAGAACAAGCAGTGTCCTGGGTCAGCAGTGCACCGAGCCCAAGTCTTAGCAGACAACTCATTTCGCTGTGTAACATGTGCTGCTTGGAGTCCTTAGGGAGCTGAGGGAGAAGAATGGGGTTCAGTTGCTCTCTTACATTTCTTGTGGTAAAGGAGCATATGAGCAGTGATTTGGAAGTTGTTTTCACTGCAAAACAGATCTTTGATCCAGAAGCGATAAATAGTTAAAGAGCAGGCAGCAAAGAATGAAATATTACAGGAACTCATGTTAAAACAAAACGTGAGATTTCTGTTGGGAATTTTCCGCGGCTTTTCAGAAACAGAATCTCAAATACATCAAATATTTGCGGCGTGATATTTTTAACAATTACAAGACTAAATATGTGCAATTACCAACAGTAGGACTTCTGTCAGGAATGACTGCGCTGAGCTTAATGTACTCAGCCTTGTAATTGTTTTTTTATTAATCTTACTGTGCCAATGACAGGTTTTTTTTTCTTTTTTTTTTTTTTTTTCTGCACAGATTTTGTTTTATTTCAACCGCAAATCATATGTTAGGACAGTTTTGTTCTGCAACATCTCTGACTTCCTAGCAAACCAGTTCACACCCAATTATTTTAATACTGCTAGACTATCAACAGTTGAGACAAAAAGTGTTCCTTGTGCTGTTTTGATAAGGTCTAATAAAACTAAATCACAAAACATTGCTCTGTTTGGAAATGGAATCAAAAAGATCAGTCTACTGTAAGATTACTCAGATAGAGAAAGCTCTTCCTGCCTTCTGAAGATTTTGGTGGCTTCCAGTTGTATTTAGGGCACCTGGAACTTTTGTCTTAAAGGCTATTTTCAACAGTGGTTCCCAAAGCTCTTTCGCATGTAGGAGATAGGAAAGTAAATTTGAATTTAGAGTTAGATATAAAATTAATTACCTGTGCAATATAATCAAGTTTTATTATAGCTGCCAGTGACAAATGAAGTTGGTGTCTGTAAGTTCTTAGTCTGTTTGGGCTGCACATGATTATAAGGGCTACTTTTGCAGATAGGGTGGTTTTGATTTTTTTGTTTTAATTCATTCAAGATATTTCCTATTTCATTCTGACACTTTTAATATGAAACTTGCCAGATCTTATGAAGGGCTTGATAAATGGTTACCTATGGAATGTTAACGGACATTGTGCCATGTTTGTGTTGTGCTGAAAAGTGCCTTTCAGCCTCTTGTGCCTGTCCCTCCAGCAGGTGATGCTGCTTGTAGAGCACTACTACAGACAGTATGGAGTAAAGGTTTTGCCAGCAGTTAAATATAATCCTCTGGTCTGCACTTTCTTTGGAAATTCTGTGGGATTCCATGAGGCAAATCAGGTTGATCACTATTTACTATGGAGCATTTCCTTTGTGGCACAGATTAATGGGCATTTCAGCATGATACAGCACTTAAAGTTAGCTGTCTAATGATCTGCATAATCTCATGTATACACTTCTAGTAGAGATGCGGCTATACAGCTTTAGCTTGATTTATGAAATATATAATACAATGCTGCTTCTGTTCTCAGTCTCTTGAAAAAAAAAAAAAGAAGGAAAAAAAAATAAAAATGATGAGGAGTCAAATTCATGGTGATTAAAAACTGCTTGTGGAATCTGAAGTAAGAAGAAAGATTGTTGGACGTGCCCTGTGGGCTATGCTTCAGAATTTAGGAAAGGTCTGGCATATTGTCTTTCATGCTATGTGTCAGGCCTTTGACATTACTTCTTTATGTCTCCTGGCAAATATTTCACCTTCAAGAAGGCTTGTATGTCTAGGGGGGAAAAAAAGGGAAAAAGACAATTGCAGTGACATAGGTTGAACTAATGGAAACCAAGGTTTAGAGAAGGCATAGAAGTGTATTTGTTCTTCCCACGTGTTAGTGATTGCTGCCTGGCCAATGGCCAGTCAGATAAATATAGCAGAAATATTTAGTGGGTTTCCCAAGTGACATCCCTGGGTTTGTGCCCACCACTTGCACACCAGGCACGGTGTGGATTCCAACTCGTGTCACTTATGACCAGGGCAGTGCAAGAACCCAGCTTGCCTACTGCTGCTCCCCATGGAAATCTTGGAGATTCCAAGAAATCCGTGGTTGCAGACTGATAACCTGAGGACTACAAACTCCTTCCTGCTGCTTCGTGTGGAAATGCAGCTGATCTGCACTAAACCATACCTGTCCTTGTCTGTAGGAATTTGAACCTTGCCCCTCTGGTCTCCTCGTAGGTTGCTTTTGAAACAGGTGGCTTTGCACAGTAACTTGCTGGGTGAGTGTTCTCTGCTGCCTGCCTTTCCTTTAGCTTTCAGATAGGGAAGCATGCTTCCTTGGAGCACAGGTGCTGAAGTTACCCACCTTCCTCCGACTGCTCCCTGTGTGCCTTGTTTGTGGATGGAGGAATTTGCATCTGCACAGATAAATACAGATTAATGTGCTTGATCCATGAATGGAGATGTTTTCACAAGACCAGCTTTTATCACCAGAATCTGTTATATTCAGGTACACTGACGTGATGTGCTTTGCTGAGTCTTTAAGAGGTGGTTTGTCCAGCTGGGCTTTTTTAAATTACTATGTCTCACTTTTGGCAAAGTAGAAATTTTCCTATCAGAGAAAAATGAGTCTCATGGTCTCATTTTGAGTCCTGAAACACAAGTATTGATTTCATAGTGATAAGTGTCGGACTTGAGTGATTTCTGCAAATGCTGACTTTATTCTTTAATTGTTAACAGACTAAATTTTTTAAAGCAAAGGAAGGCGGTGTGTTTTGACTGGTTATGCTCAGTGGTGGCATCTGCTTCCAGGAGGCAGGAGGAAATTCCCTGATATTCTGGGTAATATTTAGGTGGTACCCGTTAGTAACTGATTGTCATTGGCATGGAAGTGGAAGACTCTCAGCTGTTAGCACCTGGATATAAAAGTCTCCAAGAAACACATACTGCAATTTTTCTAAGTTGTAGTTCTGTCCCCACAGTGTGTATTTCTGTGTGAATTATAATCAAAACGTCGGAATTGGCCGGTACTTTGCTGCTTTCCATTGACAGCTTTCGGCTTTTTGGGAAATATTTCAGCTTCTCACATACCGTAGCTGTCAGCGTGATTCAGAGCCTTTGGAAAGAGAGCTTCCACTTTTATTTGTTATTTGCTTAGCAGAGCTTTGACTTTATGGCTGTGTGTTTCAGAATCTCTTATGCCAGGGAATCATTTATATTTCAGAGATAGGGGAAGGCACCTTGGAGCTTGCTACATGTCTTGATTGTTTTTTAACCTTAGCCCAGTGTGATACTCTCTCTATAGAATATTCTCACGTATCCCTGCAGGGAAGAATAAAGGCAACACAGTTGCTTGGCATTAATACTGTAAATCAGAAGTACATAATGACAAGTCTGAGAAATATACTAAAAATAATAATAAGACAGGATTGTTTTTGAACAGTAAATGCTATTAAGCTTTGCTTTGAAATCTGACATCCATCTAAAATCTATACCCACTACCCCACAGTTACGTGTTGGGGTTTATTGCATGTTTTGTGCTTCAGAGGAATTGGCTTGACTTTGTGTGCCAATCCTCCCTGGAAGAATTCCTGCATCAGACTATGGCAAAATCTTTCTGAGAACCCCTTGAGGAATATTGTGAAACACGTGCCCCAGGTGCATTCCTTTCCCTGGAAGAAAAGGAGAACTTGGGAGGGAAGGTGGTTCTTTGGGATGTAACTGCAAGCAGGAGGGCTGCATGCTCACAAGGGGAGAAGACTTGAAGCAGTCCGGGCTTCTTCTCAAGCGTGGCTTACCTGACACAAATTTGGTTTTAAAGTGATTGAGGCAAGGATTTCTGGAGGAAAGCTTAGCAGATGGTCATTTCAAGTATTTTGGAAGCCCTGTGTACATTCCTTCTCCTGGTTTCCTTGCAAGGATATTTCATGGGGTCCATTTCACCTCTGCAGGTAGAAAAGTATTTCAGAGATGGAATATTTTCCCCTTCCCTGCTGATCAGGCTGCTCATCTGAGCCTGTGCTATGTTGGTGGGAGCAGGGTGCTGGGCTCCTACTCTGGGGGCTGGAGGAGTGGGGCAGGCGGAGTCCCCTGGCGATGGAGGCATCAGGGCTGCCAGCTGTAGGATGTTGGACAGCATGCACTGTTATACCGTAAGGTAGCACTTGTCTTGTGACAGAGTTAATGGTACACGTTTCACATATCCATTCACGGACTCAGAGGAAAAAAATGTTTGCTTTTAAATCCTTCTAAAATTTTGGAATCAAGGAGATACGTGGAATTACCTCTTAAAACTTTAAGGGCAAATCATACATGGAATCAAAAGGGCCCTTCAATCACTGTAATGGTGACTGGATGTTTGATTTGAAGGACTGTGGCTTTCTCCTAACTCTGCTGCGCAATGTGAAAGCAGCCCAAAGCAACGTATTCACTGCAGCTCTAATAAAGGCATCACATGGTCCTGCTGTGTTGCAATGGCCCCAGGGAAACGTGATGCACAAACAGATACAGAACTTGGTATGGGCAGTGGCTGATGGTTGCCTCTGGCATTTTGGCAGCCAGAAAAGTACAGAATTGGAGATAAGATCTGCTACAAAATCCTGCAATAACTATGCTGGGTTTGGATGAAGCCATGTGGGCAGACCAAATGTGGGGGGGTTTGGTCTGCTGGCTGTGTTTTATATCTAGGTGGGAAGTTACACGTATAAATAAATCATTTTGTTTTTTTCCTCTTTGGCATGAATGCTGAAGAGCTGTGAGACCATGGCCATTTTGAGACAGAACAGGCAAAAATAGGATTAATCACATGTTGAAAATGTTAACAACATAATATGGTCCTTGTAAATCAATGTTAAATAAAGTGATACGCTTCAGATTACCCTGGAAGGAAAACTGTCCCAGGAAACCTGAATTGTTGGCTGATTTCACCGTGATACTGATCAGCTTGCTCTTTCAAATTACTGTGCGTGGAATGACTGCCTAAAAACACTTCTTAAGTATGCATTTGTCCAATTTGACAACTGGCTTCTGGGCCTGGTGGACTGAAACCTGGAAGCATGGTTGGCTCTGTGGGGCCTACAGGTTCAATGTGCGGCTCCAGGCTGTGGGAGGGGTGCTGGGGGTGCAGAGCCTGCACAGCCTGGGTAAATCCTGCCTTTTGGAAGCTAAACTGCTTAGTTTCCAAGTGAATGTAATTTCCTCTCGAAAATTGGGTAGAAAATGGCAAGTATTCAGGAGCTTTCACCCATGCAGCAGGAAAGGGGCTGACAGCAGCTCATGGCATGGAGGCTATAATTGCCATCCAGAGCTGATGGTTCATAGACATCTCTCTTGCCATTCGCTTTTCCTCAGCAGATCCTGGATGTCCTGTTGACAACTGAAGCCCAGCAGCTCTAAAACTGAGCCCTTTATCTATCCTTCAAAATTCTGCCAGCCTCCTCCTCCTCCCATTAATGTTGACAGCTCCGCTGCCGCCCTGTGTCCCACAGGCTTATAGCAGTGTTGTCACTTCTCACTCCTCCATCTGCAAGGTTTTCTGAAATCCTTTTGCTTTTCTCTGTGCAGCATCTCTGGAATGTGTCTTCTCAGCATTGCCTTCATGATTTTTCTCACTTTTTGCATTGTCCCTCCATGAGCGAACTCAGAAGGATCTGTGCAATGTGCACTGCTCTTCTTATTCCATGTTCTTACCCTTGCAAATATTTAGCATGGTCTGGGGGAGAAAAGACCAGAAAGGGAATGGGAAACAGAATTAGACTGAGAGAACCACAATATTCCTGTTGCTATGGCTGTAGGAATGCAGGGCTTCATATTACTCTACACATGAGATGTCTTGTGTTCTTCATGCTTTTCTTCTGTGATGGATGCTGCTAAATATTTTAGCATAGTGTAGGAGATGGGCAAGTTAAAAGCAACTTGTTTCACTGAACTGTACCAAAGTACATTACTGCCTGTGTAAAGTTACCTCACTGGGTCTGCATAAATAGATTAATTAGTCTTAAATATGCTTTTTTTAAAAAATCAACCAACCAACACCCATTCCACCCATTTAAGAGCATTTCTGCCCCCAGCTAAACACAGAAAGTTAAATATCCATACTATATTCAAATTCCACCTTATTCCTTCAGCATTATGCCACCACGTTTATGTCAAGGATTTCCCAGAGAGAAATATGCAGTTGTGTTCAGCATAACGTATGCAGAGGAAATGCAGTGCTTCTGGCATGTGTTTATTTGCAACTCTTGGTCAACCGTAATTTGCACAATGGCAACCATATTACCCTTCACATGGGTTTTCATTAGGTACCAGGTGTTGTTTATTTAGAAGTACCTAATTACTATTTTTTTCTCAGTTAAAAGAGAAACAAAGAAATTGGATCGTTGTGTAGCATAGGGTTGCCAGGGTAACGGTAGCAAAATATAGCAAATCAACAGTGAGATCTGCAAGAATGGATACAGACTATGCCCAGAGGCTATGGAAGGCACCAAAACATGTTTCAGGCTTTATCAGGAATGAGGCAAGCATTTGCACAGCCCTGAGTTTCTGCCTTCTCGATGAACTGCCATAAAGTGGCATAATTAAAAGTTACATTCTGTTTGAGCCTTTTCTAAGTCTCGGTAATCAAACAACATAATCGGGATGAATTATTGCATTTGTATTCTGCCATCCGCTGAGAAAGATGTATTGCTTGGCTTCTAGCCGTACCATGATTTATTAGGTCTGGTTTCAGAGATTGGCACAAGGAATGAGTCAGATTTCCGAGGGACCTGTTGAATATGCACAGTGCTACCTGTATGATGACTCCTTTTTTATTTTTGTATGCTTAGATTGTTTAAGAACAACTCCCAGGCTGGCTTTTAAATCTGATTGAAACATTTGGGCAAGATGAAGGTTAAGCCAAGGGAAAGTGGAATGGGACACAGATAGGTGCTACGAATGGAACCGCAGGGTTAAGGACAAGGCAGGGCTGAGCTGCTAAGTGTCTGGTACACAGAAGTGGGAACAGCGTTTCTGTTCAGCATAACGTATGCAGAGGAAATGCAGAGGTATCAAAATCAATCCCTGAAGCACGGAGTGGCCAGCTGATTGCAAATAATGGAGCTAGGAAATGATTTCTATGCAGGAACATGCTAGTTAACTGTAAAACTACTTTCCTGACCAGTTTCAGTGCACAGCTGGGATGCAGTGGCCATAAACTATTTACCTTGGTACAGATGTAAGTTTCATTCAAAACAGAGCATCGGAAATAGAAATCTGTAGGCAATGTTTTGCTGTAAAAATTATGCCTGTAAGGGAAAAGTCAAGGTGTTCTGAGTCTAGCAGGCTGCTAAAGCATCAGTCCTACTCCAGCCTTCTGGAAGACACACTGTGACATGCACTGACATTTGTCAGTACTCAGAAATTACCAGAAGGATGTAGACTATGTTCTATGTACTTTTTAGTGTATTTGTGATATTCAAATTCAGTTTGAAACAAGCCATTGAAAACAATCAGAAAACACACTGCAACTGTTGGAAATGTATGGGAGTGACAGTCTGCAGCAGGAATGCAAACTCTTGGCAAAGTTAACTCGGTGCCAGGCTGTGACTGATGTTTTGTGCTTGCCAGTCGCTTGAGCAAAGGTTGCTTTTCCACTAAGGTCTGCCTGGGTCTCGCAGAGGGATTATTGGGTCTGAATTTCCCATTGAGACTGCTTGCTATTCAAAGCTGTCTGCAGGGCTAAATTCATATGCTAGTACTTCAAACAGTACATCAGATCCATGGAGTTGGGGCCTCTGGAGAGAGCAGGGAGTTTCGGAGGAGGAGTGAGGGCTCTCACCAGGATCCTTCATCACATCTGGGTGCCACCAAGCCATGAGCTGCAGAGCAAACTTCATGTGCTCACCTCTGGGGCTGTGATTTATTTGCCCGCAGGTATTTATGAATTGCCTGAAATCACCTCACCTGAGTGTTCCCTGTTCATACTGTGGCCATTTGCATCTCTTGCCAGCACTTCAAACACTGGGACTTGGCAAGCACAGCCCACTTCTTCCAATGGAGGCCTGAAAGGCAAAAGGTTTTTTTTTTTTTTTTGAAACTAACAGGAGCCTCTGAATTTTCATTTAAACTCATAACTGACACCTGGGTTTTGACAGATGGGTAATGGAAGATCAAGACAAACGCTGGTAGGAGTCCTGGAGATGTGCTTCTATTAGCATTTGCTCTGAGCACATTTTGAAGGGAGCATTGGACTAACAATTTAATGTCTGCTAGTCAGCTCACACCAGAGAGCTCTGCCAGTGAAGGTGAAATGCCTGACTTAAAATTCATGAGACTGGGGACTGGTGATAGCATAAAGGCAAAGGGAGGAGCCAAAAAGATGAGCGATAGCTTTGGGGAGAGGAAATGCCAGCTCAGTGCCCCACACCAGGGAGAGAATAGAACTGAAAAGACATCCAGTCAGAGTTCACAGACGTGGGTAGAGGTCAGTCATCCCATTTCCTGGAGCGTGAGTTGGAAAAAATACCTGTACTGGGGACTGATGGGTGTTGTAAATAGCTACAGATGTGTGGGGATATGGTGGAAGAAGTAAGACATTTCTTGCAGTGACTGTTGCAGTTGTCAATGGATTGTAGTACTGAATAATGCAGATAAGCTTCTTATACCACCCCTGGATGGCAGCTTAGTTGCACCCCTGCTTACGCTGGGTCTGGCTTAACAGATTCTCTAACATAATACTTTTACAAGGGCTCAGAGTGTGGTATTACAGCATGCTCTGGTAGCCCTTCTTCTGTAAGTAATGAAGTGGCAATGAAGTCAGAGGATTGTCTTTGGGGAGGGAATCACGCCGTAAAACCAGCTCTGCTCTTCTACTGAATTTCATTGTGTTTGCCCTCCGCAGTGCCGAGCTGTCTCACGAGCTGCTGCAGTCTGGTCCTAAGCAAGCCAAGTTATTCCTCTTGGTGCCAATCTGTGTGTATCACTGATAACATAAATCTCCTTGTGGCACAGCGATCTGTGCCCAGGTATGTGTGAGGGAGTGAGGCAGGAGATTTATACCATCTCCTATCCTCCTTTTTCCCTTGACAAACTTGCATTACCTGATCTCCACAGGAAACTGAAAGGAAAAGGCTGTCCTGGACAGAGGGACTGTGCTAAATTCTACGTTCCTCTTTTCTAAAACCTGCCAGAGACCTGTCAGCAAACCCTTAGAAAATGAAGGGCTGCTTCACATGCTGCTGGCTCCTGCTGCACACAGTGTAACACAGCTGCTGTCCCCTGGGCCGGCATCCCCTGCTACACTGTGGTACGAGGTTTGATAGGAGGTAGGGAGGAACATGGAAGAATCATGGGGTCTTCAGTGCACGGAGGTTTTCAAGAAAAGTGTGGATGTGGCACTGAAGGCTGTGGTTGGCGGGCATGGGTTGATGGTTGGACTGGATGATCCTAGTGGCCTTCTCCAGCCTTTATGATTCTGTGCTTGCCTGTTATCCTGAATGAGAGCACCTCAGCTGCATGCCATGCTATCCCTTTTTCAGCATGCTTTTGTACCTCTAAGAGAATCCAAAGCAAGAACAAGATGAACTGCAATAATTTTGCAAAAGACAAATGCTTTTCATTTCAGTTCTCACTCAGTGTTCCCTGACAGTTATGAGTGCATTTTCTAACAGGGTGTCTGTCATAAACTGATAGATCAGCACATGGAAACCTTCACGCCCTGGGTGAAGTGTGGGTGGTCACAGGGTCACCTCTTTGAGGCTATCAGCATAACTCATAGCCACTGCCATCAACAGATTAATTGCCCTCTTATTGATTCTAAATTGACTTCCTTAATTAAGGAGAGTGCCACTTGGTTGCATGATTGGTTTTGCTAATTTCAAGTTATTAAAACAAAAGCTGGGAAGTGAAATCCTTTGCCACGTATAGACCCTTCTTTGGGAGATGCTCTGATGCATTCAGCAGACTTCATTGCCTACAGTTGAAATTTCCCTGTGCAGTTTAGGTTAATTAGCATGATCATTCTGGTAATAAATGAAGCGAGGACTGGGGACTCAGGGCTCTTGGGGCTACAGAGGCAAAGAGGGGCTGTGTGAGATGCTGGGATAGAAATGCTCTACCAGCGAGCTGATGTAACTGGCAGCGTGGAGAAAAATGTTCCCTTCTCACATGCCTTGTCATTACGTTAAGTGCTCTGGAGACAGTGCTTTTGTACTTCTGCAGACATTAGATCCTGTGTGTTTCACAGGCTGTGACAGTACTGTTTTCAAATGTTTTAAGCATTGATTGTACTTAGGGTGACGTACCCCGCATGGAGATAATGCTGGTACTGGCAAGAAGGGGCTGAAGCATTTTTTCTGCAGTAATAGACTTCAGTCCTTCCCTTGGACTGTGCTTCTCTGTGGGTGCTCAGACCACAGAGGTCACAGGGATTTGGGGAGGGGGAATTAATTAAAATTAAATCTAAAATTAAAATTAATTTGTGTAGTTATAATTATGCTGTTTTGGTAAAAGGTCATTTGCTGCTTTAATGGTTTAAATTGTAGTAGGTTATGGAAACCATGGGTTGGGTGTCAAGTGAATGCAGATCATTGTAGTTCCATTGAACTCCAAACAGAACCCAGCTCAGCAGATACTGCTGTTCTTTCCTGTATTCTATTACAAAGTTCAACCTTCCCTGCTCAAAAACAGAACATAAAATGACAAAGAAGTCAATGCTCTGGGGTCAGCACCTCAACTATGTTCTTTACTATAGGGTATCTTCTTTCCTCCTTCCTCCAGCAAATTTCATTTTATCAGCAGAATTCTGAAATGGAAGATCTTCTAATTGAAAGTGCTGATGAGAGATGCTCAAGGCACTTCAGGAAGTTGCCCTTCAGCTGTCCCACATCTTTGTCTGAACCATGCCAGCTCCCTCAGCACAGCATCTGCATGCCATGGTTCTGCTTCCTGTCCTGGTGGACACTGTGAGGTGCCAGGACTGCGAGCATTAAATATTGCATAATGGAGAACGAATGTGAAATCAGGCCAGGTCCTACTTGTAGCTTTTCAAGGCTTCTCCGTCCCTCTTTCAGAATTTGGACGTACATCTTACAGAAGTCCATGTTGAAATGTTTTGTTTTCTGAAGATGTCTTGAAGCGAGCGCAACATAATCCATCCATGCTACAGTACGTTCTGCACTGCAGTGATGGCACTGCTCTTTCCAGAGCAGCATCTTCCAAAGGAAACCCAAGTCTGATCTATATTAGGGCTGGGCTGCTGAAGAGTAAACCACAGAAAAATGCAACAAGAAACCTCAAGAGGGAAAAAAACATCCCAGCTAGGCTGTATAGCTGGCTGTGAAAAGGACTGTGTTCTCCATATGTATAGTTTTTTATTAATGTGACTGTACCAAACACAAGTGAATGTCATTACCTGGTTGAAGTGTAAGGAAAGAGACCTTTGTACCTATCAGGTATAGCACAGTGAGCATGTGTCTTTTTCTTTCCCTCCTGTTTGAGCCATAAAAGACTTCAATAGCTGTCAGCCAAAGCTGATGCCTTTAGGTTAAACAAGAGAAGTTCATGCTTTTAGACTTTTGTTGCATAAATTATTGAGTTGCTTCAATAAATCCATGTGAATTCAGTAAGATGCTTAAGTATGGCTTTGTCATAAGACACGTTAATAAGCCTTAAGCGTGCAGTTCATAAAGCAGACGTGGATTTACAGGTCAAGGTTAAAGGATCTTTTCCCTCTTCCCTGTTAGGATGTTTGAAAATGTTTTGCAGATAAATGCCCCTTTCTCAGACCCATGACACAGACATGCAGGTTGGCTGGGCTGAGCTCTGCCCAGGACTGGCTGCCATTTGGCCATATGGAGCACCTTTCAACTTGATTCTCTCATGAAAGGGTTATTCCTGGAGGTTCTGAGATATGAAATGCATGAGAACCATCGCACCAATCAGGCTCACGTCCAAAACCTTTTTTCTTTGGCTGTCACTGATAATGGATGCTGAAATATGAGCAGTAAACAGGATGGATGAAGCAATCCTTCCCAAGCCATATGCTCCTACTTTCTGACAGTTTGTAGTTCACAAGGTCTTTCTGAGCCTGCAATTGTATTTAGGCCACCATGGATCTGCCCTCTAAAAATGTGTGTAACTTCTTTTGAAAACATTTTCAGTTTGTCCTGTAGCACAGGAGTAGTACAGTTTTCGGTAGCATGTGAGCTTACAAAATATCCAGTAGGGTGATGGTTTTGCTAATTGCTGCTGAATATATGATTTGAACCAATTCAGTTTCCTTTTATAGTCAGCCGGAGATTTGGGGTGGAAAGCAGGTAAGAAAAATGCAAGATTTTGCCATCTGCTCAAATCCAGGTCCGTGGTTTCTCTAAGTGTCTGTCCATTGCAGTAATAGTCTCTTGCTGCATGCACAATACATAGCAGTATTGGCATACATTTTTTTGCTAATAGAAGATGTCATAGCTTAAGTATCATGTTCTAACTGTATTGGCCAGTTTCCATCCCAAGCATTAATTTATTGTAATACTGTTTGGAAATCTCAATGAATTGCTGACGTGAGATTTGCCAGCTGCTGGAGGTACTGCAGTTCACCTCATGTCATGTACTAGCGTTTCTCTGTTGTTTGGGTAAGAGTCATACAAGGGCTGAATTGAAGCAACATGCTTAAGCATCTAAAAATAGCGAGCAGATTATTTTTATAATTAGAGCTGGGTTGGGAAGAAGCACTGCCAATTTGCATTGGGAAAGAGAGCAGAACAGGGTGTTTTGCACTCTTCCAAAGCTGCAGTGTAAGCTAATGCTAGTTTTGGTGTAAGCCACACAAACTCTGGAAGAACTGGTATGTTCAACTCTAAAATCAAATTTGGCAGAGCTGCATGAAAGGATAGGATGATTTACATTTAAACAACAGCAATTAAACTAGGGGTACAAATTATTCTATAATGAGACTGAGCAAGGGCCGTGTGTCAGCACATTAGACTTCTGGTTCACGTGTATTCATAAATCTTCTGTATGAAGGTTATAAAACACTTTTCACCAATATTTGTCTGCCTGAAAAATCTATGAAGCGTTAGCAACAGCTTGAAGCTATGAAGAGGAACCACTCAGCTTAATTTACATGTAAAACATATACAGTACAAGCTGCAAAAGAAGCATCTCTTGATGTTTTCCCATGACATAAATATTTGATGTTGTTTAGATTTCTTTCCTGTTCTCTTATGGAGGGTTTTCCACTCAATTGGAGTTGGATGGATATACATTGTCTGCCCAGTTTTATGATGGAATAATGGAGACTAATCAAAATGAACAGACTTAAAAATTAGATTTATTATCAGGAATGAGGTTTATAGATATTTCCTCTTTGGGGAATACCTTGCATTATTGGTTTCTTCAAAGTAAAAAAAAAAAAAAAAAAAAAGCAAAAAAACCCAGATCAGGACTTATTAGAAGCTGTATGGAGGTGAACGTAGTTCCTGGCAATGTTTTTGTTTCATCAGACTGAAATGATTTTGTTCAGATAATTCTTGCTTTTGCTGATAGAAAGCAGTCGTGAAAGCCTCCGTATGCTGATGGGGCAAATTGACTTGTTGGTTCTTTATCCTGTAGCAGAGCAGGCCACACGAAATGCTCTCCAGAGAAATTTCTCTAAATGGAAAAGCAATCTTGGTTTCGTCTGTCTGTGAGATACTGAAAACCGGCTTTTCTGGGCCCGATGGTCTGTCTTTAAACTTCTGTAGAAATATGATTGATGTAATGGTTCAGGGCCCAATCCTGAGCTGAACAGGATCACAGCATGGCTTACTGTGAAATTTGGTTGGAAGGGAACCAAGAACTGGGGCTGTAGGCTGAAATCGTCCTCACCTGCCTTATGGGAGGGGTTTTTTATGGACTACAGAATTATTTGAGTAACGTAAGTGAGCATATTTGGCCAACTTCTTCTAGTGCCACGTACCACCATTCATACAAAGCATTTCTAATTTGTGTCTTCTAGTGGAGAATGGCATAGTTATTGCCATGCTTTCCTTGGACCCAATCATAACTCAGTGAATTTTTGTGTATTTCGTACTTACGCAGTGCACAGAAGAGGTAAATTCCTGGATGTGTGGTAATGTCAAAATCAGCTGTGCAGCCATGCAATTCAAGTTCACAGATTGTCTGTTCTTGTAATGTTCCAACATACTCAGAAAAAAACAAATCCCATTACAAGGAAATGCACGTAGAAAGTGTTGGAAATTACTGGTACCGTATAGATCTAAATAATGATGATTCCAGTAACAAACATGTAACTAAATTTCTGACAGCAGTATTTTCACTACAGCAGAGTAACATTTTAACAGCATTCCTGATGGGCAGATGCAACAAAACAGGAAGTGAATCCGATGATGATAATAATTATCCTACTGCAGTATGCAGAAAAAGACTTCTTCCAGAACAACAAATATCCTGCTAGAAAATTTCTAAGAGCTCCCTATGCCTGCCTACATAATAATACAGTAGTGCTTTGTGTGTACATAGCCTTTTGAAAGGCACTTTCATGTTAATTATCTAATTAGGCCTTACAGTTCTCTTTGAAAGTAACTAAGTATTATTATATCTATCTGAAAAATAAAGGCTCGATGTCATTTCATCTTATTAATGTTATGTATATTGTTAGAGGATTGGGTGGGACCACAGGCACCTGAAATGCCACGCTAGGAAGCAGAGAGGATCAAGAATGTCTAGGGGGTGATGTGACCCAGCTAAGGGATCAGTGACACAAAATTTGGCAGGGAGAAGCATCTCTGATCTTCCTCCTCCTGCCAACCAATTAGCTCGCTGCTCTGTTGGCAGTATTTGGAATTCACTTGTATCAACCTTGGTGAAAGTACTGTATGTGGGGTTGCTGGTGATGGTGTTTCCAAACAAGTGTTAAAGCAAACAAACAAAACAACAACTCAACAACAAAGGCATTTAATGCAAGAAAAGAAATATGTTTTGTGGTTGCTAGAATGTATTGATGTCTCTGTAATGGAGTGGTCTCTGACGTTTCCTGGCCCATAGGTGCAGTTCTGAAGGAGCACTGCATTGCAGGCAGTGTTAGTCTTTGTCCTTGTTGCTCATTTTGGTGTAACTTCTGATCTGCCATGGAGGCAGGAAGGTCTTACACGCAAATTACTGCTTGTAAGCCACGGGCTGTAGGCTACTGCAGGGAACCTGCTTTAGCAGGCAGTTTGGACTCGGTCATCTCTAGAGCTCCCTTCCAACCCATGCAATTCTGTGATTCCTCTGATTCTGCTGCCCAAATTCAATAAATAATTCATTAAGTGGTTGTGGCTGAAAGAGAGGGTTTTCTTCTGCACTTGCAGTGGTTCAAACATCAGCTTTATCTTTTTTTAAGTCCTAACGTGTAGCTAGTGAGTTACTTTGCTTGTCCACTGGGAGCCATAGTGCTGAACATCTAAGGCTTCGATGCTTACAGAAAATATATAACCAAATTAATCTGGTTGTGATTGATGCAATCACGGCAGTGCCAGCAGTAGACATGTGCCATTGTCAGTGATGATGAAAATTACGTGTAAAAACTGCATTACAGGGAAATGGGCCATTTAGGTGGCACCACTTGAACCTGCCAAAATCATCTTCTTTTTTCTTCCTTCACTGAACTGTTTCCCGTAAAGAAATAGAGAATACTGCAGTGCTATTATTTTATTTTATTTATTTATTTTCAGAAAAATAAGTTAGTCTTAGAGGAGGGGCCTGTAGCTGTGTTATCTGTATTTGCTCTTTCCTGAAGACTTCAAGAGAAGTGTGCACAAAGCTGAAAAGATAGCAGAGCTTTTCTGTTTCCTTTCAACTGCTTGCTGCGGGGGAAACCACATGGACTTTCTTCTTATGTTGCTTCTTGTAATGATGTGCTGTACTATTGAGCTTCCAGGTCTAACTGACATGGATCAATTATTTGAGTTTGATGGGCCACCTGCTTGGGAAACTTCTGTAGTATTTGTAAAAGACCTGGCAGTGCTCTCCTGGCAGGAGGTACTTTTATATTCCCTCCTGTGGAAGTGCTTACCAGGCTGAATTATAAAATGAAACATTGCCATGCTGTCAATGGGATGTTATTTGGGTTTTCAAATACCATAGCGTGACTTTCTCAGCATGTGTGTGGTCCTGGGTAAATAATTAGGCTTAAATTATGTGATAAAATGTGAGACCAAAATTACACTTTGCAAATAAAGGCTTCTTTGTGTTAAAAACAATGATTTATGTGTCAACACAGGATAATGCATACGGATTTTTGCAGGATATCACCTAGACCATACAGGTGGTAGTGTCAGCTGCAAGAGACGTTTGTAGTTTGGCAACAACTCAGCCAGCTTTTGTCAACATACTTCACTTGGGAAATATCTTTGCTCTTCCACAGGCAAACTGCTGTGCTGTTCACAAGCAATAGGGGAGCATCCTGTGCAGGCACCCGGCCACAGGCATTGCTCTGTTACAGGCATCTACTCAGCAGCTGTTGGATGCAGAAAAGGAATGTGCTTTTTGCCCTTCCATTGTTCAGCCATGTAAGGGACTGCGTTCTGACTTCTCCAGCTAACCTCGTGTCTGGAACACTCCCTTTGCAGGTGCCTTCCTGCATGAGGCACGGTGGCAGGTTGGATAAAGTGCTGAAAACTCAGGTTGCCTCGTTAAATAGAATATTTGTACTCGTGAATGTGCCACATAGGGAGGTTAGCCTTTTTTAAAACACAGAAGTGGCAATATGTATGGTGTTCTGTTATGTTTTTCAGCATGTTGAGCTTCACTTCAAAGTGAAGAGGTGTACATAATTTGTATACTGCTGCTGGTTATTTCCTATTTTCCTGTGACCAGATTGCTTTTTGGCTGTGCAGTGTTAAATCAGTGCAGACCCGAAACCGAGTTAGTATTCCTGACATTTCATCAAAGCACTGATTTGGCAGCTCTTGACATTTGGATAGTGACTAAACTTGTTTTCCTGTTGATACCAAGTCGTCTGCAGTCATAGCAAAATGCAGCTCCTGGACCTGACAGATCTTCCTCTGCGCAGAGAATGAAATCCTAACATTACAAGGTCATTTGAAAGCTGTCACTGAGAAAAAGATTTTGCTCTTAACCCTTATCTGGGTCAGTACTTCTTTACGTTTCTATGGTCTTTACTTGAAGATATGAGAGCACTTTATAAGTATTAGATAATATTAGATAATCTTTCTGCTGAGGTTGATGAAGCAATATTTTTCTCATTCCATGCGTTAGACTCAGAGAAGTTAAGTAACTTACCCAAAGATAGAGCTCCTGATAAAATTTATGGCGCTCCCAGATTGGCCTTCTGTACTGTGATCTTTATTAAAAGGATGTATTAACTGGTTCTACTGATGCAAGTTGAAATAGGATATAATTATACTTTACAAACAAGCTTGGGAACTGACAAGTGGGAGAGAAAATTATTATTTAAGTTAGAGGACAGTGTGTAATTTTGCCAGGGTATAGCATTAGTAGTGTTCAGCTGCTCTGTTCCCCATTCCATTCTAACCCTTGGGACTGAAGGCAGGTATGCTCATGGTCCAGCTTAGTGTGGCAGCTAAGGTGAATTACAATCTCTTTGCATTGCCAAGTGGCCCCTTGTTGCGGTGTGCAGCCCTAACCAGACACCAGCTCAGAGCCTGAGGGATGGTATTTCATGGTTGTGCTGCAGAACTCCTTGTGTCAGAGGCAGAAAAAGATACCCAAGAGGCTGTCTTTATTAACCACGTGATACTAGTCTCGCATAAAATCCTATACATGATAGCAGTATTATGTATTCCCTGCTCTTCTGGCTTCACCTTAATCAGCCTCCTTATTGATGCCTGATTGGCAATTTTGTGATGTCGGGTGGAATTCAGCTCAGTGCTGGATTGTGGGCCTGGAAGTGAATGGTTGTTCTCAGTAAGAACATATTCTTCTCGCTAATATATCACTTTTGCATCAGTGATTCTCTACATGACTTCCTTGCTTTTGATTTCCTGTTTGCCATATCAGCTTTTCCAGACAAAATCAATGATGAGATGTATAATTAATTTTTACGTGTTTTAATTAAGTTTTCAGCTGCTCCAGTACTTTTCATTATCTTAGCGTGTTCTCCTCCTGCAACCAAATATTACAATGAAAAACGTGTTGATTAAATAAAATATTATTTAAAAAGTCCCCTGCAAGTTGTTAAACTAATTAAAGTTCAAGAATGCAAAGCGAAGATAGCAGATATTGCACAAAGAAATGTCAGGTAGAGCAAGGCATTTAGCAGCTCTCAGGAGCTACAACAGCTTGGGGCAGATTGTGTCATTCCTACAATGTCTTTCGTGCCATCTCATCATCTTTCTGATATCTGTCTCGGTGAGCTGTGCGGTCTCTAAAGCACTTTTGCAGGTCATTGTGAATTGAGAGCACGCCAGAGGGACGAAGCATAACTAGAGAAGAAGACAGAACAAAAGCTGACTGATTGGTGTTGGAGCTCAATGATCTATAAGATCCCTTTGAACCTAAGCCATTCTATGATTCTGTGAATCCTTCTAGGATGTTTCCTTGGGGAAATTCTGTTCCTGGGCTCTGGATGCTGGTGCTGGGTCGTGGGACAGAGCAGCCTTCAGCAGTTGGCACTCGTGGCTCCCCAGTGCAGGGCAGCAAGTGCCATTCCCATAGTGCACCAAGCTGCAACTTGCCCTACTGGATCATCACAAGGTGAAGTGACACATTGAAATCTTTCTTCAAAAACCGTGGTTGCAGTATGAACTGAGAAAAGACCAGGTTCTGTCAAAACTGTAATATTTCTACCAGCAATCACTATTTTCTTGCTCTGGAAGACTTGAATTGGGAGAATCTTTCCAGTGTGTAGGCTGGACATCTCTGTTTGTTGGGAAGCCATGAGTCGAGAACCGATGAGTGAATACTTAAGCTGATGGATGTGCAAACTCAGAGAGGGTTAGTGCTCAGATCAGCAAAGCCCAGGTAAAGAAAATGTGAATAATCATCCCCTCTTTGGCAAGCATTATTCCAGTGCATATTACCAAAAGGGAACAAAAGAGGGGTGTATGACTGTTTGCTGGGGTGTTGCTTTCAGACCTCATGCAGGAGGGGAAGAGGAAGGTGAGGACAACACTGAGGCCAATGCCATGATGTGCCATTTGCAGCAACATTACAACACTGGCTTTGACTTCAGCTCTCATTTTCAAAACTTTTAAATGGACATAAAGTGCCATGCAGAATAAACAGGATCCTGCATTCAAAACAAGAGGTATAGTTTGAACAGTGATTTAAATAACTGTCCTTTCAGAAATGGCTATGCAACATAACTTGGGTGATTTACCTTGTAATGGCTTAAAGCCAACAGCATAATGAAATTGTGGGAAGGAAAAATTACTCAAGTACTCTTTCCCTTTTGCTATCTACTGATTTATTGGAAATGTCTTTTCACCAGATAATTTTCTTGTTAACTCATCTGCTGCCAGCACGCTTGGAAGGGAAAGCCAGGTGAAATAGAGACAGGAAATACTAAGAGAGAAAGGAGATTCAACAAAAACCCAAACTTTTGTAATGGTATGCCTCTGCTCTTCTGATGTGGGCTGTTCAAGCCATAGGCTAGTACCATAATAATAATGCAGATATTCTTCCTTTTGGGATTCCCCATGAATATGGTGCATCTACTTTTTGTGATCAGGAACCAGAGTTTGGATCTCCACATCCAAATTTCATGCGTGGCTGCATCTTCCTAAAGCCATGCAGGCACTTACAGTAGCAGAGATGATAAAAAACACAGGAAACTACTTCCATGTTCATATGTGGCCTTGTGGTGCCTTACGGCTCAAACCTCACAGATGGCCAAGGACAGGAGAAGGAGGGGAATGCAGTCCTGGCAGGGAGGCTTTGCTGTAACCGACTTGCTGCCAGCTCACAATACAAAAGCCTTGCTACCTGCAGTTCTTTTTGCAAGAGACAGAAAATAAATTGCTGCTGTTGAACATTTTATTTGCACTTGAAGAATATTCATCCAGGGAGCAAAGGGAGCACCAGAAGAGAGTGATTAGGGCTCATTTTTTCTTAACAAGTCAGTAGGAAATCATGCCAGAATCAGGCACAGCAGAAGAGTTTTGACAACATGGAAATTCCTCTTTGTGCATTGCCAACTACCTGCAGCTCAGTGGGATTCCTCTCACCTTGAATCAACTGCAGCTCCCAGCACTGTTGCAATTTCTTAATCAGTGGCTATTCAGAATAGCTTTTTTTGTATGAACCTTTCCATTGCAGAGATGGACTAAATGTGGTGGCTGAGGAGCTCTTGTTTCTGTGCTTCTGGGAGATCAGAAAGAGACAAACGCTGCAGAATTTTTGTGTGGTGCTTTTGTTAGTTGGTATGAGTAAATACTTCTGGAAGGCATCTTTACAGCAATTAAAAAAAAAGTTGATGTAAAGAGGTGTTATTTGTCTGAATGTGTTTATATGGGAAACTGGATTCTTTCTATCTGTTGCAGTTGATGAAGGATTTTCCTAGAAAGATGTTAAGGACTAAACGTCTAAGGTGTTTTGAGCAAGACTTGAGTTAGTTTACTTACAGGAACAAGTGAGGTGGTGGCTGAAATAACATATGCATAGGTAGTGATGTTTTTAAAATTGGAGCATTCTCTGGTCTCTCCAAATGGTTCAGTCCACTTCATTCTCTGCTGGTTTCAAACACTGCTGCTTCTGGCTCCCAGTTTCTGTGTGTACCTGTGCCCATAGGAGCAGATGGAGACCATGTCTGTGGCACTGCACTGTCAGATTTTGTAGCTGCATCTATTTCTCCCTGTTTTGAGACTGAACAGGCATCTGCTGTTTACTTCTGGTGGACATCCAAAGGGAAAATTGAACGATACCAGCTTCGAGTTCTGAAAAGTATGTTTGCTGAAGACTGGGTCATGGCTGCTATTACTTGGCACAGTTATGGAATTCTACAGTAAAATTATACTGATGTTTTAAAAATCTGTTTTGGCTTTTACTATGCACAGCTTAATGGCACAACTAGAATTTAATGTCCAACTGATTTCATGATTTTCTGCTTTATTCCGAAGGCTGATGTTTGAAAATCCGTAAAAACATACATAAAGCAAGTCCCAAAACACCAGCTGAAACCTTTGCAAACAGATTTAAATATTCCAAGAGGCTGTGAATGTTGCCAAAGGAAACGAACCCTGAGACAAGAGCTGGTGACTGAGTGGAAGAACTCAAACTGCATCTAGAATTTTCCTGGCAGGAGTTAATGAGCGATCTAAAGGTATATGCAAAATGGGGGCTGGATCAGCAGTTCGAGAAGGTTTAGGCAAAGAAGCATCCTGTGCAGCAGTCTTTGCAATTTCAAGACCAAGGCAAGTTGAAGAAGCAATGAGATGACATGGAATTTGATGCAAAATACATTGGTTTTGTTATTGTTTTTTTCCCTGGCATAAGAGAGTGGCCACTTCTGGGAGAAGAGTAATGATAATTCTAAGTCTTATAAGTTATGCCTCAAAGTTCTTTGGAAGGAGAATTTAAAAGTGCTTTTTTTTTCCTGATGCCTTGCAAATTAGAAGAAATGATAAATATTTCCATCCACAAATGCTCTGAAATCCTTACTTAGAAAAAAAGGAAAAGCAGAACAACTTGCTAAAAAAAAGGCTTGTGGCTATGAACACAACCTTACTTAATCTTTGTTGCATTCTCTGTTTCATTTGGCTTTTTTTCCTGCTACTTCCACTGATGTCTGGTAGATGGCATTAGTGTATAACAAATTTCTTAATTTCTTTTCTTATTGGAGGGGTTTTATTTTCATCCAATTTACAGATAATAATGCTGTCATATTCAGTTTGAGCAGTTCCAAAACATTTATTTTCTTGGTGTTTAGGTTGTGTTTTGACTAAATGCTTGTATCACTCAAAAGGCCATTTTTCCCCCTCCCCGTGCCATATAATCATTATATCTCCTACAGGGCATCAATCACTTGCAAAGAAAACAAACTTGATATCTTAGGCTGACTCTGAATTTTGAAGCTCTATTATGTTCTGCATTGTTTATATGCAGTACCATATTAATTCCAAATTCTTCTGACTTAGAAATGGGGACAGTACTCTAAAGGAAGAAAAATTTCTCATGCAGAAAAGAAGATTGTGTGTTCAGAGTAGGAAATGGAGATTCTTATGTGTAGAGCTGAAGGCATTTCAAGCTGCTCTGCTGTGGCAGTGGAAAGAAGCTTCACAAATATCCTTTCTCTTTTTTCTTTACACGTAAGCATTCTTAGCTAATTTCAGTGACAGCTTTTGTGCTTTCCCATGGAAGTTAATAGGACTTCCATAACATAAGTGCTATTTTGCATAGGAAAACAGGCAATTATTTCTGCCTGTCTCCTCCTCCTAGCGATGTTGGGTTTTTTAATCTGGATAAGGGGATGAAAATTTCATCAACAGGTGAATTATGGCAGTCAGGATTATGAGTCTACCAGTAGCTTTAGTTTCATCAGTGCTCTCTAGGTAAGAAGTCTTTTTTGCTGAGGTGTACATATTCACTGTTGCCTTTAGCTTCATAATGCAGCTAATATTTTGACCAAATTTTCAGAAGTGCTGGCTGAAGACATTTGGAACAGTGGGCCATATTATTACTCCTCCCCCCGACCTTTGTTCCACTGTGATAGACAGCCTTCTTGATAGACAGCCTTCCCAATGCTGAGCTTCGAACCAAAATCCACAATTCCATCATCAGTTTCTTTTCAGAACAGGCCAAAGCCCATAGAGTCAATACTCCTGGAGGATTTCAAGAAAAGGGTAGATAGACCACTGAATGTCATGGTTGGTGGGCATGGTGGGGATGGGTTGATGATTGGGCTTGATGAGCTCAGAGTATTTCTCCATTTCTATGAACAATAATAGAAGGGAAAACTGGAGTGTTAGAGAACTATTTTGTGGAGAAAGTAATGATTTTAAGTATTAGCCAAGAAGTATCTGGTGATGGAAGATGACCCCTGTCAGACCAGAGGTGCTTGATAGGAAAGCAGTAAAATGATGCAGATATCTTTGAGATTAATTTTGTATTAAGAGTGTATAGATGCCAAACATGCCAAGTGGCAGATTTTGTTGAATCTATCTAATTATGTGCAAATCATTAGCATAATTTTCTTGCATTTTCAACCACATTTTCTTGAGAGTGAAGTAGTTAAGGAAATTATAAAGAGATGCCAGCATATAGTTGTGACAGATTTTATCATTAAGGACTCTTTGGGTTTGACTAAGTATAGGAATGCAAATAGTTCAGAATAGATGGGGCTAATCTCCTTCTGGTCTTGGTGTAAGACATGCTGTGCTCCTTGATAGGAGCCGGGTGTTACCCTCACTCAGAAAGGCTGGCTTATGAAATGCCTCGATTCCAGTTTTTAAGCAAGTTTGGGATTCGGTGCATCACCACCAACTGATGGGGCCTGATTTTGGCCCACAGTATCTCTTCATAGTGCTTAGATGTCCTTTGCTGAGATGTAGGAAGCTGAAGTATCACTTAAAGATTTCATCCACTGCACAGTTCAATGAATTAGCAGAAGAAGAAACACATTCTGGTAGCCAGTTTTTTTGGTTTTTTTTTGTTTTGTTTTGTTTTTAATCTTCTAAAACATATTGGTTTAAAAAACACGTGTTTGAGAGATGTCTCAATGCCTGCAAGCATCCCTTACTGCAAAATACATGGACAGCTTGAGTGTACAGAAGATGGGAAAAGCGTGTGGGTGTATTTCTATCCCTTTGCCTGCAACAACCTGTAACTTTCAGCATGGAGGTGTCATTTCTGTTAGGAAGACAGCAATGGGACTTTCTGAAACCTATCAAAGAAAGATGGACTGATTTCACATGAGGGTCGCCATCTGTCTGAAACAGAAGCAGACCTGCTGCACCAAGAGATTTGCTTGGTTCCTAAAGCTGGCAGATGGAAGTACCCCTGCTGGAGTTCCTCTGAATCTCTGGTGTTATTTCTTCACTCTTTCCTCTTCTGTCTTTATGGTGGTCTTCTATTGTTATTTGCAGGCAGGTTCTTATAACTGTTATTGTGCCTTTCCTTGGCCCCTGTCATATCTTACACAGTTACCAAAATACTGCAAAGTATTGTCCTGTACTGTAGACTGCTATCGGGTATAAAAATAGCATACCTGTTGTAATGGAGAACATTAAAATTCATAGACAGTAGCAGGTCTGCTTCTTGTGCTTTCTGGACAGGGCTGTTAACCTTTGAGAGATTTGCTGTGAAATTCCAGCTGAACAATAATAAAAATAGGTAAGTGAAAAGGGGCCTACCGTGGGAGAAGGTTTATGTGGTGGGATGGTAAATCCATAAATTCAGGGACTGCTCCATGCTCCCTGCAAGCATACACGTTCCCCCACCTGCTGTCCTTTAAAGCCTAACTACCCGGATGATTTAGGCTAACAGAAATGACCTGACTTGGCTGTTCCTTTTCAGGGAGATGGGTTTAACCTCTGCGTGACAGCAGGGATGGAGACTTCTGTAACGTGGCACAAAGTTGCTTCACATTTTCTGTGATGATGATAAATAGCTGAAGGGGTGAAAGGAGAAGCTTTGCTCAGCGGCGCTGATGGGAATGCAGGGCACTGCTTTCATACCAGGGGCACATGCTCACTTACTGGAGCAGCATGTTGAGAAACACTTAACCTCCGGCCTTCTCAGGTAGGAGCTGTTGTTGCAGAATTCACATTTAACCTCACTGTAACAACACGTTAAACCTTGCTTAAGTATCATCCTACTTAAATATATATATACATTTTCATACACAATTGGGGTAAGTGCCAGCACTCATTTCTCCTTATGCTGATCTTTGGTAAGGCGAGGAGTTACAAAAGCATTAAGCCTTTCATTAGATCATCTTTGCATTTGGAAATGGGTTTTGTGCAGAAAGGATTTTTCATTTTCTGTATTTTTTGCCTTAGTGGAGGGAAGGTCTGCTCCAGCTTGAGTATACCTCTAACCCCCAGAAATTGAGAGGCAGGGCATTGCTGCCAATGAGAAAAGGCCACATGGGCACAAAATCATGTGCTCTTTTAATTACCAGTTAGTGATTGCATAGAGATAACCTCTAACTGCAGATCTCTGAGAGATGGATGGCTTGAGAACTATGCTACTCTTTCAGAAGCACCCAGACAAACTTTCTCCTGTCATTTTGAGAGAAAAATGGGCAGGTAAAGTCCCTCAGATTTTTAAAAAGGAACAACTCTTAAGTTTCTGACAGCTACTTTGCTCAAAAAGATGTCTGAGATCAAGATACAAAGCTTCTCTCTCTGCTTCTTTCCTTGCCCTCAGTCCCTTTGTGATTCTTATTGAACAGTATCAGGAAATCCAGCCGGGTATTTTTATCCTGAAAGAATGGATTTAGGGCAGAAATGATGTTAACATTAATCATGGCAGTGATGAAATTTCACTCCAAAATATACGAATGAGACAAGATTTCCCCCATGTCCTACTAAAGACAAAAAGATTCTGTTGCTGCCAAACTGTAGGGTACATTCACTCGGTTAAGAAGGAATCAAACAACGAAGCGGTCATTTGTCTGCGAGAAATGAGTGAACATTACAAGGTGAAAGTTGTTCCATTCCTTCAGTTCTGCAGTGAAGATTTCTGCAGCACGGTTGGAGGATGCTCATAGGTAACCCAAGACATTAATTACAATCTTCTAGGAGAAAAAAAGGTGCCAAGAACAGGTTCTCAGCTCTGCAGAGGAAAGGACAGGATATTTTTCTCTTCCTGTTGCTTTCCAAACATTTTGAGGCCATCCTTGGAGCGAGTCTTTGAGTCACCCAAAGATTTGGAAGGAGCAGCAGCCCACGCTGACACAGAGTGAGAACTAAGCCTTACCAGCTGCTGAATGAAACAGGTATTTGGAAAAGAGCAGTAGACCAAGTGCATATGATCTCATCAACTTTCTTAGATTTCACAGATCTTACAGCAACTCTTGAACCATAAGAGGAAAAAAACCCAAGTCCAGACTTCAAGAAACTGGTCAGGTGTGGGGAGGCATAAGGAATCCTTTCAGAATTAGAGATAATAGCTATGGTGACGAAGGGATTTCCTGGGCTTTTTACCCTTTGTGGCATCCTGCCAGTAACTTAAACAGAGATGTTGGGATTGCTGGCCCATCAGCTAGATTTCTGTAGATAAGCCTGAGTCTGGATTTTTTCTACAATGGCCTTTTCATGGTCCTTGAAGTAAATATCCTCACAAATATGCCTCTACCATATTGAATTCTCTGGCAGAGTTTAAGGTCAGGAGTGATTACTGATAGACAAATATGCAATTATTTCTCAGACCATTGCTTTTTTCTTTCTTCCCTCTGGCTCACACATTCCACACAGTCTCAGTTTAGCTTTATGTTCCTATTAATTTGCTTTTTAAAACTTCCCCCTCATTCCCTGTTGAAACTGAAAATATGTGACTGTATGAATGTTTATTTATGTGCAAGCATAATAATTTTTCACTCTGCTACATCCAAATGTCTGCGTACTGTTATGAGCAGTATGTATCTTATCACGTCCTGCAGGATATAAGCAAGGAGAAAGAATTTGCAAAATTTGGCCAGAGATAACTCATGATTTGGATTACTGGAGCTGCTATCTCCTTGTTTAGTGTTCTAGTGTGGATGTTGTACAGCAGGTTTCAGCCTTATGGTGAGTGGCTAATGTCATAGTATCTGAGCTTTGGCTCAGATATTATGTATGAAGTGGTGCCAGGGAGGTTCAGGTTGAATATTAAGAAAAACTTCTCCAAAAGCGTGGTTGGGTGCTGGAAGAGGCTGCCCAGGGAAATGGTGATGTCACTGTCCCTGGAGGCATTAAGAAACGTGTAGATGTGGCACTGAGAGAGACATGGTTTAGTGGGCAGCATTGGTGGTAGGTGGGTGGTTGGATCAGACCTTTTCCAACCTTAATGATTCTGTGATTCTATGAAGACCGCTGCTGGCCATCTCAGGGGGCTCATGCAGTCACACAAAAGACTTAATATCCAGACTGACCTTCCACGGCTCATTAAAACAGGTGGCAATGTCCAGAGTTGTTTATGGACTAACAGCCTGCCTTCATAGTGTTCTGCAAGAGTCCTGCTGATTGCTTTGTAAAAGATAGGCTGGATATGAGAATTCTTTTGTACAGCCAAATTTGGATACATTTGGTGGTGTTAAACTTGCTGATGAATAATAGGACATCTATTGAGCATCAAGTACTCCCTGCATTATGCAAGCAGCATGGCATAGACATTCTCAAAAAAAAACCCAAACAGACATGGCAGAGAAACTGAAACTTTTCCCCAGATGATGATTATAGATGGGTAAAGTGAAGATTTGCCTTTGTTGAGGCATATATCTAACTGCAGCTTAGAGAGAAGCTATATGCCTGAAAGAGCCAAGGGTGAGGCTGCTCAGATAAGAGCAATAAATTTGGATACCATTAAGACTGTAATAGAAGAATAATTATTGGTCTGGTCAACTGCGTATTTGCTCTTATGTCTGTATGAAATTAATCTTCATGGTTATTTTTAATGTGATGCATTTCTTATGCCAGTCTCGCAGACAAAGGAGCAGCCAGGGAAATTGTACACCTTCACACGGCAGCACCCATTCTGCTTCCTTGTCATGCTGCAAATGAAGAGGCTCTATTGTTTGTAAATGAAGACCTTTCTGATTATTGATAAATAACTTCTGGATGGGGAGTATGACACATGCTGGCTGGAAGAACAGGGCTCCGTAATAGTAATATTGCCTTGAAATTACAGCCCACGTAGTTTGAGAATGATTCAGGATAATTACATTAATGTTACCAGAGAACTGAAAAGGAACACTTTCCCATTGTACCTATTAACAAGCTCTACTGGCCTTAAATTATTTCTGAGAAGAGCCTGCAAATGGCTGAAATCATCAGAATAATTACAGTGATGCTGAGGGGAGCTGGATGTGCTCCTGGCTGCAGCTCTGTGGCCGGTGGGTAAATACATCTCTGCTTCCTGTGGGAGAAGGAACATGGCACAGAACTCTCTGATTAGCTGCACTACAACCTGCAGATGGGCTCAGGGAGTTTGCAGGCCCCAGATCCGAAGGAGCAAATAGCCATTAGGAGTAAGCTGCTCTCAGTACAGGTGATACACATCAACCCCTACAATGTTATGTGTGAGCTTGCTGTTATTCTGGCATAGTAAATACTTGAATTCCTAACCTGCTTGGCCTTTTCACCTGAACTTCTGTTGTGTTTTGAGCCTTGTGGCACAGTGGCAGCGACTGCTGACTTGTCCTGTTCCTCAACTCACCTATAAAATGATCATGAAATTGAGACTTTGGGATTTGTTTGCATCACTGTCATACTGCTGTTCTGAGACTCCCACTGAGCAAAAGGGGTGAAATTCAGGACTCACATCTACACAACCCAGTGTTGTGTGAAGCAAGGTTACTTCAGGGTTACCTCTGCCATTAATGGAATTTCCCATATACATGATGCTCAAAGAATCCTGAATGCCTGCTTCAGAGAGCAGGGCTATAAGGCATTTGCCCTCTTCATCTCTTTGCCTTTAGTTTCAGGGAATTAGAAGATTTTGTATCTCATAACCAGTTCTACTATTAGAGCTGCCTTGCAAAAACGAGCCCAAATTTATCTCTGAAGATACAGACGTGGATGAGGGTGCAGAGGCTGCAGGTCTGGCTCTTGCAGCTCACCGTTGTGTGCACAGTCTCCAGCTCAAGTTGCAACAGGCTCCTGACACACATAAACACACACACGCACACACACACATGCACAAGTGCTTTTTCATTTTCTCCCATTTCCTTTTCACCTGTCCGGCGAGCCCATCTTGACACTGTCTGTAATTACCTGATGCCCCTTGTGCCTTCATTCAGTCGCAGCTGCAGCCCTTCAGTAAGATTTTGCTACCATCAGATCAGACCTGCAACTCTGCTGCACGCACACACACACACACACACAAAGATTTTTTCCCTCTGACCATCTCTACTGTATAACTGCTACCACTACTTAAGCAAATTTGGGAATCGCCTTCGTCCTCTCCATTTCTCATCACATTGCCCTGTATCCCATCTGAACACTCAGAGCTGGGTGAATCCACGATGAGTGCCCATAGCTGCCTTCCTACAGCTGCTGTTCCTGGCCTCAAATAGTTAACTTTATAATCCATTAGTTACCTTAATTCTGCATTTAAGGAAATGGAGCTCAAATGAGTCTCAGCTTCTCCCTGTACACATGGATATGCAGGAGATCTGTTACAGGCATCTGAGGCTGAGGATGGTTTAAACTGATAACTATTATGTGGATAATTTCCTTCAATTTAGAGTTTAAAAACATGTGAACGTTTATATTTATTCTGTTATGATATTCCAAGAGATTTAATGGATTAAAAAAGTCATTTAGAGAAAAACCGTGAGCGAGGGATTGCTTAATTATCTCCTTCAGATATTTAAAATTTCATTTTGACTTCTTCCTTCCCTCCAGGTGCTCACACGCCTGTATTTATGTGCTGATGATTTCTGTGTGTTTGCTTTGCCCTGATTTTCATAGGAAGGTGTTGGAATGTTTCAGCGAGCCCCTGGAAATCTGCGTGGCACGAAAATCCCACGAGTTTTGATTTGTATGCAAACAGATATTATCAGTTAAACAGAATTAGTTATGTGTACTGCTAAGTCAACAGTAAGGATTAAAGAATTTTTGGCTACATCTGGAATACGCTGGAAGGCAAACTTAGGTCAGATATAAATGCTGGAGAAGGAGCTTTCTTCTTTCTGAACCCTTTTTGCCAGCATTGCAAATTGGTGTGACCAAGTGTGTCTCTGGTCCACTTGAGGTCTGGCTCCGATCTCTTTGCATACCGAGATTCTTAATGCCGAGTGGCTTAATGAGGAGTTAAGATGAATTACTGTAATTCCTCCTCACCCAGGGGTTAGTGCAGGGGAGGTGGAAGCCAAAGAGCTAACAGTGGGCAACTGCAGGTTATCCAGAACTCCAACAGCTCAGTTCTGGTGGCACCTGGACATGGTGCTCTGCATAACATCCAATGGCTCCACTGCCATGCAAAGGTGGAGAAAAGAGGTAGTGAACAGCATGTCATAGAATCATAGAAAATGTCAGTTAGAAGGGACCCATAGGGATCATTGTGTCAAACTCCTGGGTCCACACAGGGCTGGCCAAATATTAGACTATATATCTGAGAGAGTTGTCCAGATACTTCCTGAACTCTGGGGAATTTGGTTCCATGGCTGCTGCTCTGGCAACATTCTTTCAGTGCCCACAAAAAAAATGGAGATGTTGCCCTGCAAGCTGAAAGTCTCCCAAATTTTCTGTTGCTGAACTTCATGGATCTGCTGGGGTGGATCTCCTGCACAAAATGAGGTTCCTACGCTTTGCAGTACTCCAGCTGCAAATATACTGGGGCTTTGAGGGGGTTAATTTGTTATTATCTTCCTAAAGAGCTCTAGTAGTTTATTTTTTAACCCTCATTACCCTGCCAGAACTGAGAAATAATAGCAGTTATGCAGATAGTTATGTCGACATCAACTTCACTTTTACGCTTGCAAGGTTCGTATATTTTTGGTGGCACTGGCAGTAACAGAAATGATAGCTCAATGATAGAAAAAAGAACAGTCCCTGAGCCATGGTCTGATACTTGAAGCATCTTTAAACCCCATACCCAAATGAGAAAGAGATAAAAACAGCCTAGTCGAAACGGCTTAGCTCGAAGGAGTATTTTATGTATTACTAGATGACAAAATAGTTAGACATTAATGCAGTTTACAGTAAGACACCCTTAAGTTATCAGTGAGGTTAGTGTGATGCCTGACAGATTTAATGTAAATATTTATAGACTTGGCCTACTAATTATGCCAATGGAAAAAATGCAATATTAATGCTGTCACCTCCACATGTATCTACCTGCCAGCATGATACTAACTCGTATAAATATTCTGAAGTTGGTAAGTACAGCACATAAACAGAGGAGATCATTTACATTTTTAATAAGGGATTAAGTTATCTTCAGCAGTAGTTTGCAGCCAGTGGTCTGCAGACGTCTGGGAGGATATTCCCCAGGAAACTGTGAAAAATGACAGAAAAAGTGAGTTCTGCGTAGGGGACATAGAAATCTCTCGCTGGGAGTTTATTAAAGGGGTACGCATCACCTTTGGCAAATATTTAGAGATCCACACTGAGAAAGATTTGAAAACCACCGATAGACCGTATTCGTACAGATAAGTGATGGGGTGCCATGTGGTAAATGTTCTAACTGAGTCCTGCCGGAGTCAGGCTGCCATAAAAAGCTCTGGTCAACAAAGCACTGAAGCATGTGCTTAACTTAAAACAGATACTGATCTCTTGAAGTTCCTCCTGTCGCCATATGTAACCAGTTTGCTGAACAAAGGCCATGGGGAAATTTAAGGCAGAAGTCAAGGGCCGCTCTGCTCTCATCTTGCAAATAGCTCTGCAGATGCCTGATTGTCTTGTACAACTGAAAACCTAGTTATGTGAATCTGCTGTTCATAGTTTTGTATTTGAAATTATTTACAGTAAAGGACTCCAAAGGTTTCAGGCACTGGTGGTTTCAGCTGTTGCTGGCTGCCAAGCCAAAGAATATCATCATTACCATTGTAGCCTGTTTAGGAGGTTCTCTTTTAGCTGCATTGATTGCTCTCCCAACCTGCAATCCAACAGTCTGTGGTTTCTGTTCTGGCATAAATGGATTGCTCACAAGCTGTGCAATTAAATCTGAAATGCTCTTGTGTATGTGTGGCTTGCATGCATGCCTTTTGCTTGGCTTATAGTCTTGCAAACTGAGGCAGAAGGGTCACGTGGTTTCCTACTGTCATTTCTTCTGCAAAGCAGCACCTTGTTTGGTGTATGTTCCCTCTGAAGTCGATGTAGTTCAGGTGCTAGTGCAGGTTGCCAGCATCTGGCCATGCACACTGCCAAGGCACATGGGTGACACTGCTGACCAGCGGGTGGCACTTTGCTGGAGGTAAGAGACGAACGTTTCTTGGGTGTGGATCTCTCCTTCCTGCTGGACGGATGGCTCCTTGCTGTGGACCTGATCCAAAGCTCATGGAAGGCAATGGGCTCTCTCTACTGCCTTTGGTGAGCTCTGGATCAGACCACCCATAAGACTCTCAATTATTTTCAATCTCAGCTGCATTTGTCTCTTGTAAACACTTCATCTGGACTCCGCACTTCTGTAAATCACAGAGCAGAATAACCTGATAGAAGTGGAGTGTATGGTTTTGAAAAGGAACATTAAGAGGGAAAAAACACAACTCTCTCTCTTTAAACTGTCTCTTTTCTATATTGTTACCTTGACAACTCTGCTGCTGTGTTTCATCCTTGGTGGGACTTAGCTGTGGTGGAAGAAGGGGGACATCCATGTGTGTTTCCACATCTCCTCCAGCTCTGCTTTGCGGGTGCATTCCGAGCACAGGGCACCTCGAGCTGCAGAGCTCATGTTTGCTGCCTTGACCCATGGTGCTGCCTGGAAATGATTACAGATATTAAGTACTGGGACCCGTTCTGATGAAAGGTATAAGACTATATCTTCTATTTTTTTTCCTTAAGCCAACGCCAGAGTAATGTTAAAGCTCTTTGAAAAGAGATGCAAGGTGCTTAAAATATTTGTAAAGGGTTAGGACAGCTGAAAAGCAGAGAGGGATGTAAGTACTCAAAAATAGTTGTATTATTTTTAGTATAAGCAGATACAGGAGTATGTGTCAAGATTAGGATCCAGTCCTGATGTGCTGAACTCAGTCTAGAGATGCTAAAAATATGCTTTCTTTTCGCACAATTTTTTGGAAGAGACAGAGGCAAAGGTAAGAGGAGAGCGGTGGTGAACTGGAATTTTATTTCCTGTGTTTCCGTGCTTGCTGGGGTTGGGCAAAGCTGGCTGTTAACCTGGGCACACACAGCCACTGATACCTGCAAAACATGATGGGGTGGAATCCCACCCAGCCCCTTTTTTTCTTCCCGGAGAATATATCCCTACCAACATAGCTTTTTTCTTCTTTTTAACAAAAATGGCTAGAATTTAGCAGACGAGCTGCAAATGCGAGGCATGCAGAGTCCCGGGCTGAGTGCAGAAAGGGGTGTCTGTGTATAAATGTGTGCATAGAGAAGGGGGCTTTTAATGCAAAACACATGTGTTTTCAATTGCTATCTGGAGCCAGACCAGTAGCTGTAACTTGGCCTGACAAAGCCTTATTGAAGTACAGACAGTGTGGTTTCAAAGCAGTTAGAAAAAGAACGGGAATGCTGTTCAGGAAATTCTTCAGGCATGGGCAGGGACTTGGCTGCAATTCTGCTGCTGGAAAATCTGACAGGGGCAGCTCATGAGCACAGGCCAGGCCTCGTGCAGCTCGGAAAGCAACGCGGCATCCTCCGATCCCCCAGCACAGCTCCGGGCTGTCATCTCCCACCGACGGAGAGGTAAGAGCTGCAGCGTTTCCTCCTGGGGCCGCCGGGTGCATTCACAGTGCTTTTGTGCTTGTACAGCTTCTTGCTTTCAGAGCTTTGTTTGGAGAGAAAGTGGAGAGTGTGGAGCTGTGGCATATTTGCTGAAGGGTTGGAGGAGTTGGAGGCTGGGTGTTGGTTTCTGGCTAACTTTGCTTCAGGAGTGATTCTGCACAGCAGCTCCGGTGCTGCGCCTCTGGCGGGGTGAACGCTGTGCCAGAATCATCCCTGACTTTTTCACTTCGGGGAGGAAGTGTGGGTATAACCTGAAACCACTGGAAGGTTGGCTGCAAACCGTATGTCGCTCTCAGATTTTATTGAGAAATGCTACTCGGTCATGACAGATGGAGTTACATGAATATATAGTTGTTCAGTGGGTTGAAAAGATGTTTGTCCGGGGCTTCTGTGGCAATTGCTAACTCCCTGTCACCTGGTACAGGCTGTGAGGAGAGGCAGTGGTTCAGCAGCAGTCATTGCCTTGTGATTTCTGTGCGTGTTAGTTACTCCTGCGTTTTATAAAGCACTAGCAAAATGTAGCAGGCAGCACAGTCAGAAACCACAGACAGCAGATTAGAAGGAAAAAAACATTAATTTAGTGGCTGCAAACTCTCTTCTCGTTTACGTTTCTTTTCCCAAATAACTTAAGAAACATTTATGATAAAGAGCACTCCCTGCTTAGGAGCCTGCCAGATTTAGGCAGTACATTCTCTCATCCTTTTAGTTGCAGCATTAAAGCTCAGCTTGCCTTGGCAGAGATATCCACACCTTATATGGCAGGAGTTGGGTACGGTGTTTGTCAGGGCTGATGGAGGTGTTGGGAGCAGTTCATCACTTGGAGCTTTGGAAACTTCCCTGCTTCTGCCAGCGCCTCTTGCTCTGATTTTCACAGCAGTGTTATTTGATATATTGAAAATGCATGTCTTTGGTTGTTGGGTAGTTTGGGGGTTTTTTGCAACAAGAAATGAGTTCAAGGCCAGGCTGGATGCAGCCTGATCTAATGCTTGGAACTAGATGATCTTTGAGGTCTTTTCCAACCCAAACCATTCTATGATTCTGTGATATGAAATTTTAGAGTGGAACAGCGCTAAGTTGAGTTCACGGGAGAACATCTACAGTTTGCTTTTCCTGTACCTAGCAGGACTGCATGTTCAGCATTAAATAGTCATTCACTTTGATGATCCAAAGCATGCAGTAGCAAGGTGAGATTGGCCACCATCAAATCTGTGTGGGACGTACTTTCTCCCTGTAGTGCTGAGGAAGCACATCCATAGCAAACTCTGCTTGGACACTGTGGGATTCAGTAGATTTGGATCATTAAAGGGAAGATTGTCTGCCCAAATGAACTCTCTCTGTGTGATGGAAGTGAAGGAGGAAAGAGGTTTGGGGCATCTTCTTGCTACCGCATTTGTCTTTTTGTGAGAAAGGGCTGAATTTACCTGAAGGAGATAGCAGCTTCCTCCCTACCCTTGGCAACTGCTCCTGGGCCTCACTCTGCAGGACGTGTCCTTTCTGCATCCCACCAGGGTCAGTATTCAAGCTTTGTTTTGTATTAGAAGAAACTTAGAAGTGCATGCATGCATGTGCACCTGTGCATAAAATATATTAAGTCTATGAAGTGAAAGTGGAGGGTCTCACTATCTTGCAAGTACACAGCTAAGAGAGCTCCAGGCACACCCTAATATGTGCATTCCTTCTTCTGGTCCTTCCCAAGAGCAAACTAGAAAGCAAGTGTGTCTGTACAAATGAACAAATGGATGAGCAAAGTAAACACATTAAATTGAGGAATGATGCAGAAGAACAAGTTTTAACTTGTAGGAGCATATATCCAGGATCACTGCAGAGACTTTACTCTGGGTCCTGGCACGTGCTGAAGCCCACAGTTATTTCTTTGTGCCGTGCCAGTTGGGTTCCAGCCATATAAATCCATATTATGATCCTGCTTTGCACATTCCTACAAGCCATATTTCTTTTCTCTGCTGGGGCAGAGGTCTGGAAAGTATCACCTCCTGTAGCTTGCTTTCTGATTCAGGCTCAATTGATGATATCCCTCGTGCTGTTCCCACAGCGGCCCATAGTCACACCTGCTGCTGGAATAGTTCAGTGGAGTTCTCATATTTGTTCACTCTGCTTTGAGACACTCTGGTGGGAAAGTGCTTTATAAACTTGGCACTGATGGACACAGACTTATGATTGCTTCACATCATTAGAGTAGTGCAGAGGAACTGGTGTGCAAATGCAGAAAATCCAGGATGATGTTTGCATGCAGTGTGAATGTATTGCTGCAAATTGTGGGGCGTTTGGGAAAAGACATTCTTTGCTGACTTGCTCAATACTTAAGAGAGCTCACTGCAGATTTTTTTCCTCCATTTCAATGTTCTCCTTAATTTTGACCCTCCAAAAAACAAACAAAAAAAAAAAATCAAGAGAAGGGAACTAATCTAAATCTAAAAATTGGAAGAAATATTTGTAAGAAAATAGACATGTTTGTCTATTGGTGAGAAGCAATAGCAACCATGTTGCTTACAGACTCTTGCAGCATTTAAGAATAAGATATCACCTTTTGTCCAGGAGAGACTATTAAGAGATGGAGCTGCCTATTACTTTGCTTTGTTCTGGCAAGCTCTGATATGTTTACAGTATTTGTTGTAAGTGCTCCGTGAATGCGGAGCAGTGTCTGAACAGAGGAGATGCCCTGAGTTCAGCTTCTTGTTCAGTCCATCTCCTCAAAGCCACTGGGTTATAAGCTGAGGTTTTCGTGGTGCCCTCATCCTCAAGCACATTTATTGTCAAAGTGCTGTCAGCCCCAGTGACTGGGGAAATAACATGAGCTCTCAAGACATCAGAGGTGGGGGTAGCCTGGAGCACTGAGGGATCGGGATTGGAGATGCTTTATCAGCAGATGAATCCCCAAGGTCTCCCCAGCTCCTTGTGCTGACTGAGTCCAATTTCCTAGTGATATTTTGGAGGTGGGAATGGAAAATGAGGTATTTCCTAGTGGACCAGGCAGAACATGCACTGGTGAACTGTGCAGACTAAGCAGAGTTTGTTGATGTACTTTTGCTTGCCAGAGTCAGGCTAGATATTTGAAGAATTCTATTTGCGATGTACTCTGATGACAGAAAGTAGTCAGAAAAGAAGAAAATGTTCCTTAAGACATTTCCTTCCAATTTTTGTCTCTCTGGCCATGTACTGTATTGCTGTGTCCCCTAAGAGATTCGTACTGAGAGGTGATGGTCTTCACAGCCTCTGGGAGAACCTGTTCCCCACAACATACAGAGGCAGAGGGACAAGCACAGAGTGAAGATACCAGTTTGGGGGATTGCAGTTCTGGAGAGCATTCTGGCACAGCCGTCACTAGAGAGGGGCTGGTTTAAACCATCATGGGAGAAAAAAGCTGCGTAAGATCCCCAGCAAATATTTCATCCTTGGGGCCACTCCTCAGTGCTCAGAGCTCACTGGTCAAGCTGCAAGACAGAAACCATTTTTCTGGGCTAGATCCTTTTGTATAGATTTGGATTGTGGTCTGTTTGGTGTACAGTGTCATAAATTACTTTTGGGTCACTATGTTGCTGGAACGATGGGCCTGGGGTGTCGAGCTTGAGAGAGCTTTATAGGGAGTGAAGAGGTAAAATGTCTTGTTGATAGCAGGCTCAAAACGCTGCTCTTCCAAATGCCAAATTTTGTTCTCAGTAACGCTCCAGAAATGTCTGTTCTTTTGAACCTGGTGGATAGCGTGCACTTAAAAGACAGAGAAATTAAAGAGGCTGAAATCCACACAGTGTTTAGAGCTCACAAGTACATTGCCTTCCAGTGATATGATGGAGAGAACCTCTCATTTAGCCCCAAAGCAAAGGTTTGTGTTTCAAAAAGCAAAGAGAGAAACAGAAGAGGATATTGGTTATATGGATACAAATTGAAGGCAGATGTGGGAGATGTAGGTCCAAGCCCAAGGGAGCCTGAACCCATCCCTCTCATCTCTTGAAATGTAATCCCATCACCATACTTAGCCTGGGGTCGGATGCTCTTGTTTTGCTGATGAAGCTGTTACACCTCAGTTATATGCAGGCAGGCAGCAGGCTCCAGGCAAACACACCCGTGCATTTACAATGCCAGACTCTGGCTGCCCTATGTTCACCTTATGTAAAATTGATGATTTTGACAAGCTGCCCCTTGGCCTCCATTAAGTAAAAGCTCATGATTTCTACATAAAATTTATAGAAATCAATGTGGCAAAAAATATGTGGGAATAGATGCCACCTTTCCCAAACCTGTTGTGTGTCCCCCTGCACAAACTCTGCTTTAGAACTTTTTCAGTAGCAGATTTTGTGGAGGAGAAGCCATCTTCCTCAAGTGCATCCTCTTTCAGCTTAAAATTATCCAATTACTAAACAAAGATGATTTAAGCACTGATCAGAAAACCCCTGTGGCACAGAAACATCATTGATTCCTCTCATTGTGTCTCACCTCATTTATAGCCTTCACTGAGCCCCCAAAGCTGACGTGGCCAAGAAACATTTACAGCTGTAGTGTTTGCAAGGGAAATATGGTTTATTTATCCTCATGCATATTAAACATTTTGCCTGATGAATGGGAAATCCATGTGGTGTGTCCTGAGCGAGAGGCTCTCTGCGCACACAATCATAGAACCGTTAAGGTTGGGAAAGGCCATCACCAGCCATGCCACAGCTATTCTACAAAAACTTATTCCTTGGCAAATTACCTGGGTGCTAGGCTTTGCTTTTGTAGTCATGGTAATGCTGTCTGTGGCTAAACTGTGAGGATCTGGCAGGCAGCATTTCTCATGCTGTATGTGCAGTAGTGGCACACCAGAATGGTGCACATGTGCCTTCCCATGGCAGGCGGACGCATACAGCTCTGACTTTTGGAAGGAGTGCTCCGCCTTCCAATTTCTACTATATTTGTTTCAGCATTGGTTGTTGGCTGTTACGAGTTTGAGTGACCATTTATAATGTTTTCCTGCAAAAACCGATACCCCATTAAAGCAGCTAGCGGCCTTTCTCCTTAGGTCGGTAATTGAAAAGGAAGGGGTGCTCTGCAAATGAAACCACTGGTTTTCCTTTCACAGTAATACTGCTTTTCTGGTGGCTAATTTGCTGCCTATATCATTATAATGTTTAAGAAGAATGTGCCAAAATAGAAATCATGACTAGCATACTTCTCTGTCCCCCACAGAACAGATTACTGGCAGTGGGTGCAGCTTGTTCCTTATGTAGGTGCCTTACAGCCCATCTTCTACACATTTGTTTGGCCCACCTCAGCACTCAATGTCCATTATCCTTTCTTCTTTTGCTGGAGAACGACAGACATGATCTTTTCTTTTGGTGGTCATAGGTGAGGGGAAGGGCTTGCTAGAGATCCTATATTGCTTCAAGTGTAGCTGTGTGAGAGTTTATATGGAAACAGCATCCCATCTATGATTCCCATGTTGTTTTCTTGTTATAAATTTATGCCATATTACTAGGTCATGTTCGCTATGCGCGTTGCAGTGCTTTGGTTGCTCTATCACTGTTAGGGCAGCTGTGAGCTAAATATTTTATTTGAACAAGAGAAATTCTCAAAATGAGGCTCTTGTGTGGATCCAAGTTGCTTTTTGTGGTTATGTTCCGTTCCTATAAATTCTTTTGATGTCTGCAAAGTTTTGCCTCAGTTGGATTTGGCATTTTCTCCACTCTAGCGGTTACAAGTGGGGAAGAAAAAAAAAAGAAAAGAAAGAAAAAAAGGAAAAAAAAAAAAAAGAGAGCAAAGGGGAGAATAAACAAGTTTTGCAATAAGATATTTTGTGCTCAGTATTTCAGACTATTTCTTATTGGTCAGACTTGTTTCATGATTTGAGACTGCTGGAGATGCAATTTATTCGTTTTCTCCAAGAGAGATGCTGCATTTAATATGTGCTCTCCAGGATCCCCTGTTAAAATATTAGGCAATAAAATCTGTGACTGTACAGTAGTTGTTGTTATAATTTCCCTTAGGTAGTGGAAATCGTAATTTATTGTTTTTTAAGATTTCCCCTCGCACAGAAGCTGAGTGATTGCAGTCGTGTAGGGGTCTGTTTTTCTCCAAGTGCATGTGTTTGTACCATGGCTCCTCTCTTCTGGCACAAGCACTGTGCTGCAAAGCCCTCCCCAGTTTACAGTTGCTGACTTAGCATCTGGGAGCAAAATAGCAGTGAAGACCAAACTGGACCTGCTGTGAGCAACTTGCTTTGCTCCTTCTGTTAATAGCTCAAGGTTGCCCGAGCCTTGGCTGTGTGGGCAGATACCCCATGGGTCTGAACAGCAGAAGTGCTTTATGGTGAGGACCCTTAGACCATAGGAGGCTGCTCTTTAATACAGATAGCAGAGGTTCAAGGTTGGATATTAGGAAAAATTTCATCTCAGAAAGATGCATTGGCACAGGCTGCCCAGGGAGGTGGTGGCTCACTGTCCCTGGAGGTGTTTGAGAGCTGTGGAGATGTGGTACCAAGGACGTGGTCAGTGGGCATGGTGTGGGTGGGTTGGGGTTGGATTAGATGATCTTAGTGGTTTTTTCCTATGATTCTATGTCACACCTTCCTTTTATGATGCACTTCTAGTACAAGTTGGCTGAATTGACTGAGGTGGGCCACAGTAAGAAGATCCTATCTGCCATGCAGTTGTTGGTTCCTCCCCAGAGTATGGCTGCTTTCTCTAATAAATGTTGCAGATATTCACATGCTCTGAGGTTCTGAGTAAGGCATGGTTTGTGGCCATCTCGTCTGGTTTTTTAGACCAGATGAGAACCCTGAAAAAACCAGCAGCACTGTGCTGTTGTGCAGCATCCAACCTCTTTGGTGTGCTTGGTGGAATGTTGCCCAAAGGATATAAGGGGAAAAGTTCCTAAAACTGCAAGGGTTCCGAGGCTGGAGAGGAAAGTGATAGGAGTACTGTGTTTATTGTTGTTTTTAAAATCTGTTTTTCAGCCATTGCTATGAGTTTTGAGTGTGTCAGATGGATGCAACTGCTGAAGGAGAAGGAGGGAGATGGGATCCTCCGCCCTCTGGAGGAAGGTTGCTTTTGGATGCCACTTTTGTGCAGGAGCATGGCTGTTCTGAGCATGCTGCTTAGTCAGCTTTGCTTTATGTGTGCACATCAGGACAGGCATCTGAGGAGAGTTTAGAGCCTGATTTGACTTGCTTAGCACCTGAGGCTGCACTTCAGCAATGATGAAAGCTGGTGGAGGAAGGGAGAGGTGTCTGATCCCCTAGCTGTGGCTGATAACAGCAACCTGTGTTAGCAAACACACATCTTAGCACTCCCAAAGTTGCTAAAATGTTTACAAAGTGTAGAAGGGAAAAGAAAAAATGGTACTGGATCTTTAGGCAGCCCCTGTCTCAAGTGTGTGGGCTTCAGTGTTGGGGCAACAAAGAGAAAGTGCTAACTTCATGGCGAGTGCAATGCTGCTAGTACAAGAGCTGTGCTGGGGAGAAAATCACCTTCCACTGACACTTCTGTTGCAATGGGCTCTGCACTGCCGCCCACCGCACGCTGTTATTAGATGCTGTTTGCACATTTGCCTAGAAGTAAGAAAAAAGCCATGAGACTAATGGTAAACAAACAAGCACAAGTCAGTGTCACTGAGCATCTCATTTCTACCATTGTTTTGTTCTGCCCTTCTGGATCACACTCCCGCAGAGAGGAGCTTGCGTTGTTTTCTCCTGTTTTGTGAATTTTGTAATTCACTGAATGCTGACAGTGATGCCAGGTATTCTGAGGGAGAAGTCCCTGATGTTGAATCGGTAGCACAGAAATGTGTCTCGTGGTTTTTTGTCTGCCTAGAGTCTTAAATGCTGAATGCTCAGCAGACAGCACGTTATTAGAGGCGATGTAAGAAACTGACGCCTGGGGGAAGCGTGTGAAAGGGACTTTCCACAACCCAAAGTGAAGGGCAGGAAGGTGATGAATACTTTTATAGGGCAAAATCTGCCTTCATAAGCACAACCCTGAGTGCATTTGCTGCCCTCCATCCCCACTGGCTGCATTTAGCAGCAGTGGGGCAGCCAGACCCCTGACTGCCAGCAGCAAGCTGGGGACCAGGATGCAAAACCCAAACTTGTCCTGAGGATGCTGCCATGCTGCACAGCCCTTCTGCTCTCCTCAGTGCCGAGTTTCCTTCATTCTCTCCTCTCTCCTGGCTCTTGCTTTGTCCTGCCACGCCATGTCGGCTTACCCAGGGCATCCCTGTTAAATCCGTGGAGATATTTGGGGCATTATTTTAGGAGAACTTTGTGTTTTGGGTTTATTCAGTTAAGAAAGGAGGGGAGAAAAAGACATTTCCCCTTTGCCGTTTTTTTTTTCTTTGTCTGGAAGCAGTGATTTTATTTGAGGTGATTTTTTGTTGAATTAAAGCCTCTGCGAAGTAATATTGCATCTTCAAAACAAACTGCTGAACTCAACTGCTTTTACCAAACGCATGCAGAATTTTCCCCTCCGGATCCTTCGAGGCCCTAGAGTGCCAGCCTTGCAAAACCTGGGGTGGTGAGGAGAGTCACTTGAGAGTGATCTCCATAGGATACCTTTAGACAGTGTGCTTATGTGTATTTATAAATGTATATATACATCTAATGCATAAAATTCTCTTACGGTGTGTTACTGCATACAGTGAGCAGCAAGGAAAATAATGCAGAACTAAGGTACTGAAGGAGGTGCTGCCCAGCTGGTAAACTCTGAGAGGAAAAGGAAGAACAAAAACTCCACAAACCTCAAAGAGGCACAGACACAAACCCTTAGCAGTTTTTACCATCGGATTTGTCTTGCTGCTTAATCCGCGTTCTTGTTTTTGTGTGATTGTTTCAGATGCCTCAGGAGCAGTACGCGCACAGGAGCACCATGCAGACCTCGGAAGGGCCCCAAGTATACAAAGTCGGGATTTATGGCTGGAGGAAGAGATGCCTCTATTTCTTTGTGCTGCTCCTAATGATTTTAATCCTGGTGAACCTTGCTATGACCATCTGGATTCTGAAGGTTATGAACTTCACAATTGTAAGTCCTCGGGGTTACCCTAAAAGATGGGGGGAAGGTAATGGGGGGTGATGGTCGTTTCTCTGCACATGAATTTAGATATGGCTTCACTAATGGGGTGGTATAATTGCTGTGGATAGCTGCTGCAACAGGGAGGAGCAAATTTATCCAACAATCCTCTTTTTTTTTCTGCTGGAGGATGACTCTTAGGGCTGTCTGCAGGACTGCCTGGCTGGGAAATCAGCTCAGCATCATGAATCACATTCCTCCTCCGATCTTGTCTATATATATGCGTACATACACACATACACACACACGTATTTGTATTTATATAATATATACACAAATGTATTTATATAAAGCCTCCCAAAGGTTCAGTTATAAAGTATTTTAAAATTAATAAAAGAGGTTATTTTTAACTGGGGGATGGGAATGAGTTTGAGCCTTTCTCTTACACATTTTGTTTGCTTTTTCTCCATGGCTGAGCAGTTATGAAACTCGATTTGCCTTTTTCTTAAAGAAAGTTACATAAAAATGTGTTTCAAGGAGCTGCATGGTGAAACATGCCTGCAGTGGCTCTCTGGGTGTGGCATTCAGGTGGATCTTATCCTTGCCTCCCTTGAGCTGGGGTTGAGCATGGAAAAATGTGGGTGTGCAATGGGAAATAGATTGCATAGGGATAGGTGGTGCCTTCTGGGCCCGGAATGTCCACTTAAGTTCAGCTCAGACTTTTTGGCACAACATAGGGTGCCTTTTATTACCGAGTGAACTTTTCTTCCCTTGCTCAACACGATCAGGACGTGATCAACCAGGCACACCCTATTTTCAAGTGCTAGCATGTAAGGCAGGCCCTAGCTTTTCAGTAGATAATTTGGCCAAGCAGAGTGAAAATGAAATGACTTATGTCCACTTTTTCAAAGCAGTCATTGCCACCCTGGTCAGGTGGAGCGATTTTAGGTCCATTAGGATCTTTGGGAGAAATTAAATTTGAGGCTTTAATCCTGGATTTACTTCATGAGAGAGCTGTAAGGTTAAAATCACCCAAATCAGTTTCAAGGACTTTCCCAGCCAGGCTCTGATGCGAATAGTGTGTTTGAAGTCTCCCAGCATTTCTTTCTCTGCTTTGGTCTTGCAAAGCCCTGAACAGCTGTGTCCAGCATTATGTCATTAATGGGCCTTGAGAAGTTGAGTAAACAATCTCTGACTTACTGTATCCAGCAGACAAAGTGCTGTGGCAGGGGAACACGTTGAGTTAGTTTCTCTAACTGGTTTGCTGTCAAGGTGTGCAGATCATTGTGATGCACGTATGCTTAGAGAGCAAGCAATTATAAAACAGTAATCCTCTAAAAGCTGTGAGTGGAAGAGTGAGCCAAACTGGAGCAGTTAATTCTTAACCCCACCAATTATTTATTCTTATGATATTGATGCCATTTTGACATATACGGTCATTAGATTAAAACCTCTCCCTTCCAGCAGCTGTCTCCTCCCTAGCCTGTATGCTGGCTTTTTCAGGGATGCGCTGGTCTTCAAGTTGTTGTCTGATTCAGTTTCCTTAAATAGTCACTTACTCTCTGTGACTCACTGGGAATTAGTCCAGTGTAAAGTATATTTGTGTCTGTTTTTAGCTAATTTGTATGTTTTCATGTCAGTAGGTGCTGAACAGCTTTGGGGGATGAAAAATCAACTGTAGCACTGCAGTGGGAACTGCTTTGTGATATATATAGGTGTGGGCATGCTGGTCAGGATGTATATCTCTGACACAGCCAGTGGGAAATAAACATAAGAACAGGGCACATAAGAGGTGTGCACCTTGTCTCTTTGATCTTGAATTGTGTTAGTCTGTAAAATAAAAATTCAAGGTCAGGTTGGATGGGCAGCCTGCTCTTGTGATTGGCAACCTTGCCCATGGCAGGGGACTTAGAAGAGCCGATCTTAAAGATCCCTTCCAGCCTAAGTCATTCTATGGCTGTATGGATGTAGAGCAATAGTGAGATGCGTGCCATAGCACAAAAGATTGTGTTCAGTCAAGGAGAAATGTCTCGAGGAGGGATTTCTCATTCTGGTCATCTCTGGGAAAAGATCTGTTACTAAATGGATAGGAATTATTTGCATATTTGTGACAAGAATTCAAGGCATTTACCTGTCCAAGCACAACTCCCAGTTTTTGGGCAAGAGCTGCAGAGAAGAGACGTGGAGATGCATTTTGGTAGAAGGAGATGTCTCTTCCAGGCAGCTGGTTGCTTCCTCCAATATGGACCTGCAGAATACAACCAGTTTCGGTTGTTCCAAGCTGGGATTGGTAAAGACCCCACTGTAAGAGTGGTAGGAGCCCAGCAGACATCTGAGACTCCTCCTGCTTACAGTTATGGCGCTACTGTGCTGTGTTGGGACCGAATGATGTGACTGATCAGATTATTAAGAATAGAGCAGACAGTTCCTTGGAAATGGTTGGCGATCCTGATGAGCGTTGAGCCCATGGTGCTGCTCTGCTGCAGCCTCGCCAGCTGCTCTGGATCCTGCTCTGCAATTCCTTCTGTACCATTCCCTGCGGCTGAGGAAATCACTGCGCTAAGTGAATTTTTAGAAGCAGACTTTTATCTCTAAATAACAAACGTACGAATATTCTCAAATGAGGAGATGCAAATACGCAAAATCTTTAATTTGTTCCTGTTCTGATAAGAGGAGCTGAGAGGCCTTCTGGGGCAGGGGAATGATTTGAGCAGTCAGTAAGCAATAGCTGCTGCTTAGCAGGTCTGAGTTACCCCAGTGCTTGCAGAGCAAGAAAAGAAGGCGAAGAAAGGAGGGGGAAGTTTTATAGTTTTGTTGTTGTGGAAAATGTAATGCTTCCAGTATCTTCCCAACCCCTGATCTCTCCCAGAACCTGAGTCTGTTCAGCTCCACAGGGTGGTCCTGGCACTTACCGGAATTTAATGAGTGCTCATTAAAGCCAGTAAGTGCTCAGTGTATCTTAATGAGCCCAGCAAACCTGCTCAGGAAAACTCGGGGGTGTTTTAAGTGCTTATGATGGGGTGTGGAGAAGGGAGGGAAGGAAGCGAGTCCATTTTAGAGGAAAAAAACACCACCTCATGCAGTTTGTACAGCGTGTTGGGCAGCACCCATCCCTCCATGGCCAGCCCTGAGCTTCCTTTCTTCGCTCCCTTCCTTTCCCCTCTGCATGCCCTATGACATGCTCAGGGAGGAAACTCCCGTGAAATCAAAGCATAAGCTTCCAATCTGTGGCTTTTAATGAGCAAGGCATAACTAATTTATTCTGGTTTTGCTTTAATCTGAACGTTCGAGGCGTAAGTTTAAGTGTGGCTGTTGCTTCTTACGTGGGGCTGTCAAAGTGTTGCTGTATTTGCATGGGGCCAGTTGGTCACAGCCGGGTCTGTGCCATACTGCAGTCACTCAGTCCCTGCGTGGTATTTGATCCTCGATTTGTTCTAAATGATTTTACCCAACACAAGCTGTATGAAAAACAGACTTGGAGGGTACCCGAAATATCATCTGCCTGTTCCACAGCTGGTTCACACAGTCAGGTCCATTTATCCAGTTCATTTGCATTAGAGCTATGCTGCGGGAAGCTCTGCGGAGGTTGCTACCTCTAAACTTTACTTTGATTTTTAAGCCAAACCACAGAATGAATCTGGACCGATGCCACCAATTTGGGTTGAAACCCAAATGCCCGCTGAAGGTGCCCTAACCTAATTGAGGTAGAAACTGTGATCCAGCATTAAACTTTCTGATGATGTATAAGTAAAGGTACTCCAGCTCATTTGGATCTTGGACAAGCGTGGTAAAAGTATGTGGTTTACACATAATGGATGTGGGGAGAAAACATGAATGCCTGTGGGCTGTGTACGTGACTCACCCTCTCAGCTTGCAGGTCTGGGGCAGCTTGAGCTGTATCCTATGTATTTTACAGAGCTCAGCTCAGCTGAGCCCCTCAAGGTTTGTAGGTGCCAATCTAATTACAGGAATTGAACCAGAGCTTGTAATGGTCTTACTCTTTATGGTCAACCTGCATTAGCATGGTTAGTGATGCAAGTCATTAGCAGTAGGATTGCCTGTGACTCTGTACATGAGCACACACTGTAGAGTACTTTCACTACGATACACTGAGTATCTGTGATCTGTTGGGGCTGTATTTAAATGACAGCAGTCCACCTACTCATCTGCCAATCAAACCACTGAGGTCTCTGATCTCTGACACGGTGTTTCTGTCCACCCAGTTTGAATTGTATGTTCTTTGGAACAGAAGCTGCTTGCATACAGCAGCCTGCAGTCCTTTATATTGCCAAATACTGCCAGACTATGTGTAATAATAAATAATTTCCCCTAAGTTGGCTTGCAAGGTTTGAAATTCCTGGAGAACTGCTTTCTAAGAATAATGCAAAGCAAAATCTATAGAAAAGTCTTTGACTCTTTCTTTGTAAGGAAATTATTCTGCAGCTTTGCTATTCAGGAGGCTGTTTGAGAACAAAAGCTAACAGCTTCCTCCAAACTCAGATCTGAGCAAACCCACACATAATGCTTATGCCACCTGAGCATGCACCTTGGAGACAGTGCCTCAAAGATATGGGCAGGCAATGACCTGGCTCACTCCACCTCCCTTGGGATGCAGAGAGAAGGGGACCTTCCCTTCCTGTCCTGATCTGACTGAGTTCAGGGTGGTTCCTACAGTGCATTCAAATTCTCTTTCCAGTGCCACACGGTTTGGGATCCTTTAGTATAAGGTTCGGTTGTATTTTTTAATTTTAATTGAGTAGGAACAAATGACTGATAGGCAATCTTTGTAGCTTGAGGGGTGTATTTTAGCATTGCTGAATAAAATGCTAACAATTTAGAGACAAAATGCTGCTGTAGGTGGCAAAAGTGCTAAATATCATTATTATCTTGCTTTCTTTATTAGAAGTTTATACGAAAAATATGCTTTTAAAGTTTGGTTATGAACAGTTATTCCCGATACAATTACTCCCTCTTGTGTGTAAACTACCTGCCACATTTTAATTACAGGAAAACAGTTGGGTAATAACGCAGCAGTAAAGATGGATTAGAGTTAAGAAAGCTCATCTGCTTAATAGGCTGGATTCTTTTATTAATGATTTAAAGGAACAGACTTTGTTCTAATTTTTTTTAATTAAAAATTGCCTCAGAATATAATGACTGTGCAGTTTACGTTCCCTTTTCATGATTTCTCTGGGGTCTTTTTAGGTGCAATTCTAAAGCCAACATGGGAAATAAATCTGCTTTGCTTCTCAGCTTCTGCTTTGTAGTGCAGCTCTAATTGGTCAGCTAAATTGTTTAGAATTAGAATTAATTTTGCTATACCCTTACTGTTTTTTTTTCCTCATTCTCCTTCGCACACACAGAATTGTGCACTTTTCCATCTTAATTCATGTTCCTCCTTTTATAAAACAACTAATTGTTTCTAGATCACCCTCATTACTCCAGAGCTTTGTGTCTCTCCTTTTTATTCTCATTCACATGGACTACATCTTCTGATATAAAGTTGTTAATCTTGTAGGGATCTGACAGAACCAGCAATGCTGTGAGTGACTGTACTGTTAAATGAAGAAGTTTCTATGGATTAAATCCTTACCCCTGTGGGATGCAGTGAAAATGTTGGCATTGTCCACAGTGGATCTATCGTTAATTATAATGCTTTTTAGTTGTGGTTTTGTACCCCAGATTCAAATGACCTTCTTTTCAGATTTAAAAAATAATGTTTTGCTTTTCTTATGCTATTTTCAGAGACCTGAAGTTTCTGTTTCTGCATTAAAAGCAATTGGGATTATATATCCTTTAAAGATATTTATTCTGCTATTTCAGCTTCACTCTTTTGGAGTTCAGAATAAAACAGTTCTAATAGGATATTGCAGGATGTTGTTGCAAGGTCGGTTCCTCTACTGTTGCATCACCCGCAGTGTTAGGCTTCTGGTCCTGATCACTTGCTAAGTTACAATGCATCGATTTCTTCCAGTGCTGCACCTTTGAAAACTCAGTCTCTGACTATATGTCAGTTTTATTATCCTAATAGCGTATCCTCTCAGCCAGCACAAGCACCTAAGGCCTTCATCTTCCTGTTAGCACACAGTGATGAAACGAGCCCATATTTTTTTTCTCACTGTCTGTACTCTCTGCTAAACCTCTGAGTTCTTCTGGTGCCATGACATCGGGTTTGCTTACAGATATATCATGGAAGCGAAAAAGATGGCGAGCCTTACACCAGGAGCTCTAAACCAAATGGTGTGTGCTAAGTAGCAGTCATTAGGTAATTCTTTGTTTTTATTCTTTGTCTGTTGCACAGGGCAGGTTGCAGCATACAGCCTGTTATGGAGATAGGTGGCCCTTTTCCCTCAAATATTTTGGTGGTTTGGCATTTGTGAAGAACCGAGGCTCGTGCAATTCTGCTTCCATCTCAGTGTATGAGCTTTCAGCTCTCTCTTCTCTATTGTTTTTAAGCCACATATCATATTGAAAACCTCTGAAGAGATGTAAGTATTCAGGAGACAGGAATATCTCGAGCATATTGGGTTTATGGCTGCAATGCCATTGATCCCTGCAGGACCCAGCAAGCAGTGAGGACGTGGTGGGCTGTGCAGGGAAATGAGTCATAAACTCTCGATCCCAGATCCCACTTCTGCCACCTCCCTCTGGAGAGGATTGTTCTCAGCTTCTCTTTCATCTGAAGAAATAAGATATTTCCTCTCAGCGCCAACAAAAGATCTTCAGCCTAGTGGTTCTGAAGCAGAAGGAGATTTGTCTCTTAGAGAACACAAGGTAAAAGGTATTATTATAAATGTGAGGAAGAACAAAAACAAGCTCGCTGCTAAAATGCTGATAATCAGCTAGGCCTCTGAATAGCTCACAATCTGATCCCTCCCCATATTCTCACAGTACATTAGGAGAAATGATTTAATTTGGGAAGCCACAAAGAAGTGATGTACCGATCTGTGTAGCAGGTTCTCCAGCCCTTCTTCCCTTGTTCCGCGTGTTTTTGTTTTTGTTTTTGCTTTTTTTTACTTTCTGAGCTTCCTGACAACTCTCCTGAACTCTCTGCACAGCAGAGAGCAATGACCTTCTCAGCTTTGAAAACCGAACAGCCATCTCTCTAACAAAAATAGAATTTTTCTGAAGCACCTCTTCTTGGTGATTGCTTCAGGCAGAGGAGCTGCTTGGTGGAGCCTGCGCGTCTTTTCCAGCTTGGCCTGGAACTGGAAAGCCATCAGCTTTTCAGAAAGCTGCTGATTAAATTCGTTCTTATTGGTTGGTGTCGCACAGTCTGTGGGATGGGGCTGGAGGTGGCTCTGCCACCACTGCAAAGCACAGAGCAGCAGAAACTCAGGCTCTCTGCACGGTGCTCCAGTTTGCAGGCTCACTGCTGCTGGTTGGATGGAGCCCTGGGCAACCTGATCTAGTGGTTGGCAGCCCTGCCCACAGCAGGGGGTTGGAGCTTGATGATCTTTAAGGTCCCTTCCAGCCTAAGCCATTCTATGATTCTGTGGTTGGCTCTGATGTGTGTCTGTTTGACTAAACTAAAGAAGGGGAGTAAGAAAAAAGTAGCATATACTTCCTACATTTGCATGCATTTACCCTATTTAAAAAGGGGGAAATTTAGATTGGATGCAAGGAAGAAGGTTGTTTTTGCAATAAGGGTGGTGAGGCAGTGGCACAGGTTGCCCACAGAGGTGGTGGTGCCCCATCCCTGCAGATACCCAAGGTCAGACTGGAGGGGATCTGAGCACTGATGGAGCTGTGGGTGTCCCTGTTCAGTGCGGGGCAGTTGGACCAGATGGCCTTTAAGGGGCCCTTCCAACTCAAACGGCTCTATGATTTACCTTACACAGTGTTGAGAACTTGTTCTAAAGCCTTAACAGTTCTGTGGACAAAATTACGAACCTGTGATTTTATGGACTACAGCTTCCCCCTTCCCTCTGCAGACACTGTGTTATCTCTTCTGTTCTTGGATGCATCTTTTCTGCTATATATTCCCATCCCTGATTTGATAAATGTCTTTGAAGTATTCGCTGCTGGATGCTGCCATTCTATGTGCCTGTTCTTCCAGAGCTTTGCTATGGAGATGAGTTGAATATACCATTTGAATTCATCACAGCTTACATTTTAGTTCTGGCCATTTCCACTTCAATTACATCTTCCCCATTACCCATCCTGCCTTTGCTGCTGTGGTCAATGGTAAGATGGAGTGAGGTAATTATTTGTATTGAGGCCCAAGTTTCTATGGGACTACACTCCAGTGCACTTGCATGAAGGACAACCTGTTAACACTGAAATGATATGGTTGCAGACAGATTTATAGGAGAGGAATAGATTTGCACAGGTAATTCAGCTTTGACCCCTTGAGTTCTCATTACTTCTCATCCACGCAGCACTATTGCCCACCTCTTTCCTTTTTTTAAATGAGATCCAGTAACTAATAGTGAAATTATGGCAATCTACTATATGAAATTTGTGATTATTTGCATTTAATTAAAGGCTTCTCTTGAGAAAATGAAGGGCGGCTTAACCTCAGAGAAGCCTCTACATCTCCAGTAATTGCTTCTAATGGAAGTCTTTAGAGTTTCTGCCCCACCACAGGAAAAAGAAAAAAAAAAAGTTCCTCCCACACACAGGGTCTCAAAATTATTTTATCCTTGTGCAGTGAAGGTGACTGAGGAACCCAGTGAAACATTCCTCACTGTGGTTTAACCAGCTAAAATTCAAGTTAATTACTCAAAAGCCAGGCTCGTGGTGTGTTTATGAAAAAAGGGGCACTGTGCATTCTTGTTGAAGGAAGTTGATCTTCCTCTTCACGATATGTTTGCAGTCTGGCAGTTGGTGTCAACATCAGAGAGTGGGACTGGGAAACCTTTTTGAGGATGGCCAGTGCTCCACATCGCTGCATTGCCCCAGTGATCCCAGTGCACATTGTGCCTAAGGCAAGCATGAGATTGCATGAGATTGCAATGTCTCAGACATTGAGTGTGTGGCACTCGAATCGTGCATTCTGCCTAATTACTTCTCTCAGTGTTTTCATGCCCCTTCTGGCAGCACAATCACTCTGCTTGCACCCTCTGCTCTATTGAAGTCCCTTCTTCTATTACAGATCTGAAAACAGGCACGACAGGAATTAGAGTATATGTTGCAGCAGCAGATATGGCCATTTTCTGCTATCTGTTCTCCATGCCGAAGGTATGAATGTTGAAAAACATTCTGCTGTCCTGTGTTCTTACGTTGTTCATTGCACAAGTTCTCGTTAATATGCAGTAAAACACATAAAATGTCTCTGAAATCTTTTGTAGTGACCTCATAGAGCTATACGAGTCAGAAATGGAAACACCATTGTTAGTCAGCTGTAGACTTGTCATAATTTTCCAAGTTGCAGCTGCAGTTAAGTACTTGAAAACATGGGATCTTCCTCTGATATTTTTTAGCAAGCAAACATGTTGACAAATAGCAACTGTTTATTTTCGGGGGAAAAAAGGGTGTTTTAGTTATGTATGCTGTGCCCTGGAATGTATTTCATGTAGGCGTGAGCCATATAGGTGTGTGTAGGTGCTGATTTTGAGGTTATTTAGTAAGGTGGCATTGTTTCTGATAACAAATACTTTGTCCTTCCAAACAAGGCATTGAAGCTCTTCATTCTGGGAAACTAAGAAATCAAATGCCTTTTACAATATTTACTTCTCGTGCATGTTAGAAAAGGAATTCCTGCTAATTACATATTTGTGCACACAAACTACTGCGGAATGAAGGTCTTATTTATGGAAGCATGTCATCAGATGAGTTTGTTAGGTTTTCAGCAAAGCTTTGAGTCTTGTGAAGGGGAGGCACGCCAGGCTGAGCAGCTCCTGGCTGGGCTAGAGGAAGATTAGGTGGATCTTAACAATTCTGCTGTGATTTTACAGAAAACTGCATTGTCTGGAAGGGAGGATGATTCAGTTCACCACCAGTAAGTGTAGATTATAGAGCAAATTTCATCTTTATTTGAAGTTACTTGTCAAAACCTATTGACCAAAGGTATTTGTCTTTGCTAGTATTATAAATGATTCACTGTCATACGTCGCACAAGAAAAATCCTGTGTGTTAGAAAGCAGATGTTTAATTTCTTTCTTCTTCCCAGCGGAGCCACATTTCTTGCCACTGCACCTTTCCTCTAATAGAAGTTTGTCTGCAGTAGTTTGCCTAGTCAGTCCTTTCATTCCTTTAAATGAGAATGAGGAGCTGTTAGGAGTTCAGGGTTGAGATAACAGTACTCTGTACAGGGAGCCTGAGGCCACGATGAAACCTTTGTTGTAGGTGATGCTGAGAGCCCATAGGAACAGCACCATGGCTGTGTTCCACATCCAAATAAAAAAGTCACCAGAATGGAAGGCATTGCAGGTCTGTACTACAGGAGCATTCCGTATGAGGGAAGAGTTTCACACTTTGGGGAAAACGATCTGTTCTGCAGGTGAGGTCGGAGCCTGGAGCTGGGAAGTCAGTTAATTTCCTGTTGCCTGCAGACTATGCTAAATAAATACGGAGTAGCCAGGCACTTGATGGATGTCTCAGCTCTCCTCATACAGGGCTATCAGTCTGTGGCCTTGCTTCTGGGTTACACAGGTATAAATGAGAGGGGAATCAGTGGCTCTGGAGGCAGACTACAAAGAAGAGAGTTGTAAACTTTGAAATATAGACAGTATCTGGGCAAATGGAAAGAGAAGTGTAACCCCGGCTGGTTTGCTGTTGGTGGTTGTTGTTGTTGCTGCTTTAGGTTAGTGATGGACTATAGGTTGACATGTCAAATGGATTTCACTCACCTGTTAGGTATGTCAGTTTAAGATAAATATGTGGGGAATTTATACACTGGGAATTTATACACTGCAGAACACAGAAAAGGGGTCGAGAGAGCTCTGTATGCAGAGGTGGCTGAAAAGAGCTGGAGATCTCTGCTCTGAAACAGCTGCCCAGCTCTGGAAAATGTCACAGGAGTCTATAACTGGGGACCAGCTCTTCATGCATCCCAGTAAGTGAGAGTAAACAGGTCTGTTGTATTTGGCTTTTCTTCTTTTTCCTCTTCTTAAAGTGAGTCCATTCAATAAGAAATGTGAAGTTGAATGGCTGAGTTTACAGCTCAGTTATCACTGATGTTCATATTGGATGAGCTGTCTGAAATACATACTGAAAGCGTAGAGAGATGATGAGATTCATGATGGGGAAATGACCACCATTCATCCAAAATGTTTTCAGTAACAGCACAGGGAAGGGATTGCATTGGTGCAATCTGTAGTTCTTGTTTGTATTTTAAAGGTCTCTAATGAGCCATGTGTGCAGTGCATTTCTCCCTGGGAAATCCCACTGAAATCTGCCACTTGGATTTCATTTCTTGTGCTGCTATATTTAGAGCAGAAAGCAGATCTCCCAGCATGACTCCTCCTGGCTTATAGAAGCTCTACGAATTGTCCTAGCAATAAACACTAATCAGTTACCAGAGCTGCCTGCACCCTGTGAAAATCCCTTAAAATGATTAAAAAAATAAAATAAATGGGAGCAGAGTATTTGCAGTTGCATTCCAGCTGCAGTCCTGTGGCAGTACCCCATCGTCATCTCTGTGCCATGGGGATGGTGTCAAGGGATGTGGTGTGTGCTTTATTACTGTGGTCTCTAGCTCAATTTATATTTCTGCACCTCCTTTTTTATCCTGTGGAGAAGGAATCTGATCTCAGTTGTCTCCACTGAGTTTTAATGAGTAAATTAGAGTTCTTAGAAGTTTCTGATCAGCCATAGTGTCAGAGTGCACGTTCCTTTCCTTGCAGCCCAGCAGTGCTCTCTAGAAAAGCGATCAGGAGGTCTGATGAACTTGTTCTTTGTAAGTTCCTGTTTTTCTTGGCCATAGTTCCATTGAAAATCATGCACAGCCATGCCAAGTGAGGCATCAAACAGCATCTTGGTATAATCAAGGGGGGGTGAGCCTTCCTGCTTCAGTGCAGTACTTTCCCTGGCTGTAAAGTGCCAGGATGGGCCGTGTGCTGTAATGAAGAAATGTGGTGGCATGGACATTAGTAAAATATGATGAGTGGGGAGAGGTAATACATGTCTGTTTGCGGTGTCAAGTGAGAATGTGGTGTTTTTGTATTTCAGATGTCTTTCACGTTTAAATCTCTTTCTGGGCTCATCTGCGTAGGAAAAAACATTTAAAACTTGAGAGCAACAAAGTTACAGAAATGGTGCTCCTGAATGAATCAGAAATGTGTCCATCCTTGCAGCTTTTTGTTACCTTTCATAGTTCTTTGATAGAGATGTAATTTTCTCTAATCATTCAGAAAGATGGCTGGATATTTTTTCTATTAAATCCTGAAAGACTCAAACCTTTCCTGGCTTACCTTTGCTATTTTTCATGTTTATATACAACAGCATAATGCATCAGCATTTTTACACATTTCCCATATAAGAATGAGCCATGCTTATGAAGGCTGTCAGACTTTCTATTGAACGGAATAACTGGAGCATCACTATGAGTTGACACCGGCCTAAGAATCACATCTATATGCTGAAATGTCTTATTTTATGCCTGTGTTGCTGCTTAATAGCTAAGCTGTGCCCTTTCCTTAATTTACTGTTGCTATCCAGAAGTGCATTAGCGCTGGGGTCCAGGTGAGCCTGGCTGCTGCTGCAGGTGACCCGGGTGCCTACAGGCTGCATTGCCATAATTAACTGGTGAGTTAGGAAGGGAAGGGAGACCAGCCTGCAGCGCCTCAACCTTCCTTTCAGCAAGTTTTTCCTAGCTAGGATTGCAGTATAAAATGATTACTTTTTGCTCTCTCCTCTGTATTTAGCCTCGGGAGGTTTTTGATAGGTTTTGGCTATTAAAGACAGCAGTAAATGCCTAACTGGAAGCTGTCTGGCATTCATAACCTTAAGCTGTATAGGAAAGCAGAAAAGCTGAATGGATTTTTTTTTTTTTTCTTTCCATTATTTTCTTCTTTATTTTCCTAAGGAAAAGACCTACAGGAGCAGATGAAGCTGCCTGCCTTTCAGGTGAATTCCACTCAGGATGATAAATTACGTCTGAACTGAACCAAAATGTTCCTAATGGCCCTAGTCAAAAGGCCCATTACAGGATATCTAACTCACTTAAATTCCTTTCTGCTTTAAATCGTTAATGATTATGTATTTTAGGGCTGAAGTGGTATGTGCTTAAGGGGCGCTTTAAGGTTAGTCAAACTTAAAAATGTACACCTGAACTGAGAGACATGGGCTCCCTTGAGTGACCTTGCTCTGGTGGCTGCTTCTACAGGTAGATAATTGTGTGGGGATGTTTACCAGCCACCAGGAAGGTTTATGGAAAAGGAAGTGGAGGGACATTTTAGAGCAGAGAGCAAAGAGCAGCTTTGGCTGGCCCATGTGGTTTGTAAATCACACGGCTGATATTGCAGTGAGAAAGTTCATTTGTCTTCTGCTATGACGTTTGGGGAAGTAAACCACCTGGTGACATGAGGGACAATTTCCCAAAGGAATGGCTGGTAAACTGTACATCACCAATCCTGTTCTGACTTACGCATTTACTTGCTTTTAAGAACAGTTTTGCAACAAAGAGATTGGTATCCACGTGGTAACTGGAAAGATTTGGACTCAGTCTTGTGCCGCTGCTTGTCCTGATGCTGACCAGGGAGCGTCTGTATGCGCTTGTCTGTAGGAAACATCAACCTGTTCAGCATCATCAGTTACAGGATCTTGCCCATTTCTTTGACTTTCAATGTCTCCTGACAGTAAAACACAGAAAGTTCCCTGTCACGTCAGATAGCCTTGATATTTACAGAACCTGTGCGCTCACAGCAGCTGTGTTCATGTGGATAATGATGCCTGCAGGTCCATTTTTACGTTCATTAGACTCATCTGTGAGTTTATTGGAGCTTAGATTTGCTTTCTAGCCTTTCTCCTCAAGTGTCGTCATTATGCTCAGTCAGCAATTACACACAGTCTTCTGTTTAAGCGAAATCAGATGTGACCTTAAGGTCCAGTATCTGTGATCAGACTTGGGCACATCTTCCTTCAGAGTCAAAGCATTGATTCAGGGCCAGCAAGCAGCACAATGCCTTTTCCTGAAGACACTGGGCAGAAATTGGCCCCATAACAATACTCTCATACGTATCTGATGTATGCACATAGAAGTGAGTAAGCTTGCAGAGATAGCTGAAAAAGCATGTTTTCCAGAATATTAAATTGCTGTGTACAGAGAGGTTGCACGTGCCTGGGACTGTAACACTGCCATCTTCTGTCATCTTTATTGTAAAATAGAGGGATGTGTTCTTTATAAACTGCAAAATACCCATTTTCCTTTTGCCTTTTCTCTCTTGTCAATACAGCTCCCCAGTGGGGATTTTAAGCAAACATTGTCCTCGGCTTGTTTGGGATGTCATTGATAGGAATTCCTGGCCTAGCACACTGCCAACATCTGACTCCTTCAGAATATTTCTGTTCCCTACTGAATCGCTTCATACATGATGAGTCAGCAGGCCTTTAATTGCCATTCCTCTTAGCTAGGAGTGCTCTCGTTCAATATGCTAAATATTTGATTGCGCTAGCTTCCCAGATAGAGCCAGGAGGTCATTTGGATGAGCAGACGCCCAATACAGAACCTGTTGCTCCTCCAGACAGCAAGCTTGGGTGCTCAGCCTGTGGCTGCGTCTGGAAAGCATCTTTTGGGGCAGGTGGGGCCACGGGGAGCCTGCAGCAGCAGCCGCACTCAGGATAAAGCAGGTGCTGCTGCACGCTGCCCAGGAGGGCCCTGCACAGCTGAGCATGGCAGGGTGGAGTGCTCCCAGCTGTTCCCAGCACTCTCTCTTGCTCTTTTGTCACGTAGCGATGTCGACATACCCGCTGGGATCCTCCTGTGCTTGGTGGATTATGGAGTGTGCCTTAGGGGACTCAGTAAGACGGGATGTTATAGGCAATAAAATTATCTTCTCGTAACTTTACTGAACGTTATGCATGTATTTCATACTCAGTGAGCTGAAATAAGGGCACTTCTTATAGCAAGTGTTTTAAATGAATGCATTGTGCAGGAACAATCTCAGATGCCTTGCTTAAGACAGCGTGGCTTCCAGCTAAGACTGTCATTTATTTCACACCTCCGCTGGGCAAAGTGGGTCTTCAGCCTCTTCCAACTGAGGTGGGAAATCCGGTTCAGCATTCATGAAAGTGCTATACCTGCCCACGAAAAGCTGGGATTTGCTGGTTGTAAATGCCTCCACGCTTTAGGGAAGGTATTTCTCCACATGATGCTGTGTAGGAGAATTCAGGCTCTCACATCATGGCAGTGTATGAGCAGTCCCAAGCATCTTCAGTAGTGTAGGTTTGAGGTTTGAACTGCAATGCAATCTTTGGAGAAGATTCCAAATGTACTTCTCCAAATCCGCCTCTGGGATTTGTTCCTCTCTGAAGTCTCACTGCCTGTGTCTAGTGCAGCATGGAGTTACGTGGTGAGAAGTATGTAGAAGAACACAGATATAGAGAAGTGCGTACTTAGCACACACATTCTGTCACTTGTGGGTGGCACTGGGGAGAAGAAAGAACTTAATCAGAAAAATGGGAAGAGGAAGAGCCCTACAGCCTCACTTTGTTAATCTTATTATGCTGGTCCTAACATAAGAGGAGCTACTGTAATGCACACGTTCAAGCAATGGCATGAAAAAATTGCAGAAGTTTCCCTCCCACTGAGTCAAGGAGAAGCAATCTCACTCCCACCAAAGGGATGAATAAATGTACCTGCTCTTAGAGCAGAGCAGTGAGCACCAGCAGTATCATTTTGTAGAACAGATCTCTTAAACAGACCTTTAGATTAAGAAAAATAGGTATGGAATAAAATTCCGTCCTGAAGCAAACTTGGCAGTACTGCAGGAGTGAGACAGAGGAACCCAATGAATAGATAAGTGGCATTTTCCCACATTATTCAAAGCGCCCGCTTGCTGAACAAGTGGAGCAGAAAGTTCTCTGTGGATGAGAAATGGGGAGAGAACAGTTCATCCTCATGGAGCCTTGACTTCCACCAGACCATTAATATCAGGGATGTTTATGACCTTCCAGTCAGGCAAGGAAGAATAACTCATCAGCAGTCAGGTTCAATCCAGCTAATGTTTCCAGTGTTAAATGCATACTTGCAGACCGGATCTGATTGCCAGTTTTCTGGTGAACCCTTTCTGCTAGTATGACTTTCAGCTTTCAGTCTGCTGCAGGTTTCAAGCTCTCTAGCATATGTTATGGAGCTGTACACAAAGAGAAAGCTGGCAAGATACATGGGAGAGCTTGAAAGTCTTTCTTTGTTTTTAACAACATAGGCTATTCATGTCATGATGCCTTGTGAAAGCCATCCTTCATTTCAAGCTCTGGATTCAGCAGCCACCTTCAGTGTGAGATGGTCACTCTTGTGTCCATTCAGCCACACACAGCTCTCCAAAACTCAAAACCCAAGTTCCTGCTGAGACTGTTACATTAATGATGAGATGGGTGGTTTGGCCTTGCATGGCCTTTAGGAACAAGATTGGCCATTGTAGCCCTCTACAACTGCCCTAATGGCTAGCTTCTGCGTGAATGGAAACCAGTTGATGGTCCAGTCCTGTCCATCAATGGTAAGGCAGAAGACAGGAGAGCTGAGCAGCTACAGGTGCTTAAGGACAGGCTAAGCTCCAGGTTATTACAAACAGAATAAATACTCTGTTTGAGACTAGAAAATCAGGGGGTTTGTCACTGTGCACCAATATCTTGGCTCTCACAAGTGAATATGTAAAGGTGGTGAGCTTCCAGTCTCCCACCCACTCGGTGCCTAGGCCAGGGCAGATTTCCATGGACCTACTTTACCTGTCTCCAGTTGATAAAAATAATTGGAATTATTGGACCTTCAAAGCTGTGGAGAAAGTAATGGATGACCAGCTGCACTTCAAATGAAAAAGTAATCTGTGGAATAATTACTGCCAGTCAACCTGAGCCTAGCTGTGAAATATTAATGGGTTGCTTGATCAGTCTATACAGAGCTCTCAATCATGCTCCTAGAGAGCAGCAAAAAAAGCAGCAAACAGCTCAGGATTTGTAGTTGGCTGACTTATTGACAGGAGCAGAATAAGATGTTCTCGTGTGATATTTGCTGTAAGCAAGTACCAGTTATTGGTCCCTACCAGAAAACTTTCTCTTAGCAGTCATGAGTTCAGACATGAACTGCCTTGTGCCTTCCTCCAAGCAGTCTCCACCGTGGTGAGCAGCAGCAGCCCTGTGCTCTGCAGATCTGGGCTCAGCACTGCTGCACAGCTCAGCAGCGTGTCAGCCTTGGAAAGCAAAACTGAACAGAGGACTTTCTATATTTAACACTAACCCATGTACCTTAGAAAATGTTTGAACAGAATGCGTGGAGCTCGGAAAGACTGACAAGGAGTGAGCTGCCACCCTGATCCAGCAAAGGGCTGCACTTCAGGCGTGTGAACAGTCCCGTTTGCTTCAGAGAGACTTTGCATAAGCTTAAACACTTTGTGAGATTGAAGCCTAGTGAGTAGGAGTTCATAAGTGAAAAAAAAGAGAAAGCTCTGAACCAGATTTCTCTTCCTGAGCCCTTGAACTTAAGGGAAGTTCAGCTTCAAAACAGGAGCTAACCAGGGAATGAACACAGGCTGCTTTGATTAAAAATGCTGCAAAGTTTTGATCGTGCCGTGAGATTGCGAGCCTCATGCTGCATTTGCTAATGGGAATGATAGTTCCTTTGGTGCCTCTTCTGTGCCTACCTCCTCCTGGTCCTAGCAAGTCTGTGCATCTCGGTCTCCATCCTCCCACGCTGCCTGGATGTGGGGAACAAGCAGTACCAAACTGCAGAGAAAAGCCTGGTTCATCTCTGAGGGGGATTTCAACTTTATGATAAGGGTCTACATTCACAGCGTGTTGCAGAAATAGGAGACAAATCTGAGCAAGAAACAGGATCTGCAGGAATCTAGGTGGTGTGAGAGAAAGCTCTTCTTGGTTTTGTCAGAATGTCAAGCAGTGAAGGAAGGAAGCGGACCAAATACACATCCAGTCACATATCCTTCTTTGTTTCTGCATACCCTGCAGAGTCAGGGGAAAAATATCCCCTACACAATGTGAAGGACTGTGACTGGTTAGGCATTGTGTGCACAGATGGTTCCTTCTTTGGACAGTGCCAGAGTAGGATGTACATCTATAATAAATGAATATTGAGGAACAAGGAGGCATCAAAACGTGTGTGCATTCCCAAGATGGCCATGAGGAGCTATTTCTGTTATCAGCCTGTTCCAATGTCTGATTTCAAGGAAGGGAGTTCCTTAATATCTGCTAAATAGCCAAAAGGGAGCATTGCAGTCCTTCACAAGGTAAATCAGTTGTCTTTTGCACTGAAAGGTTCTTGAAGGAACATTGCCATGGAGGACAGCCAGCTGCATAATTTGACCCATTAGTTAGGTCCTACATTTCTTTAGTGTGAATGTTCCCCAGGCATCAACTTCAGGAACTTGTAAGGCTCAGAAATTCTAAGCTTAGTGCTGCTCCTTTTCACTGCATGGGCTGAAAGACTTGGGTCTCTGCTTTCACCCTGCACGGCTTTGAATTTGGCCGATGAGGTTTCCCTCCCTGAGAAGTAGGGAGCCAGTGGGCATACTGGTGGTGCTGGTTGCTCCCTTCACCCTTCAGCTCTATGGCTGGCCTGCTGTATAACCTCTCATTGCTCCTCTGGCCCTTTTTCCCTCTCTTCATAATCCTACTATCATGAGATTATTTGAAAGACAGACCAGTTGTATAATAATGTGCATTATTATTTGTATTGTTATTATTGGATCTGAAATTATTATGTTTAGATATGTATCTATACATGATAGCAAAACTAGGCACAGATTTCATATTAACTTGTAGTCTCCAGCCTGACTGATCCTTATGGTAGAATATGGAGGAAGTAGTGCAGGATTCAGCTGTACTGTTCTGGGTAACGTCTTCCAATATCTGCAGGCAATGTCAGAGAGCCTGTTGAGCCACATCTTGGAGATGACGGCTGTAGGTACGATTGCATTATAAATAGCAGCTAATAATAGTAGCATAACAGCAAGGTTCTCAGCTGATGTAAATTGGAAACTGTAATTCCGTAGAAGTTAATGGAGCTCAACTGATTTACACTAGTTGGCTGTCTGGCCCCTAGCAAATGATTCTAAATCTGATAAAATTAAATGAGATTCAAAGCTCCCTCATATAAGAGAATATTAAACCCTATCTCTGCTGTCAGACTTCTGCATAGCTGTCAAGCTTTGTAGTTCGGGTTTAAGATCCTGTTTTAAGTTCTTGATTTTATTACTTGATATTTTTTCACTTCTCTGTCTTTTATTTCATTCTGTTAGTTAAATCTTTACTTCCCCTCAAAAAAAGACTTAGAAAACCGCCTGTCTTGATGGATCATTAGGTGCCATTTGTTAGTATTCACAATTTGTTGGCAGAGATCTTAAATCCATTGAGATTTGTGCCCTTTAATTTCAGTTCAAAATGCAAATAGATGTTGAAAACATCTGTTCAGTATCCGTGCTGCAGAGGTCTGCAGCCTCAATGTTTTTCCCTTGTTCTCAGTAAAGTACTGTAAATTTTATTTAATAAGATTGCCTCCAGCTTATAAATTAAACACACACACACATCTTTAAACTCAGGGAAAGTAAAAAGTGAGCACTGAATTATTTGATAAGCTCTCTAGTGTTGCCCAGCTGGGTGTATCGCAGACTATGGGCTGATGTGCAACTTTGATCAATGAGGCGACCAGTCCTAGGGAGGCTTCAGCACAGGTCAGGAGTGCTGAGCTGCTTTAGGAGAGGCTCTGCCTTTGAAGATTTCTTGCTTGCCTCAGATCTGCTGGCGTAAAGGCACAAATAATTCCTTCTCTCAGCTCCGTCGCAGAGATCCAAACTGACTTAAATGCTTTTAATAGCAGATTTTCAAACTGTAGATTCCTTTGACAGCATGGGGTTGAGGACTGGCTGGGTGCACTGTTCCCTCTGTGGGATGACTGGAGGAATGGGCGAGGTGGTAATGTTCACAGCCATGGCTTTGTGCAGTGCAGCACATCTGGCCGCAGCATCACTTCACAGGAGTAATTGAAATTTGCTGTTTTTCAACCATATGCTCAATGTAGTGATTGCCCTCTGGTTTGCTATTGCACTCTTACCCATATACCTGAATACCTTGAAATGAAAAAGCTTCAATGCAGAACTTTCTTGAGACTTAAAACAACTAGGAGCAGCTGTAGACAGGAGCTCCAAACAAGTCCCAGGACCGAGACTACTCAGAAGGGTGGAAAGCATTTCTCACTGAGGCCGTGAATAGTTTTCATCAAATCGTAAAGGTTGGAAAAAACCTCTAAGATCACCAAGTCCAACCCAGCCCATGCCTACTGACCACATCCCTCAGTGCCACATCTCCATGGTACTCAAACGCCTCCAGGGACTGCCCCAACTCCACTGTTTGGGGCAGTTCCCTCAGGTGATGGTGTGAGATTGAAAGCTGGAAGTTTGAGAGTAAGTGCAGTGCTCAAACTGTACGTTTGTTTTTGTTTGCTGTGCACTAAAGTCTCCACCGAAGCAGAAAGTAAAGGAAATCACTGAGAAGTTTTCTGCTAAATGTGATTAAAAACAGCATGTGAACTTAAAAATTCATGGCAGTTGCTCTTCATGCATACAGTTTGATCATACAGCCTATATTCATTGTAGAAAGTATTAAAGGCTACATCAGCCTTTGCTTTGAGTTAGAAAGTCTTTTTATCCAAAAAATTTCCCCCTTAATTTATGTGTCTGGTCAGTCCATTGCACAAACTGCTTCAGATGGTATCATTTCTATTTGATTCATTTATAGAGCCGAAATCTCAGGGTAGACATGAAAGAGTGAAACGGAACCTGATTCATGTATATATTTCCTAATACTGATAGTGAGCTCAGAAAATCTACATTCTTTGAAAATACAAGAACGTTGCATTTCCTGAGGCATAAAAATATCCCTAATGCATCTCACCATGAGTGGGGAATGGGATCATTCAATGGGACTGTGGGTGCCTAGGGTGTCCTTCAGCAGGGGGAGCAGCAGCTGTGAGCTGGGCTGTCCTAATGTTGTAGTTCAGTAGTGAACAAAGTTCCTCTTTGCTGCAAGCAAATGAAGAGTCAACAACAAAAAAATGTGCTTAAATATAAAGTAAAATTGCGTCTGTGCATCTAATGGGGAAATGCACCCTGCTTAACTCCCTAGGAATTATACATTGCTGGTTTTGGTAAGCTAGGCAAAAACACAGCATCACTTCATGAAAGGTGGTTGAATTACTTCACGTGAATAAAGGTAACAAAATTTGGGCAATAGTAGGAGGTGGACAGGGAAATTAATTTTCTCAATGTGCCGCCTGTAACTTTCAAACAATTCTGGGAGGTTCGTGATAAGAGCTGATGAGAGTTGCTCTGGGGACAAAACGATGTTAACCAATCTGCGAGTGAACTCCAGCTCAGCACTCCACTTGTCATTATTCAATCTGTCCTGAAGAATAACACAGATAAAAGGATACTCTGGTCCCACGATACAGAGCACTGATACACGCACTGAATCATAATCAAGCCGGGGATTTATTTATTTTTCCTTCCTGTGTTTCTCAGGTAAGAGCAGTAGTTACTAGGTTCTGAATGGCATCATAAATTCTTTGTTCTCTTTTGGCAGAAATGCTTAGTTGCATCTCATAAAGGAAATCATCTGGGTTTTTGAGAAATATTTAAGACTTGGTTTAGCATGCATTGTTATTTTTTGTTTAGCCAAGCTCTGGGCCAAGTGTAATTAATTAGTCCAGAGCTGTGAGACGGGCATACAGAGCCAAGCTGCATTTGTGCTGTATTACCCAAATTTTGAAAATGAATCTACAAATCTCTCTCATTCTATGCTTCAGATCTATGCAGATTCATTGTTTGGCTTTGTTAAGGTACCATTCCCATTGCTAAATATAAATATATGTGTATGCTAAATACAAATACATTCCTAAGTTAGTCTTGTGTAATCAAGGTATTATGAAGAGTGCTTTTAGTGCTTGTAATATATCCCCAAAGACACATTTCCCCTTTTTTCAGCTGCAGTGCAGGTGCTCCTCTGCTGTCTTCCTGAAGGAAGGCTGTAGGAACAGGAGAACAACCACTGGAAATTGGAGTAAATGTTCTTAACTTTATTCCTGAGCAAGACTTTATGGAATTACATTTCATCAGTTATCTGTGCAGTACCCATACAGGGGCTACATTTGACATCCTTACTTGCTGGTAGTGTTCACCAAGGTGGCTTAAAGGATCTCCTGCTCTTTCTGCTCCCTTCCCTGCAGCCCTTGCCTTGGAACCTTACCCTAAAGAAGATACTCCAGCAGAGGCATGCATTAAGGAAGCTGTTGCCTTCTTTTTCCTGTGACAGAGAAACTGTTTATTAATTTGCCTAGACCAAAGATATAAATATTTGATTTTCTTGGAGTCGCCATATTAACAAAAACTCTACAGAGTTCACTTTTGTTTCATTACTGGGAATAAGCTAGGGCAAGTTCACTTCATTAATATGGTTGTTGACTCTATTGGCACAGCTTTAAAATAAATTATAAAATCTTGTTACTTGAGGTCTGTAAACAAAATATATTTCTTTTATCTAATTTACATTGTTAAGAACAATGTAATTTACATAAGAGGTTTGACAGACTATCAGGAACAGCTTTACTTTCAGAGAGAAAAGCCTATTAGATCTTAATCCATCTGATAAGCATATTACTTCCACCAAAGCCAAACTACTTTTGTATTCCGTATAAATAATTCCATTTAGTGTAATTGATTATTTTACAGCAGGAACCAAGATAGATATTGTTGGAGGACAATCAGGCTATTAGTCATGTTTTGGAGGCTGTTCTGGAGAAGACGGATTTCGATAAGCTCCAACCAGTCTGAACGATTTGCAGCACAGATCGCTAGCTGAGCTGTCACTGAGCAGGTTCTGTTGGCACCCGATGTCAGCTGAGCAATTGTAGCTCAGCAAAAGATAATAGCAGTGGCTGTACACAGAAACCAGCTGCAAAGTGATGCAGCACGTTATCATGCGTTGGTCTAGAACCATAATACGACTTTGGAGATTGTTAGGATTTCAGTGCAGAAAAGCTGCAGAAGGCAAGATGAGTTTTTGTTTCTTTTTCCAAAAGGATGATTTATACTTGCTGCAAATTGCAGAGTGTTTCACTGATATTTGGTCCTTGGTCTGTAGTGGGTGCTCCGTGTGGTAAGACGTGGTGCTTCAGCAGAGTTCTGAGCAGTTGTGTGGTGCAGATGTGAGTTGAAATGGCCTTGCTGCAGTATAGCAAAACTCATTTTCCCTATATATATATATATTTTATTTTTGCATAGTGATAAGGTTAGCATGAAATTACTTTGTCTTGTCGGTTCCTTCTTGTCCCAGTTTTCTTTTTCCCTGCCCCATGTATTGCTTTTCCTCCCAGCTGCATGATTACACGTTCGCGTTTTGTTTATCGCATTCCTGCAGCAAATGGATTCGCACACTTGGCGGTGAAATGTGTTACTGCCAAAAAGCATGGAGCCGTGTTTGTGTGTGAGGACTTCTAAAGGGGCTGTTTGAAAGAGCGCCCTGTGCTTAAGCATAAGTATCATCCATGTGTGGTGACATTTCAAGGTTATGGAAATCTGGAATCGGTTTTCACACTCAATATTAAACTTCAGATGAGGGAACAACTGTCGTCTTTATTGTGGTGGGCTGCTGCAGCAGATTAATGCACCTTCAGCAAGAAATAATCGGGAAGGGAGGTGGCTTGAGGGAATGCTAAGCATGTTTTTAATTGTAGTATAAATATGTCTTTGCCTTTCTAATTCGCTATATATGCATGAGCGGTTGCGGGATGCCAATGGGGCTGCCAGCATGAAATACTGCCCCTCATCACAGTGCTGAGGTATGAGAGCAGCCATGCTGAAGACATAACAGCTCCTTACAAACTCTCTCTTAGAAAATGAAGAATTCAAAGTTGAAGCATGGTATTTCTTTATAAAAGCATATGCTGGTTGTTTTTTTTATTTTGTTTTTATCAACTCCAAATGGCTTCCAGGGTATAAGGAAAGTAACTTTGAGGGAGTGCAATGTAGAGGGAAAAAAAAAAACAATAATAGAATGTGGTTGAAGAGTTTGAAATGGGGATTTTTTCTTTTTTTGTGTAAGTGCTGGGGCTGTGCAGCCCACAGGCTGGGCAGTGCTTGAGACTGAAGGTTACACTCCAGCCGGGTCCTGTTATTGGAAAGAAGTTCATTGAGCTTCCCCTCAACTGTGGCAGCAGCTCATATCATGCTAATGAGCAAAAAGTGGTTCTGGCAAAATAGTCCCAAGTGACACTCAGAAACAGCCATTTGAATGCTAACTAGGGCTTGTCTCACGGGCAGCCCACGGGCAGGTTCAGAACATCTTGTCAAAACAATGCCAAGAACATTCAATATAAAAAAAGAGCAAATTGTTCTCATATCTGTAGGACTGAGTTTGTCCCATCTCCCCCATACGCAGCGTGCTGCCAAACATGGGTTTGCCTTTTGAAATCATGGCACAGGCTGAATTGTGGTTGGGCTTTGCTTAGGGTTATGGGTTACTCTCCACCTGAGCGCACCTGAGATGTTGGGCTGGGCTCTGCCCCCAGAAAGTGATTCATGCATCCATCCATGTGCAGTTCACAGCAAATTTGTTGTGAAATCCTTAAAAAAACTTTGTCCCTTCCAACCCAGGATGTTCTCTGATTCTGTGGTAAAGGAGAACATGTTGTTTAGGTTGGTGTAGTATCGGTATCCCATAGATTTATGGTGGCTTTTCCTTGATGTGCTTTTGTGCACCATCCTAAAGGAGAGGGAAAACGTGGTAAAGAGAATTTGATACACAGTTTTTGCTTTATGTGAGAATACATGGATGAATTTAGGGTGAATATGGAATCAGAAATCAATTAGTGACTGGTTATTGTTTCTTTGATGAATGGATTTCAGATTTTTTGTGGCCTTTTGGAAATGTTTTGCCAGGTTCGATGAGCTTACAATGCTAAAAACCAAGCAAGAAAATGTATCACTTTTAATTAGTCCTCATCTTTTGGTGTGATCTTAAATCACTGAGGCAGAAATGAGAAAAGATATTTTCATTTTTTTCCTAAATATTCCATCTTAATCATCTTTCTGAGTATTAGTTAAAAAAGACGACAAGAGCTTGAATGTGGGCCTTTGTCCTATTATATATGTGGTCATTATTTTTAAGCATTTCTCTCTGCCATGCAAATTACAAGAGAGTTGTTATTCAGTCTAAAAAAATGTGAGACTTTATTATACAACCCATCGTCATGTGGAGGAATTGTTCGTTAGTCACACTAATTGCCTGATCTCTCTGACTACCGCTGGGGAGGACAAAAGCGTAGATAGGTGCTGAATGCAGCCTGCAAACTTTGAGTCTACAATTCAGAGCGAAATGAAGAGACTGTACAGCTGAAGATGGTAACTTTCAGACCCGGAGAGATGAATGCATGAGATTCTAAATTGTTTAGTGACTGCAATGTGCTTATAATGAAAGTAACTGAAAGTATTTACTTTTATAAGTACGGGAACTTAGGAGCAGCATTAGAAAGTAGAGCTCAGCTCAGTGAGAGCTGAGAACATGTAAATATTGTCCAGCGGCTCAATAAATGAGGGAAATTAAGCATCCCGTCGGAGATCAATAATTGTTAAATACTCTGAGCTACTTTATGATAACTATGAGGGATTTTTCTTTTAGCCAGGAAGGAAGGGAGACGCTTGTTCATATAGTTGCTTAGAAGCAAGAATTGCAATCTAATATGCAGTGCCTCTCCTTTTATGTGGCTCAGGGATTTTTTGTTCTTAAGACGTGACAAAATTTAGCCCTGTTAAAGTCTAATTCTAGGTAAATATGCTTATGGCTGAACTGAGATTTTGCAAATCCGGCGTAACTTACATTAGATGAACTCTGGTTAGCTGCAGAATACTCTTTAGAGTTACCCATCTTTTACCACAAGATGGAAATATGGCAAATGGTCTGGTAGACCCTCACCAATCTCTTTTCCTGTGCTGACTTGCTTCCATGCCAAAGCCTTTATTGCACGTTGAGACTTGGATTTATCTAAATTAAAACATCCAGCACTTAGGCTTCCCATCTGATTTTCTCTCAGACTGCAACATTTGAGAGGGGACAGTCAGAACTATCAATTACTTGATAAAGTTAATAGCCTTTGGGGGACAGGGATAATAATGAAAGTAATTACTAATGGGAATTTTGGCAGATTAAACTGAGTCTGCAAATGACATGAGATACGGTTCTTCCCTGTGTCAGTGTGGATAGTGAAATATCTGGATGTGCTTTTCAGAGAGCTCTGTCAGGCCATCATTTTTATTTTCCATGTAGCCATGCACCTCAAGCTGTCCATGAATAAGGAAGAAAGAAAAAAAAGAAACTAATTTAAAAGTATAGACTATATTCTTGCAGTGACCTCAGGTGGTGATAGCACCAGTAAGGCCCAACTCTCCTCATTTAATAAACTCTGAATGCAAAACTTCATTCACGCCGTATTAAAGACTTTGAAACATTAACTTTATGGATAGTCACTTCTATACAGTGCCTTCTCATTTTCACTGACTTTCGTTGCTGTACCATACATTTAAGAAGTGTAGAAGGAAAGTTTTTGCCCTGTGGCAAAGGGATATTACTTTTACTCAGACTGTAGAAGTGAGGCTGTGATGCCAGGAAAAATGAATATCAATGTCACAGAACAGACAAAATATTATTGAAGTTCTTTTTTAGCATCTGATTTCTGATAGTAATGTTGATACAATGAAGGCTGCACTTCAGCAGTACGCGTGGAGTTGTGCTGTTGGTCTCAAGCTCAGTTACTTACCAGCAGTAAACACATAGTAAGGTCCTGTTCCGTGGGGTGACACCACCACCAGAAATAAGATGTGCTGGAGTGCTCTGCTTTATTGGGAATTTAAGGGATATTCGGGGAAAGGCCATTGGAGAAACAGGAGTATAGTGTCATGATTTTTGTAAGGCATTGAGAAGGAGCATGAGTGCAAAGGAAAGCTATGTTAAATGCACTGGCATTATAGTATTTGCAGCAGTGCATGTGATATTCAAGCTGTAAGTTCACTCTTCCTAGGAAACATAATCATGTGACAATGTATTCATTTTTACTTTCTATTCTTCACGGACATGTTTGAATGAGGACAACATTGAGTTTATTCAGTGTTATTTTATCCCACAGCTGTTTGATGGAGTGCCTTGTTTTCCCCAATATTACCTCAAGGAAGGGCAGCTGAGCAAGCTCCAATAGGGCTGGATGTCTATCCTATAATATTTAAATGATGGTATTGTTTAGATGCTTCTTCTTGGGAAGGATGACAGGTTTGGTTATTTTTAGGTCTGCAATATTGGACTATGTCCACATTTCTCAGCTTCTTGACTCAGGAGCAGGCAAGTGGCCCAAATGCATGAAAACTAAATCTGTTATATTCCCTCAAGAAATGGGACTTCTCTGCCAGGATAGCTGATAACATCACCCAGACAGCAAGTTTGCTTTTTCCAAGCTGAAGTAATCAGGGTGCTTTGCTGGGTTTCACCAGCTGTGACAAACTCCTACTCTCCCTACAGGCTTGCAGAGCTCCGTCAGCCTTCCTCAGCTGTGATGCCCTTCTTGTCCCAACCATGCCTCAATTCAGGAGGTGTTGGCAAAAGCAGATGGTAGGGGTGGTCCCCAGCCTATGACAAGAGCATAGAGAAGTCCTGCAGCCTTCATGGATGAGTGGGGCTACCTGGACACCTCTGGATTAATGTTCCTTGTTTTTCCTGGTCTGTGTTGCAGTAAATATCCTTTGGCCAAGCTGGGCTGGAGCAGCAGTGCCGTGAGCTCAAGCTGCGCTCTGCTGGCCACAGGCAGCTCCAGGCTGACAGTCAGGGCCGTGTTCTCAGGTCGGGCTTTGGCTGTGCTGGCTCAGCAGTGTCCCATCAACAGCCAAAATCCCTCTGTGTTGCCAGTGCAGAGCAAAGAGCGTGCAGTCCTGACTCAGTTCTCTAATGACGTGTTCCTTCATTATACATCGCTTTTCTTCCTGCCTTGTGCCCCACACTATATATTATATTGATCTGTTCCCTTGACTTCTCTGACCATGTAGTGATTTGTCTTCACTTGCTTTCCTGACCACTCGTTGAGTATGCCATTAGTAGCTCCTTGTCTCCCTTTTTTTTTTCTTATTGTGCTGCTGTTTCTCCTTTTTTTCCTTTCCATCTCATTCAGTAACTTTGTCTCTTTCCTGTGGCCTGGCTTGCCAAATGAAACATGATAAAAACAACCCTTTTGCAATATGTAGTGATGTAATTAATTTCTTCTGTTGCACAACTAAGATGAATAGAGCTACTTTTTATACAAAATTGATTTTTCTCTTCATGGTGACTGATGCTCGAGTCTCATCTTTTCAGATAGTTTTAGCATTTACATCTACATCAGGGAGTATTTAATAAAGAAGGTTTTCCCCAATTTCAATGAATATTTTAAGAACTGTTACGTCCATATTTTGTCTTGAGAAATTTGCATAAAATCGCACTGAAACTGCTGAGTGCTTTCATTAGACTTTGGAGAACACTCCATTGCCCAACAAAATACATGTGGTATATTATAAGATCTTACTACCTGCAAATGCAGCCCATAAGCCTCCAGTCAGCCTTAGCCAGACACCTCATTACCTGTCATCTCGTCTATCCAGAAAAAGTTCAGCCAATTCCCACTGAGATCAATGACAAAGTTCTAGATTACCTCAGATAATTTTCAATTAATGGAATAATGAATTTAATTAAAATCTATTAATATCTCTTTGGGCTTTTAGCCGTGATTTTATGAAATCTTGAGGGAATCAAACTGCAAAAAAATCTCTCTAAGCGTGTCTTAGACTAAGTTTAAAAACATAATAAAGAAGACTTAGGAGCATAAACAGAAAATGCATTGCTGTAAATGCTGCTGACTGGATGGGTCATTGGCTTAGTTTTTTGAGAATGAAAAATGTTAGACTGATGCGAGTTTTCCTTTGCCAAATTTCAGGTACTCAAACAGAGGGTTGTTTTAGCACATCCCACAGTAGGCATCTGACTTGGGCAGGATGAATCACCCTCTGGTGACTGCTTTCTATTTTTGTCGGCTACAGCGTTAACCCGAACACCTCGCTGAGGCTCTGCACCTAAAGTTTAGATGATTCACGTATTATGAAGGTAATCCGAGCCCAATTTTGAAAGGGCAGGAGTACAGAGAACAAAATGTGATTTTAAACCAACGGCAAAAATCTGTCCAAGTTATTTGGACTGCAGGTATCTTATCCCTTACCCAGGTACAGAGAAAAGCATAAGAAAATATAAAATAGCATCACCTGATGCTGATTTGTAAGCTGAAGTTTCACAGCTGTTGCTAAAATGCCCGTGTTCTCTCAGCTCTGTACTTTCAGGTCGATTTATGATGCTGAGGTTTTTATTTCAAATGGTCCTAAATTTTCAGATCTATCTTTTCACCAGTTTTTTACAGACTTTGGGCTATTTGGTTATGGTCAAGCAGAAAAGCCAAATCCTGATCCAGGCTGCTTTGTATTTCAGAGAGCTTTTTTTGCCTGAGACTTTACTTTGATCACACAGGTTCTGTAATTTCAAAGATCTGAAGATTGAGATATATGAAGTGTGAGCTGGCAGCCTGGGTTAAACAGGCTCTTTTGAAAATGGCAGATATGGCCACTGTTGGCCATATATGCCACTAGGGATATCCTATATGAGCTTCTTTGTATATTGATTCCAAAGTAAATAGTGCTCACCTGAGGTTGGAAGGAAATTACCAGCTTGTAAGGAACCTGTCCGTTCAGTTTGAACCACCAATTCGCAGCACTGGGAAATGAAACATGGTGCTGCCCGTTGTAATGTGAGAGCTCAGGAGAAGCAAACTGAGAATAGTTATATGAATATTATAATCCGGGCACTCTGTTATATGCAGAGTGCATCTGTATTGATGACTGGTTATTATTCTTTCCTAGCTGGCTGACATTTATGATTTTCAGGATTTAGACTGGGGTTTTCAGTTCAGTTAAGTCAGTTGTCTGCAAATAAGCATCTCTTATGTTTAAGTTTCCCAGAGTCTTTCTTTCAAACCTGTTATTTTCTCTGAATCAAATGCTTAGTTCAGCAGAGCCTGAAAATGAAAACAAACCCCAAATGGTCTCAAAAGGATATTTTGAGAAGGAAAAAAAAAAATCTGCTTGAAAAGCTAAGAACAAACTAGGGTAAAATACATGTGCTAATATTTGTTATTTATTTAGAGCTTTATAAAATCATTAACAGAAAAAAAGTATTTATGGGTTCTTCAGTAGTCAGGATAAATGGTGTCAAGGAAGCCATGTGATCATGCTTTCCTATCGCGAGTTTTCTTGCACGTTGAGATGGGGTTCACATGTGCTGCAGGTGGGTGAGCATTTCAGTGGGGTGTCTGTGGGCATGGCTCTGCCCCACTTCCCTGTGTTGCATCCTGTGTTGGTATATTCAAGGAAGATCTTGGAAAAAGACAGCCCAACCTTTCTTGCCTTGGTTCTCTCTCATATCAACTCAACTACTGGGAACTGAAAAGAAAAAAAGGAAGAAAATGCTCCATGGTAACATGAGAAAAAAGTCAAATGGACCTTTAATACAAATCCTCAGAGGTGCTCTCTGACACCCATCCAGGTGTTGGATTTCCTGTAAGGCAACACATAAACTAACATCAACATCTGTGAATGGCCTGAATGGCCTCTCGAAGAGGTGAGAGGAAGAGATCCATCTGTTGAGGGATGACATTTAATGGCTCAAGACTTTAGGGTCATGGATAGCAAAAGAAGAAAGTGGGTGAAAACAAAGACCAAAGCAGTCAGTATCTGAGATAAATACTGTTCTGTAGCAACTTCACTGGCACAGGCTTTTCAGAGAGTAAAACACCAAGCATAGAGTGCAGACATCAAGGATTTGCTGCAGATTTGAGCTCCAGCTTTACCGACACATCCTTTAAACACAAAACTTCAGCTACATGTTTAGCCCCACTCTGGGTGGGTTCAGAGTCCAGTAAGAGTGATCCCAGCAGGTTTATTGACATGTGGACAATTGGTCGGTGTTTTAGATTTTTTTTATATGATTATTTCTTACTTTTCGCTATTATTTATTTATAATTTTACTGTATTATAAAATTTTGTGTTGTTATTTCTTATTCAGAATTATTTATTTATTATTGTGGAAGAGGATGGGGATTGTTTTCAAGAGAAGAATATCAGGGAAGAAGCAACATGATTTCACTGTCCTAATAACCAGTAGTCCCAGTATTAGTAGGGTCTACTGAATTGTCTTCAAGGCCTTCTCTAACTGTCTCTGCAGACTGTATTAACAAGTTAGTTTCACTAACTTTTTTCCAGTGGCAGCTGCCTGACCCAATTAAATAGATTCATTAGCTCCCGTATGATTTCATTAGCCAATGTACTTCAAATGTCTGTTAAGCAACTTTGCTTATGTTCTTAGACAAGTGATGATGCATCTTCTGGTGAGCACACTTATTAGCTCATTGGTCTGGATAAACTGTTTTTTATTTATATTTTCAATTTGTCATTACTGCTGAACTGTACCAGTTAAGGGATGAATGTAAAAAGGTAATTAAGCTGGTTAGGCTTAATTATTTTTTGTTTCAACTGTCTCTCAGAACCACAGACTGGCCAACCAGGCGAATGATCACTAATGAATGAAGCCACATGATTAAAACATCTGTCACTGTCCTGCCAGGTCTACTGAAAGCTGGGATTGGCTGTGCTAAAAGTGCAGCAATTGCCCTGAAAAGCCGAAAAGGCAGAGTTGATGTTCTCCTAATCCTTCACCTGTTGAGCTGTCAGTCATGGGTACCAAACATGGACCTATGAACAGTAATGAAGTCACTTATAGATTGGTTCAGCACAGGTATTTCAGGCGAATTAGGTAGACAAAAATGTTAATTTAATCAAAGGAACATGTATTCATTAAATGAAGGTGAACAGGATAGCCAAAGTAGCAAATTAGCTGACTCAAGAGGTAGACTGCACCTCCTGACTAAATTGTCCAGATTATGAAAGGAATGAGATATTTATTTCTGTACAACAGAGAAAAAAAAAATATATATATATATATATATATATAATTATATTCCAATCCATGGATTTGTCTGTGGAAGTCACTGAATTTACTTCAGGTGCTGAAGGTGTAGCTGTGTGTATAGCTGTAGCAGAAGGAGGGTGAGGCTCAGAGAAAGCAGAGTGAACTAGAAGCTCATTCTGCATTCCAGATGGCGTAAACCACATTACCACATTATTGCTCAAATGGGCTCATTAGCTCCTTACTTCATGGCACTTTTTTAGCAGCAGCGTAGTGTGGCTCTGTTTTTCTGATTTTTCTCAGGCTTCCTTGGGACATGACTGATGTGCAAGGCACAAATGAAACAGTTTTGTTCGTACTATAACCCTGATGAGGATGTGTTGAGTGTTCTTTGGGGATAGATCAGGAAAAAGCAGAAAATAAAGATTTTCAGCTGTTAAGAAGTAAAACACAATGCAGAGTGTTTTACCTGATCTGACTGTATCTCATCTAGGCCCAATAAAAAGGAAAGATGAGTCTCTAAGTTTACTTGGGTTCTGCAGCACAGGAAGTAAATAAAACATTCTGTTAGAGTTTTGTGGTTATTTTAGCCTTCTCCCTTCCCTCCCCATGCACTATTTAGATTTTGAGTTTATAAAGGAAGCCAAGGCTTTTGTGTGAATAAGAGTTCCTAAGAGGAGACGGGATTTTTTTTGGTGTATCCTGACAGTAGTTATGATTCTGAAGCCTACTGTCTATGCCTTCAGCTGTCTCCATCCCACCATATGGAGAGACTGAAGCTCGCTGATCCAGCATTCCCAGAACATAGTTGTGTCTGTAATTGTGCAAAGGCACATGGCAACCCATGAGAAAAACTCTGAATGATGGACAGAGGTGCAATCTCAGTGTTTCACATAACTGGTTCTGAGGGAGTAGCTAGAGTAAATATTATTTAAGTATTAATATTTAAAACAGAAATGTTTTATAAATGTATCATAATATATCTAATGAACTGCACAGAACTTTGAATAAAAGAATCATGGAGTCACCAAAGTTGGAAAAGACCTCCAGGATCATCCAGTCCAATCATCCATCTACCACCAATATTCCCCCGCTAAACCACATCCCTCAGTACAACATCTAAACATTTCCTGAACACCTGCAGGGAGGGTGACTCAACCGCCTTTCTGGGCAGCCCATTCCAGCACCCAATCACTCTTTTAGAAAAGACATTTTTCCTAACATCCAGCATGAACCTCCCCTGGCACAACTTGAGGCCATTCCCTCTCGTCTTACCCCTAGTCATGAGGGAGAAGAGGCCAACCATCACCTTGCTGCAGCCTCCTTTCAGGCAGTTGTAGAGGGCTATACAATCTCCCCTGAGCCTCCTCTTCTCCAGGCTAAACCATCCCAGTTCCCTCAGCCACTCCTAATAAGACTCAAGAATTATCACCTACTTCTATGACAGAGTGTGTTTGTGGCGTTTGTCTTAATGGATGGGGTTTTTTTTCTCCGTCTGGGAAGATGGCAAGCATTAGGTGCCAAGAGCCATTTTTATTTATGTCTGTCCAGGATGTCTGGTTGTTTTTTTGGAAGGATGGCTGGAGAGAAGGAATACTGACATGTGCTGGCATACATGGACTAGTTTGCTTTATAACATAATTTTCAGTGTAATGGTTAATGGGACTATTTTAATTGTTTTAATGTTTGTTGTGTTGTGAAGTAAAGTTAGCAATTATCCCTTTTATTGTTTGTTTGTTTCTTTAGTCCGTGTTTTCTGGGATAGGTCTTATAGGGCAGCAGATGGTAAAAAGGAGATTGAGGTAGAAATTAAAGCTTCTTGTTACAACTAACAGTTTTTATGGTTTGTAATAGAGGTTTCATTTCTGTGGTTAAACAGTGTAAACAGTTTTCATTAGCAACTAAATTTAACATAATTTTCAGGAAGATGCAATTTCTGGTAACTGAGGACGATGATTGATATTGATCTAGCAATGAAGGAAGAAACAATTAAAACGCTGAAAGTTAAAATTGGGAGAGAGGGATGAAGATGAAGCTTTCTAATTTGTGGGAAATGAATCAACAGCATGCATGAGTTTGTTTGGAAATGTACAATGTTTTCAAAAATGCTTATGAATAAATTATCCTACAACTGTACTGTGAGGTATCAACAGAGGCCTTGTAATTGGAACATGTGAGCAGAGCAGTCCTGGAAGAGACATATGAGGAAATCCACAGTGGGGTCTTGCTTCGTGTAGTGAAATATATATCGATGTTTCAAATCGATAATTTCGGTTCATTTCAGTTCACTGATTCAGGCTGCCCAGAGAAACTGTGGATGCTCCATCCTTGGAGGCTTTCAAGGCCAGGCTGGATGGGGCCCTGGGCAGCCTGAGCTGGTGCCCAATTTAGTGATTTGCAGCCCTGCCCATGGCAGGAGGGTTAGAAGTAGCTGATCTTTGAGGTCCTTCTAACACAAGCCATTCTAGAATTCTGTGATTCTAAGATTTTATGATCATGGTTTGTGGTCCTTTAACCTGACCAAGCTCAGCCTTTTTGTAGGGACCTGATCTTCAGGTGATGGGTGCTAGCATGTTCTAGAAAATCTATATCCTTTGGACTTTGTTTGCAGCCATCATATTTGAAGTAACAAGTCTTTCATCATCTTTGAATATATTTTCACACTAACAAGAAATATATCATTTTAAGAAAGGTCATATAAACTAATGATTTGAATTTTAGCTAAAAGCACCTGTATAATTTTGTAAATTTGTCTCTAGCTCCTGATTCTTTGCTGATTGTTCTGTAAACCACAAGATAACTGACTCTGTGGTGTTGGAGCAACCCCCAGTGCCTCACCTGGGGAAGTCATTGGGAATTCTTTCCCCAACAACTGTGTGGTGGTACCTTCTTTCTTCCCTATGTATTGTCAATGAGTGGACATGTTGGTCAATGGCTGTGAACAACCAAGAGATTTTTCCCTTCTGTTATGCTGATATTATAGGTTGGCAAGAACTGATTCGGACAGAAGACTTGTGTGAAATTCAGTGCGAGTTGTGACTGCATGTTGGCTGCTTTAGGGGTGTTAACCATATGCCATGCAGCTCAGCACAGCCCTGCTGTGGCTGCTCACTGGCTTGTCCTTTCTGTTTGGCACTGGAAGTGCCAGAATTTGTTACCAGCAAGGAGGCAGGGGGAGAATGATATCGACTGGTAGGGATATTGAGGCTCAATGGCAGTGAGAAGGCAGTAGGTGGAAGGGATAAAACTTGAGCCTGCTCCAGCCCTTCGCATCAGGACTTCTCCAACCCCTGGAGCTGCAGTGTTTTCATTGTGTAATAATGTCCTAGCAAGGGGAGCACAGTAAATACAGGGGTAAGGTCCATTTTGCAATATGCCCATCAGACAACCATTACTATGCAGAAGTGTGTTCAGTGCTGATAATGCCCTCTGCCTATTTCCCAATAATGCTGAGTAGACCAAAACAAGGATCCTTATCAGAGACACGTACCATGACTGGGAGCTTTGCCAGCTGCCAAAGAACAGTTTCATTGATTCAGAGGACTAAATAAAAAAGCTTGCAAAATATGCAGATGTCCTCTCTTGATGCAGATGAAAGAATATTAGGAGGAAATGGGTGCTTGCAATATCTTTGCTTTGGTTTATAGCATGATAAAATTCTCCTGTGGGGCAAAGAGCTTTTCATAAGGAGGTTATTAGGTAGGTAGCTCCTTCAGCCCACTTCAGAAGAAATTCTAGAGTGTCTGTTTGATATAACAACTCTAGGTGTTCCTAATTATTCTTCCCTTGTCTGATGTAAGTGTCCAGGAAAGGCCCTTTTAGTTCAGGAGGATGTATTGAGTAAAAATATGCAAATGAAATTCAGTGGTTTCAAAAACATTTATTGCTACAGCTTTGTCTTCAGTCTTAGCTCCAACTATTTTTCTTTTCTTGCATTTAGTGGTAGTATTATGTTAAAATAAAAAATTAGCTTTGCATTTGTTCTTATCTTTAAGAATTTGTGCCCCAAGGCCATTGCTGTAGTTCTGTCTTCTCTTTGAGTGCTGCAAAGATATCGATCACTTCAATTCTTTTAAATACATTTCAATGTGGTGGAAGGATGCCAGTGTTACTCATTCTTTGGTGTGCTTTGCTATTAAAAAGCTTTAGTTTCTTGCTGTGATGGCTTTCTGAGGTCTTTGTCAATTGTTCCATGCTATTGTTTATCAGAATTGCTGTAGTTTGTGAAAAGAAAAGCTTTGGCCATTAGTGGAAGCCAAAAGATCAAACCATATTAAATGGTAATGTAACTTCTTGAAATTTGTAGAGAAAAGAATCTGGAAAAATCTTAGAATATACTTGGAAATTAAGAAAAGCCCTGAAATTTACAGAATATCTGCTATCATAAGAGTTTCATTCTGAGATAATCAGGTCAAAGATATGCCATCCTTTCTAGCTAAACAAAGAGGTTTTATGAATAAATGGTTGCAGGAAACATCTCTGGCCATTACAGTAATAATAATTATCATAATGCAATTGCAAGGAAGAAATTTTATTGCTACAATTACCTATAAAGGAGATTTGTAAAAATCTTAATAAGAAACAATTTAAGCATAAATGGAAATTGTTGTTTCAGAACTAGATAGAATCAGCCAACAACAATACACGGTATGGCTTAGTTAACACTTGAAATATATGAAATCTCTAGGAGGTCTCTTCGCGGTAGAGTTTAGGGACATATTAAAACTGAAGGTAATTGAATAGCAATTAACTTGACTTAATGAACACGCATTCTTGGGAAGACACAAAACAGTTAATGGATCAGCCCATAACGAACCACAATTAGGAACAGACCTGGTTGTTTTGCTGAGCAAGCATCTACAGAATACCCATGCTAGAATAAATAGGAACATTAATTAACTTGAGTTAATAACATTCATCTCTATGGTTATTCCAACCAAAAGAGATTCTGTAGATAATCCAGAACAGCTGTTGACGTTTCATGGCTAAGCAATTAAAGATATTACCTCTATTAACTGTGGCACAAGCTTTTGTTAACTACAAAATGGAAAGCAATAAACAGGAGTTTTGAGTTACAGGGATTGGAATTCGTGTTATGTTAGTGAACCACTTGAACTAATGTGGAGAGCCTCTTTCATCAAAACTTCAGACGACGCAGAGAAGCAGTGCAGTTCAGCAGTGCCATGTACAGGCAGTGTCAGGTTATTGTGGAGGTGAATACTTGAATGTGTGGCTCTTGAACAGCGAGTTGCGGGTCTGAATTTATCAGCTGAAAGAAAACTTGATTGCCAAATATCTTCTGTTTGTTCAGAAAATGAAAGGCAGTTTTATGCTGAAATTCCTTGAGTGATTGTAGGGGCAGATAAGACGTTTCTTGGAACTTGAATGTGAATATTTGAACATAGTCCCAAAGATAACGGGAGCCAAAGCATGGAGAGCTTACAAGTTTAAATAACCCCTTCTGAAACATTTATAGTGACCTTATCAAGACACTATAATGTACAAAGTCAGTAGCCAGATGAGAACTTAAAAAGCAGATGTATAAATCAGTTGTTTGCATTATCCAACAATTAAATAAATATGTATTTTTCAGTAATTTAGGAATCTCTGCCTTATTCTACCAGGAAATTGTTTAGAAAAAAAAAGATACAATTCAGAAGAAAGACAGATCATTAAAAATTAGCTGCTGTGCATGCAAAACAATTACTTCTAATGATAGAACAAAGTGAAGTTCAGTTCATACAGTGAATATGAGAAACCGTTGCAAGATCCCTGTGAAGTTCTGTGCGCCCAGTGACCTGAGCTGTTTATTCGACAGGGCTGCCTTTATCCTTCAAAGGACTTTTTAAATAACACATAGTTTCGCTGGGAAAGAAAGGCATGTAATAAAAAGGTGATGAATGAAAGAGCTGAAGGCTCGTGTAGGGAAATCTGCACCACATGGTGTGGTTTTGTGCAGGGAGCCTCGAGGTCACTGCAAAGCGCTATCGGCTACATGGCCCCACCAATGGCTGATGCCCAGACATGGGCTCTGAGCTAAACTCTGCAATAATTAATGCATTTCCTTTCACTCACCTACATGTCGTTCAGGGAGCTGTCTCGGAAGAGACAAATTAATGACTATTAAGAATTTTATACCCTGCTATTTTCTCTATGTACCGATGTTACATTCTCTCTCTTCTCCAGAAATACTTTGTCTGATGTTTAATAAGCGAAGCTGTTATTATCTTAAATTACGGAAATTTTCTTACCCTATCATAGCTATTGAGAAGGATTTAAAAAAAGAAAAAAAAAAAAGCACCTTTAACAGGACTTTAACAAAGTGACTGCATGATCTTATAGTAGATATGTCAGTGATACACCTGTATTGCAGCTCTACAGTGCTGCAGAGGAATGAAAAGAGGTGACCAATCTGGAACAAAACGAAAATGTTGAGGTCAGAGAAACACTGAAGGATGGATGGGTTTGAGCCAGAGGCAGATTATATGTGCTTTCCATACCTTTGTTGAAAATTTCAATGCTTCCACTGAAGTACTGGCCCTACAAACATAAGCAAGCTTTGAAAACAGAGGTTGTTAACAAGTTTGCAGCTGAATCTCAGTTTTCTTTTTCTTTTTCTTTTCTTTTTTTTTGCATGACAGAAACACTCCTTGCTCCCTGTGCCTGTATAATTAGTGTTTTAATGTTTGTTTTCCTTTGGCTGCGTCTGCCTGTTTAGATATTCCTTCAGTTCTTTCAGCATTCACATAAATTAAAATTCTATCCAGAATAACTCCAACTATGCTTAAGATATATAAAGGATTTTCAGCTCCCAAGCAGATCTTTTCAAGTTTGTTCTTAAATAAGTTCTTTTTTAAGTTACAAAGACTTCTACTATTAAAGTGAGAAAATTCTGCAAACATTTCGTAGTTTAGAAGCTGTTCCAATGAGCAGCAAACTTCACTTAGGAGCATCTTCTCAGGAGCTGTTCCCCTTCCCCACAGTAGGAATATTGTCTGAGGATTTCCTAGAACTATGCCATGTATTGCACTGATTGCCAAGATAGCTGAAGTCTTTAAGGCTTTTTTTTATTTTATTTTATTCAAAGAAAATAAGTTGCTTTCCTTTTTTTATAAACCTCATTAGATAATATCCATTGTAATTACTCATAACTATAACAGTGTACTGTGCATTTCTTATATTGTGTCAGTAAACTCAAACTTGAAATAATGAATTAGAACAATAAATTACAACACTGATATTAATAACACTTCCTCAGTGGTAAGATCACTGACCACTCTTCGATGGTAACTCTCACTCACAGTCCCATTGAAGAAAGATTTTCCTGGGCACAGTGTTTTACCCACATACATAAGGACTTCACAGTGTATCCGACAACTGACAAGGAATAACGTATTCAAAAGCATTTCACCAGTAATCCATCTCAACTCCTTGTTTATTACCTTTGGAACTTTCTAGCAGTTTTGTCAATAAGATATTGCTTCTGGCAGTATTCTATTAATATCCCAAATTTATCATAAGGTTCTGAATTTCCAGCAATGTCCCATTGAGCTATTTAAGCTCCCTGAAACCACATTCTTATCCGTAGCCCAGGAAAAATATATTTTGTCCTATGTCCCTGAGTATTTTCAGATTAAATTTCATGAAGTTACCAAATATTCCACAACAGCAGTGAAAAGTCTTGTTTAGGATTGAGGTGGATGGAGAGGGGAGGAGATGGCAGTGGTGCAAAGCTCCCAGCCTGCTGTTCCTGGAGGTGTTCAAGAACTGTGGAGATACGATACTTAGGGACATGGGTCAGTGGGCAGTATTGGTCGTAAGTGAACAGTTGGACTGGGTGATCTTAGAGGCCTTTTCCGGCCTTGGAGATTCTGTGCTTCTATGAATCTTCACAGCTGAAATCTCATAGCTTGGAGCAGCACGGGTTCTGGATGCTCTACGCTTTGTGTTCTCTTAAGGGAAAGAAATTCCTTCTAGAGCACTTTAGGTTCCTAAGCAAATGTGCTTAGCAATTATTGTGTCATTATCCTGCAGGTTCTTCTGTTGCAAAGAGGACTCTTATCCTGGCAGCGACAAACACCAGCTGCCAAAGTGGCCAAAAAACTGTAAGGGAAACCTGAGTTTCTCTCCAAGCCCTGCCTGGGTCGTGATGGAGGAGCCACAGGATGCCTCTGGCTGCCTCAGAGCCCAGCTCTGCAACTCGTTTCTTTATTTTCTTTGAAAGATTCCCCATGGAGCAGAACCAGATGCCAAAGGCCCCTGCCAAACCTCACTGACGCTCACTGGAGAATACATTGCTTTTACATTTACAATGTGGCATGCTGCTCTCTTGCTCATTTTGTCATGCTGGAGGGAGCAGACATCGGTGTCACTGCAAAAATACGCCCAGCAGATCCCATACAAAATGCACGTGGCCCAGCAGAAGTCCAAAAGTTGTTCATGAGCAAGGAAATCCAGGTCTGAGGCAGTATTTCTTGTGAAAAAAAAAACCATTATTTGGATGATTTTAGTGCTGGTAAAATAATAATAATAATTACTATTATAAATTAGCTGCAGTAAGGTTGCATATAGCAGATAAATGAATAAGAATGCAGATTGTGAGTCACCCAATTTGCTCTTGCTGGCGTCACGTTAGAAGAGAGCAGGAAGAGGAATAAACACAAACGTCCCCAAATAAGGAGTATTTCTGTAATGAAATGCCACACAGAGCTGTGCTGTCTAAAAGCAAAAGGCTGCTAGGAAAAAAAATCACTTTCCTGTCACTTTAAAACTCTCCGTTTCAAAAAGTGTTGGAAAAGGGGACTGTGTCTGTCTTTGTTGTAGTTTGCAATCAGAGTGGGTGGCAGTTGTATATTTTTGCATGTCATTCTCAGCTATTTTGAGCACATAATACCACACTCCTGACTTCCAAGAGAATCTCTTGGCATCGGCAGAAGTCCCCCATGACTCAGTAAGCCCCACTCGATAAATAATGTGAAATTTTAAAAAGCCTACACATGGGTTCAGCTTATAAAAAGAGGAAAAGACATTTTTTTTTGTCTCAACAAGCAGTACAACAGTCTTAATATTTTCCAGTGCTTCACAGCTCAACAAGTATAAACAGCCATAAGGATAATTCTGGTCGGTTATGTGAAGAAGCATCATCCTGCAGGGCAGGGCGCTGCTGGTCTGGGCTTGCTGACAGCACATTGCTTATTCCTTCACTCTGTAAACTGTTTTCATTCTTCTGAAGGCTCATGTATTAGGTGTGTTAGCAGCTTTGTGTCAGACTGGTGCTAAATATACTGGAGCTGGGAATTTTGAGAGGAGTTAAGTGAAGACGAGTCACTAAACTTCAGCTTAGCAGTGGCTGCACATTGAAGATCTGATCTCATTCTTTGCCCGCTATTGACAAAGATGAGGGACCCTAACCGTACCCATGTGTTTCCCTCTGTGAGTAGTTATTGGCTGCCATTTGTTCAAAAAGCAGTAGAAGCAATATACTTACTTCTGCCTCTTTGGGAGATGAGCTTTCATTTCTTTCATTTCTTTGCTGTCCCCAGAGCCTCCCCACTAACAACGTCATACACACTGTAGATAAGACTGGAACACAGCTTAAATTATTTCTCACTATATTCTGATAGTGAAAGAGCTAAATCATATATTTTTGTGACAAATACAGCTTTAAAAATTCTGTTCTGGTTCCTTAGTCTTGAAGACAGCTTCTTAACAAGAAGACTATCGATTTTTAACGCAGTGAGTTTTATTTTAAAGCAAATTTCTTTTTACCTATCTGTTCAAATAAATTGAATTTGTCCCATACTCTGTCTCTCCCTGAAAATCTGAGACTTGATTAAAAAACAATAATCATGAGGACAATCCCTGAAGTGACTCTACATCAGTATAGTTGGGAACACGTTTTGGAAGTGTATTTTACTTCATATCTGTTTATTGTTTTGCTTGGCAGCCTATTTATTGTCTGTTTTAATCCTATTGCACTGAGCTCTAGGTCCACCCAGCTATCCAAAGGCTTCCAGTATGCCTCTTGGAGGAGCTCCAGAGCAGCTGGCAGGGAGCAATCTGGGTGCTGGAAGGGCTGAATTGCCATTTTCCTTCCCTAAAATGCAGAGGTAGCCTGGGGCAATTATGTTCCAACTGCAGGGTCATCATTAAGTGCCTAATGTTAACCGAATCCACGCTCAGACGTGATTGTGGCGCGCTAAAAATATTCCTCTCCATCCATACTGTTTTCTCCTGGCTTTTGGAAGCAGCAGAAACAGTAGTTGTGGAGAGTAAATGAAGCAACAGAAAACATGGATTCGCATCATGATTATCCTACCTCCGGATGTTGCCATAGCAGCAAGTACATCGTGCAGGTGCAGTGGTTGTTGAGAAGGTCAGTGCAGGAGGCACCTCCTCCGGGTGTCCTCGCAGCCTGTAAATCAGTCTGCTGAGATGGGGCTGTCAAATGTGCTAATAGATGGGACTGCAGGAACAGCTCCAGCCCTGCTCTGCCTCTCTCTGTATTTCGGGAAGCTAGATGTTGGCGTGGACCTTGGGCAGCGGTTTGGATCCACAGTGTGCTTGTGTGAGCTTTATTTCCTTGAGCAGATCTGATATTGTGCTCTAATTAGTGCCTCTGAGTTGTTTTGGCACATTCACATCGGACAAAAATGACCCAATAATTGGCCTCATTTTCAAGGGCTCACCTCCAGAAACTCTGAGAGCTGTTACTTTCTTTTTCACACTCAGACCTTAATCTGCCAGCTTCAGTGCTGGTCAGTGGGAGCTGCTGAATACTGGATTAGTCAGACACCTTACTCCACAGTGTAGGTAGAAACCTCAAGAGAGATTCACTAAAATAAAGAAAGGAGGAAAAAAATATCCTCCTTCTCCCTGGAAGCTTCTTCCAACAATATAAAGACAAGTGAGTTCAGTTGACCCTTGTTACAATTTGAAGGACTGACACTACAGAGGATATTTTGTCCAAGATCTGAGTAGTTTAGAAAAGGAAGTGTTGATTCTTTCCTTCATTTGGTGACTGACAGATTATTGTAATTCAGGAGTATTAGACCGTAATGTATAAAGCCTGCTTCTGCAACCCCTCCAGCTCTGCAGTGAGTTTATGTGCAGATTTTATTATAAGATCACTGCATTATGAGAAGAGCTCTTGTTCCTATGAGAAGATATTTCTTTTATTCCACTTCTGAGTGAGCGCAAATTTCCACAGGATGGGCCTATTCCCTTCTAATTAGCATAATTATGGTAATGAGCTAGACTGAAAAAGAGAATTCAAGGGACGCATTTGGAATATGTGTTGACTTTAAGATGAGAAACGTTGGTATTTGTTGGAGCAAAAAAGCAAAAAATGCTTAAGAGAACAGGTTCATTTTAGAATGGGTCAGTAGCAAGGTGCTCCATGGCAGGCAGTTGAGAGCCATGAAAGGCCAATATGAATTCTCCCTGCTGTGTCAATGCAAAGGGAATTTATTATCCCAGAGAGGAATTTTGCAAGTGATGATTGTGTTGTAGTAACAACATTGGGATTCACAGTCGTTTTCCCAGAAGATCTGCTAATCCTTCTCACTGCAAAAATGTTCTCTCAAATTGAGTGGTTTACTTCATAGAAGTCCGGGTTGGTTTTTTTTGTGCTACACATCGTCATATTTTGAGTAAACTCACTTGGAGTTCCCTTTGAAAAGAAATACTTCCTGCCCAAAGCAGTTCCAGCAATATGCAGTAAATCCTGAGCTAAGCTTTCTTCAAGCACTGGCTGAATGATTTGTTTAGAAATGGTTCCAGCACAAGTCTGGAGTTGTTTCAGGGGTTGGGATTTAGTCCCTTTGACCAGCTGTAACTTGTTCTTTCTGCTCCTTAAGACTTTTCTTCCACTGAAGTTAATGCATAATTTTTTTTTTTTTAATGACAACTGCACAGACCTCTTGAAGAAATCTTCATAATAAATAGCACTGGCTTTGTTGAGCACTTGGTCAGTGTGGAAGGAACTGACAGGGGAGAAAGGTGCTGTGGGACTATGCACATGGCAAGTGTCCCTAATGCCACTGTCATGTGCAGTGAGGTTGTGTCCCTTGAGCACTCCTGCTTACATTTCTAGCTACCAAGGTGTGTTGTTTTTTCCTCTGTATAATGGTAGGGACAAGCTGGTTGTTGTGACACTGAGCTACATGGATAGATGGATGCTCTTCTTGTTAATTACATGTTAATCTGTCACATATTCCCCTTCAGATTAAGCTGGAGGCATCTTCTGCCTCTTATTGTGCAGACATACAGAGCGACTAACAAAAAAGAGTTTCCTCTTGGAAAGAAGGGCTCTGAGCTTTGTGTAGGCTTGGTTTGGGCTGAATTTTACATCACCGTAATGGTCTGCAGGCAGTTTTCTCCTTTGTACATGGCATCCTGACTTGTATCAGCAATACAGCAGGAGCAGGCAATTGTCCCCCTGTTTCTCTGCTGCCTGCACGAGCCAGTAGGTGAGGTCTCAAAGCAAAACTTCAGGACAAAGCTGTCACACTCCTTATTTTGGAGGTTAAGATCATGCTGTGTAACCAGCCCTAACTTTCCCTAACTTTCCAGAACTGAGCCCACTGGTGGGTTTTTAGGCTTTCTTGGCTTCTATGGAAAAATGACTGTGCTGATGAGACTGTGCTAGAGAGTGGTCTCTTTACAGAAATGACTAATTAAGTGAAGAAAATGAGGAGTGATCTTGTTAGAGTCAGTAGGTGTTTGAGGTTGTGAAGAACTGACAGCAAAGTGCATCTCTGCAGACCTTCCTTAAGTCTGGGAAAACTGGAAAAAGTAATGTTAATATAGAGATAGGAGAGCACAGAAATCTTCTGAGGAAGCTAAGGTAAAACAGGTCACCTGCATTTGCTGGTTTTTTCCTCCTAACTTCGGATGTATTGAGCTGTGTAATAACTTGCACATATCTGGAAGCGATGCAGAGCGCAGCAATCAATAATACAAGCAACAATAATCAGGTGTTGCAGCCATCTGACATGAGCAGTCTCCAAAGATAATTCTCTCCCACAGGATGTTACCATACATAACTTCAGTTTATTCCCAGTAAAAGAAGCAAATCCTTACCTGCCATGCAGAGACAAATCTTGCTGCAGAAAACTGATACAGGATGGAGGTGCAGGAAAAAGCATGGGGATAACTGCTTTTTCACCAAGCAGCCCACAGCACTGACACGCACGGGGCTGGTGGTGGCCAGCAAGCAGCTGGAGCTCCTTAGTGTTTGCCATCAATGGTGTCCCTAGAAAATCCTTAGGAAAAGAGCAACAGAACAGTAAACAGCACATTTCCCTTCAATATTCAGAAATACCTGAGGAAGTGCAGAGCAGTGTGAGACTGAATGTATGGTTTGTAAAGAACATCATGGCTGTAAAGAACACAAAGGCTGCAGCCAGCCCATACTCTAGGTTAGCTGTGACATGAGCCCAGCCTTATGTGATAGAGCTACCATAGGGGGCAGACACTTCTGGAAATCCCCCACAGCAGCCCAGATTGGTGCAGCTTGCAGGTATTCACTGCAGTAATTATATATCTCTGGTCAGGTTGGCTGCTTTTTCTTATTCTGCCAACTGAACTTCCCTGCTACAGACTGTACAGTTAAAACAAAGTAGAAAGTAATCCACAGCTGTTACAAAGGAAAACAAAACAAAAAAGCCAGGCTTTGCCTGTGCATATGGCCCCAGGGCTGACCTCGAGGTAAAGGAGCCTCAGCCTTCAGGTAGCAGCAATGCTGGGCTCTTCCCCTGACACCAGCACTATCCATTGTAATTGGTTGTTAAACTGAGCTGCCTCTCAAGCTAATAAAAAAGAAAGTCCTCCATCATTCAGCAATACCAAAATGACATTTATGTTATTGGGATTTTACCATTGCTGTCCCATTTTAACACGGAGCAGTCGGTGACAGCATATAAATTTTTATGCTTGCCCATTACAAGGCATTGTATAAAAAGAGAGGTGGCTGAGGCAATAAAAGTAATGTGGAAGTTATCTCCCTGCTCTACCAAAAAACTGAATAATTCAAAGCGGGAGGTAATGGAAAGTTCCTGACTCTGTGCCTGCTGTTTTCCAGCAGTTAGCCTGGAAGCTCCCACAAAGCTGGTTTGTGCCTGCACACTGAAGTCATTCATTCTCTGTTGAGGAGTCTGCTAATAAAGAGGGGAGAAACAGAGATTGTCGGACATCAGCGTACCAAATAATCAATACCACATGTTTTTTTTCTTACTCACAAGCAACACAGTGGCAGATAAGGATATATACCAATCATGACACAGTGTTTAATAAAAAAATCATGGTCTCTGTCACTCTGGTCAGCTTCCTGCTCTGTTTTATAGGTCAAGGTCCATGAAATTTCATAGCACTGGTGCTATATATATATTCACTGTAGCAGAGTATGACATTTAGTTTCTATTAAACCATATACTATAGGGAGGAGGAAGATGCTTTACCCAAAACAACACATGCAGGGTGTTCTTTCACGCAGTGATTTCTTTCAAATATATCTGTATTTTTCTACCTCTGTATCATTCTGCAAGCTGCAGAATATTTTCTAACAGAAGGTAATAAGGGAATACTATTTAATAATGATTATATTGTTAGAAGTTAGGAATGCCTGCTCACTTTAGACTCAGATTACAACCTTTGAGTGTTTTTTTTTTGACCGCTGACCCAGAATGTCACTACAAAAAGCTGTCATTTTCAATCAGAAGAGGCATGAACAGTAGAGGGGTAGTGATGGTCAGTGTCAGCGCTGAGCATTGTGTTCTGACCCCAAACACCATGGAGGGAAGGAGGTAACATCTGGTGAGTGGGGTCAGAATGACAGTGTCAGAGGCTGAGAAAAATAACATGGGGAAGTGCTTTCTTTACTCCGACCCCATGGTTTTGTATTTTTGAGAGCATGCACCTGCCCGTACAATATGAATCAAATGTGTTCTTGGAGTTCTGCTTGTTGAATGTTGTCCCGTAGACCTGATGTGTCTTTTTGGATGTATAAGACCAGCTAACTGTGAGTTATATGTCCCATATGTGTGTTTTTTAAATATAAGTAATCCCAGTGGGGAAACAGGAGGTAAAGGGGAGAAAGGAAGAGAAACACTCAAGAGGAAAGTGGAATACTGGATTTGTGTTATGACTGAGGATGTAGTTGTGATCCTCTGAACTTGGTGGTTTACCACAGCCTCAGTGGTGACTTGACAAGTGCCATCAGTCCAAGTTACTGGTGGAGTATTGCTTTACATCAGCTCAGCAGTGAACCCTGGGAATAGTCAGGATTGGTAGCTGCAGAGATGGTCATTCCTGCAGCTAGATGTGACACCTACCTATGTGACACTGCAGAACATCCTGCAGCGTGAAAGCCTTCAGGGCTTGTAATCTCACTGAAATGTCTATTTGGGGGAAGACTTTTTAGATTTTTTTAGCAGAGCAAAACACGTGAGGGTCTGCAGATAGCAGTAATAATTCCTGCTCACTCAAATCGCAAAGCATGCCACTATCAAAATTTAATCTTGGCTCTTTGGCGCATAATCATATTTCACTCATTTTCTTCATACTTTTGCTTGAGATAAATGAACCCCCTTCTGTGCCATCACCAACCCAGAATTCATAAGCCAGTATTTTACAGCTGGAGTAGGAAATGTAGCAACTGGCACTTTACAACCCATCTCTTATTCCCCCCCCTTCAGCAATCAATAGCATTTTCAGCATATGTCTCCATTTAAAGTTTTCTTACACCTTTCGTTTCAAAATGATGTGACAGCAGTCAGTCCATCAGCCAGCACTCCTGAACCCCTTGTTCATGAGTCATCATGTTATGAGGAGAGTGATCATTGCTCGGCAGGGAACACCCTCCGGACTGACACTTGTGGGAACAGGGGAATCCCTGGTGAGTGACCAGCATCCCTGCTGAGCCATGCTGTGTCTTTGAGTGGTGGATGTTTATCAGTGTTCAAGAGACGTTTGGATAATGTTCTTAATAATATGATTTAACTTTTCCTTAGTTCTGAAGCGGTCAGGCAGTTGGACTTGTCTTTGTAGGCCCCAGCTGAACTCCTCTCCCTCTTCCTCTCCCTCTCCATTTCCCTCTTCCTCTCCCTCTCCATCTCTGTCTTCCTCTTCCTCTCCCTCTCCGTCTCCCTCTTCCTCTCCCTCTCCCTCTCCCGTCCCCTTACCTTTCTTCTTTGCATTTGAAGTGCTTTTGGTTATACATCTATCTTTTGCAGTTTCCCCACAAACATCATTTCTTAAACATACAACTTTCTATACAACTGGATCCTAAATGAATGTAAATCCCATATCTTATTAAAAGTTGTGACTTTCTCTCACAAGCTAAAAGAGAAATATTTTTAGTTGGGCCCCATTCTACTCGTGAGCTAATGTATCCATATACCTGTCTTATTGAATAAAAACTGCATGAAAAACTCATACAAAATTTTGACGTATATTTTTTTTGCTATTATGGTTTGTCAGATGTTTTATTACATCTTGGACAAACATAACTAAACAATTTCAAAAGAAAATGAAGTATTTGTAGTCATCTGCTGGAGACCTGCAGCCAACTCTTTGCCCCATTTGTCAAGAAGATCCCTTCCCATCACAGCACAGGAAGCAGTGGGAAGAGTGGGAGAGGGCTGGTAATCCAAATGTGAAATCCAGACGAGGAGAGAGAGATGCATGTTACATCAGTCACTTCAGACCTGACCTCTGGAACTTTGCAATAGTTATTTGAGTGCAGGAGACTGACTCAGAAGACCCAAATATTTGGATATGGAGGTTCAGACTTCTGGGATATGCTCAGGCTGTGCAAGGAGCACTGGAAAGGCTCCAATCCCAAGCTGGTCATCTTGGGAAAGAAAAGTCAGGATTTAGCCCATGGCAGAAAAGCAGTCCATTGGGAAGGTATTCCTCTTGTATATATAGTTGCTCCTCCAAGAGCACATATTTGCAGAAATGTATGTTTTGATTGAGCTGTGTGTTGTTTTTACAGTGTTGAAAGCACAAGAAAGATGTGAGACTTTAAACTAACCAACGCATCCTTTTGTCATGAGCCCTAAGGAAACCATACCAAAGAGTCTGTTTTTTGCAGAGATTTCCCCAAATATGGGAGTGCATGTTCCATACTCCATTTATTGCAGTACTCCTACATAGCCAAAACTTACTTCATCAGTTCAGTGAAAGTAATCACAGATAATCTGTATGGAGTTCAGTAAAATTAATCACATGTTCTTTATATGGATTTGTCGTGAATGAGAAGGTAGATGAATTTACAGACACACAGTGAATATTGCAGTGAATAGTTTCTTGTTAAGGCAGAGCATCACTGCGTCTCTTTGAGTGGAGATGACTGGCTTAAAAGAGCATCTTTCATCTGTGTAAATGGTTTACTGGGGGGCATTGCAAATTGCTCTGAATGGATTTTTTTTTTCACGGAAGCAGAGCTAAAAGGATAACATGAGTATCTGCATTCTCTAGTGCCTCCCAGTGTTTTGCATGTTCTCCTCAATAGGAAACAGAAATCAGTTATTGGCAGCCTGATGGAGTTAGTAATTGTAACTAATGGAGATGTTTTGTTTTGTATGTGTTCTAGGATGGAATGGGGAACCTGAGAATCACAGATAAGGGTCTGAAGCTGGAAGGAGATTCAGAATTCTTGAAACCTCTCTACGCCAAAGAAATCCGGTCAAGACCAGTAAGTTGTTCTGAAAGGAATAATCATCTTTCTGCAGTCTGAACTGTAAGAAACCTTGAAGTGGCAGAGTGGTATCATTACTGGATAAATTAGTTTGGCCATTCTATACAAACGTAATTTGGGGAGAGAGACAGGGGGCGTCTCTTGGGTAGTCTGTCAAGGTACAACATCCTCTGGGTGGCTGCAAGGTTGGTACCTGTGGATTTAGTTGATGTAGGACACAGTTAAAATTCTCCAAGGACCTCTGAGATTTCATGTGGTCTTTGTGTCTCCCTTCAGGATAAATCATAAGCAGCCCCCAACTGAAAGACCTAATGTTTCTGAAGTGTAGGGATAGCAGGCAGTCGTGAATTCCAGCTCACATTTGACTGGTTGAACCTGTTCTGCAGAGAGGAGTAAGCTGATACCTTAGCAGAAGGGCCTGATCTGTTAGCTGGTGCAGTAAACTCATACTATGTGCTCAGTCCTATTTCATGTTGTGCTTTAAAATTATGTGTGCTTAAAATTCAGCACTGCTCGGTGAGACTGCTTGACAAAAGTGGCAAGGATGTTAACAACTGAAAATGAGGTAGAATCCAAGTGTGATTGAAATAGCATTTTCATGGTAGCATTTCACTGACTGTCAATGCCTTTTCTTGTTTTTAATGCAATCCTGTTTGTCCTGAGTAGCTGTAAAATAACTGAAAAGATTACATATCCATTCCAGAATCCTTGTAAGAAGATGTCATCTAGCTTGTTTCCTGATCTGAAGTGTTGAGTCAGATACCAACCTTCCATTCTGATAACAATGGCAGATAGCTAATTAAATAAAGTTAACAGCCTTTTATCTCAGCATTTCAGTGGTCTTGTAGAAATTGGAATTTGTAGCATAATCAACGTAACATCCAATACAATATCCGATTTAATTATTGAAGGTTGTAACCTCTGTAAGATGGCTAGGAATTGATTTCAACAAGCATAATCATTTAGGAAGAAAAGTTAATGAGAAAATGTTCATATCTATAAATGTTTTCATTCCTGAATTAAAAGAGAACCATAAAACCTTATGTGTCATACATTTTGTAATGTAAAGTGTGTGGAAAACGTGCAGCACTTAGTCTGGTAAATAGACTGAAGAATTACTACATACATTTCTTTTCCTTCAGTTAGATTGCTGAAAAAAGTACTTGATTACTGAGAGAACTAAGAACCCTTTCTTGCTACAGGGAGTTTACTGTTTAAATGTACCATTATACTGATTTACATTTTAATAAGGTGGGGGGACAGAAGGTGTCTCCTTCTTGAGATAATGAAACGAGTTTCCTCACCACTGACAGCTTAATGAATGCAAGAAATAGAAAACATAAGGTAAGACCTCTGTGTGTGCTCCTTGCTTTATCCATCCTCCAGGATCAGTCTTCTTTTTGCAGTTGTGCAGGAAAGCCAGGAAGAGCTGATCTACAGCCAAGCAAGTCAGAGCCTCTCTGCTCACTTCGGTCGATGAATCCTGGAGGCTGTGTTAACTATTTAGTTGCATAAACCACATGTATGGTTTCTGACTTCTTAGTGGAGTTAAACTGGAGAGGCCTGTGCTGAATTTCAGGTTGCTCATAATAATGCTGGAATTATTAATGTATTGGGAATCACAGAAACAGTCCTGTTGGTTTCAATCAACTTAGACTTTGTTGTGCTGTGTGTGAACTTGGCCTCTTGTAAGCAAATCAAAGGGCTGCATTCAAAGAACGACGCTTACAGATTATTTAAAAACATTATTGATTACCTGAAGCAATATTTGTTTAAAGCATATTAGTGTGAGCCATTATTCTGTTGGAAGGAAGCATTAAAGCAGTTCCTCAGCTTGATGAGTACTGCTAAAATAAGTGCCAAACTCAGCATTGATACAGATGAATATCCATTCTAATTCCATAGTAATCTTCCCTGGGTTTTAGGAAGTGCATAACGTGGCTTTAAACGTGCACAGTGGAAGAGAAACAATATTACAAATCACAGTAAAGAATATCCAGGAAATAAGCTGACACGCAGTGTTTTCCGTGTGCTTGAACAACCTAAGAGTTATGCACAGTAATAGATTATGATTTTATTTAAAGCTCGAAAGGCTTTTGGACACTGCTTATTTTGAGTAATTATCAGAATAATTATTCTGATTATTGTTCTGTGCAGTAGATGGAGGGGCCCCATGAGCACCGTGGTGCTGCATGGAAGTGCAGGAAGGAGTCGTGCTTTGTTGGTAAGAGCCTGAATTTGTCACTGGTGCCTCTCCTGCATTTCTAAGTCCCAGGGATGCTCTCCTGGGAGCTGGGCATTCAGGCTTAAAGATAGTTTTGGCTTTCCACTTCAAATGGATTTCTTTTTCAAATTAATTTAGCAGGAAGGGAAGACTGAGGTTTAGGCAGGAAGAAAAGCCCTGAAGTATCATCCCAAAAGACTGTGGCTATTTGGGAACCTCTGCTTTCTGTGATTTGTGCAGTAGGTACTGTCCTCCTTGATCACCTTCTGGGGTACGTGGTTGCTTTTAGCGGCAATCCTTTTTGGAAGATAACACATTGCAAATGAAATTACAGCCAGGAAGAATGAATTTGTGGGACTGTGGCATGCAATTTATGGTACTAACAGAGGTATACTTTTGGCCTACCCTTCAAAGATATTAGCAGAAGATTGTGCTGAAGTCATTCAGCTCCATGTGAGAGATACGGCCAATAAAACCTGAACTGACTTCTAAAAGCTGCTTCCAGCATTTCCTGCTGCATCACCACCACCTCCTGTCTCAGCAGTGACCTTCCAGGCTCACTCACCTTTTCCCTTACCTATTCAAGAATGACCCCAAATACTTCTCTCTTAATGTAGGTAGAGTCTCTGCTCCTGTTGTTTCCCGTGCCCTGGCTCAGTAACACTTGGTTTGTAATTCCTCATGGATTAGGAGCCATTTGTAAATGTGAGAGCCTGCAAATAAATGTAACTTTGTTATTGCATGAGCCTCAGTTTTATCTGGAGAGTGATGAATAGCAACTGGTGGTAGCTGTGTTTGCACCCTTATAGTCTTGTTTTAGAGAAATGAGATAGATGCATTCATTTCTCCTGGAGCGATCAGAGCATCTTAAACTCCCAGCTGAACATATTGCAAACTAAACGGTGTTTTCCATGCCACTTGCATGGAACATGAGCATCTTGCTGTCTTTAATTAGGAAGTTAACTGGACCATGAAGTATTGCCTGTGTAAATAAAAGTGATTTGTACTTAGTCAAGAAGGTGCATTAGGAATCCTCACATTTCTTTACTAGCACATAAATTATGGAGATTATGAAAAATTGGACAGGTCATCTATAAACCCATCTGTAGCTCAGCTGCACTGTCAATCTCAAAATGTAGCTGTCTTTCTAACTGTTGTAATTTATTGTGGACTATCGTGTGAACCATCTGCTTGCTTATAAATCAGACAAACTTTGACTGAAAGTTGCACGTAGCAGCACAAATTGTTAATTTTATGTGCTGGAAAGCAATGTCAACAGTTTGGTGGTCTGCAGTCTTCATTGCCTTCGTCTGAAGTGAACTCTCAGCATGGAAATTTTCCTGCCTCTGTTCAGAAGAGCTGCTAATGAGCAGACTCCTTGAAGCGGAGATTTAGCTTTTTTTAGAGCAATTGTGTTGTTTGAAGCTTGCCACTTTGTGGACTTTCAGGTCTGTGAGTAATTTATAAGGGGCGAGACAGAGAGCAGGCTGTGTGTGTTTTGCATTCCGGTAACAACAGACATAAAGTCATATGCTGAGATTATACTGTAAAATCAAGCGAATTACTTCCTCAGGAACTCTGTGACAACCAGTAAGTTGATAATCTCAGCTTTAGGAGGCTGAGAAGGGCATTGCTATGATAGAATTAGGCACTTTGGTCCTTTTAGTGTTCATTTCGAGTGCACCAATAGGAAAAATAAACCTCAGTTTGCAAACGTTTACACCCGGGCTTCAGTTTTCTTAGCCTGGGGCAAAGTACAGTGCCTACTGTTGTCTTCTTTTCCTTGGGTGATGCCAGAAGTCCCAGGCACGCTCACTGTGGGTCACACCTTGGGATCATGTCTCTGAGAACTGAGTGCTTGCACGTAGCATCTGAAGCCAAAGGAAATATCTGGTGCCAGCAGTGGGAGGTCCGGCCTGTCACAGCTCTTGGCTGGGATTCTGCAAGGGCATCTGCTTGGCCTAAAAATTTCACTGTTGTGAATTAGGGCTGATAACTGCTATTCCCTTTACTTGTGTTTAGTAAGTTCTCATCAGCATAAAAGCTAGACTGGCGAGTACATCAAATATGCTTGTCTGTGCTTTTCATTTTCCCCAGCCAGTATTTGAATGATAGAAATTTTGAAGGAAGCTTTTAAGGCTGATAAATAATTATTTTGCCAATGCGCTTGTCTCACTACGTTCAAATCTGAAAGAAGAGTGGTATAAATTTAAAGCACGGAAGCAGCTCTGTAATGCAGGTATTTTTTCTGTATTATTTGCTCTGCAGGTCTACCTGCCCCAAAGCTAAAAATACACACAAAAAAACAATAAACCATGTATTTGGGCTTTACAATGACATGTACCCTCTCTGGGGGCATACCTGCCTCACAGCCAGAAGTACATATTTATAAACAGTGCAACATACTAATTTGGATTAAAAAGCAACATTCACCCATGAGGTGAGGCAGTGCAGATGGCAAGATAATTGCAGCCCTGTAAGAAGATCAAACTGTGTGGTAGAAATCTTGCTTTCTGCAAAGGCTCGGGTAGATAGCATGAAAGAAGGCTGCTATTTTTTGAGGAAGGGGATAGAAACATGTCGTTTCTTCTCCTTTGCCAGAGTTTATGGAAAATAAGAGGGTATTGAATTAGTTCTTGATGATTTGGTCCAGCAGAGTGCTTAAGGATTTCAGTGCACTCACTGAAACCATCACAGGGTGGAAATGAAGTTTGTCTCACTGTGTGGCTATCACTTAGCAGCCCGTGCACACTGCATCCCTGGCATCATCCCTCCTGGTGTTTGCTATTCCCTCAGCGACCAACCTTTCAGAGATGAGAACAGTCTCGTGCACATGATGATAGAATGAGCCTGTGGGGATGATGGTCCCAGGGACAGTTCAGTTGCTATTGTGGCTTCAGGGATGATGGCACCGTTTCAGGTAGGCAAAACTCACACTATCCGATGTCAGCTTCTGAAGCGGCATGCTTCCTTTAATTACATCTTCAAAGCTTTCTGTTTCTCTCAGTTGATTTTTGGCAGCAGATGCTAAAACATTTTTTTAAAGCCTTGGTAGTTAAAAAAAAAGATGATGCTGCAAGTGATGGTGCAGCCAACAAAAGGAAGCTATACGACCCTGCCTGGGCACCCCTTATTCTCCCTGTTTATTCCCCGTGGCAGTGCTCCAAATACCTTGTTGTTAGAACGTGTGCCAGTATGACTTTGGAACAAATGCCTTTTTTCAAGACTCAAGCCTGAATCTTGCTTGCCCATCCACAGAAGTTTAGATTCATTAAGGTTGGAGAAGACCTCTCGGATCACCAAGTCCCACCACCCCCATCATTCCCACTGAACCACATCCCTCAGTGCCATATCTCCACATTTCTCAAACACCTCCAGGGACATTGACCTCACCACCTCCCTGGGCAGCTTGTGCCACTGCATCACTGCTCTTTCTGAGAAGAAACATTTCCTAACATCCAACCTCAACCTCAACCTCCTCTTGTGCAACTTGAGGCCATTCCCTCTTGTCCTGTCAGCAGGAGCAAGGGAGGGCTCTTCTTTTAGGGCCAAAGCAGTAAAAATAAACAGAAGCAGCTGAGCAAGTTAGAAAAGGCATCACTTCGGCAGAAGCACCCTCACCTGATGCACTGTTGCCATCACCACCTGAAGCAGGTTTGACTCTCTGTATGGCAGTAGGCTGCGAGCATCCAGTGGGATTTATAAACCTGATATGCTTTCCTCTTAATAAATTTCATTCTCAAGCAATAAAATCCAGAGATCCTACTTCAGGTTGAACTTTGGTTGCCCCAGAGCTCTGGGGGCAGTTACTGTGATATTTTCAGTGTGCTAAAAAGGTGGAAGTTTAAGCAAATTTTACAGCAACTGTGAAAACATTTCCCTAGCTTCACAGTAATATTGGCCAGAAGTTTCTTAGCTTTGAATTTAGAAGGAAATTTTGCAGGCTGGCAGAAGGAGTACTTCCAATCACATCAGAATTACATCTTGCTTTGTGTGTTTCCCGTTGTTTGTCTAACGAGCTGCTGTTCTGTGCTGCACACCGAGAGCACAACGTGCAGCCGAGCATCCCGCCAGCTGCCAAATGTCTTTGAGTAGCCCACAGAAGAAAGAGAGGGGAAGCTCTGAAGTAAACTAAGTTTTTGAAGTAGCTCTACAACTTCTGTTTCAAAGCAGAGATCTCGTGGAGGCTGCCCGTGGCATTTTGAAAAGGATTTCATTAAATGTTTCTAACGTGTCATAAGCTCTTTTAAATGGAAGGGTAATGGCTCATAACATTTGTAAGCTTTTTAATTTCATGCAATATGAGCAGTGTAATCAACACCTATTAAAGTCAATCAGCTGTGCCAAGTGGGCTACCTACCTTGGCTTTTGTCTCTATTTTCACCATGGGCATACCTCTAAACTAACCATGGGCACAGTGCTTTTGTACCTTCTGGTCCTAACTTCAGTGGGGATTTTGTGTCTAGAAGCACAGATACTACTTGCAGAAGTATCTGTGCTCACAGACAGGATAAGCACTTGCAGTCTGTGGTTTTTGTCTCCTAGGTGGGCAGTTTGGGCCATGCAGTTGTTGCAGCCCCGAAGCCAAACACTTCTCACAGAGAGTGAGAATTTCCCAAATAATCTCTGAGTTTGAATGACTTTTTTTTCCTTCGATAGGTGAAATTTCTCCGCTTGAGTTGGTTGTATGAAATGTGGGGAGATTTCAGATCGTGTTTGTTTTGCTGTTCTGATCTGATTCCTTTCCCCTTTTCATTTCAGACATTTGCAGCTGAACTCAGTGGTCATAAAAACAAGTGATGTGCACCACAGCTCAAAGTGAGCTGCGAGGTTAAGGCTGGATGCTCTGTGCTCTCAGAGCTTTTGCATTGCATTTTTACCATGATCCCAGAGCATTTCAGCTCTGAAGAGTTTGACAGCAGGACTGAGTTGTGTTAGGGCTGCATACCCACAGAAATATTGCAAATCAGCTAATGCTATGTTTTTAGCTGAGTCGTGATCCTTGAGACAAGAGTGCAGGCGCTAGAACCTAGGGGGGAATGAACATTTGATTTAGTTTATTCCTCCACAAGGAAAAGGAAAAGACATGGACTTATTGATTTTAAAGTTGAAAGAAAAAATGGCTGAGCTGAATGAATTTGGCAGGCAGTTTCTTCCTGTCCTCCAACATGCACAACAGTTTCGGCATCTATTATTCCAGCTTAGGTTCAGCACTTCCAACTTGTGTGCTACCTCTGTGAATGAGCTTGGAAGGTTGTATGAAGCTCATTTTTCTTAATTAGCCATTTATTATGGAGTTTCATTATTCCTACAGCCATGCATACCTGTAGGAGCTGTACACCATCCTTATTTTTCTGTGTTTAATATTAAATAAATTTAAAAAAAAAAAAAAAGATTACTTGGGGTTGAACGTGAGATACATCAGTCTCCCTACTGATCTGGTGTTTTGTTGCCTCCTGTTCTTACTGAACAGACATTACTGTTAATTGAGAAGCTACGCTGATATTTGACTACAAGGATCCTGAGCCAACCCATGGGATTGGAGGCATTTGTACAGTAGTCTTGAATTTTCAGTCCAAAACATGATCCAGATTTCATCTTAACCAGCAATAGGCTGAGAAAGAAGTAAGCTTTCCAAAGCACCTGAAATTGCTCAGGGAAAGGGGTGCAGTTGTGTACTGCTGCATTTCTCTCTCTCACGGGCAAAAGCTTTGAGTGTAAGGATTTCCAGTGTCTAGACATTGCTGCTGACAGTCAGGATCCTGACTGCTTTGAAAATCCCAAAGTATATAAACAACTTCTTAATACTGAAAAGTCAAAAAGGAATAAAACTTCATTCAGCGTAGATAGAAGATAGAGACAGAATGATTCAGGAAGCGCTAAAAGGCAAATAGTGAGATCCAATTGTAAAGAAACAGTGAGATGTTTTCTGATGTTTCCAGGAACCCTCAATAGCAGAGATTCATGTCCTCTTACCACAGGACAGCAAACACTTCTGCAAATCTTCTGCTGTCAGAACTATTTCAGAAGCAAAGTTATGTATTTCATAAGGCAAGTGTTACTTGACAAGACAAGCTGTGCTGTCATTAGCAAGTGCAGGCACACACAACAGGTTTTACAGACAGTTCAGTTGGCTGCTCTTTGATTTGCAACAGGAAGCAAAAATCAGACCTTCCAGGTTTCGTTTACCAGCTCCTTTGCCGGTAATAAGAGTTTCTCTGATTGTTCTGCTTCTAGATGACAGATGTTGGATTTGGAGAAGGAGCTCAGGGTAAAACAAGAACAACGCTGAATTTGCTCCTGTTCTTTTAGGACAAATTGGTTGAGGCTCTTGGGAAAACTGAATTGTATCTTTTGAAAGTAAAAGTGAGATTTCTTTGGCTGCTAACATCTTCCTGGTTGGAACATCTCTATTTTCAATCTTTATTTGTCTGGGGCTGTGCCTGCCTGCCTGCTCCCCTGAACCAGTGTCTTTCTGCAAGGGACAATCCCGTGCTGGTGTTAGTGGCACGCTGTTGGGGTGCAGGATGCTAATACATATGTGATAAAAGAGGATTTATATCTAGTCACAGAGACAGGCATTCTGGTACGTCAGTGAATTCTTGATTTGATCTTCAGTCTAACCAGATATTTAATTATATGCACTCTTTACAGACATTGATTACTTTATTGATGCTGGTGTGGCTATTCACATGCAGAAAGGTGAGTGTACATAGGCTTTTTTCCTGGATCATGCCCTGTGATTTCTACAGATTCTGCATGTATGTGGCATTGAAGCCACTGGTGGGAGTCCATTCTGCCTGATGCTGTGCAAACACAAAGGCAGCCCCCCCAGAGGGCTTTGTGCTGCCAATAGATAGAGTGGGACAGGCGATAGGGATGAGGGTGAATGAAGTGGCTTGCTCACGTGCTCCTACAGGAGTTGTGTGATGAGCCCTGTCTCCATGTGCACATTCATTGTAATGGATCCCGTGCCTCAAGTGTGAGAGCTGGCAGATATTTCTGATATGGTTAAACAGCGTAATTGGAGGTGAGGTGTCATGCAGCTTTGCATTTGTTTCCCTGCTGGAGCTATGAGAGCAACTAGCATACTAGCAAGGGAAGCTGAGCAAGGGAAGGGAGTGAATGAAATACAGCAGCATTTCCCTTCAAGATGCTGAGATGCTGGTAAGGAAGCTTCAGTAATTTAAGGATGAAGATGTCCTCCTTTGGAAAGTTCTTTGTTATGGTCTATAAGGGAAGGTTTTGTTTAAAATTTATTCCAAGTGATGCAATGCAAAATTGGATTTGTAAGTCTCTGTTCATGAAAGTGATGAGTAAATGTATGCCAGGATTTGTGTAGTATCAATATTGGACACTTTTCGTATTTTTCATCTGTAGTCCACAACTGTGCAAAGAAAATAGCTTTTATGACTTAGGCTCTTCTTTCCTACTACAGTCTGATACGGTGTTTCTAGTTCATTTTCTTACAGAGCAAAACATGATACCTTTCCACTGTCTCTCCCTTGACTTAGGCAAGGGATGAATTTGTCATGGGGCATTTAGGGAAAAAAGGCAGTTAATGCACGAGTTCTGCTTCTGTGCTGAGAAACCAACAGCAGCTGCCAAAAAAGTGCCCATGACACCATGAATGGGTGGTGACTGCTTTAGAGGGAAGCATGCTGTTCACCAAATCATCCATATCACTCTTCACAGTGCTGGGAAGTCTTTTCCAAGAACTAATACAAGTTGAGCCTTCCTCTTGGATGAGACCTGACAGGACTGTAGCCCAAGGCAGTACAGCTGAAGAGTAAGATATGTTTTCTAATGAGCAGCTTTGTAAGACATCAATATTTAAAAGCAGAGAAACAAATAAAATTACAATCAGGTTGACTCAGGGAGAAACGATGCCATTTTTCCAACAGAATGAGGCTTGCTTGTCCAGCAAGCTTTACAGTTCTTTAGCCAAAAAATCTGTTGTTTTTCTTATGATTGGGCTCATCTCGAAGAGCAAGAAAAAATTTTTCTTAAATTTTTTACTTTTCTAGGTATATTTTGCAGGTTAGAAGTACAAAGTAGACGTAGCTGCTCATTGCCTTAGAACAATTGATATTTTCCTTGAAGCAAATAAGCTGATGTGTTGTTCACACAGGTGAAGGCACACAGGGAATGGCCAAATAACCCATAATCAAAATGCATACAAATTGCTGTTAGAGGTCAAGATTAAGTGATCAACCTTAGGTTGTTTGGTGACTTGGTTTCCAGAGAGCCACAGCTGTCATTAATGGGATGAACCTAAACACATTTCCTCTTTTGCCTCCTATGGCTCAATGTTCAGAGCCTATCCCTTCCAGGTTTTAGGAGGACATCCTTCACTATTTACATAAAGACCATATAATAAGTATTGGATCTGCAATGCTGCTGCATTCCTGAAATCCCCAGCTGCTGCTGTAAAGTGACTTCTGCTATGCGTGTGTTTCCTTCAGAGCCCAACTGTTATTTATAAATGATAAACCTTGATGTTGTACACAGCTGAGAGGGCAGCAGGCTTTCTATTTCTCTGCAGCATTATCTATTATGCAGCATTCTGGGAAACGTAGCTTGGTTCAAGTAGGAGGAAGAGGAGCAGGCAGACAGGACCCTCCTTGCACCTATTCCTGGTGGGAGCCACTGACTGGATGTCTTCACTGATCCATTTTGCTCCTGCAGAGTTTTGAAAGAACTTCAGGAATAAAAACATCAGGAGGCAGATGTCTTCTGTGGCAACAACCAGTCGGACTGAGCCACCCTGCTGATTGCCCAAAGAGTAATCCTGGGTCTGGGCTTTCATGTGTCTCCTGTGCTCTATTTTACCTTCACACATCCTCATCTCTCTGGCTGCATTTGCCATTATTTGCCATTTCCCCAAACAACATTCTTGTCTTCTTCCAGGCATGGAAAAAGCATCTGCTGCTCTTTCTGAGAGCCTGACTTCTACTGAAGTACCACTCCCTGGCCCCCAGGGCTGTTGGTTGGGGATATATTTTTGCTCATCAGCAACACCATGCGTTCTTCTGCTCTCTTAGCCTTGAAGTTGATACCCAAGAGTATCTATTGAGTGGCAGCTGCAAGATGCAGTCAAATCTCAAACAGAGCTTCCCGTTACTGCTCATGCAGTGTCCCACTGGTCAGACATCTGCTGTCGTGTTATCTCTGTAGATGCACATGTTCTGTGAAGCAGCATCCAGCAGGATTTAGCATCTTCCCTCCATATCAGTTCCACGTCATGTCATTTACTTCGCTGCATCTGCCATTTTCTCTCTTCAGGTCTAGTGCTGCCCTGCCTGCTCCATGTTCTGCCTCTCCTGGGGCAGAAATTTGCAGTTCTCCCTCCTGTCTGACAACAACTCACACATGGATGTTACCACACTGCAGGTCGTGTTTTGGGCCCTGGTGTTTATTCCTGCAGGGATGTCTCTGTCTGGTCATGCAGAGAGACAGAACATCCTTCTGAAAGCAAAGTATCCGTCATTTCAGAAACAAAGTGGTGAGAAAAAAAGGAATTCAAAACCAACCTGTGCAAATATGCATGCAACGCAGTAACCCCGCATCATAATTAAAGCAGATGAAATTACTTTTCTATCAGAGGCATGCTCATGGGCCCAGCCATTCTTTGTGTCCTGCTTTCCCACATATGTCCCTACAGAGTTAACTCAGTGTATTTGTACAGAAAGCATTCCCACAACAAGGCCAAAATATGTTTTTCATCAATCATTTTGTAGCTGCTTCAAGCTTGTCACACCAGAGTGTGTGTGGAACTGCTTGGGGGGGGGGAGGGAGGGAAGAAACAAAAAGAGAGGAAAGGAAAAGCAGACAAACCAGAAATAAAAGCAAGAATTTGAATAGAAACCTGAGTTTTCTATCCCCGGGAATGGTCACATGATCTTTGTTTGTGTCCTGTAAGGTAGCAAGTGCATGGTCTCCAATTAATAAATAATTGCAGTTCTAAGAGATGAGATTAGTACTCCTACAACGCTCTTGAAAAGCAGAGCACACTGAGCCCTTCAAACCTATTTCCCGATGCACAGATCAACGTTTGCCCCTGGCACATGGCAAACCTGGAGGACAGGTCTCATCATGAAGAGCCCTATAATTGTAAAGCAGTCCAGAAGCAGAAATGTTCTGATTGCAGGAACGTGTCTGGGCTGACCCTTGTCGCTTCACAGGCCAGATGTGTTGGAGAGAGCTCCACTGGGTAATCACAGCAGCGAGGATGGCCTTCTGCATCCTGCCTTCCAGCCGTAACCGGGCTGTAATATAGTTGCTTTTGCAGTGTAATTGCTTTCTCTGCAGGGCTTCTTCCTATTGATTCTGCTTGTGTGGATTTAAATTGTTTGCGGGTTGGAACTAGACTCAAGTTGGTCTCCATCTCTGCTTTTCTATGCTAGACAGCACACGTGACAGTTCTATCTAAGAGACTTTAATGATGTGTAGATAGCATCACTCCCTGGTCTGCGCGTGTGTATTTGATTTGAGGAGAGAGGCTGGATCAGATAAGTTCAGAACATCAATAAATACGTGTATTTTGTTTGGTGACACTTGTTCAATTTGAATCTTTTTTCCCAGGAAGCAGCTTGTGTTGTGTCATTTTTTCAGCATGCTGTGTAAATGCTCTGCATCTGCAAATGTTGAGGACGGTGCCATCCCATAGCAATGCCATCTGCTCGTTCACAAAGCGCTTTTTGCGTCGATAAAAAATGTGAGGTGCTACTCATAATTAGGCAAATCGCATGCTGTGATCTGTGATTGATTTGATTTCTGTTGCTGGCTACCTCGCATATGTCTATACGTCCATGAGTATTTTCTGCATATCAGCATATGGCTGCAGATGAATCAGAGCCTCATGAATTCTTTTTCCCAGTCCAGACAGATGGAAGTGTATTCCACTCTTATTAACAGCAGCTGAATTTTGGTAACATCAGGGGCCTCTGTGAGGATTTTGCCTGTTTTGTGTTGTGCGTGCATACATAATTTGGCGTGGCCATCTATAACCTAATACCAGAAGTGATCCATGACCCAACACAAAGGAAAGTTTGATTTCAAAGGAATCACAGAATCGTTTGAGTTGGAAGGAACCACCAAAACCCATCTGTTCCAACCCCCCTGCACTGAACAGAGACACCCACCGCTTCCCCAGGTGCTCAGAGCCCCTCCAGCCTGACCTTGGATGTCTGCAGGGATGGAGCGCTCCCATCTCTCCGGGAAACCTGTGCCAGTGAATCGGGCTTTTGGAAAGTATTATCATTCCTTTCTTTGTAGTAACAATAGGTACTCTGAAAAGTGTATATATATATTCAGCTCAGTGACTGCCTGAGGTTCTGATGGTTTCTAGTTGTGCTATGGTCCAAGTAATGCTGATAGTGAGAGAAAATAAATCAGAAACCACTTGTTCTGTATAATTGTAATATTGCCTTTAAAAAGCATATATACATAGAGAGGTATGATTTACCCGTAGTTTTAAAAGATGTCTAAGGCAGGCAGCACGCATACCAGAAAGGCCATAAAAATGAAAACACATGAACAGAGATCTGCACGCTTGTCTGGAGTAAAAGTTACGAGCGTTGTGGTAGCTATAGAGCTGGATGATTTAGAATATTTTAAACCTCAGCAGAGCTCTCTTCAGTTCTCTCCCTCTCTCCTATTGCCCAGTACATGCATACAGTGTATCAGCAGGAGATCTGTCACCACTGGAGTCTGACCATAGCTAGGACAGCCCGAGGCAGAAATAGGCTGTAAGTTAACACAGAGCCATAGTCGTGCTGCTACCATACCTCCTGTGTGCAGGATTGGGTTGGTATGAGCTCCCTCTTGGTCTGATATGAGCAGCCACTATGGTTAGGTCTCTGTAGAAAGATATAAATAAATTGCAGTAATGAATGCCCAGCTAATTTTCAGTGCTGATTAATGTGCTGCTATCCTGTTTCAGGGCATTACAATTGCTCTCATCCTGCTTAGTCTGAATGAGGGAGAGCTGCTTCCCTGCAATGCAGTTAGCCCTCTGAGCACCTTTGATCCTCTCCAATATAACATAAAATGCTTGAAGCATTTTCAGAATTGTTTGGTCACTGTATAGTCTCTACTGTTCTCTTCTCTTCGGGTGTTGTATGGGGCTGGAGGACTTCTGCAGTGTATTCAGTTCTTTCAGCTCCCAGCCCAGGCAGGCAGTGCTCAGCTAAGACCTTGCCAATGCAGAAAGTTTTGTAGAAGTGCAGCAGCCTTCAGATGTTACAAATCCCGATTTCCCACCCCTATGGACACGGAAGAGAATTCCAATGCTCACAGATGAATTTTATTTTTATGCGTATGGCTATTTGTTGTCATCATGTCTGCATTTTTCTCTATATTATGAGCCAGCAAAGTAAAAAAAAAAAAAAAAAAAAAGGATTACAAAGAATTTGATGCAGATGATTACATCTGCATCCCCCCTTGGGGATCTTTTTGGTGTTGTTTTTAATGTCAGCGTACATGGTTCAATGTAGTTTTCAGACGACTTTCAGTTGCACAGCAGCTGATTAAGCATCTTGAGGATGCAGCCATGCAGTCTAAGCACTGTTGTTGCATGAGATCATTAAAGGATTTCTTCTAAAGAGAGGAACCCCTGGACTGCCAAAAATAAATCACTTTGAAGCATGTAAAACCCTTCGGGTAACCATCCAAAAGCAGAATCTAGTCATTTAGATCTCACATCACAGACCTTCCTTCTTTGCACTTTAAAAGAAGAGTCAGAGATGTAATTGCTTTAATGCAGCAGTGGGAAATTTATCTTTTGTTCCTTTTGTCATTAAAACAAACTTCAAGAAGTGCCATAAAAGAGGGGGCTTTGTAGTACTGGACATAAAACTCTAACATGTGTAGTACATGTGCTGTTAAAATGTGTCACATTGGGTGGGAACACAGTGTTTTTACTTAACTGTTCTGAGCTTCACAGTATATCTTTCTGCAAACATGACCGTACTTTGTTTGCATAGCAGGGACTCGAGTACTTTGCTTTAAGCATTTGAATACTTAAAAAAATATCAGAGGTTAGAATACAGCATGTTGAGTCAGCCCATGACTTTCTAGATCTGTGTCCCTGAGTGCCAACTGCAGGTCAAGGCTGTGTCAGCTCTGTCACTGATCCAGGCTACATGACTTGGGTGTGTGGCACTTGTGGAAAGAGTTTATTTCTAGGAACAAGAGGGTACAGACCACATTTTGTTACCTCTGCACTGAACCCATTGCCTCCTCCCTTAAAGGAATTGTCTTTATAAAGAAATATAACACGTACAGGGGCATTTTGTGGCTTTCGTTTTAATCTGTTTGTTATCAATTCCATCCACAGTTTGCTTTCATTCTGTTATGAAAAGCTTACACTGTCAAATCAGAAGTTTTACTAAAAAAAGGGATTTAGTTACATGAACATTTTACTCAGCCATTTGAAGGACAAAGTCAAGATCAGCAGAGACTCGATGATTAAACAACAAAAAGTATGTTCAAATAATATTAAAGGATGTTTTCAATCTAGCACCTGGGGATTTAGCTACGTGACTTAAATTTTTGCTCCAGAAGGCTCCTGGACAAATCCTGTTCTTATTGTGAGGAGCTCTATCAGAAGGAGAAGGAGGATCTGTTGGTTTTCTTTTGTATGGCAACTTAAATAGAAACAGTGGTTGCTGATTTGCAATTTGGCATGAAGTGCAGGGTCTCAGTTGATGCGGATGAAAGCTGGGCTGCTGCTAAGTGGAACCTTAGCGTCCTGTTGGATACTCCCAAATCTGTCTTATTGTCTTGGTTGACACAACCAAAGGCAGATGCTGCCTAGTGCTCCGTTTTTCAGGTGTGCAATGTCTGTACGATGTTCTGGTGAAGTTTGCTGTGTTACATGGAGGTGCCAGTTCTTGCTCAACAGCATCTCTTGGGAATTCGGGAAGTTTCTTTACCTGACTGTTTCCTCACCCCTCCATTTTTTGGGGTCCGCCTGAGCTTTTCGAGGCATGCTTCAAAGCAGGACTCGGGGAATGCAGTGCATGCTTGGGATCAGGTCCAGGAGTGCTTTGTTTGATCTGTGCTCGTAGAGTGTTCTGGGCATCTTGTGGTTAGGAAGCTGCATTAGTGGCCTGCAGTGAGAGTTTCAATGGTGTTTTCCTCTGTTAGATGTGCAGTCATACTGGAACACACAAAAGTGGATCAGTGATGCTAATTTAATCTTGTCTGTGTCAACAGTCATCTGGGAATTGAGATTTGAAATGAATCAAAAACTGGAGATTTCTAGCAGGAACAAGCTGCCCTGGGAAGTGGTGGGGTCTCTGTAACTGGAGGTTCTCAGGAAACATGGACATGTGGCACTGAGGGACACAGTTAGTGGACGTGGTAGGGATGGGTCAGCAATTGGACTACATGGTCTTAGTGGTCTTTCCAACCTGAGCGATGCTGTGATTTTATGATTCTCTGCTGCTTTCTGTCCAGTAACAAAGCAAGTAGAGCCAAAGCAGAGGGCAAGGTAGACTTATACTATCTGCCAGTAAATGTGCCCTTATCTGATTGAAGATAAGTTCTGGGTGAAGCTGTTTATCTTTTTGTGTGCTCATCCCAGACAAGCTGCAAGTTATATCTCGGTTACTCCAATCCATTTCTTCTATTCCAGTCTTCATAAGGAATTGCTGTCAGGATTTCCCAAAGATCTTTTAAGAGAAGAGATTAAGCATTATACAAATATTTGTTAAGTATCTTAAAATAACAAGGCTCTTGAGGGGAAATTTAATGTCTGCAGCACCACTGTATGACACTGATTTGGTCAATTTGGATGCGCTGTTTGGAAGCAGATTAAATCACTGCTCATCCAAGGTTTTGTGCAGGAGAGATGTTTGCAAGTAGTTTAACTCAGTGCCTACAAGAAGAAGCTACACCAGCATCAATGGGTTTTTTCTTCCTCAGGACTCAACCCCCTCTCCTTGTTTGAGGCTCTGTGTTGTCCCTACCCAAGGAAACACAATCCAGAGGGGTATGTATCACTGCTGTTAGCTCTGTTAGTACTGTTATTACATGTGGCAGTAATAGTAGGGCTATTTGGACATCGTAAAAGGAATGCATCTGCTCTACCCACTGCAAATACATTATCAGCAGCTTTTTAAAACAGTACTCAAGGGTCCAGAGAAGTGGAGGGGCTGTTTGTGGCTCTCAGCCAGGTGAAGGAACGCTTCTGCTCCCATTGCAGGCTGCCTGGTTGGTCTCCAGAAAAGGAGGTTTTGCCCTCTGACAGTGCAACTACATAGAGAGCAGAGAGGTTCTTCTGTACATCATTGAGAAAATGGAGCTCTGAATGGCATCTCCAGACTGTTCCTCTCCAACTTGGATGAAGCTTTAATATTTTATTTTTTCTCATTACGTTTTTCAAGCCAGCGGGAAATTCAACATTTTCATTATTTCCACAAGCTTTATGTGCAATTACTGTGCAGACTCTTTGAATCCATAAGATCAAATCAAAGCTATTGCTTTTAACCACCCAAGATAGAAGGACATTGATTGCGATGCATTATTTTTAAATTGCCTGTTAAAATTTAAAAAGATTTCCACATATTTTGAATAATTCCCTAAAACATCTGTTATTGAATTTCCTTAAAGACTGCACTAGCTGGGATTGCTTCAGCTGCAAATGAAGGTTGCCAAAGTGTTTTTTTCTCTTTTGGTCTCTGATCTATGCAATTTTAGCATCTCTTCCAGAAGTGAAACAGAGAAAAACAGCCGATGAGCTGTTAGGGCTTGTTTGCCATGTGTTTAGCCTAGCAATCAATTGATACCCTTTGCAGTCTTCTGTGTTTTACTGAATACCTCCCTGCTTAGTGGGTAAGCAAGCTACACTGTTTTGACATCTTTTTTGAACTGTTCAAATCCTTCATTCTGCAGCGTATGCTCAACATTTTAATCTGTGAAATAGGTGTGGCTGCTTCTTTTCTGTATACAAACATCTGCGTTATGATTGAGTCTGCTATTGAAGAAGTGTTGATGTAATAGGCAGAATGATGAGTGTTTGCTATGTAAGATTTCCTGCAAAGGTAAACAATAGCTTTGTGGTGGGCTGGAAATGGAGAAATAGTTCTCAAAGGATCCTAGACTCACCTGTGCCCAGAAATTGTGGAAGATGGTTAGTGGGCATGGGTAATGGTTTGATGGTTGGACTTAATGATCTTGGTGGTCTTTTCCAACCTTAATGAATCTATGGTTCTTTGAATGGAATCGTGACCCAGTGCAGGCTCAGCATCTTGCAAGGAGAAAGCTTGAAACACATCAGAAGCAAATAAGAAAACCCGAAGAAAGAAAAGAATGTATCCTATTCCCATCAATGTCTGTAGCTCTGTTTCTCCAGCAGAATGATCCAAGTGAGCACTGAAAGAACCTGCAGTGTAAAAAGGTGTCAGAAAGGAGTTACTGCTAATTCAATTTGCGAGTTGCACAGGCAGTTAAATGAGAGACTGTGGTTCAGTGCAGTGCCACAGGATGACTCGAACATGAGCTATAGCTCTGCTTACTCTACAGCAGTGAAGTTCATAGATGGCCATTGTAAGGAGATTAAAGTTTCAACAACCAAATCCAAGTATGAAGAGCATGTTAATCCCAGCACCTGGACTGGGAACAGTGCTTAAGAGAGGAGCAGGGAAACCTTAGCATAGTATTTGTGATAGAAGTGAAGAGCAAATGACAGAAAAAGAGATTTCTCAGTACATCAGATAGCATGCAGGCAGGGAAATATGTGGGATTGTTGTGTGATCTGAAATACTAGATTTATTTTATCAAAAATATGCTTTCCTGAAGAATTGAGTGGAACCTCTTTTAGATACATTGATAGACAAACAGAAAAAGATTCTTTTTTCTATTTTTATAAACTCAAAAGAGCATTACATTCAGTTTTCAGTTCATTTCAGTTTTCTTTGCATCATGTCCAAGAGTAATATATGTGTGATTTCTTTGATATTATTTATCTAGAAAGATTCTGACCTGGATTATTGCCCACTATACTTCAGAAATGTGGTATATCTTGTGTATGTGGTATGTACTTAGATATGTGGTATTTACTTAGCTGTAATGTTATAATTACAGTCATGGCTATTTATTGCGTGCTCATATTCTAACTTTAGGTCTGTAAAGTCTGTGATTTCGACACACATACCAAGCACACCCCAGAAAGTCAGAATGTGGTTTTGTTGGTCCTTTACAGGCACTGAGGGCCACGGGGTGGTGAGCATGGTGGTGTTGGGTTGACAGTTGGACTAGATGGTCTTAGCAATCTTTTCCCACCTTAATGATTTTATGATTCTATGATGCCTTATTGATCTAGGTTTCCATTTGCTGAAGTGCACCAGAATGCTTAACTTCATGTCACGATAACATGAAATGCTAAGAGAATTGAAAGGTTTCCCTTTTTCAGTTATGATTTCTAACCACTTTAAGAATGAATTAATGCTTTAGTCTATTAATTTCTGTGTGTGTGATTGAAGGAAGCTGGCATCATTAGTAAGCTTGCAGTGGGAAAATTTTTAAGAGTTCAGTACGTAAAATATGTCATGTTGTTACCTTTGTGAACAGAAGATGATGGACACTAAATCTCCAGAATTTTCAGCAAAAGGAAATGTTTTCTTTTCTTTTTTTTTTCATCTATTTTCATTTCTTAATGGAAGAAGAATTATGGAAATGAGAGCAGGCGTTGCATTAAGTACTTGAAATGGTCCTTCTCTGCAGACCAATAAAAACATAACTCTTCCATTAGAGAAATTTCGTTTTTTTGAAAGCTGCATGAATCTGAGCTCTGAAACAGTGAATGAGATGACTGTGCTGGGATGAACATTTCAGATTCTGGTTATGTATTTGAAGTCTTCCTTACATGGATACCAGCTCTTAGCTCAGCTTGTAAGCCTTCTTTGGGGCAGCCTTTTTTCTGCTACACTTGGTTTATATTGTAGTGCTTCTGTAGTGAATTCTGAAGTTGTTATGCAGATCAGTAGCAGAGTTTTAAAGTTAACCAGTCCTGGGGTTTGAATGATTTTTCCTACTGTAATTTGGCCTAGGAGGTTTCTTGGCCTTTTCAAAACACTTTATCTACTTGTTTAACTCCATAAAAAAGTCAAATGGTGCAAGTCAAAAACGCGACCTTTCTGTGCTACAAAAGTGTTTGTAATGATTACAGTCCCATCTGTGACTCCAGATTATGTATGTTGTAGCTATCTGTCTTTAAAAGATCTTTCATCTCTACACGTAAAATGAAAACGTAGCAGTAAACTGCTATTTCTGGTGGTGTTCAAATTAGGTTCTGTGGCCAGGGCTGCAGAGAATTAAGGTCAGAGGAAGCAGGTCTTCAAGTGAAGCCATCTTTTTTACTCTGCCATTAACCATATAATAGTCATCAACGTTAATTCCCAGGTGCTTGGTAGAAGAACCCAAAGTGAATTAAAAAAAAAAGCAAAACCTTTAGCAGTCATTGCTAGCTGTATTTGTCCCTGCTCATTGCAGGGGAGTTGGACCAGATGACCTTGATGAAATTGTCTTGAATATTTGTGCACATGTAGCATTGTTTGGGGTGATTATAGCTTCATTTTCACTGCTGCAGGGAACTCTTTGCCCAGCAACTGAAGCTCTGGTGCATGGTTCCAAAGAGTTCATCCCTGTGCTCCTATTAAGCTTTATATGCAAATAGCCTACCTGTTTTGCCGTGATTTAGAAAACATCTATACAAATATTAATTATATACTTATAAATTTGAGAAGCAAGGAGAACGTGCCTGACCTACACACCCTGTCCTGAGTGTTCATTCTTAATGGAAAGATTTTTTGAAACACTGGGAAGAAAGCACAGTGTAAGAAGTGCACAGGCATAGAATTTTCCTCTCCTTGCTGTTTTTCTTGCTGTTGCACCCCCTCTACTAATCCTCTGGCTTAGCTGATTAATGAGTTTATTCAGCTGCTTGCTTTAGACATTAGAAAGAACTGCTGGCAGTGAATTTCTACCTCACACATTAGACTTGTGGCTGATTTAGGTTGGACTCACCCCATGTTAGTGCCCTAGGTGGCTAATAGCCCTTGAAAATCCAGCCGTGAGGACTGGGGCTGCCTGGAGGAAACACAGATTCCCAGGTGTCTTGGATGTGTTTGCACACAGAAGGAGCCAGATGGTTTTCACTGTGGGTTTCCTTTGGCTTCGCTCTGTGGGAGAAATACCCGAGTCGGATGGTGCCAGGTAGCTGCATGACTCCCGTTAACAGCTGCTCTTGCTCCTTTCCCAGAGATGCATTTAAAGCATAAATGTGAAAAGTAGGCAGGAATCGGTGTGGTCAAGTGAGGAGTGGGATAGGCTTTGTGTCTTGTTGCATTTAGTGGGCACACAGGGGATGAGTTGATGTTTGATGAGATGATCTTAGTGATCTTTTCCAGCCTTAATGTTTCTATGATTCTATCTCCAGACCTGATGGGATGGGTTGGTATGAATGGGATGGGATGGGTCGTGGTTCTAATTGCTGGATGGCTCATAAACTGCTCTGGGACCAAAAGCACTTTGTGCATGTTAGCAAGGTTTTCTCATTCACAGCTCCCTGGGCACAAAAGCACACATCCATGCATGTACATAGTTTTGGAGTCATCTGAGGCTATGTGCGGTATTGCAGGTTTGACTCTGAAATGCACTGCTGTAATCAGCCTCCCAAAATACCACAAACTTCAGATCAGATCCAGCATCACTTGCTGAATCTTAAGATAGGAAGCTGGGTGTCACATACTGGCAGTAAAGCTGACCATCCCTAAAACACAGGTAGTCTTTGGGATGTTTTCTGAGCCAAACAGAGGTGTGGACTGTGGCTTTATCTTGGACAACAAACAGAAGCATGGAGAAGCAGGGAGATTCATGCGTAGGGACATGGATTAGTGAGCAATATTGGTGGGTGGACAGTTGGACCAGAGTGTCTTAGAGGTCTTTTACCTTAATGATTCCATGATTCCATGATCAGGAACGAACGCAAATATAAGGAGTCTCAGAAAACTCCCCTTGCACAGTATGCTTATGTGCAGTGTGGAAAGCAGTGGGAAAGGAAATTTACCTGTTTCTGGGTACCCTTGGCTGCCACATTTGGATAAGCTCATTTCTATTCTGGGTTACATCAGTACCGTGCGATGATGAGACAGGCACAGACCGACACAAGGGCACAAGCAGCTGAACCTGCACCTCACCCCATCCCTAGCCATGCAGCTGTCCCCATCTCACGTGCTTCTTCTTGTGGTCTCGTTCCAGGGCAACCCACTATACTTCCAGTCTGCCAGAAACGTTACAGTGAACATCCTCAATGAGAAGACGAAAGTCCTCACTCGCCTTGTAACAGGTAAGGAGGGGGAAAGGCTGCATGGAGTTGTTACAGAGAGATGAAAGCAGGTGTGTTGTGGGATGCTGCACTGGCTTCACACAGCTCGCCTGAGGGGAGCCCAGGTGTCTTAGTGAAGAACAAATGGAAACTTTGTTCTGCTTTGTAGAAACAAAGGTAGGGACATGAAAGCAGTGCTGGAGAGAGGCAGCTGGCTGGTGCTGTCTGATAACGAAGCAGACCATCGTTTTCATTTGAAAGCCAATCCAGAGACAGAAAGGTTAGCTGTACAACTCCGGGGTCAAGAAGAACATATGCAGGCTGACATCTCTGTCCTAGCAGGCTCAGGATTTTCCTGAGACTCTTTTAGCTTACCTAAGATGTTGGGAACGCTGCTGATTGACTGTGGCTGGGTTTGGACTCTGGGCAATTTATTGCTTTTTATGCCTCTTTCAGATGAAGAACACTGATTCTCCCTAGCATTAGAGTGTTTGACGGATAAATGGGTGTTTCATGAGTCCCCAGTGCACAGCTGCCTTTGAATGGATGCATGTGTAATTTGGGTTGAAAGAGCTTAAAATACTAATATGTATATATGATACAGGATAGATATTTATTTATTGAGATTTATCTAGGGACTGGGAGAAGCACTGCAGTGTGGCAAAGCCAGTAATCCATAAGCATGCTGTTTCTGCATGAGGCCGAGTTGTTTGGTTTGCTTAAATAACAGTTTGGCTTCTAGTCACAGTATTAAATAATTAAATATGCCACTTCAGAAAGCAGTGGTTTAAGTGTCATGCATGAAAATTGCCTGGAGGAAGGGAATGAATTCAACCCCAAACTCACAGATTCTCACGTTCAGAACTTGTTTCGTTTGTTGGTTCTGCATATACTTACAAGAGGGAATGTGGTTCCCCTAAGCACCTCCTTTTCAGGAGAATTTGGAAGGATGCAGTCAGTGTGCCTGTTGTGATGTCCTGGTCACTGAGACCATTTCTTGGAACAGCTTGGAACAGCTTTGGTTCACAAATGGAGGGAAGATGTGGTCCCACATAGCACGTGCTGCACTGATGAATATGGAGGCAGTTAATTAGTGAGATATAAATCAAATTTAAAACTCAAAAGTATTTTATTTTCTCAGGATGGCTGCAGGTTCTTCAAGTGTTTCTGCAGAATCAGATATACAAGGGTCTCACTTTTCTGTAGTCCAAATGGTGCATATGAGTCTGTGTGCTGTGATGCTAATACGGGCAAATACTGGGTACAGGTGGGGTTAGAAACTGCCTTTAAGAAAGTACTCACTTTGGAGAAATGAGACTCAGCAGGAAGGAGACGGGAGTAAAGCTAAGTCCAGTCACTTTCTTGCATAGTAACATGTGGCTGGGAGGCTGGGATTTGTTCTGGGCTGTGTGGGGCTTTAAGATGGCAATTTGTGTGAAGCTTAGCTAAAGTCACGTAACAGAGGGTCTGTTCTTTGTAGTGTTTGAGCCACAGATCTGCACAGAATTGCTGTTTGGGCAGCTGATGTTTATCAGGTTCCACAACAGCACACTTTGCCTAGAGGCTCTCAGCACTGCACTGTGCAGCAGCCTGCAGGAGAAGCAGTGAAATTAAAATAAGAGCTCAGAGGGAAAGTTTTACTCATCTAAAAACTTTCTGAGATGCGGGACACCATGCTGTTCATTTCAGCCTAGGCATGGCTCAGTTCTTTTCCCTTCATGGCTCATTCCTCTGCTGGACCAGGAGGGCAACGGTCCCAGGGTTGACCATCCTGGGGAGGTGGGACTAAGCTTAAACTGCAGCTTTAAAGCAAAGCACTCTTGTAGTCTTGCTTCTGGCTGTTGTTTCTTTGTGTTTTGTGTTGTGCTTGTTTTTTTTTCATTGGACTATGCATGACAGCAGTATTGTATTTAGCAGGCACAAAAGCAAGAATCTGTTACAGTGCAGCACCAATTCAAGCAAGGTGAACCACTGCTCTCCAAGTGTAGCTGGCTGCAATCACTGTTGTTTGTGATTCTGTCTTTTGGTAGAAATTTACCAGCTATGCCAAGCTTAATGGCAATTTAAGGACATACATAAGCATTAAACAACATCATAAGTAAAAATAGTTGAGGGTTATTTGTGTGCCCTTTCCTATGGAGTGGTGACCCTCTGTAAAGCACAGGCATTGCTGTTTGTTGCATCAAATGCAGGTTGTGTCTGCAGAGCTATTAGAGTTATCTCAGCAAATGGAGTTGTTAAATGTATGGAGACTGCTATGTGGTTTTCTTCCACTTTCACTCAAAGCTTATACTAAGTCTCTTCTCTCTAGGTCCCCAAGCAGTGGAAGCACACAGCCAAAAATTTGAGGTGAAAACCCTCTCTGGAAAATTGCTGTTTTCTGCGGATGACAACGAAGTGGTAGTCGGAGCAGAGAGATTGAGAGTTTTAGGTAAGAGTTTACTCACTAAACCACTTTTTTAATATATACCTCTTCAAATTTTGGAATAGTTTTGCCTGTCTTTCCTTCACGCTTGTGGAAGGCTTCTGTTGGATACAAGCGGTTCACTGTCTTTACTGCTTTGAATCTTTCCCAGACACACAATGGTCAGGAGTTCCTATCTGAGGAGTTTCTTAACTTGCACAACATGTTATTTCCCCTTTTGGAACCAGTAAAACAACCTTAAGACCAGCTTTGGAAAGTAGATGACTTTATCTCTTGGGTCTGGGACAGTGTGGGTTCACTGTACCAATGCTTTCATGGCTGCAACCAATATCTCTGTGAAGAGGGAATGTTTTGTATTTTTAATCTCCCGCTCATCAGCAGCTTCTCCTTCATCCTAAAGCAAACACTGAGGAGGAGACCTGCAGCGGAAAAGTCAATATGAATTAAGATCCTGTATGCATTCTCTGAATACTTTGCTGGCCTTTATATTGCTTAAGCTTTTCTTACCCAGATGTAAGACCATGTTGTTCATCTCTGAGCCATCTCCAGCTATGCTCAGGGATATGCTTAAATGTCCCCTGCATGGGAGGAGAAACCTATGTTATCAGTGCTACAGCCTCCTTACTTCTCTAGTAAGTTCCTGAAAATGGAAGGATCAATGAAGGAGCTTAGAACGACACGTAGTATTTTTAATTATTGTTATTTACTCCGTATTAGATGGTGTATTGTTAGTTAATCAGAGAATCATTTGAGTTGGGATGGCCCTTTGAGGATCACCTAGTCCAATTCCCCTGCACTGAACCCTACGTATATAGAAAGGAGCTTAAAATGAGGGCTGCAGAGTCTGGGCATCATGAATGAGATTTCATATCCAGCCCTTATTTTTTCGCTGTTTGGTGTTGCGCTGTTCCGGATGGTTTCCTGTTTCTAGAAGGGGCAGCTGTAGCTCTTTCAAATTGCAAGGCACTGTTGGTACACAGTGGGCCGGTTTAGTCATTAGGTGTACCCGAGTTAGCTGAGCTTTGTGGGATAAAGGTTGAAAAAAATGGCAGTATCTTTTTCAGGAGAAAACTTTGAAAAGGACCTTTCCAAATCCATGCGGTGTTTCAGAGCTGGGGAGTGTTTGTCACAATCCACATGTACCACAAATCCCCTGCACACGGCGCCCTTCTGAACTCCCAAATCATGCAGTCTTTGTGCAGGGCAGATGAATTCAAAGAGCAGCGATCTTAAATGAGAAAGATTTATGCCACTGATTCTTTGAAAAAATACAGAAACTTTTGTTTACAAGTCACAAGTACCCTTTTCCAGATTACGTACTTGTAAAAACATTGCTTTTATTTGCTTTCTGCTCTGGAGAAACCAGCAATTATTTTTGATAGTTATTTTGAGTTCCTGCCTTGTTTTAGTCTCCAGAATAAACAGCATCAGAAGTATTACTAACCGCTGTAGTGCACTTTCATTTTTATTATTTTCAACTGTGTTTCTCAGGGTTTATTTGGCATTGCAGAGCAATCAGAAAAGAAAAAGTAGAATGCTATCACAGATGATGTTACATGGCAAATATTTCAATGACCTTGAGCTGAAATGCTTTCAGAGTTCATGGTTGGCTTTGTTTTTCTCCAGCTTTGCTTCCCCAATCTAATTATATCTCCAAAAGTGGTTGCCATGGCTGTTTGCCATGCTGGGAAGTGTTATACCATATGTTCATATTTCTTCCAGTGCTTTTGTCTGCACTTGAGGCTAGTCCAACTTGTAGTACACAGACAAATTCCTTTGATCATTTCTCTGGTGTTTGGGATCTCAGGTGCTGCTCGGTACGTGTCTGCTGACACCTATCTACACTATGTAAATAATCTCGTCTTGTTCTTGTTATGGCTGAACACGTACTTGTTACAGAGGGAAGCGTGTGTCTGCAATCTGGCATGAAAGTCATCTTGCAGAGGTTAGAGCATCAGTTATTGGACTTGTGGCTAGCTTTTAATCTTGTTAACAATAATTACTGTTTTCTTTGTGTGCTTTTCAAAGTGGATTCTGAAAGTTTGTTCTACAAAGTAATGCTGAAGCCTTGACATGACAGAAGAGGAGCTTTGTTTTTTTGAAATGGACTCTGCACTGAGTAGCTAAAGGGTTTTTCATCATTAGCAAGGCATTGAAAAAGGGAGGAATATACAGCATTATGAATAACAAGCAGATACAAGTAGAACATATGTTGCATTTGATGAGGCTTCAAAAATTGCACTATGTGGATGCAAATAACCAAATGAAAGTGCCTCTTATTTCTGGTTGGGTTTTGTTGTTTGTTGTTGTTGTTGTTTGGTTTTTTGGGGGGAGGGACAGGCAGGAAGGTGTTATTTCTGATTTTTAACCATTAAACAGTACAGAAAGACAGAGCTGATTCTCTTTGCGTGCATGATGCAGGTGGGACTACTTCAGTGATTGTATTTGGTTTAGTAGATCCTTTCAAATTTGGCATCATAGGTGAGACTGGAAGATAACGGGAACTTCTGTTTGAGGACAGGGACATCTCTGAGCCCTACAGCCATGGTCAGCTCTGATGACATCTGCATGAGCTCCTCCAGAACCAGCACAAGTTCCCATTGCCCTGCTCAAAGCCCAGCAGCTGCCTTCGCCCAGCTGACTCAGAAGGAGCTCATGATTGCCTGCAAAAAGTCATGTGGAAACTGAATCCTCTGCCAAATCTGGCCTGCCCTTTTTCTTCTAAGCTCATCCATCGGTGCATGCGATTGCCCAGCTGTCACCTCCACTCTTGTCAGGAGAAAGGATGGCAACGCATCATCACTTCTAGCACCGCCTGCTTTTACAGTCCTCCATCCTGCAGAATTTGAGCACGTCATCATTTTTAAATGATACTACAATAGAACTCAGAGCAGCCCTCATCCCTCTGAACCACAACTCTTTGTTTGCTCTTGCACTGTTGAGATCTTGAAGGCAGATTCTGCTGCCACTCCTCCCCTGGGACAGCCCTGGTGGTGCCTGCTTTGGCAAGGAACAAGTAGACACAAACTCATGCCTTAGTCAGTATCCCCTGCGGGCTCATAAACCCATACGGTCTGCATTATGGGAGGTGAATGAGCTGCTTCTAATTGAATTTCTATGTGGTTTGTCATACAGTGATTCCCCTTCCCACCTCCCCCCCCATCAGAATTGAAACATGTTCAAATGGATTGAAAAATGGTTCAGAAGAAATACTCCTTTAACCAAAGAGCATTAAAATTAACTTTAATATTTATTAATTACTAATTTAATTTAATAAGCATGTTGAATATTACTGCATTTATAAACAAAGGACAATCATAAAGCATTATTCTGACTGTTAATTAGCTCTATTTATTCTCCAGATTAGTTTTTAAATATGCCCTCTAGATGCCACTTGATACTAATTAACAGGGTTACATTATTATCTCTATACAAAAGCATTTTTAATTAAATCTAAAGCAATTTAAATTAGCACGAGTTTTTACAGAAATTAAAATCTGGTCAGATGCTTAATTTAGCCTTATGAGACAACATCTGATGGCATGCCAGTGTCGGTTCTCCCAAGGGCCATGACATCTTTTTTGGAGATTATTTCTTGAAGTTTGTTTTCAGGGAAACTTGCCAGTATGCTCTGGTGTTTAATATTTATGATGGATTTATAAACCTTTTTTTTTTTCTTTTTTTGGCTAAGCTTCGTAGGGAATCCACATGCATTGCAATGAGCTGAGCTAAAAACAGCAAAGATGCCTTCCTGCAGGCTGCCTTGTTACACATCGACCACACTTTTTAACCATTCTTAAGATTATCTTTCTTCCTTATGATAAGGGTAGGAGCAATCACAAAACCACAAGATCCTTTACCTCCAACAGATGAAGGCACGGATTGCTCCCCGAATGATTCCCACACTGGGTGCTTGGTAAATGTGATTCTCACTATATTTTTTTCTTGTAAAATCATGCAGTAATAACAATTTTGTCATGTGGAAAACCTAACTTGAGTGGGGTACCTTTTGTCCCCCAGTGTAACGACTACATGAGCTCTTCCACAGATATGAGACCCACCCGCCCCACACTCTGCAGTCCTCTGCAGAACCATGGCTGGCTACAAGATGCCTTTGGTCTTGGAACCATAGACCTTGCCAACACCTTTCATGCTCTCCCTTCAAGTAACCAACCGTAGCTGCACCTTTTAGCGCTGAGTTTTAGTATTCAAGAAAGGATTTTTTTAAAAAGCATTTGCAGCACTTTTGCTTTAAATGGGAGAAAAACAGCACTTAATATGAGTGTGGTGAACTGTTTTGTCTGTGCAAACTTGCCCAGCTGTCTCAAAAGCTTCACATACACAAACATCTATAGAAAGCCTTGAATTAGCTTGAAGGGAGGAAAAGAGAAATCCCGCAGAACTGCTGTTGCAATACCAGCCTGGTTAGAGAACTCTGTTCACATTTCCTCAATATTACAATTTTTGTAGCTTAGTGGCACATTCTTTCTAGCTTATGTTTGCTGCAATATTTACAGCAGAGTAACTCTAACGAGTTCAAGAGTAGTTCTATTGCATGAAAATAATCTGCAAAGCCATTTGACTGGTTCCAGCCATTTTAGAGCGTGGTGTAAGCTAGAAATATAACAACTTCCTGGAATTACCACCCATTTTTGCTGCCTGCACCCTTCTTCCAAAGCGATTATTTATGGGTCAGAACATGCACAGTTGCCCTTTACAGCAGCCATTATGATTTCAAAATGGTATTCTGCTGATTTGTTTATGGCAGACTGAGTAACTGTTGTAGCCAAGTGTTGAAATCAGAGCAGAGCCAAAGAGGAAACAGAGCTTTCTGGCCTCAGCAGTGCGTCTGCTGCAACTCCGTGCCTGGAGATAGATGGCAAGCTTCAATCTTTGTGTCTGGATTTGTACATTTTCCTGAAAAAACGTATCCTTTCCATAGGTCTGTAGGTAGTTTCCTCAAGGAAGAAATGTTGCTACAATACTCATTTCTAGCAGATATAAATATTTTTTTACGGCAATCTTTTTCCTGTGCAAGAGCAGCTGAAAAGTTGCATCTTGCAGCCGACTCCATGAGGGCTCGGTGCAGCCGAAGCACGGCTGCAGCTCCGTGCTGTGCTTCTGACAGCAAACATTGGACCATCAGTGCTGTGTCAGATGCCTTTCCCAGTTCCTCCAGTTGCAAATGAGCTCCTGCTTGCTCAGGCTGCTTCAGAGACACCTGGATGCAGCAGTTGCTCCAAGCTCCCTTCTGTACTCCTGGCAAGAGAAACAAGCGTGCCATGACCATGTTAGCTGTGCTGCTCACGAGGCTTGGACAGGCATTTGACCTTTTGCTGAAGATGTTTGAACTTCTTCAGGAAGCAGTTATGAACACTGGCTGTTCACTCTCTATAGGTAATTAAGCAGCAGTACTAATACGGTCCTGGAGCAATTGCCAAGCTGTCATGTAGACATTGGTCCTGCAGAAAAGGAACGGAGAATAGAATGAGAGAACTGGGGAAAGATGCTGACAAATGCAGATAAAAGATTGGAGCACTGGCACCATCAGGGCTGGAAGCAGCCTCCTCTGTCTGCAGCCTTCATTCACGGCAGTGCAGCCTCATCCCATCTCTTTGCTCTCGTTGCGTATCTGTGGTGCTGGAAAAAAATCATGTTTAGCAAAAGTGAGAAGCGGAGGAAAAAATGTTTCCTGTCAGCGATTAAAGCCACAAGAAAATTCTTTTTTGGTCTCAGTTAGGAATTATGCTATTGCCATATCAAACTAACAAGCATGAAAAAGCGATTTAATCTGTAATCAGCAGTAACAGTGTAACAATTCAGAAATCGTCTATTAAAAAAAAAAAAGAAAAGTGGATGTGGTTGAACTGGATTGCTTTTCCCCCAGAGTTTGGGGTGGAAAAAAAGTCTCCTATTATATTAGGCAAGAAATTAGAATGACCAGAGCTTGAACAAGCGTGCCGGTCTTGACTGAATGCTTCTGATCGCTGTGCTGCCTTCAGGGCAATAGGTCTATTTAGGCACTGCTGTCTATTCCTTTTAGCAGTGAATTCAAATAACATTGCCCTTCTTTTTCAAAACCCACTTATCCAGATTGTAAACTTGTCTTTTGTTGGGGAGAACAATGTGTGTCAGGAGGAAGAAATACCAATACGTTTTTTTTTTTCTGTTTGCTTTTGCTTCAAAGTACATTCCAGGCAAAAAGGATGGCATTTATGTAAAGTGTATAGGCTTCTAGTCCAGGCTGAAACGTGTTTTCAGATTGCGTTTCCTTAATCCTGTTTAAGGAAGAAGAAGAATCATCCGCCATCAGATTAATATTGATTAAATGTCACAAGGATTATGAAAGAAACATACTGTACACTCACCAAACACCAAAATCAAATTTAAAAGTGTGGCAGATTTATGTTTTATTTCCTGAGTGCCTTCTCCAGCCTTCACAACCTGATCTGTCTGAAGTCAAAAGAACAAGAACATTCTCCTTGATAAATTTCCACTGGGTATTCCCACTTCTGCTCTCCTGAGTTTCTTTGCAAATTTACACAAGAATGCCAAGAACAGCTTCAAAGGAGCTCAGTGATGACTTTGCTGTTGTTGACCTGCAGAAAAAGTATTGAAGAACCCCAAAACTAGATGAGACAGAAATATCCAGAGGTCAGCATAGATTGTAGCAATTTTTATTCGTATGTCTTTTCTCGGTTTGGATACGAGCCCTCCTGTTCTTTTCTGTTATTCCCTTTATGTTTCTCAGGGGCTCAACCATGAAGCTAGGCTGCAAGTTTGACGTGTGTCTACAGTCACACACATCATAAAGACCTGTGTGCTCCTTTGACATCTTGCAACTCATCCTATTGTTTGCACGTTGCCTAGCTTAAAAGCAGGATCCATGTATTTCTCAGCACTGTGAGTCAGAGAACTGCTTCTCCTCCATCCCATGAAGCTGTTGGTGTTGGAGGCACAAGGAGTTCCCTTCTGGCCTGACCCAAGGCTTAAGGACTGACTCATTCCCAATGTGCTTATCTGGTGCCAAGTCCAAATCCCAAAGTCCTGGGATATTCTTAGATACAGATAGTGAAAGAGAGAAAATATATTTGCTATCAGATTCTAAATAATTTACGTTGCATCTTTATTAAAAACACCTCTGTCGATAGTGTACACGATTGTCCTTGAACAACTCCTCAACACTTTGGCACAAAGGTATGCAGACAGACCGTTGCAATCAACCATTTTTATCCAACAGTAGAAAGAAATATGAACAAAGCTTTATGGCTTTTGTTCAGCACAGTGGGTTAACCTAGCCATGCTATTATTGTTGGGCCCTGAAATAGACCTCATTGATTTCAGATTTGATGGGATTCAAGGGGAGCAACAACAATTACTATGTTCATCCATTTAAAAACGTAAATTAGGGATGAATAAGGCTTTTAAAGCTAGGAATTAAAAGAAGTGGGCGCAAATCATTTCTGCCTGTATTGGATTGGATTTACTTCCTGGATACCTGTTTGCCCAGACACCTTTCTGAGACTGTCACATATTACCCCAATGAGATCTGCAGAGGACAGAACCTCATCAGATGAGTATTTTCATGTACAAATTGCTGAATGTCTCCTGATCGATAACTGTGGAAATAGAAGTAGTTTCTGGTGATCATCAGCACACTGTACATTGTCTGTTGACCTTAGCTAGAAAAAAAATCAAAGCAAATCCTTTTCCTTCTCCCCTCATTTGCACAGTGCTATGTTAAGGCAGTGTTCTAAAGAGAAGATACACTTAAGCCAAACTAATCACCAAGCCTGGCACATGGCTCTGAGATCCCAATTTCATTATAAAGCAGTGGTATACAACTCTAAAATGTACTGTGGATGTGGCATTGTTATTTAAAGAATGCACAAACTGGGAAAATAATCTGTTGTGTAGAAAAAGTAAAAATAGGAAAGTGGGGAATAGCTAACCAAGTACATTTCCACTTGAGTGGAAATCTGATTTTTCTCCCTCTGTGTTCTATTCACCCCAAGTGCTGTTCTGCTGATTGCCACCTACCCTTGACAGCAGGAGCATCAATCACTGGTCCAAAAATACCCGTTGTTGCGCTGTGTCTGAGCTCTTCTCCCTGTTCCAGCTGGCAGCAGTGGAAGTCTAGAGCAACAGTTTTGTGCAGAGGGAGCATTGTATGATCAGGATCTCCTCACAGGGACTGGAGCCCAGTTGTGTCTCAGGGGAGCAGGATGGACCCTTGCCTTTGCACTAGGGATGGTGCCAGGACAGAGTCACGCAGCTCAGGTGCTGTTGCAGGGCACAGGAGAAACAAGAAGCAGTTAGGAAAGTTGAACTGTTGATCCCCTCTTTCATCTTGCTGGATCTGTTGCTGGTTAAGAAAGTTGCACGTTCCAGTTGAGATTTTGCATCTTTCTTGGGGCCTCTGTAATTCCTCTCTCTCCTACAGAGTTATTGGCATCCAGCCATTGCTGAGGTCACACCACATCCTCTGCCTTGGTGCTGTGTTTGTAATCTGCCAGTCTTTTGTCACAAAGCTCAGGAGATCGATTGGCCAATTCCAAATAGGGATGAAGAGAGCTAACATTTCAAAGACCCTCTTCAACAGGAGACTGGCAGACCAACATAGAGATACTGAACACAGTGCTTCTGCTTTGTTTCAGTCTAAAACTTGATTAAAAAAACAGCCTGATTTCATGCTGTGTTTTGGATTCACATTATAAAGAAGGTGATTGCCAAAAGTGTAAAGAGCAAGGGGGAGAGAGGCAAGAGGAGACCCAGAAGGTGGTTGTAACTCCAGCAACTCACTTGCAAACCGCAACTAGGCTTGTGTCCTGGATGTGGCACTTGGCTTCTAAGATACCTGAAGTACCAAAGAAATTACAAGGTCCTACTTGGCAGACCTGTTCTCCTGTGCTCCTTGTTTCAATTCTAAAAGAGAAAAAAAAAGAAACAAAGAGGAAAAGAAAGAAAGTAAGAGTGAATGAAAGAAAGAAAGAGAGAAGGAAAGAAAAAAGAAAAACAAAAATAACCACTGAGATTGAACACTGAATGTTTCCTTGCTTAAGGTTCTTGTTTTTTGTTCTCACATGAAGTTCCCCCTCAGTTTCTGTGCAGGGTGGGGGGGGGAAAGCATTCACTGAGTGAATCTTCATGGTGATTCAGAACATTTTCGGTAGATGCTGTCATATGCTTTGTAAGTTCCTGACTGATTGTGTAGAATTAAGTTATTGGGCAGAGAACCAGCTAATGGAAACACATTGATGAAATCATTTTTGAGGGACATTAAATGGAACTTAAAATAAAGCTGAAATGGCTGTATGGATTTTTCAGTCAAACTGTTTATGAACATTTATTGGTGGTAAATTAGACAGTGTCAGAAGAGGGAATCAAGTAGGTATGGCTTTTAATAGGAGTCACTCTGATATAATACTGTGAAAAGGAATAGTTTATTGCCTAGGGATGTATGATACAGTATGTTTAAGTACAAATTATATGATTGTTTTCTTCTAAATGTCTTTGGCTGTTTGCAGGTGAGCTGCCCTTAGCAGCAGCAAGTCTCAGAAGGCAAAAAATATTTTCAATACTTGGCAATGAAATGGAAATTTTATACTATGCATTTTTCATGTTGGATAGCAAATGTTTTAATAAAGGATAATTCAGGAAGCAGAAGCTGTGTTACACAATAGTAAATTTAATTTACTTTTGTTTTATGTTTTGCAAAAGGAGAAGACGAATAGAGTATCTTTGCTTGAGAAGGGAGATTGCAGCAGCTAAGACTTCCATTGTTGGAGTTGTGCATTAGTACTGTTTGCCAAAACCCAGCATTCCTAGGGTAGGTAGTAATGAAAATAAACCTGTGGGAATGCAAGATGGTAAAGCACCTTCTGGTCTTGCAAATCCTATTCCCACACCTTGTAGTCATGAGTTTGTCAAGTCTGTTAGGTTGTCTGTCCCATCCACTGTAAGAGAAAAGCTGTTCCTGTTTTCTCTCCTCTGTTTCCCCCCCAAAAAAAAGAAAAAGAAAAAGAAAAAAAAGAAAAAACCTGTTTTTTTCTTCCTAAATGTATTTGGAACCAGTTTACTGCTATTTGCTCTCATGCCAACTTTGGCCTATAGCCAGTAGTTCTTTTTCCTTTGTGTTTTTTGTCCTCCTAATGTGTTTATACACAGCATTCATATCCTTCCTTCAATATCGTGCTGCTATACTAAAAAACCTAGTCTTTCTAGCCTTCTTTTGTAGGGCAAGCTTTTTCAGTTCCTGCAATCAGACAGTGTTTTCTCTCTGCACACTATCCTCAAGTGAGGATGAGCTGGAGGCTACATTAAATTCAATTCAAGGATTCACAGATTATTCTTAAAGTAATGCCAGTTTTTTCTTGTTCCCATGTTTCTGTTAGTTTTGCCTCTTCTCATTCAGTTTAATGACATGCTTGCCTTTCATTTGGCCCTGTCCTGCTGCTATGAATCATGAGTAGCCCATGGCCTCTTTATGGGACGTTCCCATTCAGGGAGCATCCAGCGTGGAGCAGAAATCCTCATTTCTCTCTAAGCACATGACCTTAGATTCCTATTTTTAAATTTCACCCTCTCTCTTCTACTCCCTAAGGCTACTCATTCGTTTCACCATGACAGCCCAGTCCTCTGCAGAGCCAGGACAGCCTAATTCAGTGTCAACAGCATATTTCCCTCAAACTTTCCTTCTTTTTGTGCCAAGGCCTTTAGTAAAAATTTTAAATGAGGTCACTTCCTCCAGCCTAAAGATTTCACTTTCAACACAGTCCAGCGCTGATGCTGTCACTGCCTGGCTGAGGACTTCTATAGTGGTTGAGAGCAGACTTTGGCACAAACGTCCAGTGTAGTTGAACTTTTCCAAATGTTTATTGCCGTATGGAGGCACAGGGGGAGCTGCTGATCCCCTAGGCAGAGACCAAGGCTTTTCATGGAAAAGAGAAAAGTGGTGGAATTGGGCACATTTCCAAATATATAATATTTCAGGTAGCACAGAAAAGAATGGAGAATGGTTATTCACTATTTCTCACAGTCTAGGGCAGAATGAGCATCCAGTGAAATCATCAGGCAGCAAGGTGAAACAAAGGATGGACTTCTCCGGAGCATTTAGTCCAACTGTGAGCCCCCTGGTAGAGAACAGGGGACGGGTAAAATCATGATGAGGTTGAAAAAGAGAGGTGAGAAACATTTACCGGTGTCTCTCCAGTGGCTGGATGACAGCCTGCCCTCAGAGACCCTCAGCTGATGACAGCCAGAGCCGAGGGAGGGACGGTGTAGCCCTGGCTCCTCAGCATCCCTCGTGGCTGCTGTCCTACACGGTGACAGGGACAGGCAGCCCTGTGGGAGATCTCCTGTGCTTAAGAGGGAGTAATAAGAATTGATGCTGTCAAGGCAGGTGGCATTCATTTATAATTCGTATTGAAGGAGTGAAGCATAGAGGTTTGGAAGTCTCATTTCTGTTCCCAGTGTATAAGGGACACTTCCATGGATTTGGGAATGATGAATACAGAAGAAGAGGGTTTGAGGACTGTGTGAAGGGAAAGGAGAACCAGGGGATGGGTGAAAGGAAGGGCAGGCTTTTTTATTTTCAGTCCTCCTGAAATATCTGCATTGGAGTCTCCACTGGCTTAGTTTCCAGAGTTGCTTTCTATGTTCAAAGAGATAATGAAAGACTGGAACATTCCAGGTCATTAGAAGTATGCCAGTTCTCTTTATCCTGCAGGTGTTCTGGTTACTTGCAGACCTTACACTTAGTGTCTAAAAATGAATGAAAATTACTGGCATAAACAAAGTCACCTGTTGAGCGATGTGAGTAGGGAGAGTGGAAGAATATCTCCCTCTACCCATCCCACAGCACTTCCTCATCTTCCTCACCTCAAAAATCATTATTTTATTATGCAATATGTGCAGGCTACATCTTTTGATAAGTTTCATTGGAAAGCTAATAACCAAGGCAGTTGTGTGGATAAGCAGAGTCTTAAATTGTTTGGAAACTGTTGAGAGAGGACAGATCAGATAATAATAACCTTCATGGTTGGCAAGCTGCAGCTGCTTCTGACAACTTGTAACGATGAAGGCTTATGGTTAACTTAAGAGCTAAATATCTGTATTGGGCCATGGGATCAATTTCAATTCCCAAGTAAAAGCTTCAGACTTTAGACTGCTTTTGTCATCTTTGAGATTACTTTGTTTTTCTCTAGGTTAAAAAGGAGTTGTTTTTTTGTTTGTTTGTTTTATAGACATTGACAGTGATTATTTTCACTCCATTTTTTTCTGTTAACTCATTGGGATGGCTTCATTAATCTATTTCAGTGCAAAGACTGCACTCGCATCAAAACCATGAGTGTTTTTCCCTTATAACAGTAGTTACAAAAAGGTGTTGTGTTCACATTTTGCATCGTCTTCCAATGTGCTCATAGGTAACAATTTTAATAGGACATATTAAAAACAATCTCAAACATATCTAAATAATCCCATCAAGGTCTGTAGCTGGCATCAGAAGCTTTATCAAAGTAAAAAAATGAGGACATTAAAAAAATGCCACTGGTACAGTTTGCATGCAAATACTGAAATTGCTGGGAGGAGCGCAGATAATGAACGGCTAGTTGGTCACAGTGCAAATGCATGTAAGGCTGCAGGTCTAGATGTAGGAATGTAGGTCAGACTTGTTCCCTAGGTAGGCAGCTATGTTCTAGACAACAGGAACATGAATTTCTTGTTCATTGCCATGGATAAGACTATATCATTCACAGATGTGCTAGCACTGAATGTTTCAATGAGAGCAATAAGTGGCATAATGCAGCATGGGGTGTTAGTGACACCCCCTGGGGACTGCTGTGTCCAGTGCTGAGGTCTCAAGCAGAATGTTTTAGAAGGGGAATGGGTTCAGAAAAGAGCAGTAAGAAGTCTGGAAAAGATGAATGATTCATGTTCACAGTGAATGATACAGAAAGCCATAACGTTTTGGAGAACTGAAGAAAAAGTCAAGGTGGTTGGGTCATCCTCTCTAAATATCTACAGGAGAAAAGTGAAGATTTGTGTTCATGCAGCATCCATTGGTTGGCATGCATAAGAATATTTAGTGGCTGGAAGCAGAAGTGAGAACAGTTCTGATTAGATGCACATTTTAAAATTAGAACAATTAGACAATGGAAGGGCTTATGTTATGGGCTGTCTTTGGCCTAGAACTGAAATTTGAAGAGCACATTTTTCTAAAGAGACACAGCATGGCTCATTCATGGACCTGATGCAGAAATGGCAAGAGCACAGACCTAAGAGATGCCTGCAGTAATTGAGCCAAAATTTGGTTTTCCTTTGAGTATCTGTCAGAGCCCAGCAAAAGAAATAATTTCATGACATGCATCCAGGTTCATTAGTGAGAGATGTAGCTGCATTGGTTATTAAGGAGGTATCTGTTCCAACCTCCCTGCATCAGCTGGGTCAGCAAACGCTTCCCATATTCAGGACACAAATTTTACAACCAAAAATGCAGCTTACAGGAAAATCCCAATTGTAATTGAGACAACCAATTTCAAATGATAAGGATTTAGCTTTTCCTGGGGACAGAAGGGGTGTGTGTGAGGGAGAAATGGGGTCAGGCAATGGGGAAATGGGGTCAGGTTAAAATTGCACCTAGGTATGATTTGACAATCACTCCCCTGATAACAGCTTATAATGTTTACAATTTGTCTTCTGTTTTGTTTTGTGATTTCAGGAGCAGAAGGCACAGTGTTCCCTAAATCTATAGAAACTCCCAATGTCAGGGCAGACCCCTTCAAGGAACTAAGGTAAACTTTGGAATATGGTTTAACGGTAACTCAGTGGTGCCTTGCTGGGCATCATTTCTGCTTTTGCACAGGAACTTGGGGCTTTGCTTTGGATGGCATCACCAAGGGGATGCCATGGAAGAGAGGAATCTTCCATGTTTATGTCTAATATGACAGAGCTAAAGGCAACTGTGGGTGATGAGAGCACCATTTCTCCTGTGTAACACACTCTGCTTATTTTGGGCTCAGCCCTTGGAAAGAAAGAGAAAAATCTTTCTCCTGGGTGTGCAGGGAGGTACTGGAGTCTGTGCTGAGTCACAGGGTGTAACAGCACAATGATAATGCTCTCCAGCGTTGTCTGTCTTGCAGAAATGCAAACCCTCCCTGATCTACACCAATTCTAGCCATGCATGCATGTCACTGCTGAGCCTTGCAGTTACCACTTGCTGACAGCAGGTATGAGGAGAACCAGTTTTCCCAAAATCTAATTGATCTAATGCTGGGCAATATATTAAAAAGAAAAAAAAAGTTAAAGTTTCTACATGTTAGTTTGGATGATTGGTCCCTGGAAAGATATGGCCTAATCTCCTAAAATCTTCTGACCGAAAGGACTGTAGGGGGTTTCTATCAGTGTTCTAATTTTTCTTGCTTAGAAAAAGAGGGGAAAAAAATCTGCATGTCATCTTGTCCTTAGATCTTGGGTTGCAAATACTGCTTTCCTGGAGCGTACTAGGGGGTGAAGCAATCTTTGGACAGCTGAAGTTGTGTTGTGAGATGGGAAACAAGCTCTTGTTAGCTCTCTCTGCTCTGATACTGGGAGAAGAGATGGCCCAGCCTAGATCACCATGAATGATGAGCAGCATCCAGGCTGCTTTCTCTTGTGCATATCGCTGTTGTTCAGTTTCTCTCCAGAAGCACTCCTATCGTCGCGTTCTGCACTCTGAGGGCCACATGTCAGACCAAAAGTGCAGCAGTGGTGTGAGTCAGTTCATGGTTAAAGTTTGTTCTATGAATGGTGACATTAACACCACCTTGTGTTTTTTTCAGTCTCAGTTTGCATTCTTTTAAAACAGAAGAAATGGGGTCCTTGCTCAGTTTGCTGTGCAGCTGCTGGGGCAGTTCCAGGGTCTGCAGAGCACTCATGGGTTGTGATGACATGTGGGTAACAAGGGTTTGTTGGTACAGCCCATCTCAGCAGAAATTTTCAGCAGGAAAAAAAAAAATCACAATCATGGTTAAAATGTCCATTAGCATCTAAATAACTTAGGCAATCAGGTTCTGTTACTGGTAGTGATTTAGGTCCAAGTTTTTGCTTGCTTAGGACTTTTCTAAATGTGGGAGGGGACTTTCATCTGAAGAAATGTAAGGTGTTGCATTAAAGGGGGCAGATGTCAATTAAAGTAGTCTTAATCTGATTGAGCGTGCTTCTGTTCCACAGAGAATTAAGCAAAATGAAATTGAAACGAATTAATGGTGGTATCCATGCAAGGAGTTGATATTTGATCTGCTTTACATTCTTGTAATTTTACTTGCTCTTGTAAGGAGCTGCTGGATATCTGGCTTTCTTTGAAATTAGTAGACTGTTTGAAAAAAAATCCTTTAAAAAACTGATTTTTTTTTTTTTGCCTTTTTAAGGGAAAATACTTGAAAGTATTTTGAAAAAGGGCCAAAAGGGTCCTAAAGCATTTAATACACTTCTGAAAATTTTATCTTTGCAAAAATAAATGTTTTTTTTTCTGCCACCCTGAAAGGAAAAGAGATGTGGGTAGCGCTGTGCAGAGAAAGTAAAGTTTCCTGAGATCAAATCCTTCACTCCTCCCTAAATCAAGAGCCTTCCTTCTCTCCCTACACATATAAAAGTTTGTTGGAGCATTCGTAGGTGAAATAGTGTGTTTTGGGTGCAGCACAGATTTCATAGAGAAGAAACCTTATTCTGGGGGGACATTCTTTTGTACTTTCCTGTTTTGACAGCATTGTGTGTACATAAGGTATCCTTAAGCCTGGTTAAAAAGATGCTGCGGTAAAATGGGCCCAAGTGAGATGGCAGACTGTGGGTCCAGAGCTGGTACAAACATGTACTCAGTAGCTGGCTTGACTCTCAAAGATCTTTTTTTTCTGTAAGAAACAATGGAAACCTTTCTTTCCTTCTTAGGCTGCAGTTTCTGGGAGAGAGGTGCACAGTCAGCTATTGCGGGCTGTCACCAGTGCCACCAGCCTCAATCACTGCTCCTAGACCAAACGGTTAAGATTAGTTACACAATCCATTTTCATCCATTTGCTTTTTTCAGTAGCTTAGCGACTCCCACCTCTTCTTTAGGAGACTTCAAAATAAGGTGACAACTGTCACTAACAGAAGGAGAGGAGACCAACTGCTTCTGTCACCACTGGGAGCCAGACCATCTGTATGTCTCCTTTCTCTTCTTCCTCTGTTTAACAGACAGACTGATTTCCCCTTCAACACAGGCAGCATGCCACTGTGCCAGTCATTTCTGCTTCTTCCCTTCTTTTTCTTCCCCATCACACAGGCCTTCAGTCATGTGCAGACATCACAAAGACTGATACACTCTGAGCGATGGTACATGCAGTCACAATAGACTTTCTGTCCCCGTTTAGCTGATGAATGACCTTCAGTTCGTATAGCCTAATTCATTTATTAGTGGCTGCTCTACAAGCTGGTCAGCTTCCTGGGGACAGACAAGGTAGCCATCTTCCTGGCGCACCAGCAAACTGTGTGTGGCCCTTTTCTCTATGTGCCTTTCTTAAAATACTTCTGTCTGCAGCAGTTTAGATGGAGAAAAATTAGGTGGCAATATGTGCATAGATTTTTCTTACACGCTAAGCCTTGTTGGGCTGCAAGAATTGGTTTGGCGCTTCTTTGACCCAGATCTGGACTTTGCTGCTGAGTCTTCTCAGGTTTTCAGCAACCTCCATGCTACAGAAAGGCTCATGTGTCCCAAAAAAAGAATCCTACAGAGCCCAGTATCAGTTGTATTAGGAGCAGCAGAGCTCATAAATGCCTGGTTTAATGTAGAGGTGACTGTTATTAGTGGTCCATGTTTTCTGTGATTCTTTAGTCATGACATAAGAGTAGAAATATATGAAAAACTATTTAATATGCTTTAGTGAATGTTTTCCTGTTTTTACTTTTGTAAAGGGACAGATTCTTTAGCAGAGTGATAGGTGAAGGAGAAATGGTTTCAAGCTAAAAGAGGGGAAATTTAGATTGGATATAAGAAGAAGGTTTTTTTACGGTGAGAGTGATGAAGCACTGGCACAGGTTGCCCAGGTAGGTGATAAATGCTCTATTCTGGAGACATTCAAGATCAGACTGGATGGGCTCTGAACATCTGATGGAGCTGTAGTGGTCCCTGTTCACTGCAGGGGAGTTGGACCAGATGGCCATTAAGGGTCCCTTCGAACTCAAACAATTCCATAATTCTGTGAAAGTAATTTTAGACTCCTAAATATTTTGCTAATTGGGTTGTAAGCTAATCAAAAACAGTAAAAAGAAAAGCAAAAAAAAAATCAAATTATTTTCAAATTCTTGGACGACTTAAAATTCCTGCTGAGCATCATCCCAAAATAGTTCAGAGAGAGGAATTGTGAAATTTTTTGGGGACATTAAATATTTGTAGTAATTGAGTCTTTGTAATGCAAGTTGGTATCCTTGTGATTGCCTGTATATAAAGGTTGACTGCAGATGCTCTTTTCTTACTGGATTGTTTTAATAGAGCCCAAGTAACTTAGTAAGAGCCTTTCTTGAGAGCCTCTCCTTGACTGACAGAAATCACCAGGCTTCCTCATTTGTCTTCTTTCAAGAGGGCAATATATGTTAAGGAGAGTAACAAAAACTGTCTGACAATCACAAGATCAGTGCCTTCACTGCCATTGAGACATCCTTCAAGGAGGGGGATAAGGGCTAGACCAGCTGATGAGTGGGGGTGAAGAGAAATAATCGGAGGTGGAAGCATAATTAAAAAGTGAGTGGTCCAGTATAAAAAAAAGGGTATCAAAAGGATGTTAAACTACTGCATGCAGGAAAGGTGTGTGCTGAACAGGTGCTGTACAAGAGCACCTGTCCCTGGGCTTGTTGTTCGGGCAGCTTCCTCAACCCAAACTGCCTTGTTCAGATCTAGCATAGGGATCTCCCTCATAACCAGACTGCTAGGCCAGGCACTGCAAGTGTGTTGCTGAAACCCTGGTTTAGGGTGTTTATGTTCCTGGAGTTAAATAAAAAGAAATCAGCATGAAATTCACTTTATAAGCAGCAATCACAGACCTGGAATTCATCCACAGTTATTGTAGGTTAAAAAATGCCATAAACTGCTCATCCAAGGCTGGGAAACCAAGGCATGATTGTTTTTCCTGTTATACACAAATATAGTTAAGGGAGAATTAATCTCTTGGGCTTAAAGGGGTAATTTTTGACCAAAGTTAATTATGAAGCACTGGAAGTACCAAATAACAGATGAAATGCACTTGCAGTTTGATTTTATTAGTGCAATTCTACCTTACCATGTACAGTATTGAACTATCCAAATAGTCCAAGTGAGACCCATTGTACCAAAAAGCAATTTAAATACAGTGCTTAGCTAATGCAACGGCACTCTTTTTGTAAAATAATAATTCTATCGAATTAAAGCTTCTCTCAGCTGTGCTTCACAAAGCAGCAGAGACATTTTCAATAAGAACAAACACAAATAATGTTTCTGTCTAAAAACCACTGCATTCATGAAGATCAAAGGAACAAAAAGTAGAGGAAGCACAAAAAATCAGTTGTATAAAAGAGAAAGTATTTGGTGGGAAATGGATGTCATTTGTGAAGAGTAGCATGTCACATTGAAACATAGTTTAGCTTTTAGCAAACACTGGGAATTCCTGCAAGTTAGCAGCAAGGGAAAAATGGTTCAATTTAGCCTTATAACTATTGGTGTTGTTTTCAGACCCCTGGTAAGGGTGCTGTAGCAGAAATGCTGAATCACAGCCTGAAGCAGTGATTGAGCACCTGGTAGGAAGGCAGGACCAGCCCAGGGGAGCTCAGGTGTATGCAATGCTCCTGAGTGATTGGAAGGGGTGGAGCCAGGATCCGTCCCTTCCCAGGCCTCATTTAAGGGCTGGCAATAGAAGTAAGGGCATTTTGTTGGAGGTCCCTGCCTGCTTGAGGCTTACTGAAGGTAAGCAGTTTTTCTTTCTTTGTTTCTGTGTCCATGGTTGCTGCGTTTGGGCTTGTTCTTAGTTGCTGCAGCCTAGGATTGTGCCACTCTGCTATTTTTGCTGTACTTTCCATCATGTTATAGCATCGTAGTAGCTGTTCTTATCTCTAGTGCAAATGTAATAATTTTGGTAGAGTTCTACCAGATTCAAAGCAATATGCTTTTGCCTTGAGAGGGGTTTTACTTTCCACATTTTGTAACAAAATGTAATAGTGATTTAAGAGGGCAGGGTTTCTAGAACTGTCCTCACCAAGCCTGTTCTTACCTGTGTTCTTATACAGATGGAATGAGAGAAGAGCTTCCTAGTTTCTAAACTTCAAAATAGTTTAAGTGGACCCTCATGAGGTTCATTTGAAAGGCAGAAGTCCTTATGACTCCTGATGTGCTAATCTAGGATTCCACATGTGATCTGACAATTTTCTTATGGCAGGTAACATTTCCTGAAGCACTTAACGTTGAATGAGACTTTCTTAGAGTGGGACTTGTGATCATTTCACAGCTGCTTTGCTGTGGCCTTTCCTGCTGTTGACATGCCTTCTTGCTGCTGGCCATTTGTCTGTTAGAGCAGACAAACCACAGCCCTCCCAGGTCAAAGGGAGTCTCTCCATAAGGCTTCTTATGGGTGATATATTGAGCACTTCACCCAATACATTCAATAGAAGGCTTGCAGTTAAGGAGGCAGATGATTGCAGGTGTTTTCCTTCTGTTAAAATAGAACTGTTGCAGAGGAGTCTTGCTGCTCCCTCTTATTGCTGCAGCATATCTGCTCTTAATGACTATCACCTTTTCCCACCCAGCACAAGATAGGGGATTTAGCTCTTAGTGTTCTTTCCTTCCCTATTTTTAGCAGGTGATGCCTAGATATGGATCAGATAATCAGACACACACCTGGCAAATGACAGAGGCACTGACAGAGCTTTGCTGACTTATCCCAGCTGTATGAATCATGGCATGGCCCTGCTCACTGTGCTGCTAACAGGAGCTGCCCATTGACAGGCAGATCCTTTTCAAGAAGGGCTAATGGACAGTGAAGGCCATCTCGGTGGGAAGGTGAGTTTGGCATAAAGATGATTAAATTGCTAGAGTAAAAAATGAGATGGGCTTAAACTAGGAAAAATTGTAGCTGAAATTTCTGATTGAACAGCCTGTGGTCAGCTATGGGGCTCTTTTTGGATGCACCAGTGTGTAAGTGTAGGTCTCTGGGTGCAGGAGCATATTCCAGAGCTACATATCCCATAACTGAAAGCAGAAGTGTGAGAATAGGGCAGGAAGGGGCAGATTTCTAAATTAAACTGCTGCCAAATAGCATAGTGTATAAGGTAGAGAGCAGTGGAAATCTCTCATTTTTGGCTGGAGGATGCACAGGATTCCTCTCCTTATGTATATAATTGAGCAGCAAAATAGCAAGTGTTTGCTCATTGCCTTTCCCTAGTCAGACCAGGGAAATTTCTCCTGCCCCCTGCATTCAGCAGTGCAGGCTGGATCGTTATTTGCTGTCTGCATTTATTCTGCAAGTGTTTCCTAATGCAAACAAAATCTTTTTCTGGGAGGTATTAATCATCAATCCTGCTTGTTAACTCAGGCTGAATATCTTTTGTGTATACAGGATCAGTGTCCTGCCAAGGTGTGTTGCACCTGTGATTGTCATTACATTTCAGCAGCAGAATATCACTTGTTCCATAATCAGAGCATCCCTTCCAGTGCTGCTCACAAAGGTGTGCAGGCCAGAAGTCCTCTGGGACCTGAAAGAAGCCCAGTTGGTATTAGCAATCTGTGTACAGTCAGATAGACACAGACATCCATTTGAATAACAAAAGTGTAAACTGTTTTTGCTTTTTTTAACACTCTGTGCAGCATGCTGCTAACCTTGGGTAGAAAATAGATGCTAATAAATGCGAGGTCTTAAAATGTGAATAATAGCCATTTCACACTTCATGGCAGATTCATACTGGTGAAATGGCTTAATACTTAATTACAATGCTTGTCCTTCTCTCAAGTGCAGATGACATTCCTCAGATAGATTTTTGCGATGACATCTGTGGAAATAAGTTGAGAAACTAATTAGTTATTCATATAATACAAAATATCGATGGTGCTCTGATTAAAAGGATGTGGCGGCACCCAACTAACATTGATGTATCTGTCTGGTAGTTCAGTCTGCTCTCCGAGGTGATATGTTTTGAAAGAGAACATAATAAAAACACCCCCTGGCCTCTGCAACACAGATGTTTATATTTTGTTAATGATTAAGCAGAGCTACCGTGTTCAGGAGTGGCATAACTTATTGCTTGTGCCTAGTAGGAGAGCCAGGTCTGTGGGCTCTAAGGACCATTTTTGTGGTGTTGACTGTAATGGGATCTGCAGGTTATTGACTAACAGCAGCCGTAAGCATCCTAAAAGCAATCATTAGACAACTGTCCAGAGAGAAGAGCTGGCAGGGCAGCATTTGTTTCACTGCAAGCCGGGAAACACTTTTTCCTTGCAGCAGAGCCTTCTCAGCCCTGTCCTTGTGGGGTAGCTGAGAGATGGTGTGCTGCTGTGAGATGTGGCATTTGGAACAGGTTGTGCATAGAGATGTCCCATCCCTGCAGACACCCAGGTCAGGCTGGTGGGGCTCTGAGCACCTGGTGGAGCTGTGTCTCTGTTCAGTGCAGTGGAGTTGGGTCAGATGGCCTTTAAGGGTCCCCTCCTACTCCAATGATTCTGTGTTTCTGTGATTTGTAATGCTTTGAGAGTCTCAATAACTGTTGGTTTCTTGTAGCATTTCTGCTTGAAAAAGAGCTATTTGTACCAAGCAAACATGAAATGCAGAAGTAAAGGCAAAGGAGGCACCTTACCGACCTGTGGTCCTGATCCTCTGTTTAACTCCTTTGAGAATTGTGTGATATTAAGGATATTTTCATGTTCAAAATAGCTGAATATCTCAGATTTTCCTGGAAATGTAGTTCTTATCTTAAATGAGAGGAATTCAATCCACTGAGCACCATGTTTGCATTTTGGTAGAATAATATCTGGCTTTCTTTAATATTCATGTCTTTTTATATTTCCCTCTAGCTGTGTATCTTGCATTTCTAAAGCCTGAAGTGAAGAGCAAAGTAGGCTGCATATAAGTACTGCACTCAGTGCTCAGTGCCTTCAAGAAAGGCAGTCTCCCTGCCAAGGCTTTGTATGTCAGTGCCTGCAGCACCATGAGCCCAGCATGGGAATAGCAGCCAGGGTTTGGCTGCTGTGGTTGTGAACCAACTTCCTCAAACCTGAGTGCTTAATACAGATTTCTTGTTAACCTGAAGAAAATAGGGAAGGGCAGTTCAGATGCTTTCCTCTCCAAGTGAGAAGTTCCTCAGGGTTTTGTTTCCTTTTGCTTACTGCTCCTACCTGAGCTGAGCCTGAGTATCGAGGCAATCATAGTTGTTATTGAGTGTGAGTGAGGTGCTGTGAGCTGTACAAGTCCATCCTGGTTAAAAAGGACGCTTTCACAAAAGCATTAATTGTACTTTAGACAGGAATTGATAGTGGTTGTATAGCCATATTAAAGAGAAGAAAAACGTATCTCTAACCATAATGAGGTTCTTGCTTTTGAAAGCAGTGCTTTGTATCTTATTAAGAGAAGTCATAAATATTCACCGTGCCTAGAGGATCTTTAGTCCAAATTTGTGTCACATGGAATAGAGCTGTTTTCTCTAGGCCAAGAAGGGTGGCTGTGTTGTTACTTCACATCTTGATTTTATCCTTTGAAAGTGTGGTGCTGCTGCTGCCCTGCTCCTTATGTTTTATATAAATCCATCCTTTATGCTGCAGTGTAGCTCTATCCCATGGGCTTATGTGGCACCTCTGGCAGTTTGAATAATAGTCTCCTTTCAAATGGCATCGCTGAGATCACACTCGAGAAATGACACTCCTTGCTTTCACATGGTGTTTGATGTCATGAGAACCCATCTCTAGATGTGACTCAGCAGTCTAACCTGCGTCCCTTAGACAGCAGAAAAGAACCAGATCAAGAAGGGGGCTTGGTTTGCTTTCTGCAGGGCACTGTCAGAAGTCATTGCCATATCATCGCTGCAATTCATAACGTGTGTTGCACTGAAGGCCACTGTTTTTTTGTTTAGGCAAACCATGGTAACTCCCATGGGCCAGAATTGGAAATTTGTGCAGATTCAGCTCAGAAAACAGAATCCTTTACAAAGTTAGTCTTGGTGGCCATCTGGCCCATCCTGAACAAGCTCTTGGGCCATCTGATTCCCAATACTGCTGACAGTTCCCAGCTTGGTTGGGATTGGTGTGAGCAGCTGTGAAAAAGCAACTGTTCTTAGATGCCAAATATTTGAAAGCATTGTGTGAAAGGTGAGAAGGCAAAATGGCAGTCACTATTTATTCCATCAGCTGATGTGGCTGCTCTAAATATATAAAACAATATATGCACATGGCTTTGCTGGCAAGTAAAGTAGTGCAGTGTTTCACTCCAGCTGCACAGAGACTTGGTGTCCTTGGATAGAAAGTCAAAATTATAAACAGCGTGTTCTACAGTGCTGTGTGTTGGGTCTGTGCAGGAAATGAGGAAGCAGAAATGTGATTATGACCAATAAAAGCCAAGAAGCAGGTGAGTGTCTCTGAGAGAGCCTGAAAAACACTTTCAGAAACACAGCTCAGTTCTCCAGAAGGGAAGAACACATTTCTCAGAGCGTGGGCAGTGGCTGTGGAAAAATAGGAGCTTTTTCCCCTGGGTTCAACTGACACAAATGGGGTCAGGCTGCATGGACCCAGCAGCTATTTCACCAGCTGAAACTTCTGCATCTCAGCTGCAATTCTGTCATGTTGAATTGACCTTGGTTCATGGGATCTCTCTTGCATTTCACAATGCTAAAACACATTCTCTTTCTCTGGTTTCACATCATTAAGGATGAGCATGGGAAGGCTGAGGACATGTTATAAAGCAACACTGGGGAATCGAGCAAGAAAGTAAACCAGAAACCCCCAAACTTACACCATCAAGGATCATAAAAGAGATTGTAAAGCAGAGGAGAAATGGCTTCCTCGTGCATTTGAGAACAGCTGAGAAGGCTGGATAATGAGGGGATGTGCTGCTGTAAGGAGATGTTCCCTGCCAGTGAACTCAGAGAAAATCTGCTTATATTTAATAAGGGTAGAAAGCAAGACAGAAAGAGTTCATGCTGCTAGTGCTGAACTGCGTGGCAGTGATAACAATGTCGTGTTCTGTCCACTTCCTTAAGTACTAACATTTTAAAAGATAGAAGTAAAGTAAAATGACTTTATTTTTTTGAGAATGTGGTGTCTTAAATTTAATCGATATTAATGGAAGGTTATTAGAACTATTCATTTTGATAGAAAATATGCAATATCTTCTCATGCAGTGCCAGAGGTTAAAGATTGTAATTGCTTCCTAAGGTTCATGAAATGAAATTCTTATGATCCGCGAGATGTGATTGAGTGAAAAATGTTTGCATGTGAGATGGTTTGTAATAAATTCATGTTGCAATTAAAAGTCTCCTTAGGAAAACAGCCTATCATACCTGAATCAGCTGAGGTTCTGTATTGAAAAGATGGCAGCTTTTATGTAAACCTGAAGAATTTCTTTTTGGAAACCCAAGTGCTTCCAGAAGGATCACCTGTGCTTTTGTCTGGTTTATATACCTCCAAATAACTAGAGATGATATTTCTGACAGATCCTTTGTGGGTACAAGAGCTTAAGCTTCCTGCCCAAACCCTCCAAATGCTCTGAACCAGATGATCAATTCTTGTTCCTGTGGGTCAGGAGGAACTGTGTGGGGATCAGAGTGAGAAAGCTAGTCCTGAATGTGCTGGAAACTGCCCAGCACAGCACTGTGTTTTCACTCCTCCCCAGATCCAGATTGTTAGGTGTCTATTATAATGCAAGCATTGGCTTTATTCCCTAATTGCTTTTAAAAGTACAGAAACAGTAATGTGGGACCACCTATGTGGGTTTGGTGTTAGGACTGCATCCTGCAAGCGATACTTTGCCTTTAAGTATCCATGTAGGTCGTGAAGTAGTGATGCACCTACACTCCCACTAAATATCTCAATTTAATGGGTTCTTAGTTCAGTTCGATCTCTCTCTCCGTTGGCACTGTTCTGAACAGTGGGAGAGGACCAAACAATGACTTTGTCAGAGTGTTTTGCAGAGTTTCAGATTCACAGCATTCAAGCAACATCACACCAGGAGGCTAAATCTTTGAGTCTAGAGGTTAGTTACAGATAGAAAGAATAAATCAAGCAATAAAAGATGCCTATATAAAGGGATATTTCCTCTGAAATGAAGATGCTTCAGAGTTCATCATAAACCCCTGACATGCATTCAGTCACTCTGCCTGCTGTCGCAGTCTGAAATACATTTCAAGGTGTCTGCATATTTTTATGCTGTAACCTCTAATAAATACGTAGACATTTTCAATGATGCTGCATCATACTTTGTGAACTGATGTGCTGTGAAAGGGGAAGCAGTGTCAGTGCAATGGGAGTTCTGCAGGCAAAAGTTCTGTTATATATTATTCCCAAGGGATGTTCAGGTTGGAAATTAGGAACAGTTTCTTATCTGAAAGAGTGATGGTGCATTGACACAGGCTGCCCAGGGAGGTCGGGGGAGTCACTGTCCCTGGAGGTGTTTGAGAATTGGGGGGATGTGACACTGAGGGACACAGCATGGTGGGATGGGTGGGGGTTGGACCTGATGACTTCAGAGGTCTTTTCCAGCTTCTTTGATTTATTAAAAGTGTTTTTTCTGAGGGCTGCAATATGCCCAGGTGTCTGGGCAGTACTAAAGGGCATTACTTTCATAATCAGCTCTTTGAGGAAGCTTTTGTCTATCTGAATGCTAGTTCTGTGTTTCTGCGTGAAGCAAAACATATCTATTCCTGTAGTGGCTTTCCTAGTCTAGGCCATGGTATGGATAATCGGTCATTGCATGAGAATGGAATGGTGTTTCCCTGGGCCACGTCACTGAGCTCCTTCTGTTAAGAGATCACATCATTCTCAAAGCGTGTCAGAATTATCATTGGTTGTTCATTTTATTTTTACAGAGCTATGTGCATAAGTCACAAAGAGGAGTAGAAAGGGAGAAGTGATACCTTGTACTTATTCTTTATGGGCTTATCTGGTTTATTTTGGCATTAAAGTTACAGTGGTAGTGGTTTCTGAAGAGCTTAAAGTGTATAAACTGGAGACTTTGGGTAGTATACAAGGTGTATAGACAGAATAGATTCAGCATCACTAGCCAGCTGAATAACTCTAGCTTTATCTTGCATGCTAGAACAACTCCAGTAGTGAACCATATTTCCAGTGTCAAATCTTAATACACTCATGGAGATGCTGAGGCTGTTTGGCTTTATAGGTTTATAACTTGGAGTGATCTATGGGCAGTGCCGGATTTGGCCAGATGGAAATTCCCTCCTTCAGTGATGTACCAGCCCCCAATGGCCAGCGAGCTGATGCAGCTGCATATAGCTCAGAGCCCAGCAGCATGTGGACAGGCAGTGAGCGCAGCACTCAGAGATATATTGGCAGCTTTGCCATTAACACCACTATACTTTCCCTGCTGCGTGCTCAGCTAATATAAATATTCCTGAATTTCTTTTATACATACTCAGTATGTGTCCATGCCTTTTTTCAAAAAATACCATTTTTCCTATTGAAATAGGAGAGTGTAGAGCTTTTAGAATTCTATTTCTGTATTCATGGCACAAATCACAGTGAGAGCAGGAGCTGGGTGTCACAGCTGCAGGACAAGCTGCGTTTCTGTCTGAGTGCATCCACCAGGGCTTTACTCTTTCAGAGCAGTGTGCCAAAAGTGTGCCATTTCCACACAAAGCCTTTGGCAGCTCTGGGTACAGAATGCCCTAAGAGTGCAGCTGAGCTCAAGGGCTGGTGGCTGTTCCTCGGCAGTAAATGTGCACAGCACAGGAGTCACAGCCACTAGCTTTCTCATCTCCAGCAGTAGAAAGGACCGGTGAATTCCCCTCAGAGGGGGCTCATTTGCCAAGCCAAATGCCTGTAGTGCAGCCAACTTCACTTTCTTAGCAGAAAGCAAATATAACAATCTTTCCATAGTGCCCAGCAGTGCTTATCTTCCAGGTTGACTGGCCTGCAGTGACATTAGTGTCCCCAGAGCTTCTGAACTTAATAATTTCCAGTAGCTGCTTGCCTGCTTGAAGCAGTCCCAGTCCAGCCTCCAGTGTGTTCTTCCTGTCAGTCACTATGGGAACAGCAATCAAAGCTCGTATTTATGGCTCTGTAGATGTCTGAGGTCATGGAGCACAGGTCTGGTGGGAACAATTAAAACAGGCCTGTCCAGTTATGTCTTTTTAAGTTCTCCCCACATTATAACTCTAAGTAGAGCAGTACAGTTAAAGCAGCATGACTGTTAGGATTTGATTGCCTTATAGAAGGATATCCTTTATAACAGATGGATATTCTATATACTGTCATCTATGGGAACATACTGAGAATAGTCAGTATCACTAGCGCTGGATGAAACCTGCTCCAGGCTTTTCTCTGCAAACCCGATGGGGAGCTGCATGCTGCCAGACCCTGCAGGGTCCCCAGGGATGCATCTCGGGTACTGGATACTTCTCTTACTGCTGAAAATTCCAAATGCTTGTATTTAGGGTGACAGTAAATGTTGTTTATACCTGGTGGCTTACTCTACAACAATAAACAGGAAAAAAAGTGAGGACTGTGGGAGTTGGTGTAAGGAGGGGGACTGTGGTGAACTTGATGTCTGAGGGATAGCAAAGTAATTCTTTAGCAGTGGCCAAGTTTTGTAGGGGAAGCTGTTTCCTTCTCCCTTCTATTGAAAGAATTGTGTGATGGAGCCTCAGTGCCCCATTGCTGGAACTGATTGAGTCTGGGAATTACGTAGGTTCCTTCCCCTTGAGCACTGATGTGGTATAGAACATCTTGAGTTGGAAGGGACGTATAAGAACCATTGAGTCCAACTCCAAGCTCCACGCAGGATCAACTGAAAATCAGAACATATGTAAATTACATCAGAATGAAAATCACTTGGGGCAGGAAGTTGAGCAGCAAATACTACACGAAGATATAACTATGTGCAGTTCATGTGCATTGGGTGCAAGAAGATGCTACATCAGACTTTTAAATACCAGCCAGCAGGTGTGTAAACGTATTTGTAAACCCTCAATCTTTTCTAATGGCCCAATTATTTTAAATATTTCAGATATCTTTCTGACAGGCTTATTATGTAAAGGAATTTGTGTCCATCCACTGACAGTCAGCGATGGGGATTTCTGTCAGAGCTGACACTAAAACTGAACAGGGTAAACACTTGTGTCTATCTATCAAATTTGGGAAGCTCTCCAAATACGTAAGTTGGCACTTAGCAATTCCCCAACCTGTGATGGGCCCCAGTCAGCACTGCCCCTCAGACTGCCCATACTATAGCATGTGAATAACTGCAGATGTCACACATTCCTTCTTGAAACATGGGAAAGAAAATCTCAATTATCACCCTCCCTGCTATTTTCTGACCAGATCCTTCCTTGACTCAGCAGTTCAGTATCTGTGTTTCTCTCTATATCTCTATCAGATTTCTTTGAGCTCTGTTCTGTGGCCTTGATATTTAGTATCCAAACAAGTAGTTGACTCATTTCAGTATTCTGGGTAATGGTAGCAAGCGGGCTGTGGTACTGATTTGGTTTGGAAGGTCCAGTGATAAATGTGGCTTTTCCCTATGGTGCATGGAGGGGACTCAGAAGTCCTCATTTCCTTGGGGCCATCACATGAGGACTGGATTCACTATTCTAGAGCAGGAATTAATGATCCTGCCTGCTGATACATGGGGTGTTGAAAGGAATGCTGAACCACGCATGTTCCAGTGTGAGGGATGCAGTGTGCCAACTTTAGCAGGTAAAACTTTTGTCTATGGGAAGCAAGTAACGTTTGGAAACTTATTGGAGTGACACTTTCCAGTGGTAGAAGACATCTATCATATCTTCTGCATGGAAGGACAGAAGCACACCCCACCTTGTTCCTGGCAGCATTTGCTTACTGACACTCATGGAAACAACAGTAGTAATTTCACTAGAAAAGCTTTAGCAGAGTGGTGTCTGCCACAAAAGACTGTCCATATTCCACATGTGCTCAAGGAACTCAAACAGATATTAAGTTCTTGCCTGGTTTGTTTTCTCTCCTGCTGCCTACCAAGCATGCAATCAATATATAGTGTTAATTTGACTGCTGAGAGATCCAGGAGAGTGCAGGCAATTGAGAAGAAACAAAGAATTCTGGAGAGAAGAAAAACAAAACTCTACACCTTACAGTTTTGATTGTTGTTTTTGACAGTGGTTAAATGACCATGATTTATTTCTTCTTTTGCAAGTTTCTTCTGGGTATTTTTGGGCCAGAAAAAGAATTAAAGTTGTTTTTAAGGTTTGGAATCCAATTGCCTTTCCCTTGTTATGTTTCCAAGGAAACTCTATTGACTTCTTTTAAAGGCAGTACTTAGGAAGTCAGTCAGGTTATGTCTCTGTACCTGGGGCCATTCCCACCACATGAGACCATCTGGTGAAGCTCCTGGTAGAGGCAGTGGCTTAGGGCCATGCTCTGCAGTGGAAGTGGCAGTTCCCATGAGAAAGCTTTCAAATGAGTTGTCTTGGGCACTAGGAGAAATCAGCGACAAGGAATTGCCTGTACGACTTTGCTGTTTTGGAGTGGAGGATGTATTACTCCTGGGCTGTGCTGAGCCATCCCCACTGCTCTTATACTGCAGTAACCCCAGGCATCACTGAGTGTGCTCACCTAGGGTCACAAAGGCAGTTCATCACAGGGATGGAAATGGAACTTCAGTGCTTCAACCACAAAGCCAGTCCTGCCTCTCTTTTTCAGAAAACAAAGTAGAGTAGAAGGAAATGAAATTCCCTGCTAAAAACAACTTCTAGGAAGAGATTATGACACTAAGGGATGCTGAGTTCATTTTTATTAATCTATGTCATTTAATCTCTGCTTGACCTGCTCTGCTAGCAGCTGTGATTCTTTCTGTTACATGAAAAAAAAAAGTCATACAAGAGAGGTTATGAGTGTGAAAATGTGGACTTGCCCAAGAAAGGATTGAAGGAGCTTCATGGAAGTCAAGAAATGTTGAACGCTTTCTCTTTTTGCTGTGTTGAGCCAAGAAGCAAGAGGACTGTTTTTTATACATTAAAACAAGGATCAGTAATTTACAGCATGAATGCTGGCAGAGGAAGAATCAAGAGCAAGGATAGCAGCTTCTTCAGATGTGCACCCAAAGCAGCACCCAGTATCCATGTGTTACAGATGGAGAAGGGCAGGGGTGTTGCTTCTCTGCATTCATGCTATTATGGTCGTCTCCCATTGGGAATCATAGAATCGCTAAGGTTGGAAGAGACCGCTAAGATCATCTAGTCCAGCAACTGAATTGCTGCCACTAGGTTCAGCCTGTCTCCCAGTTAAGAAAAATACTGTCCAGCATATCTCTCTTGAAAAATTGCCAAACTGTACCTTGAAATGCGTGTTGTACTCAGGAGTGATTATATGCAAAAGATAAACAGAAATCAGTTTCATTTTTAGCTAAAGATAAATTGACACTTAGAATTTGAAAACATCCTCTTCTCAGAATTAAAGTAGTCCCTTTGGAGACATCTCTGTACTCTCTTCTACAGCAAATTGGCTTTTTTTAATTGCCTGATCTGTTTCTATCTCTAGTTCATTCTTCTCTCCACCCACCTCCACGATCCGTTTATTTTCTTCTCTGCACCATTTCCCAACCTGTTTTTCTTTGAAAACAAGAAATGAGCTGTAAATCTCAAATGACTTGAAGATTTTCAAAGAACTGGGAGGAAAAACTATTTCAAATATCTCCTGTCCCTCCCATTGCCCTGCTAACTCCTCTGTGCCCAAGCAGTAGCAGCTCGGAAACTGGCCCCACAGAGTGCTGGTCCCTGCTTTCCTTCTCTGTCCTCAGGAATCTTGACTTTTTCTTGGCACTCCTCCTGAGAAAGTGTGTTCATTTTTCATGTATTTGTATTCTCTGTTGGCTGTTATAGATTGTACAGAGGAAGAATTTCCAAATTATCAAAACAGGTTGTGAACCAGTGCTGTAATGTGAAGAGCAATCAAAGATCAGTAGTTACTCATGAAAAATTGTTTTTCTCAAAGACAGCTGTCAGATTAGCTAGTTTTGATACAGGAATAAGCAACTAACTTCTAGGCTGTTATAAACTGGAAATCGTGCTGAGATACTGGTTGTTGTCCTGTTCAGTGGTGGTATAGAATGATAGATTTCTTAAGGTTGGAAAAGACCACACAGATCATCAAGTCCAACTGTTTTGCCATCCCCACCATGCCCATTAATCCACGTCACTCAGTATCCTGACCTAGACAGTTTATTCTGTCACTCTGCTTCCCTAACTTTATCAAACAGCGATACGTGAGAAGTTGAGTGAACTGGTTCACAATGGTATTAAGCCAGTAATAGTTATTTCTTCTCACTACAGCCAAGTCCTGTGTCTCTATGCATGGCTGTGGCTGCCTGTACAGGGGAAGGTGTGGATGCTCGTGACTGTGGGGCTGCTTTGTGTCTGCCAGACAGCAAGGCATGGAATTTCTCCTGCAGGTATGAGGAGCACCTCTAATCACGGAGCAAGTCTGAGAATGAACCACCTGCGGGGACTCACAACGGGTGAAATAGCTCCCTAGTTTTTGAGCAGAAGCCCGGCACACTAGAAAGCTGGATGGTTCAGTATTCCTGTGAAGTAATCTGAGGAGTTTGGCTGAGACCTTATGCGTGCAGACATAAAACTTCATTCCTGGTGTAAATTGTGAAAGAGGCCACAACTTTGGCATATCATCCCTTTAGATATACAATTATGCCTATTTGCCATTTTATGAAGTATACAGAGGACAGCAAACAGTACTTCTGCATAAAAACAAAAAACCTGCTACGTGCTCTATACAGCTCTGATCAGAGGGGGGAAAATGACTGCAGATTTGTGGTTGACAAGCTTCAGAAAGGGTTCAGCAGAGTGTGAAAATTGACATTTAGCAAATAGCAGTTCAGCCTTCACTTTTTGTCAAGTTGCTTGGAATAAACTGCAGGTTTTAAAACAAAATGTTTGGTCACTTGTTACATTGGACATTGCTTGTCTCATTACTGCAGTTAATTAAAGGGGGGACCGAAAGTCAAAGCTAGAGTCAATAAAATTGTTAATAAAGATTTAATTTGGTGGAATCATTATAAATTGATTGTACAATGAATGGATATACCATAGGAGTATCAGTGTCAGAAGGTCTATAAATGCATTTTCAGAAATAGCCACCAGGTTGTAGCCAATTTGTCATGCTAAATAAGCTCTTCAAATCCACTTACAGTATTCACTGCATGCTTTCAAGGGATACCACCACCAAGTATGTGATGCATACAGACATACCTTTTTTCCACCAGGTATTCTACCGTTTCAAATCCTTCCTACTTTTGGTATCTCCATTTTTCTTCATTGTAAGTTACTTACTATGAAGTTCAATCTTTTTATAAGGAACAGAATAAATCATTGAGGCAGTGAAAAAGTAAATCATCACTGCTGAAAGCACTGTGGTCTGAGCCTGTTCACTGTCCACATAAGATTTTAATCTGCCTGATCCTTTCCATTATGTCTGACCAAGTGGCAAGTAAAAAATTCCATGATAGAGAGACTTCAAAAAATAACTTTTAATGGAAATCTGCAGAATCTGCAGCAACCTCTCTTCATAAAGCAGTTCTGATGTAGAAGAATTCATGCAAACCACTGATGATAATGACTGCAGTATTTGCATAGCACTGCACCCCTGCCAGTATCGTCCACGTACTTTGGATTATCATGAGAAAGTGATTTCTCTGCCAGTGACCACATGCAGGTCTGCTCAGAGGGATTATGCAACACCCTGGAAAAAAAAAAGAGATTAAAAAACAAACAATTGCTTCTTCAGTCTTCTGAAGTAGGACAAAAGAGCAAGCATTCAACGTAGTGGAGAATTGGCCCAGATTGATTCAGTGATATTTTGCTGCCTTCACTGCACATGGAAGTCACCCTGAAGTAGAGCACGATGTATGTTAGGTTAATAAATACTTAATGTGTCAATAATGTGTCAATCTAGTGAGTTTTATCTGATACAAGTCCTATCTTTCCGTTGGATTTTCTAATTTTATACCAGCTCTGGTGGTATTTGTTCTCCTGCAACCATCCAGAAGCCAACATAAATTTTGTGACATGCTCCAAAAGCTGTTGCAATGCTTATGCCCGTTCACGTTGACCAGAGCCAACTTAGTGTAACCCTGTAGGGTGTTATAGGACTGGGCTGATGCTGTGTTGCTCGCCTCACAGTTACAGATGGGAGGTCTGAGGCCAGTGTGCCTCTACACATCCTGCTGCTAGGCAGCAAGCTATGCCAGTGGCTTGAGGAGCTACCATGCTGTTTCTATTTCTTTATTTCACTCCTGACTTGGTAACAGTGCATCAAGATTATACCCAATCTTACCAGCCTCTTCTGTAATTCAAGCTGAAAAGGTTTCTTTCAATTAATGCCATTTAATTAGAAGCTTTCAACCTGTAATTAGAAACTTACACCAGCCCAACCTTTGTTTCTGGAAAAAGCATTTCTGGTTTAGGCAATTATAGTAACATAAAAAGTAATTATTTTTCTCCATGTGTGAAATGAGTGTTCTCATTAATGCACTCAACAGGAGGAGGAATTTGTTTTGTTTCAATTTGTTTTCTTATGTAACTTACTGCAGTAAAATAAGGTATAGCCAACACACAGAAGATGGTGCTTTATGTGCTAGCTGGGGCACATCTAGCTCCTGAGACTGTCACTTGCTCCTGCTGGGAGCACAGAGAAACTGCATACAATTAACACAATGCAGTTAACAAGCCTGCGTGAAGGAACTGCCAGCCCAAGACCATTACTTGGCTAGCTTTGACTCAGGGTGCGTAATGCTGTGCCAAGGGACATTTGGTTGTGAGATGTATGTGATGGAAATGAGAGTCTGTAAAGTTCCAGCTAGTGCCATCAGTAGCAGTGGTTTCGTTACCAGGTCTTACTCAACCACTCAGTGATAATGTCATTTACTATCTCTCTTTTATTGTTCCAGAAGAAAAGGCATTCGTCCCTTGCCTTTCCTCTAACCAAAGCAGATTCTCTGCTTTTTTATCTCATGGTGTTTCCTATGGTTGATTCCTGGCATGAATTATATTAATAAATAGGGCTGTAGTCTGGCTGAATCTCCTCAGTCCCACCTACAACTGCTGTGATTTTATTAATCACTCCTGTGCTCCCAACTGGTAACTCCTCTCCCTTGAGAAACTGGCACTGTGCCTCTGGCATCAGCACCCACGTGATTGTGCTGCTCTGGATGCTGCCCTGGCCACTCCATTTTTAGGAAAAATTTCTTCTCTGAAAAAGTGGTTAAATGTTGGCACAGGCTGCCCAGGGAGGTGGTGGGGTCACCTTCCCCGGAGGTGTTCCAGAACTGTGGAGATGTGGCAGTGGGGGTGGGTTGAGGTTGGACTTGTTGATCTCAGTGGTCTTTTCCAACCTCTTTGATTCTCCGATTCTGCTGGTGCCCTGGCTTTGCAGCAGTTTCCCACCACTTGGCCCTGTAACAGTTCTGGATGTCGGAGCTCATCAATTAAGGCTGAAAGATTGAGCACGGCAGGACAGAGGGAATCCTGCAGACAGCTCTCTGCTCACGTCTGTCAGGCACAGTGGGGATTCGGAGCGAGACCAATCTGCTCACAGCCCACCGGGTGAGGGGAGCATCGCTGCCGTCATCACTGAAACAGGAACAATTCATTTTGCATCCCTCAGTCCCTTCCCTGGCCCCTAAAACACATCATCATCATCTTAAACTGCTTCTGTATTTACCACACATCGTTTTTGACTGTCTCCCAATTTCTATGATAATTTCCTTCCTTGATTTATAAGCAACAGCATTTTTTAATTATCCAGATGATTTTAATTTTCTCAGCCATACCTCTACTTCGTAAAACATTAATCTCATACTTTGTTCTTTGACAGTCTCTACCCTTCACCACTTCTCCAGTTCATGATGAAACCAGATCTCAATAGTATTACACACTACATCTTTCTCTCTAGAGTAATTTGATCTTTTCCATTTGATCTCTCTTTTTGTCCTCTAAATGCTATGTTCTTCTTCCTGTATACCATTCCAGAGATGACTTTAAAAAATAATTAAAAAAAAAAAACATTTAGGATAACTGACATAACTACAGCTCATTCATCCCCTTCAGCAATTCCCATGCTTTAGCTTGATAAATATTCACAAAGAATTCACGATTGTATTTTGACTCCTCCATGTTTTTCTGGTTTTATTGCTTTTAGTGCTCTGAATACACAGCAGTGGGCTCCCGTGAGCCACACTTTCAGATTCCTTTGGTTTCTCATTTATCTCATTTATCTAGACTCATTCGAATCTTTCAACATTAGCTAAGCATCTTCCTAATGCTGGCTTTGACCTGTTTTATAATGGTTTCAAACTGCTCCTGTTACTGCGGAGGGAAATGGTCAGAACTGATAGATGTAGGCTGGCAAAAGGGGAGAATTGTTCCCCACACACATTCATTCATCAGGGAATGCAGCACCTGCAGATCCCAAGCAGGACTGTTCATCCAGCATTATAATCTAAGGAAATACTAATTTTCATCCATAATTTATACATAAGGGTAATTCACATTATTTTATCCATTCTTTCTCTCTCTTCACTCAGCTTTGTACAAAATCTCTTTAGCATCTCTGTTGTCCAAATACGGAGAAGTGAAGTTGTTGCCCTCCTTGCCATTTGAACCACACTTATCTCTGGCTCAATTAGAAAACTGTAATTTCCAATAAAGCATCATTAGACCTCTGATCCTGTCAGATCTCTGACAAATTGGATTTTCCTTAGGAATTAACCATAGTTTGTGGTGATAGCTCAAAGAATCTAGATCTTATTAGGAATTAGATGTGGCTATAAAAATCTATTTCAAAGTACGGCTGCATTGAAATTGTCATTTAACAGATTTGCAGTATAGACTCTGGAAACTGTATCATGATACAGGCTGTCAAACTAAGGAATATTTACAGCTATAGCTAGGATTTACAATTGGGTGCTGTGATAATCATATATCCTTGTTTACTTCTGTAATTAATGTTGCTATAGAAAATACCCTGGAAACCTTTCATAAGGAAGATTTATTTATGTTGATTGAGACTGTAATCAGATGTCCTCATTCAAACAGTAATTGGAGTGCTTCATTAAAATGTAATTGCAAACAAGGTTTATGTCAATGCTAGGGAATAAATAACGGGGATACATATCTTATTATTAGAGATGATATCTTCTGTAAGCTTTCAGAGTGCTTGCTGCTTTTGTGCTGTGCCATACGTGACAACATAGTTACTCAAAATTTTGGTATCTTGATTAGGAATGAGAGATTTTGTTTTACTGTTTTTATTTTAAACTCTCAGTCTGAGGCCAGGTCTCTTTTTTATTATTATTAGGTTTTTTGCTCTTTTTCTGTTTTTACCTTAAGCTCTATGTCATTGCCATTGCCATACTTCAGCTTAGTTTGTTCTCCTGAAATAGCAGTCCCTTCCAGTAGGAAAGAAATGTAGGGCAGATGGGGATTGCTCATGACAGAGCCTTTTGCTCATTATAAGATTACAAGAATTTGGCTGAACTTCAGCTAAGGTTTTGACCAGATGAGTCCCAGTCCTTGTTCCTCCTCCCAAACTTTCTGCTCCACTCTGAACACATGTAAGGCAGTTAAAAAGAAAAGTTTAAAAGCATTCTGGAAATGGAAATTAAGCACGGTTTCTTTGCTCTTCAGTAAAAGCTAATTACCTTCCAATTAATGAGTAGTAAATTATTGTGTTTTATTCTATAAATAGATTTATGTAAGATAACACAAATAATGGAGTCAGAAGTATAAGTCACTGGGAATGGGTGATCCCATTGATTTCATTGGAACAAGAGACTTAATACTGAAAGCAAATTTCAACCTGAGATACTGGTTCATTACCAGCAAATTGATGGAGCTCTACATTTACTTGCTAGCATAATTTACCAATTGTATGAGATGTAAGCAGGCACAGTGGTAACATTGGCTAATTTTATGCTCAATGTGAAATCTTATAGCTGGTCAGATGGATACCGTAAGAAATAATTAGAGTCATTAGAAATAATGGGCTACAGCTGCAGTAATACATGCTCTATTCTCAGTCCAGAGGTTTCTAAGCAAAATTAAATTAGCTCATGTTACCACACTGCTGCATCATATGCTCCTCACCTCCTGAGAGCAAACTTCTCTTTCCATTTCCACACTGCAAATGAAGTTTGTGCCTAATGCAGAAAAATCTCATGTTGGGAACAAGAACTTCTAAAGCTCGAGGCCATTCCTTGTACTTTACCATTGAATGGCAAGTCTTGTTTGCTCTGGTGCTGAACTCTGATGAGTATTTTCCCCAGGAATTATTCACATCGACCTTTATTATTTTAAGGAAATGATATCAGTTTTATTGGAAGCACATCAGCAGCCCCTAGCTGCTGGTGGTACTGCCCTGACATCTGGTATATCCTTTCCTCCCCCAATTCCAAAATCCATTCATAATAGTAAGGCAAAAGATGGATTATTCCAGAGGGGTTGAGGAAGGGGAGAAGAAGAAACTATAATCCATGCTGCTGGGGTGATTAAATGTGGCTGTTTATGGTGAAGGAAATGAAAACTAGAAGTCTGGGTAAGTAATGATCTTCCCAATGAATTTCACCAGAAACGCAGTGCAGAGCCAAGTGCTGACCTCCTTCAAATTATTCCTGAAGTTTTCAAAACCAAGAAGGAATGGCATCAAAAGTTTTGCTGTCTAGATTGCCCCCAGGAACACAGGATTTCCAGCAGTAGTAGGAGTGGGCTTCACTGTGGGATGCACATATGCCATTACAGCTCTTTAAAATCAGAGTGCTTTGGTGGTAGGTTTGAGTAAAAGGGCTTAGGAGACACATTTAGCACTGTCCATTAAGCATGGTGAGCTGGAGAAAGGCTTCCTTTGCATTCATCGCCTTGCACATGGCTGTGCAGGCTGAGTGTGCTCAGTGGGAGGAACAGTATTTTTAATGAAGGTAAGAGCTTCTGGAGTTTTGGGAACATCAGTTATCTATTTGCCATCCATCTTTGGCTATGGTACTTACCTGACCTCAGTTATTACAGTATGTAACTGCTTCACATCCGCTCATCTATTTACCTTTCCATTCTCCCTGTGGAGCTCAGAAGTGCTATTACCTCTGTTGCAGAACTAAGTACGATTAAGGGTCAGATTTGCTATGGTATTTAGGTACTCAATGGGATTTTCAGAAGTACCCAACACCTGGTGTACTAAGTGGATCTGAGGCTTCTTCAGTAGTTGTGAAAATCCCATTAGTTGCATTCTGTGAAAAATTTTGGCTTGCTTGGCAACCTGGGAGCTACAAGAAAGGTTTCCATGGTCATCACCCAGACAAGAGGCTGTAGGTAGGATAGGAGCAACTTTCTGGCAGTGGCAGGATCATTTTATCTCAGTTGTGAATTCATCAAGTTTGGAAATCGGTGCAACTCTGCATAGCAGAGCAACAGCCTGTTGCCGTTAATTTAAGGTTCCTCTACTTGCATAGCTGTGTCAGAGAGGTCCTCAAGACAGTGGAGCAAAAATAAGCAGCACCTGTGGTCAATAAAAAAGAGCTTATGTGCCAATTGGTGAGATGGAAATTCAAGAGCAGGAGCAAATAATGAAACAATCTATATTCATGCACCTTTGCAGCCTACGGCTGTAAGTACGGGCTTACACCCAGAGATGTGAATCCTGCTGAAAGCTCCAGAGTACCCTACTGAAAAACAAATGTTGATTTTGAACAAATTATCTGTTCATCGCTAAATCATTGTCTTTCATTATTAGTCTTCAAATTGGTTCTGCTTTGGAAGGCAGAATTAGGTTTAAAAGCAGAGTGTCTCTTAAACGCTTGCTTCAAATGAAAGTATTCGGTAAACATTTCTCAAAGCTCCTAGAGCATAAACTCCTCAACTCCTTTCTGGGGCTTTGCATGGATTTTTCAGCTCCTGATTTAAAGACAGATGTCTCAGGGATTCATTCAGGAAACAGAAAATAATCAAATTAAGCCCCTTCCGATCACATACCCCTCTAATGCCAAAGACAATTTTATCAGGACCTTTTTGTCCTTGCTTTCGGTAGCATAAACTGGGACAAATGTCCCATGCAGACAGGAGATACCACTGTCAAACAGGTGTAAGAGAGTGAGAAGAATAAAATTCTGAACTGACAGTACAAATGCAAAACCACACGAGCTGCAAGCACACGGTTCTCATATCTGGAAGAGCTGCCCGTTGCTGTTAATTTAAGGTTCTTTAAAAAAAAAAAAAAAGCTCTGGGCTTCAAAATGATACTTTTAACATTAAAGGGATGGGGTTCAGTTAATTCAGCATGTCAGCAAGATTGCAACTGTCTGAGCCAGTAATTTAGGAGAAAAAGAAGTAGACTTGGTTCAGCTAATGTTAAGAAAGACACGTGGTTCTGCAAAGAGCAGAACCCCAGTGTTGTGTGCTGGTGCCATGTTACACCATGGGCTATCAGGAGGTGCTTGAGAAGGACCTCCATGGTGCAAGAGCTCTGCGGGGATCAGGATATGTATAAAATTACATGAGGCTTCATCAGTGTTTTGAAGATATTGTTCTTGTGCCTGTAGGTTTCCACTGGTTGGAGGATGGAGGACAACTCATGCCCTTTGTTAGATATGAAAAGAGAATAAAACGGGGGGACAAACAAGCACTTCTCGGTGCTTGTTTGCTTATTCAAAGCAGGAATTTAGCTCAGTTTGATATTATGAGGACTTGTGTGCATAAGGGAGGTTCTGGAAGTAGAACGTCCCCTCCTGTTCATTGCAGGGGAGTTAGACTGGATGACCTTTAAGAGTCTCTTTCAACTCAGACGTTTCTAAGATTCTATGATTCCATGATCCCCCAGCATGGGAAGCTATTTGTTAATTCCCTGTTCCTTAGCACTCTCCAGTACAGCACTGGTGTGGGAGTGGGAGACTGCTCTCATAACGGGCAGCAATCGAATGCTGCTGCTGTAACTGAATTCACCTGCACTGTGGTCTCTGATCAGTGTTTATTGATGAAAGCTTATTTCATCTTGGCCAGAAGAGCTACAAGATTAACAGATGAACAAATGTTTTGAAACAGCCAAGGCGTGGAAGAAATTGAAGCCACTGAGATGTCAGAGAGCTGAAGAGTCACCTGGCCATGGTTCTCTGGAATTATTTTATCCTCAGATTAGCTCAGTTGTCCTGGGGATTGGGCATGTCCTCTAGTGAATGCAGCCAGAGTGACTTAAGATCTTCCTGGCCCCAGATCTGCTCCTCCTCTGGAGGATTCTGGAGTAGCAGCAGTGGAACACAACGTGTGCCCACATCCTACAGCCCAGGTCCTGGGGCTGAGTGCACATGGAAGGTCCTCAGTACTGGGGGCTGTGCCACCAAAGGTGAGAGCTGCGAGGGGCAGAAATCCCCATGAAAATGTGGGGCAAGCAGTACGTTTGCCCACCATAATGAAAGCCACCAGAATGCATGTGCCAGAGCACTAGGGCTTTGTGCTCTATTTTTACCAAAAAGGAATTCTGGAAAGGCAGTTATTGCAATTGGAAGGTCAGAGAGGTTCTTATTTGAGGTAACACTATTTAACGTCAATCATTCTTTGCAGGCTTTTTCTCCACCATGCCATCTGCGATTCAATCAGGAAAAAGAAAAAGAAAATGAGTAGCAGCAGCCGCCTTAACCTTTGGTTCCTTGTGCAGGGAACAACCACGGGCTGACACCAGCAGAGGGATCAGAAGAAGGTTTATGTGGGATGTGACTTCCCCCTGGAGAGCAAACAAAAAACAGCTCAGGATGGTTGTGCAGAGGATGGGAACCATGAGGCTGTGCTCACTGTCTGTGCCTCACTTCTTCTCTGAGATTTAGATTGAGTCGAGTCAGCCAGGAAATCATGGATGAGTCTGAGCTCTTAAGAGAAAGATGTTTGAAACCCAGCAGTGTGAAGATACCTGCAAGAGGGAAGGTCATAACTTGGAAAGTGCCACACAGAGCTCTGCCTCTGCTTCACTAAACTGTTGGCTGCAATAAATACAACCAAACTCCCTCAGTCTCTTGTAATGTTGTCTCAGTACCAGCAGGAGTCCATTTAAGAATACAATGACTTGCACAAATGATTGTATACGAGGAGAAGAGAAACAGCTAAAGTACTGCTTCAGTAATGCAATCAAATCCTAAAAGTTGCCCGGGAGAGCTGGGTGGGTGTGTGCATCCTCGTGCTTTGGTTTTGTCACTGTGGTCACCGCCCAAAGCACCCCAAGCAGAGGATCTTTTCTTCAAGTTGTCCTTCTGGCTTCAGCTGGCGAGATCACAGTTGAGATTTGCTGATGGTACAGAAAATTAGTTGTGATGAAGTCAACAAGGAGGAATTGCCAAAGAGGGAGAAATGTTTTTTATTGTTACTTTCAATACAGAAAGTAATGAGACTCTGTTTTATAAAGAAAAGAAGGGACAAGTACAATACAGGACCTATGAATGAATAATCAGACAGAAAGACTGAACCCTGCACTTCCAGATCTTAAAGCATTAACCTCAATTGCCTGAACTAAAAGGTTTGGCTGTGTTAGCCAGAGCTGTAATGGGGTTGTCAGATCTCCCTCACATAACCACAGTTAGGAGGGGTCAGAGCACTGGGAGAGTGCTTCTGTGAGCACTGCAAAGTGAGCACAGCACCAGAGACCTGGAACTTGGGGGACTTCCATCTTTTTCTTTTGTTCATTTTCTTATGTCATTAAACCTTTAAATACTTCACGTTACAGGGCATCAGGAGAATGAATTCGCTCCTGCTTAGCAGTGCTTTGAGGAAGAAAAGTGCTTGTGCTCTCTGTGTAGCTATCCTGCTTTGCTAATATCCCCCGTTAGTATTCATTAGTTACAAATCTGAGCTATTGCATGAGGGAGTTAATCACGGTGGAAGCTTTATTGCACCTCACTTCTCATTCCAGCATTTACAGCTCAGCGAAGCTGATGTGAAATGCTGGCAGATTGGATTTGTAGACTCTTTACCACATTCAGCTGGATATTAGGAAAGATTTCAGCACAGGCTGCCCAGGGAAGTGATGGAGTCACCGTCCCTGGAGGTGTTCAGGAAGAAGGTGGATGTCATATTAAGGGATGTGGGTTAGTGGGCATGGTGGGAGTTGGGTTGGGGTTGGAGTAGGTGATCTTACAGGTTTGTTCCATCCTTTATGATTCTATGGTTGCACGTGGTTTCTTTCTGCTGACTGAACCAGCTGTGAATCTGAACTTCGGGTAGTGCCAGGCTGCATTGCAGTGTGCACTCAGACTGTTCAAGACCACAGCCCAAGGTTACACGCGAATCCTCAGCCCACCAGGCTCAGTAAGACCCTTTTCTCTTGCAGACTGGAGTCACCCACACGCGCACTGGTGATGGAGGCTCCAAAGGGCATCGAGATCAACGCTGAGGCCGGCAGCTTGAAAGCCACGTGCAGGACAGAGCTCAGGCTGGAATCCAAAGATGGAGAGGTAAACAAAGAGCATCAAGCTTTCTGGTAAACACAAACCAAGCTACAGATCTCTGCAGATTTATAGCCTTTCTGTTTACTTAGGACTTGAAAAACAAGTTTTAAGTCACAGAACCATGATTCTATTCTAAAAGCACTGGTGAAGCCTTCCTAGCAGAGGTTGTGCTAGCAGTGATGGAACATATCATATGCAAACAAGGCTCACTCTGTGGAGAAGGCTAATTCATTATTTTTAAAGTGCTCGGATAATAGCATCTGTGGTTCAGGCAAATTTATGCAGCAGTAAAGTACACAGAGCTCCTAAATTCTTTGTTTCCTTGTCACTTTAAAGCAGGATTTACGTGGCCAACATAATTAAATCTTTTATCATACATATTTTCTATGAGAAGAGCTTAATTCACCCGTATTGATCCGAAAAGCTTTTATAGCTGATGTTTTCATTTTGGAAAGAATGTGAACATTAGGAGACACAGGGGTGTTGCAGTGGGAAAACTTCTAAAGGGAAAGAGAGAATAACTAAAGCTGATAAGAGAACAGAAGTAAAAGAGGTGTTGAGTTAAACCTCTTCTGGTGTCTCAGGAGAGCGTGCACACCCGTTCTCATCCCCTCCTTCTGCCACAGCTGTGGAAGACACTGAAGGATGTGGATGATGGGAACCCAAGGAGAGCCTCACTGGAGGCTTCCCATAGGATGTGAGATCTGGTACGGCCTGCTGTTTTCCTATCTAAGTGTCCTCAGTGATTCACAGATTGAGATTCTTATTGCGATTTCTGTTATTTCTAAACATTTGCATTTTAAGATACTCCAGATCCCCCTGGCAAGGAGTTTAAAACAAAACAGAATGAAACAAAAATAGCAATAAAACTCTTAACTAATATACTGCAATTGAAATTCAAAGCATTTCATGACTGCAAGCAGTTGCCTTCATGTTTTTTAATGCTAATTTTGCTCTTTCAGGCAATTAGATGGCTGGATACTAAAACAGAAGTGATCTTTACTGTAATCACAAGAAAAGTGTCAGTTGTCCTGTAATATTCTGGGCTTTAGGTTATAGAATCCTACAATCATTTGAGTTGGAAAGAGCCCTTAAAGTCCATCTGGTCCAACTCCCCTGCAATGAACTGGGGCACCCACAGCTCCATCAGGTTATCTTAGCGTGCACTACTCAGTCATGTTAGAAAATTTCCCTTTATGTTCAGTTTTACAAGAAGAAATTTATATCTGTTATGGCATTTAAGAAATTTTTAATATACATAATAATAATACACATAAAGGTGTTACACGTACACATAAAGCACACATAAAAATGAGTGCTGTGAGTCTTCAAACATGACTGGAAATGAGAGCAGAGTGCCAGAAGTCCCAGCAGAGGAGAGGAGCCGTCATTGCATGGAGGTGATCCAAACGTGCTGCCCACCAAGCAATGAGGGCACTGCCATCACACTGCTGGGTGCTGCAGGACACACGCTGGTGTCCCAGGAAGTAATAAGCCAAGAAAACGTAAATAAACAGAAAAAGAGTGGAGGTCTCGTGGTAAACGCACAGACATGGATGTCAGCCTTTCCCCAGCTTCACACGCTTGGCTGCCCAGTTTTTGTAGCAGCTCAGTTGTCCAGAGGAGCCTCCTTAAATGCAAGATCAAAAATAACAGCTCTTCACTAATCCTCTCTCTTTTTTTTCTTTCTCCCCTCCTCCGACTTCAGATAACATTGAATTCTGCAAAAATCAAACTACCTAACTTGCCTCAAGGATCTTCCTCTTCTGCAGGGTCCAGGCAAAAAATCTACGAGCTCTGTGTGTGCCCCAATGGGAGGTTATTTCTGTCTCAGGCAGGCACTAGCTCCACCTGCCAGATAAATACAAGCGTCTGCCTTTGAGAGACAATTTGCAGTGGGGCATCGCAGGCAGCACAAAAGCCAATTCTGGTCTCCTAGGTTGCAGCTGCCAACTATTTTTACTAGAACACAGAAAGCCTATCAAAGACTTTTTTTGTGTGCGCGCGCGTGTGTGTGAATATATATATAAAATATATATATATATATAATTATATATATCCTCTGTGTAAAATGATGTTTCAGTACAAGGAATCCCAGGGTGACCCTGTTACATTTGTGTAGCATTTCTCTTTCCCACACCAAAATTTACTGGTACAGTCTACTGAATTGGGCTTGATGCTCCTCTGATCTTTCTGTAATAGTACAGTCTAATGATCACCCCTTGTTTTTGACCATGTTCTAAGAGTAATGGGATTGTTGACCCTGGAACCAACGTAGACCCACCAACATACTAAAGGGAGAGTAGCGTCTCTGATTATTTTTGCACCGTTATATCAGTGGCATGAGGAAAACAAAACAGCCAGATGTGCTGTACTGGTTGCCTAGAGTGATCCAAGACACTTGGGGTTAAACTGCACTCTTTAATTTTCACCTGAAGCATGGCTCCATGTTGGGAGAGATGGGTTGCACTTTGCCAATAGAGAAGTTGTAATCTTCTTGCTGAATTACTTTCTGAAGGACTTTGATTCTTGCCTGTACCTGCAATGAATGCCTTGTGCTATTCAGAGTTCAGACTTCAGCTCTAACCCCAACCTAAAGTCATCTCTGTGCTAACAAAATTAGCATTGTATTTGTTCTTGATAGGAAAAAAAGTTATGAAAATTGGACTAGAAGAGAAAAATTTTGAATCACTTTAGTTAACAGGTGTCCTGGATTACCCTACACAACCTCTATTACCACCTTTAATTTTGAAGTGATCTAACATACCTGAGAAGGTGTAAGATTTGGAACTTACCCACCAGTACCTATTGAAACAAAGAAAATCACCTAAACTCATAGAAACACAGAAATTCATCTGAATTTGACATATAATATCTGTGCTATGTTAGAATTTTTGTCCTCTTTCTGTTCAGGACATGCAGTCCAAGATCACATACATTTTGTGGAGGTTGCAAATGTCAGAGACGCTGACAATGAAATAGGTATTTTTTTAAGACTCTAGAAAGATTTTGACAAATTCAGATTACTGGAAAGTGAAGGCTTTGGATGCTGGTTCCTCTAGAATTCCAGCCCCAAAATCTCTGTGGTCAAATCTCCTCACGGGAACGTTTTTCATACTGAAGTCTAGGAGTTACTTGCAGGTAGGATAAACCATAAATCTGATCTGGTGACATTATTTTCAGTGATTAACTTTTGAGGAAAAAAAACTGAAACGAGCCCAGATCTTTTAATTTCGACCCATAACTGCATCCACATGCGTGTAAAAATTGTTTAAAAAACAATGCACTAATTAGTGCAAAAGGGTTCAAGTCACAGTAAATCTCATGAGGACAGCAAGGTTTCTATACCACTGAGATGCTACTGAAAATATTGCCTCATGTGCAAACATGGCAGATCTGTGCCCATCCCTAGCGGTATCTGAGAAAGCTGGTATTCTTTAAGCAATTTTCAAGATACAATGTCACTGACATTAATTTGTAGAAATAATTTAGCCCTTTCCTTTGGAACATATTTCCACATGCTTTCATGTGGTCTGAAAAGTACCAGGGTTTGATGTTCTTAAATCATCGATTCTGGCCTGATCTTAAACTGGCTGGACTCAATGGGAAGATATCCATGGCGTTTTGATTGGATGTTGCTTCCCAACAAAGCAACATTCACAAAAATTTATTTCTGAAAGAGGATTGAGTTATCTACATATATTTTTCTGATGCTTTCAGATTAATTAACAAATTCAAATTATTTGTTAATGAATTATTCCTGTAATTATTATCTTGAGTCAATGTTCGAATGCAAAGGGTCACCCAGGATAACAATTGTATTGGGACACAGGACTATACCATCTCTGTTCAAAGAGGGGAATTGTGCCTATGCCTTAAGTCAATGCACTCAGCAAGGAGAAGCACATCATATTTATCTTGTTATAAAAACTAGTTTATTTGGGGGGAGGGACAGGAGGGTGTCTTGGGAAATGGTTGTGCAACTTAAAACAGATATTAATGAAATGTATTAAGACTGTAGGGGCACTAAGAGTGATAACTGTTGTTGGTTTTTTTACCACGTTAAATATAGCAAAATACTGTGTATGTTACCTCTGGGATCACAAGTGAAATCCCATTCATAGTCCTACATTTTCTATAGATTTTTTCCCCGTTTTGTTTAATACTGATCACAAACATCGTATCAAGCATGGCCCAATTCATAAACAAATCCCATGTTTGCAAGCACATGAGTGGTTGTGAAGATGCATGCTGCAGGAGGTTAAATAAGAAAATATTTATAAACAGAAAATAAGTTGGGTTAACTTTCCCTACCCTGAAGGTATCAGTGCCAGTTGGTAGCATGGGGCTGAGCACAAGGAGTGGCCCAGTGGGGATACTGTGTCCCAATCCCTTACTCTGATCCCCAGTGCCTGGTGGTCAGTCCTCATCTCAAACACCCTTGGGCTGCTCTGCAGCAATTTCACTTTGACCTGATGGTCTTTTCCACTGGGATCTTGGATAAGATGAGCATCCTCATAACTTGTAAAGACCATGAGATTGCTTAAGAACATTAATTTTGATATGAATGTCTGTGGGGGAGCTGTTAGAGAACAGCCTTACACCTCTGTGCTGCTACTGTTTTCTGCAGAAAGTGAACAGTGGGTACCTTAATTATGCCTAGGTAAAGGAGTTCAATATATTCTACAATTTTGTCTCTGTTTTTAAAAGTGTAAAATGATTTTCTGTGTGCATAGAGACTGAACCCATGCAGAGACTTGAAAACCATTTGACCCTCACTTCAGTTTTAAGACTGCAGTTCAGATGATGCTGCTTGCTCTTGAGTTGGCTATGTGAGTAATCCTCTGCTGTTCAGTGAGTGGCAAACCAGGGTAAGCAGGATTGCATCTATGAGAATCGAGGGGAAAAATTGCATTTTTGTTTAAAAAGCAGCGTGCAGACACATCCAGCCACCTCACAGTTCATAGTTTGTTGTCTGGGGACAGTTGTAGTGTGACTAACTCGTCTGCTGCGAGAGGCAGATGATGAAGGTTTGGTTTTTGTCCTGCCTTGTCCAGAAACCACTCATAATTGCTTTACCTTGTATGGGTTGGTTTTACCTGAGTGCAAACCAAGTCAGAACATCCCTGGCTGGAATTTTGTACGTACACTCTACCTGTTGTTGATAAATGCCAAAAACAAGGAAGGGTTTGTGTATTTCTTTATGAATTGGGCCTGCAATTTAGTTCAATTGAGCATTTGCTATGAGGGGAGATGGCATTTATCTCAAATCAGAGTTTAGTTTTACCTCTCAACACTAAGGCAAGGCTGGGGTGGGTGGTGAATTTGTTCATGCTGAGCCCAATGGAAGAGATGCCAATGACTTCGTGGCCTGATAGGGCAGGAGCCTGATGGGTGAGAATTCAGGGCACTGATACCAGAGGAAACAGTGCCAGCAGCTGCGGTGGCTGTGGAGCTGAACTCTGACTGCACCGTGTGGGATCCTGCATTGCAGCTTTGTGCATTGCAAACACTGAAATGCTGTTCAAGAGACTGCGATACTCGTGTCAATGTCCCTGAGGCAACCAGATAAAGATAAATGCTTTTATGTGTTGTGCTCTTAACTTTACAGGGTTTTGGGACCTTGTTCAATTTGCTTTCAATGCCACACTTCAGTACTGACTGTCAGTGTTGAGCTGTACACCAGGACCTTATGCATATGTCATGTATGACCCTTCTGCTGTAATGAGTTGGGAGGGCAGGCGTAAAGTAAAAAGATTTTGCCATTAGCAAAAGCAGAGATCCTAATACTGATGGTACAACCACATGTGGTCTCCACGTACCTTTGTTTTGGTTGACTTCTAAACTTTTTTGAAGTGTATTACCTGGTAGTCAGTGAAATGGGTGGCTTTAGAGTACAAAGATGTGTTAAAATGAAAGGAAGTCATTGAAAAGGGGAGGCCAGTAACTGTGAAAATAGGTGTGTGACCTCTGTAGGTATACATGTTTAGAAAACAAAGTGATTTCTATTTGTTTCTCTCAGTCACATGCTGTCAAACACCTGCATTTTAAGAGGTTTTTTTTTTTTTTTTCCTCATTCAATCACAAGTATCACAATGCACAAAGAAAAAAGCTTAAGGCATTCACCTAGCAGTCCCACCTGCAGTACAGCAAAACAATATCTGAATCAAGAAAACCCTCCCTAGAAATTACTTGAAGGTTGAGAAGAGATTCCTATGGAAACCTGTGAATAACCCAGTCAGTTTGCATCATGCCTAGTTTGCAATGACAGGTGGTCTTATAAGTGATTAACTTTTGTCGTCATAGCATACATGCACACACACATACCTACGTGGCTAGCTGCACTTGTTTACAACAAAAGACATTTTTCTTTATATTTGCAGTTATGGCTTTAAGTTTCACATTGCAAAAGACAATGAGAAAAGACCAAAGATTACAGAAATCAATCCTTTCTCTGGTTGCCCTCACACCTGAAATGCATTAACTTTAATGGTGCTTTTTGGAAGCGGGCAGAAAAACACAGGTTTATCACATAGATGCATGTGAGAGCATACAGCAGTAGGAAGCCTTTAATTTTCTTCATGGAGAGGAATGGAAATAACCTGGAATTCTTTAGGTGTGTACAGAAGGTAAGGTTCCTGGAAAGAGAAACATGAGGAAATAACCGAAACATTAAGAGAGATCGTCCTGGGCTGAAGGTATAATTCAACTGAGGAAATGTTGGTTGCTGGCTGTGCACACGAGCATCACCAGATGAGGGATGCTGGTAGGACACACACACACAATAGTAGGATGCTCCCATGAAACCATCCAGGTCTTTAGTCCTTGGAATTCACAGTCACCCTGCTCAGTGAAGAAATGTGCTGTGCTGAAGTGATTTCATTATAAAGTGCATGCCATAAAAACAAGAAAATCTGGGGCTGTTCTGTTTGGCTGATGGTTTTTGTTGTCTTTCTTTGTTGTTGTTTTTTTTAATGTCTGACATTTTAAATTTGCAAATGTCATCATCCAGAACTCACCTGAGCAAATGCAGGGAGCACTCCTGTCAAGCTCTGGCAATCAGGAATTGGTGCTCCTCAAACAAACACAGCAGCGCCTTCATTCTCATTGCCCTTCTTGTTGAGGAATGCAGTCACTGTAACATTTCCATTTTCCCCATTCTAAGCTTTTTCATCAGCTCTGAAATAGCTGTGTAATATTTCAGTTACAATATTTCTGCATTGGGGTGGCCTGCAGCCCCCAGTGCCACCTCACACCTCCAAAGACCCAAATCAGCGAGCAGCAAGCACAGGGCAGCAGCACTAAGGTGGAATTTAGGCCTGTTAGGTAAATTCTGCACAACAGCTGCAGTGTTTTCACAGCTGATGCAGCCAAGTCTACAGCTGCAGTTGGAGCAGAGCTGAACACTGATGTGGCTCTGATGAGATTATTCAGAAGGAGTGGAGTGCATTATGGAAGGCAGACGGGAGGGAGAGGGAAGAAATGGCGAGAGACATCACCTTAATCATGCTAATGCAGCAAACTTCTTTGTCTGTTTACACTGTTATACATTAAATTAATAACGTCCATTTCACTAAATATGGTAGCAATTATGTTTGATCTTCCCTGGTGCACAGTGGAATTACTGTCAATGGAAGCACTTACAGCTTGGGCTGCTTGAGATGGCTAAGGTGTTGTTTCCATCCACAATAACCACAATGGCTTGGGGCTCGGATGGAAATTATAGTGAGTAGCTCGTGTTTAGAAAGCTTTTGAATTTACTGTGCTTGAGGAGCACACGGTTATGCACAGAGAGCCCCAAGGCTTTATCATTTAAAACTCTCTTGTCCTGCCACCTGAATTGCATCGTGCCCACGTGTAAAGGGACGCACTTTCTTTATACAGGAAAAGATGGATATTTAAAGCTGCAGGATTTATATCCTGAGCAAAGAAGAAAGTATAATCATAGTGAATTGCTGAGATTTCCCATCCAAGTCACATTAAATCAGAGATGCAAGTAAGTAAGTCCCTTAACTTGCTGATTTGCTAAAGGTGTTAATTTCTGCAGGAAAGTCAGCCCTGGTGTCATGTCCAGGAAAAGCCTCACCTCGCTGCAGCTCATTGCCATGCCACAGCTGGGGTTTGGGGTTGGGTGAGTGGCAATGGGCTTCCTGCTCAGGGGGAAATCAGATTTCCTTTGAGGCCACTCATCTCCATGGACAGGGTGAGTGTTTGTTTGGTTTAACCAGTGTTAAAAAGTAGGAAGGATGTCTCAGTAGAAGGATGGAGCAATACACAGTTGTGTATATCTCTCATTCAGTTGGCCTGAGCTTTCTGCCAGTAAATGTCTGAAAGACATTTGTGCAAAACCCTTAGGTTTATTTTTCTCTGTGTTCCCAAATGCTTGGAGTAACAATGTGTGACCTTAGTAAAAAGGTCTTTGTTTTCTAAGATTAAAAAGGACACTGCCAACCTTTCACCACGTCCATCCCAAATGGAACCTCACTCTTTCTAACAGCTCTACCATGGGCAGGAACAGGCCCACTGCAAAGTACAGCTCGTGTGCATCTCTGCATGGAGCAAGAATTTTAAGTTGCATCATACTCTCATGTTATCCCATTAGAAAGGCTTAACTGCTGATAGGAGATAAAGCTTCCTGAAGCCTCATACAGCTCAATGCATCATCCCTTTCTGAAGCAACACAGCTTCTTTTTTCTTTCAAAGATTTCTTCTGAGTCCTTGAAACATCATCAGGCAGGCTCGCGCTGTGGAGCAGTAGAATAATTAATTGTGGGTGGCTCTATTTCTATTGAAGGCTGGATTATAATTGAAAGAATGTTGCTGTTATTTCTCCCACTCTGAGCTGCAAGCACTACACACACCCCAGCACTCTGACTGCATTCCTCCCAGGGTTGTTCCATGGGTACACGGAACATGAGCCTACTGCTTTGGGCCTCACCTGGGTCCTCCTGGCCTCGTGCACTGTCAGTGCTGTTCTTGATGCACCAGATAACAAAACACAGCAGCAGCGCTAATGATTTTATAGGTGATGTGTGGCTGCAGTCAGGGCAGTGGTTATTGGTTGCTGCACTAGGAATTCTTTCCTCACTCCAATGGCAGCAGCTGCAGCGAGGCCGGGTGGGCACTGGAGCTCTGCTGTTCCCATGAACTGGGTTGGGGCTGCACTGTCTGCAGGGATTTCCTTTCTGGGGGTTTTCAGAGTTAGAAGTAACAAAGCCTGACCTTGCAGAGCCTCTTAGAAAGCAGAACTGAGCACTCATCACACCTTACGTTTGTGGAAGAAGGGCTCCACGATAGCATTCCCACCCAGATTTCTCCCTAGATCAGAGCTATTGCTGAGCCATGAGCCAGAACTTGTTCTGGATCTGCACTGTGCAGTGCTTTGGGTGCAGGGAAGGGGTTGACCTGCTGGATCTGACTCAGATCCATTCTATTTCATTTTATTTTTTGCCTGCTCCTTATTTTACTTAGTTTCTTTGTTCACGAACACCAGTAGAGTTGTTGATGTTAACCCAACAAATGCTCCACATAATTAAACCAAACAGCAAAACAACATTCAGTGCTGAAGCAAAACTCCATGCAACCACAGCAGCAGCATAAAGGCACGACCCATGTGATAATGCCAGTTCTCATCTGTGATGGTTAAATACCTTGTCTGACCTCTACTCTGATAACCACCAATGATCTTGATATTGTAAACAGGACAAACAAATTCTAAAGTCTTATCACATTCTCATTAGGAAATTCAGATTGGTTTGGCTTTTTTCTTTTTAATTTATGTATGTGTGTGGTTGTGTGGGAAAATATAAAGCTTTTTTGTATCAAATAACATCAATCCTTGCACACTCTATGCAAAATTTTGTAAGCATTGCAATAATGCTATGAATTACACAAGGAACTATTTTAACTTTATTACACTTTCTGTATAAAAAAAAATTTGTATTTAAATGATTTCAACTGCAATCTTGTAAAATATATTAATAAAATAATGATTGTTAAGAAGGAAAGAGCTGTTGAGTATTTTTGTTTGCTTGAGCATGACAAATATGAGTTAGACCTCAGACATTTGTATGTCTGTAGGATATGTCTGTATGTGTCTACATATATCCATAGGCCTTAAGTTGCATCAGGGAAGGCTCATTTTGGATATTACTAGGAAAAATTTCTTCTCTGAAAGAAGAAATGCATTGGAACAGGTTGCAAAGGGAAGTGCTGGAGTTACCATCCTTGGAGGTTTTCAGGAAAATGGTTGATGTGATATGGAGACATAGCTGAGTGGGCATGGTGGGAGTGTGTTGGTGGTTGGACTTGGTGATCTTAGTCTGTGATGTGCCAGGCTGGGTCACACCAGTCATCTGTCTCACAGCCTCAAGTCCCTGGATGCATTCATTCCAAAAAAATGCTTTAGAGGTAGAAATTATAGGGAAAGTTGAGTTACAATCTTGGGTAGTAGACAGGCGCATATACCCAGGATCAAGCCCTGCCTACACACAGTGTGAGGAGCATAAGCTCAAGTCTGTCTGCAAAAGAATAAAAAAAAACCCAAAACCCACAGCACTGTGGACCAATGTGCTGCTTTAACGATCCATCAGTTTTATTTTAATTGGATAACTAATCAGATACTCATGGGAGATTCTGCACTTGCCATGCAATCACTTGTGAGCACATTTTGCAGGAGCTGGGTTTTAAATACGAAGTTGTTCAGCCTGGATTTTGTCGGTAAATGAGAGCATTGATTGGGGCTCATTAGCTGAACAAATAGCAAGAATTCAGTCCAGCTGAAAAGATGTGCATGCCTTCCAAGTGCAAGGAGTACGAGCCTGGTTATCACAGCTGAGACATTGCCAGGGTCCAGGCTGTAGGGCTCTGTGTTCACCATTTTGTAGGAGCCAATTTTTACCAGGTTGCAAATGAGTTCACTCTGGAATGTTTGGTGGACATGCACAGCCCTTCTCTTGCTCTGCGGGTTTTGGACTGTTTGCAGTTTATAAGAACAACAACAACAAAAAACCTCACAAACATCTTTCAGCTGAATTTCAGCTGCCATTCTTGGCCCGAGTTTGCAATGTCTGACAAACTGACAGCAAAGTAATTCAGAAGTTAACCCCATTTAAGCACCACACTGCCAGAGACCTCCCAGCAGCAGCAGGTGATGCAGCGCTGTGCCAGGGCAGGCAGTGGTTGCATCCTTCCTTGGGATCAGCAAACTCTCCTCAGCTGTTGGTAAACGTGCTGTGATTTAAGCAGGAACTACTTAAGGAATTCAGCTTAAATTTTGCAACTTAAGGAGCAGCAAAATCCACTCCCTCGATAATTGTCAAAATGCAACTTTTTCCCAGATTTTTTGCCATTCAGTTTTTAAGAAGTATTTCCCCATTCTTCCTTTCTGTCCTTCTGTCCTATAAGAAATTCATTGTTTCTTTCTTTTTTTTTTTTTCTCCTCAGTAGCAGAAAAGATGTATAAAAGCAGAAAAGAATAATTGAGACCAAATTAATCCATTCTATCCTCTGTAAAATGGTAACAACATCAATTTTAACATTTTATGTGCAGCTGAGTTTTTGTATTTCCCATCTCAGACCATCCGGTGCAGCCAAGTTGCTGCTGCTGAAGTTCAGTTATTAAATCAGGGTGATTATTTTTATTTTTATGAACAGAAACCAGCAATGAGAAGTACTTATTTTAACAGGTTTTCTCCAGTGCTGTGACCTTGATTCTTCCATCTTTAAACTGAACAGAAAAAATCCTCTTGAATTTAGTGATGAAGGATCAGACCTAAATAGCTCCAGTGCCAAATGTATCCCACAGGAAAATTATATGGCCTCATTTAATAGAGAAAAAGCAAGAAGTGTGGCCGACAGCTCAACCCTGGCTTTCTTCTGCAGTCAATCTATAGTCAGAAGCAGTGGAGACAGTCTTTAAATATTTGATTCACGCTATCAGGCAACTGTAATAAACATTACTGATATGATCTGCACTTTTTAATGTCGGGGTGTGTGAATAGCCTCTCACATACTCCAGAACACCATACAACCAAGCCTGTGTAACACCAGCTGGGCTGTTTTTCCCTTCACACCTACGGGGACATTTTTCCCACCACTTTTGTGCTGCAGTTGCAGCCTCAAAAGAAACATCACAATGCAGGCAGCAGCCACACCGCTGCCTCTTTGCTGAGGAATGCATGGACCCCCTGCTTGGCACTGTTCAGTGGCTGTACAGAGGGTGGGGAAAGCACAAAACAGCATTTAAGTCTCTCAGATAACCTCATTTGGCTCCATTTGCTACTGCTGCTGGGGCTGGACTTTTCTGGGGGCTGCTGTTTCCTCCACACCCTCCTCAGCAGCCCAGTGCCCATGCCTGGCTGTAACCACAGGTATTGTCCATGACAGCATAGAATCATAGAAGCATTTTGAGTTGGAAGGGATCTTTAGTGGCCATCTAGGCCAACCCCCCTGCAGTGAACCAGGACATCCACAGCTCCATCAGGTGCTCAGAACCCTGCCCAGCCTGACCTTGAATGTTTCCTAGGATGGGGCACCAACCACCTTTCTGGGCAAGCAACCTGTGCCAGCGTAAGCCCTGAGTAGACAGACAGACCTCAGTGCTGCTTTCAAACAATAAATTTGCTTTGCTTTCCTAGACTCTTCCTACAAGCAGCTGAATGCTCCAAGTCAGCCATAGGATGCTCTGCTTAAGTGAAGTGGGCTCTGACATGTTGAACATGGATGGCTCTTAGATCTGCTTTGCCAGACTGGGGACATCTAATGAAATTTAATAAAAGGCAAGAAACTGTATATGCACATGTCAAAAAATGATGCTCCATCTGGGATGCAGCTGAGAAAATGTGGAGTGCTGCAGAGCAGGGCACCTAGAGCAAGAAGTTTCCTGGGAGGAGCAAGGTAAGGCTGTGACACCACAGTGTCCCACATGACATATGTACATGGGCTCCAGTGCTCTGATGGGGAAAAAATGAGGCCCCAGGGCTGTAATAAGCAGTGTTAGAGCTGGCATTGGCCCTTGAAATGAGTGCTTTAATTTTAACGTGCCCCTTCCCCAAACACAACCCAGCACAGTGTGCCATCACAGCAGCAGCTGATGGTTAAACGCAGGGTGAGAGCCTGAAAAACTTTTCATTACTTTCCAGCATCAGCAGGCCTAGCAATAGAAAGTGCCTGCTTTGGAAGGGTGTGTGCATAACTCATGCTTGCATGGGGTTGGGGAAGCCCATTTCAGACTGATACGTTTTTCTGTCAGTTCTAGCACCTTCCACAAGCATTTGGGTATTTCAATAAACCCCAATCTCAAAAGATTATTTTCTTTCCAACATAACCGCTCTGAACCATAATAACCAAATTTGAAAATGACTGTAATCTGCTATACAGAAGCTATCAGAAAAACAGTGATAGTGAAACCTTAAGTTCTGAATGCTGTTCGAGCTCTGCACACACGTACACTCACACACACAATGAACAAAGAGAAAAGAATGGAGAGAAGCCTGCTGCTTCCAAGAAAACCCACAGCCCACCACCCACACAATGAACTTTGAAGCACAGAATGCAGCATGCCATGAATTATTTATAAACTCATTTGCAATGAACAGTTTAGCAGGCAAAGGAAACAGGAACGGGTGGTGCAGCCCTGCCCAGGGCAATGGTGTGATGGGAGCACTGTGTGTTCAGATGTTGCACAGTGCAGGTGATGAGTTGCACACTAAGAAGTTTAAGACAAAAACCTCAATTCCTAGCAAACTGCATCCTGAAGTACTAATACCTCTCACCCCACTGCACTGTCACGCTCAGTGCCAGGTGCCAGCTCTCTTTGGTTGAAGCCCTCTCTGTGCTCTCCAGGCTTCCCCTTTTGGAGAATCCAAATCACTAGGGGAGGAGCTTTGCTGTGGCAGAGAGGAAAGCCTTGCTCCAAGGATGGGTTAATGAGCCTTGGAATTCTCTGCTGCTGCCCTCAGAAGAATATTGTCATCCCTACTTTACATGAGGACTGCAAGGAGGACTTTAAGATAAGCATAAAAAGGTGCAGGAATGCAGACGGCGGGCATAAGCAAAGGCATTCAATAAGTTACAATGAATTATTTGCAATTAGAAAACACTTATAAGCTGCTAAATTCCATTAACATTGCATGGCTCATATAAAATGACCCCTAATTGCATATTAAAGAAGGACCTGTCTTCACATGTTTTCATCTCACTGTATCAAAAACAATTAGGTGAGGAGCACATTGCCCACACCAGCCCATCATGTAGCAGGCAGCAGGCTGACAGCTGCAATGCAGTCTTTCCTTGCTGTACGAAGGACTAAAAAGAGATCAGAAATGTCAAATCCACCTCCTGTCATCCCAAATAAATGGATAATTAGCAATCACAGAGTCCATCTCACCCAAGAAGTCCCATACCACCCCCTAGACCACTTCCAGCCAACCACAGGAGCACAGGTAGGTGGGCACCTATACTGAACCAAATAGGTAAAAGCCAACATAGCAATGCCTGGAGTACAAATCCAGAAACACTGTGGTATATCCAGATGGAATTGGTCTTTGCCTGCATGATTAGGGCCGAATGTGGACTAGAACATGCTCCCTACAGGATTTGTCCACAGAGTGACCCTCAGACTGCCCCAGCCATTTGGGTCTGTTCTATGTTGAGATGGTCATAGGTGATGCTCTTGTAAAATACGTGGTTGTTAGCAATTGGAAAAGTGGCCAATTCTAAGTGATACTTGCTGAAAAGCAAAATTCATCAGGCAGTGATTTCTCATCTTGGATTTTTCTCTGCTCTTCAAAATTTCTCACTGTTGGAATCCAGCACTTGTGCGAAAAATTGAACACGGCTGCAGTGCTCTAGTGGTAACTGCCCTGGCCTTCCTCATTCACTACATTTCTTACACTAAGTACATAGAAAATCTGAAATGGCATGGGAAATTCAGCCATCTCCCACCAAAACAGTAGAAAGTCCTTGCTGGGCAGAGAACAGGTGAATGCCTTCCAAGCATCATCTCTACCCGTGACCTGCTCCTCAATGCTGATTAATGAGAACTGGGAGCTACAATGAGTAAGACAGCAAGGCAACTAACAGACATTAAGGGCTTGTTGGGACAGGGAAAAGGCCTGCCTGCATTAGATTACTAACAACTTGCTTTAACACACATTTTCTAGGGAACATTATTTCAATTTAAGCCTTAGGATGCTGGCGACCTGAGCAAAAATCCCTTCAAAGAGGAAGGGCAAGCAGCAAGATAGCTGAAAGAATTAGTGATGAAATCATATTTCTTGAGCCAAAAGTGCCAAGGCTGGGCTGTGCTGGGAGCACTCAGGTTTTAAAGCGTGACATTTGCTTCTGAAGTCTCCACCGGAGGCTGAGAGCAGCTCCTGCAGGAACAGGATGGGTTTTCTGTTCCTTGGCAGGAGATGGATTTGGAGAGGGATTTGTGATATGCTGCACAGAGAGGACTTTCCAGAGGAATTAAAGCTTTTTCTATTCTGGCTTTGGAGCTGCTGTTCAGGACTTCACCTAGCATTCAGATAGGAGATTGTTGTGCCTGGAGTGAGGGCTTAAAAGCTTCAAAAGAAAAAGAAGGGCGGTTCAATCATGAAGTTATTTAAAAACCCAAAGACAAGGTATGCTGAAGGAACAGTGGAAGCCTATGAAAGTCAGAGGTGAGGCTGGAAAAAGCCTTTTCTTCCACTTAGATACAAGACCACACTAAGGCAGTTCAATTATTGGTTGGGGAAAGGCTGCAGAAATCATAAAGGAGGTGCTGGCAGTTCACTGTTGGAACATGAGCTCTGCCAATGGCATCATTTGGATGTCTAAAGCCCTTGGCTCTAATTGTAATGGGGCCATGCTTGAATAAACACTGCTAGGATTACAGTCACTGTGGAAAATGGGATGGACAAAGTCCCAGTCTTCCAGGAGAGAAAGCTGGCACTGAAAGAACCTGATGTGGTGACTCATCTCCCTCAAGATGAGAAGGCTGATTACGTTCAAGGAGAGGGGCTAAAGCAGATTGAAACATCCCTTATGTGCAGATGCTCCATGTAAAGCTAACTATGCCACCTGAGCTCACAGCCACTTTGGCAGCTGGTCCCACAGAGGTGGGGAGCTGGAGAACCAAGTCTCCTGGGGACCAGGAACAGTTCCTCCTCATGCAAGGAGATGCAGATTCAGTCAAATTCCAGGCTACAAACTTGACTAGAAATTTTGGAAATGTCAATTTGAAAATCCATATATTGGATTCTGGAGACATCAGGTCCAATTCCTCAGAGATGCAAGAAGCTGACCAGCAAAACGGTAAAGAAAACAAGTAACATGAATTTAATGACCACTAAGAACACCAAAGTCCAACCCTAACCCACCCCACCATGCCCACTGACTATAACCCTCAGTGTCACATCTCCATGGTTCTGGAACACGTCCAGGAACAGTGACTACACTTCCTTCATGGGCAGCCTGTGTCAATGCATCACTATTCTTTCGGAGAATAAATTGTTCCTAATATCCAGACTGAAACTTAGGTATCCAACTTAGCTCCAGTCCAAGAATTTAGAGTTACTAGAGTTAATTTAAATTTTAATCTTTATTTAAATTTAAATCTTTAATTTAAAAAGAATTAACACTTGATGCATCGTTAACAGGACAAAAGAGTTGAGCTTCTCTTTTCAGGACCATGAAACGACTCAGCTGGCTGTGCTGATACCTCTTGCTCTGTTTATCGAAGTATCCTTTAGCTGGCAAGGGCTTGGAGGAGTTTCCTTTCGGGGAAAGCATTAGTATTCAGCAAAGTGCTGTTACTTCTGGCTAATAGATGCAACATGGAACTTGGGCCAAGTCTGTGAATTTTCAGTTCTGTGATAAAATTACACAATGCAAACTATTTGAGGAAGATTGACTTTGAGACTGTTGCACGAGGCCAGGGTGCTTAGAACAATTCCACTTAGTACTTCTGTCTGCAGCTCTCTTCTGGGATTTCTTAAAAAATATTCTCTAATACATAATAAAATAGCACAAAGAAGATTCAGATATCCCAAACACAGAATCCCTCCCAAGTTCTACTCAAGTATGATGCTAAGAGAAATGCACGCTTAGAGCCATTTTGCAGAGGTGAGTGCAGCCCCCTTCTGTTTGCAACACACCTGAGCATCATGTGATGCAGAATCTGTTAAAACGTTCAGAAAAAAATCACAGAAGTTGAGGAAGAGAAGAAATGAAGCAAAGCCCACGTGGCAAGTAGCCTGTAGCAGTTATCTTTTGCTGCAGTCTTGTATCGAACGAGCTTTGAGATCTTTATGAAGAGACAATCTCTTTTCTACTATGTCTAATTCTATGGCTTTTATAGTGGTGTCCTGAAGGAAAAGTCCTGTTGGAACTTGTTCTGAAATGTGATAACTGACCAGGAGAAAAGAAACCTACATTTACCCAGAACAATTATAAAAAGCAGAAATCCTGATAACGCAGATGCTCACCTTCACCTGTAAGAAGGAGAGCTGACAGACCATATAATTTTAGTTGTCAGCTGAAACCATCAGGCAGTGACTTTAAGCCTATTCCCTACAAAAATAAAAATAAAAAGCATAATTGCTCTCATAAACTTTGATTTCAAAAAATTCAAGCATGCATCTTTTATGTATAGGTCAACGCTTCCATTTTCTGGGTGAGCATCAGTACTTCTGCACCGAGTGAAGCTTTGATACACAGTTCAGCTGTATGAAGACAAAACATTTCATTACCTCCTCCTCTGGAGGTTTCTAAATGAAACTGGTTGAAGCTCATCACAATTCAACACACCGTTGTGTTTCAGTACTGGGTTAGCACCAGGTCAGGTTACGGCCAAGCAACTCGGTCAGGACTTAGAAGTGAGTGCAAGAAATGCTCTTTCCAGCCTCAGTTTTGTAGACACTGATCTGCTAGTAAAAGATGCAGCACTTCATTAAATCAAGAGATACATCAGCCAGTGCACATCTTGCTGAGTAAGCACAGGGTGGGAGATGCCTGCTCTTAGGGCAGGAAGGAGGGAAGCAGGGGGGGATGCTGCTACCCTGGGTGGCTGAGCTGCCTCTTTTCAGTGGGCACCTGAGAAGTCATCCCAAACTATCTCTCTTTAAACTAGAGAGATTCCCACAGATCCTCTGTGGATGCTGTGCAAGGCTCCCTCTGTGCAGATTATGTGTAAGAAGCAGTTGCTGCTTTTTCTGCATCTAAGCCAGTTAGGGTTTTGCTCTGGGCACATCAGTCCAGCTCCCCTCAAGATACAGTAATTTAACTCTCCAGGTATCTGAAATAAAGTTCAGACAATAAAGTCTGTATCAACTTGTACCTGTCACAGAAAAATCACAAGTTTAAATGATTAAACTTACTAATAGCTGCTTCTAGATATCTTGAGAAAAGAAAAAAAAAAGTTAAGAATAGTTTTGTAATTCTCATTAAATGTTAGCTGGGAAAAACATAAAAGGGAATTTTTTTAGATCAATTTCTGTCCTCTGAATTGTGTGCCTGGGGAGCAAATCTTCAGCAAACACTCACAGCACTGAAACATGCACAGAGCTAGGTTTACCTGCAGATTTTCTAGCTGTGGTTTAGAACTAGACTAATGGCACGTGGATGCTAATCTGCAAGCTTATGTCCTGTACATCTTTGAAAGTATTCATTAGAAAATTACAACGGAGCAGATGTGGTAGAAGTGTACATTGACTACCTTTCCCATAATAAATGAGCTTTCATAACCAAGATCACAATTTACACCTGTAAAAGCTCTGTTGATGTCAAAGAAAACAGAAGTTGGATCTTTGAAGCGTTAGTGCAGAAAACAGCATTCCTGCAAATGAACATCTCTCTGGGCAGAAGTCTTGTAGAGCTAACGTCTTTAGTGTCTGGTTCAGAAGAAAACCTGATAATGCTAACTTTTTTAGTGTCTAGTTCAGAAGAAAACCACAAGTGAACATCCTTTTGACTTTTAAAACACATTTATCAGAACCAATCTGTCATCTGCGCATCCTGCTTTATCTAACCAGTCTCTCTATTAGTGCTCATCACCATGGTACCTGAACTGCCGTAGGTGTTATTCCAATTACTGCAGTGTAGTTGCTGACACGTAACTGAGAGCAAAATGTGAGCTTCTGTTAGGAAAACAATGCTTCAATTAGTTGCTCCCTCTTTGTCTAACAATTTAGAAAGTCACACTGTGAAGGATTATTTCCAGAGCTTGTTCTCTGTGGTATTCTCTCCTCCTTTCTTTTTCCTTGTTGCCACTGAGACGTTGGCACAGAAATTTGGCAGCCTCCCATCTGAATCACACATTCGAGCTCACGCTACTCATGACAGTCAATACAAATCAAATATCTCCCATGTACACCAACTACTCCTCAGTTGACTTTCATTGCTTCTCTTGCACTGACCCAAATCCTTATAGGAGACACAGAAAGCCTTTTTTCTATGTATCCAGACTCCCAGCTGAAAGAGGCAAACTCCTAATGGGGAAAGCTGTAAAAATACAGTCTAGAGAAGCTGTCTTGTGATCACCTACAAATTGCTTCTTCCTTAGTAATTCTCTGGAATTTAGAATTGACTTCACGACTAACAAAACATTTCACGCCATCATAGCATAAAAAAGAATTATAAACAACTTGGAAGACATTTTAAAAGAACCTGCCTATGAAGGCAAGACTTACAGGAGCTAAAGATCATTGCCAAGCAATCACAGCCACCTACCAATCTTGGTTATGTTTAAAAAAAAAAAAAAAATTGTTAAATCACTTGAAAAAACATGCTACAGCAGAGCACCTTCAACCAGGGACTTCAGCCCCAGTTCAGCCAACAACTTGTGGAAACATTGGTACTGACTGGTATTGACTGCTAGAACCACGTTACTACTGACGAAATATCCATGAGTTCTCAAGTATAATGAACAAACAGCATCTTTCCTAGGACTGTGGGGTTTTTCTGCTTGTACTGGACAGATCAAGGTGCAGCTTACTGAAAGAAGGTGCTCCTTCTATGAATAGAATTGCTACCCAAAAAAGTTTTAACATACAAAGGTCACATATCTATTGGAGGATAGGACTGATATTCTCAGATAAACAATGAGCTGGAAAAAGTAACACAGTCTTCAAAAATGGATCTATGAAACCCAAGTGAAAATGCGAGAGTTTTGTTGATCAGAGTCTTTTTCAACAGCCTTCTTTTTGGTTAAAAATAACTGTGACTGACCTTGAAACCTTTCCTGAGAGAATCTTATTTGAGAAGTCACTTTCAAATTGGGAAGTGCTGAAGCTTCAATGTTCTGTAGTAACACCCCCACCACCACCCCCATACCCCAAAAGTAATTAAATTTGGATTAAAGCTTTAAACAGCTGAAAAATGAAATCATATATTTTGCCTTGTTTCTACAATTCTTTTGGCAGCTCTGAACATGTGGGGTGGTTCAGTATTTAAACTATTAAAATTAAACTTTTTTCCCCCAGCTGGGGAGAATTTTGAATCTAATGGAACTCCAGACTTACAGCGTTCAGTGTTTCACCACGAGCACGTGACTACAAATGGAAAAGGTACACTAAAGAATAAACACCACTTTAGCAAGAGATCTGAAGGGACTGTTAGTTGTGCCTGTCACCTCTTACATCAATTATATGGGTCATATTTTATTTTTCCACCTCCTTGCTCAGGCTTCACGGTTACCTTCATGTCTTGCTTCAAGGAGCTCCTGCTCTCCCTGGACCGCATAATTCACGCTACAATAGAAGGAGCACTGCTCCCAGCACAACAAACCAGCTCTGCCCATTAATAAGCAGAAAACCCTATGCCCTGCTCTACTTTATGCCTGACGATATGCTATGGAAAGTAGATTTACCCTTACAGAGCGTGGAACCTGTCACTGCACCTTTCTTTTATGTTGGGAACCAAGGAGATAAGAAACTTTTCTTTGGGGTAAGTTGTGGGTGTTTTTCTGACAGCCTCTGTGTCTTGTACACTTGTACCGTGCTTAACGTAGATAAAAGTACAAATATTTTGCATAATTACATGGATGCTAACATTCATAGTGCCTGTGGCATCAGTTCTAATTTAGCAAAGTGAATCAGTTCCTCTTCTTAACGATTCATCAGCGCTGCGCCAGAGAGGCTGCGTTGTGCATGGCTGTTACCACCCTGGAACATTAGCAATGCTAATTGCAGAACTCCTTTAAGTGTTACTCTGCTGGAAAAAAAACAACTTTTAAAAACACAGAACTAGGCAAATGCTCTTATTCTCAGTCCCCAGGTACAATATAGCTGTTCGATTACAACTGGAGACAGGTTCATTCTTTACAAACTGTTGTGATGATACTGTAAAGAGAGCGTCCAGGTAGAGCAGTGCAGGGAAAAGAAATGAGATTATGTCTCTTGCAAAGAAATATAGTCCATTTACTGTTTGATCTGTTAATGCTGTTTTGCCGCTTCAGCAGGCTCCTTGCTATGGGATTTTATAAAATCATAGAATTGTTATGGTTGGAAACACCACTAAGATGATCTAGTCCAACTGTCAACCCATCACCACCATGCCCACTCGACCATGCCCTCCAATGCCTGACAACCCTTTCAGAGAAGCAGTTTTTCCTAACACCCAACCTGAACATCCCCTGGTGAAACTTCAAGCCATTATGTCCCCTGGAATGGAGAAGACTCAGGAAAGACCCTCAAAGCAGGAGCAAGAGAGAAGAGCAGGGCTGCTGCGTAGCATCCATATGCTATTGCTCAGAGACAGGAAAGGATCACTGACTGCAAGCTGTCTGAGTTCAGCATAGACCAAAGACTCTCCTTCTCTCCACACCATTTCCCAGCCTCATTGGTCTGTGTTAGCTGGTCATATGTGCTGATATTTGGACATCATTAGCACTGTGAGGACACAGTAGTGAAGCTCACTGAATTTTTTATTTTATTTTATTTATTTTTTTTTTTTACCACTGAAGTGAATTGAGGCAGTGGAGAAAATTCCTGAGATGTAGCAGGAAAGAATCTAGAAAGCAGCAGGTGACATTCTCAAAAGCAGCCAGTGACATTCTGGATTGTAGGAAAATGTCTATGAAGGAATGGGGAAATTTCTAGAAAGCATCACCTGGATTCCTAGAAAGCAACTGATAAATCCTTAAATGCAGCAGGAAATTTCCTAGAAAGCAATGAGGAATTCCTAGCAGGCCTGGTGTGAATTCCTAGAAATGCAAGTGTCTGGAAAGCACCATATGAATTCTTAGAAAGCTATGAGAAAACGTCTAGAATGCACCAAGTTCCTAGAAAACAAGAGATGAATTCTAAGAAGAAAGAAAAAGAGATAATTCCTAAAAGAGAACAGAAAAGTTCCTAGAAAAAAAAGGATAGTTTGCAGAAAGCGTGGGGAGAAGTGACAAAAAACGAACCACAGTATTCCTGGGAAGCAGAAGTTGAAAGGCTGAGAGAAAACTGCCCACAAAGTCACAAATAGAAAACCTGAAAAGCACCTGTAGGAGTTCCTAAACTGTAACTGGAAATTGCCTAGAGGGCCCCAGGAAGTCTCCCAGAAAGGAAATTCCCAGGCAGATTCAAGCCCAAAGAACTGTTGAGAAGTGTTCTATGAATTCCCACTCAATCAAAAATTCCTGGAAAACCAAGGAAAATTCCCCAAATCCTTTAGCTCCTGGAAATGTTAATGTTCCTAGGAAGCCATGGGGATTTCCTAGGGAGGTTATGGATGGAGGGATTGCTGGTGGCAGCTACTAAACATCAGCAAATTTTGTGCTGAGAAACACAGCGTAGGACAGCAGAATCCTTCCAAACATCTATTTGGGGAGGAGAGCGCAGAGCTGTCTGAGAGGCTTTTGTTGTGCTTCTATTAAATTAATTCAAGGAGCCCTCACTGTAGCTCAAGCAGAAGAGAAAAGACCCACTCATCAGAACTTATCCTTTATGGAGAGCTGGTCTCATTCCTAATGAGGTTCACTGTGTTGTGCAGCTATGCAGATTCCCAATAAGCCTTGGCAGAGACACAGCCCAGCGTGAGCAGGAGCTCCCACACCGAGGTGCCAGCAAGCTACATGACCTGATTACACCAGTAATTAAGAAGGCAGCATTGGGCACAGCCAGGCATCATGAGACCTTCCTTCCACCCCCCTTCTCCCCCCTCCCCCCCCATTTTTTTTCCTCTATATTTTTTTAAGCATATCAAAGCCTTTGGGTGAATGCATGCATGGCAGGGTGGTTACAGTGACTCATGGCACCTGTGTGCCTGAAGTCACACAGCATCTGCTCTGAGCCTGGTGCAACTGAGAACAAACTTGAAATAGCCTCCAAAGATGAGCAGAGCTACTGGAGCTGTGAGGAAATAGCCATGCTCTGGTCACACCAGCTCTGCCTTCCTACTGCCTTCTGTCACAGGGTGGCACCTGGCCATTACAATCAACTCTGTTACCTTGATGATTTCTCTGCCGCTAGTGAAGCATCTGAGATGCTGATGAAGAAAGTGCTGGAGATTGCACAAAAAGACCAAAGATCTGTGCTTGTCAGCTCCTGAGCAAGTGTGATGCCAGCTGCAGGGACAGACATGAAGGAGGTCCCATCAGACCCCATCAAGCCATCCAACAGGCCCTGCCCGCTGCCACCCCTCCACCACTGGTTCTCTTGCTCAAGTGCTGCACATCACTTTGCCTTTCTGCTTTCTGTGGCTAGATGTTTGGCTTATGCAAGGGGGAATTGTGTCTATATTCACATATAAATTGAAAATGTATTAAACCTGTCAGTTATCCCATTTTATGTACATATTTTATTTCTGCTTCATATTCAGCTCTTTCACAGCCACAATATTTTGTGTTCTTTATATGAAAATTAATAGAAAAATTGGATCATCATGAAAGACTTCATTTTCTTAAGCTAGCAGTAGTGAGAAAAAATTCCATCTGCTTTATGTCACCTCCGTTTCAATCAGTCGAAAGTAAATTTCCATCAACTCAATCCATATACTTTTTCTCTCTGTTTACTCTTCCTGTTCTGCACAGAAACTGCAGGAAGGTTTTTATGGGCTTTTTAGATTAGTGCACATGGTGCTACACACAGGTGAGAAGCACATCTCGCTTGTACCCTCCTGCCACCTGCCCAGGTCCCATTTGGATTTATCTAGTTTCTATTTACAGCCTTTGAAATTTACTTAGACTCTCTCCCTCAGATTAAAAAACTTTTCTGCTTGCTGTTGTTACTTACAGGTGTGAGTGGGTCACCTCTTAAACTTCTCTTGGACAAAAGAAAAAACACCAAACAAGTATTTTAGTTTCTTCAGCCCCTCACATTTAAGCCTCCAAGTTTTATTGTTCTTTTCTGAACGGTTTGTGATTTGATGAACAGCTTGGGTAGGTGAAACCAGCCCCAAACACAGCATTCCTTGCTGGCTTACTTGGCATGTAGGAAGAACTCCCACCACCTCCTCTTCCTGCCTGAATATGGCTTGCTAATTGCATCTGCTCTGCTCACATATCCTCCCTCCCACCACCCCAACACAGTTCACAATGGAAAAGAAAGCTTTATCTGGATTTTAAGAAATGAAACATTTTTCCAACTGGCTGCCCTGGTTCCGCCAGGAGAATCTGATCTTGGTCATCCCATAGACATCAAACACATGATAGGCCCTGAGGATCTGCATCTTGCCCCCAGCACATCAGGCTGGAAGAGAGGGAGCACTGTCACAGAATCACAGAATGACCTGGGTTTAAGAGACCTCGAAAACCATCCAGTTCCAACCCCCTGCTGTGGACAAGGTTGTTAGTTACTACATCACACACTAGATCAGGTGCCACTGCCGTTGGATGCCCAACTCTCATTACTTCTTTAGGGAAGTTAGGGCAAACCTGATGACACATATGGGAGACTGGGGTTGTGGAGATCTGTTCCTCCAAGCCAGGGTGCAAAAGAGTTGCATTAAATGCAGGAAGGTCCCCAGCACAGAGCAACAAACAGCTACTGCTTAGTGTCAGCTGCCAGGGCAGCTGTGAGGCCTCCAGCCAGCCAAGCACACATTCTGTTTGTGCAAACAGTGTGGAGTTCCATCTGAAGATCAGTTTTTAGCAGAAAGAATTTTCTGATTCCTCTCCACGCTTCCTCCCCCATGGCCATTACATGAAAGTTATTTGCTCTCTGTAATTGAGAAGGGATGGGCAGGGCAAGCAAGTCACTCACATTTAGTTGAAAATCCTTTTTGTGCCCTTCTGGTTTAGTTAAATTTGGTCAGGCTTTTCTGCTGCCCTTTGGACCATGGCAAATAACTCATCACTTCAGATTCGGGATGGGTAAAAGAAAAGGCACCATAGTGCCACCTGCAGCAGAGAAACGAAAGGCTCAGGGATCTGGGGCTGCAGGCTGAGCGTCAAGCAGGCATTTTTGTTTGGACCATGTTCAGATCCGACTTCCAGAGAATCACCCTGTGCAAAAGTAGCAAGATCAGTGCTGTTTAAATGTGGGAATCTGCATCACCCCTCCCAGCAGCTATGCAGAAAGTGATACTGCAAAGACCATCACTTCTGAATAATTTCACAATGGAGTGAAAACAAGTGACAGCAAGCAAACCTTCCCCCACTCTTTCCCACTAGCAGACCCCTGCTTGCTAAGGACAGCCACTGATCACTGTTCCTTAAGTCTCAGGTGGCTTTTCTCCATCAGGCTCTTCCCTACCAATCCAACCAGAGAATGGTCACAATGGAGACCCAACCATCTCTTCCCTTACTGGCCTGCAGGGCTGCAACTTCTGCCCTATATTTCCTCAGAACAATTAGTGATTGCCCTTGGTGCTACTGCCTTGAACCTCTTTTTAATGTCAATTTGCTGGTGTTATCTTCCCAATGTGAAAAAAATAGACTTACATGAAAACACCTTTGTTATGCTTTCAGTTAATTGACAGGCAATTAATGGTTGATCAGCACTGTACTCTATGGTCATAGGCAGGACAGCAACGGACAGGCACAAAGCAATCACATAAGACCCCAGACAGACCAGTTTTACACACATACAAATAAATGCCCATTTCTAACCCTAAGCTTTGCAACAAGACAGGATCACGAAGATGAATGCTGGAATCCATGGATACTAAGACACAAGAGTTCCACCAGGAAATAGTCCATGGTGTTCACCCCAGCTCCAGCACTGAGTCACAGACCTACTGCAGGTCCACCTGCCCTGAGGCTATAGCCAGTTGATCTCTGAAGGAAGCTTCCATAAGGCATCTTCTATCAGAGAAATCCCATTTCATTAAAGACACATTTCATTTCAGACCTTCTGTGGACATTTGCTCTCTAATGACTTTTCATTAAAGAAAAACACAAATTATCCCAAAAACATTTCAGCGACATCTGTTTTCTACTCTGAAAATGTCAAGATGAAGCACTTCAACCACTTCAGCAGCAGTGTGGTGAAACTTTTCATTTCCGTATTTAGTTTGCATTATGAAAATTATCAAATATTTCAATTGTCCAGGAAAAAAAAAATTCTTTCAAGGGTCCGAAGTGCCAAATTATGCAAATTATCCTTTTATGTACTGAAGGACTCAGAGTGTACATATGGGTCCCTGCGATCATCCCTACAATGGTCCTTTAAGTCTTAAACATACATTTCCAGTATGCGTGGCTTTAAATATGCCTTCCCCAGAAGCAATTCAAACAGAATACTGCCTTGCCTACCTCACATAGATGCAGAAAGGAAGACAGGAGAAAAAAAAAAAAAAAAAAAACACCTAAAGTGCAGCAAAAAAGTAAATCCAAATATGCCAACGGAATGAAAAACCAACATCAAAGCTATTGCAGATTAGAGGAGCATATCTGCAACGTTGATTTTTCTCTGAAAACATGTATGCAAACTCAGGAATACCAGCCAGGCTGGAGCGGGTGTGAGTCCCATCCCGTGTTGGTTCCTCATGGGAAGGAAGCACTGGGAGCAGGAGTTTGAATGCTGGTGGTACACAGCAAGGGCACGCACTGCTCTTTCATGCTCTATGACTGCAGCCCACACGTGACTGTCTCTATTTATTTTTAGTTTAAAACAGAGACTGATTAGTACTAACCTGGTTATTTCCCTGGAATTAAGATAGAAGCTTGCCATAAATCCTTCAAATGGTCCTGAAAAAATTAGCGCTATTGCTTTTCTCTTGTCAGCCATCTTCTCAATTGAATTATTATGATGTGGAAGTAATCTGAGAAATCACTTCCAAGGGATGGCCAAGCATGCATTCATCTTTTTTTTTTTTTTAATTGTTGTAGAAGAGAACAAGAAAGTAGGTGAAGCAGATGCACTTACTCAGATTCTGCTGTCAAACATGGCAAACTAGTCTCTCTGACTTTGTGGTTATTTTGCACTGCTTTCAGAGGCTTTATTTTGACCAAAGGCATTAGACAGGCCAGTGATGCAGCCAGAAATATTAGAAAAATGCTCTGACTGTCCCTCATGCTTTTTATTCCTGTTCCTTTCTCAGACTCCTTTACCTTCCATGGAACGGAAATGACACCCTCCACAAAAATTACATAGTTACGTCCTGGAGCTAATGGCTGAATCTCATAACACAAACTTGAGTAGGTCTAAATTGAGCAAAATACACTGGTAATTATTATTCTGAATTCAAGGTATTGAATTCCTGAATTTTCAATTGCATTAAAGTGAAGAATCACATTAATCAGGAGTTGGATGAAGTGGAAAGTGCCCGATCAGAGAAAAACAAATAAAATTGTAAAGTCCCCACGTGAATTAAACCTTAAGATGAGGAAACGTTTACAGTTGGCTTCCCCAAAAGATGAGTGTCTGCCCAGAGTACTTCACACAAACTTTACCAAACGCCTTTCTCTCCACCTGCAGCCCTGGCTGGTGGAAACATAGCAGGAGAGTGTCACCTAATGGCCAGACACAAAGCATACTTCTAATGCACTGCTCTATCCTGCCTCCTTTTTGTCATCACTCAGAGCATTTTCATGTTGCTACTCTGGACTCCTATTCTGTTCTGTACAATAAAAAACAGAAGATCCAGTCTTTGTTTTCACAGATGTTTCTCCTTCCCCTGGCAGAGATGGTACCTGCACACTTCAAATGAGAACAAACATCTTATGTCCTCCTCTATCCTGAGTGCAACATGGTCTAAACATGTGCATAACACCAATCTCTGTACAAAACCTCAGCAGTCAACTGCTGGATTGCCTGGATCCAGAGAGGGTTCCTCCTAACCTTCCCAAATCAGAAGTGATTTACACCCACAAAGGCAAGATTCTGCCCCCTTAGCATTGAAGCAAAGGTAGAGCCAAACTTACTTTCCCTACTCCCGCAACACAGATTGAACTGTCAGCTCTGCAACTGAGATATGAAGGGGTGGTACCCTGGTGTTCCTTCACCTGATCTGAAAGGGCAGTGAAGGTAGAGCAGCCACAAAACCCAAATAATGAATTTCCATTTTCTTGGTGCAGTTTGTTCTGCAGGTAGTTTTTGCAAACATCTAGATGTTAAGTGCTTCAGCAGCCCGTTCCCAGGAGAAGGTCACTTCCAGAGGGGAATGGAGAAACTGAATTCATCCTATCATTATTTTATAACAAATGAAAAAAACTTGTAAATGTAAGTTCTGAATACAGTTTCCGAAATGACAATGCCCTCATTCTTCTATGTCCAAAAACTTTATCTTATTTTTGCAGAAAACAGCTTTAGGCAGAAGGAAGCACTTCTTGTCCTTGCGTGGAGGTCACTAAAACCATGAAATTCACTCAGCCATGCTAGTGCAATGCAAGAACATCCCAAATCTCAAAGGACCTAAGGGCTAGACCTTAATTCAACAGACCTCCATTCCCTTGAGCACCTTGTTATTAATCTAGCCATGGGCATTGATATTTTGAACAAAGAAATGCACTTTTCATTTATGTTCATTTGTGGGCCTACAGATCAGTAGCAACATCAGGACTCATTAGCAGCACAGACAGCAACATGGGGAAGAGCAGGAAGAGGGAAGGGCAGGAATCCAAAGAGGCCAAAAAAAGACTAGGAGACACTTCTCTAAGTCCTAGCACAGCCTTCCTATCAGATGCTCCCGGTACCACGCATTTTTCCTTCCTCCACTCCTGCCAAATACTACACCTCAAGAACTTCCCATTTTAATCATTTACTCCCATTTTCCAGCACATCTATCACTTCATTAACAGTAAATGCCTTTATTAAGTTAAATATGAAGCACAGCACTAATCTGTTTAAATGGGTTTTTAGTGGCATTGACAGATTTCCTTCTTCCCCCCTCCACTCTTGTAGCATCCATATTCAAATCAGCCTTCTTGTACATATTCATGTAATTGGATGGCCTCAATCTTTAATTAACTGTATTTGTGTGGAATCTCAATTTACTCATAAGAAAGTAATACTTAATGTAGTTTAATGTTCACCTGCCTTTCCATGAAGGAAATGGATGAAATAGCACCTGATTAATTTTTCCATTAGCTCTTTCTTAATTTGAATCATGAAGAGAGGAGAGAGGAAATCTATTTAAGTGCCCAATCTGAATGGAAGACCAATTCCTGAGTGCTCCCTAACACTTCTCACAATTAATCTATTTTGAGTTTCCAGAAAGTGGGCCAAGAACATAAATATTTTCTTCTTAGTGATCTCTGACCGGGACCCTGTTGGACTGCCTTGACCCTCATCAGGAATGCTTGCCTTGCAGCAGAGTCCAAAGAACTTCCATTCATTTCATTTCACTGAGTGAAGGCTAAGAGGTCACTGAAGTATCCACATAGTTTTCCATTAAGAGAGAGCTCTTTAATCTAGTAGACACAGGAGCAGGATAAGACCCAGTGGTTGGAGGCTGAAACTAGATCAATTCAAGCTATGGGGAGTCATTTTAATTTTTTTTTTTTTTTTCAAACCAAGGAAAGTAATTAACCAAGGGAACATCTTCCATTAGCCTGATAGATTTTCTATCACAGGCAATATTTGAATTAATGACTGGGGATGTTTCCAGCTTGACCACACAGGAGCAAGCAAGAGGAAGACGACAACTTTTGCCCCTTGACTGTGCCACTGGCGAGACAAACCCAGGATGCTGGCTCAGCTCTGGTGCCAGTGTTTTATTTTAAATGCATGTTAAAAAAAAAAAAAAAAAAAAAAAAAAAAAAAAAAAACTGGTTGAAAAATAGGAGAAGCACAAAGTAATTTAAGTTTTAGAAAAGCAAGAGGCCATGGGACATTTTAAAGATCAACTTTGCTTATCAAAAAAATTAAAAGCCTAGCAGTATTTCAGATGACTGTTTCACTTGGAAGAAAGATTGGTGCTGGGTAGAGAAAGGCATCGTAAGAAACTGCTGCAGTGATCTGGATGCAATCAAATCAGAAATAAAGCAATGGGAGGCCTTGAGCTGACACAGTGGAGTTCTCACATCCCTGTTCATTTCCAGAAAGATGGACATTCAACATCTCACTCTTCTTGCAGGAGAACTGAGACAAAGCTCATTTCACCACAGCAGGGACAGGCATTCGCCAAATGTCACCCACAGCCCAGTGGACAAGAACTGGGATGGCAGACCTGGGGCATGACTGCCTGCTGTGTCCCCATGGGATACAACCCTTTAAACATGAAGGGAAGACAAGTTCTGAACAGGGGAGGCAGAAATGGTCATTTTTGACACTGTAGCCTGATTTCCTTTCTGGTTAGGGATCCCATAAATCTGGGGCTCAATTGCTTGATGAGCTGGAAAATAAAAGAGGAATTAACATTTTCAGATTCCTGGTGTTTCTGAAAGACTACTATAGTGGATTATCTGCAAGACTTCTGCATCAGTCATAGGGAAGTGTTTCTGAGCAACAGTCACTTCCAGCAGCCAAGCCTCTCTTAAGCCCTCTCTAATGACTCTCCAACAGCTGAATCTTTTCTCTCTGGCCACAGAGTGGGACAGTTGTTGGCATCAGCAGACTCCTCAAATCCTGCAGTTAAGATATTGCTATATCCTCAAAACACGAGATGGGAGTCTGGCTGAGCAAGCGTGTGACACAGCACAGCCCAGTTGTCTTTTCTTACTGTTATTGTGAAACCAGAGGAAGTGAGAGGGATATCTGCAATAACAGGGAATTCACAGGACTTCCTATTGATGGAGTGCTACACCAGAGGTATTGCTGCTACTGTTCAGGCAGTCCAGCAACAGAAAACAAAGAGAAACCCCAAGAGAAGTCTTGCTCTGCATCTGCCACATGTTTCAGGAATGCCCATTCAGATGAGAGACAACCTGAAGGGATGCAGCTGAGACTGAGAAAGAAGCCTGAGGAGAGGGGCTGTGGTGCTGTGCTGCTTTGCCCAGGGGATGATCCAGCCCAGCTGTTATGAGTCCATTTGAAGCTAAACAGAAGTGCTCTGCAGTCCTTTGCAATGCTGCTTTTAGCAGCCTAGGAACACCGAGGGAAGGCTTCTTCACTGGTGGGATTGATACGTGTTCTCTGGCATTTTAAAATATTAAAAGCCATCACAACTAATGAGAGGCAGCAAGTGGGTCATGCCCAGAGAGAAGCAGATCATTTGCTGATTTGCTCCCGCACTCCTAGAGACAAGAATCTGGAGTTTGGTGGGCTCTGAGGAAAGGACTTTCCCTTGTTTTAAAATGATGGCTAGAAGCCACAAGTAAGAATTCAGGTTCAACACAGAGGGCACTTCTTTAGGGATGGGGGAATCCCCAGCTTGAAGGGTTAGTCAGAAGTATATAGATTAACTGAGCAAACAGGCAGAAGTCAGATCCTAGTGCAGGAGGTGTGTGCGAGACTGCATGGGACACCAATGCAAATGGAGTTTGCGTGTGTGGAAAGGCAGAGGAGACAGTAACAGCTTCTGATAGCATTCACAGACAGTAACGTGGAAAGAAAAGAAAAGGCACAGAAGAGTTAACTGTGGATGGCAAAGAGTATGCCATCATATGCCATTTGGAAGCAGAGTATGACCAGCTAATGGACTAATAAGATGTCAGTGTTATTAAGGAGAAAACAAAGAAGCCATCATTAGATGATATCTGACAGGGAAGGGTCAACCATGCTAACAGATGCTGCTGAACACTGAAAGAGTCAGGAGGCAGCTAAATAATGTAGTGCAATATCAGGCACACGCTGGTGACCAGCATGAAATGGAAATGAATCGATACTAAATAATGAGAGAATAACACACTGATTAGTGAGGACAGGGGTGGATTTCTGATCCAAGATTCTTCCCAAAAGACTGCTGTGTGCTCTAAGAACTATAAAACTTTAATCAGTTCATCAAGTCGCTCACTTAATCCAGTGTGAGTACACTCAGGGCTGGATGAATGTACCTTCTGCATCTGAAATTTAGGCATGGTGATTTCTGGGGCTGAGGAAACGTGCTCAGCTGTGGGCACAGGTCCAGATCCCAGAGTGAAGAGCCTGGGCAAGGGATTAGTTTCACAGAATCACAGAAAAGTTTGGAAGTGATCCAGCCAAAGCTGAACCAGACACAGGGATGATCCACCTGCAGTTCTCTTAACAAGCAAAACAGGCAGAGAGTTTATATGAGTATAAGCTCCTTGCTAAATCATTCACACTGAGAGGGAGGAAAAAGACTTTCTGTGGTCCATAAGCTTATGTATTTGGTCAAAGGGCTATTGAATAGAAAATGCAAAACAAGGTGGGGTGGGGTCCAGAGTTAGGGTTGTCTTTTTACCAGATTCTGCTCCTTTCTGCCTGTACTTCCCATCCCCGTGCCACCTGTGGGACCCAACTTCTTTCTTTGCAGTATCCCAGTTCCGTGGAGATGGAGGAATCTCATTTCTAAATCTTGGAGAGGTTTAAAGATGGTGCAGCAGGAGGAAAGCTGCTGAGTCTATAAAGACTACGGATTTCATTACCCTACAGGTAGAACTGCCAAGAAGCACAAATTTCTAGCACCTGGGGAAAAAACAACACTAATAGAGCTTGGTAGCTTGGATGAGGAAGAGGCTTAGCTTCTAGCTTGCTTTGGCTACAGTGGTGCAGCAAGTGAGGACATCTTAGAAAAGCTTTCTGAAGTCAAGAGATTTATGCCTTATTTCCAAACAGAACAGATTTTGCTGAAAATGGCATGGATTTTTACCAGGTCAATATAATTTATGAGTAAATAGGAGATGTTTAAGTCTACTTCTACATAAATAGCCCCAGCAGGAAAGTAGTGGAGCCTGATAAAAAAAAGTAATCAATTTTTAATGAATCTCCATCAGGAAAATGTAACATCAGCTGAAGAGATCTCAAATCCTTCCTACAGAGGCTACAGAGAGGGCCCCATTGCATGCATCTGTGTGATCAGTGTACATGTGGGCAAATTCACTGGCTATGCTCTTTCTGAAAGGATTCATACCAGAGAAAAAGTGAGGTTCACATATGTTTTTATTAATCACTGCTTTCAATTCTAATGTTATACAGAGTTAAGAAACCACCGTTTGGAAAGTGGTCTTCCAAATTATGAGAGAACCAAGGAAATCTGACAGCGTGAGCACAGCAAGCGTGGCAGGTAGGGCAGCAGCAGCCAGTGGGTTGGGCAGCAGCTCTCCCTATCACCACATCCCAATACATGATATCCAAAATCCAGGCTGCTAGAGAATGCGTCAGCAGTTTGGGGAACAACTCAGACACATAAGCAAGTAGGTACAGAGCACACTCTAGTAAGCACCAGGGCAAAACCCCTTTGAGCTTTCACAGCAAATGCCTTACTTGGCTCTCCTGCAAGAGCTGGACCACCTAACACAAAACAGCTTCATAAGCATCTCTGTTCCTCAAGCTCATACAACTTTTCATTCAGAAAAGAAACAGGGAAGAAAAAAGCTTCAGAGCTGGACTTTTCTACCTTGACCCAAGATTCACATGAACTTCACCTTTTATAACATCAGAGCAGATGATTTCCAAATGAAATCATCAGGTTTGACTTCATATTTCTTACTGGGTAAATAAAAATTTCTCTCGAGGAAGAGCAGCTCAGTAGGTAGGGAGGTACCTCTCTATCATATGCAATTTGAGAGATGAGGCTTCACAAGAAGATACTACAAAATTTCTCAAATTTGCTTCAGGACAAAAAGACTCTGAAAGAGAGAATGGAAACTGAAACAGATCTGTCAAATCTGATGCTGATCATTTCTCAACTGATGAGCAAATGGAGGTGAGATTTGAAACTGATGTTTGTTTGAATACTAGAAGCTGCCATACCCCAGTAACTGAGATCTCCAAGAAACTGGTGAGGAACACAGGGTCTGAAGACAATCCGCAGCTCCAGGACAACAGATGAGACCAGACCCCTCACAGCTCTGCTTGTCCTTGCCTGGACACGCTCCAGGGTCTCAATGTCTTTCATGTAGTGAGGGGCCAGAACTGAACGCAGCACTGGAAGTGCAGCCTCACAGAGGGACAGCCTGCTGGCTGCACTATTTCTGACATAAGCCAGGATGCCATTGGCCTTCTTGGCCACCCAACCCACTGCTGCCTCACATTCAGCCAACTGTTGACTGACATCCCCAGCTCCTTTTCCTCCGTGCAACTTTCCAGTCACTCTGCCCCAAGAGTGTGGAGTTGCATGGGGTGAATAACAAGATACAGAACAAAAAGGCACATTCAGCCCTACACTCCAGCTTTCCATACCAAGCATTCCTTTCAGAACTCAAACTCTTAGTGCTCTCCTCTTGAATTTTTCATTAGCATCATACGCAGAGCTCTAGAGGTTAGAAATACCATCTCAGAGGCAAAATGCCATGAAATAAGATCACAATGCCAGACAAAGCTTATAAACAACAAAATCTGAATTCTCAGTAAGGCCTGTGATTCTTTCAGCACCTAGAGACACACTGGGAAGCCCACACAGATTTAATTCTCTGCTTCTGGAAAGTTTTAAGGTAGAAATAAATGCTATAGTCATAGCACAAATGCCTGGATCCAGGCTTGCAGGGACACAACTCTGAGGTCTACGCAAAGGTAAACTGTTAAAAAACTGGTACTTTTTCCATTTCCATTATTGTTACTTCCGGATAAGGAAAGGTAATACAAAGTCACTTTGAAGGAAGCACTTATTTATCGCCAAGTCTTCTGGAGTTCAGCTAGTCATTGCCTTGCTAAGAGTTGCAGCTTGCAGCAGTACATTGTGGCAAAGCAGTCCAAGCCCCTTCCATTGCAAACCAGCACCTGTTACTCCTTTCCCTGTGAAAGGAGCCTGGAGAAATCTCTCTGGAAGTGAAGGAACAGAATAAGGAAAAGAAACTCACTGTTCCATCAGCACCAGCTGAGGCCAAGGAACAGTATGCATGTGTCAATCGTTGCTTCACTGCAACTGGTCCCCTCCTCAGGACATTTCCCTTTCCAGCAGGAGGGGAAGGAGCCCTCTCATCTCCTCCCCCACTCTGCCAGCACCATGCCTGTTTCCTGCCAAAAGCTGCTGGCTGCATTTTACATAACTTTATTGGTCTGACTTTCCAACTGGTTAACAGCCCTTATCAGCAAATAAAAGCCTCCAGCAGCAGATGAGCAAAGTGATTGAGAAAGCCATAAAAACAGAAAGGAGAAAGCTGTCTGTAGTTAAAGCAAGCCCCAGCTCCTGCTCCCCAGCAAACTCCCCCAGCAAATATAGAGAACTAGCAGGTTTATTATCCTCCCTTTGATTGTATGTCATTATTATAGCATTGTTTTCCCACATACCAATTCTGTCTTAGCTCCCACTTGCAATAAAACACACAGATTTGGGTTCTTTTTAAAGATTAATAGACACAGCTACCCTCCTACTCCAAACTCATGAAGTGGCTGAATATCACTCTTGAAATTCCAAATTCAACATCATGACAGTTATCTGCTGGTGCTGAATGTCTGCTAAATTGTAAATTATGGTACAGTTTTGAGGAGGGAAAGGGCTGGCAGTGAACCAGTAGCACTGTGGCCAAATTATGATGAAAAATGGGAAGAAAACATTAAAAAAAATAATTTCCTTAGAATTTTCAAAAGGAAAAAAATGAACTTTTGGCACCAAGTGCCTTGAGAGGGTGAGAAGCTGCATGCTCAGAGCTATGCATGGGTTAGCACAGGAGTGCAAGGATGGGCCAGTTTCCAGATGGAGGAGACAGTGAGGTGGGGAAAAAAAAAATGGTGTTTCATCTGATAAAGAAAAGTTCATTTTCATTCTTCTGCTGGTGTGAGACATTTTGTAAGCAAAGCCTCGCAAGCAAGACTTGGCTTTTGGTTGCTGAGGGTCCTCCACTGCAGAGATGCAGTAGATAACTACACCAGGGAGGTCTCTTTCAGCCCCAGTAAAGCAAAGAAAGTCATGGGTGCCCCATCCCTGGAGGCATTCAAGGTCTGGCTGCACAGGATCCTGGGCAGCCTAATGTATTGGTTGAGAATCCTGCTCATGGCAGGGGGTTAGAGCTCAATGATCTTTAAAGTCCCTTCCAGCCTAACCCATCCTATGGAAGGGGCTGTCAGGTTGCTGGGAAGGTCACCATTTCAGGTGGGAGGGATCAATGATGGTAAGACTAACAAGAACTTTGCTGAAATCCAGTATGGGCTTTCAAGATGCAAAAGAAGAAAAATACACAAGCCCACAGGCTCTAGGAGCTCTCTTGCTGATGCAGAAATGCTTCATTTTAGCTCCAGTTATGATGTCTGCATTTAGTATTCATTGCCATGTCACTGATCCTCATGAATTCCTCCCATGTGCATGTGCCTCTCTCATCTGTTTCCATCAGCATCCTGGTGTAATTTATTATTAGTTAAGAATTAATATACACTTGGAAGTATAATGTTACATTTTTCTCTTATCTTCTGGTGCTCAGAAGCATTTCATGCAGCAGATCAAGCACTAAATCTGTCATGTAAACACATTATTTTGTCATGTAATGCATTATGATTGCACACTACCAGGAAAATGAAAAGCACTTAATGGTTTGTGTTTGATGTGTACTGTCAACAAAACTCAGGAAGAATTTATAAGGTGTTGGAGTTTAATGAGTACCTATTTAATAGGGTTTGCCGTATCATTCAAAAACGTGGCTTTATGGGAGACATGTGATACAATGAATTTTGATGTGAATTATAAAGCTCGATCTAGATCTCCAGGCTTCTACACAGAAAAGATAATAAGACCCAGAGAGCTGTTGATAAGCAATAAATCATGACATTTTCTCTTGGAATATTCCTCTCTCTTCCATCAGGATTTGTGAAGCTGCAGGCACCATGTCTGAATGCACCATCTAGTATCTTTCTATTATAAAATTAATTTATTTCACAGAATAACTCAGCTAACGACAGGAATTGAATGAACTAGAGAAGACAGAAAAATGAGCTGATGAAATCAAACATGAACTCTACCAAACACTCAGCCACTGTAAAGTCTGTCAATGTTTTGCTGTCACAGGATCTCCCTAGGCTTCAGAACACATACATTCATTTGGGCACCTCTCATCAAGCTTAGCAATCCAGCTACTTCTCTCCTCAGCACTGGAGGGGGTTTGATCCTCACAAAGCCCTTCTGAAGGAAGCAACCACGGCAGAAGCGCTCCAGGGGAAAGCAGAGGCACTGAGTCATCCCCTACCCACATCTCCAGCTCACTCAGCTGTGGCCTTTGCATTCATCCTTCCTGAGTGCTCTGCTGGTGCCACAGCTGAATCTCAGACACAGGCATGGAGATCATGCTCCCCAGCTCTATCAGATTCTGTGCTGTGATACAGATGCCACAGAGCCCGTAGAGATGCTCACATCAATGATATTTGGAGTCCAGAATTAGTCCTGGGACACATCCATCCAGCAATGCTATTTAACCTCACTTTATAGTCAAAGCCACGCTACACTGTAAGTCCCTGTGGCATGATTCCAGGTTGTTGCACACAATTAACTACTGAGTTCTGGAGCTCTCCCACCACAGGGCAGGCTTCACTTCCTCTTGGGTGGACTGCATCACGTTCTGGACCAGTGCCCTTCCCCCTCTCTCAACTATGGAAGGAGCCAAGGATAACTACACACCAAACAGAGCCATGTAAGAGCTCCCTTTGACCTCATGGTACACAGTTCACAGGATAAAATCTTAAAAACTCTCCTCAGAGGGCTGATGCAATTAAAAGCTCTACATTATTAATATTAACAAGATTTACTACTACCCATTTACAAATGATTTGCATTTTTATGCATTCTTTTAGCATGGATCATCATGAATTTCTTTGGTATTCATGAGGTTGCAATTTGTGTATTTCCATAATTACCTCATCATAATCTTCATTAGATAACAGACCAAGGGCATAAAACACCAAGTAAAATTCAAAAGCAGCATCAACTCACCACTCAACGGAGAGGCTGATTTCCCCTTGTCCTTGAAGCAGAGCTCACAGGAAAGCCCTAGGAAAAAGCCATCCCCATTATCAGCTGAGGCTTACAGGTCAAGAGAAAAAATGAAATCAGTGTTTGATCACAGAAATCTATGGGAATTTCCCTACTCCCAGTAGTAAGATCCATTGAGAAGTTCATTGCTGAACTTCTTGAGGATTGAGAGAACTATGTCCCGTGCACTACAAGCTAAGAAATAGCAATCCTTTCCCTTTGTTTTTGAAATAGGATGCAGCTGAGAGTTGAGGGGCTTGTATAAACACCTGCTGCACACCAGGCCCAAGAACAGCTGGGGCAAATCCCCAGGACAGGTCACTGCCTCCCTCGAGGGAAAGTTTTATCACATCTAAAACTAGTTCAACCCAAACCTCACAGCTAATTCACTATTGTACAGGAGAGAAAGGAAAGAAGAAAGAGAGATGAATATCACACACGTAAAATCATTTTGTGTACTTAAGGATGGATATGAACAGATTTAAGATTAACTGGCTTAGTTCACCACTGAGCAAGTGATTTAAAACATCCAATAAATAATTCATCCCAGCAACATACATCACCACGAGGCTCAGTCTGTGACGCAGAGCACGTTGGGGGGGTGGTCTTGCTTTGTGAAAGAGACAACTCAATTCAGCACAAAGTGAATAATCCAAAATCGCATAAATGATTCATCACTGGATTAAAAGCTATAGATTTCTCCATAGAAATTCTCTGCTCTACATTAAACATGCAGATGATTTCGCGGTGCGTATAACTACTGAGTGACTTAGTTAAGAATGACACTAACTCCAGTGGTTGAGAGTAAATTTGAAGCCATGAATCTTCATAATATGCAAGTCTGAGTATTCAAGACTTGAAGATTGAAGAAGAGAAGAGCCAGGCCTCCAAACTTTTTGTTTTAGATTACATAATTACAGATTGTTCCCTCCTGTAGCAATTAGATCAATATGATAGGAAAGGCATTACAACAAAGATGTGATGATGGAAGGACTGGCACAATAGAAAGGTGCTACAAAGGAAGGGAAGAAGAATGCTCACCTACATCAGAAGATTCCAGGTTTCACAGAGGAAAGCTTCGCTAAGGAAGGATCTCCAGAAAGAGATCTTTCCCCACTGGCAGTCAGCCCTTAAATAAGGTCTAAGAGAGGTGCAGCCAGGCTCCACCCCTTCTGGTGGCACTAAATTGCTTTCACCTGTGCTCCCAGGGCTGACTGGGTCCTTTCCCCAGCTGCTCAATCAGTGGTTCAGGCCATGACTCAACAGTTCCCACACACCTGCTTTGGATAATTCATCTTTCTCCCTTTTTCCTACGTGTTCAAAGAGTAGAAATACTAAATAAACACCTTTTCTTGATTCAAAAAAAAGTTGTGAGCATTTTTTGAAATTGCAGCAGAACATGCAGCTTCTTCTAAGAAAGAAGAAAATAATGCTTCCATTTGGGTGGGTTTCCTTCCCCTTGGAGAAGGGTCAGCATCTCAAATGCTAAAGCTGATACCAGAATCACTTGAGGTGGAAAGGACACTTAAAGGCCATCTGCTCCAACCCCCCTGTGCTGAACAGGGACACCCACAGCTCCACCAGGTGCTCAAAGCCCCTCCAGCCTGACCTTGGCTGTCTGCAGGAATGAGGCACCACCTCTCTGGCAACCTGTGCCATTGCCTCACTGCCTTTACTGTAAAAAACTTTTCCTTATAACCAATCTAAATCTCCCCTAGTTTCAACGATTTGAAACTATTTCCCTCTGTCCTATCTCAACAGACTGCTAAGGAGTCTTTCCCAATATCTTCCTCCCCAGTCTTTCCAATGCTTTTTGCCCGCTCCAGGTTGCATCTCTCCTGCACCCTCAGCTTCAAACCAATGAGAATTCTTAAGCTGACGTTGCCAAAGGGCAGGAAATGATCCTTCCCACCAAAGTATTCCCTGCAGGAGCCCCTTTACCCCCTTAATCTCAGTACATCACCTCCACAGCTCCTTTGCATCACTTCAGATGTTTCTCTGCAGCTCAACTTTGCCATCTGCTGTCATGTTTCCAGCAGCACGTCCCAAATCCTCTCTATCAGACTAAAATTTTCCACTTTTTCGTGCATTCATCTCACATGGCACAGTTATCTCTGTTCTTTCCCCAAGTCCCATGATGCTATTTATTCTTATTTCTAATTTCCTATGTACTCAACTGCATTCTTCTCTTCTGCTTGCTCCTTCTTAAGCTCCAATTAGATTCCACCTTTGGAACTCAGAGATTTATTTATATTAACCTTAAAAAATGCCTAGAAAAGCACATCAGCCTTACTGAGAAACAAACCCTGAGACATAATGGAATATTCTGCTGAGATGGAGAGGGACCATCAGAGCAGTCAGCTCCAGTAAAGTCTATTAAGAGAGGTCTCATTAATCTCAGAATGATACTTAATTCTTTCCTTGGGATTCTCTTTAGAGGATTTGTATTTGTAACTCAGTGTCTGCCTCTGTTTCTCAGTGTTTCTTCCAGTTGTTGTTTATTTTTTTTTCCACTAGTCAATCTCATGTCTCAAAATATTCAGACCACCCCTTTTTAACTGCTTTTCCGTACCTGCTCCACACAAATTGAGTAGTTCAGTCATGATCTCTTCACATCAGATCCACTTCACACAATTTAATTCAGCATTCTGATGAAGGAGGGAGGCTGGCATTGGCAAGCACAGCAAGCACCACAACAAGTACCCTACAAAACAACAGCACAAGCCCTGCAGCAGCTGCAAGGCTGCTTTTCTCCAAGTTTTCCCAGCCCCAAGCACCAGTCACTGAAGGGCCTTACAACTTATACTCCAGATCTTGTTTCAGGATGCTCACAAAAGGGTTTTCTTGACTTCAGTGCTTTATGTTTGGAGGATCAAACTCACTCTGTTGGCTCGTATTTCTTCTGCCCTTCCGCATCTCCCCAAAGCTGGACCTTCCAGACCAGCAGCCAACATACTGAAACCATTCCCAGCAAGAGCCAACCCTGCTCTGGAGAAGTCTTTAGTGCAGAGCTAATTAATACCTGCAAATGGATTGGCCCAGTCCTGCTAATTGGAAGAAAAAAATAAAGCGAGCTATTTTAGTTGTGTTCTCTTAAAGGAGAGCATCAAAACTGCATGGTCCAGCAACACAGGGCCAGTATACTCAGCAGGGTCTTGAACCCAGGCAAGACTATGCAGGAGCCCACAGAGGAACCTCCTCTGCCTCCACAGAACTCATGCAGCCACATGTGGGCTGGGAAGATATGCTGTGGAGATAAAATTCTCACCACAGCCTCAAGCGTGACTGGAGGGGAAGTCCAGGCCTGCCACATTTTGCTCAAATGATGCTTTCATCACATGCTCTCAGCTCAAGGGGTCCTTTTCTGGAGTTGCTGTAGCAGGGATTGAGAACTGCAGGCAATGGAGGTAATGGGTTTGAACTGTTTTGCGTGCTGATCCCACAGAGCTGCTGAGGACTTCAGTGACACAGGTGAATGATGTATCCCACAGATGACCCCTCCTCCAAGCAAGCCCCCACAGTCAGTCCCACTGCACTGACCCTGCCAGGCCAGGCCGTCAACACAAGCTGTATTTTAGAGCCTAAATCTCAACTCCGCTGTAACACCATTTTGCAGCTTGTCATGATGAGGACAAAAAGGCAAATGTATAGAAATGAGTGGAGATCCCCTATGCACACTGCTGGAGGAGGCAGGGATTTACTAATGAGTGGTGGGGGGATGTTATGGAGCTGGACTTCTGGGTCATTTTCCATCTCTGGAAATGCTGCAGCACTTCTTTGGAGAGCTGAGATAGCAAACCAGTCATTTCAGCACCTGGGGAATAACTAACTCCTGCTTAAATGCTCTAGGATGTGGCATAAAAAATGCAATTTCTAGTGGTAAATTACAAAGTTTATTAGTGTAGTCTCCAAGGGTCACTCGAACATGCTGAATCAAGGGCAGCACTGGAACCCCTGAAGTGATCTACATCTTTATTTATTCTTAAGGCATTCCTGTGGCTTAATTTTTCTCTTGATTATATAAAAGCAATAAGAAACTTTGTATGTGCTGGTTTATATATTTCTTTGCACTTCAAAGTTAAGCAGCATTCACTGATATTTCTTCTGTTCCTCACAGTCTGAGTTGTATTTAAGGAAAAGCATTAGTAAAACTCAGAGAAAAACATTTAATTTGGTATTAACAAGAACACAGATCCCAGAAATGCTACTGAATAATGCATACTCTAAAAGAAGCTTCTTTATACAGTGCGCTTTAAAGGTGAGATGGCAAAATTTGCACAAAGATTTTAAATTTTCATAGTTGAAGCTTTGGCCTTTGGTTTACACCCACTGATATTTTAAGGGCTCACAAATGTCTCTCGATACAGCTTGAAACAGGTCCTTTCTATTTGCAGTGCAGCTGTGCTTTATTCCAGGCCATCCACTGACGATGCAGGAGCTCTTCACAGAACAAAAAGGTTGTTTTCTCCTTCAGAGCCACTGAAAACTTTTTCAAGGTCTTCAGCTGGTCTAAGGCTGTAGTGATAAGCACAGATCAGTATGTACAGGGCAAAAACACTTTGAAGCTTCAGAGCACCCTTTCTTATTTGCAACACTGGCACACTCCCCTTGAAACAGAGACCAAAAGTTACTGAGTCCATTGATTTCAATGGCAACAGATCTACTTATTTACACTCACTTAATTACCTTGCATGCATCATTCTAACAATTAGGAAAGGCCTGCTCAGATCTTATAGTGACAGCTGGCAGATAAATACTATGGGGTTCAGAAAGGAGCCCTTCCTTGGCCCCCAGCCAAGGGGTAGTATGCAGTGGGAAACCATCTACTATTTAAAAAGCATTGGTACTGGCAAAGGGTGATGCTCCAATGGACAACCCTGTCTTTGGTTAGAGAAAGTCCTGTGTTTAAGACAAGCCAGAAAACATGAGCTTATTAGGAACACCTGCACTGGGTGATTCATCATACTTAACTATTCCACATCTGTTTCAAAATGATCACCTCGGTGGTCACCTGCTATACTTCTCTGTGACACAAGGAGGATGTGACCGGGTGCAGTGACGCCATGAGGGCTGCAAGATTTACCCACTGGTGGAAGGTTTGGTTTGCCACGCTGCCGCACTGTGCCCCTCCTGGGCCCCATTTTTTTTTTTTTTTGTCTATAGGAATAGATTGCTACTTCATGGAGGACTGTTTGTAAATCTCTGATCCCTTTCTGAGCCAAGATGAGCAAATGAGAAAAAAAATGTGTTTTTCTCTCACTGTTTACATCTTCCTTGTTTTAAACCAGCCTCACCAGGCTCATGCACTATGATTTACCCTGTCTGTGGCAGGGATGATCATTAAGGCTCCTCCCTATACCATTCTATGATTCCAGTTGGTCAAAGAATAATGCAGGCAAGGAATTTTCTTAAGGTGGGGTCATTGTGTCCCAGTGTTGGCTGCTAACCTTCCCCAGTGCTCTGGGTATCTGTTCAGTACTATATATGAGAAGTTTCCAGGAACCACTGTTTGATTTTCTGGAGTGAAGTTGTCTGATAACTTACATTATCAGCCTCACAAACCAGTACTGTACCTGTTACAATTAGTGGCAAATAACTTGTTTCTAAGAAAAAATATGTTGGAACTTTTAATAGAAAATTATAAAATTGATTACCTTTTCATAATAAATTTCCTTGTGTGTCTTCCTAGAAGCAAAATAATATTGTCACAATGACAAAAAAGAAATCTACAATTCTATCAAATCAGTCAAATGAGTTCAGAAGCAAAGACAGCAAGCTGCAACATTTCTGTGAGCTAAGCAGGAAAGAAAGGATCTCATTCTAAGCTACATCAGAGCTCACCAGGAGCAATTCCAGGGAACTATAGGACCACATTACTAAGAACAAGAGCCCTCAGTGAGAATCAGAACTTGACAAGTGGATGGATTCTTTGCTCAGGCTTTCTCCTGCTGCATCCCTACCTCATCCCCATGGTGACACAGTCCTGGACTATGGACAACTGCTCCATAAAATGAACTGAGTGCTGTTACACAGTCCATGGCAGATCTACCAGAGGATTCATCAGAGATACAGAAGGATATCTGCATTAGATGACCATTGGAAACATTAAAAAAAATAAAGTGCTTAAGTGGTACTTACGCTTCCAAAGCAACGATAAGAGTATCAACATTAAAATAATGGATATCCCTATGAGAGATACAGTGAGAATGGTGGAGATGGGAAACTGGAAAAGAGAAGAGAAAAACTGAAAAGTCTTTGAAAGCATTTCTGTGCCAGAGCTATCCATGCAGAAGTGAGCTCCAGGCTAAAAGCTCTGAAATATCTGCATGAGGCTGAGTTTGCAACACTCTGCTCAGCTTGCCAGAAGAAGACACATCAGGATGATCATGATAAACAGCATGAATTGCCTGTTAAATATTTAATAAACCTTTCTCTGAAGCGTTTGAGCCTAAATCCATCCCACTAAACATGAACTCCTCAATAAGTCTATAGGAGCTTAGTCACCCTCATCTTTCTCTTAACTAGAGACAGGGAAATGTAACAACCTCCCCAAGGGGCCTCTTGCTTGCTCACACCCAGAGGACAGCACCTCATGCAGAGGTGTTGAAGGGATGAGGAATTTTTGGAAGTGTCCGAACCAGATGGGATTGCTGCAGGTTTTAATACAACCCACAGGATCAGCAGAAGGTGAATAGGTGGTTCCTGAGCTTCTGCACAAAAGTCCAGGCTACTGTTTTGCAAAGATTGTACATTTGGCATCAATGCACTGAAAAATCACCAGCTCATCCTGCTGGCCTGGCTTCTCGTTAGTCAAACACTCGCGAAACTTACAGAAAGTTTCATCCCAGTTTTCTCTGTATTGCTGGCTGAACTCAGTGTAGTCCCTGAAAACAGAAGAGAAGTAAATTATTCCTGGCACCCAGTCATCTGAGGGTGGGAGGGCTACTGTGCAAAGTCTGGCCCCGAGTAGGAGAAAAGTAGCACCTCTCAACCAGCAGTTTACAATCTCTTTCAGCCACAAACTGTATACAGGCAACCATCAGGAAGTGTCAGCCTTCATCAAGGAAATAAGAGGCTTCCAAGGGGCAGCCCATGAAGCAAGATAGAAGAAATTTGTCTCTCGCAAGAGAATTTTTACTTCCATCAGCATGACAAAATGTAGCAGAGAGCACAGGTAGTTAGCAAGGCACAAGTTTAACTGGAGGAGCTGCCTCTGTTTATTTATGGTCAGAGCTATGTGTGGTTGCTTTGCTGGAAACCACAGGAAATACCTTTACATTAAGATAACTTACCACAGATCTAAGGTAGCTCTATCAAGATGATGCTTTGGTGCGTTTTCTTTCTTTCTTTCTCTTTTTATTTAATCTTAGCTTATTAAAAATAATTCAGTTGTTCTGGTTTTCTTTGGGCTTTCTTTTGGGCATATAGGAATGAACTAAATGAATGCTCAAGAAATCTTGCAGCAAACTTATAGGCTGCTGTCCTCTGATCCTACTATCTTGATTTTGGTTGGTGAATTTAAAGCCACCAAAAAATTAACCTGGACATGGCCTGTGCTCATCATGATCTCATGCTATGAAATACTGAAGTATTTAAGTATTTGAAGCTCTTGATCCCTCACAGGAGGCACCAATGCTGAGCAGCATCCCAAAGACAAAAGAGTGACTCAGCTAAGCAGACTGAAGTAGCAGCTCATCTCAGGACAGGAGAGGTTCTGTGCATTGGGTCATACCCTAATGCATAGAAAGACTCTGATGAGAAGTGCTTCCAAGGGTCTGACAAGGGAACACCCATGGAGCCTCTGTATTGGCAAAATGCACTGGGGACCAGATGAGTCACTTGACAGGGCATGTACATGTAACACACTTTGGTGTGTTACAACCACAGCTGAAGGAAACACTGCATGCATGAGGCTTGCAGAATGTCACCTGGCTCCAGGGCTGATCAGGCAGTCACAAGTAATGCCACTAGAACAAATTTGCATGTTTTTTTTTTTTTTTTTTCTTTTCCTCCATTAGATAACTCTCTTGGTGAAACTCCCCCAGATATCTCAGTTCAGATCAGTTTACTTATGACAGCTGAGCTGCTTTGTTTCCATCTACCAAAGCATGTGCTTGAACGTTATCAAAGACATGAACAGGACACAGGTAGCTCACATGCATGCAATTTTAGCAACAGAAATTTCCATTAGAATAGAAAGTAGATTCTGGTGAGTAACAAAAAGTGCATATCTCACTCTGGCACACATGTCCCATAGGTCAAAATAAGACTTTCTGGTAGTGAACCACAGCCCGCTTGGTGGAGCAACTATTGGTGCCTCCTCCCCGTACCTGAAGGATCGAGGGTTGACTTTGGTGTCTGAAGTGTGGTTGGCTCTCTCAAGGCTGTCGCTGGGGAAATCAGGCAAAGACAGAAGAGAAACTAAATGAGAGCCTGCTCAGCAGGAACCAAACACCCAGCTAACCCAATCTGTCTGGCAAACACTTGTGAGAAATTAACTAACAAAAACAGACGAGGTTCTGTCTGGACTTGGCTTATAGCACAGCTTCACCAAACACAAACTGGGCACCATTCACCTTGTTTTCAATTCTCAAGTAGATTCTCAATACCTCTGAAACATTACAATAAAATGATACCCATGCAAGAACATGTTTTTGTTGGTTTTTGTTGTTGTTGTTGTTGTTGTTTTTAATTAAGATACTGTGTTTAACTATGCTGCAGCATTTTCAGACACGTGGCAGTTTTGTTGTTGGAATTAGCATGACAAGTTTTTGCAGGGGTGGGAGCTTGCATGATTCACATAGCATGGTACACTGCCTGCTGTTACTCATTTAGTGACGGCTCTTTCTAGCCCACGGTTTCCTCCTGAATCCCAGGGGTAAGCCTCTTTCCAAGACTCCCTATTTACAACAACAGAACACGGGCATTATCCAGAATTATATAAAAAAGATGAGAAGCAGAATAGTGCTGAGAAATGCTCACATACGCTCAAGAGATCAGTTAAGTCTTTTTCATGAGCCTCCACGGGCATTCAGGAATGGTTTCCTAAACTGTTTATGCTGCAAGTCTCTAGACCTATCAAAAGGAAATCTGCAAAAACCTAAATACTGTGTTCCCAAGTGAGCAGTGGCCTCTCCTAACAGCCAGATATGACACCATCCTTGAATTTTAGTTTTCCATTTTTAAAGTCATCATTTCCAGGTGTCTGATGGACACGTTTTGACACCTCAACCTGGTCTGGTCTTCATTTGTACTTGTCTGGGAGCCACGAAGTGCAAACTTCATGAGAGTTTGTTCATTTCTCAGGTCTGTCATGATTTTGTACCCCAGTTCCTTTTCTCTTGAAGGACTGATTGATGGTTGTGGTAATTGCCTGCTGCTTTCCATCATCACCAGGAGCACACAATGGGCACTGGAGAGCTGAGCCTGCAGCCACATCTGGTCAAATCTGTTCAATGATGACATTCAGGGAGTGTTTGAAACAGAAAGCTCAGTGGATTCACAATAATGACAGATCAGATATCTGACAGTTCAGCTTGGGTGGTGACAAAGAGAAGTTTTTACTTCAGACCTGAGATACCCAACAGCAGCAAGTGACTCAAAACCTGCTTCCTTTGGAGGCCTTGAAAACGTGCTGTTTCCATCCGTTGTTTCATCCTGATTTCAGACAACTTCTCTGTGGACCCCAAACCCTTCTGACTGACGCACGCAACAAGTAGCTATCGGTAAATGTTTGGTACACTCTTAAGAATAGTCAATACTTCTGTTTATGACAACCTCATCATTTCTCTCAACATGCAACATCTGACCTTCCAGCTTTATTGCGCTCACCTACAGCTGGCACATCATCTGTCAAGAGAGAAGTGTTGGCCTCTTCAGTTCTGTCTGCAGTCGAAAGTTTACTTGGGAATTCAGTAGTCACTGAAACAAAATAAAAGTCACTGCTCATAAAGATCACTGCTTTGGGGGTTATTCATGTGGTGTCCAGAATTGCTCATGCAATTCTGCATCTGCTAAGAGGCAAAACTGAACCGCCATTCTCATATCTGCAGTTATTCTGAGTAAGAGACCTTTTCAGTGGAGCATTTCAACTGTCTTTCCCAAATCAAGAAATACAGTAGTGCAGGCATGAGTGAGTCTCCCAACCCTGGTGTAAATTTTGCATTTATTTCTGTTGTATCGATGGGGTTTATATCACCTAATTTCTCCAGCCTGCTAAAACTGCTCTAAAGGAAAAAACAATTCCCTGTTCTCTTGACCATTCTCCATGGTTTGGCATCAGTCACAACATGTGGCCTTCATTTCCTTGAACGTAGTATCTACAGGCATACCCATAAACATCTCAGAGAAACCTTTCAAGCTACAATTAATCATTTGTCTTTGAAAAGTTGCTATGATGCCTGAGTCAGCTTAACATAAAAAAATCTCTGTTACACGGACAAAAGAAAGCATTTTTGTTGGTTATTTTTGTACCTTCGGGAAGAGAGACGGGCTGTGTTGAGCAGAACACACTTTCATCTTCAGTCCATGCATCGCTTGTTTGGAAACTGGTTGAAAAATGTGGGAGGGCACTAGTAGTCACCACTTTTTCCAGAAAGTTATCGCTTGTTGTCTCATCAAAAGCTGGGGGAGACCAGGTGGTTGTAGGTGCTGCTGAGGGAACAGCAGCCCATGTGGTTGCTTGAAGATCAGGAGTTTCTTGGGGAGCAAAAGTTGTTGTTCCGAAATGGCTGGGGGAAGTGGGAGCTTTTCCCATGGTTGTTGTCATCACTGGAGGTGCTGTGTGGAAAAATTAACCGAAAGAAAAGGTGGATCTCAGCATTCACCTTGAGGAAAGCCAAATAACCAAATTAATTAAAATGATCCATTTACTAAAACATTGTGATTGAAGGTGAGAGATTTTTTTTTTAAATAGTTGTCTAATCAGCAGAAGGCAAGCCTCAGGTGAGCAATTCCCAGTGTTCTGGGTTGTTGGGTTTTTTTTGCGGGTTCCCTCCTTGGCCCTCTCACAGAATGGAAGGACTGGAACCTTGCATTGCAAATCTACTAAATGTGCAGAATATTATTTCTCTCCAATGACCTCCTAAAAGTAAAGACACTGAGTCCCTCAGTCATTTAAGATAAAAAAGTTTGATGTTCAGCCACAAGTTTCTCATTAATTCTTTCAACCAGTCTTTTTTTTTAGGAACTGTTGCCTTCAGACTAGGAGATAGCAATGGGATTGCAGCATTTTTGCCCCACTCTCCCGATACATTGCTTAAAACAGGCATATCTAGAGCTCTGTGTACATCAGCATCAATCACACCACAGAACAACCTCCTGCAAAGACAGAAAAATAATTGCTCTTTCTGCAGTAGGGCTGGTGGCTACCATCTTTTCCCTGTGCTTTGCAATGCTTTTCAGTCTCTTCTTGGCTTTGCAATATCCCTACTTTAACATGCAGCTTGGTCAAATAAGGGAAAAGTCATTTGAAAACCTAAGACAAAATTTCTGTACATGGGTAAAATTAGTAAAATCAAACCAATCTTTAGCATTAAATGAATACCAAATGAAAAATTGGATTTAATTCCAATTCCAAGGGTACTTTTGATGATTCCAACTTCATTTAAATCCACAAATATAGTTGTGAAATGAAAAATTAAACATTTCATTTGAAAGGAAAGATAATTCAAGTAATGATTTTCTCATCAGAGGTGCTCAATTACTTTGATTCAAATGGGCAACTGGTTTCAGCCCTTCGCTGGAAACTACTTACATCGATAAAAACACCTTCCATCAAAACCAAGCAGCCAAACAGACACAATTGGGTTTTCACCTCTCCTGCAGTGTTGAGTTTCTCCCAGGTGTATAAAACCCAAAACTCACCTCTGAGCACCACCAGCTGAATGTTCTGCTTGATGTCATTGAACCAGCCCGGGATCTCCACGCGGCAGCAGTATGTGCCCGCATCTTCTGCCTTCAGCTCCTGAATTGTCAGAGACACATCTCCATAGGAAATGTAGCCCTGCAGGTTGTACCGCTGTGATGTTCTGAACGTCACCCTACTCCCAGTGGTGTGCAAAAGTTTGTTATTACACTTGGAGTTTGGACACGGGCCTCTGCCCCAGCATATATCAGAGATGTCCTTCTCTCGTGCCACCCGGTAGGAGCAAGGCAATGTGACAGGTTGTCCTATCACTCCTCGAACAACAGTTTCCGATGCCGTGTTCATTGCTGAGGAAGAAGAAAGAAAGAGGAGTGAGGAATTTTGGCAGCCTCAGCTTCAGGTCTCTGCCTGTGCAACACAACATGGCAGGAAAAGAAGCAGCACAGCTTGCAGAGCTCAATGCTGTGACCCAAAGGACTTCCTTGCAGCCTATGGCAGCTGATGGCCCAGGGCAGGGTGGGCAACAGCCAGGAGTTCATGGATGTTTTGGCTCCTTGCTGCTGCTGGAATGCTCCATGCTGGAGCCCCAGCCAACTGCTGTGGGCTGCACACAGGGCACATCATCCATAAAGCTGTTTTGATTCTGCATTGACTTTTAAGAGCCACACACTTGGGTTATGTGACTAAGTGTGTCCTAATGTGTGATGACAGAAGTTGAGGTCTGTTGTGGATGGCCTGGCCTAAGCACAGATAAAAACTGTGCAAATGGAATTTGGGAATTCAGCTCCCATCCCATGTCCTCTCTCAAGAGACATATTTTCATTTTGCCCTCATCTTTTTTTCCCAACATCCATTCCTCCCTCATTTTTTTTCAATTTCTCTCCCCACTACTCTTCCCAAAAATAAAAAGGAAGGAAGAGCAGTTTAGCAGGAATACCCCCAAATACACAAGTACACAAAGTGCATATCTCACTCTGGCACACATGTCCCATAGGTCAAAATAAGACTTTCTGGTAGTGAACCACAGCCCGCTTGGTGGAGCAACTATTGGTGCCTCCTCCCCGTACCTGAAGGACCGAGGGTTGACTTTGGTGTCTGAAGCGTGGTTGGCTCTGGCAGGGCTGTCGCTGGGGAAATCAGGCAAAGACAGAAGAGAAACTAAATGAGAGCCTGCTCAGCAGGAACCAAACACCCAGCTAACCCAATCTGTCTGGCAAACACTTGTGAGAAATTAACTAACAAAAACAGACGAGGTTCTGTCTGGACATAGCTAACAATGCACCTCCACCAAATGAAAATAGGGCACCACCCACCCTTTCTGTCAGCTTATTTGTTCAGCCTGTTAACATTCCTCTGAAAGCAGGCTCAGTCACCTATTCTCCTTCTCATTCTCTCTGTTTGGCACCAGCAACAACATCTGACTTGCACGTCCATTTTGATAAGGGCAGTGAGGCAGTGGCACAGATTGCCCTGTGAGAGAGGTGGTGGTGCCCCATCCCTGCAGACAGCCAAGGTCAGGCTGGAGGGGCTCTGAGCACTGATGGAGCTGTGGGTGTCCCTGGTCAGTGCAGGGGAGGCAGACCAGATGGTCCTTAAGGATCCCTTCCAACTCTTATTATTCTATGATTCTAAAACATACTACCTATATGCACACTCAAATGTTTCAGATAAACCTTTCAAGCTGTAGTTAATTATCTGTTCCTGAGAATCTTTATGATGCCTGATTTGGGCTAACACGGACTATCTCTGTTACACAGACAAGTAAAGCATCGGTGCTGGTTACTTTGGTACCTTCAGGAAGAAGGATTAATTCTGTCGAGTAGGAGATGCCATCACCTTCAGTCCTCACATCAACTGCTTGAAAACTGGCTGAAAAATCTGTGAGAGCACTGGTTGACTCCATTTTTTCTAGAGAAATGCCACTTGCTGTTTGATCAAATATTGGAGGGAAAAAAACAGTTGTTACTCTCGGAGACTCAGTGGTTGCAGAAGCTGCTGGGGGGACAGTGGTTGCCAGGAAGACAGCAGTCTGCACTGTTCCTTGAAGATCAGAGATTGTTTGAGGTGCAAAAGTTGTTTTTCTGGGACGTTTTGTGGATTTGGAACCATTTTTCTTAGTCTTTTTCTTCACAGAGGTTGCTGTATAGAAAGATTGTAACCAAGAGATAAGCTGAATCAGAGCATTCTTTGAGGAAAGCCAAATGATAATTTATCAAAAATTATCTACCTACTTTAATACTGTGACTTAAATAAGGAGAGTTACTGTTTAAATTTACTGCCTAATTAGCAGAAACCAAGCTTCAGGAAGAGCAAAGCCCAGATTTGTGAGTTTGATTTGTTTCTAGGCTGCAAGCAGTTACTCCTTCACACACTCACAGAAACAGAAGAACCAGGATCTTGAATGGCTCAAAAGTCCGGAGAAGACCCCAAAACTCACCTCTGAGCACCACCAGCTGAATGTTCTGCTTGATGTCATTGAACCAGCCCGGGATCTCCACGCGGCAGCAGTATGTGCCCGCATCTTCTGCCTTCAGCTCCTGAATTGTCAGAGACACATCTCCATAGGAAATGTAGCCCTGCAGGTTGTACCGCTGTGATGTTCTGAACGTCACCCTATTCCCAGTGGTGTGCAAAAGTTTGTTATTACACTTGGAGTTTGGACACGGGCCTCTGCCCCAGCACATATCAGAGATGTCCTTCTCTCGTGCCACCCGGTAGGAGCAAGGCAATGTGACAGGTTGTCCTATCACTCCTCGAACAACAGTTTCTGATGTGGTGTGCACTGTCAAGGAAGAAAAAAATGAGAGTAAACGTGTGCATGGTGACAAAAGCTCATGAGTGTTGCTGATGACCCGAACACAAACTACATGTGTGCAAATGGAATTTGGGAATTAGGCTCCCACTGCCTGTTCTCAGAGATTCTTTGAAAGTTGTTCAGAAACCTGGTTCGAAACTCAACTGGTGTTCTCAGTTCACCATCACCTCCTTTGAACAAAAAATTCTGTCACAGTTGCCTCTCCGTGACAGACTCACTAGTAGGGGCCAAATTACTTACTCTTGCGTAAAATTAGGTCCTAATTAATTTGGCAGAGTGGTGGGATCTGCCTATGGGAATCAATTCTTATTAAGCTCTTTCAGTCCCTCAGCAAGCCCTACCAACTCTCAGTTACCTGCAGACCTATGTTCACAGGAGCTTTAACAGCTGTTGTTAAACCAATGTTAAAAACAACAGATGCAGATTTTAATTGTGTTTTTGCTCCTGATGACCAGCTCTTCTTTGGGTTTACAGCCAGTATCCACCTTAGCATCTGGTTTGAATCTTTGTCATTATTCCCTCTTAACTTTCCATGCAATTTCCAGATTGCCCTGAAAGGGATTTCTTCCTCATGAGAGACACTACACAAAAATAAAAGTTTACATATGGAGATAAATCTCCTCTGGTTTACATTCATTCTGTCTTTCTTGGTCCTCCTGCCTTGCTGACTTTTCCCCATGTTATCATTTACATACAGTAGAGAAAGAACCGAGGGATGTGGGGAGCATCCAGATCTGGTCCTCTGCTGCAGCAAGAGGATCACCCCACAGATCTGATACCTTATGGTCTGTTTCCTTACCCCAAAGAGGACTTACAGCAGTTCATGCTGTTATCACCAGCTCTGACACTGGTTTGCCAAACATTTCTATTCTGCCAGCTGTTTAAATGTCTTTTCTTTTTGGCGTGACTCCCAGATAGCAAACAGAGATGCCGCCAATTGTGTCCATGTCTCTCTTGTTTTTTCTTTAATGGACTATTCCCCAGGTGAGGCTTTAGTCTGTGGCAGGCTGCCTCATGACTTGTTATTGGGATGACATTTCAGCTTCATTATCGCTTATCCCATTGGCAAGATAAGTTGACTGGTTCAGGTTTCCACTGCTCCAAATGCTAAAAGAGTAGGAGCAGACAAAACAACATGCAGTATGGCATGAAGGGCAGAAGTTTTAGCAGTGACACAAATGAAGAGTTTGGAAAAAAAAAACACCAAAAACAAGAAGAGAGAATTTCTGACTACAGCATAAGTCTTTGCAAAATGGCTGCTTGTTTTACTGCTTGGAAAAAAGTAAGTTCATTTGTCTTGTTACAGCAAAGCAGAGAAAACAGACTCTTTTGGTGACAAGAGAACAAAATAATTCATCTGATTGACCTCAACAGCAGAGAAGCAAGGGGTTAGTCACTGGAGCAGTTTAACATATATTTTCAAGTCACCCCAACAATGATATATGTAAAACGAAGACCAGCTTTAACTATTCCTGCAGGTGACATCACTGCAGTTTGAGGATGAATGGACCTATCTTCTGCTCTTGTTTCATCCCAGTCTTGCACAATGCAATAGTAGCTTCATTAAGCAACTCTTTAACAAATGAAATTCTGCCTGCTCTTCTCTTTTTAATAAGCTCAAGTCTCTGCTTATTTAAAAAAAAAAAAAAAAAAAAAAAAAAAAAAAAAGAAAGAAAGAAAGAAATGAAGAAGAGGGAAGACACAAGGCACCAGAATGTCTCCAGGGCAGTTTCCCACAAGTTCTGGTGCTAGGAAGTTATATTTTTTGCAGTTTCAAGTCCTCTTTTAATTTATGTGACACTTATGTTCCTAACATCTGCCTGCACTGCAGGTTAGCAGGGAAAGTTTCAATACCACAACCATCTTTCTTCAAACAGTATGAACCTCTTAGCAAGGACCGTGTCATTTCTTTCTCAGCTGCAGACTCTTTCACAGACACATTTTCCAGAAGAAATAGTAAACAGGATTGAATTTAAATACCTTTGAATTTAAGAAAGAATTTCCTGACGCTGTTCCATCCTGACACCCTAGGCTTGTTTTTGTCCATGGCAATGACCTGCCTAGCCAACCAGTCTTAACGCGAGGCACTTTGAGCACCAGCTGTGCCTGGGCAGTCCTACTGAAGTCTGTGAGCTTTGTCACTCTGAATCTTTAATCCAAGTGGGAGAGAAACGCACTTCAGATATTTATTATATATTCCAAGACAGGAAGGTATTCATAATTGTTTAAATCATATATATATACACATATTTATATACAGTTTCCCTCGGAACAACCCTCAGTGATGGATTAAGCAGTGTAATTGCTGTTGTAATGGTTTTATCTCATGTAGATTGGCCATTGGATGGACAAAAACATGCAAGACAGCTGGCTGAAAAAATAAGTTTTCTCCTTGATCTGTTTCAGGGATTTCTTTTTTTTTTTTTTTTGCATAAGACAATTGATATCTTTTCCCTATCAATCTTATTTTTTCGTTCTTCTTAAAGCTTTTGCAGTAATGAGGCTTCGAAGAAAACATCTTATAAACCAGAAAGAAATATTTAATCTTGAGCCTGAATGTAGCCTTTCTCAGTGCAGAGCTGGGTTGAAGAGAAGACAGTAACAAAAAGTCATTCTCGTCCTTCTCTGCATAAAAAAAGTTTTTGAAAACAAGAGCAAATGGATACCAGTCCCTCCAATTTATGCTGAGGATGAACGTATGAAGGAAAGAGACCTTCTATTTTCTTCTGCTGAGTCTGGCAGAAGACCAAAAATATTATGGAATTCCCAGGCTACGTCACAGTGCCACTTGCACAGCAGACACCTGAGTGTATTCCACCACCCAGCAAAATCTTTCCACTACTTTTAAAGTGAATTAAGGACAGTGCAATTGCTGTCATTATTATCTTGGATGTTTCATCCTGGCAGAGGTTGGTCGGTTAATATTTAGTCATCTAAGGCAGCATTTCCTGAAATGTTGGAGTGATTTACAAGCACAACTCTCACTAGGAGCTCATGCCTCACTGGAAGTGGGTGAAGACATGTTTCACGAGCCAAATTCATTCAGCTTCATTCATCGAGATTCATTCAATTCATTCAGCAATTTGGAAACTGCATCATTGATGCTTAAATGTGCATGCAGAAATTACTGCTATTTCTTTAAGGATCCAGATTTTAGATGGGCAAACTCTCAACATTTGCATTTAGAAGGAGAGTAATCTCCAGCCGTGCTTTTCTTCATGGTTGCACTAGATGATCTTAGTGGTCTTTTCCAACCTTAACGATTCTATGATTCCCATGACAATGTTCAAAGCAGCAGACAGTCCTCAGAGTTTAGGAAAATATTTTCTTTATCATGTATATATGTTCATTATGCAATCAATATTTCAATTCCCTGGCTTGGATTATATCTGCCTTGGGTCATAGTGGAGATGCAGATAGAGAAGCAAAGCTGGCAATGCATATTTAGCAGCAGTAAATAGATAATTTGGGGGACAGAGCAAACTAACAAAGCATATAGATAGAAGAAACTACATACATTTTTAAAATTTAAATAATAACATCTCGAGATGCTAACTCTAACTCTGTAAGTTAACTCTATAAGTTAAAAATATTTTTTGAAGTTCCGTATACAATTATATCCTTTTTCCTTGTGATGCACGCATACATAAGTAGAACAAGTGCTGCCATTAAAGTTTTTGTTTCCTGAGCAATCCCACAGTCAAGCAGGCAAAGACTCACCTATAAAGGTCTGTATCACAATCCAGCGAAACAACTCAAAATGGGACATTTTGACTGACGGCGACCCAAGGTCAGTGAGTGGAAGGAGAGAAAACCAGACCTTATAGCTACCATTAAAGATGCTGAGTGAGCCCAACTGAAGTTTCATTTCTCCATTTCCAGATTTTACATACCGCAATTGCTTCTGTTTTCCAGATAGGTACCTTCTTCCCCTCTCCCTTTCCAAGACACAGAGCCTGGTATTACCATCACAGTTCAAAATTGTTGTGGTTTTTTTTTTCTCCTTTCTGTGAATTCTTAAGATTGATTACTGTTACGTGGTACCGAGCAGCAAAAAAAAACCCTGTGGTCTTACAGTCTTCAACATTTGGCTTAACCTTCACCTGTGTCTTAAGACTTCCTAATCCCTTCTTTGCCCTTGATTCTGCCTTCTGCTTCAAGACCCCTCTATTCTTTTTTCTGCTTCATATTTTCCTCATCCTTACTTGTTAGGGTATGATCTGCATCAACTACCAGTCCAGCATTTTCCTCCTGCCACTGACATACTTTAAAAAGCCTTTTTTATTGACTGACACCACGTTAGTCAGTGTCAGCTGAGGCTGAGCTTTGACTTTTCTTGTTTTCTCGTTGCAAATGCAAATTGTAGATAGACAAAATTCTGTGCAAGTAAATGTAATGCAGTGCAAATGGAGAAAACAATTCTAAGCTCAAATAATAAAATGATGGGCTTTGAACAGACTCTACCTCCTCAGTATGGGATTTAGGCCTTATCAGGCACAGTACCATGAAAATATTACTTCTATGCTTGGTAATACTGGGGGTGGAGGGGGGAGGGGGAAGGCATATTTTAGCAATTATTATTAAATTCCATATTCACTATTAATAAGCTATCTATTCCTTGAAAAGAGAACAAATCAGAAGACATCTTCACACCTCTACTCAAGTTTTACTTTGAATCCCATCAGTAGTTCTAATTCCCTCTACTTAAACAAAAGCACATGTTAGAACCAAAAATAGTTTGAGGAAGGCCAAAAGGAATGGTGAAAAAAAAAATGGAAGAGCTTCCACAGTTGGGATAAGTGAATGGTCCACATCAAGTCAGCCTGGAAAAGAGATACAGGTCTACAGAATCTTGAGTGGCACAGGAAGGTTGGAGAGGGATTAACTTTTCGATATCATCCCCACTCCCACATAGCATCAGAGAATGATTCCTATGTTTGCAGACCTGTTGACGTCCTCATCCATCACACCACCATGTTATTCATGGCAAAAAGTAGATCCCCAGTAGACTAGATTGCAGTTAAGCCAGAATGCCTTGCTTCTTTCACCAGCAGCTGCCATCCAATGCTGCAGTAGACAGCTCAGCAGCAGATTCAAGGAGCATGAAGCTCAAAGAACTCTTCTGAGTTTATTCTGAAGAGGTGCTTCAGTGTAGCATAACAGCAACAGTAAAAGTAGACACAACAATAGTACCCTATTGTCAATATTACAAGACACTTTAGCCAGCAATCAGTAAAATACCTAACTGACAGTATTCTACCAGATACAATTCATACAGTGCCAAGTACGAGCAGCTCCAGCTGTTCTGTGAACATCTGATGAAACCTAACGTGTCCAGTATCCCAGACACTTTTCGTCTACAGCAGGTCCTAGTTCCTCCTTCCTCTCCTATCACTCACCATCACACAGTGATCATGAGCCAACGCTCAGCTAATGCCAATGCAAGGAGCAGCTGAATCCCACCTGGAACACAAATTTGGCTCTTTATCCAGCTACCAATTTCAATGAAGTTTCTCAAATCAGGATTAGCCAGCCTGTTCTAAACAACTAGGGAAGGAAGAGAGAAGCATGGCATCATTCAGCTTTGCTTCCTTACCAAGATTGAGCATTGAAAAAGGCCTTCCAGAATCCATCAGGTTCAAGTATGCTGGGAAGAACCAGAAAAACGTGCCTTGCTTTCTGTATCTATACTGCTATCTAGTGGCTTCTCGCAGGCAGAAAAGGAAAGGCAGAGTGCTCTGCAGCTTGTTAGCTCAGTAAGCTGCCAGCTGTGTGCAGCTGGAAAACCTCTTAATGGGTGAATAGGCTCAAATGCCACCTGTACAACTCTGGAGATCATTTTGAAATACCTATTCTAAGATGCACTGACATGAGCGGACATTATTTTGCATAAAAACTCTCTGATACAAAAATTAGTCTGAATTTGTCTGTAATACCAAGGAAAAAAGCCCTAATGTGCAAGCACCTTTCATTATCTGCAGCCCTCAGACTCCTTAAAAGCACAAATGGTTGGAATGAGATGGTTTTGGAAACCCCTCACTTCTTGTCTGAATCCCTGTAAATATTATTCATTTGGCAAAAGCTGCAGGAAGCAGAAATTGCTGAAGATGTTTTCTGAGCTCTGGTTCGGAGATCAGGTCAGACTTCCTCCAGCTCTGGCTATGGGCCTGTCAGCCCAGTGACCTGTCAGCCAACCAGACAGAAAGCAATGTCTATAGAGGGGCCACTGATGCTAATTTAGTAATTATTGCTAATAGTCAAACAAATAAATACAATCTTCAACTAACAGAACCATTCTAGTCTCAGTATCTTCTTATGCAAGGCAGCAGATGACATGAAGAAAGCAAATGGCAGAGCTGGTTGCCAATTGAGGACAGGAGGTGCAGCTGCTCCACTGACCTCAGCTCCCCATAACAGCACAACCAGACCGTGACAAAGTGTCTCAGCTGTTAACATAACACCTACTGACTCTATTATTGTTCCTTTATGCCCTAATGGTTGACGTAGCTTTGTTCTGTGCACGGCTCCTTTGAAAATAATCTTAACGACAACATTAGCTCTAAGTCTGCTGTCCTTTATGGCAGCAATGTGTGCTTTAGGTATTGTACACTGCTGCATGGGCTGAGCTGCAGGGTGTGATTTGCACCCAGTAATACTTGGTGAGAGCTGGTTGCTCTCCCGCCTGAAAGAGCAGAAAACTACAGAGTAGTTCTGTTTACCTGCTTGCTTTAGAGACCTGGAAAGGAAATTTTCCACCCTGAGGACATCTCAGGGCATACAAGGACCCAATCAGAAAGCCATGGCAAGAAAGTGACGCATTTCGCAGAGGAAAATGCACTTAGTCACACTTCTCTGAAAGCAAGGTGTGAGTGTTCCATAAGCTCCAACAATACCCCCATGAGGGGGTGAGCACCAGCAGCCCCTCCAGCTTTAACCATGGGTGGGCAGGAATTCGCACACTGCGCAACTGAGCTGTTACCCAGGACGGGCATGCCCAGCTTCAAGAAAAAATTAATGAAAGGTATTTTGACATATGATTACTACCAAGGTTTTCCATCTGTTATCCGGGCCGAAGCAGCTATGAGGTTGCTCTCCCCCCTCATGACTGTTTGTTTTGTAGCTAGTAGATATAATACGCGATAGAGACAAATTTTAAGATTGTGGGTGGTTTTCCTTTTGTGATTGAATAGTCATCCTGCCACTTCCTCTTTTCTGAAAGTTAGAGAGAATCTGAAGCAGACTGTATCATTGAACGGCTTAGGTTGGAGGGGGACTTTAAAGTCCATCCAGTCCCATCCCCCTCACCAGCTCAGGCTGCCCAGGGCCCTATCCCACCTGGCTCTGAGCATCTCCAGGGATGGGGCACCCAGAGCTCTGGGTGTGATGGCCTCACCCCGCTCTGAGTAAATAATTTCTTCCTAACATCTCACCTAAATCTCCCCTCTTTTAGTTTAAAGCCGTTCCCCCTGGTCTGTGGTAACTTTCCTTATGGTTAGATAAATGGAATCTGGAAATTTCCATTCAAGCCAGTAGGGTTTCTGTTTCTGGAACAAGCTGATAAAAGTTTTTAATTAGAATTGTAGCTTTTATTTGCTTTATTAGAATGATATGAGTGATGCTTTAGCAGTCCAGGCACACTTAGCTGCAGAGCAGAGGGAGCAGCTAAGATTTTGGAAAATATTTAAAGTCCCAGAGATGACAAAGGAAAGCATGCATACAGTCCTTAGTGTATTGTGTAAATGTTTTCCTCTGCGTGGATCTCAACTTCCAGGGCACTTTGGTTCCCAGCACGTTCTGGTCTCCAAAAGGCAACAGAGCTGCACACATGAGTAAAAACAAGGCTGTTAAACAACAGACAATAGAAACACAAAAGAGCAGACAGTTAAATGAACCAGCTCACTGGAAAAATTGTAAAATATGCAAAAACACTTATTTAAACACAACTGATAATGAATCATTTTTCCATTTATGAGACAACCCACACTTGAAGTTTGCCTACTCCCTAATGCACTGAATTGGCACTTAGACTCATTTTTTGTTTATTAACTAAGGATGAGTAGCAGGATTTATTAATTTCTTTTGCAGTGTTTCTTATTAATTTGAGATTTAAAAAAATCAAATTAGAGTATGTACAGTCAGCATGCATCTAGCAAGAATCACAGCAACTCCTTCTGGGACTAGTTTGTCCTATTAGCTGAAGCAGAAATAGAATACTTACCTTGCAAACTTACTCAGTTTCTTCATATTGCGTAAATATCCTAAGGATGATCCAGAATGAAAATAAAGAAAAATAAACATTGTTCTTTAAACCATCCTAAGTAAGTAAAGTTACAGGTTTAGAAAAAAGAAAAAAAAAAGTGCAGGAAACGAAATTAGGGAACTTTAAGCAGAGGTTTGCAGTATAGAAAATCCCCATAAGTTCCATGAAGTTAAATTCATGTGGTTTCGTCTGACCAAGAGCATTTAAGGAGAAAGTCTGCAACATGAAAAACACTGGGTATAGTGACATGAAACCAGGGCCTCCTTCCTTATCATTGGGAAGGTCAGGGACTACAGGGGCAGTGCCCACGAGGAAAGGAGCAGCGCAAGGGATGTGGGTTTGTACCACGTCTCCTCACCAGCCCCAGGTAAGGTGGACATAAGGTCACTTTCATGGCACAGGAACATGTGTGGCAAAGTCACAGCTGTTGAATAACCACCTCTGAGAAGTACTTACGTCTACCTAGGAACAGACCCAAAACAAGGATGAGCAGAAATCCCACACACAATCCAGTTCTGAGGTAAACATTCTTTTCTGAATAGTGCTGACTATGAGTTGATATGGACGAATTCTGTCAAACACAAAACAGGTTAGTGTCAGTGGAACTCAAAGCATAAATCCCATGCAGGACCCAGAGAACATCTGTGCATTTTGTAAACCTGCAATTAAAATGCACTTGAGGGCAAGAGCTCAACTTGAGATACTAGTTTCCAGAATTCACAACACTTGTGTGAACCCTGCTGTTAAATATATTATTTCTTAACACTGTCAAAGAACGTGAGGTTATGACCAGTCCCATTTATTCCTGGTTCCTTTCAGCCCAAGGAAGAAGCCTAACATTTAATACTGTTTGGTGAATATCTTTATTTAATCATAAGATTAAATATCTCCTGCTGTTTTCCCTTTGCCTCCCTTTTTTGTCAGCTTACTCAGTAGTTATTTGGAGCTTTATCCCAGGATGTGAATATGCCTTCACCTTTCAGCACAACTTCTTCTGGAAGCCAGCCGATAGATATCCAACCACTCCCTAAGAGCTGGGAAGATGCTGAAAGGTAGTACAGTCCCTGACATTCTGCACGTGCAGCAATATGAATGCCCACATACATACTACCTTGCAGTACAATAACATCAGGGCTTCCCAAATGGTAGCTTGGCTGTTTTGTCTTCCTGACAAAAATTAAGATGATGCTACTGCCCGTTAACACACAGCATGAGCTGGAGGACTCAGCAGGGCAGATAGGGCTGTGAGCTTGAACCCCATACACACACATGGCAAGTAGATCCCTGTGCTGTCATGTGGTCCATTTTTGACCCTTCCCCATGTCCTGCCGGTACCTGCAGGCTTGAGGTTACTTCTGGGTAGTCTGAGGTGCTTGAGTAGGAACCAGAGGCCTGAAAGGCAATACAGATGTTGCTAAAGGTCTTCCCTCTTTAGTAGGAAGGAAACAGTTTTTGCAAGCAAAGCACTTTGTTTTCTCCCTTTCATAATGACCCCATAAGCACTCTTTTGTAAGCATTAAATGTGCAGACTGGAAAAAAATATCCGGTTTTTTGCAATCAAAACAAAATGCTGTAATTTAACTGCAGGAATGACCCAGTAACTTCCAATGTCTAAGCACATCATCTCAGTATAGTACAACAGTGATGCTTACAGTCTCAGGAGCTTCTGAAACAGAAACTGGTGGCCACGTTCTGACAGTAAAGGACGCTTCACTGGCACTCCCAGGAGCTGAGCAAAAGCAAGACAAACCAAGATATCACTTGCACAGAAAACCATTCTGCTTGGACAAAGAATGTATGCTACTGACCTGAGACCATTGAACCTAAGTACCTCTGTCTGGAGTCTTTGCTGTGTATATTATAAAGATGTTGTGCCATCCAAAGGCATTGCAAAATTCCTCCAGTGCCCTTTTCAGAGCTTTGAAATCCTTCCAGGAAACATCTGCTATTATCTCAACACAGAGCCTAGAAAGATGGAGTTACCGAGTTGGGCTCTGGATCCATATCATAGATCAGAGGAGGCAGTGGATGTAAAACTAGATTATTTGATGAAAATTGATAAACACCAGCTCAGGGCCTTGGAAGATGAATTGGTGTAGAGTTGCAGACAGTAAGCGGCACTTTTGAAGTCCCAGATCACAGCTATACAATAAACAGCTGACTGAAGTGTGATACATTTGCATAGGGCATGCAGCGGATTTTGAGGTAATTTCCCAGAGCAGTTTTCAATATTTAAAATAGAGCTACAAACTGCTATGTTATCCGCATCATCCGTCATAGTTTCTCCATGTGCTGTCAGATGATACAAAACCCTCCTGAAAACAAAATCTTCTATTCATGTTATGACAATCCCAGGTGGCTCCTTTCCTGTTATAAATGGTTAACCTTCTGTCATAAGCTGCATTTTGAAGAGTGAGGATCATCTGCTTCACTGTCCTCTTTTTCAAGGCAGATGCTGGAACATCCCTACATCAGAGGAACACAGCCACTCATCTTTTCAAGTGTCCCCATGCAGAAATTAACTCGTATTCTCAAAGCACAAAAAATTGCTCCCCAGCAGCTAAGGAGGATGTCACATGGTTAAGAAAACCCATGAGAGCTGAGATTGGAAGCCATATCATTTGGAACAAGAATAGAAATGGTTTGAGAACATTTTCACTTCTTCTTCTAAGAAGGAAATGCAAGTGTTGTAACATTTTAGTGTTGCTCAACTGGTAACATTTGAGATTGAGGGATAGATACAAACAGCATCCCTGATTTTTGTTTCAAAATCCTGCCATTAAGCTGTCATTAACTACGAACTCTGCTGTGTGTACTGGATATTAATGTTGGCTTTTTCTGATTAAAAAAAAAAAGAAGCTGAGTGGGTATATGACAGATGTCTATAGACACACACAGCGGAACAAAGCTGAGTAAGGAATGGATATTCCAACACAATGATGGGCCTCACTTGAGACTATGCATATACTCCAGGGGATGCGGGCAACCTCTGAGGCACAGATAACAGCAGGGTAAAAGAATGCTTACAATACAGTACGTTGTATCATAATATTTCTGCTGTTTCTATATTCCTCCTCAATTTTCTGCAGTTGACAGCTAATGGAGATGGGATCCTGAACTAGATATACATCTGAACCCAACCAGATTACCTTAAGCATTACCTTAAGCAACAAGTGCTTTGATTAAATAGTGAGCACACACACAGATCCTAAAACCTTGCGTTTTATTGTTCACGGGATGCACTTTCGGATGACAAGGTGAGACTTAATACCACAGAGAAAACACATCGTGAAACAGCCACAAGGAAAACAACACTTGTAGCACCAATCAAGCATCTAGTTAATCCCAACACCTGGGAGCAACATACATGTTCCTTCTGCTAAGCCCTCTATACAGTGTGAGGTAGAATTTACAGGCCAAGTTCAGATTTCAAGTCCTATGGTATGTTCAGTAAATTTTAGCCAAGATACTTCTATCACCTGTCATTTTGTTTCTTTTTTAAGATGTCCATTTTCAATGCAGCTAATATATGCTATTGCCATTAATACTTGGAAAAAAGTTACCTGAGGTCGGTGGAGAGGTGTGAGTGAGAGGACTTGCAGTAGAGACCCTAGCTGGTGTTAGAGAAACAAACAACATGCATTATAATTAATGTCCATTCATGTAGTGAAAAAAAAGAAAATGTTTCTATAAAAGTGTGCTCAAACCAGACACACACCTGTGAGACAATTGTTCCCTATGTTATCATGTTTTTTGTTTTTTTTTTTACAGGTAGAGATGAACTTAAATCAAAAGAAGTGTCTCCTTAAAGAAAAACTGTCCATGCTATTTGTGTGTATCCCTGGGTTTTACCCTGAAACCCAGCAGAAGAAGATGAAGCACTATCTTTGTGATAAAGCTGCAAGTACGGCACGTCAGATACCATACAGTGCCCTCATTCTTCATTTCTATAAATAGTGCTTCCAAGGAAACTCAGTAGCACTGCATACCATTAAACAAAGCACCACTGCCTTCGTTGTTTGCTTTTTTATTGTTATTACTGCAGTGATTACAACCTTCTCAAATGCAGATTAGCTTTAACCCAACTAACGGCAGGTCTGCCAGATGCTAAAGACTGATTCTATGGATGATGACAGAAATCACTTCCTCCTCAAGCTTCAAACTCCAGACTGAGCAGAAGAGTCACTGTAACAACACTCACCTCTCTTAACCACCACCTGGAGGTTGGTTGTCTTATCATTGAACCACCCAGGGATCTCCACACGGCAGCAATACGTCCCACTGTCTGTTTCCTGGGCATTCAGGATGGTGAGGGACACGATGCCCTTCAGCAAGTCCCCTTTCAGCACATACTTTGCGTGGTACCTCTCTGTCACCTTCCTCCCATCTGTCCAGATAATGGGGTGAGAACATTTGGAAGGGGGGCAGGCATCACGGCCCCAGCACATTGAGGTGATGTCACTTTCTGTCTCAACAGTGTAAAAGCAGGGCACAGTGATATTCTGGCCAACCTCTCCCTTCACCAGCAGTCCTGACACTGTAGGGCCTGTGGACAGAAACACAAACATTAAAAGGTCGTGCGCAGCAGGCAAAAAGGTGAAGAGAGAATGGAGTTTGGATCTGCACAGCTCTGTGGCTTCTCTTCAGCCACATCCAGGTCAATAGGTCTTTGTTTTTCCCCTAGCTTAGATTTAATCCAAACCAGGCATGGGAGAACAGAAAGACATCATTTTTTCATTAAAACTATAGTGGGAAACCCTTCCTCACTTTCAGTAAAAAGCCACTGAAAGGCAGTTTTCATTAGCATTATAGCTGTGCATTTCCTTTTTTCTTTCACTAGGAAAGGATTTGGGCAGTGCCTATCACAAGAGATCTTCCAGAGCTTTCCTAAAAACTTCTATACCTTCTTTTTTTCCCTAGCTTAAAATCCCCCCTCATTCTTCCCAAGCTTCCATCTCATTCAGTTCCCACAGCATGGGATCAAAAGTGAAAAGATGTTGATCTACCCACATTAACATTTCAGGGATAGAATTCACTGTGGCAAGGATGGAAGTAGGAAACAGTCTAGCAACTAATTATCTCTAATCAAAGTCCCTGGATATCACTGGCAAGGGCATATGACTTCATTGCCATTGTTCCTTGGGAAAAGGCAGTCCTGCCCAATTTCATCTCAGCCATTTTTCTCCTAAACTATGCTATAATAATTATAAGTAAGTCTTACGCAAAGATTTTGCCACAATAACATACTAGGAACTAATCTCTGACAATAGTGCATTTTATTTAACACAAAAAGGAAACTCTAAATGAATCTCATCATAAAAGGCTTTAGAAAAAAAAAAAAAACTAGAAGAAAAATATCTGTAATCTCTTTTTTGTCTGTTGAACATATCCTACCAAACGTTTAATGTCCATCTGCCTGTATTAATAGCTCTGTTTTAAAAGGGAGACACGATCATCAGAATACTCTGATAAAGTTTTACTGAATATGCAAAACAGCAGTTTCTATGCAATGCAACCACTCTTACCATCATAACCCAAATCTCTCTGTAACCCCCAGAAGCACCGATGCATGTTACCTCCCTTCCATCCACTTCCAGCTGTTTTTCCACACCCACTGAGTTACCTGTAAGCCAGATCAGAAGGATCCAGTCCAGGAAGAAATGAGAAGACATTGTGGCCGAGGATGAGGAACACTCTTATTCACTCTTTGTGCACCTACATTCAAAATAAACTATCGTTTTCGTAAACTGCTGGTTTTACTTCTCAGTACTAGCACGTCAGCTTCAAACAGGATGATGCCCTTTGGTTTGATCAGGATTGCCTTTCCTGTGGTTTGTCTGTTAGTCACTGAAGCTGTTGCTGCTGAGAACGCATGCAGCTGAATGCTTGCTGACTGTGGTTTGACTAAAAGGTTAAAATACTCAGCAGTACTTCAGAAATCTACTTCTCTTTTTTTCCCCAGATCTGCTTGATTATAGCAGGTTAAACTGTTAGTACCACCAAGCTGACTCACCACCAATAATCTACTGCCCCAAGCTGGGTTCCCACACCCTCTTCTTGCCATAGTGCATAGAATTAGGGAAAAGAGATTACATAAGATGTGTAGCAGACTGATAAACAGAAAGCATTCAGCAACGTAAGAGGAACTTAGGTATTATTAAACCAGCATTTAATCCTAAATTCTGCTTCAAACATTGCTACTTTAAGCAAATGTGATATCCTTTACAGGCAGGAATACTGGAAGCTTCCCTACCACTTCACAAGTGTAGCCTAAACAGAGCTGTAGCCTCTCATCACTCAGCTCTTAAAAGTTCTGCATGCCTCTGAGCTTTTACCATACCGAGTAACGCACAGCACAGAAACCATCTGAAAAGCTGGGTGGCAATAGCAGTCATTAGGAGAAATATGTTACTTAAAAAATGGTGTTCCTGGCCACTCTGGGTTGCCCTGAGTGAGGGCATGGAGCCTTAATATCATTCGGACTAGAACTGCAGCTGTGATCAAATGTGATCCATAGCAAATTCATGTTCTCTGCTGAAACAGATAATCTGCCTTTTATACAGACAAATTAAGTTGCAAGGAATGACTTTTTATAACTAATAAATAAATGCAGCCAAGTGGCAGAGCTACACCAGCAACATATCTGCTGGAAAAGGATGGAAGTGGGAGAAAGGGCAGCCTCTGCATGCAGATTTAGGACTGGACAAGAACACACTTCCTCTCTGCTACTCCTGTTTCTGGGGAGACAGGACACTGTAGGCAGCTTTTACAGACATCGTTCTGACCATTAACAGCAGTATCCCTGGACTGCCCTGCAACAACAGTGTGTAGCTTTGTTTTTCCTCCCTCTGAATGATCAAAACTTCCCCTTTTTGCCCACAGACAACACACTTGCCTTCCCTGTTTCAAACAACTGCACTTATCCCCAAGCTTACTTGATGTAACAAAGGAACCTGCTCGTTGTTGTTGTTTTAAAGTAGCATTTTGTTCAGTCTTCTTGACATCTGACATTAACTTTTTCCTACTGAGTTTTGTAAGGCATATATAATCCAATACATTTCATGCATTAATATTTCACAGGAGTACAATACTTCAAGTATCATCATCACATCCAAAAGCAACATCAGAAATTTTTCTTTTTTTGAGGTTAAGAAAGACCTCATCATCACGAGTAGTCTCTTCTAATTAGCCAACATTCATAGCCTCACTTTTAAGTCAGTGAGTCATATCCTACACAATCTGAAATGCAGCTCCCCTGCATGGCATCCACTGCCTTCACTGCAGCTACAGTTGAGTGGCTGGGTTTTTGGTTTTTGTAATCAAAAGCAAGGTTTTAATAGGAGAAAAGAGAACCATCGTTGTATTGATGTGACAAAAAAGAGTTACCATTTTGGCTGAAGAAAAGCTCAGAAAGTACCACAATCTCCTGCAGGTATTTATCTCATGGTTTGCTTCTAAGACAGACCCCAAAGAATAGAGAGAAAATTATTTCTGAAACTTCTTAGAAAGTGAAAGCAGTCTTAAGATTTTAAATGACTCGATCCCCAATTACTTCAATGCGTTCACCAAAAGAAGTTAATTACAATTATTAGTTACTGCTAGAATCCAGCCTGAAGTTGAAAGTACAGCACCTGGGCCTTCAACTTTATTAAAAACATAAAAAGTAAAAGAAAAAAAAATCGACCAAAAAAAGACCTAGGGCATCCATAGCAGTTGAATGGCAGTTAGAACATCTGTAGCAAAGTAACTCCCCAGCTCACGATCTCTTATCCACAACACACTAAAACTGTTTCTTCCTATCTTCGACTTGAAGAACATTTGCAAAACAGACATCCAATTAATTCAGTTGACCCACAGTTGTTTTAGTTACTGCAAAACAACTGTTTAGATAGTTCAGGGAGAAGAAAAAAGTGGGAGTTGCATAGAGGTCAAAAGTTTTAACTTCACAAAGTTATTTATAAACATTTCTGAAAAAACATGTTCTTTACTATTACTTACATCACATGTACTTGAAATAGCAGATGAGTTCCTGCTGTGAGTCACCCATTTGCTTCAGTTCATCTTTAGCTACAGCGATCTCAATCCCACCACCCAACAGTTAGGATCTACCTGCTCATTTAAACAAATCTGAGCGCCTGAAAACAGCTGAATGATCTAATATATAGTTTGCATAATGAGTGTTAAAAATAGTTTCAGTAAGTTTCCTCATCCACAAAGTTGATTTTTTTTTTTTTTTTAATTCTAAGGTGCTGTATCTAGTTTGGAAAAAATACATGCTGCAGACAGGAGTCTTCTTCATTATCAAATCACTCTTTTCCTCTTGCCATAAGCTTGATCCAACTGCAGTTCTCTTTAAACATGACTGATTTAGCTTCCATTTTACAGCCTTCAGGAGTCTTTCTAACTTGGAAGTTCTCAGTTAGTATAAAAGCTAATTATCCATTTAATCAACTTAGTTGTAGAGATCCCCAACTTCACAGATCTAAACAAGACAAGTTATACCAGAATACATACATAATAAAACAATTCTTAAGTTCTCTTCAACACTGTTACATTACTACAAAGTTAGAAAGGAATGGATTTCTCAGACTTAATATTGATTTATTTTTTAATATAGCATAACTGAAAAGACTCATTTCAAATGTAAACAACTAACATTTATTTGAAATGCAGGAACTGTCAGCTTCAATTTCAGTCAGCTAGATCCCCTGCTTCTACAGCATAAGGCATTTACAAGATGATGCGTGTCCCAGAAAGCTGCAAGTGACAAAATAACGTTCTACCAAAAAAGCTAACTTCCACACAGGACAAAGCATACGTTTTTGCTTTTACCAATAAACATATAGCCCATACAAAATATTAAATATCCTCAGCTGCTTAGCAGCTCACACCCACCCCTAGTAGGTGTGAATGTTTCAACTGCTGGTACAACAGAAAAACAAAATATAGTATATACCCTCATAAGCCATTTGGCCTCTCTATTGTAAGCTATACTTCCCTCATGTCATTTCATCAATAATGCTACACATAGCTGCATCTTTATCTAAAACCTGATCTCTCTTGCAGCCAGAACGTTCTCTCTGTTTCTCACTCTGTCCAATGCAATTGTTGCCATCATCAGTGTCCATTGGTTCTGTTTTCACTCCCAGTCCTCCCTCTGAATGAGGAAGATCATCAGGCAAGGATGCCAAGCAGTTCTGAATCATCTCCACAACTCTTTCTAAATGCTTCTGAAATCGCTCTGCAGTTTCCAGACGCTGACGTTTCTGCACTTCCATCATGACTCGCAGGGTCTCCCTGGCTTGGTGGGGACGGTACTCATTTATAAGATGATGCACATGAACAAAAAGCAGTTTCAGGTCCTCCAGTTTCTCTTCTCGCTTTATACTCCCTGGACTCCTTATCAAGATATCCAAGAGATCCAAAAAGTTGACCAAGATAGACATGTTAAGTTTCCTTAATTCCTTTTTGTGATCAAACTGCATAGGATGCAGCCGTTCAATACCCTGGCTTTCCAAAGGTCGGATAATTAAGTCATCACACTGGAACTGATTACCAAACATCATGTAGCTGTCTTTCACAGGTGGAGGGGGCTTCGGTGCCAGACCTTTACGTATGTTTTCATCAGTATATTCTTTTATATATTGCATTGGAGGTGGAGGAAGGGCACTCACTTGCTGAGGTTCACCCATTTTTGCAGATGAAAACACCTAGTGAATACCAAAGAAACGTACATTAAATAACTTATGTGACAACTGTGTAGCACGTAGCGTACAGTTAGCTATGAGAAAACACACTAAACAGGAGATACTTCAGCGTGCATAAAACAGGAAACTCCCCAATAAATCCACGTTAGCTTTCTACTGAAATACACAGCGCTTCCCAAACCAGACCTGCCAGCGAAGAGGCACAAGAAGAAAGGCCCGGCCCACCGCTACGGCCGGGCTCCGGGAAGGCCCAAAAGCCGCACGGCGGGGCTCGCCAGGCCACTGCTGAAGAGAAACAAAGGCGGAGGCCGCGTTCGGCAGGAGCCCGGCGGCAGCTGGCCAAGGAGCCGGCCCCGCACACAGGGCCCACAGAAGGCACCCCCTCACCTGCCTGCCCGCCGCGCTCTGCTGCGACCGCCAACACCTCACTTCCGGCGAGCGGCTCTTCTTCCTCCTCTCTCCCATTGGCTCGCAGCTCAAACAGGGTGACAGGCACTGATTGGCTCTCCCCAACGCCAGTCAGGAGCTTGCTCCACTCACAGCCAGGGCTCATTTGGGAGGCGGTGCGGCGCGGGGATCGCATCGCGGCGGGGCGTTGGGGAGTGGCGCCCCCTTGCGGCTGGGAGTGGCGCGGCGGAGGTTTCAGCCCGGATCTCAGCAGGGGTCCCAGCACGGGTCATCAGGCGGAGGCGGAGGTGGGAGCGGCCCGCCTGGCTTTTGTAGGCGTCAGACCCCCTGCGAGACTTACTTCTGCATGTTTAGTGTGTAGTATTCCAACTGGAAAGCCAGGACTGCTTTCATAGAAACAGAACATCCCGAGTTGGAAGGGATTCATCGAGTGCAGCTGCTGGCTCTGCACAGAGCTACCTAAAAATCAGTCCGTATGTCTGAAAGTGTCATCCAGACTCTTCCTAAACTCTGGTGAGCTCGGTGCCAGACCCTGAGGAGCCTGTCAGTGTGATCCCAATGCTTTAACCACTGAATGATGCAGCGAATATACGTAGAGCTACCATGCAGCAGAAACTTGGGTGTTATTCTGGTCACAAAATGAAAGCATTACCCTGGGAAGTGTTAGCATCCTTTCTATAGCCGAACACACCCAGCCTGGATGCATAAAGTCTGCAACAAACCGCTGGGACTTCTTGTTTTTCTTCCATTTTTGTTTCAGGCAAAATTCAAGAAAAAAACCTGAGGATTTATGTACTCCACATTGCCATGGGAATCTGGGCTGGCTGGCAGCACTCTGCAGATGGCCACTGGTGTGGCAATGGGGCATTTGTGCTCTGTTTTCTTTTTTCCTCAGCAGATGGCAGTAAAATCCCTCATCTGGCAAGAGAACCCCTGTCTACGTGCCCTATCGTGCAGAATTGCTATTTGGGATCATTTGGGGGGGGAGGAAATGTTTTAATAATCAATACCTAAACAGTTAAATAATACAAATAAAATAAAGGAAGGGATGCCATTCAGAGGGCCTCGAGAGCCTAGAAAGGTGGGCCTGGGTGAACCTGGTGAGGTTCAACACAGCAAAGTGCAGAGCTTTGCACTTGGGCCGGAGGAATCCCAGGCATCCATACAGACTGGAAGGAGCGGTCCTTGAGAGCAGCCCTGTGGAGAAGGACCTGGGGGTCCTGATAGATGAAAAACTTAACATGAGCCAGCAGTGTGCCCTTGCGGCTCAGAAGGCAAATGGTATCCTGGGCTCCATCAAAAGAGGGGTGGCCAGCAGGGACAGGGAGGTGATTGTTCCCCTCTACTCTGCTCTTGTGAGGCCCCATTGGAATACTGCGTCCAAGTGTGGAGCCCCCAGTACAAGAAAGACAGGGAGCTGTTGGAGAGGGTCCAGAGGAGGGCCACAAAGATGATCAGGGGACTGGATCACCTCCCTTATGAGGACAGGCTGAGGGAGCTGGGCTTGTTCAGCCTGGAGAAAAGAAGGCTGCGGGGTGACCTCATTGCAGCATTTCAGTACCTAAAGGGAGCCTACAAAGAGGAGGGGAATCAACTCTTTGAAAGGGTTGATAACTGCAGGACGAGGGGAAGTGGTTTTAGGTTGAGGGAGGGAAGATTGAGGTTGGACGTCAGGGGGAAATTCTTTACAGAGAGAGTGGTGAGGTGCTGGAACAGCTGCCCAGAGAGGCTGTGGATGCCCCGTCCCTGGAAGTGTTCAAGGCCAGTTTGGATGGGGCCCTGGGCAGCCTGGTCTAGCATTAAATGAGGAGGTTGGTGGCGCTGCATGTGGCAGGGGGGTTGGAGTTTCATGATCCTTGAGGTCCCTTCCAACCCTGGCCATTCTGTGATTCTGTGATTCTGTGAAACAATCTACAGTTGAGGTAGCACTGAAAATGAGTGTAAGCCCCTGGCATCCAAAGAAGCATTACAATGATTGATGACTTTAGCATTGCTGCACAGTATTTACACATTTAAAAACATATTGCTGATGACTTCAGTCATTAGCTCATTTCTTAATAAAATATCTGTTTGTTACTTGGTCTTTATTAAAGGTTTATCCTTTTCTCTGTAATCACACAGATTGATGCCATCAGTGTAGTTAAAGTTTAGTATTTATCCACATGTATGTAGGTACAGATATAGCCTGTCATATTTTCAAATATAGACTCAAGGATTTCTCTTTTTTATGTAACTAGGCCTCACTTTATGCACATTGTCCAAAGAAGGATATTCTTGCCATTCATTAGTGGCCTACAGTTTTGGTTTAGGGAAAAGTGACAATAAATTGATTTGAGCACAGTCTGTATTTATCAATAACCTATAGACTGCTGGATCTGATGATTTTTGTTAACAGAAGCAATATCTTCACATTTTCTGCCCTTGGTACCAACAATTCTATTTAAAGAGTGAGACAAAGGTCCTTACATGAAGGATCTTCTGGTGCCCCAAGATGTGAATTGACATAGTGTTCTCTTCAGAAACACATCCATAATGACTGAAATGGGATAGGCACTGAGTAGTATAAGCTTTGAACATACTGTTCAGCCTCAGTAGGTTGAGTATACAGAAAGCTCTTATTCTTTGTGTGTAAATAACCTAATGGTCAGCCATGTTGTGCAACACAATGCAGAAAAAACATAATAGCTTGATGTGGTTTGGCCATATTGCTTTCTGTTTTCAGCATTTCAGCGCTGTACCTGTGAAAACCATCCCTTTGAACCAAAAGAGTTATGCTAACACATTTGTAAGAGCCACCTTTAAGGAAACTGGAGAGAACAAAAAGTTGTTTGATTTCAAAATAAATATTATATGCTTTTTGTTTTGTTTTTCAATTAAGACACACACACAAAAAGTTGAGGAACGACGTTTAAAAAATTGCTACTATTCACTACTTTCCTACCATGGTTATAGAACTCCATAGACTGAAGGGATCCTTTGCATGTAAAGTTTGAGCTGGGACCCTGGTAGTCTCTCATACCATGATTTTGCTGTTCAACATGAACCAGTCATCCAAACTCCTCCTATTAAGACACGAGGTCCTTTGTGATCAAAAGGAAATTTAAAGGACCTTTAATTTTCATTCTTAAAATCCAAATGCATTATCCCATAACTTCTTTGATCAGTTTGTGATCCGGTCAGTTAAGAGGCCAAGAATCCAGAGCAAAAAAAATCACACACAATCAGCCAGTTGTTTCCAAATATTACTTCAGCGCATACATCATTTTGAAGAAGAGAAAGAGCTCCAAGATGGAGATACAGATCTTAACACAGATATAAAAATATGAAACTGAGAACATGGTTTTCTGATAATGGCAAGGGTGTGGTTTGGTTCCATGCTGCAACTAGACAGCTGCTGATTTGGGAAGAGGAGCTCTCATTCCTTCACCTTTCATCGGGCTCTGCTCTGCTTTCTTCCTTTGCTGCTCCTCCAGCCCCGACTTCTGGCTGTACAGCCTTTTCTTCTCACTACTTTGTAGGATCACTGGCAGGTGTTGGTTTGCAAAGCAAACTGTTGCAACTCCAAACCCCACAGACAAGGAATTAAAAGCACCACCTCCAGAGAGGTATGAGAAAACCCATCTAGTAGGAGGCATTAACAAGTCTTTGGTTTTGTTGGACTTTCCAGACTTTGATTTCACATTCTTATACCAAGAGCTGAACTCGATTATCAGCTGGCTTGCACTCTGTGAACTACGCAGTACAGCTCTAAATGCTGCAACTTCAAAAGGTAGGAGGCAGTAGGGAGCCAAGCACTTGTTTTTCACATGATCTCTGTGATCTTGAGTCATTTTCCCAGTTTGCACGTAGCGGCCAACAAATGAAAGAAGAAAAAGGGTTTTCATTTTCATTCTTGGTTGCATGACTGATTCTCAGAAGGCTCTTGGATGACCCTTCCCAGCATATGGGGAGCTGCTAACTTTTTCTCTGCAGTTCCAAATGAGAGACTGAGAATGAAAGTGAGTGTCATGCATAGCACTCTCAAATTTGCTTTCTACTGCATTTCTGCTGTTGTCTGAAATAAGGTCACTGTCCAAGACAAGTCCACCACTGATAATACAGCTCAATTAATACAGCATCTACAAATCATTGGAATGAACCCAGTCACCAGTTCAGCAGATGGAGAGTCACTTAAACAATGTTCTCTGCCACAAAGACAGAAGATCTTAATTTACTGCTTTAGTTACTTTATTTTAGTTTTATTCATAACTAATTTCAGACAAATTGGCATGTTTCATTTTCAGTCGTTCCCTAATTCAGTAACAGTGTGTACAGCAGTACACTGTTATCATAGCAGAATTTTGAATTCAGGAGGTGTACGAGCACAGTAAATACAAACCCCATTTTCACATGGCTCTGCTCCCTTCTATGATGGAACATATTTCTGCAATTTTTGATTGTCACTGCAGTCTAAACAGTAGATAAATAAAATTTGGTTTGTTGCTTGTTGGTTTTTTTTTTTTTTTTTTTTTTTTTTTCCCTAAGTAGCCTGAAAGAGAATCCCAATATGAGACCGACCGAGTTGCAGCCCCTGGCTTTGTTTAGGTTGTGTTGCATCTTACAGCCTGGTGAAGCAACAAGCTCAGGAACTTCCTTTTTTGATGACTGTTGAAGGCTTTGTTGCAGGATATACCAGGGAGGTGGGGAAAAGAAAGGGAGCCTGTTGGGGGTGAAGGGGACTTACGCTTTATGTCTCCATCTGCTGTGCTTAGTTCCCATCTCCTGCTGTGGCTGTGGGAATTAATGAATTTGAAATATAGTGCTATGCTGCATTTTCTTTCTTACTCCTCAGACTAAAATATCAGCTTCAGCCTAGTTGTACACTTACAAATGTAGGAGAGAAGCTTAGTGTTTCCCCTCACATAAAAACTGTGACACACCATTCTTCAGTACACATGAGAGTTGAACTCTTTGCTATACAATTTGTGACTACTGGTATCTGAGTAGATGAAAACCTCAGCACAGTCTGAACAGTTTTTTAGCCATGAAATCGATATCTCACTACTTGTTCATGGCTCAAAATCTAGGCATATTTTGTTGGAATCAGCCAGCACTCCTTCCTGTGTTCATAGTCTTAGAATTATTTCTGGAAGCAGATCCCCCACCTGATTATTAAGCCAGACATTAATGTGGGGTCTTTACACAATCAGAAGTCTGTGATGACTGCCTATTCTACCTTGTAAATGAGAATGTCTCCCAAACTGTGTCTGTATGGCATGGAGAAGTACTCCCTATCCAGCCATCAGCACCCTGGGTAGCTGCCTGCAGGCCATGCTGCCAGAACAAAATGCAGGATTTGAAGCACTGCAGATTTTCCAGCACTGTAAGTCATGCCTTTGTCTTCAGAAGCAAATAGTAAGGGACAGCAACCTTGATAGGCAGGCACTAACAGAATGACTTAGAGCAAATTTCCAGTTTGGACATGACCCAATGCAACTATATTTTCTCTTCTGTATCTTTGCCTAGGTGAGAACAGCTGAGCAAAGAATTTTGTACTTATATCACAGAACAAGTCCAATCCCTGTGCAAGTTCAGTGGTTTAAAATGTGTTCTCTATGTTCCTGGGAATATCAGCCTATGAGTGATTTGCTTCAGGCTTTCAAATTGTAGATAATTCACTGTATCCTCCTAGCAGATGCTCAGAACAAGGCATCTACTTTCCTAGGGCTCACAAACAGTTCACAGAGGAATCCTACTCGAGTTCCAACAGAGCAGCTCCCTTGGCTGCTGGGAGCAGTGTGAGCATATTCAAAGGTGCAGTTGTAAGACCAAGAAGAAAGCTAGATGCATCTGGCTCATAAAGACCAATTCTTTCTATTCTAATTCTTTCCTTTTTTTTTTGGCAGTTTTCTGGTTTGTTCTGTGAGTCTACTGGAGACATCTTTGTTGGTGGAATAATGAACTGCCAAAGATGCAAACCAGCTGAGTAACTTAAACAGAGTTTCTCACATTCTCTAAAAAAGCTGAATAGGAAAATGGAATGAATTCTGGAAGCCTGGAAATTGAATAATAATCACTGTAATGAACAGCTGGTGAAAAGTAAGAGCTGGCACCCAGACAGAAAATCTGACCTGAATATTACCTGAGTGGTAGAAGTATACAGGTTGTCTTCTGAGAGTGAAGATGTAGTTGCTGTTTTCCGGTCTGTTTTTTTTTTACAAAACCAAAAACTGTCTATATTTAACTTTATAAATTTCTCTGCTGTCTTCAGGGCACAAGCACTGGTATCACAGCAGGATGTGCGGGTGGGGAGATTTCCACAGACTACAGTAATAAAAGTGTGAACTGCATAATCTGGGTAAATCCCCTAAGAAAAATCCAATCCCTAAAATAACATGTTTTAGAGCAGAAATAAGCATTTTGCAGGAGGTAGCAAGGGATGGACAAAGGCGATTAAAAGAAATCAAAAAGAGGTCACTGAAGCCACAGTTGATAAGAATAACTTCACAGAATCCAAGAATGGTTTGGGCTGGAAGGGACCCTGGAGATCACCTAGTTCTAACCCTCACTTGTAACATCAGTTTGCCAAGCAGAGAGAATTTGATGCACATAGCAGATCAAACTTAAATCTGAAAAAATTAGCATTTTTCTCTTTTCTTGCAAATGAATTAAACGTGTGAAAGGATACGTGTCAGCAGAATATATTAAAAAAACTGAAGCAGAGAAGATAACTAAAAAATTCATTAAGCTGTCTCCTCGTCTTAAGGGATATATACTTACAGTGGTTTTAAGATACTTTGGGTAGTTCTACTTAATTCCTTTCCATTACATATACAAAATTTCTGAGTCATACAATATATTATGTTGCAAAAATCTTTGAACAAAAGGAGCATACCCATACAGTTGGTGTACTCCTGCACCAACTTACAACATCGGGTTCCAGCAATGAAATACCAGTGTTAGCATGACGTTCCAACTGACCCTAGAGGCCTTCCAGGAAGCTGTCTGGTTTGCATCTTGAGTCTACAGACTTGTCTGCACTTCTTCCAGCTCTGAAACAATTTTGATTCTAGACAAGTAGGGTATTTCTACCTAACTATACTTTTGCACCACTGTGGGAGGGTCTCAAAGCTCCTAAATGGCTGAGTCTTCACTTAAAAAGAATCATGTCCTGCCAGTCATTAGGAGGATGACAACATTTGATTTACATCTACACTTTATGTATTGAAAGAAACAAAGAATTTCATTTAAAAATGAAAAATTTCATAGTGAAGTCGAACAATTTAAATTGTTCATTTAACAGTCTTTGAAATTAAATACACTTCAAATACACATATGCAGGTTACTCCCTCATAAAGGTGTAATTAAACAAATACAGTTATTAGACTGTACGTTTTTGTACGTACATGTCAACCCAGCCTTAAAATCATTAAAGTACATTCTTATTCGGATTTTGGCTTGCTACACTTAAAGATATGCATGTTTACTACACGGGTTTGGGGACTGAACTGAAAAAGGAACAGGAAGGTATAGATCTGTGGCAAGAGTGGATACAAAAATACCTCAGCCCCTACATTCTTCCCCAAATCATCAGTGAAGAGTTGAAAAGACCACCAAGATCACCCAGTCCAACCATCAACCCTTGCCTGTGACCACTCCAGATGGTTGCTCAGTGAGACATCAACTCTCTTCTTGAACACCTCCAGGGATGGTGACTCCATGGGCAGCCTGTTCCAAAACCTCACCACTCTTTCAGAGAAGAAATTTCTCCTAATATCCAACTTGAATCTCCCCCTGGTGCAACTTAAGGCCATTAAGTTTGCAAAAACAGCAGCTCTCAGTGAAATCAACTACAGTAACATCCAAATCTGTTTTTGTTTACTTGTTTCCTTCCTTTCATTTACTGACCCATCCTCATCTGGAATTCACCATGGCTAATCTCACCTGCTGAATCCTGCAAATTCTGACACAACTACCAGATCCTCTATCTCTCCAGCGCAAAGTTAATGATTTTTTCCTTACAGCAATCTGTTTCTTTCTTCCTATTGTTTGCATCAAATCCACAACTTCTCTTCCACAGCTCAGCCTGTCCAGTTGATCTGCATAGAGCCAAATCTCATCTGGGCCTCAATTCTCTCTGTGTCCAACCTGCAGCATTGTGTGTCAGTTTCCCAACACATCGCATCACACCACGCTCACACCGTATGAAATGCAATTGCCAAATCCTGCTATCTGAACATTTGATCAAATCACTCCCTCCTTCATACCCCTCTGTGATCTCATTTCTTATCTCATGAAGAAATCAAGTTGCTGCCACTGCATTTAAAGAATTACTCCCCCCACTACTTGCCAGTCCACTGAATCTCTTCTCCCTCCACGTCCTCTTGCCCTCAGTACAGTTGCTCCCCTGAGGCCACCTTGTTGGCTTCTCCACTCCACTTCTTTGCTGCCCTGGAGGCTTCACTTCTGCAGAGCTGCAGAATCACAGCCTTGACTTTCTATTTATAACCACTGTTCTGAAAATACATGTAGATCTCCAACTGCGTACCCCTGTAGCACAAGCTCTGAAGACTTTCCAGAAAGTCCTTGCCACACAGAAGTCAACAAGACTGGCAAGAATGAAGTCTTGCAGTGTGTGAGGGCACTCTACAGTCCGTGTTCTTCTTTATTAGTTATGAGAATGGATCTCTAAGCATAGCTCCAATAAGCAAATTCTCACAGATAAGGAAATGGATGCGCACACAAAAGTAACCCTATACTTTAGAGGTGCAAGCATGTAAATGAGATCTGCATGGCTACTGCTTATACAGAGTGCAATTTTAGAAAACTCACAGAAGGCTGATTTTTTTTTTCTTTTTTAATATACATTTGCATTGTTTCCTAGAAGAATTGGGAAATTGGGCCCTGGTATTAATCCTACTCTACAAATAGTTATGAAATCCCCTTTGGCAGCAGTGACATTTTTTGGGAGATCACAGACCTGTGTCATCTTTCTTGTTCAACCAAAGGACTTCCTTGTAAATCAGTCACTACCAGGAAACAAAACCGCTTCACTAGATTTGTGTGCGATGTTTCAGCCTATGCTGTGAGACCACCAGGGAGGTGTATGTAGGTGTGAACCATGCAATAGCTACTGTTCCTCCCCATTTCTATTCCATGGTACAGCATGGCCAGAGCAAGTCAGATCAGTGTATCGGATGCTATATTTAATTGTATTTTTATGGTAAATATCATTTCTCATTTAAAAAGATGAAGAACTTCTGAGGATCTCTGGAATATTCTGCCTGAAGAAAGGCTCACTGTAACATAAAATAGCAAGGAAGCAGTAGCCTACCTGCTTGGTTTTGGGTTTGACTGTTTTAGTTTGGTTTTTGAGAGGAATAACCAGAACATTATATTCAGAATTGCAGCTTCATGAGCTGCCCTATAAAATCTTAAGTTAAATGGAGCCTGCAATGTGGATATTTATTCAGATTTCTTTTTCCCCCACAAGCCACATGTTAAATAGAGTATCATCTCTGAATTTTGCAAAGAGCTCTACAGATCTACATCAAATTTAGGAAGGTCTCTACTTATGCCCTAATACTACACCAATGTCAAAAGTCGCACTAGTAAATGATTTAGACCAGAATAGTTTTCAAAAATACATAATTGATGAAAATACTTGTCTTGTAGATTCTTCACATACCACCCAACCCCACTACTCCAATCCTCAGAGGAATCAACATTACAATTATCCGTCATTAACAAAAATAAATACGTAGAAGATATTAAAAATGGAAGGGCAGAAGAAAATGAGTTGCATTTCTTTTAAAACATATCAGTGCTGTCATACTGAGTGCAAGGTGCGCATTACTTTCCTTTAGTAGTTCTATATTTAGTCTGGCGTAGAATGACCTGAATGGTACCCTGAATTCTGAGGAAACCAGTTGGGTTGGCTTTGATGTTTGTGCTCGGTTCACTGCTCATTACAGTGATCTCAAAGCATCCACAGAGGGAACACTATGCCTATTCTTCCTGGAATACCCAGCCACCAGATAGAGCACTTGAAGCAGTCAATAATCAGTGAACAGTAACCAATGATAATTAATTAATTTTCAGTTATTTTAACCATTTGTTTTTGGTTTAAATGTCTAATGACTACAAATATTAAGCAATCCTTGTAAAGTAAATCCTGGTTATCATTTTTCATCTAGCTTGTATGTTCAGTTGCTGCCTTTTGCCTTTGCTTGTGCAATATGAAGTTTCACTTCACATGGAAAATTTACTTAAAACACTTTTTATGACATCTCTCAGACACAATGTAATGATTACATAGTTTGAATGGAAAGGCACTATTCCTTCAAAAAAGAAGTATGGATCCACGACCTACTTCTAAAGGGACCAGAGAGTCATTCATCCTATATATCCATGTTCAACATGTGCATTTATAACTGTATTTACTAAAAGAGACAGATGCTTCATCATGTCACACCCTTCTAATTCATCCCTAATCATTGAGTCACATTTATTGAATGTCCCTCAAGTGTTATTTTTTCCATAACATTTGCCCTAGAGTTTGCTTCAGCCTGTGCTATTCGTTTTATGACTTCAGAGAGGATGTGGTTATGGTTTGGCAGAAAGGAAGCTTTGCTGTAGATGGAAAGATAAAGCTTAAAGCACCTACGCTGCCTTTTGAATAATTTCTTTCTTTTTTTTTTTTTTTCAGAAAAAAGCAAAACTCTCAACTGTCTTCCTCCTTGTGTCTCTTTCTTGGACGGGTGCTCAGCGTGTAGGACAGGCATCTCATGTCCCTGGAGAGGACCATTCTTTGCCCAGTCATGAATAACTGTGTGCTCCTGGAAGAGCAGCTGATCAAAAAATCCCAGCAGAAGAGAAGGACTTCACCCTCCAACTTTAAAGTGCGCTTCTTTGTCTTAACCAAATCTAAGCTGGCTTACTATGAACATCGCCATGGGGTACGTCAGCCATTTTTTCCTCTAATAATAGAGTAATGAAGGGAAGGATGAACTCTTTCTTGTATTTTAGTAACATTTCTGGTTTCTATTACAGCACCAGTTGCTGAAAATTGTAGAGTGGTCACATGGGTTCTTCAGATCTTCTGGTCAGTGAGCATTTGGTGCAAATGGAAGAATAAGACTATGCTGTGACTTCGTAGAAAGTGTCTAATTCTCTTGTAGGAATTTAGCACAGGCTGTTAAAATCACTGCTTGTTACAGCTACATGAGCCTGTTCCTGGCTGCTCACACGGGTATGGGAGAGACTTGTATGGCAGAGAGCACACACATACTCTGGTTGCAGAGATCTTCACTCTCATTTTTCCCCTTAGAGCAACAGTCTGATAGCTGGTGGGAGACCAATCTTGCATTTCAAAATAAATTCAGCTTCTATGCATAACAGGCCTAGCTTTGAGTTAACTCCAAAAGGGATGCGATGACAAGATACATGCTCAGATTCGGCATTGTTTCCTCAGGCTTGCATTTCCCTGATTTGCTAAAAAAGAAGAAAGTCAGAAGTCAGTGTGTGCCCTATTATGTTAAGTGTTCTAGTGAAGTGAGAATTATTTCCCTGTTCTGTTTAGCTGGATGTTTGCTGAGCCTCAGTGTGGTTGTATATAATATTGCTTGCTTCCCAACAGTCGCATAACATGCTGATAGTCCATAAAGTTCAGGCACTGTTACTATGCACGTACTGGGGATCTTGTTGCCTTGCTATCCAGCACTGTCACCTTCAGACCATCTCATCTCACTTAGACAAAGAAAATTAAGTTAGAACTGAACCCAACAATAAGCAAAGTATAATGGATACCAGCTTCAAAAGTTAACTAACATTCTTATTTTCAAGTTATTTCTCTCAAGTGTGCACAAGATACTTCTCTTGCTTTTATTTTATGAGTGTTTTTCTTATCTCTGTATTTGAATAAGAGAATATTTATTGCTGACTAGTGCATTTGTATTTGTATTGAGACTCTACTTGACTGCTACTCAAACTGTCTTTCAGTTGGCATTAAGATTTTAAATTCTATTATAACTATTCTATTATCCTACTTAAAATTTTCAAAAGCATTTCAGAAGTAATTCTGCTGTAGGTACTTTGCGAAATATTCACACCTAGATTGCAGTGGTGCTTGGTGAGTCCTGAAGGATTTGAGGAGGACTCAACACATATTTTGCTTAGATACTTCTGCAAACTCACACTAGCTGAGTGTTTGCATCTTTAGAGACTTAGATCAGTTGGAAAATCTGATTCAGAAATTTTCAGCTGGGCATAGATTTCATATGCCACATAATTGCCTTTGGAAATTTTGTCCCCAAGTCTTCCTAAATGTCAATTAGGCAACTCGAGAACATCTTAAAATGCTGATGAAAGAAACATATAAAAGATTTTAAAAGGCATGCTGTTACATGACAAACGCAAAATCTGATTGCTCAGCAAGTGACAACTGACATACCTTTGTGTATACATGTGTGCCTATATACAGGCTGGGGGAAAACAGTTTTAAACTAAGAGAGGGGAGACTTCGGTTAGATATTAGGAAGAAAATCTTTCCCCAGAGAGTAGAGAGGCCCTGACGCTGCTGCCCAAAGAAGCTGTGGGTTCCCCATTCCTGGTGTTGTTCAAGGCCAGGTTGAATGGGGCCCTGGGCAGCCTGAGCTGGTGGGAGGCGTCCCTGCCCAAGGGAGGGGGGTTAGAATTGGATGGTCTTTACCTAAAGACCTAAACCATTCTGTGGTACTATGATTCTGTGAATGACCATATGCATATATGTAATTACAGAGATGATTTTCCACAAAACGCTGACTTTTTGCTGAAACAAATTGTCAAAATACAGGTCATTAGGTGAATAGAAGGACTTTGTGTCGAATGTGTAGAAAAGACTTCATCCTGTGATGTACTCCCACAAGCAACTCTCAGCCTTTTCAGCCAAAAATTAGATCATCCTGGTCAGGCTTCCACATGGTGAGGTCGTGGCTGTTCTGGAGGCAAAGCTTAGGGCAGACTCTCCCAGCACTCTCTTGTCCCATGCTAAGAACAGAGTGAAAGCCCCAGAGAGGATTTCACAGCCCATGAGGAGACAATTACAATACCTGCCTGACACACAAATAACATCCATTCTGATGAACCAACCAGGATCAAGGAACATGCAAGAAAATCAATGGTCTGCAGTGCTAAATCTCTAGCACAGGTTTGGCTCTGCTCCACATAGACTCTCCAATAATTAGTGGGAATAAGACAGGCTGTGGATTATTGGAAACTGACAGTTTGCTTTGGTCCCTTCACTCAGGATATTCAGAAGGCAAAGCTTTATGGTGCTAGCTTCTCTCTGCCTGCTTGCCATAGAGATGGAGAGTATCCTCAGGCACGTGTGCTGCAATGGATAGATGGGATCAGCTTCTGCCTGGACTTTTAAAACACATTTTTTTCTCAGGGAAGTCTCTGTGGATGTTTGCTGCCAGAGATTTCAAAGAGCTTCTTTAAGAACCCCTTACTGTACTCAAGAGTTCAGTAATATAGTGTACCCCCTATTCTGTCAGCGACAGCAGCCTATACATAAATTCAGGTAAAACAATTAGCAAGTTACTAAACAATTTGAGAAATCCCAATGGTTTCAATGATGTGACTTAAAGTAAGGCATATCCTTACATGTTAAGCACAGTTACACGTTTTGTCGGTATTTAAAGGGTTTAACAACCTGTCCCTTTCTCAGGATTCAGACATTGTGAATATAAAGAGATGTGTAACTTACTGTAGCAGTCCAAAGCAAAGAAATAACCAGGTCAGGTTAAGAGGTACAGAGACTATTTAGTAAATGATACCAAAAGCTGCCAAGACAACCAACATAATAAAGGCAAATTTTTGCAATAGCTGTGATGGCATTTTCTGTCACAGCAGCACACAGCTAAACAGAAGGCACTGTTTTCCTCAGAGCCACGCATACAATCGCTGTTAATGTTAATGAAAGATATTTACATGTCTCATTAGGAGAATGAGCCCCCAATAACTGACAACAATAAGAAGCTGTGTTTTCTGGAATTCGTTATCCGGAGCACAATGCAAGGCTGTCTTAACATAAAGCTAAGCCCTGATTACAGGCACATGTATTCAGCCCCCGTCTGCTAAAATACATCAGAAGTGCCTTTATTGCAACATGCAAATCAATTACATGGGCAAAAATGCTTCATTTCTGGCGACTGCTTTTATAGTTACTGAGCATGCAAGGGAATGAGCACACAGGAGATATGATTTTAACTATTTCAGTGGGTTTGATCCTCACCAGAGTAACTTATAGCACACATTTATGCGATACTGTCAGGGTCCCAGTGATAAGTGTGTGGATCAGAGCTGCTCCTCTTGGGTTAGCCTGGTAATGTGGAGTGCTGGCGCCTTACTGTACCAACAATGCAAAATCTGTCCCAATTTCCCCCCTTTTAAATCTTCTTAATGCCTTGTCCTGTGCAGACATTGAGAAATATTTCAGAGATGGTAAAGTTGCTTTCAACACCTGGGAAGTTCAGCTATGTGGTTATTTTTAAGGACTGAGTTCCCTCTTCCTTTATATCAGTACTGTTCTTCCAACACTGGTCAGATGCTCAAGAGGTCACACAGCATGAGTCAGCCTTGTCCTGGGCTCTGACGTTCAAACCTTTGATATTCAGACTTAAAGATGACACTTTCAGTGCATCCAGGAAGTTCCTTTCTGTCTATCATTCCAGGAGAACAAATGAATAAACTTGCCTGAAAAACCTTTTATCAGGATCCTAAAAATGCTGTATCTGCTTCTGCTGCATTATCTACGCTTTGTGTTACTTGCAAGAGTCCAGCTACTCACAGTAACACAATAATCTCTTTGCTTCTCACCCTGGAACTCCATTTTACCTTGACTACAGAGACCCTGACCTATCCATCTTGCCCTGGAAAGGCTTGTTTTTCTCACTGAGACTAATGTAAACACAGTAGGAGTTTGCTTCTGAAGACCATGATTTCGGTGTTCCTTCTTGTTAATTACAGTGGCTGTCCATACCATTTTATACTGCTTAATATAAGACATGCTTTGCGTATTCTGGATACCTCAGACAAAATTATAATCCTCATATTCAGTGAATTTAAAGATGTTTTTGAAGAACTTTCCATAAATATATGCATCAGTGCATAGATCATTCTTCATAATTTATTGCGTATTTATTAACAAACCCTATTTGCTTGCCAGCATTTGCAATACCAGCTGCCTTCCAATGCATATCTCAACCTAATTTATTAATAATAAACACATCACTCACTAAGTAATCAGGCATGGCATCTACCTACATCACAATTGCTTTAATTATTATTTTACATTAAAAAAAAAACAATATAACCTTAAATAAGACAGAGACAAGGTGCAAACCTGTATAATGATTTGAAATCCTTTAGCATCTCTGTGAATATATCATGGATTTTTTTAATAATCCTAATTGCATTGCAGGAGATAAGGAATGATTAAGTTAATGTCATTTGCCACAATAATCCTAATTTCTATTGTAAAAATCACAATCACTGGAAAACTGGCTGGGGGACCCACCTTAATTTAGTCAGACTTTGTGCTCAGGGTAACATTGATGCCAACATTAGATCAATACAGATGCCACCATTAGATCAACATTATGTAGATCATTAGATCAATATTCAGAGCAGGACTGTATAGCCAACACTAAACCAAGTCAGCAAAGGCTTTGACTAGCCACTGCTTGAAACAGAGGTGAAGTTTTCAGAGCTTTGGTCTGGCACTTGTTCCAGGATGTTTTACCAATTGTTATTTTTAGATATTTACAAAATTTCAATCTATCAGAGTTCTCTTTCACACTTTCTTCTGCAGCGTGATTCTGGGTGGGAATACTGTGCTTCTGCTGTAAGCAAAATGCAGTTTATTCTAGGTCTGCTCTCTACATCCTTACTAATTCCACAAATGTGTGATAGAATCTGATAAGGAAAAAAAAAGCTAATTTTTTTTTTTAAATAACTCATTTTATCCTCCAGAATTTTGATTATAAGTATTTTCTACTACCGCTGTCTTTGCAAACTCTGTTCTGCTCCTTAGGTATTTATTGTTCTTCAATATTCCAAGATTTTCTTTTAAAATTAATTCTGAGCAATGTTCCCCTGGGAAATGTCAAGTACTTCCAACTTCCATAAATCATGAAGCTCTAATCTTCCTTTTAATAGAGATACTGAAAAAAAAAGTCTAACATTTGTTCTCTTTTTTCATCTTTAAAAAGGAATTCTTAAGATGAATATGCTACAATGAGATTTTTGAATCTTTTATTAGACTTCTACTGTAGCCATTTTTGCTTCCAGTGCCCGCCTTTTCTTTATATCATAATCAGCACTGTAAGAATGTTGTTGCAATGCCTTCCTATTGCTTTACGCTCTTTTACCCTTTCTGACCAAATTTCAACCTTTAAGAATTATACATTTTTAATGAAAAAGTGATGACATTAGGAGATTTAATTTGCTTCCTTTTATCATTGAACCCTTCATTCACTGCTATCCCCTCCTCCCATCTTTGCAAGTCAAGATTAGTTTTGGTAAAATTCATGTAATATTTAGTAATTGATCCATATGTTTTTCTATAACATAAAAGACTTATTTTTGTTATACTAAGAAACAGGTTCAAAAACCAAGAATCTTTTTTTTCTTTTCTGTTTCCTTAACAATGATATTGATTTTCTTCTCAAACCACTTGTGCCAGTAGTAGGGATGCATGCCTTGATAATCATCTCAGACAGGACAGCAATACGACTGCTGGTACTGAAATACAAATTTAGTGAAAACACTGGGACCTTGCAAATGGGGGCCCAAAGAAAAATCATCTAATGTCCAAGCATGCTTTTCCATCCAACCTTTGTATTTGAACCTTAAATTCATAGCCTATGAAAATGAGCACTTGTAGAAAGACTACAGTTTTAATCTCCCTCTGCGTCTCTTCTAGATTTAGGCTCACATAATTCTGAAAGCCAGGCACCTTAGGAAGCCTGGACTATGGGACAGCACAACAGCCAGCTCCTAACTGGCTGCCGGCCAGGTCTTCTGAGTTCTATTGACTTTTCTGCCTGTTTTAAGAGGCTTTAAGATTTCTGTGGTTTAAAATGATTTTATTGGAAATACCAATACCACTTTTAGCCTATAAGACTTAAAAAGAATGGGAGGAGTAATTTTTCTTTAGCAGTTATTCCCAGGGAAACTGAGAATTTATCCAAGTAAAGTGAAAACAAACAGATTATTTGCATGAAGCAGACTTTGACTATAAACTGTTCTACCAACTCTGTAAACAATATTTGATGCTGAAAGTAGTTTTTGGGAGTGACAGTGAGTGATGAGTGAGCCGATAGCATGCAAACAATGTGTACTAACAGCACAAAGCACAATCATTAAGCAGCACCATGTCATCTCACTAGCAGATGAAATATTTACTTACTAACATAGGAGCCAGCTGTGATTCAGCTTCCACAGCAAGGTCTGCGCCCAAGTCCTGCACTGTAGGTGAGGCTGCAAACAAGGAGATCTTTGCAAGCTCCTGGAAGAGCAGAAAGAAGATCCTGACTGCAGCTGCTAAAGTTAGGTGCAAGAGCAATCAGGGAATACAGACAAACAAAGCAGACACAGCCCTCCTAGTCACACTACTTAAATACATGGATGCATCTTAGGCACCAGATGCAGTTGATTTTGTTGTTAACACAATTCGATGCACTCTGCATCCAGGTTAAGCCCAACACTAGAAGACCTTCCTATCTTTAGATGTAAAAACAGCTGTGAAACAAGATTTATTTTTTTATTACTTAAAGTAGCAGGACAGAACAGTTGTGATAGATATATGCATTAAGCAGCTACATTTAGGAACTGAAATATTAAATATGACAGAGTATCTTGTGTTATTACAGCACAACACAACAGTCAGAGATCTACAGAAAATCCCAGTACTACCAATTGCCACCTCTTTCTGCTTTTCCTTTAGACTACTTTGTGTTGGCAGGCAATGCAAAATCCCTTACAACTTTCTTTTAACATCCAAATTGTACAAATTAGTTTTCAAAATTCATTTTAAAATTGTTTAACTTCCCATAAAACTTCAGTCTGTTGGTGTTCCTTTTAAGAATGAGAACTCAAAATACTGAACAATGGCAGTGTTCAGCAAGATTTCTATAAATCCAGCAATCAACAGTTCTTTATATCCTAGCTGTTAATGATAAAAAGAACACATGCCCCAATGTATAGATAAGGGATATGATAAGGGTCAGAAATTAATTGTATCAGTGCAGGTTTCAAGGAGGTTCAAGTTCAAGCACAAATCTTTTGGTCAGTGGAAAAATATAAGAAAATTGCTGTTAAGAATCCATCTAATTTCATGATATCTCATAAGTTCCTTGTTACTGTTTTCTATGTTCTCCACTGCTCTTAGAGCCAACACGTGCCTATGAGAGAACTATAAGTTACTGAATAAACTGGATACTCTGCAACAGCATAGGCATAAACAAAATCTGAGCATTTCAGCAAATCAAGAAATTATACTGTAGAAGCTCAACAAGGCCTGAAGAGAATCAGAGCTGGAAAATAGTGATTTGTCACTAATTAAAAAAGGAGATGTTCACCAGCCTTCAACAAATTGAGTTCTCCATCCCTAGGAGATAAATCTTTCACAACGATTCTGCTTCACTTTGATGTAAATCTGCCTGCAAATAGACAGGCAGGTTCAGTGAAGTGGTCTGTACACTGACCCACTTATTTCCTACCAGTGGTTGAACTGTAATGTTGCATCTTGCCCTGAAAACCATGTACTCATATCCTCCATAAAATGTGTGGCTATGGTGAATATTTCTTACAGTTAAGAGCAGAGAAAACAGAGCAAGAAAGGCATACATATGTTTCTGTATTATTTCTAGAGCTTAATTTAAGCACATGAGAATGTAAAAGTGTGATCTTTGATCACAACAGACCCATGAACCAAGTGACCTGTCTCCAAGACTGGTCAGTATCAACTGCTCTGGGTAAAACTATAAAAGTAGCCTCAAATGTTTTACTGGAAGCTAAGAAAGCATATCCGGAATGATCTGACCATGCAAACTCAGACATTATTTTGCCTTTTTGAGGTGAGCCAGTCGTGTGAGAGAAAGACTCTTCAACTTTAAATATTTCTTTTCAATCATTTTGAAATTAAAAAAAAAAAAAAAAAAGTGCAACTCATTGGCAACCAAAGTAGAGCAACACAGATGCAAGCTGAGCACTTGTATTTCCAAATTTTGGAAGATTAATTGGTTTTCATGAAAAACCTCTACAGAAAAGATACACACGAAGTTCTGCCTTCATTCACGCCCTGACCCAGGGCAGCTGCATTGCCTCTGCTCTTGGAAAACAGCTTGTGCCCTTCCAACCCATTTTGACCTATCCATCTTCTGAGGTTTTAATCTTGCCTGTGTTTGGGGGACTGTATGTGCCATTAAAAACAATAATAATAATAATAAATAATGTTTTGTTTCACCACTACATTTTCACAGAGTAAGAAATTCCTTTCACTCCTGCCTCTATCCAGGCTATTCACTGGGCAGAGAGATGGGGAGCTGGTGATAAGGCACAAGAAGACTGGGGCAAGGCAAAGACCCGTCATCTGCTTCATCACCAAGACGGTTAATTAAGAACTGTTCCTTCTATTCAAGCTGACAAATGAAAGCAGGGAATGTAAATCAGCCCGGAGCCTCGCAAAGCTGGCACTGCAGAGAAGGCCATTAAATGCATTTACTGATGGAAATGTTTCTGCGGTTTTGCTTGCAGAGGACTGGAATTTCCTACCTCTCTCCGCTGCAGCTATAAGCTTCCTTCCCCTTTCCACCTACTGGGGGAAAGTGTCCAGCTGCAGCTGGGCTTCAGTGGGGAGCAGTGGGTGAGCACAGACCCATGGGCTGAGCTTGTGGTACAGGAAGGCCTCATGTACTTAGGGGCCCAGAGGTGCTGAGGGGAAACCTACTCCTTTCAGAGGTTCCTGGGCAGGCAGCGGGACCATCAAGTATAGCTGAGGTAGGGATGTTGAAGGCGATGGGGATGAAGTAGAGAGAAATGAGGAAAGGGGAAAGCAAACACTAGAGCTATGGGAAGTGAGCACTGATCAGGAGTTTGGGGCCAAATGAACCATAATTTCTTGCTTTTTTTCCTTACACCCCAAAAAGAAAAGAAGCAAGTTCTTATACAACTTTTGAGCTCTGTCAGCTTTGTGAAACGCAGCACACTGCTTTTCTGCCTGCTCAAGGTTCTGCCCCCTCTCTCCTGAGCTCCTGGAGGTGAAGCTTTGCCCACCCCATCTCTCCTGCATTTGGCCTTCCTCCTTTCCCTCTGCTCTTGCACTGTTGACAGCTTTTACTGCCAGTTCCTTTTGATCAATAAGGTGGCATTTAGCAAAAGCTTTAAGCATCCACCAAGATTTGTGATTCTTTGGTTCAGCACATTTGATGAATCAGGACCACGAATAGCAACAGCAAAGCGTTAACCAGAAAGCAACACATTCCTCAGACTGTACAGCCCCATATCTCACAAAATCTGAGACGTTTGTGAAGCAACGAGTACAGAACCGCAGTCAGGAAGCACACCCGCGGCACAGTGCTGGGTTCACTGCTGGCTCGTTGCCCTCCCGTAGCCCAGCCCATGGCTCTGCTTCTTCCCATGTTTGTCTGACAAAGGGCTGGCTGGAACCAGCAGGACATGAGCTGATGGGAAAGGATCAGTGGGCCACTGGTTGAGTTGCATGTGCTGGTTGAGTCGCAGTGCTGAGGGCTGTGTAGGCTGAGCACATGATAAAACAAGGTGGCTCTTCCCCTCAATGAGCACTGTGAGAGTCCTCTTGTGTGCTGTAGAGTAGGACTGTGCAGGTAGAAATTACTACAGAATAGTTCTAGTATGGAAATTCCCACCTGTTTCTTCCAAAGTTAGTACTACCAGTATCTAAGGCAAATAGAAACCATTGCAATCATTTCTAAAACTGCTGGAGCTGTGAGGCAAAAGGAGGTGAAACACCAGAGTTGAACGCCATAATGTATTGAGTTTGTGATGCATTCAGCTCCATTCAGTGCTGTCAGCTTCCCCTTCCCGTACTGCAAATAATGGCCTGAAAGCAATAAGGCAGGACATACTGATCTGCACACACTGTGCTTTTCCTCTTGAGACAGCAGTGTGCCTTGGTTATCTTGCCACACGCATTACACAGCAAGACAACTGATGGTTTTTCTGACCAACCAACTAAAACATCTATTTAATTATACTCTGGGCAGACTGAAAACTACAAATGGAGATCTCTCATTATGTTTAGTCTAGCTCTCTTAGAAACAAGTCTCTGAGGTTTTGGAGACCATTTTTAAGAGGTCTTTTCTCTCCCCTCCCTTCCAAATGGCTCAGTTGCTTTTGTTAGATTAAAGCAGTCAGGAATCACAAAACCAGGGGTATGGTTAGTTCCTAGGCTTGCTGCTGGGTAATGCCTGGTTTGTGAATGGTAATTCCTATAGTTTGTGCTGCTTCAGGACTATAATTGCTTTCTGTCAGCAAAGTTCCATCTGTGGAGGACCTGCTAGGCAATACAGCAACTGTGGCACACAGCCTGATGTGCTTTAACTTGAGGTGATGGGGGCTTTTTGCTGAAGTTACACAACTAGAAGGAGCTCAGGAGGTGAAGAGAGTTGCAGAACAACTGCATAAAGCTCCTCAAGAAGACTGGGTCCTGTCTTTCACTGGAGAATGGAAATGTGTCAACAAAATCCTCTCTGCAGTGAAAGAGTAGAGACTGTGACTGGGACAGTCAGCATCAACTCCGAAAGTCTCATGTGTGGTTAAACCCTGGGTCTTCACAATAATCAGCTGAAAGAGAGCTCAGCATTAACAAAATTGAAGGGTTTTGTAGGAAATAAATGGCTTTGTGTCTCATGGCAGAATACAAGTCCCAGGGGTAGAACAAATGATAGAGGAGGTTCTGGAGAAGAGACAGAGGAAGCCAAATCTGGAAGAACTGAACAGACAAGAATGAAAGAAAATGCAGTGCAGGGAGGCTTTCTAAGATTTGGCAGTACTCTTGCTAGTCAATTGATTTTTAAATTTAGAGCTGTCTTGCAGCCTTGGGTTTATTGATTAAAAAAATCCCATTCCACCCCACAAAGCTATATAGGCAAATGACAAATACAAGAGACAGACTTGGCAGCAAACCCAGAGGTTCTGGCTGAACTGCCAGCATACAAGAGATATATACCAACAAAGTCCAGCAAGAGCAATGTGAGACCACTGTAATAACTTCCATCTCTTTCCTCAGGCCAGGTATATGAGGGCAAAGTATGAAGCTCTTGCAGAAACAGTTTTTGCAGTGTTCTTTTGGTGGCAAATCTGAGCTGGGAGAATGTTAATGTTTCATCCCTACTGAAAATGAAACAAAATAGGAAACAGGTTTGTCTCCGAAGAGCAAACACATTTGTAACAAATCCCTCAGAAGCATGTACCAGATAGCAAGCATCTGATAGCTTCTGCTGGCATCTTCCTTGCCCATCTCTCTTGCTTGAGTTGATTGCTACTATCTGGGAGCTACAGGCAGTGCTTCAGTGGGAAATAAGGCATGCCGAGGGCAGCTGGGATATGGGGTATCGATTCTGTTCTTGCCTTCCCCTGACTGCCTATTCTGCTATCTAGCTATCTGGCATCTGATGAATAATCACACAGCAGAAGCTGACAGAAAAGTAGTTTTGTAGGCAAGTTCTTCAGCATATTATTTATTTTAAAATTTCCTGATATTTTCCTTAAGCTAAAAACCTAGAAAGACCAAAACCAGAGATGTGTTTTTTTTCTCAGGCAGTAAAAATATTATATTTTAGATGAAATGCTCCATTTTGAAAATCAAAGTACCCAAAAGTTTTCTTTAAATAAAGTATATTGTTTCATAGATTTTCTCTATGAAACAGGAGTGTTAACAAACCAAAAGTTTCGTGAAAGTAGTTCTTTTTGGTTAAAAAGAGATCTAATTTTCTTGAAAGGAAAAAATAAAACCTGAATTTCAACCTAAAGTTTTGACTGGTTCTCTAAGATTCCATGCGCTGAGCTGAAACATATCTGTGTGCAGATGTATATGTGCCACATACACTGAGGTGACATATATGAGAATAATTCCTTGTACTTATACCTACTATATCATCTGGTTTGTCTCTATCAAAATTAGAATCTCCTGTGGACATCTCAGTCTTGTCTCATTATGTACATAATCCACAATCACTAACCTTAACCAAGTGCTTCTATCTGTCTTTTAGAAAAAAAGGACTTTGAAGGGTTCTGTGGAACTTTCCAGGATTAAATGTGTAGAAATTGTGAAAAGTGACATCATCATCCCCTGTCAATATAAATATCCTTTCCAGGTGAGTCTGTCTGTTGGAGATGCTGACAAGTGATAGTACTTCTTTCTGTCTTTCACTAAAATTCTCCTGCACGTTGCAATCCTTAATGAAGTCAACACTGAGATGAATATTATCAAATGAAGAAAAAGCAGAGAGGTTTGAAGAGAACTAAGGACTCAAAGACTCAGTAATCAGAATTTTGTCTCACTGGTGACACTATTTTTAATGATAATTAGGGTGTATGAATTTCCATGAATACAGGACAATCTGTTCACAGCTGACTTGAAACAATCCGAGTGTTACAGCCTTGTCTATGGGCCTTTAGGAGCAACAGAAGATGCTGTTTTATGCTGCAAACAGCTGTTGATGAGCAGCCTGACAGGACAGCTCTTAGCCAGGGCTGGTTGGGATCTGCCTAGCTGGGAAAAGCTTGGTGAGGGAACTTCAACTGCTCTTTCCTCCCTTCTCACATTATAATGCAGCTTTCCTGGGTAAGCATGGATGGGAGAAGGAACAAATGTTCAGATCTGCTAGTTCTGGGTCTGAATTTTCATCTACATCTCCACATCTCCAATTCTACAGGAAGAACAAAATAAAGTGCAGGTAGTGCTGGTACTGGTGAAGTGGTGGCAGAGGCTTCATTGTGTTGGACAATGTTCTGCCAAGGTCAGGGGAATTCTGCTTGTATTCCATCTGAATTTTATCCCAGGGTCAACTCTGCGATATTTTGTAAAACAATATTGTCCATTTTGTCTGAAGCATCTCAAATGCACCTGGCTGCAAACCTCCAGAGGAAGCACCAATATCCCTTCATTATCTCTGTGTGGCTCCTCTGGCAGGTCAGCCCCTTGCAGAGTAGCTGAAGGGAGGATTTTGTGCAGTTGTGCATGCTCATGGCTATGTTTTCTGGAGATCTGCTTGCTATGAATTTCAAAATCCATCTTAAATTGTCAAAACATTCTACAGACACAACTGTAATATCAACAAGAGTGTCTTTAAATGAGTGGGAATTATTCCCCCCTTGTTTTTATTTTTTTTTAAACAGAGGTTATAGTTTGTCTCTCTGTAGACTGCAAAGCAACTGAGTCACATAGCTGTCTGCGTGTGCCTGCAGGGGCATCAGGCCAAGAGATAGCAAATGCTTCCTGTCATTTAAACAGTTATTAATGTTGCCTCATCTACACTGCTTTAAGCTTTGAAAAAACAGATGCTGTCTTCTAGAAATCTCTGTTTAAAGACATTGGTTGAAGTTTTTTCAAAGTGTTTGTGCATCAAAGAGACCAGGTCTCATTTGGATTTAAATTCTTGAGATAAATATTGGAAAAGAAACATAGATTATGTGTTACATCACATTTTAGGCCCAAATGTAGTCATCTGATTGAGACTCTGAGTCATTTTTGTTCCTGTGATGATTTCACTCTCTAGTCTGAAACTTCACGAATGTTCTGTATTTCTCTTCCATCATTTGTTCATCACTAAGGACAAGTTTATGAAACCAGCATTCTGACTGCTCATTGCTCATCTGCTCTAGTTTCTTATTTCTCCAAATAATCCTAGTGAAAGCTATCAAATACTTTAGAGTGATAGTAGTACAGCGAATCCCCAGGGCATTGCTCGGGATTTATACTGACTAGAAAAGCTAAATTTGGCTCTTAGATTTTAAGTGAGGAAAAGTTAGAAGAAACTGCTGAGAAACAGATGTCATTTCCCTGGAGGTGATTCAGAAGAATAGGCTACAGCTGGCATGTAGTGGGCTGGCTTCTGCACACACTGAAGTTGCAACATTTCCATTGGTTTCACTGGCGTTTCTTATCAACAGAAAATTGATTAAAAAAAAAAATAATAACCCATCTAGAATTCTTTCTTGACCAAGTTTTGTACTCAGTTTTAGTTAAGTAAAAGGCACTGAGGCTACGGGATGACTTTGAACAGGCCCTATGTACTCCACTTGTTCACAGCATCATTTTGTATGGATTTACGTAGTTGACATGGGGGTTGCTGCCTGTTTCTTTCCAATGTTCCACCATGCCCAGGATTGTTTCTAATGGTTGGCTCCCATCTTTATTACCCTCTCCAGATTGTCCATGATAACTACATCCTCTATGTGTTCGCACCCAACCGTGAGAGCCGGCAGAGATGGGTCTTTACACTGAAGGAAGGTAACAGAACCCTTAGGCCCACTTGATTGTAGAAGTTAGTTATTTCAGGTCATTTTTCTCAAAAGCTAAAATGCCGAGAAAACATGCAAGAGGAGTTGATTTCTTACATCCAAACATGCAAAGTGGTCATTGGCAACGCAGCTATGGAAACAAACACATTTGCAAATGTTGTGGGTGTGTTTTCAAAAGCTTTGGAAAACTTGTAATCCAAGTTACAATATTTTCTGGGTAGATTTCTCGGCACTGATTAATAGCTACTTTGTTTAGATGACAACCTTCTTAGAGAATCATGATTATTAAGAAACATTTTTGTGGGTAGCTTTCATTTCCTGTTCACCTCTTGAATTGTTCTGTGGTTCATTACAATGATTCTGAAGTGAAGCTACAATAACTAACCGCTGCGTGCAGAAGGAAGAGGTTGTTTAGTTACATGAAAATTGCACCCTGATTCCCTCATAGCTTTCTCCTGTTTTGTAACGTGAGCTGCAGTTTAGTTCATTTTGAAAACTTTAAGCCTGTTTGAGTTATTATTAAGTTCACGCACTTAGTCTTACAATCAGTTATTCCCCTTCTAGGATGTACCTGTTCCGAGTTTCTGCTTTACCACCTCCTCTAGTTCAGTATGTTGAGACAATCTGAGTGGTCAACAACAATTTTATTTGAATTGATCAAACAGAAACGGGCCAGGACAATTTTTTTTTTTTTTTGTCTTTTTAAGAAAATTATTATGGCAAATAGTTTCAAACCAAAGGACTTTTGATTACAGCTGGCATCTACATGTACAAAAATATTTAGAGCTGGTGAATCCCAACTGGTACAGCTCCTTCTGAACACCGAGCCAAAGCAGCAGAGTCTGTGTCCTATGTATATATATATATATATACTGCAGAGATGCAGTTTGCTATGAGAATCATCAGTACCTGGTGTACCCGGTTTTCTTTCTGTTTTTGAAAAATTCTTTCTGTGGTTTTGGTGTTTAACAGTTTGAAGAGAGAAAAGGATGAGGCTGATAATATTCACATAGAATAATGGTTTGAAAAACAAATAAGATACGTTAGTGCGGATTATTTCTGTTCAGTTCTATGTATTTGTCAGAGATTATTCTACATATCTTTCAGAGATCATGTCAATACAAACAAATTCGTTTTTTTCCTCCTTTTTTCTTTTATTGTAACACTTTCCAGAAACCAGAAGCAACAACAGTTTGGTCTCAAAGTATCATCCAGATTTTTGGATAGATGGCAAGTGGAGATGCTGTGCTCAGACAGAGAAGATGGCAGTTGGCTGTATAGAGTATGACCCCACCAAAACTGGTATGAGATTTCTTTAAGAGCCTCTTGACCCTGAAAATATTTATTCCTAGAAAAAGTAAAAGATTAAATCTATCTTGTGCAGAACATGAAAGTATACCATGTTACATTTTGATCAAGAGACAAGCTGCTGTCTTCTTTGGACATTCCTTGTTTTGGCTTATTTTTCACTACACATGTTAGTCTTTGTTTTGAATTAATATTTTCCTCTGCAGAATGCTTTGTTCTGTCTGAGGAGTGAAACTGAAACCTAAGAACTTGATCAGCTGTGGTCCTTCAACAAGCCATAACAACAACTTTTTAAGATATCTGTACTCCTTCCCATATGTCCTATTTTGTCCTTCCCACGTTTCCTCTGTAGTATCAATGGAGATGTAAGTGCTGGCAGACAGGGAAGTCAACCATTTTACACTCAAGACTTTTTTCCCCTTGTATTTCTGTGATTCCTTATACAGTCTGCACATCAGTTTCAAACCCGTGCTACGTTGCTGAGAGTCACTGTGCAGGTGCAGCTGTTGGCACATCTTACTCTAAACGACCAAGGCTAGCTGTTCTATTTCTGTAAGGTTTGTCTATAGCTGATTCAAATTAGCTTTCTTGATTTCATTTCAGCCTCAAAGAAGCCTCTTCCTCCAACTCCTGAAGATAACTGGGTGAGTACAGCAAGGCATGCAACACTGTCCTTAGTGTCCTGTATGTTTAACTAGCAAAGGTAGCAAAAGTTCAGTAATGTTCATCATGGAGCAATGACCTAGAATATCAACTATGATAATATTCCCTGGGCTTTTCTCTTCCCTTTTCCTTTTTTTTCTTTCCCCATAAGTTAAAAATAATCAGCTGCAATCCACTGCACTGGATTCAGTCCTTCAAAGATGGCTGTGTTACAAGTAGCTTTCCAATGGTGAGGAAAGCTTCAAAGGTGGTGTCTTTTTTTTGTGCTGTAGAAAGGGAAACTGGGAAAGGGGGTGGATATGAGAAAAGCCTTTATATCTGCAAAAGCTGCTCTGAAGAGGAGCAGAATAAGCAATTTTCCAAACCCACTTGTGGATGGAAAAAATCACAATAAGAAGTGAGGAGCTGTGAGGTTGTTAGGTCCATCTAAGAAGAGCAAGGAGATTTTATCACTGGTATCTTTTAATGGGAGTTTAGGAAACATCTGTGAAAATCAGATCAGACAGGGTTAATTCTGCCTTAAGCCTAAAAGAACTGAGTACAGAGCACACCAGTGTTGTCAGGGGAATATCATTTCAGAAAGCATGCCACTGACATTTATGAACATGAATATGATGAGCCTTTTTCCTAATTGGTGCAGAAATCATTGCTAAACACAAAGGAAACCTTAGTCATGGCCATATACGACTATGAAGCCCAGAATCCGCAGGAGCTGACGTTACAGTACAATGAGGAATATCATGTGATTGACAGCTCTGAGGAACATTGGTGGCTGATTCAAGATAAGAATGGGTAAGTCCCTTTTCAACATCAAATTTACAAATTTTCTAAGTTTACATACTTTCTAAGTCCAATTTGCTCATCCACTAGCATATATCTGGCCTCTAGTACAACTTTTGCGAAGTATCTTCTGATACATAGAAGAAAGAGCGATGGAAGGATCCTTCCCTTGGATGCTGCTTGTATCTAGGCAGCTGAAGAAAAAGGACCCAAAGTTGATTTTTTAAAGAGCAATCCTTAGCTCAGACTGGTACTTGCTGTCAAACTTATGGAGAAAAATGTGTGGAAACAAGAATGCACTCTGGGGGGATAACTAATACAAACAAAATCAAACTAGAGGATCCTCAATATGAACAGTGATGGAGGCCATTTCTCCTCAGTTCTCCTTGTTTATCTGGGCTGGGAAGGATATTGTTGTTTCCAACACCCAGGAACCCTACAAAATACATAAAACCCAGCATTTTCATCATGCAAAGAACAAGGCATCTGGCCAACAAATCTTTCAGGGCTGACTTCCATGGATGCAGAGAAAATCCTGTCCATAGCTCACATGTGCTGTATCACATTTTCACAGGCATGAAGGCTATGTGCCAAGTAGCTACCTGGCGGAAAAATCACCCGATAACCTGCAAATATATGAGTAAGTTGTGCCTGTGTTTTTGTTGTACCTCTAAATGCTGGATTTGTTACAGAAGCTGCAAACCTCAAATGTCCCCACCCCACGCTATGGTGTCGCTTGTATTAGAGACTCTCAGTGCAGAGGCTTTCCAGCAAGAACTTTAGTAGCCTAGAAATGCTGACACGCAGTCTTTTGCTGTTTTCAGATGGTACAATAAGAACATCAGCAGAAGCAAAGCAGAAATGCTCCTCAGGGATGAGGTAAGCCGGTGTTTACGTACAGGTCAGATGGGTGATAATAATTAATAAATGAGAACTGAGGAGCAGCCCATGAGTGCTGCTTTGTGCAAGGGCAAACTGAGTGCCAGGTCCCTGCTGTGCTGCTGTCCCTGGGCCATGCATGGCATAGGGCTGGTGGGGATTCAGGCACCAGCAGCCCCCAACACCGCAGCAGCCATTGGCAGGCAACAAGCTGTTCCACCCTGCCACCCTCACCCAGGGCAGAGAGATGATGGAAAATGCCTTTTCAGAACAGAGTTGGCTGAAAACTCAGATTGTAGCTCATCATGACTCTGCTGGAGGCCTGCGAATGCCAGCAGTTCTCTGAAAATCGAACTAATCTTGTGCTGTGGTATTTTGGGTGAAAGCCAAAAGTATGGGTTGGTGTTATGCTTAGCTCTGTGTTATGTGCGTGTGTGCGTCTCTAATCTTTCAGTAGAGACAGAGTTTTCCAGTGAAGATTGTCATGCAAATAAAAAGAGTACACTTCTTGTTCAAATTTTCCACACAAACACAATGTTAGTTTCTACAGTGTCAGCTCCTACACTAACAGCAGACCCAAATAAAATGCTGAATGACAGTACTTTATGAAAACAGGAGCTTATTTTTATGCGGTTTAAAATAATCTCTTATCTCCTATGAACTCCTACAGGATGTAACCATGCAGGATTGAGTGAACTTATTTTTTCTTCTGGTCCTTCCATCATAGCTTTTGTGTGGCTGCTACCCCTGTTTGGCTGCAGACACTTCTGGTTCAAAACCTCCCATCCCTTACAGCTCCTTCCAAGCACACAGCCAAGCACATGAGTGGTCTCCAGCCAGCCTTGCTCCCATGTGAGAGGGAAGGGTAGAACGGTGCTGAAAGCAGCTCAGCAGGATGCTACCCCCAACTCTCCTCTACCTGTGCCAGCAGGAGGCTGAGACAGGCTGCACTTGGTGGCTTAGCCTTGCACCACGTGCTGCGGATAGGATTTGTCTGGTAAAGCTGTTAAAGCTCCTTCCAGCTTTGTCAGACAAAAGACAGTCACAGGTTGCTGTGTGTCTGCTGTCAATATTAGCAGTGTTGAAATGAAGGAAGTCCTTTGTTTTTTTTAAAATGTAGAAAAGAAGATTGGGCACATATAAGTGGAGGGATTCTGTCAGGTAAAGCAAAGCAAAAATAATCAAGCATTTGAAGTGTCAGATATAAAAGTATCTTCAAACATAAAAAAATTATGGTTTTTATTATCAATGTAGAGTCAGCACAGCACACTGCATCCCAACTGTTATGTTAAATCTTCTCCCCTGCTATCTGATTCACTAGTGTTTGGCCCTGCAGGCCTATGGAACATTTTAGCATTCAGATGAGTAGAAAACAATTACAGTGAAAAATTAGAAAGGAAAATTGTTCTGTGAATGCCTGAGTGGAGATAGCCTGCTTTCCTAAGCAGTTATATTTAGATATTGGTTGGCTGGTGTACCTGTGAGCACAAAGGATCTTGTCCAAGATTTTTCTGTTTCTGGTACCTTGGTAAGTTATCTCTCATATGCTCTCATATGGATTCTTTGGTATTGAATAAGTAGCACCTTCATCCTGCAACTGCTCTCTGTGGAGGGCACTCAGCGGGGTTTGCCTTTCCACTCAGCTGCCCACTTTCGTTGAACTTGTCTGAAATTAAGATCATCAGTGTTCTCTCAGATAAGGTTGAAAGCAATCAAAATTTCTAGAGGAGAAGCTTAGAGGAACAGAGACATGCATTCATGTGTGCCTACACCCACACATACTCAACATGATTGCATAAGTCCCATTTCCTCAGGAAATCAAGCTAAAAATACATGGCACCCAAGAGAGATCAGCTGGGTGTACCTGCAGTCCCTGGGCATACACCAGGAAAGAGCATGGAGTGGCTGAGAGCTCCTTTTTTTTCTGACATCTTTAGCAAATCCTCATGTCTGAGCAGTAGACAGGGCTGAAATGAGCAGAGCTTTGCCCCTGGCCTGCTTCTTTTCCTGTGATGTCTCTAACCAGTTTTCTCTTCTCTGATTTTGTTACAGGGTAGAGAAGGTGCCTTCATGGTGAGAGATTCGAGGCAGCCTGGCATGTACACAGTCTCTGTTTTCACCAAAGCACTGAGGTACAGCTGAGCTCAGCAGCTTTTCACATTAATTACATCAATGAAATGGCTTCTATGAAAGAGTAATCTCTGTAGTTGTTTTGGCATCATGAAGATAGAGCAGAAGGCTCATTAAAACGATAGAGAAAAACGCTTCCAAAAAAGGCAGAAGAGTTAGCTGCCATTCGCAAAGCAAAGCATATTAAAGGCTCCACTTCACCCTGCATCTAAATAAGTGCCTATAAATAGTCCCTTAGACATCACCAGGCTTGTAATTTTGTTGAAATTTCCTCCCCAGCTGAAGTGCCCGTAGGATCAACACAGGCTATGTGCTGGACTCATCCGAAGTGGATAATACAGGACCAGTGAAAGGGTTTCTGTCATGGGGCAGAAAGTTTTGTTTCATAAAAAGGTAGAGGAACATAGTATTCAACTCGTTCTTATTGAGAAACCTCAGCCTTTCTAGAGTTGAGAATATCTACTAGTGAGAGGGAGAACATAGAAGTACAGTTTTCACTAGCAATTGCAGTTCGCTCCTCGCTCCTCACTCATTCGTTGTAAGGAAGGCTGTCCCATTTCTTTGCTCTCTCCTCTTCCATCTATACCCCAAATTTCTATCTTTTTTCTGTAACCTAGTTTTTCTCAAAGAAAACTTCATCTTTTTCAGTACGGATAACAACCCTGTTATAAAACATTACCACATCAATGAGACAACTGACTTTCCCAAGAGATACTACTTGGCAGAAAAACACGTCTTCGACTGCATCCCTGAACTCATCAACTACCACCAGCACAATGCAGGAGGTAAGTGAATGCTGATGCCAGCTATAGGGAAGCTGCTATTTCACCATCTAGCCAGGTGACTGTTCTCAAGGAAGGAAGGCTCTCAATCCCTCCATCCTTACGCTGAAATGTTACCCTGGCACTTGAATGTCTGTAAAATGACCATCTTGGCTAAGCTTCCAACTTCTTCATTCTGGTGATCCTTCTGAGTATGACTAATGCAGACATCATACAGACAAACAATAGCCCTTTCATTCTCAGGAGTCCATGGGAGTGTGTCAGCAACTGCTAGACAAGCTACTTGCTTGAGATAAACTGTAGTACCTTCTTGCCCTGGAGGTGGCATATCTCTGGGCCTTGATTTGACACAAAGTTAGGGACATGGCCAAGATCCATAGCCAAACATGGGAGTCATCGAAGACTACAGCTCAGAGTACCAAGGGAAACCGTGGGCTTCAAAAATATAAATGTATAATTTGGAATTTCATCAGTTAACATAGACTCACACTTGCTGACAGAGCAAGAATGAAAAATAAGCTGAAACTGATCAGAATAGGCTTCCTTTGAGCAGGCAGGAAATAACACTGAATAGAGATCCAGCTGCCCTCAAGTGGAGCTGAGAACTCAGTACAATAAATGTGCTGCAAGTATCCTGACTCCCTTCTGGGGAGAAAAACAGCCACACTTCCCATAACTGTGACAATAACTGAAACCCATCTTTCCTTCTGTTATTCAGGTCTTGTTACTCGTTTGCGGTATGCAGTGTCTTCTTGGAAGAAAAAGGCCCCAATCACTGCAGGGCTGAGCTATGGTATGGAGTTATTCTCTTCACTATATGTATGGAAATCACACACCTCCTTGGTTATCTGGGTGAATCTGAATATCCCATGGAGAATGAAGAATTCTCGTGTGTATAATAGTTTTCTTCAGATCTTTACATTGCACCATTCCAAACATTACTGTAATTCTCAGAAGCATCAAGAGAACTGAGAAACATGTTGTGCATAGTAATATATACGTGTTAGAAACAATCCTCCCTGAAGAACTGGATAGACAAAAGAAATAGAGGAAAAAATGGGAATGCTGTTATTCTGGTACATGAACTGCAGCATGAAGTAGTGAAATGAGCCACCAAAAGTCACACAGATGATTTAAGTCAGAGTCAGAAACTCTTACTCAGAGTCCCGTCTTAATATTTAACCCACAAAAGCTTTTTCTTTGACTTTTTTTCTGCTAGATTCTTACTCTTTCTCTTACAATCAACAGGAAAACTGGTCATTAATCCCTCTGAGCTCACCCGTGTGCAGGAAATAGGCAGTGGTCAGTTTGGTGTGGTTTACCTTGGCTACTGGCTGGAGAAGACAAAAGTTGCCATAAAGACCATTCGTGAAGGAGCGATGTCTGAAGAGGATTTCATCGAGGAGGCTAAGGTCTTGATGTAAGCAGTAGATTCACCACAAAAATCAGACCCTGTACTCAGGAAGCTGAGACAAAGCGTTGTGATAATGTTCGGGAATATGAATGGGGAATTTAATTTTGCATTATTTACTATCTAGCTAAATAATATAGAGAGACCTGTGAGCTCTGGGAGTTACAAGGGAACACAGTTCAAAGTGTAGGTGAATTCCTGTGCTTGTAAGTCTATCAATATCCAGAACTGTTTTCTAGATTTCTTCTGCTCTAGGAGGCAGGGTTCATTCCTAGAGCATTTTGGAGAGACAAGTGTTTTTGTTAAAAATAATTAGATTAAGACATCTCAAAATTTGAGGGAAGCTTTATTTTAAAAGCTTGCCTGCTTTTTTGTTTGTTTTTATTTGCACAGCTGACAATATTTGTATCTGATGTTATTGCCTTTGTATTTTTTACATCTCTCTTCAGAGTAGGAAGAAACAATTTTTTTGTTGTTTGATTGGATGATTTTGAATGCAGGAATGTCTTTTGACTACCATTGAAATGAAATATACTTAATGCTAAGCAGCTTGAAGTTAGACCTCGTCTACATATTTTCTCTTTTCTGTGTTCATAGTTGGTCTTTGCAGAGAGAAGAATGCAACAGGTGAAACAGGGTGAAAAAACTGGTCATTTTCTGTAAGCACAATTTCTGTAAGGACAGAAAGGACTGAGCAGACTTCAACCTCTTTTTCCACCTCCTCTTCTTGTCCCACAGGAAGCTGTCTCACCCCAAATTAGTTCAGCTTTATGGAGTGTGCTTTGAGAACACTCCCATATGCCTGGTGTTCGAGTTCATGGAGCATGGCTGCTTGTCTGACTACCTCAGGAGCCAGCGGGGCAGTTTTTCAAAAGAAACCCTCCTGGGAATGTGCCTAGATGTGTGCGAAGGAATGGCTTATCTGGAACAAAATTCTGTCATCCACAGAGACCTGGTACGTTGCCTCCATACAGACTTCCCCACTCCAACTGGACTTTCTCTCTTCATCAATTTCAGCTTTCACACTCCTGCTGCCTACCACTGGCAGAGGAGCAATATCTCCTCTTTTTGCAGAAGCATCACCAAAACTTTAAAAAGAAAAAGCATCCTTTGGAACACTGATAAATTTGTTTCCTTCGTTGTGTTGGGAGAGAAGAAACAAGAACATAAATTTCATCTCATTGTCTCAGTGGACTCTTTTACTTCCCACAGCTCACAGAATATCACTGCTTTTCATGTCTAAAACAGCAAGGATACCAAAAAGACCTGTTCTTACATAGGCATAAACAACATGCATTTCTGATAAAATAGTTTTAATTGCAGTGGTCAGTAAGCTGCCTTGTGCACTGCTGCCACATTACTACAGGACTGTAGGCAGCTGTGGATAATTCAGTCTTTCTCTGCTCTTTTTGGGCAGCAAAGGCACGCATCAGACTGATGGCTGAAGGCTTTGCTGGCAAGAGAAGCACACTGGCTGTAAAATGCATGAAAAGCATTAGGACTTAAAGTTCTTGCTTTCTTTGTATAGTAGGATATCACTCCGATTCTCCTATTTTGAAGCACTGTGTAAAACAGGATAAAAGCAATAAAGAAGCAGTGATAGTCTTTCAGGACTGACCTTCTGCCTTTTCTGTTTTTGTAGGCTGCTAGGAACTGCCTGGTGGGGGAATCTCATGTGGTCAAAGTGTCTGACTTTGGGATGTCAAGGTAATGCCATAGGGGCTGCAGACGTGGGGCTGTGGTGAGGTACTGCAGTTGCTCAGCATGCTTCCTTCTTTTCCTTTTCCAGGATTGTTCTTGACGATCAGTATACCAGCTCCACGGGGACCAAGTTTCCAGTTAAATGGTCTGCCCCAGAGGTTTTCTCCTACAGTAACTACAGCACCAAATCAGACGTTTGGTCATTTGGTAAGAAACCTTCATCAGAATGAAACAAAAAAAAAAAAAAGAGAAGAAGAAATATCAGCTCAGAAAGACCTAGGGGCTCAGTGCTAAAGTAAAATGTTCTAAACACTACATCTTCAGCGTTCCAATGGTGTTTTGCCTGAATAGCAGCTTGGAAAATCAAGCCTAAATAATCTAGGTGAAAGGAAGAAAGGAACAGTAAACTGCCTCCACACTCTGAAGCACTCCAGATACTGCCAATATAATGTATTGTACCTGTACAGTGTGATACAGTACCAAGGAACAATCTCTATTTTATGATGCTACTGAATGAGTAACCAAGAAAATGTAGAAGAATCAGAAGGTTTCTAAGAGAAAGGAAATATAGACATTTAGGCTTTTCATCTCTCTAATCACCAGTCCAAAGCACTGAAGCCTCATTTTAAACCTCTGCCTCTCAGAGTTTGTTTTTGCTGACTTTGTTTGCTTTTTGTTGATTTGAAAATATTATTTCAATGCTGACCTTTTCTCATCTAATTTCCCACTCCCCAATGCATTGTTTTATGATTTGCATCTGTTCTTTAATCTCCTTTCTGGATCCTCATAGATAAGAAAGCTGCTGTATGTTTTTTTCCCCACAGCCACTGGTACTGGAGATAACAAAGGCTATTCCCTGGCCTGTTGATCTGGCACATTGATGTGCCTGGCCCACCTCCAGCTAACATGCAAATAGTGGCAGTGCAGAATGAATCAGTACAGTGTGCAGAGCACAGCACACAGTCTATGGAGTGCCACTCAGCTCCGTGCCTCGCAGTAAATAATGTAGGATTACACCCTTGGCTAGTTTGTGCTTGTGAGCTCTGCGCTCCCCTCTGCCCTTCCTAGGAGCTGTGTGGTTGATGCTGGGTGAAGTGATGCATCTCTGTGGGGGTTATGAGCAGCTTGGTGGGAGCTCCTTTGAGAACCCAACCCAGAGATGCTTCCAAAGCACCGTTCCTCTTCTGTGTCCTCCTCATGTCCCCTGGCACATGGAAGAGGCTGTCAGCACTTCCCACATAACAGCAAGGGGCAACACTGCCAGCACAGCCAGCTCTGACCTCACAGCAAAGTGGCAGTGATATGGGACCTTGTTAAGAATGCTCATCTGCTTCACAAATTAGAAACTGCCTGAGTGGCATTTCACATTTAGGGCCCCTGTAAAAGCCAAATGCCTCCAAAAAGTATACTCAGTTTTACAGCCCAGCCAAGCTGGGAGAAGTTGGCTCACACCAGTGTCTGGGCTGAGTGAAATAGCTGTGAGCTGTGTGTGCATCAGTCAGCCCTCCATGAAATCTGCAGGCATCAGTGCAGTACATCTGTCAGACTCATTATCTGCCCCTCCAGTGGGGTTTGCATAAGAGGATTCCTCTGTCATGTCATGGTCTCATGACTGTGAGAAGCATTCTGCTCCACTATTCTGCCATGCATTCATCCCTTCTGCCAGGCCTGAAGTCCTGCTGTACCCATGAGAACAAAATGGGTGGGAGAAATTCCCAGTGCTGGGAATCTGGGGCACACGGGGCAGTACAACTGTTCGGTGTTCAGCAGAGCCAATATCAATGGTGAGGGGCTGCAATCTCATTGCACCTCCCTATTTGAAGAATTAGAAGCTAGAAAGCAAGAATTCTTTAGCAAAGCTGACTGCAGTGTTATACAACTCTATGTCAGATCAGTCTGTCTGTCTCTCCTTTCTTTACATTGTGAACACAGTTTAACACCAGATGACCAAAGAAAGCAAACCTAGTAATAAAACCAGAACTTGTATTCACTTTATCTGCAGACCTTTTCTGATATGATGGCCAACTCTGGCCAGTGTCCACGGTCGTTTTGTCTTTTCCTATCATCTACTGCACTGGATAAGCACATGTTTCTGTACTGCTCTGAACAGTAATCACAGGAAATTATATGAGTGTTTAGGAAAAGAGAAAATATGTGCTGCAGTCCTTTGAAATTCCACCATGATTGCACTGTACAGCTGTGTTAGGCCCTGATTTTTCTGATGCGTGCTTCAAATCTAAGCAAAAATGCTTTTTCCAATAACAGACACCAACACTGAGCTGCAAAGATGAGCGGGTGGAAGGGGGTGTGGGCCTGCTGAGAATGTTATTTGTGTTTTTGTAATTGTTCCCATTTGTTTGCTTTAGGAGTACTGATGTGGGAGGTCTTCAGCGAAGGCAAAATGCCCTATGAGAATCGCACCAATGGAGAAGTGGTGGAAGAAATCAATGCAGGGTTTCGGCTCTACAAGCCCAAGTTGGCCTCCAAGTCTATTTATGAGGTGATGAGCCACTGCTGGAGCATGGTTAGTATTTCACTGGGAAAGCACTGCTTCCCAAAAAGAGCTCTCTCTTCTTTGGTGTTTAAGAAGGAGTTCACACCTCACATCCTAATACAAGATACAGTGCTGGAGATGAGGCACTTTGTAGCTATTATCTGTGTTAGCAAGATGAATTAAACCTTATGGTCTTTGCCTTTTATTTAAGCTGCTGTCTCTATAGAATGCATTGACATCACTGAACAGTCTATGCAGTGCACCTAATTCAAGTTAATTCAGCATTTTGCTTCCTGAGAAAGCTACGAATCAGTGGTGCTCAGCTTTAACGTGGATGGTAAAAATGACAGCCTGCCCATTACAAAGTACTTATTGTCCTCTGGGGAAAATTCCCTGTTCGTACAGAAGAAACATGGTGCAGAAGGAAAATCATTCTTCTGTTGGCATTTTCTCTGTGAGAACGGATTTTGTTTTTGTTAAAACTCACTTTCTTCACAAGGTTTTCCTTTCTAACCTCACCATACCTCCTACACTGACATTAATATTCTCTCTCTCTCCTGTTCACTCAGAGGAAAGAAGACCGCCCATCCTTTTCTCTTCTGCTTTATCAGCTGAGTGAAATCTCTGAGCTTGATCTGTAATCGTGGCACTGGATGCTACATGAAGTTAAGAAAGCCCAGATAGAGCAGACGGCTGGATTCTCCCCACACAAAGCATTAACGTGAATCCTTCCACCACAGAAACTTACAGTATGCCTGAGGAGAAGCAGAGGGCAGAGGCCCGTACTTCCAGACAGACGAGATATTCCCAGGTCTTCCAGAGCACAGGCAGACATGAGGTTTGGCTTGGCCAAGAATGTTGTTTGCATCTTACAAGCAGAACCAGCAAATGAGCAGAAACTCCTGCGACATGTAACACAGCAAGTGTAATTCTCATGAAGATGCAGCCCCAAAACTACGAGATCTGGCATTGATGTTCCGGTTCTGCAAACTCCCAAATGAAGGTCTCCCCTGGGGAAAAACCCTATCTCTGACTAAGGAGGAACACTTAGACGCTTCCTGGCTCTCTAATTCAGAGTGGGCTGGACCTGAAAGCTCTGAACAGGAATAAGCCTGGGGTACAAAGGAACAGGCTGGATTTAGTGACTGCATTTCTGATGCTGACATTTTAAGGTGGTTTTGTTCTCCCTTTACATGACTTCCTCTGAAACTGTGGCTTAACAAAAACAGGATTCTGATACCCCAAAAGATGAAGAGGTGTCTGCAGTTCGTAAGTGCGGAAGAGGAGAAGCAATGTGTTATATAGAGTCTTGAAATTCTCTCAAATTTCTACAGTGAGTGGAAAATGGGACTCTGATGCACATCTAGATGTTCCGGGGGGAACTCAAATCTGAAAGTTTCTATTGAAATCAGAAGATAAATAAATAACCTCCACCAACTTCCTCTAGCTGAGCATTGAGGACATGGCAGGGCAGAGCGTTGTGTGCCTCCAGTCTAGGAGCAGACAGGATCCTGTGTCAGGGAGAGGCAAAGAAACCTATTCCCAAACGAGTGTGCTATGAGGAGGAAACATGCAGAGTGTGTGATCAGTGCACTAGTGCTAATGAGAAGTTTTACTTCAAAGAGTAACTGAATCATCGCAAGACTCTTCCATCTCTTCTGCAAACAAACTGGTGAATCTTCTAGGGAATGATCAAAGAAAAAAAGACTTATGCAAACAGACTGCCTTGATGCTCCAGGAGATCCATGTGGTGAGAGCAGAAGAAGGTATGAGCAATATCCATCTGTTGGTACTTCAGTTAACATCCACATCTCCACTGCAGGACAGACACTGATTTGACATAACTGACCTCCAAACCAGAAATGTGGCTGTTAGTGTCCTGCAGCATTTGTAAATGGGATCAGGACTTTCTGCTAAGCATTAACAAGAACTAGAGAAGCTAAAAGGACTCACAGATGATATGTGCATATATGCGAAATGTGTTTTTGATGTTTCTGTATTTGGGCAAGCTATGACATGGGTAAACTTTATGTGACAGCAGTTTACAGAAACTTTGAGGTTGAAACTTCTAGCAGCAATTCCTTGTGTTGTTACAGAAGTCAAGTTCAAAGATGTTTGCCAACAAAAATGGAACAAGGAGATACTGTAATCCCATGATCTCACATATCCTGTGTCAAACTATTTCTTCACAGAAGGAGGTTGAATTTCTGGTGTTTTCAATCCATGGTTCTAGAGTCACTCTTAGGAGTCAGAATCCTTTCAGGTTTATAGATACAGGCAAGACAAAGTTCCTCCTGCATGTATCTTCCAACTTTGCTTTATTTCCACATTATTTACTGTGTTTTGCTCCTACTAATAACATCCAGAATCACTCTCCCAAGCAAGGTGAATCCTAACATACAGACCAGAGGATGTCAGTCTAAAGCACAGGGTCAGAGTGCCACCTACAAGCCAGGACTTCCACAGAAATCTCTTAGCAGTCTGAACCAATATGTGAAAAATGAGCATCTATAAAACATCTTTGAATTTTTGCCTATGGTGAAGTTAAGCTCAGTTTCTCTCTCTCATCCTTTCAGTCCAAGTTAGCCTGTTGTCACGTCCCCATGGTGCTAAATTTGGCATTTGGGCAGTGAAGTTTCCAGCAGCCCTACACGTGTTGAACTGCACGCTTACAGCTAGGTGTGAGGCCAGCTGGCTGTAACCCCATTTTCTCCCCTGCTCCACTCAGACAATCTGAACCACTGCAGGGCACTCTGGAATGGCTTTTCCCTGAGCAGAGGCACTCAGCCTGGGGCAGGGCTATCTGCATGCTCACAAAGCCAAGCTTTTGGCTCTTCGGGAGCAACCAGGGATCTGATGAGACTGAAGAAGCTGCTATTGGGTAGCAGCACTATTGCTCTTCTAGGAAACATTTCTGGGATTATATTTATGTTTGATGAGATAAATGTAATATTTATTAGCTCGGGAGCACTTCACAAAATATCATTGTCATGTCATATGTTTGGTCTTCTTTAGCTGTATTTCTATGTATACAATACGTATTTTTACAGACAATAAAATTACTTTGTCCCATCTGTGGTTTTCACTATACATTAGCAGCAATGCAAAAACCATTCGTGTGCTTTTATAATTGAACAGCCTGCCCTTTCTCATACTTTTCACCAAGAAGCAAGCCGGCTTTCTGAAGTATCTCCATTCCCCAGAGCTCTGGCTGTGTTCTGGGGTTACTTGACATGCTGGGTTCATGGGGTTAGGAAGTATCCATAATCTCAGCAAATTGGGTAGTTTACCATACGGACACACAGATTTCCAAGTCTAAATGTCAGGTGTCATGGCTTTAAGTTCTCTGGGTCCTTCTAAAACAGGGTTAATAATATCCTTGTTCTCCCAAAGGTATTTCCCCACTAATATTTACGAGACACTTCAAGAATCTGAAAAGGACAGTGCCATAATGTGACAAATGCACGGTGGTAAATCTATACACCATGTAGATACCTGCAGTGGTGTGGGGCCTGCCCCTCACTGCCAGTCCTTCCATCCAGCAGTGACCTATAAGATGAACACAAGGAAGCTCATTCATTATTCAATGATCTAAGAAAGCACAGAGTAGAAAATTAAAGTAATATCACGACACTCGTGGAATTCCCATCACCCTGAACCTGGCTGATGATGGAAGCAAGGTTAAACAATATTAAAAAAAGAAACAACAATTTTTACTGCCATGGTTTTGTTGGACTGACTTTGTTTCACCCACAGTCTCAGAGCAGTGTTAGGTGTTAGATCTCTTGGACCTACAATAATAATGCTCACACTGAATTTTTCTGACAAGCAATGAATAGTAGAAAGGGGAATAATGGCTACAAAATATTTGAGTTACAAGTGAGAGAGGAGAAGTGCAACACAGGGGAAGGAGAAGGGTCTGCTCCCAGAGATGCTATTAACAGAATTTTCCAGGTGTGGGTCTGCCTATTAACACAAAGATTGTTTCTCAGACTGTCTTTCTCCTTCTGCAGCTTGTGGATCCCAGTACCTTCAGCCAACTGTATCCATTCAGCTGACAGCAGCAGAGCTATAGGGTAGACCTAGTCTCCAAACTTCCCTGCAGAGTCAGCCAACACCCATGGGGAGCCTGAGTCCACAGCAAACTCAGCCCCAGGAGGGGTTCCTGTGATCCAAGGGGCAAGTGGCAACCCACTGTAAGCAGAGAATGGTGTTCAGGAAAGGCACTCTACCAGGGGAGCTAAGGAAATTTATCAAGACATTATGTATTTATATTTCAAGACCTTCAGTGGTCCTTGGGTACCCATCAATGTCTTTCTAGAGGCAGCAGCAGGAGCTGGGAGCACTGCCAGAAATGACCGAAGCCCCGCAAAGGGATTGCATCAATGACCACGGGGAGCTGCTGTCTGGAGGCTGTAAGAGGTCAAGTTTGGATTTCACGCTGGATCTGAAGAGCTTTAGAAAGCAGCATGAGCAGAAGGACAGGAAACTTGTCAGTGAAGAAATGCCAGATGCCCAAAATGCCGAAAGGAAGATCTTCTGGATGCAGAGCTGACTCAGACAAGGCTCGGAGCTGCAAGCCAAGGCACTGATTGCCTTCTGCTTTAGGTCCCTTCCAGCTCAGGTTTCACATGCACGCTACACAGCAGGCAGACAGGAACACGGTAGGTAAAACCTAACGGCGGTACAGCTCCGCGAGGGGCAGAGAGGCTGCAACCCGAAGCCCCGCAGCAGCGCGACGGCGAATCCCGGCCGGGCTCTGCCTTCCCGGAGCCCCCACCACACTCCCCGAGCGCCGGGGCTCCCGGGGGGGCTGCGATACCCCTCCTGCCCCCCGCTCTGGGCCATCCCCGGCGGAGGGGCGGGGATGCGGCCCCACGCATCCCCCGGAGGAGGAGCGCACGGCTCCAGCCCTTCCCGCGGCGGGGGCCGCGGCTCTCCCCCCGCCGCCGCCACCACCAGCACCGCCGCCGCCGCGCGGAGAGGCCGGCGGAGAGCCGCGGAAGTGCACTTGCTGCAGCCATTTCCTGCTCTTTGTGCGGGCGGCGCGGAGCATCCGAGCATCGCCTCCCCGAGCCCCGAACCCAGCGCCAGGTGAGCGGCGCGGGGCTGGGCGCTGCTGCGCGGGGGCTGCGCGGCCTCAGCCCTTCGCGGCCCGGGGCTGCGCTTCCCGGTAATCCTCCGGGGGGAACAGCGGGACCGGGGGTGCCCCCGCCGGGGCAGGTGCTGCCTCTCTGGGTAGGGGCAGGGCGGGCGTCTCGGCGGGGCCGGGATGTGCAGAATGTATCCCATAATGCTCAGGGCTACCTGCAGCGTTTATTGCAAGGCGCTGGAAGAGGAGGAGGGGATGGGAGGGAGGGGAGAGTTGCAAAATAGCAAAAATAGGAAAATAGCAAAAATAGGAACATTAGCACAGATCTCTTTCTCTCCCCATCCTCGCACCGAGGAAGGGGCATAAAGCCGAGCCCCGGGCCCGGCGGGCGCTGCAGGCCCCGCTTCGAGCGGCAATGGCAGCCGGGGGGCGGCGATGCTCCGCGGGAGCAATGGGGCCGGAGGGATGGGGGGATGGGGAGGGTGGGCAGGCGGCCACGGGGTGCGGGCTGAGGGTCAGCGCCGGGCGTGGGGTGATGGCAAAATGGTGAGAAAAGCGGCCCTTCCCGTGCGCGAGGCTGCCTGCGAGCGAGATGCATCTCTTTCTATTGAACTTCGCGGCCGAGGATGCTGCTGGAAACACTGTACCAATGCCGTCCGCATCCTAGCTGAGCAGGGAAGGCGGCAGGAAATCTCCATGGGTTGCAGGGCCTGGGGGGGGGGATTGGGAAGGAAAAGGGGCACGTGCTGGAACCCTGTCGCTGTCTGATTTGGGGAAGGGGCCGGTTTGTGTGCCGTTAGGGACGCTGCCAGCAGCAAAGCTTGGCCTCTTTGCCATCTGCCGCTTTCCGTGGGGGTTCTGGCCTTGGCCCCAGATCACAGCCATTTCCTGCAATTAGGATGGGCTGCACCCCAGTAGCTCCCCTGCCCTGCACCCCTCCTGCCCCACAGCCGTGCTTTGCACGATGGCAGTTGTTGTCAGGGGTTGGTCACTGCCAGCAGAGACCTCCTGCTGTGTTGGTGTCTGTCACTGCGTGTAATTCTGGGGCAGTTCCCTACAAAGGATAATTCCTTTCTCCTTTTCTCTGTACAGCTAATTGCTATTAGTGAAGCCTGAGGAATATGGAAAAGCCTTCCATTTTCTGACTCAGGTCTCAAGCAAAGCTCAATATCCTGATATCACAATAATTTTATTAACAATTATTGTCTTTGCATGAAAAGAGGAAGATCACTTTTGGAATATTTCTAATTATTCAACTACTAACAACACTGTTCTGTATGATATTATCTCCCAAGAAGTGCTTTGACTGTCAGCAAAGGATCTTGCTCAGAAACTTGCTTTACATTTCTCAGCTATATTGAAAATGCAGCTTTCTATAGCAGCCTTCTTCCTTGGCCAGAGATAAATGAAGTTATTCTACAAGAAATAAATCCCAAAATAACGATGTTGCTGAGACAGAGATGCACAGATATCTGGAGCTCAGCCTTAGTGGGATGGCAGCAAATTTAGAGTGCAAATGCAGACAGCTTCAGGAGTGCTGCAGTTTGGCTTCCTTTTTTTTGTGAGGATGGGTAATTTCATGGTTATTAATGGCTCTGCTCATCCTGGCTGTGTTGGTTTGCTCATGCAAAGAACCTCCTGACTGTGGTGGTTGCAATTCCAATTAAATCTTACAGTATGTGAGGAGGCTGTTGATGATATGCATCCTACAACATAGGGGATGTTAATCCTGTGCTTCTGGAGCGAGAGTATAACAATCCTTTTGCACCCTGGAATCACTCTGCTTTTCCAAAATCCATTGCTGGCCAGCAGCGTATACCCTTCTCTTGCCATGAGGCAATGGGCACCAGAAATGTGCTGCTATGTATCCAGGATGTCTGCCTGCTGGGGTGCTTGCTGGGCCAGGATGGTTTCTGACCAGGAGTTAAATGATTTTTTGGGTGAAACTTTTATCACAAGGCCCAATAAGTTAATGTGGCTTTCTCAGGTTACACAGCTGAAGCAGAGCACCAGATCCCTGGGAGGTGACCAGAAGTTTTCCTTCTTTTCCTCTATGTCATCACCTCTCCAGCAAAAGTCATTTTGCAGCAATTCACTCCAGGCTTGCAGGGCTTGCATCTCAAGGTACTGCCAGTCTACAGGGCAATTCTTGCTGCCTCTCCTGTGCTTGGCAGCTCCTGCAGCTCCAGCATGGATGTCTGTTATGGGAGTAGGAGTGCTGAGCACCCAAAGCAGCCTGTTCCACTTCCCCACAGCTCTCAGCTGTGCAGCTGTGGAGCCAAGTGCACATGAATGCAACATACTCCTTATGGCCCCACTTTCAAAAGTCTTCCTTTGTTCCCCCAAGCTGCCCTAACAGTGAAGTCTCCTTTGTTCCTCTTGCTGTGAAAATGATGATATTGCACAGATAGGGAAGGTAGGACCGGGCAGCAATGACAAGTTCAGCCATCTGGGATATCCGTGGTCGCTCCTTCCTAAAGCCTCCCTCCAGACTGTTAAATCCAGCCCTCTGTTCTCACAACAGATTTATCTTCATCTCAGCTTTGTGGTGGTGAACCTGGGGCTGCAGTCCTTTGGGCAGGTGGGATGGGGAGCACTGAACATCACGGTGGCAATGGGAGGAGGAAGTTTCTGCAGAGGACAGGCAGAGTGTGAGCAGCAGAGCGCTCACCAGCATTAGCAGCATCAGCCCCATGGCCTCAGAGTTTCCCTAGGATGGGGCTGGCTCCTGCAGGGCGCAGTTCTACCAAAATGCATGGGGCTGGCAGAGCTCCAGTGGCAGGATTTGCGGAACAAAATACTTTAGAGAGGCAGCTTCCCGCAGCCTGGGTGGCAGTGCTTCCCTCCACGCAGGCAGGATATGTTTCCTGTGCGAGGAGGAAAGCCTCACCCCTCTGTACACGTGCACGGGCAGCAAAAAAGCCCCATGTGGGGCACACTGTGCTCCACCCCGAGCAGCGATGTGTGCTGGCACAGGAAGCGCTGCCGATACACCGCAGGCACTGCTCACAACCCACACCGTGCCCCTTCATCTGCTTTGGTTCTGCCATTCTGCTGAAGAAAGCATACAATTGAAATTGGGTTCCCGGGGATGTTGCAATGAAGATTCATCTGTTAGAACCAGAACATTTGTTCAGTTTTGTCACCTGGATCCTGTTTCTTGCATGGCCAAGCATGGGGCAGGCTGTGCTCATGGCTGTTTGCTTGCTTTGCTCGATGCTTCCTTTTCTGTTCATTATTTCCACACTGCTGCCTCCTCCCTTCCTGTGTTTGAGTGCAGGGCCGTTGTCTTCCTGCAGGTTTGTGCAGTACTCTGCACTGTGGGTCTGAGATGCTGAATTGAGAACCAGATCTCCTGCTACAACCCGAAAAGCTGCCCACTCCCTTGGAGAGGCATTTGTGGAGGTGACACGGGTTTTTCCTGACCCCTCTGTGCTCTCAGAGCTCCTGCTGCAGGCAGCAGCAGTGAGAGGCACAGTTTATCCCTTCCCTCACCCAGCATGAAGCCACTCAGGTCTGCATGCATCCATCCCCTTGGGCCACGTTCCTTACTGAGTGTGTGTGTGTGTCTATCTATGGACAACCCAAAGCCATTGTCCTTCCATGTTCCCAGTGCTGGAAATGAAAAACAAACTTATAGTCTGGGAAGCAGTGACTCAATTAAAAAAACAAACAGCAAAAAAAATGGACCTAAGGGAATTGAGGCAGATAATCAGCTGAGTGGGAGCGCCTGTAGGACTGCTGCTGTGACCAAAGGAGCTGATGTGGTGGTGCAAGGGACACTGTGCTGCTTTTGTGCCTGGTGTTTGTGCAGACAGTGCTAGAGCACCATGTCCTGCTATGCTGTCTGCACCTCACCAAAAAAAGCTGCAAAATTGGAAAATGGGATCAAGCTTAGAGAAAAGCCAAAGAGATGATTAAAGGATTGGGAGATGTGCTCTGTAACAAGGCAATGAAGAGCTCAGCCCACTTGCCTGAGCTAATTCAAAGGTTGCAGGGTGTTCCTATTGAAACCCGGGAGTATCCTCATGAAAAGTTTGCTAACAGAGCTCTACTGTCTTGCAGATTAAAGTAATAAATTCAGTTCACATTTGAAACTAATTGGGTCCAACTGGAAAAAAAAACACACAAAAAAACACAGTTTTTGAAAGGGGAGTGATCTGCTAATCGGGCGACATGTCAATATTTAGAGCCATTTCTCTCCTTTCAAATGTTTAAGTTTAACTGAGTGCTTTCCTAGGAGACACACTCCAGGTCAGCACAGCCATTGCACAGGGATTAGGCATTAACCAGGAGAGCCCGGTGGCTGTGGTTATACAAGTGCTCAGCCTGGAGGACAGCAGGGTCCATCCATGGTGAGGCATTCACTGCAAAGGTGAAGAGCAAAAGGGATCGGGGACGTAGAGGTTTATCCTGTGTTTCCTGCTGGCTTGGTTGAGCACAGAGGTAAGCAGCAGTGTGCTCTTTCAGAAACATTTCCCTTTGGTTTTTGTGTCGTGTGCAGCTGGCACCATCTCAGGACACAGCTGGTAGCAGCTCCAGGGCAAGCAGGGCCTGACCAGGGGACACACTGCATAGTAAAAGCAAACAAATACTTTTTTTTTTAACAACCACCTCTTTTTTTTCACTGCCTAAGCTGTCCAGAATCTGATCCTTTCCAGTTTACCTGCAAAAATGTGCTTTGTTGTTTACAGTTTCCAATGCCTCCTCATGTAGGGAGGGCACCATGTGAATGTCAGCACTGCTCATGCTTTTCTCATTGCACTGCTTAGAGAGATATTTTTGAAAGCACCGCTTTGCATCTCACGCTTTCACTTCAGGCTGCTTGGGCTGCACCGCAGCACCCAGCTGTTCTGCACAGAGCTGAGCACAGACAGAGTTGGGTGGGTGGTTGAGTTCCTCTGATTCTGCATTCCTGCTCTGTTATTGAATTGTGGAAAGGGAGATGACACAGAGATATAGGTTAAATACACAAGAAAAGGAAAACAAGATAAACTGGGATCGTGTCCCCTGCAGTGCAAGGCAGGCCTGGTTCCAGTTTAGTCCTTTGGTGCTTTCCCACTCAGTTTTCTGGCTGCTGTTTATCACTCTCTCTTTTCCTTTGGATCTAGTGTGGAAACTGAACAGCTGGCACCATGACGACCCATGTCACGCTGGAGGATGCCCTGTCCAACGTGGACCTGCTGGAGGAGCTGCCACTGCCAGACCAGCAGCCATGCATCGAGCCGCCTCCTTCCTCCATCATGTACCAGGTACCCACAGCTTCCAGAGCACAGAGGCTGTTCTGCACAGCACAGGGGCATGTGGTACTGGGAGAAGGAGCAGAAAGTGCTCCCAGTCAGAGTGTTAGAGGAAATGTTCAGAACAGATCGAGCCACAGCTCTGCTGTCAGAGATTGGGAAAAGGGTTCTTTAACACTGAGCAAGATGTAGGGAAGTTAAAAATGAGGACCAGAGTGCACGAATGGATAAGAAGCCAGAGATGAGATTTGTGATAACAACAGAAGGTTCTCAGCAGTGTTTTGTTATGTGTGTATTTCTGTGCTTCCTTTAAATGCTAAGTGCTTGTGTCAAAGTAGGTCAAAATCAGAGTTCAGCTTGAATTTGTCTGTCCTGTGCTGTGCGCACAGCTGGAGCTGCAGGTTGGGGGAGGGCAGGCTGTGGGGTGGTGAGGCACTGGCATAGGTTGCCCAGAGAAGTGGGGATTCCCCCTCCCTGGAGATACCCACGGTCAGGCTGAAGGGGCTCTGAGCACCTGATGGAGCTGTGGGTGTCCCTGTTCATTGCAGAGGAGTTAGACCAGGTGGCCTTTAAGGGTCCCTTCCACCTCAAACGAGTCTATGGTTCTGTGATAACCACTGCTCTGCCTCAAGTGACCACAGATTCATCTGCAGCTGCTCTGCCCAAGCCTGGCATGGGCCCAAGAGAAGGCTCAAAGTGCTGCTTTTGGACCCACAGCGGGATGTCACGACTACTTGGCCACCACACCCTGTCCTATAGCACACTCCCAGGATTAAATATAACACAGGGTTACTTTCTCCATCCTGCCACTCCTGTCTGCACGCCTTACTGTGGTCATGCATAAATGCAACTCTACAGTGATTGCTATGCTGTGTGTGCAGGGTGCTGGAGTTTCAGTATCTCTTTCAGCAGGTCAGACTGCGGGCTTGTTCAGTAGCATTGGTATCCCTGTGGGTTATCAGACCCAAAGGCATTTCTGGGCTGTTCAAGTTTCAGCTCTTCCTGGAAAATCTTAGTAATATTTTAACGTCTGTCTTCACAGAGTAATTTTTACTCTTTGCTGGCCTGTGGCTCATGGGAGGCACAGCTTCACTTGTGCTTCATGGCCACAAGCATGTGCTCTCAGCTGGGTCTGTAAACCTCATTGAAACCATGACAAAACTGGATCTGGAAGTATTGGCCAAGCCTGGTTCCTCATCACACCTGCTTTGGGGTTAGCACTCTCCCTGCTACTCGAAAATGCACTTGCAGCCTCAGGTTTGCTGTTATGTTAATCACATCAGGGTCATAGAGGCGCGAAGAAAAGCAGCTCTATGGCCACAGCTCTGTGCTCCTGGCTCAGCTGCTCAGGAAGTCAGTTATTGAGGTGAACACACTGCACTGCTGATGACATCGCTCTATGCACTTGGGACCTATGTGTGCTCTGCCTTGCAGGAGATAGCATCAGTGTGCCTTCGCAGAGGAAATTGCCCAAGCCCAAAGCATGTGAATGAGGCGGAGGAGCTGTGCTTTCACCTCCTGCCTTGCTTTGCACTTTCTTACTGCCACATCTACATGCAAAGCAGTAGCTCAGGTTTCACAACAACTGTTTCTCCCAAAGCATCAGCTTGCAAGAGCAGCACTAGCACTAAGCACTGAGTGCTGACTTTCACATTTATGTTTCCCAGACATCTCTTTCCCCACTCTTTCTGTGCTTATCCTTTGCAATTCCTGCTGACAGGATGTGGTCTTCCCCTAGCATCCAGGCACAAATGGAAATTAATGAGGTTGCATCTTTCTCTGAGTTAGAAGACTGAAGTCTTTCATATACTTGCTACAGGTTTGCTCACTGGTGTGGCTGCAGTTCTGTATAACTGATCCCCACTGGCTTGGCTTGATTTTAGAAGGCTTTGTCAGTCTCAATGGCCACATCTTCACATCCATCATCTGCAGGGTTTCCTCTAATGAACACGTGGGATTCAGATACACTGCAAACTGTATATGTGAATTTACTTTATCCCTAGAGGTGCAGTGATTTTCAGCACCTCCAATTCATTATGGGCTGACCCCTATGTCCCAAGAGCCCTTCTGCTTCTCCTGTGCCTGCTGGGAGTTTTCTTGCCTGTACTGCTAGAACAACTTGACAGCGCATGGCATCAGGTGAGCGAATATCTAGTTTGTGCATATTTTAATCCTCATCTCCATTTCACCCATAGGCTAATTTTGACACAAACTTTGAAGACAGAAATGCCTTTGTGACTGGCATCGCCAGGTACATCGAGCAGGCAACAGTGCACTCCAGCATGGTGAGTCCCCAGGCACTGCCCAGCAATGCCACACCACAGCGTGTGCCTTGCCCCAGCAACACCTTTCTGTGTTTCAGAATGAAATGCTGGAAGAAGGCCATGAGTATGCCGTGATGCTGTACACGTGGAGGAGCTGCTCAAGAGCCATCCCCCAGGTACGTTTGGTTTTGTCTTCGATGTGGTCAGTTTGGGGTGGAGGCAGAAAAAAAGCAAAGACTGAAGGGGGTAGAATGGTTGAAAACAGAAACCATAGACTCTTCAAATTGCCTTCCTTTCCCCATCAAAGTCTCAACCACTAATCCCTGCAGCAGGTAGCCACTCCAGAAGAAGCACATCCCTACTGCTGCCCTAGCAAAAGACTCTGCTCTGCACCCTCATGTACAGAAGATGCAGCAGCTCCATCCCTGACATCTCTTAACAGTACCTCTCAGCTATATATTTCTAGTTTCAGGAGCCTTTCCTCTGCTCTCTCAGAAGTCACGCTTGAGGTCACATTACCCCTGTAGGACCAACAGGGGTGAAAGACACACTCAGTGTCAGGCAAAGGCAGGGAGGTAGTGGAGTCACTGTCTTTGAAGGTGTCCAAGAACCATGGAGATGTGGCACATGCTTAGTGTGCATGGTAGTGATGCATTGACAGTTAGACTAGAAGATCGTAGTGGTCTTTTCAAACCTTAATGATTCTGTGATCGCATGAGGAAGCAGTATAGCCAGAACCACATGAGAGCAGCAGGTGCTCTTGAGACATGGCAGACCTGGGCTGTCCCTGCCTTGCACGAAGCAGTGGGCAGCTGGGACAAGTTTCCACGTCCCCATCTGGTGCCTGGATGTGGGGGCCCTTTCTGCTCCAAGGGGAACCCCAGAAGGATTGATGTTGTGTGAGGGTGCATGAAGGAGCTCTTTGCTATATCAGAAGCATTTCTGGAGTGAAATCTGCTTCCTTGTCAGGACACAACTAAATGTCCTATTTTGCTGTTGATGTGCCTGAACGTCCCAGGCTTAATCATTCTCCCTTTCTACTGCTAGTTCTGTTTCAAATGTTTTTCAGTCCTTCTCCAACCTGAATTTTGATGGTTCCATCCTTCAAACACCTACAAGCATGAGTAAGGTTGCCCACATGGCCCACTGAGCTGTGATTCAGATTCCAACACAAAGCTTGTCTTCTGCCACGTGAGAGCTCACTTCATCACTTTAGAAATGCAGGCTGACAACACTGCAGGCAGATGTAGCACATTTGCATTAACCCTACTGATAAAAGGGTTTGCAGGGCTTCCATGGAGCTTGGAAAAAATATTTCTGCATGGCTGGTATTGCCTGTGTTACCAATTGCCCAGGAAAGGTCAAATCTCAGAGTTCCTGCGGGTTATATTCTGCTGATGGTCTGATGAGACCCAGCCATGGGGAGACTGCTGATGCTGATTAGATTTTTGTTTATCTCCCACTTACATTTGCTGCTGTGCTGGTCTTGCCTTTGCTGGTCATGCTAGCAGAAGGCAGGCCGTGGCTGAGCTGTTGGCAAGACAGGATGTGGGTTGTGAACTTGGGCAGGGTTTGAGTACTATGGATCATCTTCTGTTTTGGAGTTTTAGTGTCCTCCCATTCCTATTGCTTCTGTGATTTTCATGCCACCTGATGGGGCATGAAACTTGTGGGATTGCTGCTTTCCCCAGTCCTTCTTTGCTGAACAGAGGCTAAGGGCTATTTTGTAGTGACTCTGGCAGCTGCCCGCATGTAAATCTTGCTGATTTGTCCCCCTCACACACTGTAGATCAACTGCTGGGCTGCTAAATTTGTACCAGAGCTGTGAGCCCCATCACATCCTTGTGTCAGCAACAACTATAAACAAAATTCATCCTAGGAAGGCCCTTGGCATCCATTCCCTGACAAAGAATAACAGCAAAGGAATGCATTTTGTTGGGCAGCTGGGGATTTTCCTGAAAGTTTGGTGATGACTCCAAGTCATCATTTAGAAATGAGGTGGGTGACAGCTGTATACATCTTTCCTTAAATGTGGCTTCCTAGTACTGATAAAGGTGACTCACTTCATTGCTGCTAGCCACATCCAAGCCCAGGGATTTTTAATGGTTCTGCAACAGAACAAAAATTATCCCAGCAGAATTAGAGCGGAGCCACGGCATGGTGCCTTTTGTGTACATGGGACTTTGGAACACAAAATCTTCAATAAATTCATGATAAAACATTCCCACATCGTGTGGGTAATCCAGACTCTGTATTTTATGTATTCTACCGAGAAGTGCCTTAGAAGATTTTGTTTCTCAGAGTCAGGATTGTGCCTGTTTATAAGACAAGTAGAGAATTTCATATTGGAGAAATAGCCCCTTCTGATATCACCTTTTGCCTTGAAAAAAATCTCCCTCTTGGGTCACTCCATTGTCCTCAAATGGGGACAGTGCTCAGTGTGAAACAAGCAGAAGACAGTGGCTGTTGCAAGTCCACAGCTGTGTTAGAAATATGTGTAGTAGTTAATGCTGACAATCATCATTTGTCTTTGCAGGTGAAATGTAATGAACAACCAAACCGAGTGGAGATTTATGAGAAGACAGTAGAAGTTCTGGAGCCAGAAGTCACCAAGCTTATGAAATTCATGTATTTTCAGGTAAGCGGTCAAAGAAGTTGACAAAAATAATGTCTTTGGTTTGGGGTCCTTTAGCAGGGCCAGCATAGATCACTCTGCTGTTCCTCCATCTGAAGCAAAGCCAAAAAGAGCTGAGGTGCAGCTGTTGTATTTATTCTGGCCACTGTACCTGGCCAGTGTCAAACACCAAAGCTAACCAGTTGCTACATTTGAGATGCTTGAGAAAATAACGTGCTCAGATCCCAGCAGAGCAGTGACCAAAAAGCAAACAGAACTGCTGTGGGCTGAAGGGAGCTCCCATGTGATTGCTTGCATTTACAACTGGCTGCAACTGGGTTTCACTACTGCCTTTGGGTTTTATGTCCCATGAGATCTTAATGCTCCTCCTAAAGAGCCTAAGCATGATTTGACAGATCACGCTTCTCTCTGGGCAGGCTGGGCAGAGGATTCAAGGCTCCTCATCCCCTCCAGCATGGAGGATATTTGTTGCAGGGGTCTGCAATGCTGCATCATTTCATGGTGACAACAGAGCGAGACCTTGGAGCTGCCATCCCACCAGGAGAAGGAAGGGATGGTGGCTGTAGGGGGGGTGGTTTGCATGTTCTGACCCCATCCCACTGCCTTCCAGCGCAAGGCTATCGAGCGGTTCTGCAGCGAGGTGAAGCGCCTGTGTCATGCTGAGCGGAGGAAGGACTTTGTCTCTGAGGCCTACCTCCTCACCCTGGGCAAGTTCATCAACATGTTTGCTGTCCTGGACGAGCTGAAGAACATGAAGTGCAGTGTCAAAAATGACCACTCGGCCTATAAAAGGTGAGGGGCAAGAAGTGGGCAGAGCAGGGCTGAACCTGTGCCTGGTCTGGCAGTGGCATTTCCCACAGTGGGATCAGGCAGATAAAGGGAGGCTGGAGGGTGGTTATCTGTGCTGTTGTGATCTCCTTGTGAGAAAAAGACCGAGCTCTTGTGTGTTTCAGTTCCCTGTTGGTAAAATGAGGAAAGGGGAAAGCTCTGCTCAAGGCGAGCTCGAGGCTGCTGCTCTGCAGCTGCAGGTGAAGTGAGGAGGATGGGTGGTGAGAGCCTAGCTCTGGGCAACAGGTCATGGTGATGGTGGATTTCTCCCATTCAGAGCTGCCCAGTTTCTGCGGAAGATGGCAGACCCCCAGTCCATCCAGGAGTCCCAGAACCTCTCTATGTTCCTGGCAAATCACAACCGCATCACACAGGCAAGTCCCGTTCCTCTGAACCAGTTGATCCTTCCATGCTTTAGGTGCTTCAGGCTGGACTGCATCAATCTCTGCCTTTTTTGTTGGGTCATTTCTGATGATTGTTGGTGTCTGGGTCAGGCTGCATAAGTCTAGTAATAATTCCCTCCATTGGGTTATGTTGTGTAGCTTTGGAGGTCTCTTTTTGTCAAGACAAGGATAAAGCTCTAACAGATATAAGAAGAGCTCTCAGGAGGCTTTCTCCCATAAACCTTGCCCCTATTTTTCTCCAGAAATCCATCCAGTCTGTCTCTGCAGCTGCATAAGGACTGCAGATCAGACACAAGGGATCTCCACACTCCACAAGTTCTATAGATTCTGCTAATTAGATAAAATATTGCAGAGACAGGAGACAGTCAGAAGGTATGCTTCTGTGCAGACTCTACTGTCTGATGCTTGGCTGCTGTCATCAATCTGAAAAGGAGAGCTCTCCTACAGAAAGTGTTTCTTTATAGGTGGTACCATGAGGTCAATCTTCTATCTGTAACTCAAGAAAAGTGTAGACAGAGTTTTAGGAAATCTCATTATCTTCTTAATCTTTCAAGTATGCTTCCACCTCTGGAAACATTTCTGCTCTTCCTCTGCCCATGTGGATAAAGTGTCCCCTGTTGCTGTTTCAGTGTCTGCACCAACAACTAGAGGTTATCCCTGGCTACGAGGAATTGCTGGCTGATATTGTCAACATCTGTGTGGATTACTATGAAAACAAGATGTATCTCACACCCAGTGAGAAACATATGCTGTTAAAGGTGAGGTTTGGCCCTACTTACGGAGCTGGGCATTTGTGTAGTTCCACTTTCGATTTAGTAAAGTGAAATTCCCTTCCAAGACAATGCTTCTCTTCATTTTCTTTATTTTTTTTCTCCTTTGGGTTTACATGCATCCCTTTTCTGAAGAGTCAATATCTTATGGGCACACAGCTTGCTTAGTTAGTATGTTTGTCCTTATTGTAAGTCAGTTATTACAGTGATTACAGTCACTATTACCCTAAGAACATCATTACCATGGTATGAGTCAGCTTAAATTCTTTGAACGATAATGTGGGTAGGTTTAATATCTATAATGATTTGCACTGAATTAAAGGGAAAAAATCAATTCAGGAGAATATTTTAGATGTTTTCAATTTTCTGGGAATAAGTGCTTGCCTAAAATATGAGTGGAGAAGAATTTTGGATTGTCTTTATTTGTGAGAGAGGAGGAACAATTGAGAACCATGCATTTTTGCACAGAAAACAGAAGCATTCCATAATGTGTACTCTACCTACCACACCATCCTTCAAATACGTGCACATTTTATACTGTTTTCTCAGTGAGTTCCAGGTGGCACAGGATCCTGAAGAGGGTTTGCTAAGCAAACAAGAATTGCCTTTGACTTGTTAAGTTAATGAGACTTTCCCTTTCTGTCTTCTTCAGGTGATGGGGTTTGGCCTGTATCTTATGGATGGGAATGTCAGCAACATCTACAAACTGGATGCCAAGAAGAGAATCAACCTTAGTAAAATAGACAAATTCTTCAAGGTCAGTGACCCATCTGGGTGAGATTGGAGACCAATGAACTACCAACCTGTATCACTGCAGGTGCTGCCAACAAAAAAACACAGGAGTCATTTATAGTTACAAAAAAAAGCCCTAAAGGATCGAGGAATTATCTAGACAGAAGGATGAGGAGTGGGATTGTCATGAATGTGCATAGGCACAGAGTGAAATGGGAGATGATGGCCCTTCTGCCAAGGGCTGAAGGATGGGAATGGCACAAGGATGGTCTGTTTTTTGGACAAGGGAAAAGTATGCCAGGCCAATATCCACATCTAGCTTGGCACAGTTTTCAGGCTGGGCTGCAGTGTCCTGAAGAGCACCATGATTTTTTGGTGGGTTTGCCCTGTCCCTCAGCTCACTGCGGAGCTGGCATGTTGAGGGACAAGGGACAAAGCTGACCAGCCAACATACCATTGGCAGTCTCACCTGGTATATAAGCTGTTCCCTGTAGAAGACAAAAAGCTACTTGGTGAGCTTGTATTGGTTGGAGTTTGCAGGTGTTCAGGGAGTTCTTCAGGGGGCTGAGGTTTGATGATGGTCTGATGAATCCTTTTTGTTTTATTTGGGATCAAGATTTTGGAGAAAGGTCTGCAAGAGCTGGGTGCTCCCAGTGGCATTTTGGGAAGCAGCTGTGCAGCCTCCTTCTGCCCCTTTTCCACATGTAGCTGGATTCAGCCCTGGGTTGTTTCCCAGGCCGTATGGAGGAAGGCATTGCCACAGGGCTGCTCAGCACAAGAAATGTTTGGGGTAACCCTATCTGCTTCCTCCCTAAATGTGTGTATGCAAGCTGTCAGTGGCATATGGAGAGTAGGGCTGACTTTGCATTGTCTTTGCCTGATTACACGGCTTGTTTGAGCTCAGCACACTACAAGCATATCCTGGGCACTGGCAGGGTGAAATGACTTCCCCTGCCCTTTAGTTCTGTGCACAGGTTGAGTCTTGGAGACTTTCCAGGTTTGGGACAGGTCAGGCCATGTTTGGGTCTGGCAAGGGACAGATGTGTTGGTGAACCTGGATGGCTGATTTCATGGAAGGCTGATGTACCTGCTGCTGCATCCTCACCTCAAGTGAGTGAGGACCTGTTTACCCATATGTGCGCCATCTCCCAGAAACAGCAAGACTCAAACACCGCCTATAGGGAACTACAGACACCATAACCTCACAGGTGGGGGGGATAATGAGGTGTCTGAATACTTCCCAGTCACCAGGGAAATGGGCAGCTTTGCAAAAGAGACTTATCATGCCACCTCTTGGAGTTTTCTGAGTTCACCTTTCCTAGTTTGAATCTTTGCCTCAGTTTAAACCAAGTCTTCAGCATAATCTGTAGTGTTTGGTCATCTTACTGCACTCAAGCACATCCGTGGTTGTGGTCCAACAGAGAAATGGACTGGTACAGTATCTTCCACTGCATGGAATAACTTCTTCCTTTCCAGCTTTTTTCTGCGAGCACTTCTCCAACATCTGCTGTGGTCTCACCCAGTCAGTTAAGTACCACTCCAGACTATCAGATATCAACAAGAAAAGACAGCTGCTCCTTTTACTACATCTGCTTACTGCCTTCTGATTAAATTTTTAGTGGATTGACCAGGAATTTGAGTAGCAAAAAAGAACTACCCTTTCATTTAAACTGCTTAGGAAAGTGCTGCTGGGAATTCCTGATGACAGCAATGCACATCCTCCACACAAGCTAGCCTCAGAAAAGAAGCGTGTGATAAAATAGGACAGTGAATTTGCCACCTTATTCTTTGATTTTTGGGGCTAGGCTTCTTCTAGGTGAAGTTGAAGCTTCGCTTTTTGTTGAAGAGCTGTAGGAAGCTCTTGATTGAATTTTGCTTGCATCTGAAAGTTTAGTCCAGTGGGGGCCTCTGTGAGCTTGAGACATGTTCAGGGCACTTTTAGAATTTATTTCCCATCAAAATCCTCCTGAGATGTACAGGGAGAGCAGAGCCGTGTTGTAGTGCAGGCAGACAGTGACTGTATTTTTCTTTTTGTGGAGAAACTGTAAGACATATCACTACCAACCACATTGCCAAAGTAAAATCTGAGTTCCCTGGAGAAAGAGGCTACATCTCCAGCAGAGCAGAGCAGTCTACACCTCCCCTCCCTGCCGTGCTGCCAAGATACCAGTGTGCCAGGTTTTATCCCTGTGTTCTCCCTGAGGTTTATGGTGGGAGGAAGTAAGCCCCAGTGAGGAATATGCTTCTCTCCTTGTGGTGTAAAATGACCCTTTTCTTTCACAGCTGATGCTGGTTACAGTGTTCTGCAATAACCAAGCCAGTACTGGCAAGCCCATGGCTCCAAAGCACATGCAGTGGGGGATCTTCCTTGCCCCAAAGCCTTTGTGATAGTTTTCAGTCAGTTCCTAAGTGTGAAAAGATCCCACATCCAGGTTTGAACAGCCTGGAGCTTCAGAGCTGCAGAATGCCACTTCCTCATTCCTTGCATCGCTCTAGGGACTCTCTGCTGAGTTTCAACCATCTTTTGTTTTCTTTTCCAGCAGCTGCAGGTGGTTCCTTTATTCGGCGATATGCAGATAGAACTGGCCAGATACATTAAGACCAGTGCTCACTATGAGGAGAACAAATCCAAGTGAGTGCCTGCCATAATGTCTCTTGGCTTCTGTGTGTGTCCTGAAAGCTGTGGGAGCTGCATCTCCCTCCTCGGCGTGCGTGAGGTCTGTGCACAGGTACCTGTGTGTGTCCCCGGGGGCTGCACACCCAGCGTGCCTGACTCTGTGTGCACGTGTGTACCTGTGTGTCCCTGCATGGGAAGACATCTCCTCGCCAGCTCCATGGAGCCATTCCCGTGTGTGCAGGCGGGTGAGCAGGCATGGTGCGCAGTTCTGGGGTGGCCGCTGAGTGCTTGGGACGTGTGCTCCCGGAGCTGTGTGAGTGCGAGCAGCGTGTCCCTGCTCTGGAGAGATTTTAATCCACGTTTTCCATCCCAAGGACAAAATCCTACAGAGCATGAACACAGCTGGGTCTATCTGTGCAGTAGCCAGGCACTGTGCCTTCTAGCTCAGGCACTGCAGAAAGGCAGCAGGAATGAGGTGAAAAGAGTGGGTCAGGTGCCTTATAAATGAATGAATATTGCTGGAAAAAAAGGCAGAAATTGAGTCTTTCCAGGAGTACTCAGTCACTGTGGTGTGGGATCTGCAGCACGGCGTCACAGCACAGGTTCAGGGCCATCAGGAGGATTTGTAGGTGTTGCTTCAGATCCCATCATTTGTGTCCAAGCCCCAGTTGTCTCTGTAGCTTTCCACGGTGCTCAATTATTATTAGGAGAATCACCAGTGGGTTTGGACATCCTAGGAATAGCATTTACCATTGCACATAAGCGAAGCCCATCTGAGCTGTGTTTGCTGTAATCACTGATCGCAGACAGGCTTTTACACTGAGTGACCACTTACCCATGGGACCAGGTCATGCAGAAGTCAGATTTCTCCATTGTCACCGAGCAGCAGTCTAGCTGAACAGCTGTCAGGACAGGATCTAGACTACAGGCTGCCTGTTTGCTTTCCCCTTCTCTGTGGAGGGTCCTGCTTTCTGCCCACTGCCTGGCTGCCCCAGGAGCACCCTCCCTGCCCTCCTGAAGGCTGGTTGAAAAGTGCCAATCAACTCTGCATGAGAAAAATGAGAGTAACATGGAAGAATTTCCCAAGCAAAATGGCAATCGGGAAAAAAAAAAAAAAGAAAGAAATTCTATAAAATGTGAATTTAAAAAATATTTTCAAAAATTTAAATTTTGAAAAGGAAGATTATCTAAAAATATACACCTTTTTATCCCAAACCGTTCAGAAAGCACATTTCAACAAAACGTGTCAGCTACATTTCATTTTCTCATCTCAAAACCGATGTAGCTCGTGGGCTGTTTACCTGTGCACAATTTAATGTCTGTCTCAAAATCTGTCTACCAGGTCTCTGTGCTGCACCTTACTAACTGACGTTTCTTCACTCACTTGCTTTCTCAGCAAATTGCATGGGGCTTCCAGCATTAACTGCCAAGTTGGTTCCATATATTCCCCATTTCTTACTAATATTGTTTTTGTCACTTTCTTTCCCTCCGTGTCTCCATGAAAATGGATTTAATTGGTGTTTTTCCTGCATGGCGTTTTGTTTCTGCACTGTGGACTAAATTGTATGTAGCAGGAAGGGCTGGGGCAGCCCTGGCAATTCCTGCTAGCCTGCCAATTGTCCGGTGGGGAACACAGGACATTGAAACGGGTAAGAGTGGAGTGATGGGACTGTGGGAGGCTGGATTCACGAGGGGTGACATGCAGCACTTCCAACACCTTCCAGCACCAGGCAACAGGCACCTCACAGTTAACTGTGGGAATAGGTTTTTGTGTGTATGTCCATGTCAGAAGCAGGTTTCTCACTTCTCTTTTGTATGGCCAGTCTGTACTGGAGAGGAAGACTATCTTAAGGTGGGCAGTTATTTAGTGAGAAAAAAAAGCACTAAAACCATTGTGATGATGGAAACAGATGTTTGTTTGCACAAATCAGTTTAGTGGAGCCATTCTGTTTCTATGTCTGTAGCCAATAAAGATCTGGGAAAAATTAGATGTTAAGTTAGACTTGATTCATGCTTATTGTGACCACTTCTTCATATGACTGTGCCACTGGAAGTGGAGAGCTGTCTTCTTTTAAGAGTGCATTGCACTGTTACATGGTACATGTGGTTCAGTGCAAACGAAAATCTAGTTCATTTGATCATATCCTGCTCATTGTTTACGCTCATGGTTTTTCAGTGAGTTGGCAATATGACCCAGAACCAAGCAGAGCAGAAGGGATATTTTGCTGCCGGCTCCTTGCAGGGTATTTCCTTGCAGCAGAGGCATGACCCAGCCTCAGACTCAGAAAGATGTCCTCTAAAGGAATGATTATCCTTATATTTAGCAGAAAGGCTGCAAATGATGATGGAGCTCTGCAATTTGTCCTCCCTTGAGTGCTTGCCTGACAGCAGCCAGGGAAGTAGTCTCCTCTGTGTATGGGAGTTAAGTAACCCATAATGGAGTGCAGCCTTCAGGGTGGATGGAGCAGAGGTGTTCTGGTAGAAACGTGGAGCAAGCATCCTGTCATACCCCTGAGACCACCTCTGGAAGACATCACATGCCCTAAGTGTGAGAGGGAGGACACAAGCTGGCATGTGCTGTGAAGGTGGCATGTCTTGGGCACACTGAGATGAAGTAAGCAGCTTAGTGCAAGGCTTTGTCCCTGGGGTGTCTGAGCTGAGCCCTGTGTCCTCTTCTTGAAGCCATTGCTTTTTTGCTCAGGTGGACGTGCACTCAGAGCAGCATAAGTCCGCAGTACAACATCTGTGAGCAGATGGTCCAGATCCGAGATGACCATATTCGCTTCATCTCTGAGCTCGCTCGCTACAGCAACAGTGAGGTAAGCTCAGGGACAGTCACTTTAATTGAGTTCATTAGACAGACAAGGCCGGGAGAGGACAAATGTAGCATTAGTATGGTCTGCCAAGACATACAGTGAGATGGGTAAAAGGACAGAAATGGAACAAACTGCTGCTCGATCCAGCAATAAATGAGTTATGAAAGGTCCCTGTGGGTGCAAAATTGTGCACTGGGAGACCTACTCCAAAAGCTACTACTTTTTGGCCAGAGCTCAGTTGAAATAAGGGGTAGAAATATTTTTGCATATTTATGATAATTGTTTATCATCAGCTGTGGGTGGCAGAACACCCATGTCTTGCAGATGGGTCTTTTTTGTTGCACAGAGCCATTAGCGCTCTGAGGAAAATTCACAAGAGTATCTCTGTTCATTACTGAATGTCGGAGCCTTTTCTGATGCAATTCTGACTATTTTTTGCAATTGCATGATCCTCATTGATCACTGTTAGTTCAGTGAATTGTTAGCATTCTCAGCCCTTTTGTTTTGGCATTTGTATATGCTTATTTGAACTTCAAGTCAGTAAAGGCTTCTAGAGGAGTTCAGTCCTATTAGACTACCACAGAGAAATGGGAAAGTGGAATGAAAAGGTCAGTTATTTGCTTTGAGGTTATGGGTCAAACTCATTTTTCTGTAGAAAATAAATTGACCGCCTGGGTAGTAAGAGTCCTGCCAAGTTACACTCCTTTTCTCAAGGGAGAATACACGCACAGCCCAGTTTTATCTTGATCATAAGGTCATGGGGAATTCATTTCAGCTGGGATTTGAGAGGGAGATCTGCTGCTGCTGTTTGGCTCAACTGAAGCTGCAGCAAGTTGCTGATTCCGCCCCTGACACGATGTGATCTCCTCCAGGTGGTCACCGGCTCAGGGCTGGACAGCCAGAAGTCTGATGAAGAGTACCGGGAGCTCTTTGATCTCGCACTACGGGGACTGCAGCTGCTGTCCAAATGGAGTGCCCATGTCATGGAAGTGGTGAGTGCATCAGTGTGTAATGTCCTCCTCTTCCTAAGTGAACGTCAACTTGTTAGCAGGCTATGCGGTACAGATTGTGGAATGGTGAGGCTGTTTGCATGCCACCTTACTTTAAGCCTTTAACAAACATACTAAAATCAGGCAGCTGATGACCCTGAACTTCCTCTACAACAAATAGAGAAAGAGAATTTGTTCATCTCTCTCAAGAGCTGCACTGCCCTTCACACGTTCTGGGGTGTCCACATTAAGTATTTGAAGGGTGCATGACAAGTTTGGGTCTTGAGCAAGTAAAACTGATTTAAATGACGATTGAAAACCCATATGTCAGAAGCCCAGTATAACTGGCAAACCATCAAATAAACAAGAACAGTGTTTAGTTCAGTGATGTTCAAGCCAGGAAAAAGTACACATTCTGCACCCAAAGTTGTGTCAAGCTGTGTACTGATGTCCAGGGAGTGTTTCTCTGGCATGGAGCTCTTTTTAGTCTCCAGCCTTGCTTCTCACTCATTGCAGTGTTGACAGTGTCTGTTTTCATTTTCCAGTACTCTTGGAAGCTGGTTCATCCTACAGATAAGTTCTGCAACAAGGACTGTCCAGGAACAGCAGAAGAGTATGAAAGAGCCACCCGGTACAACTATACCAGTGAAGAGAAGTTTGCCTTTGTGGAGGTAGGTGCCATCTACTGCCTTGCTCCTTAGTGCCATGGCAGAGAGAGTGGCCTGAAGATCAAGTTTTTGCATTTTGAAGTTTTGATTTTTGCATTAAAAATGCTAAGAGTGACTAAGAGCCAGCAAGAGCTGTTTTCCTATCAGGCACAAAGGACATTTGGAACGCAGTTTCCCAGGGTTGGGTGTTATTAAAGATACCAAGAGATCAAGAGTGAAAACAGATCCTGCCAAGGGACAGGGGCCATTTGCAAGAAACTGGTGGTGGAAAAGCCCTCCCCAGCTTGTTGTGATCCTTAAAGCAGATAACACAGAAAAAAAAAAAAAAAATCAGCCACCTATTTGCTGTACCTAAGTTAATTGAATAGAATTTATTATCAAATTATCTTAATGTTTATGGACCTCTCCATCCAAAAGAAAAAATAGGAAGTACATCTGTTTTTAATTTTTGTTTCAGGTAATTGCCATGATCAAAGGTCTACAAGTGTTGATGGGCCGGATGGAGAGTGTCTTTAACCAAGCCATCCGCAACACTATCTATGCAGCTCTGCAGGACTTTGCCCAGGTGACGCTGCGAGAGCCACTCAGGCAGGCAGTAAGGAAGAAGAAGAATGTCCTGATCAGGTTGGTCTTTCTTGAACGTAATACAAAGCCAATGTATTTACTTGTGTAGCATGTAGTACAGGTGTACTATGTAAGTATGTAGTCCCATACACAACTTAATTTATACAGTCAGTCAGCATACCTTGGCAGCAACTCTTTCCATAGTGACTTTTGGACATGACTCCCCTACAAACAACAGTGTAAATCCCCACTCCATATACTTTCCCCAGCTAATGTTCATAGCTGTGAGTGTTTTTGCCTTGCAGTAAAATCAAGTTAAGCACTAATTTCCCTCTACCTACCCATTCTAGTGTTCTTCAAGCAATTCGAAAGACAATCTGTGACTGGGAGGGAGGTCGAGAGCCACCAAATGATCCTTGCCTGAGAGGTGAAAAGGATCCCAAGGGTGGATTTGATATTAAAGTCCCACGACGAGCAGTAGGACCATCAAGTACACAGGTATGTAAATCTCTATTTCTATGGAATTAGTGGCCTTACAGTCATGTAGGAGTCTTCCATTCTGAGAGATGCTCTTTCCATGGGCTCTCCAGTGATGTCTTTACCCTCATGTTATGTGTTAAACATTGCTTTCATGCCTAGCTTGTTGTATAGTTCTCCAGGTCTCACTTGTTATGGATCTGATTATTTCTAGCTCAGGATGATGGTGGCCCAAAGGGTGCAGAAAGTAGATCATAAGCCGAAGTAGAAGCAGAAGTATTACTTTTTGCTGCAGAGCATCGTGTTTGCGTGCAGTGTTATCTCACAGGAGAGTAGTGACTGTTAACTTCCTTCCTAAGCTCTACATGGTACGGACCATGCTGGAGTCCCTCATAGCAGACAAGAGTGGCTCCAAGAAGACTCTGAGGAGCAGCTTGGACGGGCCGATAGTCTTGGCCATTGAAGAGTTCCACAAGCAATCGTTCTTCTTCACCCACCTTCTCAACATCAGTGGTGAGTGAAACTATGGCAGGGGGAGACTTGAATCCAACTCTCACATTCTTGGATAGGCAAAGGCTTATATATAGTTTTTCTCCTCATTGATTTGCACAGATTTTCCTTGATTTTTCCCAAATGTTCTACTTCTGGCTGATGCAGGCGTGCTTCTAGGTAGTAATCATTATGAGAACAGGAATGAGTCAGCAATAGCAAAAGTGCCATTAGTGGTAGTTTAGTTTCTAGGAGTGGAGTTTTCTTTCCATCCTGGGATGACTGCTGAGTCCTCCCACTGGGGGATCTCTCTGTGTTGCAGAAGCGCTGCAGCAGTGCTGTGACCTGTCCCAGCTCTGGTTCCGGGAGTTCTTCCTGGAGCTGACGATGGGCCGCCGCATCCAGTTCCCCATTGAAATGTCCATGCCCTGGATCCTCACGGACCATATTCTGGAAACCAAAGAACCCTCCATGATGGAGTAAGAGACGACGGGCTGTGGTGGGCTGTGCCTTCAGTGGGACTTGAGATTTTGATTTGGTGAAGGGTAGGCTGGGGATGAACTGTCTCTTTGACAAGGGTGAAAAAAAAACCAACATGTTTTTTGACTTGCTGCTGCATGAGTGTGTAATGTATGAATAACTCATTAGCAGATGCACACTGGCTGCATCTTGACATTGGAACTTGCTCATCCATCATAAACCAGCAGTTGGGAATTGCTGCATTAGGATATCCACTCAACTTGGTGGTAGTGGTCTGCATCCAGCAGTCAGATCAGCACATGCAACCAAAGGGACATGAACCCTGGATAAAGCACTTTAAGTACTTTTTTTGTACATCTGATAAATGATCAGAGAAATTGCTGTAATGCAAGTATAATTATATTTATATTATCTTCCTCATTAAGGAAGCTTTGTTTTCCATTTTATAACCATTGGCAAGGCGCTCTGAAGTGAGGGCAAGACAACACTTTTTATAAGGGCAGAGGAGGAGATGGCAATGATTGAATAAGACACAGAACATACCCAGATCTGTTATTACTGCTTCCAGCAAATCAGACAGGGAGTGAGATGGGAGAACTTGAGGGTCTGGAGCGAATGGAGGTGAAAGGAATGAAAGACAGAAAAAAGCCAGTTCTTGCACTGAGTGGCTGCTCTTTATGCTGATATCTCCAAGGTTAATTGAAGATATGATGTCTTCTTGTCCTCAGATACGTACTGTACCCCTTGGACCTCTATAATGACAGCGCGTACTATGCCTTGACCAAGTTCAAAAAGCAGTTCCTGTATGATGAAATTGAAGCTGAAGTAAGTTCCTCTTTATTGTATGGAAAGAGCACATGGGGGGTCACACTGTCCAATTTGTCAGCCCAGCCCAGTGAATCAATAGTAGGTGTTTCCTGAAAAATATACTCCATCAGACTGAAAGATTTTCAGAACATCAAAATATTCAGAGAGTTTACATGCTCTGCTGATTAAGGGCTTCAACTTAGCAGTGCTGTGGGACGAGTGGAAGCCAAATGCTGACAGACACTGTGAGCCTGGAAGAGTCTGTCTGATGGGCAGAGGGTTATGAGACATCAGAGGAAAATGACAACCTGGAGATCTCTGAGAGCGAGGGATGACTGAGGTTGGGGAGACTGGGATCTGTAAGAACATGCAGAAACTATAAGTTCTGTATTGAGTTATACCAATCTAGCAAGAATAGGAAGGAGCTACTTTGCACTGGTGATACCTTCGTGATTTTTTTTTTTTTCTCCCCCAGGTGAATTTATGCTTTGATCAGTTTGTGTACAAGCTGGCAGATCAGATCTTTGCCTATTATAAAGCAATGGCTGGCAGGTAGGAGAATCCAACTGCTGCTGATGAGTGATGATATTGCTGTTAACCAAAAGGTACCCCTCAGGGAGTAGCCACTGCAGGTAGACAAAACAAGAGATTATCCTTGTCTCATCAAGCTTAGTATCCATGTCAGACCAGTGTAGATAGGGAAAATAAATTAATGGTGGCAAGCAGACATGATGAACAGTGAAATACAAATAATTGATATCCTATGTAGCTGTCTGAGTACCATTTTCTGGAGCAGCAGCAGAGCAGATCAATCCTATTGAAGACATGTCCTTGCTTGACTTTTGATTGTGTACCAGGCAGATGAGTACTGGAAGCCTCCCAGCTATAGGAAGCAGGAGTATTCACTTGTCCTCACCCTAGTAGAGCATCAAGACTTAAAATGGCCAAATTGATACACAGTCACAGGTCATACCTCAGACTGTAGGACTTCTGCAGAGTTACCTGCTCCCTGATGAGGAGATAAGCCCTTTGTGACATTTCTTTTTAAGAATTTAAAGAGCACAGATGAACTCTAATCTCCTCTCATGTCTCCAAATGTGCACAAGTCTTAGTCTAACTCTGCAAGGAGTTTTGTTTCTGGATCACAATTGGTCTTAGAAAAGGAGACCACCCCACTACTTGGTACTAGTGATATCTTTCAGTACAGTCTTATGTATTTTTGGATGTTTTAGCCATAAAAGCCAAGAATGGTAGCAGCATAAAAGTCACCAGTGACAACTGCTGCTTTGTGACTTAGAACGAAAGCAAAGCAAGTGGACATTTGTTGGCATTCAGACCAAGATGAAAAGAAGGATGAATATAGCTCTGGAAGAGATCCAGAGAGAAGATGATTGTGTGTGTTTGCTTCTTCCTGATGTTAGTTGCCTTTTTCAGTGTTTTGCTGGACAAACGTTTCCGGGCTGAATGCAAGAATTATGGGGTGATCATTCCATATCCACCATCAAACCGCTACGAGACACTGCTCAAGCAAAGGCATGTCCAGGTACACTGCAAGCAAGTAGTATTCCTAGCTCTTACTCTATTATCCTTTAGTTGGCAGCTGGCATCCTAGTGCTGGGCTCAATTGAGTGCTGGAATGAGAAGAGTTGAACGTGTTTTTGTCTCACTGTACTCAGGACATTGGGTTGAGGGGGATTAATGAGTTACACTCCATATTTCCAACCTTATTCCCAAGTAGTGGCAAAACCAATAGTGGGTTTACTACCAACCTTTCCCAATCTGAATGTAACATACACCTATCTTTTCTTCTTTTCCCAGTTGCTGGGCAGGTCAATTGACCTGAACAGGCTCATAACCCAGCGTATCTCAGCAGCGATGTACAAATCATTAGACCAGGCCATTAGCCGCTTTGAGAGTGAGGACCTGACATCCATAGTGGTAAGAACTATTACTGAGAGTATGAATTGAGAGAATAATACACTGCTACGAATACAGTCAGTTATCTTCTGCCAGTTGTCCCACGTACAGTAGGGTTCAGCCAACCATGTATTTTCCTTTATGACATTGAATCTCTACTGTTTCTATTTATGAAGCCTTATTTGCATTATTATTAGACTATAAACTATCTGTGTAAATCATAAATGACAGTCAGTATTTTCAATTTTGCAGAGCTCATAGAACAGAGTCTAGAGATCTGGGAGTGGGAAATCTTAACTGTAATTCCCTCTGTTGAATACAGGTAGCTGATATCTGTGCAGGATTTTCTGCCTTTGATACTTTACAGGAGTATCAGAGTCAAGTAGTGTAAAATTATCAGTTTCCACCTCTGAAGGATTCTGATGTGAAAGCCAGCCAGCACTCAGTGGGGAAGAAATTAATTTTGCTGCCTGCAGGTTTAGGAGATAGTGGACCAGGAGCCCCTTGAGTAGAAGTGCAGTTGGCCTCAGTCACTGAGTGAAATCGTTGTCTTTAACATTTGTTACATCCTCACCTGGGAAGTTCTCTGTGTGGGTGTGGGTATAATATCATCCCTTGGCAACTGAACCAACAGTTTCTATTGTCATCTTTGTAACACATGTCATCTGCTGCTGCTTTGTGTGCTGCAGGAGCTGGAGTGGCTCTTGGAAATAAATCGCCTGACTCACAGGTTGCTGTGCAAGCACATGACTTTGGATAGCTTTGATGCCATGTTCCGGGAAGCCAACCACAACGTCTCTGCACCCTATGGGCGCATCACCCTCCATGTCTTTTGGGAGCTCAACTTTGACTTTCTACCCAACTACTGCTACAATGGATCCACCAACAGGTGAGGAGGAAAACCAGAGCACTTGGAGACCTTACATTTCTTTCCAGAATTTCAAACCTGCCACATAAAATTCACATGCATTGCAGGGAAGTTTTTATTCCCTATGATGTGCAGCACTGAGAGTTAAAATAAAGTCCACCAGCTCCCCTTGGTCGTGGAAGCACATTCAAACAAAGTTGGACAGAGATTACGAACAACTGAGGTAGTTCAGTCTAGAGTATTGTGACTTGTCAGCAGAGCTGTGGTCCCTGCTCAGATGTGGGTTTCTTGCCTGCCTCCAAAAAAACCAAAACCTTTGTAATATGTTAAGTTGATATGTTTTATATCACCAATAGGTTGGGGCAGGATTTTGCACATGTAGCTCAGATGATGACTTGCTAATCAGTCTGCAATCATAGTTCCTCTTGGACCGCGTGATGTCTACACTGCCCACAGTTGACCAGGCACTGACCACTTCCCTCCCTGTCTCCTGTGCCTGCTGCAGGTTTGTGAGGACAGCAATCCCTTTCACGCAGGAACCCCAGCGGGACAAACCAGCCAATGTTCAACCATATTACCTCTACGGGTCCAAGGTCAGTAAATGAGCCATGGCAGCTAGCAGGGATGGATGCTGGAATCCTTTATTTAGGAAGAAACAAATGCAATATCTTGTTCAATAACAGTGTGAAGAGTGCGAATGTACAGCATCACATTGCCATGTGAAACAAAAAAGCCATGCAAGAAGCAGCTTCAATGTGCTTTTTGCTATTGCTTTCCCATATTCTTCTGCATAACATGCCTGTGTGAGGGAATGCTGACACCACCCTTTGCTTGCTGGTGGTGCCGAGACCAAGTCACATCCATCTAAACACAGAGAGAGGAGCGCTAGCTGGAGTTCCAGTACAGTGCTGCTCCCTGAGGAAGGTGCTACTGCAGGAATCCCATTTGTAGTTCAAAACAGGAGTTACTATAATGCTGGAGTGCAAATGTAAACTACTTAACACTGACAAAAAGCTCTTTTGTTAGGCCGTGATGACTGTTTATACAAGCGCTATGAGGGCTTGGGGTGTGATGCTAGTGGAGGATCACTCAGGCACACTACTGGAGTGGAGTTTATTTCTTGTGCATGCTGGTTGATGACTGATCTACAGCACTGATGCAGATTAGACGGTGACACTACAGTCAGCCTAGCATAGCCATTCCCAGAAAGCTTACTTTGTTTCCTTTTAAAAAACCCCTCAGTGAATGATAATATTTTTGTCACTTGAAAAAGCTTTTCTTCCTGCAGATAATGTTCCTACCTCATGTTTTACCCCGGGACAAACAGCCCCTGTGCATACACAAACTGGGAAGAGCTGGGAAAGAGCAGCATGAACCAGACTGCCAAGCAGGGCTTTTCTTTATTTTGCTCTCACTGAAGGCCATGCTGTGGCAAGATGGCTGTCTTATCATCACTGTTCTTATAGGGGAAGAAGCAGTGTGGAGAACTATATGGACTCTCCCTCATGAAACTGGAACTCCTCATGAGCACAGTGGTCATGGGCACTTCCAGAAGCTCTTCTTTCAGTCCATCACTCAGAGGACCATCCAGCGAGCTGCTGCCTTCACCCACTTCTTCAGGGCTGGCATCATGTTGCTTTGGCCTGGAAGGCCCACAGCACTGTGCAGCCCAGAACTGCAGGCAGCCGTAGACTAAGAGAGCTATAAAGCAGAGCAGCAACAGGCTGCTCACCATCCACATGGAGGTGGTGGGCTCGTGCTTAGAGCCGCTGAAAAGTAAGGGGTTTTGGTCCAGCGTGTGAAACGTGGTGCAGTGATTGCTGGAAGGGTAGGAGTTCTTGCACGTGATGCAGAGGACATAGATGGTGGAGGGCGTGAGGCGATGGAGGATGATGGAGCTGAGGGAGTGGGGAACTTGCTCCTCACGGTGGAAGTTTTGGCGCAAATAGCCGGCGAAGACGCTGTTCCAGTTGGGGCGGTACATGACGTGGTAGTAGTTCTCTGGACAGGGGTTGGTGGTGGTCCAGGAGACTGTGGCACTGGTGTAGGTGATGTTGTGCACCTCGATGTTCATCATGTCCCTGAAACCAGAACCAGCGAGAGGCTGAGTTCCCCAATGCATGTGCACTCCTAAAGGCCACTGACATCAGTGAAGGCTTTCCGCTGGTATTACTGGCCCTTAGACTGGGCCTGTGTAGGCTTCAGGTGAACTCTCTGTGCCTTCTGTAAAAGTAATTACTAAAACACACTGCATTTCGGATAAGCCACAATTGTCCCTGCAATCTCTTTTAAGTGTTTTGCCAGTGGTTGACACTAAAAAATACTGCATTTTTAGAACTGTTAAGCACTGCAGGTGCTCTCTAGCAGACAGAAAACTTCATCACAATTGTCTTCGGGGTCTTCAGCAAACTTTCAGAAGCTGAGTTACTCAGCTGACTGCTTCAAAACCTGCCCATTTCACCATAGACTCCTATGCTTAGCGGAACTTGTGGAAATGAAAGTCAATCTGTTGGGGCACTTGCTGCACTCAACAGTTTCATTTCTAATATTGCTGCTTCCATCATTTCCACACTCATAGTTGTTACCATCTTTTCCCTCAGTCACCACAGCTTCACTTCCTTGAATGTAGAAAATGTCATATTCCCCTTTGCAGAGGCAGAAAGAAAGCAACTGTGGGAACTGAGCTGCCCACAACTTAGGAGGGAGCTCTTTCCACCGGCTGCAGAAGGGCTGTGCCTAGTGAGCTTAGATTAGATGATCGATCCTAGGTGGTTGAAATTACCAAAGATGAAACCTGCTTGGTGCCCAGACTACTGTTATCAGCCTGCTTCTTGAAAGAAAAAAAAACAACCAAACATGCAGGACATAGGGTATACTTTATGGTCTAGTTAGATTTTGAAAAATCTCTTCTTTGTGGCTGGTTGTCCACACAGGAAGCTTTTTTAGCTCTTTCGCTTCACATTCCCATTGAATGGAAAGGATACTGCAAGTTTGATTAACATAAACTGATAATTAGGCTTGCCTAGTAGAGTTTCCTAAAGATTAATTTTTATACCTAAATGTCATACGGAAAAGCTGCATAATGATTCAATAGTTGTTTAAGCTGTTGCTGAATTTTCCATATTTAATGTGTTGATTAATAAACAATAAAATATTTCTGTTACTACAGCATCTCACACTGTAATATCAGAATAGTAACTGTGAGATCTGAAAACTGCTGAAATATAATATTCAATATTATATTACAATAATATAATATAATATTGTAATTTTTTAAGGGATTACAAGTGTCTGAATAACAAAGCTCTTCCCCTAATAAAAGACTACTCAGTAACACATCCCTGATTAACAACAGCCACAACAGCTGGTACATCACTCTCCTAGGGCACCAGAGTGCCCTCTGAGCCTTGTTGCAGGGTTCTTTTCCCAACCACCTGAGCACTCCAAGCAGAAGCTGCATGCAATCAATCTCATTTCTTTTTTTTTCTTCTTTTCCTCCCCTCTCCCTTAACAGAACTAACTTTCCCTTAATTCTCTCAAGAAGCAGCTCATCTTAACAACCATTCCTACAAAGGAGAAAAGCACATGCACCCATCACTAAGCCCTCCCGGAGCCACAGGAAGCAACTTACCTCCCCAGCAGCTCTGCAGCAGCCCCTCAGTGCAGGAGAGCAGCGCAGCACCTTCCCCTCTTCTCACCGCTGCGTCCCTCCTGCTCTGCTAAATCCCTGCTCTGCACGCTGCCTTGTATTATACCCATCTTGGGCTCCGTCATCTCTCACCATAGCAACCAGTAAGAAAGGATGGGCAGGCATCTTCAAATGATTTGGGAATGTTGTCCCTAAAAGCTTTTTGCCTGGGAGAAGTGTGTCTCCGAGGCAGAATGAGCAAGCCAGTTTTGTTTTGTTTTCTACTTTGTTTTTGTGGGGTTTTTTTTCATCTCTATCTGCTGCCCTGCAGCAACACTGCTACTCTGCTCCAGAGCTACTGCCTCCAGAAGAGTCTGGAGCTGGAGCCATACTGGTACATGGTGTGAAATCCAGCATCCTGGCCTATTGATAACATAGTACTCAGGGACTTTGTCTTTATTGCTATGATTTCTTGCACATTTAAACTACTGTTTAAAGCCAGTGAGCGGTAGATTTGCATCCCTGATACTGAAGCAATGTCCATTTGCTTTTTAATTTATCTCCAAGCTGTGTGATAGGAGCAGGAACTGGGTTTTCTCTGAATACCCAGGGAAGGAAGGAGAGGCAAAGCCATTGAGAGAGCAGCCCGAGCCTGTAGCCAGGAGGTGACAGGAGGGGACAGATGTGGCAGCAGGACTGGTAAGAAGAGGCTCTGAAGAAATCACTTGCTGCTCTGTGAAGCCAAAATGTATTCAAGAGAAGAACTTTCCCAAAATAAATTTCAGTTCTGGCTATGGAGTTATTAGTTCCACATTCTTGCTGGGAAGGTGCCTGCAGTATTTCATAGATCTTCAAAATGTCATTAGTGAGGAGATGATGCAAACCAGATAAGAGGCTGCCACAAGCCCAGGCAGTACGTGTGACTGTTGCTTTTGATTGACACTTTGCAGTTCTGTGTGTGTTTATCTTCCAAGTCCTGCTGTATTTCCTTCAGTTTCTGAGTGGGCTGCAGCTGCCAGGGAGCTGAAAATGGGGAGCAAAGATGAAAATAATTATAGGTAGGGATGGAAATGAAAGTGCTCCCAGGAGACTTCCAGCCTTTTACATCGCTCAGTCCTCCTTGCAGGAGCAGGGGAATGGAGAGCTCTTAGCTGCTCCCATGCTGTGAAGAAAGTACATCCTTGCCTGCAGGGAAAGAGCTGAAGATACAAATCTGTGCTCAGAAAGGTGTCACCATGTGATAATACTTCATGGGAGTACTGCTTTTCTTCTGCAGATGGGTTGTTGAGTTAGTGGTGTTCACAGTTGTTTCAAAATTAAATTTCAGTTGTTCGCACATAACGTGTTAACATGAACAGAGGAAAGCACAGAAAACAGGAATAGCTGCATCCTGCTAATTCTTCTCCATGCAGTGATCAATGCCACAAGCTCTGAAGGAACCATACCAAAGTTTTCAGTGCTGTTGGCATTACCAAAGTCAAGTCAGCACCAATTTACACTGGTGATGAGCTAGAAATTGTCTTTTTTGTGGACAAGAAAACACCAAAACTGTGTCAGTGCTGGGGCTGATCCAGCACCTTTGTTCCCTTCTACCCAAATAACATCTGCCAGTGGCCCTGGCTGTCCCTGCTTGCCACTCCACCCTCCGGGATGCAAACCATGAATGTGTTTGAGTGGTCAGCAGAAACTGAGCAATTCTGTCACTCAGCCACTTAGAAAATGCAGCAGGTTGCCAAGTTTCCTACAAAGGATCTGTAAATCAACAGCAACCCACTTCTTACTGCTTGCTATCCACTTCTTAGCTCTGTAAATGCTTTAGATTGGGTTTCATTTATGTACTTTCAAGGGTGTTTCTGTTTTCTCTTGGCACTGCTGGACTCAGGGTCACGCCAGACTCACTGAAAATCACAGCTTCCCTCTCACAGCTGACTTTGCCCACCCATTTTTAGTAAGCTGAGAGCAGATGTAACCTGAAGGGCAAGGCATGCTGCTGGCAGCTGTATAAATAGCCATGCTGTGTGAGTGGGATGGAACCACTCTATTTTCTGCTGCCACGTCTGCAGCAGCAGCACTGAGGCATGAAGGCGCTGTGGATGCTGCAGGTGGTGTTGGCAGTGGGGGCTGCTGATCCATTGCAACAGGCAGTGGGGGCTGTGCTACCTCTCCTGCTGTGGCTCATTATACATTATAGCAGTGTATGTGGCATGTACATATGTGCGTATGTGTGTATATAAAACTGCAGTCAGTATAGCAAGGCTTATTGCTAAGGCATGGAATAGACAGAGATATTGTTTATATACAAATATATAAAAGTATATAAAAGTACCTACTGCATTGTATGATTTGTGCATCACACATAGGGATATTTATTTTAGTGAAGCACTGGAACAGGTTGCTGCATCACTGGAGATATTCAAGGTCAGGCTGGTCTGGGCTCTGAGCAGCTGACTGAGCTGTAGATGTCCCTGTTCAATGCAGCAGAGTTGGACTACGTAGTCTTTAAAGGACCCTTCCAACTCAAATGACTCTGATTCTGTTTACTTTGCATAAAAGTCTTAGAGTTGTTCTGTACTTTTTTAGACACCATCTCAGCTGTGGCACTGAAGTCAGGCTGGCTGACAGTCGGGACTAATCTTTGGTTATGTCACTGCCACAGATCCCAACCTGCCTGCACATCCAGCCTCTCAGCCCCCAGACCTGCCCGTCTGGCCCTAAACTAAAGGCAGGGAAAACCTCTGCTATGTGTTCAGTGGCTTTTGCTCCTGTGAACAGCAAAGCCTCCTGTGGGCCTGCTGGAGAGGGGCTTTGCTCCTGCTCCTGGGGGGTGGCAGTGGCCGCACAATGTGGGGGAGTGAGCGTGCCACACAGCCAGCTTGTGCGTTCAGCTGGTTTGTCTTAAAATACACCCTGGTGTCATATTTTACATCCTACAGTCTTTAAACTAAGTTGTGTATCTCGCCCTTAAATGGAGGTATATTTTAATTGCTCACAGGGTATTATTATTAGACGCAAGCCTGCTGCTAATGCGCTGTGCAGGGAGCTCGATGAGCCTACCTTATCTTGCAGACAGGCGGGGATGAATCACTCTCCTCATCTGCAGCCCATGCACAGCCTAAAATGTATCTTCTCCTAATCAGGCTTATTGCTGGGACCCCCTCTTGAAGGAATGGATAGCTTCAAAGCTGCGCTGCAGCAGCATTTTGTTTTGCTGCAAGGCAGGAGGCTGCACCAAGAGATCGCCTGCCCGTGCAGCAAAATGTCAGCCCTGTTCCAGGGGAAATGTGACCAATTCTATCTCCCCAAAATTATTTCACTCTGATCCTTACTATTCAGAGGCCTATTGCTTAGTTTTGATGGAGGAGAAAGTTCATGCACGTTGTGAATGAACGCACTACAAAGACTACAAGGTTGGCTTTGTGTGCCTAACAGTACTGATGCACAGAAGAGTGGTGGAGGGTTTCTCTGTCTATCAGAGCCAAAAGGTGAAGTTTTAAGAGAAGCAGGGCGCTCTCCAACTTTTTTTCCTTCCAGCTCTTTAGAGGAGTACCTAGCAATCATAGGAGGTGATACATTCCTGGATCAGGGCAGTAGGGCTCTAACAATACAGTTAATTCACTGATTAAAGCAACTATCAAGTCCATGAGAGCTATCAGTACATCAGTCAGCAGAAAATCTGTATCTGAGAGCAAAAGAAAATACTATTCTGGTTCCTAGCAAATGACTTCACTTTCTAACTTGTTAGGCTTGTGGAAGTGAGTCAGAAGGAGAGGATGAGTGAAGCCTTTGAGCACAACTGGCTGTATTGCAATTGCTAGGAGCAGCAGGAGCTGAGGATCCACCATTTTGTCCTCATCTGCCACTTCAGTGCTTGCTGCCTTTCATCTTAAGCTCTCCAGTGTGGTGGTCTCTCAGGTGCCTTGGCCAGAGTCTGGTGCTGGCATGGAAGGGAATCGCTGCAGAGCTGAGTTTGTGGTTGCTGTGGAAGGATGCAGCATGCCTTGCACAGCACATTTGGACGTAACTTCATTTGTTTCATTAGTCTTAAGATCTTTTAGCAACTCTGAGCCAGGGAGTTCATCTGTGATTTGCTGGAAGCAGCACTATGTGCCAGAGTCTTTCTAAGTGCTGCAACACAGTACTCAGTGCTGTGTACTAGAACTGTGGTTGTCACAGATCTCCCGGAGGAGGCTGCAGCCCTTCTCTGTGGGGCTGAGTCATGGTGCCAGCACTTCTCTTACAGATGCCAAGCTGAACATGCGGTGTCTCAGCTAAAATCAGTTTTCTTTTTGATTTTTGGTTTCTTTTGCCAATCACACAAGTGAATTAAGTCCCCTACTTCTCTTCTTCTTACACCAAATGAATAAAAAAAAATGTTCTAGTGCCAAAAAATTGCAGTAATTCCCATATTTCCAACATTATATTGATAAAATATGCTCCTGGAAGTTGCCTTCTGTTCTCTGCTGCTAACAATTTACTAGTGGCCAGTGCCCCAGGTATGCTCCCTAGGCAAGGGTCAGGTTCTTCCCTTTGGGCTCAGTCACATGGAGGTGTTTCAAGTACCAGTACGTAGGGCTGTACAGGATGCAGAAAGGATCATTTCTGTGTCTCTTCCAACTAGTCTTAGGCTCAGATGCTCTAGTTCCTACTTTTCTTACTGTTCCTCATTTGAAGCAAATGCCAATAGGAAAAATTCTACCCTATTATTCATACATAAAGCTTTTAGTTTTCATGGAGAAGAACTTGGGTTTGAAGAGGCAAAGGGCCAGTGAACTGAAATCCCTGACTGCAAATACATAGAAGAGTAAATTATCCTGGAAATGAAAGTGGTGTTGGCTATGGAGCAGGGTAATAAACCTTGTGACATGACAGTTTTTTTCAGAGTAGAATACATTTGACTACACAGAAAGAAGAGCAATCTTTCCGTACCTCAAGAAGTGTTCTAAGAAATTTCTTACAGGAATTATTATTTCTCCTGCTTTCCTTCAAAATGATTTCAAGTGATGGAACACAGTAGTACAATAAGAGAATTACTAACAAGTCTTGTAAATGTGCCTAACTGTCACTGTGCTTCTATTTCCTCAGCCTCTCAACATTGCCTACAGTCACATCTATAGCTCCTACCGCAATTTTGTGGGGCCACCTCATTTCAAGACAATCTGCAGGCTGCTTGGCTATCAGGGGATCGCCGTGGTCATGGAAGAGCTGTTGAAGATCGTCAAGAGCCTGGTAATTCTGAGCCTGACACTGGCAGCAGAAAAATCTCAATGCTTTGAGAGGCATGAATTGGAGGGTCAGCCTGGCCTTCAGGTTTTGGTTTGGGTTGTTGAAATCCAGGCACCTCTGTGCCCCTTTATCCACACTGCAACACTTGGATTCATGGTCTAGTTTTGCTGTTGCTAAGGTGGAGGACATGAAACTGATGAAAAAGAGCTTGCAAGGAAATTTCTGTTACATGTGAGCTCTTAAGAATTCAAGCCATACGTCCCTTTCTATCAGATATGCTGAAGCCAGTTGCTCCATCTGCTTTGTACTGCTCTCAAAAGAGAGATGTGATATCCACAGGGAAGTGGATATCCTAAGGGCACCAACAATACAGAACATTAACAAGGCAAGAGGGAACGTGCAAAAATTTATCATTTTTCAGGTCACGCTTTTCTACCCAAAACTGTTTTACCAAAGAGAAGATTTTAATTCATTATAAATATTTAAATTCTGTTTTGGCTGCAGTGATTTAATTTTGAACTTATCTAGCAAAGCAATGCAGACCTGAATCTTAAGCATATGCCCAGCTTCTCTGCTGTAAAGCACTGTAGCTATTGAAGATGTAATTTGTGTCACTCAGTTGAAAGCACTGTAGCTGTTGTGTGAGATCAGACAGCATTCAGTGAGAAGACAGAGATCTTGCATTTGGCTAAATTATGTTTATCACATAATCCCATGTAATATGTCCAAAGGATGTATTTATATAACTCCAAATGACAGCAAGCATTTTTAACTAAGAAATACACTTTTCTCCATATTAGTTCAAAACATCCAATCTGCAGGAACTTGTTCTATGTGTATATATTTTTAATTTTTTTAAACTCTCAGTTTAAAGTTTTAAGAATCATTCCTCAGGTGGGAAGACCATTTCCTGTGCTGTGGAATGGCTCCTTTAGCAGCTCCAGTGAAATGCTTTTTGGGATAGGAACACAAGTCCAGCTGGATCTACGATGGAGCCTTGTTTGGATTTCAGCTGCAAATAATGCAAACACAAGCCGTATTTTGAAGTCGAAAATCCATGCAACCATGATTTATTATTCAGGAGGAAGCTGTAAAACTCCATGCACTTGGGCTGGACTTCATATTTGGGTGAAATCCAAAGGAAGCAAGTTTTTTTTAGACTCCAACTAAAGTTTCACCCTTTGTTGTCAGACAGGGACCCGTCCACAGTCTGTTCTGTTTAAAACCAAGGCCAGAAGAAGCCATCCTTCCAGTTTAACCCTCTTTGTCTCTTACAGCTGCAAGGCACCATCCTGCAGTATGTGAAGACTCTGATAGAAGTTATGCCCAAGATATGCCGCTTGCCAAGACATGAATATGGCTCTCCAGGTGGGTGCTACAGTGAGATGTGTCATGGTTTGCACAGCATTTATTCAATTAAACAAGGACGAGCATCTGCTGTGCTGGTGCTCCCTGTGACACAACTTTCCTGTTACAAATTTCACTTTGAACGCATGGATGATTGATAAGGATATGTCTGCTGGTTGTTTAGGTTTTGTTTTCAGGATTTTTAAGCTTTTGTTACAGTGGCTTCACTATTACTTTTTCTAAAGCTCTACTTCTTTGATGGAAAGATTTTTTACTGTATGACTGCAACTCAGCTGGATGTGAAAATTGACTGTTATAAATGAATCAGCACAAAGACATCCGTAGCAGTCTTGAATCTCTTTTTCTCCGATGAGGAAATCCAAGGACTTCACAGGAATTACTCCCTATTTCTTGTGGGTCATCGAAAGCAGGATCACACACTGTGTGCTGGTTCTGCCCAGTGCCTATCCCTATCTACCCAGTTAGCAATTCTTGCAGTTCATGATAAAGGAAGCACCAGGCCCTGACTGCCTTTTAATCCATACCACTGAAGGATGCTTTAGCACTCACTTTTTCTGACTGCCTTCCCTTGTCTTTTAAGGAATCCTGGAGTTTTTCCACCACCAACTGAAGGACATCATTGAGTATGCAGAGCTGAAGACTGATGTGTTCCAGAGCCTCAGAGAAGTGGGCAATGCCATTCTCTTCTGCCTCCTTATTGAGCAGGCTTTGGTAAGGCAACATACCCTGCACCAGCAGATCCCACTTAAAATTGCCAGCTCAAGAGTTTGAGCGGAAATGGGTTCTCCAGCGGATGAGTTGGGGAAATTTTCCAGCTTATCATGTACCCAGGGTCTCTCTAGGGCTCTGCTATTGGGGATGATATACATTGGTGCTGGGTCACTGACATCTGGCATTGCTCAAGGAGAATCTGAATACTGGAAGATCTAGATTTAATTCTTGAACCCAAAGCTATCCCATGTTTGTCCGTCTCAGAAATAAAAATCAAATGGAGCTTATTTGTAGATTGTAAGCTCTTTGGGGCAGGGATTGTTACTTTTTCTAATGCTCTCTTTGGAGTGGTAGTGCAATTGAAAAACTGGTTGGTTCTAATGACAGTAAGGATAAAGCAATACGAAAGGAAGGAAAATCTCAGAAGAGACTATATTTCCTATGACTTGATCTTCACTAAAAACTTAGCTAAAGTGATGACGTGATATTAGCCCTTGCACAAGCATCTTGTGCATGCACAAGTCTCTCAGCCTCTTAGCTCATGCGATGCCAATTCTAACCTGAGTGGGCTGATATGGGGCAAAGGCCATCTGTGGCTGAATGCAACATGTTAGAGCCAACTGAGAGTTGCAACAACAATCCAGTTTTGCATTAAGATGCATGTTTCATGTCATAATAGTTTTGGCAAGGTTTTGTCAGATCTTTCAGAATTTTTTTCAGCAAGCCTACTTGAGCACACATGAGATTTCCAAGCAAACCGATAAAATTTTGTTGGGAGTAAAACCAGAAGAAAGTTCAAAGATTCCAAGTTTACTCAACTACAGAACACAGGGAAAACTGAAAATCTCTGCGAGTAACCCCAGTAGAGAGACTTCTAGTTCCTTATATGGTATATCAAACATATTTGGTGAGCAGTAGTTGCATAAGATTTAACAAACAGAGACAAATATCACCTAGCAGCTGGGTTTTATCTAATAGAATGACCAGACAGTATCCTGGCAGTTTATGTTTCTTTTGTGGCTTTGTCACTGCTCTCTGCTGTTCTGTGCTGAATTTTATGCTAGATGTACTGCATTTGCCTTTTATGTCCCATCTTCTAAATGGATACTTAAGGGACACATGGTGGTTTCTTTTAGAAATCCCTATTTGACTGCAAAAATGTTCCTCCTGTCTCTGGAGCTGTACATTGGCAATATAATAACATCCTAGAATAGCAGAAAATAAAGGAGACAGTGAGACATTGGGGTTCTTTTTAGAAAGACTGCCCATCCAAGTCCACATCTGCCCATCTTCCATGCTAACCAAAGATGTCAGTTTTTCTACAGAGAAATTGATTCAGAATATAAAGGAGTTTTGCATGTAGCAGCCACTGGTTCTCGCTTGCTGGAAGGCTGTCATATGCTTAGAGCCATTGCATAACAAGATTTTCCCTCCCTCTGCAGAAGGAGCAATTACTTTTATGGCGCAGTTATCTTCATAGCTGTCAGCCTAATCTAAGGCTGGTGGTATCTGTTGGCAGAAGCTGCTCTAGTGAAGATTAGAAGTCTGCCCCAGTCTTTTTATTGTTTAAATTTGAGGAATGAAGTGTTGCTTGGGACTAAATTTCTAAGAGTTCTTACTTTCAGGTAATGGGCCTTGGGGAGAAAGTCTCCCATGATTAATTTCAGAACAGATACCAGGTATATGTAGCCTGCAAATGTAGAAAGTGCTCTCTTTATCGGAGGGAAAGAGCAGTGAAACCATATTGATGTAGGAAGGAAGAGTCCTTTGCAAACAGAATAACAAAAATGATTGCGAACAGAATAACAAAGATGATATGCACACTCTGGTAGCATCAGCATCATGCCCGTGGAGGGGCCATGGGCTGTTCCTGTCCCTCCAGCACTGTGTCACAAACTGCACTCCCACAAACTTGCTCTCATGCCAGCATCCATGGCACCAATGCAGCCTCCTGCAGCTCCATGCTACTCTGTCCTCTGCCTTGGGACTGGGAGAAGGGGTGCCCACCCATGCACCCCAGCCAGACCCAGCTGAGTCATTCCATCTGGCCCTGAAAATCTTTTGCTGCTCTGTCATGACCTCCTCTCAAGTGTGTCTAAATCTCTTTGGTAAGCTCAGAACTGCAAGCATGTCCTAGAATGAGAGTTTTGCAGGAGCAAACTATTGCCGTGTTGTTACGCGATGCCTCTGTGTTGAACAGCTTTGGTTTTCCTTGCTGCTGTTTCCCATTGCAGACTCGTATATAATGTATTGTCAGCCATCGCTCCTCAGTCTCCATCTTCCTATTTCTAGGTTTCTCCTTGTGCATCTATGTTTGGGATTATTTTTTCTCTAGTGCATTGGCATGCATCCTCTCAGGTGGCATCTCATGATGTTATTACTCTCTGCACTTCTGTATTATTCTCCCTGGTGCCTCCACCACTGGGATTTTGGTCTGATAGCACTGGCCGTGAGCACCGTACAACCAAATAATTTCAGGCCAACGTATCATGTGTCTATTTATAACAGTATATTTAACATGTACACATCCCAGAGTAACTAAGCCAAAGGGTAACTTCCACCTGGGCACACTCAGTGAAAACAAACAGCAGGAAGTCATCAGGGTAAGACAGAACTGAAATTTCCATGGCCTTTATCCCCTTTTACTCACAGCATTAATAAGTGGGCGAGAAAGTAAAACAAAAAACATATGAAGCTCTGGCCTTGTGTAGGCATGAGGTAAATTATTTGGGTTATAGAAACTTCCTGACTTAAGCTGAGAGCTGTTTCTTTCAGTTTTAGTCCATTTAGATACAAACTATTGGATTTATTACTGAGCTGGGTTAGATTTGACCAGGTGCTGTAGATGTAATTGGGTTGTTGTAGGGTTGCACAGACCCCTGAGCCAAACAGTCACGCCCTATAGGTATTTTTTAACTTACTTTATCTTTCTTTCTTCCTGCCTCAGTCCCAGGAAGAAGTTTGTGATTTGCTGCATGCTGCTCCCTTCCAAAATATTTTGCCCAGGGTCTACATCAAAGGTAAGAAGCTCAGAGGGCAGCAGTGAACAGACTGAGAGGTCACTTCCAAGAGCCGTTTCTCTCCCATTTCAACTGAGGATTAGTTCTGGCCCTGCTTCCCCCTCTAAATAGAGAAGTGCATACAGCCAAAAGTAAGGTGGAAACAAATGCTAGCAGAGCATCTTCTGTAGCCTAGTTACAGGCTGGAACCTTAGATAGCCTGGGGGTTCCTGTAAGTCTTTAAAGGCATTTTGCAGCCTCTTTGGAGAATGACAGCATGAAATGTCCATCTCAACAGGAGTGATCAGGAACAGGGACATGCTTCTGGACATGTTTGGTTAAGCTGCTGCTGAGACTGCAATTGCACATCCCACCCTTCTCCGCATCACCGGTCCCCTCATTTGCTGTCGGTTTGGCTCTCTGATCCAAAGGCTCATTGGATGGTTGCTGGGGGGCAGCTCTGAGCAAACTCAGCGGAAATTGCGGGTCTCCACTTCCTCCTCTCATTTCACTGTTTGCTGCTCGCTTGACAGAAGGAGAACGCTTGGAGGTGCGCATGAAGCGTCTCGAAGCCAAGTATGCCCCACTTCACCTGGTTCCCCTAATAGAGAGGCTGGGCACTCCGCAGGTAAGGATTTCATTGAAAGGGATGGCTGTTGGAAATTCATAGCAGTCCCAGTTGCCCTGTTCAGCCCTGGGAAAGTGATCCTTTATTTTTATTTATTTTTTTCTAAAATGCCAATCAGACAAAAAAAATCAGAATCCTTGCCCTAGCAGACACATCAAAGGGAAATCTGTTAGTGGGTCCAGAGCGCATCGCTGCCTCCAGTCTGGAGAGCTGGCAGGGAGCTGCAGCATAAGCCAGCTCTGAACACAAACAGCCTTGAAAACCTCTTTTCTCTCCATCAAAAAAAAAAAAAAAAAAATGGAGAATTGTTGGGGTGGTTCCAGGGGAAACATTGTAGGGCTGTCCCTGGCTTAATTCATTGCCATCACTTTTGGGGATCCTGTTTTAGGACTGCCTGGTGGTATATTTTTAAGCTCATCCCTGTCAAGGAGTACATCTGAGAATGGTTTCCCTCCTAGCACATGCTTAGAGCTTCAGCACATGCTTAAAATTACAGCTCCATTTAAGTGTCATATTGAGGTGGGGTCTCAGCTTGAAAAAAAATGTATCTATTTTCTGCAGAAATTGAGTACCGCTAAAAATATCTCAGATTTAATCAGTGTAATGAGCAGAATTGACTTCTACTGATATCAGTAGCCAAATGTCCACTATCTACTTAGTGGAATTAATAGGATAAAAATCATTGAAAGTGTTAAAGAAATCAACACCCTTTTTTCTGTAATCTACTGCTGAGGGAATGGAACAAGTACTCAGTTGTATGAGGTGACAGATCCACAGCAGGCAGCAAGTTACACATCTTTTTTCCATGTTTTTCTGATGGATCGAGGATTTGGAACTGTGCTTCACTGGAAATCATATGACACAAAGAAATTGTATTGAAAATGAGAGCTTTGTCTGACTTTGTAGACACTACTCTCACTTCCCATTGGCTTCCTTTCAAAGGAGACACTCGAGAAAAAGAATTCACCTTTGTGTTTTTGTGTCTTTGTGTTGGTCTTTCTATCTCTCCTTCTTTTCATGCAAAGCCATCATTGAAATCTGCTATAAGAGTCCACTCGTTGCTTATCCTTGCCGTAGTTACAATGATGAAAACAAACGGTATTTTATGTCCTGAATTAACTTTTCTGTAAACTGTTCCCACATTCACCACACAGGTACAGTTGAGTACCAGATCTTTTTTGAGCTCAGGTATAAATGAACACAAAAATGACATTCAGTAGGTGCCTCCATAGCTTCTAGCTTGCTCCTGGAAATGCAGTTTTGGACACAGGCCATGTTGGGTTTTTCCTGCAGAACACAGAAGCACCTTAGAGCAATTGTCTAGAATTGGTGCAGAAGTTGGCTGCTGGATGCCTCTCCCAAAAGGTGGCCTTATGCAGTTCCCATAACCACTTGCTGTAAAGGGTCTGAGCCACAGTTGCTGAAGTTCGAGGGAATTACTTCCCAGCAGTGTTCAGGTGTGGTTCTTGCAAGTTTGCTCATTAACAGACTGTGGAAGAGGTATGGCATAACTGAGTTAGTGCAGTGACAGGGAAGCTGTCAGGGAGTGCATACTGTACACTGGAAATCCACCAACAGCTGTTTGGTAGGTGATTGATACAGAACCAGGGAATCACAGCAGATTATTAAAGAAATCCTTTCCCTTTTAATGCTGAGTAGATATTTAGCAAGGGACTTTCAAATGTGCTTTGTCAATGGACTTTTTTTTTTCCTTTGAAAGTAATGGGAGCTTTTTTCTTTTGAGGACAGAGAGAATAGTCGAGTCAGCACAGTGTCTTCCCTTCCCTCAATCACCCATCCTCTCCTGGTTATAGAAATCAATGGGACCTCAGACTGCTATGCAGCTTTGGCACAGGACTAATAGTTGTCCAGCTGCCTTCACCATGTTAAATGTCTGCCAAGTAATAGTCGTGCTCTGTCACGACTATTGTCACGACTCTGTCATGATTCATGGGGATGAATTTTAAAACCAAATTCTGTCTGTGCATGTGAGTGGTACCATGTTTTTTTTAGAAAAGAGCTGCATCCTTTTCTAGATTAATACTTCTTCATGCTAAGATCGTGAAACTAGTTTTGTCAAAAATACCAGTTCTATTGCTATTTCCTAGCAAACAGTAATGCTAACACTTAATTTACACATTAAGAGGCTTTACTCTTGCTGTGTTTCCATTTTGCCATCATAGACTTCTGTGTGCAGACACTAATCTTTACCCATAAAAGTTTGATGCAGATGAAGAGACATTAAGTCTTACCTACTGCCTTTAGCTATAAAAAAACACACTGGATAAAATAAACCCTTACTTGCTAAGCAAATATGTGCAAGTGTGCGCTGTGAAACTTGGGTGACATCATTCCTGAATTTAACAAATCTAGGGATCCCGGCCCTGATCTGGCCTCTGGGCAGCATTATGGTGTTCCCTTGTTATTTGCTATTAGTTGAACATTAATTGCTCTGAAGTTCCCAAAATGTCCTTGAAATTGTGTTGAAAGCAGGAGTTGTAATGCTTTCATTTCAGTAGCTACCAAACTAAAAAGGCTTTAGGTCAGCTTCCTGACTACATAAACCAGTAGTCAGGACAGGGGATGTATATGCACGTTCAGATTTTTATTTTTTTAGTGCAGTATAAAGAATACCCAAATAAACTGAGCAAAATTCACGTCCTTAAAGTCTGGCCAGAACACATGCAGGTGCTTTGTAGCAGAGGCTCTGAGCCTCTGTTGTCATTCTGGTCAGGATGACATTTTTTTCTCATAGGCATTACGTGGACAGCTGGAAATGGAGCAGAACTTAAAAATGACCTAGGGTTCCAGGAAGCCCTCTAAGATAGGCAGAAGGTTGATAAGTGCCACTGCTGAAGGGGTGAGGTGGTAAAAGGCTCTGCCTGTGGGGACAGCAGGATGTGGTCATCACCCAGGTAATGAGGTGAGCCTCCTATCTCCGTGGCACGACTCTGACAGCACTTGGCTCTCATCTCCCCTGTTATTTTTGGCAGCACTTCAAGAAGGCAGTAATATTGCTGGAAATGGCAAGAAGTGGGGCAGACAGGCTCCATGCATGCAACCCAGCCCAGCTCAGAGGATGAAGGCAGGAAGCTCACTGGGGTTGGTGCTTATTTAAGTACCCTTGTTAGTTTTTTTCCTCTGGAGCAGCAATGGAGCTGAAATTAAGTCAGTTCTCTCTTCAACTTCCTCTGGTGTAAAAAGCCAAATCAATTCCATCCAATGGAGCCACTCCCTCCAGATTTGTTCATGTAAATTTGAGAGGGGATGTCACAGAAATTCTCTGCACGAGGAAAGTTTCTCAGCTGGAAAATGTATACTTGTCTTTCTTAGAAACCACAGATTTTCCAGTATTAAGGTTCCAATGGCTTCTCATCTATCTCAGAGCTTTTTAACCACTACATAGGAAATCAAGAAGTTTGTAGCCTATCTACATTTTAAAGAGATGATAGTAATGCCCTGGGAAGCAAAATGCCTGTTTTCTCTCCTGTTTCATTTTCATAATCTGCACAAATCATGAAATTAAGCCTGGAAATGCTTAGTAGTGCTCATGTAACAGAATAGCATGCTAGCAGAATTAAAGATCAGTATTTCTGGTCAGAACTTTTGACTTCAGCTTTTGTTTTCTGATGCATATAATTATTTCAAAAGATACTCAGTTTGGTGAAATATAATTGAGCACAATATTAAGTCTTCTGGGTTGAGCATCCCCTGGTGGGGAGTGCCATGGCAGCAGCCATCAGAGGTAAGGTTGGACCTTTTACGGGAGATGCCAGGGAGACCAGGAATTGTGAAGTCCATCCAGAGGAGGGTACATCTGTATTACATTGTCACTTGTTTCTTTGGTTCTCCTCCTCTTCAGCAAATAGCCATTGCTCGAGAAGGTGACTTGCTGACCAAGGAGCGGCTGTGCTGCGGCTTGTCCATGTTCGAGGTCATCCTGACACGAATTCGGAGCTACCTGCAGGATCCAATCTGGCGTGGACCACCCCCAACAAATGGGGTCATGCACGTGGACGAGTGCGTGGAGTTCCACCGGCTCTGGAGTGCCATGCAGTTTGTCTACTGCATCCCTGTGGGCACCAATGAGTTCACTGCAGAGTGAGTGTCCAGTACCCAGCTCTGCTATTAGCTCATGGGCCCTTAGCTGCAGCAATACCCACAGCCAGCACAGAGGTAGAGGGAGAACACGGGTACCTGAAGGACAGGACTTTGTTGGAAGTAGACCTAAAGAGATGCCCCCAAAGCTTCCCATCTGAACAACTGGGAAAAGGGGAAAAGGGAAAGAGGAATACAGAGAAATGTCCAAGGTGCCCTGCAAAAAGAAATGGGTAGATGAGCCTACAGTCCAAGTTGGAGGCAAAGACCTCATCCATCATACCCTGTGGTGCACCACGCATAGCCTGGTCCTGTCCTAAGATCAATTATTTTCTCTAACTACATACCCACTTTCCATCAATAGGACCAATTTCACCCACCAAGGAAAGTTCCTGGTCTCATGATAGGACAGCGTTTATGTAACTGCATCCTGTTATCTCTTCATCCCGTCACCCTGTCCCCATTCTAGGCAGTGCTTTGGAGATGGTCTGAACTGGGCAGGTTGTTCTATCATTGTTCTTCTTGGACAACAACGACGCTTTGACCTATTTGACTTCTGCTATCACCTGCTGAAGGTGCAGAGGCAGGACGGGAAGGATGAAATCATTAAAAACGTGGTAAGTTGAAGGATAAGGCTCCAAAAGACCTGAACTAGCACACATCTCTGTTTTCTGACTTGCCTTGTTCAAACTCATAAATAACAAACTTTCCAGGCATTGACCTTATTCAAGCTGGATATGCTTGCTGTGAGATTTCCACCTGCAGTCTCAGCAGAGAGGCCAGGATTTTAATTGGCTTGACAATCAAATCTTTTTTCTCCCAAAGCTTTTCCTTTCTTCCTGGGGTTAGGAAGCTGCAGCAGAGAAGCTGGTATTTCCATCAACCATTCTCTGATCTCTCTGGCTTTATCAATAAACAGCTGGGAGTCCAGACTCTAGATCGATTAACATAGAACCACACACTGACCTTGTTAATTCTGTCTCGAGTCATCAAACCCTATAATGAAGTGAGTCACCAGTCTCTGGTAGCTGCTAAGTGGAACTGTAGCACGTGTAATAGCTGCTTTGCATTAGCAGAGATTTCTCAGCAGCAGGGCAAATGTACTGATACTTTCTGGCTGGTCAAATGACTTAAGGCTCTCTTCATCTACTGTTTTTCTTTCTCACCATCACTCCAGCCCTTGAAGAAGATGGCCGACAGGATAAGGAAGTATCAGATCCTGAACAATGAGATTTTTGCCATCCTGAACAAGTACATGAAGTCGGTGGAAACAGACAGTTCCACAGTGGAGCACGTGCGCTGCTTCCAGCCTCCCATCCACCAGTCACTGGCCACCACCTGCTAGTGTGACACTAACCCTGTGTGCTTTGGGAAGGGAGAAGAGACTGAGCCCAGGATGACTGGGAGGATGAACTTGATGGCGTGAGACCTGGCAACGAAGTAAGACTGGGTATGCTCACTACAAGGACTTATCTTCCCATCTGGCCCTGTTGAGTGCATGTTCTTCTGTTCCATCCCTGTGACCAATTTTACTTGTAGCTTTTGGACTTGGGAGTGGGTGGGGGTGGGAGGGCAAAATGTGCTTTTCTTCCATGAAATCTGGTTTTCCCTGTGATTCATCCAGCCGAACACAAAAATCTGAAGCCATATTGCAGCCCCAAAGGTGAGGGATCCTGTCGGAAGAGCTGTGTGTTGCTACTGCACCGGGAGCCCACTCCCACTGCAAAAGCAATGGGGAAAATCAACCCCACCCATGACACACGCCACCAGGGCTGAAGACAGACCCTGACTTCTTTTCGGGGAAGAGGGGATGAAGGCAGGATTTCACCTATGGCAGCAGCCATAGAGTAGTGCAGAGGAGCCATGCTGGGCCGGTTGTGGGCTGCTTCCTGCTCTCTGCCAAGTCATTGGCCTTCCTAGCATCTGGCACTTGGGTTTCAGAATAGCAATGATGTAGCTGCCAAATAACTCCTCAGCACTTCAGAGAGCTGGGGGAATTGAAAAAGGCCTGTTTTGGTTTTTTTTTCCACTGCTATTGGGATGTCCACTTATTTTATTTCAAAGGGTTCTCCTTTGAAGACACATCTTCCATGAAGTAAATGAAATTTCTTATGGACCATGGAAGAGGTTGTATTGGATTAATGTGAATATGCTTTTGCACATGCTAACTTGAGTGGAAACAGACACTGTTCCTGACAGGAGGCAGTTGTATTTACCTTGACCATGTGTGATCTTTGATATTCAGCCAAGGATGAGAGCTGGGATGTGTAATTTTTGTATGTTCTGGCACGCTATTTTCCCTTGTTTTAGATAAACTCCTAGTCACAGCAACCAATTTTTATTTATTTATTTATTTTAAGAGAACAGTGTCCATCAGCAAGGCTTAGTAAACTTCCCATCACATAAAAATGATGTGATTCTTTAGCAAAGGTAAAACATAGGATAAGCATAACAAAAACAGCATTTTCCAGGCACAAAAGCATTCTGAAGGAACACTGGATTCTGTTTCCTGTTCCTCCTCAGCTCATGTAATATATCCGGATGTATTAGATACTAGGAACAAATTCAGTAGGGACTTCAAGGAGATATTCAAAACTTGTGGTTTTCCCTGCTTCTTCTTGGTGCTGTCACTACAGTGACACAAAACCTTGTGCCTGAAGCTAAAGAAAATCAAACCACATGCTCCAGGAGGAAATTACGCTAATGTCACCACTGGCAATAGTTTTCTCAGCTTTAGCCAGGACACAGCAGATAATTACTGTTTAAATAGACAGATTTGGTAATATATGTTCTTTTCATGCATTCCATCATGCCTTGTAACCTGCATGCTACTACAGGTGTTGAAAAGGCAGAGCCTGGGTCCTTTTTCTCTCAAAGGAAATACATCATTAATTAGTAGAAATTTCACAGCTGGAATGCATTGTCTTAGAAAACAAATAGCAAGCACTGTATTAGTGTTAAAGGAGATCTTGCTGTGTGGGATGCATTTGTTCTCCCACACACTCAATCCCTCATAATTAACAAAGAATCCACACGTGGAAGTGCTGAACATCTTTACACCTTGAGTCTCCTTTAATCACTGAGACAAATGCTTGAACCTCTGGGAGAAAACAGTGCAGCACAGTAATCTGAAGGTCAAATGGCATCTCAGGAGATTGGGCTGAACCCTTTGGGTGCCAGGGAAGGATCCAGCCTCTGGAAGCAAGTGTTTTCCCTCACACTGTGAAGAAGAGCAGCACAAGAGTATCCAAGACCCAACAATACCAAAGGACTCCTGCTCTCTATTTACTTTCTCCACTAAGGATGCCAGTTCTGGTTTTCCATGAAACTACTGAATTGAGGGAGTTTACAGATATATATTTTTAAAAGGAAGAGGAGAACTGAGCACTTTATTTTTTGTGAAAAACAAGATACGAGGAAGATAGATCCAACCAAGATCCTATTTTCCTGACCTAAATAGCAAGTGCTTGTTATTTTGGTATGAAAGTGTTGCTGATGAAGTGGCACAGATCCCTGACTGGCTCTCAGAGCCATCTCTGAGCACAGCACAAATTGAATGTTCTATGACGTCTGATAGGTTATGGGATGTTGGAGCCTTGGCAGAAACTAGCAAGAGCAAGAACACAGAAGGATGAGCTATGCCACACAGCCCAGTCACACACAGCTAGCAGACAGAACAGGATATCCTAAGTTGAATATAAGTGTCTTGTTTAGGTTTGCAGTGAGACAGGAGATTTTTTACCTAAACATGACTATCACTGCATTCTTTCGCTGCAGCTTCGGCTTAATTCTCCGAAAAGAAAAAAAAAAAAACAACCCACAAACCTGCAAAACACAGTTGGGTGTACTTGAATGAAAAAGTAGAGGAAATCTTTTTTTTTTTTTGCCCTCAGATCTGCTGTCAGAAACAAACTCCTTCCAGTTCTGAGGGATGAAACATTTTGAGCAAAATGTCCAAAGTGCATGAACAAAATGTAAAGTGTTTTTAACTGTAGATGTTTTTGCCTTGTTGCTCAAGTAGTATGAGATCAGCTAGGAATAACCATATGGTCCTCACTTCTGAGATTTGATGTTATTGTCTTTATGTTAAGAATCTACCTGATTCAAATAGTCTTTAGCTTGTTCTCTAATTCCACCCCCTCCCCCCCCCCGACTCTATACAAGAAAGGTTCAGGCTCATGTCTTCAAAGAACTTAGTGAAGCAGAATTTTTCTCTTTTTTTTTTTTTTAATGTCATAATTATTAGTGAAAATAGGGAGAAAATTTGTGACAGTAGAGCTAAACAACAGATTGCCAAGGGGTTGGCCATATCCTCCACATTGGAAAACTTTCTGCCAATTTTGGATGTCTTCCTTGCAGATATGCTTTAATTCAATCTGCACAGCCCATATTATTTTTTCCTAGGGAAACATGGACCCCTATATGGATAATTTAAGTCAGCTGACTATGGGCTTACCTTTTTTTAACCTACATTTTCCCAATTACTCTGAAGTAGTTGTAACTCCTTGGGGATTACCGATCATCGCTTGGAATGCCTACTTCAAAGACAAGTTGCTGACTTGATACAGAAGTTAGAGAGAGGGAAAAGGATGGTCTGTGTAATGAGCAAAGTCAGACTAGATGATTGTAATGTTCCCTCCAGCTTTAACATTGTGAAACGTGACTATTGGCAGTGCAAATGCCTTTCTTGGATGACGCTACACTTGATTCTCAGAGATCCAATAGAAAGGAGAAGCAACCTTGTTCAAACTTAGCACTTCTGTGGTTTTTCTTTTAAACTCCAGCAGAACTTATTAGCACTGAACAACGTTAGTCTTTTTTTTCCTGCGTTATTCCAGTCCAGTAGGTTTGTGTGTGTTTGAGAACAAAAGAAAAGAAGAATTGAAGGTGTAAAAAAAAGAAAATATTCTCAAAAGCTCTTGTCAAATGTACCATATTTGTATGAAAAGCTGCTTGAGTTATTTTGTACAATGAGTTTTATTTATGGTGAGGTATATTTACGCTCGTGGTCTGATACAGTGTTAAATTTTTGATCCATATTTGCTATGCAGCTGAAGATGATATTTTGGTTTTGTATTATTTTTTGCTGTTGTTCTAAAATTCAGCTAACAGAAGCTTCCATATCCATTAGAAATGCTTCTGCAAGAGTAAAGCATCTGGTACATGGTGATATGTCCCGTAACACAGCAACCAACAGTGTGTGCAACAAACGTGGGATGACTTTTGTGATGAAGAGAAATAAAAATTGGGCTCATTCATGAAATGGGCAAACTTTATCTCATGGTGTCACTGTCATTTGTAGTAACTGTTATTTGAGGAGAGACTCTGATCGCACCTGGCAAATGGAGAACACTAAGAGGGATGATGGCAGCATTTTGTTGCTAAAAAATGTCAAGGTTTTGCCAAAAACTACAAAGGAAACTGAAACTTCATGGCCAACAGCAAAACAGGCCAACAAATTTTCCTATCAGAAAGTTGGTTTCTGAGGGAAACGTACTTCTGCCACAAACTTTCATTGAAAACTTGTGGAAGGGAATGGGAGGAAAATTATAGAACTATCTGTAATAGCATTTGACAGGCCATAGTCAAAACAAAGCTAAATGAGCTCATCTCACTACCACAGCCCTACCAGCTCCACAGGGACTTTTCATCCCAGAAGACAGCCCTTGCTATTTTTTTTTCCAGATTTCCATTTGCAGCCATTCTTTGGTTCCTGTTAAAAGCCCCAAGAGGTGCTGGGGGCTCCCAGGCTGCATGGCTCCACCTGGAGCCACCCCATGCACTGAGCATCCAGCTCTCAGAGTCTGACTGTTGGATAACCAACCCTAGGGGATCATGACCAAAACCACAGACCTACATCCTTCTTCTTTCTCATGTATCTAAGAATCGTTATGTCCTCAGATTAATGGCACTCTGCCACTGAGAATAACATTCATGAATGATTGCTTCACGATTTCAGCTGTAGCAGAGACCCTTGCTATAACTCCTGCAAGCCAGCAGCACCTTTTGAATCTAGTTTTGCTTCATGTAGAGCTCTGATGCAAACACCTAGCAGTTAAGAGCTCTATAAACAAACACTCTCTGCCTGCATGTCACTTCACCTCACAGCATGTGCTGCTGATCTAAAGCTTTAGGGCCTCCGTTACCGACAGAACATCCACCCTACACATCACCTACCCCCCAGTCCTTTTCTGCCAGCACCTGTAGTTTGTGGGGGCTCAGGGACCCAGATCATTCTGCTGATCTGGATAGAGAAAATAACCCCACAAGTGAAGCAGGGCATGCTTATTATGGCCTTATGAATCTGCACAGCTCAGCTGCTCTACAGCAGAACCACAGATACTCACTCCGGCACAGGGAGGGCAGCACACGGGTGGGAACCCACTGTGGGCGTGACAGACTGGGAACTCCAAGCAGGTGTCATCTGAACTCCTGCAGCGTGAAATGACAGCCCCAGCCACTGCAGGCAAGGTTACCTCGAGAGATAACTTGAGCTCAAAGCTGCCTGCTCAACCACATCCAGTCCTACAAGCTTTTATGTTGCTGTGCTGCTGTACCTGAACACCAGGCATTTCCTTTTGCCCCTACACCAGGTCACTGTCAGAAAGAGGATTTATCTCCCTTCAAAGCAGATCTCAAACTACACTGAGCCATGGCTGAATACTGCAGCCCTGTTCTCAAAGTTCCCACAAGAACCATGCCTAGCAGACACCCAAGGGCAGACATCAGCTGCTAGCAGGATGCTTCCACCATTATAGCAATACACAGGATGGATAACAACTACTTTTCCACCATTTTTTTCCAGTCCAATAAAGAAGAGGAGTAGAAAGAAAAGCTTTTTGATGTTGCTAAAGATATCATTTGCATGTAAAGCTGTCTTGCTTTATCCTCTGGACTCCAGTCAAGTTTTTTGGCTTGGGGAACCAGTATTTCAGGAGGAACCACATTGCTACAAGATGAGCCACTATGGCAGACTCCCTGATTTCTGATGAGCTGGACCTTATTTTTAAGGAAGCGCCTGATGTGAGTATCAACCACTGAGCTCACAGCTTGGAGCTGAATTCCCCTAATTACAGAGTTACCATTAAAACAAGGATATGAACCAATAACAGAGGCACTGGTTGCATCCCTGCTTTATCGTTATCAGTCTGAACTTGCCCTTGACTAAGTGTTGCAGGCAATTCTTTGCCAAGCCTTCCTGGCTTTTAACTCCCGTATTGCCATATGCAGCCTTGCTAAATCCATCAAATGCAATTCCTGTGACTTAGTGATTTTATATACATCTCCACAGCCCCTATACCAGAAAGACATGACACACATGTACCACAGCTGACTGCAACATCTAAGTGAAGCTTTTCTCATGGTGGTGAAAACTCCACATGCTCCCTCCTGATGTCTAACAATGAACTTGCACTGCTGCATTTTCTCCTTCTGGGACCTCATCCCCCTCCACATCTCCTCATTCCCCAGAACTCAGAAGAGCTTCTCGTGGAGATCTCACCCCTTTCCAAACCTGGCAAAATTGGCCCACGAGGTCAAATACATTTGGGAGTGAAGATGCCAAATGCAGTCAACGTTTCATTTAAGAAGTCAGGCCACCAAGGGAAGGTAAAGCTGCAATCCAAAGTGTTTTTGCTTTCCACCATGTCATCACCTCTGCTTTGGCAGCATAGTTATCACTGATAAATCACCTACCTTTAATTTCCTACACCAGAAACCATTGCCACACCATTTGGACAGCTCTCAGATGTTCCTGTGATGGAGGGCAGAACATGGGATCTGGCCAGCACAGCCTTTCCCAGCCACTGAATGTGGCTGATGAACTGGCCCAATTAAAGTCAAGATGACTCATAAAACACTCAAATATGACATTTGCTGGAGAGCAAAGTTGCATAGAGATACAATCAGGCACTGAGCGAAAGATGCACACAGTGTTGGCAATGTCACAGCTTCATGGTGTAAGGGCAACTTTCGTAGCAATGTACAGGCAGTGTATTTCATGGTGAGAGAAAAAAAAATCAAAAAGCAAATTTTCAAGCATTAAGTCCTGCAGATCTTACATTTTAGTTATTTTATTTAGTGGCTGGAGACACAAAGTCTTAAACTGCAGCTGCAGGTGAAACCGTGCCTTGTACCTCTGCTCCCTGTAGCACAGCACACGTCCCCTGCACTCCCGTCCTCTGCTGATATTTGCTTTGTGCTTGTGCTGGAGCCCAGCCTCTCCCTCTCTGATTCAAAGGCCAGAAAAGCGATTAGGGAACGTGCCTCTGCGCAATAAGTACACGATGAGGGAATCCCTGCTCCCACTCGAAATCTCCTTCCTCATGCTACGACGCGTTCCTCAGCCCCACAATTTGCCATCTGCATCTGCACACAGCCGTAACGCTAAGCAGGGAACAACAAATACCAAAGCTCACATTTGAGGGGACGCCTTCTGAACCCCTTCCTTGCTACACCACAAGGAACAGCCCCAACCCCCAGGGCAGCGAGGTGTGCAGCGCAGCGACGGAGGAGGAGCCGCCCAGGCAGGTGTGCCTGCAGCCAGCACCGGGACACTGAGAGCCCACGGAGGACTGAGGGGATGATGATGGAGCCGCTGGAGACCAACGGCAGCTGCAGCAATGGTGGGTGCAGCCCGGGCTGGGGGGAGCGGGGCTCCAAGTGGTGGGAGGCGGGGGGTGTCCCAAAGCCGGGGCTGATCTCTGTGACTGGTTGGTTTCACAGGTTGTTACCCAGTTATGCCTGGTTAATGCCTTACCCCATTGCCTTCTGCTTGCTCCCTGGAGAGATGGATGCATCCACCTTGTCTAGCTAAAGGAGCTCAACCTTTCAGTGTAAGGGGCTTTAAGAAAGAAGGGGATGGACTCTTGAGCAGGGTCTGCAGACAAATGGAAATGGCTTCAAAATAAAGATATAGATTGCATATAAGGAAAAAGTTTTTACAATAAGGGTGGCGAGGCACTGTCACAGGTTGCCCAAGGAGGTGGTGGGTACTCCATCCCTGCAGACAGCCAAGGTCAGGCTGGAAGGGCACTGAACACCTGGTGAAGCTGCAGGTGTCCCTGTTCAGTGCAGTGGAATGAGACCAGATGGCCTTAAAGGTCCCTTCTTACTCAAACAATTCTGTGACTCTATGAAAACCTCCCCTAGTACCCTGGAAAACAATTCCACGATGAAGGTTATTTTTCCATTAGAGAAAAAAATCTCTTAGGGAATCTTTAGAAAAACCATTGGATTTTTTTTTTTCCATGAGGAAAAAAATGGATCTAATTTGGATCCAAACCCTTAGCTGTATGTGCAGGGGATAGGTGGAGGCTGCAGAGATTTAAGGCAGTTTCGTTGGGGAAGAATAAGGTGGGACCCAACTCTTGGAGAGCCATGAGCCACAGAACATCAGCCTGCAGAGGGATAATTGTCCCATCCATATTTCCAACGTGATTTGAGGCAGAAAGTTTGTCATTTACTAGAGACAGATTTGTATATGACACTCCTGCTGGGTGCTTTATTCCAGCAGAGCACAGTCACACTGTCTATGCTACACTCCCAGCTCTGATCACAATAGGAAGATGTGCTGGGTGGGGTAGCTCAGCAGTTTTCCCACCCACACAGCCACACACAAGCAGGATACTCTGGGGTTTGGTGCTTTTTGTGTGAGCAGCAGAGAGCCATGCCTGTGTTCAGTCCTTCCACACCAGCAGGAGTTGATGCCAACACTGTCAGACATGCGATCTGATTCTTGGGTGGTCCTCTGCAGAGCCAGGAGTTGGACATGATGGTCCTTATGGGTGCCTTCCAGCTTGGGATATTCTGTGACTCATGAGCATACAAACGTCCATAAATAGGGGGAATAAAACCAATACAGAGGGGGACCTTTAATCTGGGACGAACCTGTTGTCCTCTTATGAGCAATCACGTGGCCCCGCTCAGTACACAGAGCTGGGACAGATTCACAGTTACAGAATACTGGCACTGCTCCACATTAAACTCAAAGCAGTGAGCTGCAGGCAACAGGAAGATGTCTGGATTAGGTGGCTGCAAAGCACCAAAGCCTTTGGATCAATACTGGACACTGGCAAGATATAGTTCAACCTCATAATACTGGAGTTTAGTGGAGAGACTCTAGCATAGACATTTGGAAAATCAGATTAATTATAGTGATCCTTCTGGTCTTCCAGTTCACAGCAAAGGGCTCCGCAGGCACAGCGTGTCAACAAGCTGCTTGAGCTGCATCCCAGAAACCAGTCACCAAATATCCTCCTCTTCCATGCAAGTGCAGAGGTGTCCTGAATACGAGGGACTGATTACAGAATTGAAAGGCACTCTTGATAGCCATGTCAGTAACTGTTGTATCTCCATGTTCTCACAGGGTCTCTACTCTCCATTTCATGCCTTTCCCATCGAGTTGTGTGCCAGGTGGTCAGAGATGCTGATCTGGCTGACCCTGGCCCTAACAATGGGACTGGGGATACCTCCTGGGTAACACGGCTGGAAAGTAACTATGGATTCTACATCGGTCTGGGCTTGGCTGTCTTCTCCAGTTTCCTCATCGGCAGCAGCATCATCCTCAAGAAGAAGGGGCTGCTCCGGCTGGTGGAGAAGGGAGGCACCAGGGCAGGTAAAGTTTTGTGCAGGGCAACACCTTAGTGTACACGTGCCAGCCTTTAATCAGCAAGGAAAATAAGACCTTTTGTGAAATGGGCCCCATTGCACAAAGGTGAAAGTCATCCCCATGCCACAGCCTGGAGCAAGACAGTACAATTTCATGCCTCCTCCCCTGCTCTCAGTGATACATCAGGCATCTTTGCCACCAAATCCCTGAAACAAGGACGCATCCCCATATGCTTGAACTGCATTAGCAAAAGCCATTTATTTAATGCACATCTGCACCCCTGTGATTTATGTGAGCCCTGCTGCAGTTTTCAGAAGTGATACATCCAAAGCATGTTGCTCAACATGTTGGCTGATAACTTTCTTCTAGTGCTGAGGTTCTGGGGTGAGGTGTGTGTTTATGGATGAGGACAGTGGAGGAACGTGCCTGAGCTCAGTTGCACTGTGCAATTGGGCACAGCCCATCAACACTGCAAACATTTGCTTCAGCAGCAGCCTAAGTCCTACCTGGCGGGTGACCTACTTACATAACTACTGACAAAATGATGATAATTAAAATACTACTACTTCCTACGTCTGGTCTAGGAAGTACTCTTAAGTCATTTTACAAAGGAATTCAATATCCCCATCTCCATGCAGGGACACAAAGGCACGAAAAGGCACGGTGACTGTTAAGCAGCAGGTGAGCAAAGCCAACGATATCTGTCTTCTATCCCTACCCCATACATTAAGCTGTCCACTTTGCAATGGTGAACTCACATAGGTTTGATTTTCAGCACTGGATTTGTACCATGAAATATCAGTGTTGTTTCAGTTGTGGAACTCCCAACATCACCTTACATTTCAGAGCCAATCTAGTTAAACAAGAGCAAACTCCTTCCAACTTGAGGATATTTTGCCAGGAATTGATAACAAAAAAATCACAGCCAACAAGAAAAGTTCTTCAAGAAAAAAGCCACATGCAAACAAACCAGCAATTTCACAATTTCTAAGGAACACCAGAGCATAACATTTAAACTTTATCACTTGTTAAGGAACCAGAAGTTGAATTATAGCAGAAAAAAGAATTCTGTACCCCCTGAACTCTTCTTGTGCACACTTCATTGCTCCTTCTCCTGCCTCTCCCCCTTCTCTTACTCACAGTATTTCAGCCCTTCTATGTGCGCACATCAACTTTCTCCAACACAGCTCTAGAAGTGCATAGACCATTACCATCAGCTCCTGCTATCAGTCTCTCCAACCCAGTACCCTCACAAAGTCACCATGCCCAAGCTCCTGCCATAGAACAGCTTGTGATTAAAGACTAGAGCTTGGTTAGTTCCTGGCACAATGCACCCGTGCTTCCTCATTTTTATTCACACTTTCCTTTATTGAACTTCAATACCAGGAACCATTTATCAGATTCCACTTATTTCCATATATCAGAAACAGACACTAAATGACAACTTAATATAAAGGCAACATTAGAATTCAAGATCAGACTGAGACCCTAAGGCACAAAGCAACATGCAAAGCAGCAGATAACATATGGATAACTCCAGGACACCTAGGGCCCTCACCAGTACACAATACAACAACACCAACTAACACACCACAGGCTCACACAACGCAACCAGTTCCCTTCCTCCACAGCCATAAAAAAAATTATTCCCTTACCTTAGTGCCGACACGTGGTTCTTCATAGTGATCCAAAAGGGATGAAAGGTCCAGCACAGCAGCTCCATGGAAACAGTCTCTGTCTGTGTGAGGGCGTCCAGCAGGGCACAGCCACCACCCTCAGCCCCAGGGTCACGTGGGGAGGGACATCCAAGACAAAGCACATCCAGCCCCCAGAACCTCAGCACAGGCATCCACTGGTGGCTTCAGAGGCACAGTCACCAAGATGAACCAGTGAGGAGCACCACTACAGTCCATCCCAATAATCTGTTGCTTTGGGGCAGTGCGTGCCATCATCATGAAGATTAAGCAAGCTGCTTTTGTTGCATTTACATTGTCTGCCAATAGCTGTCACTTTCTGCCCTTGCCTTGACCCAACACAACTTCTATGCTTGCACTTTCTTGTCCTTCCAAGCCATTTTCTTTGCCACACTCTTCTCGTTGTGGCTTATTCCTCTCCAGAGGGCCATATGTCTCCTCTCACTGTTAACTCCTGCCTGCTTTGCTTTCCTAGGAGATGGAGGCCATGGCTACCTGAAGGACTGGCTCTGGTGGGCTGGCTTGTTAACGAGTAAGTAGAAGCTGTCACCCTGAATTTGCAGTGTTTCCAGGGTCTGTCCACTTGAACCAGGTATGAACAAGTCCAGCACCAGTAGCTCAAAGCCTTGTTTAGCTCCCTGCTCCTCTCAGGGCCTGAGGAGGCAGCGAGCAGTACACCTCCCCACCATCCTGCAGCAGTCTTCCTGCAGGGCTGGTAGTATTCAGCAGCTCCATTTTGCTTAATCCAAAAGTATGCAAAGACAAAACCGAATAGGGCAGCCAGCTGTACCAGGCACAGGGCAAACAGCCTCCTATGTGTGCCTCAGGAGATTGAGAAAGGTCACTGCTGCAGCAAGGGTGATAACAAGCTGTTAGTAGCAGCTCCTTTCTTAAAGGAAAGTTTTTTTTTTCCCTAAGAGCAAGCCTCCAAACCTTCTTCATATGCAAAATAATATAACACCTTTCCAAACTAGAGTTGCACAGAGAATAGCAGATTCCACAAGAAAAGTTTTCAGAGCTGTCTTTCCTGGCTCTCCTCACAGCAGTAGCAGTTAGGAATACCCCCACCTTGCTCTGCTCCTTCAGCTCCTATTGCACAGCCCATATGGAACCACTTAGAGAACCACAGCAGCATACCCAGAGACAATTTATAGCTGGGGAGCAGCCTGTGCCCTCCCAGCACTCCGGGGCTCCAACTACCCAGTAATGACCCAGATGCACTGCAGCTGAGTGCCTGGGTTGGTGATTCAGTAATCTGATGGGAGTCAGCTGTGGCCCAGTTCAGCACTCTCAGCCCCTTTGTCTGCATAAGTTTGCACCATGGGGACTTTTCTCCCGTCTGGCTCTATTTAGAAGCAGCATGAAGCCCCTTTAATAAAACCCAATCTGTAGTTTGCAAGCTTGCAAGAGAAAGCACAAAAAGTATATTGTAATTCACCACTGTTTGTTTTCCCTGTGTTTATTCAGTGGGTGGAGGGGAAGCTGCCAACTTTGCGGCCTATGCCTTTGCTCCTGCGACCATTGTCACGCCTCTGGGGGCCCTCAGCGTGCTCATAAGGTGATGTACGTGCCTGGGGTTTGCAGCTGGGCTGATCTGTTCACCTGTTTGTCCATAAGACAGGAATACTTGGAGTAATGTGAATGTGAGGAAAGAATGTCTTCTGAAAATACCCCAACTGTTGCTGTCTTTTGGGGGGATCACCCAGTAAACACTGAATTAAGTGCTGTGCCCTTGAAATGCTGCATGTGGCTGCGAATAGCAGCTGCATACAATTCATGTTAAATTACTGCAATTAGCAGTGTGACTTCTTCCATTGCCTTCATTCTTCAGCCAGTAAAAGGATATTTTCTTCAATAATAAGCAGTGCTAAAAAAAATCTAAAAATATCAGAAATACTACATTTGATTTAACTTTGTCTCTATTTTTGCATTGTGTTTGCTGAGCTTTTAGGGTGCTCTGAGGCAGTGTTTTCATACTGTTGCTAAAAAGGCTTCGGGCACTCAAGGTTCTATGGAAGTTCTGTTCCTGGAAAATGCATAAGCAAATGGAGATTGCTGTCCTGCCTCGGATTGCTTCAATGTCATGGAAAACAACTCTACTTTTTCCCAGACATTTTTACAGCAAATTTCTCTGGGGCTTAATATTTCTGATGATTAAGTTAAAATTAATGTAGCAGTTTTGTGTTTGGTTGGTTTTTTTGTTCCTCTCTATTGCAGTGGCATTTGAATTCAATTCTTTGGGCACTAAAGGTTTCATAATGCCCAACAGCTCACGAGTGAATTAGAAAACCTTGGAAATGTCTCCCAGGATGTGCTGACACATTTGGCACTTTTTCACCTTGCTGATACATGAGCTGTGGTCTTCAGAGCTGCAACTCTGCAAGTTCAGCTGTCAGCAGATGCAACATGAATGTGTAATAACATGCAGGAATCCTGCAAATGTGTTCCAAATTGGTGTCCTTGTATCATGTGTTCTACATCATTTTAGACGCTGCTTCCTCTTTAAAGGTCTTCAAAGTAACAGCAGCTGTTGCTTTTCTGTCCCATGCAGTGCCGTCCTGTCCTCATATTTGCTGGGAGAGCGGCTCAACCTGCTGGGAAAGCTGGGCTGCATGCTGAGCCTCGTGGGCAGCACCATGATGGTGATACATGCACCAGAGGAAGAGGAGGTCACCACTCTGGATGAAATGTTGTTTAAGCTGAAAGAGCCAGGTGTGCAGGAGGTCTTGTTTTCTCCTTTGGCGTTGGGCAGTAGTACTGCTCTGGCCCCCAAGCTCATGTTTGAGTTGTTGTTTCTTTGTTTCTTTCCCCTTCCAGGTTTTCTTGCTTATGCTGCAGTCCTTTTGGCTGTTTGCTTCCTCCTCATCTTGTACCTCGCACCTCGCTACGGCCGGAGCAACATCCTCATCTACCTCACCATATGCTCTGTTATTGGGGCCTTCTCTGTGTCCTCGGTCAAGGGCCTGGGTATTGCCATCAAGGGCTTCTTTGCTGGCCAGCCTGTGCTGCAGCACCCGCTGACGTGGATCCTGGTCATCACGCTGGTAGCATCCATCACTACACAAATTAACTACCTCAATAAGTCTCTAGACATTTTTAACACCTCTTTGGTGTTTCCCATCTACTACGTTCTGTTCACCACCATCGTCATCACAACTTCCATCATTCTCTTTAAAGAATGGGTGGCCATGACTGTAGTGGACATCATTGGGACAGTTTGCGGCTTCCTAACCATCATTTTGGGAGTGTTTTTACTCCACGCCTTCAAAGACATGGATGTCAATTTAGGGAATCTGCCACAGGTCCTCCAGAATGAACAGGAGGCACCGGTCACCCGAGATGACAAGAACATCCTGATAGAAGTGGACAACTCCAGCATTGCTCCGGAGGATAAACCCAAAGTATTCATGATCTATACTTAGCATGTTACATTTGAGGGTTTGGAGGTGGGGCATAAAACTGATCTGGGTAGGTTGTTGCCAGAATTCCACATGCTGTTGAGCAATTTAAAGAAAGACAAAAAGTTAAAATCAACAGTTTCTTATCCAAAGCTTGGCAGAGTTAAGCCAAGTCTTTCACTGGGCTCGCACTGGATCTTTGGCAGCAAGGAGCATGTCAAATTGTCACTGGGCTTTAATGTATAGTGTCTCTGAAAATCCTCGTGAAATGAGGTACTCCTGGGACAAAGCCCCTCTTTGATGCCCCTTGCCATCTCTTATTGTTGGCAGGGCTAGTGTTTACACTGTACTCGTACCCCTGGATAGAGATATAATCAATGTATTTAATTATAGGCTTTGACTGATTCATTGTTTACTGTTTTTGTTTTTCCTTTCTAGGCACTTGCATGAACTCTAAAATATAGAACAATATCTCAAACGAAGGCAAAAATGAAGACTGAATGGTGTACTCCTGCTATTCACATTCTGCTTATCCACATTTAATTATTCTGCAACTTTGGATGAAGAATATTGATAAAATATGGTGAATTTTGGAATAAGTGTCAGGACCCAAGCCGTAAACTGTTTATTTGGGACTGTGGCAGATAAATCAATTTACACTTTTGTTTGTGAGGTACAGAAGCTTCCCAGCAGCACAGCATTAATTAGTTTTCCGCAACTTTTTTTTTTCCCCATTAGAAACTGCAGTCTTGCTGTTAGTGAAACCACTGTGCCTCATCCAGACTTCACAAAAGCAAGCAAGGGGCAGCCCCTGCTCAGGCTGGAAAGCTTCAGCAGGACAAACCCCCATCAGGAGAACTAACAATTTCTGTAACACTTCTTGGTGATTGATGAAAAATGCTTTCAACCTGAAAGATCAAGCAGATGAATGTTTTAAAGATGTTTTTCTTAGCAGGTGTCGTGACCTTGCAGCTCACCTTCAAAATTCCCTTGTATTTGGATCATGGGTGGGGATGCAAGGATGGGAGCCCATTTGGGCACAGCAAAGCCTGACCCAGCTGTGCCATGCTTACTCTGTCCAGAGTTACTTATGCTGAACCATGGCATGTACCTGTGCAGACCCAGTTTTATGTTGTTGGGATATCATTGAATAAACATTGCTGGAGGTTAGGGCAGGGAAGGTGATGTAGTCTTTTATTTTAATAACATTTCAGTACTTTTTTTTTTTTTTGAATGTGGGAAGGGAAATAAAGGCTTTTTCTAAAAACCCTTGAAGGTGGATCTGAAAGATTTTAATGACTTCGCTGATCTTGTGGAAGGAAACCAGCGCCCTCATTTGGTTTTGCAGGAAATAATCCTAGTAATTCACTTGCTGCTTTTATTTTGGCATCCTAATTGATATAATGCTTTACACGTATTATAAATAGATTGCAAACAGGTCTCATCCTTCCCAGTGCCTAGGACTACATTTAAGGAAGACAATTCCTCTAGAAATCCTGCCCCCTCTGCACAAAAGGCACATTCAGAAAGACTGAACTGGTGTAGTGAAATATCACAGCGACAAAATACTTGGTAAAGACAACCTGACCAGTTTATTAAAAACTAGGTAAAAGGCACAATGAATGGCATTCTTCAAGTATTTGCATAGATGCACAGAGAACATTGCTGTAAACCTTCAGTATGTGGACACAGAAGAAAATGAGATGTATTTTTGTATGCATTCTTCCAAGTAACATTGCCTTTAAAAAAATACTATATTTTAGCAGCTTTTACTCCTCCTGCAGTTCCCATTATCATGCACTTATCTGGTGCACACGTGAAAATTTAGAAAGACTTACATTCTGGAGATTTTATGTTTATAATATTCCAATAACGAAGGATTCTATTAGGATTTCTATTAGCTTTGGCTGTCTGGGAACATTTTTTTAAAAGCTTGAACCCATGCTCACATGAAATGCACTGAAAACTTTCTTTGTGGTGGTCATTTAATAAAGATCACAGACTGCTTATGCAGACATAAGAGTTCCTGTGTTTGAATCTGTATTACTGTGAGCACCATTTGTACATGGGTTACTGCAATTTAGGTGTCTGGGCCCCTGCCTATGAGCAGTAAAATAACAAATTTGGAGGGTTGTTTATATGCAAAATACCCCATCTATAGGAAAGAATATACATATATCACCATTAGAAAGGCAGAGTCTTTTGCTCATCATCCCTTATTTCAGAGAGGAGTAATTTATGTTGTTTTTTTCCAGGCATACAGAAGATAAGAAAAGGTCTCAAATGATCAAGATAATGAATAATTAACCAGTAATTCAAGACAGACCCCATATACTTCTTCCTTGTGAAGAAAGAGGTAGTAAAGTTGCAAAAACTGGTGTGATTTCAGTCATCGTATAGCTATACTTCTCTGTGTAGCTTAATGAGTGCTCAGGCTTTAGATGTTGTTTTTGCTTTTCCTAAATAGTAGTACTTAGGGAAACACAACCAGCAGAACAAAAATATTTTTCTTTAAGCCAATGATACGATTTTTCACATGTGCAGCACCAATTACACTGTTTGAGGAGCTGTCTATGAAACACCAGACACAACAGAGTGTAATTGTGACCATAGTCCAGAATTCCCTGTGTTCTCCCAGGAGGAAATAATAAAAGGAAATAATAATTTAAAAAATGACATTAAAAAAGGTCTTATTTTAAAATCCCTAGGAAAAAAATGTAAAAAAGCTCAAGGAGAAAAAAACCACCAGGAGGAAAAAAAAAAAAAATCAAGTTCACAAGAGAAGGTTCTGAGGGTCAGAACTATCAATCAGCTGCTTAAAGTGCACACAGCTCTCTCCATCCAAGTCCTTAAGAAAAGAACCTGGAGTAAGCAAAGCTGTCCTACAAAAGCACCATGTGTCATTACTATTTCTGCTGTATTATCACCTGGTCAACATTAGAGCAGGTTTCTTAACTGGTATAAAGAGTAGTCGGCTTGTGCTGAATTACTGCTCAGCACAAAAGCCTGAAGGGATGCACACAAAAGTGTCTATTAATTTTCTGTGGTACCATGTGGTGGGGAGGAGGTTTCAGTACTGGCTGTTGCTGGCCATTATAGCTCTGTTTCTTGGGGGAGAGCATCCCTGTCGTACCTTGGCTGTGTCCCAGTGACACAGGTGAGAACACACGAACCTTGTAGGTCCTACAGCATCAAGGCAAGGAGTGCTGGAGGACTGAAAGGTTGCAGAATGCTTGCTGAAGAAAGTTTTATGGAGAAAATAATTAATATTTTCTATGAAATTCAACCAAAATCCAGAGTGACTTTAACCAGAAATATTTCCATGGTTTGCTCTCTGTTGTGGCCCACCTTGCTGGCCACTGTAAACTGTGAATGAACTAAAGAAAATTATCAGCAGCTGCCTCCTGGTCTCCCAAGAGACAGCTGTTTCTCTATAGCACCACTGATTGCTCCTGCAGCTGCCTGGATGAGCTGAGGAAGCCAATAGGGCTAGTTCATCGATGAAAGGCTATCAAGGCCATCACCTGCTCTCCCTGGAAACACTTAAATAACTGCTAAAAAAATTATGTGAAGCCCACATTGCCCCATCCCTGCATTGAATATTGCACAATAACATATAAATACCACAAATTGTCCCTATAAAGAAAAGGCTATTATCAGAGAGAGAAGGTTTCAGCTTGGCATGTACCGGCTCGCTTCTTGGGTGCACTCCTGCCAAGTCTGCCTGCAGCCTCTTGAGTCACATAGGAAACAGATAAGGCTAAGTGGAAAAAACCTGTGGCCAATGAAAATTTTTCTGAATGATGAAGGCCATCCAGTCCCTCATGAAGATCAGAGCCATCAGGGAATAGACCAGTTCATGGGTGTGCACTGGAGCCTGGCTGTCCTCTTCTCAACATGTTTGCTGCTCCAGCTGTCCTAGCACCAGTGTTCTGAATGAGATAGAAAACAGGTAAGAGAGGAGTGAGCACAGATGAAAGAGAAAATCCTGCTCAGTACCTTTTCTAATGCAACAGCAGGCCAGGGGAAGGCTGTTCTCACTCACACTGCACATTCACCCAAAAGGATCACAGAGGAAACTGCTACTGTCTGCCCATAGCATGATGATGTTCATGCAGGATTTGCACTTTGACATCTAGCTTCAAGTATGCTGCAGGTAGCACCTGTAATGTGTGGAGTGGAGGTATTTTTTGCTAGGGAGTTCAGTTTGCAGGGAGTTGAACTCAGCTGCTCAAAATCTCTTATTCGTTGTCCTTATTTTGGGAAAAGATCCACAGGTAAAACAGATTAGAGAGGCTGGAAAAGGTTTCTGATCCTTTCTGGGGTCCTCAAGCCTTGTCTGGACCTTCCTGGGTTGCTGCTCTTCACTCACCTTTCTGTGTCATTCTCCCTGCCCCACTCACACAAAAGCTTAATCTGAGGAAGTGCCCAGGGACGTGGAGAACTAAGCCAGTTATTCCAGAACATGGCATGGCTGCTTACAGCACCTGCACTGAACAGTTCTTACAGCCTGATTCCATTGAGAGTTTATCAGTTTTGCTGCAGAATTAGGACCAGGTGTATTGTTTGACACAGTAAATGCTTACCAGGGAACAGGTGAAAACAGAGGCCTCTGCAGCAAAGCCCACCAACCCAACAGCCCTTCCATTGCCATTCACCACAGCTGCACAAGATTACTCCCCCAAAAGTTCTGTTGCTCCCCATCCGTGCTCACCTCTGTCACAGGCTGGAGCTGTCCTGGGATCCTGGGCCGAGCAGGAGGCAGTGGGATGGCAGGGCTGTCCCCAGGCCGTGCTCTGGACCTGCTTGGGACTGGGTTGGCTGGCAAAGCTCTTTGGGGCGGCCGGGGCCTCGAAATGTCCTGCACAAGAAAAAGACAGTTTTGAGTTGTCAGACTGGAGAGGTATCCAACCTGAAAGCAGAGATAACGTTTACGTTCATTTCACATGGCCTGGGCTTCTGAATGTGGCTGCAAGTACTTCTGACCTGTTTTTAATTTCTGGGAAGTCAGAGAGTGCAGGCTGTGTACACAGCTGCCCACCACGAGGTTCTGCTTTGGACCTCACCACAGAAACAGCACAATCTAATGGCTGTACAATGCAAAGCAGGAAGGACCTAACAGATTGCATGGGAGGCACTGTCATACAGTGACTGTAAACTGTATGTGCATGCACATGTGTGCCCGTACACAAACACGCAGCCCTCCACCCACCTCCATTGTTATTATTTTGTTTGTGCACACAGCTGTCCCTAATAGGATACTCTAAGCATTATATTTTCCATTTGTCTAATGAATTTCAGCATAAAGTATGCCCTGGGGAGAAGTTACCCACATAAGAGCTGTCTGCCTGTTGTTGCTTAGTTTCTATGCTAAGTCTCTGGCTTACAGGTGTTGATTTAATAAACACAGCTGTGCTCACAACTTGGAGGGCACCCAAAAACCTTGCCGTCTCCTCAGACATGATGCTCAGTGGCTGTATCAGCCAATGCTTGGGGATCCATTGCTCTCCAAGGACTGCAGGAGGGATGAGGCAGGCAAAAACCCTGCAGAGCACCAGATCCAAAGAGCTCTTGTAGGAATGGTAAGTGAGCAAGTCTGATAGATACTGTAAATGTCTAGGAAGGACACTGACACTAGCTAACAGTGAAATTAATGACTTCCTCTCTATCTTCTGGATCTCGTGGATCTTCTCCAACCCAAAAATGACAAGGTTGCCTTTCAAAACCCTAGGACAAGTGTCCCATCGCGTAGTTCTGATATCAGGAGACTGGGTGCTTTGGAGAAGGAACACAATGGAGACTGTGAGGAAATTGTCAACAAGCAGCTGGGAAGGATATCTATTCCTTATTGATTAAAGTCAGCTTCCTGCTTTTGTTTTAGTTTTCTTTCCTCTCAAAGTGCTGGCTGCTCATAGGAACAATGGAGCTAGAAACAAATCTCATTCATTAAAATAATTTTGGCTTCATTTTCTTCTATATCCTTTAGAGAGGCTGCCTGGGAGCCAGCCTCCTGCTTTCCCTGTAGCTGAGGCCCTTGTCTGCAGGCCCTAACCTAATAAAGCTAGGAGGGAAATTTTTTTATAAAATGGGTTTAAGTCAGTCTGAGTGATTTGCAGCTTTTCCCACAATAATATGGAATCTTTATTAATTTTAGAATAAAACTTCCAGCAAGAAAAGTAAACCAATACCCTATTGCCTTAAAAACTTCAATGTAACCTTGTGGCTGGGATGCTCACATAAGACAGGATCAGTTTGGGTTAAGCCTTTTGTTTCCTATGCAACATACTAATGATCCCATTTTTGATCCATGAAAATAAAAAAATTTTTAAAAATCTAAATTTGTTTTATGTCTTCTGTGTGAAACAAAATTTATTTGTTGCTGACAGCAACACCTGCTGTCAGTACCTGCACAGCTCTTTGCTTCCTGACCTTGGTAAGGCAAGTACTACTTTATGATTCAGAATACCTGATTCCAGGTGTTGGTCAGAAAGAGAAATGAACAACAAGCAATTGTGCATGCTAAGCATCCAGTGCAATCACTGCTGGCTCCATGACAAAGCTAGAAGAACCGCTGATAACCATATCCCACCAACATCATCTGGTTAAAAACACTTCACTCAGACCAAGCCTCCAACCAAACCACACCTGCAGAACAGCAACACAGCTTCATACCTGAGAGGGGGGGGATCTGGGAGCTGGAGGTGCTGGCCTGCTTGGGGGTGTCCGCCGAGGCACATCCTTTGCGAGTGCTGGATGCACGGGTCCTGCGGGACTTCCTGTACCATAGCTGTAGCTGGTGAAGGCAGACTGCTGCTGCATGTTAATTTGGAGGCAAGGAGCTGGTTGGGGAGGAGGTTTTGATGGGATTTCAGGGAAGGCAGTCACCTGTGCAGAAGACCCACAAATTCCAGGAATTAGGTTATGCCTGCTTCAAACAACCCCTTCACTCTCTGCTATGCTTTTGAGGGTCTGCACAAGACCTTTGAGCCACATAGCAGGAAATACTGACTGCAATAGTTATATGTTATATATGTCCAGTAGGTGCTGATTACATATACTGGGACAACTTTGAATTGTGAAGCAGAAAGAAGAATCAAGAGAATAGAGTACCAGAGGCATTAGCACTGTAAATAATGCTTGCAAATCACAACTTGCAATTTCTGCAAGTTTTGAAAGAGGGGATGTGACAGGAGAAGATCCATCAGGACAGACATGCAGCCACAGGGCTGGCTGGGTCCCACCTCTCTCCCTGTGGGAAATGGTTGGAAATACATGCTACACTCAGCTTCCACTGACTTTCAGCTGTGGTGCACATGTGTTTGATTTCCTCATCCTTCGGAAAAACCACCCCTCAAGTGTGAGAGGGAACCACATCCCACTCTGCAAGTCAGCTGCAACTCTCCTGGGGAGCTAGAAGTGACATTGCCCCTACCTTCCTCTGCTGTTGGGGGGTTCTCAATTTGAAGGCAGGGTTTGCATGGCCATTTCCAGAGGCATCACTGAAAATTAGACAAAACAAAAAAAGTTATGTACTGGATGTGTTTTTTCCTTTTTCTTCACAGCACATCAAAGTAACAGTTATATTCTTTACAACCACTGTGATTTCTACTCTGTGGGTGGGTAAAAGCAGATAAGGCACAGCACTGGCTATTTACCTGATCTGTGGAGCCTTCTTCAGAGAAGAAATGACAAATTTGTTCCAGCACTTCAGATAATAGAACAAAAGCATAATTCCAATGAGAAGAAGAATGGAAGCCAGGATGGCCAGAGCTATCACTACTGCTGAAGAGCCTGAAAGGCAAGAACATACAGTAAATTACATGAGAAATCCTCTGTTCCCAATCTATCTCAAGTCTTTCTGAATTGCCACCACAGTGTTACCCCCACTCACCTTCTGGTGATGAAGGGCCACTGTCCAAGCTTCCTCCCCCACCATGCTTGTTGCAAAATGGGGGGGCCCATCCCGGGTTGCAGTGGCAGTTCTTGTTGTTATTGCAGACCTGGAGCAGGAATACTCAAAGACTCAGTGCAATGTTTAAATTGATTCTGTGCAACAACTACTATTTGCTTCCTGTAACCTTGAGGACCATATAAGAGGGAGCAAACTGGGAGTAACGGTGGGGTGAGTCCTACTCTTTGTCAGGCACATCCTGGGGCTTCCTGAGCCACTCAAGGCACACACTACTGTATGCTTACCACTTCCTTGCCTAAATGGACCAATGGGATGGAGAGGTGATGATGTTTTGTGCTAGGAACACCAGCAAAAGCTCTAAAATTTTCTCATCAGCCTTTTCTTTCCATTCTCTGGGGGAACAGCAGAGCAAAGTTTGGAATAAACTGTTCCAAATAAGACTTCTTACTATGCTTTCTCCTAAGCCTAATTTATTTTTTTTTCTAATTTTTTTTTTAATTAAATCTAAACTGGACCTGAAGATTAGACCAGAAAATGCAGTCATGAAATGTAGGTGCAAACTAATAACTAAGGAGCAGAAGGCCAGATCAAACCTAGGGATAGTTTCAGAACTGAGCCAAACAACCATCCACGGATGAATGGCAGCCCATCCTGCCTCAGGCTGGAACAGAGACAAAAAGGAGGCACCTACCCCATTGCCATTGCACTTCTTACTACAGCTTTCAGACTCAAAGATGATGGATGTGTTCTGACAGCGTCCCTCAAAGCAAACCTGCAGAGAAAGAATCCCAAAACTCAATATAAGCTCATCAAGTTACACTCTAAATGACTGCCTAAGCAAACTTTTAACCACTACCCTATAATTCAGCTAACACATATCAGAGAGAGGTATAGGAGCTCAGAAGCCAGTAGTTTGGTGACATCTGTGTCGCAAATCTGTGAAACTATTGAATATCTTGATTTCTAATTGTGTGTCTCACTTCTAAAACAATCTCAGCCAACTAGCAACCCCTAGATTTTGCTTTGGCCTCAGGCTTCATCTAGGAAAGCCTTAAGGTTTGATCTTTGGTGCATATTCTTCCACTACTCAGAAACTCCTAAGAAATTAATTTCCAACAAACATAAAAATCCCCTGGAAAGACATTAGACGATAAAAAAAATGAGCGCCATAATAATCACAAAGCACTTTCCACATGGGAATGTGAGACCGTGAAATGCCCCAAACCATTACAAGCAGGAACTGTACCTACATGATGACTGCCACATTTTGTTCCTGTCAACACCAAGGCAGGGTCCAGCATCTCCTTTTCTTCATTCTCAAATCTGTACACGTGGGTCCCTCGGCACCTCACCTTCGTCCTCGGTAGGGTGATCGTTGTGTCTATGGGCACAGCATTGGGCATCACAGGTTTGGAAGCAGAGCTCTGGCACTGGATCTTCCCACATTTAGCATCTCTGATTTCAAAGGAAAGGCTAAGTGATTATTTCTGGTTAGACAAATGTTTTGTAGGCTTATGCTTTGCATGTGAATTAAAGCATCAGTGTGCGAGGCATTGCTCAATGGCAGAAGAGCAAGCACCTTCCAAAAGCCAGCTCAAGCACTATTGTTTGATGGGTGCTGATAGTATCTATCCCCTGTCTCTGGAGGTAGGCCAGCCTCAGCAAAATCACAGAGCATGTTAGAAAGCTACATTTCAGCTTAAACAATTGAAAATCCCACTTTCCTGTGTCTTGAAAAAGTATCAGCTAGCTTTTTTTAAGTGCAAAAGGTAGGGAAAAATGTTCAAGTTAATGCTTCCAGTCCATCCTACTAGGAAACAGCTGGTTTCCCAGGTGTGAGAGAGGGATGAAAACCAAAGCATGGCTCATTTTAGTCTACTGGCCCATAATTCTGTAACTTATAAAAACATCTTCTCCAGACAGCAACTCCCAACTGCCATGCTTTCTACCTTTTCTCACACTTCCTGTAGTTGCCGTAGACGTCCTTCCCACAGTTCCCGTAGACATCTCCAGCAGCATTGACTTTCTCAAAGCAGGTGTCTGGTGCTGGCCATGCTCCTGCATGAGAGAGACTCATGTGGCTGATTCCTGCGGGACCTGGCAGCCACCTCACCCTGTGCCAACCACTCCCCTGTCATTTATCTGACATGGTTTGAGCATGGGAAATTTGTGCTTCCTCCTCCAAGTGAGTAAGGCGGGAGAAAAAGCTCCTCTTTGTCACTGAGAATATGTAAGGTACTATTGCCATACATAGAGTGAATAACAGCAGGATATTGTATAATATTGTATGTTCCAAGAACAATACAATACACTGCAAGTCGTGTCCTTACCTGGCCCCCACAGCTGCAAGCACTGGTCTTTGTATGTGAGACACATGCCATTATAGCAGTATGCCTTTCCTCCTTCGCAGGAAGTCCCATCAATTTGGTAGGAGTTGGAGGGGCAGAACGGTGACTGCCCAGTGCAGTACTCTGGAAGGTCACATAGTCCTGATTTTTCCCTGCAGAGAGTTCCTGGAGACATCAGCTAAAATGATACAAAGGGAAAAAAAATGGAATTATGACTTGGTTTATTGATGATTTCATGTCTGCACGATGTCTCTTTGTAGATAAAAAATCCCACTGTATTCATCCCTTCATCCACCTTGTGTTAGGTTTTTTGAGGTCTGCAGTGATCCAAATAACTCTAACTTCATTAACTGAGTGAGCTGTGTACAATTAAATTAGTGACCATATCCCTTTCCCAGGTAAGGATGAGAGCATGCAGAGAAAATGAGGCTGTCAGATCTCAACGTTGACCCACCTCTTTCTACACAGGGGTAGAATCTGATTCACCTAAACCATTTCTGACATGTTTGTGTGATCTATTCTAAAAAACTTCCCTGTTTGGGAAGTGTGTTTCAGTGTCTGTCATCACTGCTGGAGACATTTTCCTCTTTCCAGCAACTTCTGTCTCCAGCTGCTATGAGTTTACCATGCACACAGATGGAAAGACGTACACAATTACATCTAGGAGGTTTATTTAAGTCTCTTGTGAAAGGAGTGAGAGTCCAAATGGATTCCTGGAAAATTTTTTTTCACCTGCTTAGGATAGGTCAGGTCACTAAAAGCATGCAATAGATATGCAAACATTAAATAAACTGAAGAGAAATATTTGCCTATGTTCATTCTAGAGAATCTGAGGTCAAACCTTAAGGTCTTTAGCTCCTAAATCAGAAACTGTTTTTCACAAGCTCCAGTGATATAGAAACACTGTGTGATCCCCTATGTCTGCCCTGTCCTGCACAGTTACAGCCTTGGGACTACAGACCAGATCTACACACACCACTGTGCAAATACAAGCAAAGATTTTAGGAAAATTCAACAAGCCCACCTTGCACTCATGACAGCAGCTGCCATGGGCACACTGAGCACTCAGCTTCAGGGAGCAGTTGTTGGCGTTGCAGCAGGGATTATTGCATTCCTGGAAAAAAGCAGGATGCAGCATGGTTTGTTTACAAGGCAATTTCAGGACAAGAATTCATTAGAGCATCAAAGCGTGATGGTGACACTAATCTGTTCTCACACAAGATAAATAATATTCAGAGGATCAGCCTTTCTTCCACCGTATATTCTTGAAACTCAGCATTTGCTGAATTATACTACTGCATATTAATGTTGTCTGCTGGATGGATTGGTACTAAAGGCTAAGATCATTATCTCTGCTGAATCTGGGCTGCTGGTTTCAAATCCCCTTTGACTTACTAGTCAAAGTATGGATATGGAGAAGCAAGCTGCAATTCTGTGAGAAGAGAGAAACCCCATCCTTACAGAGAATGAAGCTGTAGGTAAAGTGCACTTTACCTACATGCATGAAAATGTGATGTGTAAGATCTTTTTTGTTGTTGTTGTTGTTGTTGTTGTTGTTGTTTTTAACAAATTTTCCATCACCTCTGTTTTATCACAGATTGTACCACCCCTGAGTTCCATAATGTATCCCCTGAGGATACATTATGCTGTGCAATATAAATTTAGTTAGATACAATACTTTACTGTCTTGATTTACATTGCATATACATTTACATACAGGGCAGAAAAGCTTATCTCCAGCACAAACAAAAGCTGTTTACATATCACACAATTGTATTTGCAAAGTATATAATAAAATCATTGTGTCTCAACTAAAAGCCAAACAGCTCAATGAGAACAACTGTTACCTCCACTTCTCCACAGTCACACTCCTCCCCTTCTTCCAAGTAGCCATTTCCACATTTCCTCCCTCCATACATTCTCTTGATATCTGGCATGTTGGAAAGGCACATCCCTCCACCTGAGTGCAGATACTTTTCCAGCTCTCTCCTGTTGCACTGGTTGAACACCCTGGGGAATGGGTGCCTGAATATGAACACAGTGCAGAAAAACATCATCACAGATCCAGACAATGGTTCAGAGCACTAAAAGTGATCACATACCAGTCCTAACAGTGCCAGAGAACACCACTCCTCTTAAATCTATGAAACTGTATAAAAGTGGATGGCGGTTTTGTGTGCCTGTTCAAATTGAGATCCACTTGGTTTTCATTTGGAAATGAGGTGAGATTGCACTGCAAGACAGTCTAGTAATGGAATGGCCTTTAAAAACCAACCTTCCTGGGGAAAAAAAAAGTGTGTTGAGTTAGACTTCACCTTGTCCTTGCTGACAAGGACAGCAGTCCTTACCTGCTCAGCACTGACGCTACGACTCACCTTTGCTCTAAAAAGTTTAAGAATCAGCACTTGGACCATGAATAACCACTTGTGAATTTAGCTGCTGGAAATAATGTTTTCTTTTTTGTTTTCACTGCTCATTGCAAAGGACTTGAATATGTTTTCTTGCATGGATTATAAATTTTCTTTGCAACTATGCTTGAATCTGTGCACTCTATTCATGACCATGCATGTATGCACATGTGCTGCATTGGATAGCTCCTGTATGCCAGTGTGTTTTAATGTTCATCTGAACATTTTTCCATATTTGGAGGAAACAGCTCACATAAAAGAAGATATCTGAGACAGTTTTGTTTTAAACTGCCAAAGAGGAAGACTTGGGGAAATAAGCAACATGGCTTTAAGTGAATGGCTTTGGCTAGCATTTTTACGTGACTGAAATACAGAAGCTGTTGTGGTTCCTCATCCAGAATGAGCTCTGAAATTCCTGTGGGTTTCCAAAATGACCCACTTCCCTTTTCTCCAAAGAAGATCTATTCCTTCCCTTTCAATGGCTTTCCATATCTCACTAAAAAACAAGCCCTATGCTGATGACAACAAGCAATGGACCTGTTTTTGTATCTCCTGAGTTAGAAGTATGACCCTGTCACTGTGCCTTTTAATAAGATCAGTTCTCTCCTGAAGGAATTGTATTTCTTTTCTTCATCATGTTGTAAAAGACAAAATTATCTTTTCTGGGAGATGCTTTAAAAACCCTGTCGACTATCTTTGTATTTTCTATGCAACACATAAATGAAACACCATGGTGACACACCCCAACATGTTCTGGTCACCACTCATTTCTCTGTGCTTGCTGGCTCACGTTGTGGAGAAGGATGTGTGTGTGTAAGTGTACTGAATGTGCTTTGGGGTGATAGATCATTTGGTAGGACACAGTGGGAAGCACAAACTCAGAGATAGGGGATTAGAGAGGCCCTGAGACCATCTCTTAGGACAGAAGATAGGAAAATTTACCTCTATAACAGCTTAGAGCTCCACATGCTGTTGCAATACTTAAGCCCAACCTCATAAAGGAATAAATTCAATGGTAATTTTGCAAATTACAACTGACTCATGAACCAGCATTTGCTCAGCAGTATTATCTCTATAAACACACTGGCTATAGCACCCAGCAACAGGTCCACTTCACTCTGAATTTTTAGCTCTCATCCCTCCAAACTCTCTGCATCTCCCAGCAAGGCCATGGGACTCACCCAGTGGCAGAAGCCATGATGCAGCCTCCTTCCTCTGCACTGGTGGTACAGCAGCCAGATGAGTCATGATTCATGCCAAAATTGTGGCCCATCTCATGGGCAATAGTAGCAGCAACACCAATGGCATTATCAGAGTGGTCCTGTGCAAGATCAAAGAGGCAGGTCAGCATGTCACCTGTGCCTTTCCATGCACCTCTGGATCAATGAGGTGAGTGGCACTTCTCACTGTTACATATGGAAAACATCTACTGAAGGTATTGCTGACTATAAGTAGGCAAGCAAGAGGCCTTCAGAGGAAATATTTTCTTCCTAGACTTTAGGAGGCATCTACTGTTTGTATTCACTGCTGACAAGAAACGTCACATCAGGCATTAGCAATAACTTACCATGTTTACTCCTCCTGACTGGAAATCTGAGCACATGGACATCACAGGAGCCAAACCTATTGTGGTACCTTGGAAGGGCACACCCCTAAAATCAACCCAGAAAGACCACAAAATGGCACCGAGGCACTTGAAAGCAAGGCAGAGAAAAAAAAGCATCCTGCAGCCCCAAGCTTTGTACAATGTACATGTCAGTTGAATATATTTTTTGTAGTACCACCTTCAAGCACAGAACATTACAATAGAGCTACAAAGCCTTAAGATCTAATTTTCATGGACTGATACTTTGCTTTATGGAGCAATTAGCCAATCTTTTTTTTTTTCCTGTAATTATTTAGTGGAAGAAAGTATCCTCTGTTGAGCTTTGCAGTAGGTACAGAAAATAGCATTTCTGGATTCTTAGTTTGGTACTGGTTGGGAATATCTAGTTTACCTTAAGCCTGCTGTTTGACTCAACATTATTTTCTGAAGAATAAATTACCATGGGAGAGGCAGGGAGGTCTGAGAGTTGCTGCAGACTTTTCTTCTAATGGCATTTGCATTGCTGGCCATAGCTACTGCTGGCTGTAATGAGATCAGCAGGGTGAGGCAAGATCCCCAGCCAGCTTCTACCATTGTATTCCCTGCATCTCAGCAGGGTGAAGTAGGGATGGATGCCTTCTACCAAGTGCTTACAGATCTTGTTTATGGTTCAGATTTTCTTGAAATTGCTCTGGGTGCCAAAGCTTAATGCTAGTTGAATGGCCACTGTAAAAATTTTCCATTCTGAATCTTAGAAAAAAGTAAATAACCTCAAATATTGATTTCCCACCCACTCAACGCACTTTCGGAAGCAGCTTATTTCAGGTGAAATAAACTTACGTGATTAGTTGGGCATTATCATGCTTTCTGTACGCCCGCTCCTTACTGCTCCAGGCCAGGAAGGACTTCAGGGTGGAGTAAGGATTCTCAGTGCAATCACATTTGTTCCCATTACTCCAGATCTCCAGCCCCACCAAGGCAATCCGGATATTCAAGGACCTGTAAAACTGGTAGGTATAGGAGGGAAAAGAAAAAAACAAAATGAGCACTACTGATTTATTTTATTGCATTTTAGACCATGTATGTAAGCACTGATAAATGCTACTAGAGAAACACACGTCCAGGGATGATGTCCTCTCTGGAAATGCATCGCAACTTAGCACCATGGCTCTGAGAAAAGTGCACCACCCACTAAACTAAACTGGATTGGACTAGAGATGCTGAACATTCATTTTTTAATGAATGACAGAGATATAATCTAGAAAAACACAAAGACTGGAGACCGACATCGTGTTAATCTTGAGATATGTCAAAATCCCTGAAAAAAGGAAGGAAATAATCTGCTGCCCACGTCAAGTACAAATAGGACAAGTCTTCCTGGGCAGGGTAGGAAGGGGGAGGAGAATGGAATTGGAGGGAGCAGATCTGAAAAGCTGTGATGTTTACTTCAACAGCACCGGGTATCACTACAAGGATGAGCTCTGAAGGCTCCTTCCTGCTTTGTTTGTGAGGCTTTCTACAATTCAAAGAGAGCTGAAGAGAAAGAAGGCACCTTAGCTCCTGTATTTAGATAACACAGTTAATATAGAGATGCATTAAAATACAGAGATGCTCACGCTGACTCCAAGGTAAGGAGTGGTGATCTCCTCACCCCACTCCTGGTGTCCAACAAGAGAATTACTTGAAAAATGATCTCTGCCTGAGTCACTGGGGAGTGCTGCCCAAGCATTATTCTCTCTCCCAAGAAGACAGTATTCCCCCTCACAGTTAATTCTCATAATGCACAATATGGGCTTTGATTTCCCCAAGTTCATGCACACCAAATCTCACCTTATCCACGTAATTAGCAGCCTCCACTAATTTAAGCCTTGTTGCTTCAATGTTAAAATGATGCTTCTGAACCTGAACAAAACAAACATGTCAGGTGGTACAATGACGACTAGAAAGAGCTGAAAAGTCTCAAAAATGCTCAAAAGCCTTTCTTGGCTGTACAGTTGACTGTAAGCCCACCTGCAGATATATATTCAGAATTCACCCCTGGCATCCCACTGCAGGGATATTTTTCCAGGGGTTGTTGGAACTTAGTGGAGCAATCCAAACGCAAGTAACAGGAAATTTGTCAGGTACAATATATGATAACAGCCAAAAAGAACAAATTTGCCTATTAAACTACCTGATAATGAGATAATTTTGCAAACAGCGTTTTGATTCAAGGATTTTAAGTTGCGAAGTATTTAGGTTTCTATTAAACAGACTGAAAAGCTGGGACTTTTCTCCTAGCAAGGGAAGCAGTGAAGTATAGCTACACTGTGAGGGTGTTTACTGCAGCTCATCTAATGAAATGGTGAACAACATATGGCAGTTCCTGGGTGTAACATGGTTCTCTCAGTCTCCCTATCATCCTGCTGCCTAATAGAGGAGATCAAAACAGATTTTGTCTCCGTTTTTGTTCAGAATAAATTATAGCACAGAGCACTACATGGCTTTTGCTGCTGGAGCTTCAAGCTGTAAATTATGAATGGGATCAGCCTGAGTCCAGTCTGTGCTGGAGATTAAATGACCAATGTTCCTTTGTGAGGTTTGTACTGTCGATAAGTACATCTGCCATGCAATCCACTCAGGAGACAGGGAGGAACTGCTGAATTCACTGGGCCTCTTCCAGCCCTATTCCATCACCTGGAGCCCTGAAAACGTCATTATTATTTTTTATATACATGCCAAGATCTCAAAGCAGAGGATAATCTTAGTTATCTTCCCTAGAGATGAAATATAGACGCACATCTCTCCTGGAAACTCCCAGGTGACCCTAGGCTGAAGGCCATCCCTCCTATTCTCAATGAGGGATTGTGAAGGATTTCCCAAATGCCCACAGAGATGTGGGATCTTTCTGCTTGGGATCACTGGTACCCTGGGAGACAAGAACTGTCCCAACCCCTCTCCTTCATCCCTGTCACACCCTGTATCCCTGTGCTGGTCAAGGCTGGCCGATGGAGGCAGCAGAGGGGACAGAAGTGATGGGCACAGGACTCCCTTCCTTACCTCTGCATAGTCAGCCACAAGCAGCAGCTCCACATACTTCGTAGCCTGCAGAGCTTCCCGCCTCACCTGCAGCAGCAATACAAGTTATTTCCCCAACATTCCCCAAGAAACTCTTATAAAACACACTTACAGGCTACTTTTCACCAGCCATTCACCCCACCCCATCACACACAGGGTCCCCAAGACGTGACTGAGTTACAGCAGTGAGCTGGGAGCCGCTCAAAGCCCTCCTCACCCTGTGGTTGGGGAATTTCACCCCAGCTGCAAAGTCCCCAAGCCAACTCCTGGCTGTGGCCATGGAGTCCTGGTGGCCACAGGCTCCTGCTGGCATCCTCAGGTCATCCAGCCTGTAGATCCGGTGCTGGTCTGGGTTGTCAGGAAGTGGCTCCAGGACATAGCTGCAATTGCTTCTCAGTACGATGAGGCCTCTGTTGGAATGGAAGCAGTGAGAAGGAAACCTAATTACTATTTCAGCAAATAGAGTCAAATCCTGCTGCTGCATTCCTGGCTGGCCTTGGTGAGGCACTTCTCCATGCCAGGCTGGTCACTTATTCAGAAGGATGGAAATATTTTGAGTTCAGAAGGTTGCAATCCATTGATTTTTATTTAATCTGTTCAAATGGGCTCTCACAATCAGTTAAAGGGTTATTGGTGCACATGCTGCGACAAGGACTGATTTTTGTATTATTATTATTATTATTATTATTTTGAGTATGGCTTTTCCTTCAGTGGATCAAGGATCTGCAACAAAACTGGCCTAAAAAGCATGAAGAACTTTTTTGTCAATAGAAAAAACAGCATTTTTGCCTTCATTTTGCGGATTTTCTTCTTGTCTCCCTTTCATTTCCCTCTCTGTTTTATTGTATAAGAAAAGAAAAAAAGCACTGATGTGGACAGGTAATGGGTGCCACAACAACACAGATATTCTCCCATTTTATTCCATCTAACAATTAATAATCTAGTTTTGCTTCTTCCCTTACAGCAAATGCCACTTTTGGGCACCATAAGTCTCTGTCCCCCAAACAGCCCATATCTTCACACAGCCCTGCCCTCCCCAGCTGCCTGCCCCATCCCATGCCACCACCCCACGCAGCATCCCTTTGCAAAGAAACTCTGCTTCACCCTGAAAGGAGCGAGTGCCTGACAAAAGGAGTTACAAAAGAAGTAATAAATAATACATGCGATCTTGCAAAGTGCTTTCCTTGTGAGCCAGGATCATATTCAAAGTGCTTTCCCAGGGGCACAGCTCATATGCCTGTTTTTTTCCACCCCATGGCTACAGGAGTGAGTGCAGCCACGTGGCTTCAAGGAAAGCAGGGAGCTGTTGTTATCCTTTGTCCCATTTTTCCTCCAGTTGCTCCCCAAAAGCCTAAGCCACAAATCAACTCAGAGCCCCTCTGAAATCAGTAATATGCATTCAGCATAATAATCTCTTGTGCTGGGATGCTGTCACATCTCCTGCACAGGGACAGATTCTGTGCTGGATCTGGAGGTGGAGGGGGGCTTCAGAGCACCCAACACCCTCAGATAGTGGCCTGAGGGGTGGAGAAAGCTGTACATGCACTCAGACAGCTGTGTTCCTTGATCTAGGAGGGGAGAGCTAGGGAACATGCAGACTGGCAGAAGAACACACCTGTGACTGATTTTAGGTTATTTATTGCAGACCACAGGTGGCTGCACTGCCTTGTTTATCTCCATGGGCTCTCTGGCCTGCTGTAAATCCACTTAAGATTTCTGGGATTTGCTTTGGCAAGGGCTATTTCCTGGCTGAGCCAAGTCCCACAGCTCTCAAGGGCAGATGACCGCTAATATCAATAAAGTGCACGTGGTATTTAGGAAACAGACCCCAAGCTGGTGTAAATGAACACATACAGACTGCCTTTTTCTGCCAGAGTCTCCATTACTACCACAGCCAAGGTTTTAGAGGCATAACACACAGCCCTGCACCACCCAGGGAGAAAGCAGGGAGCGAGGAGAGGAAATGGGGCTGAAAGGACGAAATTCAGATCTGAAGGCTGCCCAAAACATGAAAACCATCCAGCTGGGAGAGGCTGGGAGAAGGAACCGGTTTCTACAGCATGGCAAGCCCTGTCCCTGCCTCTATAAGGGATACAGCCCTAGGTCACATAATGGAAGGGGTAGCCCATGTTGGAGTTATTTGATGTATGGATTAATGTTGCCAGTGCAGAGGGGGAAGCAATCTAGGAGCTGTATAGGAAACTATGGTCATCAGTGTTCCCCAGATTTCAGCTTTTCCCTAACACCCTGGACTTCTGGTGGGGTGGAATTTAAAACAGGCCCATCTGACCAGAAAGATCCTGGGGAGCAGATCTGCCCCAGCACTTACCGCAGCCCTTGGCATGAACTGAGCGTCACACTGGAGTGTTTTCTGCCCCGCACCACCCCCTGGTAAAAGCAGTGCTCCTGCAAGGCAGAGGGGCAAAGGGTTGGTAATCCAATTCATGGTTGACATGCATTACATTTAGACATCAGTAAGTCCCAGCTGAGTACAGCCAATACTCCTGTAATTGCTTTCTTTCTGCTGCATGTGGCATCTATCTCAATTAAATCCCCAAGGATGCACCTCGAATAGCTGCAGCAGGAAGCCTGACCCGGAGCTGCTGGTAAGTGGAGCTGCCTGCTGGTGGCAGCTGGCCCTGGGTCAGGCCCTCAAAGATGTGTCCCCCACACAAAGATGTGTGACAGCACGGGCAGCAGCAAGTCCTCATCTGCAGAACAAAGGCAGTCTCTAGTAGGGACCAGGAGGAGTTGGGGCATGAATGCCAATGTATCTACCATGGCCCTCCCCCTTGCCCTGGGGCAGCAGCAATAAAAATGATCTCATGGGGATTTTGTCTTCTATTTTTTATGTCGTAACCAATGCACATCTTTGTGCCACTGCGTGCGTACTGCTGGTAAATCAGCCAAAGGCAGCGTGAGAGCAGTAATTCATGGGGTTGTTACTCAAGCAGAGCCAACTTACTCAGGCTGGGTTCTTCCCAGCATGAAGCACCTAGTGGGAGAATTAAAAGCAAGGGGATGAGCAGCGGGAGGAATGAATTAATCCCCAGCACCCAGAGAGGGAAGCAATCCTGGGAGCTGACCTTGGCTCCCACACCAGAGTAGAGGCAGTACACTAAGATGTTTTTACCAATTTTTGATGATGGAGATGCTTTCTTGCTGGAACACCCCAGGTCAGAAAGCCAGACCACCCTCCCCCTCAGCTGTAGGTGTCAGCACTCACAGTGTGAGCCAGAGGGATGGTCCGTGCTTGTCCTGTCTGGCTGTAGTGAGTCTCGGTGTAGCCTGGTGCAAACAGGTCTCTGCAGTTACGGGAGGAAAAAGAGAAAAAAAGTCCCTTAATGATACAAGGCACTGTGTGGTTTCCTCTGTGCTGCTAAGTTATGCCCACATGTAATGGAATTAGGTTGAGCACACTGAAGGCCAGCTCAGGACACATCTGGGCAATGGCGTGTGTCTCAGACTCTGACTCTCCAGTGCCCAAATCTGAACACAATTATAAACCAATCTGCTTCTGTGTTGCAACTTCTGCCCAGAGGCCAGTTCACATCTTTGTCCTAGGAAACTGCTGATTCCCCCATTTAAATTTGATCATGTCATCCTTGTACAGACAATATTGTCCCTGTCTTCAGCCCAAGATCAAGCCAAAAGCCTATAAAAGGCGCTCCTATGCACTGAATAGTAAGTATTTTGATTTGAATCCAGAGGAAACAGCCTTCCCTCTTTTTTTAAACATCTGCATTTTCTAAACAGTGATGTAAAAAAGTACAGTAAGTCAAAATCTGGCCAAAGCAAGAAGGTCACATCCTGTGTCTATCTCAGCAGCAATATAACACAGCTTTAAAACTTTTTCCTTTCCTTTAAACAATAGCCTCATGTCCAAAAAACTGGAGAAGAACCCTACAGTGTGCACCATCTATTCAGCACGCTTGCTCAGCAGCCTTATATCAAACAGATCCATGTGCCACCATTTTACTCGACAGCATTTAGTGTCAAGCATTCAACAGCTTTTACCTCCACTTCCAAAGGCCACTGTAGCCCAGGAAGGCTCATTTTGTTTCTTTCTGATGTGCTAATTCCCATCACTAGATCTTGTCAGTGATCCAGAAGGCTAAATTGCTGCTTTCCAGTTATCTCAATCTGTAAATTGAAGATAAGCCCAGAAGTGCCATCCCACAAAAAAGAACTCCCTTCATCTCCCTGACTGCAGTAGCTTGCTCAGCACGAGGCTGCAAGAAACAAATGTTTAATCAACAGATTGCATTAACTGGCAGGAAATTGCCTTGAGCAATGAGTTCTGGCAGGTATCTGGTCTGTGTAAGAGACTGTCATCTTCAGAGCAGACATGAAACTAATGTGAATCTGCTTTGTGCTGCTACAGCCAGAATTAGACACCAGCCTGTAGATTTCCAGTAGCTGGGGCTTGCACAGCCTACTTGTTTAAATCCCAAACAAGCATGCCTGTGTTTGCCTCCTGCTCCTTTATTCTTGGAAAGCATGCACTATGAATAGCTACTTTTTCTCTTTTCCAGTACCATAAAATTCCCCATGCTTTGAATCTTGGTGGCCACAACTTATCTATCCCTCCACTTCCCATTCAGCACCAGGCTTTTTGGGCACGGAATAATGGCATACAGCACACATCGTGTGCACATCTCTTCCTACCTTCAATCTCAGAGGCATGGGGGGATGCTTGCATTTTTAGAGGTATTTATTTGCTGTGCTGGAAATGTGGCTCCTCCAGCTGATTAGTGCCATCTTATGTTCTGAAGGCCTTTTCTTGCTGTAACAGGGGAGCCCTGAGGCTCCAGCATAGCAGGGCATTGCAGGGAGGAGGGCAGTGAGGAAAGAGGAAAGACAACAGGACATCTTGCAATACTCTCAGGGGTCGACTAAACCTCACAGCCTGTGAAAGTCCACTCCCAGCCCAGCTCACTTCCTCAGAGAGCATCAAATTTACCACCAAAGCATAAACAAATAGAAAAGAATCCTTCACATCTCGTAGTGCACCAGTCCAGCTCATTCCTCTCCTTCATATGTACAAGTTGGGTAAACAGGAGAGATCAGTGAGATGTTGTCACCCCCAGACCTTAGCTGTGGCCTTCATTCTGGGACAATCACTACCAGGTTTCCAGGGAAGCTCAGCTCTACAAATGCTGACAGACCCAACTCACTGCTTTCATAGGAGCACAGAACTTAGGTCCTTGATGGAGGAGAAAAGTATAGAAAAATACAGCATGATTAGGTATTTCTTTCCTATTACACAGCCTACCTCTGCAACAGCTGTAGATAAAACTGAATGCCTTAAAGCTTGGATGTGAAAATACCATCATGTAAAGGCCTCAGATGTTCACACAGCTGGCAGACCACTAGCACACATCATAAAGCATGGAGTTGGTCATTGGAAGGGTTATCAGCAGAAGGAATTGATGAACTCAGAGGAGAAGCAGATTTTGGAAAGCAGAGAGCAGAGCTGTGATAGCAACTGCAGCCACACGGACCGCTGGAACTCTCAGGTTGCCCCAGGCAGCCATCACACCTCCCCATAGCGACCGACCTCTGGCAACATCAGTCACTGCCCCAGATCCAGCTCGGCGTGCAGCACGCTGGCTGGAAGAGCCTGTGTCTTGGCAGGATCTGCTCCACAGAGTGCTCTGGGATACAGCTCCAATCCAAGCAGGGAAGCCAAACGAAGCACGAGTGGCTCATTGCCATAACATACAGATGGCTCGAGACTTTCTGATGACTGGCGTGGAGCAGCATTGGACCCACTCCCGGCTGTCAGTGATATCATTGTTTGAAACAAAACCCTGCTCTGCACACTGCCATGTACAGCTGAGGTTCTGGATCAGAGCATTTCCTTTCACAACACCAATACACAGCACCAGGGAGGCCAGGCACCTCACACACGAGGCAATGGCAGAGAGTCTGGGGAAGAACCCAACCACCTCAGCAGGGAGCACCCCAGTGCTCTCCAAAACAGTACATGGAAGAAAAAAAAAAAGAAGCCAAATGATTCAGGAAGCTCTTGTAAAAAACACCAATTCTTCTGACATCTTTTTTCCTTGTCTGTTTCCTCAAATCACCATAAATCTGTCCAGCTTGGCTGCCAGCATCTGGAGGTGGAGGGAATTGATTCTCTCAAGAAAGCTGAGACTTCAGATTTCATCTATGATTTGTGGTCCCACTCCATTGCCTTTCAGCAGGATCCAAGTAGGCTAAGAGAGGGAATTAAATTCCTCACTTCCCAGCCCTTCAAACATTCCCTCAAGTCAGGATTTATTGTGAGAACCTGAGAGTGACCCCATCACAAACACCTCCAAAACGTCACCCCTGACAATGCAAAGAGCCTGCTGTCTGTATCCATCACTAATGGGAAATCAGGGATTTCACCTCCCTGGTTTTCTTTAGCCAAAACCTGGCACTGTTAAATCACTGAACTCCAAAGTTTTCTCTTTGTGTCACTAAGTCTCATCCAGAAAAATCATAGAGCTCTTAAGCTCCCTCCCTCAGGAGCTATGCTGATATATCTGAGACCACGTTTATTGCGCAAACAGCAGCAGCTTGGAAGGAATAAGTAGATTCCCAGCCCTTGAAGTAGAACTAAACTACCTATTTGCAAGATCTTGGAGAACACCACAAGCTACTAAGTGCTTTCAATCTCTTTTTGTCATCTGCATCATCTGACATTCGCTGTGTAAATCACGTTACAGGACCTAAGCAAAATTTGCCACATAACCCCCAGTGGGAACTATAAAACTTGCCTGGAGAGGAAAAGGGAAATAAAATAAATAGAAAATTAGCTGCTAATGAATCAGAGAGAAAAGTTAAAGGATTCAATTTCCTCTTCCTCCATATACTGCATAGAAATCACTGAATGTCCCAGGAGAATCAGAAGGCTGAAAAGCAGCGATGGCTTCCCACGTCCCACCACTCTTTTTCTGATGACTCCAAGAGACAGCAGAGCAGGATAAACTCTATTTCCCTCTCTCACATAACCCTTAACCCCCCATGCAGGAAGCCTATTAGACACTGACAGTGTGTAGCCCATCAGTGGAATAATCTCAGATATCCTTCCTGCTTGGGAGTGGGCAGCAGCCTCCCCTCTTCCTCACTCGGGTGGGAAGGGAGGCCCTGGAAATGAGAACAAGCAGGAAACACAAGTGACATACAGAGCCATTACCAGACTGCATCAACCAGGGCTGGAGCAATCATCAGCTACCTGGACAGGGCCAGAAGGGCTTGGAAGTGATACTGCTCCTTATCAGATCCAGCAAATAACCATATGAACTGCTTCAGAACCCTGATCAGATGAGCTCTGGGCTTTCTGTGCTCTGTCCTCATGCAAACTCTGCACATCTCCACCAACCCCACGCAGGCTCTGCCCCCCACAACCACGAATGCTGTGGGAGAGCAGCAGCCAACACACAGCTGTGTTCCATATTTCTAAGGTATTTAGGTGAGAAAAAAATTCACACAAATTTCTGCTGCACAAATATCAGCTCACCCTTTGGCCAGGAAGAAAAGGTTCACACCAGGCAGCTTTACCACACACTCAAGACTCTCAGCATCCCCTCCACGCTTGACTCAAAGCTTCTTTTTATTAAAAAATGCCTTTAAGTCACTTCTCATCCAATGTTTGCAACTCAGATTCTTTCGCTCCCAATCCCCAGCCAACTTTAAAGCTGTTTTATAGGCATGTTTCCATATATTTGTTGTTTGTGCAGCTTTGAGCTTTCCAGTCCTGCAGCTGCAGGACGTGGCTTTGGATCACTTAAGAGAAGCGTGAGTCGTTCAGGGGATATACTTTTGTTGTTCCTCAGAAACATGACATGGTTTTGTGACCTCTACTTAGAACTGCAGTGTGGTTCCTCCTTTGTAATAAGTGCCCAAACAGGAAATAATGCAACATTATGTTAACTGCTAATGCAATGATTGTATTCTTAGATATATGAAGCCCAGACCCAGATGGTGTGGTGGTCTTTCAAAAGTCTGTTTCGAAGAAGTATGTGCAATAACTTCTGTTTCACCTCTGCAGATGAACACCATGTCCTTCTTATACTGAATATGAAATCACAATCTTAATGTAACCATTTCTTCCACATATTGGAAACAGCAGCCTGTTTCACTGAAAGATACTGCGTCCCTACAACAAACAAAAGAATTATCTGTATGGCTTTTTCTCTCACTTTTCCAAAGCAAGATCATTTTCATCACCTTCATCTCTCCCTAAGGACTGATTAACAAGTGAGCACACAACCTAACCCACCAGCTTTCCAGAGCCCCTCTACAACAGTCAGTGAAATGACCCAGGCCTCTGGAATCTTTTTAACTCACAAAGCCCCAGATAACTTCCTTGCAGTTGTTACACTCACTGTCAAGGGAACACGAACACAGAGCAGCCAGGTTTCAGACTGCTCCAAAGGGTTGGACCCCAGTAGAGAATGGCAGCTTCTCTTGCATTGCCTTGGTGCCTTACAGACCCTTTAGGGAAGAAACCCTATTCTGTCATCACTCCTCATCTCATTATGAGCTCTAGGTACTGGAAACAGCTCCACGCTGGACCCCACGCACTGCAGTGAGGAGAGGCATTCCTCCACTTCCCATATAAGTGCTCTATAGATGCTAATGATGACAGCATCCACGGGGCTCCCATGAACTTCGTGCTCTTCTGGCTGCCTCATCATTTCTCTTTCAGACTGAGAGTCTCTGAACTACTTCTGCACCTCTTCAAGTCTGGGAAGCAGCAGCTCTCAGAGCTTTTCTAATCATGCTCACAGACCTTCATTTTGGGATGGTGCCATCACATCTCCTGAACAAGGACTTGAGAACTGGAAAGTCTCCCATATGAAGTGCTGCTATCCATGAATCATTCGTATTCTCCACAGAATATAAGAGCTCCAAGCCACTTGCCCTGTTTCTGCAGTCCTTGTCAAGGGATTGATCCTGCAGTGGAAGCGTGTATGCACTTCAGTCTATGTATACACATCTCAATGAATGAAAATACATCTCAGGAAATAAACACAATGGAAGCCCTTTATTCTTATCATTGTGTTTACCAACACCAGCAACAAGTCTGCCTACACTGGAAATAGTCCAGCCCTGCTCCCACCAGGCACCTGGCTGTTTTGTCACCAGCATAGTGACATAATTCTGGAAGGAACCCCACTTCTGCCATGCCAGAAGGGAATTCACCTTTGCAGTTAGTGCCAAATGTTAAGACCAACAGCCTCTCACCAGGTGGAGACCCCTGCAAGGAGACTCACCACCTCCAGAGCCTCTCTACAACAGTCAGTGAAATGACCCAGGCCTATTTCAGCTCACTGCTGAAACTGTCACCTGCAACAGATATTTTCCCTGCTTTACACAGGACCAAGCTGGCAGTGCTTATGCTGCCTGCTCTTTAATCACTTCTATTTTCCCAGCTGAGAGATGCCAAAATACAGACAACTAATGGCTTGTTCTGTTTAGTTTTACACAGGTGTACAACTGAATGGGAAACATGTCCAGGTTTTGCAGCTCTGAAATTCCTAGTAGCTATTATACCAAAAGCTTCTATTACCAAAAGTACCCAGTAGGATACACATTCCTTGCATCAGCTATCAGTCTATGCTGCACACAGTGCCAAGAAAAATCTGGTTTTCCTCTAAGACACCCCAAATATAATTTAGGTTCACGTACTGCAATCAGAGATGATAAGATCCTCTGATATTTCACTCTTTCAGGAGGAAAGCTGAGCCCCTAAGCTTTGTGGCTGAGATGTCCATGCAATCCATTTAAAATACAGGAAGGGTTATTATTTGAAGATAAATATTCCCTCTACTAGTTCTGGTAGACATACACTGGGTTGTGTTTCTATAGATAACTCTTCAGATCAATTTAAAATTAAAACACTAACAGTACAAGTGGACTGCTTAACAAAGCAAGCTTATGGCAGCTAAATATCCAGCTGCTGTTCCACCACTGGAAACTAATCTAGAGACATGGGGCAAAGCCTCCAGACAAGGGTCCTTCAACTTAACTTCCCCTCCTGTAGTGTCAGCTGGATTCCATACACATCATGCCCTACACTTTCACATGGTTGTTGGATCATGCCCAAGAGGAGGCTGCATTTCAGTTAATGCAAAAGCGTATTTTCAGTGTACTTTAGCACGAAGGGCACTAATGGAATAAAAACTATCAGATCATTTGTCCTAGGAAAGAAAAAGCAGCATCTCTTCTTATCACAGTATTAGAGGCACAGTGAGTCATTTGGTAAGTAGTGCACTCTGCACCAGCAACCTTCTGGTTAATGTAAGAACTATGATACAAATGTAAGTTTCCAGACTGCAGAGCGGGTCACAGTCTGCTTTTTACTGACAGCTTTCTTGCAGTGAACGCTGCCTGATTAACACCAGTGAGGACTCAGACCTGGGATAACCTTGACATCCAAAAAAGTACTTCCTCATCCTGCCTTTATAAAAATCCTGTTAAGTCAGTGGAGGTTTTCCTGTTGACTTCACTGTAATCCTTATTCATTGCTTTAGTGAACACAAGTCAGACTGCAGAGCAAAGCACACTTACCCATTTTTCTCTAAGTCCAAGATGAGCTCCTGGCCTTCTGCCTGTATCCTAACTTCAGCTCGGAGTGGATGCTGCATGCAAGAGACAGCGCCTGTTACTCATGAATCATCACCACTATGAACACATCCAGAAAAACAAATTGTTCCTCTTAGATATTGCAGCTGACCTTAAAGCACTCCTTACCTTCTTCCACAGGGGAAGGCTGTAACCTCCATTGCTGGAGAGGAGAAGCAATGGCTCTAGATGCACTGCTGCATCCCCACAGCACAGCCACACTAACACAGAACTGCAGCATGGCTGTGCTGCTAGGGTGCTGCATCTGAGCCAGTGCCCCCAGTCTTCCATGGGGAGGGATGGGCTCAGTGAGTCCTAGTGCTGGAGTGCTTGTTGTGCACTGAGCCCATTCCTGGGCACACCAAGGTCAGGACTGCATCATGGGACATCGCAGTTTGCCCCTGAGGTTTACATATCGAACAGATGAGCAAGTTAACCAAAGCTTCCTTTGTCGTCCCAGCTGAAAAAGGCTTTTTTAGAAGCCTATTTCAAGACAAGAGGAATCATGCCTCTTTCAGAGATTTACACAAAATTCCTTTCACTCTAGGAACGCCAGTAAGATGCAGGCAACAGGATCCTGTAGATGTCTTCAGACTCCTAGTGGTCTGGGGGACATTATTTCACAGCTGCTCTTGTATGAGTCCCAGGCTGCAGAAACCATGGCAGCAGCTTTCCTGGGAGTTCAAGCACAGCAGCCACAGCCCCAGTCTGCAATCTACAAATAGCCCAAAGCACAGCCCTGAGCTAGGATGTAGGACAGCTGGATGAGTTAACACCATTACTAGAGCTGATAGAAAGGAGCAACGCAGACAGCAAAAGCAGTGTTAAAAATATTAATTAAATAACTCAAGGATAGAATATGTTTGCCAGAAGCCCAATGTTGAGGCCTCTGGATTTCTTTATGGTTTACCTCCCTGTCAAAGCAGGGCTAGCTGAAGTCAGGTTTCTGAATGAGCTTTTCCTCTCAAAGGAAATGCATGAATAAGCCATCTGATAAGAAGAGACTTCTCAATTCACCTAAACTGTGTGCCAAAAAAAAACCAAGCTATGAAAACCAGTGAGAGACAGTCAACATATGTACTTCCTTATTGAGTGTCAGAGGGGATTCTGTAGAACAGAACAACTGAAAGCAGTATAAAGCAAGGCTGAGTAGGATGCTCTGTTAAAAGGCGGTCAGCCCTGAGGTATGTTTGGGCATCACTCTGTCAGCTCCAGCTTACAAGCTTCTCTTTTCATCAGCTCCCCGCTCATACTCTGGGTTTTGTTCATCTGTCCTTCAGTTTCCAGGGCATTCCATCAGGTGATATAAAATGAGTAAATACCTTAATGTATACAACAGAGGACAATGCCAAGGGGCTGAGTTTTAGTTCACTAAATTACACGCTCAGTCCACCACAGGGTGGATCTGCTGTTTTGCTGACTTGTAAGCAGTTGCAGAAGATGTTGCCTCGCCCATCACTAGGGGATTTGAGTGTCTCTGTGACTGTAACATCTCTTCATCATTATTACTAATAATTCTTTCCTTCACTCAGCTTCAGAGTCCATTGATTGCCATGTAACAGAACTATCCCAGCTGTACATAAGATTTGCTAACACAGGTTTGGGAGCCAACAGGAATCTGCTCAAAACAAATCAAGTAAGACCCCAGAGACACAGCAACTTTATGTAAAGGCAAATGCTGTCCAGATGTATTTGTATCACTATCAATAATAGAGAGAAACAAAACTTCCAGCCTATGTTGCAAGAACATTTTTTAGAGAATTAAGAGCATGAGAAAGTCATTGCAGGTTTTTTCCTTATACAGCACAATGGAGTTATAGAAATTCCTATCGTATGGAAAGGACATTAAGCCCAGAATAACAGCAGTTAGAGGAAGCTGCCATAATTTTCTTTACAAAAATGGTGTAGCTCTCCTTTTTCTGGTTCACAGTTTTAGCAACTTCATCTGGATTTTCCCTCTTTCATTATTTGATACCTTCATGATATCAGCAGCAGAGATGCTAGGAAACTGCGGTTGGTTTGTGGTCAACATTCAAGTCTGACATCCCAGCAGTTCTCAGAACGGCTGCAGATAGACCACTGAGAGCATAAGAGAAGTGGAGAAAGGTCTATACTCACACAGGGCACAAGACACAGGTGGTCTGAAAGAGCTGTGGATGCCCCATACCTGGGAGTACTCAGACTGCATGGGGCTTTGAGCAGCCAGGTCTGCTGGGTTGGAGTAGGTAAGCTTGGAAGATCCCTTCTAACCCAAAGCATTCTGTCACTACTATCTGCACCTGAGCTCTTGAGTGATTTGTTTGGTTTTCTTTTGGAGTTGTTGTTGTGGTTTTTTTGTGTGTGTTTATTTGTGTGGGGTTTATTTATATATTTCTAAGGGAAACACCCTCACAGCTGTGATCCATCTCAGTACAGTGAAAGCAAAGCTTTAAAGTAGGTCAGAGAGACGCGATTGGAAGCCTCAGTGCAGGGCAGTGAGGACGCACGTGTAAAGGAGCAGCCAACCGAGAGCAGATAGCCAGCTCGCCCTGCGTTCCCCTGCCTTCGGGAGGGATACAGCGGCTCCCCGACTGCAGCCGGCCTCTCAGCCTCACCGCAGAGCTCAGCTTAGAACACACAGCCGCACCGCGAGGGCTCACAGGAACCGCGGCCTCATCTCTCCACCTGGCAGCGCTCCGCAGTAGCTCGGCATAGAACGGGGCGCCCAGCCCAGCAGCACCGCACCCGACCCACCTGCTCTCCGCCGGGGGTCCGCAGCGCGTCCCAGCTCAGCACCAGCACGGCGGGCTGCGGCTCTGTGCCACCAGCCTCTGCGCCTGGAGAAAGGGAACAGGAGGCGAACGGCTCAGCGCCAAGATAGAGAACGAGAAGCTGGGAGGAGGGGAGCAGGAGGAGATGGATACCCTGCCATCCCAAGCCCCTTGCCATGCCAAGCCCATCCTCCCCGCGGCTCATGCAGCAGAACGCACTCATGCCCCCCGCCCCGCCGGTGCCCATCCCGATATCCCCGCACTCACTGCGCGGCGGCTGCAGCAGCAGCGTGAGGGCGATGCCGCAGAGCAGCCCCCAGCCCCGCATGGCTCCAGGCTAGACTCGGCTCGCCACCGCACCCCTCATATATAGAAGCTCCCGGCCCGGCTTTCTCCTCCCACCCGCAACACGCCCTACAGCTCCTGCCTGTTTCTTCCTCTCTCCACTCTAGCCTCGAGTGCTCGGTGGGAGCTTGGGCTGCTTTCATGCAAAGACTCTCCTGCCCCTTCCTCTTTCCCTCCTTTGTCAGCACAGAAAGCCGTCGCAAAGGCAGCAAGAAGGGAAGACGTGCTGGAAGGAAGAAGGCACATTGCCTTCAAGCAGCTTCTAAAGGAGCTGTGCTATGATATTATTTCTTTATTACATAACCCAACCAAACTCTTCATGGCTGAACCCACGCTGCCAAAGGCATCCTAAATCCCTCATCTCTCTGGAAATTCACTGTCAGTGGGCAGCTGAGGGGATAGGCTGTGATTTATGATGGTTTTGTTTCTGCAAAACCAGATTCACTGCTCCTCTCTCTTTAAGGCAGACAGAGGGGCTGGAAAGAGCGCACACAGTTCATGGTCCCTGTTCAATCTATGAAGCTCCCTTCTGCACCCTTCAGGGCTGACCCACGGGCTGACTCCCTGCACCATCCCTTTGCCAGCTCTCTGCCATGAGGATGAGCCCATTGCTGGGCAGCACTGACCCAGGCTCAGTGACACTGGCACAGGGATATTGGTGAGAAAAGTGCTGGCAGCCTGGCAGAGCACGAGCTGGTTAACAGCACAGCCACTGCCATCTCAAGGTGCAGTTACACCAATAAGGCTGTGAGGGAGGATGATTGCATTTTTTGTGGGCTTGGCTCTGAACAGCAAGAAAAGGCATTGCCTGTTGGTCATTCACGTCAGCCATTGGTCTGCGTTATCCACAACGCCCTTTCCATTCATCTCTGTACTTAATGTGTCTGTGTCAGTGAACCACCAGGAAGGAAAACCAGCGTAACGAACAGGGAGAACCTGCACCTGGCTATATTGCAGAGTAAACTGGTAAAAAAGGCCAATAGGAAATGAATAATGCATTTAAAATTAAAAATAATAGTAATGTTTTTGCCTCTGGTCCAGTGGTTTATATATACTACTGAAACGATTGGACTTTCTTTAACTGAAGATCTTTGCTGACTCCTATCACTGTGCCCACAGGAAATGCCATGCCATAAATGGCATTATACTTCACCCACAAACGGGTCACAAATGTCCTTTGCACAAATAATTCATAGTTTCTCAGGGTGGAAATCCAGGGACCAAATCAGCTCATTGAATCCCCTCGAGTACCCTGAAGGGAAACCCAGAGCTTTCTGTGAACTCTCCCATTAATCTGTAGCTGCCTATAATAGAGAAGAAAACAATGGCACTATTGCCAATGCTTTTATTACAAAGAAGTAAAAATGTAACCCAAATTTAGACAGCTGTTCTGCTTTCATCCCTGCACGACATTTCTGTCTACCCAAAGAAAAATAATATTTGATGAGGAATACCTAGACTTGCACTGAAGGATTGTCACAGATCTTCCCAGTATGACAATTTTTCACAGGGCTGCTCCACCTATTTCTCAAAAAGATCAGCTCAAAAAAGCGTAAAATGAAATAAAAGGAATGTATTTTAAAATTGCTGCAATAGTTGGGCCAATAACTGCTGCTTAGCTGCTTGTGGTTTTGGTTAAAATTCAAGTGCCACAAAAATAAAGTATATGCAGCATTTGCATTTGCTGTATAGTGATATTTTTATCTTTGGATTTAGTAATATGAGAATTGATATCTTAATTTATAATCAGCAGTAAGTCCCTCTATAAAAATATAACCACATACTGTGCTATCATTATAAATAGTTTAATCTATATTTATATGATATATCGCTTACACTGCCCAGGCATTGTTGCATGGAAAGCTGCAGGGTATCCCAGCCCTATTAGCTGTGCTCAGACGCTGTAATGCTACCTTCCTCTGGCACAGCATGACTCAGATCCTGCCCTGGACCCACTTCTTCGAAAAGTTCTTAATGGGATGTTTGCTTGATTCACAGAGCAAGATCAAGCTTTCTGTTATCTGGAAATTACACAGACTCATTTCCCCCACAGTCCCAATTGCCTGGTTAGAAGTATCAGCTGGGAATGTAGTAGTCTGTTCTCTGGTGCCTTATCTGTCTGTGACATCTCCTGTGACCAAGGCAAGGATATACCTATTAGCAGCAGCTCCTATGCAGCACACAGGGTGAGGGGTGCAGTCATTCTGTAGGTTTGGAAATTAGGTGTTTCCATTTCCCCCAGTCAGAGCTGCTGAGCACGCTTTTACAGCGGGGTTTCTGCACTAGCTCTGCACTCTGCAAGGTGGTTTAACTCTTCAAGTTGGCTGCAGGGCAAAAGGTGATGGTTCTCCCATTCCATTTGTTGTAATTTAGAAATATACTAAGAGTTAAGCTCATAAAAAGATAGATTCAGAGATGAGAGAAGCCTGTTAGGAAAACAGACTTATACAGGGAATGATCTGGATGTGTATCAAACTGAGAGCTCTGTAGAATTTCATTTGAACTCTCTGTTCAGAAATAAGGAAGGCTGATGATGAACCACCACTGAAAGCCTCTTGAAAATTGGAGAAAGTGTTACCGAAAAATCTTAGTAAGTGAATGTGGATACCATTTTGTCCTGTGTAACTTCAGCATTTCTGATGCACCAGTAGTAAACATCTTGGCTAACTTGAGTGGCATGTGAAATCTTCCTTTTTTCAGAACATTTTTCCTCTTTCAGATCACTTGAAATGATCAAAGGAGGAAGACCGTGAATCAGTGAAGGGAACTGGTGATGTAACTTCATTATTTCAGGTCTTAAGAGTTGAGAACAGCTTTGGCTGAGCAAGGATCTTCTGATTAGCTTTGTTTTTCCACTATCTGAGCAGGATAGCAGGAATACTTGGGAGAGCCTTAGAGCAGCTGCCCTGCCAAAGAGGGAGAAGCACTGTAAGATGATCAGGTACCACACAAGGGCTTGTTCCAATGTGCTGTTACTGAAATACTATCAAAGTGCTCCTTTCTTTTTTTTTTTTTTTTAAGGGTGGGCCACTGCTGCTAATTTTGCTTAATTCCTACAAAGAAGTGAATAGATCAGTACGTGGCTGTATATGCTGACATGTTGCATCCTTTTGACTATATTTGTATATTTAAAGCACTGCAGTTTTCTCCACACTGACTACAAACTTCTCCAATAGTATTTGTACCAAAGTAGCTAATACTCATAAGAAGTGGAACAGGTTTAATGACATAAGGGCTTCTAATGACCCCAGCCCATAAAAATGTCCAATAACTCTGGAGAAGAAAGTAATCTCTGCAAAAGTGTAGCCACAGGCAGTAACCACAATGAGAAGCACACTACTAAAGTTGTTAGGTTATTCCAGCAGCAAGAGGAAAACAAATTTCAGAATCATAGACTAGTTTGGGTTGGAAGGGACCTTTAACACCATCTATTTCCAATCCCCTGCTAAAGACAGGGATACCTCCCACTAGACCAGGTTGCTCACAGCCCCAAATATCTTTAGAAAATCTTCATCTGATATTTTTCAAACTGTGAAGCACGCAAGGTGATTTTTAGTTTGGATTAAGGTAAATAGCTCTCTCTGCTCTCTCTGTCTCTCTGCAGACACAGATCCTGTATGTCTGATACAGCTCTAACAGGAAGGGTAGGAAAAATCAGCCTTACATTCTGTTTCCAGTTAAGAAATTCAGGATATATTAAGCTTCAGTCTTCTCTTCTTATGGTCTTTGTGGTATTAAACAGAGGAGATTTCCATTGAGGTTATGATACTGTGTTTTCCTAAATGAACAACGAGGTCTCATTAGCAGGTGGACCCCGCACAGCAGATGCTGAATCCCTCACCTCACTGAAGCTCACACACAGTTTTGGCTTCATAGTAGAACCCAGGATACAACCGACACTGAAATCAGTTCGATGTTCATGTTAAAATGAAAAACTAGGGGAACATTACTCAGGTGAGTTTATTCAAATGTAACAACAGAAAGATAACAGAATTCCTGGACAGAAATAACCTCCTTTTCGCAATACAGAAACATAAACGTTTGTAACATTATTTACATATTTGGGCCAAAACTTTTTGAATTGCCTCTCTCCGAGTTCAGCACAGACACCCTCTCTATAAAAGCCTTTGATATTCCTCAGGAAATTTGGAATTCTCTGGAGAATTCTTTGGAGTAATAACTACACTCAGAGATCAAATCACAGTCCACTAATGTAAGTCACAGGACAAGATCCCATCCATCTTCCTCTCTCTAGGTTCTACCACACATCAACCTACCTTCTGGGCAATCCGTTTTCATTAATGGAACTGGTAACAGATTAAGATATTACTCAAACTGATCTATATTATCAGTGTATTATATAACATTTGTACTACAAACACAGAGTACAGTAAAAATTAACCAAATTAAACTTAAAACTGTCTCATGAAAGTAACAATAAAAAGCACTGCAGAATCATTCTTGGCTTCACTTTCCGGGCTTCAGAGTATTTTACTGCAGCCAGAATTATTGCTAAAATTCCTAAAGTAATACCTAAAAAAATATGGATAATACCATTAGAACATCTGTAAACAAGAAAAGGCAGTATTCTAATTCAGAGGAGCAATAAAAGGATGTGCCTAAATATATCTCTCCTCAGGAAAATACATTGTCAAATGTTTAAGTTGAGTTGAGTGTAAGTGCTTTCCTAAGCCAGAGTCCAAGCAATGCCCTGATGAACCAGGTGAAACTTCAGAAAGCTTTTAGACATTCCCAAACCTGTGCGTGACCTCTCAAAATATAAACAGTTCATCAGAGTCCTCAAACTGACATGCACAGGTTGCTCAGGCTACACGGGTTTCCCATTGAACACATTCTCTGAAGACAGTAGCGACGAAAATGTTTATTTCCTCTTCTATAACAATTTCTTGGATTATCAATTGGTTTAAAGATTACAGCTCTTGCAACACCTTTTTTTCTTCTTCGTCCTCACTGTCAGTCACATTGACTAGCTGGATGCTGGAAGGAGAAAGTGGGGTGGCTGGCAAATCATTCTCAAGTGCTCCAGTGTCTAGCTGTGATATGGGGCTTATACAACCCTCCTCACTGTGGCTGCTGTGAGAGGTCACTTCTTCGAGGTGTGTGCAGACACGTGAGTCTTCACGTATGCTTCCCCCTGGGTGTCCCCTGAAAGAGTAATCTCTGTCCAGAGGTGAAAACTTCATCTCCTGCTTTTGGTAGCCATCTCCATAGAAGCCAAGGCATTCAGGCACTGAGCTGGAGAAATTCCCACAGCCAAAAGGGGGACGGCTGAATGGGCACGTGCTGCAATGAAAGAGATTGAAAGTCGTCCTTCAGATAGCCTAGACTTCCATCCAACTAAGAGAATCAGAATGTTAGTCTAAGTTAGTTTAGATGAAACCATCAAAGTACACATACTTTAGAACCATATCTAATCTTAACACTGGTTTCGTAAGAAGAGTCATACACAGACTCTGTATTAGCAAGGATTGCATATGCATCCCTTCATAGTAAACACAGACATGACATTACTTTTAAAACAACCAAAACCCCATTGTTTTAAAGTATTAATTAATGTCATGGATAAAACAGAATAAGTAAGCCTGCAGTATATTAATGTACGTACTGAGAACAATATAAAAAAATGTAAGAAATACTCACAGGGTATTACATGTGTTAGTTTGTAAATACTTTGATTAGATGATCTTCTCTGATTTACTACCCAGAGGCTGCAAAGGATAAACTAGTAATTACTAGTGATGTAATAATTCTGAAGACATTTCCCACAGGACCAGATTTCAGAAATACTGGTAGTTATGACAGCTACAATCATATAAGTAGCTGGGAGACATCTCACACACCTACTTAATTGCATCTGATCATTTTGGAAATATATTTACCTAATACTTTTCCGTAGAGATCAGATGTAGTGAATCTAACTGCACTTAGGAGCACAAAGTAGAGAGAAGATACTTCTATTCACTGTGGGCTTGGGAGTGTCAATTACTAAAATCATACCACGGAGCCTTCAATAACTATGCATATATTACAAGCAGCCTCAGGAAAGCAGGTCCCAGCACACAGAAGCCATGGGAAGAGAAGAACACCCTTCCTTTCTGGCACTGTGTTCTTGTCTCAAGAATTGAATGCTCCATCTGCTTTCTGAAAGTTAAAGCCTTTTAGCACTTAATCTAAATGATATTGAAGTGAAGGGTTGCATTACCTTGAGGGGAAATAGTGAGGTCCAGGAACAAAGTAGGGGTGATAAAATGAAAACTGAGGAGGTACTCCATACAGACTGGCCGCCTGTCCAATGGGAGGACTCTCACAGAGATGCGAATGAGGAAGAGGTGTAACTTGGGGAAGAAGTACACCTCTAGGACAAGGAGAAATCCCTGAGTACTCCTTTGGGAACTCGCTATTAGGAACAGAAAATCTGTCATTAGTGTTTGTTGAGGTACTTGAACATCTACTGGAGAGATCAACAACAATTGGTGTTGATCTCTTCAGAAAGCAATAGGATCCAGATGATACATCACGAGCTTCTCTCTGAGCAGGCTCAGTAAAGTGCTGTGATGCAATTATAGGTCGCAGAGGCAAGGTTGGAGCTGGAACTGCTACTGGAGTGGTGCTTGAAATAGCAGGTCGGAAAAGATTAATTGGACTTGGACGTTGAATAGAAGAAGCTGGCAGCTGGGTGGCAGAAGGAGCTTCACCTTTAGAAAAGAGAGCAATTATTTATCAGACACAAGTAAAGGAAGAGATTTCATAAACAGTGACATAGCAAACCACATCTGGAGCCAGAACCATTTCCTCCAAAACATTTTATAATCTTATATAAATCGCTTCCCTGCAACTTGCTGTCACATGCCAACTGGGCTATGTGTGTCTGGCATGGTTTTGGAGTCCATATGTCTAATCTTCCTTCAACAAAACAAAACAAAAAACAAGAGTGAATGAAAAATGAACTACCATTTAGTGCCTGAAGATCAGAAGGCATCCCAGGTCTACTAGCTGAGATGGCATGAGCCAAATTCTTAATAAATCTGCATGGAGCCAAAGCAGAAGTGAAGAGCAGAACTAATAGTTACAGAACAGCTCTCTGATATGTTTTCTTATTTGTTTCACCTACAAACACGTCCACTGGCTAGTTTCACTTTAAAACATTTTGCAGATGTACACTTTCAAATTATACTTCATGTTAAAGGCTGCCTTTACACAGTAAGATTTCAAAACACGCTGCATTAGTGTTCCCAAAAATCACTAGCTACTCTAAGCATCTAAATGCTGAGTCAATGAGACTTAAATCCTTCTAGATTTTACCATTTGTGTTTGAGAGTGATTTCAAGCTCAATAGGATAGTAATCCCTGGAATGAAACATAGTAGTATCTGAGGACACTGTAACATTATAAGATTCACCAGGGAAAGAAATGAAACACTTAATTCTGTCGAATTTAAGGAACAATTTGAGAAATGATCACATTTCTATTTCAAAAACTTTACCAGAACAAAGTACAGTGCTCTCTTTTATGTCTCCAAATATTACCATACAGCATTAACAGGCATTTCATTTTCTTGTCTCACTAGAGTCCAGTGCCTGAATCTAAGCTGTTTGTCATGATCCACTGTCCGTGCTCTGATGAAAGAGCCAGAGCTCTTTCACCACAAAACATGAGAAACTGCAGGTTAGATGTTTATATTTGCATGTGGGTTCTCATTTTAAACTCCATTTCACTGTTGAAATATTTAATAAAAAAGGAAGATCTTTTCAGGTTAGGTGCAACATTTAATGCATTTCTTCAGACTACGGGTGTGTGCAAGTTGGTAACAGCTATGCATAGAACATTCCAGAGGTGCACAAAACACCCAAGTAACTGATGGAAAACACACAAGATAAAAATTCCTTACCAAAACTCTTCTAACTTCATTTCTAAACATGTTGCAGACAATTTTGCCTCCTTGTGTGCATCATAAGTTGCTGAGCCCTAGAATAGTGGTGCTCCGCTAGCAAAGAACACTAACATTGGAGTGGAGGTAATAAGCTAATAAAACTTTCCAGGCTTAATAGAGCAGGTTTGAATGCTAGTGCAGTTAGATCTGGGGTGGAAAGATATGGGTGAGGGAGACAGAACAGGGAAATGAAGTGATTGTAGCTCTTCAAGAGGCAAGTGTTGAATAACAGACAGCCAGAGGGATGCACGAGGTACTAAGAACTACAAAGACTATAGCAGCATCTGTGGATGATGAAGAGGGGGACAGAATTAAAGAGCAGCTAAGTGTATGGAAGCAGTAGATATAGACTAGGAGGCAAAAGTGCAGTGCTGAGGAGAATTGAAAGAAATAGCAATGTCCATGCAGACTGAGAAGTCATTTTTTAAATATACCTACACTACTAGATACTTCTGCTATAATAGGTAAATTCCTGATTCTTAAAATCATTCACTATTGCAACTCACAGACTGGATGTCCAATATTTTTCTGAATACTGTGCATGGCAGCAGGGAATGCAGGCGATGGAAAGGGATAAACAGCAACTGGATTTGTAGTGATGATATTCTGGGTAGTGCTGGAAAATACAGCAGAGACAGCCAGTGGATAACGCTTCCTCTTGCCTGGTCGTGGCTGATAAACCCAACCTGCCAGAGATGAAAAAATGCAGATATACCATTTATAGGATGGTGTCTCTGTTTCTTTTTCTTTTCTCTCCCTCCCTCTCTCTCTCTCTCTCTTTTAACCTTATACCTCAAGAAAAAAATAAGAAAAAAAGTCAGAGTTCTCAAAATGCTTCAATAGCAAAACTGCCTTTCTGTCAGTGAGTGAGTAAATGGGGTGGTTTATCAAAGGTGGAAAGAAAATGGACACATTTGGGCAGTGTGTTTGTGTCACTGAACTGTAACTGTTAGTGAGACAAAGAAATACAGGAGGGTAGGGAGTGACATGGCACAGCTACGGAAAGCATGCTAAGGAGAACATGACACTGTCAGCTTTCCAGTCCTGAAGGAAATCATGACTGTATTCAAAATGTGGGTCTTTTCTGATTTTTTCTTTAACCCCACAGATTTCACATAATGCAAGAGACAATGGAAAATATGATCCAATAGGAATCCCATATAGATTTTGGCAATAAAAAATATGTTTGCCTCTGACATATAACATTAACTAAACACTAGCAGACTTTAAATAAACTGTGAATTTACACTGAGCAGCCCAGGGGAGAGAGAGAGAGAGCACTGCACTTCATCTTTTGCTTATTTATGACATATTAATCAGGCATGGTCTAGCCATAACTGTGAGTTAGCAGGATTATGGCATCACAAAGGATTGTGACACCTGATATCTTAACAGCTTTCAAAAAGAGTGTTGCAAATTCTTATGTTTTGTTACTATCCTATTAACTAAACTGCAGTGTTGTGGATAAACAAATTTGTTGAGGGTTTTGGAGCAATGTTCACAATAACCTCTGCAAGTAGCCAGAAGAGCTGTGATGGTCTGAGAATGTAGGAACCATTAGAGGCTCTAAAGGATGCACATAATTTTTGGATGCTAAAAAATGAATATGTTTTCACAAGCACTAGAAAGCTGATAGAAGGACTGAGTGCTTGAAATTTGTCATGTTTTCTAACTCTTCTCTTTGCTCTAATGAAAGAAATCCTATTTGTGTTTTTATTTTTTTTTTTCTTCTGTGAATCCTGCACTACTAAAACATTGAGGTAAATCAATACATGTTTACCAGGAAATTCCTCTCTGTGCCTTTGTTTTATTTTCCGAGCTTCATCGTAATAGGGCTGTTTCTGCTCCTCAGTCAGTTTGCTCCACTCCAACCCCAGCTGAACACTGATTTCAGCATTATTGGCATTGGGGTTGGCTTTAGCTAGGGCAGGTCGGTGAATCCTAGCCCACACCATAAATGCATTCATTGGACGCTTTACATGGCCAGTTTTGTCCTTGCTGAATGGAGTATCTGGCATACCTATGCAACAAAATGAGGAAAGATCATCTTCCAGGCAATACACGCAGTACAGATTACATCAAAAGGCTTTTCAGTGACAGTCAAAAGAATCACTAGAGCTTCAGAATACACAAAATTCATTGCACATGCGGAGAGCAATTCTTAGAAAAATAATTAAGGCTCTACTAACCTCTACCGAACCACTGTATAAGGAATCATGTGCATGGCTTTTGTTGTTTATTCTCTTTTTAAAAATATGTAACACATGTGACTGCTAAGACAGTTTGGATTTCACTTGGCTAGACCATTTCCTGTAACTTGTTTATGAATTGAACTCAGTATGGCATAGACCATATCACTGCAAATTTGTCATCTCCCCCAGAACTGTGTATCCAAAAGCCCTAACGATGCACAGGCAAGGCCTAACACTGGTATGGCACTTCAGACCCACTACTGTGCAGTCTCTGGCTTCTCTGCTGAGGCTGTTGCTGTGCTGGGTTTCTAGGCGGGCTTTTTCCCCTTAGATATGGACAGTCATTTGCTGGAGGAATCTGTTTTACCAACTGGCTGTTACATGACACCTAGCTTTACATCTTTGTAAACACAGACTGTGTTTGGATTGAACTGGTGACATAATGAACAGCCAGAACCCTCACAGCTGATCCCTCAGCAAAAGGCTTAGAAACAAACTGTTCCATACTATCAATAAAGGGAGAAGGTCTTCTTATCTTTAGAACTTGGCTTTAAGTCGTGAATTTTAGAAGCCTAAAAAACCATAAATTTTAAAAGCTTTTTTTTTCTTTCCAGAACAATTAAGCATCTAATCCAGGTACTACAAAATGTTCATCGCTTAACATGCCCAAGTTGTCCTGGAGAGGTGTATGAACGCTCCATTTAAAAACCAAGCAGATACCTAAACTGCAATTTGCAATCAAAATTCAGCGTGGTTCTAAACATTTATAAAGAGGTTCAGTAGAGGTGGGGAGCAAGCATTATATTGATTCCGATAAAGAACTCAGTGCTCCTGCAGCTCACACGTTACCCTGAATTAGATGGTTTTACAAACTACAATGTATCCAGAGGGATAGCTCTCCAGTGCTGCCTTTCCACTCCTGATAACCTGTCAGCTGTGTGTCCCTTACCAAAACCCTGCCAACTCGGTTTCTTAACATAATACCTGAATCGGAGGGCAGTACTGTGAGGGGAACGTTTTTAGTTTCAATTTTTACGGAAGGCTCCAGCAGGGTCTGCATTTTAAGAGGCACTTGGCTCACGGGCCCCTTTGACACCTGGATCAGCTTTGGCAGCAGGGGGCCTTGGACCTGTATACGGGCGCCAGGCGGCAAAGGGCGAAGCACCAGTGGGATCTTCAGGTCTTCAGGGAGGACCCCCGGCCCCTCGCTGGGCTGCGCCACGCCGCCATCGCCGCTGACGTGTGCGGGCCCACGCGAGGCCCTGCCTGCGGCGCTGTCCTCGTCTCCATCCGCCCTCGCCCCCGGACGGGGCTCCTTCACGCCTCCTCTGGTCTCCACCACCACCACGTCTTCCTGCTCTTCTCCGCCGCGCTTTTCTCGATCCTCTTTCGCCTTCTCTTTCCCCCCCCACGGAGCTGGGGAGCACCTGAGCTCCCCTCCCGCTTCCTTGCCGCCCTCAGGACAGGCTGGGAAGCCTCCATCCTGCCGCTGCGGCTCCTTGGCTTTAACGCGCGTCGCCTGGAGCGGCGCCTGGGCCTCCTCGCCGCCTGAGGGACCCTGAGAGCAGAGATCGTGGTCAGAATCCGGGCCGTGGCCGCCGCCCCCGCCCCGCTCCATGACGCCGCTGCCGGTTGCCGCCTGCGGTTGGTCCCCAACGCTCGCAGCGCCCTCGCGCCGCCGTCACCAACGAGAGCGCAACGCTCCCTTCGGCCCCTCCCACCAACGCACAATGCGGTCGCCATGGAGACCCGCATCCAGGATCCATAGAGAAGTCCTCCAAGGCGCCTAGAAGGGCTCGCTGCTGTGCCGTCTCTGGGGGGGGGGCGCCCTGCACTTCCGCCTCTCCGCTGGCCATGCTGTGCTGCCTGCGGGCGGCAGTGGCGGCCATCTCGGCGGGTTGCGGGGCGGGCTGTGTGCGCGGTCGCTTCTCCATGGCGAAAAGCAAGTTCGAGTATGTGCGGGACTTTGAGACGGACGACACTTGTCTGCCCAACTGCTGGATAGTGGTCCGGCTGGACGGCCGCAATTTCCACAGGTGAAGGCCGGGCGGGCAGCCAATGGGCGGGCAGCTTGTTGCGGGGTGGTTGCTATAGCAACGCGACCGTGGCCTGGACCTCGTATGGGGGGGGTGTCTGGCTGTAAGAGCTACGTCCTGCTTAACAAGTGTGGCTGTGACGGGGACACGGTGTACCTGTGGGGAGGGAGGGATTGCAGCTGGTGTGGAGGGACCTTGTTTGTGTTTGGGGTCAGCATCCACCTTTCTTCGGGATAAATCCTGTTGCTGGGGCTTTGATCTCTGGTTTGCTCGAGTCTGATTTCAGTAAAGCTGCCAAGTTTTGATGTATTTGTTGGTAGTATTGTTTCGGTGGGACTGAGGTGCCCTAGGAGAAAATGGCCTTACAGGAAATGGTATTTGTCATCATCTGAATCCAAGTGAAATAAGAATGATGGGTTAGGGTGAGAGCCTGATGAGAAAAAGTTTTCTGCAGTGTATGCAGGTTACTCTGAAAATAATGCTTCCGACTTATTTCTTTGAAAACTACAACAGCTACAAAGAGCACAGTAGCACTGTTTGATAGAGAGAATTCTCAGCTACAAAACACTATTCTTCAGTGCAGTCACCACCATGAACTATGCATTTTTGCCAGCAATGAATAAGAGCCTGCATGCCACTCTTTTATGAATTGGCACTAGCAGAACTGACCCACTGTCACGTTGCTAAAACTCAGTAGTCGTTGCCTAACAGTGCTGACATCCTTTGTTTGGCCTCCATAAACATTCAGCCAGTGATGAATGTCAGTGGGTGCCTTTTTTTCCACCTAGAGGAATACTGTTGAATACCTTTGCTTCATGTGCCTTTCTATGTCAGACTGCCCCTCTGCTGCCATCTGTCACATGGCAACAAAATGTAACAGAATATTGGTGGGATGGTTCAACCACTACTGCCATTCCACCAACATCTGCCTCTGACATCGTGGACCAACAGGAGGCATTACTTTTGGATCAGCTCTTATGTAAAACCAATTTTTTGTTACTGTTCTTCACACCTGTAAGGAATTGTAAATCAATATTTGTAAGAACTAAATACATTGAAAATGAATCAGTTCACATTTCCGAGCGACCTTATAGAGGATTCTTATTCTACTGTTTTTTCCTTGAAGGTTTGCTGAGCAACATGAGTTCAAAAAGCCAAATGATGACCGTGCTCTTCATCTGATGACCAAGTGTGCCCAGACAGTGATGCAGGAGTTGGAGGACATTGCTATTGCTTATGGACAGAGCGATGAATACAGTTTTGTTTTCAAAAGGAAGAGTAAATGGTTTAAAAGAAGAGCAAGGTAACACCTGCTTTGGTATGAAAGTGAGCTTGTCTCTAAGCCTGTGCCACACCTTTAGGTTTGCCTTCTGTACACAGAGGCTACAGGCTGGGTTGTATTTGGAAACACACACCACAACTAGTTCTGGTTCTTAATGTGAACTCTGCAAGCAATGTTTCTGTAGCGTACAGTGATGTGAAGCTTTAGGTAGTTTTGGTAAAACAGGGCTTCTTTTAGCAAAGTGTTTTGCTTTCCAAACTCATGTACTTGATTTATAGAAGATTATGCCATTGCTGAACTGTTGGACCGTTATATAAGAAATAATGCCATAATGTCCACCAGAATTACTGCTATTGATACATCGTGGTTATATGTGCTTATTGCCATATTAATGTATGCCTTTCTTTTCCCTTTGTTTTGTGTTTACAAGTAAGTTCATGACTCATGTGGTCTCCCAGTTTGCCTCAAGTTACGTTTTCTATTGGAAAGATTACTTTAAGGACCAGCAACTTCTGTACCCACCAGGATTCGATGGACGAATTGTGCTGTATCCCAGCAACCAAAACTTAAAGGACTACCTCAGCTGGAGACAAGCTGATTGTAAGCATTTCTAGAAAATTGAACAGTTGAGTTCTCATCCTCTCTAAATAGAAAGGTCCTTACTGCCATTGTGTTTGTATATGGAACTTGTCAGTTAAAGAACAGCAGGTAGGGTGGTATTTTTTTAAATAGGAAGTGTATGTATTGTATGGGACTTGTCTGGATGCATAAGTGTCAGCTAGAATTCTGAATATTTAGATGATGACTGAATTTGCTGCATGCTGGTGTAAATTCAGTACAGAAAATATTAATGGAGTTTGGTTATGATTGTTTGTTTCATAACTCCCTTCTTCCCCTGCTCTTCCTTTTCAGATGTAAAATTAATCTGTCTTCTAGTTATTAACAGTATGCAGTGTGTTTAAAAATGGATCACAAAGACTGTATCTTCTCTACCAAATGATATTATTTATTCTCTGAAGTTTTTTGTTGTGACTCTGGGAATTAAATTGCTCTTTATTTTTTTTGAACATTCAGTCAGTTTTTTTGTTTTTTCTGTAGGCCATATCAATAACCTTTATAACACAGTGTTTTGGATGCTTGTACAGCGGAGTGGTTTGACACCAGTGCAAGCACAGGATAGACTCCAGGTAAGAATCTCTCAAGATTATGTTCTAGGTACAAAGAAAATCATCTGGTCTGCCAAGTTGTGCCTGGCCTGCTCAGCAGCCCTGGCTGACTTTTCTGTTCCTACTATAATAATTTTGTGGGTGCATATTCAACAACTTCTTAAATTGTAAAGATGATGATATGATTAGCAAATAATACATTTTATCTGGAATTTTACCAGTGTTTTAATTTATTATTTAGTGAGTTTGGAAATTTTGAAAACATCATGTAAACATTGGTGTCTGTAAGTAAGAAATAAAATGAAAGGATTCAATTAGTACAGGTTCCCAATCCCTCTTCTATTATTTTCTCATTGTGCAGATTTCAGGAGATTATTTCTGTTCTTCTCTTGGTTTTTGTTGACTTTCTTTTTATCTTGAAAACATAAGACAGACTTGAAAAAACCCTCTGTTTTTAATATCCCCATTTAGCAGTTGAAAATAACTCCTGTGTTGGGGAAAATCAATTACACCTTGTAATTTAAAGATGAAAAACCTCTGTAAGTGCCATTACTACTTTCTGTATTTACCCATCTTCTGCTCTGCAGATTCAGTTTGCTTGTAACCTTGTTGGTTTGTTTCTGTCTTTTTCTATAAGAGTGCTTGCTTTCATTTTCTTATAGGGAACTTTGGCTGGAGATAAGAATGAAATTTTATTTTCTGAATTCAATATCAACTACAACAATGAACCTTTGATGTATAGGAAAGGAACTGTCTTAATATGGCAGAAGGTAAAAACTTTATTACCACTTGCTTCCTGTTCTTGTTTTAAATAGCTACACTGTGACCAGAAAACTAGTCTGAGTGATCATCAAATGGGAATAATGCTCTGTGGATGTTTATTTTTAGAGATATTAAAGTAACCAAACTTTCCATATGATGTAGTGAAAGGTGACTAAGTGTTTTGAAGACATTTTTAAATAACCACGTCTATCAGCATAGCAGCTTTGAGAATTTAGGAATTCTGCTTCTTGGAAAAAAGTACATTTTAGTAACTGTTGTCAGTTTTCACCGCAAAGGAGTCACAGTCATCCAATAACACATTCAATAACTCAGCTGGCAATAAATTTAGTACCCTTTTCTTATGTAAAGGAACATACTACAGATTGCAGCTCTTTATGGGGAATTCCTTTTAAGGATAACTCAAAAATTTTCATCATTCTGCATAACGGATGCAGTATTAGTGTAAGAAATACCAGTTCTGTATGAAGTCAGTCCCAGGAAACTGTAAATGTTTATGGCCTTCAATCTTTCTACCACAGAAGGATATATTTAATTAGTAATATGAATGTTTCATGTGATCAGAACCCAATCAGTCCATGCTAAGAGTTCTCTTTAATTTGTTCAGTCTTTTGACTCCTACATATGTGTGTGTCTGTATAAATATAAAGAATTAATTTGCTTGTTTGTTGGTTGTTTTTTTGTGTTTAGTTGTTGTTTGTTCTATTTTAGCCAGTGATTTCTATTACTTCATTTGAAATAATTAGAACAAGTAGAGGCTCTCACCTGGGAATATATTTCACTTGATCCTTATACGTTATTTTTTCTTACTGATTTTGGACATTTTTGAGGTTTCCCATTTACTTTAAGTGGTTCTGAGTTAAATATTGTGCTTTAATCAAGGATATTTGCAGTCAGTTGCATGGAGTTTGAGATGACTTCCTCAAGCTACATGATGATGATGTGCAGTTTCACCTATTCATGTGTCAGTAGTCAAACAGAATAGACTCTAAGTTTCTGTGTTCAAATTCTATAGTATGCCATAGGGTTGATGGTTACTTTTACTATAGCTCTTATTCTTGTCCATTTGTGAATCTCCTCTGAAGTCTAATATGTCTGCTAATGTGTCAACTGTATTTTCAGGTGAACGAGGTAATGACTAAGAAAATTAAACTGCCAAAGGAATCAGAAGAAAAGGAAGTCGAAGTGACCCGGACTCGGACTAAAGTTGTTTCCCTGCACTGTGACATTATTGGAGAACAGTTCTGGGAGGAATATCCTGAGATTCTGGCTGAGGATAGCTGATATCTCTGATGAGTGTAACTGGTAGTTTGTTTTGCTCTGCTTGAGTTGTTGCCAACTGGGAAAGTATGGATTGTCATTGGCAGATTTTAACCTGTGAAATGTCTCCAACATTTATGCTGCTTTTAGCACTGTAAAGTTGCCTGGAAATGAGACACTGCTATGTTGTCTGACATATAAAGATAGATCCACGTGGAAAGCCTTAAGTCATACTCTATTTGAAATGTTAAGAACTCGTCAGAAATTGACTGATGCTTGTACGTACTTACAGAAGAAGTGTATAGAAATGTTATGTATTTCTACAGCACGTAAATCATGGGATGTTTTACTAACTGACAGCTTACAAAAAAGCTTGTGTATTGAATAGTTAAGGGCAGAGGAAAAAGTCCTTATTTTTTTTACTTTCAATTCAGAGACAGATCAGAATACTTCAAGTGACATCTAGTATTAAATTTCAAGGCCCCTGTGACATTAGTGAAAAAACTCTTCAACTTCCTAATGACTGATCCTTACAGAGTGGAAATGAAGTACCCCAGCAGTTTCCTATGACTGATTTTAAATGCTTTTGTCAAATGTACAGGATTTTTATACTTTTTAAACTATTAAAAACCAGTTATTTCTTCCTTCTTTATTTATTATTTGGTCTTTCTCATTGCTGGGACTTTTAGTAATAATCAGTGAAGGTTTCAGATAGTCTGACAGTAATAAAACTGTACAGACTTTAATTCTGTTAGGGCATAAATAGACATCGTGCTCTCATCTTCTGTAGACTGGAAGTCATCTATCCACTACTTGAAATGGAAGGGCAAATGCAGCAAAGTGAGAATGTTCTTGTAAGGATTATGCTAACAAGAACTTGTGTTGCTGTTCACTGGTTTTCTTGGGGTAGATACAGATGTAGCAGTCATGACTGTATACACTGAGGAGGAGGGAGTGAGTTGCTGCTGAAGTTCATCACTGTTTAACTATTAATTAATCTACTGAAGAGCAGAAACATTTCTGCTAACATAAAGGGACTTGCCCCAGGAGAAATGGAATTTGAGGGAAATAACCTATTTCGGTACAAATGCTTTTATATGATTATAATTGTATTTCTATAAGAATGATATTACTGCTTTTAACCATGCTGGTTTCAGAAACATGGTGCTAGAACCATAATCTGGTTGGCAAGCTGTTGTTAAGGGAGAACCACAGTTGGGACCACCCATAGAAATGGAAAGAGGATCAAATAGCACTAACAAAGTCAGGTAAGTGCTGAGCTGAGTTGGTTTATCTGCTTTTCTGCTTTTCTTCTTACAAGAACTTCTACATTTAAGGCAATGTGCAATTCTTATTAAATGAAAAACACAAGCCCATAAACAGGCATTTTGCTGTGTTTTGAAATACTGCTTGCACTTTCTTCCTTTTTCTGAGAATGAACAGTTAGTCTGTGCAGTTGCAGTATTGGGACAGGAAGCTCCATGATGTATCCTAATTCTAAGAAATTAATGCTAAACAATAAGAATAATATATATATTCTTAATTTGTAGAATGGCACATACAATTTCTGGGAAGAGGATATGAGGGAGTTTGAGAGACGATTCTGTATGAATCATTTTGCTGCAGTCATTGAGAGCTGTTTCTCTGGTGGCTCGGGGTTTTTTGATGTATATTTTTAAAATCAGAAATGTGATTTTCTTCAGTCTTATCTGCCATGTTCCTACCTGGTACCTAATTTCAGACACTGCCTGTAGAGCAGCTGCTCCGGAAGTGGCAATATTTGGGTTTTGCAGTCTGAGTAAAGATGGGGAAACATTGCAACCACGGTCATGTCTCGTGTAGGTATTGTATTGTTCATTTTTTCCAGGGGCTGCTGCAATGACAGGGGATGTGATGTATATACACACATACACATATATACACTCAAGGCTGTGCAAAGCTGGGTTTGCCTCTGCTGCCAGCATTATGGAAGTATCAATACAGTATTATGTAGGTTTTTAATCTCATATTGTATGACTGATTCATGCTGTGCTTTGTCTCCTTATGCATGCACACTGTGTGTGTCTGAACAGAGGTATTAGGTTTATTCCTGGAGCATTTTCCATTTAACTCATCCTTACAACATGCAGTAAGTAAACATCGTATGGAGGGAGACTTTGGAACCAAGTTATGAATTGGCTTCACAGCCACGGCTTTCCATTTTTGTTAATTTAAATGCTGAGAGGAGAAAAAAAAAAACTTCCTTGTGTGCTTACTGGACTTCAAGTAGGTGGTGTTCTCATATGTAATTTCATATAGGACCTCACTGCACTGAAAAAGTGGACCTTTGTATGATTGGTGGGTAACTGTGTCAGCTCTATTGCTGCAGCAGGAAGCATGACGCTTCCGAGAGCCAGTTACAAAATATTAATTAAAAAGCGGGGGAATCTGTTACAGTAAAAACACTCAGCAACAGTACCACAGCATCGCCTTTCCTTTGAGAAATGTTTCTGAGCTGTATAGGATTAATGGGCTGAAAGGAAGGTGGTGCTGCTCGCCTCGTGCACGGGCTCCGAGCAGCACCGCCCGACGCTGCGGCTGCACGGCGAGGTCACCGATTGCCGCAGCGTCGCTGGCGGCCGACAGCCCCGCACCGCGCGGTGCGCCGCTCCTCCCCGCTCCGTTCCCGCGCCCCGCGGGGCTCTGCGGGCGGCGCGGCAGCGCCCCCTATCGGCGGGCGGCGCCGCAGCCCGGCATGGAGGAGGACGAGGGGGCTGCGGGCGGCGCGGAGCAGCGGCACCCCCGCCGGCGGCCCGGGGCCGAGCGCTCCCCCAGCCCCGGCCGCCTGGACGTGAGCTCCAGCCGCTTCGACCCTCTGCTGGCGCTGTACTCCGCCGACACCCCGCTCCCCTTCCCCTCCGCGCCCTGCTTCAACAACCTCGCCGAATACGAGAGCTTCCAGCGCGGCCTGCTCCGCCCGCGCGGCCGCCGCGGTCCCTCCGTCCGCCGCGGCCCTTCCGCCGGGCGCTCCGCCCGCCGCGGTCCTCCGGCCTCAGACCCCGAGCGAATCCAGCGCCTCCGCAGCCTCATGGTGAACGCGGGCCCCGAGCAGGACGCGGCGGGCGGCGGCACGGCACGGCGCAGGAGGGCGCCGCGAAACGTCCTGACCAGGATGCCGCGTAAGGCGTGCGGGGCCGGGCTGTGCGGGGCCGGGCTGTGCGGGACCGCGGCGTTTGGGCCGGGGCTGTGCGTGGGAGGCCGAACGGTTTTTGGTGTTTTATTAAAAATTCTGCGGGTTTTTTGCGGTCTCAGCGCTGTCACCTCCGCGCCATTCTTTACGCAAAGCTCAAAACGTTCGGTTGTGAAGGACTGAAGCAGAAGTTTTTTCTTGTGTGGGTGCCAAAGCATAACGAATGCCTTGCTGCAGGTGCTGTGCGAACCTAAATCTCGTTGTGTTTAGGATTCCCGGAAGGATTGGCTTTAAATATTGTTTCGGTGGCTTTATATGATGACTGAGTTTGGAATGCTATGACTGAAACAGAAGGAAAAAAGAAAAACACTATGTAAAAATTAACGTCTTAATGCAGATCACGCCTGCATTAAGAACGTTTATTTTATATTCATGCTTATCAGATGAGACAGCACTTGCTGAGACACAACACCTGGATATTTTTAAGGTTCCTCTGAAAAAGAAACATAGGAATCTGAACCTGCACTCTGAAAGAACTCAAAGGATCCTGTGAGTTCTCAGGGTTGGTTTGAAAATATGCTGTGTGGTTAAAAACATCAGTTTGGTGTAGTGTCACCTGTGCTTCAGAGCGTGGTTTGTTGTCAGTTGGGTTGGAGAAAGTCTCTGCTTGACCTTAAATCAAAGCCAGGAGTAGAGGAGGCAGCTTGTATTGGTGTGAAGGCAGTTTTCTCCAGCTGTCCTGACAGTGGATATGGAAGAAGGCACTGGATTTAGGTTAATTCATGGGGAGCTGTTCCATGCAGCCAGCCTCTGCACATCAGCTGCCATACAGTAACATATGAGGCTTGCAGTGTAGGTATATATTCCTGATGTGCAATCAAGCCTTGAATTTGCAGCCCCTAAAATGCAAGCAGAAGGGTCATCTCTGGTTGAGATATTTTTGTTCATTTGGAAAGCTGCAGGAGGACTTAAGTAAATATTTTTCACTCTGGAGGAATTGTTTTGTACCAAAACCTGCTGTGCTTCCACTGTAAAGCAAATAATTTATCCGTTCATTTATTATGAATGTATTTTGTTGAAGACCAACCATGTTCTCTTTCTGTTTTAGTGCATGAAGGCAGCCCACTGGGGGAGCTCCACCGCTGTGTCCGAGATGGTGTAAAAATCAACGTTCACATCCGCACTTTCAAGGGGCTCCGTGGAGTCTGCACAGGCTTCTTGGTTGCATTTGACAAGTTCTGGAATATGGTAATTACCATTCCAAGCCCTTCATTTATAGCTGCAACACTGAAAACTTGAAATTTGCAGCAGGTGTAAGCAAATTGTGTTTATAGATGTGGTATTGTGGTCCCTAAATCTTGTACACTTTGGCATTGAGTGCTGGGTTTCAGCCTCAGTGCTGTGTGGTGTTGGGTTGGTGTGTCTGGCTGACCCCCAGCTGCTTGATAGGTCTTAGGTGGGGATGGAGAGATGTTGAAGAGTACCAGGAGCCTCTAAGGTTTTATATAAGAACCCCAGAAGGTGGAATATGAGGAATATCAGGAGCTTTTGGAGATTTCTCTGATGTCTTTCACTGATAGTTGCTTTTGCATCTCAGTGAAAAAGCTATCCCCTCTGTTCTACTACGTGTACATCTCAGTGACTGTGAAAGGAACTATTACAAATCTGTGGCTGTGAAAAGCTTGGAAATAGGTAGAAAAAAAACAAGGATTTTGAAAGCAGGGCTCAGAAAGATTTTGTAAGTAATACAGGATGAATGTTGGGCTTTGCTGTTACTTTTATACCTCGGTAGAACTCAGATGACACAAAGCCATCTCCAAAGCACATCTTGTTCCTAGGGTGGATTTTCTCTCAGTTAGAACATCATTTCATAATGCTATGAGACAAAACTGGCCTGGAGTCTCTGTGTTGTTTTTTTTTATTTTGTATTTTCCATCTCTTTAATGTTCTTCTAGGCCCTGACAGATGTGGATGAGACATACAGGAAGCCAGTACTGGGCAAAGCTTTCTATGCAGAACCTCAGCTCTCACTGACCCGGGTAGGTAACCCTCTGCCATTCTAATGTTTTGAGTATCTCATTGTGCAGTGTAGTGGAAGAGGAGCATTGACTGGAAAACTGTGCTTACAGTTCAAATGTTTTACCTCCTTTTATTACAGGTGACTCTAAAGTGACTTGAACTGAAAAGTTAAGTTTTCTGAACTTCTGAAAATACTTTGGCTATAGATCAGTGTTACTGATGTTTTGCTTTAGAATTTCCAGTATCAGATCATAATTGCTGTCACTGCTTAGTACAGTATGCTGATCTTCAATAAGCTCAGTGCCTGGTTCTTGACTGGTTTGTTCTCTGCTGTCTGGCTTTGCACTACCGCATTTTCTGCCCTCTGATAGCCAATGTAAATCCAGCCAAAACCAGTGTTTTGTGCCCTAGCTAGTTTGGTACAAAAGCACTTTCTGCACTCATGATTGATCCAGTCCTCATTTGTTCCACCAAGTGATTTGCAGTGCCTAACTGGTACTAATGTTTGTGGAGTGACAGTCTTTCTAGCCAGCAGTGTGTCTGTCTTGTCACTTGAACTGCTAGCCTAGCTACTGCAAAGCCCCAAATTCTTCATGCTGCTGCAAAGCAAAACTCTAGGATCCAGCTGCAAACACATTTGTGAAGTTGGAAACTGAAAAAATGATACACAAACTTCTGAACAATGAAGGAAAAAAAATGTGACAAGGCTGTGTCTACTCAGTGGCATACGTTGGGGCCTTCTGAACATCACAGGAGCATCACAAAAACTTTAAATGGTTCCATTGCAAGGAATTTGCTTTTAAATTCCTGCCATTTAAATCTCTTTTCTGAGATTTCCTTCTTTTTTTTTAAAAAAAATTAGTTTAAAATAATCAAGTTGTCATGGTTAGTTTTAGCCAGCTCTCACAGAGACTCGCTACCCGTCCTGTTGCTAGGAAGAGACTGCCTCACCAAGAAGCCTTTTCATTTGTCAGTATTTCATAAAAGCTTGGTGCTGCCAGAGTAAAAGCAGTCCCTTTTCCAGATTCTGTATTGTGTATTCTTGGAGAAATGAGCTCATGCAGTGCTTTGGATCTGCTGCTGTAGCTTTAATTATTTTCCTATTGTTTTTGGTCTGCTCACCTCCCAGAAGTGGCCTTCTTCAGTTTGTTTCCAGGAGCACAAAGAATGTTTCAGCACGCATTCCTTGCTGTTTGAGGCTCCTTATCTTGGGGATGTGTGTCTCAACTGGGGACACAAGGATGGAAATTTCTCTATTTGACAGAATTACAAGAGATTTGGGAAAAGTGAACTAACAGGGCGACTTAGTAGCTTTCTGTTGTACCTGACCATGGTTAAATGCTACTGCACATCAGTATTGCTCCCCGCATTCCTTAATTATTGTGTAAATGTGCTTATGTACTTACAGGAGATCTGTTTACCTTATGTCACAGCTTGACTTTGGCAACAAAGCATGGTATCATTGTAGTTATTTCTGATAAAGATTCTTTGTTCATTGAGTATTATGAGAACTGGTTTGGGACTGTGTACTCAAATACCATACAGAAGTGCAGAACAAGAGGCTTTCCTTGTTTTCTGAGTGGTCACATACAGAAATGTTCCTTTACAGCTGTTTGACAGACTCAAGCTGCAGGATGCCTCTGTGAAGAAGGGAGCTGACTCAAAGACTGTATCAGGGGAGCTAGCCCTGACTAATGACTCTCAGATGCCTGGATGGAAAGTTGGATCGGGACGAGGGAGAGAAGAAGATGAGCGTGAGAAGCAGAAACGCTTGGGCAGAGGTGGAGAAAAGAAGGTGCCAGGAGACAGTTTGCATCTGGCTGTCAGAGGTGAAGCTGATGTGGGCAGCGGGACTGCTCACACAGGGGGTGCCACTGCTGGTGGTACCCGCACAAGAAGCCAGGCACGGAGAAAAAGAAGGCCCAAAGTGGATTATCAACAGGTGTTCACACGTCACATAAATCAGATTTTTATTCGAGGAGAGAATGTCTTGCTTGTCCATTTAGCTCATTGACTTGGATGAGCCTTCGTCAGTGTATTTATTTGATAGCATGAATTGCTGTGGTAGCTCTCATTCCTATTTAGCATTCTTGTGAATGTGGTACTGTGACAGGTTTCCCACTGCCGTAACAAGGTAGGGGAAGTAATTCTAACTGGAGTATCCTGAGCTTACTGCCAAAGCAGCCTCCTTCAGTCTCTGCTGGGGGGTCTCAGGGTGAGCAGCATAGTTTTGCTTTGTGAGATGAGGGGGATGAGCACAGAGCCCACTGCTTCTTAAAAAGTAAACAGCTAAATCAGGAAGGTTGGTAGAGAATGTTTGTGTAGTCAGATATAGGAGCTGTGACATATGTTTAAGGAGCTGAAGATGAGATCTCCACCTGAAACAAATCACAAATGGTATTTTGCATGTTCTGAGGAATCCCTGATTTCACGTTCCAAAACCAACTGTTTATCTGCCATTGTTACACAGATGCCTTCTCTTCCAGATGTAATTCTGACAGTCAGATTAAATAATGTGTGAAAAGGTGGGGTGGCATGCTACTGAGGCTTCATCATTAGCTCTGTAATGTGTAATGCTCTGTGTGATAGAAAACCTCTTCTCTCAGTTGAAGACTGTTCTTTTTCTGTTAATGATTGCCAGGATTTAATTGTTTGCAGCGTCAAAGCTTATGCTCCTGTTTGCAGTGCCATGCTTTCGCCACGTGTCACCAGCAAGCAGCTAATGGAGCTGATGTAGGGACCTCCATGTTTAGAGAATCTCTCTGAATGCTGTGGATGCATATGGAAAACTGTACTTTTCTCTTTCACCCATTTGCTTCTTGTTGCAATAGCAATATCTGCAAAGATGTAGTTTTCCTTCTCAGATACAAGTGTTCTTGCTGAGCACATCGTGCTGTGTCTAAGCGCCTTTAAGTTCCCCCTGTTGAAACTAGAGGTGCTCTGTCTCCAGCTGTTCTTGGGGAGCACAAATTGTCATGATTCTTTTCTATCTGTATAAAAGTCAAACTCTGCTCATCGGTCATTTTATTTTAGCAGTGTTCTTAAGCTATGACAGATCAGACCAGACTTCTGCATATATGAACTGCTTTCTGAGAGCTATGTACAAAAGTTTGAGGTAAATAATGCTGTTAAATTACTTAGTCTGTTCTCTTGGATGGCAGAGGAGCTAGATTTCATGCTGCTATTCCCATTTTCATACCAACTACCTTATGCTTCACAGCAGCTCTGGTGTGAAGATGTGAAATTGCCAGAACAGGTAAACCAGCTTTCTAGTGCTTTATAGCAGGTCTTGTATTGCATACTGAGGTCGTAAGTCCTCAGACTGAGTGAGTGTCCTCTTGAATGACATGTTTCTATTGCAACAAGTGTGGCATATTGCTTGCTTGTCATTAGGAGTACATCTGATGCTTGGGTGAATTACAGAAGTCATTTAGCAGGAGCTCCGGGGCACGCAGAGCAGCTTTGAACCTCTGGGGGAGTCTGAAACTTTTATGTCAGCATTTCAGATTGAGGTGGGGTTGGGTGACTGATCAGCACAGCCACTAAGAAGCAAATCTGAGTGCAGACTGGGACAAAAGTACCTCAGATTGAGAAGTACTCTGGAGGCAAAAACCAGTTTCACGGAGTTAAGAAAAAAAGAATATTTACTATTTTTTATTACACACAACTTCACTGCTGTAATTCCTTCCTACTATGAGCTCAGCACTGAGTGGATTCCTCCCTTGGAGGTTCTTGCCTCCTCTTGTGCTGTTGTTTGTGTTGATGTGGTCCGCTGTTCCCTTGTACACAGTTTCCTTCTTTCAGTAGTTTCTCTCCTCAGGATGTTCCTTTCTAACTTTGCTTTTGGAATATTGTTCATCTCTTTACCCCTGGTGGCTCTTTCTGAATCTTTCCTGGTTGCCTTTCCTTGCACTTGCCAGCTGAACAGAATCCTCACAAATTATTGCAAGCATATGAAGCTAGAAACAAGGAACTTCTTTCTGCTCCTGATTTCTCAGCAACTCTCATTGCAAATTACTGTTTTTCTTTATTTTGTTTTCAGTGGTGTTTCTTTTTTCTTCTCCAGTTTCTGACTGGTTTGTTTCTGTTTCAGCTGTGTGGGCTGACTGTCTCTGCCTCTTCCATTCATGTGTGCCAAAGGCTGCTGGTTTGACACCTCTCCCTTTTCTCTCATACTTGACCAAGGGGTGTTGTATCTCCACTCAGGCCTCTGTGTCAGATCTTCCATTCAATTCTTGTACTTTATTTTTCTAACCTTGTATCTGTATTTCTCTTTGTTTGCCTGTTTCATCCTTTCTTACACGTTAAATAAGATACAGCTGTCTTGATTGTTCTTTCAACTTTAGTGCCCTCTTTCCATGCCACTGACAGTTCATCATTTTCACTTACTACAAGAAGTCTCAGTGTTTCCTTCCATAAAAGGTTTTTTTTCTGGAATCTTACAAGTGTTTGTTGCTTCACATCTATGCGTTTCTGATTGTAGATTCTATGAGAAATGCTGGTGCTCACACTTGCATTGGTGCCTTGATTTTTATATTGCTGACCTGTTCTTCCACAGTCATCACCTCAGTCTACAAACCTAGTTAAGAGCTATACCATTTTATTTCTTTTTCCTCTACCTCATTATTAATCTGTTCTTCCTCCTTACTCATTGCTTTCTTATTTCTGAACTTGATTAAGTTACTCTTACACTTTAGCTGTAATGGTTTGTGTGGTGGTTCTTCCTTTATTTCCTAATTCTTACCCACTCACTTCTCATTATTTCCAAGCTGCTCCTTAAATACAGCCTCTTCCATTCTCCTAGTCTTCCTGTTCCCTACTTTTTCTGACAGCATATCATTTTAAGGCCCATTATCTAAGTACTGTTTGATGAACTTTGTCTCATTCAAACATAGTATTTGTTTATGACTTAGCAAGTGATGCTGTATGTGTTGTCACTTGCATGTTTAATACTTCAGATAAAGTTTCTCTTTAAATAAAATTGAATGCGATTCTGAAGTGAAGTTTTCTACCTCACTCAAGTATTCATGTACAAACCAAAACCACTTTGTTATTCTGGTTGTTGTTTCTGGTTGTTTCTTTCTGGTTTTTTGCCTTTTCCAGACTCAGCACAGATCTGGGTTCTTCATTCAGCAGCTGGCTCCTCCTGCATTCCTCTTTTGCTGTAGTGTCACAAAGAAGGTGTGAGCATAGATATCTGAAGTTACTACGCTAAGACTGAGAGCAGGAGCAGGAGGCAGTCCTAAGAAACCAAGAAAAGGTCAGCAGGTTTTGAGACAAATGTAAAGAATCCCTGGAAGGGATCGCTCTCCTGGTTGCATTCTGCCTGTTTTTTTCTGGGATGTTTTTCAGCCTGTTGGTAAGCACTGATTCTTAAAGTCCATTTATTGTGAAGCACCAAATGATTGCAAGGAGCAGTGTTTTCTGACCTGCCTTTGAAGAAGTGCTGTGATCACTAGAGATGATTTTAGGATAATTCCTGAAATAGCAGATGTGAAACTTGTGCAATGTCACAATGCCAGCTGCAGATACATGATACAGTACGTATGACATAATGCAATAGTTTTAGAATTAAACTGTGGTGTCACAGATACTTCTCAGTGTCACCGTGTACCTTTCTATTGCCAGCATAGTTCAGTAGGGAATGAAGTCACATGGTAACTTTAATAAGGGCTGTTCTGTTGGTTTTTTTGAATGGTGATATAATTCTGAAGTCCTTTTCACACAGTCTGAGGGAGATTTTCATGACACCACAGCACAGGTCCTTTATATGCTGTTGGGAAGTGAGGAAAACAGTGAGAACCAGGCTGAGCACTGCAGTGTTAGCCTGTAGTTGTGAGTGTTGTTCTTTCTTGGGAAACTTCTACTCAGGTGCTTCATTTTTATCAAACACTTGGGAAGTATGGGGTGGTAACAGAATAGATAAGGCCAGTGTTAGAAAGGAGCTTGTAGAAAGTGCAGCTTTTAGTCTCTCACCTGACTAGTCTTGCTCATTGCCTGAAAGTTTTTCTGATCTAGAGTCAGTGCTTAGCATGATGTTACTGGAATAGGCAGCACACAGTAGTTTTTGACTGCTTTTCTCCTTCAGCTACTGGATAGTTTGTTTCTGATGCAGCTTTCCCCTGGGCACTGTTTAGAAGCAGGGGCAGGTCTCAGCAGCATGCAGCTGGAATTGCTCATGAATTGCAGTGGATGAAGAAGTTTTCAGGAAAAAAAGGCAGCAGATATAAAAGATGTCTGATTTTTGTTGAATTTAGTGTTGTGTCCAACATGCTGCCCACAGTGTCCTTTCAGTTGCCCAGTGGCACCGACTGAAATGGAATCAGTACAAAGAATGATTTCATCTGGTCTTGAAAGAAAATGGGAAAGCAGATGGGTCAGCAAACTCAAGTATCTGAAGATGTGTAATTGCAGGTAAACTTTCAGTCTTTGATTAGACAGAGCAGAACTATAAGCAGCAGTTTAAGCTGAAGGCTGTGTGGCTGGATACAATTGCAAGGTGCAGCAGTCGCAGTGGTGCAGTGATTGCTTCAACCAGGCACACGCTTTCCTGAGAAGCTGTTGAGTAATATGTTTGTGGCTGCCTCAAAGAATAACTGCAAAATACTGTGAGTTGATATAAAGCTGTTTTCTGCCTGCATCACAAAATGTAAAGCAGAAATGCTAGATTGTGTGTCTTCTGCAGCCCAGAACTATTTCAGTTCATGCTTTCACCTCTTTGCATTGGCTTAAAAATTGGAAGCTTGTACTATAGCAATTATAAGACTGCCTTGTTAATGCTTACTAGAAATGATATTTAAAAATTAAGAGATTACAGGATTTATGGAATTACGTGATACTGACTGATACAGTGACTAAAGGTTATATTATTGTGATTAAGGTATTACAAACCAGAAGCCTCTTTTCTGAAGGATAATATGAAGATGCAGAAATGGAAATTTATGAAGCCACCGTAGAACAAGAGAAGATAAAAAATCCTTCCCTTCTAGTGCAGGAAGATGATCTTTGTAGAAAGAGGTAGTTATTTCAACACTGGTTCTCCCAGCATTTCCATGCTTGATGGGAGATGGGCATAAACAATCCAAAACCCAAAGTGACTTAGGCACAATCACAAACACAGCCCAAAGAGACATGAGTCTGCTTGCCAACGTGAATATAAACAATATTAACTTTACAGTGAAAGTTTCTAGAAGAGCAATTCCAGTTTGTAGCAATCAGGTGTCCACAATGCTAGCAGTGTGCAGAGTTTTCTTGGCGTTACTGTCTCCCACAAGATGTCTGTACAGTGGTTCCTAGAGGTGTGCTGTCCTGTGTTACCTTGTGTTTTACAGACAAAGCAGTGAGTGTGCAGAGACGATTCTGTAGTGCAGCCTCCATTCGTTGAACTGTGCCCCAAGGGTCTCTGCCAGGCTCCATCCCTTATAACTGATACATTTGATCCTGCCTCTAAAAATGTGCAGAGGAAACCCAGTGGGAGAACAAACAACTAAGCAAATTTCCTCTTTTGAGGCAGGGCTGGCAGGAGGCTTGGTTTTCCTCGTTAACTTTCTGGGGGTGTGGGAGAAAGGACTGCTTCAGCAGGGGAATATCAGAGCTGGCTTGTCTCATGATGTTTACACGTCCTTTCAGATGTCACTGTAAGTGCTCCTGCTCTTAGCTGGGAGATGTGGAGGCCTGTCAGGGAAGGAAAATGGCTTCTGATGTTCCTGGATAACTGTTTTATTAGCTGCTACCTTCACAGTGTACACTTGGATGACTTAGCTGAAGAAAATTAGTACACCTGAGACTTTCAGTCAGTCTTGTATTCGTTTAGAATGAAAAGTAGTTTGATCAGTTTGTGTAAAAACATATCCATCTTTTTTTTCCTCTCAAAAGATCAGTGCTCTCTCTCAGGCAAGAAATGAAAGCTGTTCCTGCTCCTTTAGTGATTGCTTCTGATTTGCACTGCTTCAGAGCAAAGTGCAGCTGTGTCATTGTACCTTCTGCCTGACAGATCATCCTGAGATGAGAAAATGAGAGAAGTGCTCCATTTCTTTAACACTAAAATGGGCATTATGAGAGGACCAGTTGTATTGACCTCCTTCCAGATGGTGCATGCATCCAATATAGCTGCATGGACTGGGACTTGCAACCAATTAGTCAGTTATAAAGCTCCCCCAGTGAAACACAAAGGGGCAGCACGACCTACCAGACCCATACGGGGTTGGAAGTCAGGTGCTGACAAATTCCAACCTCACTACTGCCACTCACTCACTGAATGGCCTTGGCATGTCACTTTCCTGTATGCTCCACAGCTGTAATCCATCTGAGAGCAGTCCTTGCCTGTCTCACCAGTATCTGGGGGAGCAGCGAGCGCTACACAAGTGCTAAGTATTGTTATTAAAACTATAATATGTCAGGTAATGCAGATACATAGATCATCTGCCCTCTTCAGGCACTCGACTGTTAGCCTTGTGTCTTGGTACATGGGAAGTGTGCCAGACATCAGGTGTAATGACGCACTTCAGTCCTGGAATTACTTGTGTTTTCAAGGTCAGATCGGTGACTTCAATATCTGTTTCACACTGCAGTACCATGTTTGGTCAAACTGATAAATAAGGGTGTAACTTGTTTGTAATTCCTTCTCTGTCTTCCTATTTTGTTTCTTAGGAAGCTGATGCTGCTATGAACATATTGAATAATACCAAATTTGCAATATTCTGCTTTCCAGATATAAATGTTTATATTTAAAAGTGCTAAGACTACACTGCAATAAATAATATCCATTTAACAGTTGGCTTCAAAGCTTCCTTTTTGTGCTCTAATATGCTCATGACAATGGTTAGGACAAGCACATGGATGTGGAGGCCACAAGTTCCAACTGCTAGTGCTTCTATCCAGTGTGTGATCTGAGGTGAAGCAGTTGTCTGTGTGTTCAGAAGTGTATTTAGCCACAAATTAACACCACCATACCTGTCTTTTAGAGATGCAGAAAGGAAGCGAACTTCACACTGAAAAATGTAAGTACCATCCTGATCACTCAAAGGGCTGCTACATAGGATGTGTCTTCCACCTGCCACGAGGAGAGGGTTTTCCAGGAAATGGAGAGACCCAGAGCTGCCATACAGTGTGAGCAGAGGCAGCTTCTGACTGCCAGGAAGCCCACAGTAAATGGTGCTGGTGTGTTTGGATCATAGGTGCTAAATATATGGGTGCAGGTTGCTAGAGGTGATAACAAATCTGTTGTGGAATTCAGGTGTTTTCTAAAGGAATCAACCTGCCAACTGCTTAAAGAATACAAAATCTGCAATTTAAAGCTACGAGCAGCAATAGGAGGACGAATGTAATGAGAAGGATCAGGCAGCAGCAAATTCGAAGAGGTCTGTACCCATTTACTTTCATTTGCATTTTAAAGTGGAGTTTTACACCAGGAGCATGCCCTTTCTGCCATGTGTCTGATATCTCTCTGATGTCATTGCAGTCAGAGTGGCAGTAGATTCGCTTGCTCTTTTAGGTTACAGCTCTGTCTGTTTAATTGACAAGTGCAAAGGACACAAGTTGTTGTTTAATGTTCCTGCAGGTTGTGAAGCACGTGCTCTAATGCCTCCCTAACCTGAGTCACATCAGTTGGTTTAAGTACAGTAGTTGTACTCCTGAGCTTTCCATGAAACAAGTTTGGCACTGCCATGGAGCTTTTTGCATAGTTCTACTGCTCTTAGCTATTAAAACCTAAACTGTAGCTTTTCCAGTGCAAAGAGGCCTGCTAAAGCATGGTTGGAAACTTCAGTCTCATATGCTGACTCAGACATGTGGGTTGGGGGTGTACTCGCTTGCAGGTGACGTGCATCTGAGAGTACTTGTGCAGACATTTGTCTCATATCCATTGAGACCATTGCTCAGATTAAGGGAAATGATGGCTGGAACAATAAGGCACAGTTAGAAATTCCAGTTCTGAGCTTAGATGCTGTCCAGGTATTCTATATAGCTCATTTATCTCCAGTTCTGATGTCAGTTTGTCTCTGTTTTTAAGACCTGTGAACAGGTGGGGCTTCTCTGGCAATACTGAAGCTGTTGGAGGTTGGGACCACATCTCAGCCGCTCATCCCCGCATCCATCCCCGCCGCTCCCCGCCCGCTGCAGCCGCGAGGTGGCAGCAGGGGAAGGGGAATCCCGCAGCCGCCGAGATCCCGAGGGGTTGGGAGGATGGGAGGGGGAGCAGATCCCACTGCGAGCTGAGATTTAGGTTGGATTTACTTTAAGGGTGGTGAGGCAGTGGCACAGGTTGCCCAGAGAGGCGGTGGTGCCCCATTCTTGCAGACGCCCACGGTCAGGCTCTGAGGAGCTCTGAGAACTGATGGAGCTGTGGGTGTCCCTGTTCATTGCAGAGGAGTTGGAACACATCTCCTTTAAGGTCTGTTCCAACTCAAACGATTCTGTGCTGATTTACAGGCTGGAATCCTATATTGCAGAATACAGTGGTTGGAAGGGGTCTCTGAGGTTCCTCCAATCCAGCCCCCCCAGTAAGAGCAGGATCCTGCAGTATGGTACTCAGGTAAGCATCCTCCTGAGTTTTGAATATCTCTGGATAAGGAGAGCCCACCACGTCTCTGTGCAGTTCACGTGGAAGTGACGTGGTGTGGAAAATACTGAAATAATATTCTTTGAGCCCATGGGTGCTGTCATGGTGTGGTCACACACAGCTGCAGCAGAGGTTTGAAGGGAACCAGCCCCCCTTCTGCTCTGCCCTGCTGGGGACCAGCTCAAGCAGAAGGGGTTTGTCACATCAGTGTGGTCAATGGAACAAGTGTGCGGCACAGTGATCAGGAAAAGGAGGTGGGGGTTTGAGTGGAAAATCTGATGCTATTGGACTGAGGTAGCAGCAGGAAGGATGGCAAACAGGACATTGCACAGCGGGCAGAAAGAGCAGAGTAGAGAGCTGTGGCTGCATTTGAGTGAACCAGGGTGAGACAGAAAGGAAGAAGTGACTGATTTTACACATCTCTGCTGGAAGAAGGGCTCTGTGGTGGTTCTTCTTTGGAAAGTATGGGTAAATGTTGGGCAGCATCACCAAGTTCTCAAAAAGGTGGAAGAAACAATTTAAAGAACGCTTGGTTTTAGTTGTTTAGAGGCTCCAAAATGAGAACAGTGGAAAGTGGAGGAAAGGTGGGGGCTCTCAGCATGACCTCTCTGCACCATACACCTTGCTGGAGTTCACCCCAGCTCAAAACTTGGGGTAAATGAGCTCAAACAATGCTGGAGGGATACGCTTCATACCTCTGCTATTAGCTGCTGTAATGCCTGTGCTGTTGGTTTAGAAGCTGGGGTTGGGGTGGGGTGCTACCAGGTTGCAGCACTGAAGTGAACTGGGTAGAACCAGGGTGGCAGAGCTAGGACTTAAACAGCTCTAAATTCAGCCAAATTGTGCAAATGGGCACAAACCTCAGTCTTCACCAGCACCCCTTTGCCCCCCAGCTTGGTGTTTACGATGCAGTAATGTCTGAATGTTTGCTAAACCACCTCCATCAGGCAATGACAGCTTTATACCTGCAAGATAGCAGGTAGTAATTAGTTTATTTTAGAAACAGCTGCGTTCATGTCATTCCTCCTCCAGGATGCTTTGAAGCCACCCACTCCTCAGCTTGCTGTTTTAATTAAAAGCATAGACCCTTGAAAAAGCAGGTTGTACTGTCTCCAACCTCTTGAGACACAGCAAACATCAGTGTTAGCATGAAGCACTCGCTGAGAGCCATCCTTGGCTTCGTGTCTATTTTGCACTGTAAACTAATGAACAAAGAGCTGCTATTTGTCACAATACCCAGTATAAGGGCTTTCAGGGAGTGCTGTGGGCTGACAGGGAGATACTGCAAGAGGCTGTGGACCCTGACCTCACGTAACAGCTTCAAAGGAACTCCTGAAAAGTTTTGCAGCACCAAGAAGGAATTCTCTTGGTAATGGAGCAGTCAGTGCACTTCAATAGCTAAAACTACATCAAGGCTTCTGCTGACTTGGTGGAAATGACATTGTTTTGCAAGGAAACACTATTCTGTGAGGTCTGCTTTTCACCAGAGGAAAAGGAGCTGTGCCTTATGTGATGATATCAGCTCGCACCAGCAATGTGCCTGCAGGGAGTGTGCATGGGAAGGAGCAGGGGAGCAGAGCAGGAGCACCGTCCTTATCTTGCTGTGAGGGGCTGAGACAAAGCCTCAGCTCCCAGAGAAGATGGCACAGCCTGTATCAAAGGAAAAGGTGAGAAATCAGAGACTGATTCACTGAGCATCTTTTTGTTCAGATGGCAATGCCTGCTTCCCCCTCATCCTCTCATGCTCAGTGGGCCAGGCACACAGCTCCCCATCAGTGATGTTTCTCCAAACCCTGTGTTGTTTGCAGATGCCTGAGGTTTCCCTTGAGGCTGCAAGCCCCAGCACAGAGAGTGGAAGGTGGCAAGCCAGTGGTTTGGCTCTTCCTGCTCCCCAAAGACAGCATCCATGGGCCAGAGCTCTTTGCTTGCTCCCCTCAGTGCCTGGAATCCAGGTGATGAAAAAGGGTAACATCACTGTGACATTTCCATGTATTGAGACAGGAATACAGAACTTCCATCACCGGGTCAAGAAATTCACGCACATTGAACGGGGCTGGAAAAAAAAAAATCACCCAGGGTGGTGTAGGCTCAGACAGAGACAGATGCTCCTTCCTCACTTCTTAACACCTCTGTGGGACTTGGGGGGGGGATGCGGTCTTCTGCCCAGAAGGGTGAGAGACAACAGGTGAACAGAGGCTGCTGTGAAGAGACCTGTGAAGGAACCCAATTTCTGTCCTTTAGGAACTTAACCCTTAGCATTCCCTCATCCTGGGTTTGTTTGCAAGTCAGAAATGGGGAAAGATTTTGGTAATTTCAGTATTACCAACAGTTTGTTAAAAGACTAATTGCCAAGTAGCTTATGCATGTGGGACCATTAGTAATTCTGTAGCTATGCAAATTAAAACAGTGATGTATGATTTATAGCTTTAATAATGTTCTGAAGGCTCTTAAATTTTAATCACTTGCAACATCCTTTTTAATATTCAATTACTTTATTAACTAATTAGGTCACTTGCTGAAAAAGCACATAAGGCTAGTGCTATTTTAATATCAGCTGAATATCACAAAATACCTTTGAAATGGTGTAAATGGTTTATTTATTTTAAATAGATCATTAAGATGCTACAATTAATAAATCAATTACAGAAGAGAAGAAAAAAAAAAGAAATTGATAGATGGCAACCCACAACAGCAGCTTACTTTCAAAATGTTCATGGGGATGCTGAACTCAGGGAATGTACCTTCCTAGATAATTTGTATTCAGCTGACGGGATAAGGTTCAAGATATGCTAGGTTCATTATGGATGCTTTTTTTGTATGAATTTAGCTTTCTGATTGATAAAAGCTTCCAAATGACCTTGAAAAGTAAAAGTATTTAAAAGGACAGCCCTCCATTATGGTTTGCTCTTTTGTCCATCTCAGAAAGATAAAACCATAACATCTTATTGCTGCTAATTCTGGGGTGAAAGGCAGAGCTCCTGGGGGAGGGAAGGTGGGCTGCTAATCAGTGACCCACCTGCTGTACTCCAAATGGACGAGGGGCCCAATCCTCAGGAGAACCAGAGCTTTGCTGGTTGGATTCGCCTCTCTGCTAGAGCAGGACAAGGAGTACATTTTGACAAGATGTTAGGGAAAGAGAAGTCTTTTATCTGTAGGAAATAAGAAAAAAAAAACAACAGAACCAAACCCTGGACTAGACTAGCCTGCCTAGAGATGCTATCAATCTAGCACGAGTTCTCAGTGACCTCCAAAGAAGCATCCATCAGCTGCTAAATTCCCTGCACCACAGGTGGCAGGATGGGTGGTACAGGTGAGGAGAATGGGGAGGTGGAAGATGGGACATGGATGCTTGAAGAATAATTACCTCTATAACCTGCAACACAACCTGAGCAAAATCAGCCCAAACTTCTTGTCTTTTCCACTTCTACAGGCAGTGGAATTGCACCTTCACATTTTTCTAAACAAGGAAACTACCTCAGTTCCCAAAACAAAAGATGCGCTCACCTCCATCCCTGGGCACCTGCAAAAAGGTTATTTAACAGTTGGCTCTAAGTTTTACCACCACTGTGACTTAAAATGAAATTGTAACTTTTCTAAGAACAGTTCTACTTCCTTAACAGTTTCCCACCAAAAGTAATTACTGATGCTTCAAGTGGCTGCTGTTCTGCATGATCATCCATTGGTAACAGAACGTATCTGACCAGTCTGAGCTGGATTAGACACCTATGCATGAAAGATTTGGATGCTTGAAATAATGCTAAATCCACATTTTCAAAGGCGGAAATGTCACAGGAAATGACTAATACAAAAATAAGAAATGATGCTACGGGTTGAGATAACACACGATGTTATATATCTTGGAACAAGCACAGATAAAACCCTTAAGAGCTCAGACATTCATGCAGTCAAAGAGGGTCACTGTCATGGTTTTTAAGAGTGACTATTTCACCTACCACAATCCTGTTGTACAACACAGCTCTCAGTCTGTCCTCAGTCCCCTTACAAAGCCCCAGTTCACAAATAGGTGCATTTTTTATCACATCCCTGTGCCTTCTCCCCCGTCATTTCTTCACGTGCATGAATTTCCTTGCATACCGAATCATTTGGGTAGGGAAAAAAAACCCACCCACATCCTCCTCTGTGAAACCAAACGCTAGCTGGACTTGCATATCAAAGGTCAACACTGCCTCAAACTCAACTGGTACCAGGAGAAAGAAGGATGCAGAAGGCAGCAGAAAGCAACCACAAAGGTTCCAGCCCTCCCCCCCTCGCAGCAGGACGCAGTGACAGAGCCAGCCATACCAAACAGCCACTGTTAACCTCCCCAGCTCGATTCAGCGTGACAGTGACACTTCACAGCACATTGCATCCAATCTCATTTGAAGCTGACAAAGATTGTTTCTGTTTTATATCTATTGGTTTATTAATGGACTACAGCCTCTTAAGCAGATGCATATTCATTAGATAGCCAGCTGTTAGGAGGTTCCCAGATGTCGAAAGTAGCTCTGTCTTGGAATGCATTCTTTTCCTTCCCATGAAACAAAGTAATTGTAGCTCTATTAAAGAACCAGTTAATTACTGAACTAGTACCGTATGGCACATGATTTAAAAAGAAGAAAAATCTGTAAATTTGTGAACAGTGAAGACAGTTTTGAAACTCAAGGCTGAGCTGCACCATACACATGGAGCACTGAAGACACAGAGTTGGGTTATGCCATGTAAAGAAATCCCAGCTGCAGACATACAGGGATACACTGAGTTTTGCTCCCTGCTTCATTTGCCACACTCAGCAGATTTCCTTTTACTGCTTATCCTTACGTATCTGACTGGTGAACTTAGAATCACACCAAAAAAGAAAATAGACAATTCAATTTTTAATGGCTGTTGTACCTGACAAGGACCTAACTTCTGTAGCATCCCAGCTAGGTAAGGTTGTAACCAGACCAAGCCATGAAGACTGAATTTCAAATTCCATAGGCCCCCGTTTTGTATCACAATATTTGCAGGGCTCACCACATTGTCTTTACAACTTGTTTTTGCCTTTCTTTCCCGGAGCTCTACAAGCAGCTCCCATAAGGCACATCTTGGAAGTGTAGCTACAACAATAGCCATCCTCTCTCTCACCAGCCCAGGAGCTCTCCCACAGAGCCGTCTAAAACATTAGGGTTAGCTCCAAATCTGAGTGCTTTGGAAAACATTCACTGTGATTGTGTGCTTCTGGCTGATGTGAACGAGCTGCAGAGCCACACGTTCCATCACCACACAGCCACAGCCTCCTCAGAGCAGCACACAGTGCTGCTCTGTCCTCAGGAAGGAGCTGTGCTTCAATTACCAGTCCAGGAAGAAAAGAACAACTCCTGCTCTCCTGCTGCAGGCAGAGCTCCTGGGTGGAATAATTGGAGGCAGGTCTTCAGTATCTGGTTTCTGATTCTCTAATTCTTTTTGGTAGTCAAATCTGTCAGCTAGTGCCCAGAACAGTACACTAAGTGATTTTTCAGCGTGCTGACATTTCTGACTGAAAGTTTCCTTAGCAGTCAACTATTTTGCTTAAAACAAAGATTTTCAGTGTGCAGTCAAACCCTGTGGGTTTGCCTGAAAGTTGTGACTTTTAGTGAGTGGTGGCTTTGAATACCTGGAGGGTGAGAGAGAAAAATTGCATCTCCATGAAAAGCTTTAATCGGAACCAAGCGAAGATGCTATAAAATGTCATATACTATAAAAGTGTTTACAGCCACGCACAGAGGAACACAGAGGCAATTTTGTAGAGTGACTCCTGGAGCAAAAGCCTCGGAGAATAAAAGTGTCTTTAGATATTTGTTATCCTGTTAGAGTTAGCATCACCTTGAGTATACAATGCCTGCCTGCATTATGTAAACACTTCATTGATAAATCCCTCCCCCACCTCCCTTAAGCAGTGTCAGACTGTTCTTAGCTGACAGATATAGCTGAAACAGATGCTGCTATAAATACCCTTGTTTAGCTGTTTTGAATATAATTCCTTTTGTAGAACATAGTGGATGCTCTAGTTATCCCTGAACCTGCACCTGTGCTGCAATTTATTACTCCTTTGCACATATCAAGGTTTATTTTTTTAAGAAAGGATTCAAAAAACATACACAGGGAATGGCTCCAAATTTCCTGAAGTAAAGACAACTTTTATAAAGGATTTCACTGATTTTGACTACAATTTTCCTAAGTTTACCACCTCTGCACTCTGTAGTAAGTTCATCTCTTACTACGGAATACAGTCTATCCCCTGTTTACTCCCTGTAGGCTCTAAACTCCAGTTATAAATTGCTGCTTTTCAGTTTGGTGTGCAAAGACCATGCAGCTACATTGCTAGCAGTCACAGGACTTTCAAGACTGCCTACAGTTTGTCGGACACTTCAACCTGGAGCACTCTGCACACTGCCATGACTTGTGACTGGTCTGGAGGAAGAACAAGGATGTCAGATCTGGCCAATGGTCAGCGTGGCAAAGCTAAATCCATGCTGATATGGCAGCACACCATGTAGCCACATGCTGCATACATGCTAGGCTTCTGAACAGTTTGCAGTTATAGCTGGATCTGGCTTTAACAAGAACATAAGAGCATGTCTCAGATTATACTCCAGTTATACTGGGGAGAAGCTGATGAATGGTCAAACTATCACCATTCACACCGCAGCTTGTTTGCATCTTACACCTGGAAAGATAATTTGCTTTCACTTCTTAATATGCTATTTTTCCTCATACCTAAAATATTGATTTTTTTTATGATATTCATCTTAAACGTGCTCAATATTTTTTGCTTAACACTCACAGTCCATTTAATATTCTGTCTCTAAAGATGTAAGCCATATTCTGCTAAGCACAATAACCTACACTCTACATCCTTCACTTTAAGTAAAGGAGAGAATGGGATGAAAGTCCATGAGAAAGGCTCTCATCACCGCAGGCAGAAGTTGCATCAGGCTGCATGTGACCTATGTTCTAAAGAGATCTTATCACATCTTCTCTGATGTTTATTTTGGTTTATAGGAATTCCCTCCCATCTACCTGCAGAAATCAGCAATCAATGAAGGAACTTCTCACGCTCCACACAGCCCTGTTCACAATTAGAACATCAACCCACAAAAAGAATGATGTATGGTGTAGGCAGTGAATCAGTTCAGTGCTACAACTGGTCTGTAAGCCCACGTACCACTAAGGGATCTTTGACAAACCCAAAACCCCTCTGGACTGACCGAGCCTTTTTCAACAGTGTAACTCTGATAAATGCTTAATTACAATTCATCACTCAATTAGAAGCTAAATCACCAGTTCCTCAAAGATCTGAGCAATGTAAACAACAACATGATCTTTAAACTCAACGGCAACTATTTAATCAGCTAAACTTACCTTAAGAGGACAGTATAATGAACAGGTTTATCCAAACCACCAGAAAGCCTTCTAAAGACAGCAACACCAACTATAGGCTTAGTTTTCCTTGTCACCTATCTACCCTCCAGAACCACCTTTCTTCCCACCACAATTTTGCATATATTGAACCAGTTCGAATCTTCCCATCTGTCAGCATGAGGTTTTGAGGACAGTTATTCCAAAGAAGTCTAAGGGTTTCAGAAGAGGAACCAGAGCGCTCTCTCCTACTCAGCCGTTAAAGCCTGCCTTGATTACTTTGATGTAACAACACTTGAAAGCTCCTATTCTTTGAAACTAATTTAAACACATTGAATTGTTGAAAGATTAAAAACCGCAGTCAGCTAATTACACTCACTCTCATCTCTTATTCAGCAAATGAATCACTTTTCATTACCACTTAGCTGAAGTACATGAATTTCTGCCTAATTAGAAATGTTGTAGATGGAGCATTAGCAAGGCTGGAGCGGGTCAGGATATCTTGCCTGCTTCATTTTTAATTCCTAACAGTAGAGCCAGATAGGAAAGGCTTCAGATAAGAAGTCATTAAACAATTTTAAATTATTTATAAAAATTACTTTGCCCAAATTAAAATTATTTTTTTTTCCCAAATGCTCTCATAAATGTCAAATGGAATGAAAAGAAAAGCAGCCCAACATTGATTTTAATGAACATTTTAATGTTATGTATAACAGAACATTATGAATACAATGGAAACAAAGTTTTATCAACTTAATAATAAAAAAGAAATTCAACGTAAGAAAAGGGAGGAAATAAATTTCATACCTATAGTATAGTGCTTATTCTTACCAATATTCCCAGCTTGTGAATATAACAACATCTTTGTATTCCACATTCTAGAATCATGATTCATGTGAACTTAGATGCAGAATTAGAGAAGGAAAAAAAAAACAAACCATAATTCATTCTTGTTTTCAGTAAATCAGTAAAATCTTTGACTGCTACAGGTTTCCTTTATTAATATATATATTTTATTCTTCTATTGGCTTCCACAGTTGCTAATGCCATATTTACACAAAAGAATCACTAAATGTGATTTATACGAAAGCTAAGATCAAATGCTGTTGGATTAGATAGGGTTATAGATTTACTTAACAGTGTAATTCATCTTATTATTTTTTTAATGATGCAAAAAATTAACATTTTTGCCTTTTGACTGCTGCTGACACTGTAAACCAGTGGTTCCATAGGGATACTGGTAGTATAAATGATGCTAACTTCCACTGTAAAAGAACTGCAAGAAAGTGCATTTTCTGGAGTTTTGTAAAAGGAAACCTTCCAGCAGTCTCAGTCAAATCTTCTCCCAGACTTGCAATGGATATCAGTTATAACAATAGTGGCACGTAATGCCCCAAAAATCTAGTGATCACCAAATTGCTGAGAGACGATTTTTACAATAAAAATTTGAGTAATACAGCAGTGTGGCTGGAACATTAGCAAAAGTGTATATACATTCCAGGTCCCTTTGAATTAGCCATAATCACATATGTAGGCCATTTTTGGACAAAAATATATATTCTTATAAAAAACTGATTATTGTACTTCTGTGACTTCAATTGTGGACTTAGTGGTAGTAAAAGGAATGATCCAATCATGACAAAGTGATCAGGGAGAGGGGAAAAAGAAAGTCAAGCTCTTCAAGAAAAAGAAAAGTATAAAATTAGATTCAATCATTTTTAATCAACCCCCATTCCAGTCTTCCATCAAGTCCCACAGTTAAAATTGGTTCTTCTACCTAGGAAAGGCTTTGATGGTCTCAATACAAATTATTTTGCAAAATCATTTAATACATTCCTTAGAAGAACCTTTCATCTCTCCAGAATTTGAACACTAGTTATTTCAACATTTAGAAAATAGCTTTTGGTTCTTTATGTAGATACTTGAACTGATAAAGAAAAAAAAAAAAGATGTATTGATCGGTGTTTTCCATCCCTTCCCAACTATATTTGTACAGCTAAAAATCCTTCATTCAGACTGCCCATTTATTTTTGTTTTATTCATTTTACAATCTTTATTTGCTAAAATTGGCAAAATTTGCAAAGGCATCTTGCTTGGGTTGAACAGTCCCAGGAGTCACAGAGGTCATAGAGATATTGGTTATTCCCATTCCTATTGTGCCCATCAAACCCATTCCTGTAGCTGGCACTCCCATGTTCATGTTCATTCCCATCGTTCCCTGGTTCAACATAGGCATGGGTCCCATGGAAGTCATCCCCATCGTACCTGGTATCACACTGGGCATTCCCATCCCCACAGGAATGGACCCTCCCATCACTGGGCTTGTCTGGGGTCGAACAGGCATCATGTTAGGTTGAGGATTGAGGTTCACGGCTGCAAAGTTTTGAGTCATGACATTCATAGGCTGTTGCATATCTGCGAAAAGAGAAAAGGATGCAAAAATAATCAGAATCTGTTTGAAAGTGTTTGTTTATTTTAAGTAACTTATGTGAGAATAAAGATGTGATGCACTGTGAACAAAGAAAGATACGATAACCAAAATGTAGCTACTGCACTAATTTCCACATTTTCTATGTGATGACTCAGAAAATATTTATAAGGAAGTTTTATACAGCATGTATTGCTATAAAATACTACTATGTGCATTTTAGAGAAGTTCTAGCAGTTCAGGAAGCCTGAAATCAAGATATGGCAACAGTGCAAAATTTACTGTAAAGATATGCAGTTACCAGTCTTGTCAATCTTGTCAACCTCTGTTTAGATAATACCACTCGTGTCAGAAGCATTACAATAGTTTAAGAAAACAGTTGTGGCTAAACACAGGAAAACAGTAATTAGCAAAAGGCTTCATCTCAAGGACAGTTTACTAAACACCCAGAGAAAGCGTGAAAGCAAGACGAAGCATCAACAAAAACTCACTTTGTTGCTGCATCATGGTATTAAGTGATGGCTGCTGGGGTTTGGAAGGCTGCATTCCAGGTACTAAATTGTCCAAACTGATATTTACACTGGGATCTGACCAAGTTGAAGGTAGAGTTTTGCTTGCACTCTTCTGTACCACCTCTGTGCTTGCATTATAAAGAGAATTAGGCTTCGGCATCATAGTGTTCACACTCTGCAGGGGCTATGAAAAAAAAAGTTCGTTGGCATACACTGGAAACAATATTACTAATAGGCTTCAGGACTAAACAGCAAGTATCTACATTTCCACAGAACACAATAAGAAGCCAATGAGATTATCCTGTGAACTTCAGCTCTTCCAAAGCATCACTGCCGTTTGCTGTTACATCATTAGAATAGGTTAAAATAGTATCAAGATCACATAACTCTGTGCAATATTACACTGAACATCTATGCTCAAGTTTTGAACTCAGACATACTGATTTTTAACTCCCAACATCAAGTTGACCTGTTACGGTTTCCAAAAAAATCAGCGACTCTCCACATAAGCAGGCAGCTCTGGGTTTTGGGAAAACAGACTAGTCATCACCTCCACCTACCTGAGGCTGGAAACCTGAAACATCCAGTGGATGATGGCTTTAAGGTTTAAAATGTCATCAACCTCTTCTTCCCCAACAAAGCAGCAACACTTCATAAAACAATGGAGATCATCTAAGGGAAGACTAGCTTATAAAAAGAGGCCTTTCAAGAACTTCCAGCACCTTTATTTACAGGACATTTTGTCATTTTCAGACAAAATATTCTGATGTAATGTGGGTCACAACATCTGAATGACTAGGTATGGATTTCAAGTGGAATGGATCTAGTTTCAACTGTGATTAAGGAGAGGCAAAAGACTGAGAAACCTCATTTAGAAATCGTACAAAAGGCGGCATACCTGTGACCTTGACATGGGTAAACCGATGCCCACAGCATTGGAGCTCATCATAGAGAAATTCATACTTTGTGAAGAGGTCATGGTTGTCTGAGAGGGTCCCATCAAATCAAAAAGATCTGTAGAATTTGAAGCAGCTGGAGGCTGGCCAGAAGCTGGCTGTGAGACACTGAAGAGCTCCATAGCTGGCTGCTGTGCTGTGCTGCTGAAGAGCTCACCAGATGAAGCACTGGGACAAGGAGAAGCTTGGTTGAAGGCACTCCAGTCACCAAAGTCTCCATTTCCACTTGTTGTTGTACCTGAGGGAAAGGGAAAAGTGCAAGTGAAAGATAGAAAGAAGAAAGGTAGAAGACTTAAAAGATGGCACTAAACAAATGCCATATTCCATGAAGTGAAACAAATGAGAGCTGATCTGTGTCCGTCCAGATTAACATCTGCAGGTAGAACCTCCATCTGGACATCATTCTCTCTCATGAATATTCCAACAATTTTAACAAGGTAGCAAAGGAAATATGAAACATCCACGCACAGAAAGAAGGATGTTTGATAACATGTCACCTGTGGATACAAGACAAACAGGGACAGATTATCTTTAGCTGAAATACAAAGATAACTTAAGGGTAGATTGGAGTCACTAGTGGAAACAACACCTAAAATTTGATTTTTTAGCTTGGAGTTCTATTATTAGGTGAGAACCATTGCCAGGAATCAGCCACTTGAAAGAAATTCTGTCATGATAGAATGCAAAACCAGCTACTTCAAAATCTGTATATATACAATCAGTATCCCTTTGTATAAAAAAATGCTGAGAGAAATAAATAAAAAACTCCTTTGTAAACAGGTTACTAGAGACTTCTTATTTAAGGTGATCAGGAACGATTTCTTTCCATCCCATGGGGTGCTCATGTAAAACATAGCAAGTTTTCCAGATTTTCCTTGGCATGAAGCAGAAATTCAATCTTGGATCTAATACATCCTTCAGAAGAAGTTTTGCTGAACCTGTGAGGTCATCACTAAAGTTTGTTTCATTTCAACATACGAGGGTTTTTGCAGAGAAGTGTTTAAATCAAAACACAGCAATTAGCAGTAAGACAAAGAGAGCTGTAAAATGCCTTACAAGCTGTTTGTACACAACTGCAAGGGTATCTATTTCAGAATCACAGAGGTCTGCAGGCAGAAACTAGTGATCTGACAGCATCGTAACCTTTAAGTCACATAAAGTAGATGTTCTCTCACTTAAAAACATGTTTTTCTATTAACCAGAAAAGGATTATTTCACAACAGTAATAGCAAAAGAAGAGATTAAAATAAATACATCCAGGAGATGCTAAAAATACTCAATGTCATTTAAGCTGCTTTCATTACTACATCATGAATCTTGTTCCATGTTTGGGCCATCTTACAGGTCAGCTTTTTGATTATATCACTGGTACACTTGTGGTATTTGAGCTAAGAGACACACAGTGTCATCGCCATGTGAAGTGAACCAAGTTCTAATGGACAGTTAAATCATCCTTTGAATTTCTTTAGCTGAGCTAATAAAGATTCAGACACATAAAAGCTGGGCCTCATGAATCTAGTGACAGTTTCTGCTTCCAAACTATATGATGTCCAGTTCAGTAACAGACATCCACAGCAATTTTAATTGTATTCTATTACTAAAAATCTAACAGCATGAACATTTACATACAATATAAAAGACTATCAACAGACACCTTCAGCCTTCAATTATTTTTATATTTACCAACAAATAAAGAATAGTAGGAGTCTAAATCTGTTCACAAAATCTAAGTACTGCCAACAGTATTAGACCATTTCATGCACTGATGTTCATTAGCTTAGGGCCTTCTTAGAACATTTGCTTTGATCTCCCTCACAAACAGGGACTATATTAGAATATTTCAATTAGTATTACATATTAAAAATTAAAACCCACTTTAAATATTCCTGATAGAAGAAGCACACTCAGCATTTACTTATCTATGTTCAGACCTGTGCACTGAGCACCAATAATGGAAACGGGGGTAAAATGTGTAAGGTTTTGCCCCCTCAGTAGGACTTCAAAGATGATTAATCAAGAAGGAAAGGATTTCTAGAGGGGCTTACGCTGTTCAGGAATGATTAATCATTTTACAGGACTCCTTGTCCCTTGCATAATGGTGATTGGAATAGATTAATCACATTAATGCAGATAAAGGATTGTATCAATTTAGGTTGTATTAACACACAGATTATTTGCATAGTAGGCGGCTTTGTGTTTGCAAAACAGCTTGGTTTTGACTGAGAAAGCTTAAAAAAATTACAGCAGTTCTTTCCTACTAAGTAAACTAAAGGTGTACCAACTAATACATGTCTAGTGCAGTCTTCCTGACATAGCAAAAGAAAAAAAGACAATCACACTGTCTAAATGTGTGTCACAGGTAGATCTGCTGATCTCTCCACATTCTGGACTTACTCATACATCCTCACTAAGAACCCAGTTACAAGCATCACTACTGCGGAAGTTACCTTCACAAACAACAGCAAGACCTTTCCCTCTGTATTCATGTGCATCATTGTTCTGCCTGGATAGCACTGTAGGTTGCCAAAACACTTTGCCAAAATAAAGTTGATTCCTTGAGGTGGCTTCCTAGCATTATTTTTCCAGTCCAAATTTATGTGAAATTCTGTCCACGTTGTTTTTCAGACAGTGACTGAGTGTACATAGTAACCTGTATGCTTGCATGCAAAATGCACATGCACTGAGTCAACTGCCTGGACATATGGGCCACAGTTTAGGGCTTTCATGCAGCCAGACAAGGGCAAATCTGAGTGGTGTGCTAATGAGTATTATTAACATGTTGTTCTCTTAATTGGCAAGGACTTATTTATGTCTGACTTCAGATCTAGGTTTTTTTTAAATAGATTTTTCTTAAAAGGGAAGTGAATTTAAATTATTACTTAGTCAAGCTAGAAGAAAAATGTCAGTCAGCTTCATCCCTGAAATGCATATAGGCAGCAGTCAGTGACATACTGTATATGAGGGACATACCTTGACTGAATTCTCCTTCAGCCTGCTAATCTTTCCACTAGTAATCCATAATGCACTGCAGATTGTAAACAGCTTGTGCCTTAGAATTCCTACATTATGCCATCCAACAAGGTCAGCATGATTCTCTCTCTTTAAACAACTACAAATTTTATTTTTATTCGTAGAAGATAAGTGGGGGCTGAGGCTGTCATTTTCTAGCACAGGTGGGTGGATTCCTATTTTCCAATTAACTCAATTTTATCTTTTATTTTTGTTCATCTTACCCATTTAATTTACTGTCCTAGCCCCATCTTTAAAGTTCTGAGAACGAATCTGAACATACGAACACATGAGAACCAAATCTGTACATACTGCTTGCAAACTGTTTGTCAAAGTAATAAAAAACCCAACTTATTGCAAATAGTTGAATAACCTTACACAAGATACTGGGAAGATCCCAATGATTAATAATCTGAATAGCCTTATCACTACAGTCTATTTTCCAACCATTTTGGAAACACAGATGCTGTCATACTAAAGCATTCATCACTGTAGAATACCAATTAAAAGAGCTCTTTGCCCAATATTAAACTCCACTTCTAAATTGCTTAATGAATGCTCTTCAGCCAGCATTTAGACCCACACTTGTTTGTTTCAGGTTTTACTGAATCACTTTCTGTTTCAGTTAATTTCAAATTTAGATTTGGAGTTAAATTCTAAGTTTCAAGCGTATGTTTTAAAATGAAAAGGGATATATTTGGAACCAACACTTTCCTGAAATAAAGTTTATAAAAGTTTCAGGTCCATGAGACAAAAGCTGTGCTAGACAATGAATCTCTTCCTTACATGATAACAACACTTGTGGTCCAGCTCAATAAACACAATTTGTCTTGAAAAAGGAAATGACTTTCAATGAGAGATGCCACATGGCATCTCTTCCACTCTTCCTCCACTTTAACAGCATTTCAATCTGTAAATTAATCCTACCTTGCGATGATGGGAAACTTGCTGAAGCAGCAGCTGAACTAAAATCAGCAAATCCTCCAAATGGGTCAGTTGATGCATCTAGAAACAGAAGGGAGACAAGTGCTGTTACAGGATTGTGCAGAGATCCATTGCAATAATTGCATACAGAATTTATGAAAAGCCATTCTGCATTTGGCAAGATGAATTTATTGATTGTGCTACATAAGTCCACAGTGTTTTTCTTTTTCATCACCACACTACATTTACACAAGCCTGAGCAACAGCAAACTGGATTATTTCTAACTGCACTGCAGATTTTGCAGTTCTGCTTTCTTAGGATCCAAGTTTTTACTACTACAAAAAATAAATTCAGAGAGAATAAAAATGTTAGAAAGGATTCAGGTAGTGAGGGATATTGCCAGCTTGCAGTTTATGAAATTAAAACTTTAGAATTTTTTTTTTTAATATATGGATGCCAGATATTCTTACTGTAAAGAAGTTAATTTATTATGCTTACTATGAAAAATTAAATAACTTGTGCTTAGTTTTTGTGTTACTTAAAGCATGAATGATTTTGCAGTGAACTTGAATTGAAATTTCAAGGAGATGGCTTGCATTTATATGTTTTTTCTTGCTTTTTTTTGTTTGCTTTCTTTCTGCGGCATGAACATTAAGATTTCCAAGTAGACATTTAAATTATTAACTTCTGAATGTACCATAGTAACAATTTTTCACTAAAAAAATACAGACAAGGTATAGAAAAGATATTATCCTTAAATCTTCCATTTTTTATTTAAGAGAAAGCTTTTTTTCTTTAAATAAACCAGAAATAGTTTTAAATGAATCTGTCACTTATCCTTGCTATTGCTTTTAGCTAGCTATTCCACTGACCTGAGAAAGCTAAGAGACTGACCTTTTTTGTTTGTCCTCAAAGATTTCACCTCTAAGCAGACCCACCCTTAGAAGGAGCTGCAGCAGTTCAATTATTTTGCTTTTAGTGTTATGCGTACATTATATAGGTTACATCACAGCTGCTTAGCCTGCAGTGCTTAGAAACTAGCCAGGTGGGACTGGAACATCTGTGCTGCACTCTAACACCACCAGGGACAGCTTCCAACATCTGGTGCCATTTCTGAATTGTCTTATCGCTGCAAGACATTCTGTCCCATCTGCTACTCTCAACTGGGTTAATTAAACTAGAACCATCTCCTTTTTAATAAATGGCTAGCAGTAATAAAAGGAACCATTCACTTTCTAATACACGCGTACATGTATTTCTTTTTAATGTTATTTTATTGTAGACATTGCTAAGAAGGCAACTCTTCTTCCAGGGGGAAATATCTTTTCTAGCAGGGTGTGTAACATATGGTATAAAACATGAGCACCACAGAAGGTATTGCAAGGATGGTCTCTCCGAATTTTCAGAAATATAGTACTACTAAAATCATTTTACCACCTTTCCAAAAGGGAAAAAATTCCACTAAGTTAAAAAAAAATTCTTCACCACAAACTCTGAAGTGATGCAATAAGCATTTTATACACAGAAGTGTTTTGATTTTTACTCTGTCTACTGCAATGTACATCCTCAATTCTTTCTTCCCCACCACATTCTGAACTCTAAGACAGACACAGGTGAATGGTTTGAAGGTTTATAAACAGAATGACTAGCAATACCATATTCTCAAATTCTTCCAGATTGCATCCTAAAACAGAAAAACAAGCTCTCATGCTATGCCTATCATCCCTGGGTCATTTGTCAAAATGTACAGTTATTTGATTTTTAAAAATATATTCTAACTCCAAATAACTCCATAACGTTCTCAGTCAGCTTTTTCTCCACCTCTATTGCCTATTTGAACATGAAAGAGTTCTGAAGAAAAGTTGAAAAGCTTAAGCTGAATGCATTAGCTCTCTAAAGATAACACTGGCTAAGATTAAAGAACCTAATCTCCAGAAACATCTGAAGAATTACTTTCAGCAGGTCTGTGTATTCTACATCTCAAACAGCCTACTCCTTTACAGCAACCACCCACCTCTCCTTACATACAAGCTCTGCTGCTTTAGTAACGTATAAAACCCTAAGCCACACCAACTTTCTTCCACATCTCCACATATAGATAAGCAAATTCTGAGTTCGCTGAATTCATACGACTTCCCTGCCAACTTCACAGGACAGATCAAAAGCTACACGTGATCCTTTCTGTCTCTTGCTCGACACTGGGAACGTTCCCACACCCTGTGCTGCAAGGAGCAGTGGTCATAACAAGTGACCTGCATGTGAAGGACAGTGCTAATCTTCCCAATGTGAGCTATCCTTAAAGATTCCCATGAGATCTGTCACTACAGATGAACCCTTTCCATCCGCATTTCCAGGTGAGGAAAGAGGTTATTTAGCAGAACCAACTGGTAACATGCCTCTTCTCAATACCATTCCTAAATGCTGCTTTGGAGAAAAGGAAAAAAATAGAGGAGAGGGGAGGGGTGGAAAAAAAGGGTTTGCTACAACAAAGAGTCAAACTGATGAAGGATTTGAATACGCTGTAAAACAGAAGCACTTTGTATCTATTTAAAATATAGGAAAGCTCAAATAGAACTGAACATTTTTATTCTTAACACAGATATATATAATTAAGAATACAGACATAAATATAAGCATAAAAAACAAAAAGTAAAACCAAAAAGGCTTCAGTCTTTTTCCAGTCAAGAGGACACAGGCCATAGTAGCCAAGTATTGAAGCTTCAAGTACTGATTAGGGGTAGTGGCTGGAGTCCAGGATATTAAAATTCCAGAGCTGTGGTATATCCTACATACACGAACACCTTTGCATATAAAGTTAACTAAATAAAGAGAATAATGCAAAATAAGTCATTTCTGATGCTGAGATGTAGATTACTGTGACAGTTTCCCTCCTCTCCCATAGAATTTTGATATATATTCTATTAAATTCGTACAGAGGTATCATTTTGGTATCCTAGTGATGAAAGGAATTCTGTTGCGTAGGGTGCTCATAACACTGCCTTTTCTCAGACGTTATAATACCTAGTGTGACATATCACATAGGTTCCCACTACAGCATACCCAGAAATGACATAATTCAAGACAGAACTGAATAGAAGTAGTCTTTACATATGTGAATACAGTCAAATTGCCATATATGGGACTCCAGACACTGGACTGCCATTTCTGGCATGAAGTCTCTTGTCTGAAAGAGGTGCTGGAAGAGGCTGCCCAAGGAAGTGTTTGAGTTACCATCCCTGGAGGTGTTCAAGAAATGTTTAGAAGTGGTATTAAGGGACATGGTGGGGAAATATTGGTGGCTTAAGTAGACAGTTGGACTAGATGATCTTGAAGGTTTTTTTCAACCTTAATGATTCTATGATTTTTAGATTTTCTTTAAAGTGAAGGCAGAAGCTGAGTATCTACGGTGCCAATACAGACACCCTTCTACAAATAATATGAAGGATCTCATATCTAATAATACAAGTTGCTTATTTGCAACAGAGGAAAGTTGCAAAAAACATTTTTATCCGTGAAAAAGTACATGCTCACACTTAATTCTCTATTCAAATTGATCTTTAAACAAGAAATTTGCACACAGTTAACTGCCAACTGTGCTGTGAGACTACAAATGCATGAAATTCCCTTTTCTATTCCAAACTAGCTATAATCAAAATAGTTAGTATTTAAAAAAGCAACAACAACCACCTGTAAACAGAGGGTTGACTGATGTGGTGGTTAACCTACGTGCTCCTTCTATTAACCCCATACAATAACACACACAATACCTTGCTGCAAAAGGTTCTAAGTAGCTCAAAGTTTTTTTGAGTTTTAATTTCTCAGTTTATCTACTCTACTCTATCTCTGGAATATCAAACAAGTTTATCCTCAGAATTGGTTCATCAGAATATGTATTAAGATGATTAAACAAAAAAAGCACACTAACCTGTTGCAACTGGCTGGCTCGCTCCATCAAACAACAGATCAACCAGGTCATTAGATGATTTGCTGCCAGAGGATACAAAAGCCTGAAAAAGAAATGCAATTAATCTTTTGTGTCACTACCACTTTTAAAACAGAACTGGAAAGATGCATCATTTGTTCAAGGATAAGATGTCTGCCTTTATGAAAACAGGAAGAGTGAAACTTGTAGAACTCCTTTCACACTGACTTGCATTAAGAGAGAAAGTTACATTTTAACTGTTCCATAATAATTAAAAGTCTTCATAAAGAAGCAAGGAAATTAAACAGGACAAAGAACTTCACCTCACCACAAGTTCCCTTAAAAATTCCTACAGTTATCTTTATATATACATATGGAAAATTGAGGTCTGCCTGATGAACGTAAGCAGAACTTCTGTGGAAGTTACTGAGATGGATGTGAAATTAAGACAAGCTTAAGGTCAGGCTGGTTCAGAAAAGACAACAATTGTGCTCACACAAACAATTCAAAATGACCTTGTTTAAAGTGTTATATTGTCTACAGTAACTTACAGAAAAGCCTAAAAGCCATGTAATTATAAGTCATTGTGTGTGAAATACAGTTTGAAGTGCAGCTGTTTGTCTATTCCAAAATCAACCAACGTCACAAAAAAAAGAAAACCACTTGAAGTCATTTAGGATGAGTGGTTTCTAGAGATAGCAGGTTTGTCTTTAAAGTCAATTGCTAAAATCCAGCAAAATTTCAGACCAAATACTGAACAGCTAGCTTCATTGCCTTTCAAAATCACTTATACTCATTTTTAATAGAACATTTCCCCTGAATACTATAATAAAAACTCTATTCCTAAAGTAGAAATTGCCCCAGAGTTTAGAGAAAGTTTTCTAAATTCATATTCTACTGTGCTCTTTCCTTGTCTCACCTTTGCTGTAGGCTGCCCAGCATGAGATGCAGCATTCTGTTCTGGGCTTGCTTTATCACCTGTATAATGTGCTGCTGCTCCTAAGTCAATGGTTTTTGAAGGATTTGCTGAACGTTTGTGTCTGCTGGTGATAATTTCTGTAGCCTGTGTAATATGAATATGTTTGGTTGTCACAGTCTCCTCTTCATTCTTAAATTCAGCTTTGGGAGATTTACTTCTTCTTGATTTTTCCTCATCACTGTCACTAGAAGAATGAAATTGGTAAATATCATTCATAATGGATTACTCAGTTAGTTAAGCAGACATTTGGCTTAGGTCACAACAGTTCTGATTACTGCAGATCTTTGCAGTGATGGTTCATAATGAAATACTGCTACTTCCTGTGTTTGAGAAAGCTAGTTTTAGCCTTAAATAACAGATCATAAGCATAGCATCACACCTGTAGTACACAAAAGTTGAAGAGAAATTATCTTGTTAAATGTTAGCTGCAAGTCCAATACAGAGGTTAATAGGAAATCAGTGTTTAAATCCAGAGTACTTAATAACCTTCTGATGGGAACTCCTCCACACACCATATAACAAGTCAGCAACAAGAACTATAGCTGGCAAGTCTGCTCTTCACTTAGACCAAGGGCCAGCAAGCAGTGAACAAGATACAGGTACTAACTTTCAGATTTTAAGAGCACCATTCCTATTTCAATCCAGTTCTCTTTCTAGATAAATGGGCTTTTATTTGCTTCAGGATGTTTGTGGAAAAACTTTTTACATAAGTATGCAACGCAGTGATACTATCCATTTTCCACAGGAAAACACATTTATTCTCAAAATGTAAAAGAATAAAAGCATCAGCATTTTAAGTGAACACTTTTTAGATGTCACTATGCAATATTCTTTTATTCTTAAATTTTCTACTCTTACACTTTAAGCATTTCACAAGCAACCTAATTTCACCTCCACTAATAGTCATGTTGCCTGTTATCATCAAAGCAAGATTTGTACATAACACTGAAAATTACTGTAGAAAAAGCTTAAATATATTGAAAAGTATTTTGAAATAGTAATTCCCTTAGCAAGGTATTTGAAAGTGGAAAGGTTTTATATTTTAATAATGCATTAGAATATTAAAACTGTAAAATTTAAGAAATGATGTCCCTTTGTCAGTACGAATATGACAGTAACTGAAATATACTCTGGAGGGTAGCCTTTGTTCTTTGTTAACAATAGCAGGCTTTTTGGAACACATTGCATGTGTTTCACTTCTACACATTCTACCTACACACCACTAGGGATGATGGCTCAATTCATAACCATTAGTGAGTGCAAACACTCAATGTACATTTTCTTCTTTAAGAAGTTCTTGAACTCACAGCTACAGGCCCTGTGACTGCTCACATTTGCTTGAGCCAACCTTAACAAACAACTGAGCTCTAATGTTGTCACCTAAACTTACACTTCCAACTCTAACACAGACTTGCAACAACAGACGATTATTCCAGTCTGGGATTCCTGCACATACATCAAGTATGTATAAAATAAATACAATGGGACCCCAACCACATTCTTATTTATGGCATCAGGATTTAATACAAGCACACAGAGAAGACTGATGCTCATATTAGCACCCTACATCATACACGTTCCTCTGAGGCCTTTAAGATGAATGTTTCTTTTTAAACGTGTTGAAATACCTAAGATCAGGACAATCACAATTAAGTCTCTTAAAGTCTGCCGCAATGCAATTCTTGCCTTCACTTTAGAGCCTGCCTAGTCCATGCATACACTGTGGGTTGAGGGAGTGACTGATAATCAAAGTCCAATCGATATGAGAATGAGAAAGAGTGAGTCTTCAGTGATCTACAGCAAAATAAATGCCTAAAAGCTTTTGAAAAAAGAAATTAAACATGCATGCCAGAATGCAGGACAAACATTACAATACCCAATTTTCTATGACAACCTGTACCTTTTCAGAACTGTCTCAGGAGATCTGGTTTAAATTTTTTCTTAACCATCACATTAACAGCAATCAAACATTACAGATTAATGTTCCCTTAAAGTGTATTTACCGTGCTCAGAATAGTAAAATAACAGTGCTTCAACTGAGAATTGCAGAATTAACTTAAAAAAATAGAAGTTACAGCTTGCGCTGTACTAAATAATTAAGAGATCTGGAAAGGAAGTATGTGGCTGTAACTTCCAGAAAGTAAACTACGGATACATGTTCTCTTTGCCTTGAGATTAGTGTACGTTCTTGCTTTCTTTGAACAACATTCCTTAAGGCAATAGAAATAGTTACCAACTGCCTGACACCACATGAATAGCAACCTACTACAAATGGTAACAAAAGTCGCCTTTAAACATCGCTGTTGCATCCTTTCAAAGCAGCACTGATGTTTTGCTTCCTTTCCGTTCTGCTACCTGCAGCAACCTTTCTGAACACTGGAGAAACAAGGATTGATAGAGTACAAGAATTCCTATGAAAAAAGCCTAATGATCTTCTGAAACAATGTGTATCTGCAGCTAATTTAGAAAAACAAAACGCATACAAGGCTAGAATCAGGGCAGCAATTTATTAGTTCTTTGGTCTTGGGTGAATAAATCAAAACTAAGAGAGAAGTAGAGTTTTTCCTACTCCTGTGGGATATTGTTTATGGTCTTCTCTAATTCCAAAGGGATATATTTCTGGAAAAAAAGATTCTTCTACAGCAATACATAAAAATGCAGAGTAGGTTTCTCTGTACTTAGTTGTGTGAACTGCTATTTCACAGTAATCTACTATAAACTCTAGCCAGATATATCACAAGTTAAGTTCTTGATTACTTTGAGCTTTTTTTTTCGTCCATAGAAAATACCAGCTTTGCAAGCAGTCAGAAACCCAGAAGTTAGGCCAAGTATTTTTGGTGTGTATACTGGAGGTAAAGATTGTGTCATCTGACTTCCATTAAACATTCTGAAGATGCACAAGTCAGATTTATTCTCTGTGCTTCAAGACCTTTATTGGTTTTACAGTGCTAAAGAAAATGATTTATAAAGCTATTAAACTTGAAACAACAGAACACATGCAGCAGATTTGCCAGATGAACAACTATCACCATTTAGTCACTCTTCCTAGTGAAATGGCACCTTAATTCCGTGTCATTATTTGTAGCCTGCTACTACATAAACTAGTAAGTTCTTCTGGAAGCTTTTTGTTTTAATAATTTGCTGAAAGGAGAAAAGCAAGCATATGGATTTCATGAAGCCTTTACAGTACAATACTGCATTGTTGAGAGTTAAGTCACATGATTATTAAAATTTTATGTTTTTATTAAGCTTAATTATTTAACTTCATACAAATACACCATTCAGTTAGTATAAAATGTATTCTGAAGTTCGTATTTATAATATCTCCAAGTATAGACATTTTATAGCCTGCAAGTTTTATCTCCGTAGATCTGATGCTTTCTGTAGGAAGAAATTTCTTCATTTTGCACACTGATAAAATTTCATAATTTTCGTGTTGTCTAATCACTGTGTCAAGAGAAGATGAACATTTTAGGCACTGTTTCAGAAGCCATATTGCTGCAGCCTAACCTCCCATTTATGATAAGAAAAACTGTAACTACCTACCAAAATCTTTCTTGCTTGTTTAGGCCCCCCCAGATTCCCCTTTTATTTCAAATCTTGCATTTACTATTGCAGAAGAAAACAAATACTAACTTAACATTTATTACAAAATGGAAGAACAGCAAATAAGAAGGGACAAGGGCTACAAGATCAAAAGAGAAATGAAAAACACGGTATTAACCAAAAGAAAAGATGATCATAATTTGTGATACAGATATACATCAAGTATGTCACCAAAATAAGTTGCCTTTTTAAAAAGATCGGTATGAAGGACTGTGAAATAATGGAAGGTGCAATGCTTTATATCAGCACAAGTAAGAGCTCAGGAGCCATTCAGAAATAAAGTGGAAGATAAAACTATTTATTGCACATTTTCTACCTGAACTGTGGACAGTGAGCTGTACAGACATTTTGAAAGTACAGAAAAGCACACAGCACTGTATCATTGTTAAGTTTGGAATTGTTTACTTTTCTTCTGATCCCGTCTTCTTTGTAGTCTATCAACAGCAAGTTCTAAGAGAAAACTCAGATGTGTGCAACGAATACCAGTTACATGACTTATTCATGTCTTAGCAAGAAGGCCATGCTGCCTTTTTCTTGGAAATGCTACCATTATTTTTATTTTCCTATGGAATTACTCCAGTTTCGTAGATTTTGTAACATATACATATCCATACACAAATGTACATCTATGTATATAAACATACTAAATGTGTGTGGATGTTTTTGAACATGTTCCTGTAAGAAATACTCATCAGAACTCAGTGCAAATTTGAATTTTCAGCTGTTTCCCAAAAAGGTATGATTTCAATATACTTAAACACTTCCTCTTCAGTAATTTCAAACTCTTAGTGTGATTTCTGAATAATAAAATTTGATGCACATGTTGAAAAGTGATGTTTTTAAAGATCTTTCTACAGGCAAAGCAGAGTAGGATTTCTTCCTTACTTCAAAATAACTAATTGCCATACATAAAAAGTACAAGTTTCTTGAGAAGGTTCAATTTGTTTTAATGTGCAGAAGTCAGTCACCTGTACTACGTTCTTCCTCAGATGAGCACAGTGAAGCTGCATGGTGTCAAGATAGACTAAAGCAATTTTGTATCTCCCTCTTCTTTAACACTTCAGCATTTGTCATAACTGTAGCATTAAACATCAGCTTCAGGTACACTGGCACAAGCAAGACCACTGAAATGCTGAGACAAGCAAAAGCTTAGGAACTTCAGCCAAATTCCCTGCACTGCCAGCAGCCATCTAAGCTAGGGGCTATAGTGGAAAGCAGCCAAGAGCAGTTAACTATGAACAGAGCTACATTATTCCCTGAGGCTAAGCTCCGTAAGAGAAGCAGGTATTGACCCTAAACATGTATCTACACAAAGAATGGCAGCAGATTGTAGCTAATAATCAGTACTATCAAAGAGCTTTGTAACAGCAATTTCACAGAATAAATTCATGTTAAAAACAGCTCTAGTACCTGCATCTTTCTGGAGAGTCCTCTCTGTCTTTCCTTCGGAACTTGCTGATGGTGTCATCGATTGTGCTTCCAATTTTGTCACTTAGCTCACCTAACTTATCACTGAATGGAAAACTAGATTTTTTATCCCAGTCTTCATCCCATTTTGACTTGGGCTCAGGATCATATCTTTCACCTGTGTAAAGCATTAAGACAAAAAGTACTAAAGGTAACAGCAAACGTATGCCCATGGTCTCTTTCAAATTGTTCTCAAGTTTCTCCCCCCAACATACATAAAGCTTACACGATTTCAAAACAAACTGAAAGGTCCTGTAATGCTGAATTAACACTTCTATAGCAATGCACAGCATGTAATACACATCATTAAGTGGCAGAAATGCAGAATCAAAGGCTTTTGTTTATGACAACCGCACAATCTTAACATACTAAGCAGCACATCAGGATACTATTGGATTCTGCTGGAGAACCCCAAGTGGTACAACCAACCCTAGCTGCATAAGCAGCTTACCAGAAATGGGACATGCTAGTTCTATAACAGACACTTAATGCATGATATATCATCCCTAGCCAACTGTGTGTTCACAGAGGCAAATCAAAGGTTTTTATACACTGAAATTCAAGAACAGATAAAAGCATTGTACCAAACTATTTAAAGACAAGTGTAACATGCACAGTAACTTTGTTCTTTCCTTTCTATGCTCATCATTTAAATAAAATCTCCTTTCAAAAAGATGAAAAAGAGGCTGTAAAGCAACTCACTTTCTCTTCAGCCATGGAGTACCCTGGTCTTTACTGAACACTTAGAAAATTTGTCTCTTTCTATTCAAGTAATTGAGACCTCCATAGTGAGATCTTAAAGATAGCTGACAGTTTTACTTGACATCAGTTCATCTGATTAAAAAAATTTTGTAAAAGAATCTAAGCCTAGACTTAAACACACCTAGACAAACTGAGTTGTAATTACAAGAAAAAAGAGCACTTAAAAATGTAACAAAGACTCAGCCTATCAGAACCACGGTATGCTTTGCTAGCTAGTGTATATAGAACAACCCAGTATAGCTCAGTTTCTAGACAAAATTTTTAAACATAAGCATTTTTTATTTGGAACCATCACACACAGAAAAGAGTTGTGTTTTTTTTTTTTTTTAATACTGTTGAAAAATGTGAATTTTACTGCTAATGCTGAGTAACACTGAAGGAAAGAAAGGAAGAATGGTGAAAAATTCATTACTTCAGGTTAACATACAAATTAAATTGTAGCTCGGGTAATGTTCAAGACGTATTCAATTAAGCCGCTTTTAATAAAAAGAAAATGATGGATTTCAGCTCTACAAGGTGTAGAATTTGAGATCTATCTGTCCAATAACACAATATACCAGAGAATACATTTTTCTTATAAAGGAAATAAATGCACGTCTCCAATCATAATTTGTTTAGATCCATAAAGGACAGACAAATTTGTTCGAAGTTGAGTGCCTGACAGAAATCAACCAGATACTCAGTGGGATCTCTATCACTGGAGAAGGAAAAATTGTAAGAAACAGCAGTACTACTGTTAAATTTTGCAGGAGAGTGAAATGGCCTTATTCAGCTTATGTCAGGCTCCCAAGCATTTTAAAGTAGGTTCCATTAAAATATTTCCTTGTGAAATAGGAATTTTGAGATAAAGATAAAAGAACTTAGAACTCAGCATTTTTAGGACAAAAAGAACTAAGGAGAACTGTGAAAATACAAGCATTTTCTATTTAAGTAACTAGATTTTTTTTTAGGTTAAAGTCTGACCCGGGAAAGAAAACTTGTTTTGTGCAGCTAGGAAGATTAAGGACTTTACTCAACAAATGAGAGGAAAATTAAAAATCCTTTACCATAACAATGGAATACATGACAAAAGGAGATAGTCCTTTAAACTCAAAAACCTGAATTATATCTTCAGAATACATGGAAAAAAAAAAAAATCTTCTACCCAGCATACACAGACAGATCACGACTCTGTTCAGAGCAAGTCAAAAGAAAAGCACAGAGAGAATAGATAGAGGAGCATGTACTTGAAGTACAGATGCAGTGACTCATAAGTATTTCTTAAAGAGAGAATCAGCAGAGTTCCAGGCTAGTAGCAACAGCCTGTAAGAATATAATAAAGACATCCTGCCATGGAGATGGAGATTTCCATCTACTCTGCATATGAGGAAAAGGGAGAACAGAGCAACACAGGGAAGTAATCTGTCAAAAATAGTAGAGCACAAGCAAAGAGGAGAAAGAAATGCAAAGCACTGAAGAGTAGCAGTTGAAGTATAGGTCATGTACAGTTCCTACTCATACATATCATATACCAAACACTTCTCTCAAAGAAGTCACTGATTTTAACAAACCAAAGGCTTGTATCATTGTGACATGGGGACTCATCCCTTAATAAAAGGACCCAAGAATCTACTCATGCCAAAGAAAATAAGATAAACATTTTAAGACTGACAGCTAAATAATGGATGACATGCTGGGACACGTCATACATAAAAAGCAGGTTCAAGCTCAGATCCCTGCTATGCATTATGGCAGGGACTGGGGAGTAAGAAGGAAGCTGCACACTTGGACTAGATACAAAAAAAGTGTACCAGTTGTGTGCCTTTATCTGATCAAGGTTGTCAGACAGAAGAGCGTACTCTAAACAAAAACAAGTTGATGGTATTTCATCTTCTACAGCCAAAATCCTATATAAGCTTAATAGGTCTACATAAAGTGAATTGAGTCTTACCTCTGGGAGTCTTCCCCTGAAAAGCACGTGGGGCCAACACTACTAATCAAACAAGGTTTTAAAAACACTGAGACACTGACTTGATAAACTCCTGATATATAAGCTCCACAATATATATGGTGCACATATTTAAAGTCAGATCTGACAGACATCAGAATCCTCATCGATAAACCAGGTATCTCTCAAATGTCTAAACAGAATTACTTAGGAAATTAACAAATCTAATGGTATATAGTACCTCCATTGTTTCACCCTAACAGTGGTACTGTCCTGAAAGCCCTAATTCCAGTTAAACAATGGTTCTAAAGTAGGTTGGTAGAAAGTAGGTAAAACAGTATTCTTGTCCTATGGGAGACAGAAAGTATCACTTTCTTTTTTATTACAGTAAGAGTAAGAAATCCTGACTTCCCTATTGCTACAGCAGCATTCATTTCTCATTGAGACTCCATCCAAAGGTGAAAACAAAATAGCTAAGTTTTGGCTAAGCCAGTGCATCAATGCCACTTGTAGGTTTTTAGTTAACTTATTTACACGAAAACTCACTAAAAAAATTGAAGAGAAAACTCACTAAAAAAACTGAAGAATTTGCCACTGGAAAATAGGTTTTTTGAAGAAATTAAGCGTGGGGGAAAGAAGTGCAATATTTATTTAATAATAGTAAAAACACTGACAGTTAAAGAATTACAAAGAAAAAACATCTACAAGAGCATCTTAGAAATACCTAATTATCTGGGCTTTTTCCCTGTTTTCTAAGGCAAGTTAAAAGTCTACACTGTCAACTCTTGACCAGCAAAGCCTCGTTAGTACTTACTATATCGGAACCCTCCTACACTGTCCGAAGAAACACCAATGTATTTGTCTTTGTTCTTCTTTGCTTTCTTCCTTTCTTCCCGAAGTCGATCATCATCTTGTGCAAATTCAACCATTTCTTTTACCTTCTGGCGTATATTTATACCCTGGTCCTTGCCATTTTCATCTATGTAGGTAATGCAGGAAAGACAGTGTGAAAGAGAGGGGGAAGAAATGAGAAAAAATAAATCAGAGGCAGTAATAGTGAACTTCACAAACTAACAAGAAAATTTAAGTTACAAATGAAGTAACTGAAGTGAAAGATCTCAAGGATACCAAGGTTTGCAGCTTCTGCTTTAAGGGGACACGAATGTTCAGCCTAACATAAATGACAGTTCACTGAATGGTGTGTTTAGAAAACGTTTAACTGCTGCCAAAACATTGAAAAGATCAGTATTATAAATAGAAATTGTATTTTCCATGAAATATTTTAATCCTCCAGAACATAAGCCTTTTTAGTACAGTTTTTGCAACTTTAATTGCAAAAACTCAATTTTTGAAGAAGTGCTTTCAGTTGGGATGTACTACAAGCTAAACATGCTCCTTTCCCAGCCTTTTTCACATTCAAAACACACACTGGCCTTGCTGCCTTTGCACTGTAAATATTATTTGGTGGGAGGAAAAAGCCCTAGCTTCAAACAGATGTGTGTGTTTTGGAGCTCTAACCTTTTCTTCCCATATGATTAAAGCTATTCCTTTACGGACACCACAGGGGACCAGTCTCTAGTGCATATTTTAATAAAAACCCGAACACTCATGTTGTGTTGGTTCTGTTGTTATTAGCCAGTCTTTTCTGCAAGTTCTTGTCTTCACTAATTAATACTCTAGGGTCCCACGTCTTGGATTCTGCACTCTTCACACAACTGGCAACAGTCACATTCTAATTAGACTGGGGAAGCTTCTAAGCTGGTTCAGGTGACTGACAACTCCAACTACTGTTTTAATTTGCTTATAAGATTTTTCTATTGCTCACCTACAAAGTGGTAATTTTCCAGGGATCGCAAATCATAAATGTGTTCTCTGGCACTTGTAACAACACGCTCTGATCCGTTCCTTATGAGGTAAGCTAGGAGCAGCAAAGACTATAAAAATACAAAGCACCTTATGATTGCATGAACAAAAGCTCAATTAAAAAAAAAAACAAAACAAAAAATTGAAATCCAAAATTGCACCCATCAAAACTATTAAATAATAAGATCTTCCCCTTCTATATAACTGATTATCATATGGGTTCACCTACAGAGAAAAAACAAAAGCAAAAAGCCACATCCATCTTTTCCCTCTTCTCCCTCTCCCTCCCCCAAACACACACCTTTTGCTCTTCAAGATATCAAAACTGCATTTGTTAAACTATAATTTAATGTTACCAAATCACAAGTAATTGCCTTCATCAGTAACTGCTTGTTTTAAAATACACAAAGAAATTTAAGAGGAAAAAAAAGTAACTCTGCAAAATGAAACATTTTTTTTTGCTTCTCAGTCACAGCTTCCAATAGCTTTCACTGAAAAGTAACTCCTACAGAAATGTAAGCAGCCTTACACTGGATGCAATGGATATTCAAAACTGCATTTCAGGACAAATCTGAGCAAGTTAGGAAATGAATGAAGTTTAAGAATTACTTTAATTGCAGGTTTTTTTTTAAGTTTAGGATTTCTATCTGGGGAAAAAAAAACACTCTAAAGTAGTACCTTTAACAGCTAAAAACTATCATTATATTTCAACTTATCCAAACCTGATAAGCAATTCCAAGCAGCCTTTATAACATTAAGTAGTTATGTGTGATAGCATTAAATATTAATTTATATTGTACTTCAGGGAAAACAATTACTATGAATACAAAACATCAAGCACCTGTGAAAAGCACAAACTATGCCTTAGAATTAATTGTCTTGTTCCAACCCAGGCATCAACAAAATATAAGCTAGTTTAATACATCAGTTCTATAAAAATGAGGTTATATTTGCATAATTCAGTGAACACTGAACACCACTTTAAGTGCAGCATGATATTCTTAAGCAAAAAGTTTCCATACCATGCTAATTAGCCAAAGACAAGAAAAATGCAAATGATTTTCAGTTCTGTTTCCAAAATGCAAGTAGGACATACCCTCATACAACAAGATCTGTAACAAAACTGCCTCCACTCAAAGCAAAACCACAATTTACAGAATTATGAACTGTCATAAAATTAAATTACAATTTAATCTTATTTCAACTATTTCTGAATTCCTTTAAAAACATTGTCTTGATAGCATAATAATTTATCATCTGCTTCTCTTGTACCACAGTAACAATTCCATTGGTTAGATTAAAAATGTGAATACTACTCCAGTGCTTGAACATCAGCAAGATGTAATTACAATATTACACTCATGAAGTAGCTTTTCTATAAGCAGATATTTACTTTTCCTTTGAAAGACATCTTTGACTGCAACAATAGGATTATTAAGCAGGGAGTTAGTAAAGAAATTATAGGTTGCTAGTAGAGTGGTATCTAAACAAGACTCTAAATCACAATGTTACACTTATATCCTTTATAAACCAAACAAAATCCTGAATACTTCTAGTTCATATTAATACACACCTTATAAACTCTCCTCCAGTTCTTTTTATTGTCTTTCAGCATGCGAGTCCAAAGCATGTTCATAAGTTCTGGAAACTGTTCATACATAAACGTTGCCCTAAAAAATTAAACAAAAGGAGTAAAGAAATGTTATTCTCAGCGGCTTGCAATAATAGCTTGTTAAGTCTCAGCACTGACAGTAGATGGCAGGCTTGATCTAAACCCATCCGAGTTTGACAGCGTTACTAGGGAAAAAGCTATCACCGTTTCTTAGTCATACAGAAGTAATTTACATTGTAGGACTACAAAAGAAAAAATAAATCTACAAATCTAAGGCAGTAGAATAATGTATTGCATAAAGAAAAAAAGCCCTAATAACCACAGCAACTAGTCAAATATGTGACTTCCGAACTAATTTCGGCAGAAAACAGTTCAAAAAGAAGAATTTGACCAGTTCTGCTCTATTTCAAAAGTCACAGAAAATCAGTTTGAAAATAAACACTCCAAGAAAGCCAGACCCACTGAACAAATTCTGAGCTTACATATGTAAAATCAAGAGTTTCAAAAATAATTTGACTATGTTTTCTGCTTGACAGTTTCCAATACGTTGTAAGATCACACATTTAAAAAAGATTTGTGTTTTTTTTAAAAAAAGGAATTTATTTACAGCATCCCTTCAGTATTATCAGTCAGCATTACCACAGAGTTGATTTAACAGCAAATTTCACATTCCGCTATAAAATGCACCTTTCTTCATCACTGACTCAAATTATCACTTACTTGGCAATCTCTCCCATGAGTTGCCCTGAAGGTCCCCATGGATCATCATTGGTTGCTTCTCGAACCTTAGACTCTATTTCTGAATAATTCATAACCACATTGGTGCTGCAAAGGAAAAAAAAATTAACACACACAAAGATTACCATCGAAACTGAGAAACACATGAAAACTTAATAATGATACTAGTGGGTACCTTAATGAGATACCTCTACAGGGTGGGAAAAAACATCTTTAGTGCAGAAGTTATCCTGAGGACACTATACAACACATTTATGTTACCTTTAAGGTTTTACTATTCCATTAGTCTTCAAGAATATAGATGAGAAACTATGGATTACATTAGAGCTGGATTCAGTCCAAAAAAATGGCTTTTGGTCAAATTAAAATCCAAACTGAGCCACTACAGTCAAAGGTGATAGCTTCCCTGACTAGATATGGTTTGCTCAGAGCTTTGTACCATGTGTTTATACACAAGAAGCTTTACAACTCAATCAGCAGCAGATTTTATGAATGATGAATGCTATGAGAAACTTGCAAATATCAATACCAAACAGGTGTTGGTAAACAAAAAGCCAGGAACCAAACCCCAAAACAACACTCCAATGGAAGACCACAGTAGAGATGACATTCACTAGAGGGTCTGTTTTCCACTTAAAATTTATTCAAGGGAAAACAAGAAGAAGAAAAGCTGTTTTACAATTACAGCAATGCAAAGATAACAAGGAATTCAAGCAACCTCTATGAGAGTTTTCACAGAAAAATGTCATGTGGAAAAAAGCATTTTTTTCCCCATAAAGGCTGTACAATTGTTGATAGGTGTTTTCCAAAAGGAAACCTAGTACCATGTTGTCCTTGCATTCTTTGCAGCATATCCAAAATAACTTACAAGTTACATATGTACACAAATTGAAGAGAAGTTTGAAAATTTAGTTAAAGCTCATTGCACAGTTGGTGTCAGAAGCCAATCCTGCAAGATGACTTCAGCATACACATCATCCTTTGTAAAAAGGATAAACTGACTGTAATACTATGCAATACAATACAATGAGGTGGTGATCATTACTTAACACCTCCCTCTCAGCCCCCCACCCCAAGTTTGAAAGGACCAGGAGAAAAATCAAGATGCTTAGTAGTTACCCCTCTGTCCACGTAGGAGTTAGCACGTTTAATTTTACTTGGCATAAAGATAGCAAATATCTTGGGACAGGGAATAGAAACAAGAATGAGATCCCCTCAAGTCCAAAAGGGCACACAGAAGGTAATTGTTAAAACAGAATAAGATTTCTGGACTTAAGCTTGGATTCTCAGCATGAGAATTCCTGCTGTCAGATTCTGATGGATGATTTTATTCAACTTTGTGTCTAAAGAGAAATAAGTTATATGACTGAATAAATAATCAGCAAGCTCACAAAACCCATCTATATTAAAAAGAAGCCTGCAGGAACACAGCAGTAGGTATGAACAACAGCAATTAAGGTTTTACAAATTCATTTACACTAAATGCATCTCAAGCTCCTGTTTTTGACATTTTTCTTTGCCATACATACAAATGCAAACTAATACAACTTTTATTTCCCAGATGCACAGAACTTAAACAAAAAAAAAAAACAAAACAAACAAGAAAGCCACAAGGCAAAGCTAGAGGCTCCAGAGCTGTGCTGCTTTCAGCACACTGGCTCCCTTGTCCTGAGCAAGGCAAGCCAGGGAGTTGAATGGAAAGGTTCTGTTTGTTTTTATAACCCTCCTTAAGCACTTGTTCGAGATGTGATGAGGAGCTGGGGGTGGGTGGGAGAGCATAAAGTTAAGCATTTCCTTCATTTGTTAGAGTAAAACATTTAAGATTGGAAAATGCATGAATAGATGCAAACTAACTGTAAAGGAATGGCAGCATAAGGTATGGAAGAGCACGGGGGGAGGGGGGAGATGAAGGGAACCAGGGGAACTTAGGTAACAATAAAAAAAAAGGTGCACTTAAAGCTGACAAAACTGGGGAAAAAAACTATTTCTAAATCAATCCTGCAGTGAAGTTATTGTTCAGAGCAACTAGGAGAAATCTCTTTGATAAATGTCAGGATGAGATGTAATGGCACAAAACGTTCCAAAACAAAGCATCTTTAAGCCACATTTAATTCGGCAACAAATGTAAACTTCAAAAATAAAAAAAAGTTGTGTAGTTTGGCATCGTTCCAGGTCACTTAAAAATAACCACTTCTAAAAAGGTGGAAATACAGTTTTATTCTTCCTTTCCCATGTTTTCTATGGCCCTCGTTCCATGCCCTACCCATGATTCCTGTGACCTCTGCAACAACAAAAAAAATAATTTACATCCAGATGTGAAGGGAAAAAGTGACTAGCTTGATTGCCAAGACTTCCTGTGATTGATATAAATTTAATATCCGAGGACACTCTCCGACACCAGGGGGGGCTCTCTGATTAGTTTACACTGGGCGGCTTCCAGGGAGTCGTGCCGGATCCCATGGACACAGCCTGCCCTGCAAATAAATGGAGGTCCATGGGTCGGGACTGACAGAGCATCCTAGAGCAGCCGGTGTTTAACACACCCTACAGGAGTACATTCCGATTTACACACAACTGTTAACTGAAGCCCTGCACAATTGGAATCCTGCAAGAAGCACCTTTACAGGAACTTTTAACACAGATCCACATTGAACCATGTAGTGTATTTTGAAAGTTACATAAAGAATAAATAGATATAAAATAAATAGATGGGTTGACATCAACACTACAAGCTGCTGCATTCCTTTCTGCTTGCACGCTACAATTTTAAGTCTATTAAAATCACAGACTGATGTCAGATTATTGTTCTCTTTCCTGCACCCCTTACAAGTTATTTCACCTCTGTTTCTTTTTTAAAAAGCAGCTCAGTAAAACCAAAAGAGCACTGTCATACCTCTGTGACACAACAAGCACAGGGATGGCAAGCAAAAGATTCGCTTTTACATTTCTCACATGAGAACACTCAACTTTAAGTGTTTACAGCTACCAATTACAGCAACGCTGAGTAGGTACCCATAGCTGAGACTCAAGTTCTCCACATGAATAAATGCACATTGCCAGTGAAAAGCAAGTGGGTAATAGCTATAAATTTTTTATTATCTCTGCCTGCAGACAATGAGACATAACTTCTTAAAAAAAAAAAAAGGCAAATACAGTTAGAAGTTTTCCATGCATTTTATAGGCTGTATCTTAACACACTCTGAAACTGAACAGATGTACCATTGATAAAATATCCCAAAAATACTTTGCCCAAGTTTTTGCCTGTGCTTTCCAGAGAAAAATCTCTCAAAGGATCCAGGAGCTTATTAAATAACTCCAAGTTCTTTTCTAAGCTATGTAGTGAGATTTGTAAATTGAGATAAAGATGTCATCTGGATGCTACAGTGGTCTAAAAAACAAAGTAAGAAAAAAAAAATAAAAGAGGAGGGAGTAGAGGGATATGAGCAGTGAGCAGTTTTTCTACTTTAAATATACAATTTGAGACAGAGGATAATATTTAGTTGATGTTCTTCTCGCTTGCCTGTTTATCCTCCTTACCAATAAGTTCCATACAAAAAAATGTAAAATCAAAGAAAAAAGAAAAGCAAATAAGGTCCATGGAAAAAAAAAAAAGGACATTAACTATCAGTCACTTCAGCCCTGCTACTTTCAAGGATCTGAAAAGCACTTCAGATTTCAGGCACAAGGAAAGGAAAATCCCACAGGTCTGAGGTTACCCTCTGAGCAATACCCTATAAAGGAAATACAGCTTGTGGATGGCTACTTGTACATACAGCCTCACAGACTGCAGGAACACTCCACAGGGTAACATATAAAAGGCAAACTGCAAAGAAGGATATCTTCCCATATCAGCGACAGGAAAAGTAACCCACGACATGGCCATGTCCTGGCAACTCTGCTGGGTCCACACCTTACACAGGAATGCAAGAAGCAAGCTACAAATGCTCAGTAAGACAATATTAGTGAGGAAGAGCTGTATTCTGCTCTCAGTAACACATCAGCACTATATTATGAATTAAAGGTTTGCTCCAGTGAGGTTTTGGACCACATGGCATTCTCTGCAGATTCATCTGCTGCAACTGCTCCGCTCAGTGACCTGATAGATAACCACTGCTTACGAAGTATAACATACAAATGTGGCATTCCTAGTCATAGCTTATAACTGGAAACATCACATACAGTTTCGTTGTGCCTGAAATAGTTATCCCAGAGTCATTGCTGGTTCTGCACTGGAAAAAACAAAACCTCTCTATATATCATACCCCTTGAACAAGGAACACTCTGGAAACACTGCTGTGGAAATATGAGGCTCTGAACAGTCAGCCAAAAGTTGAAGAAGTCTCAGGAGTGGGGATGAGTTCAATCATGAAAGGTTACGCACAGAGAAACAAGTTTATTTCCTCAGTTAACTTCCACTCTAAAATGGACCACCAAACCCTAATGTTAACCCTTGAACTAACGATAAAGACTTTAACAGTGATTTATACACACTTCCAGCAAACCTGCTAAAGGAAGGTACAGACATTTTTGCCTTTGCTCACTCCATTCAATTTGGTTGGGAGCTCAGATGCAGTAGCATTAGTAAGGGTACCAAGTTCAGTGCCCACAACCTTCCCTAAAGAACTCCATGCAGCATTTCCCATACCTTCGGGTTTTTTCCATGATCAGTGGCATTGATCCCTCATCGCCCTGCATGAAATGACAGCTCATTAAGACAGCTTACTGTTAGATTTCGGGAGCACTGTTCTTCTGGAGAAAACACATTTCTAAGACAAGCACGTTCATCAGGATAGGAGCAAATAGCTGCATCTCTCAACATTTCAGAGCTCCAAGTGCCATGTGAACCTTATACGTAATATTCAATGCTCAGGTAGAATTAGTCCTTAACACACTGCAAGCTTTAAACAGCATTTGCACAGGAAATTTGCAATAGAGAAAACAAGTGCTATGAGAAAAGAAGGTACTTACATATTAAGTGTCGTGAAAGAATTATATACCACCGTTTTGAATGAAACTTGCTTTAGTACATATTAAGGAATCACAAAGACTAACAGATCTTAGTCAGTGTTTCTGCCTCAAACTTAAAAGCTCTGACTGTGCCCTGGGGCACGAGCCAGACCGCTCCATTAAACGCCATTAGGATTAGAGCTGCTATTGATGTGGGTGGTGTCACTGAGGACACAAGCACCATTCTGGACATAAGATTCACAGAAGATTTGTGAAATGCCATGTCTAATTTAGTGAAAACTAAAATAAACAGAAGTCACAGAGAGGGTATATTACAACAGTTTCTTTATAGTGATGATAAAGGTATTGGATTGGACAGGGTAAGCCTAATTAGAAACACTTCTCAAACCTCTGGGAAGCTGCCCACTGTGCTGAGGGAGCCAGCAGCAGGAATGAAAAACCTGGTTACATAGTTAAATTTTTTTTCCAATGTATATTTCAAACCAATTACAATATCACGTATACATGGAACTCCTATGTGCATAATATTATGCCTTTAACTATTACTCCAAGGACATCACTGGATTATGCACCTTCTGTTTTCCTTTTTTTAATTTTACAACTGGGAACACTAAAATACTAAAAGCTGAGATGAGAAACTTTCTACATTTTACCACCATTAACAGTTTCCAATGAGACTGAAAAATATCTGTTTAAAGACAAGATGTGGGGGAAAAAATAATGTATTACACACAAGACTATCATACATACAGTTGAAACATTACTGCCATTCAAACAAATAGCAATACCAAAGGAAGTATATCTTCTGAAGAAAATGTCTCTTATAGGCAAGGATCTGCATGAATGCAGCGCAGCAGAAGCTGGTACTGTACAGTACTGTACTAGCTTGTAGAGTAAATAAATCCTGCAAGAAAGAAATACTTTAACCTTGTGTTATTCCAATAGCAAAACAAACATCACGATTTTATCTTTTAAGTAACTAGGTGTTTAGCAGCATTATCCTTATAATAGGCACCCTTGTACAATAACACTTTAATCTCATTATTTCTGTAATTTCGTTAGCAGCTTCTTTATTTTTAGGAAGTCTTCTGCATATCTCCAGTAACTTATACAGTAAGTAAAAGCACAGCAAACTTCAATTTGCTCCATGACAGCACAGCTGTCGCTGACTCAGAATAAAATCTCACCACCTCACTTGGTGACATAGAAAAAGAGGATTTTTTTTACAGTAACCATTTTGGAAGTCTACATCCCAAAATTCAGTAACATCATGTTTTATCAGCTCCATAGATTTTAAAAATAACTAGACTGCATTGTCCAATCAAAAAAAGGATGGCATCTGAAAAATAAACAGTTAAGAAATCCTTAAATTAGAATATGGAAAGTTTGCTTTGAATCTGATTAAGAAATCAATACACAGCTGGCCATTTAGTCATTGTGCTTCTCTGTCTCAACGTTGCAATGGATTTTCTGGTGAAGTACACAAAAACGAGTGTTTTCTCATGTGGATAGTTTGCTACCAGCATAGTGGCAATCTCAACAGGAAAACTCTGGACAAAGGCAGCGGTAACTTAGATCTAAAGGCTGAGCTGACACACTGCTCCTACAGCTCAAGTGCCAGCTTTGTGTTCAGCAACACCTAACCTGCCAGCTTGTCTGTTCCATTTGCAGCTGCAAAACTAGCAGTCTTCCACAAGTTTAGATAAGGACCCTTGAGTTATTCATCTAACCTATGGTGCTTGTTTTGGGGATACTATCCAAAGATTTTCAAACGTTTTCAGAAAAGAGCAATACAGAGGCTGAAAACATGTTTGAGATGGTAGCATTCACATTTGTTTGTTTTTTATAAAAGAATGAATGGATGCACTATAAAATACATGAGCGAAGTGAACACTCAACATTTGGAGAAGTGATAAGGCAGACACCCGTGATGTTTTCCCAATACTTTGTTATCCAGAAGACCCCCCATCCACAGAGGCAAGGCATTATGAGGCAGCCTCTGGAGGGAAGGGAACTTTCTTATTCCCACCACTCATCCTCTCTGAGTCATCCATCTGAACTATTTTTAGTATCTACATTAAAAGGTTTCAATGCAGCAGGAGTAGAAAGAGATGAAAAGCCTTGAGAATGTTGAAAAGTTACCTTCCTATTCAATGTTCCTGTCTTAATGTATGTCAGGAAGTTAATCTCAGCTACTGAGAGCTCACAGTACATGAAGAGCTATGCAGCTCCTCAGAATGCAGGTTGCCTTCCCAGTGCCCAGATGCTAGAATCTTGCCATCTATTAAGATGTTCATTAGTTTCCAGAAGCATTTTTATTTATCAGTTTAAAAAAAATCATTGAATATTTATCCATCTGAGCATGAAATACTTTCAGAGGGACATCTGAATTGATAATATTAAAAAAAGGATTGCGATCCTCACAGTAATGCTCCCCAACCTGCTCAGGGCCCAGCAGGGAACAGCCCAGGAAAGGGGCAGCTCTGCTCATGCAGCTCTGCTGGCACCTCTTTCTTCAGTCTCTGAGGGATTACACTGGACTGCTGATCCAAACACAAGTTTCGAGTAACTTTCAAGTTTCTTTTCCCAAATATAAGTCATTCAAGAAGTCACACACCTAGTGTTACTAGCAGTTATTCAGGAAAAAGACACTACATGCCCTCTGAATAAAAATGGTGTGAACTTGGATATCAGATCTGAGCCAGCACCTCTGTGTTTGCTTGGCTAAGACAAACAAAAAACATGCAATGAACTTAATGCATTTTCATTTTGCTCCTGCCAGTAATGTCACTTTTGTTATAAAACATGCAGCTTAGATTTAGAGCCTTACAGATGAAACATATGGATCTCAAAGACGAAGCCAGAAGTCCACATTCAATAAAGAAACAGATGGGTACCCATCTGCTGAAATGCCTGGTGAAATGCCTCAGGTTACACAAAGGTAACAGCTCAACACGAGATGATACTTGACCATTTAAGTTTCTTATTTTTAAACCACTCCTTAGAAGCGTTACAAATATGACACCAGACAATTTGTTACACGAATACTGGATATTATTACAGACCTTCCATGCAAGCAGCAATTACGCCCTTTTCAACCGACACCACCGTCTTTATTACAGTAGGATCTGAAATACATTTCCAGCTTTTCAAGTTAAGTTTCATAATTTATGTGGCAGATGTGCAAGGCAAACTGCACAGAAAGAGATAAGCCAAGAAAAACATCCTGATGGCCACAAATGAATTACGACTTGAGGGAGGAAGGAACTATAAAGCTATTTCCTGTGCCTTACAACTGCTAATCACAAAAGACTACCAAGTAAACAAGATAACCCCAAATCCACCACACAAACACCCTTTCAAAAAGGACAGTGACATAAGAATCAAACTGAATCCTGCTAGAGCACTTGGAAGCTTTATCATTCACAGAAACCATATAGCTGAAGCCTTTTGTAGAAGTTACCAATTGCAGCTTTCTATATTCTTCATGTTTTCTGTAATTGCTCTGCTATTGCTGGAGCAGCTTTTACAAATGTTGGGAAATAAGAAGCAACCAATTACATGGTAGTCTTCAAGCATACTTGCGCAAGGAAAGAACACTTCCGCCCCTTAATTTAAGGCTGATTTCATCTCTCCATTACGGATTCCCTGCAGTGGTGTGTTAATACTTCTGCATTTTTCTCTGAAATCACCCCTTTGTGGTTTACACCATCAGATACACATGCAGATGCCTTAAATATTGTAATTTGTCAACAACTACAGAGCAGCAGTATGTAGTATTCCTCCAATTGGTGAGGATTCTGACATGATAATACCACCAACCGTGGTCTTGTACCACCTCTACACACAATATCTTTTCATCTACAGACCAGCTCTATTCCTGTATTTCTCCATTCTTCACAGAATTTTAGTTCCAAACACCCACCCCATCACATTCTCCAGTTAGCATCTAATCTTCATCGATGAGACATCTTCACTTCCAGTGCACATTTCTGCAGTTACATTTTAAAACTCTTAGTGCTTTCATTTTATGTACTACTCCATTCAAACACCTTATTTATTAAAAAGTTAACATTAATTAAAACACTTCCTTTAACTTCACAGTGGAAATAATACCAGAGTGCTTTTTAAAGTGTTCTTCAGTATTAGTATTCGGTTCGAATCTTAGCTGAAATTAGAGTAAAACTACACCTACATCATTCTTATGACAAATGAGATTCATCTTCAGCATGAAAACCAACTCCACAAACAAGTGAAAAGAGCTGCCTTTTAGGCAACATTTGACACTTTGGTAGGAGAGCTATTTGCTAACACAAACACTTTTTCATTGAGACAGGCAACACATCCTTTGCAAGTTTGACAAGTTTCCTGTCTTCTTGCACTCCTCTGAGTACACACCTGGCTTATCAGATTTAAGCCTGCTTCATAGGCTCTATTACCATGGATTTCCAAAGTTCAGTACGCTATACTTAAAGAACAGCATCCATAGAGTAAAAAAAAAGTGGAATGACAGAACTCGGATAACTTTGTGTAACTGCAGAATTAAACATATTTCCATATGCAATTCATTACTGCACAGCTATAGTTATTTTTGCTCACACATCTAGTCTTCCTCCTACACTTCAGATTTTTTTTCTGCAACAAGCAATCTGCAACAGTTACAAAAATATTTTAAAGTCAACTGCATTTCTTCACAGAATCCAGTCAGTTCAGCCTTCCTCAAGACACAGCAGAAATCACAACTCATTTTCAGTTGGGTGCTGCATCTTTAATTTTTTCATAGAAGTGATCCAACCAGCTAATGTGAGTTGTGAAAACATGTTTCACAAAGCAGTACAAAGAGCAAGAGAAGTGTTTATGATTGATTTTCTGTAGAGTCAGTGCTTCTTACATGAGTAAAAGAGCAGTACAGAAAGTAAACCCCAATAAACATGGCTAGATTCAATTACAACACAAAACTAAAAAGCTGTTTTTCTCTGAGAAAGAATAAAACAATCAGACTTCAACCTAACTTACACCTTCCAATCCATGGCATTTTCCTGTATTTACTTTCATATAACTTCAAGAGAAACTTTCCCTGAAAATTAAGAGCTCCTTTCAGGTGTTTCTAACACATCACATAAGACTCCTGAGCACAATATCTAACACTACTGCCCTCTTTGTAAGCACAGAGCATTAAGATAACATTTCCAAGCTCACAGCTCAACTGTTTTAGTGTGCACAGAAATCCTTGGCAGACACAGAGCCTCCAAATTACTCCAGCCAGTGAGCTTTAATGATTGTTGCATAAAGTGTTACTGTTGTGAGAGCAGCATCTACACGAGCAGCCAGGTCTTAACCTTACTCAGAAATAAAAGGTGGCAGAAGATCTCCAACAATAAGCCAGTTGTAGTTGCACTCGAGGGGGAATAGTCAACTCAGAAACTGTGCATCTCCGACTTGTTTGCATCTCAGACTTCCTGGCCCTAGCAAAATTCAGTGGTCTTTAGATGGAAAAGGAGAATGGGGAATAAAAAAAATAAAAACTTTATCAGTAACTTCTTAAGACATTTTGCTAGTGGAACATCATATAAGTCACTGCACAACAAGTTTGTCTCCTACTTCCAAAAAAACTTCTAACTTTCAGTGTATCCAGAAAGTTGTGCCAGTATTGCTTTAATACAATCCCCTAAAGTTACACCTTCTTTGATAAGCCCCCCTTAACGCTACAGCTTGTGCAATCCTGAGGTCTCTGTATCTGTCGATTCACTACTTGCACAGAAGGTGCTCCCCCCAAAAAGATTCACAGTAGGGTTTTCTGACACCATAAGGAACACACAACAGTTGTTAGCTTACAGTTTACCAAACTGACCAAGGAAAACTTGCAGCTATGCACACTTGAGGTATAACAGCTGAATCATTACAATTAAAACCATTTTTACTCTGAAACGCAGTGAATAGTACCTGGTAGTTATGCATCTACGAATGGTGCACAACCATTTGGTATTGCCATTCACACCAACTTATGAACAATTCAAGAACTAAGTATGATTTGAATATGTCAATTGGCAGAATACTTGGTGTGGACAAAGCAATACATACACAATAATACACACTTCAGTAGTGTCAAAACCAACCCTCCTCGATGGGACCATGCTTAATGATCCTTGCAGTTTCAGCTATCCCCTTCATTGCAGGCTGTGCACCATTAAAACCTTGCTCTAATTCCAAGCATTACTCTAAACACAAGCTAGCTGTTCCACTAGGGGAGGGATGATTAAAATTTAAACAATGACATTGAAGCTTTTATCACAGACTGATCATTTGCTGCTACTACATAATCAGTTTGGAAATGCAGCAACACGCGTACTCCTGGACCTCACAACATGAACCTTCATCTGCAAGCATTCTGAGTGGGATAAATGTGACTTCCAATAACTCCTCCAAACCAAGAGTAAGCACCTGCTAAAAGCTTTTCTCAGAGCAGGCCCAGATTAAGCTTGCAGCTCCCATCTGCCTTCAGCTACAGAGCTGATTGAGTGCAGCTCTGCACTTCATCTGCAACACAGTCAGCTACCAATCATATTACCTATGAAAGCCTGAGAAATGCATCTCAGAATCTGTATGTATCTAGATGATACATCTAAGCAGCAAGTGAAGCAACTAAACAAAACACCTGCAACTGCTGCTTTAGTATAGCCTCATGTCCTAGAAAATGTCTTAAGACAGATAGAAGTTGCACTGCACTTTTTGGAGTGGGAGAAGAGAAGGAGGTGGCAATAGTTTACGCAAAGTTATCCAATTACAGGCTCATTATTCACATGTCTTTCAGAGGAACTTGCTATGCAGGAGATATTCAGTAACAGAGAGACAACTGAAACCAACATCTTTGTTTTTAAGATGAATCACATTATAATTTACTCATCTTATTCTCAACAGTCCAGAATTAATTTCACAGTTGCTGATGTTCATAAAAAAACCTCTCAATATCTCATTTCAGTCTTTTTTTTTTTTTAATGAAAATGAAATAAAACCAGAAATTGAATGTTGATGCCACTATAGAAAAGGTGATCAGCTTCTCTTCTCAAAATTGGGTCCTTACAGCCTACTGCTTACTCACTGCTTCATGTTGAAAGCAAGAATTTTTCCATGGAGCCCTGCAGTAACTGCTATACTCAACAACAGCTCTAATGCATTTGCAGTGTTTCCTTTCCTATCCAATACTGAAATCCAGACTACAACAGACCATTACATTTATCAGACAATTTAAGGATGATGTCATCCTTAAGTACAATCCAGACATATTCCATGCAGTCTCAGAACTTTTTTCTTCACTCCATTACACAGAACCATAAACAGGAATGTAATCAAAGCCACTGAAACTTGTGTTTCAGCTTCTCCAAGACTATCTCCCTTTGGCTAGGAAAAAAAGTTACAAACCAAAGCCTTTCCCTGCAGGTCACCTTGCTAACATTTAAAAATAAGAAATTCAACATCTTAAAAATTGAAGTGGAAATAAAGACTTCAGTCTCCCAGGGAGTACTTTCTACTTCTTTAACACAAACAGAGTCATACACAAGGACAGGCCTGTCCAGTATTCTAATTCCTGAGAGAGTAAAACAGTAGAGCAAATATACAGTGACACTTGAGCTTCCTGAAACACATTTCTGATTTCCTTTATTTCCTTAATCCTTCCCTTTAACAATATTGTTTCTTTTTCAGCGTTTTTGAGAAGCAATAATCTTTTTGCTTTGAACCCCAATAAACTATTTTATCATCTCCCTATCACCTGCAAGGATTTCATTTTGAAAAAAAGCACAAGTTCCTTATGCTTCTGTTGCTCACAAAAAGACTTTTAAATTATTTTTAGTATTACAGAGTGATTCCCAAAGGAATATCCTGAGCCACAACCAATGCGCACCTCAGGATCAAGACACATTTCACTACTTCTGTCTTCCCGATTAGTTGGTTGATAAAACTAAATCACCAATCCTCTAAATACGCATAGTTCTCAGTGTAACATAGGCTATAACACATATCCAACCTACATATCACTCACTGTTATCACTTTTCCTGTCCACGTTGCCTCTCTAACACCCACATCTGGTGGGAGAACATAAAGCAGTACAACCCTCTTCCTGTTCTTGCTCTGACCTCAATCCTTCTGCCCTGAGTTCCAGTTTCACAGGTATTTGGACGGTTCACACAGTTTGTTAATATGGTCTGAAAAAGTGCTCATTCATTCAGCCCTTCGTGTGCTATTTGGTGTGCAGCCTACAGCACAGCCTTGTTATCCACACAGATTTAAAAGGGGACACTGGCAAGGGACTCACCCAAAAACTTCCGGAAGGAGAAGAGTCAAGGTTCACCACCATATGCATCCGTCTTGTAATGAGTTCAGAAGACTGAAACCATTCATATCACACGTACATCCCTTACCACAGACCCATAAAGCAATATTTTTCTCTTCATCAGCTTGAGGTTCTCTTAAGTCTGTTGGCACCTCCTGTTGTTTTTAGTGTAGTTATAAGAAAGTTTTGCTGACATCTGGTTCAGGCAATCAGCAGCTGCCCCAATATTTCTGCTCCACCCAGTATTCAGCCACCCTCACCCAAAAAAAGTGTTTTCTCATGTATAGGAAATGAATATGCATGTTAGTCTGTGCACATTATCTCTTATTCTGTCAGGGTTTACTCTCAACTGCACCAGAATTATTACTGCAAGGAAAAAAAATGCACCAGGAAAGTAAGCATCAACGTTTCAAAAAGACACTGGTAAAAATAAATACATTTGCAAAAAGCTTAAATTTAAATGATGTCCCTACAAATGGCAGAACAACTTAGCTTTGTTTACTACGCTGCAGTCACTTGTTAAATATCTCGTCTTTTCCTGCTTCAGATTGTCCATTCCTTAATGAATTTGAATGACCATATTCCTTTCCTGGAGTAAGTCTATCAAGAATGAAAAAAAGTTATCACAATCCTAAATAGATTAAATTAGCTTAGCACCTATTTTCTTTTGTCGGTTTCCCATGAAGGCAGGTAACAACCCAGAAATCCTTATGCTATTGTATTAAGCATCTAGACAAAGTAACTTAACCTATAAGGAATCAGTGGTTAATAATTAATAGCTGAGTGCCCTTCTACAGCTATTCACAGCAGAATACCCAAAATGAAATGGGCACAAGCAATAAGAATGCACCATTCAGAGTAAGTGAAGTATTAAGGTATCAGAATTACAGTATTAACATCCATTGTATTTTTCAAACTGCTATCTCCCATTAGATAAAAAGGGTATCTTGGCAAACTGAGATCCCACAAGTTCACCAGCAGGCATTTTTAGACCAACCAAGTGTTCTCTTTTTGGAATGAGTCTGGCAGATTGCATACAAATTAACTTTCAAAATGCCAAGCCACGTTTATTTGGGGAGTATAACGATGCTTCCTCTCCTTTCATAGGTATCATTTGTTAAACTGGTTCCTCCAGGAGATCAAGTAACTCTTACGTCCTAAAAAGGTAACAAGAGCTGTTTCACTTGCCTTGGAGCCCCAGTTTTTACTTCCTGTCCACATATAAGTGATAATTTCAAATAAAACAAAGTACTTAGAACAAACCAATTTCACTGTGGTTCAATTGAGGAGCAATTCATTCAACTCACTAACAGTAAGATTACCAGAATTTTATGATCTTGTGTAGGCAGTTATAAAAGTAGATTACAGTTTGTAATTAACAAAAAAACCTGACACTGGCAGTTTAAAGGCTAAGAGAATCTACTTTCTAATTAGCAGTCTATTAGCACTAAGTTTCCAAGCTGTCCCAAGGAACACAAACATCTATTTGGCAAAAAGAGACTGCTGTGATAATTCACTTATACAGTAAACACCTTCAAAGAGAGGGCTTCTCCTCTCTTTAAATGAAGGAACAGCTAAAATAACTAAGTAATCACCAAACGAGGACTAATTAAAAGCGACAGCTATCACCAAGGTACCAGCTCTATTCACAAATAGATGCTTGCTTCTGAAAAATAAATTCTTGTTAACACATCTATCTAGAGCAACTCCAATAAAATCAAACACTATCAGAAGTCTTTTCTCTTTGCATTCAAAATGGATCTACAGAAATCTTCAAGTGAATTGTGTCGTTGAGCCCAAAATCCATCCCAAGAATCACAAAGGGATGCAGTTCTACACTAAAAGTTTCATCTTGAGGAAATACTGAATAGGTTGTATGTATAGAGACTGCTTTTATACCACATGAGGGATTGGTAACCGACCAACAAGAAGAACAGTTATTGTTATGAGTCAGGACCAAGGAAACAAAAACCATGCTCCCTAACTCCCAATGGGTCTCATTATTGTTACAATAGATTCAGAAAATGCAGGTCCGTCTCATTACACGAGCTGAATACAACTAATATTTCTAATTGCATCCCAAACGAATCAGGTAATATCTATTAGGCGTGCAGTGTTTAAACATTTAGGATAGGACATTATCTGGAGGAAGGGAGGGAAGAGCATATTACATCAGCGTGGTAGTTATGTTAAAACACACAAATACACACTAAAGATGCTTGTCTGATTTTAAATGGCAAATCAAACACGTCCAAAGGATGTAATCTATTTCAAATAACAAAGAATACCGCTCTTACCACTCTGTAATAACTGAAATACATGCCACCAATACTTATAATATCATTAGCTACACTTTTAACTTGAAAAGAAAGCATCTTTCTCACATGAAGATCTGCATAGCTGTCACATCCCAAGAGCACTTCCAGCTGGAATCATTCAAAATAGGACCACACAAGACAGCTGTCTATTTCAATTTATATTCTCTCTTACTAATTTAGGACCTGAGAGCAAAACCCAGCCTGGTAATGCACATCCTTCTGCACAACAGTGACACGAACATGGGAACGTTAGGTCAGGAGCCTGATATCCAAAAAAAAGAGGAGCAACCTTAACAAATCTCAACTGAGAACTTAAATTTGTCATCTTTCACAGAAACTTTGCAAGCAACAAACCACTAACAGTGCAGTTTTCAAAATGAGTTAAGTGAGTTATCATAAAAAAGGTCTCACCCTATCTTCCTGTCCTTTCCCCTATCAACACAAGGGCTTGCAGTGCCATAAGCAGCTGCTTATGCAGCACACTGCCAAATTGAATGTTAACCACAAAAGGCGGTGGCCAGTTTCTATTTGTTTTTAAGCCATACCAGCAAGCTAGCACAAGCAAATACTGAACTAACAGAGGCAGCATTAAGAAATGCACAGACTACAAACAGCCAGGTATAAGAGTGGGGCACTCTCCTTCAGTAGGAAGTATCACCAAGAGCTCCTCAAACTGCCTGTGAAATTGCATCTTAACAGTGCAGCTCAAGCACTTAAACTCATACTCTCCTTTATCCCCAGCCAATCTTACCAAAATTCCTTCCTTTATGTCTATACGAACATTTGCGCAAACGCAGAATTAACTATACTAGGGAACTGATCCAGTGGGGAATTAAATTGGCAGAAACAACTGGTTTGCCTGAGAGATACTCTCTGATCACGCAGAAAGTATGCAAGTGCCAGCAGCCTGTGGCAGACAGAAGGCTGCGAAACCTCAGCCCACATTTACTCTGTGAAACTACAACCTAAGATTTTGTGGCTTCAACTCTGTTTCCATAATATGCTATAGCACTGATAGTGTGAGATTTCAGGGCAATGACGAGAGGAGACTCAGTCACATTTCCACATTTTTGTGTTCTAAACTACCAACCTACAATGTGATGCCTCACTCACGCTTCAGCATCTCATCCACGTTTTCAATATGCTTTGAAAGTAATTATACCCTGATTAAGAAATATACAAGTAATCAAAATATTAGCACAGAACTGAGCCAAGCACTTTGATCCATTTGATTCGGTGGCAGTGATGTAGGTCAGACTTGCTTTGACCACTTTCATTTACTTACCAAGAAAGCAGAGGCCTAGTTTTAGTTCTGGCAAGGCAATGCAAAACTATGTTTTAAAACTACTTCAAGTAGGCATAAGTTCTTGAACGCACACACACCATTTAGATTCCCTGAAAATAATAAGGCCATCACCTTTGCTATCACAGAACACACTGCTGTTACCTTCAATGGGGCACAGAAGGGTAACAATACATTTGAATGAACACTAACGAAAGCATCACTTTAAGGATTATGTTGATGAAATGTGTACTTGATTGTAATTATCTTACACTAACTCTTAACATAAACTACAGCTTGTACTGTTTGCTTACTTTTGATTACTCCACTAACTGAATATTCAAACAGGAGAATGATCTATCTATCTACACGAGATAACAGAGCATGATACTTTCAGAGATGCTTATCACCAATACTAAATTACATGCCCCAAAGACTACAACTATTTTTATTGCTGAATTAAAAAGGAAAAATCACTGTAATGCTTTTTCTAAGCTTTTAAAAGAAGGAAGAAAGCCCTAGGAACCAAGTGCTATGACAGCAGCTTGACAGGCATGGCCACACTGCTGCAGAGCCAGATAAAACTTTCCGCTGCGTTCTTAAGACTACCCTCTCACACTCATCTTCTGCTAACTGGGCAGAGGACAAGTCCTTGTAGGACTGGAGATAATAATCACCTTCTCGTAATAATGACACTAAATGCTGTTCTTAAAGCAGTTATCAGCAGGACATCTCTTAAGCAGCAATAGGAGGATAACTCATGCAGCGAGGGTTAACTGTCCCTTACATAAAACAATGAAAATGTTCATTGCTCTGAAGATCTTGCTTATGCAAACCAAAATAAATCTTAAATATAGAGAAAACTAAATGATCCTGGAACTAGAGCAAGGGAGTTTACAGGAAGGTCAGATACCAATGGACAGCATTAGACAGTTATTTACCCTTTCACTGAATACATCAGATGACAGATCACTTTCCATCATACTGGCTACTACTAAACCAGCAAAGAATCACTTCATTACAGAAGAGCTCAATAGTCTAGATGGATGAACCCATGTACCACAAGAAAATGACCAGTAAACATGAACAATTACAGGCACATTGAAAAATAAAGTAGTTAGGTGAGAAGATTTAAACCCTCCCCAGCTTAGTAACAAGTAGGATCCTACTTATAGTTCAGTCAAACTTGAGCACACTATAAGCAATAAGCAACTGACAGCTAACTGTAAGACTGTAATTATAGTGTAAGTTACTGGTATGTATTTACCATGTTAGTAAGCATAATGCAGACACTACATGAGCTAGCAGGAAACAATAAAAGACAGGGAGTCAGCAAATCTAGAGCTGTAACCACTATCAACCCATTGCCAGTTAGTCTGACACAACTACCCTTGCAGTTTCCCTTATTTGTGAAGCAGGATTAATCCAAAAACCTTTACTCTTCAGCTGAAGCACAATGTCTAATTTGCATGCACTGCTTTAGGCTACAAGAGCTAGAAACTGCAATGAATATCAAAGCAATCATTCACCCTATTTTCCAAGATTTTACCATTCTCTTTACAGCTTGTACAATTAGAAGCACTAAGGAAAACATGCTGTTCATTAACTAAAAGTTCTCCCCTAGACAGCTGTACTAGAGCTGATGACAGCAGCTCCTCCAGCTCTTCCCTTTCCACTTACACCCATTCAAGGAGGAAGGGTTTCTAATGTAAAATCAGAATAAATTATAGAGGACCCTAAAGCCTAACTCCACAAATAAATTCTCAGGGGTATAAACGCTTTGAGCATTTAGCATTTGTACAAACATTACAATCAGTTCTAAAAGTTCTAAGCTAGACAGTTTGTTCTCCATTTAAAAATATTATTATACTTGGGCAATTTGTCAAGCTTGCAAAATGTATGAAAGCACAGCTTTGTAACACTTCCACTCCACAACGTGAGGGAGTGCCAGTACATTCCTGCCCAGTCATAAAAGGTGTGGTCAAGAGAAGTACCAGCAAAGCAGTTCGGACTTGGCTATGGGGACAAACAACTGAAATAGAAGAGGGAGACGGAAAGAAAAAAAGAATAAAAATCAGGGGGATGGAGCTGTCATGTTCCTAATGCTGACAAGAAATGCACAGGCTCTCCTCTTCCATATACATCCTAGAAGCTCAAAAACTCAGTGACAACATTCTCATCCATCTTAAATTCAAGTGAGCATTTGGATTATGCAGACCTATCCTCTTAATCCTGTTACTATTTAAATGGTTTCTCACCTTTCCACACGTGGTATGTGCTTAAAATGAGCTCTCACATTATAAGGTCACATGTTTAACAGATCACAAAAGCTAAGAAAGGTAATAGTTTCCAACAAAGTTGCTACAAAATCATCACATCTTAACACAAACAACAATCTAAACTCGCTGTGACCTACATGTTTGTGACAGAAACCAGCTGGCAAAAACACTAAGTTACAATCACACCTCATACTCACAGAGGAATTATTTTTATGAGACGATCAACTATCTTAGCTAACTGTATATGCTTTATTGCTGTCCTCTGCCTTAAGTAAAAGAATTTTGTGCTACATTAGCGGTGTACAGTAACCTTTCAGGAGAATAAGAATCAGAAGATCCTGCTTTAGGAAAAGAGAATTTAAAAAACCAAAGAAAGATATGATAGCCTATTTTTCACCTGGCTACAAGACCAAGCCAGTCTTCCTGCTCCAGCCTACTTAAAAATCACTTTGAAAAGGTTTCTGAATATTCCTTGTTTTCTTTTGAAAACGCCACGGAGTTTTCTTTGTAAAACTCCCCCAGAAGTTTTACAAGGAACGCAAAGCACAAAACATACTTGTCTAACAAGATTAAAAAAGGAAGTTGCCAAGTTGCATAATACTCTAGATTTCAATATCCTGGACTCCAGAAGTAGAATTGCAACTCCTTTTGCCCGTGCAGCTGTTTACTGACAGTACGGAGACACTTGGTTGGGCCTTTGCTGGTTTGATTTTCAAAATACTGATGCATTTACACCAATAGAAATTAGACAACTCAAGTGTAATCTGCTTCTACACAGTACTGGTCAGCTTGCAGATCCTAATCCTCATGCAATTCACCTGCAGCTTCTATGTAATGCTTACATCCAAGCTGCATCACAACAGTTACTTCAGAGCAGGAAAGGAGTAACGTGAACTCGCTGCTATAAGAGCTGCAGAACATCCAGGACTGCTTGTTATCAGCCAAAGACAAAGCTGCAAAACCCACAATGCAACAGAGCAGTGGCACAGCAGGTGATCAGCATACTTCTCAGCTGCAGAATGTTCTTAGAGCTCACACTCCTACCAGCTATGTAAAGTATGAGTGCTTCTGCACTCTGTCATATTAAGATGTTGGTATGCAGCTCTCTAGGTCTGAAAAACTGGCTGCCTTTTGCACATAGTGCCTGGCCTGTGATGGCAGCATATTTCTTCTGCAAACGTAACCTAACTCTATGACAACATAGAATTCAACAAAAAGCCTATCACATTACTTCAGCAGTGAGTCAGAAATGCCAGCTCACTCACTAATTTTACTTCAAGCACCACCCTGGACTTTTACCGAGCCACTAGAAACGTGTCATTTGAACCAAGTTTACAGTGGCAGAAGGAACAAGCTGACCATGGAGGGCTACATTTGTACAGACTACTTTCCAATTTAGCTTGACCTACTCGGAAAAAAGAAGCCACACAAGAGAACGTTTTGAAAAAGCGAAAAGTTGCCTTCTAAAGTTAAATTATTCACATAATAAATGTGAAACAGAACTTATTCCATCAGAAAAAAACGTTTAGATCTACACCGTCTAAACAGCAAGCTAACCAGTCAGAAACTCAGACTTATCCCACACATCTGAAGAGTTCCTGCACTCACTGCTGCACGCAGCACCTGGCAAGAAACTGGAGAGCAGAAAGCATTTGGCATTAAATCAGAAACTGCAAGAATAAAACTTAGGACAAGAAAACTTTACTAGATACAGAGAAGCATTATTAGCGATGTGGCTTAAGACCCAAAGGTCTTCAAAAATCCCAAACAGAAATGAGTTATTACTGTTTGATCACAACTGAATGAGGTACACAATACTGAAGGTGTGGAGTTAAACTAAAAACTAAGAACAGCAACATTAGCAAATGGAAACAAAACACAAAGAATTTTGTCACATCATAGGCCAATTTAAATCTAATAGCTTACGTACCATTTTAAACCATTTTTGTTGAAGTAGGCTGACAAAATTAATAGCAGGTTAACTACGTATTGTGGCTTACTGAACTTTCAAATCCTGAAAAACATTTCATACAGGTCCTTCACCACGACATCTCTCTGATCCAGGAGAGCCCTCAGCCACCTAAGGCCCAAATAGAGCTAAGAGACAGATAAGCAAATTGAAATACTAAGATGATAAACATCAGCAGAATGCAGAACCAAGATGTAAAGGTAACAAGAACCACAAAGAGATTAAAGTTTGAAGTAGCAACATTTCAGTCTTCTTGTATGTTTTCAAAAACCCAATAAATCATACTGTTTTTAAAGAAAGAGACATTCTAGTTCAAGTCCAGTACAGTCCTGACTCAAGATCAGCAGTAATTGATAACATCCCTTAGTCTCCTTTGTAGAGAATTTTGTAAGTTCATGATTGTAATTTTGCTTTAAGACAGAAGACATTATGACAAATCCAAACCACACACAATGAGGCTATTGATTTTGATATCTCTAAACACCATTCACTCTCCAGGCACTGCGATTCACCCCCTTTCTTTCTAAACACACAATCTTCTTTATTTGGACCATGTTATTCCCTGAAATTGAGGTTTACTCAACAAACATTTTGATTATTTGAAATATTCACTTCTTACGCTTAGTTTAGAAATCCAGCGCATTTTCCAGCAAAGACTGTGATGCACTCTTAGGCCCAATAACTTACAAAATACTCTTGAAAATAAACAGTTTTAACATAGTGACAGCATCACAATGCTACTACTAGACCAACTGAGGTACATATGCAAATCTCAACGTTCCCTGGAAGTATTATTTTCAGTCCTAGAACTCAAGATGGGCCTCTATGGGTTACCCCATATAACGCAAGACAGTTAAGAACTGCTTGGATGTTTTTTGAAGTTCAGAAAGGATTGATTTTGAAAGATTTGCCGTTTGACCTGTAGGCCCTGACACAATTAAAACACACAGACTCATCCAGTATGTAATCATCTACAGAACTTCAGCAAATGACTCCTATAAGAAGTTAACAACTGGATGGACATAAAATGGAAAAGCACTCCTAGTTTCCCCCTATAGATATATTATTTTAGGAGGCAAAATGTGATCTTCATTACGTTCTCCCCACTACAGCAATTTTTTCTCCCTCGTGGAAGAATTTAAAGAGTGTCAGCAAAACACAGCGATAACGACACAGCAACACCACGAGCGTGGCAACCACCAGCAAGTAAACATTGCAAATATCTGAATTACTAAAAGACGTAATGGCCGGGATGGTGCCTTTTGCTCCTCTATCACACTCCACCCCTTAGATGCCCAGGGGTGCTGGTGAATCAACGGCAACGGCAGCAGGGCCCGGGCCTCAGGAAGGAGGAAAAGGATTTGTGAACGTGGCGGCTTTGGAAGCACCCCCTGCCATACAGGTGGTTCCCCGCACACCTCCCTCCTCCCGTCCGATCCTTCCTCGTGCCCAGGAAGGCAGCACACGTTGACACTGAGGGTTCACGGCTCAAAGAGGCACGCAAGCCCCCAGACCTCAACAGATAAAGGGGGGCAACTTATGGGGAAACGCAGCTCGCCGGGAGCGTCAAGGCCCCGAGGAGCCCAGCAGGGCCGGGAAGGCAGCCTGCCATAATGGGAAGGCCAGAGGCTGGCTGGCTGGAAGCCGCCGCCGCCCAGCAGAGCGGCCAGGCCTCGCCAGGAGGCGGGCAGACGGCACCGGGCCCGCACCGGGAGCGGGGAGGGGGGGAGGGAGGGCGGCGAGGGCAGGGGTCGGCCGGGCACGGAATGGGCGTGAGGCAGCGCCTCAGCAGGGGGAGGGGCAGCGGCCATGTTGCGAGGGGAGGCGGGGGGGGTGTTGAGCGCGTCCGGCTGAGGGGACGCGACCGAGTCGCTCCGGCCCCCCGCCCCACCCGCCCGGCCCCCGCCGTACTCACGCCTTGTCCACCAGCTCCCGCACTTTCCACATGTTCAGCATGGCGCCGATCGTCCGGAGACCTCCTCGGTCTCGCCGCCCTCTGCCGCCGACCCCAGGAGGCTCCGCACGCCGCGCTCCGGGCAGCCGCCGCGCCGCCGAGCCGGGCCCGCTCCGGGCAGCCGCCGCCTCTGCCAACCGAGGGACGCGGCGCCGCTCCCGGAAATGGAGGGTCCTGCACCGCACCGCCTGCTGGGAAATGTAGTCTGTCGGCCGGCAGGGCGGGCTGGGGTAGCCGAGCGGCCCCGCGAAGCCTGCTGGGAGCCGCGCGCCGTCTGGGCGCGGAGCGGCGCCTCTGCGCGCAAGGGCTGCCGGGAGTCGTAGTGCGCGGCTCCTCTCACAGGAGCGTGGCGGTGTCACTTCACCTCGCGTTACTTCACGTCACCTCCCTTCGCCTTGCCAGTCCCCGAGGCCCCAGGAAACACTGTCATACAGCGCGGTGGAACCGTGCTTGTGTGCCCTCTTTGGCTTGGGGAGCAGCCGCAGCGCAGCCCCGCCCCGCCCTCACACCGCCGCAGCACCAAAGCTGTGGGTAGCGATCGCCTTGCTGCCATGTGGGCACGAGGTGGGAAAGGTCTGTACGAATTGCTGTTAAACTGCAAAATACAGGCGTAAAAGTCACGCCTGACTGGACATGAGGAGCTCATTACAAAGTAGCATTCTGTCTTCACAACTGTTTCTTTACTGGTCACCGCTTTCCCTGAGTCTTAGGTGAACTTGCCTGGTTCCCCGAAGGCCTGCAAGAGGATTTCCAGAAGAGGAACAAGAAGACAGGAAAGCAGACAGGAGGGTGAGGCACGTGCACTGGCTGAAGCAGCACAGCCCATCTGAGCACAGCATGCACGGGAGCCTGGGATGCTCTGATCCAGAAAGACCAGGGACTGAGAGAAACCCAAGGGAGAATCATGTACGTTAAAGCTTCCTCAGGAATATTAACTGATTTAACATAGTGCCCTGGTTTCACTTGGTAGAGAGTTTTCACCAAGCATTGAAGGCCATCTTTAAATACTGCTTATGTGGGGCAGTGAACAAGCATTGCAGCTCCTTGCATGGAACTAAAGGAGTGGAGTCAGTTAAGTGACAGTATGATCAGGATTCCGAGAAGATTTCTTTACATACATTCACTTTTGTTCTCTATCAACTTGTTTTCAATGTGAGTTTTGAATGAACACACATGAGGGAGGATTTTCTTCTCGAGAGAAGTGGAAATTTGTTGGCTACTTCTGTTGGCAAGTCACAGGACAAAGCGGAGTGCCAGGGTATCATGGTTAGTCCCTAATTTATTTTTGATATTCTTGATGTCTATTTCTTCTTCTTTTTTTTTTTTTTAACTATAATATTTATTTGTAAACTTTATCTAAGAGCAGCATATAAGCATTTGCCTTTTAGTTTAACTGGTTAAGGTGACCATATGAAAAAGATGGATGCAGCTTACAGGTCAAGTAATAGTCACCTCTTTTGATAGTTGGTAGCTCTTTGAACTGATCAGGAAAGCTAAGCAGCTGATCACCTGCCCGTTTTCTGACATCTCTCTATCTCTTTTTACATAGGTACTTTCACACCTTCTGTCTTCTGAACATCTCAGTGAAAGCTCTGGGAAATCTAATTGAATATAAGAACATCTTGTATGGATTATCAAGTGTAGCATCCTCTCACTAACAGTAAGTACTATATGTTTATGTGAATAATGCAAGAACTGGTGAATGTGGATGGATTAGTCCCAAGATATGTATTTCTCATTTTCAGTTTTCTGTGGTTTGGTGGCTTGGTTCTGCAGTACTGATCTTACAGCTTTTGTTTAGGAGTCCTGGAAGGACTTTGCTTTTATAAAGTTACCTGGTTGCTTTTTGAATCCTTTTAGACTGGCTTACACAACATACCTCATGGTGATGTTTTCTGCATTGAACTATTGTGTGTGTAGTGCTGAAAAACACTTCTTTTTGGGTGTTTCAAATTGTCTGCTTTAAAATATTACCAGTACAAATGTCATGGGAAATAGCGCATGATAATTTCCTGCTATTCCTTTCCTTGTCAGCTCTGAATTTTGAGATCTTTGGATTTCATGCCACACTGTTTTTTTTCACTGTGCTGAAGACTTTGCAGTATGCATATTTTCTCCTTGTTCGGAAATTGTGCCATAGCTTTTTGATTCTGCTCAATCTTTTCTGAAATGGAAGAAGAGGAACCAGCACTGTATATAGTATTGTAGACGCAAACAGCCAAGTTTTGCTTTATGTCTTTTTTTTCTTGGTTCACTTTATAACAGTACTAAACAGTCTGCTTTTTTGAGCGCTGCTGAACACTGAGCTGGTACTGTACTCTGCAACACACCCATCATTTGTCTGTGGTTGTTGTCTATCTGAACACACCATCAGTTTTGCTGTCCCCACTGCTGTGCTCTCTTCCATCACAGACTGGGATGGAATATCCTTCATTTCATATTGTAACACCAGGAAAAGCAAGCTGGGTGAGGACTCGTCTGCCCTTCATTGTTTCTATAAATAAAGTAAGGATGTTGATCTCCAGGATTATGAAAATATATTTATGATTTCAGTTTAAAGAAGAAATAAAGTATTACAACTGGAGCTTTCAAAAGCACAATGTTTCTGATTTTCTAGAAATTTTGTTATTTTTAAATTTGGCTTCATTCCATATTGGATCAAAAGCAAATTTCTAAATGTATTTCTGGTAAACTGCAAGTTCTCAGGTTCTGCAGTGCTGCAATGAAATTGGTGTTATTTTCAGTGCAGTGTTTTCCTTAAGCAGATAAAAGGAGTTCACAGAGTTCTAAGTGAACAGACCTGCTGACTTATTATGGGCTGCAAGAGGCAGCTATCAGGTCCAGACTCTTGCCACACCTGAAGTTGCACATGTCCCCAGATCATACCACCCCTTCTTTCCTTTCTTCCCATCAGAACTGACAATTGGACTGAAACAGTTATGAGTCAGTAAACCATCAGGATATGGTATATTTGTGTGTTTGTGTTTTACAAATCTTTGTTTCCACAAGAAAAATTACAACCTGCTCTAATCGTACACTTCAGGGGAAAAAAAAAAAAATTATTTTAGTTGCAGGTAGGAGAATAACAGTACATGCAGAAGAAAGAGAGAATGAAGCTAGAATTTGAAAGCAGTTAAGATGAAGGTGCAGATCTTTTAAGCATTACAAGCTATGTCTGGATGCAGTAATGGGGGCAAGGAGAGACGACTGGCATTTATTGTCAATTTTAGGGTATAGTAAAAAGCAGGTCTTTATGTAAGATTGAATGCAACATGACTGACAGTAATTCTGCCATCCCCATTCTGTCAGCTACTGACAAAGTGCGTGAGCATATGTATAATTTCTGAATGATGTGAAGACACTTTCTGGTGCATAAGTAGTTCCTTTAAAAGAAAAATCTGATCGGTATACATAGAGGGTAATGCAGTTTCAAATCAATGCAATATTCAGTATAGCAGGTAGTACTCGTAACATATATCATGTGGAGGAAATGTACTTTATTATAATTTGAGCCATCAATTACAGGAGAAGCAGTTAGAAAAATTGAAATAATTTGAACACTGCAGTAGAGGTTTGCACCTGGCTATTCCAAAAGTTATTATGGGCCATTTGGTGCACAAAAAGTCTTGCATGTTCCAAATGGCTGGAGAGAAATACTGTTGTTGTTAATTTCAACCGTATTAATGCCTTGCAGATAAATGCCCAAGTCAGTTATTAATTTGCTATTAAAGTGAGGGGAAAAAAAGAATGTAAAAAAAAAAAAATGTTGGGGCAAGGGAGGCAGTGGCAGAGACAAAGTTCTCATTTAAAGCAGTATTTATTTTCATGATTTCATAAAGATCCACTTTTTGCCCACTTACACATCTGAATTCTGTAAAGTATGTTTGTTTTAAGAATTAGTCAGTAGGGCAGAAGGAATGTTGAAATAGCATTCTGTGTTTGTAGGCTGGTTTGTGTACCAGGCTTCTATGAACAATTGCAGCTTCTCCGAATCCAGTTTTGTCTTTGTGTAACACATCCCATATGCACAAATGCATGGTGTTACAAACAGAAGGTCACTAGGTAAGTGTTACTGTGTTTCTGCCTCTGGTAAAAAATGACAAAAACCTCCAGTCACTTTCATGGCTGTAAAATTGCCTGTGAAGCTTCTCCCACTCAGTGCCTGAGCATTTATCACACTCAAGTGAAATGAAGAGTCTCAATGTGCAGGTGGAAATAGGATTTTGGCAGTGATTTCCCCCTGTGGAAAGTGTGGCAAGAGTAAAAAGGAGAATATGGTACTTAAATATGCTATTCCAACTGTATTCCTTCTAAAATTGTCCTCCTTCTGCTTACTCATTTACTAACAGCACTTCCATGTCCAAGACCTGATTCACTCTAATGGAATATAGCATGATAGGTAGCAAACTTCTTCAGAGTTTTCTGAGAAGTGAAAATGATCCTATTTTAAGCTTTGCAACCACGACTACAACTGCTCTTTTTATGCTTGTGGAAGTGGGAGTGCAAGGTAGATGTAGGACTTGTCTCAGAAGAAAGAAAGGAAAACTGCCATGCTGTTAACTTCTTCTGCCAAGGTAACACTGGCATTTCTCTGCAGAAAGTCCCTGCAGGAGACTGTATGGAATGTTAGTGTCAATCTGACTTCAGCCCTAGAATTGCCTTGTTTTCTAGCCTGAAGAAAAAAAAAATGTTGATGCCATACCATGGGTACATGGATTTCACTGTTTCCTCACAATCTTTTGAAACAGTTGAGCCTTTCACTTAGATGAGGCAGGGATGGTTAGTTCTCAAAGAGAATTACTTATTTATGCAAAATTCTTACAAGTTTCTTAAAAACAGATGACAGAGTAGGGAAGACCTTATCACTACTGCTCCCGAAGAAGGAATGCAAGCTGAGCTAACCCTTAATAGCAAGCAGTTAAGGTCAAGGTTCTCTTCTCTGTGTTCTCCTTTGTCTGATAAGCAGTAAATTCTTCTGACTCTTTGTTGTGGATTCCCTGATGTCCAGAAAGAGGTGAATTCCTGATGCCAAAATACTACAATTTGATTATCAAACCAATAAATTGAAAGACAAATGTCCCCAGGGAAGCAGCCTTTGCTTGTTCTACTTCTGAACAGAGTGACTTGGGGTTTTTTGGTTTCCCATTTTCTCTGATTAGCAATTGGTGTGGTTCCAAATTAGGAAGAAAATGTGGGGTTTAGGGATTGAGAACTTATGGCTGATAGTGGATGTTCTGAGCTTTCCTTCCTGATGATGATGCACCATTATCTGTTTTTTTTTCTTGGGTTTTGAAGCCATATTTTTGAAAATATGTTCCCACTGTTAGAAGTATGAATTACGGGGAAATAATACTCTGACCGATGTCCTGATGTTACAGATATTTCTGTCACGCCCCTAAAAACCTCCTTTAATTGGCCATGGTACTTTCCAATGGCAATTTAGGAGTTTGTCTTTGCGAACTGGTCCTATGATGGTTCTCTTCCATCATAGGAATCACACACGACCTTTTATTTTCTTAGAAACTTTTCACCAGATTCCTCAGTCTATGGTTTTAGCTCCATACGAATCTTACCCTGGATTGTTGCTGGTGTTTGCTGTTATACAGCTGTTCCAGTAAGTTCTTTTTGTTCACTGACAAAAATCCAGCTCACTCTAGCATTTAAACTATACAGAAGGAGGAGAAAAGGACAGGCTGTCTGCTTTTTGTAACAGTCAGCCCTTGACAGGTTTGTCTTGGTTAGCAGCATTCTGCATTTCAAATTCCAAAATTCCTGTGACAGTGGCCAGAGTTAGAAAACTGGTAGCAGAACAGGGCTGAACCAGAAGCACATGCCAGACTAGTGAGGTCAGAATTCTTGGTATCCTGCAACCAGTAAATGTTCCCATTTGTTATGTTGTCAGTTTGACCATAGTCCAAGGCACACAGCTTTCTGCCAGATCCCAAGCTGGAGAGGTCTTGTTTGCCTGATTTCATAAGAATACAAAGTTTATGAGATCTTGCTGTCTGTGTATTTGTATCCCTCAGTCCCTTTGTGTTACTGTGGGGCTCAACAGCCAATCTCAAAGAAATTAGATAGAGGGGTGGCAGACTTACGGATATGAAGTTATATGTTTTGTAAAAATGCACAGCTTTGTGGAGATATACTGTATTAATGCTCATGTTTTGGGTAAGGCTGCGGTAGGAATTCAATTAGATAGCTAGGAATCCCCTTGGAAAGCACTGTGACTGATTTTCCTGCTTCTGAGTGAATTCATTCATTCTTAAACTCACAGAAATCCAACAAAAGGCACAAAACAAACTTCCTTCATTGCTCACCAAAAGCCTTATTTCTTTCTGGTCTCGCTACTCACATGTAGCTACTCACCAATATCGTAAAAGTCTTACACGTCTTTTCAAAGCCCTACTATAGTTTTCCATCAGATGTGATATATGAGGGGACAGAGCTGTCATTTTTCCCTCTTGACACTGCCAAATAGCCCCTGAACAAGTAAAGGAAATGGCAAATCAAAATGGTCTTCAAGCCATGGTCTAGGGCAGCTGGTGTTTGATAAGCCAGTAGAAAATGGCTGATTAAAGCTCTACAGCCTGTTGTCTCAGAGGTCATGCATACACATTGGACACATTGTCATGGACGCAAACTACCAAAAAAAAAAAAAAAAAAGAGAGAGAGAGAGAGAAATGTAACAATAAAATGTTCTAAGAGCCAAAAATTAGTCAAATTTTTATTTTGCTGAAAATTAAAAGTGCTGTGGCAATGCTTCATGAGTTGGTCTTCAAATGAGAGAACGAGACAAAGAACTGCTGATTTTTCTATGTTAAAAAAAATTATATATATATATTGAAAAGGCAGTTTAATGAGCTTCTTTCATTTATATACATCATTTGTATTTCATGCATTTATATACATCACCAGGAAAATAAGCCCTGTAATGAAGGGTTCCTACCTGAGTAACTTTTCTCAAGAGAAGAAAATGGTGCATTTGCAACTTTTTCTCCTAGGCTTCCTTCATCATTCGTCTTTTCTATTTCAGTTTGCTGCTTGAAATGTGGTTGTTTTGTTTCATGTTGTTTTACAGAACTAAGGCTTTAAAAGCTACTATTGAGTATTAGTATTTTTTAAAAGCAAACCACAAGCACAATCAGCGGCAAAAAATCTACAGAGATTTTAATGAATTAAAAGGTAAGTTGAAAGAGCAAAATTAATCTAAGATGTGGAACTGATGAGTTTTGTTGTCTAGATTGAGCGGATTGTCAGATGGAAAAAGTTGCTATAAATTAACAGCAAATTTTTCAAACAATATTTATAAGAACCAGACTTGATCCACCAGGATTGAAGTGGACATTCTCTTGCAACATCGGGTAACCTTATCCCACAGACATTTACTACAGCTTCTTTCTCATGACTGTTTGGTCCTGGCTGCCATCAGGTAAAAGACTGAATTAAATGCATCAATCATTTCCAGTTCCAAAGTTCTTTAGTGTGATTCTTGACAGTTCATTCAATATTGATTTTACTGTGACTGGGTCCTTCAGTTCTTAGATCTTGAAAAAGAAAATGAGAGCTACCATCTACTTATTCTCTAATCTTGAAGATAGCTTTGGGAATGAAGAGACACTCATTTCCAACTGCCTGTCTCCTCTTGGAATCATTGCCAGATGGATCTAAAATCTTGCCTTGCATGCTGTACCACCCAGTAAAATAAGTGTGTTGCACAAGACCATAATGCAGTGTCCTGGCTAACTCTGCACCAGTTCTACTGCTTTCTTCATTTGCAGTAGTTTCAATTTCCCTCTTGTTCCCACTGGTGTGGCTTTATTTATGGGCTCCCCCTGTGCTATGAACTTAATTCCTTTTTTTGGATGAAGGCTGAAGGCTGAGTTCAGAGAGAAAATATTAGAAGCCCTTCAGCTCTGAGATTCTTGTTCACCAGGTTTCATCAGTTTGGGGACTGTTTGCCAATTTGGAAGACAGAAACAGAGAAAAAGAGTATGAATGCTGCTAGTCTGAGTAAAAGACTCAGTTATTGGGAAGAGGGGAAAAAAACGCCAAAAAAACCCACAAAACAAAAACAGAGGTAAGAGCTCCAGTGAGGCAGGGTTGTCAAAAAGCCTTCCCCATCAAACGGACTTCAGAGAACCATAGCAGACGGATTTTCAGTACCAGTCAAATGTAGGAGTGTAGAAAGTTGACATGCTGTCCCTTGGAGAGCTGAGGTATTGACAAAAGACATGCAAACTTGAAAAATGTACATTTGTGGAAAAATCCATCCTGACAAGTGACTGCACTTAAGTCACCAAATGGACTTCACCCATGGGATGGAACTCAATTATTGTTGCACATCCAATGAATCCAACCATGGAGAAAGCACATGGCCAATAAAAGGGAAGCATTCAGTAATCAGATCTTTCAAAAACGATTTAGCTTTTTGCCATTGAGTACCTTCTATAAGTGACGTGTACTTCCCTGCAAACCTGCTTGGCTCCTCAACTAGATGGTTAGAAATGCTGAGCCACTCAGCTGTTCTGGAGCACAGACACATCCTGCAATTGCCATTCAAGAGCATTTCTCAAACCCTTCTGTGTAAAATCTGATCTGACTTTTTCAATTGCAATTTGTATTTGTTAAAAATGAAGAATGTTGTTGTATTTTGTGATATTTTTATGATACTTGCAATAGGAGCTATTTAATGCTAAAAAGATCGTACAAAATGGTATAGTTCTCAGAGTCAAAACTCCTTTAAATAAGAAGCAGAAGCTTGCAAACTCTAAGTCATTAAGACAGTCTTCCATTTTGAGTGAGGAGGTGTCTGGAGCACAGCTGCTGCTCAGAGTTTATCTTTCCTTGCCAGTATTTTCTAGGTGCCTTCTCTCTCCTTTTGAGACAATATTACCCTTTGCACAATCTGTGTACTTTTTGTTTTCCATCCTTTTGATTTCAACACTGCCACAGTTGTGACAATAAGTAAATCCTTTTTAGAGAAAGATCCATTTTGGGTCATTTTTATTTTTCTGTTTCAAAAGTGAAGGTCAGCTTCACTAACGGCATCTAAACAATTGGTTTCAGAATGTACCTGCATGCCTACTTGTTTTTGCAACAAAAAACATCTTTGTGAAACTGAAACTCTGCAACTGTGTTTGCTAAACACAGGCAACAGTAACTGGTGGATGCTTTTAAGAACAGGGATATTATGTGCTAGTGTTTCATAAATCCACTTTGTTTCTGTGGCTGAATTTGAAACCTTTGTTGCTTTTACCATCCAGCTAGTTCTCTATTGCGTCTGTCTGCTTTCGTAGATCTGCCGAGGTGTTTTTTAGATAGCTTTTTCTAGAATAAATTGAATTTCTAAAAATCTACTTTTCCTGAAAATTCAGAATGCATTTTCCCTCAGGTACATGGAAATCCAGTTCCATCACTGTGTACTCATTGTAGACGCACTAGGTGGGTGTGCACATGCAGACATCTGCTCTTCCACATCACTAAAAGGAAAAATATCATGGGGACTAAGCTGTTCCTTTTTTCCCTTCCCTTTTCATTTCCATTGTTTCAACCAACATTTTTTTCATAATCTGTCACTTTGCAAGCTGGCGATCTGGGGTTGGAGGATTTCTGGGCTGCCAAGCAACCAACTTCTTATTCAAATGTTCAGGGGAAAATGTAGTGCAGCCATTTATATTGTCACTCTGACAAGTCTGAGCCTAATCTCAAGATGAGAGTTATCAGGCAGTATCAGTCAAGCAACAGCCATAAGGATCAGGCAACAACAACCAAATCTGTATCATCCCAGCCTCAGAACAGAGAGCTGGAGAGAAGTGCTTTCAGCACCATTTTGTTTCTATTTTGTGAGTGGATATGAGCAGGGTGCTGGGTTTAACTCCTGTGTCCAAAACTTGGCTGTTCGAAAACATCATGAGTGCTTTGATCTCAAACTACAGCTAGAAGTGCAAATGGAAAATGTGGTGATCCACAGGGCCTGGCAAGATGAAGTCCATTCGCAGGACTGTTCTTCACTTCTTGGTGTAATCAGAGCCAAAGAACATTTAGCATTTATAGCAATTGTATCAGCAATACTATCTCAACAAAATAGAAAGTCCACATTCTTTGAAGAATCCCTCTGGGGAGTTGAAAATCCCACCTTTGAACTGTGAAACTTATTCATAAAAGCCCTCAGTATTTGCTTTATATGGATGATGAATCTTCAGCACTCTTAAATCTGTCTAGAAACATTGTTTCTCTAACACTTTGGAGCATTTGCCTTCATGGATAGAATGATTCAGCGGGGCAAGAACACAGTGTGCAAGTCTGCCATGAAGCAAATATTTTTCATTGTTTGCAGAATCCCTAGAATTCAACAGAAGAACAGACTGCTATTTGAGCCAAGAAACATCTGAATGTCATGTAAAGTTCAGTTAATTATGTTCTAAATAGTCACCACCACTACTCTAGCTTTTTATTGGGTTTGACTGGTGCTGTTATTACACTGCTGTCTTTCAGTGAAGGTGGAGCTTTGTTTCACTTTGATCTGCTTACTTTCATGTTGTGATGAAGCCATTTCAGTAAAGGATGCATTCTGAGAGACTCAGAATAACCGTGGCTGTGGTCTTCTAAAAATTGCAGCAAGGTTATTCTAGGGAATCAGCTTAGTCTGATTAGAACTCTGCACAAATTCCATGTACACTTCACCCAGAAGCACATATAACTGCTGTGGCCACAGCAAAACTCACATCAGCAGCAGCTTCATTATAATCTCATCTGTCTATGTTTATAGCAGCATAAAATAAAGAGGAAGAACTTTTGAGTGTTTTGGTTCAGTGCTACAAGACTTGAGCTTTCTGGCTCTCTGATGTGCTCCAGCAGCACTGAGGGGGTGGGCAGCTGATTCTAGGAGTTGCTCCAGCAGGAACGAGTCAGCACTACTGAGCAACCTGTGAACATATCTCCACGTATCTACTGTTCTAATTTCAGAATGTCCACAGGTAGGTAAGAATCTCTGAATCAGTAGTTTCCTACACCAAATCTTGAGATACACAGAACAAGAGAGAATAACTGACTTCATTCTGTTACCTGAGCTGCCGTATCAGAACCCTGAAACATGGCCTAAGGAGCACAGGAGCACATTATTGCTTTGGTTTACAAAGGTATTTAAGCATACAAGGATGCAGACAGGCACCTAATAGGATTTATAAAAGTACCTAAGGGAGTTTGGGACCTAATTCCCATTGGCTGTCAATGGGAATTAGATGTGTAATCTACTTAGGCAATTTGAAAATCCCACTGGCTGCATCTTTTCATGGCTAAGTACCATTACAAGCCTTAGCTCTAATGAATAGAATTATTATTATACTTGGTTTCATTTCCTAAAATTCTGGTCTTGGTATGAAGACTTGGAGGCAATTTCACTGGGAAAAACTGCTTGACTCCAAGCCCAGATGGGTGCTGTAGATATGAAGTGAAAGGAAGGAATGACTGAGCTGCTGTGATGGTCTTCATCATTGCCGCTGTATCCGCAGTTAGCCTGGAGAGCTGCCAGGGGGTTTGTGAATTGGTCAGTTTGGCTTCATTGTATGTCATGTAGAGAACACAAGTGACTTGATGAAGGACAATTTGGCTCACTCACAGCAAAGTAATAAAGAAAACAAAATCATAAGAGCCCAGAGGCTGTGACTAGCCAGTTGAAAGGGCTGCAGTTTTCTTGCAAAGAAAAGTGTTGGAATCTTTTCAGCACTCCATGAACTGAATTAAGTTCCATATGGTACTGGAGAGAATCCACAGCTTTGGGCAGTACAAGGGCTGTTTGGTTCCCTTCTTTAGCTCAGGCAGCAGAGGCATGGGCTACAGCACAGAGTTTACTTAACTCTGTCTGTCTGTTCCTTTCTCTTTTTCTTGTCGGGCATAGACTCAAACAATAATCAAAATTCATCTGTGCATACAACTGTCCAGAAGCTATGAAAAGCCTTTTCCCCCTAGAAGTAGTTTTCATTAAATCAAACTTGAACCGCTGCTAATTGTCCACTTAGCTTTAACATGCATAGAGTTGTATGGTGGAAGTCTTGTCGGCATACAAAAGGGTCTGAATGAATAATTCGGGAAGGAGATAGCTGGGGAAGGTTGCTACATTGTCTGAAGCTGCAAGTTGCTAATTATTTATAGGGTTTCCATAAATGTGTATGAACATAAGAAGGCAGTTACAGTCCTTTTTGATCTTAGCAGAGTTTGAAGATACTGTTTGCTGATATAAACATTATGTTTATTTTTTAAAATGTGGACAATAATTTAAAAAAAAAAATTAAAATGCTGTATTTCCAGGTGAAAATCTTGGTCTGAGTCATCAGAGTCCTTAATCAGAGGGAAACATCCCACATACACACATGGAAAGGATACTGCATACAATGACATAAATTAAACAAAAATCTGGCCCAAGTCTTTAAGCATGTGATTAAGAACTTTTTATTATTTGTCACCAAGTGTATGGAGTGCATAGAGAAGAAATCCCAGGGCTGTGAGGAGAAATGGTGTGTTCTTGTATGGGAACATGAGCTGGAGTTTCAGGGTAACGGTTATTTTGCAAATGCTGCTTTTTACTATGTCACTGTTTGTGTTCCTTATAACAAAGTATACGACTGTATGCCAGCCTGGTACTTAGAAAATATGAGTTTTTCTGTTTCCAAGCCAGAGGACATGTCCCACAGCAGGATTTCAGCACCTCCTGATCAGAACCCTTATTTATCATTTCAGTATCTACATATACCAGAGCCAGACTACTGTACAGCCTGGTTTTACTTGAAGTTCAGTACAGCTGTTTTTTTTTGGAATCAGAAAGAAAAAGTACACACTGAACATGACTGCAGTGCCCACTTACACACCTTGAAGCAAAGGAGGTTAATGTCCCATGACAGCAGGCAAGTGTCCAGTGCAGCCAGCACAGTGGATTGTCTCCTGTCAGCAGGAGCCCACAGAGGGCTTGGCTGTAGCCAACTGAATTCAGTTTTACTGTAGAGTAAAACATGCGTGCTGAAATCATGGCACAGCTAGAATTTCTTCCCAGCAACCCATTGCTGAGCAACAACGCTTGTGTGTCTTTTCCAGAGAATGGGATCGACTCAGTCTGGCTCTTGAAAAACACACCAGCTGCACTTGAGGGGGTGATGGGATGAATTTTAGTTAAGGGGCTTTGCAGACACAGCTGAGTGCTGGGTTTTCATAGCTAAAGGCAATTTAGCAATATTGTCCCTTGTGTGGAAAAAACACCCTTGCCGGAGGCAATGGCATTTAGGTGCAAGTGAGATGGGGGATCCACCATTACAAGGACGAGAGGGGACATGGATATACAGAAGCCAATTGTTGTGTAGGAATGACAGCAAGCTGCTTTAAAAATATATATATATATTTTATTTATTTATTTTGTCTTTCTAAATCTATTTGTTGCTAATAAAATGGATGAGTATTAAGACTAAGACTAGCTGCTTCCTGGCATGGGAGCACACAGACATTGTGCAAGATTTCTTTCAGCTCAGCTTCGCTGACGTGGTTGGTTCTGACCTCAACCATCTCAAGTTTTTCTAGTTCTGAGTTCCTCTACCAGTGAGAAGGCCTGTGTCAGTGAAATCGTGCCAAGATACCTGGGGAGCTGGGCAAACTGGAAAAACCAGGTTGTTCATCCTATGATCTCAGGCAGGGGGTCGAGTTGCAGTGCAGCTCTGGGAGGTCAGCCTGCAGCAGGGAGAAAGAGGCATCAGGTGAGATATCAAGAGTTAGTTCGGGTGGGCTGGGTGAGCAGCACTGACTGCTAGCAGGCAAATGGCACAGTTCTTTTTTTTTTTTTTTTCCAGTGGAAAATATTTCAATAACTTTTCTTTTTTCTTTTCAACAACATTTTTCTTAGATCTCTTCTCATTTTCTGAATAAAAGGAAACAATCCTTGACAAAATAATGAGTGAATACTGCCATGAAAAAGCCAGTTCCCACTAAATGTCTCCTGCTCTTTTAGTAGACATTTTCAAACAAACTCTAACAAAGGCTCTGGAATTTCAGTTGTCCTTGAGTGTGCTCCAGATGTGTTTTACTTGGGGTGGTTGATATTCCTTCCAGTCTCTGTTCTTTTCTACTGTTGGTCTGATTGAGCATCCCTTGGAAACAAGGGACATCTTTCTGGTGACTCCATCAAGAGGGCTTGAGCAATATTCACAACACCAGGTAGGCAGAGGTACCAGGGTCTCTGCAACTCTTCCTGGTAGTGAACACAGTAATTCTCATTTTACTAATCTCTCCTTAATTAGTTAGGAAAAGTTAGCTGACAGCTGGGAAAACCTGCCCAGGTAGTTCTATTTTCCTGTGTTTTCTCTGTATTGAGTTTTAGTTCATTATTTTATTTGGAAAGTGTCCTTGAAAATGTGCTCATTTCCCCTTCCAGTCCCAGAGCAGAATCTGTGTCAACATATATGAATGCAGTCACATTTCTTGCAGATGTCTCTTCCTTGGCATTCCTGTTTGAGCTGCACATCACAGTGCATTGACTGACAATTGCAAATACATGAGTATGGGGGAAAAATCTAGTGTTCAATTGACACAATCATTATTTTACAACATCGCTTACCTGTAGCTGTAAAGAGTATTTCACTTACCCGGAGATCTTAAAGGAGCTGTAGAGAAGCTGAGGGAGAGTTTGATAATGTTACTTGTTTAGGCTGCTTGAGAGTTCTGCTTGGTCTTTGATCTTTGTATGGACATCTGCATGTTTCACCTTCACCCGCCTTTTCTGCATCATGTTAGCTCGCTGCAACAGTGTTAAAGCTTTTCATTCAAATTGCCCTTTGAAAAATGTTAGCTCTGTTTTGGGAAAGGAAATGCTGAGACATGAAGCTTGACAAGGCCTAAAACACTAAAAAACCTAAAAGCCTATTTTTGACTAGCTGGTTTTGGATAGTCAACATTTACACAGCTTTGAAAATACCCAGCTGTGCTGGTGGAAGATACTGCTGTTCCCATCATCATCTACCATACCAGAGGTTACTGCCCAGCCATTCTGCCAAAGAAAAATCCCACAGGTGGTCCTGAATTCAAGCAACACCTAGTGAATGGATGGCTTGATGGATGAATGCAAGAAGGGATGAGCTGATACAGATGATTTTGCAGGAAGCAAATTAAAGCAGATTCACATAAGTCTGCTCCATCAGCTGGTCTAAAGAGGGAAAGCTGGTATACTCTGGGTAGGCAGGTTAGTGTAATACAGCTGGGGTCTCACACTTGCAAAACTACATGAGAAGAGGACATTTCTTGCTTTCTTAAGCCATGAAACAACCTGTGTGTGCAGGGATGGTTAAAGCAGAAGTGGTGAAAGTGTCTCTCACTGTGTATGCATGCTGTGCAAAGTGCTTAGCCCTCATCTCAACCATGAAGTACTATGGAAGTACAAATCCTGAAGACAAGAAAAGCTCATATCATGAGTGAAAGTGGCAGAATCTAACCAAAGGTCAGAGAGTGGAAACTACCTAGAATTAGAAGTGATTATTTTTAGCAGGCAGCTTCATTCTTGATAGTTGCTCTATTTGGATTGCTATGGCACTGGAACCATCCTCCAAAACACATAAAGTGATGGTTTCTTTTCAAGGAATTGGGGTGGTGAGAGATTTGCCAGTACTCACAGCAAACATACCATGATGCAGAAGAGAGGAAAGAATTATCCAGGCTTTGAAGCAGCTAAAAATTGGCAGCAGTAACCATAAATCCTTTAACTGATGGGCAAATATGGAAAACAAATGCATTTGCTCTGCTGAGCAGAGACAAATACGTCTAGATAAACTAAAAGAAAGATTTCACTTTTGCCTAATCTTCATGGCATTTCCAGCCCACAGATTTCTGGGAATCCAGTGGAGGCCAAATCACATGACATTTCTAGACAGATTTGCTGACCAAGGCCTTTGGGATCAGTTCTGAACTTTGGACGATTAGTTAAAATGAAATACTTTGGGCTTAGCTGTTAACAGTGTCTGGAGCTCAGGACTGTGAGATTTGAACACCAATCAGCAAAGTGCAAAGCCAGTAACCTTGAATGATTCATATCAGCCTTGCCTTTGTCTCTGGTATACTCAGCCTATGTTATCAGATGTGAATGTCTGTTTTGGATTTTATCTAGCTCTCCTGGGGTAAAGGTTGTTTAGCAAAAGAAGCCACCATATATATGGCATCCTGAAGCAGGGCTATAGTGCTACCGGTTGTCACTTATTTTTCACCTCTGGATTTACCAACTTCTTCCTTCTCTTTTCTTCCTTTTCCCATCCTCAGTATTGCTCCTTGTTCCTCTCTTCTCCCATTTCCAGTCCTGAGATGAGAAAGCTTCATTTTTTCTTCTTCCAAATTCAGGACTGCAGCTTTTGCTTCCAGCTCCAGGGCCACCACTGAGCCTGGGCATGGTCCAGGCTGCTGCTGTCCAGAGCCACTCCCCAGCTCCTGCGTTAGGCTTCCCAGCACCGCAGGCAGCTGTCACACAGCACAGAGCGGCCCTGCCTGGACCCACAGGAGCTGGCTCATGCCTGGCAGGCCTTCTTTGTGTCAGGCAAATGCAGCTGCAGTGCTGGAGCCCAGCTGTTCAGAAAAGTGCTGAAGCCACATTTTAGCAAACACCTATGGTTCAGGTTATGCACAGTGATCTTCCTCAGGACTTCTTGGAGTCAGCTGTGCTGCTCTGACTCCTGCAGCAGATACTCAGAACGGCTCTTGCTGGAGATTGCCAGAGTGAGTATGATTCAGGCCTGCAACCTTCAGCAGGCCTGAGCATACTTGGCATGAGGTCAAGGCTCTCAAACCAGCTGTGCCCCTTTGCTAATGGCTTGACAAATAAAACCATTTCTGCATTTGTCACAAAATCCCCAGGCCTGTCGCTTTCATGTTTCTCAGAGCTTTAATTCCGTGCCAGTATATTGGGCTGGTGGGGGAGAGAGAGAAGCAGTGCTCCACAGATGGCTCAGGCTGGGATATCCTGGGAAGAATTTATCCTCTGAAGGCAAAAATTCCTTAAAGAGAGAGAGATTTTAAAAATGTGCCGCATTTCTGAAAACACTTTAAGCTGGCATAAGGCAGCCCTGCAACAACTTCTTCCAGAGGGAGACCAACCATTCCCATTCCTCTGCCTCCTCCTTCCTGGCCCAGGGCCACTCCTTTCCCTATGCTGGCACCAGCACACACATGGCTGTGCAGTGAACCAGGCCAGGGAACTCTGCCAGGTTTAAACTAAACAATTTCCTTTTCCCCAGGTTAGTTTTAACCTGGATGAGTTCCCTGATCTGGTTCACTGCGGGGCCACTCGTGTTGGCACAAAGCAGAGACTAGAAGAGAGAGTAAAGAGAAGTGTGGGATAGGGGTGAGGGGAAGGAAGAGCCATTTCCTTTAGTAGCAGTGCTGGTTTATGCTGGCTTATAGACTTGGTGTATTTGTGGTATTAATTGCTGAAAATGATGTGCTCAAATCCATGTGTCACTGCTGAGAGATTTTCAGGAATAAAGACCTCTGTCACCTTCAGTATGGGATCTTACTGTTTGGTTTTTAGTAGAGGGTCAGAGACAAACCTGAGTTCCCAGTCCTATTACACCAAATAAGTGACAGTCTTCCTAGGCAATAAAAAAGGGGAGATGGAGGCAGTGGGCAGGGAAAACCTGGTTCTAAAATTATACAGCACATACTGAGCAGAGCCACACCAGCTGAGGTGTCTCCTTGCAGCCTGGTCTCCACCAGCAGCTTCCTTGTCTCCATATGGCAAGTAGAAGACTGTCAACTGCCTACTACACTGCCCTCAGTTCCCTCATGTGCTGATGGTAATACTTATTAGGCATTTATTTAAATATCAAGGAAAATTAATCTTCTGAGTGGCAGCTTGGTAGATGATTTGTCAGCAGTTAGCTCATTTACTCTAATAAAATGTGGATTAATTCTGTTTAACTGTGTGGAGCTCTCTGAATTTACAGTGGTGTATCTGAGAGTAGGATCAGGCCCAATTTATTACTCTGTAGCAGTAATAGCAAGTATTCTGCTACTCATGTCATACTGCTGGTGTTCTGCATTCATTTGAGGCCTCCATTAAACTCTGGGGCACAAACTCTGTCCTTATAACTGCAGCCAACTCGTAGTTAGTAGAATCTGACCTGTTAATGGAGAAACAGACATTGGCAAAGGTTTCCCAGTAAATGTTTGCTCCTCCACAGAGGGCAGTCTTGAGGTCAGTGGGGCTGTTCAGGACTTACATGGTTTTCTGATACATGAAGATACTTCATGTTCACTATACTCAGTGTGTGTAATTCACACCGTACCCACTCCAGTCTGTTGCACTTTGAAGGTGAGGTTCTTGTGCACTGGGTGTGACCAAGGGCGTAAGAAATTCCCAATTTTTAATGAAAAAAAAAAAAAGTTAATTTTAGTTACTTTCTTTCTCTTTTTCTTTGGTTCCTTAGAGTGTTATTGTTTTCCACTGAGAAGATAATTACAGTGATACTTGACCATACTCCCATACCTTCTCCCACAAAAGGAGAAATGCACTTAAACTGATTTACATATTTATTGAATATATGTTCTTAGGATGGCCACACTGTGATGTTGTATCTCATTTACAGCATGTTCCTGTTGGCTTGTTTAAAGAAAGACACTGTAACAAGAAAAAAAAAAGTGATTATGTGAGCTGCAAACATAAGAATGACTGAAATATGGGGAGAAAGAGATAGATTAGTAGCCTGGAGACATAATAAGCCATTAAACCATTTAAGGGAGGCCTGCTGAGCTTGTTGTTCAATTACTGTAACTGATGAAGACTGTCAATAATTACGATTTTCAACCCTGTACGATATTTACATTTGTAAATGTTTCGGAGATTGGCTTTACAAAAACCCAGTGAGGCTACAATTACGGAACAAAGATGAGGCTCAGAGTGCATCTTTTTAAAGAACAATGTATAATGTGTATGTGCTCCAGCTATCTGAAGCTCAGCTTTCAGTTGGCTCCACAAGCCTGAGCCAATCAAAGCAATGGGGTGGTCTGATCTCACATGTGCATCACAGTCTGAGATGAATAGAAGAAAAATTATTGCTTACTCTTCCCTGAGCCAGACACATGGTGTAGTACTTCTTTGTAGTATACCATTAAAACTTTGCTTGTGAATGATAGAAAAATATTAATTTCATTTATCCATATGGCCATGCACTATGGCCATAACTTGAATACTTTGAGGATAACAAAGGTCTTGTACGTGGGTCATGACAACCCCTGCTACGAGTACAAGCTGAGGGATGTAAGGCACAGCTCTGCTTAAAAGGATTTCTAGGGTACTGGTGGGTAGCAGCTGGACATGAGCCAGCAGTGTGCCCTCACAGCCCAGAAATCCAACTGTATCCTAGGCTGCATCAAACAAAGAGGGCCAGCAGGGCAAGGGAGTTGATCCTGCCCCTCTGCTCTGCACTGGTAAGAGCTCACCTGTAGTACTACAGCCAGATGTGAAGTTGTCAGCACAGAAGAGATGTGGACCTGATAGTGTGCATGCAGAGGAGGGCCACAGAAATGATCCAAAGGATGGAACATCCTCCTTACAAGGAGAGCTGGAGCTGGTCAGCCTGGAGAAGAGAAGGCTGTGGAGAAGAGGGACACATGAGAGTGGCCTTCAGTATCTAAAGGGGGGCTGTAAGAAAGAAAGGGACAGACTCTTTAGCAAAGTCTGTTGTGATAGGACTAGGGGAAATGGTCTCAAACTAAAAGAAGGGAGGATTAGATGTAAGGAAGACTTTTTTACAATAAGGGTGGTAAGGCACTGACACAGGTTGCCAGAGAAGTGATGGGTGCCCTGCCACCCAAGGTCAGGCTTTAGGGCCTCTGAGCAGCTGATGGAGCTGTGGGTGTCCCTGTTCATTGCAGGGAAGTTGGACCAGATGCCCATTGAAAGTCCCTTCCAACTCAAAGATTCTGTGATTCTATGTCAACCTTCACATCTTTTCCAGTAGGGTAAAAACTAGATGTAACACTATAGTCTTGACTTTAGACAGGAGTAGTAACTTTGCCTATAAAAAAAATCTGTCTGCTATTTTTGCCAGTGCCTAAATTTCAGTTTCTAAGAGGCAGATCAAAGCAATCCTATATTTGTAAATCACTAGCAATATGACACTGTTTTGTTTGCTCTTCTTCCACATTCTTATCTATCTAGCTATCCCTCTACTTCAAATTTTTTTTTTTTAGAAATTTGATTTGTTAGGGGGGAAAACTGGCTTAGCTCTTCAAATAGTGATTATGTGGGTGTGTCATTGGCATCTCTTGTTTTACACAACTATCAGTAATGAGTATGAAAACAGCCTAGGTGTTTGCAGTGTAGGAATTATTGTGATAAGAGAAGGTTATAGGATTAAGAAACTCAGGATTTGTAGAGGTTTTCTGAGGGAAGGCCATGTGATCCCACAAACCACCTTTTCTGTAGTCCTTGTTACCCAGTGGAGATGACAAAACGATTAAGATGATCCAAAAAAAGAGAAATGAAGGTAATTTTAAAATGCCACATGATAATTTATCTGAAGGGTCTCAGCATTCCAGATTCATTTCCTATGCACTGTAATAGCGTTGGTCCTTATAACTGTCTTTGGTACTCAGACAGATATTGCAGCTGATATCTGTAAGTACTGTTTTACATTTTAGTGTAAGTTATTGGAAACTATAAATAAGATCCTGCTCTGACTATAATCCTTCACTGATACATAAAATAATCATCTGAAAAAAAAATCAGTTTTATTATAACATCAAATAAGATTAATTAACAACGATGCTGGTTTTTTTCAGTATTAGACAAAATCTCTATACTTCATGACAGGGTGAATGCCAGGTGCCTTAGTTATTATTATGGCCAGTGCATGCTGGTTATTATTCCTTATTTATGCCAGTACAGGTGAGATTCTAACCTAATTCTTATTTCTGAAAGGCTTGTTGTACGTTATATTGCATCATCTCATACAAATATTTCTGTGAAAGAAAAAAAAAAGATACATTTTCAGATCTTCACTTCGGACAATTTGAAAGGATTATTTTTGTTTCTTATAAATCCTCACAATTATTCTTTTTTAAATTTTTAACTAAAATGATGATGGAGACATTATCATTATTTTTGTTTCCTCAGTGCCCAGATAAGAAATACTGGGAGAGGGATATAGAGAGGGAAGAAAACCTTTTTTTCCACAAATTAATAATAAAAATATGTTTAAAGGAACATGTTTTTTGCAGTAAATGTTGCCAGTGCTGAAGGATGCTGAAGGTTCATCTGAGAAGTTTGGTGCAAGATTCTCTCTTTCAACAATTCTGTGCCTCAATCCCTGTTGTGCAATGACACAAATGCCAACTATTTTGAAAAATAAACCGCCTAAGTTGGATTCCTTTGTTCCTCTTCCTTGACATGTGGGTTAACCTCCTTCATTTTTTTGTTTATAACCAGTTTGGTTCGTAGATAAAGGCTTTGTTGTGCTAGAAGCTCTGCTTGGATGCAAGGTGCAAACCTCTCCCAGTGTGGTTGGTTGTGTTTGTAGAGCTCTTGAACCAAATTACGCTGATCTGATGGATTCTGGAAACCACAGAAAAGCAGTTAGTTCCACACAGGGAGTGGTTCCACGGTCATCTTGAACTGATCTAAACCTGTGTGATGCAAGAGGGCTGGTCTTACCCTCCTAGCACTGCAGACAGGTTTGTTGGAAAAGTAAGGATCTCTTGGGGCAAGGTTTCACAATAGCCTAAGCTGGTCTGTGTTAAGACTTGCACAGCCTCTGCTTGTATGTTCCCCCACACTTGCTGGTGGCTCAGAGATTAACTGAGCAGAAGCTAATGGCTTTTCTCTTTGTACAGTGTTAATTTTCTGCTGTTTTAGTGCGCTCAATAATCTTGTGCAGGAGGGAGGACAGTGGGCGACTTTTCTTGTGCCAAGATAGAAATATATATACACAAGAATATACACAAGAGTTTGATATTTATTATTATCCTATTATTATCATGACAAAGATCTTCAGCATGAGAAATACATCGGACTCAGTTGTTCACCTTATGACTTTCCTATTTTGATTACCCCCTACATTTGCAAACATGCTTGCATTTGTTTTCTTGTTAAAAACCTATCTTTCTCTTGTCTGGGATGCTTCTGCTCCCTGCTCTGGCAGCTGACAATCCATTTCCCTCTGCTGAGAGTCATCACAGACTCCCTAGGGTTGCCAGTACACAAAGAGAGTTGCTAGAGGCTCTTTCACACTTACTAATGAAAGAAGCATCAAAACCGATCACAGAGGGCCATGATTCTATCTTGGAAGTGGAAAGTTAAAACGTGGTTCTTTCCGGCACTAAATGCAGCCCATGAGAAGTGGCTGCTGCAGGGAAGGGAGTGTTGCTTTTTGGGAGTATACCTGCCTTTTAAGCACTACATCTCTTCTTGCTTCTGTCTTACAAGAGTATACAAAGGATGACAAGTATATTTTACAAGAACTGCAGCTGTTTACTACGGTATTTGTAGAGAAAAGTAATACAGCTTCTCTGTTCTTCCTCTGAAGCTGGGACTTCGAAGCTGTTGCCACATCAAGAGAATAAGGCCCTTGTTGAAAAACTCACTCTCTCGCATAGGAATTACAGCCATGACTTGGGTAAAGGGCTGATACCCATCAACACATTTCTGATGTCCCTGTGCTGTTCCTCTCTATTTGAGCTGACAGCCAATGCCAGGACTTGGCCATGTCTCCCCTGCACTGCAAGGAGTTTGGATGTCAGCTGTGGGAGCTGGAGCAAGCCTGGGCAGCCAGGCGTGAGCGAGAGAAGCAGCTGAGAGCTGACCCTTGGCTCTGCGGTGTGAGGTGCCATCGCTCATCTGACCTTTTGAATTCAAAGCATTTGTCAGAAATCCAGAGAAAAGCAAGCCCAACCGGTCAGGGTGGTTCTGCCTCTGTTTTAAAGAGAAACTCATGTCCTCAGGCAGACACACCTGTGCCTGGGCCTGACCCCAAACTGTATGCATGTATCTGGGATGAAATGACGAGTGGGGTCTGTTCCCCATCTGTGGTCTGATACACAACACAGCACTTCCAGTGTGTCCCAGCCAAAGGCTGCTCTGTGTGGCAGAGCATAGAGGCCAAACATGAGGCCTTACCTCATCATGACAAGTGTATGCTTTTTCCAGGAGCATTTTCTCCCTCCCCTTTTAGATCTGCTTTAAGCTCCTGTAGAGCTGCACTCTCAGTAACCTCGCAGGTAACACATGGTCACCTTCCAGACTCACTTTTATCTCTGCTTTCTTCCACTAAGCCAATTAAGCACACAGATCTCTACAGATTAAGGAAGTCAGGACAGCTCCCAGGAAGGTCCCCTGCTTCCTTGCCTTTCCCCAGCAGCATGCAGAACGCTTTGCACTCCGAGCAGCCGCTCGGCGCCGCGGCGATGAAGAGCTGCAAGAGTTGTGCAGCACGGGCTGGTCGGGGAGCTGAGGCTCGTCTGATCGCTCCGTGCTCGTCCCTGACATCTAGTGGGACAACTGTACTACAGCACGGAAGAAGCGGAGCAGATGAGATCAGGGTTTGCTTCGCTGCAAGGCTCAGCGGAGCAATCGTTTCCTCTGAACGCTGGTTTATTTTATTGTAGTTAATGCTGCCAAGGAATTTGCTGTGGAAGAAAGGAGGAGGTCCCAACATAACCCCCCAAATGGGTAGTCATTTTTTTCCTTCTTCCTCTGAATATGAATTCCTTTTGCTGTCAGGTGAATGGTCTAGCTGCAGCAATGACAAACATCAGTTTCACAGTTACTTCTTGATTAACACCATTAAATGAAAACCAACTGTGACACAATCCCAGGAGACCATAGGGTAAAACTGTTGGAGAGCTCATAATAAATCCTGTGAAAAATGCAAAATTGCTACAGGCTAAATTTTCCACCCGGCTTCTCAGAACACAGCTGTGCCACTTGTAAGTACAACTGCTTGCACATGCGATCCCTGCTCTGTTTTCACAGGTGAGAAAGGAGCTCTCAGTACGGGAAAACATTTTGTGTATATAAAGTGGATTTTTCAATTGCTCCGCTGGAAGTGATGCACATAATTGTCTTTCATAAGGAAATGCATAAATACCTCTTCTCAGCTGAGAGGGCAAGTGTAGAGTTTTACGTTCTTGGAAGGTTGTTGAGCATTTGCAATCTCTTTGTGTGGGAGCTGAAAGTGTTAAGACAGGGACAGTACAGAGGATCTGCTGTTGAAGTACAGTAGGAATCCTTATTTGTAAAACTTAGAGACTGTGCATTTGTGGTACTTGATCATCAACACAGCAAACAGAACTTCCCCATGGCCAGGCGGTCATATGAGTGTCCTTCACAAAGCCCAAAGCCATCCCTTTAGTTCCTGCTTTACATAGGTCTGCAGATCATAGAATCGTAGAATCACAGAAGTGCTCAGGTTGGAAAAGACCTTAAAATCATCAAGTCCAACCACAACCTGACCATACTGCCCTAACAAACAACCCTCTGCTAAATCATGTCCCTGAGCACCACATCCAAATGGTTTTTAAACACATCCAGGGATGGTGACTCAACCACCTCCCTGGGGAGCCTATTCCAGTGCTTAACAACCCTTTCTGTAAAGAAGTTTTTCCTGATATCCAACCTAAACTTTCCCTGGTGCAATTTAAGGCCATTTCCCCTCATCCTGTCACCTGTCACCAGTGAGAAGAGACCAACCCCACTCTCACTGTTAGCACCTTTCAGATACTGGAAGAGAGCAATAAGGTTTCCCTTCAGCCTCCTTTTCCCCAGACTGAACAGCCCAAGTTCCTTCTGTTGCTCCTCGTAGGACATATTCTCCAAGCCCTTCACATGCCCTGTTCATAGAATCATAGAATCACAAGGTTGGAAACAACCTGCAAGATCATCTAGTCCAACCGCTTTCCCATTCCTATTAGTACCACAAGCTACTAAACCAGATCTCGCAGCTCCTCATCCAGGTGCCTCTTGAACACTGCCAGGGACGGCAACTCCACACCTCCCTGGGCAGCCATTCCAGTGCTGACCACCACAGAATCACAGAATCACCCTCTGAGAGAAAAAGTTTCTCCTAAAGTTCTTCCAAAGAAGTTGCCCTTCTTTGGATGAGATGAGAAACACATTCCCTGCTTGGGGGCAGAAGCTTCCAACAGGGACACAAAACAAGGGAATCCCTTAAATTGCCCAAGTAGTTTCCAGTCCAGAGCAGGAGGATTCCTCAGAGATATGTTTCACAGCACATGGTCAAGCTGCCTACTGTGTGCCTCTGCTTGTGAGGCACATCTTCATCAGCGACGCCAACAGAGTCGATTACTATGTTTCTGCTGATGGCTGGCAACTTGCAAAACTGCTTTTGGCAATGTATCTACCCAGCGAGTCTGATCTGAGACAGCTGAAGTGAAATTGGAGCCAAAGCTTTTGTAGTCTTTGAGCCTTTGCTACTTGATTCTCCATCAAATGAGGCAGTGACATTCGGTGCCAGGGGACATGCCATTGTGTAGGGGAGGAGGCAGTGTCACAGAGCTCCCGCAGAATGGTGGCATCTCTGCTGCTAATGTGTTGGGCAGTGCTGCTGTCTCAGGGCCGTGGCTTCCCCTGGTGGGTTTATTTCGGTTTGGCACAGTTTGATCACTGCACAAGTCTTAAACAAGCAATTAATTGAGATTTTAATAAATGGTCACTGCATGTTAATTGAATACCCACTTGATTATTTAAAAATATTATGTGAAGTTTGTGTAATTGGTTACATTGGTATTAAATTAGCATATAAAATCTCCTGCAACTCTCGTATGATTTAATGAGGCTGTTATCGTGCGTGAATAAAACTGTGATTGATGAGTGAAAGCCTATTTTCTGAGCACGGAGATTCTTTAATAAGGTCAGGAATATTTCTGACACGTACTGAGTTACTCATGTTATGCAGGTCACTTTTTGACGACAGGCTGACCCATGTGTATAATGAGGACTTCAGGACTGAAATGGATTCCTAACTAACCCAGCATGTGACTGGATTTGGACCCGCAGTCGCACAGCAGCCTGTGAAAAAAAGAGAGGTCACCACTCTGTCCTGGCTGAACTCCTTTCTGTAATTGTCAGCCACTGAAAGGGACTGAGATGTAATTCAGGGAGCAAAAGAACAGAAAATATAAAAGGCAAATCAGTAAACTGGAAAAGGAGGATTTGAAGCTCTTCCTCCCATTACTCCAATCCCCATGTCACTTCTGTCTGGCGGCTCAGAGCCATTTAATATGTGGTCTGCCTTGGGTATGCTTGAAACCACGTACCAGCCTAGGGACAGCCCAGTCAAACCTCCTTTCCTCTGGCTGTAACTTCTGTCTCCTACTGTCCTGGCAGGAGAAAGCTCTTAAGAGGCTCTTTGTTGGCCATTACAGGAATTGGCCTTGCGGTGCGTTCAACTGATTTGAGGCCAACGTGTGTGGATGAAATGGAAGAAGTAGTTCAAACCACAGCCACTCTTGCTGTGTATTTGGGGCAAGGGACACTGCTCTGCAATGAACTGCCTTGCCAAAAGGGATTAGAGAATGTAAAGTCATTTCTACTCTACTCCTTATGAGCCATCCTGACCACAGAGTACTCATCCACATAAGGTTAAAATATGATGCCAGAATTTGAAACAACTTAGCTCTGCTCTCCCTGTGCGGAAAGCAGATGTTCTCAGGTTTCCAGGTACTGAGAAAAGCTGTGTCAAGATCACAGAAGGACTTGCCAGGTTGTTTGAAGATAGCCAGTTTTCTCATCTCCTGGGCACGCTCCCAAACAAGTGTGCAGTGCCTGATACAAGGCACACAAACATCTGTCAAGATTGATGTAGGTAGAGCTACTCTTGCCTTGGGGCAGGAAGATAGCCCAGGTGATCTCCTGAGGTCCCTTCCAGCCCTCCTCTGAGACTGATTTCCTGAGGAAATGCTCCTTGTACAATCATTCTGTTTGTCTGTCCTTCTGTTTCCAGCAATTTTTGAGACAGTTGGCCAATTTCAAGTGTACTTAAGCTGGGAGATACTAAATTTCTAAAGCTTCCTGAAAACCAGCAGCTGGGTAGAGAAGAAAGACTCAAATTAGTGCCTCTACAGAGAACTGCAGTTATAGCTCATCTTATTCACTCAGAAAAGCAGCAGTCAGCTGGATGATCTTCACATGTAATGGCCAACCTCTGGGCATAAGCGGACCTGTGTGACACTCATGGCTCAGGCTGCTTCTCACTTGGCTAGTTGGAATGGAGGAGGCAACTGCTAACATTACTTCGTGGGATGGGGGACAAGAGGGGAGATGAGAGGTCATGGCAGGGGCTGAGGAGATGTGGAACATAAAGCTAGAGGAAACTGAGCTTTGTTAGTTGCTCTGCTCCTCTAGCAAGTTGTTTATGTCTTCATGGTTGTCTTGCCCACCCTCTATGTTGTCTGTTAATGATCCTGTTCTTTAGTTGCTTGGCAGAAGATCTAACTTAAGAGAGATCAAGCAGCAGCAACATATTGTCCAAAGTTGTTTGACTTCCTCCATATGGTGATTTCTGGTCTAGTGCTGTGCTTACTCTGAATTAGGAAACATAGTTGTGATGGCATCCAGGAGCATATGAGCATGTAGTGGGGATAATTGCTACGTGAGAGGGAGGGTAAAGTGAAGGAGAGAGAGCATGTGCCTAAGGATGCGTGACTGTGCACGTACATGATTCTTGAGAATCGTATTGTTTGTGTTCAATGTGGTAAGAAAGCAGAAAATTTACTTAGGTTGGTATTTTTATTGCCACACTTCCCCATTTCTCCTCTCCAGGCTCAGCAGTAGAATGAATATGGAGGTTCCTGGTATCTGTGAACAGATTGCCCAGGCTTTCAACTGGTGCACAGATAGGGGGACAAATTTTGAAAACAGTTTCATTGCATTCCTTCTAGTGTCCTGATTCCTTATCTCTTTCCCTCCTGCCTACTGGCTTGATTTTGCATGCTTATCTGTTACATCCTTTTCCTGCCCAATAAAAAACACATTTTGAAGCCGGATGTGCATATGTGCCTGACTGCTGGCCTCCACAAAGCTTTCTAAATTTCCCTAGCTATAAGCATTTAGCTGGCTGTTGTTAGAGCTCATGTTTATTTGCACTTATAGCAGAACCGTGCTACTTGGCAGACCTAATGAACTGATATCACAAATAATGGTTTGCTTCTGCTTGTGGTGTGAGTGTGGGGCACAGCAGCTCACACTTCTCTGCACAGCAGAGCAAGTTCTTGTCTGTGACTTGTCCTCATACATGCAAAGGTCAAAACACATATAATCCCCAGCAAAACTCAGAATGAAGCCAAGTCAAGTACTATGACCAAGGTCTAACCACACGGTTGAAACATTAGGTAGTTCTTGCTGCAAAGAGTGAAAACAGAAGGGAAGAAATAAGGAAGAGATCTTCAAAGTGATGAAGTGACTTGCTCTGGGTCACACAACAGGATAGTGAGAAAAGTAGAACCAAGCTTTCTTGATGCCTAGTTTAGTGTTATTTCAGCTCAGCTGCCTGACTTCTGGGATGTTGTGACTGCAGAGCCTACAGTCACTTACGTCTATTATTATTTGTACTTCTGTTAAAGTAGGTTTCTGGATTTCACCCATGCTGGTCTATCCTCCTGGGAAGTCAAATGGAAATGCTATCGTCTATAACGATCTCATTCCCCTGGCAATGCACTGGAATCACAAGCGTTTACGTTAGCTAAATATAGCAAAGAGGGACCTGTGGTTGATCAGTATTTCTCCCATTAGTGCTGTAGGTGGAACTGCACTTAATCGGAATTACACTAAATGGATATAGGAGACATGGGGATAATTGACCAAACTTGTCTTAAATGTGTTTGTGGAGAGAAAGAAGCCGCAAAATGACAGGCATTTTCCCCATTAGCCTCTATAGAGAAGTTAGCAGGCACTGTGGGCCAGATTCTCAGCTAGAAGGACTTGCCATTGCTTTTTGTTTTCTCTGGAATCAAGCTGATTTACCCCAGATGCAAACAGAAAATTGGTGTCGCCTGAAATATTCAATGTCTTAGGCTGATGGAAAAGTGAGGAAAAGACATAACTACTACAATTTCAGGTTTATTGTCATGAGTTTGAGTCTTTAAATAGGAATAACTAAGCCAGCTGAATAGTAGAATTAAGGCTAAATACGCCCGCTGGTAAATGAACATGTCACTGTATGGCCAGCAATAGAATTCTGAATATTATGCCAAAAACCAATTTAACACCGAATATATTATTTACTTAATATACAATGTATGTAAGCCAACAGGCTCATTTCCCAGAAGGTATTTTCTAGTACCAGTATACCTGCAACTGCAAAATAGATGTGCCTTTTCAGCCTTTCCTCCCTGTGAACACAAAGCTCTTCATTTAAATGGAAGGGAACTTAATGCACCATTTACAGCAGTGCATTTTACAGTGGTATTTGCATTCAACATTGATTCCTTTTAATTTCAAAGGAGGTACTGACAGGATTTGTAAATTATTCCCAGCCACTATCCACATCAGTCTAAACATGAGAGGTTGTGTTTTTTTTCCCTATCACCACTGGGGATTGCGCTGAACAGTAACCTCCATGTAATGGTCCTGGTCTCTGACCCCACCTCCAGGGAGGTCTTCTACAAACATCTCTTTATACCACAGCATTCATCTTCTGATGATGTGTATTGCTCAGGCCTCGGGAAGATCTTCCTTTGAGGGGGGATTACACTGCAGTCAACTGACATAACGCTTTGTATCTTTAATTCAGAAAAAAAAAAAAAAAAAAAGACCTTGAATTTAAGCATGCTCTTAAGATCGAGCAAAAGAGTTTTATTTTTAAGAAAGTTGCTAGCCACTGTAGTGACAGGGAAATAAATAACATCCAGTTATGCTTTTTTATTATTATTACTTTTTTTTCCTTAAATGTCATGCCAGTCTAACGATTCTAGGACCTGAGTCATGATTTTGGAATGCTCCATTGACTCCACTGGAAATTAAGCACTTCAGGTTGAAGTGCTTGTATAAGTCTTGTCTTGAGTAAGATTAGATTTATACTTGTGCTTAAGTGCTTTGCTGAACGAGGGCCCAATTAAGTTAAATATGATTATTTTGTTTCCAGAGACAATCTCCTTTCACAAGTCTGCAGCAAGCAGCTTCTGCAAAAGCACTCATCCTTAGGAACAAACACAAATGCCTTTACCAAGACTCAAATAAAAACTGAGCAGTTTATTTTAAAGAGAAGCTGGATTTTCATATTTTCTAATAAAAATAGGAAACTTGATTAAACTCTTTACACTTATAAGTGCTCTACTTTCAAATCAGACCTGACACTAAGTAGGTTAGTGGGAGGGGAGCTTTAACAAATTTCCTGTAACAGAACTTGATGTGATCCTCTGACCTGAATTTTCAGACTTAATCTGCTTTAAAGAACATGCTTGAGCCTAAAACGACAGTAAAATTCACTTAAGATTTAAGCTAATTTACAACAACAACAACACAACAATGAGCCCCCACATCAAACAAACAGAGCAGCCTGGTATGATATTGTGTGTGCATGAGTGTGCTTGTATATATGAAAAAAAAAAAAAAAAAAGGATGAAAAGTTGCTATTGAAAGTGTTAAGCAAACCTGGGACTAAGCCCAATGCTACTGAAAGGGGCTTTTGATGATACATCTCCTGAAAAACTACAGTCATCCCATAAGTCATCAGATATGGTATTGCGAAGGCATTTAAATGTGAGGTCCTGTCAAGTTATGCGAAAGCCCCATGATGTATGGCCCAAAGGAGTTTATCTTGCTCTGGGAAAAAAAGACCTTGGAACCGACACTTCGTATTTCGAAGCCAATAAAAACATCTTAAAATAACGCCCCCTCCCTTCCTCAAAGGGTAACTGACAGTGAGAGAGAGAGCAGGGGTGGGAGAGCGGTGATCAGCAATGATTCAGTTTCTGGGTCTGAGAACTTTGTTGTGGGCAGTGCAACTCTGATGATTTATAATTAACTCCAACATGAAGAAGAAAATGCCAGGCTTTCATAACAGCATTACAAAAATAACCCTATTCTCAGTGTTTGCAAAATTGGAAACAAATGTCCCAAGGAAAACAAGAGCTCTTTACAGCCCTATCCATGCTGCAGAGCAAGGAAAATACTGGAATTCCATCATGACCACAGATGATGAGCCAATATCATTTGTCATGGGAAATTCATCTGGGTAAAACAGGATTGCTCCATTACCCTTCCATCACTCTAACAAATAACTGGATTGACATCGCCTAAATTAAAAGCAGTTAAGACCTTTTCTTTCTGGCAGAGAAATGTTGTCATCTCCCGTACCCCAAGGACCTGAAATTGAAAAGTGATAGAATTAAATAAGTACATTTCTTGCATCCAGCCAGTGATATAAGACTCTCGGGTTCTGGTTGATTGTATGAGTGATCTTAGATAATCGTGATGTAGAGACACCTGATGGTTTTGGGGTCTGGGCCCAGCAGATTCCGGTTTATGTGATTTTAAGCAGGGCATGTTATTTCAATTTGGCAAGATACTACTTTTAAACATGGGAGTAATCCCAGTGCAGCTAGCAGGGCTACCAGGCAGAGACTGAAGTATCTTGCTGACTCAGGACCTGAATTAGACAAGAAGCAATGGCGTAAAGGCCCCGGGAGAGTAACAGTGAAAATCCTGAACTGGGTCATGAGGAAGTAGTAAAGATGAAAAGTTTCTCCAAGGATTTCACGAGGGAAGCCCTGAACAGATCACTGCTGTCTTCCATTATGCTAGTAACAGTCTTGTTCTAATGGATGTATTTTCTTAAAAATTATTCTCTGGAGTCCTAAGATTTTAGAAACTTCTCTGTTTCTGCCTCTGCCTTTGCCTCTATCTAGATCTACCTCTACCTCTACCTCTACATCTACTTCTATGTCTACATCTACATCTACATCTACATCTACATCTACGTCTATGTCTACGTCTACATCTACATCTACCTCTACCTCTACCTCTACCTGTACTTCTTTTTCTTTCTCTCTGTCTCTGCTTCTCTGCCTCTGTCTCTATATCTAGAAAACAAAACAAAACAGAAAACCCATCCACCCCCACCACAAAAAACCCACAATTTCTAATTAGACCTAGATTAAAAGGAAGCTGATAAAATCATGTAGTGCCTTACTCATTTTTCCCAAATTCCAGTGCCTGTCCATGTTGCACAGAGGACCAGACACATTCAGGACGGAACATGCAGCAAAACATTCTTTCTGAATTCCTTTCTGAATACTTATTTTGCAGATCCCGAGGTGAGATGTGTCAGGGACATGCTCAGCGCTGCACAACTGTATCCTCTGGGGGCTTCACCATTTTTATTGATATATTTCATGCTAAGTACTCTATAGAACATAGTTGTGCTGAGAAATGATGACAGCCCCTGACCAGGAGCGTTTACAGTAGAAAAAGCACAAATCAATAAAAGTCATGGCTACTACACAACAGAGCAACTGCAATACTAACCTGACACAGGAAGACAAAAGCTAATGTATAATGAAAACATCCTCTCAACGTGTTTTTTATACTCCAGTGACCTTACAGCTAGCATTTATATCTACAGCCACCTATATAGCTGCCATTCAATTTCTGATAAGACATATCCCTGTTTAAGATGACAGATTCTTTGGAGGTACTTGAAAGGGAAGTGCTGTGATTCTCAGTCATCATTATTTTGGTCCAGACCTAACATTTCTCTTTTTTTTCTTTTACTTCTTCGCTCCAGTTGAATTCCTGTCAAGTGCACCCACTGGAAACAATAAGATAAACCACCTCTGTCATTTACTTCCAATGTAGGAAGTCTTAACTGTGCTCTCTGTTCATTAGCACCCCTGGTTTGCAGGGCAGCCATCCGCAGAGCTGCTGCAGGATTCACCGACTGCAAGGCTGTGAAACCTAATTTTGATTCATGAGCTGAAATCTCTCTAACACAGCCCTTGTGGAGCTTGGAGTCTAGCTGTCTTTTACCTGGTAGAGTCAGTGCTTTGCTGTGCTTGGAACACTTTGCAGAGGCAGCCGAGAAATCTGTAGTTGATGAGCACCCTCTTCGAGGTGGCTTTGCAGTAAGGGAGTTTGATGCTTTCTGTGCAGCTGTTATTGGAAGCTGCTGTTAGATTTCTGCAAAAATTCATGACTTTTCTGGTTTGCTCTCTAGTGCAAATTTTGTTGTTCCACTGCATATAATGATCTCTCAACTTATGAATTATCACCATCGCTGGGCACTGCTTCCTCTTCTAAAAGCAGAAAAACTTCTATTTCCAGAATTTCCATCAATTTCACTGTGCAAGATATTCCTGTGTGGAAAATACAGTAGAATTAATACACTGGAAAATATCCAGGAAACAAAACTGAAAAATACTCACAATTGAACCAATTTCATCAATGTTTCATGGGAATATATTTCAAAATTCACGGTAGTAAGACTGAAATGCTTCAATTTAATATGAAAAGAGCCTTTAATTTCAAGAGGGTAAAATGTCTCATTTTGATTTCAATATAATTTCTTACAGTAAATGAATGAAATGAAACTACAGTTTGAAAACATTTTAACCTTTGTGATGGAAAACATTTTTATACCATTTAAATGAGGAATATTGCAACAGAAACTTTGGAGGTTTTTAGTTTCATCCAAATTCATAACTAAAACAGCTTAAAAATGTTGATTTTCTGCATCACATTCTTTTGTTTTGAGCAATTCTGACTTTATCCAAGAGCTGCAAATGCTTTTTTATATTGATATCCATGTGGCCAAGATACTGCTACCTGATTTTTCTTGCTGATTGGGTCCAATGTGACCTTTAAATTAATATTTATATTGCATCTACTGGCTTGTAACCAACCTGGAAATACTTGAGGAAGCTCAGTTGTAACAAATAGATTGTAATTCCGAGTTGGGATAGTAAAGATCTTTATAAACAGTGGTTGACTAACTGTCGTAACATGCAAGTGAGGCAGGTAAGCATTATTATATTCATTTCATGGATAGATAATCTATGGTACAAAAAGGTCTTGTGTCAATCCTGCACCTGTGCCCATATTAAGTGCCCTGATGAGATGAAATTAGAGTTGATATTTGTCAGTGAAGGACCCAGCAGTTGAATCTATCAAACCAGCCAGCTGTTCCTTCATCATTGCTTTAGAATTCAGACACCAGCACTCTGCAAATTCTTGCATCTTTCCCAAATTTTTCTCGAGTACAGTGTTGTGCAATACACTGACAGCTTCCAGTCCTTCTGTAACCACACATCAATGGGAGATTTTTCCCCGGGGAGAAATGTACTAGGTTGAAGGAAAAGTGAAGGAGACTGCATCCCCTATTCCTTTAGGATCTCTTGGCACATACTGTAATTCTGGCTGTGGGATGGAGGAAAGCCCATACAGCTGCAAAGTCCTCTCGTGCACATGACTTCAAGTTCAGCTCCCTGGGGTTTTGCTGGTTTATCTCTAAGCTGATCTGGGCTGGTTAGGGCTGTCCCTGCCTGCTGGTGTTGAGCTCTGCTGAGGATGCCAGTCATAAAGCATCCTCGATGATGGAGAAACCTGCCTACTGGTGCCTGTGGGATTTAATCAACTGTGAAACCTACACAACCTGATGTATCTGGCCATATAATGCTAAGGTGAACTGCTATATGCAATTTTAACTTCCTGTATGTGTCTTTTATGATGTTTCCCCTGCTTTTTCCTACATGAGAATTGCCCCTTTTTTACTTCCCCATGCAAAATGAGTTCTTCTATTTTAGACTTTAGAGATGCTTGTATTGAAGCAAATAAGGAGGAGCTTGGCAATGAAAGACTCTCACGAATATGCCAAATAAAACTGGCCTTTGTTTTGTGCCATTTCCGGACTCTGCAGCATTATAATAACAAATCCTGGAACCATATGACAGTAATAGAGAGCATCTTTTTATGATAAACATAAGTAATGATCCTTGTCAAAGAGACACGGGAATGAGTAATACATAGCAATCTCCATTCAAAGAAAAGGAAAGAACAACTCTTGGAAAAAAAAAAAAAAAAAAAAGAAAGTGACATTTTCTTAAATCTCTGCATATCAGTGTCCATAAAGCAATAAAATTCCAGGACACTGTGAGCTTAGGCACACAGAGCAGTAAATGGGAAAAAATGTTTGGGAAGACAATGTAACATTGTCTCATAATTTACAAACCCCTAATGATTTCCAAAGCTGGTATGTGAGATTTACCCTCCTTTTTTGGCATTCAATTTGACACACGGGCTTTTTCTTGCCAACTAGAACATTCTTTAGGTGTTTTTTTTCTTCGCATGAAGTTCATTGTGATCCCATGCTTGCTATTATTCATAAATTAATTTCTGGCATTGCAGTAAATTCTAGGAAAACCAATAAACCACAAATGTACAGCTAATTCTTTGTCATTTTTCTTTCTTTTTTTTTTTTTTTTTAACATTCTGTGGGAAAGACAGAAAAAAAATAAAGAAAGCAGCAAATGTTTGCTGAGGTGCTGGATCTACAGCATGAATTTATGTTTCCAATTGTTCTTCCTAACTTGTTGAAGAAATTTTATTGTAGTCGACAAGTCTTCATTGGATCTGTTGGGCAGGACCAGCCTCATAACGAATCACAGAGCGAGACCGTGCAAGACATGGAAACACATTTCCCTGCCTGGAAAAATTATGGCAGATCCCAAAAGTCTGACTCAGGTTCTACTCAGTCCTTGCTCAGTCCAGCTTGCTGTGTGAAAGACCTCACCTCTAAGAAAGTCAGGGGCCTTACCTATGGCTTGAAATAAACGTTCATTTCTGTGCTTAGCTTACATTCCAGCCCACTGTACGTTTTCATGTCAGAAGAAGCAGGAGCTGATCGCCAAGGTGTGCATTTGGCACGCAATAGTGCAGCTGCACACACAAACACAGCACACAAGTGCTTCAGGGGATAAAGCGACGCTTCTTATAGCAGCCGTACCCAGCAGGCTGTCATGGGGCAGCCAATAGAAGAAAGCATCATTAACAACCTGGGGAGAGCCTGTCACTTACAGCTCATTCCCCAAGACAGAGGAAAATGTGTGTCTAGTCCATTAGGCAACTGAGATGTGAAAATAGCTCCATTTTTCTTGGTGCGATAATACAGATTTAGAGCCTCATTTCCATTAAAATTACTGGGTTGAAATGTCCACACTGGATCCTTATTATGATTAATCTATATACAGGCAGGTATGTACATATAGTAGCTCTAACTCATCTATCTGTCTCTTTTGGCACAGCTTGGTTCGGATTCAAATTTGTTTTGGGAAACAGCAGTCTGAGATTATAAAGTCCTTCTTTGCTTGGAGATTTTGCTCCAGAACTGAGGTATTTAGGCACCAAATTCCAACTGAAATATTAGATCAAGAATATTTAAGCATCTCTCAGGAGCTGGGCATTTCAGCTCCAGTTCTAATGGGGCTTCAAGCAGTTTAGCTACTTAAAAGAGTGCTACTTGACTGGAGATCACAGGAGTTTTTCTGACCATCTGGAAGCTGAGCGAATTCTCCTGCAAGTTTTTCTCCTTGAGGCTTTCATGCTACAGCTTGGGAAAGTTTGCATGAACAGCCTTGTCGTGCCCTTGAAGACATGGAGGCTCCTTCAGGCTTGGTGGGCACTAGTGGCAGAAATAACAGATTTACTGACAGAAGGGATGAGTGAACTTTTGGTGTCCTTCTTAATCAGGGTTAGTGCTGCTTGAAGTTTTTGAGCTGATAGTTTCATATCAAGCATTACCACAATGAGGAAAACACTGCTTCTTGGCAGAAGGGTCAATAAATTTGTTTTGTTTTCTTTAGGACTGAGTTTTGTCAAGATTCAGCTGAGCACAGCCCAACATTTAGCATTATTGCTGTGCCAGGTGGTAACACAAATCCAGAGCTTAAAACTTCTTCAAATCGTGAGGTTTTTTTGAGTGTCTCACCTTGGTGACAAAATTCAGGTGCACACAGCCTTAATGGACTACCCTCAGGGCATTTGCCGAGGTCTATAGATTCCTTCCTGATGACCAGGGTCATATATGTATGTCAGTGCCAATCCACGGTCCCCTGCGGTGAAATGGAGAAAGGTACAGCCGGGGGGAACTACAACACAGATCAAGCAGAAGCTTGATGTTTCTCCAGCCAGTTAGCTGTGTGTGTTGCTGGGTGCGCTTGGGCTTTGCTCTGATCTCATTAGCTTTTAATATCTACTGCCACCAGTTGCAGAATCTGTGGATTTGGTGATGTACCAGAGTTACAGTGACTAAACAAGGTAAAACCCATCAGGTGAGCTCCAATTACATCCACTCATACACTTCTAGCATGCTCCAGCAGCAAAATAATGCAGTTTAGTTTCAGTGCCTTTCTGGAAGGTCAGGTGGGATGGAATTACATCACAAATGATGTGAGCTTGTGAGTACTGGGCTTATCATTCACAGAACAGAGTAATCTGTTGTATGAATGTGGATATGCACCTCTTGTCTGTCTTGCATTTAGGGGATAAGTGTGAAAGATTTTCAGAAGGAGACTCTGTCTCTGAGTGGCTCATGGGGTAGCATGGAAGAAATGGACTGCGGGGGTGTGAGTAGCAGGTAGACCACAGAAAAATACACAGTTGTGGATGGTGGAGACTGGGCAGCCATCTATATCTCATTACCAGGATGACAAGGATATACTCCCTTCTCTGGAGAAGACTCCTTCCTCTCCCTCCCTTCCTCCAGTCTACATCTTGTGCTCTTGAACGTAAGCAGAACAAAATTTGATGGTATCCAGTTTACTACAGGACTGAGAGCGGTGGACAGTCAGCTGTGGGTTAGCAAGGAATGATTAATTTTTCCAGAACACTGCACTGCTCTTTTATAAAACATATTAGTGTTGTTATAAATCAATGAACATGGTTTATAATAGCAATGATGCCCTTGAAATCTGTTAATACTGCAGTCAGTGGTGGTTTGTCAGAGCATTTAGTGCCCTTGGTTTCACCTTGGGCTATTAACTAACAAATCGGTTATTAGCCAGTGGTAATGACCAATTTTCTAGGGATGATTGCTTAAATATTGCCCACCTTGAAAAGAGAATTATTGCTCAACTGAAAACTGAACCCTTATTTTCAACTCGACAGAGCTAATGATCTTATCTGATTTCTTTATCTTCCTCCACCTACTCAAAGGTGTTCTGAGATTGTATTACTAGAGAACTGCATCGCCTTCTGCCTTCTGTGACTTGAATCCAGGAAAAGTTCCATATTTAATATTTATTCCCTAAGCATCGGTGGATGAAGACAGATGGTAATGAAACCAGCGTTGCTGAAAGTGACCACAATGATAATAGATTCTTTATGATGTCCAGGAATTCTGGACTCTCAGTCTCGGCTTAAATGTAGCATGGCGCCAAGTCCGTCACCTTAAGCTTAGTAGTCCTGTCATCTCCCTGACCTGTCTTTAGACCTGATGAGTGCAGGCTGCACTAAAGGCATCAATCTGTCTTTCTCTCCCTATAAATGTTTTAAACACCCAAAGCTGGTCACAAATGACACATTCTGCAAGAAAACCTTTGCAGAGTACGGGCTGGTAAGTGGAATATTTAGGGTAAAAAAAGAGAATATTTACTCTGGACTTCATTGATTTCATATGTTTGTTACCTGCTGTGGTTTGTGTTTTCTGCTTCTTACAATTCTCTCCTTAAATCAGAAAGTTTTAAATATTTTTGGAAACACGAACCTCTCCATTTTTTTTTTTTTTAGCAGAGTTGCAAACAGCTATATTTTGAATTTAATATCTGGACAGTGGAATCCCACAAGACCCAGCCAGGTTTGAGGACCACAGGGTGAATGAAAAGGTTTTGAGTAGAAACTGAATTTCCCTCTCTTCTCAGGCTAAAACTACAGCTGAATTAAAATTCTACTTTTTAGGAAATCTGATCTGGTTTTTGGTTCATCAGTTATGAATCTGGCTGCTGGTTTTGTGACTGTAGTTGGAACCAGATGATCTTTAATATCCCTTCCAGCCCAATCCATTCCACGATTCCACGATTCTATGATTTCACAATTCTGTGATCCTATGGTTCTGTGATTGGCTTTGCTTCTCCCTCCCCTAAAGTCTCTGGCCTGCAGAGACAGCAGTACCTTGGAGTAAAACAAGAAAACTACAGGAAGTAAATAACAGTGTTCTATGGAGTAGTAACTTTTCAATACCACCTTCTACTTTTCCTTCATATAACTTCTCCTTGTAGGCTGTGCAATTTGTGCTGTAGCAGCGGAAGCTGTATGTGCTACCACGCTCAGACACATCAATGGCAAACAGCCCAGTAAGGCCTAGCAGGCTGGGATGTGTATGTCAGATATTTGGGGACAGGTGTTTCTGGGGTGGAGATGACTTTTAAGCTAAAAGTGGAAAGACTCTTATCCCAGTGCAGGATTTGGACATCTCTGTTCTGTGTGAACAATATACTGCTTCATTTTCTGAAATAAAAATGTTTTCACAAAAAAAGGTGCAACATGAGTTTAAGAAAATACCTTCTAAGAAAATACAAGTTAGCAATAGAAAATCAGGCCCACTGAGCAGCGAATGAATCTTCTAAGATGTTGCTTGATAAATAAATAAATAGATTTTCTTTTTTCTTACTTTCCAACAAGAGCAACATGCGGTGCTCTTCATCTGGCTGAGACAGCAGGAACGGCTGCTGGGGACATTGGGGAGCATCTTTCTTGCCTCCACTCTGTTCTGCCAGTGTCAGGTCACCAGTGCTAGGTCTTGATGAGATTCCCAGTCCAACAGGAGTAAATAATGGATGTCGCACCAGCTGGCTGGTTGGCCTGTAAAATTCTGTTTCTAAACACAGGATAAAAAGAGAAAGAAAAAATGCATGTACTTCTGTCTGTATTCCTAGTACTGCTTTACTCTGAAGTATACAGCAAGCATACAGTGCAACCCAGAGATATTTTTAAAAGGTTCTCATTGCATTAGGCCAAAGCATAGTCATTCCATAGGGTAGGGCCATGTAATTACCCATTTTCCATAGTTAAGTTATGTATGCCACTGTTTAATGCAAGCTAAAGCTCATGCAGCCTGGTAATTATCAGTGGCGCTCTAAAAATCCAGTACTAATGATCCACAAGGTTTTGCTGGGCTGCATGCAGCCAAAACATGAAGGGACAGGGACTGCACAATTGTGTTGCCACTACTCTGTCACAAGAGCCAAGGTGCATATTCAGTGCACTCATCTTTTTAAAATCCAACTGAGTTGTATTCTGCTATCACTGGAAGCTGAGAACAATTCCTACGGAAAGCAGATTTATGCCAACACAGAGTGAAGTGGAAAAACCCCCCTCTCTGAACTAAACGTCTTGAGGACAGACATCCTAAGTGATGTCTTAGGATGTCTTAGGATCAGGATTTTTCCTGATCAGATGGAGATACCTGAAAAATACCTGCATTTTAGGAAGTGGATGCTAGACTCTGCTAGAAAACTTCCATCCTAAAATCAGAAGTTTTGTGCATCTTGGAAGACCTTGTGGTTGTTACCCAGTCAAACTTCTGAGTAACTATATGCAGCAGGTAGAACTCAGTTCTAATTAGGTTCTTCCTCTGAAGGCAGAACATGAAGTCTCAGGAGAGGCACTAACATTTGGCATGACGAAGTGCAAAACAAATTAAATTCTGGTCATGCAACTGAAGTTCCCTCCTTTCAGTAATCTACAGCACACACAAGTGCACCTTAACTTGTAAAATTTATTGCTACAAGCACCATAGCCTCCAGGAACAGCATTTTTCAACCTGCTTTCAATTGACTCCTTGCAAGTCTGTATGACATTTTCTATGTGCCCAAAAACCAAGGGTAAATTGTGTCCAAAAGGTCAGCAGAGAAAGGGTTAACATATTTCCTTTGGGTAAACGTCTGTCCACAGCTGAGAGCCCTGGGTGCTGGGGCAGGACGGGGGTAGCTGTAGGGTATTCTCTGCCCACTGCAGATGACACGCTTTGTCAGCAAAATAGCTGAAAAAGAAAGTGGTCTGTGGGCTTTGTCAGAACTCTGTCACTATGGCAAAGGTTTTCTTTGTCTTTATGCTTTACCTGGCTTCACTCAGGTTACCTCCAAGATGCCATTTGCAAGTAAGATAATGTCCTTTTAAAAGTGCTAGGAGCTATGATTAGGATATGGCTTGCTTCTCTCCCTGTCTTCCTTGTGTCTGCTGCAAGGTAGGAAAAAACCAATGTACCTTAATTTTATTTTTTTTAATCTGAAAACTGCCTGCAGTTATCCAGAGCTTCTAGGTGGGTGAGACCTACCATCCAACAGCACGTTCACTTCTTAGGAAGCACAGGCTGCAGCAGCTCCTGCATGGGAACAGCACACTTCAGGCCTTCTGAAAGTTTCTGACTGGCTCTATGGGGGTTGAACATCACACGTGCAGTGAGGTTGTCCAAGAAATCCTGAACAGATAAATGATGTGGTGTGATCTCCATTACTGGAAACTTTTCTATTGCAGTTGGATGTCTTTCTAAAAAGATATTTGAATTCAGCTGCAGCTGTTAGACTTGATGTGGAATTTAATTTAACTGAGAAGCCTGTGGATTGGGTGATCAGTTGTACCTTCTGGCCTAAAATCATGAATGTCTGAATCTATAGCTTACCTAATTAAAAGCTAGTTTTAACTTTTACAATGGCCAGGTTGCCCCCAGCATTGTGTATTTTCTCAACCTTACTTCAGAAAAACTGCCAAAAACTTAAGCTACAAGGAGCACAGGCAGCCTCTCAAATATGCAGTATGCTATGTCTGCTCTGTGTATCTGTGGTGAGCAAAATATAAATCTTTCTAGTAAAAGAACTCAGAAGTCTGAGTTTGCCAAGTTACTTTCTTCCTTGGCTAGGATTCTAAGGGAACATTTCTTTTTTTGTTATTTAAGTGGGAAAACAATTGAATAGATTCTCCAGTTCTGACCCCTGTTCTCTAAGACACACGCTCCCACCATCCTGAGTTATACACAGCTTCACAGGGAAAATCAGGAGCAGAAAGTTCAGCTCTCAGGGCTTAATGGAGCAGGAAGTTAGTATGGAATAAGTTTGGGAGTGTGTTTAAAGCACTGTAACTGTTCCATGTTAGCTTCCAGAGAGGGTGTTCTTTTATATTAAAGTGCCTTTGTGCAACCTGGATGCAAAGTGGATTGCTCTGAACTACAAACAAGGTGCTTGTGGTTCAGGAGTTTGAAACAGCTACTGTGTCTTAAATACTTAAGTACTTGTCCTCTTTTATTTTGTGCTCCTCTGCTATATAGTCCAGTCCTTGTTAGAGCAGTGCTGATACTTGCTTAGAGTAGCTACAGAGAGCTGTATTTCATTTGCTTTCTTAAAAGGCCAGAATAAAGTTAGAATGTTGCTCTTTTAGTAAAATTCATCCCAAGATATTTAGGTGTCCAAGGACAGTCTCCAAAGAAGCTTTTTGTAGGCAGTCTCTACATCAAACTAATTGCCAAACTATTTTGGCAATACCTTGAAAATAAAAAGGATGAGGGCATCAAATAGCTGCCGTGCAAAGCAAGCCTGTTCAGAGCTCAGTGCTCCAGAGCGACACTTGCAGTAAACTTTCATCAATTTGAGGACATAGATTTGCAATCATTAATTTTAAATACAGTAGATTTAATTACAGTCATGTAGGGGCTCTGATGAAACAGTGCAAGCTCAGCAGGTGGAAGCTCAAGGAGGATCCCTATGCTGCTGCAGCTGCATGGAGTAACTTTGAGAACAGCATGGAAGTCATAGGTGGAGTGACCTAATAGGTGAACAAGTGATCAACTTGGAGAAAACTTCTTTCTGATACCTGAAATGTTTATTTGTATTGTAAGACTGATCAAGCAGTGGCTGGCCATGCAAGTATTGATAAGTGAAGTGTGCACTGAAAGCTGAACAGTACTCAAGCCTGTTGGAAAATGGGGTGATACACCCCAGAGATAGCTTCTCACATCTGTGGATAGCTGTGAAATAGTTCTATTTGTGTGAACACCAACGGCAAAAGCTCACCCATCCATACCTGCTGTATGCTTTTATCTACATAAGATTCCTGTGCTTTGCTGCGCAGTGTGAAGTTTTGATGTGCATGAAATGTCATGGCAGAGATCTGAACTGAAAAAGAAAATGAAGAATGACACAAAAGCCAGAATGACACAAACATCTGGAAATTCCATTAGGAGTGTCGTTTCCCAGATGGTGTTGAGAGAGGGGAAAAATTGGGCTGCAGACACCAGACGGTCTCACCTTGCCTTGGCAGCTTGGGGAGAAAGGAGGTGGAGGGGTCAGGAGCAACAGAAAAACAATGAAGAAGGAAGATCTGCTGAAGCTTGTCTCCATTCTCTCATCTCTTTCCACTGCCTTCCACTGCCTTGGCCACGTTACCTGATGAATTTTCCTACTCTGAGCTCTTGGCTTATTTCTTTGAAGTCATGCTGTGTGCTGTTCCCAGATGGCTTCTCCTGTGTCCCTGTGCTTCCCCTCAGACAAGCACATCGTTAGATCTCATTCCTTCCAAAAGGTAATTTACACCCTCATAATACTCAAGATCAAGTATCTGTGGATTTTCAAAGGGAAACAATAGAAATCATGTCCAAATATGCTAACTTTTGTGCTACCACTGAAAGTCCTACAATTCTCCCTCTCTTTTCCCCATGCTTACACTGCTTTTACTTGAATTCAAGGATACAAGCCCTGAGGTGACATTTGATTCTTAAGAGACTGAAAAGGAAAAATCTTCAGGTGAACACGATGTATTTACAACAGTTAATGAACACGTGAGGCTACCGAGATGAGTTTTGTCTTACCCTGATTCAGAATGGATTTTGATCTCCTACTTCAATGCTGAGGGCTTTCCCCCCCCCACCCCCCCTTCTTAGTCACCACACCAAGTACACTCTGCAAAAGGCAGCATGTCCTATTTTTTGTGTTGATGGGTTGATGGGGAACACACTGTTTCTGTAAGGAACTTACTAAAAAGCCAGGAAGAGGTAAATGTTGAGCCTGAGCTCCAGACTTAGTTTCTTTTCCACCTGTCTGTGTAGCATCTAATGTGTTATTTGTGTTATATAGGTCATGAATAATAAAACACTCTGGCTGGAGCTGAACAAAGACAGCAGGTAGAAGAATTTATTTTCTTTGCAGGATAGGCCGTCTCCTTTTTTCCCCAGAACAAATGACCAACCAAAACATCAGCACCCTCACATAGTTTGTGTTGTGCCAAAGCTGTTAGTCTGCTTGCTATCTAAATGGGCCGTGCTGTCAGGATAACATTTTCAGTGATGTCAGGAAGAAAAAGCCTCACACTGATGTAAGGTGGTGGTTATTTTTTATTATGAAATTGGTGATCTGAACCTTTGCACATTGCTTGAACTTCTCTTTCCCAAAGCCAAGGAATTTACTTCTTCCTCTCGTGTCTTTTTGTGGTAGCCTCAGAAAAACCATGGAGGTGAAGGTGAAACACATCAAATAAAGTATGTGTGCAGCAGTGCTTGTTCAACTAGGGCAAGAGCAGTAATGAAAATAGCATGAAAACACCTGATTATGTTTCCAGTTCTGTTTGGCAGGCCAAAGGACTTTGGAGAAAATACAAAGATACCAAACACTGTGGTAAAGTTTGTTAAAATTGATTTTAGATAATACAATGCTCCTTAGTCTTAAAAGTAATTAATACTTCCAATAACAGCATCAAATGGTGAATGGTTCAAGGGGTCAGATGTGGAGCAGTTGCTTTATTTCACTTAAAAGACGAAACAGCAAACACAATGTGTAAACCAAGCAATACTCTATTTTATAGTCTCTGGCAATAAGTTAATAGCGGCTCTGTGGTGAGAAGGGCTCAGGACAATTTTAAAGGAATTTGATATTTTGGTCAACCAGGGAACAATTTCTAAAGTGAAGCCAGTCTGATTTGTGTGACAGAGTCCTGAAATCATCGAAGTTGACCTGCAACAAAAGCAAACAAAAAAGAAAGCTTTTTGATTCTATTGTAAACATTTGGCTGTAAATCACTACCAACCCACTCAAAAAATGTTATTTGACATTTTCTTAGCAGTCAGCTAGAAAACTCCAGCTTCCAGATCATACAAATTTTGTTTAATTCAGAAGTACAGGAAGGTACCCAGTGCCTTTAATGATTGTATCAACAGCACTTTCTGTTGGCTGACACATCAGGCTTGTTTAAAATCACTCGACCAAAGCAGACATGCTTTCCTTTGTCATTTTTTCTTGTAATTTCTGAATCAATCAATTATAGATTTCAAGAAAAATTATTTTAAAAAGGAACAGAAAATGGACAGTTTAATTCCCAATTGCTAAATCCTCGTTAACAGCAGAATGCTGTTTTATCACTTTGGAAATGGACAATTTTCAGATTAGTACATATGTTTACCTTGCTGCTTGCTATTTTCCTCAGGACTGTGATTTACAGGAAGTTTACAACTACATTTCAGGGATATAAGAGAAAGCAGCGCCTGTGTGAAAATTAGAAATGGATTTCAATTTTCTTGCTGCTGTTGTAACTAAACAGCCCGTTAACCTATTTAAATAGGAGAACATACTGTGTACTACTGCTCTAGAATACATCAAAAGTGATGTGATTATGTCTGTTTTGATACAACCCTATCTCACTGCTACCTAGATGCTCTTACATGAATGATACATGGAATTAGTTCCGTGTTTCTTCTCTTACAATTAGCATATTAATGTACCAGACAGATAATGCTGAAAGCCTGGATGCTTGAGCACACACAGTGCCTTCTTCATTGCACTCTAACACTCAGCTCCTGTGAGTGCTCAGGAATGCATCTGTGCATATTCTCTTCCTCCTGCTTGTCCTGTGAGCAGCCCTGACCCATGGAGCACAGCTGAGATGCTTTAGGTGCTTATTTACTTTGTTGGCCTCAGAAATTCCACTAAAAAAAGGCTCAGTGTCAGGCTGCCCACAACGGGGCCCTTGCTTTTCCTATGTACGTGTGTTGATGTGTGCTTATGTGCATCACAGCCACATGCATACTTCGATGTGTGCAGAGACAATCTTAGGGATTTCTAAACATCCATCTGCCAATGATTTTGATGCATGCATGTGTATGTATCAAGTGTATGTGTGTGCACACGGACAGATGGATTTCTGTGTGTATTCATATACATGCTGTAGAGGTTCAGCCAGTATCCCATGAATTTGTAAGTCAGGAATTCAGCGTGGCTGGTGAAAGTTTCTAATCTTTCGTCTATCTTTGTGAAACACTAATGAACTTGTAAAAACAGGAAGCAGTGGAAAACAAATGAACTTCAGCTGGTGTTTGAAGAGCTGTCAAATCCCCTTGCTGAAATGTTTCAGAGGAACATCTTTCTGATAAAACCTCTGAGAAAAGTGGAGGAGTTTCAGAAGAGTGATTGGAAAAACAGGATGCTGGCTGGCAGGCTTTGCTAATGCATTGCATCTGTAAAGGCTCCAGCAACCGAACACAGCATTAGCTTTGTGAGAGCCACAGAACTAGGGAAAGTTATTATATCTGAGTGTGATGAGGGGGAGGGGAAGAAACAGGCTGTTCCCTTTATGCATCTTGAAGTTTGCAGGTTTTTTTCCAGCCTTTGACATTTTTTATGGCATCTACTTTGCTGTTAGCAATGGGCTTAATTCTAGCAGTAATGAACAATGTTACTTTGCTGTGCAATATCATCTTTCATCGCAGGATCTCAAAACATTTCCCAAACGGTAAGGAAGCTTTGCAATATTGGTGTGATGCAAAGCTAAGGCTTGCTGGTTTCACACAGGATGCTGCAGTGTCTGCACCTCATTGGCAGGTGTTACTCTATTTTTACAGTGGTTTAAATAATGAATTGCTGGATCCTTGTCTTTGTACTAATTTTCCTGTTCTCTGTTCCAGAGATTCTATGATTGTTAACCTGATCTGGTGCTGGCCACGGTGCTTTTGGGGGCCTGCTTCTTCCACTGTCTGGGTCAGAATTCTCTTGCTTTGTCTTCACTTCTGCTTGGCCCAAGCACTTGAAAGTCAGGGCATGGGAGTGAGCCTGGAGCGGGGCCACAGATAAGGGAACAAGGATATTCCTGGTTCCTCCTGGAACAGTTCCTCCTCCTGTCTAGACAGTCTTGCTTTGGAAAACTAGATGTTAGGTCCTTAAGAACAGGGGTGTTAAAGATGTAGAATGAAGCAACTGCAGCAGCTGAGAAGCAAACTGCAGAAGAGCTGCTGACTACACAGAAGTCCTGGTTCTGTGGCTTTACCCACATCCTTTTGGTTCTGCTTTCTCTAGTGTCCCCTGAGTTGAACTACTGTCCAAAGCGTTTGGGTGAGAGCAAGGGCCTGACCTTAGGTTCTCAGTCATGTGGGGCTCTGATACAACATGTCATCCTTATAACATACAACTCCTAATATTGTCTCTGTTGCAGTCAGTTGCTTCTTGTGCTTCCTTGTGTTCAATCACTCTGCAATTCAGCAAAACGCTGATGCATGACATTTCCTTATTCAGCAAGGCAAAGAAATTTGTCTGCAGATTAGCTCGTATCTGTTCAGAGAATGACTCTGAAGATATGCACGTGCCCTGTTTGAAGTTGGTGCAGCCATGGTGATGCTGATGATGGTCCTTCGCGATGTCTTTTTTGGTTGCTGTCACAGTGGCAGTGCCTCTGAAGGCTGTGGGGTTTGTTTATGCCTAAGCAGCTTCTAACATCCGAGTCACAGCAACAGAACAACAATTCCAAACATCCTGGTCCCCACAAGAGGATCTAACAGCAGGCCCAGGAAAGCCAAGGACAAAGCAGCGACTGAAACATGTAAACAGGAATACAGCTTTAAAACAACACGATGTAGAAAAATATTTAACAAAGCTGGTCTTCATTAAACCACTTCTCAGCTGTCTCTTTCAGCTGTTCCCATTGCCACTTCAGTGCATCTCAGTTCCTTCTGCTCCAGCAGCCCTTCCCTGGAAGGCAGATGCTCTTGTGGGAGAAGCACCAGACTGGGATTTGGGAGACTGGGTTTTGCTACTGAGCTGGGTAAACACAGCATCACGTTTTCCTTTTCAGCGCCTGCCCTGTGACTCTCAGCACCCCTCGTTCCTCAGAGCCTGGGTTGGGGCTTACTTTGTGTGTGTGAACAGCAGTCATCAGTGGGTTTAGATGGAAGGAGAGGTGTGTGGGCTGGCTCCAGTCAAGAGCCTCTGCAGGGAGACAACTCAGGGCATGGCTCAGAAAGTTGCTGCTCTCACCTGAGTGCCGGGCAGTGTTTACATAAATATGAACGTACTTTTCATCACATAAAAATATCTACTTAATTTCTTTGTGCTGTGCTCCTACTGTAACTAATTAATCATCACAATGTCCTGTGAAAACCGTAATTATCTCAGCTGTCGTCCCATTTCACAGGCAAGGAAAACCCTGGGGACACCTTGCTGTATTGAACCAGTATTTTGTTGATCTCAGTAAGCCTGCCTGCCTGCTAATCACAAGGCAAGACTTACAGAGTAAATCCCACCTTAATTCTGTAAAGAATTATATGATGAAATGTATGATGTTATTTTACTTACAAAGAAAAAACAACTGTTTTCTTATTTCTGACATAATGCATACAAGGCAAGTTGCTTCCTAGTGCAAGGCTGACTGTGTGCCCTGCTCCAACAGTCATTAGCTATTGGCTTAGACTGGATAAATCACTTTTTTTTTTCTTCCCCCCTGTTTGAAGGAGTTTTAATAACTGAGTTTCATATCTTTTTTAAGATTGCTGATATTTTGATTGCAAAAGATCTGTTTCTATGAGATACCTTGCTAAAATTGAAATGGGTTTCTAGGCCATGCCTTACAAACGTGTATAGATATGTCCAGGTCACACATTGCACACAGTGTCCTGATGAAGCTGTGCATGTCCCTTGCACGGGTCTTGGACCAGATGACCTTTGAAGGTCTTTTCCAACTCTAAGGATTCCATGTGCTTCTAACAGTAGTCAGTGCCAAAATCAAACTTTGGAGCATTGTGAAATTTCTTTTCTCAGTCTTAAATCTCCAAACACTTGAGATTGGAAAGAAACTGAACTTCAGAGCCAGGTTATTCATTATCTGTCACACACAGCTGTTCTCACACAACCATCTCTACCCAATGCTGGCTTGAGAAGGGTTGAGCCATGGGATGAGGAGGACGTTGCTCTGTTGGGGTGGCTCTGTGGCTTGTTTCTTTCCATGTTGGCTTCAACCCCAGCTTAACTACTGGGCTCCAGTCAACTCAGATGCTTAGAAATGGCCGTGGGATGTGATGTTAATGCTGCTAAATCTGTTGTGCTCTGAAATCCTCAATTGTTCTGGGGTTGAAGCCTTGAGAATTCTCTCCATCAGAAAAAATAATTTGCCAGATGTCTTAATAAGCCCTGTGCTTGATGGTTCTATATAAGGAAGATTTTAAAAGCAGAGGATGTTTATTTTTGGCAGCTTCTGTCATTTAATGATTTTCCTGCTCCGGTTACCCTCCAGAAAGCTGATAAGGCTATCCTCTTCCCATCTTTTAAGTTAGAGATGAGCCTCAGTACTGGGTCCAGTCTACAGTATTTGGCCCAAGTCCAAATACTGGCTGAACAAAGTAAATGTCGGGAAAGTTCCAGTCTGTGTGTAAGACTGTGCAGGTAACAGAGCCTCTGGGTCCGGTGCTGTGCTTTTGTTCATTATGGATTTGAAGGTTTAGTCCCGATTCTTCATATTTGAAAGAGCATATATGTGTGTGCATAACTGGAAAGAGAAATAGAACATCGACTTGAAAACCCTCCAGTTCTAATAAGGGAAACAGCTTTCTCATAGGTTCCCACATCATCAGTCAGCTCATCACATGCACGCTGCTGCAAGACATTTTTCTTGTAATGAATTGAATAATCACATCTGTTTTTCAAGCTTGAGAAAAGTTTAAAAAGTCATTAACATTCTCCTGTTTCCATCATTGGCTCCTTTTTTTTTTCTTTTTTTTTCTTCTTTTTTTTTAATAAGCATCTCAGCAGCGTGGACACGTGCGCGCGTGAAAAATGTCTGTGCCTGCAGCTAGAAGGACGTGCGTGTATGTGTGTGCTCCATGCAGCCAAATGGTGCCTCTCTCCGTGCACAGACAACTTCTCCACCTGCAGGCACGAACACAGATAGGCTCCGGGTACCCAAACCCACGCACACACACCCGCTCTTCTCTGATAATTCTGACTCATTCTTTCTTTCCGTCCTAAGCACGCACCTAACTCGGGATGCTGAGCACCTTCCCGCAGGCACATGCAGGCAGAGGACACGAGAGGGCAGGCTTTCCCTCTCCTGTCTCTGCCTGCGATCTCTGCTATTGTTATGTTTATGCAAACAGCCTTTGACATAATAGCTTTGAAACAGTTGAAAATTGGATTGTGCCTTTAGGCCAAACATTCAGACCACCACCTTGGCTATATTCATCTGCCACAGTAAATTGGGTTCAGCGTTGGCTCCACACGCTGTATTTCAGGGAAAGATTACAGCTTGGCAATAACTTTTGTACAGGAAAGACAAATGCAAACTCCTGGCAGAAACATTGGAGCTGTTTAGTTGTGCAACCCCCTATCTGGAGGAATACAGATTGTAGCGAGAATTTCTTTGGACATCTGAGGAGCAAATAAAACAAACTCACAGGCTGGAATCTCCATTGCTTTCTTCTTCATCTTCCTAATGCAATCTAATTATGGTTTAACCTTCTGAAATAAATACCTAATAAAGGATGAACCTATTAGAAGACTAAATTTACTGCCCACTAGTTAACAAATTCTTGTCGTGCTCACTTTAAGCAATAATGTTATTGACATTAAAAATTGTTTTACTGGTTAATGGTGCCTCTACTGCAAGACTGATTATATGGAAAATAAAAGTCAAAGCAAAGCCAACTATAGTATTAAAGCCCACGATCAGAAATACCTTTTAAATAAAAAGATATGTTGAAAAGATGTGTGAAGATAACAGTGCTCCAGTAGGGGATCAGCAGGAATCTAGGCTCTGGTCTGAGAGGGGGCACTGGGCCCTGGGTTCATCGTAGTCACTGTCACGCTTTTATATAGGCTGTATTACAATTTTATTGCATATTTAACAAGGTGAAGGTTTACTTGGAACTGATTTCAGAAGCAGTGAGCTAGCTTCAGCTCCTTCCCTTTCCTGCTAGCAGATGTGCACATGGAATTTAGGGGCAGTATTCTTTCTTCTGTCTCCAAGAAGGGTGGGCATCCAGGTGGAAGGGAGAAGGTGATGGCATGAGCTCTGAGGGCTGGCAGGAGAGAGCTGGAGGTGAGCTGAGGGTGGGAGCAAGGTGAAGGCTGGGGAGAGGAGAAAAATGGCAATTCCTCTGGCAATCTTCCCTGCTGCATCTCTAGTTTCCATCCTGGTGCTGGCCCATCAGCGAATTAATGAGGCCATTGACTTTGCCAGGGGTGGAGAATATAAATAAAAGCAATTTCCTGGCCTAGCTCCCACTGAAATCTAATCCAGTGGGAAGAGAGAGCCTCTCATCTTAAAACCAAGGCTTTTTTAGCTCAGGTGGTAGCTGAGCTGATTGTAACTTGATTGCAGAAGTAAGATTTTATTTTCATTTTTTTAAGAACACGTATATTGGGCTTTCTGAATGCATGCAGCTTGCACACCAGCTACTTCTGGTGTGCAAATGAGGTAAGCAGGACTTAATAACAATGGGTGCGGTAGAAACACATTTCTTGCATGAGTACCTAAATACATCCAGTGCTGGAATTTGCCCAGATCTTGTTATGCTCTACCTGAAAAGCTCTGCTAATCAGATGATCTTACTTCTGCTTTATTCATTGTGTATACCAAGGTCTCTTCCCCTGTCTTTAAGGCTACAGACTACAACAAGAGACTGGTGAAGAATTTTACCCACCTAACACATGTTCATGCTTCTAAATGCAGCGGTCCCTTTATGTTAGCATTGCAAGCACTAGTTAGGCATAAAAAAGAATCATACAATGTCTTAGGTTGGAATGGACTTAAAGATCATCTAGTTCTGAACCTCCTGCCTTGGGCTGGGCTGCCACCCTTAGATCTGGCTGCTTCCATCAGCTAAGGACCAAATTGTGAAGCAAAACCTCCATCCACGTTTTAAACACAAGCTCTGACCATGTACCCTGTGATAATTAGACTTCAGAATCTTCCACAGCCAAGAGACAGCAGTTTGGTTGGAGAGGGACAGCAGAGATAATCATGCGTGTTCTCTTCTGGGAAAAAGTTGTCAGTCAACCCACCTGATTTTATTATTATTTTTTTATTCTTTCTTGTCTACTCAGTCACACTTTGCTCTCTTAAGCAACTTGGTTTTGCCTGTGGATAAAATATCTTGTATTGGACTCTGCCAAAAAACCAGAAATCTCTAGATGAAAATGGAGAGGAAGTAACACATACTAGGGGAGTCATATATTTCTGTAGTACTAGGAGGAAGTTTTGCTGCTTGAGAAAATGCTTGTTTCATAAAAAATAATTAATCTTTTTTCTGTCTCCAGCTGTTTCCCCCTGAAAGGAAAAAAAAAGTATATCACTAGATGTCTTCAATATGGTCCCCTCCATTTATCAGGCCTCTCACACTGAATAGAACATTATTTTTATGGACAAAACTGAGTGAGCTGGCTGAATTTTGCTGTAGCAAACTGATGTGGTAAGGCTCTTTGTCATATATCACAGTCAGAAGTCATTTATTATCCTGCTTTCCTTTGGGAAGAGACTGGGGCAAAAGATCCAAATTCTACCTTTCCTTTTCCTCAAGTGTGTGTTTTTTAATCATCACTTATTAGCAGGATTGTGGTAGCATCTAGGTAATCTTGCCAGGATCTGGGCATTATTATGATGAACAATGACAGAAGTCTATTCATTAGAGGCCAGAGAAATTGTTTTGCTTGGCTGTAAAAGCATTTGGGCCAAGGAGGTCAGACAGCTTTATTCAAAGTCTTCTGCCCATGTTACCAACTCTCGTGATATTATCAAAGTCTCTCACTATTCTGGGCTTTTCAGCAAGCAGCACCTCCTGCTGTCATGTGAGTCCACAAGAAGCTCAGCCTTCATTAAATGAGAGAGATGATTCAAGCCCTGTTGATTTCAAGTGAAAAGACTGAAAAATATGGGAAGCAGAAGGCAAAGAATTACCCCCTTGAGATATAGATATATATAACTATATGCATCAATTTTTTAATTTTTTTTGAAGGTTGACTTTCTACTTTCTTGGAGTCTGACTCACTGGAGACAGGACAGGAAGAAGCCTTCAAAGCCACTTAGCCCCATGTCTCTCAACCTACAAACTTGTGCTCTGTGGTGCTGGCAAAGAGCTCCAAGACAAGTGTGAAACTCTTCTTTGTGTGACATGGGTCCCTTGCCAAGGCATGAAGAATTCCTCATCATCTGAAAGAAGCAGAAAGGATGAGGGTTAAATACTACATAGATATTTATTCCATAAAGTAAAGGTCCATTTCAGTCTAGCCCACCCATCTCAAAAGTAAGGCTACTCCTTCATCATTTAGAGTGGGTAAAAAATTGGGAGCCAAGAGTAAGTAAAGGGAAAAGGGCTATCATAAAAATACTTATTTCTTTTGCAAGATTGACTTCACCACAGCCAAAGACATATGAATGCCACTAACAGTATCTAATTTAGTCTTGGTTTCTCCTTTCCCCTGTCTAGCCCCTTTGTCTCCTGTCTCTCGTCAGATATATTTACCCATCCAGGCTTCCAGGCTTTTGCCCAACTCCAGCAGTGCTTAAAATGTTGGTTTTCAGGAAAGCACTGGCAGACAAAAGAAGGATCCAAATTAGAATTAGCCCAAAGAAAGCAATTCCCTTCAGTGGAAGTTTTCTTGATAGCCCCAAATTCATGTTCTACACTGGGAAACTCCAAATAGGAATTTGTCAGTGTCAGATGCCAGTGTCATCCAACATAGAGGAGACTTTGGGTTCCCTTTTTTTTTTGTCTCTTCAAGCCACAAATGCTGGAAGTCCTGAGAACCTAACTGGAGGGCAAACCTTGCTGAAATGCAGAATGCCCTACTCACGCAAACTGAAATTGTTGGAACAAATGCTGGAACAGAACCCAGGAATGAGAAGGCTTTCCATAGATTGGAAATGCCAGTCCTTGGTTTGTTTTGTTCTCAGAAGGCTTTGAAGCATTTGGGCTGATGTTTTTGGTTTTAGAAAGAAAACAGCTGCCTGATCTCTTGAGGCTGTGCCAACAGTCCCCCACTCCCAGGAACCCTTTTGTGCTGTCTCCACATTATTTTCCAACAGAAAGCTATTTCACAGGAGAGTTTCCATCTCGTTCTACAGAGAACATCTTCTCAGCCATAATAAGCCTGGTAATACCAGAGGAACCTGGATCCCACTTAGAACTCTACTTAATTCTTATTCTTTCTAGCTTTGACCTGTGCCTTGCTATCCCAAACCACACATGAAGAAGGGACTTGCTTTCTGAGTAAAAGCTTCCATGGTCTTCCTTTCTATTGTGAGAGCATAAGAGAAGAACTTTTGGTCCTGTACTGCCAGGCAAAGATTTTTTTCATATTTCTTTCCTTTTCCTTTACAATTAATTAGCTAATAATTTTGCCACTGATCCATTCTTCATTAAAAAGCTGAATTCCTTTTGTTAGATCTGGTTGGAACAAAGGTAGAAGAATTTATGTCTTAATTTTAGTTCATTATGGCAGAGAGCATCCCACCCCATCACTCTCCCTCTCCCCCTCCCCTTCGAAGCCCTCCCTCTTCCTTTAGAGGATCAGTTATCACTTTGCCCCTAAACTCCTCACACTCTGCAGAGGCATTGGAGGAGCCTTCACTGCCCTTTATCTTCCGCTGCCTCATTAAGAGAAATGAACCTGAGTCTGAGAGAAATGACACAAGGGAAATAAAAATGTAATCCCTTGGTGCCACCTATAATGAATTGTTATGAAAACCATGAAAATATCTGTCTGCAGATATTGTTCTTTGATTTGAAGTCAGTGTTGTAAGCGGTAATTTTTGTCATTAAAGCTGTTAATCTGCACAGCGTTCTTCATAAGTTTTTATGAAGAAAAACAGCCCTGCTGCCTACATGCTCATGCAGGGAGCTTCTGAGCAATGCTACATGAACAGGGTGCCTTTGAATAATTAGCTTTAATTATAGCCAAGGTGGTTGTCTGTTTCAGAGATGGGATTGGTTCAGGCAGCCTGCTGTCCATGTTGTGATGGAAAGAAATGAACTGGTTCACCTGAACCTCCCTGACTGATGTCAGATGAAGGCATATCCCAAAGCACTGAGCTGCGGTTTGCATGCATGCAATCAGCCTCGGGGACTGCCCAAACTGTATGCCTTTGCATTTTGGATAGGGCTGCAAGGGGTCATTGTGTACTGAGCAAAGATGAGCTGTGGTGAGCAGGAGAGTGGTAGGAGTGTTATTCTTCATCCTTCCCCAGTTGACACAGAGCTGATCTCCCTCCTGCAACTCACTGTCAGCTGTTCTTGAGCCAGGGCTCCTCTTTTGCCATGTCTAAATTCTTCATAAGGTCCTAGACAGCTACTTCTGGTGTTGGGCATGTCAAGACAGGACAGGAGTCTTGACATGGTAGGAACAGTCCTACAATCCTGTATATAAGATGCCCATAACCTCTGTAGAGAAAGAATTATGTTTCATGAAAATTTCAAGAACATTACCAATACCAGCTAGTCTATACCAGCTTCAGGTTTTCTGGATTCCTGAGAAGAAGCTATTTATCTGCTCTGCCTCGTGGTACAGAAGTCCAAAATTTGGCAAAATACCCTTTATACTCCAGGCAGAGTAGCAGTGTGGGACAGGCACTCTTGTTCCTGACATCCTACAGCTCAGCGGTATTTTCTAGCCTTTTTGGGGATGTAAGAACAAGATGATCAGAGAAAAGGACTCCACAGACACCATTAACATGGTAGGCTGAATCTGCTGACAATAAGTCAATGATTCTTTTTGACATGCATCTAAGAGTAGCAGAAGGACGTCTGTAGGATGACTCATGTTAATGGAAGAATGGTATGTATGACTTGAGATTTAGGACAGATGTCAGGTTCAGAGAAGTGTGTTGTAAGGAAGATCATTTTTATTGGCATAGTAGCAGGAGACAACTTGTCAGAGTAATGTTGACTCCTTTTTTTTTTTGTATTGTTTGGAAGGTCCCTTGGGAAGGGACCTTGCAAATGGAAAGGGCAGAAGAAGACCTGGCAACATCCCAGCCAAATGGAAAAGTATGTTTTTCTGCAGACAGACCATCGGGTAGTGGTGATTCCATTGCCTTCAGTAGGAACAGACTTGGATAAGTTGGAAAGAGGGTCTCTGTTGTCTCCAGTGCAGTTAGGATGGTTCTTCCCTCTCAGACCTGCCTGTGTGTTTTTGCATCATTTGTGCACCATTTGCACAATTTGCACCATTTCCCATGTGTTGACTTAAGTAAGGGGTCTTTTTAAAATACATAACACCCCTATGAGACATTCTTCCAAAGGTTAAGCAATTATCTTGCCTGTCTTGCTCAGCAACAGAAGTTCAATATTTGTAAGCCCAATTTTAAAATATCAGAAAGGAATCCACTGAGTTAAACCAGGCTTCTAATGAGATTAGAAGATACACATCTTCTGCTGGCACTGATTTCAAGCTTCTGGACTTACTTTTTCCACTTGTGGAGAAGGCTAAGTTTTTTCAGGACAGCTTCATGACCCAAGAGAGTCCCAGTGAAGATGTTAAGCTAAACAGTGATACTTCCTCTTCTTTGTTCAAGAAGCATATGTGGGTTGCATACTTACCGGTAACTATAACAGTAAGATCTACAGTAATGATGAAAAAAGCTTTTGAATGAATTCCAGTCTCTCCTCCCACTAGAAGTGGGTAGTGAAGTTATATCCAGCTGTCACTGAGAACAAAAAATTCATCCAGACACCTTTACCAGCATTAGCTTATTTATATAAAGTCAATTCTTAACTAATATTGATGCACAATCTATAAGGCAAGGATCAGAGCTGTCTATTTCTACCTCCATGCATAACCCACACTCTATTTCTGACATTATTCTTTACTGGCTGCCTCTTTGGGTGCACGCTATTTATCCACCGTGATCTCTGCTGCATTTTGTCCCATTTGTTCACAGAAATGATTGCAGCTGGAATTTGAGTGGAATTTCCTGCTGTCTCTTATTTCCGTGTTCCCTCTTGCCATAGGGTCAGGACAGGAAGTGGGATTTTGCAGAATATTTTGAATGCAATGTGAGAGGCTTAAGAAGAACTTGAGGTTAAATATGGTATCCACTACTGCATCTATAGATGTGCCAGTGTTTGTTCCATTGTACTGCTGTTTATAGGGTCTTATGTCTTCTGTACACAATGGGCTTCTGACTCCATGATAAGGCCTCCAGACCTTGTTGCCTTATGCAGATAACATTAAGAATGCCTGGACTAATTTGCAAGTTATTAGCAAAGCAATAGCTTTCGCAAGGCTCTACTGAATAGGCAGAGATGCAATTCACAAGTAGAAAAGTCAAGATTTAAAACTGTGCATTTATTACTGCTCAGAAAGAAAAGGGAGAGCCTGGGGCAAGGATCACATGGGCTGACCATGTGGCTGTGGGCACTCAAGCATCCTCCTATTCCTGCTGCAGGTATGTCCACAAGAGCCCTAAAAGACATATTGTGTCTTCCACAAGTCTACAACTTATTCCAGATGCAGTACGAGCTAACAACTAGCTTCTTGGTTAGATGCTAAACTCTTGGGTTCTACCTCTGGTTGCCATAAGCAGAGAGACGCCTATGGATAAAGCCTGTTGAGCATAAGCCTTCATGTTGCACTGTCTTTTTTGTGGGTGGAAGAGGAGCAGCAGGAGGATTTACAAGAGAGGGAACTAGATACAGTCTGGGACATGAAAACCTCACTGTTCTGTTTTCTTCATTGCAATCTTGTGCTCATTTCCCACCTAGGCAGTGAGGTTTCTGGGACTCTCACATAGGCATGACAGGGATTAACATATTACTGGATGTGATGTAACCAACGTGCCAGGAGGTTGGAGGCCTTAAAGTACCTGCCCTTATAGAGGGCTGTTCTGCATCATGTCTCTGTCCTCTGACACCCACTCCAAGCCTTGCAGCTCAAACATCCAGGGTCTGTAAGCTGTAAAGATGAACCAGCTTCCGGCACTTTCACAGCGAGAGTCAGGCTCTGAGCTGTGGCCAGCAGAATCTGGCTGAGAAGCGTGGGAAACTTAGCAGTAAGAGAGAAAATCTGCTCTATCAAGGGCTGTTTTCCTGGGGCTGCAATTTCTGATGCATCCAGCACATTTTTTGGGTAATCTGTACTCCTGGAGCAACATTTAAAAGAGTGGAAAGAAAAGTATTTTATCTTCAAAAAACAATTTATCCAACAAATTGAGAGGTTCGTGTCCGTCACTAACAAAGTAAACAGAGCTCCTCAGGACTCAGACTGCCACCTTTTGCTGAACCCATTAACCATTTCCTTAATGGCAGAAGAGTGAAGTGGATTTTCCTCTTCATTACTTTCAGAGGAGGATGCAGGTTTTCAGAGTGGATCCTTTCAGACGGAAGGAATAAATTAATATTTTGGAGGCATTTTTCCAGGCTAGTTTTTGCATTATTGCAGAAGACTCACTTCACCGTGTTTTCTCCTCTGCGCTGTATTTATTTACGTTGGAAGTACAGAGTTTTCCCTCAGGATCTTATTGTAACCACCTCCTTTACGAGGACAGCTAAGGGATATTGCAGCGATTGTTGCAGACTTGCTTTGCTCAGCTGTTTCTCCATTGTGAGTTGTTGTGGTTGTCCAATAATCAACATTTTGAAATGATTTAGACTAAAAGCCAGGCAGGACTAAACTTGTGGGAGAAGTGTTCATTTAGGGTTGGTGCTTGTGCAAGTCCTGAGAACCGCTCTGAAGGAGCAAATGGCTCTCACCCAGTGGAGGCACTTGGGATCTGCCTCTTGCAATCACATTCGTTCCAAAATTGAGATATTTGTATATTTAGTCAATCAATACAGCAGTAGTCCTACATTAGCAGTTCAGGCCAACTGGAAAATCACTCTGAGGATTAGATACACTTACTGGCTACTTTTGTCAGGCAGATATATAGGAATTCTACCAAACTTCTGCCTCTTGCTCCTCCCATTTTGTCTCTTGGGCTAGGACACATCAAATGGCAGTAGCAGGTAATCCATATAGACATATCTAAAAGTAGCTTATAAACCTGTTTCTAAGGCAGCCCTGCTTTGTAGGCATCATAAAAATGATTTTGACAAAGGCTGGGAGATCCTAGTGAGAAGTGGAACACAACCAAACTGCATAAGGCAGGTGCAAGATGACCTGAAAATTCATTATAACCATGTGTGTAGACAAAACCTGAATGGCAGGAGGGCAGCAAATGAATGAATGTTCAGTTCAGTAAATGTTCAGTTGTCCCTTATTGGATGGAGACTGTTTGAGCAAGCAAAGCTATTCCTTGTCCCTTTGTTCAGTTGTGATTCCTGCTGCATAAATCCATTGGCATTGCTTTCCTAATTGACTAATGGGGTCTGAGAGACAAGATGTCAATTCCACTAAAATATGTATACAAACACTTATTTAGTGTTCAGATTTTTTTTCAAGGGTATTTTGGACAATCTTTGAGAGGGTTGGCATATGGGAAAGACTTCTTTCCTTTTTAGATAAATATTTTGACAAGAAATTTTGAAATTTTAATTTCTAACCAGCTTGAGATTTCACTTGCAGTACACAGCATCATTTGTTCCTTTACTTGCTATAGTTACGATCGATCCAATGGAATGAAAAAAATGGAGGGCTGCCAATTGCACAGCACTCCTTATCCGCTGGCTAGCTGTTACATTTGAGCAATCTGGCTGTGTGTATGTGTCTTATTTCTGCTTTCTTCTCTTAGGGTCTTAAATTAGGACTTCCTTCAACACTAAGTTCTACTATCTAGCTCTTTGTCACATTACTATGTGTGCTTCATAATTACTTTAAAGTTTTTATTTTCATTCAATTACAGTGCGATTATCTCTAGTATGCCTATGTAAGAAACAGGGAGTTACAGTCACAGAAACAGTGAGATGTCCTGACACAGTGTCATCTTGGTATATCTGATTTCTCATTGGGCCCTAAGCAGAATTTAACACATTGATGTTCCCTGATGGACTGGGGTCTGCAAAACCATTTCCTGAGCCTAATTTTCTGGTGAAAATGCATATTGCCTTACAAAAAAACCTTACGCAGTTTATGTACAATATGAGTTTTCCAACATCCTCCAGGAAGTCTGTGACTAAACAAGGCACCAGATTCACATCTCCTGACACTGAGCCGAACTACCTCATTGATGCAGTTCATACTTTTAGGAATGTATCCAATCTCTCATCTTTGATCCCAATGTGAACTTACTTGAAGTTATAAATGTTGAATTTTGAGTGTATTTTTATACTGTTACAATTATGAAATTGACTTCTTATATTATCTTCCTTCAGGAAACCGAGTAACATGATTATTGGAATCGGTTCTTTGAAGCTTGCAGTTCTGTGCCCTTTTTTTTTCTTTAGGCTGTCTCCAAGCAGTGACACCATGTCTAGGTCTCATCATAACAGCCCTAATGAAAAAGCAAACCGAACAACCCATCATTAGGTTCATATGTCCTCTAGGATTCACTAATATCGCAGTGAGTCAAGCTGCGGCGCTATCGTTTTGGCTGCCGTGTTTTATGGTCTCCCTGACCGAGTGAAGTCACACGGTCATCGCGGCGAGGTGCGGGGTGAGCAGCATGCGGTCTCCTTGGAAACTGCAAAGTTGTGCAGGAGGCTGGAGTGCATGTCCCAGAAACTGAAGAACAGCATCGGATCCGAGATCTCCAGCCAGACTCTTGCTGGCCTGTAGAGGAAAGCATGGCTGATCTCCCTATCTCCCTCTTGCCTAATCCCCTGTAAAAACACTGGTATGTTTCCTAGTGGGATGGACATCCTACCTGTGAGCTTTGATATCACAGGGGGCTGAAACACGCGGAGATCCCTGCATCTACAGCACGCACAGGGGACTGTCACCCCAAAAGCAGCAATGCAGCCGTCCATGTCTCCATACAGCACCTCCTTTCAGAGAGGTCTTCTCCCCAAACAGCCAGGGTGTTCCCAGGTGTAGTAGTGTGTTAAAATCAATGCTTGCCAAGAATTAACTGCCAATTCCAAATATTTCCCCTTCCACTGTGATAACAGCTTAATATTCTTTGGAAATACTCTGCCAGCTTTGAAAATGAGAACATGAGTTGCCTCTACTAAAGCTTTGTGTTGCCACAAATTCTCCCCATTTACTTGGCAACTTGTTTCTTTTTATCAGTATTACAAGTGCACCTGGAATCCCAACTAAAGCTGCAGCCCTATGGAGACAGCAGCTCCCTGGCCAGGTGCTGTAGAAGGCCGGTCCAGCTCCAGAGAGCTCACAGTCCGTGTGCCACGGTGCAGTGATGGATGAATTGGCCAAAAGAGGCAGATGTGGTTTGGAAATAACTTACTGCATTGGGATACACAGAGTTTAGCAGAAAGGTCAGCTGGCTGCTCGATAAATAGGAAGCAATAGGAACAATCTGTAAGCTCTAAGCACAAGTAAATGATAAGATAAGGTTTACCAGAGGATAGGTAATTGGACAGGTTTTTGGCACAGAAGGGTGGAGCAGTGTGGGAGAAGTTGGCTTGCAGCGTTTTCAGATTTGTGTCTGGGATACAGAAAAGCCAGGGAGCTCCTAGGCTTTTTTTCTGCAGAGAACAAAATAAAGCTCTTTTGAAACACTGCTTTCTACCAGTTTCTTTTTATAACACTCAGAAAAGTTCCCTACTTTTGTTTTTATTTGTTTTGTATTTCATATAAAGTTTGTGGTCATCAAAATCTAAAGAATTGTCTTCTGGTAGAAGTTTTCAGACTTTTACATTGCCACTTTTTGAAACCTGAATGTAGTGTTTCTAAGAGAAAACGGTTATCAAAAAACTCCTTAATCATTTTCTTTCTTTGTCAGGTTTTCACTAGGAAAAATCTGCAAAAAAGCCCCGCTGAAGGTTTGGCTAGTAAATGTTTTCATGTTTGCTGAAAAGGTGATTTTCCTGAGAAGCAGTCTGATGAAAACACTTTAACTGATATCCGAAATGAGAGAGAAATTTGCTAAACTTTCCTGAAGTGAAACAAGTATCAATTTTAGATAATTGAGAACCAGGACTCTCTCCTGCTAGCAGTCGTTTCTCAAATAACAAAACTGAGCTTCCTTGAACTTGACTTTGCAGTGTCGTGAGAGTATGCAGATCAGTGCTGGACACAGAAGTGGATGCTGCACTGCTTAAGAATGAGAGACTGAAAGCTCTTCCCCCCCTCAGATCCGACTCTTCGGGAGAGGGGAGAGTCTCAGTTCCCAGAGCACTGCTGGAGGCCTCAGGTGCTGCATGTGTGTGACGGGCAGGCACTGCTCAGAAGAACTTGCAGGCAGCAAACCAAACAAAAAGGTTGGAAAGAATAAAGAAGTTCAAGGACAGCTTCTGTTGTCAGTGATAGGTAATCTGGATGTAGACTCAGGCCAGAATATAGAGCTGAGAGTTCAGAGAAAATGTTTTTCTGGAAGCCAGAGTAATCTCAGGGTAATCTCACTGCGGAGGTGGCAAGGAGCACTGAGCTCCAGCTGCAGGGAAGGAGTGGTGTCCTGGAAGGAGGATCTGCACTGGAAGAAGTTTAGAAAGAAAAATTATGCTCTTTGTTCAGAGGAAAATTTTGGATTGGAATGCAATTCGCTGCCTTAACTATTGAGGAAAGTAAGACAGAAAGAGAGTGCTTCTGGGAGATTTCTGTTAGAAATTGCAAAATCTTTTTCCCCCCTTTTTCTGCCCAGTGCAATTAAACAGTAATAGGAGTGCGTTGTACAGTTTATGAAGCAATAATCCTGTTCCCAAATGGATAAACCAAGAGACTGATGGTCAAGTCATTTATCCCAATGAGGAAAATAGATTATTGCTCAGGAAAGCAGCAGGACGGCATTGTTACAATTATTCTGCTGTCTGAGTTTATCAGTTTAGAAATTTAGATTGGAATTCTTTCTCTGGGACCAGTTTTTGCTCTCCTTGCTTGCACTGCCAGTACAGTGCGAGGAGTCCTGCTGACTTTGCCACGGTTACCTGTGGAGCAAAGCACAGCGATTGGTGAATGAGAGTGACAGGATGAGGGTTTTAAGGCTGCAACAAAACATGGTAGCTAGTGAAGTCAGTGCAATTTTGGCCGGGATATGTGGAGACATAACATTATGAAGTAGGAATGTAACAGCTCTCATGTGACTGCACTGGGGATATTGTGCTTAGTTCTAAGCACCTCGTTAACAGAAACGTATTAACAAATTGGAGGGGATCCAGAGAAGAGAAAGTCAGTTGGGTATGTTGATTTATGAATTAAGATGGGCCCGAGTGGCTGATGTCCAATTCGAATCCATGCTGGAATGCCTCCAGGTCTTGCAGATGTTTGTGGGTTCAGGACTTTATGATCCCGAGTCCGCTGGAGTCAGTAGAAAGGCTGCTGTTGGCTCCAGTGATCACTAGATTTGGGTCTGCTAGAAGAACCCTTGGCTGAACAGTGATTAAGGCTAAGGATATATATATAACATGGAAAAAGAGTAAATAAAGGGAAATGTGATGTAAGCTTGGAACTATTAGAAGAGTGCAAATGTGAGGACCACCGTCTTGGCTGACACACTGGGAAAATGAACTGGGGACCTTCAGAGTTGGAAGCAAGAGCTCTTTAACATCATGACCCAAGGTGGCCAGACTGCAGTGCATCCTCCTCTCCAGATCTGGGAAGTGAGCAGAGTGCAGGGTGCCTCTGGGGACGGCATTGCCCCACTTCTGACAGCCATAAGGAACTCCATTAATTGACAAATCCGTCATTTCAGGAGCAGGGCGATAAATTTTAGGAAAAGAAATTAGTTTTGCAGTCATTAACTGCATTAACCAGAGTCACAATACCCCTATATTAAAAAAAAAAAAAAAAAAAAAAAAAGATTGGACAGCAGTTCAAAGAACAAATTTTTCTTGCTGATCATTTAGGTTTTTGTCTCATAGATCTGTGATATGACTCCTCCTCTCTCCCTCACTGTACAAACACAGCCCTTTAATTGACCCTAAGATCATAATCACTGTTTCAGCTAGAGCTGAGTCTGGTACACAGGTGCTAGTCACTGCCCCAAAGCAGCATGTTTCCATCTCCCTTCGATCTGCTGCAATAACTGCATATTTCCTTGCTAACCCAGTTCTATGAAATGATCCTGACTACCCATTCCCTGCAGGATTCTGAAAAGTGTGGCTCATCTGGTTCATTCTGACAGCTGAATTACAGTTCCAGTGTGTGCAGGAAGACCTGAAGGATGGGACCTGCATGGGGACAGCTGCAGCAGCAGTCAGACCACTTGCCTGTGTGAAAGATGAGGATATGCCCAAGCTATGGGGAGACAGCTGCAGTTGTGGCCATGCAGATTATGCCTAATGTGACATGAAGAACTCAGGCACTCTCAATCTTGAGAAGATAAGCAAACTGGACCAGGTGGAAAACCAACAAACAAAACAACAACCTGATACATGGTGTGCAGCAAAAAGAAAGCTTGCTATCTCATGGATGTCATGGCTGGGTTCTCTGTCCAACAGAAACTTTCCCAGTGGAGATTCCACCTCTTTTACAGTTTGGCTAGAGTAGGTTACAGAATCACACAGAAAAACAAAAACACCAAAGTTGGAAAAGACCTATAAGATGATTCAGTCCAACCATCCACCTATCACCAATAGTTCTCACTAAACCATGTCATCCCTCAACACAAAATCCAAACATTCCTTGAATGTTAGCAGGTAAACAAGTTGTTCAATGGGAAAAATGACAGATAGAATCATGATGATCTCACAAGCTATTTTTCCTCAGTAAAATTGGCTAAAAAGACCTGTTTATTTACATATTCTGTAATGAGAGGCAAATCTGATTCAGATGAAGAGCTGACTTGTTTCCAGAATACCAAAAAGCTTCAGAGCAATGAGACTAAAAGCTCTGTTGTTTCATAAACTGCCTGCTTGCTGCCTGCTTTGTTCTCTTAACGTGGCCATAAAGCAATCATATAACACAATCACAGAATCATAGAATTCTTTGAGTTGCAAGTGACTTTTAAAGGCCATCTAGTCCAATCCCTCTGCAATGAACAGGGAGCTACAGCTCAGTCAGGTGCTCGGAGCCTGGTCCTTGAATGTCTCCAGGAATGGGGCACACACCACCACTCTGGGCAACTATTTCCAGTGCCTCACCACCCTTACAGGAAAAAACTTCTTTCTTATATCCACTCTAAATCTCCCCTCTTTTAGTTTGAAACCATTTCTTCTTGTCCCATCACAACAGACCCTGCTTAAGAGTCTGTCCCCTTCTTTCTTACAGCTTCCCCCTTAGATACTGAAGGGCCACTCTCAGGTCTCCCCAGAGCCTTCTGTTCTCAGGCTGCACAGCCCCATCTCTCTCAGCCTATCCTCTAGGGAAGATGTTCCATCTTTTGGATCATTTTTGGGGCACTCCTCTGGTTGCTCTCCAATAGATCCATGTCTCTCCTGTGCTGAGGACTCCACATATGGACACAGTGTTGATACTGTGAGTCTTTCTTACAGATCCTTGCTAACATCTTCTTGTTTTATTTTACAAATGCTGCTTACAACATAAAGTCATATCCCAAACAAAAAGATTTAGCTACACAATTAATGTCACAGAATCTAAAACAATTATTAAAAATCAAAAAAAGGAAAGCAAACATTGCTGAACTTTATGTAACTGACAGCATTGCTAATGTCCATTGCAAAGCTCTTGGTTCCAGTCAGTGAGTGTTGTGGTTGAATTTCCTTAGGTCTGTATAAACAGCAGATCAGACAGTTTTTCTGATTAGTTTTTTCAAAAATACAAATGTGATTCTGGAGAGCCCCAATGGATGTTGTTTCATGTCAGTGACATAAGATGGGGCTAAAATCTTTTCAAACTTAGTACTGTAGGTGCCTTAGCAGACTTAGTAATATCACAGCAGGGAACAACAACGTCACATCTGGAACATTATAAAATTGGCAATGCTGAAAAGGCATTAGTAAACATTATTAAGAATTCCTTGCAGGCAATTAGACTGCAACAATATCTTTGGAGAGAGGTTTTTTTTTTTCTTTTGCATCTTTATTTCTATCTTGCTAATGAGAGACTAATGAGCCACAGACTTGTTACCTAGAAGGAATATCTCAACAAAGCTCTAGTGAACTTGAAGCCAGTATTTACAGACTGATGACTGTTTGCATTCATTATATGTTTTAAATGAAGAGGGACTGCAGTTAAAAAAAAATAACAACCTTAAAAAAAGAAAACCTTAAAAAAAAAAAGCCACCAACCAAACAGGGAAACAAGTTGTTCCTTGCTAAGAGATTTCTGTAACTAAATGTCAAAAGTTTCCTAATGCCGAGGTTAGAGCCTTCCACCTTTCCCACCATTTAGGGCTGAGCACAGATATGTGCAACTTTTATGTTTCTGTTTTGCTGTTACCAAAATATTAATCTTCTTTGCCTATTGCAAAACCTCCCTGTTCCTTTCAGTGATTTTTGGGAGGTTTTTGCTTTGTTTTTTGTTGTTGTTGTTGTTTGTTTCCATAGGAAACCAGGCTAGTGAGAAAAATCTATCTGGACCCACTGCCTATGTAGGAATACACCTGCACATGCCCTTTCAGTCGCCCCTTGTTCACAGATTCTTAGTGCAGACACAAGTTCTCTGTCCTTGCTTCCTAACCTTAACTAACTGAATGTCTGCAGGTAAGACTTTGAAGAAGCTCTAGCAGGGCATGCTTATGGTGGTTCCAGGCATAAGGAAATCACTGAGAATTTATCAGTAACTCTGATACAAGCTTAGGGATTGGGGCACTTTGATGGGACTTGTGAGCCTTGGTTAAGCTCAACCGTTGTGCTACAATGTCTGTATGTGCCCTTGAGCAAGTCCTGCATGGGTAACTTGAAAAAACTTCTCTTCCATTCTTCCTAAATCCAACCTGAAACATTAGGCTGGGTAGTTCATGGACAGAGATAAATGTCTCTGGCATGTGCCTCTTAGGAGCACTGAACAAAGACGTTTGCAGTGGGATCCTAATTCAGCACTCAAACAAGCGTTTAATGTCAGTTGAGGATAATTTAGTCTGTAAAGAGTAGAGTCACCCAAAATAAAGTATGTTGTGACCACACCATAAATCTACTTGAACCTTCCTTTCTTTTTCCCACCCCAGAATATCCTCTTTCATTCAATGCACAGTGACAAATGCAGCTTCACTGTCTTTGCTCCCAGAGACAAGGAGTGTGAAAACCCTTTTTGATTTAGAAACAGCTGTTTTGACATCATTCCCTTTGTGAGGATGCGTAAAAGGTTTTGGTTTTGTTCCAGACCAAGTTAGGGAACCTTGAATGTTGCCACAGAAGAGTTCTCGAGCTGTTCACTTTCTCTTGAACTTTCCAGGGTTATTTTCCCTTGGGATGTCTGGTGAGCTTGTTTAAGTCAACGATTCCTCTGGCATCTTGGATCTTTCACCTTGACCCGCTTATCCTTGGCTTCTCCCTTTTTCCATTCTACATCCCACATGCTTATTTGTTTTCTCTGGTCCGTTACAGAAGCCATTGTGTTCACTGGAATCTGACGTCCGGGACTTGGCATCCATTACAGGGCTAACAAAAGGCCATAATCCAGGCTTTTGAACTGTTCATCCACACAGCTCTACATCAGCTGTGCAGGGGTGTAAACCTGTGCTTACCAAGGGAGGCTGTCCCACCTGTTCCATCATTTCTCCACCTTATGTGCACGCACTCTGAGGACTGTAAGCAATTACTCTGCTAGGTACTAAATACAATATGCAGCACATGGTAGTGTAAAATTATGGAATTTGGGGGTTTTAATGAGCTCAGGTGCAATACAAAAGAACTTTTTTTTCCTGTCCATAAAATTATATGGCTTGGAATCAGGGGTTTATACAGCCCTGGACAAAGCCATTTTATTTAAAGGGTGGGTGTAGGGGGGAATACAACAACAACAACACCCTCGCCCAGCACAATTATATGCAGATTTGTTCATAAATCTGGGCTGGAGCAGATGTGCTGCACATGTTGAAAATCCAGAGCATGGTGCTGGAACTTGAAACATAAACATGAACCTGTTTCCAAAGAGGAAAATCTGCTCACAGCAAGGAGCTGACCTCGTGCTTTAAACAAAGATCAAGTCCATTCTGCCTATTGTGCCTTTGCCATGTGTTTACTTTCCTTGCTTGGTGCCTAGGGTAGCTTAAGGAATCGCCAGAAGAAAAGAAACAATTTACCCTGGTCAGAAAAGAGCCGGTGGTGCTCTGGGCATAAGGAAAGAAGAGGTAGGATGTGACCCAACTCATGCGGCTAGCAAGGGTCTTATTAGACTGGGTCAGCAGTATCATGCCAGACCTTTCATTTGTATTTTTAGATGCTTGAAGTCTTTTGCCCTGTAGCTAAATCTCGTAGAAAAACATAGCTGCACTTCACAGTGGGTAAGGCTGTAAGAAACAGTCTGCTTTAAAAATGAACCTGCACTCTGTAGGTAGTTGGAAGTGAAGTTCGTGTAGCTGACTGCGTGATTAAATTCCTTTGGAGGGGAGCAGGGCATGCTCTTGAAGGCTCTGCACCCTGACTGAGTGCCACCATACTTGTTCTGCTTAATGGGGACAGGCTGAAACGCTTTCGGTACGCTTTCCAGCTTTCTACACTGTCTCTCATATGCATGTCTGATATGTGTGGTAGCAGGCAATGCATTTTTTTCTCTTTTCTTGGCTTTTTATTTTGTCAAAAAGGAGTTTGGGTTGCTTGAGAGAGACTGAGAATGCAGAGTGCTTTCCTTCTGACCATTGAAAGAGGTTAGCCCTCCAGGTAAGGGGCAGAGGTGACTTCTAGCTAATATGAGTCTCCTTAGATCTCATCTGCTCCCACTGGGTGTTTAGACGAAGAAAGGAGTTCATTTACCAGACGTGATGATGCCATGACCTGCATGAACACTGAGGTTCCAGCTCTCTTTCTTTCCCTGGAGGAAAGGACGTGGTGGATGTGGTCATCTTTTTGCACGTGTGCGTGTTCTCATAGATCTCCCCAGGAGATGCTGGTTTAGGGCATGACACTGAAATCCGTGCTCATCTACCTCTCCTTCTACCCCAAGGCTGTTGGTGATGTTAAGATCTTTGGTTCCTCAGACTTCTATTCACATTGGTGCCACTGCCTGCATAGGCACTCAGCTGAATACCCCACTTATGGGAGGGAGATATTTTTCTGGAAGTTGCAGAGCTTGAGAAACCTGAACCTCTCTGGCAAACTGCTCATGTTTTGTTTTTCTTTAAATCAAAGAGCCTTAAGGAGAATGGCTGTTAAAAATCATCAGATAAAAGTAGTTGTGAGTTAGATCAGAAAGGAAGTCAACAAATAAAACATATATCTTTGATTACATGACTGTAAGAGAGCTGTGTATCCGGATCAGCCCCCTGTTTCATGCCACCTTTCCTGTCCAGCATCTTTGTTTCCTACCTGTACAGAAGGATGGGGCTGTTCCACTAGTGTCCTGTGAACATTTAACCTGCCAAGGGCAGTGAGGTACCTCCAGGCTTTGTTGAACAGGATTGAACAGGTATCACGATGACTAATTGAAAATGGGTTTCTATTTGAGAAATACTCACATGTGCGAACTCCATTAGCTAATGAGGTTTCCAAGGTGTTTTACAGTTTGGAAGCCCAAAGGCTCCTGCACAGACAGTTCAGAGCCCAGGCACCATGCCACTGACAAAGCTAAAAGGGCTGTCACTGCTGACATGTTCACCTTAAACTGGAAAATTTTAAATGTTCCCAGTGGCCCAACTATTTGTCCTTCCACCTGGCTACTGTTCAATCCATTGCCTGCAAATATGGTAAGAGGAAGAAAAGATGATGCATTATTATTAATAAATGAATGGAGCTATTTGCTATTTATTATTTAAGCCCTCAATACTGGCAGGCTTTAGTGATACATGAAATATAGGCAAGTAATTTATTTATTAGGGAAAATAATGATTTTTTTCTCCCCATTTTGGAGCCCTCTCTGACCCAAAACAGCAGGGGGTTTATCAAATACAAGTACGATGACTTGTAATTTTAGAGTCTTTCAGAGCACTGTAACTGACAACCTTTTTAACATAAGTACATTGAGCAAATAATTTATAGAAGTATTCTGGGAATATTTTAGGGTGTTTTATTACTAGTTCTGAAAGCTATGGCATGTTATTGATTTTGGTGTATTAATATAACCTAAAAGTGAGGGCACATGCTTGCCTCCTAATCCAAATCAGCTTTGATGGCAACCCATATATTTTACTGAAAGGAGCCTTGAACTAACTGCAGAGGTTAACAATTACACATCATAGCCAAAAGTTTAAGATAATGAATTTTGCTCATTACACACTGTCCAGCTCCAGCCTCGGGAAGTTCCCCACTGTTCACTCCTCAGTCTTTCATCCAAATCTCTCCGGCAGTTATTTGTCAGAATTTTGAAGCCTTATTTTTGCATTTGTGTCATGCAATTTACATTGTATTCATGAAGGCTTCCACCGAGGAAGTGTAATCATCATTACTGTTTTCTGTATGCCATAAAAATAGTGTATTTCTCTTAAAATAGGATTGCTTGCTTGCTTTATATTTTTTTCATGTCTATATATACCTGCGTGTGTGTACACAGACATAGCTAAATGTAACTATAGCTGTTATATGTACATTACTGGATGTGGGTGCTTCTCTCTTTTGTTCCTTGCTGTGCCTGGAGGACTGCTGCAGGGTGCTACAAGGGTGTTCTGTCTGATGGCACCAATAGCACAGTTCATACCCAGCCAGGTGACTCATTAGAGGACTTTTCAAACTGGACCACCAAACCTGTGCTCTTTTTTTCATCTGTCTCCCAAGTATTATGCAGAAATCCTCTCTGTTGACAGTTAATTTCACCTCTGTTAATTCAGTTTTAATTCCCTGCTCAGTTCTTGGCTTTAAAAAGAATAATCTTTAAGTGCTCTGACATAGCATTCTTATGATCTGTGATTTTTTTTCTATCTGTGCTTTCTTAAGGGCATCCAAACAGATCTAATTGTCATTGTCTTCCTCCCCATCAACAAACAATGACTTTTTTTCGTGTCTTTGTTTTCCTGATCACTTGCTAGTGCCATCCACGGTGGGCAGGGAATACCCACGTTTTTCAAATGGGCAGGAGAACCTTTTGGGTTCTGCAGCACTGAAGGCCATTCCTGGCGGACTGACCTCCTCTGCTGCTGTAGCACGGAGCAGTGTGGTGCTGGTGCTGCTGCAGCTCTGACTGGGAGAGATAGGCACTGGGACACCACTGGGAAAGGCTCCAAGCCCTGAGGTGCTGCTGCCCTCAAAGCCAGAAAGGATCTCACTTACCTTTATGCCGCAACTGGTGTATAAAAAGCCTGTGCTTTGGGAAGTGTGTGAGGTGGACTGAAAAGTATGCGTTAAAATACCATAAAATACGGAGTGATATTTTTTATTTGAGAGAAAGAATTCAAGCAAAATAACTCTGGAAGGGGAAAAAGCATACAGAACTTGAGGAACAGGGAAGAGGCCATCTGGCTGAACATGCCGCCCGTTAAAATGTACCTTAATCCCCACTTCCTGATTTTCTGCCATATGCTTTTCTGTGTGAAAAGTCAGGTACAAAGTGGTTCCCTTAAAAGAAAAGTTTCATTCCTGGTCACCTAGAAAGGTGACTCCTAATTAAAACCAAAAGAGGCATTTTATATTCATCATAGTAGATTTACTCACATCTTTATTTTCCAATAAAATCTGCTTGCTCCTCCTGTCCTTATGGCATGACTGATGTAGCTTCCCACCCAAGAAGATTGTGGAGAAAGGATTTTTCTTCCCCGTTTTAACACAATTTAAAATTTGCTTTACTGTTTTAGTGGTAAACCTCCAGCAGCGTTTGTGTGCTGGTGTAGTTAATGCCCTCATTCCCAGGGAGGAACACTGAGGGTCTTGGGTTGAAGTAGGGTGACATCTGTTTACTTTGCAGCCAGCATTTAGTGATTTCTAAATAGTAATAATGTACCAGAAAAGGGGAGAAGATGCTTAAATGCAGTGCTGAGCGATTGTAAATATAAATTAGTTTTCAGGATTGTTGCAGGCAGGGTTTTATTGGTATGGGTTTTGGAACATTCTACACAGGACTTGAAACTGAGGAGTATTTATTAAACTCAGTGATTTTCAAGCATCATTATTTTTTCAAGCTTTCAAAGCAAGTCTTTAAGCTCTGGCTAATTCTTACTGGAAGTTGGTCCTGGAGAACTTAAACATCTGTGAATGAGCTCTACGATGTGTGCATTGCATCCCTTGCTCCAGAACAGTGGTGGGACTAGTAGGCACTTTGCCCCAGGTCACTTGTCCTGTGGGATGTAGACAGGCCCACCACTGTATCAAGTGTCCTCATATGCAGTAGGCTGCCCAAATTAAAGCCTTCCTTTACATGGGCTTTTTGGGTTCTTTATTTTTACGTTCAGTAGATTTTATTTCGTTATTTTCCTACCCTGTGAACATAAGGCACCAGGAAGTCAATAACAATTGCTCCATTAAAAAGGAAAAATGAAATCTTCAGTGTTAGCTAAAAATAGGAAAAAGAATCACAGAATCACAGAATTGTAGGGGCTGGAAGGGACCTCCGGAGATCATTGAGTCCAACCCCCCTGAACGAAAGGGGAAAGATGAAGGGAAAACCAGATGCCAAGCACTGTTTCCCAGGTCATGAAGGTTGGCATCCTATAAACTCGGGTCTTTGAATGAATGCAAGAAAAATGTCAACAGAAAAGGTGCACTGTGTTGCATTCTCCTTTCTTTTTTTTTTGTTACTATCACCCTTAGAATGAAGATGCTTATTTACCAGCTGCATTACCTTAAATTAACTTCTGGCTTCTATTGTGAGACCATGTTGGCTGACAAGACTCTCCTGAGGTTACAAACAAACCAATAGTAGCCAGGAATAGAGTGGTGGAGAGGCTCGCTGTGCCCCTTTTAGCTGCCAGACCTCCTTCAGCTCCAGGTCTTGTTGTGCCTCAACCTGTAGCTCAGTCAGTGCTGGGATCTCCCCAGCACTGGGAGAATGGGCTCTGATTTCCCCTCTCCCATTCCCAGGGAGTTGTTAGCCGGTGGTCAGTGCCTTTCCAGGGCCAGCCCTTCCCCTCTGCTGCTTTCTTCCACTATCTCCACAAAAAGCAAAAGCAAAACCCCAAACCTATGTCTTCTTCTCCTAAGCATTTGGCTGTGAGCACCAGTCACAACTGGTTTCTGTTCCCTGCTTGCTTCTGCCATTGAGGCTTTATTTAGGCTTGATACTGAGTGGAACAGGCAGGTGTAAGATTTTAGGTCTCTGCTCAGACGAATTGTGCACAGTGCACGCCGAGCAGCCCGAGTGTTTACAACAGCCAGTGACAGAACGTGTTACTCGCTGCGACTTGAGGCACTGCCATTGGAATATGGCACATTGCACAGAAATTGCTTTTGCAGCAAGCTGGAAGTCATGTTATTAGGGTTTGCTATTGGATTAACCCACCGACATGCAATCCAACCGGGTACTAGCAGCAAGGATTTATTACCAGCCATGACTTCTAGTCACATCAGAGCTCACAATGGAATCATAGCGTTTGTGTGTGTGTCATCGGTGCGAGAGACAGAAAGAGCAGCTGATCTATATATGGGAGCTGGATGTGAGTCCCCATGGTGCAGCACTGCGACCTGAGCTCTGTGTAGCTTCTCATGTCCTGTGCTGGACATGAAAATCTCCTCATGTGATGCTCAGCCTGCAAACTGTATCAGTGAAAGGTGCTTGGGGTGCAGGAGGGGGCACTTTGTGCCTGGGTTACATGGATAGAGCCCACTGAGGTAATGATGTAACTGGGGGTAGTGGCAGGTCCCAAAGTCTTGGCTGCTGAGTTCACAAGCACGGTATTCAGGTCCCATCACCTCCCACAGTGTACTGTGAGTACACCACCCAGTGTGCCATTCTTTTCAGATCTGTCAGTGTTTTTTGGGAATAGGAGCACCTGTCCTGGGGGAACTGGACTGAGATCTCACCTGCTCAGTTTGCATATACTCTGGTAAACAGCCAATGGATGGCACTGATTTCAGCCATAGTCTGCTGACCAGGACTGAATTTTTACCTGTGACGGAGGCACCAATGAGCTCTGTCCTGCACTGCCAGCCGGGATCAGCTGTAATTTACCTCTTTTAGCCATGAAAATAGTTTATTTCCTAAACTATTTCTAGGCAAAATATTTCTGCTTTTGCTTGCAGCTATTTAACCAATGTCTCATCCCTCTTCGCTCTGTTCCTGTGAAATACAAATAGTCATTTTGTCAAGAAATGACAGTTTTTTTCAATTATCAACCTATAGGTAACCAGATCACCACTGGCAATAATGAGCAAGTTTTAATGTCAAAAAAGCCAGCTAATGAGGTAATTAACCTGTTACTATATGATAATGACTATGCACTTGCATGCTTGATGGCTTCAATGTAATTAGAAACTTCTAATATGTGCCTGTTTGTGACCTATAAAACAATCGAGAGGGTCTGAGGATTCGAGCTTTTCTTTTGCTTTTTATACATACAGTTCTGCTGTCTTTGAGCTCTGTGATGTGTAAGCAGTAAAACTGCATATAAGACTTAAAAATAGATTTGACCCTATAGAAATTCTGTGGAGGAAATAGAGGACCACAGCCTACAAACCAGCAACCATTGCAGCTTGTGCTTTCTTCAGTGGGACAAAGAGTATTTGTTTTTGGATTAAATCACAGGGAATTAGGAGACAATGTAGCACAAATCACAACATGTAATTTAATCATTGATTTAATCATTGACTTAGGCTGCTGCCAGAACAACACTTCAATACATACTTTAATTGAAATCTGAGCATGAATGTTCTTGAAATATGTGACACTGCTGCTCGCAGGTTCAAGATAAACACATGCTTAAAATATTTGCTGAAACTGCTTGGGACCATGTCAAAAAATGGCCCTTTTCTAAACTTCAAATCTGCAAAAAGAATAATCTTCACTTGGGTAACATTCACCTTGTCGAGATTCCGTTCTGAGTGCCTTCATCTAACAGCACTTTCTCCAGAACAATTTCTTCCTATCCTTAAGACTGTGCTTGCTGCTACCAGAATCTCCTTCCTCCCCCTTTAGATGTCCCTCCCCAGCTGGTAATTTATTATTATTTTAAATCAGTACACACATAAACATTGCTATTTTAATTAGGGAGAAGCAAACAGAAGTCACAGGCTATGAGGCACTGTGAGTATGCTTGCTACTCTCACATTTTAATTATTTATTGGAGTAAATAAAATTAAATATTTTCATAGCGATCCAGAACAGGATTTGAAGTAATTACTCTGTCAAATTCATCAAAAATTCTCTCATCAAAATAAAAACCTTCATGTCATTGAATAATTTATAGTACAAATACACAGAAATTGTAAAGTATTATAAATAGAAAACTGCAGGGTAAGTGAACATGAATTAGTTAAGGGTTATGTTTCTGAAAGAGCCTGTCATAAGCTGTATAAATTTTTAATAAGTGTTTTTGAGGCCTAATTTTCAGTGTACAGTATATACCAACAACTACAGGAAACAACCCGAGAATGGTGATTTAGAAGCACAGCTGTTTATGATAGAGGCCAGATTGTGCCTCCTCTTCCCGGGCCTTTCTCTCATACAATCTGAACTAATGATGTTTGCCACTGAATGCCTATGGCTTAACATGAATCATCTGCCTAAATAGCAAATACATTAAGTAAACATAATCTCTATTATTATCAATGAATACCAAACGCCGGGACAATATCTAGCCTATTAAAATCCCAACTGTTCGGTGAGGCAGCCGTATGGCAGCGGCCTCACACCGGTCTGCCTGTGCTCAGACTCTGGTAGTGTTTGTGGTGTGACTGAGGACCTCTGCTCCTTGTGCAGGAGCTGGAAGGGGCCATGGCCTCCCTGGTGCCTGCAGGGCATGATCCTGCAGCTGCCATCTCCCCAGCGACTGTAAAGGCAGTGGGAAGTGCTGAGCACCTTGCAGGTTAGCGGTGGAAGCTTTGGCATTTGATCTAACAATGCTGAAGGGAAGTCTCTGTGTTGTTAGTAACCAGGGATGTTCCAGAGGCAAAACCTCTGATCTCCAATCTTCTGGCATGACTTGTTCTTCGTTTTCCAATTCTTATTGAGCTCTGGATCAAAATTATCTGCTAAAAGGCCTCCCGTAAGACAAATTAGCACCGGATCTGGTCCTTCCCACGCTAAAGCCATTGTTTTCGCAAATCTAAGATACAAACATCAGCAGCCTTTCTAAAAACGACCACTGCCAACCACGGCAGACTTGTAAAATAAAACTTCCCCCTCCCCAGCCAAATGAGCCCTGAGATTCTGTTCGGCTCTGAGGCAGCCAGGGCAACTGCCCAGCTCTGCTGCTGCCGAGGGACGGCTGGGTGCAGCGGCTGGAAGCTGAGGTGACACCACTGCAGTCAGTGGCTTTGCCCTGACCTAATCCCATCATAATGAAGCACGTTTCAGCTGTAGGCCTGAATGTCTTTGTTTCACTTCCTCGTTAGAAAGATCATTAGGCAAATTCTACCTCTAACCCTAAAAGTAGTTCTAGGAGTGAAAGAAAATAGATCTGTTGCCCGTTTGCTATTTATTCTATTTTATGATAGATCATTTCAGGGAGCTTTTTTTCCTCCTCTTTCTTGAAGCAAAGCACCACTTTGGCAGACACGTCAGTTCAGATCATATCTGGCTAAAACTTTGTTTTTTGAGAGCCAGTAAGAAGCATGCACTTTTTTGATCAATATCTGTTACAGAAATAGACACAGGTAATGATTTTCAGGCAGCTAAGTCAAGGAAGCTTTATCAGATGTACAATATGCTATCTCATTTCATGCATGCATCTACCTCTGGCAAGGTTCTTTCTATTTCTGGGAGCTAAAGGGCCTCAGCAAGGTAGTTCTGCTTGTAAATCTCTGCTACATCAGAAAGGTCAATATACAAGATGCAAAGCAGGCACAAAATGATGGGAAGTGGGAGCAGGATCGGAAACAAGTTAAAAATTGCAATCCTTCTCAGCTAGAAAATGAAAAAGTATGTTCAGAACGTGTGGGAATAGTTAGGAAATATTCAGGAAGCATTGGAAAGCTTTGGCATATGCAAACTTCAATGTAGCCTAAATTTTACATTGATTCTCTGTACAAGGTGAAAAACACCCAGCTGGAATGTGGTACAAGACAAATCTATTGACTGCAGAGTAGACAGAGGAATTTATTGCTGTACTGTTTCTCTTCTCATTCATCAGCTGAGATTTTCTTAACTGGCTGCATTAGCAGTGCCACCAGGTATTTTGTGGAGCTTTTCAATGACTCAGGGATTTAGTCCTCAGTGTAATTACTGCCTAATTCTATGTTCCTTGTTCAGAATGATGTGGGGAACATTTGCCTAGTACTCCAAACATTACATTGCTTTACATCAGATTGACAGCAAACAAGTTTTTAATGACTATTTAATTAAAGAGAAACCATTTGATCATGTTATTCCTAAATTTATCTATATTAAAGCTTCATTATCTTATAAATCTAGGCTACCAAAGCCTGTTTGGAGCACAGAGGTGGAAGCTTCCATGTATTAGTTATTCACTGGGTCCTTCCATTCTCTCTGTTCAATAATTGATAGGCACAATCATTCCTTCTGCTTCCTCACTGTAGTCAATAGTATGTCATCCTCTGCTGTCATCTCAGGTCACCTTCCTGAACTGTTTAGGTTTAGGAGTCAAGTCTGGTTCAGATGAGTTAAAACTTTAGATTGTAGAAAGAGATATTCGTTTAATATGTTAGTTGCTAATCATTATCATCACATTTTAAAATGAGAAAGGAGCTCCTATAGGGAATCACTTAATTTCCCTAAGCACATTTGGGTCTCACTTGCTTTAAAGACATGCTCATAGCTTGATTTTTCTCTTTGGGTTTGGGGTCTTTAACATTTCCTCTTCTATTGCTTGTGGTTTCATTGTAACATTATTCTTACCTCTTTTCCTCTTCCATCTATTTCTCTTTCTACTCCACAAGGATATTGTAGTTTTTTTGGATGTCAAATGGAATGACAAAGGAAAAAATCCCCACAATTCTTTTTTCAAACTATGAATAGTTTTCCTTTAAAAAAAAAAGTTCTGGTTCATCTGCAGCCAAGTTTATTGGAAATGACAGCTCAAAAGTTCAGTGAGTGAGTGAAGTTCCTAGAGATCAGAAGCCCTCTGCTGTTTCTACTGTTTCCAGGCCTCAATACAAGGGCACCTTTTGGAAGTTTCAAGGTCAGCTGTAGGTCTATTGTTATGTCGAATGGAAAGGAAATAATTTTGCACTTGTATCCAACATCTTGTCATCTTTCTCCTTACCCTACTTGGGGTTCTTTGTAGTACCTGAAGGCCTCAGCTCCATCTCTTTTGGCCATTGTAAATGGTTTGACTGGTGTTGGCCATGTTATCCCTTCTGTCTTCTTTATTAAAAGAAAATGATAATGTTGCATTGAAGAAACCATTATCGCCATCAAAAAATCAGCCTTAATTTTCACCTTCTCTGAAAATTTCAACATTTCAGAAGGACGTAGCTGTGTTGGTTTTCAGAAACTCTGAGGAATCCTACCAGTTCTGATCCATACTTTGGATAAGTCATAGAACAGACACTACTTTGGACAAAGGATACACTGGTCTTTTACTTTTTCCTCTCTGCTGCTTCTGTACTTTTTAAAGCATTTGTTCAAGCCTCCTAAAGTGAAGGCAGAGACATGAACCTGTATAACCATCTGTATAACCATTAACCAACCATCTTTCCTAACTTGCAACATGGATCACTCTAGAAGAAAACAGTGAAAGTCATACCCAGAATGTAGCTTTGACTTCTCAGGAAGGTCTAAGGTTGTTGTGTTACAATCAAGCATTTGCAGTAAGCACACTCACAGATGTTTCTCCTCCAACTCTGCTGGAAGCTTTTCTCCTGTGCCCAGCAGAATATTGCTGTAGTTGGAACATTAGCTTTGCTCAGCCCTGTCTAGCTGTCTGAAACACAGCAGCCATTCAGCATCTGCTCCTTGCCCTCCCTCTCTTTTTCTTATCCACAGCAGAGATAGATAGAAGACAAGCAGAGAGGATATGTCTCCCTCACTATTTCTGCCAGTGATTGGTTTAAATGGGAACTCAGGATATAAGAAGTAAGTGTCCAGACTCTGAATCACGTCCTTTGTTTTGCTTGGCACACAGGGTTGCTGAGAGTTTCTTAATTTCTCAGTTTTGCGTATGGTCACTGGAGCTGAATGTAGGACCACAGACTACCTTCAGCATTTAGATCTAGTGATTTCCTTGACTTTTATGGAATTACTCCTAATACCAGTGTAACAGTGGTAAGGACTGGAGCCATTCTCTCATCCCACAGGCTCTGGAATGATTCTCTCTTCAGAGTCTACGGTGTTTTTCTTGTATTATACTAATAGTGCAGTATATGTTCGTCTGAAAACAAAAGGCTGAAGGCAAAATTCAAGTCTCAGAGATTTTAATTACAGGTCAAAGGAAACAATAGAGAAAAGGACAAAAGGTAGAGAAATAATTGTGTGAGCGACTTTCCTGGCAATTTTCTTAAGTCAAATGATGGGAAGTGCCTTCAGGCAGGTTAGGTTGTCCTCTTAGCCTTTGTACATGCTTACGATTAGCTACCACTTCGTGCTGCAAGAAGTAGTGGCAGCTTCTGATCTCAGGGACTCCGGTGTCATACTGAAGCTACTATTCAGAAAGATATGATAAGGTTCTGTAATTTTTCTAGGAGAAAAGAAGCAATAGCAGAAGCTTGAACTGGTGAGCAAGCTTACTGCCTTCTGACCTGCCCAAAGTGGTCTGGCAGATGTAAGGAAGTTGCATTAGCTCAAGCTACGTATCAAGTGGATTTGCAAAGAGCTTGTGATGTCTTATAAAACAGAACACGGTTTGGGATTTGAGTATTTATCTGAGCAGCTGTCTCTGTATGGGTCTAAGCACTGTTTGACATCATCTAAAGCTGTTTTATTGGCCGTTCCAAAACAAACAAAACACAAATAGGCTTAACACCTTTGGAAGGCAACTGCTTAGTTATTGTGTGGAATTCATTTTGGGCTGGGGATCTGTAAAGCTGAGTCAATACGTTGATTTGAATCTGTGCTGCAAACTTACCTTTTAACCTGTACTTGTTTCTTCTAAAAGAGCTTTTTTTCAAACTACAAATTATTGATTGGGCCTTTATTGTCAACTGCCATGCATGTGCTAACATGAGAAATCTATGGAGTCTTGCTTTGAGCTGACACTACCTAGGGAAGAGTTGGAAACAGACTCCCCACTTCTGTCCCCACTCTTCTTGCTTTACAGAGGGGACATTCTTAGGCGGCTCACCTGAAGATCTGGAGCTTTTTCACATCCTTAACACCCACTGCCTTTAGTGAAAGGACTGACCATTGGGCACCTATGCTGTTTTCCCTTGAGGAGTCCAGGATGGCTGTACTGAGCTACTGCTCCTCTCCAAGTCCTCCTTGCCTCTTGTGCAGCTGCTGCGGAAGTGCTGCTGGGTGTAACACTGGCTCTGGTATCTTCAGCTTATCAATAACTTGCATTAAACTGCCATTGCTTTTAGCACAGCCTGTGCAGTGACTGACTCAAAGATGAAGGTTATCTGGCTGAAGGTCTGCTCAGGTCAGACAGATAATACTCACAGGAAGGACAACTGTCTGGTGAACTGGAAATAAAGGGCAGCAAGGGGGGTCAGATCCTCTCTTCCTATTTGCTCCCTTCATGATGTCAAATGCAGTGACATGAAATGCCCTGATTTCCTTTCCTAGGGTTTTCCTAGGTAGTATTTTATATCTGGGCTTACAGGCACAATGTCAAGACATTGTTTTCCTATATAGTATGGTCACTGCTTGTATTTCAGGGTGAACCTCAAAGGAATTAAAATTAGTGTAAAAAACCTCAGATTTTCTGTTCCTTAATCTTCACCTGGAAAGTCACAACTACATTTATAAGGTTCTTGTTTGTTTTGCTGTTTGAATTTATTTGGTTTGCTTGTGGCATGCCCTGAGAGACTTCATGTTATCATGCTTTCAGCAGGCATGATTACAGCTGGACAGGAAGGGCTTTGTATGAGCTCCTCAGTGTCTTTACTCCCCTCTGTTTCTCTGTTTTTTCCTAGTAAGAGACCTAAGTGCCCTTGTATTTCTTTAACATTCGGGGGGTGGGGAAGGGGGAGGGGGGGAAGAAAAGTTAAAGCAATATCCTGGTGTATTTTCCTCAGAAAAGAAACAAACTGCCTCGGATGTTTGGACCAAAATTCAAGGAAGAGAATAAAGATGTTGGTTGCTTACCTTGAAGTAACTTTAATAGTTGAAAGACTGTGAGTTAAACCTGGATGAGAGCTCACGGTCTGGACCAGACAGTGTGCATTACTCAGGCTTTAAGGATGACAAGCTGCTGTCTGTGAGCAAGTTCTTCCCTTTGCACCATGGATGTAACTGGAGAAGCTCAACAGCAAAAGCAGTTACCTGAAAACCAGGCTCTGGGAAGTGAGTGCCCTGTAAAAGAAAAACATTCTCAGACTTTCTGAATGTCCCTGGCAGAGTCATGTCACATCACAGCAGTGGTCATATCAGTTTGTCTGTTGTCTAGGTAAGGAACTTATATGACCTCAATTCCTGAGTCACATCAGTACCTCAAGATCTTTTTTTACTTTTTTATGTGCTTGTGACCAGATTTACACAACCGACTATAACAGATTCTTCTAAAATCACTTTTGCTGGAATTCTGCAGAGTGCAACCAGAATTGCCCACATCAGAGCACAAATGCTTGCACCAGCATACAGATGTGACTCTTTCACCTTATGCTACCACATGGCAGTTCTTAACTGTTGCCACTGTGCCACTGCATTGGCTCTTATGCCACCCTGCACCATGATTAAGTATTGCTGTTATAAACCAGGTACCTCTCAAGTTAATAACAACATCTGTTAACTAACAAATTGCTCATTAACCAAGAGTAGCAGTGGATTTCACCAGATTACAGCTCTGCAGGTCTTTTATGAAACAGATATCAACAAATTGTTGTGTCTTTTTTATTCTTTAAAGATTCTAAGTATTTTTCATTTTGTGTTGAGTTTCCTAAAGCAGCAGTTATCTCATACCCTTTGGTATTATGTAAAAGCATTGTAACATGATATTTAAAAAGAATCGGTACTTTACCTTACATTTTTCACATATCCTTTTAGTATACCATCTTTCAATGGATTCCTGAACAATGCACCAAATCTTAGCAATAAACACACTACTGTCATATAATAGACCTTATACTTTACAATATCTACAGGGAATCACTTTTTAAAGTCTATAACATATAGTAGTCTTTTTATATGAGTGACTGAGTCATATGAAAATAAAAATTGATAAAAAATAGTAATAAATCTGGATTTTATATCATGCACCGAGCAAAGTCTAAATTAAACTACTGTATTAAACCTTCTATGAAGTAGACCTAATTAATTAAAAACACCAGGGTTAAGCAATTTAGCCATCAATCTCATAGTCTAAGTGGGGGATGAGGTACATATGGTAGCTTACTGAAGAAGAAAAATGAAAGACCTGTTCTCTCCAGATTCACATTGACATGATCTAGGGGAGGTTAAATATAAGCCGCTATTCCCAGGGAGACTTCTCCTACAGTTCCCCCAGCAAGATGACTTTCCCAAAGCCCTCGGCAAGTTGGAGTGTGTCACTTATCTCCTCCTACCAGAGCAGCGAGAGGAACAAAGCAGGCTTGCGATGCCTTTCTGAAGGAGTCAGATGTCATGGAAATGGCACTGGGGCCAGTGCAGGGGGATTTTTCTGTGAGTTCAGATTAGCTACTTATATCGCTCATGCAATTGAGTCTACCAGCACTCCCAGGAAGGAAAGGGAGATGGTGATTTCTTCCCTTCCTCTCCAGAGATGGGTCCATGCCCAGGGAGCATGCACAAGGCATGTCTCAGTTTCCTTGGGTTCTATAGTGAGAACTGGTTTTTGGGGCTCCTTGTTTTTAGTAAAATGATCATGTTCCACATGTAGCCAGCAATATATTTAGAATAGTGGTTTTCATCATCTCCCACTCTCTCAAGTGGATCCCATTTCCCCAGATGTTGCACACCCCCAGGGTGACTATAGAGAAAGGGAATATAGCTGCATCATCCCTGCCAAGCTGTTGCAGTTCCCCAAGAGAACTTGGTCAAGGACTTCACATAAAAGTAGAAATGAAATTCAGTGATGTTCATACTTGGATGTCAGAGTGGTACAGAATGATAAACAAGCCATACTTTTCTCAGGGTTTTCTTTGGAGCTTCTGCAGTACCACACAAATGTACTTTCTGAACACTTAAAACAGTGGAATGAAACAGAGTTAAAGATCCACTCTATGAATGCCTACTTGATTCCTGGTACCTTTCTATAAATTTTTCTTCATCCATTTGTATCTTACTTGAAACCCTCAAATAATGTGACAGTTAACTCTGCATGCACACACAGATCACATCATACTTACACCTCCCTCCTTTTTTCTACCCCAGACTTGAAAACCTAAGTGTGAGTTTTTATGCTGCGCTGCACAGCTCTGATCTGCACCCAACAAGCAAACTGACTCCTGCCATATGTAAAAATTCTCCTTTGGAGCAGAACTACAAATTATTGCTCTACAGAGTGAGTTGATTAAAGGGGCTGCTCCAGCCAAAAAATTATTTTGTATGTCCAGAAGCTGCCTGGCTGCCCAGTGATGATGTGATGAACAGATCCACCAGGCAGGGGACGGCAGAGGTTTACAGCTGTAGATATAGACTGAAGTGGGATGGAGTGGGATCCCCCTTTTGGCAGGTGCTTTCCTTATTACCAACTCATCTGCCATGCAAAGAGGAACCCTCAGGAGTGCCAAACACCCCTGCATCAAACCCAGGAGTTTACCTTTTTTGCAGCTCTTGAGCCAATGAATGTAGTTGAGGTTAGAGGAGCACTTCAGAGTTCAAGTGGTCTGGGAGCACTCAGCATAATGCACAGCCCACTTGAGCTGAGCTGCTGAATACAGGCGGTTGCATTCTGGCTCTAAGCAGAGGAAGGTCCAAACCTTGAGGATCTGGCTCATTATTTCTTATTCATCCTATATCCAGTAAAACCCTTTATTCTATGGAGGAGAATGAAACTAAAGAAGGACCTTGGGAATTGGCCTGCTGTAAAAAAAAAACAAGTTTACAGTCACTTGTCTCTCAGCGATCCTTTAAAAGAAATTATTCTGTGATATGTGCTCCTACAGACATGGCCTTTTACCTCTGGACTGTTATGGATCTAGCATCCTAAAATCAATACTCCATAAAGGGGATTCTAGGTGCATCTGCTAGGTCCCTAAGATAAGGTGGGATAAATTTCTCATCTCAGTAAAGAGAAATAAGACTCTCTTGAGCTTCATTCACTCTGTCTAAAATCTTAATTGTGTCCTAGTGGTACATCTGTCTCATCTTTGTCTGCATAGGAAGCCAAGTGTGATTGTTCCCAATGTAGGTGAACTTCTGAAGTACAAGAGGAATCTGGGAATGAAATATGTTGATTGCCAAGTGCACCCAATGAAAGCTGGCAGATGCATGTGGTACGGACTTGAGTTACCACTTTTGTAAAGATCATAAACTTTTAAAGTGAATTCAGCACACACAAAAAGCATTTATTTGGAAACAGTGCATGTAAGTCTCCTTTTAGTGTTATATAACTTTACTGCTGGAAAATTCTGGTAAATAAAAAATAAAACATACTACTTCAGAATTGGTCTTCTGCATTTAAAAACAATGAAGCAAGAACAGAAGGATCAACAAAACAGGCCAAAAACATACCTTAATGCTCTTAAAGTACCTTTACAAAAACTCTCTAAGATAGGGGAGTTTTGACATGACACAGTGGGCCATGAAGAAATTACTTTAATAAGAAACAATACCTTTGAATATTCAGACCAAGCACTGAGCAGTAAGTCAAAAAGAAACTACTGCATGCAAATCTTCTGCAGCTTAGAGCTAATTAGACCTTTGCCTCAGAATGGCCCAAGCCTTGTGCAATGTGGCAATGGTTATGATAATTATATTTTCATTCTATGTTGGGCTGAGTTATATGTGTATTGCCTATAAATGCTAATGGCAAGTATGTATGTAAATCCTCTCTTCAATGAGGTGAGATTATGCCCTGACGTCTCTTAAGTAGCAAGTAAATGCAGCAATTGGGGTGGCAACTGCTCATGACTGGAAAATGCAGGACTTTCTAAACCTTTAAGGGAAGTGATATTTAGCTGTGTGGATCGGTTGCTCACTGGGGAAGGAAGATAGGGGCAAGCAGGGATCACACTGATTTCTATCAAATATTATCAGTGGGAACAATGAAGAAAAAACATCAATTCCCCACGTGTACTAAGAGTTTAATCTACATAGGTGCATACTATTACACATTTTTAAGTATCTGATGTATCAAGGCTGCAGAAGATAAGATTGTGATCTACTGATATAGATAGGTGTAGGTATGTGATCTGTTGATGCTAGCCATGCCACCTTAAATGCAAACAAGTTAGCATTTCTGATTGCATGATCATTCCTCATTCTCAGCAACTTATTTTTTATCTGAAGACTAACTGAAGTGGTCTGCTAGTACTTAACTGGCCAACTGTGCCCATAATCACATAAATCATACAAATGTGATCTTGGTGTACAAAGGGACATTCCTTCCTATGTTCTGTAGGCTACTGAGTGTAGGACTGGTCACACATTGTATTACCTCTCTTATGTCCTGGCTTGCACCACAATGCACAGCTCCAAACCCACACACACTGGGCAGCTCACTGCTTCTCAACAGAAGTCCCTCATAAAGTGACTGAAAAGTGCACTGTACTAGGGAGGTGGGGGAGAAAATACTTTTTCTGGAGTAAGTTTCCACATTGAGGAACTTCTCAGTCATGCCAACTTGTCACATTATATTCTGCAGCATTTGGGGGCTCACAGTTCTTGGGATCTGACAGAGCCATAGCAGGGAGGAGGATGTGAGGGTCATGCTGTCAGGCTCAGTGCCTGTTTCACAAAAAACAAGCCACACAGGAGGTTTCACGACCTAGACAGGTCTTTGCCAGAGTGTGCTCTGAGACTGCAATTCCATGAAGTCTGAAGCAAGATAGGAGGGAAGAGGCGAGATTTGCTTTCGCAAAGTGTTCCTTCACACAAAGAAATGAGAATCAGCTGAAAGGCACAAATGAACTCTTAGAGTGGTCCTGAACAAGACTTAGAATCATAGAATCACTAAGGATGGAAAAGACTGCTAAGATCATCCGGTCCAACCATCAGCCCATCCCCACCATGCCCATGTGTTCCTCAGTGCCACATCCACGCTTTTCTTGAACAGCCCCAGGGACTGCGACTCCACCACTTCCCTGGGCAGCCTGTTCCAATACCGTGTACAGTAACATCTCCCATCCTGCCTTTTTTTTTTTTTTGGTATTACTCTGTTCTTATTCTAACTATTTATTTACTGATTATGAGAAAAAACACACGACCTCACAGGACCCCCAGCAGGTGCTCACAGCCTCCACGGGCTCCTCGAACAACTGGGGTATTCTCTCCTCGCATATTATGGTCCTTTCCCAAATGTGGGAATGCAGAGTTCAGACCTGTTGGAGTATTTGGGGGGATTGAAAGATATAAATAAGCCAGCTGGGGCTTCAACCCACCAGCTCAGCAACATTATATCGTGCTAGTCTTTGTTTTCACTGTATCACCTATTTTTCAGAGCAGCGGTATAACCAAGTTGTAAACTGCACACCTTACAAATCAGTCTATCCTGACATTGCTGGAGCGTTCATTACAAGCTGTAAAAAAACACGAGCAAGGAAGGTTTCAGTTCTGCAGCCCAATTTTCCATTGCAATAACCCAATTAACTGGTGTGTGTTTGTTTTACAAAGCTCTAAGCTACAATAAACCATGCCGATACACAGGCTGCAGAAAGCTTCGTAATTAGGACAAGGTGTACAAATTAAACCACTCTTTTTAAACTTCAAACCAGCTAACTTCTGACATACTGTACTGCTGGGGCTTCTGGGACTAAACCCAATTAACATCTTAGTATTTTATAAGCATCGTTTTAATTGCATTTGTATGCAATCTTCTCTCCAAGAGCCTTTCAAGGTGCTAGACCTCGTTCAGATTTTATTACTTTAGTGATTTAAATCTCCTCTATCTGTGCTTCCCGTTAATAACGACTAGTGCTACTTCAAATGTCGGCCCAACATAAAACTGAGCTCTCCAAAGAATTATACTTTAAAACAGTTACATTTAACTTTATTATTACATGTTTAATTTTTTTTCTCTCTCTGTTTGAACATTACGCCTTGAACCATTTTATCAAGCTGTCGGTGCAGTAAGTGCTGGAAGAGCAAATGTTTTGCTTCCCAGCTCTTTGCAATGGCGCAGCCTCTTGGCCTGCACACGAGGCACTTTGTGCTGCATGAGCTTGTCCTGGAGCATGAGCTTTCCTATGTGCAGCGTAGTGATTTGTGTCCACAGATTTTCAAGACATGAGGCAGTGGGTGGGGGGAGGTTTAACACTATGAGAGACAGTAAAACCAAGCCCTCAGGCTGAGTTGCTTTTGTCTTTTTAGGATAAGAACTGCCCTCTCGTTTTGTCCACCAGAAGCTTCACTCACGTGAGTAGTTTTATTGACTGGGATGGGATTGCTCAGTGTGGGAGGAACTGGGCCTCAATGGGAGCAGTGGAACATTCCATGGAAATTTTGAGGCACTCTGAGGAATGTCAATTCCCATCACCATAATTTTTCTCTGTATAAAATTCTCTCAAGTGCTCTTTTCTTCTTCATGAATCTGCTTCTTTGAAAATGAACCTGCACTTCAAAGATCAGGTAGGATTTGTAGAGAGATGTAGAGGCATTAAGAGGTATAACGGAACACCCTCTGCCTATTTAATAGAATAATGTATAAAATATGTCGCAAGATCCATTTTCCAACAGTATTAATTGTCCCATTTCACATTCTTTCAAGGGAGAGAAAAAGAAACAGGCATCTGTTGGACCATATTGAAATGATGAAATGAATAAAGTGTTTATTTTAAAATGCTGGTAGACAAGCTCAAAATAGTTTCCTCTTTGGAGAATGCAACTTAGGATGAATAAAAACTCATGTTGCTCTCATTTAGGATTTCTGTTAAGTGAATACAAATATTGGGCCTTAAAAATGCAGAAGATTCCTCCTGAAATATTTTGAACCTCTCCACTTGATTGAGTGTCTTGTCAAACAAAACTGGCAGCAGATCTCTTGGAACTGCCTCAATCTATGCAGATACGATTTCTATCATGCCCTTATTATGTGTAGTCCATAATAAGGATGAGCACATATAAATCATTTCTGGCTGGCACTTAGGATGCAATGCTCAAAGGAGAAAGACATTTCTGTCTTCAAATGTCTAGCAATTTCTGATATTATACAGTAAGTCTCCCCAGAACCATACAATCCTCAATTCCATGCGGCCTTCTTATGAAAGAATGAGACTTTCATACCTTCCTTGCAAGAGCCACCAGAGCAATAAGATGTGTGCTGTGCTCCAGTAGGGTGGCTATATTGAACTTTCATTTGCAAATCCTTCGCTAACAGCATTGCACAGAGATGAAGGTTTTTGCCTCTATCATTCCTATATACAATTATCCATGAGTAAGAGTTACTTTATATATAGTGGATTATACAGTTATGTATTATAGGAATACATTTTCCATGGAATGTTCTTCTATGTGCACACCTATAATGTGCACTAAAATAAACACAAATATTGTACAAATGTGTTGTGTTTTCTCAGCTTCCATAATCGAGCTAAGCCTTGGCATTGTAAAATGCAATAGCATCCGAAATGAGAGGTGATCTGAAAAGCCCTAACAAATCAGGCTTTCTCCAGACACAAACATGCAGAGAGCTCGTCAAAACTAAAGAAGCCGTTTTAAGAAAACAGTATAGAGAGATGTATTTTGTCTGTGTTACCGGATTTATACCCATTTTATACACTATCTCTTTAAAAAATATTTGTCTGCAACACATTAAAAGAAAAAAATCAACAGTCCTTTTCCAGAATTCTTTTTAAAGTTTCTCTCTCTCTCTTTTTTTTTTTTTCTTTTAGTAGAATTTATAGGAAAAGAGAGTGTTTAGAAAACAGATTTTAAAATAGCTTGAAATATTCTGATCAAATCCTTAGTAACATTACCAGGAGAGACAGACCCAGGGAATGCCAATAAAAATGGAATATGTTTATTAGGGTAACAATTTTTAAGGACAAATTTTGGTTTTGGTGAAAGTAGTGATTTTTTTATTAAGGGCATTGTATGCAAAATATTCCAACCGTGATAAAAAGACCAGCTCTTTTTTGAGAATAGTTTTATTGTAAGTAGATGAATGATTTCTTTGGTATTATACATGATGAAATGTTGATCCATGAGGCTTTATGCATTTATACATATACACCTACGTTATAGTGGAAAGATATTTACATAAATGTTCTACTTGCCAGATCCTGACTGTTTCCTACTATGCAAACAATCAGAACTTCTCAATGAAGAGTTTAGCCACTGGGAAACTGAAAAGCAGAGGGCATTTTAGAGCAGGAGTTCGGTGTGTGGAGCTGTCAGACATGATATCCCTGAATTTTAGGTGAATTGGAGAGCCTTGTTCCTACAGAGGTTGTTCTAAAGGGGACCAATGGCTTCTTGGAGCTCAGCTGTAGGGAGGAAGGGGCAGAGCATGGTAGAATATGGTAGAATATTTTATGAAAAAGAACAGTCTGTCGAGAATGGAATAGAAAATTACATTTCTTTAATGACAAGCTTTCTGTAAAAATATGGGGAGCCATGGAGAAGTATATTATTCTGTTTTCTTTCTTCCTACATGGGGGAAAATAAGAGGTGTCACAGTGAGTTATCAAATGCAGTGACCACTAATGCTCCTGTGTAGTGTACGATTGCTGGCCACATTGCACACAATCACGTGTCATTATTACATTAACTGGCTTTGTATACTCTTCATCTGACCTCAGCTAGCAGGGCTTGCACAATTACAATAAGAGGAAGAAGCTCACTTGGCTAAAGGTTGCTTATAATTCTATCTTCTGCCCACGTAAAATCATGGCACTACAGCATATAAAATATTTTATAAAAACCAACACTTTCCCAGACTTTGCTGTCTTTCACAATCAGATCCTCTCCTGGCAGAGGGCAGCTCTCGCCTTGGTTACTGCTGGATCAGCCCTGCCCTCCTTTGCTTTCTCTGTAGGTTCAGCAGAAGAAGCTCAGGAGATACAGCAGCTCTTGTGCACACCAAAACAAAGCTGCCAAGTTCCCAGAGCGAAGGCTGCCTTTATTGGTGCACTGCATTGCTCTGAGTGCACTTTTGATAGTGCAGTGATAAATAAATACAAGCAAATTAATTTGCTGTAATTGACAGAACAACCAGCAGAGCTGCAGTTGCAGTCTTTATTCCTGGTGGCAATGAAAAGAACACAGCGTCATTTTCAGATCTCAGGTTTAATTTGTAATGAAAAAGGCAATATTTTATGTGCAAACTAAGTCACCTAGATACTGTAAATGTGGAACCCAGTAATACCTTCTCAAGAGTTTCTTTTCAGAACAAAACTGCTTTCACTTTGAGAAGAAATGCTGGTAATGGCTGCTGTTCTAGAATCTGAGCTAGAGTTCAGGCTTCATGGGGCGATGGGAAAAACAGAAGTGATGCAATGCTTTTCAGGAATCAATATTCAACTCCTTGTGTGCACACCGTGTGTGTGTGTGTGTGTGCAGACGGCAGCTCCCTGACCCTGCCACAAAGCAGCAACACGGGAGAGTCGGAGCATCTCCATCTGCCCCACCAACAAAGCAGTCATTCTGCAATGTGCAAGGGAATCCCTTCCCACTTAGCTTTATGACATTCTAACCACGTGGCTTGTGGAGTATCCTGGGAAATGCTGGGAAATAGAAATATACAGCAGCGGATGTTTTCACTGGTGTTTCCTCCAGAATTAAATATGGATGGCAATTTCCACATTGTGAAAGAATCTTCTGTGGCAGGTTGAGTTCTGTGGCAACGCTGCTTTGATTGCAGCCCAGTGAAGCCTGAGGTCAGTCCCATTTCTCCTGCTAGCAAGTTTGACACCTGAAGACACTTGGTTTCCAAGATTTTCTCCAGTTACGCTCTCTCCACTCAGCAGATGCCACATTCAGCTCCACAGCTGGAACTTCTCTTGAGAAGAATGACAAGCAAGGGGATAGGCAAGGTGATGGAGAGGAATCAGAAGCATAGAGGAAGGGAAAATCCTGACTGCAGTGATATAGAAGGTGTCTGGGAGAAGCAGCAATGGCCAGTGCCATTAAGCCATGGATTGCACTGCCTAGAAAGATGCCCTTGTCTGCATTCACCCCAAATCCCCACTGCCCTGCTGCCTGCCGTGGAGCTCTGCCTTAACAGCAGCAGTGTGGCCTCAGCCAAGCATCCTGGCTCCAGAGGTGTTGACTGGTTTGTGTTTCCAAGTGTTACTTTAAGAAACACAGAGAAGTTAAAGTGTGAAAGTTTTATGTTATGTGAGAGAAGAGGTCAGCATGCATCTCAGGAAAGAAACAGTGAGAGTGCTTTGTTTCCAAGGCTGATGGTGAGAGCTTCAGAGGACTCTGTCCTGCAGACAATGGGGCCCTTCAAGGAGGTGGGAGAGGCACAAATACAAATTTCCTTGCTGCAAGAACTTTAGTTTCCAAGGGTCAAGATCAACTTTGGAAAGGACTTTTCATGCTGGATATTAACTGTGTGCATACAAGTCAGCATGAATTGCAGCTGTGAGGTGTAAGAGACATTGTACCTCCAGCATGACAAGCAGTGGTGAAATGTCCTGTTCCGTTCTCTAGGCTATGATCTGCACTGGTTAGTGACCTGGTTTATAATGGAATCAAGCAGAGCAGATATTCTAGACATTTCACCTCAGTGCTCTATTAGTGACCCTGGAAATGGTATCAGCCACATCAGCTGAGCCCAGATCACCTTCATTTCAGGTGAGGGATGGCTCAAGAAAGCGTGTTAGATTCACTTTCCTTTAGTGGCAAAATCCAGCTTGGAAATGGCCCTGCTGATAAATGCTGCCTGAAGCAGGGGAGGTCAGACCAGTTAACTTGCTCTACTACTCCGTTAAGACCTTGTTGTAGTCATGAGACAAGAAAGGCAGTGGGCAGACATGGACATCTGTCAAAGGTGCTTCCACAGCCCTTTCACTGCAGTGCTTAAGCAGTCCCCAAGGCACAAGTAGAGGAGTGTTCTCATCTGTGGATGGGATCCCTGCTCTCTGTAGTTCTGGGGTGTTCTTCTGCCATGTACCCAGTGGGAGGACCAGCCACCATGTTGACTTTTCTCCTGAAACTACACAGAATCCTGAGACAAACTGGATCTCTGAGGTACCGCCTCCCATCTTGGTATGAGTACCAGAGAGTGCTGGGGCATGAAAGGGATGGCATTACTTGAAGAATTGCTTTGTGGGTTTTTTGTTTTGTTTTGTTTTTAAATGTAACTAATTTTAGAGGTGAGCCTTTAGAAAATGGCAATTCAGTAATTGAAATAATAAACTGAATTTTTGTGGCTCTCTTGAAAGCTGACAAGGCTCCGCAACTTGGGGAGACCTGAAATTTCTTTCAATGAAATCCTCCCTCTCCCCTGCCTTATTCCCTTTAGCATTTGTCTGCAAAAGGATGATGAAATATTCAGTTGAGTGCACTCTGGGCCCAATCCAGCACCCACCCTACTAAATGACAACTTAGCTGTCTGCAGTGAGGGATGAATCTGCTCGTGTTTGAAACTATTTCATAGAATCTTAGAATCATTTGAGTTGGAAGGGACTCTTAAAGGCCATCTGATGCAACTCCCCTGCACTGAACCAGGGACACCCACAGCTCCATCAGCACTCAGAGCACCTCCAGCCTGACCTTGGCTGTCTGCAGGGACACAGCACCACCACATCTCTGGGCAACCTGTGCCACTGCCTTACTTTTATTGTAAAAAATTCTTTCCTTATATTTGATCTAAATCTTCCCTCTTTTAGTTTGAAACCATTTCCCCTTGTCCTGTCACAACAGACCATACAGACCGATTTGCAGGTCACTTCATTGCCTTGCCCTCACCGAGGAGACACAGCTCATCTGCTGGATGGTGGTGGTCAAGCAAAATGTTGTGCAAATGCAAGCTGGTTTTATTCTTCTTCGAATTAATGCCTCCTGTGACTTTTCTTGCCCTTCCCTTTTCTGCAGTGTGCACCGGGCATTTGTCACAACAAACTACCGAACCAGATGGCCCCTTAGCACCGACCAATCTGGTGGCTCCTGTGTGCCTGTAGCCACTCGGGAAGGAGAAAAAAAAAAAAAAGAGAGACAGCGTGAAACCTGTCTCTGCATCCAAGCAGCTTTGCCAAGGCCACGGCCACTGGAGCAGAGCCGCTGGAAGAAGGGCGGAGGGGCAACGTGCGGCCCGTCCCGCGTGGCACGATGGAAGTGCCGGGGGGATGGAGTGGGGCGATGCGCTCTAGCTCCGGATTCAGCCTTTTGGAGACGCCCTGCTTGGCGATTTTAGCGGGCAGGAGGGTCAAACCTCGGCCTGTGAGGTGCGAGGGAGGCTTTCGGGCAGCCGGCGGCTCCGCCGGGCCGGCTAGATGGCGCTGGCAGCCCAGGAACGGCCCCGTAGCCGGCGCGCAGCCCGGAGCGGCACCCCGGCACCCTGAACGTGCCCACGGGCTCCGGCTGGGTTTCAATAGGTTGTGTCACACAGCTGAAGTTATAGGGATTTGATATAAACCCACCGTGCGGTAATTATGAGAGTAAAATGCATTTGGGGGAAAACATTTTGCAGACTTGCCAAGAGTAACAGCTTACAAATAAAGACCCATTCCTGCTCTGGCCTCGAGCTGCGCCCTGGAGAATTTGCACATGCATTTGAAATGAAACAATCCCCCTATCTCTGTGTTTACTAGGGGGAAAAAAAACTCCAAACCCTTCCTTCCATAAGTCCTTCTATAAATACGTTCCTGGCACCGGGCGGTTTGCAGACAGACATAAACTGCCAGTCTTTAATGTGAAATAATGTAAGGTTTTTAAACAGAAAGTTGGCTGCTAGAATTAATTGGTGTCTTATTTTTCCGGCTGGAGCTGCTGTTTGCAAGCGAGGGCCACATGAGCAGTCCTGTCATCTGCATGGCAAATGAGGATGGTGAATGGCAGCTCTCAGTGTATTACGCTGGCAAAGAGAAGGCAGCAAAGGAGGGGGGGAGTGGTGCACAAGAGAGTGGGAAGAAAGAGAGGGATCCAAAGTGAAAAGAAACTGAATGGAATTGGAAAAAGAAGAGAAGATGGGAGAAGAATAGGATAGAGGAGAGAATGGAGGGGATTATAGAAGAGAGAGAGAAATAAGCCAAGGGGGAGAGGCTGTAGGAGCACAGAGGACAGAAAAGCAGAGGTGGCCTTGGGCAAAGCAGCTGGAGGGAGATTGCAGAGCTGATGTAGGAGTTGAGTGAGAGTGGAAGAAGACAGCAGTGAAGCACAGGTAAACTCTCACCTAGCAGGTGTGTGGTTTCTGGTCCCCACATTCTCCAGGGGCTTCTCACCAGGCTGGAGGGGGCTGCTGTATGTTGCTATGGACTGGACTGGCCTCATCCAGGGCAATCCCTCTGCCTGGGAGCTGTGGTTAAGAAGGTCAGGTCCCAGTAAGTTCCATCTGCAAGGGTTGAGTGTCTCCATCAAAGAAAAACATTTGTTACAGTATTTGGAGCTTCACAGGACATGCTCCATCCAGGGTGTCTGCTTTGACAATAAGAGGTGCAGCAGCTCCTTTTTCACAATTTGTAGCCTATAAAGAGTATCCATGTTTAATACAGAGGGTGGGAGCTGTATTGTGATGTTCAAAGCATGGTCTGTTGAATCCCATGGAATTCACAGGATCTTTCGAAGGTATTTGCAAAGGAAATTGAGGAAAAAAAAGTCTACAGCAAGTCAGCTTACATGCAGCCTATCCTGCTTTATTTTTAGGGATTTGTAATGAGAACAAGGTTGAAAGCCACAGGTGGAGAATATCACACAGAGGGAAAACCAGGCCTTGAGGAAGTAACCACTCTTATGTGCTCAGGTGGGCTGGCAGATCTCATTCCCTCCTATATAACCTTTCTGCCTTGCATACAGCAGCATGCCATCTATTAATTTTTTTTCCTTGGGGATTCCTTCTCCAAACTTGCTGGTATGGTTTCAGAGCTCAGAATCTGTTTTAGGAGTGCTTGGGCAGTGAACAGATGTAGCATTAGGACATGGAGCAATCTGAAACGTGCTTGTGCCTAATTTTTGAAGTTTGGGCAGGTCTTAGGTGGTGCCCAGAGGTGAATGCATACTGCATGCATCAGTATGGGCTAAAGGCTGACCTGCTGGAAAGGAGCTCTGCAGAGAAGGACCTGGGTGGACAACAGATTGGTTGTGTGCATCAAAAAGAGCAAAGGCAGAATGCTGAGGGAGGTGATCCTCCCTCTCTTCTCTACCCTGGTGAGGCCACATCTGGAATACTGCGTTCAATTCTGGGCTCCCCAGTTCAAGAAAGAAAGACAGGGAACTGCTGGAGGACCACAAAGATGAGGAGGGGCATGGAGCATCTCCTGTACAAAGAAAAGCTGAGGGACCTGGGACTGTTCAACCTGGAGAAGAGAAGACTGTGAGGGGATCTTATCAGTGCTTATAAGTATCTAAAGGGTGGTTGTCAAGAAGATGGTGCCAAGCTCTTTTCAGTGGTGCCCAGCTTTAGCAGAGGGTTGGACTAGATGATCTCCAGAGGTCCCTTCAAACCTATAACTCTATGTGAATTCCCGTGAGATGTTCCTCATCCTAGTGCTGCATGTGCTGCTGCTGGGTTGTGGCCATTTGAAGTAGTAATATGAGCATGTGCATCAACACACCTTGCAAAATGAAGGTAACTTGAAATAGGAAATGATCTGCTCATTGCAATATTCAGTGGCCAGTTTCTGGCATGTTAATACCTTGTTTCCCAGTATATTAAACTGCCTTCCTTCCTAATAAGAAATGAAGGATTTCTACAAGGACACAAAATCCTCTCTGCTACAGTTCCGTTTCTTTCCCCAAGTCTTTGCTGTCAGAGGAAGAAGGAGAGGAAAGGGAAAAAAAAAAAAAGAAAAAGAAAGGAAAAAAAGGAAAGAAAAAGAGAGGATATTCTGATGGACTGAGCAGAGAGCAGAAGCTGAGTTTGTTTTTTCTGGCTGACACACTTCGTGTTGCTGGTACGTTTGCTGCTTCCTTGAAAGGCCAACGGGGGGAAAAAAGAGATTAAGGTCATCAAGATAATGTAAAGAATATTTAAACTAGAAGCAGAGGGGAAATATAGAAGGTCTGTTTTTCCAATAGTAAGTAATCAGAGTACAGGAGGATGTAATTTGCAGATTAGGAAAATGAACAAAGACTATAAAATTAACTTTATGACAGAGAAGAACAGTCCATTTGAAGGAGGGAATAAACTAACCTCCATAAAGCTTTATGGCTGATACAATCAGTATGTTGATTTAAACTAAATAGGAATTATCAGCAAATGATCAGACATGGGGCAGGCTTCATGCCCTGGTTGTGCTGTCATCTGGGTTGGATGTGGTGCAGGATTCAAGGCTGGGATGTGGGGACAGTGAAATTTCCTTGGGCAGTGGGAGCAGGGACAGAGTGAGCCGATGCCAAACCTGTTGATGGCAGCTCAGTCATCCATCCTTTATTTCTCTGGTGACTTCTCTTCTAGCAGACAAAGCCCCACACCATAAATGTGCTTCATCTGCAGTGAAATCAAACGCTCTCTCACACTCGTGCCAGCCTGGGAACAGCTCATTGGGCGGATCTGAAGCAAAAGCTTTTAATTAGCAGAAGGAATGCAAGTTAGTTACAGCGCAGGTGGCTATAACAGGGATCCCTGTCTCAGCATGATATAAACTGTGCTCAACTCTGTGCAGAAGCCGTAAGTGTCTCCCAGGAAAATACTTCCTCAGAGAGGAGCTTTCCATTCCTCCAGAGTCAGCAGGCCCAGGCTCCCAGTCTGGTCCAAACGAATGGCTCTGTCAAACTGGAGCAGAAAGAAGTTTTTCTTAGAGGATCTTCTATTTCATCCTAATTTTTATTCTCGTCATTTTTACTCTTGTTTCTTCTTCACCTTATTTTCTTGAAGTGAAAAGAGGGGAAAGAAGGAATAACTTGCTCTCAGTGGATTCTGTTGTTCATGTTATTTGTGTCTGTAAGTAACATTTCCAGTAGCCTGTGAGACTATGGCAAGTTTTATAGGACTCCATGCAAAACCTCAGAGGAGCCATAATTCCAGAGCCATGTTCTCCAAAGGACAATTCTCTTACGTCTCTCTGCTTTTCCATTTTGTACCAGAGGGAAAAACTACAGAATAAGCTAACAAATATAAGCAAAAATTAGGCAAATGAGGGTCCAGTGCTGCTCTCAGGAAGGCAGGGGTAAATTACACAGAGTAATGTTTTTAATGATGTTACCTGTATGTACATCTGCTGTAAGCTGCTTAAAAAGAAGGAAAAGCAAGTTTGCTCAAGAAGGGAATTCCCCTCATCTGTGTGACACTGATCCCACAAAAAGATGCTCAAATGTAAGCAATTTTATTCACATTTTCAATGAAGTGCCTCATTGCGAGGCTCCATGGCACTGCCATTGCCACCACCTATGTGCTCTCTTTGGGAATAGAGAGCAGAACTCTTTTAGACTTGGGAAAGGTCGAATGGCCTCAATAAAATACAAATAGCCCCAAATGGTTGTTCAAACAATACCAGACAAAAGTATTAAGAGCATGAGGAACTAAACAGTCCTTTTAGTGTTACAAACAACTTTTTTTTCAATTTGCTTTGCATTTTATGATCCCCAGAGTTTTTTTATCAGATGCTAACAGCAGAAGGTGCTGGGAGCTTTGTGGCTGTCTTGAGCTGTTGGGCTGCTCTTTGCAAAGGGCCTGTTTTTAACTTTGTAAGTGGGATTAATTGAAATCCCAGGAAAGTCCTTCCCTAGCAAACTTTGAATTTGAATCGTTAAACTTTGAATCATTAAAAAAAGAAATTTTCAAATAAATATTTATCAAGTTCTGTGAAATCCTATTCTATCATCAGAAAAAAAGTACAAAAAATAATGTGCTTTTGAGAACAGCCAACCTGCTTTCTCAGCGCAAAACTTCTTCTGCAGGTGGCACTATACTTAGAATTAAGAAAGCGATTGTGTTCCATTCAAGTCTCAGCCAAAAAAATCAGAGCCAGTTTTATGGCCGAGTTTTTGAATCATTGCTGGTTGGCTTTCATTAAAGGGCTGTGTCTGTCGCTTGGATGTGCAGCGCGCTGCGTTACAGGGCTGACCTGCCCCTTGTGATTAGCAGGCAGAAGCGGTTTGATACGTTTGTCAGAAAGGCTGTCCTTTGTGAGCCACAATAAAATGCATTCTCTGATATGCAAGAAGTTAAATACTTTTACGCTGGCTCGGCTTGGGATCTGACATCTTTTACTGAAGCTTATTTTTAGGTGGAATCAGTAGTTAGAGACCCTAAAGGCAAGGGCAAGATTTCAAACCATATTTATGCTCTCAAACACTTTTAGAGTGAGTGTGTGTGTATACACACATATATCATTGCATTTATATTACCACGCCGTAACTATCCGCGATACTCCAGCTGCAAAGCATCTGAATGCCAGGCAGTCTTCAGTGCTTTTCACCTTCATAGCTCCTCTGGGACTTAAGAAAGTGCTGTTTTCCCTATTTTACAGATGGAGAACTGAGAGGTTTGTGGGCAAGTAGGAAGACTGTGAGAGTGCAGGGCACTAAGCGCAACCCTCCTGCAAGCTGCTGGAGTCTGAGTCTAGGGATCTCAAAAACTAGACTTCCTCCCTTTGAGGCAGGAAGGGTAATTTAAGAGGCAGAAAAGTAGTCTTGGGAAAGCTCAGTTTATCTGCAAAGAGTAGACCCCTCAAAATGAATAGTGTCAAGCCTCCCCAAACCCACCATTCCCTTGATATGAATGATCCAACTGTGGGATGGATCCAGCCAAGAGCTGCAGGGAGAGGTGGGGATACAGGAGGAAAGGAAAAGCTCCCTAGTTTCAGAGGTCAGGATCTTACCTTAGTTCATAACTTGGCAGTTGTTTCACTTGCCTCAAGAAATGCTCATGCTGAAAAGCATATTTCCGGAAATGACAATTATAAAGAAGAAAAAAAACCGAATAACTTCTGAAGCTTTGGTAGCAGATGTGTTTTATATGTCTCTATCTAGTCTGCCAGGTTTACCACCAGGTGCTTCTAAGGACCATCCCCTTGTCTACATCCTGGCCATTTCCCAAGCAAAGGGCCAATAATATTGCCCACAATGTAAGCATGGATGTCTCCATGACAGCTAGTGCTGAGGATGTGAAGAGCCAGATGGTGTCTGCAAAGAGCTGGGCAGAAGGACTTTGCACCATCCATAGTGCAGTGCCATGAGCCACGCTGGTGCTCAGTGCCTGCTCATGCTAGGGGGGGAACACTGTAGGGATGCAGGAGAAACTGATGTCTCCAGCCCCAGGAGACCACAGGCTGAGTTCCTTCTTTCTGCCTTTTAGGTATATAACTGTTGTTAATTTTTCAGATCTTTCCTAGACTATTATTTCCACTTCAAACGTAACACATCCGAATTGTTTGTGTGGAAATGTACACAAACCCAGGCCTTCCACCCTGCTGAGATTTTTGCCTCATTTGACAGCACAATAATGCTCACCTAGTTTGAATGAACCTTAACAACCCCCTTCTTTCCTGCTTGATTTAGCCTCTGTTCATACTGCATTTGCAGTTTTGGCATGACTGAGTTAGACACAACTGAAGAAGACTCCAGAAGGGATGAGGAAGGTAGGCTAGCACTCGTAATGTTGCCGTTGTCCTCCCTGGCAGTTTGATCCCGCATATAGATCTTAGGCACATGATGGAGCAGTGCCTGTCTGGGTTGAGTCAGCACAACTGATTGCCTGCAGTCAGACTTCATTTTCTGTCAGCAGAGTGGCATCCCAATGCTGGCGGCTGTTGGCGGTGGCCATGCTCTGGAGGACTGAGGTGGGACCCTGCCCGTCTGGGGGTCCATGCTGACCCCAGATGCTGCTCTGTGTGGTCACACAACTCCTGTTCTGTGTTCCCTGCACAGGGCCGGGGTCACTGCTTCACCCTGCTAGGAGTCCCAGCACGGTAAACCACAGCGATCTAACTCCTCTCTTTTTTTAAAAATTATATTCCCATTATTTCTGAACCTTAAGGGCAGTGAGTTCATGGCAAAGCAGATGCTGCCGGGTCTGCTCTTTGCTACATTTGGAGGCAGTGAGCTGAGGCTGTGAGGGGGGAGAACTGTGCTGTTAGTGCCTGCCCAAAGCACAGGCAGGCAGTGCTCACTGCAGCATGCAATACGGCAATTCATAAAATGTGACATTCATGTTGGCGGGACACTGCTGTGAGCCTATTTTACTCCGTGATAAAGACTACATCTGTCAGGGTTCATCTCCTTGTCGCCGGGTCTGTCAGACAATCACACAGGGCAAACTTGTTATACGCAGGGGATGGGATTGGCTCCGCAGCACCCTGAGCCTGCGTTAGTGCATTATCTCCTGGAGGAGCTGCTGCTGCCGTCTGCTTACACAGAGCCTTATCCTGCAGGGTGCTGGGTGGGATGCGATCATCTGAAGCTCTTTGGAAAGCAGTCAGCACTGCGCTCCCTCACGGCTTGAAAGGAAAAACCCATTGTGCATTTCAAAGCCAAGATTTCTGAAGCAAAAAATCAACCTTTTAATTGCATTTTTCACTTAGGAATGTGAAGGAATTGTTGGGAACCTTGAAAGTTTGATATGTACCAGACCAGTAAATAGATTTGGCTTTGTTTTTTTAATGTTTTGCATACTTTGTTTTTCAAACTTTCACCAGCTCTGCTTTGTTTCAGTTAATGAAATTCTTCTATTGCTGCACTGGGACTTTTAAAGCATTTTCGTAACCTCCCGTCTCGGTCTCCAAGGTATAAACATTATTTTATAATTAGCCTTCACAACTATGTTATACATTTGAAAAGGAGGAAAAAAAATGTTTTTCCCCCATTTTTATATAGGGGAATTACAGTTTCTATCTGGGGACTGAAGGAATGTGTGTGTATGCGCATGCAGAGGGGAGAGAGAGGGATTCAATCTGTTGAAATTTCATCTCCTGCCAGTTACACATGAAATCATCGCTTAGGAGAAAGAGTGGGAAATTAGTGAAGACACTGGAAAAGTCCTCACTACATCCTTAACGAAACTACTTTAAAACAGGGTGGGAGACGGAAGGCTTTGGGACATTTGTGTTCTACCAAACAGACACGGGAAAGGAACACTGACTTTTCACCCCTGTTATATAACTTGGCATCAGGCTATCACTAGCTGATACTGATGGGAACTCATTTGTCTCTTGGCCTTATTCCTGTCAATCCCCAGTGGTGTTTTCTTATGGCAACTTCATATCAGAATAAAGCTGTCACCAAGGTAACCACATGTGCATATGCACAACTGTGTACACACACCGTGCAATTAAGTCCAAGCTTATAAATAATATTATTCACCATACTGTCCACAATTGAGTGATGGTGCTTCAGGAGCCCCTACTGCTTGTTGTGGGGGGTTAAACCTCACATTTTTACAGGACGGGGAAACTGAATCCCAGAGGAGTGAAGGAGTCTCCCAGGCTCAGGCAGAGGCAGTGATCTGTCCCAGCAGGGAACTCAACTTCCACGGGCAACCTTTATTATTACAGTTGCTGATGTTTAAGCTCAAGTCCTTTGAAGAGTTTCTGCTGGGTTTACTCTCATCCAGGTATAATTTTTTTGTGTGAGCAATTAGTTATAGCCAGAAAGGCTGCTCTTCCACGCAGGAAGGCAGGGACGGAGGCACTCAGACTCATGTGGAATAAAATTTGGATCCATGTCCACTGATGGCTTCAACCTTTGCAGCAGGGAAAAAATGAATATAAACTGCCTTGAACCATTTTTGAAGGGTCGCTTTCCCCACTGTAATAAATTTTCAGGATGTTTTCAACAGAGAGAATAAATCCAATGGGGAGGATGGCTTAATGGATCTTGAATTTTCTAATAAGGAACATGCCAATCTTTACCAATAGAAATGTCCCCTCGAATCTTTCATTCAGTTATATGAGAGATGCCTGAATTACAGTGCATTTCCAGATGTGTTTTGTTGTTGTTGTTGCTTTTTTTTTTTTTTTTCCCTATGGAGAAATCCACTGAGCCAAAGCCTCACCTAAAGGGAAGCATTTACAGATGAAAGAGAAATCCATGGAAAGGCAATATGTGTGAATCAAGTGGGAATCAAGTGGTTAATTTCTGTCTTCAGCAATCACTTAGAGAAATACATGGAAAAATATTAGTCTATCTCTTTTGAAAGCCTCCAAAAAGGTTTGTCTGAAGAGTGCATTTAAATGGGAAGGATACAGGTATTTTCAGAGCTGTTCTAGCCCACAAGCAGGCCTGGGGCAAACCTGAGTGCACAGTATAATGTAACGAGGAACATTCCTCCCTGCTTCAGTAGGAAAATGCAAATTGACTCATTTCCTTTTTTGAGGAAGACTTTAGATAAGGCACTCCTAGAGCAAAGGAACCTGTGCCACATCTCCCTGCCTGGGAAATGGAGCACAGGGACACAGCCACGAGTACAGGGCCAGCACCACGAGGGGTGCTTCAGCCAAATGCCCCCTGTTGACATCGACAGGGTTTGTGGGCTGCCACAAACTTTTTGCACTGCTCCCTCCACCCCTCTCTGTTTTTCTCTCCTGAATTCCCTCCCTGCACACATTTAGCTGCTGGCATTTGGGATCTTCTGAAACTTGAAAATAAGTTGCCCAAGCGAGATGTGCAGAAGGGACCTTTATTCCCAGGGATTCCAGCCTGCTGCTGAATAAAGCATCCGTGCTTTGCTGGAGCCTCTGTGCCTCCTGCTCCCCCTCCTCTTCCCACCCCGTCCCTTTCAAGGAAATGCTCTGAAATGTGTTTTCATTTCATTTTGCAAGCAGCCCACTAAAAAACATTTCTTTCCAGCCTTTTCTCTAAGTTTGTTTTCTTTGCTAGTTCAGCCTTAAGAAGAAACAACAACTTCCTTTTTCTTTTTTTCCTTTTTTCTTTTCGGTAAGCATTAAGAATAATATTTTTTCAGAAGTTTAGACAGAATCCAATAACATATACTTCCCTGAAAGTGCTTAAATGGGGAGGGAGGGAGCTCTTTTGAAACATCTACCCCCAGTTGTGACTGCTAAGCTATGCAGGTAACCAGCCAGTAATTAAGGGCTCTGCTGAAATCCACTATCAGTTGGGTGACAAAATTCCCTTTCCCCAAAGAAAATCCCAGATGAAAAGATTATTTTAATTACAATATTTCTTCAGAAGGTTTGCAAAGTATTCCTCCTTCACCTCTCCCTGCTCTCCCTGAATAATCTTAGTAATTGTTGGGAAATAAACATTACAGTCAATTTCTGTTTTTGTTTTTAATTAGTATTATTTTTGTATAATTCATGACCATAGTTGTCAAAGTAGGTAATATGTTTCTTAGAGCTCTAGGCATGTAAACACCTGCTTTTGTGGAAAAGCAGAATGTGTGCTGGCAGGGTGAAGAACTACAGTTAATCCTTGTGCAACATTACATAAAAGCAGAAAAGGGCTCTAAATATTTTTATTTTTTAAGTAGAGCTCATCAGATTTGAAGAGCTGATTCAAGGTGCCTGCAGACTTGAGCTTAACAATGCTGCACTGATTGTGATACAGTTTTTGTCTAATAGAGGAGAAAAAGGTCTAGCCTCAAATTCTGCTTGCCTAACTACATGGTGATGCCTTTTATTAGAGAAAAGCACTGACTTGCTATTTAGGGTTGCTCAGTTCAGTTTACAGAACAGCTTTTCTATTTTTAAAAGTTAAAATATTTTTCATATTACTTTCAAAATAAAGTGACCAGCAGCCTGCCAACCAATCAGCAATACACTGAATTTATATGGACGTTTCAAGGAACTACAAGAAAATAGTGAGCTGAGTGTAAGTGTTCCCTAATATAAAATAAATCTTTTCAATGTAAGTTTCCAGCTGCTTCTGAAATATAGGAAAATCAAAATTATCACTGGCATTCACAAGCCAATTATTGAACTCAACGGCACGATTCTGAATTTCCACTGATTTAATTAAGAGCAACATTTGGCCCTAGCTAGAAGCAATAATAAGTGCTTCTTCATTAGGTATTTTCAGGGTAATTTCTTAAGGGAAAAGATAGATGCTTCTAAATCTGTCATTTGGTGAACTGTTCCATGTAATATATTAGAGCCATTGATTAGTGTAATATGGCAAAAAGCAAAGCCTGATCGATCATCCATTGAAGTCAATGGGTGCCTTTGATTAAGTCCAAAAAGAGCAATATAAAATTGCTGTAATTCCAGGCAATATAGAGACACATCTTGGCTCGCATCCCTAATTTCACTTCAGGGTCTGTCAGTACCTAATCTGGACTTCCTGGGGAGCAGCAATTCCATCTGATGGTGGCTTTCAAAGTTGCAAAATTTTCCTTTTGTTCCTCAGAGGAATGAAAAACAGACTGCTTAAAGTAACACACATGCAACTGAGGTCAGGGGTTTGTTTCAGGGGAACATGGAGGAGGAGGGCCCTACTGGGTCAGCAAATCAAGTCTTCACCAATTGTGGGCAACTGAGTCTTGAAGTCTTGGTCTTCACTATCTGAAGGTGAGTTGGAGCTGAGAAACCCCCAGAGTGTATGTACAGGAGGCATTGTGGCTTCTGTGCTGGTGTTGACATCCCCCACCACGTTTTGCTGTGATCTGCTCCTCCCTGAGCCCTCCTGAGTACTGTGTGTGGCCACAGCAGGTCTCAGCACACCCAGGTGCCGGATGGGATGCGAGTGCTTGTGCTTGTCCACAGCGAGCAGTGCTGAGGGTCAGTGTTGTTGTATCCTTTGTTTATTCAACAGACCTTCAAAAATATTTAACCTGGCCTTATGCAACTACGTGTCCTGGGTTCAGACTGCTTGTTTTTATACGAACACTTACATTAACATCGTTATTCTGTCGTGCATTTTTTCTGATGTGCCAATGGAGCTGTTCTGTGTAAGGAGCATGTACCCTGCCAGTATGCACTTACTTACAGGTATTTTTAAAAAGGAATAAGTAAATTAGGCTCCCGATTTCCTTGGCTGTTCATTTAGGGTTAAGCACTTATTGCCGAGTAGTTTTTGTACATCCTGCTCAATTCTTGACTACCTAAAGACCTTTGTAACCTGGCTTCATAAGCTTTTGATCTGGCCTCTATGTTTTTCCCTGAAGTACAAAATGTTCCTTTCTACTAAAGCACTGGTATTGCTAACTATCTATCTGGATATTGTGTGATGAAGAGGGGAGGGAAATGGCCAGTGACAATGATTTCTCCTGCTGATTGTTTTTCTTCCCCCACCTAATTTAAATCAAAATATCTAAACCTCAGACCTGAAACCGACTTCACAGTCTTACTTTGTATGTAAAAATATTCCATTTAAATCAGCAGTAAAGCTAACATGAAAGTGCCAATAAATAATATATGCAAAGAGTTTTTTTTATCAATATATAAAGAAATGTGGAGTTGTGAAGCTGCTGAAAACAAGCATTAGGAAATGTAATGAAGCAAGAATTAGAACAGCATAGTTCCTCTGGCCATTATAAATGAGAACGCCAGGTACCTGGAGAACAGGAAAACTGATGAGTACAGTCTGTTCAGGAGAGAAGGAGGAAAATTTCCCCCAGGAACACATTTCAAATTACTTATTTATGAACTGATGAACTGGGAGACCACCTATAGAGAGATAGGAGCAAGCAGTCTGCTGCAGACAGCTACAGAACTCCAGCTAATTGTGCCTCTGTTTTCTGTTATAACTCCTGCTCTCCAGCTGGGCTTCGGAGGCAGGAAATTTAGGCACTGACTAGAAGTTGCACTTTCCCTCCTTCTTGTCGGCATAAATATATACATGTATATTTTAATCTTCTGGAATAATTCAGTGAATGCTTGGGGAAACAGCTGCTGCCTTTGCCATGACAGTGTTAGGGAATTTGTAGGGTAGGGCATCCAAGGGAAGAGCTCCTAAGCATCAGCCCATCCTTTTCAAAATATGGAGGCGTATCTCCTGAAATTGAAAATGTAGAATATACCTTTTATGTTCTTCTCTGCAGTTCACTGTCAGGATATAGACTACATATTAACAGGCATAGAATGGCACATATATGTATTGACAAATACCAACAATGTGTATTAGCCATGTGAATGAATCAGTGTGTGGGAATTATATGCAGATATACTTTATATACATTTCCTAACTATATATCCCTGCTGGCAGATATTCCTTTCTCTGTCTGTGCTCATATATACACAAGCATCAAAATGTTATTTCATTTATGCTAGTATAAATATGGAATGGCTCCAGAATATGAGAGATCAGAAAGTAGCCTAGGTTATAAGAATTGCTTAGGCACATCAGAAAAGAGAAAATAATTTTAGGTACTCATTAATGTGGTATAACAAGATAGGGAAGACAGAGTTAATTTACTGTAAATATTCAGTGGTTGAGAATTAACTTCAGTAGAGCTCATATCATTTGAAGCATGGGAACTCTTACATAGAGAATTCAGTATAGCAGCTTAGAAAATGGAATTTAGATGTCTGGCTTGTATGAAGTACAGAGAGAAAGAGGAACCTTATCAGAGGACTGGGAGGCTCCAAGATCTTATGAACACTTTGACAGTCTCAGCCTGGGTTGTGTTCTGGAGGGCTGGATGTGGCTGTGCCTGCTGACTTGCCGGGTCACAGAGCAGTGCAAGTCCTGCAGCTGAGGGCTCATAGGATGTGATGTGTGTGGCAACCTTGAGGCCAAACACAGGACTGAAAAGATCAGTGGGCTGGGGAGCAATGAGCACAGGACCACGTGGTTCTTCCAGAAGGAAAGCAAACTTGACTGCCTTCAATGAAAATCAGACTGAACATCTTGCTAGCTTATCACTGAGAGTGCCATGCTTCCTTGGGCAGGCAGAAAACCAGACAGTCAAAGCTTCGTATTTGTGCACTGGAACATTAGGCTGTTCCTGGCATTCCTGTGGTGGCCAGCACAGGTCACAGAGCGCTGGTACAGCGTCCTGCATCGTGGGCTGCCTCCTAAGAGACTGCTTGCTGAAGTCAGCACTGGCTGCTGCTTTCCAGTGCAGCTCACTCGGGGTGCATCACATTTAGACCTCTGCAAAATGATGAAAGAAAAGAGTGTAGTGGTGAGAGACATGTCTGAAAGAAGAGGATGCAATCATTTGCCATGTGTTGTGTAATAAGATGCGCTTGTTGAATACTGAAAGCTGGTGCCCTAAAAGTGGGTTCGAAGAAATGTCAGAGATTCAAACCTGCTATGTACTGAGCGTTGTGTCTGTGTGAGCAGGGAGTGCTGTCACATAGCACAGGGACACTCTTCATTTCTTCCTCCTTGTAGGTACACTGGTGGGCAATATAGAGAGAATGTGCAGGGTGTTGATGGCGTTGCATCTGTTCCTTGAAGAGAAAATTCAATTTTCCATTTTGTCATTTATTAGAAAATGTTAACAGGAATGGGACTGGAGTGACACAGCCTTCATTAAGTTAAACACCAAGAACATTTAACTGTTTGCTGCGATAGGACCGACAAAAACTATTAACCCCAATAAAACCCCTGTAAGGATATGCGGAGATAAAAGGGAACTTCAACAAAGTAGGAGTTTTTATAGCAATGAGACACAGAGAGAGCAGGGCATCGAGATTTATTGCAAATGTCTCCAGTAGCAAGAGGTTCAAGCATTAGCTAATCTTTATTTGCTTCTCTTATCATAAAAGTAGTTGCAATTCAAATAATCAAGGAATCAGTGATGATATTAACACCGTTTCAATGAAGACACTTAAGCACTTTCATTTTTGCTTCTATTCTTAAAAAAAAAAGTATCTTTCTGCTGAAATGAATATGTAACAGAGTCACACCTCAGCAAAACTTTTTTCCTTAAGTATTCAGAACAGTTTTTGAGGTTGATCAATTGGGATTTTTTTTTTTAAATACCTGACTTGGTTACACTGGCAGGTATTCACAAGTGACAATTATTTCAACATTAATTTGATAGCTCCCGACAGCCTCAGAGATGGGATAGAATCACCTGGAAGCTGGCATTTTGCATTGTACCTCTCTGTCTATATGGGAACTGTCATCTTCCATTCAATATGGTAAATGCTATCTGCATACAGGCTTCTAAAAAGTTATAATTTCTTCTAAGTGATTGAAACTCATAGATCTCTCTCTCTTTCTCCGCTTTTCAAGCTACACCTGAGAGGTAGCAATGATGACAGGCTGGTTTAACGCAGCTCTTGCCGAGATTAAGTAGTTGTCAGACAGATATCATTGGAGACTAAGGGATTGCTTTTGGAAGTCATTCTGAATTGCTAACTAACGGAGCTTGTTCCTAGACGGGTGTCGATTCTTTTGTTTCCGGGGATTGACACATCTGCAATAACAATGGAGCATGCACCCGTTGCATGGTGCGGGATTTATGCTGGTCACCTTTCTGTCTGGAAAAGAGGATATAATGAATGTCCCTTTCACGACTGATTTGCAAAAGCAGAAAACGCCCAGAGCTGCTATATTTAGACCGTCGGCTTAAGAAATCTTCTTATTTAGAGCCAGGTGAAAATGTTTGCAGCAATAGCATTAATCCATGAGAGCCGAGTTAAATATTGGATGAATGTACATGAGGGTTCAACAATAATCTCTCCACTGTCAGCTTTTGGTTTTGAAGCAGGCTGTTCGGAAGGAATGTGTGCATAACTGCCTGTTGTATTCTGCTCACTTCCCGTTTCATATCCATCCAGTGACAGGCAGCCCCCGATGAACAGGGAGTAGCTGCAGCTGACAGGTCAGCTGTAACACAACAAGTTGTCACTGTCATGGGAACATGGCAAGTGAAAAGTAGATGAAGTTGCCTAGAGGATGTTTTCATCAATTTAGTGTTATATACAAGCTAATAAATCTGCAGACACTCTTGTTTCACTATACACAGCATGTGTGAGGGAGAAAATGGCTGAGGTTTGGCTGGGTTGGCATTTACTGGGCCAGCTGCAGTAGCCACTTGAGCTAATAGTGTGAATGATTTAGCTCATTTCACTCCCTGCCTTTCCTAACACAGTATTTCCCATGAGAATTTAGACTTAGACGTTTATTTTTAGGCAAGGAGAGAGATTAACGCCAGAGAATTTAGGAAGCTGCAGGGGGGCTGCTTCATCAGGAGATGGTGGGTAAGAGAGGCGAGGGGATGCCTTTACCACTGTAATCAGGAGACAGATCGTGGGACAAGAAAGAGCTTATGTATCAGAAATCCTGGAAAACACCCAATATCCACAGAACTGCCCATGTCACGTGGACAGACATGCTTAAATTAACCAAAATCTCATGACACATTAGTTGGGATGAGTAGTTTTCATCCCCCTGGACCCAGATATTAAAAGGATGAACCCCAGTACAGAAGAAACTAGCACACTGGGGGATAAGGATGTTGTGCTAATAACCTAAGGAGCACTGCTGGATATTCTGTCATCCTCCTAGATTATTTGCAATGTGTGTTCTGGTTTATTAAAGTATATTCTTCATAGAACAGTGGAGATTGTTTAAATTATGTGGTGTGGTGTTTTACCTTTATGAACAGCTCAGGAATAATTTGTATCAAATAGTGAAACCTCAAAATTGTGCTGTGTTGTGTTCGTTTAATAAATTGTATGGTATCATTTCTCTTTCCCGCCTGGCTGACTACTTATTCAGTTGACATAGTGCAGAAATTGAGTGATAGAATCAAACAGACAATTTGCAATTGGCTTTCAGTGACTTTGGAGCGTTCACCCTGCTGAATGAATGCAGGAAAACACATTGCTGTGTTAGATTTCCATAGCTGGGTTCAGCCACCACCAGCTGATTCATAACACGTGTACTGAGCGTTATCACTTTTCATCTATTAACACTTTCAGTCTACTGGAATCCTCTGATTATTTTAGTTGTAATAAAACACGTTCTCAGCTATGGAAGGGCCCTGACTGACCCTTGCACTGACATCATGCAAATGGCTCCATTGATTTCAAATAGTCGTTAATATATTCATTGTGCCATTACAGCTTTGTTCAGAAGAACCCTAAAATACCCCATAATTTTAAACTTTTTAATATCTGTAGCTTTCACCTGGGTCTCCTCCTGATGCAGAACTTAAGCAAGTTGTTAACTCTCAGTTCAAAGTTACGTGCATTGAAGAACTTTGTGAATAAGGCTGAGATTGCAGTTAAATATGTAAATTCAACCTCATGCTCTCAAAATGCTCCAGTAAATCTGTGTTAATGACAGTAATTTCCCACAGAACATGCTTAATTCTTCCTCCTCAAAGCATTTTACTAAGAAACTCCATTTCACAGTAAATAAACAAAAGTGCATATACACAATACAGCAGAGAACAGGAAACGCAGATAGGAAAGTAAATTAGTAGTCTGAAATGAAATAAAAAGGAAAAAGAGGTTTAGAAATAATTTTCTCAGATGAAAAATTTTGAGATTTTAATTAGTGTGACTGTCTCATGTTAAAAGAAAATAGGGATTAAAAAAAGCCAACAATTTGTTATTAATTTCTACCCAAATTTGGAACCATAATAAAAATGTGAGAGTACAAGCAGGCAGATTGATAACTATGGCTTTCATGTGGGCATCCACAGGTGACAACCAGCCAACTCCCATTTGTCTTCTGTGCCGTCACAGCTCCAAAGTAAGGAAATAAAGAAACCACCCCACACTTGAAAATCTCAGAAAGTAAGAGAGGTGCGTTCTGCTCTCAGTCACTTTGCTCTGGCTCACCCACAGCTTCCTGCACCCACACGGCAGTAATGACGCCTCCACAAGTTTGCAAAGTTATGTGTAAACATGAAACTGAGACACTGCTCAGATACGGCTAAATCGTGTATCCTGACGAAGACCAGCTATCCAAACATCTTGCTGCTCCATGCAATCTGCACACTACAAACTAATCCGCATGTGTCAGTTAATATGAGACCATGAGTAGAGTTAATAAAACAAATATGCAAATTATGGATAGCTAAATACTCATAACTAAATGTATTCTGTCTCGTATCCATCAATTTTGTGACACTAGAAGCTCCTCAATCCGAACAGTTCTTTCTATTGCAAGAGGTTCCTTTAGATCTCAGTTCCAAGTCAAAAAATAGCATTACAGAGTGCTTTCATCACGTGGCTATGTTCTTCTAACAACACCTGTAACGCACCAGGCTGTCTTGTCTTTGAGAATAAGTGCAATGCCACAAAACAGATATGACAGTGAACACTCTGTCACCCAAAATATATGAAATCAAGAGCATGCAAAAAACAGCAGATTTCCATTATAACATAAACAAGAGAATGCATTTTAAACCAGCCAAGCTCATGTGTTTTAGGATTCGCTACCAGACCGTGCATGTCAGATAAGATTTAAGTTATGCTAACTTTTGCTTGGGTCACTTTTTTCCCCACTGGCCTTCAGGCTGAAAAGAAGTGGTTATAGCACTGAGATGTAGCCACTTGTTCTGCTTCTCCCTGTTCCTGCATGAAGCAAAAAGCAGCTCTATAAGCCCTATATTTAAACTTTCTCTTCCAATTTTTTTCACTGATTCTTCCAGAAAAACCATGTTATGGCAAATGAAGTTTCCGAGGGAATTTTTTTGGCAAGGAGAGTGTCTAAAATAGGTCAGTGACAGCTGAAAAATTGCATTCACTTCATATTCATTCACTGAAGGAGTCTGAAATTTCTCCTGAGCACTGCTTCAATTTCAGTTTGTTACTCTTGTCCTAACTTTCCTCCATTAGGATGCTTTATGACAAAAAAAAAAAAGACTCAAACCACCATCCATGTGGGACTTCTATAGTTAAAAACCAATTTGCAACAACAACAAAACTGGCTGTTGGTTTGTACCTCCTTGATAAATGGATGTCTATTGTTCTTCCAACCTGGAAATTAATAATAACTGGACTGGTTGCCTTAGAGACAGCCAGGCAGCCATTAGCAATCAGTAAAAATTAATGTACCGCAGGGAATTTAGCAAGGAAATGTGTTTAAGTGTGTAGGGGCACCTTAACCACCCATCCAATATGGGTGAGCGCTTGCAGTCTCCATGCTGCTCCCCCTGTCTCGCCATACAGATGTCCTTAGATGCAGACAAGATGCTTAAGAAGTTGGGAATTCCCACCAGACGGTCATACCTTGGTGAGGAGAACTGTGGTTTTCAAGCTTCCCTTGCCTTGCAAGCAGCCTGTTCCTTTGGGCAATGTCGTAACAATGTTTTCACAGCGGAAAGTGAATCTGGAAGTGCAGAGGAGCCAACATGGCAACAGCTCTTTATTTCCCTGCAGCATGCCAGCTCTCCCCGCCTGCACGACTGCAGCTCCTGCCCCTCTCAGGCGGGTTAGCTGCACTTTAAAAAGTCCCCAAGTGCTTTTAAAGCTGTCAGCACCATTATCATTCATGATGCAACTGGTTTCCAACTCTGCTTCTGTTTTTCCAGTGGGCAGCTAAATTCCCCCTAGATAATTACCTTGGTTGTGCAGTAGCTAGGCTTGTTCGACCAAGCCAATTACTGTAGGTTTACTGATGCCCCAGACCCTCCTAGCCCTGTTTTCCAGCAAACGGTTGGATTTGCACTGCAAGGAATCACCTTCCTGCAAGGGCAGCAGCTAAACATCCTGTAGGGTTTGCATTTTGCTCCTGCCTCCTCCTATTTCTCCATGCATGTTAGATATAAGCATGTTTTTGATATGGGTGCTCGCTCTTTCAGGGTTTAGTGCTGAGCCTGAATGCTTGGTAATAGGTAGGACAAGCTGTCATTTAGTGGTTGCAGAGTGCAAGTAGAAGATCTGGTTTGCAGGGGCACAGACAGACCCACTGAGGACGTAATTGCTGCACTTTCACAAAGTTCCCACTGGCTGCCTTCCTCCTTAGTTCCATATGGCTGTGGAAGAGGGTTGGCCTTCTTCTGCCTCTTCACTTACAGGGGAATTTCAGCTCAGTCTTGAGCACATGTGGTTTCAGAATATAACAAACCTGCTGACAAGTGTCCTCCCTGGGGAACTCACTGCTGCATGGGAATGGCCACTGTTGTACAGGTGTTTAGGTCAGAGCGAGACTGATCCAATGGTAAGACATGAGGACGTCCTGGTGAAGTTATTGGGAATGGTGAAACAGTAAATGAGGGTGGAATTTGGCACCTTACTATCAGAAGTATGGTTGGTTTAAGCAATGAATGGGGTGGATGAGTAAGTAAGGGTAGCAAAGCTCTGAAAAACAGGGAATCAAAAAAAGAATGTTTTCAAATGCAAAACACTGATGAGTTGCTGGCAGTCATTGCTTCCTGTGAAATCTGGCAAGTGGGCAAGGAGGACTGCATCAAATCATCTGATTTTTAGAGTGAGTTAAAATATTAACCACAGAGCATAACCCAAGTTCTCCAGAACATCCAGAGAGCAACATCCAAAAAATCCTGGCCTTGAAAGCTAGGGCATCAGGAAAGGATATCTCCAAAAGTTATAATAGTTTTCTATCATACAGCATCAATAGACCAGTTACTCGGCAACACCAAGATGAGTTAAACTCACAAGAGGGAACTCTACCACATCCTACTGGCAAATGTATTGGTCTGAGCAGAGACATTCTACCAACAGCCACAGGTTTTTTAGAGTTTCTTGGAAAACTTGTGCCATTGCTGTCAGACAAGCCAGATGGGAGTTCTGAATTGATGATCCCATTTTGAGGCTGGAATGCAACATCTGGAGTTGATCAGCATTCCTCACAAACTGATCAATCATTAGGTGGAACTGATTACTACCATCTCCTCCTTTTACTTTTGAATCACTTAGAACTGTTCTTGTTGGGTTTTTTTTCCTTTTTATGAAAAAAAAAAAGACAGAAAGCATGAAACACAGCTGCTTTATAGGGACTGAGGTTATGTGAGTCACAGTGACTAACTCATTACACATTTCTCTTGTTGCAGTATCAAATGGTGCAGGGATGAGATAGATCTGCTCTAGTAAATATAAAATATCATGGGTCATATTACTCAGCAACAGTGATTTTGCAGCAGCAGCAGTTTTCAAGCAAGACCTTTTCTCTTCAATATGTCACTATATATAGAAAGATTAGAACTTATGCTACTAACGTCAGTGTCTGAGATCAGGTTTATTTAGGACGATGCTACATTTGATACAAACACGCTCTCCAAGCCATGCTATTCCAGCCCCCCCACGAGTTAAAACAGAATAGCGAAACACCAAAATAATTTTCCAGCCTCTGAAAAGTCTGTCATCTTCCTTACATTCATCTTCCCAAAGTGGAAAATGACAGGGCAATGTGCAAACCAGGCCACATGTGTACTCTGCTGTCTTCACATATGTTTCATTTATCAGCACTATTCTCAGACACACTGCAACTACTTCCCAAGTGGTGATAAAACTGGCTCCTGCACTGCTCTCTGGACAAACCACTGTCTTACCTCTTCTCAGACATCACAGAGGTGTGCTGGATGACCACATCTTTTGCACTGCAAGTATGCCATATAGCACAACAAATACACATTTCAGACCTGTGGTTTTGTTTTCCACTGCTACGGTGTGACTCTAGAAGGTGAAAGACTGAGAGAACACAGTCTGATAGTTGGTTCTTCTGTGCACATCTCCCCTAAGCCTGGAACTCCTTTATCCTGGTAGATATTTAGGCAACCAGTATGATTAGTGGAGATGCAAATGAATGCTTAAGAGACCATAACTGAAATTGTGCAAGATGTCTGTTATGAAACCAGAAAGTGACACCATTTTAGGTCTAGATTGATATGACTTACTTGCACTTCTGCATTTATGATCAAGGAGATAGCCAGGTCAGATTCACTGCAAAGTTCCTGAGCCTGGTCAGCACAAATATTCTTTGTTTACTGTGGCGTACATCAGGAATTCCCCACTGAAATCAGGGGAAGAATTGATAAAGATCTCTTAAGCCAGCTGTTGGCTTTTTTTTCCAGAGAAAGTGGGAACATTTTGTGGATTTTCCTGAATTTAAAAGAAAGACCAAAGAAATGTGGAGGTTTCCAATGAATTTCACTTTGAGATTCTGGATCTGTTCATCATTTCATGGCCAAAATGAAACATGAGAAGTGAAAAACCATAACTTGTGCTATGAAACTGAACAAAATGTTCCCATGAACTTTTATGTGAAAGGAATTGCAGCAGAATCTGCAGGCTTTAGAGAGACGTGACCATGCAACTCTCCTCCCACTGCTGAGTCAGAGCCTCCATGCTGAACATGGGCTGTTCCATGATGACCGAGTCTCTCCCATCTTTGCTTTATGCATTCACCATCTACTCTTTGCATTCTAGGAACTCTGCAAGCTCTGGTTCCCTTGGGCTAGTGGCTGGATATAGAGCAAAGTGCTCCACAAACATCAAAGACTTTGTAATTCAAATGTGTTTTTTTTCATCAGTAGACGTGAATAATTTTCCTGATAAAGACATTGGCTTTTCTTGTAAAAATAGCTAAATACTGGTGAGGACAGGAAGTTATTTATCCAGTTCTAAAGAAACCAAGCAGAAAAGAATAATCTGCAGATATTTAATGACTCACCTAAAGCCAAACTATTCGTAGCCCCTGCCCACTGCCTTGTCATAGAAGCATTTTTCCATCCACATCCATTCTGAATCTGACGTTGTGCATTTTCAGTTCTACACTTCTAACAGCTCAACTTTTCAAGACATGCAGTATTATATGAGAACAATAACCCTGCAGCAGTGCAGCAGCCATCAGCAAGGAAATGTTGATGTTCCTGTGGATTCCTGCAGCCCATTCTATCAGGAGCTCCATGTGCTAGCTATACAAGACAGAGAGGAATTAAAACATTTAAGTCAAAGCAAGGATTTTCCCAGGGAAAGGAAAAGGGTTATGCATAGTTTTCTCCCTTGTAAAGTGACTTTGTTTATCATTCTAAAATGATTACAAACAGTTTTTAAAATGGATAATGAAGTAGTAAGGAAGATGACAAACAGCTGATTATAAATAAAAGCTTCTTAACAGCAAGAGCTAGAGCAACATGGGAAGAATGGTATTCAGAGACACTAGTTGGCACTGGCAGCCTGCTCCTCTCCAGAGCTTCGATCCCATTCACACCTAAGCAATGATTTCCCCAAGAGCCAGTCTCCATGATGCCCAGCACAAGCATCTGCCTTCTCTTCCACATCATGATATACCCACGAATTTCCTGCCCAGAAGCACACTTGGACATCACACCCAGGACATCCCTACGGGCTTGTTTCTGGCAGTCTGGAAATGAAGTGATTTAAGATTGACATGCAGAGTAGGGTTTCCTGTAAGTGCAACAAGTCAACCATTGCCCCATTAAGAGGTGTAGAAAAGTTCCTATTAGATATGGAGTTAGAAGACTTGAGGGTACATTTGCTAAAAAAGCAAAAAAATATGCAGCAAGTCTAAACAGTAATGTGCACGAACAAGATACAGCTTTGTAGGATTCAAACATTCTTATCTGAGTGGGTTTATACCCAAAAGCACTTATATACACAATCACATGTGAAATTTATCTGAATCTTGTTTCTGTGGCCTATAGGGTATTTTCATGTACAAATTAGGCTGGCCAACATACTCCTTCTGCAAAAATTCCCAGGGGTACAACTTAAATGTTATTAAAAAGCCCAATAAAAGAAGAGTGCACATTTAATAATGTTAGAATAACACGGCCATTGCAGCATGGTATGCCTGCAGTTCCAAGCAAAGTGAGAAAATGAAGACACTAATGCACTTTTCAGAAAAAAGAAACACCAACAGCATAATTATCAGCAGAAAGGACAATTGATGCCATGCAGAAAGCAGAGAATCATTTGTAAGACTCCCAGTCTGAACCTTGTATCTGAGCCACTCACTTGGCCAGGGTCAGGGTGCAGCCCCAGCTGAACTGGGGCAATGAAAAGCAGTGACTATCGAGACCAGTGAAATAACATCTTCCCCACAAGCATTAGCTCCATTTTCCCTATCAGAGAGCTAATTCCTATCGGTGGTGGGTGCAAGTTTTGTCAGTCAGCTAACTGTGCATTCTTCCTTCACCTTTGTCCTCTCACTCTAACATCTGGTCCTGATGTCTTTAATTCTGCTACAACACCTCACGCTTTTCTCCCACCTACATGTCCTAGGATGACTTTTCTCCGGGCACAAGGCCTACCATAAGATCTAAGTATGAAGTCATGCATGAAAGCAGGAGGGTGGGTGGTTTCATAGAAGGACAGGAAGAGAGGCTGCAGGGCACGACCTGCTCCAAACCGCCGTTCAGGTCTCCACTATCTCTCCCAATGGCTGTGTCCAACAGCCCACACCACCTCCCCAGAGCAGAAGGCAATATCCTCGGAAAAGCCAAGCCTCATGGACTGTAAATTAATCCAATGCAAATAAACACCCAGTGTAAGAAACAAACCTTTAAAAAACAAAACAAAACCTGGAACAGCGGGGCAGTATCTGAGTTTTGAATAGAAATGGATTTAGCTTGGCTGTGGCACAAGGACAGCAGGAGCGTTCAAAGCACTGTGAGCCGCACGAGGGGACTCTGGTGGGGACACTTCCTTCCAGGCAGCAATTCTCACACACACAATGGCATTGTTATGCATTAAGCAATTTTTTTTTTCCCTCTTGGGGTGTGGGGGCGTGATGGGATTTGGGAAGGCTTGCTTGCTCTTCGATGTGGTTACATCAGTCATGCTATGTTTGCTTAGAAATGACTACTCCCCAGTTTAGCGCTGTGCTGTTTTTTTTTTCTTTTATTTTTGTTTTTCAGGTTAAGCAAATAACAGAAAAAGAAAACCCAGCTGGCTCTCTTTGCAGGAGTTAGGCCCAGCGTGCTGGTGTTTCTGGCACTTAGAAAAACTTTGAGGAAGCAAAAAGAAACACTGGCACTTCACTCCTGCAAAGCAGAAGGGGCAGAGGGGCTGGACAGCTAGAAGGAGCTCACAGTTTCCTATTGCGTTTCTGGTTGAAAGTAAACTAAATAGAGAGCAGTGCAACAGGGGAAGGCCCTGTCTTAGCAAATGCTTCTACCAATCCCACGTGCTTTTATATTCTGATATACAAATAAAGTGGTTCCATAGTTCAGACTACAGAAAGCCTCTCCAGCTTATTTTTCTTGTGTAGCTTCACATACTCTTTTCCCCTTTCTATGCCAGTTTCTGCCCTTTCCTCCTTCTGACCTGCTAGCTGTCTTTTGTGGAAAGTTAAACAAAATTGAAAAAATGAAATAAAATAGGAAATTGATCAAGCTGATTTTCAGTCACAGGTCATTAAAGTTCACTGTAAGATGAAATTTTTACTATATAAACACTCACAAAACCTGTACTACCAGCCAAGTTGATCCATGAACCATAGGAAACTTGGGAGGAAGGTAAACCTCAGTAGATCTGTGCTGGATGCTCCTGTGAGGCTTTCCTTGCTTGTTAAATGAAAAGAGCAGTCAAAGACACTTTAACATTAACATTGAATAACGTTGAGTTTGATTATTTTAGGTAGACAAGATGACACTTCTTCCTGTAGGCTTTTTGTGCCTAGTAAAAGCCAACCACTGTAGGATTTTTTGCTGCTTTTACATTACAGCTTTAACATTAACAAATACAAAGGTAATGAGATTTTCTGCCTTTTTTAAACTAATTTTGCAAGTAAAGTTCCCTGAATTCTTTGAACATGTTGCTCAAAGTTTTATGGTCATATCCTCTGGGGTTATTTAAAACACCCTAGGTTTGAAGAATAAGTTTTCTTTCCAAGCCTTATTTGTAGCGAGTACGGAAGAGAATGGGTTAATTTTTTATTTTTATTTTTTTTTCCAGTGGCTTATATGTAAGTGAAATGACATTTTAACAATCTCTTTAGTATAGCCTTGCTGTGCTGGGACCTCTGTTGCCTGCTGTCTTACTTCTTGGCCTCTAAATAGAGAGTTATTTTCAATTTCTCCAGTTCCTAATGTTTTAAATGGAACTACTGTTCCCCTTAGAGCACCCAGTGGCTGGCTGGAGACCTTTATTGATATATATAAATTACTCCAATCCCCAGGGCTGGCTACAGATCCAATCATATTGAGCTAATGCGCATATAAATAAAAACCTGGAAGTATGGTTTATGGCAATAAGTAGTGCAGTAGAAGTTTATACCATCCTACAAAGACACCTTGATACATTGCTGATAATCTCTATAATGTATTTAAAGCGTCAGTCTGTAGATTCAAGGCTGAAAATTTCACTCATCAAAGCCATAAATCTCAGTGAGCCTTTGTTGATTGGCCAGGAAAAGAAGGAATTTTCCCAGGCTTGGGAAGAGCCAAAATTAAAGGACATTGGCTCACTGGTGAGAGGCAGTGAGCAGGGTGATGCCAAAGCGCCAGTGCACGACTGCCAGCAGCTGGGCAGGGTTAAAGATCTGCCCTGGCATCCCAGTGCTCATCCAGTTGACAATTCACAAATGATTCCCTCTTCTGAATGGAATGATTTGCTGCCCTCCAAATGAAACAATAATAGTCTGATGTCCAGTTGATAAAGCTGAGAGCAACTGAATTATTCAGGCAAGAAATCACTTCTCTAGACAAGTGAAAACAAATTTCAAGGGTTAGGCTGAGCCTTCAGGCTAATGCCAGGATGGAGTGCAGCAGGTGAGTGCTTCCTGCTTTGGGGAGGTAACAGTGCAGCCTCAGAAAAGTGCTGCTTCTTGCAGCAAGGCAGGAAACAGTGAAGGTGCTTCGGGCTTTTTTAGCATATGTCCCAATATCTCCTACGCCTTTACTGAGTCTGGATGTTACTAGGCTTGAACATCTCATCTATTAAAGCTGATTACAGTGCACACATACAACAGTGGGACACTGACGTCCTGAGCAGAGCTGGTCCTTTTTCTCAGTCATGTCATGCGTCCTAAGTGCTGGGCTCTGGGGAGTGGATGGGACTGTCCTGTCCTTCCCTGCAGCGTCCATCAACATGGCCATGGCTCAATAATCAAACTTCAAAATACAGTGACAGCAATTCCTTTTAATAACAAGTAGTGTTTCGAGCAGACATGGTAACAGGGAATCCCAGTGCAGTTCCTGGGAAGGTCCTGATAATGTCAGGGCTGACTCCTGTTTGCTGCCTTGCAGTCACCAGTAGCAGATCAGTAGCTTCACTAATAAGTCTCTGTGCCATGGCACAGCAGCTGGGTCTTGAGGCAAGCTTGGCAGGCGTAAGACAGGGCATTATATACATAACTGATGCTCAGTGAGCATTGTAAGATACTGCAAACTTCACACAACTTTATTTCTTCATTTTCAGATCCTTCAGGCACCAATTTTACTGCTTCAGAAAAATGATTGTAACTTAAAGGAAAACTCCAGTATGAGTTGTCAAAGCAGCTTTTAGAAATACTTGTCACTCTTTCAGCATCTCAGTCTGTGCAGCTGTCAGTGCCGTCTCTGGGTGCTGCCATTTTAATGTCACCTTTTTGCTTTCCCTTCAGAATTCATGGAGGAGCCAAAAAAAAAAAAAAAAAGGAAAGTTTAAAAGTCTCCTGGAGTGCCAAACCCAGCAGACTGCAATGATTGTGAGAGCTGCAGAGATTTGCACTAAAAAAACCATTTATCAGCAGTCAGTTGCAGGGAACAATTAGAAAAGCAAATATATGGAAGTGATTCTGAGTGTCAATGAGCAAGGCTCAGCGTTTTTATCCAGATGCCATGTCACTGTCCTCTGTTTGGTGATATTCCTCTACTTGAAGCTTTTTCCACACTTAAATGCAAGATAGTTTGACTGAGATTGGGCTTAGAACTTGGTTAATCTTGTGCATACTACTGCATGGCTAGTTGCAGAGCAATTTGAAGTTAGCGCAGTTTAATTTAGTAAGGAATCATGAAGCCAATTCAATTTAAAACCATTAAAACAATTTTGGAGTGTCTGCCCAAGGGTTTTGCATGTTTTCACTAAATGAGTTTTAAAAATACATTTAGTTAAACTGATGGAACTTTAAGTATCAATAAAGGCTTTATCTTACAAACACTAATGCTTGTCTTCAACAAGTCCATGCATGTGCTTAGATGTCTGTCTCCAGGATCAGGGCTTTATTGGTTTTAGTATGTAAAAACAAGCTTGTTTTTTATATCTTCCAAAAGTTTGCTTTTAAAGAATTATCTCCTTATTTTCCCTTTTGTTTTGTTGTCGTTGCTTTTTTTTTTGGGGGGGGGGGGGGGGAGAGAGGGAAGGAGAGGACTGAATTTTTGTTTTCCTGGACTAATTTTAATGTACTGAAACCTCTATCTTGCTTCTCAATCACATGAGCCTGACTGGCACAAGTGGGCACAGTGCCCATCAACCTTTTCTCTCACAGTCCCACAGACACAGTGGAGGGAAACACTTGGGCAGAGCCTCCCCAAAAAGAGCACCACTGATTTATCCAAAAGATGATAAGATTAATTCATCTATTTCTCCTCAATAAAAATTTCCTCTTCAGAATTTCCTTACAGCCCAATTAACCTAATGGCTGATTGGCAAAAACTTGCTAGTTTCTGCATTTCATTTGTCCTTTCTCTCACCTGCCCAAGGTGTAACTTATTTTCTATGACACATTTTCTGAGCCTGGGTCTACTGCGGGTGCACGGAGAGCAGCTCGTGTGTGAGAGATATTGGGGACAAGGGAACCTGCAGCTTTGCTTTCACTTAGCTACTCAGCAGCATCAGGCTGCAGGACACCTCCTGAGTTACTGAGCCCAGTGCTTTGTGGCTGCCAACAGTGACCAAGTCACTAGATTTGGAGGACAGGATTGATCCCCACTGCTAACCCTGTGAAGCCCAGAATAAATACCTAAGCTCAAGATAACGCTGCATACAACAGCATTGAATCCCCACTGGGTGCTCTCTAGCTGCAGCCACAGGGAAGCTCCACCAGCAGCACCACAGCTTGGTACTCCATGTCCATGTAAGGATATAATTTGTTCTATTCTTCCTCATAACGAGGTGCAGTGACTAGACTAGGCTGTATATTGCATCATACTTTCTTCTATGCAGGGGCAGATGCAGCATTACGAGGAAGGCTGAGCAGCCACATGACATGGGGGAAGCTCCACTTCCTCAGCACCCCACAATTCCCTGAGCTCATTCTGAGTAATGGCCATCAGCTGGGCTTTGTGCATTGCCCTCCCATGAACAAGGCTAGCTCCTGGTCCTGGGAGGCATCTGCATGGCAGTGGGATGCAGGTGAATGTAAATGGTTACTTTCCACTGGAGATGTTACTTTTTTCTCCTCCTTTTCTGGAAGGACCTGACCGAAATGACACTGACATCTGTGGCAAAGGCTTCTGCTTGCTCAAGGCAGATTTGGATCAATGCCTGAGAATTCCTGCCATGCCTTTTCAGACAAAGAGGGTGGCCACATCCTTGCATCACGCGAGCTGTTTGGTTCACAATACATCAACCAGTCTGTTAAACGGGCCAGCATGGACTGTTAAGAGAGGTGGAATGACTCAGGGGATAGAGTTATCATTTGGGCTGTGATGATCCTTGTAAGACTCTGAGAGCCCTTGCTCTCTTATGCTCCAGTTTAAAATAGAGGCAACAATAGTCATATATCCCACCAAAGTCAGTGTGAGGTGAGGTAGATTAAGGGCTGGAAAGTGGGTGTAGAGAGCTGCACAACAGGAGCACAGAGCTGTGAGGAGGGGAGCACAGCATGGAGCTCCTGGACGTGCCTCAGCACCAGGTCTGAGCACTGTCCTTGCTTGTGCTGGCGCAGTTAAGCCCACTCGATATGAGCGTAAAGGAGTGCAGCACAAGCAGCCACCTGTGTGCTGTGATGCCACCTGATGCAAGTTCTCATACTGTTTCCTTGGTGCCAGCTCTCTTCTGCTGTTTGATGCCTTAACCTTCTGACCTGAGCCCTGCCCCGATCTCCTCACGTCTTCCTGAACTGCTGCCTGCTTTGTTGCATTGTTTCCAAGAGAAAAGATTTTGGTATGAACAGAAGCAGTGTTTCTTCTCTTCCACCCTGAGCAATGAAGTCCTGCAGCAGTGGTGGCTTTCCATATGACCCCATCACCACTTCCAGAAGGCCTCCTTCAGTGGCTCACATCCTGCACAAGCATTAAGCTCATGTAAAGGGAAAAAGAGGGAAAGGACATGAATGCAATGTACTGCCTTGATTTCAGAGACCCACGCTATCCATATCCCTCAAACCATCATGAGCAATCCAGGAGCAGTCTCCACAAGCACACGCAGACCCAACCATGAACATAATTCTCTCTTTTATTCCACATCACTGTGGTACCATATGCCACAGTCTTAAACATTATTTGTTTTATCTGCTCTTCAGCATTTCAAGCTCACTACTATGCTGGCTAAAAAAAAAATCCCATTTTTATCTCATCTGATTTGATATTCATCTGTCCCTCACTGATTTCTTTTCTCCCCCTTTACCATCATTTTGGTTGGTAGGGTTTTTTTTTTTTTTTTTTTTTTTTTTTACCTCAGAGAACATTGAGAACTCTGTCTCAAGGCTTCCACATTAGACAGAAGACTGATAGGATAATGATGATAGTATGTTAAATGCTATCTATGTAAATCAGCTCTCTCCATCAATGGATACAAGATGCAGCTACATTAGATCCCTTTTTGACATACATTTTCATTTTTTAAGGAAGAGAATATTGGATTGTTATTAAGCTACTTTAGAAAAATCTTTGCATTACCAGGCACATTACTATTGTGCATAAAGTCATATTAAATTTTGGGATGATGTACAACATCATTTTCTTTTAAAGGCTGCTTTTAACCTCAAAGTATCTTCTTTTTAGCTTCTGCTGAGGGATTTGTTTATGATAACCAATGACTGGGGGAGGGGGAAAAGGGTGTTTTTTATTAAGCTTCTTGTAGAAGATAAATCTGAATTTGCACCTCTGATAGGAAACTGGCCTGAGCTAAGGGAAGAAACTGCTGTTACATCTCATCAGTGTCAAATGCCTGGGAAAATAATGCAGCAGATAGCCTGAAAGTTAGGTTCAGATTGCCTTGGACTCCGTTGGAAGCCAACTGCAAAATCAAGACCCACTCATTGGAAACATCTCGCCTTCTAATCCTTCCCACTTTGACTTTTGTTTAAGAAAAAGGCTATTTTTGTTTTTCTATTTGAACTGAGAGATAGATGATTTAATATATTCCCAACAATAACAAGGAGTAAAGTGATGAAAATCAGCTTTGCTTTATTCATGCCCATAGAGACATGCTGATTTTCAGTGGCAAAGGAACTGGCCAACTAAACATATAGCAGTAAAATTATGGCTTACACTAACTTGGGGATTTTCACCTCAAACGTAGGGTGGGTTTTGTTCACTAAGTTATGACAGAATGTACAGGCAACTCTTAATTTTGCAGAGTTATTTTTGGCTGTGGTTGCCCACATCAAACTAAATCCATACCATACAATATTTTCCATGAACAACAGGATTGGTGGAGCTGAAAGTCCTGCATTCTTTTTTCTAATAAAGGGTGAGGTTATTAGCATTTTCTCTGTGGGAGACATTAATAAGAGCAGTTTCCTCTATCCAGGAATCTTTTTTTTTCCATAAAACCTGCATGCACTTCATATCTTTGAGACATCAGCAGCTCTGACAAATTTTCTATGAAATTTGCCATTGCATCTTCAAGTTATTAAACGGGAACCTACAGAGGTGAACACACACAGTTACACACTGTGATAAATCTCATTTCTTCATTAGAAGAACAATAAGAGCACAGGAGAAGAAAAGTGATCTGGTGATCAGAGATGTGATTGCTGGGCTGATGGTGAGCTGAGAAGAGACACCGCCAAATGGAAGTATAGCATTAAGCATTCTATCTCTAAGGCCAGCTCATATAAACCAGCTGAAGTCTCCCTGCATTTGTGAAACCAATGTCCACAAGTGTTAGGACCTGGAGAAGAGGGAGGGCTGTACTAATCCAGGCCAGTGGTTTCATGTGAGAGGATGGGATGCTTTAACAGGGCTGTGCCTCAAAAAAAGCTGAGCTATAGAGGAAGCCCTGCAGAGATGGAGCAAGGAGCTCAGGTGGGTGATGGGTTGCAGGGAAGTGCCTTAGCACCAACACTTCTGGATGTACTGACTTTCCAGAAGGTCTTGTCTGCTGACGTGCCCCACAGATCCCTTGCTTGGGGTATGGTGGAGGTTTGAATTCATGTTTTGATTTTACTCAAAATAGCATGAACAATCAGTGAATAACAAGCAGTTAAATAAAAAATATAAGGCAGTTTAACACTTGCATGACGCACATTTATGCACATTTGTATCCTTTGGTGTAAAGCCCTGTTTCCATTGTGATCATACACGTTCAGGTCTGTGAATTCTAAGTTAAATTTTTCATGCATGTAAGATCTTCAGTATATCTCAGGAATAGTGAACTGAATGCTAAGATGATCCTAGCAGGAGATATTCACTTGTAGCTTTGCTGGAGATACAGGAGATACTGATTTTTAATTTTCTTGACTAAGAAAGCAATTCTGAGCACTCAGTGCCTGGACCCCAATGCAATCCTGCCCATTACAGCTGTGTATCCAGCTGTGTGCCTGGGTTGCTGCAGAGGGCAGGCACACGTGCACTTAAACTGTGGGCCCACTGGTGCCTTTATGTCAGAGGGGATCAGAGATGGAGTCACTCTGAAGGCATAAGTATTTTTCTTAACACGTCCTAAATGGCAAAACTCACATTGAATAATTTTGGTAATAAATGGCAACCTAAATATGTCAGGAATGATTTAGTACTCGTGAACCAAGTAGCTGAAATGTAGATGAGGCTAATTAGCTGATTTCTCATCCCAGCCCCCCTTTCCTCTCTCCCCTTCTCCCCACCAAAATGTCGTCTTTTCTCTGCAGTTTTCGGAACATGCAGGATTGGGTTACAGCTTTGGCATTGCTCTTGTTATTTTGTCCATGTGTCCTATACTTAAGACAAATAAGTAGAGACACAGGGCTGGAGAGCAAGGTAGGCAGCCAAATCCAGAGTGAGTAATGCTGGCGTCAAGGCGAAATGAGGTCAGAAAGAGCATTTGCAGGCAACGCTATGCAGAAAAGATGCTCCTGTGCAAAGCACCTGCCGTTAGCTGCATGGGCTCCCACACCTTCCCCTGTTCATGCGTGCAGAGGTGAAATGGGATCAAAAATTCATTGCTGACAAGGAGAGATTTCTAATGTATCTGTCTGGGCCCAAACTGCATTGTGCAGTTTGTGCTTCAGAAATGTGTGAATAATTAATTTTTCAGCTTGTTCACCATTTTAGGAGAACACGAACCAAGTTTTCTTCTGAAATAACTCTCAGTGCTGTCATCTCTTCTGAGAACTATCACTTTGAATTACACTACACATGTTGTATCGTTTCTCTTTGGAAAAAAATAATGCATATATCTATATATAAAAAGTTGGGGTTTGAGCAGATTTGGTCTTGAGACCTTCCTGTTGAAACACAGAGCTATAACATTTCTTTTTTAAAGTGAAAAACTAAGTAATTGGATTTTTTTCATTAAAAAAAAAAATCTTTATTTGGAACTATGTGGGAAACTCTTAACTGCATTTCTGGGTGAATGAACTAATTACCTGGAGGCTTGTTGCTGTCTTTGTAGCCAGAGGCTTCACCTGGCTTGTCTGGGGGTGACGAGAGCCTCAGGAAGGTGCTCAGGTGGGGCTGCAGACTCACGATCTCTGCATTGCTGTAGGATATTTTCAATATGAGCATTATGCAAAAAGACTTGTCTGCAGTGGCTTGCAGCACTGTGGTGAAAGAGGCTCCATTTGGTACCTCTCCCCCAGAGCTGGGTTGGAGTTATCTACACACCTGCATCCCTTTCATCACCTCTCCTAGGCAAGGGAGGTAAAGCCAGCTCCCTGAAAAAGATAGGGATTAAAAATGGGACAAGAAAGATCATGTTCTTCTGGTGTGTTGCATTTTTCTTTCCATGAAATCTTCCTTTCAGATCTGACTCTTGCTCACCTGAGGTGAATGAACAGTGCACAGATACAGCTTGATGCATCCATCATACAGATGTGTGACAGCCAGCAGCCACTGAATTTCTAGTGGCAAAGCTGCAGCAAGCCAAAGAGAACTCTACATGAAGTGGAACTTCATCTTTCTGAATACAGGCTATGCCTTCAGCCACAGCAGTGTATTCTGTTGCTTCTCTCCAGGCTCTTGTGCCTGTTCTTCAGTTTGCTGGTAGAAGGGAGGAGGAGTGGAATGCCATCACAGGGTGCTAACTTGTACTCCCAAGCACAAGAACTGGCCTGGTTGAAGCATTTTGATGCATGAGAACAACAGGAAGCAACTCTTGCCAAGCAGCTGGCTGGCATAAGGAGGATCTCATGCTGGTTGGAGAACTTGGGAACAAATATTTGTTGTGTTAGCTCTATTGAGCTGCACACGTTGGTGCCACTGCTTCCAGTTCAACAGGCTGGAGCAGAGCTGCTGGCCCAAACTGAAACCTGTGTTGGAGATGGGGCATGCCAAAACTGTCCAACATGGTCTAGCTGGAGAAGTAATGATACCACTGATGGTATTTACTCGTGATGTCTTTGTGCAATGGGTGTGCAGAGCAGTGTGGGGTTTGTCCTGGATGCCTGTCACCAGGAACTGCCGGTGGGTGGGACCCACTGCTGGGGTGCTTTAATAGACACTAATTAGAGAAAGCCACCAGCATCCATGCTCTGATGGCTTTAGCTCCCAAATTCTATAATCTGGGACAAGCTTCTATCCCAGGCTGTGGTACAGAGGAAGCCCAGGCAGAGCAAAGGGTCTGACCATGAGACTTTAGCAACACACTGCTGCTTCCGTCTCCTGTGATCCTTGCCTTCAGAGCTGGGAGCCTTGAATGTAAACACAAGTATATCAGCTGATCCTTCTCAGAGCATTGTTTGTTTGGGGTCATCTCCTTTTCAAGAACAGGATGTTTAAGGGGAAAAAATATATATATAAAACTTATCCGTAATGGTCTTAATTGTAAGCCAGCTTTTATACTTTCAGATTGAAACCTAATTAATCATTGGCTGTACAGGAAATTGATTTATTGCTTTGTTGCTCTTTATTCATATAAATCTTTGATTTAGTGATTACTACTTTTTCATTTATCACTTACTACGCAAGTAATCAATATTTGTGATGAATGGATAAATTTAAGTACCACCCACTTAGTAATATTATTTTATATAGAATGTGATCTATAAGATACATATTTCCAGTTTGAATGATTAGAAATAGACATTGAAAATATAATGTGCATCTGTTGATCCATGGCACTGTTTTTTGTGTTTTACAATGGTGTAAAGTAGAAGTAACCCTGTTGTACCCAATGCTGTAGTACTGGTAAAGAAAAATCAGATGTAGGGTCTGAGACAGAAAACATTCAGAGGGGAAAAGAACTTGTGCAAATAAAAAATAACTCTGAAAAGAGTTTTTGCTAAAGCCTTTATCATGACTGACCATTTACTAGTGTAAACTGGTATAGATCCTGGCCTAATTTTTGTTGCGTATCTCCTCCTTCAAAGTCCTTCAATGTGAATCTGATCTCAGGGATTATTACACAGGAGTCTGACTGTCTGCAGTCCTTCAGAATTACAAACTAATTGTGGGATAAGAGCTATATATAATTTACTAGCTATGGATTTGTTTTCCTGCTTTCAGAAGTCCTTTCTCCTCTCCACCCCCATCAGCTGAACATGATTTGGGTGAGAAGGGGACCACAGTGGTGGTGACTCATCTACTTCCCAGTGCATGTTGTCACCCCATCCCCTGGAAAGGGGTTACCAGAGAGGAAGAGCCCTATTCTGTGGTCTGATCAGTTCAGAAGCCCTCTGGCAGTTCAGCATTTGAGAACACCTTTGATCTTATCCTATGAATGATGAGCAAATAGTAGAATAAATAGAATCACCATGGCCTGCCTTCTTCTTGCTCTGAGAGCAGCTGAAGTTGATGGAAGGTTTCTTGCTGTCTCCAAAGGTTTCACACTTCAGCTTCTTGCTTGCAAATGCTGTCTGGGAAGGGATGATTCCCCTCTGCTCTTTTCATTGCCACAGATAGATCCCAGGCAAGGCACCACCCCATAAGGAATGACATTCACTTCCATTCTGTTTCTGGATTGTCTGTCTAATTAGAAGGTCTTCATGAGACCCTCTTAGTAGCTCTGAAGATCATGATTTTTATTGGGAATTAAGACTGGTGGCATAAAGTACGTGGTGAGAATATGTGACCTCTCAGGTCTCCTGCAATGTTCTGCATTTGCCTTGAACTATTTTACCAAATAAATCTGGATGACTTTTGATCTTTGCTATGCCAGACCTACTCATTACCTGAAATAGGTCACTACAACTCTTTTGGTGTTAAGACAGCTATGGAAAATTAACTGGCTGCTCACTTGAAAAGATGTGTGGTTTCTTGTTAGAGCATTGCATTAAAAAAATGGAATTTGTTTTTCTTTACTTTTTTCCACCTTTTATAATGTTCAGCTAAAACCGGAGGAGTAGCAGTAAAGGGGAAGCTCCTTGTCTGCAGCAGGTTGATACTCAGCTCTCCTGCTCCATGCAACTGGTAAGCCCAGCACGCCTGTTATTTATTTTGTTCTGGGGCATTGTCCAAGAGTTATGACCAATGTTCTTCAGATACTGATATATATTACATGTGCTTAGAGGAAACCCATTCATCTGTCCCTTGTCTCTCTCCCCCAGAGCCCGGATTTCCTTGATTGTAAAGCAAGATAAAGCTGCTATCTTGACTTTAAAGACTCTGGGAAGAAATATGTTCACGCTTTCCCTCTCTCCAGCATACTACACATCCCTCCTGTAATGGACACATTTTTTTTTTTTCCTCTCTCTAGCTTCCTCCATGCTTGTCTGAATGACAGAGTTTTCCAGCTGAAGAATTAAGAGCTTCTACTCCATGGAGAAATGTTTCCCACCCTTTCATTTTTGGATGGGGAAGGGAACAAGTCAGTGTCCCACTGGGTTTGCCTCATCTCTCCCAGAGATGATGTCCTGCTGAGAAGCATTATTCTGGCATGTGCAGTGGTCAGGCTACAGCCCTGGCAAAAGTGTTGGGATAGCCAAGGTTTAGTTGTATTTGTGGTATCCTACAGGTTAAAAGATGACGGAAGGGGTCTGTGCTCCATTGCATCAGTGGCACAAAGCATGACAGCCACTGCTGTTGCTGGGCTGGAGAGCCACAGAAGTCTGCAGAGGTGGGGTTAAGGGAATTTTAAAAAGAAAATGAAAACAGAGCTAGAGAAGCTTTTGCAACTGGAAAAAAAACATAATAAATCCATGAGCTATGCATAGCCCTGGGGGCTTTGTGACCATGAGCAGGCATGAGGGAATGACTTGAACTTAACCAAAGTCGTTAATTACCTGGCTGAGATCAAAAGCATAAGTAAGGGAGTATATTTACGATGCACCTTACAGGATATGTTTCAACTTTCTAGATTTTTTTTATTAATTGGTTTGATTAAATAGATTTAAAGAGCCTGGGCAGAGGCTCCTAAATCATACTCCATATTGATCTAATGAAATACTCAATAAATTTACTAATATGGCTCCTTTGCTTTGTGCAGTCTGAAAGGAAATGCCACTCTAAATGGTGATAACTCAATGTGGAGCCTCAGTGGTGACTCATGGCGAGCAGGGAGGATGTTGGGAAAATCCTCAGCAGTTTGCAGGAAGGCTCTCAGTTTCCTGTTGGTTCCAGGCTCCTGCTCTGCCCCACACCCGGCTCTTGTACCGATTTTCCATTGTATTGACTGGCTTCTTCTGTGACTTGCCCATTGCAATGGTATTCACCAACTTGCTGAAGTGTGTGATTGTTGAATATACGGCTCAGCTGAGACCTCCCAGAGCAGAACTGTATTTCAGAAGTCTCTGCTTTATAAATACACCACACAATGTGTGGTCTAAATAAAATAAATCCTACTCTGCTCAGGGTAGATCTAATGTAGAAAAATGTATGATGTTTATTCCCTCTTGATGCAATAAATTGAGAATGACTGGATGAAGAGTTTAGTTTTTCACCATTCACTTAAAATAGATGAAAATCAAGAGTCTGGGCAAGAACAAGCCCAGAGCAGAAGGCTGTTACCATGCAGATTCTTCTGGCTATGGTTTTTCTGGCAGGAATCACTGCCATCTCTGTGTGTTGCTACCCCCTTGCAGATCTGTCGGCTTTCTTGAGCAGTACTCAGCTGTCTGTATGGGCAAACATTGGATGTTTGTCCTGCCCAGATGATGGTTGGACTAGATGATCTTAGTGGCCTCTTCCAACCCTAATGATTCTATGATTCTAAAAGTCAGCTGTTTTACAAAGGCTATTTAGGTGGTGGAAGATGCTGTGGCTCACCCTAGCTCTGCTTTGCTGGGATGCGATGATGCAGCCAGGGATCTGCAGGATGGTGGCCACGTGCCATGTTTACCTGTGCAGAGCTCTACAATTTGGGGCTGTTTCTGGCAAGTGTCAGGGATTTCATTCATACATGCATTGTAGGAGTAGTCTTAGTAGTCTTAGTAGTTATTCTAATATTGGCATCTGGATGAGGTGCTATGAGATATGGTTTAGTAGCTTAGTGGGTAGTAATGGTGATGGGAGGACAGTTGGACTGTAGGTCCTTTCCAACCTTGTGATTCTGTGATTCTATGATCCCTCAGCCTTCTCTTGTTTTGAATTTATTAATTAAAATACGCATTTATGAACACTTTGCGTCAAAGCCAATGTAAGTAATTGAAATACACATATTTCTGAACACTGTGCCTCAAAGCCAATGTAAGGTGTGAGAGCTCTCCCCCATATATTAAGGAGTTTGTTCAAGTCCCCTTCAGAATACATGATCTCTTTCTTATTATTTTTATCATCTTTTTTCTCTTTTTCTCTCTCATTATTTTCCACTTTTTCCCTCCGTTTTCTTTTCTTTTATTTTTTTCTTATTCCTGGGATGCAATTGATTTTTAACTATAAACATAAATCCTAGAGAAGAGATCCTGCTGGTGGTGTACTTACCAATGGCTGTGAAAATCAGAACCAGAGAGAGACAGGAAAGAGGAGGAAGATGGCAAAGACAAATATATTTGGAAACAGCCAACAGAGAAACAAATTAAAAATACTCATTGAGTAAAAACAAAACAAACAAAAGAGGCTCCCCTCTGAAGAAAATAACCTCAAACCTTTTGTCTGTCTTTATTGCATCTGCATCCCCGGATCTTGGGAACTGCTTGTAACTTTTGCCTAGTAGAAAATAACCCCTGACATTAAAGAAAAAAGTCCCAAATTTCCTGGTCTCATACAGCCCATGGTCCTACCCTTTAAAAAGATGTGTATTTGTGGTATATCGTGATGCATCTCAAATTCTGAGTGAAAATGGAAAAGGGTGAGCCAAATCTCACTGCAAAGACAGCTTAAGGCCATAGCTTTGTTGGGGGCTATGTGAGAAAAAAACACACCCAAGCCTACCTCTGCTTGCACTGCTCTGGTGATTGTAGTGGACACACAAAGGTAAACACAATGAGAGCTGGTGAAGTTATCAGATTTCTGCATGGAAAAGTAAAATAGTAGTAGGATGCTCTAGCTGTCATCTCAGGGTGTGTGACTACTGTGTGTGTCACCAAGGGGTATAACACCTGGGTGGTGTGGTCCTGAGGTATTCACCAACTGCCTGTGAAAGGAGCCAAGAGCTGTAATCGACTTACCCATGTGCTGGCTCCTGCTGCTCACTAATGAGCATAGACAAAGAAAACAGCACACTTTAAACTCAATCAGACTGAGATATTTACCTGTAGCCAGTGAATCCCTAATCAAAATCAAAGCAAAACCCAGTACAAATGATCTTGTTAGCATTTTTCGCTATTGGCATTGGAGAAATGTCACTTTTTGCCTGGGGAAGTTTTGGTAGCTTTGCCATGAATGAGAAAGCTATTGTACCATCTAAATCCCCTAAACATTTAGTTCCAGGTATTCAGATGTAGCAGTGGTGATGATATAACAATTATCTATTAATTTATGCAAAAAAAGGAACTGACAGGGTGAGGCAGACCAGTCCCGAGTTCAGTGTGTAACACAGCTGGCCATGTCCTAGCACTTTTCAGTCTCTTTTGATGTTTGGATTCCTCCCTCCTTTCCTTTCCTTTCCTTTCCTTTCCTTCTTTCCTTCTTTTCCTTCTTTCCTCTCTTTCCTTTTCCTTCCTTCTTTCCTTTCTCTCCTTTCCTTTCCTTTCCTTTCCTTTCCTTTCCTTTCCTTCCCTCTCCTTTCCCTTCCTTCCCTTCCTTTCTCTCTTCTCTTCCTTCCTTCCTTCCTTCCTTCCTTCCTTTCCTTTCCTTCCTTTCCTCCCTTTCCTTCCTTCCTTTCCTTTCCTTTCCTTCCTTCCTTTCCTTCCTTCCTTCCTTCCTCTTCCTTCCTTTCCTTCCCCCTTCTCTCTCCTTCCTTCCTTCCCTTCCCTTCCCTTTCCTTCCTTCCCTCCTCCTCCTCCCTCCCTCTCCTCCCCCTCCCTCCCTCCCTCCCTCCTCCCCTCCTCCCCTCCTCCTCCCTCCCTCCCCTCCCTCCTCCTCCCTCCCTCCCCTCCCTCCTCCCCTCCCTCTCCCTCCCTCCCTCCCTCCCTCCCTCCCTCCCTCCCCCTCCCTCCCTCCCCCTCCTCCTCCCTCCTCCCTCCCCCTCCCCCTCTCCTCTCCTCTCCTCTCCCTCTCCTCTCTTTCCTCTCCTTTCCTTCTCCTCTCCTCTCCTTTCCTCTCCTTCCTTTCCTCTCCTCTCCTCTCTCTCCCTCCTTTTCCTCTCTCTCTCCTCTCTCTTCTCCTTTCCTCTTTCCTTCTCCTTTCCTCTCCTTTCCTTCTCTCTCCCTTCTCCTTTCCTCTCTCTCCCTCTCTCTCTCCTCCTTCCTCTCCCTTTCTTTCCTCTCCTCCTTTCCTCTCCTTCTCTCCTTCTCCTTTCCTCTCTCCTTTCCTCTCCTTTCCTCTCCTCTCCTTTCCTCTCCTCTCCTTTCCTCTCCTCCTCTCCTTTTCCTCTCCTCTCCTTTCCTCTCCTCTCTCTTTCCTCTCCTCTCCTTTCCTCCTCTCCTTTCCTCTCCTCTCCTTCCTCTCCCTCCTTCCTCCTTTCCTCTCCTTTCCTCTCCTCTCCTTTCCTCCTCCTCCTTCTCTCCTTCCTCTCCTTTCCTCTCCTCCTTCTCTCTCCTTCCCTCCTCTTCCTTCTCTTCCTTCCTCTCCTCTCTTTCCTCTCCTCTCCTTTCCTCTCCTCCTCTCCTCTCCCTCCCTCCTCCTCCCTCTCCTCTCCTCTCCTTCCTTCCTCCTTCCTTCCTTCCTCTCCTTCCCCTTCCTTCCTTCCTTCCTTCCTTTCCTTCCTTCCCTTCCTTCCTTCCTTCCTTCCTTCCCTTCCTCTCCTTCCTCTCCTTTCCTTTCCTTCCTTCCTTCCTTCCTTTCTTTCTCTCTTCTTTTTCTCTCTTTCTTCTCTCTTTCTTCTCTTTCTCTTCTCTTTCTTTCTTTCTTTCTTTCTTTCTTTCTTTCTTCTTTCTTTCTTTCTTTCTTTCTTTCTTTCTTTCTTTCTTTCTTTCTTTCTTTTTCTTTCTTTCTTTCTTTCTTTCTTTCTTTCTTTCTTTCTTTCTTTCTTTCTTTCTTTCTTTCTTTCTTTCTTTTCTTCTTTTCTTCTCTACATATAACAAATGAGTTGTTCTACTCTTTTCAATAAAATTTGCCAAAATGGCAGTAGGATCATTAATCTTAGTTCAGATGGCACTAATGCTACAAGAGCTTTTTAGTTTGCTGACCATTGCAAGGAGCAATAGAAAGGTTTAAAACTCACCTGGAACGTGGTGAAGGTGTATGAAGTAGCGTGGACTTGGGAAGCCCCAAAACCTGGGTTAAAGCAGCAAGAAATAGTTCATGTGCAACATGGTCCATACAGCATTGGCATTCACAGTTAAGGCTGAATCCCAAACCTCGCCTGAAAGATCTTCAGCCCTGCAGGCATTTGCTACCAGAGGAGAGCAACTTCTTTTGTTAGAGCCAATGAAGCCAATAACCATGGGATGGGTTTCTAAAAGGGTGATGCCAAGTCTCAGTGCCTCTGTTCACAGTGTCAGTGCAACAAACATAGCAACTTTGTGTGTTTAATTCACATCTCTTCTACGACTTGTAAACACGCAGAGAAGAGCAGAAGCGGTAGTGACCACTTTGCTGTAGCTATGACTGTGCTCATGTCTTGTAATGAGAGCAACAACTTCTCCAAAGTTTGAGAATGCTGCATATAAAGCAGCTCTTTAAAACAGGATTCTGCCCACTCCTCAGTGCTGAGCCTGTTCATAGAAGCCCCAAATCCATGCCAAGTTGTTTTCTTCTTAAATGAAGCCCCGTTTGTATTATTTGCCCAACCCTGGAATCAGTGCATGGCTAAATGTTCCATGTTCTATATATTTTAAATAGCACCACTGATATAATGGACTTTTGGAATAACATTAACATCTGGGCTGACCCAACCTCCCCACCAGGTTTCAGCCTGATGTTAATTAAAACAGGCAAGTTATAAACCCCAGGAATGGCAACTGACCCTTGACTATGAATGTAATGCTGTAATAATATGCAGTAAAATAGAGGCATAGTCCAATTGCTGTCCAGCTCACTCCTACGGCAGTGCTCTTTCTTTCTCACCACTGCCCTCCCTTTCTCTGAGAAGTGAGGCCATTCCCTCACTGGCCCTTTTTCTGGGCTGCTGTCTGGTTTTTTGAACAGCCGGTGACAAGGAGGCAGCCCAGGCTCTGAGAAAATTGTCCCAGCATGAGAGAAGAAGCTGCTGCTTGGAAATCTGAGATCAGTTCCTGATCATGTTTGATTGCCGGAGGCTCTTGTGATATTAGGAGGCTCCTGTCTGTGTCAGGACAGAGTTACGGCAGCTCCAGTAGGTTGTTGGGAAGTGAAAGTGAGCCTCTTCTTCTAACAGTGAATGGACGAGAGGGAATGGCCTCAAGTAGAGCCAGAGGGAGTTCAGTTTGGATATAGAAGAACTTCTTCTCTGAAAGAGTCGGGCTGGAATGGGCTGCCCACAGAAGTGTGGTGCAGTGACTGTCCCTGGAGCTGTTCAAGAAACGTGTAGATATGGCATTTAGGGACACAATTTAGTGCAGAATATTGGTGGTAGGTAGACGGTTGATGACTTTAGAAGTCTTTTCCAACCTGAATGGTTCTAATATTGGGTAAGCATGGAGTATTATTTTTCCTTTCCTCTCCATATTCCCTATGGCACCAGCTGGATGCGAGGACAGTGGATGAATGAATGGATGCATGCAAACCCTACAGTGCTGGGCAGGAAGAAGGTTTGCTCTGTGCCATCTCTGTCTGTAGCAGCAAGAGGGAGCATTTTATTTGCAGTATCCATCACCGGCTTTGTCTGGGGGAGCCCAGGTGCTGGAGGGTGAGCCAGGCTGCAACTGTGAGCGAGTGGTGAGATGGGGTCCAAGGAAGTGCTGCAGAAACCTCCCGGACACATCCCTCACTGACCGTGCATTAGATGTGAGTTGGAAGTAATTAAAGGAACATTTCTGTTGTTGTTGGAAAATGCGGTGCTGTTGAAATTGGAGTGTTTCCTCTCAAGATGTTGCTTTGTGTTAAACTATGAATAAAAAATAACAAATAATAATAATAAAAAAAAACCCTCACAAAACAAAACAAAATGAGCAAACCCCACATCCAAAGGGCTCGTTGCTCGCAAACCCCTCTGAATAGATGCTACAGGTTTCAGTTCCCAGAGAATATGTCCCACTGTTTGTAAACAAATTAAGGCAGCTTTTGAGCAAATCCATTTTATCTTCTCTGGGAGCTGAAGGAACCAGGATATGAGCCTACGAAAGGCAGGGTTGTAATGGATACACCCTGCCCCTTCTCTCTTTGAGGCATGGGAAAGGTCAACTTTTGTCCTCTAAAATGTGTCACTGCTATAAATATGACTGCATAATTTATTGCAAATTGTTTAGCAAATTTATTGCAAACTATTAATAAACCTCCTTGAAACAGCACAATGAGCGCGTGCAATAAACAAGGAAAATATTTGCTTGATTCAAACCACATTGGACGATGTTAAATTAACGTTGAATAGATACATTTTGAAGGCCCGAAGGGATGAGTGCAACCCGCGACCGGATGCTGCATCGCTCGCCCTGAGCACACATGTCAGAAAATGTCGAGGAAGTGACCAAACCTTTTTGTCAATGGCTTAAAGCTGAGATAAGCCTCGAGTGTTTAAATTGGCAATTCTAATAGCTACCTGAATCCAATTCAATTCACAGCAGCTTGGCTTGTAAGGCAATCGGTGATACAGTGTTAATGCCAACTAATCTGATAAAAATTGACACAATGACAACGTTGGGCCATTAGTTACCAGCAGTTTTTATGCCTGTGTAAATCCATCGTGTTTTACAAGGTATGGTGGATTCTGGGAGCTGGAGGATCTTTTTTGTTTGTTTGTTTTGTTAGAACCGTGGAAATAAAGTGATTTTGCCATTGAAACAAACTCATCCTCTTCCCATGTGCGCTGCCTCTGAGCGCGAGAGTGTTAAATGGCAAAATTCATCACAACTAATTTCTATTTGCCATCTATTAGGCTACATTGTTTTGTCCTCAACGTCAGGTTAAATAATGAACCTCTCAGAATAGAGTAAATTAACCTCCACTTTATGTTCATGTCATTGTCAAATGGAAACATCACTTGTACAAATGAAAAAGATTCATTAGTAAAGCTAATGCATAGGCTCCACTCCAGTAAATGATAAGAGCGATTGAGGCCTTGTCATAATGCAGTGTCGAACCGCTGGCTTGTTATTTATGATGCCTGCCATAATCTTTGGAGATTATTTTCAGCAATGGTAATTAGCACACAATGCATCAGGAACAATTATGGAACAATGTCTTAGCTTGACAGGTATGCCACCCTGCTGCAGGCGGGCTATGATCCATGAGAAATTCAATCAAATCTGCATGCTGCAGGGAGTTTATTAATATTTCTCCTTCTGAGGCAGTTTGAAAGGCAGCTATGCTTGACTGGCCACCCAAAAATACTTAGCACTGCGATATGAGTGTGCTCCTTGTTAACACATGCCTATCTGCACAGAGCCTTCCTGTGCACTTATGGACGACTTAAATAATATCTGTGAGTTTGATGTTTACTAGGTGGAGAGAAAATTGCTGCCTCTCCTTACCAGCCACTGGGCCTCATTCAGGGCAAGCTGTTGCTAAAGGAGCTCTGTAACGAAGTGGCAAATTCCTGTGCTGACAAAAATGCTGTATGTCTGCTAGAAGCAGTGGGACTATGCTGATTTACAACTCCTTACGTTCCAGCTTAGGAATCAAAGTGTCCCTGATGAAGGCAATTTTCCATCGAACAGCATGAATGCAGCAGTGCAGCCATTTCTTGTTTCAGGCTTCCAAACAATCTATGTGATTCTCCCATGGGCATCAGTAGCACACAGGGCAGGGACGTGGGTGACGAGAACTGCATGTGAATGGTGAGTGTGGGGCCAGGTGTGGAAGAAAATGATCTTCCTTGGAGCAATGGTGGTCATTGGGATCCTCAGGCACAATCCAGGCGGACTAAGGAGTCTTCTTCCCAGTTGGCTTTCGAGAGAAAGCTCAGGGGGAAGAACTGGGCCTCAGCTGGGCAGTTTCCTAAAGGCTAAAGCATATTCCAGCATCGAGTTCCCCATGTCTGATGCTGGCTGGAGTTTGAGTTACAAATAGCAGGAGTTCTGATTCGTCTCACTGAGCCAGTGTGCCTGAATGGATGGCTATGGATGAACGCTAAAAGACAGAACAAGCTTCCCCTTCCTGGTCCTCTGCAGATACCCAGCCATCATCTGCAAATGGAAACCTCATCAGTGCAGTACACAGCACTTCCTAACATGACAAATACAGAGATCAACTTAAACCTGTGAGTCTCAGCCAAAAAAAGTCAGGGTTTATGGATAGCAGGCAGGGTGTGGTGGTCATAGTCAATACTTCATGTGACTTAGTGAGGGTAGCTCACCAGCAAGAATTAAGCAGGACAGGGCAGTTTTTTATGGCAACTTATAAATTCCTGAGAGCCAGGACCAGCCATCTGCAGTAGCTGTTGGTGTCAGTGGCTGGAGAAAACTGCAGCTGATCTGCCATGAGCAATTATTTTCCATAGGGCTGCAGAACTGCTGCCACGTGGCTGTTCATCTTGCACCCACCTGAGTTGATGTGAAGATTTGGCACACTGTGGTTGGGAAGCCCCTTGCAGTGGGGACATAGCCTCTGCGGCTTCAAGTGATTTTCATATCTGCTGAATAACACCACTGGTATCTTAAAGAAAACTTCATAGCAACTTAAACATTTTCTTTTATTTTTCCCTGCATTCATAGACCTTCTAACCTACTTCTCGACCTTCTCAAGCACACATAGCAGAAATGTATGAGAAATGGGGCCAAGCTGAGGTGAGGAGGCACACAGATTGGCATTCAGAATTACGCTTGTTTCAAGCTGTACTTAAAAAATAAAACTACAAATCCAGAGAGAACCTTGGCCAGGTCTTACAGGATTTTGGCTCTTACAGGACTTTGACTTCATGTTTTCTAAGTATGCAGATTAAGAGACCCTCCTGATAAACACTGATTAACACCTTTGGTTCCTAATAGACTGGAATATACTTCATCATCCTCATTTAATAAAAATACATCAGTCTGCTTCTTTCTAAATACAGAAATGGAAGTGCTAACTGCATGCTTCTGTCCATTCTGCATCACTATTAATGATTTATCACTGTCATCCTTTAATAGGCTTATATCATGATTAGGATTTCTTTTGTTCTTAATAAAGCTTAAGGATCATTAAGAAAGAGAATTCATGTGCATGTGTCACTGGGTGAAGAGACATCCTTAAAACAGAGGGATAGTTCTGGGTGGATAGTGGGAGTGTGGGAGGGACGGCTGGTTGCATTTAGCAGCTCTGACCATATTATAAAATCATCAGTCAGAATGGAATTGTTTCTTTTTGTTTATTTTAACATTATTTTCCATGGGGACTGCTGCTAGGGGCTGAAAGGCATGTCTAAGTTGTTGGGTTTTTTTTTCTTCTTTTTCCTAATGCAAACATTGTTTGGTATTTCTGTTGCACACAAGCTCTTTCCTTCCTCTTGTTTGGTATTTAAATGTATGGACGGCTTGTGATTAGGAGCAGGTGGAGGGGGAGAGCAGGACAAAGTGATTTTAAGTCACTCCTCTTTTGTGCCACCATCTGTTCCTGAGCTGGAGTGAAACTGAATGCACAAAAAACTGATCAGCACCATAACTTTTCCAAAGAAAATGAGGATGATCAGGAGAATCCCAAGGGACACAGGCCTGATGGGAGAGGTCACACCCTCCTCCTCTATACCCTGACAGATTGCTGCGCTGCTTTTCTGCTCGGAACAGACAAGCCGCCATTTATTAATTATGGGTTGTTCTGCTGCTGAACCTAAAAATCAGGACCTCCTGTGCTTGATTCTGTATTAACACAGGGCTCAGAAGCAGGCATTGGCCCTAAAGACCTTACAGTTTGCATGTAAGAATAACGAAAACAGATGGATACAACAAACCCACTGCAGGAGCATGAAGTAACCATGAGACAATTATGATCCGTTAAACTATTCAGGTCAGGAAATGCACTGCAATACTATCCTCAATTGAAACACTAGAAGGATGCTAAATGGGCAGAGGGCAGAGTGTAATGATTAGATTTGGGACAATGGATTGAATGTTCTATTGCAGAGATTGCCACAAGATTTTTAATGACCAGTCATGATTGTGACTCGTGCTTTCCATGCTACCCAAGGAAAGTGCATCTACAGCTGCTGTATACCTTCTTGATGTGCACCTTGCAATGTCCTGGAGGGCTGATTTTTGAGACATGAGACATTTTGGTGTCTCATGATGCTGTGGACATGGCACCTGGCACGGTGCTTGCTCCCACCCCAATTTGGTGCAATGGCAACAAACTGGCACTCTTCTACTCCTGCACCACCTGGTGCCGATTGCCTGTGACTTTGCCACGACTTCGTTTTTTCTTCCAAAAGTTGAGGGGAAGTGGAGAAATTCAAAATCTACAGTTTCTGCCCCAGCAAAGTTCCCGCCTGTTGCTGAAAGAGCCTGACCTGGCTGTGGAGTTCATTGCACTTGTACTCATCTTCTATAGGTGTCTGACTTGACTCCAACCTGTTGTAGCTCTCTGGAATTTTATGTCTCTCAGTCAGAGACTTGGAATCTTCAGACTCCATGCTGGTCCATACCACCCAACCTTGACAAAAACTGTTAAGTACTTCATACAAGTATTTTCTTTTTAACAATTCCAGCCAAAGACGCTGAGTTGAAGACCAAGCTAATTTCATATGCTTCTCCAACACCCCATTATTACATTTATGACATATTTTTCTGTTTAGAGTGATGATTTTTTCCAGATGCCCGCACATCTAGAACTACCTAATGAGATTTCCACAGATATAGAGCTGAAAATCATCTATGGTATTTTTATTTTTCTCTTTTTAGTGAGATGATGCTTTCCAAGAGCAACTTCTCCTATATAAAGCACTAGGAACAGCTGAACGTGTATCAGATTTGTAGACAGAAGAGCTTGTTCATTGGAAGGCAGGTCTTGTGATTGAGTCTTGGCTTTTCTGCCACTTGATTTGAAATTATATTTATTTTCTGGTTCTTTGGTGTTTGTCGAGATTTAGAGATCAAATTGCAGAGCCAGAGTTTAGGATGCAAGGAGTGCTAGAAAGGCTTCATAGCTGCTCTCTCTATAGGAACACCACCTTTTTACATTCAGTGTTCTTGCAACTTTGCACATTGCAAAGGAGGTATTATTGACCATGTTTTACTTTGGGAAAAGACAGGAACAGACAGATGAAATGACTTAGCCAGGGTCACCCAGAGAGGATGCAGCAGACCTCAGAAGTACACAGGACTCCTCTGTGCTGCTCAGGAAATATGGGAACAATTCACCACCCACACAGCCTCTGCTTCTTGCTACTGCAATTGGAAGCCTGTAGCATGTCCTTGTAGGACTAGTGGAAATGGCAGTACTGCCCTGTGGGTGAATCTCACTCTTTTCTTCATGAGTGGGAGAAGCTTACATTTCCCTGAAAACAGTTGATGCCTTCTCTGTCTTGTGTTCTTGTCCTCAGGGGGAACAGTGATGATGAATGGTTGGTTCCGAGTGGATACTCCTCATCTTTACTTCCTGCTCTTCTTCCCTTTCCCAGTATGTCTGGGGAGGGAATACCAGGTGACAACTGTTACCTCACTAGATGGTGGTCATGGTACAAGGTCATGTACGGTCCTCAGAGCAAAACCTCTCTGTTTTGATGTAACACGGTGGTTATTTGATCTAAGCCCTAGCAAGGAAGGATGTTTATCTCCATACTGGAAGGTCATTTTCACTACTTCTGTTCTTCAATTTTTGCTTTTGTTTTCCAAATGCAGCTGATGGGATGCATAGTTTGTTCAGGATCAGGAAAGGCATCTGACTCCATGAGGGCCATTCCTCTAGTAAATGTTGAATAATGCAAGGAAAGGATCCTCCGTTACTCTGTGTCTGGCACTGGGGTTACTGCCTTGGGTGTCATGCCCAGGATGCTGGGAAATATGAAAACTGTTTAACTTTTTTTGTTTGGCTATCTACTGCTTCACTGCAATTCTCCTGCTTTCACACAGAACAATTATTATATTATTTCCGCAAAGAATGACCTCTATTACGCTTAAAATAAATTGCAGCATTGTCTGGAAATATTTAAGCTGAATCTCTCTCACTCTTGTAAGAGCAGAACACCCACAACCAAGGAAGGGAGGCTGGGCTGTTCCAGCATTGAACTCAGCCTCGCAGATGTCTGTCACCTGTTTCTAAGGAAATGTGCAAGTGTTTGGGAAAGAGCTGGGCTTCGTTGTTATTGTGGGAATCTGAAACCACTTTGAACTTTGCCCTTCTATCCCCTTTCCAATTTTTTGTTGTTGTTGTTGTTTCTTAAAGAAATCACTAAGCTCATACTTCTCTAACTGGTTTGCATTAAGGGCTCTATTCTGCAAAATGCCAAGTGATCTCAACTGTTGCCCAAGCTGAAGTTGCTAAGGATGTTGCCAGAACGCAGTCGTGAGAATCAGATTTGGGCCACAAGTGAGGAAGTCAACCTCCAGCTCATGTTAACTGATCCCGTCAGGCAATGGCTCCTGGCTGGGGAAGGGTGTCCTTTGGCACCACACATGGTATTGCCACACAAGAGCAGATTGTACCTGCAGCAGCTTTTCATCTGTAGAGCCTGCATCTCTTGCCCTGCTAGGTAGTATGCTGAGCAGGAAGGCAATGGAGAGTGCTCTGCCTGCTGGTGGGGCTAAAAACCTCCACTGCCCTCCCTGAGAAAGCCAAAGGCTGGATGCTTGCCAAACGAGTGGAAATCTCATGTTCTAATTCTGACCCCCATCTTAGAATCATAGAATCATTAAGGTTGGAAAAGATCTCTAAGATCATCTAGTCCAACCATCCACCTACCACCAATGTTGCCCACTAACCATGTCCCTCAGTACCACCTTTGCACATTTCTTGAATGGAAAAATTTCCATTGAAAGTGACTCCACCACCTCCCTCAGGAGCCCGTTCCAGGGGGGATCATTTTCTTTATGAATAGACAAAATCTGTGCTACACCATCACTAAAATCCCAGTCCTCCACTCCACCAGCTTGGCAGGCCTCTGTGATTCTCAGAAATGCGAATAGGAGAAAGACTTAGGAAGCAGAAAGTGTGGTATGATGCTTGTCATGAAGAATCTTCCCCAACTCCTGCTACTGTTACAAAGGAGTCTGCCCAGCTCAGCCCCAGCACAACTGTGTCTTGGAGAAGCTGCTTTCCAGGCTCCAGATGGTGTGGGAAGAACTCAGCTCACTCCACCCCTTCCTGGGAAACCAAAGCCGAGAGTTGGATGTTGTTTTACAGAAGAGGTGCCCCACATCTGGAGTGACCTCATGGACACCAAATTTAATAAATTAAGAGCAGGATCAGGACAGTTATTTAAATGTTGTATTGGGTGGGGCTGCCAGCTGAGATCATTTTGGATCCAGAAGCAGGTTCATGTCCCAGCTAACAAAAGAAGTATTGGTTTACTTGGATCTAAAACTGGCTTGAATATCTGCCTACCACTCACTCAATAGAATGTTTTGTGCTAGAAACCATCTTGAAGAGGGTGTAAATACTGTGCACCTTTGCATTTAGTGTAATAAAACGGTTCCTGGTCAGCTACCCTGTCAGTGAAGAATTATGCATCCACCGCTTTGCATGATTAATCAGATGTCAGGATGTATGTGCTCTCCCAGCATATCATCCCATGGCAGGCAGCAGCATGTTTACAAATGCAGAAAGAAAAAGAAAAAAAAGAAAAAAAAAGCAATAATAGGAAAAAGAATTATTTTTATGTGTACTTGTCTTAAGACATATTTTTCCATTCAGTAATTTGAAAAAAATACCCATCTGGAAAAAATCATATTATGGACAAGGCGTGTCATGACATTTACTGCAAATATTTTTGCTGCTAGTATCAAAACCAGCTCTCTGCTCTATCAAGGGCTGAATATTCATATACACATAAATGTTCAGTAAATAAAAGGGCCTCTGCAGAAACTCAACGCTGGGTGATCCTGTACTCTCAGCATTCACATTCTCATTTGTTTATACTTCTCTCAAAACCGTATTTTTTTGCATCTCGGATGTAAGTGCCTGTAGCTCCTTTCTAGTAAACGGCACTACTGTAGAATAAGTCCTGATGTACATAAAGGTATCAGGATGCTTTGAGGTCACGAGCACAAATGAGTCAAATTTTCCAAAGGAATCACTGAGAAGATTAATAATCATGGGCTACCCAGTTCTGCCAGCAGAAGGACTGAAACACATGCCGTGTACACCAGGTTCTGGGAGGCAGCAGGCAAGGAGCCCAAATGGCTCCTGTCATCTTCTACCTTGTCTGGAGCCTCATCACAACACAGCCCTCTGCAAAGCAGCAGCTCTTATGCCCCGAAAAGGAAAACGGAAGCAGGATGTCAGCAGCTGCATCGTGATGGCAGAAGGAAGGAAACATTATCTTTGGCCGACAGAACAAGGACAGGGCAACGGTGACACTGACAGCCAGATGTTCCCAGGTGCAGGTATGCAGATGCACAGGTTTCCTTGGGGCCAACCTCTGCAGGTCAAGAGGTTATGGGCTGTGATGCCCCCTGCTGCTCCTAGCAACACCATTCAGCACAGAGACTATAAACACCTGTACATCATAGGTAGTAAAGGTCCCTCTAAAAATATAATCGAAAATATTAAATAAAACTACAGAAACCACAGGATAGTATTTATATATTTCTTTTTTAAATGATTTCTCATTATGTGTTATTAGGCATTTAAAGCCTAAACTATTTTTTTTTAATTATTTTTGCACATGTTTTGAGCAGAACTTACTATTTACAGAGAATATGTACATTGCAGATATTACAGCTGCTTTAAAATATGTTGCTTTTTAACATCTCCTGAACGCTGTTTCTTAAAGTACCTTCAGAAAACACGGGTAGCAGCCAAGCACTGAGTAAGACTTCTGCTTAGTCCACTGAACAACTGTGGGTATACCAAAATCTCCTTGAGATGGGAACATGGGGACCCCTACCCTCACCATGTTACCTCTTTGACAGAATGGAACTGCGTCCCTTTCTCTGGGAGGAGAGTCAGCTGAAATGAATCTCCTTAACAAAAATCAATACCCCAAAATTTGAAATCAGTTGATGGAACTATCTGCAATTCAACTTGCTTATTAACAGACCCAACCAATCAGCTCTATGTGCTCCTTGTTGCTAAGTTGCCTCCACAAACAAATTGATTAATTGATTTTTATTTTTTTTCCCAAGGCCTTTTAGTGTATATATGGTCAGGCAGCTATGATTTCATTTTGTTTGTCTACTCAGCACTAGCTTTGTATATCGGTTTATAATCCCAGTTCTTCATCTCAGAGATCAACAGTGTCATCTGCAAACTCAGACAGAGAGGTGGACCCAAAAACAAACTTCAGTTCCCCAGGAAGATGAAGGAAGGGGGGGCTGGATGTCAGTATGAGGCTGGAAACCACCCACCCCTTCCATGAATTCAGAGCACTTGGGCCAGAACCCATCCTTATGGCTTTGGGTTTGAGCTGAAACTCAGAAATAAATGAATAAGGATAACAGTTTGGATTTTTCTTCTAGTTGTTTCTTGACTGAAAATCTGTTTGAACAGGCTAATATTAATCTATTTTTATAGTTTTAGGCCAAATTCCAGTGAGAACAACTTCTGAGATTTTAGAGATATCACACGCAGCTCTAGGTTTCTGTTTGCTTTCAAGTCTTGTTTAATTTCACCTATAGAGAAAGGCTGCCTTTGCAGATACTTGTGGTGTATCTTATAACTGGGCCTGCTTAAAGCTGGGTCTGCTTTGTTCTGTGTGTTCCTGTCTGAGAATTCACCATCGAGATTCTGAAACTGTGCTCCAAATAGCAGGGAAAAAGGCTGCTAATGTCAGCCCACTGCAGTTTCAGAAAATAGGAATATTTCCCCCAGTACACAAACAAAATTAAACAAACAAATCATGGGAAAAGATGGAAAAAGAAGGAAAGTTGAGCCTTTGTTGAGTTAGCAATAAAAAAGGAGAGACAACAGGTCAGGTCTGGAGCTGACACAGCCAGAAAGGAGTGAGAGCAACCATTTATGCTTCCTTGTAAATAGAGGAAAAAAGCTATTTTTTAAATGGAAATGGAAATATAGGATGGGCACTGTGACCCACAGCTGCCTCATAGTGGTGCTGAGACAAGGGGAGGCATTCAATACCTTTTATAAGTTCCTTAAACCCAATTTCTCTTTTGAGTGTGCTACATGATGGGCTGTCTTCAGAGGTAAGAGAAGCATTTTGTTGAATGGCTTCAGAGGTTTGTTGTCATTAGAATAACATTCGATTCCCTTAAAATGGAGGTTCTCTGGGCTGTTATTTATTTGTTTACTTAATTAGTGCTAGCTGTATTAAATGAATCCCCAGTCTAAAAGCTGAAAGGAGAGCAGTTATGTTCTAGGACATAGCTATTGTTATACCAACGTGAGTGGCAATTCCTCTGTAGAAATGTATGGATTTACTGCTGACATGTGTCATGGCAGCAGGCTAATGGCAGAATGCATCAGTGGAAATTGATGGTATTTTTAGGAGACTGGTGAGATGGGCTTGTCTCTACTGGATGTCCGAGTAAAGAGATCAAGACCCAAATGTTCCAGCCAAAGTCTGAAGGGTTTTTAATTGTAAAAATATGTAATTTCTGTATTGGGCTGCAAGCAAAAATTTGGTGATCCATGCGGTTTTGACAGTTAAAACCAGCAGCTTCAATTTGTTAATAGCTTGTATGTTGATGCTTCACTTCAGATTCTTCTTTCCTTTCTTTACTCTTTTACTCCGTTTAGAAGAAGCAACTGGAAAATGCAGTAGTATCTGTTTTGTTTAGGAATGGGTCCCTCTCTATCCTTTTTTTTTTTTTTTTTTTCCATAACTCTTCAATTGTACACAAACAGAAAAGCAGCAAAATGAAAGCTAGGAAAAAAGGCAGTAAAACTGTAGAGGAAAAAATTGTGGAATCGTCACTCATTTCATCGCACTCAGTGGTAAACCATAGTGAAAAAGAGCAAAAAAGTAAAAGCCTTAAAAAATAACACCAGATATTTCTAAGTGAAAAGTTTTGGATGAAAGAACATGATATTTTTTCAGTCTTCTTTTTAGATTTGTTTAAATCACTTATAGTGCTATTAAGTTAGCTTGGAAACATGAGTGTTAGAGTCAAGAGGTTCAAAATTTGACCTTTTCAACAGAGAATTGAATTTCCAGAAGGATTTCATGGTTTCTGGTAGACAAAGATTGATGTTTTTTGGGAGTCCAGGTTTGGACTAAGTTTGGGTTTTAAAGCTGAAAACTAGCAAACATTGTTTCTGTTGATTTTTGGCTCCACAGCAGCAAACATCTGATCCATTATCTCAGTTTGCAAAAGCATCACAAATAATTGTTGCTTTAATAAGCTGTTGGTCCTTTTCCCATTTTAGGTTAGGTGCAAAAGCAAAACATCAGTGGCTAATTCGGGTCTTGGGATTTCAGCCTGAACTTATCCCAACATTCCAAAGTGTTAATCTTCAGACATTTGGCTTTTACCTATCTCCAGTCAAAATATGTTTTGCATGACTTCATCACTTAACTGCCTTCAATTTACTTAGCTAATTGTTTGTTTCTTTCTTTATTCTCAAAGTAATTAAAAGTTAATTCTCTCCATAGATGAAACAATACTCTGAAGCAGAAAAAATATATTTTATTACTACCAAGGATTCTGTTATTGATTCTAACAGTACAATTATGTACGTCTTCAAGGTGATTCAAAGTAATGATGTCCTTTCTCTGTAGATTTGATGTCTCACCAAACATTAATTGAATATTTCACCTAAGAAAAAGGACGGACTAAAGCTTGTGTGCTGTAGTGAATGTTAGTATTACCTCAGCTTTAAAAATGGGCAAACAAGAGCCTAATATTGCCAAGGCAGACCTATAAATGTTGTTGTCTTGGCATCCCTATATCCAGCCAAAGGACAGTGGGCCACAGCACTGGGGACAGTGCTGGTGTCTGGATCCCATCAGCTGGGACAGCCCCAGGCTGTGTGCCATTTCATACAGCAAGAAAGACCCCAGAGCAGAATGCAAAAGAAAAGTGACAGACCCATGTATATTTAAGGAAGGAAAAGATCTTCAAATTTTCACCCGTCCTTTGGATAGTTGTCAGCAGCAGCGTCAGATCATCAGCAGGATGTGGCTTTTCCCTACTGCTGCATGATGCAGCTCTGGCCTTCCCTGGTACTTGTTATGTTGTTGTTTTTTTTTTCCCCTCTTGACACTTTGACCCTCATATACATATCTTTGCTATACTAGAAATTTCTTTTATGTATCAAAGAAAGGAGCCTTAAAAGGTCCCTTCAAATGCCAGAACCTCAGAAACAGTGGAGAAATGTAGCGTGACATTCAAGTTTAGGCATGTTTTTTCCTTTGACTGCATTTTTTTTCATCTCTAGAGGAAAGAGGGACCTTTCAATACTGGTCTTGTAGAGTGTTCACTTTCTTTTCAGAGGTAGGGTACTAATTCTGCCACCCCCAAGAGTCTATGACCTCTATCCCTCAAAAATCAGACAGACAAAAACACCCATCATCATTAATCTTAAACTTTATCTCTAATTATTGCGTCAACAAAACAACCTTTTCTTATGCCACTCTTTGATATGCTGGACATATGTCAGAAAGACATGGGCCATCCATATCTCATCTTACATTCAGAAGAGTAATCCAGAAATGTACCTTCATTACTGCGACAGTCATGTCAAAAAGAATCGATTTATTGTCAACGCATCTAACCTAACAACGTTAATGGACTCTTCAGAGATCCTCTCCTTCTCATTTGTTTCCTACATGCCTATCAAAGAGACAAAGCAAGATAGTTACCAAGCTCTGGGGAGTGATGTGTGTATGTATTAAGAGAGTCCATGACAGCTCCTTGGGCTGCCTGTAATGAAGTGAGGTGGGGGTGCAAGAGGAGGAATTGGGACGAGGCTTCTCCAGCTCCAGGACAGACCTAGAGCAGAACTTCAGCTTCCTCTGCTGCTAGATTTTCTGTAACTTCAACAGTACTTTTGTGAATTAGTTAACGATGAGGTTGGTTGCTCCATTGGTTACCAATATATGGAAAGCATTTACCTGTGTTTCAACTTTATGTATCTACTTGTGGTTCTGATGCAGCCAAAGGCTTGAGCCAGTGGTGCTCAGCACTGCTATGAAGGATAGATGTCCTCTGGCACTGTCAGAAGGTGAATGTTTGATATTGGGCAGAAGCGGTTCCTACATTGTGTCTTTGCCAAGTCAGTCACTGGGAAACCTATTCTGAGAAAGGCTCTGCATTCCTGTTATGAATGAACTCACTTTTTGCCAAAGTATGACTGGCTGTCTGGTGCTAATCAGTGGTAACAGGATGACCTTTGCAAGTGAATAGAGCAAAAGGCAATTTGTCTCACAGAACTTGTACAACTGTGTTGTTTGATGAAACAACATGATTATAATCTTCCCACAAAGGCACGTAAACAATTAAAGTAAATCTCCCTCACATGTTGTGAGGTGTTTACATAACTCATCCTTCTCTCTTATCGAGTGATGTGTACAACACACTCCTGACTCGCAGAACTTGAATTGTATAACCTTAATCAAACCTGATAAACAAATGTTTCCTATAATGCTGGAACAACATCAAAACAAGTCAGCACGCATTTATTTCTGCACCTAAATTCTGTTTTAAAAGATTTTCAGTTGCCAGTATGCAGTTCTAGAAAAAATAAACTAGTGGATGTGCAGAAATGTACACTATTTCTGAGAGTGTAGATACTCCCCATTGGTGCCTGTTCTACTATTTGCTTTGTCCCAGCTGCCAGTTTGGGGCTTGAGTTTGTCATTTGAACAATGACTGGGAGAGCCAGGTTGTTGGCACTTGCATTTTTTATTTCAAGTCAAATCTATTACGAATTTATTTGTTTACCAACATTTTATTACCAAACATGACATGGAGATTTCTATTGTCCCCCTCAGTGGTGTCCTGCTGTGTCTGGGCTCAGTTCATTTTAATGTCATTTCACAGGGAGCAGAATGATCAAACATATAATATAACCCTAAGGTCTGAGTCTTGAAAGTTTTCTTTCTTTCTTTTTTTTCTCGTCTCACTTTATGTGGGAGAACTCACTTTATAGTGGGAGAACTACAAAACTTATTTCAGTGCACAGGAAAAAGTGTGTTAATGTGCCAACATCAAGTGAATTCCACGAGTCTTCTATTCATTAAACTCCCAGTTCCTCTGCATATAATTTATGTCAGTTCAGTTATGCTCCTCCAGGGTACGCTGCTAAAAGAAAAAAGAAACAGGTATTTAGCCAAAAAGAGGTGGTTTTGGCTCCAGAAATCAACTTACACCTACTGACAAAGGAAAAACAGATATGTTTTGCCAAAAAAACAAATAACCAGGCCTATTTTTTAAAGCTTACAGTTAGAAGGTATAACATTTACATTGTTCTTCAGAGATTCCCACTTCCTAACATGTGCAGAATAAAATATTCCTCCCTGTGATGAGCCTTGCACATCCATGGTGCAGCTCACAGCATCTATTCGCAGCTTCATGCGTGCACAGGACTGTTCAGTGACGAATCTGAACCAGACCTTGGGCCCAAATGCAGCACAGCAGCTGGGAATGATTAACTCTGCACCCAGATTTTGACCTGGGCTTACTGATAGTGAAGCTGGCTATTGTAAGGCAGACTGGATCCAAAATTCCGAGCCAAATAGAGTAATGTTATATAACGAAGGGCTAAATTACTTCTGTTCATGGAAAGTACTTTTGCTGCTAGCAGAACTTTGAGATTGCTGCTCTCTTCTCCCCCAGCACGGGCCCCCTCCCCAGAACCAGCCAGGTCCTCCTGGGTCTCCTCAGATTTGGGGGCTGGGGAGAGTGTGTGAGGCTGATTGGCTCGGAGGCATCGGGTTGCAGGGAGCCGTGTGTTAGGCTCGCTCTCTAAGTTAATTATGCTAATTGGAGCACTGAGATTCCTCAAACCTGCCACGTTCAATACGCCTGCTTCCTCTTTGGCACAGCCCAGGCTCAGTGCAGTGAGAGAGCCTCCGCAGCCCTACGGACAGAGGAGCAGATGATGCTTGGGGAGAGAGACCAGTCCTTGGTCCCCCCTGTGATGGGGGTGAGAGGGAGATGTGCTGCGAGAAAAGCTGAGTCTCATTTGTGGTGTCCTGGCTGCACTGATGTGACTCCCCTCCATAAATTCTGGCAGGCTCCGAAGCCTCCTTTATAAAAGAATGTGAGAGCTGGAGAAACTCTGAAGACAGGCTCTGAGTGGGTGGGAGACTTGATTAATTGCAATGTCAGACAAAAAGAGAAGGGCATATTTTAAAGTAACAGCAAGACCTTTCCACAGAAATAAAGTAATTCTTAAATCCGCTCTGTTCCATGGGCATTAATCTCAAGTCCCTCCTAGAAAGAGCTGATGAGGGCTGGCCAGGGGAAAGCGAGAACAGGATCTGGCCTGCAAGCTCTGAGAGAAGCAAGGTGAAAGAGGAATGCTTTTCCTTCTCCAGTGCGTTCCATTGACAGGCACTGGGATAAACCTCTCCTAATGGAGCAATGTGCTGTGCTCTAACCTCTGCTGTCTCTGATTGTGTCTTATATGTGTTCATGCCAACGGTACAAATAACACTTTAAAGCAAAATTGTGACAGTTTACCCTGAATTTACATTTATTGTTTTAGTATGTGGAACTATTGTGCAAACAAACAAACAGGGAATGAATTTATTTTCAAAATCATCTCCTCAATGAATTTATTTTAGGGGAACTCTGTATAATAGAGTTATAAAGGAAAATACATGGTAAATAATTCAGATTGGAGCCCCCCCTCCCCTCCCGTTCCTATGCATCCAGTCAATATGCAGCTATGAAAGGGGTGGATGGGGAGGGAGGAGCCTTTCCTATTCTTGTTTGGTGTGTCCACCGAAGTCCCATCTCTAATCTCTCATGGGAGGAACAGAGCTGGAGAAAGTGAAAGCATATACTGTTAATGCATCATTTGAAACAATTGTCTGTGCTCTGAGAAGTTATATGGGTAAATTTTGCAGAATATCAAATCCCATACCTGTGGAAATAATGACATAGACTGCAGAAGCAAAAAATGCTCTATAGGACATGTGCAGCAACATGTGCAGGTTAACATGTGCCATCTATCTTGTCCTGGTTTTGATTTAATTTTCTTTTGATGGTTTTAAAGATAAAGCTGGAAATAAAAGAACCTGGTTCGGAGATCATTGGTGTCAATGGGAATTGCTTAATTCACTTCAGTAAGCTTTGGTGTTGAACTTAAATGAAGAGAATTGGGATGCAAGTTGCAACCCATTGAGGCCAGTAAAAAGACACTAATTTTAGTGAACTTTGAAGTGAATCATGAACATCAGACCAAAGCAGACTATTTGAGTGGGGAGGAATTAAATGTAGATGCTCAGGGAGCAAAGCTCAAAACAGATTCAGAAAAAAAAAAAAAAATTATTATATTTAATGAATGTTCACCTGTCATCAGATAAAAGTCCTCAGATTTTAGTGGAACTGATGCAAAAGTTATGGAAAGTCATTGTGGCCAAATACCTAAACAGCAGTGTCTCCTTCAGTTAGCCCAGGACTGACTATGAAGCTCTTAAGATACAGACTGACAAGCTATTAAGATACAGGCTCAGGATGGGCTTCCCTTGTTCACGTTGATGATAGGCTATTTAGTGAATATGCCAGAGGAGCTGCAGAAGAGTGCTCTCCTTTAGCTGTTAATCAGCTTACCAGTTCTTGCACAGAAAATGCTATATTCTGGACTGTGATCCTGGCAAATAACCAAAGGGGAAGTGGATTTTCAGATGCTTATTTTATTAATCTTTAAATATCACCTCGCCAGGACTCCAGGTGCTGAGTGGTTTATAATACTCTAAATTGTAATCATGGATAATTTTTAATCCTGTGCACACATTCCCTGCTGCAGCTGAATGGGGATCTCGGTTACTGTAAAATGGAGAAGAGCTGCCTACTTACGACAGATCTGTTCCTACTCTCTGGCACAGCAGCCCAAAGGATATATTTCCTGCTACCCCATCAAGTCCTTGCGTGATTCTTAAAATACCGTATGAGTCTGAGAGCATTTGAAAGGAGGAGAATGACACAGAATTGCACATTCCTGCCCCCGGCACATCAGCCAAGTGGGACCCAATCCAACCACCTCCTGTAGTTAAATGAAGAACTTGACGAATTTTTGGATCAAACCCAGGTAGTGCACTGCCTCATATTAAGAGCTGTTTCACTTATCTTTGAGTTGTATTTCCCTTATTTTGTTTCTGCACAGATAGTTATTTGCTTGAGGGCTGGAGGATTCGCAGACCAACAACATTTGAGTTTTTCAGTGCTATCTTTGGTGTCAGCCACGTTTCTACAAGGAACTTCAGGACTTTGCATTATGATATTAAGTTTATAATATTAAGCTTATTATGTTGGCACAATTCATATTTACGAAGGACTTTGGCTCACCCTCTTCTCAACATTTATTAACTCAGGGGTACAAGGCACAGACTTGATTCACCTATTGACTGTGGCTTCCTTCCAGCAGAGGGAAGCTGCTATAAGATGATTTCATAAATTGTGGAAAGGATTGGATATAGGCTTTCTTGATTGAAGAGTTAGTGTTGGCGGTAGAGGAGTGGGTCTGGCAGCTGGCGAGGTTTGGGGAGATGGTGGGGGAATTTCACTGCAAATTGAATTATAAGAGTATCTATGTGATAAGAGGAAGCCTCCTAATGGAGGTTAGTGCTCATTCCCTGTGAAAAGCCATCAAGGTTTGGATGGCTGGCACTTCTAATTCTGTTAAGTGTCAAAATCGATGCTTTATGGGTCAGTAGGAGCCAGGCAGTGGCCACGCCTGTGCTGACATACCAATTTGGTACAAGGAAGGGACGAGGAAGGAACTTCCCAGAATAAAAGAATGAAATGTCTCTTGAAATTTAATTTGCTTAATAAGGTTTTAAAAGCATTAAAAACATCTCTATTAAATAACAGGGCCATTTCCACCCTCCTAAAATAAACCTCAAGCTTCGTTTGCAGTTTTCCACTTGTAAGCGACACATGTAAGCGAAGGGCCTGTTGTTGCAACCCTGGAATGCTCCCAAGCAAATGATGCTTCTTTATTGAAAGCAAATGAAGAAAAAAGGGAATCTGTCAAACAGAGAGAACGGTTTAATTGGATTAAAACCTATGAGCGTGTACAGTAGGAGAGGAGAGAGCTCCTCTATCCCTGGATCCTGTGGAGAGGCAAGATTACTGGGGTGAGGCAGGAGCTGTGTGGCACAGCACAAGCAGCCATCCAACGCCTGGTGTTAGCCAGTGCTGTGGCCCCAGAGGAATTGCCGTTTTCTTCTTGGTGGCTGGGGAGTTCTCCCTGGGAAAGGTGGCTGGCAGTGCTCATTAGAGGGAGTGTGGGTCTCCTCTGGCACTGAATGCAAATCAAGGAGCAATGTTTGTGTTTGTGGTTCATTAGCAGTCAAGTGGTTTGTCCAAAATACATTTCACTTTTTCTCTAAAGGGACAGCCTGTAGATTCAAGCCTGAGATTTCTTATGCATTTCAAATGACTGACTCCAGCCCTTGTCTTTCATCCCTGTGTTGTTATTTAAAAGAATGCTGAGTTTTGGATTCCTTCTCATCTGCTTTCGAGGAAGCACGGACTTTGCATGGGAAGGGATAGGCATGCTTTGCAGCCAAGACAGAAGGATGCAAGAAGTCACCTGCTGCCTTGCTCTTGAGATATATTCGGACAAATGATCTTCGCAAATTCAGTTTTACTGCAAAGCCACAGCTAATAATGACCCAAGGTCGAATCATTCTGCCAAGATGTTCCCGAGATATTGGGGTGGTATTTCATTTTAAACGCCATAGATGAAAATTCTGAAGGGCTCAGTGTTTTGGATGCTCTGCTCAACTATGGGTCCAGAACCTTAAAAAGGTGGGTACTCAGCCCCTTCTTCTATAATGCTTGCACTGTGCTGATTTCACACTTCTGAAACCTGGATCTTAATACACGCTGAGATCCTGAGGCCTGGGACCTGGGGTGCCTGGCCCTGAAATGCTGCTGCTCCTCACACTGTGCCAACAGAGGGGCAGGAAAGAAAAACTTGGATGGGGCTCAGAGAGGCAGGGACAGGCTAGCAAGGAAGGCTGGGTGGGGGAAGGGGCTCTAACTTGAATAAGAAGCATTTGGAGCCAAACCAGCAGCAGATTGTGGTACCTTCTTAATTCTGTGAGCCACACATGAATGACCTTTTTGTCTGCCTCCGCCTGCCTGCAGTGGGGGGTTCCCCCCCTGCCTTTCCCCACCACACACACTCATTGATAATATACATGTGCTAAATAGGATTAACTCTCCCTCATCTGCATGAGTTGTTCCTCTTCCTCCCGCCACTCAACCCCCTCTCCCCTCCGCACCCTCAGCCCCCCAGCTCCTTCTGGAGCTCCATGTGGGCCTTGTGTGGAGTTTAGCTCCCTCATTGTAGGGCAGCTGGTAATGTGAGCGGGGCTGAAAAGCCGGCTGTCAGGCTCAGTGCGCAGGAAGAATGGGCGGACGTCTGCTCTGCAGCTTTCCCTTTGATAGACGAGGATAATCCCTGCTATGAGAAGGCTGAGTCAAATGGAAAGGGAGAGCGAGCCCAGGGCCCTCCCACAGCTCCGCAGCAGCGCAAATTGCAAATCCTGGGATTTGGGGCGGGGGGCTGCTCATCCCGCTAAGCGCCTTGTGACGGATCCATTTCTTCCCGGAGATGTCTCTTTCTGGGAGGGAGGCTGCTAAGCCGGCTCTCTGGAGGTGCCCTTTTCGCATGGGCACAGAATGGCTCTGCGCTCCACAGGGGCTGCAGGCAGGGTGATGGGGACAGGGCCGCGCTCCCTCCATTTGTGTTCGCATCAAGAAGTCAGGAAGCGAGTCCTGAGGAAGGCTCTTTGGTTTTTGAGGGCTGAGAAAGCCAAGTCGAGGCTCTACAGCCAGTTTAGCAAGAGGGCAAGTGGAATCGTGCTGCCAAGGTGGGAGCTGGGTTTTTAGTCTCAGTCCCAGAAAAAGGGATGTGATGGGTTAACAGTGTCCCATCTGCTAATGGGGGTATCTCATCCCTAGGAGAAGGCAGAACTGTGGTCCACAGTCCCTTTCCAACTCAGGCAGTGTGGAAACTTGGGTTTCATCACTCTCCTGGATGCTTCACCCTCAGTCAGGTTGAGTGTCTGTGACCGTATCTCACTTTCTACCAAACAATTTTGAAAAGCCTTAATTTTGCAGTGCTCATATGGCACGAAATGGTAACATAAAGCAATCAGAAATGAGCTTTGTTCTTCTATGCATGTAAGTTGTATGGGGTTGGCGTTCCCTCGTGTGTGCCCAGAGATTTATGACAATGTTCAGGCAGGATATGAAATAATTTTATTCACTGATGTTTACAAAAATCTATGTTTAGAACTTGGGCCAAGTATTACCATGTTGCTTGGTAACACCCCTGGCCCACTGAGAGAAGAAAATGAGGCAGAGCCAGAACGCAAACCAGTTGAGAAGCAAGAAGGGCTCTTTAGATGAACTAAGAGTTTCTTTAGCATATTCTGTTAAATCTGTTCATCTACGCTTGGTGCATCCAGTCTTTTAGATGTACAGTTTAGCTCCACACTCAAAGTTTCCTCACTTTCCTCAATCTATATCTACCTGTGCTCAAAGAACCTTTCTGATGCAAAATCTTTGGTTTCCTGTTTCCCAAAAGTTTTTTTTAAGCCTCCACTTCCTGCCAGCCTGGGAGGGCATGGAAGAAAGCTGCTCTTTCAGTGTCCTAGGGCTTGTCCACTGGGTGTTCTACCCAATGGAATTTGGACATGGAAAGGCATCACAAGCAAACGGGTGGCACTGATGGAGCATTTGAGAACGTGGAAGAAACTTTTGTTTCCAGTTCAGCTTTCAAAAGAGGCAAAAGGCCAAGGGCCTTTTTTGGCATTACTTATTCCAACCCATTTTCCCATCTTTACTTGAGGCTCACACAAAAGTGGCCCATGCCGAGCCCTGCAGATGGATTAGCAATCAAGCATACAGCTGCACATACCTGGCACTCAAGCATTAGTGCTCGCCAGCCTCCTCAGAGCAGATCTCATTTGTACATTTTTGGTGCTGGAATGTGGGAGTGGGTGGAAGGGCCAGGATGTGAGAAGCATCCACAGATGTTTTACAAGAAGAAAGCGAATCTATAGCTTAAGCAATCTGATTTACTTGAATCTCCAGACTGATTTCTTGGAGGGGTTTGGTGATTTGAGTTTCACTGGAATTTCTGATGGAGGTTTGGGCTGTAGCTTATTTTATTAGAATTGATTTTCCCATATCCCTTTATGTAAGCTTCCTCTCCTTCTCTTGAGACCATCCTGATCATCTGGACATGAGTAGCTGACCTTCTTGCAGAAGCAATGAAAGAGATGGCAGCTTGCCACCATATCAGAGTCTTGATTGTGTCATAAACAGCTTCATCTTTATCAACCTCAGTATACCCTAATTAATTTGAAAATTTTGAGCTTCCTCATGATCAAGGACTTATCTATCAAATACCAGCTAACTATGAGCAAAGGCCATACTCCTGGATCTGAAAGACAAAGATTGCATCAAGGTGCACAAGGTGCTCTTTGTGCAGCCAAATCCCCGTCTTTGTCCAGGTGTTTGGAACCGAGGTCAACAAAATACTTTGGGAAAGATGCCGCATGTCTGAGTGCACATACCAAGTTGTAAAAATCTGTGAAACTCTTTCATAGAAAAGTAATGGACAGGCCTCCCCGTAATGCAAAGCAGCCTGTGTTCTGTTTGCACTGGAAAGCCTGGAAATAGGAGTGAGGTCTGTGCTGGCACACAGAAAATCTTGAATCCTCACAGCCAGCAGTGCTGGCAGCCGGAGATGATCACTGTCAATAATACGCAGGAAGATTGCACTCCATTGTTGCGGTTCTTTATTAAATTACATAATTTTCATTTTTTCCATCCTTAAGCTCTACCACGTAAAATGGTTTGTCCTGTGCAATCAAATGTGATCCTTGAGCCTCAGCTTAAAAAACCAGTAACAATGAGCATTTTCTGGAATGGAAAAATAAACAGAAAATAAAGGGACTATATACAGTAATTCACTTAAATGTGTGTAGAATCTAGCAGGGAGCCTGATACAGAAACACTGAACTGTATCCAAACCACTGCTCTGAATGCATACATATAACTTCTTGGTGCTACGGTCAACCCAATCTCCTCATCCCAGGGAGAAATATCTCTGACATGGAGATAGGTATCAGGCAAGATAGTTTTCTCAAGGTCCTTACTAGCTGTCTGAGAAATGTTATGGTATTTTAAGCTCCCTGGTGTTCTGTTTTGCAATGGACTCCAAGTTTTGGCATGATGTGCCCCTGTGCCTCAGCTGGAAACAGGTAACTTCTAAAGTTATGTCAGTGCAAATGTGATTGTGATGAGGTCGGTGGAAGCCAAGATGTGGATACTCAAACATTATTCACTTAAAACTGATAGAATAGCTTGATTAATATGATTGCTTTTAATAACACAGGAAGCTTCCGTGAGAGGACTGAGCTGAGTACTACAGAGAAGGAAAGAATCTGCACTGCCAAGTAGCAGCTTTAAACAGCAAAACCCACTTACCCTACTCCACCAAGAATTTGTTGCTAATGGCTCCATGTGTGTGCCCAGACGCGATCTGCAACGCCAGCAGCTCTTTGTGTTACAAACTCATGTGCTGTGAAACTCTGCAATTCATTGCTCCGTGATTCCAACTGACAGCCAAGGCTTTGCTGTAGTCAATGCCTTGGATGCTCTTCTTCCTGAATCCAATTTTTGCTTGTTTTAATATGGAAATTTAAATCCAGCATCTTGGGTTTTTTTTAATCACACTATTAATGAAAGGCCTTACAGTGTCTGAATTAGAATTTCCTGCTCTGGTTCATCTCAAGTTGTGGAAAATAGTGTGAGTGGACAGATATTGGAAACACAAATTCTGTACGCCTATCTTTGGCCTCTTGGTGTCCACTCCTGTTGGTTGCTTTCCATCTCTTGACCAGCCAGAAAGGAACATGTGTAGTTGAGTTTCTGTTGAAGGATGAAATACACATCCTGCAGTTGGTATGCAGAGAGTGTAGAGAACATACATCACTGCAGAAGCAGACGCTTGTGTCTGCCTGAAAGAACTGCATTTAGACTTCTTTACCCTGGTTTTCTAGCATGCTGAGGACTGGGTGGCAACCTGCCTTTTCTGGTACTTGCCTTTTGCCAGTCTGGTCTGTGCCAGTCGTTGGGAATTACATGGATTTCTTCCCTCCAGGAAAACAGCGAACTGGTGAAGTAGAGCGATGCCACATTAATGCCAAACCTGAATCAATCTCTTGGTCTGGATTTTGGGGGAATTCATTAGTATTCCTGATACAATTTTTGAGGTGCCCTGGACCGCATTTATAAAAAAGATTTCTCTCTTCAGGTAGCAGGAAATTATGTGAGTTCTCCCAAAAGCTGTGCTTGACATGCCAAGGATTTTGAGATGGATGGACTGATTTTGCTATTTCTTTCCCCTGAATGGAGAGATTCAGAAGCTAGCAGCCCCAAGCAAAGAAAGGAACCAAGGGAGTGAGTCCACATATACTGAAAGGGGAAAGCAGAGCAGGATTTTGCCAGAGCTTTTTGGAAAGGATCTAGATATGAACTAGCAGTTCACGCTGGAAATGTTGTTCCACTTTTTTAATCCTTTTTTTTCCCCTTCTGACTCTTTGTTTGGTTTTGTTGCATTGCTCCTGGGACATTCGGAGTGACAATAAGGCAATTGTTCCTTCATGAACAGGGCTCAATGAAACAGTGCAGAAAAAGTGACATGGCAAGAAAATATGACAAATACGCTTTACTTCTCTGCGGAATACTGCCATTTCCTCAGTATGTATTCCTGAGCAGAAAAATATCCATCAAGATATTGATTTTAAACAAGGTGTTGCCATTTGTGTATTCTCCTTTCTGGAGATATAAAGCTCAGATCTCTCTTGCCTGCCCTGCAAAGAGAAAATGCACCTAATATCAATTACATTTTTAATCTCTAAGACCTAGTCTCCAAATGTGTTTGTGTCTGTGTATACACACAAACTGTTTTCCCTTTGTCTTCCTATCCAAAATGCAAAAGCATCTCAGATGTTGTGATTCCTCCTGGTTTCTCCCCCGTGGGAGGATGGAAACATGTAACATTATCTTCTAGCTGCCTACTGCCTGTCTCCGAAATTAGCATTTCAGTGACTGAAAGGTAGTTAGTTTCCACACACACACAAAAAAGAAAGAAATGGAGGGTTAGTACAAGGCTGACACTAATAGTAATAGGAGATGAGGGAGAGGATATGGGACATGTTGGATTACTAAATGAAAACCGTGATTTTACCAGACGTGCTAACAGAACAATGAAAGGGGCTTTTACAGAATAAATTAACTCTTTGGGTTTCTGTAATTAGCTACCTCAGGAAGGAAGAGCCTCAAAGGGCACATTAAAATGGAGTTAAAAGAAGGCTCTTTTACCATCCTAATTTTTATTATTATTATTCTTTAAAGTATTACATTTTTTCATTTCTGGAATACTCTCTCAATGAGCAAGGGCACAGTCGATGCCACTGGATGCAGAACTGATGCTCCAATCCCATATTAATTAATGGAGCCTGTTGTTTATGGCTGTCATGCCAACAAATCACTCCTCGTGCACAAATTAATCACATCTCCTGCGTGGGGCTGTGGGGCTGGGTGGCACAGCTTCCCCAACAAAGGCTCAAACTGGAATGAAAGCAATCAAAGTCAAAAAAAAGTCAGAGAAAATGTTTGTCCTTCCTTCTTTCTACAAGCCATCTTTTTTTTTTTTTCTTTTTCTTTTCCCTTGTTTTGGCTTGTGATGGAAAAGACTTCTGTCCCACTTCAGTAACAAAAGGTGAAAGCCTTCTCTTGCTGTTAGAAAGTTCATTTGCTGCTAAGTAGTGGAGAGGGAGAATGATGGAAATGATGGTCCTGGCTCTTCCTTTCCAGCTGAGTTCTGCTCTGAGCCCGTAGCCGGGGGGATTTGCTCTGTGCAGCTCTTCGGAGCAGAAACCCTCAGGGAGCTGCCGGCTGCCCGGGGAGATCAGAGGGACATCCCTGTCGTGTGCTGGAGCCCCCAAAAGAGCTTCACAGCATGGCACTGCTGGGCACCACCATGTCAGATGCTGAGAGGTTATGGGATGTCAACATGCACTAGGGATGGACTTAAATAGCTGTTCTTGGAAGGGACTTGGTCATGGATAAGGGTAGGTGCAGAGGTGGAAAGTTCCTGAGTTTGTTTTCCAGCTTTTTTTTTCTTTCTTTCTTAATTTTAATTTTTAATTAAGAACTCTAAAAAGGCCCTGAGACAAATCCACAGGGGAAAGAGAACTGAGGGGGGAGGGACCGTGTTTCTGAAATCCCACAGAAAATGTTGATGACGTCAGAGGAGGTAAAAAAGCTTCTTTTCTCCAACATGTTTATTAATTAGGCAGCTTTAAGATGAGGCCTTGCACAATCCACCCCACTCCAGTAGATTTCAGGCACTCTAAAAAAATAAAATGTCACTGCAGGGATAGGCAAACAGAGTAATGTTTCTACTCTTGGATGTTCCAGTTCCAGCTGGGTTCAGAGATGGGGAGAAATGCTGTGAAATGCTGGCTCCTGCCAGATTCTGTGGATGGCTGGTTTGCTCAGACTGAGAGCTTGTTCTGCACTATATGGAGTATGAAATTATGTATATTTTAGGAAATGAGTTAGAACAATAATAAACTGTCCTGAAGTTTGAAATATTCAGAAGTTAGGTCTGTATGCAGATTTCTGAGATGACAGAATTACTGCTTTACTCCATGAGCTCCTGCCCTGCAGAGCCTCATCCTTGGATTTGGAGGTTCCCAGCACTGCCCATGACTCAGGACATGAGATGAAGAAGCACAGATGGTGCAGTCTGCATCCATAAAAATAGGCCTCCCTGGAAAGTGAGGGGAGGCATGGCATATGGGGGGAGGGGGAGAAAGGGGAGAATGAGTTTGGCTGTCTCCTTTTGGAGCAGAGTGCTTTCCTTTGGTTTCACCACCATATGATCAAGGCTCACTCTGAAGCCTAAAATAGATCTTGGGCTCCTTTTCTGGCATCTAATAAGATCCTGGCAATAACTTTGTGGGACTGGACAACAGTGCGTATTATCCCTGCTGGGATGCTGGCTTCCCAGATGGCCAACAGGGACAAATCATTGCTGCTGGCTGTCTGAACTTGTCACTGGCAAATCTTGGCACCAGAGGTAAGACAGCCCAAGGGAGAGGAGGAGAGCAATGCCATGGGGTGGTTAATGCTCTCTCTTGCAGCGTGTTCTGCAGTGGGAAATGTGGCTGCTAGCCACCACACACAGGCAGTCCTTGTTGTCACTGCACTAAGAGCTGATATAAAGCAAATCAGTGCTGTCTGCTCTAGCAAGAAGAATGTTGCAGGAGAGAAAGCATTTTTCAAGACTTTATAATCGTACTTAACTTTTCTCTTCACCCAAAGAATTTACAAATATATGTTTGTTCATTGCTTAAATCCAGTAGTTAGGCAATGGATGGTGCATTTGCAAGCACATCTCCTGTAGGTGGATGGTGCTGCTGGCTCTGCTTGATGTGGAACCAGGTTCAAAAGCAATGTGAGCACAATGTGGGGCCTGAGCTCCAGTTAGGATCAGTCAGCAGTGCTTTGCCTACAGGATTCCTTCATCCCAGCACAAGCAGAACTCAGGCGCCTGGCTTTAGGCACCCATTTCTGAAGCGGATGGGCCAAATGCAAAACTTGCAGCTCCCACCAGTATCCCAAACAAAAAAAAACCAAAGCTTTGGAGAAGGTTTTCAGTTTACCATGGTTAAAAGTATTGCATTTAATATTAAACACACATTTGTTTTTAATCCAGAAACCTGCTTTAAGCTCTCAACCTATTTGTAACGGCTTCTCCATCCAAGCAGGGGAAAGAAACCCCTGGCCCTGAAAGTCAGCTCCATAAAGAAACACAAAGACTGTCTTTCTGAATAGCACACGAGTGTGAAAGGAAACATGCGATGGCTGGAGAAATAGAATCATTTGTACTTAGTGCAGGGAGGGAAAAAAAAGCTTTTGAAAAGAAGATCTGTGACTGAGGCTCTCCAGAACTGTTTAACCTGTTGGGGATATTTAGCAGATGAATTCTGACCCACGTTCTCCACTTTGCTGTACCCTGTGACAGAGCGACACGGCATCTGCCGCTTGTGTTCCTCTCCAGACACGCTCACAATGCCCGAGGAAACGGGGGAGAAAATTATGCAAATTGCTACGAGCAGATTACTTTGACCAGCTGCTCTTCTTCCTCCTCAATCAAAGGTCTGCCTAGGAAAGCCAATCTAGACTATATATGTCAGTCGCATACGCTGAGGCTGATCCGCTGCTCTTGCTTTCTTTCTCCCCAAGCAGAGAGAGGTAAATCGTGAAGTGCTGAGGCTGTCAATAGTTCAAACAGGGCACAAGGGGATGGAAATTCCTTTTGCTTTTTGTATGGTAGCATCTTGCCAGGTCGCTTCCTGGTTTTCAGGGCTATTCCCAGAGAAAGGGGTTCATCTCCATGCCAGCAATTACCGAATTTTAATATTATGCATGATGAAATACAGCAGAGGGGGGAAAAAAAAAAAAAAAAAGAGCAAAAAGGCTCCCTAGACAGTGTGTTCACAGCATGGCCTTAGGTGGTGTTATTAAGCACTCGGGCTGAAAGCTGAGTAGATTTACCCTATGCAGCCATGGGTGTTGCCGGCTCTTTTTCTTTTCTTCTTTACGGTTGCTGTTGCAAAGTGAAATTTATTCATGAACGCAACCTGGAGGCCAACCTGATGACGTGTGCTGAGCAAACCTGCCCGGCATGGCCGTGACGCTGCTCTCAGCCCCGGGCTGAAGCTCCCCTCTCCCCTTCCCTATGCCCCTGCCTCTTTAACAGCGCTCGGTGTCCAGACAAGGCTCCACAGTTTCATAAATGATTCATTTGTTTTTTCGTTTAAAAAGATGAAAAAAAAAAGGAAAGAGAAATGCTGCTGTACTATACAAAAAAACCCAACCCTGGCAGGAACAAAATACAGCCCTGTCACAGTCCTGTGGCAAGCCAGATTTCACTGCATTAAATCACCATTAAGGTTCTCCGTAAGTTTGATGGAAACTTCGTTGTGTTTTCTTTTTTTTTATTCTTTTTTTTTTTTTTAAATCCCATATACAAATCAAAGAGAGTCCCATGTTAGCGTGTGATAAAACACACACACATCAATATGTGAGCTGAGCGCTGCCGCAGATCTGCTGGGATGCATCCTCCAGAGGGTGCAGTTCCAGGCAGAGAGCCCTCGCTGCGCTTTAGAGCGATTAATAATTCTGTTGCCCTGGTTTATGTTTTATTGGTCCTATCCCATAGATTTTTCCCAGTGGATGAAGATTTTAGCATTTCAATATCCATCCCTTCCCCTGAATTTCTGATCCGACTCAGCAAGGTGCCGGGCAGGCACTGAGCAGCCGTTCCCAGTTGTGATGCTGAGAGCTGCTTTGCTGCTGCAGGGTGTGCAGCTCAGCTGGCTGGCTCCCTTCTTGCTGCCTTTACCTGTTTTGTGTTTCCCTGGTTAGTTTGGGAGTACGAGTGCAAAGAGAAGCTTAGTCAAGCAAGCAAATGTTAGTGAGCAGGCTGAGGATTTCTGACAAATCATATGGTGCAAAATTAAGCAAAATACGTAAATCCAATTGAACACAAAATTCTTCTTCCTTGTCCTGTTTTTTAGGGGATACAGTGAATCCTAATATTTTTCAAGAGTTTAAAACAACTGTGATCTGATTCTACCATAAGCAGTACTCAATGTTATTCCGTAAGATGGCCAGCTATTAGGCACTTCTGCATACCACAGTCCCACCAGAAAATCTCTACAAAAAGGAGATGGTGACAAAAAACACTGCAAACTGTACGTCAGCTCTATTATTTCTGCATGCAGGAGAGTGCTGACAACAGAGCAGGGCTGCAGGACGTTTGCTCTGTCCCACTTCTGTTTGCAGCTGATGAGTCTGAGCAGCCCGTATGGGGGAAAAGCTGTGTTTATCACTGTGATCTTGATACTGGAGTTCACCTGCTTAATGGGAGGAGCTGGTGGAGGATTGGAAGCTAATGAGCTGCGGCTAAAGCAGGGGGACCTCTGCAGCCACTTCTTTTGGGGGGATTTAAGTTCCTCGGCTGCCCTGCCTTGCTCTGAGCCCGTGCTCACTTTATTTCTCCTGGCCTTGGCTCTTTTCCGCTTTATCAGGGCTGCTTTACAAAGAATTGCTGCAGTGTGCTGATGGAATGGAAGTTACAAGTTAGAAAACCAACCCTTGAGATATGATGAATTAGCAGCAATTTCAGTGGTAAAAATGGTCTCTCGTAGCTGGCTATTAACGGCACTCTGGTGAATACATTTTCATGCAAGAGATGCTTTGCTGTTTTAAAGGGGTCTCATTGAGACTTGATCAAGTTATTTTCAAAAGTTTGAAGTATTATGAGATGGTAAATCCGTTACTGCTCGATTTTACTGTCACATTTTGTTATTTGCTGTTGTTTCTCTGTGTGCACTCAGCAGAGCTGTCTAGGTGGGCACTGATGGAAAAGTGAGAACAACTACCTTGAAGAAACTGGAAAAAATAGACCTATTTTCCTGTTTCTCTGGCTCAGAGGAAGCATGACCTTGTATTTCATGGTGCTGGGGAGTAGGCTGGAAATCACTCTCTTGCCAGCACGTTTGCATTTCCAAGCTGCAGCCAGGATTCTCCTTATCTTTTGCAGCCCACAGTCACTGATGTGCCATTACGGGTCACTGGTTAAAAAACTCAGCTTGCTATTTTTGTCCCGCAGTCATGAGTTTCTTTTTTTGTCATTTTTATTTTGGTTTTAGGTTAACAATGAAAAGAGAAATCAAGCCAGCAGAGTAGCTCACAAAGTTAAATAAAATGACTGCCTATCAGATTAACATTTCCCAAAGAGGAAAGGTCAGCAGCACTGGTGCCTGAGAGCCCATTGGTGGGCAAGTGGGGAAGAATGAGTGGTCCCAGCAAGCCTGGGGGACACACATACTCAATAGCCATAGATCAAAAAAATTAGTAACTGGCAGTTCAACAGAGTGGCCAATGAGTTGTGCAGAAAGTAGCAGTCCTATCACCTGAGGAAAGAAGTTTCTTTCCAGATCCATACTAAAGTAGACTGGACTGCTTCTGCAAATAACATGAGTGCATCTCAGATAGACTAATGCCATCGGAAATTTGAAATCCGTAAGGTATTGTATTTACTGTGTCTCTGCAGGGAACCTTAATTACAGAGAGGAAATGACTTGCTGGCATTTGCACTTTCCTGCTTTGCCGTTGTATTCATCATGGTCAGTGTTTTCCTTGTCTAGTTGGCTGTAATTTCAGTGGATTCCTCTCTCAATCCCAGTTGGCCCAGGCCAGTACCTGGCTAGGAGGCTGCCCAGGACACTCAAGTGCTGTGGTCAGTTCTATGAACCAGGAGTGTTGTGGGAGCACATTCACACTGGATCTGCTACATTTTGAATAATGTGTGGTGAAATACTTATTTGCACTCAGTAAAGGAAGGGTAAACTTCCGTGCTCTATGTGTATTCTAACTCCTGCCCACCCTGAAACCTGTAATTTCAGGCCGATAAACTATAATTCAATGATCTATGCCTATTTTTTTCCTGATGATAGTCTTCCCTCCCAGGTACTGCAATTTCACTATGGAAAATCACTAAACAAACCATAAAGATACAGACAACTGGCAGATGCCATGAGCTTGTTCTTCTTGATGTTCGTGTCTTAAAAGGTTGGACTTTGTTTCTATACCTGGTCTTGGTGAAGGTACCAACTTAGTACAAAACTATCCTGTTGTAAAGGAGTTAGTAACGTGACCAGTGATGCTGTGGGGGAACACATGGCATGCACAAGGGCAGGACATGGAAATGGAGGCTGATTGTGTTGCAGCTAGGATAACCTGGTGCTCCTTTTCCTTTCTTCCTTCCTCTGAGGCATCCTTTGGATTCTGTCATGGTGGCACACAGTTCTTGCTCTCCAGCTGCCTTGGGAGTTGGACCTACGTAGGATGTGAGATTTTTTGAAATTCAGGAAGCTCCCTGTGGCACTGTCAGAAGCACAGAGCAAGCAGGGAGGAACATGCTGTTTTGCTTGGCATGTCATGCTGAGATGCACCACCGTTTGCTTCCTAAGTTCCTCCCTGCTTTACTCTAGTGCTGGAGGGCATTGTGGATGTTTCCCATTTCCTTTTCAGATGCACAACGTGAACCTAGAGCTGGAATCAGCAGGTGCAGCTTTTCCTGGCCTGCAGAGTGAGCTAGTTCAACTGGAGATCAGCAAGAGAATAAATATAAAAGGATCTGTCCTGTTACCAGGCTATCCACTGCTAAGTCTGCAAGGGACTTGGGGACACTCTGTGTGACTGAACAAGTGGCCGTTCCGTCCTGCGGGTATAAATCTGATGTGAGCTTGTCAGCATAAGCCTGGTATATTTATGGGGGGCTTTCAGAGGAGCTGCATGGGATCAGAGTTTCTGTTCAGCTCCAAAATACAGCTTCTCCCATCATGGCTGTGGATGGAGGCATGTCCCAGAACTGAGCCCTGGAGAGCAGTGAAGCACTTGTACTGATTTGTTGCTTCTGGAGCTGGTGTAAGACCTGGAGTGGGAGCATGAAGGATGGAAGTGACGCCAGGGTAAGGATAAGGAACATTCACACTATATTTAGGGCAGAAACAGTGGTAACAATTGTAAGGATCATATATAATGCAGTAAAACTGTCTACCTGAAATATAAACAAAAGCCCTTTCCTGAGGCACCGAGGGGTGATCAGTCATGTTGACAGTCTCCTCAGCTAAGCAGCCAGGACATCTCATTCAGAAACATGGACAAAGTCTAGGACACAGCTTATTCCTTTAATAGCATCCTAAAAACACTGTCTTTGCTCAGCTGCAGAGTAACGACTTCTCTGTAGATGTTTTACATGGACTTCAAGAGTGCATGATGGTACCTTTGGTGTTTGCTGTACCCATGAGGACTGTGAATGTGCTGGGGTGCACCAGAAGATGGGCGATTTTGACTTAGTTTAGGGTATGCTCTCAATGTGAATAACTTGACCCAGGACCTGTGTCGATCAGCTGTAAGGAATCTCAGCTCAAAAGCTGGTAATTGAATTCCTAGATGTATTTATTCTACTTCTTTGATATTTGCTTTACATGGGCAAAACAGCACTAAGCCCAGCAGGATTCAGTCCTACACAAAAGTGCTTGAGGCCTGGAGGACAGGCTCCATTTTGATCCATTCCTTTCACATATTTCTTCAGCCTGTGTGGAACAAATGTACTGGGAAACAACAGTTTGTTCCTGTTTTCATTTTCCCCATGCAAGACATCTATTTTTGGCTACTCTTGGTGAGAAGATGCCAGCCTGATCTCAGTACGCCTTAACCTATGTTGTGCTAAGAAGGAAAACTGTCTTTGTTCTTCAAGGAGTGGAAAACGCATAGATGCTGTCCACTGCTTCCCATGGCAATTCCCACGTTCTGGAGTACGTCATCTTTTTCAGGCGTTGTCAACAATAGTGACAGAAAGCTCTGTGCACCGCAGCCCGCTCAGTGTGCTCCCTGTGTCATGCTAATTCTTCACCCGCTCTACTTCTAAAAGTCTCAGAAGAATGAAATTCCACTCTGAGATATCCAGATACCATTCAAGAACAATCCCTTCAAAGTTGTAGGTGGAAGGTAAGAGATACAGGGGGAACCTGATCCCAGGTCTCGGTGGGCAGGAGGAAGGCATTTGATTGCAGCTGCATTGTTCTGCATGTCAAAGCTGATGGACTGTGGGGAGCAATGGGCTGTCCCAGGGGAGAGCATCCCACAGCAGGGCCACTGGCAGCTGCCTGGGGTTGAGAGAGGCTGCGATGGGGTTGGGGGTGGCAACGCTCTGGTGAGCCAAATTCCCTGCTTCCGACTTGCTGCCAGCTTTGGCTACCAGCCCTTCCTTCACTCCCATAATAAATTCACTCATTAATTGGAAGAAGTAAATATGATGAGCTTTTGATAGAGTTCAAAGGAGCAGCAGCCAGTTTCCCGATTCCCAGGTTGGCAAATGTCCTTCCTGCATGCCCCAGAATCAAAGCACAGTGCTTGCTCTGGCAAGAGCAGCTCTTTGACATCTTTTGATCAAGAGCCTGACTGCAGAAAGAAAAAAAACACAACTGTTTGGATCTTTTTCCCCTACAATTATTATCACATCCATTACTCAGCAGAAGCCTGGGATGCCCTTTCATTCTCACACAAATACTTCCTTTGGAGATTCATTTGAAGTTTCCCTGCGCATGCAGTGGTCACTTGTCAGCTCTCCACCTGAAGGAGTGAGGCAGAAAAAGCTCTGTCAGCAAAAAAGGAACTCTGACTTCAAGCATTTAAAATGAATATTGACAAAAGGAGGGGGTGGGGGAGAGTGGGAATCAAAAGCTCAAAAATTGCTGATTAGGCCAAACCTGACCAGCTTCTGCCTAGGGTAGGAAATGGCATCATTAGGAAGCAAGCAGCACCCAGTTGGGAGCAATGATGGCACAGCAGTACCTCCCACTGTGGTCACTAGGACCAGAAAAACGGTGGGTTGCTTATCTGGCTTGCAGAGTTTCAGCCCTGGAAAGGCTGCTGGCTATGGCAGTCCCCAGACCAGCGAATATCTGTCATAGGTTACCTCTAGCACTGATTTAGTTTAGCCTGGTGTTTCTATTCCTTCTCATGTTTTAGCAATAGAACAAGGGGGAATAGGTTTAAACTAAAAGAGGAGAGATTTTAGATTAGATGTTAAGGGGAAATTTTTCACTCAGAGGTTGGTGAGGCACTGCCTCAGGCTGCCCATAGAAGCTGTGGATGCTTAATCCTTGGGGGCAATCAAGGGCAGGTTGGATTGGGGTCCAGAGCAACCTGATCTGGTGGGGGGCAACCCCGTCCAAGGCAGAGATTGGAACTGGATGATATTTGAGGTCCCTTCAACCCAAGCCATTCTATGATACCATGATATTTTATCTCTAATCTGAGGTGTGAGTGCTGGCATTGCCAGTAGCCAATATGACTCAGACTCTGCTTGCATGGACCAGAACTGCACAACACTTGGGCTGCCAGGCATATCCAAAGAGTTGGGGACTGGGGATGCAGAGAGCTGAGCATCCTGCATAGAGCTTTTCTCCTGCAGCCAGCAAGGAGTACGTGGGGCTGGGATGTCAGTGATGATCAGCAATTATAGATAATTAGGTGTCTCAGCAAAAGAATAGTGCTCTCAGGCTCACTGTGTCCACAGCATAGAGCAGAAGCATCAGAAGTGAACCCCTCCTAGCTTTGCAGTGCCAAGGGAGATGGAGTTAATGTTACTTTATTATTATTATTATTATTATATATTTTATGTTTTTTTTTTTTTTAAATCTCTAGGCACTTGCTGCAAGTTAGGACTGGGACACTGGGAGAGAAAAAGGAAGCATTGCTTCCCATGCACTCTCTTCTGTACTGTGCAGAACCAGGCCCCTGGGATATGGATTTCAAGAGCAATAAATTCATTCTAAAAATTTAAAGAGGATGACGCAGAAAACTTTAAATGAACAAACCAAACAGCTCCGCACAATAAAGGCCATTTCTCTGCTGATGTCTCTTTCTAGTTGCAGTGTGACACATCAAGGTCAGATACCCTATCCCATAGGAGCACAGCTTTATACGTGGCGAAAGCCGTCTCCTGGTGGGGTGTGATGCTGCTGTTTCGTAATGATAAACTGTGGTTATATAAAACCCAGGGTTCTCATAGTGGAACATCATTTATAGTGAGCCTCTTAGGGCAAGAAAGCACTGAGCTGGAGCGCCTTCAGGAGTTAGAAAGTGTCAAAGAGATATTTAAACTGCAATTGCCAGCTCCAGTTTTTTGACTCCCACATCACAAAGGCTTCCTTGCGCCAAGGAGAGCTCACATCTGTAGCTCAGTACATTAGCCATTCATACCAGGAGGTTTCTCTATGGCAGAACTCGACAGCAAGAATAATAATCCATATGTTTGTTATTGTGATCAGCTCCTCTGGAAGATAAGGTTTAGGAAGCTCTGCCGGAGCCTCGCCAATGCCGTCACGCTGAAAGTCTCCAATGCTTGCATGAAAGGAGGGAGGAACAAGATTCCCTACCAGCATTTCTGGGCCATCTCCATGGCTTGCTGGCCACTCTCCTATCCCAGTTTTCAGATTTTTTTTTTTTTTTTTGCTTTTAATGCAATGGCTTTTTCTCGTGCATAGTCTCCTAAATGAATGCACAGGCTGTTTCTGGCATGCTTTAAGCCTTCATGCATTTTTAATGATTTACAAGGAAAAGAGTTTTTCCTCTCTCTCTTTTTCTCCCTCCCCCACTCTTCCTTCTCCCCGACTCCCTTTTTCTTTCCTTAAAAAAAAAAATAAATAAAAGGGAAAAAAAAAGGGAATGAGTTAATACATATCAAGTGGAATTGTTGGTTTGTGGTGACTGCTTCATAATTCCAGGTTCAAGTTTTTTTTTCTATTTAATTATGCACAATAATTCTCATGAACTATAATGCAATAACAAAAGCACGCACTAGAGTTGGCATAAGTCTGTTCTTTATTAGTATGGGTACGGGCACTGTGCTTTATGTGTGAAATAAAATATTTGGAGTTAACACTGAGTCTGTTTCTTTAGAATTACACAGAACGCTTCCTTTAAAACACTGAAACCGGGGCTCTCTGTTCCCTGCTTCTCACCTGATAAATTCCATCTTACTTGCTTTCACGATGCCTCCCTTGTTTGTAACTGCCTTTGTAATGCCTTAATTGAATAGAAGGTTCATACATTAACCTGAAGTCCTCTATAGTATCTTAATTTATGAAGGTTAAAAGTGATTAACTGATGAAAGGCTGCCTGCTGTAAATATTGACATTTCCCCAACCTGCCAGAGGTTTGATTATCTCCTGAAGTTGCCTTAACATTTTGTTTATCGGGTTATCAGCAGTTCCAAAAGCTTATGAGCATCGGGACTTCTCTCATGCCAATTACTGCTAGCACTTCAGACACCGAAGGCAAACGCGGAGCAGTACGTGGTTGAGCACATCCATCAGGTCTGAGTGGGGATGTGTGCAATATTCTGCCGGATTGTAAATATTTGCACAAATGGGACTAATTTTGCACAATTAATTTCTCCTTCTTGCAGGCACTTTATTTCCTTTCCATTCAGTTTTGATGATGGCGTTTGTAAGTTGGTTTGGGTTTTTGGAAAGAAGTACAGTTTCTGAAGCGAGCAAGATTGCTTTTTACAGCTGCAAATGGTTTGTGTGCAAGATCCTGCCTTGCCCAAATGCAGCCTGGATCTGACAGGAAGCGCTGGTGGACTTTGTGCTGTATGTAGGCAGCATTCTAGAATTCCTCTGAAATCCACCCTTGGTCCTGGCTCCGACCTCCTCAGTGTTTCCATAAGTGTTTCTGGCAACAAACACATAACGCTTCTGTTTACCAAGATGTTCATAGGGATTAAAATCTCCTGGACCCATAGGAAGTCAGATGTTTTCAGACAGCCTTGTAGGTGGCAGAAGGATACCAGGTGACTCACGCCATTTGTGTGCCATACCTGGAGCACTCTGCACTACAAACTGCTCCCAGGGCCTGATCCAGCTATCAACTGCCTGATTTCACATCACCTGCTGAGGGCTGAGCACCCACTCCCTGCACACTTGATCCCACCCATCCTCCACACCAGCCTTGAAAGCAGGTGCTGAGGATAATTCATTCTGGTTTGCTAGTTTCCATTTCAATTTGAAAAATAGAAACAAAAACCAGAGAATTTTATTGTTTTCCCTCATGCAGAAGGGATGTTTCTCAGCTGCAGCAGGTAGGATCTTCTTTCTAACAATAAAAGCCCATTGCCATGGCTGTGTTTTACTTCACTGTGACTCAGGTTGTGATGTGATCTGTCCAAATCTGTTTTCTTTAACATTTGAGAACTCTGAAAATCTTTCTAATGTAGTTGTGGTTTCATCTCCAGACATGGCAAAGACAGACAGAAGTACATAAATAATATTTCTAAAGTTACTTGCAAAAAAAAGCAATATCAAAATACCAAAAAAGATTCAAGATAATTGTCTATTTTGAGGGAAGGAAGTTAAAGGTTGTGTTTTTTTTCCCCAAACAAGTTACTATGCATGCGTTCATTTCTGTGAATCTGGACTGAACATCTCAAGGGCTCACGTTGCACTAAAAGGAATGAATGCTGAAAATATTACTTATGGCATTCATAAACTTCACTCTTAAAAGCTATGAGATGTTGCAGACTCATTTGTGAGCAAGCAGAGAATTTCCCAGCGAGGCCCAGAATGGTGACACCATCAGGAGCAGTTGCACACAGCGCTGTGCGTTGTGGCTTGCAATGAAGCACAAAATCTTTTGCTTTTTCATTAGGTGACAAATCTAACAGTTGTTTGGGTTCCCAATGTTTCACTGATTCGATGCTCAGGATGTAGGACAATGAGGACAGTGAGATGTAGTGGTTCTGGCTGAGTTCTGCAGCGCTCCTCAAGCACAAACTGCATTTACTTTCCCATAACTTAAGCTTAACTAAGCCTTGCTTATCCCCTGTGTGCCACCTCCATTCAGCCACAGGCAATGAGCAGCCGGACACAGATACACCTCAGCTTCATCAGGCAGAAGCAGCAGGCAAAGTTCTCCAGCCCACACCTGCTTCTGGGGAAAAGGAGAGTAAATAAATCACCTTCTCTTTATGTATTACTGCCATTCATAAAAAAAGCACTGTTTTAATAAACGCACTATATGGTGCATCACTTTAATCCTAAAAGGAAAAAAGATTTTCTTTTCTTTTTTCTTTGCTGCTCAGTGCCTTCCTAAGAGCATGCTGCATGTTCAGCTGCCATTTTTTGTCCCTTCCAACGCTGGCCATTCTGTGATTCTGTCATTTTACTATTGAATGGAGGATAGTTTTGCTTCCAGCTTTCTTCAGCTTCTATATCCTTTTCTACATTTGTGCTGTAAGAGGAGCCCATGGTTGAGCTCAGGAAAGGTCCACTGTCTTCCTCAGTGCTCTCTTCCAGCCTCGTGCATGGGGTGCAGTCACGCTGCTGCTGCTCCACGCTGAGCTTCTGGAAGGATGAAACCAGGATGCCTCCCTTTGAGCAGAGCTTCTGCTTTGCCACAGTGGCTTCCATTGCAGCTGCAACAGTCCATCTAGGCCTGTGACCTTGCTCCAGCTCATGGCAGCATGACACCCCAGTGACTTGGTTTGCTTCAGCATGGCACGGCCTCACCCAGCAGGATGTTTTATTGATGCTGTGGAAATGCAAGTGCTACAAGGGCTTCACTCAGAGCTGTTGCACCAACGAATGGTACAGAAGCAGCTAAAAGCGGGGAGTATCCACAAATTCACAAACGCTCTGGTTTTGCCATTGATTTAGATGCCTGGCCCTTTCTGGTTTCTTTGCAGTTGGTGAGGGCTCATTGTGTAAGCTGGCACCAAAGTTTGCAGTGAGTCCCTCATGAACTGCACACTCCCAGGCTGTGCTCTGTCCCATCAGCACACGTACCTGTCACGGCACGGTGCCAGGGAGCCGTGTCTGCTGCACGGCACGCGCGGCTTACTGCAGAAATTATGAAAGTCATAAAAGTGTCAGCTTCTGTATTTCAGTTCTGTAAACTACCCGTGCACAATGCCTCTCTCCTGATCCTTTACAAGGATTGCCTTTGGCTTTCGGCTTGAATAATAATGAGGACATCTCCCACCTGCCTGCCGGGTGCCAGCATTGCTGCCCTCACCCAGTTCTGCCTGGAGCTGAGCTCAAGGGATGTTGGGGATGCATTGGTGCTTTGCTCCTAAACATGAGCAGCCAGCACAGGCTGCCCAGGGAGGTGGTGGAATCACAGCCCCTGCAGGTGTTCAAGAAAAGGCCGGATGTGGCACTGAGGGACACGGTTTAGCGAGCATAGTGGGGATGGTTTGATGTTTGGACAACATGATCTCAGTGCTCTTTTCCAACCTTAATGGTTCTATGGTTCTATGAAGGCATGGCCTCCTGAACCAGTGTCACCATATTTAGCAAAAAAACCCCACCAAAATGGTAAGTGTTGAACTTCAGGCAGATGCCTGATGCCTGTTGGTTTCCTGGGCTGAACATAGTTGTCATGTTGGTCATGACTATGCAGCTGCTCTTCGTGTATATCCGCATCAGATAACAGCAAGCCATAGCTCCTTTATCCCCCCAAGCACTCCTTCAAGGGGAATTGAAGATATTATGAGTATGCATAACTGCATGGATCTTGCTTCAGATTCTATCAGATTCCATATGAGCCTCTCCATTGATTTCAGAGCTTTGTATTGGTCCCCTATCTGCGATTAAAACCTTTTTTCCATGGAATTTGGCATGAAAACCAGGTGTGAGTGTAATATTCCTGGAATGGAGCCAGCGCAGCCCCTGGTCTCCTAAGGTTGGTGGCCTTGGGTTTTGCATTACTCTGCCTATTGTTAGAGCAATGTCCTTCTGTTACTGACTTTTTTTTTTTTTTTTTTTTTGCTATTTGCAAAAGTGACTGGTTTTGCTGCACACATGGAAGTTTTAATAATTATTCCCAAGCAGCTCTGAGAGTTTTTTAACATGGAAACAAGTTCTACATTACTCGTTAAATTGGTCAAATTTCAATAAAGTCAGGAAAACATCTTGAAAACAGCATGAATATAATTTACAAAGAAAACAATCCAAGCATTACTGCCAAGGAGCTTTCCAACAGGAAGGAAGAAAGAATTTCTCTTTCCCCCCACATAGAATGACTGTACTGTACATTAAATTAGTGGTTTTCAGAGTTAAGGAAACCACCACAGGATCCACAATGAGAATGAGCAAAGCTGGTACCTGATGTGGAGATAGGCTTTGCTTATTTGTTATGTTCCAAGTAGGTTGTATGAATCCTGGCTATCAATATTAATGTGGCACTATTAACCTTCTTTATCCCAGACGAGCTCTTGCTCGCTGTGTTTTTAAATCTAGCAAAGTCTATACAAGGGCTGAAGTTTGGCAGAGAGGCTCTAGCTTGTCAGCAGACATGGTGGATGCCCTGTGCTTGGAGACAGCCAAGGTCAGGCTGGAGGGGCTCTGAGCACCTGATGGAGCTGTGGGTGTCCCTGTTCACTGCAGGGGAGTTGGACCAGATGGTTTTTCAGGGTTCCTTCCAGCCCACAGACAGAACCTGAGAGTGAAGTGAAGCAGAGACTGGAGGAATTTGTTGAATCAGAGCCTGTATGAGTCAAGTACAAAACTACAGGCTGATCTGCTCACCGCAAACCAGTCTGGCATCCTCAGGCCCAGCACCATGACCGAACCACTCAATGGTAGCCTTGGTCAAAGGGTTGCATTGCAGATGAAAAACTTTCGGAGTTCATAGTAAAAAGATGAGGAGTAGAGCAAAGCACAAGCAGAAAATCTTGTGAATCTTCTTTACTGTTGATTCAAAATGCACAAAAGCAATGCCAAATTATGTGTACACAGCCACGTGAAGGATAGATTTTGACTGGAGACATTATCGTTATAATTACTTGTACTATTGACTCCACTACCTGAAAGGGAAACATAAAGCAGATCCAAACTTGCCTGATGATAGAGCTTGATGTTAAAACTACAACTGTGTCTGGTGACCACATTTTACAATTTTGAAATTTTTTTGTGCTGACATGAAGAGAACTGTTTCCAAGTTGTTTGCAGTATGAAATTCAGACTTCAGGATCAGGGTCTGGACTGAGAATACGTCCTCCCTTTCTCTGAGCGTGACCAGCAAGTCACATCCTGAACTTACTATCATTTCTGTAGAAACCTCAGGCAAAATCAACATAATTTTTGCAATGCACTTTAGCTTTGGTAAGAGGGTATTTTTTTTTTTTTTCTTTCTCTATAAAAACCCCTGATCTCAATAGAAAAAGTTCCAATCCATTTTCTGTGTCAGTTTGTGTGTAATCTCCCCTTGAGGTTCCTTTGCAACCGATATGAACAGAGTGTGTGGGAGAGATGCTGTGTGGAACCCGCAAGCATTTTTCTGGAAGGGGTACATTCTGAGCTGAGGCTATTGCACTCTTTCATTTGATGCTTTCAGAAATGCTGTGAGGTTTAATTAACTAAAGCACTTTATCATCATTAGAGAAATGGAGTTCTACAAGGTTATTGGTAGACTCTTTAAGGGCCACATCTGTATGGGGAAAATTAAAATCTCAGACTGTATTCCTCACCAATAACATTGGAGGGAGAAACATGGAAAGGGCACGGATACTAATTAAATTATTGTGCTTTTTTTTTCCCCCTGCACTGTTAGTTTAACAGCTGTGCTTCATCTCTGAGGCCTATTTGTCTTTATCTTTGGCCACTTTGTCAGAGTTGGCAGAAAGAACCCTAGGTGGGGTTGTTCTCTTAGCAAATTAAACAATGACCAAAACTTTGCTCATTTCCTCCATCATTATTGCAGATTTCCATGTCTTCATTTTGACTTAGCAATACAGAGGCAGTATGTCTCTGCTGTCAATAGAGCGAGGGGTGGGGACAGCTCAAGGGCTGCAGGTCCTGCAGGTTCTGCATTTTTCATGAGAGCATTCAGGCAGCACTGCTCCGTGCACCATCCCACCCACCAATGCACAGAGAAAAAATAATGCTTTTGCAGCATGTAAGTGCACAAGTCTGCAGTTTGTGCTCAGGCAGAGTAATGCGGCTGTGAGTTGAATTTTATCTGAGCTAGGTGACTATTAGCAGCAGTAAGTACTATTTAATGTGAATACAAGCTATTTGAGATCCATAGCTTCAGTATTTTCTTTTTCTTCCTTTCAGTGCCAAATGGCCACCAGAGGATTTAATTTGTCAATAAGCTGCACGAATACCCAGGCCACCTCCATCTGCCGCTGTGACAGAACACAATTAACAGGAAAATCCCAGGTACTTTCCTTCACTAATTTTTCAAATCTGTTTCTGGCAAACTTGGAAAAAATTGCATAAGAAATCTGGCTTTGAACCTGAGGTTTATGTTTATTGCTTGGTTGCTTTGGTCTCAGTGGAGGATGCGAGTGGTAGGAGCAGGGCAGGAAGAACAGTACAGAGAAATGCCAGGAGATGAGTCTGAGCAGAATTCAAGAAAGCAAAATGCTCAGAGTGGGAGGAGAAGGGGGTGAGGGCCAGAGTGTAGAAACCTTCATGCTCTTTTGTGCAAAAAGTCCCAAGGCTGTTGTATCTAGGGGACCTCGTGTTACAGCATGGTTGCTTATCTCTCTGAATCTCATGGATGTCCCAGGAAGACCTTTCCATCTGACATTCAACTGAGCAGAAAAGAGAGCCAGGTTTGTATGTTAACTAATTACACACAGGTCCACGTGCCTTGGTGTGTGCAGCACTGCTTGCTCTGGGTCAGGCTTGGCAAAGTGTGTGCTTTGCACTCGTAGCCCTGCTGTGTGGCTGCTGAGGTCTCCGGCTGACTGAGCTCAGTCACAACGTGACAGCCACAGCCTCGGATTCCCTTCCTTTCCCTTTCCTTTGCAAAACTTCAAAAACAAATAAGCAAAACCACCCAGACCAGACAGATAAAACTACCTGAAAACTGCTCTAGATTTTATTAACTGAAATCTGAAAATAGCCATGGGTGTGCTGGGCAAGGTAAGGTTCTCTAGGCTTAATGATCCTGATCATCAGTTTGTTGGGGTGTACAGGTGGAGATAACTTAATAACTGGAGCAGCACACGCTCTGATGCATTCTACCCCCAGCTGCAATCAGGAACAAGAGCTCTCTCCCCTACCTGCTGACAAACAGCTCCCTGAGACTTATTTCCACTTGTGCTCCCAGAGCTGCAGGTTGGCAACGGGTCTGGTGGCATGGGACATGCCCATCTCCCATAGACAATACAGCCAGTGCCTTCACATGATGAAACCATTCTGAAATAACTACTTGCTCAGTAACACTCCCAATGTCCCCAGTCACTGCTACCGGTGGCTGAAATGCTGGGTGGATGTCATGATGATCTTCTGGCAACCCCCAATGGAAGAAATAGAACACCAATTTAAAACACAAAGAAAAGGCTCAAGGAATCTATCATTATTAATCCCACTGTCAGTTTTAATTTGGGGGACATTACCTCACTCAACACTCATTGGAAAGAGCTGCCAAAAATGATGATGTCATCATCACCAGACACATCTGACCCTGGCTGTTGATTGCCAGTGTTGAGTGCAAGTTAATAAATCCCCTGGTACCTGGATACACATTGGGGTTTTATTACAATGCAGGCATTCCATGATAGCCTGGTAATTAAACAGTCTGTGGTGGAAAGAAACCAAGCAACTGCTCTCTCCTATTTAGAAAAACTGTAAAATACATTTGTCTTTCAGATCAGCTTCCTTCAACTGTCATGTAAAACCTGTATTTTGATTGTACTGAATGGGTAGGAGGAAAAGTTGGAGGTAGGCAGAAATGGGAGATAAAGTAAGTGGTAGATCTGAGCTCCTCCCCAAGAGCTGGGACTTCCTAAGCTTGTGCATCAGGGCGGAATCCTGACACCTCAAAACCAGGACAAAACCCAGCCTGAAGTCCTCATACTTGGCCCTCAATAGGAGCAATAAATATTGCTTATGAGTAGTGGATTTGAGTTTTGATGCTTAGCCCATCCCCAGATGTAGCCACGAGATAAGACAACAGAGCATTTATCTTGTTGCCACACTCCCATGGCAAAAGCAGCGTAACGACTCCCAAATTTATAGAGCCCAATGAATAAAAGAGCAATTGAAATAGAAGCAAAGCCTTTGAAAACAGGAGTAGTGCCGGGGACTTTCACACTGGAGAAAGCTTTCAAGTTGTGCTCATTTGCAGCTGACATCTGTTTACCTTTAAAGGTCTATAAATAATATTACCTCTTCTCTTTACTGACTACTGGTGGTGATACTTTTCTTCTGTTTACAGACCCTCTTCTCCTCTGTCTTGATACTGGAGTTTTCTGGCTGAGCGATTTGACATCATCATCATCACAGACATTTCCCCTATCTCTATAGCAACGTATGATGATGCCACAAACAGAAGATTATGCAATCTGTGTAGACTCAGATGGAAGGAGAGGCAGGGCTGGGAGCTCTGATTTAAGCACATATGTCTCTAATAGCAGCAAGGGGAATACAGAAACCTTTTGGCCATGGAAATGGTTTTTGTATAAACATTCTCATCTTCCAAGTTTTGCTCCGGTGGGAAAGTTTCTCCTTAAAGTCCTCTTATACATGTGTGTTGTATATACACGTTCACACACAGATATATTTATTTGTGTGTAAAGGAATGCAGTGATTATGCAAATGTACTATTGTTCCCACCATTGTGCAGGCAGGGATGCTGCCAGCCCCCGAACACAAACTCAGTCTTTTCTAAGACCTGCCATGCTCCACTCATGTCAGGCACAAAAATGCTGTGGATCTGCCCAGACCTCATGTTCTCTTTTCAGTGGAGGGCTGCCCCGTCAGACCCTACTGAATGTCTTTTTTTTTTTCTCATGTATGATATGGGAACATTTGTGTCCTTGGCTAGGTGGGACCAGCATTGTCCTCATTCAGACCCACTCTATCCTCTCCCTACCAGCTTTGTCCTGCAGTTAAGGCACAGTAGGAGAAGGCCAGTTTGAAATCTCAACTCTCACAAAGACTTTCTAGCTAAGCCTAAGGAAATTCCTTTGAAACCCTCTCTGTGCCTCAGTTTCTCCTGCAGTAGGACTAATAAACCTCAGTTCATAAAGAAGTGGTGAGAATAACTCCACTCTCATTTGAATACTCTGACTCTTCAATAAGTGGATCCCTGGAGACTTTGAAAAACACACTTATGGGTGCTTCTTCCATGTTTATCTTGTTTTTATTGAACACACAAATGCATCCTATCTAGCACATGTCAGAATCAATAACTGCCTTGTTAGCAGTTTTTCCATTTATGGCATATTGTCCTGACATAGCTGTAAAACCTCAATGAATATGGTTTTAATAACCAATGGTATTTAACGTACAATCGCTGTCTTATTAAGTCCAAATTAAATCCTTACTTGAGACACTTAATTTAAAGTGTGACTGATCTTTTCCTGGCCTGGAAGGAGATACTTAAATGACACTTCTTCCAATTTGGCCACGTGGCTGAGGGGGTGGGATTTAAATTATATATTTTGATGATACTACTCATCTGGTTAAAGCTGAATTGCATCATTTTATGAACACTCAGAGACGGGAACAAATTAAACCCAACTTCCCACCAAGTTAACTCAGTTGAGCTTCAAGCTTAGCACTGTATTCAAAACACACACTTACTGTGACTATCCACTCAGCAGCATCTGCTTGGCTTTTCCAAAGGAAAAAATGAAATGCACCATATTTTTCTACTCAGAGCCTCTTGTGGGGTGCCTTTTGAGTTGACAAAGACAAGGCTTACATTCTGCTGTGGGCACACTAATAAAATAAACCTAATAAAATAAACATTACATGCAATAATGATGCTACTAAATCTAAGTTCAATGTGTAGCTAAAGTGTTACCCACAGATCTATTTAGAGCAATGTGCCTGGACTTCCTTCCATCCTTTCCCAACCCAGAGTCACATAAACATTCATTAAATTGAAAGCATTGTCAGGCCTAATGGGAGTTTCCACAAGCAACTTTGGCACATGCAAAACTGAGGAGTGTGCAGAGCACACAGATAGATGAAATGCCATGATTTCTGCATGCCAAGGCCACCACTGAAGAAGGGCTGGTGTGGGAAGACAACAGAAACCATCCCACACTTTGCTGCTGTCCTTTGTGTTTGGGCCACACAATGATTTTTCTGTTGGATGGACGCAAGCTGTGCAGCTGAAGGTGCACAGGAAAGGAAAGCATCCTTTGGTATGGGCAAATATGGGATGTTCAGGTTAGTCTCTGGAAGGCAACACAGCCAAGTGACTATGGCAGTGCACGGGGAGCGTGGAGGAGGAGGGGCACTGTGCTGTGGGGTGACTTCTTCCCATGTGGGCCCTGGCTCCTTGGGCAGTCGCTGGGAGGACAAGATGCAGAGTTGCTGGGGCAGCACACCTTCATTTGAAAGTTACAGTCCTGAAAGGAAGAGAATTTTTTTTGTTTCGTTTTTGGTTTTTTTTTGGTTTTTTGGGTTTTTTTTTTTTTTAACATCACTACCACTATAGCCTGCAGTGAGGGCAGCATAACACTTCAAGCTGAAATATTTGCATTCCTATTATGTCCTCCATCCAAGAATTTAACTGTTATTTGGTTCAGTTCAGTCTAAATGATTGATTTCTCCTGGATGCTGTGGTGAGAATTGTTTTAATAGTTCACAGATGGACAAATGAAACAGGGAGGTGTCCAATGTGTTGCCCAGCACTGCAGGCTGCGCCAGTGGCAGAATGATTGTATCCCTGCTTGATCCCAGCCAGGTTTGATCCTTCTTTTTCCCTTTTGTAAAATCTAACTTCCTCCCTAGCATGTGTACACTTTAATAGCTGAATCACAGCAGTAGAAAATGATGAGACTGAAAACACCGTTGAAGACTGTTCAAAGTGATATTTATTCTTCTTGTTCTACATCTGGAACTATTCTTACTCCAATTATTCCATTGCAGATATATTAGTTTGGCACCGTTGTTGTTGCTACTGCGATATCTATTTATTTAACAGTTTTTCAAATAATGCATTGAAGCTCAAAAGTTTTAAGAGCTTTTCCAGGATAAAATAGAAAGGATGGGAATCTGCTTGCCCAGAGTGTTTTCTCTATACATCTTTTGTCTATCATTAATTAGGGAAGGTTTTGAGTGATAAAACTCACTTGTAAATAAGTCATCCACATGCTAAATTAAAGTAGGCAAACTGACATGGCAGTTAAACCCTCAAAGCCTGAAATCAATCAATACAGTCTATGGAAAATTACTCTGAGCACATTAACATCCTTTAATACACAAATGCAGATTTATTTTTACATGCCTCTGCATAATAACTATGCACAAATTTCCTGTCCATCCCAATTTCATCCCAACCCAGGCACCACACTCTCCTCATTCCACTAGTTCAGCTTAATAGGAGTCAATAGCTCTCCAGGGTGGAGTGAAAGCAACGGGTCAGGCTGGGATCTAGCACGTCCCAGCTCTAGCCAGGTTGGATGTGGACACTGTGCTCCAGCTCCATATCATTCAATGCTCTCATAATGATGAGATTTAATAAATCCCACTAAGAAAAGTACTGAGGCTAATTCAGCTCTTTTGTACAGTGCCAAGCTATGGAGCAGCTATAGGAGAGCCTCGGGGCAGGGGAGGACAGGAGAGGACAGAAGAGGATGATGATCCTGGATGATTTCCTAGAGGCAGGAAGATTGCTGGTTCCATCCCCAAAGAATGTGCATGCAGAGAAGAAAACTGAATGCAAAAAGAGCTGGAGAGGAGAGCTAGCAGAACAGATCAGTTGCAGAGCAGTGGGACTTAATGGTTTCTGGGGGCTAAGGACACACACCATCTGTCTTTCTATGTACCCTTGCAAGTACTCAGCTTTAATATCTGAGGGCCTTTTAGTGCCACTGAAGAATTTATTCTCACAATACCACTGGGAGAAAGAGGATTTGAGAGCTCTCATTTCAGTAGAAGAAGGAATTTGAGAAACTGAGCCACAGAGCTATTGCTTTCCACTTAGCTCCTGTCTATGGATTTTGTCAAAAGATTACAAGACTAGATAGATGAACTAGGGAGCATCATGAATTTTATTCTCTTCCTAGGCATCAGTGCTTCTAGAGGTCTCGAAGTGTATATAATTGTTTCAGATGATCTGGGCTAAGTGACCCCAGATAGAAAGTGCAATAGGCCAACAAACTTAGGAGTTTGAGGTATTTTTAATTGCACTGTCAAAAGCTAACAGTTTGCTGAAGGAGAAAGAAGGGTTGTGAAAAGGGGCAGTTCACTGCTCTGTCATTGAAGCCTTGAAATGGGGCTTTCTAGATGTTTGCTATCAAGAAATTGACCTACTAAAAATTTGTCTTTACGCAAAGACGAAATATTCTGCGGGAAAATTCTGACTTTGCTTAGCAGCCCCCTCCCCCTGGGAAAATTTAAACAGGACTTCCTGGCTTCTTGATGGGAAGATTTTTGCCAACTTTATTTTCTGCCTGAAGGCAAAAAAAAAAAAAAAAAACAACAACAAAAATAACAAATGGATGCAAGTTTTCCAACAGCCAGCAGAGCTGGGAGAAGGACAGGAAGGCCGAGTGCTCTGGCTGTCTGCCTCTGCCCATTGGGTGGGAGAGAAGGAGGCAAGGGCCCTGGAAGACCTACCCAAATGTTTACTGTTAGCTTGATTTTTAACTTACTGAAAAATCCATTTATTGTTTTTCCCCCAGGGAGTGATGGATGCAAATCTGTTCTTAAAAAGAAAGTAATTAAAAAAAAATTCCTTGGAAGGAATTGGCATTTTCTAGCCTGTTCTCCCAGTGCAACAGATACAAGAAAGCTGAAAGTACAATTGGTACAATATCTTTTGAGCAGAAGTCTGCAATATCTTAGCAGTTTCACCAGATAAGCAATATTTGATTAATATTGGACAGTAGGAGGAGACAATAAAGGATAGTATGGACATATTGGAGAAGCACTCAGAAGAGCTACTCATGGATTTGCAATATTCCAGCACAGATTGCCAATGGTGCATTAAAATATTGCCACAGAAGCATTTCCCTTGACCTAGTGCAGGATAAACTGATGAACAACCCCCTCCTCTTTTATTTCACATACCTCCTTCTGTGATATTTCCACCCATTTCCTCTGTTTATTGCCCGTGGCTTAAGCAAGGTTCATTCAAATGAATTTAAAGCAGGGATAAATATTGTCAATTCAAATCACGGCTTTTCAGTCTGTCCCCAGGGTTGTCCCCAGGGCAGGCATCCCTCACTGAAACAGGTCAGATTCCCTCTCTAGATGAGGCTGTTGAGTCATGAAGAAAAAAGTGAGGGGTGGCAAAAGAAAGACAAGGAAGGGAAAAAAGTAGTAAGCGAGCAAACAATTCACAGAGCAAGGAGGACATTTGAGCTCTTGTGTTTCTTTTCTCATTCTAGTTTATTCCAAATCCTGCCACAGCCTTCCTGGAGGAGGGGGAAGGGCATCGGCTGATTTGCATCTTGTGTTACTGCTGACAGTAGGAGGTCTTAATTGGGGCACCAAAGAGCAGGTGTATGCTAACGTTAATCTTCCCTTTCACCTGTCACTCATGCAATGAATATGATCTCTCCCTCTCATTAGCAGCCCTCTGTCACATGCCGGAGAGCTTTGGAAGGGTCCCTCTGAAACATGTGGGGATTGATTTTGCTGCCTGCACTGGGTTATTACTGCTGTACTCTGGACAGCCACTCCCCAGGAGCACAGCCATGCAGTGGGTGTATGGACAAGTGCTGCTTAATAGTCTCAAATCTTATGTTTTCTATTGGAAAAATGAACATTATTTCTTGTATTGGCTTTACAGACAGAGACTGACTCATTTTGAAAATAACACGTCGTGCCTTGAGTGTTGCAGAGATGACCTTAGGAGGAAAGTTAATTTAGAAAAGATACTCAATTTGGTATTATCTCCAAATGTTGATTCCTGGAATCATTACTCATTACTTAGTCAGGCAAAACTTCCCTGGATTTCAAGGGCTGTGGTTGGTGCCAAGAGGAAATTGGCCTGGGAGAGAATGAAATCCTAACTCCAGAATTTGAACCTCTACTTCTTGCAGTTCACCTACCATAGCAGCAAAGGGCTCACCACCCTCTGCTCGAACAGTGCAGATTATTAGGGAACAACCATGAAGAGCTGAAGGAAACCAAACTTTATTTGTCTTGTCTTCATGCACTAGAGAGGAAGCACCACAGACTCTGCATCTCGGGAGGAACCTGCAGAAAGGACCGTGATCTCCGTCTGCCAGCTGAGCGTTCGGCTCAGAGAGAAGAAGAAAGGAAAGATCTCACAAAGAGTTTATCTGAACTTTATACATTCTTCTAGTGCTGCTCTGGAACAAGTTCTGCTTTGGTTCATTCGGAGGTGAAATAAACAAATAATTATCTGCAGGGGAAAAAAATTCACGTTTTCAGAGAGCAGTAGTTTGTTGGCTGTGAGCGTGATTCGGGGGGAGAGCATCAGCTGCAGCCCATGCTCTGAGTCACAGCTGAGTCCCACGGGAATCACAGCTGCCTCAGGGCCCCGGTGGCAGTGGATTTTCTTTGGGATGATGATGATTTGCCTCTTCTTTTATCGTTTTCATCGGTTGTTGGGAGGTGGCTTTCTTTATCACCAGATTCCTTCCAACAGCAGTAATACTCTGATTCAATATAATGGAAACTGAGAAACGGATGGGACTGACACATTAATAATGTAATGCTAACTCATAATCTGGTTTTGCTTTACTGAGATTGGCTCATGGGCTGAGACTTTATTTCTGAGATAATGAAAAAAAAGGCTCAGTGGTAGTAAGCAATTGCTTGGCTCTTCTGGGGAGCAGACATCTCTGGCAAAGAGCAAGGAAAAGCATTCCCTTCCAGAGCATACATTTGCCCCAGTTTTATAAAGTTTTTTCTCTGAAGAGGAAGTGACACCGTGTCCCAGCTACCCACAATGTAGAGGACACAGTGTGCTGCTGTTTTGGCCTGGGGGGTCTCTTCCCCATTCTTACCCTGGCCTTTAGCCAGGGCAGGGGCTGGCAGTGAGTATCAGGCCCACTGTCACCTACTGACGCTTAGTTAGAGAAGATTCCCCAACAGCCACATCTTAAATTTAATTATTCTCCTGATTTGCAAGTGTGTTATTTGGATCAAACTTTCCAGGACTAATCATGTGCAAAACTGAGGCTAATTACATCCCATAATGGTCCAATCTGCGATAGTGTGATGAAGTTAAGAGAAAAAAAGTGAGCTCTTTAACTGTGCAATTGTCTTCCCCAGGGTTCTGGAGCAAATGCCTCTGTGCAAAACTGATAGGCATCTTCATACTTGCGTGTTGGGTTTATGCATGATCTTTAGTTTATGGCTCATGTATGGTCTTTACTGCCATAAACTGACCTACACTGGTGAAGAAAGGATGCAGGAACCTTTTGACTTCTTTCACTTACAATTCTGTAGCCCAGTATTGGTCTGAGAGCTACTGACCTTACAGAGTACTGCAAAAGCACAATGAGGTATGGAAGCGGGAACTGCAAACTGGCAGTGCCATCAGCTCCTGAAGAACCTACATGAAAGAAGTAAACATTTCCCATGAAAATTTTTGAAAGAAAGGCTCTCTCTTAAAACTATTTCATTTTGCTTTTCTTCAGTGAAAAATTGAAACTTCCAAATAAATTCCACATCAGTGCGTTTTTTTTTTTCCATTTTATTTTATTTTATTTTTGCTCCCCAGTAGAGGGAAACATGGACCCTTACAAGAAGAACCAATATTTGGTTGAAGATAGGGAGATTAAAATTTCAGAAACAACTGCACTCTATTTGTAATTTCTCCACTAGACAACAGAAGACATTTTATCTTAAATTCACAACCTTCTTGTAGTCGTTTATTGAATTTTAATAAGAATGTTCTTTAATAAGAGGGTTCTTTATTTAACTAGCATTCTCTAATCAAGTAATCACCAAAATTAGATGGATCCATCAGAATCATAATGCCCAAGTGAAGGAACTATAACACCACCGTTTGATATTAAGTTCATTTTTACAGATTTCTTATCCCTGGAGAAGTGGGGTGAGGCAAGGCCAGATTCAGTGAGATACCTCCTGTGCGTAAAGCAAGCATGTGCTTAACCGTGTCCCTGGGATGGGAGTCTGCAACCTCTGTTATTGTGGACTGTGAATGTGTTGTCTTGAAATGTACAAGCTGTAATTAAGAGCTATTGGATAATAACTATGCCATGAAAATGTCCTAAACTATTAAAGAGCTGAAGATGATAGTGTGCTTTTAATGTTTCACATAAACCATTTGGGATTTGAAGAACTTTCAGCACTCACGAGGAAGGCAGAATTATGCTTGCTGGGTTAAAGGGAAGGAAAAGAAAAACCCCTGAATTAAATTTTTGAGCTTGACACTCTCCACTTTTCTACATGTTGCTCAATTCTAAACAGGGAAAATAAAATCAGCTTTGTTCGTGAGCATATGCTTTTGACATTTTTTCTTCTTGGAGCCTGTGAATTATTAATAAACTAATTTCTCTTTATAGTTCAATCTTTGGAGACTTAAAGTGCTCACTCAAATGCACTGAACAAGAGGAATGCTTCAGCTCCAATCAGCTCCTGTCTTCTTTGGAAATGCTGGCCCTGAGGTATCTTTGAGTCTTTGAAATCAATCTTTTATTCAACCGGGAATTTCTGATGGCTTAGAGGTCTAGTCTGTTAATTCTGCCTAATGCCCTGTTTAAGTTTGGGGCTTTTCAATCAGCTGATGTTTTTGCTTTTACTTTGCTGAGGGAGTAAGTGCTTCCCTCTCCCCACTCACCACACCCCTGTTTCTTTCTGACCAAATGGAAAACAAATTGTTTGTTGGCCTCCAGAAATACAGGGAAAAGGGGGAACAAGGTGGAAAAAAACCCAAGGTGGCACCTGGGGAAGATCTCACTGCGTTTTTCAAAGCCAATTTAATACATCTTGATCTGAAGGTTAAAGGTCAATGACTATCAGCATAGGGCACATAAAGAAGTCTGTTTGCCAGTAACTCCAGTCTATAGTACCATCTTTGTGACTCTGTGACAGTTTAGTTCATTAAAAACAGGAGTAAAACCATGACATTGAGTGGACAGGAGGTGAAACTGAGAAATCAGTGCCATTAGAAGATATGTACTTGGTCTGCAGGACCCCTAGTGATGGTTGGCTTAGATTCTCTTGAAGGCGGTGATGAAAAATAGCACATTTTCCCCCTATTCTTTCACTGAGTGCAGGTGTCGAAGGCATCCCCATGCTCTGCCTGGAAGCCTTCTGCCATTCCTTTCTCAGCTTGGAGTTTCTATGCTTTATCATAGGATAAGCACGGAGCATCTTCCATTCAGCGCTAACGTGAGCCAGAAATTAAAAGACTGGGTGTCTTTGCTACTAAACTGTGATGTTCTCTTCAGCAGAGCCTGTGCTGAGTGCTGAACAAATTCATGTCACTGGTGTTTCATGACTCATGAAACAAAGGCTCCCAATGATAAAGCAACATTGTTTGGTCCTTTCATTCTCAGGCTTCTAAAAAAAAAAGAAGGGACTGAAAAAGGGCAACATGAAATTTAAAAATAGGCTGAGGGCCTATGTTAAAAATTGCTGAGCTCCATGTGGTCAAATAAAAACAACAACAAAAATAACAGTGCTAAATTAAGCTGTACAACAGAATCTCATTTACCAGAAATACTTAACTGGAGAAAAACACATTAAGGCACTGGCCTCATTAACAAAAATGCCCTATGCAGAAGTAGCTTACCAGTTAACATTCGGGAAAAAGAAAATATGATTCCTGAAAGGAACTACAAAAAATGGTTAAAAAAAAATATCTGCTTTTCTCTCACGTATCTGATGTATTTCTTTTTCCTCAGCCCTCATTACTGAGGCCGCTGGCATGAAAACTGCAGGCCAGACTCTTGCTCTCCTTTATGCTGGGGTAAATCTGGAGTAACTGTATTGGGCGATGCCTACCTTGGTGCAGGGATGGTGATAGCACAGAGGGCACAGAACTGCTTTCTGCATGTGATGTATTTCCTAGCTCTCCCTGTGAGCCTGAAAAAACACCTATAAATCTGAGAAAAGGAAACATTTTGCTTTGCTCATGCATAGGGTGATTCCTAGTGAGGGACAAAAGTGATTTGGTTCCAACCTCCCATTCAAGTCAATGGGATTTCTGCACCTCAGTCCATGAAGGTCTTTGGGAAATTCCAGCCATGAAGGTTAATTATAAGCCTTTAATTAATCAGACGTTCACTGTGAGCTGAAGTGGTCTGGCTGTCTGAGCGCCAGCCCAGGAGCTCCTTAATTAACACTGCTGGCTGCTGGCAGCAGAGAGCAGAGGGACTGGGGGCAGCCCCAGAGCTGCGTGGGATGGGCACTGGAGGCATGGAGGTGAACAGAGGATATGGAATAGGAGAACGGGTTGTAAAACAGGGGTAAAAAGATGACGTTTTTATTATACCTTATGTACTGAAAAAATTAGAATATGTTGGTAGCTGGAATTAAAAACCCAAACTGGCTACTTTACTAAGAGAGCTTTTTAAAAGAGTTTTGTTGTTGTTGTTGTTTGTTGTTGTTGTTTTTCTTTTTAATTTAAAATTGCCTACAAATGGCAGCAGCAACTGACACCTCTGAACTAAGGATCATTACCAAATGACACAAGAACACGGCACACCTTGGTTCTCACTGGCATGTTCATGTGTGGCTGGTGCTCCAGAGGAACCTGCAGCAGGGATCTGGGATTTCTCTCCAATAATATCATTAGCAACGTTTCAATACTCTTTAACTTAATAACAACAAAAGGCAGCACTAGAAAGAGCTGCTGATGAGGGAGGAAAAAAACCCACATTTTGCTTCTCTCCCAAATTACAAGAACTCTATTTTCTTTTTCACTTTTTTTCTTTCAAACATATGCTGCAAGAGGAGAAAATATGATCCGGGAGAAAATACCTTTCAGTTGATGCACTGAAATATTTTTAACTATCAAAGTGAGGGAAGCTACATCCATGAGAAAATCAGCAAGGCCTTTTAAAACAATATGAGGCCAAGGGAAAAAAAAAAAAAAAAGAAAGAAAGAAATATCCCCATTCCTGGAGGATGCCTGTTTCTTTAAGCAGCTGTTTCTTGTCTCTGAGGTAACAAAGTTGTCATGTGATGCATCTGTTACCATAGCAATAATCTGTAATTGTGCAGAAAATCCACCAAAGTAGCGTGCAACTCCTTAGTGAATTGGACGGGAGTGAAAAATCACCCCTGTGCAAGCCTTGGATTGATGATGTTGTGAAATGGTATTGGCCAAGTCAGACCAGTTTCACCTCCAATGAATTTCCTGCATTTATTCGCTCTGGTTCTGGTGCCTAACATTTGCTCAGTCTTTAAATATGCAGCTCACTTGTGCATGTAGGGCTGGTAAATGGTGTGCATCTTCCTGCACAGTTCCATGCTGCACTCAGGGCATTTTCTGTAAGGTTAGGGTCTGGGCACTCTGCATATTGTGGCCAAAGGTATAAGACTTTTGAACTACTGAGGCATTCTTTTCAAGCAAGGTGATAAAATGTCATTAAGTGTTGTTAAAAATTGCAATGGAAAAGGGTTTTCTATTTTTTATTCCACTTTATTGTCCCAAAAGGACACCTGCGTTGTTTCTATCTCTTCATCAGGATGAGTTCTACCAGTAACTCAGGAACAGCTCCCACACAGATGCGTGTCAGCTCAATATTTTTATTTATGTGAAATATACATTTAAATAAGTTTTCTGCTAGAACACCAAGTTTGGTGTCCTTTAAAACTAACTGGAAATAGGAATATAGAAGGATGAGAAGATGAAATCTGCAAAACTTTCTTCCTCCTGTTAGTCATAAAATAAACTGCTGGAATTTACAAAGAAAATCCTTGAACGTTTTGAGTCATCTGCTCATGATATCATTGGGCTAAAAGTGCTTGCTACTATCCAAATCAAAATGCCAGAGAAATCTCATGAGAATATGCCTTGTGGGCAAATCCCAAAAGGAGAACATCTGGATTTAAGATGCCATTGCCCTGTACTTAACCCTGAGCCACTGAGAAAAATGACTATTCTCCTGCTCTCACTCTCTACGTTATTAGTAAATATTTATACTAGACAAGCACCCAAAGGCCTCAATTGAGAGTAGATTTCCATCTTGAGGCCTATGCAGGACTAACAGAGAAAGGAAACTCCCTCTGCTCTGAAGAATTCACTCTTTATTTATTTTCCCTTTCAGCCTACGTGTGACAAGCTGCTCCATGCACAGTGGCTGATGATTCTACTTTATTGGCCATTGGGTAAGACCCTCAGTTCTTTCACAAGCCGAAAAAAGAAAACACAAAAACCAACTCAAAACAAACAGGATGTTTGGCTCATTGGTGCAGGTCCAATTGAGGTAGCCTAGCTTCACTTAAGAGCACTTAAGTTGTGTGCACACCAGCAGTGCTACCCTTAGCATCGCCTTTCCATCCTCTAACGTAACCCACTGAGCCTGCCTCAACAGCATACAACTGCTTTGTCTTCCCACCTAGCTCAGAAAGCATTAATGGGATGCGGATGATTTAATACTGTATCACACTGAAACTCAAACCTAAGCCAAACCTTCTCACAGCCCATGGTTTGTAGTGATTGGATTAGGAGTTCCCCCACCTCTGCAAATCCTTGTCAGTGTTTTCAGGGTCAGTGCAAGGGCTCAGCTACAGAAGAAGGGCTGGTAGGACCTCACAGACTGCATTTGCTTGCTGGTAAATGCCCAGCCAGCTGAACCTAACCCTGCTCAGACCTGAGATCTGCCTTTCAGAAACCCATTTTGAAAGAGGGATGCTGGCACATTAGCTGCAGGAGCTGCACCATACTGCAACCTGAGCCTCCTGCAGCCCCTTTTATGAGGAAAAGCATGAAGCAGAAGCTCCAGAACTGCCACAACATAGCTTGTTTCATACAGTCTGCCACCAACCCCCTGCACTAACACCCAGAAAGAACCTCAGCACACCTGAGGGGAATGAAGGGCACAATTAACATAACTGATTGAAATGGGTGGGGCCTGGGCTGGGCTTACTCATTTCGGTTGCCAAGGACCCAATCAGACTGGCAGCTGAGCAACCTGACCTGATAAAGGCTTGGAGGGGGAGGAGCAGAAGAGGTGCTGCTGGTTGAGATGTGCTGCTGGAGGTGGTTTTCTGTTTGTGAAGTTTTGCTTCTGTTTAGGTGTAGGAGCATAAGATATGCTCAAAAGCTACTTGTTCTTGCTGTTATTGAATTCCTTTTCCAAAAGTGGAACTGCAGAAGAGGTGAGGGGCTGGCACGTTTCTTCGTTGGGTTTGGGAAGTTTCAAAGGGAAAGGATTGGCTTGGAGCAAGGTGGGGCTGGAGCTTTCTGAGCTAGGCTGTAATGGTCAGCCCTATCTCAAATGTCAGCTGCCTTTCTCCCATGTCTTTGCACCTTTCTTGATGGCTGTGCTGAGACTTTATGCCTCAGGAAAAAGCCCCTGAGGTGACCCATTGCACCCCCTGCCCTGGAAGATAGGAGAACTGATGCAGCTGCTGTGGGAAGCCAGGAAGTGGGAACCAAATGGGAGCCACTCTGAAATAAGTGCTTAGGAATGCTCTGACCTCTTGCCTCACTGCAGCGCCATTTTTATTTTTGTCTTAGAACACATTAAAGAGCTGTTTGTACATAGCCTTAATCTGTGTGCACACATACACAAATTCAGCCTGGGAGGAGGGAGAGGGAGAAGGATCTCAGCTCTGCCAAGTGTAGGCGTCCTGGGCTCCAGACAGCTGTGACAAACTGCAGCCTTTTTACTACCTTAAAGAACATAATAGGCCACTTTTGTAATTTCAGCTGTAAATGCATTTCTACTCTATCACAGGACAGTGCTTCAGTATGAGCAAAGAGAGAAATATAAGAACTAATGTGGTGACAGGCCAAGGAACAGAGCTTATAACACACCCACAGAGTGTTTCCCATGAAAGCAATATTCTCCTGGTTCTGTCTGAGTTGCTTTTGCTTGCCTGCTTTAAGGAGTAATTTCTCAGAGCTGTATTTTAGATGTACAGGTCTTGTAAACTCTTCAGTTTAATACACTGCAACTTTTCTGCTTTCTGAGTTTGAGTCACTGGATTAAAATTGCCTCCTCCACCACAGTGTTCAGTGCTACTGTTAACTTCCCATCTTCTCTCTTCCAGGCTCTACGTAATAACCTGCGATCAGGATCCTAGTTATGTGCTGGATAGGCAACTGAAGAAGCCTGTCTTTCCACAATTCAGACAGAGCATATAAATAAGGTGAGAGTGGTCTGTGTGTAAAAATGAGCATGAGTACAGTCCTCGTGGCATGGGTTTGTGGCCTGAAAACAAAAGGCTGTGGTGGTGTCCTGAATGTGGACCTGAAAGAGGGATGGGCTGTAGGGCCTGCTGACAACCCACTGCTGCAATGTTATGGTGACATGAAGTCCTAGGTTTTGTTGAAGCAGCTCTTGCCTACAGACTGGAATGATTGCTGGATCTAACCAGGAAATAATTCTCTCCGTGGAAGTTACCACAGTTGTTGTTATTACAGATGTAGGATTTCCTGAGCAGATGTCTCCCATTGAATCCCTGCCCTGCCCAGGACTTCAGGTGTTGCTGGCACATGATTGCATTATACTAATGGTAGATACTTCACTGCTGCTGGCACACCTGTGATGTGGTGCAGGGCCTGTGGGGTGCAAAGGGCTCAGCTGGGGCATGTGATGGCTCCAAATTTAAGTCTGTGAAATGGAGGTGTAGGAGAAAATTAACTGCAGCTGTAAGAAGAAACTGAATTATGGCTATGTTGGCTTTGTGCTGTCACTTGCTGGTCAGTAGGGACTCGCAGCAAGGCTGGCTGCAAGTTGGGCAAAGGCTTGAGAAGGCTTCCTTTATCATCAGTGAAGTATGAGACCCCGCTGAAATGCTGTGGAAGGATGAAGGTGTTAGGGGGAGCCTGAGAGCCCCAAACTGAGCTTTGGGGCGCCTTGGTGTTTATGTGAGACTTGTAGGGATACACTAAATGGAGCAGGAGATGTGGAATCTAGGCAGGAGGAGACTTTAGGTTGCTGAATTTTTTTTAACAGAAATCTCAAGGAGAAACAGCTATAAACTGAAACACTTCACTCTAAGTCGGTGCAATTCAGTTTTTGTTTGGAAAAACACCTTCAACCTATCAAAACAAAGAGCTCAAATTCCTTGAGAGCCAACTACACAAGGCTGTCTTTCCAGAGGTCTTCCTGACAGTTGGCATCCATTGCCTTCTTTGTCCTGTCAAAAGATACCTGCTCTTCAGGCACCTGTTTCTGGCACAATTCCTCCTACAGGTGTTTGAATCCGTGTACAAGCTGAATGATGGTGGCTAAAGTATTCCATATGGTTTCTTGTTAGGAGGATGTGGGACTGGGTGTCCCTGGAGCTCATTTTGTCCCTTGTGCTGAAAAGTGTGCTGCTCTCCCCCAGAGCTGAGCACCTGCATTTGTGTCACCGCTTGGTTCTCCATGCACTCTGGCTGGGGTGGCATGGAAGAATCAAACCCCAAAGGATGGGGGACAGGGAATATATTTCTTCTCTCCCAGCAGATAGTTTTGGATACTTACAGATATCTTGAGCTTCCCCCCCTACTCCTTCCTAAACCTTGAGATTTGAGCATAATGTTTTTATATTCCTTCAGAAATCAATCTGTTTGGTAACTTGACTGAGAATAAGTAATGCAGCTACATACTTCTGAGATGTTATGTGTGCATGATCTGTTTGTATGATATGCTCCAGTCTTCCTAACATCTGGTTCTAGCCAGTTGCTATCAGCCCCTTGGTTTTATAAGCACTAAATTCACTCAGTTTTTAATGCAGGGAAAAAAAAAATACAGCCCAAAGAGCATAACATTTACAAGCTTTTTTTGTGGGAGTGGAGACAGGAGGCCAAGTTGTGCTCTCAGACAGAGTCCAGCCTTTGCATTTTTGGGTGGGCCTCTGAAACCATTTTTTTTTCCTTAAGATGCCGCCTTTTCAGCCAAACCAAACTGATTCCTGTCAACTATTATCATTCTGGTATGAATGGGTTTGGCACAGAGACTTGAGGGAGGGTCAGCAAGATGGCTTTTTGGGATGCTTGTCAAATAATAACTGAAGTGTTACACGTAAAGTGTGTGTGCCTTGACTTCTGGGAAAGAGCAGAGTGGGATGCTGTGGTTTCTTGTAACCTTGCCTGCCTCTTTTTGCACCTGATGTGCATTGGGTTCAGTGCTGAGTGGAGATGACACAATCTCCACCCATTGGGTTGTGCTTGGGCAGGCTGCAGCATCCCTGGGCACCTCTGCATGTGGCTTTTCCAATGTTGCTTTGAACGTGGCAGAAAAGGATTGAGTTTTTCTCAGGATCTACAGCTGGTGGAATTTTGTTAAGCACATATGATAGTGGATGATCCAAAAATCAGAAGGCAACCCAGCAGGTTCATTGAAATCTTTCCGTAAGAAAACTGAGCATTAACAAACCTGGTACTGCCAAGCCAGTTGCTGACACAGATAAAAAGCAAAGCTATCTATAACCCAAACCCACGTTATCCACATGCAGTTTACAAGAAGGATGAACAGCTGCTGGCTTGCTATTGAAGCAAAATTACCTTTTAACTTCTGTTATCGTTTGTGCTTTCATCCTAGTTTGGTGTTCACACTCTCCTGAGGCAAAGCTCTGAGTGAGACTTGAAGGGATGAGAACCATTCTTAAATAGTTTGAAGAACTGTCCTGAAGAAATTGAGTTAGATCTTTAAAACTTTAGCAATGCTAATTCTAATACAAATATCAACTACCAGTGGTTTTATTTGCTTGGCAACTGGAAGGAGAGGGAGATAGCAAACCAGAAATTGCTTGTACTTAAAGTCATTGAAAGGCTGTAATTCACATATGGATGAAATTTGGCTCTGGAATAACATAATGTAGTTGTAAGTGGAATAAATCTGGTCTACTAATTCTTTTTCTGCCTGTTTTGCTTTAAAAGACAAACTACCTTCATTTCACATGTGCTCATAAAACATGGGTAGCTGAAGCAGGTAACCGTATAAGTCTCTGAGAAGAACTTGCTGGGTACTTTTGGCAGGGCCTCACATTCTGGAAAGTATCAGAGTGAATGCACACATCCCCTTGTAGCAGTCCTGCCTGTCTGCTCCTGAGCTGGGACTGCTAGTGGTGTGGCACTAATTCAGATGTTGCAGAATTGCATATAGGTTTCCACAGTTATTTTTCTGTTGTTAGCAAACACTTGAGGTAAGGCTGTGCTGTGGTCATATAGGCAGGAAAATGACATCATGCTAAAAAGCCACTAATGCAGAAACTTTGGCATCCGAAAGGCAAACTGTATTCTAATTAGGAAGAAAAAAACAATGACATTTGAAATGGAGAAATTTCTTGGATTCTTCTTATTTTCAAATCTTCCCCTGGCTTCCCTTTCAGCCACAGCTGTGACAAGTGCATTGGAGCTGATAATAAACATATAACTCTGAGGTCATTTCTTGTTTTTTTAAATTAAAATAATTAAATAAATATGGATTAAATTTCCTACCTCCAGGAATCCAGTGCTTGGGAATGTGCAGCACAAACTGCTCTACAGAGTCATTCTGAAGTGCTTTTGTTTTTTCTATATAACATGGCTACTTTTTTCCCTTATCTGAAAATACAAAACAGCTTTATTCTATACTCCTCCTCCCTCCAGGGCAGCTGGGTGGTAATGAAGGACTTGGGATGGTGACACTTTGTAGGGATTACTCACTGCATATGGAAAAAAAAAAAAAAAACAACAGAATTAGTCCCAGCATCCACATTTTTGGAGGAGGTTGGCAGATGTGACCAGCTCATCCTTCTGTGGATTACTGGAGCAGGCTGGAGAAATATTGAAGAAGCCATATTGCACTGATGTCAGGTTCTATGTGTATTGGTGCTGCTGCACCTTCTGGAAGCAAAGCAGCTTTGTTTTGGGAAGAAAAACAGGCTGGAGGAATTCCAACAATGTTAAAACTGATTTATTGGGGTACAAAAGAAAATACTGTTTCTGAAATGACTTCTATTTTTTAGCATTTTATTTCAAGTATTCTAAATGGAAATTGATTGTAACTGAAGTATTTTAATTCAGAAAAGCTGCTATTGTTTTCTTTCCCTAGAAACTTCTTTAGCAGAGAGGTAAAGGGTGGAGGGTGTGGTATTCATAAGGAAGCAACACGTTGAACTCAAAATTAGAAGTTAGAAATGCCCTTTCCATTCTTGAGCCAGATCAACTCATTTCCCACTTGAGACAAAGCTGTTGTGCACATGCACCAAAGCCTCCATCATCCCACCTCCCACAGATGATGTAGCCTTAATTCCCAAAGATGCATTGCAGAAGCTGGTGCCTACAGAGACACTTGAACTGATGCTACGTGTCACCCTCGCTCAAGAAATTCTGTTTGAGTGGCCCGCTGTTTTTGCATGATCAGTTACATTGAAAGTTAGGCAAATGGGCTCTCCATCTCTATCTTCTGCCCCTGCTCACTTTACTGCTATCCCCATCTGGGAAAAAATATAATGAGAATAGTTGCAAGGAATCACCTACTCTTGTGCACCTGCCAGCAGGGTGGATTAACTGTCTGGTTATTTTAGGAACAGAATAAATCCTGACATATTTTGAAAATGCATCCTCACTTGCTCCTGAGTTTCTGTTCTGCTTGGTTTCATCTCAGTCATAGCTAGTTTTCTAAAAGTGCCACTATTCATATTGAATTTGCACCTTGCAAGCACCTGCAGGCTTATTGCTTGGCATGGACTGTTCCTTATTGATTTGATTTTTCTTTTGTGTTTTGTTTTATAACATTTCATGGTGTAGACAGCAACTTTACGGGTCCTGAGCCAGGCTACTAATTGGTTTCACATCCCTTTGAGTGTGGATTTAGCAGAGTTCTTATTTCTTTTTCCCACAGAAATGAAAGCAAGAAGCAGCTCGATAATGTGATCGTGTCATTCATTACCCCTTCAACTGAAAGGATTCTGCTTCCTTGCAGACCACTGAGGTCATTTTGTCACTGAAAGCTGAGTGAGGGCAGATCGCATGAGGTCATCTGGCCTGGCTGTTCCATGCAGCAGAGAAAGGCTCTTCCAGTGAGAGCAAGACTGGGCCTGGAGTGGGATGGTGAATGCATGGATGGATTTGAAGGCCAGTGCAGGAGCTTCAGCTGTGCCACCCTGGGAGAACAGATCCTTAGATGAACAGACTGTGTGTGGAGCATGTATCTTCTGTAGTACAACAGGCAGGCATAACTTAAGGCTTCCTACTGCTGTTCTTTTCCAGTTGCTGTACAGCAGTCACTGTATTTAAGTGTTCCCCTTGTTAAATAATTTTAGTCCCTGTGAGGAGACATGATAGTAAAGGAGAACCCTGGCCATTCTTACGTATTTATCTTTTAATAAATTGTGGGTGACCTTATGCATCCTGTGTTACAGCACTTCATTCGGACTGCTAGAGGGTGGGATGTTAAGGGACCTGATCCAATGCCAGTTCATGGGAATCTTTCAGTGGATGTTAATCTGCTTCAAATCAAAATGGTCAGCATAGCGTTTCTTCTGTGCTTTTGCAGTATGTGAGGTAAATTATCAAAGGCCCTTGGCTGCAACGTGAGGAAAGGTTTCAACTGCCTGAATTCAGGGCAAGCTTATGCCTGTTACAAACAGCACTTCAGCACTGAGTTGAGTTCGGTCTCCTTACCTCTAGATGGACAGAATGTCACTCCTCAGCACTCACTGCTACATCAGTCTTAACTTTGTTCTAACCTTGTCTCAAACAGACTTTCCAAAAAGTGAGAACAGGTTTCTGCATTTATAAATTTCAATTAAGTGATGAGATTATGTATAGTTGCGTGTTCATTTTACTATGGTTTTGGTAACTAAATGTGTCCTGATGATATGTCCCCACTTTTGACTTACATGACAGGCAGGCTTTCCTAGAGACTATTTAAGAAAACAGATTTTAGGATAGCACTAGTTTACTTTTGCCATCTGATAATGACAGCGATGCTTGGTTATGGGGAACAAAAGTCAGAGGGAAAAAGCATTCTTGTATATAGCGTATGCTGTTCATCACAGTACTTAAGATACACACAAACAACAGTAAAACAACTCTAGGTGAAGGGCCAGTGAGTGAGAACACTGGGCTTCATTCTTCTTCCTTCAGAATAAATTCCCTTCTGTCTGCAACCATCTCATTTGTACAAAAAGTCCTTTGTTAGTCGTTTCTCATTAGAGCTATTGATAAGGCTTGTCCAAAAACATGCCAGAGTGCTTTTGTAAGTTAGATATTTTACATCAAGTACCAACAGCTAGTAATCATACAGTGAGTCTCTCTTAAAAAACTTTTTCACTCTTGCATATTTATTTGGTTAACATTGCCATGATACTTACAGCGAGGGAATAGCATGAATACTTCAGCATGATGTTTGTTCAGAAAAGCAATTGAGAACACTTTAATTGTTAGGAAGAAAACTTTAATGAGCATGATTTCAAATACTGCTACTTTTACTAGATGGGTGTCAGATACTACAGAGGCATTTGTTTCAATGACAGTATTATTAAAGACCGGAGCAGCTTTTTTTCCCTGTGTTCATGAGATATGGTCAGGGAGGAAGATATATGGAGTGAATAGTGTTTTCTCATGTTTATCCAGCTTTAAGCCTATGCAGATGCTAACAGTTCATTTATATATTTATATAAAGACTGCTCTGAAAGTAATGCCTTCTACTTTATTGTGTTAGCATGCAATATCAGAGATGGATGTTGGCGTTGTGGTAGTAGAGGGTGAACCTTCCCACCAATATCCCATTACATGTTGCTGCGTGACAGATGGCAGCAGAGGGGCAGTCTGGCACAGTGGCGTCTGACATGGAAGTGTGTAGGAAGCAAAGGTATGGCATTGAATTCCTCTGTGCAGAGTAAGTGGCACCCACTGGCATGCACTGATGCTCGCTGAATCAATCAGTGGAAGTTAGCACAGTGAGGCTGTGAGCTATGTGTTTCAGCAGTGGCAACAGTGCAGATGTTTATAAGCATGATAGGCAGGCTCTTGTTCACTGCTGGCAAAAAATGCATATCGAATTGTGGCAACTATATTGAAAAGTAATGTTTTGTAGTTGAGAATTTGCTCTGTTCAGTAGTCTTATTGAGCTCTTTGTGTCTGTTGTCATTTCTATGGAAATAAATAGGAGGCATTACTTTCAGAGCAGCCTACTTATATGCAAAGTAACTTCCCTTCTGTCTGATCTTTCTTGCAAACCTTTGCACGTGTTTACAGTTTGCAATTTCTGTACTTTCCTGTATTGTCCATTGCCAGTCTAAAATGAGCAGTGAAATGGAAAAGTGATTGTTGGGAACAGTTATTAGCTATTTCTCATAATAGGAAACAGTACCAAATAAAATGATTGTGCAAGAGGCTGTAAAGAAACGAAACCCACTTTTTCACACAATGCATAATTAAATTGCGGAACTCATTGCCACAGGATGTTTCAGATATCGAAAGTATGAAATTCAAAAAGCAACAAAGTGAATTGGAATCAAAGGTCTCTAAAGGGCTATTAAATGAGATGACGTAGATGTAGGCTACAGCTCAGGAAGTCCTTAAACCACAAATTACTTGAAATGGAGAAGATATGGAGGATTTCATACTTGCCTCACTTCTGATATATTTTCTGCTAAATGCCCATTACTGGCCATTGCGAAAGACAGCCTTGTGATAAATGGGCCTTTGGTGTGACCAGGTCCAGTCTTCTGCCCGTGTTCTCAGGCACAGGGAGAAGAGGAGCAGGAGGTTCTCGTTCAAGTTAGACACAAAATATCTTTTTCAGGTATGGATAGTCAAAAGCCCCTCTGTTTTTAGGCCCATCAGGTGCAAGTCTCCAGTGTCACGCAAGAAGGGACCTTGGGCTTTGCCAGTTCCTTTTAGCCCAACTTTTTGGGGAGAGAAAACTAGAGGATGTAATGTACTGGGTTGGGAAATGACTGCCTCCTTGGGATAAGTCTTCAGTAGGAGTATGTGTGAAAGCAAATGGATAAAATAAACTGTTGCTGAGCTAAGAGAGGAGGTGACAGCTTAGCTAAATACTCATTACCTCTGCTTTGATGGCCATTACCACATCTGAAGGTTTCCTTACCTAGGAAATTAACAACAGGCTGAGGAAAAAGATGGGGAAATAATAGGACCTTCCCCTTTAGAAATTTCAGTCAAAGAACTAAAGTGCATTGGATTTTTTTTTATTTTCTTAGTTTTTATGGCACATGAAATGTTTTCTTTGGCAGTAGTTGTGATGTACAGTAACGAAGATGGTATTTGCTTTTATTTTTAAGCAAAACCACACCTCTCACTTGAAGAACCAGATTAGGTGTATCATCCTCCCTCCAGTCTATTCTAAATTGACTTTAAGGTAAGTAACTGTGGGAAGCAAAAGGCTTTCTCTGGTGTAAGTAGATGTTAAGTTTCCCCCATTGTATGCAAAGCAAAACAGATTTTCAGTTTCCAGCTGCCGAGGACACCTAGGAGCATTTTCCTACCACAGACATTTTGTAGGCAGTGTGGAAAACATGCCACATGCCAAAGGCATTAAAAGAAGGAGCCAATAATGAATAATTCATTTGGAATTCACTGTAATGGCGTTTAGTCATAATGAAACCTAAGCTGGTATTAACATGTGGGTAATAGGTAGAGCACTTCCTGAGGAATCATTCTTTATAAAGAGAGGGAGTATTACAAAGAGCTTGGGAAAGGGATCCTATTTCCACCTTCATGGTGCACCAGTCTAGGGATAGTGGTGTCTGATAGTCTCCAGGAAAAGATGCATGTTATGTTGGCTATGATCAGTTATGATGTCTTCAGGATCTGAGTTTAAAAAGAAATTGCTTACAGAAGGACTTTATGGCAGCTGCTCAGAGCAGCAGTAGATGTGCCAGTAGAAGTGTTGGTTCAAATGAATAAGCAACTGATCATATTTCTGTTCCCTTCTTGTTCTTCTTCCAGCGAGCTTCCGTGCAAACGAGGTGTTTTTGCATTTGTTTCACTGCTGCTGGGGGAACAGGAGGATGTGTTGATGCGTGAGGAGAGAAGGGGGTTGGTGGTTTGGGTTGGCCTTTGTCCTGGCGGTCTGCAGGAGGGCAGAGCCTGGAGTCCCCAAGTGGAGGTGAGGCACTGCTCTGGCATGCAGTCATTCACCATGGGAGTGACTCACCAGGAGAGGAGAAACCTGTAATGCACAGCTTCACTAGTGAGGTGATCTAGAATTAGTCAAGCTGTAAGGATGTGCATATGCTCTACTGAAAGCCCGAGATGGTCAGCTTTGGGATTTTCTCTGGACTTTGAAAGAGCATTATGTGTGTGTTTGAAGTTCAGTGCTCTTGAAACTGGCACTGTATAAGGACAAGTGAAAGGCAGAATAAAGGTAAATGGTTCATAGGTGTAGATTCATTATTGGAGTAAATCCACAGAACAAGAGGGACCTCGAGAGCCTAGAAAGTTGGGCCCGGGTGAACCTGATGAGGTTCAACATGGCAAAGTGCAGAGTTTTGCACTTGGGCCAGAGGAATCCCAGGCATCCCTACATCCTGGAAGGAGCGGTCCTGGAGAGCAGCCCTGTGGAGAAGGACCTGGGGGTATGATAGATGAAAAACTTAATATGAGCCAGCAGTGTGCCCTTGCAGCTCGGAAGGCAAATGGTATCCTGGGCTCCATCAAAAGAGGGGTGGCCAGCAGGGACAGGGAGGTGATTGTTCCCCTCTACTCTGCTCTTGTGAGGCCCCATCTGGAGTATTGCATCCAAGTCTGGAGCCCCCAGTACAAGAAAGACAGGGAGCTGTTGGAGAGGGTCCAGAGGAGGGCCACAAAGATGATCAGGGGACTGGAGCACCTCCCCTTTGAGGACAGGCTGAAGGAGCTGGGCTTGTTCAGCCTGGAGAAAAGAAGGCTGCGGGGTGACCTCATTGCAGCATTTCAGTACCTAAAGGGAGCCTACAAACAGGAGGGGAATCAACTCTTTGAAAGGGTGAGTGACAGCAGGACAAGGGGAAATGGTTTTAAGTTGAGGGAAGGGAGATTTAGGTTGGACGTCGGGGAAATTCTTTACAGGGAGAGTAGTGAGGTACTGGAACAGACTGCCCAGAGAGGCTGTGGATGCCCCGTCCCTGGAGGTGTTCAAGGCCAGGTTGGATGGGGCCCTGGGCAGCCTGGTCTAGCATTAGGTGGGATGATTGGTGGCCCTGCATGTGGCAGGGGGGTTGGAGATTCATGATCCTTGAGGTCCCTTCCAACCCTGGCAATTCTGTGATTCTGTGATATGAATGATTTAGAAACAGGCATGAGGGCTAAAGCCATTCATGATAAATAATTTGCTTCACTTTAGCCAAGGCTGTTCTAAATCTCAGCTTTGTCCGGTCATGTTAGACCAACACCAGCTCTTAGTTCTCTAAGACAGGTTTACAGTGCAATATTCATCAACATTTCAGTAATCCCTGCTGTAACCTCTTATACAGTGAACATAGAGCACTTGCTGAAGGTGTTCTGAGCTGAGAAAGCAGTCTGCTCAGCTAATGAAGATCTCACAATGTCTGATGATAAGACCTTTGCCTTATGAGGTGTAACTAATTAATGCAAACAGTAAAATCAACATAAAAGCTAACAATAGTTATTTAGTGCAGTTGAGCCCTGCAAGGTGTGCAATTGCTGTATCACACATTTCTCAGATGTGCCAGCACAGCTCTGTGGGCAAGGCCGAGAGGATGCTACACAAATATGTTGGAATCTTCTCTGCTACATAGTGTTGTTTGTGCACCAAGCAGCAGTGCTCTATTACTCCAGTATAAAGTCTTGTAAAAATAAAGGAAGGAAAAAAGGCTATTATTCTTCTTTCCTTTATTTTCTGACACCAGAACTATGGGTGTGGAGAAAAAAAAAAAAACACCAAAATGCTTGACATTTACCATTCATAAATTCTGCAGAAATAGATAGCCAGGCTCTGAAGCTGTAGGAGTGAAAGAACGCAAAGTTCATCACCTGCTGACACTTGTCTTGAAAAGAGAGCATCAGAGAGAAATCCTGCTGGGTTAGGACTGAGTGTCCAAGACAAGCATCAGGTTCCAGATCTTTTACAGCATGAATAAAATAAGTCTTCTGTTGTGAGCCTGCAGAGATGCCAGGACCTGCATGTGTCTGGACACAAAAGGGACAAAGCCTTTTCCTCCTCCTTTAAGATTATGACTCAGCTGTGCTTGGAAAGGATCTTGCAGACATCACAAGGTTGCCCCTCAAGCCAGCCTGTTCCAGTCATACCTAAGGGCCATCAGCATGGAGATTAAGCAGATTTTGTTGTTTTTGGGTTTTTTTATTCTTTTATCATCCAGAAGTTGATCCTAGATGGTACCTGCTAGGAGACTACTCTTGCTGCTAGCAGAGGAAGAACTGTACAAGAAAATAATTCAGAGATCTCAGATCCCTGCTCAGAATTGCTCATGGATGAGTTTATCCCTATTTATGAAGCAACCTAGAGAGACAAGTCTCTTTGAGTCAGTGTTTTAGTTCTTTAATGATGCATCCTGATTGACGTTCTGTTCACATCAAGAAATAGGACTTGCTCAGAGTTAACATTCTGGGTGGATTTCCCTGTAATGATGTGACTGTGTGTGCAAGGGACACCTAGACCTCATGCTTAAGAACTTCCTGCACCAGCAGTACCAGTGCTCAAGGTTGGCTGCTGACTGCATCTTCAAGAATGCAGAATTTTCTACGGGGAGCAGCAGAAAATGAGTGTATGTTTTTATCCCAAGTGTTGGCCTCTGAGACATGTCAGGCAAACATAGATGCATCGGGGAATTCTAGGTCGGGTTTCTATGAAGTACAGAATAATTGCCTCTGTTTTATCTTCCTCATCTTCGCTGTTAACAATACAGCCTAGCCCCTGGGGATTGAAACTTATCAGTGTCAGTAAATCCAAGTAATTTTGTTAATGTTAAACTCCAATTTTTCTTTGCATTGTCAGTTATGGTATGATCTTTTATGATGGTCACATTATACAGGCAAGATGTGCTTTGGAAGAAGTACAAACCTGGGTGGGGTTTGTTATGGAGTAAGGGCAAATGAGGATTTGGATTTCCTTTCTTTTAAATGCAAACTCTTTCCTTCCATTCCCACGGGAATCTGTTCGAACTTTCTCCCTGCTACGTTGACTTTGCTTAGCTCAGATTGGACTAAAACGTTGAGATCATTACTTACCCAAGTAATTCAGACCTACTACTGATTACAAAAATCATATGTAGCTGTAAACATCTTCAAATAACTTTAAACAAAATAATTAGTGGTTGAACTAACTGAGCTTCACAACAACTTTCTAAAAAGAGTTGGCTTTCCCAATTTTACAGATGTTAATTTGTGGCGTGCAGATGATATGATTTACTGACGGTGACACAGTGAATATGCATTAGAGCCAGAAAATTGTTCCAAGACTCTGATGAGGACATGAGCAAGCTGTCTCAACAGAGAAATATTTGCACCAAAAATAGAGCTCAGCCAAACATTATTTTGGTGTGGGTGGGAAATCGTGTTTCATTGCATTTGTTGCTTATAGGAAAGCTAAGAAAAAACCACCCATACCATTGTTTTAAAGGCAAATTTTAATTTTGAGTTTTGAGAACACTTATGTTAATGATTTTCCATATATTCTAGTGATTTTCACCAGTGATTGTGTTAGGATGGGTTTAACTTTGAACACTGCAATCTTATTTCCTCTCTTTCAATCCAGTAATTTCCAAAGACTGCATTTTTTGTTTCTTCTTCTAAATTGCTGCATGCTTTCTTCTGTGTACTTGAAGAGCTCCAGTAGGTATCTATGATGGATACTGGAAAGGTGGTTTTTGTTGTGTTTAATTACTTTGAATGCAGTATGGTGTCTGAAGAAACAATGTGATATTCATTTAAGACTAGATAATGCTGAATCCTTTGTGAAAATGGCAAAAACAACTCATGTTCTGTGTAGCCTGTTTCCTTCGCATTGGTAGTCTCTTGGGCTTTCTCCTGTTCTTATGGTGTGCTAAATTTATGGCTTCTTGTCTTCTGCTTGGTACTGGAGATCTGAATTTTGTGGGAAGGAAATAATTATGGGTTCGCTGTTTAGATTTACTAAATACGTCAAAGATGGGCTTCCTTGCTGTCCTGGGGAATTGTGTTAGGTGACCAAACTTGTCTCCATCCTCAGCTTTCAAGACACCATCCCCCCTGTGCTGTTCAGAACACCAAGTAATAATTCTGAGTTTTCATTAAACCTCATACAAATATTCTTTAGTATGGTCACTTTGTTAGTAAAGAATGTGGCAAATCATTCAGCCAACGTCTAGAATTTAAGAAGCAACATTCAGGAGATTCACTCAGTTAAAATGGAGGAGTTTCTATTTGTGGAGTGTTTTTTTTATAACTTAATCTCTTAAAATATGTCTTTTATTTTGAGTTGTGTATGTTGCAATTGATGACCTGTAGATTTTTTTGTTCAGTGGCATATGTTAAGGAGCTGTGCTTCGTAACATAGAATGAAGTTCAAAAATATATATGTCACTTTATTTATACATCTGCTTTGGAAATCCTTGTTTTATTTATCCATATCCTAAGAAAAATGACACTTTCAGTGCTGCCAGCTAAGAACTGTTGGATTCCTGTCATGAGATTTGAAGGAAAGTATTAAATTACGTAGACACTTCGCTGAGTTCTAATAGAACTAATGGTGCAAATTCCCTCAATTTGCATGAGCTTGATTAATTTTTCAGTTAATGATCCTTTTTGTTATGCTTATAGATTCCACATGTGTTTTGTGTATAGCACGCAAGCAAACAAAATATACATATGGGAGTGCTGCAGAAGAGTTCGTATATATGCAGTATGTTAAAGGCCTGTTTGCATGGCTGCCTTTGGGTGGAATTCCTAGAAATAAGCTTTAATGGTAATATCATGAGAAAAAGCAAGATATTTGTTGAGGCTGGCTCTAAGCTAATATAGTCCGAGCGAACCTGTCAATTGCAAGGCAGAACAGTAACACTGCAAAGTTCAGAAGTCATCTTAGGAACCGATAACCATGTGGCAAAACTGTATTCATTTGGAGTATTACCAGAAACAGAGAAAAGTGTGTAAGCATAATCAAGTATTTCCTCTGCTGTGTATTGTATGTTTAATGGACCACACAAGATTTTACCAGAAAAGCCTATTTCACAAATGTTTTAAAGCCACAGATGCCTGGTGATGACATAGCCATAAAATACAGCATTTTAAAATCCTCCATCAAGGGGATAGGTTCTCTGATGCATTATATCAGCAGCATTGATTTAAGCAACGAAGAATTGATTATAAAATTGGATTCCAGATTGAACTCTGAGTAAATCCAGATCTGTGCTCAAAACTTGGTTGAGCCGAGAGATCTGGGCTGTGTTTGGTTTGGGAAACAGAACCTCTGGTTCTTTGGTGAGGTCTGCTGCCACTGTTATGAGGCACTGTTTACATAAAATTAAATTAAAATTAATCCAGGCAGGTTTTATGAGAAATCGAATTTGACTTTGGTGGGTACAGGATATAGGTATGCTGCCAACACTTAACCATCTTTTGTAACACAAGTAAGTGTTTGTAACACTTTGATGTGTAGTTAATTTAAATTTAGGAAAACACGTTTCTGTATCAGTAAAGAATGACACATTGAAAATGTCACATATTTCTCAGCTGTGGATACCTTCCCAGTGTTAGCTGTGATAGGCTGCAAAGAGGGAAGACAGAAGGACAGAGATGGAAGGATAAAACTATGGTGTGCCGGTAGCGTGTTGCCTCCCAGAGCCATGGGCTGTCCTGCAGGAGGTGAAATTCCACCAAAACCACTGGAGTTTCCTGGCTTCCACTCCTTAGACCACAACATGTGCTTTTGTTGCACAAGCAGCCTGACTTTGGATCCAGATCATGCGTTTGTTATAAAGGAGCTTTCTCAAATGTAAAGTTGTCACTGTGATTCTCAGGTTCCTCCTGGGCTACGAGCTCCTCCCATCACCTGCCACCCCAGTGCAGTTTTAGATGCAGATTGCTCTGCCTGTGACAGCTGGCTGCAGCAAAACTGCTTGGTGTGACATTCTGCTGCATGAATCGAGTCTTTTAACGTTTGGCAGACGGTGTTTGGTCACAGCTATGTTTGTTGTTCAACTTTCCACTACATTTAAAACGCCTTCTTTCTCTTTGGGCTAGCATATTCCCATCTGCTCTTTATGTGCTAGCATGCAAAGCGAAAAGGCACAAGTCCATCATCCTTTACCTAAGCTGATTTGTAAGTATAGCTACCATCTGACATGTTGGGTGGGAAACCTGTGCTTTCTAATAAGGCACAAGTTGCCTTTCTTGGTACTGAAGAGAAACCCGGAGGCTGCAGGAATGAGATCTGTGGTATGTGGTATCTGTGGCACATGTCCCTCCTGTCTGGGAAGCAGGTAAACCCAGAGGACCTTCTGGTCTTCTGTGCACCTCCAGGTGTGTTGTTGCCTGTTCAGCATGCACAGTACTTCGGTAGCAATACGAGGCTCTGCGAGTGGTGAAAGGCAGGAATTCATTCCTGACCCCATGAGTCACCCTCCTATGTCATGGAGCATGCCGTTTCATCACCCTTGCCATTATTTTACCTTTCAGCTGAGTAGTTACAGGTACCATTAATCTATAAAATAGACGTAGGCAGACAGGAGGACGTCATGTAAAGTCTGCAGAGACACAAAACCAACTGATTTAAAAAAAAAAAAAAAAAGGAAAAAAGAAAGAGGAAAAAAAAAGAGAAGCCAGCTTGAAAACATGACCCCAGCTTTTTACTGTTGTGTATTCCAGGGAAATGATTTATTGTTGGCATGTACCCATGTCACACTGGTACTCAGGACAAAGTAAAAGTCACGGTAGTCACTCAGGCCCTTGCTTCTGTCATTGTATTTTCAGATATTTCAAGGAATGAGGTAATGACTTTAAGATCAAGGTCATTTTCAGCTGCATCAATTATTTCACTTTCCCCTGGCAAAAGCATCTGCATACCTCCGCACAATGTTAACTACCAGGCAAATGTTTCACTGGAAAACCTGACTCTTCTCAGCCATAGGGAGTGCCTGGTTCGTACATTAAATGCGTTTAATCGTTTAAACTTCTACCATGTAACTTGGAAACCGGTACACAGCAATGCTGCCTGTTACCAATTTAATTCATTTAAAACAAATTCAAGTGGGTTCTGATGTCCTTAGTCACTGCTGCACAAAGGAGAGACCCTATATTTCAAATAACAAGGCTTCTGCACAGAGATGACGTTAGTGGTGGGTAATAAGCTGAGCTATCTATCAAGATACCAAGTATGAAACAGATGGTGAGAAAAAAAAAGGTCCAGATACATTTACAAGCCTCTTAACATGCTCACCCATTTAACTCACCACAAGGTCACAACTTGATGTCTTAGACATGCAATCTCCTCTTCAGCTAGAAATGAAAGCAGGGCTTTAAAAAAAAAAGAAAAAAGCGCACAGTACTGTTTGTGGGGCTTAGCCAGTATCTCTGGAAAGGGAAAATGGTCCATTGTCAAACCTTAGAGATCTCTGCTTCTAGTGCTGACTCTTGGGAATGTGATTTGTATACCTGCATCTACAGATTGCTCCAGTGGGTTCACTATGGTGGAAGTCATTTGCTGTAACGATTTATCTGTGAAAAATTCATTCCCTTCCTTCAGGATGATTATTTTGGGGACTGGGGATATTTTTTGTTTTACCTCTTGTATTTTTGCATTCATAAAGATTTTGGATTAATCAGTCAAATCTTTCTATACCCAAATATGTTAAAGCAGTGTTACTCAGCCATGTATCTGAATGCTTTCCAGCTGGCCATGAAGGCCATCCCTTTCTAATTTGTGGAGTAGCTCCATATTATTGAATTCTCGCTCAGTAGAACCCAACTATGCTCATACTTTCTTACAGCTTAGATTAAAATGTTAAAGAACCTCTAGTAAAAGTTACACTTTTAGTTAAAGCCTTCATTCTAGTAGCTGGGGAATTGATGTCAGATGGAAAATGATTTCCCAATGGTTTGGTTTTGTAGCAAAAGTCTTCAACTTTTATGTAGATAGTCTTTGAAGTTAGAAATTGTTGTTAGACTATCAAATATTGTTTGAGGTGTCACTCATTTTTTTTTCCCTTTCTATTATGGGAATGGGATCTTAGCAAAGAATTATTGTAGTAAAAAATGAATGTATGACTGACACTGGAAAGAAAGGTGTTTACGGGGCATATATATGGGGAATTGTTGTGGAACCTACACCTGTCAATATCATCTCGGTTAATTCTCATAAGTGTCTGATTTCTCACTGAAAGAAGGCAGGGTTAAGTCTCCAAAAACATAATACTGGAGTATGTAATTCACTGTGTGGAATATTTTCTAAAATATCTTTCTGCTTGTGTAATTTCATGTTGCTGGTTTATCTGAGCAACACCCCTACCTTTGAAATGGGGCTGTGACTTTTAGGCTGCGGTTGGCTCAACCTGCCTAGAAAAACACATTTCCTTTCCCTGTTTCCTGGATAGTTTCGCCGTACACAGAATCTGGCCTTCCACTTCCAGTTCCCTGGCCCTGCATGACTCTTCCACCACTGTATTCCTGTGAAGAGGAACTGAGCATGAATTGGACCAATAGGTGGCACACAGGGAGCTCTGAAGTAGGCTAAAACAATTGAAACAAAGAGAAAATGAAAATAATAAGATTCCAATACCACAAAAAAAAAAAAAAAAGATTCTGCTTCTGGATTAGGTTTCTTTTGAAACTTCAGTGAAGTCTGGTTATCCAGACGGGTCATTAACTTTGTTCTTCCTGACCAAAAGTGAGTGTATGGCTCTATGCAAACAGCCCCCTGATACAGCCAGTGCCTTCAGTGCTGTTTGTCTTGTGCATTGCTTTAGCATCTTGGACAGATACTCAAATCTTACTGTGCAAGGAGCTGTGGAAACATACACAGCAAAATACTTTTGTCCCAAAAAGAGCTCACCAGCAAAGTATGATGTGAGAAGTCAAATGGTATGGGCAGCTAGAAGAGTACATGCAAAAACAGTGGGACAGCAGTAGGCAGCATGACAGGTGTCGAAAGTATTTGGTTTAAACAACAGTAAAACCTCTTAGAACTGAGTTTTAGAGAAGGCTGAGTCAGCTTGTTGCAGAAGATTTGAAGGTTTTGCAAGCTTCTGTCGGTAAGTTGCCCTGAAATCCTGCAGGGAACACTGCCTTGGGTTTTTACCAGTGAAAATGCTCCAGTGTAGAATGTTCCAGATCCTCAGCCTTCTGGAGTGGAGCTGGAGCTTAAAGCAGTGCCATCAAGAACAGAGGTGTGATGATCTTTTCTCTGGCTCCCATTGAAGTTGGATGCTGGTAGGAAACGCATAAACCACTCTGCCATACCAAGGTGATAAGAGACAAAATTTGGACAAACCAAGTAATGAACAGTGAATTGTATAGAGGTTAGACTAAATACTAAACAAAACCTGTGTTCTGACAATATTACCCTTAAGGAACCTGCAGCGCAAATCTTCAAGAGCACGGCAGAAGTTTGCATGCCATCCTCCGTAAGCCTCCTTAGGAAGAAGCACAGTCAGACTGTGTATTTTCATATCTCAAAAAGCACAGGAGACAGTCAATAAAAAGGGGATGGCTGTCTTGAGATTACCCCCCTTCCTCTATGTTCTGAAGGCGACAGAATGGAGTGGATAGCGAGCAACCTGCTTGCCTTGGGTGCAGATGGCTTTAATTGTCATTCCCAGATGTTCTGCCTCTTGAAGGTCAAATTCACCTTGTATAAATCGGGTTGGAACCATCCAGAGAAAGCACAGACATTTTACTTAGGGAAAAAAAAAATGTAATAAAAGAATGTCCTTCTTTCTTGTTCTTTTTTTTTTTCCTTGTAAATATAAAGGGAACAGATTGAGAGGGAGGCCTGGCTGGCACAGGTCATAGTAATGTGATACAGAAGCTTTTGTCTGGAAGATGCATGTTCAAATCCAGCTCTATCTGACTGTGGTTAAAATATTGTTATTTTTTTTTGACTGATGGAGCTCGGCTGTGGGTGTTAGTCCAGATTCAGGACTCTTTCTGCCTTTATCTGGGAGCATCAACTACTTAAACATGGCAATAGTATAACCAAGCTCAAAAAAGAACTGCTAAATGAAGCATCTGTTGGATCTGGAGAAGATACATGTCACTAAGGCCAGATGTGCAAGAAGAACAATGATGCTTTTACCTTTTCTCTGCTTGTTTTGTAGTGCTGGAGGTCACTTTGGTCTCCAAACTGGTCGTGTCGTGCATTTCCACTGAGCAGGAGACTTGTGTTCATGTTAGCATTAAAACAAGTCAGGCTTCTGCCAGTCTTGCACGGATTTCACTACTTGATCAAAAATTGTCCTCCCTATATACTGAATTACATTATTAACTCTTCATGTGCTCTCCTCTGAAACCATCAAGTTTAGTGCCAATTTTAAGGAAGGAGTTCTGCAAATTCTGCCTTGTGATTGTTCCCCTTTGGTACAAGGTGGTTGTTCTGACAATGGTGCAGCTCCTCAGCTGGCTAAAGCTTTGTAGTGTTTCACATTTTCAGTAGATTTTTTTAAGTGAAGATGACATCTTTTGTGCTCCCTTCATGACTTCAGTGATTTCAAAAAGCAGATATTTTAAATATCATCAAACACATCAATTTTTGTTAACTACAATAATAAATTCATGAAATACTTAGACTACAGAAACATGAGTCACACGGACTATCGAGCAACTCCTTTGCTGCATTACCATGTTGTGTAATCACAAAAATATAGCAGGCTCCATCCTGAAACTGGTTTGGCTGTTCATTTCCCCTTCCTGTCCTACTCCCATTGGAAATTTGGTCCATCACCATCAGCTCACTCCACGGGTTGGAAAGGTTTTTCTTCTGTCCAGCGTAATTTCTTTGCAGACACATATATTCACTTGTTTTTGTGCCAATAATGCACAGTTTATGTTTTTTAAGTGTACAGTAATTAAGTGGAAACATACTGTTATGTCAGGCATCACCAGATGGGGCTTTTACACACAGTCTGCAAAGCTTTTTTTTTTTTTTTTAAGCACACATCCAAGCTTTGGCTCTGGGGAGAGCACACTGCAGAGTTGTTTTTGGTTATTTAGGTGTCTGTAGAGGCAGCTTCGGAATCAAAACCATTGAGTAAGCATTAAGATGTAGTTTTTCTTGAACTAGGATTAGATTTGGTTACTGAGACAGAACCCAAACTTCAGACATCTGTGTCCTCAAATGTCTCAAACACACCAAGAAGCGAGAGGCAGCCAGAGCTACCAGGTAACTGTTAGAATCTCAGACAGAACCTGTGTGTTTCCAGGATTGTGTTGTGTTCCTATAGCTTCTTACCGCAGATACAAAAGCAGTGAGTCTTTTCAGATTGCAGCCTTAGTCTTGGATGGTTTCTTTGGGCAATTTTGGGAGAAAGGAATAAAAATTGTACATGTGATAAATGTGTACTTTAATGCAGAAACAGCTAGAAATTCTAAAGGTGATTAATTAAAGGAAAATTAAGGAGCCATTAAGCAACTGTTCAGGGTAATTTTATAGTAGTAAATTTACAGATTCAAAACCAGCACTTTTTAAATATAAGCCATGAGATGAACAGAAAATGTTTCCATCTGACATTTCTCCCCTTACTTTTCTTGCAAGCTGGAATTTTGGTTCTGTGATCTCAGAAGTTCTAAAATCCCAAATACCTTTGATTCATATTCCCATATTTTATGCTGCAAGCAGAGAGTCTTCAAATGAGACATTTGATGGATAATTGAAGACATTGTGAAGATATATAAAAAATGTTGTGCACACTAGGGCTGTACCATCAATTCTGTTCTGGGCTGGAGCAGTCATTGTTTGCAGCATAAACAGATCCCAAATGACAGAGTGCTTTCTGCAGCATGAACTCAGGAGGAGATAAGCATGAAAAGCAATAAAGGTAAATGCTGGAGATCTGGAGGGGATACAAATCCCCAGAAAAAGAGGCCTTTTGCAATTTAGTGAACATACTGGCAACTGTATGGGACCAAGATCTGAATTTGGAGACACCTCTGGATGTCTCACACTAGGAAAGATGTGGTTTGTTGGTCAGATGCTTGTAGCCTGTTTCACCCTTGGCCTATTGATTGTGTTGGTGAAGGATATTTGTGGGTTGTTTGCTGCACAGGGAAGGTTCAGTTGTCATTGAGGGTCTGTGTCACATGTGGAGCAGTGGATGCTGATATGTGGGGTCAGTATGGATGTGCTTTGGGTTTGAGATTTAGGAGGAAGAAAACACAAAGAAAAAAACAAAAGACCAACCATCCAACCATACGCTGTCTTTACTGATCTTTTATGCATTTGTGAGTTGAACTGTAAGACTTGGGGTAGAAGGTCTTACGCCCATTTGCTCTCAGAAAACAGAATATTCATCATGGATTACAGAATTCTTGAAACCTAAGTTCAATTTTTTCCTGATCTTTAACCCATATCAGGCCACCTGTGGTTTCTTAGCCTTTACCTGGACTGATGTGAGTGGATATGTCATCACATACGGTAACATGAGGGGCATGGTCTGCATAAACTGGAGTTGAGCAGTCAGAGGGTGCACCTCTACTCCGTGCACCACACCTCCAGATCTCATTGTTTGCTAACTCTTTCCAGAGTGAAGAGAACAGGTTTATTTCCAACCCTGCTCTGAAATGTTAAGATCTTTGCAAAGCTCTTATTGCTTTTAGTGTGTATTTTAAAACTGCACTGGTAATGAATTTGCAAGCTTGGAAATACGGGGGTCTTTTTTTTTTTTAATTCTCTTAAACTGATATCAAACATCAGTTGTCAAGATGAGCAGATCGGTGTATGCCTATTTTGCATGGTTCCCAGAGCTGGTTAGCACTGGTCCCTAAATTCCTCAAATCTGAGCACAATAACAGTGAAGCCACCATGTAGGTATTTTAAACAAGTAAGGCAGAAAAGCTGGGATAGAAGGAACTAATAAGTACACAACAAAACTGTTCTGCTCTGCGGTGTGTTTGAGGGGGAAAAAAAGACATAGAAATAAAAAAACCCAGAAGAAACAGATGTATCTGCCAGAAGTTAAATACACATCTGTTAAGGATGCTCTTCTCATATTTGGGGTCAGAAAAATATGTACAAATGTAGCACCTTGCTGATTGACAGAAAATCCTCAGTTCTGGCACTGAGAATCTTGTTTTCTTGACAGCACTTTGTTTTAAGGCTAGAGGCAGAAAAATGTCTTATGCTTGTCCTTAAACTGGAAGGCCCTTTGTTCAGGATACTTATACCATTTGCAGATAATGATGTGCATTGCAGTTTCAGCTGTCTGCATATGCATTTTTATGTTTTTTTATGACAGCTCTGCGTACTGAACTAAAAGGCCATTTAGAGCTGTCAGGAAGTGACAAGCATTACCCTTTACATTTACAATTCTGTTAGCATGCGTTGTCAGGTGGGCTCACCATTCCACCGACATATGATTTTCTTTGAAACCTATGTATGACTTTAATTTAATACAGCAGTCTCCAAAAAAAAAAAGAAAAGAAAAAGAAGAAAAAAAAAAAAAAGAAAAAGAAAAGAACCTTATTAAGGTTTCCTTTTCCATTTATCTTTTTTTCTTTCATGTAGTTCTTTCTTACACTCTTTTTCTTTACTGTTTTCTTAAGCAAGGAACAGCAAAAGAGACAAAAGTAGCTGTCTAGGCTAGAATACAGCAGCAAGCTCCTCCATTCCAGCCTATGATGTTACACAGAAAAGCGTTGATTTTTAGTCCATTGACTTATGGAACAAAAAATGCTACCAGCATATGCTAAATATTGAACCAACTTCTGAAAATGGAAGTATCAGAATACCTGTGGGTTACAAGTATGCCATGAACTACAATATATGTATATGTTTTTCTTTTAGCTGGCAATTTAGCAATCTAGCTGAGACCAGTTTCCATCCTCATGGATCAATTCTGAATGCAGTTACTCCTGGTGAGCTGTCCCTGAGTCTTCCCTCTTGGTTCAAGTTATGTTCTACTACATGCTCTGTTGCTAATCTTCAGAAGTCCCATTTAGTTTCCAAAATGTCCCACAACAGTTCCAAAGTCCAACAGTAGTGTTTCAAACAGAAGCTGGTTTACCGACTGCAATCACAAGGTTCCATCTGAGAAGTCCCACCCTTGAATTCACTGACTGTCAGAACTGAGTGTACTGTCCGAGCAGATGCACACTCAAAGCAAGGGAGGGAAATGGAGACTCAGGGCAATGGGGAAAGTTCATCTTTATTCTCAGCTGGAGAGAAAATGGTTAGGATTATCCTAGTGACAATCAAAGCAACAACCTCCATACGAACAGATTTTTGGCTGTGTTTTTTATGTGGTGATGATACGGGTATATTATTTAACTGCTGACAGTATGTTCGGTCTGTCACAGACCCCAGCAGAAGATGCATCTCCGAAGAGCTCATAGTCTGGGCATCAAGGACTGTTCTGATCCCCCTCCTACAGATTGTGACTGTAATTGAGGGTGGAGCTTGACTGACTCACTCCACTTCAGATAGAGTTATTCGTGTTGTATGGCTGGAAGGACTGGATAATATTAAAAATAACAGAAATGTTTTTCCTGGTAGGATTTCAATTTGCCTGTTACATTTGTCCCGAATTGTTATTTTTCAGTTGCCAGCTTGAATGGCAGAGTCATTAGCTCAGCAGATCTGTTTGTTATTGGTAGGTAGTGTGGAGAGATCTGTATGGATGGTTTTGTAGTTCAAGGAGGCATTATAATAATTAAGGATCAGAGCACAGCGTGCTTTGGAGTAAAATAACATGTGGCTAAATGCTGAGGCAACTTTGACACTGAATTCCTTTCCTGTCAGTGCATAAAGACAAACCCTAAACATTATTTTTAAGCAGCTGTTTTTGTGCATACTTGCTGACACATCTGAATCCTTGTTTCTATACTTCCTAAGCTCTTCATCTGTCTTGAATATATGCTACAGACATGTTGCATACCGGGCAGACACCGACTCACCGGGGTCATCTCTGCCTGCAAGCTACCCTCCCTTTCAGCTGGGACCCTCCACTTTACAATACCCAAAGGCATTTTTTTTCCTCTTGAAGTTTGTGAGAGTGCACATTCATCTGGGGAATCTGAGTAGGTGACTAGATTGTGATTCATCTTAAGTCAGTGATAGTATCATGGCTTCAGTGGAAGAAAGCCAGATCATTCATGTCTGGAGAATGAAAACAGAAAAAAGTATTCAATAACTTTATTGAGATTGAGATTGGTGAGGTAATGTACTGGAAGAAATGCCCCTACGGGGTTCATGTAGGGAGTGTAGATAGTGAGTATTTTATAGTACATCATCAAAGGATTGTGGTGACCCCAGCTCAGAGCCATTGTGAAACTCCCATTAGTCTGCAGGACTCCTAACTTGGACCCTCCTTGCAAGAAGAGGCAAGAACTCCTTGTACCATCTTCCTCATGCCTGGGCTGGGACTTGCTGTCCTTAAGGAACAGGAACAAATTCCTGTGTGTTCATTCCTTCTTCTCCTTTGTCACTAACATTTTGCCCTAACCTGTAGTACTCTGCAGGGACCAAATTATCCCAACATAGACATTTTCCATTAACTGGCTTTTCAAGGTTTTCTTACTCCCTTCATCGACATTCCGACTTCATATGAAATTTAAGCTTATTCAAGGTAAAGATATAGAGGCTGTATGTGCGTGTAATCCTGTGTCTGCAGATAAATGTGTAAATTATAGACAAATGTTTGTCTCAGCAAGGCAGCCTTTGAATATGGACCAGATTCTGTCTTTACAGATGTCCGTTCCTCAAGGCCGTGAAGAATTTAGCAGTGTTGTTCTACATCCTGTATTTTCTTATACATTTTCATGCAAATAATTCATAAAGTTAAGTTTATTTATGTTATTTTCAAGAGATACTTAACTAGTCTAGTCCTTGCCAAAGTCCAGAAGTCATTAAACCTTCTTTTTATTCACTGTATTTTACTCTGGAGACTGGAAGTTCCATATTAGATCTTTCTCCACTCACAGTCTCTAAAATTATCTCAGAAGTGTGACCTCAAGGCATATTTTCAGAAGTGCTCTCAGAAGTGCCATCCTTCTCTCCTAGTTGATGTCCAAGCTTCAGAATAACTTTTCCAACTGTCTGAAACTTTTATTTCTGAGAAGCAGTTTGGAGTTAAAGCATTCCCCAGTACTTTCTTGGATGTTTTAATAAGATGTGAGCTACTACCATGCAACAGATCACAGAGAAGCACTATGCAGCTCACTCTGTGAGGAAAGGAAAGAGGGGACAGCAAGAATAGCTTTAGCTTGAGAATCCTCCTAAAGCCTAAAGGCAGGCTAACCAACTTCAAACTGCAAATGGTTCAACTTGATGAGGATATCTGCAAAGAGGGAGCAAGACTGAAATCATTTCATGCATGTTCAGTAAAAGCTGAAGTATTGCAGAGCCATCGAAGAGATTGGTTAAGGTTTTCTTCGATTGAGCCCTCTGTGACATCATAATTTAGTTGTTTCATTTTAACAGCCTGTGTAGGGTTGCACCCGTGAACTCACAGTAGACACCTAAATGGTGGTGATGATAGTTGCAAAGAGGTTATTTGATCTTTTCTCTTGGAGACACCAGTTGACTTGCATGAAATGTGAGGGATTTCTTGCAGCAAGTCTGAATTATTCATGGCATCTCTATGGGATCATAGAGTTGCCATAGTGGATCAGATGGCTTGTCCATCTAGTTCAGTATCCTGTCTCTTGTGGTGAAGAGTATAAGACAAGACATTTCAGAGGAGAATCCAAGAAACCTCTGGGACAGCAGCCATGGAATGACCCGCCCATGGGAAAAAGTTCTTCCTCCTTACCTTCCCCTTAGGCAGCTGGTAGATTGGATATGCCCTGCAGCATGATGGTTTACATCATGTATTCAGATTTAATCCCATTATTTTTATTTGTTATTTGGATTGCAGATGCTGCTAGAGGAAGTCACCTGGGTCAGGTCCCCTGATTGTAGGATCTGTACAAACATAGGGAAAATGACAGTCACTGCATAATGTCATTGTCTCATTATCCACATCATCATCTTTACTTATTCATCATTTCAGCTTCCTCTAGACTTGCTTCAGCAGTTCAGAGAAATTCATTTTGTTCTTTCTCTAAGACTCCTTAAGTCCTGGAGTAGTTGGTTAATCCCTCCTGATTATAGACTTCCCACATGTCCTACAGTCATTCAGCTTTGCACTTGGTTTTGTTGCTGAGTTTGGTTACTGCAGCCCCTTTTGCTCAAAACCTATTACCCTGCTATAATACTATTGATTGCTACGTTAACGTTACCACCCAGTAAAAGGTGCTGCAGCTTCTTTTTATCTACAAGTATTGTCCAAGCAGTCGATAAAAAAGGATCCTTTTGAGAGCTCTGAAATTCTGTTAGGAGATTGTCTGTGGGTGAGGCTTTCTGAGAAGGCAGCAGCAATACTGCACTGCCAGGTTCTTGGAAGAAAGCCTCTTTCCTAAGGGTGTTTTCAGAACAGGGGTTGCCCCCAGTTCCTGCTATTCTTATGCTGGTCTGAATGCCATAATGATGTCTAGGAGTGTAAGTTTTCTGAAAGTGAGCTTTGATCAGATTAATTTTGCTAGTTAAGCTTGGAAAATTTTATTTATCTATTTATTTTTACAATTTAACAAAATATTTAATTTTAATATCAGGCCAAACCACAGAAGCTGAAAAAAACCCAAAGGATTTTCTCACTTGAGCTTTTATCTTTTACTAGCTGAAGTGAATTTTTTAAAATAAGAAAAAGGAGGGGGAAAAGTCATGTTTGAGAAAAATACATATTTTGAAACTACTGAAGTTTTTTAGAAGCTTTCAAGCAATTCTGCCATCTTACAGGTGTTTTGCTGGGATCACTTTCATAAAGGCCTTATTTCTCAGATGTTTCATCCTGCAGCTTTTGGCATTACATGCTTTGGCCTCCTGTTGTCCCTATTCAATGTTGTGCAATTCTAAGAGGACATGATTTTTATTACTTAGATAATATCAGTGTGGAGAGCTTGTGAAGCAGTCTCCATCCTCTGCCTTCTCACTGTCAAAACCTGTTTTGTCAGTGTTGATCACTGGCAGCCCCTTCTTCTGTGTCAGAATGTGAATTTCAGCTCAGCTTGAAAGAAAGAAATTAAACTGGAAACTTTAAATCATAGCAAATAGTAGCAATATACCCAAAATATTTTAAGTGCAGTCTGATAAGGATAGAAAATAGGGATGGATACGGATGGATACTTAAAGACAGAGAGATGTGAACTCCTACTGTAGCTGTAGAAGCCTTTTTTTTTTTTTTTTTTTTAGAGAAAAAGGGGGGGGGGGGGGTGAAACAAAATAACAACAAAACAGAGAAAAAATCCAACAAAACAGTGGAGCTTTTTCCCTCGTGAAATTGCACCAGTCTGAGCATCAAGCGCACAGACAGCACATGATTATTTTATAAGTTTACACATTAAATGACGTGTCTTTCCACAGCTTGTCAGAGCAATTAGAGTTTCGGATAAGATGGCTGAAGACCCCTTGATGTTAAAATGAGAATTCGGCATGATGCTCACTCAGTAATTTTGGAGCGTCTCCTCAGGGACTCTCCCCAGGATTTGTGTGGATGCCCAGCATCACAGCGGTGGGGCACAGCTCCCAGGGTTAACGTGGTCATGGCTGTGTGTGTTCCTGCAGGTCAGTCTGAACTTAGGCAGAACAATGGCTCAAACATAGTGCTCAAGGTGATCGTGTTCAGCCTCTCGTGCGTGTCACAGGAGCTGAGGCAGTGGGACAGAGGGACAATTTGCATTGCCTGACAGCTCTGCTATGTATAATATAGTAAATATAATAATATAGTAAATATAGTAAACCTTTATTTGCTTTAGAAGACTTTCTCTCTTCTGCGTTTGTGTTTCATTCCTGCCTGCTCATTTTCAAGCGCTGTTCTATTTATATCCACATCTTTTGGGAAGCAGAAAATTGCTTTACTTGGATCTTTCAATCATGATCTTTTCCATATGAGTTGATCTTTGCAATTTTCCAGGTAGGTCTTCCTGCAGCTGCCACAACTTCTTTCTGATGGCATTTTGTTGCAAGGAGAGGTCATGGAATCATTCAGGTTGGAAAGACATCTAAGATCATCAGTCCAACCTTCCTCCAATGTTATACACTAAGCTACGTCCCTAAATATTACAGTTACTCCAGATCTGAAGGTCTGCTGCAGCTGATGACCAAGCACAGCCTTCAGCAGTCTCACGTCTGTCCTGTCCTCTAGAACTGGCATGCTCAATTTCTTATATGGGATGTTCATAGATCGCTGGGCTGACAGAAAACAGAGATTTCTGAACTGTGCTCTAAGAATTAGCACTATTTGTTTGTACGCTGCAGCAGCCTCAGCCCTGGGTGAAATTCAAGGTCCTCCTGTGATAAGGGCCAGGCACACACATTCTGGCAGCTTGATTTGCCCCAAAGATCTGCAGCCCAGCGGAGCCGCTGTTGCTGGGCTTGCTGGTGGTCTCAAGAGCACTTGCTGGAGTTCCTCAAAGCTGATTGATCGCACGGTGCTGGCAGGCCTCCTCCTTTCCAGCTGGTAAATGTCATTAAAAGACAGCTATAAATACATTAAATACTTTCCTAATATTAGTTTTCCATGTGATCCGCGGCTGCTGTTGCCACAGGGAAGCTGATCAAGAATGTGAGAGGAGGTGATGTCGGCAGTGATGGGGATAAGAGGAAGGCTGTGCAGTGCCTCCCCATGAAGCTGTGATCCATGTGGGGCGATAACCTGCAAAGGCAGGAATTAGTGAGGGAACATTTGTCTGTTGGTTCCTACTCATTGATTACTTAAGACAAAAAGCTTGGCTCGGGGTCTCTGCTCGGCAAATTATGTCATTCTTGCTCACAAAAGGGAGAGCTCACAGTACAGTTTCTAAATTAAAGCTGGTTTTCAAAATTAAAAGCAGACAGGGCAGATGTGCCTAGGAGAAATTTATATCCGTATCTTTTGGGAATCAAATAATTGCTCTGCCAGGGCTTAAAATCTGCTTTTCCTGTGTAGGACTCAATTGTACCTCCACACCTATATAAGCCACATCGAATAACGTGGAATTAAAATGTTACCAGATATTTCCTTAACTTTACCATATGAAAAATGAGGGTAAATGCTGATGAAACCCAGAAATTCCAGGGGTCCAACAACATGATTTAATATTACTCAAGATGATTTTACAAAGAAAGGAGGTAGTTCAGAGTCCAAGTGATCATCCCCGGCTTAATGGGCTGACATGTAAAATACTAAAAGATTGATTAAAACCATCTGAAACTGGAACATATAGTATTACTGATAATTCTTGTAGAGATACTGCGAGGCAGATGGATTTATTTTGGATCCCAGGTACATTATAGTGATGCTATATTGTTTTATAGGAAAACTTGGCCAGAACAGGTCAAAGAAAAATTATTCTTCTCCTCTCTTCCCCACAACAGCCGTTTTATGGAAGATGTTAAAAATGAGGATCTGCTATTAATTTGCAGAGTTCATAATGGACCCATTTGCTGTTTCAGTTATATTTTTCTTCTATCTTTCCCTTTAAGAATAGCCTAGTCAAATTCAGGGTTCATTAGTGAATTGGGATAACATACATTAATAAAAAAAAAATCTGAAACGTTCACTAAATTAGGATTTTTTTAATAAGGTCAAGTATATTTGGAAAATGTTTCGCCTACTATAAATGACTAGCTATATTCTTGGGAAAAAAAACTGATTTTTCTCAATTTTGCCCAGATCCTTGCCTGGATGTGTTATCTGTCAATATGTAAGTGTATAAATAACCAGGTATCATACAGATGCACAGTTGTTAACTCCTGCTGTTAAACTTGCTGTTGATCGGGTCTCACCATTTGGTCACTGAAGATGACTGCTGGGCTTTTTCAAAGAGGGGATGCTCTAAGAATTTTATCCCAGCTCCCAGAGTGCATTGGAAATGGGTAAAGTGACTTAGCAGTAAGCATCCCTGCTGCCCAAACTTGTGCCTTCAGTGCCCTCAGGGACTCCATGATATAGAGTGGCTGCTGATTGGAAATGGGTCTGGATTACCTTGTTAGCAGCCGTCATTACAGACCTCCAGGTGCCTGATCTGTGGGATGAGACTTTGTCCCTCTCCTTGAGCATGTCTGCATTCACATCCTGTGCTGTGTTGAAGCACATCCTTCAGAAATGTTTTCATTTAAAGTATTTTTAAATTTTAAAATTAATTTTAAAAATGTTCAGGCTGTTTTTTAATATCCCTCCTTACATGCTGTGGGGTCTTAGTTGTTCTCAGTCTGAGTGCAGGGGATGGGGAAAAACATGAACGCATTTCAAACACCTCTAAAAGCATAAAATAGTTTCTTCGTACAGTGGAGATATGCCAGCTTTAAAAGCTTGGATTGTTCCTGGGGATCTCTTCTTTCCAATAATATGAAGTTTGATAAAGTTTCTAGCCCTGCCATTTCATGGGAATTTGAATCATAAATCTGTTCCTGCTTCAGGAGTCAGACTAAATAATCCAGCAGTGGGCCCCCAGCCAGTGCGAGCGCTGGAAGGAGAAACGTTACTTTTAGAGGATGAAAAAAGGAAATATTTCTCCTGTGGGTTTTCCTTATTATTTTTATTTTATTTTATTTTTAAATAGCAGCTGCATGAATGTGCTGATGGGTTTGGAAAGTTGGCAGCGGTGCTGGAGGAAGGGGCTTGTGGGCAGCACACAGGTGCTCCCAGCACCGCCTTGATGGGGTGCAGCCAGGAGGGTCCCCACAGGCAGCCCTGGTGCTATGGAAGCTCTGGCACCTCTTCCATGGCTCCTGAAGCACGAGATCCCTGGTGGTGCTGGGACACGAACTCGCCACTGTTTGTGTTTTTTGGGATGGTGCCCAGTGGCAGCCCCAGCTCAAGAGGTGTCCGTGCTCCTGTGCAACAGGAGGTGCCAGGGAAGTGCTAAGGGAGGGCAGGAGGGCTGCAGGCTCTCTGTGGATCTGCTGGATCCAAATAGTGCATGTGCTTATGGCATGGGCTGCGGGCAGCCTGGTGGAGGAGGTGGACCTGTCCTTCTCTGTCAGCTTTGAGGAGGTCTGTAGTGGTCAAGGTACACAAAAGACCAAGAGCTAAGAGAGCAGGCAGCAAGAGTTCCTATGCAGGGTTGATCTGTGAACGCACTTCAGTAACTAGAGCAGATGTGTTCTTCTGTTTGTTTGGTTTGTTCTTTATGGCTTCCCATCACTGGGAAAGCTGTCATTGGGGTGCTATGAGCACAGGAGCATTGCGGTCACCCAGCTCTGCAGCACGAGCACCAACAGCTCGCACTGGCAGCAGGACAGGCTGCAGAAGCCAGAGCATGAAAACCCTGGGGCACCACACCTCCTGTTCCATCATTCAGTCTAGGAGCATAGAAATGTCCGACCAGTGTCTGATAAAAAGAATACATGTGCACTTTGAGTGGGCAGTGAAGCCATGCCAAGCCTTGCAGACTTGAGAAGACGCAGGTACAACACAGGTAGCAAGGGGAAAATAGCAAAAAACCTAAAACTTTGTCTAAAACCTCAGTGTGTTTGGAAGACACTGAGCTGAGGGCAAACTCAGTGTGTAGGTTGTGTGCAGGTGAGCTTTTGATTCCTGCTCTCTGGAATGGTTAGGTGTGACACAGTGGTTGGTGGCAGTTCGTTCATTACCTGGGACACTGAGTCATGATATAAATCACAACACCCCAAGGGACCCTCAGACTGCATTGGGCCCATGGCTGACCCTTGCACAGCCTGAAATGTAGGGAGTGTAAAGACTGATCAGAGTTTGGCCCTCCGTCTCACAGGGGTGATGGGGAATCTCCAAAACATATGGCCCGGGCAGCAGAAAGGTGATTTTAGACAAGAAAGACTTCTCCAAACTGGTAAGGCCCTGCTGCAGTCCTAGTCATGTTAGTTGTTTTGTGTAACAGTATTATTTGCTGTTTGGTCTTCTGGGAGTGCCACTGGTGTCATTAATCAAAACCCCACATTGCTCACCGTTACCAAAGTATCCGCGCTGCATCATCAATCATAAATGCAGCGAAGGCTGTGCTCTGGGTATCTAAAGAGAGCAGGAGATAGCATGGTGGGGTGCGGGGAAGGGAAAGGAAGGAGACTTAATTATTCAGCGGTCCTTGGTCCATGGCTCACATTGGGAACATCTCTACAGCTCTATTTTGGTTGTATCTCGCTTTTAAATCCTTGTAAACAGCAGTTAAGATAGCTTCATTCCACCGCGCAGGGTACCCCACTGCTTCTCGAGCTATTATTTTAATAAGGCCTATTTTACAATTAAGGCACCATGGGCTTTAAATTACATATAAAATAAAATGTGGAAATTGAAGCATTAAGCGCGTGGCTGCCGTCAGAGCCTCGGCAGCCTCACATTAAGCGTCTGCCTGTTCTACAACAGAGCGACAGAAGGTAGAAGGTTTGCGCTACGGAGAGAGACAAGCAATAACTGCCCCATCCCTGGGGGAGGCACCATCGGGAGCTCACTCAGGGATATATTTCCCTTGCATGAGGCTGGCCGAGGCTCTTTGCCGAGGGGTCTGTGCTCCGGCTGTGCCGCGGTGCTGGCGTGGTACCCAGCACGGCCTCGTAAAGCCCCGGCGGTTTCGGTTACGCTTGTTGCCATTGCTGCGGTCGGCTGTGATGCAAGGAGTGACTCTCGCTCCAGATGGTTGTAAAGGTTAACGAGGAATTTATGCAGAGCTATATACAAATCAGACTGAATCTTCTGGCTGGGAACAACAAGCCGCCGACATAAATTCAGTTTTCTGAACATATGTAGCTTGGTCACTAAGGGAAACTGGAGAATGGCAAGCTGCTCTGCAGAACGTCCCCTCACTGCTGCTGGCAGAGGGGAGGAGACTGCTTCTCCTGCGGCGCAGTGGGGTCCTGGAGGTGTTGCAGAACAGACACATCCCGCAGAACCCCTCTTCGTGCACCAGGCATGGGGAGCTTCCCACTGGTGGCCCAGGTCCCACGGCTCCCTTCGGGTCAAGCTTTGCCTTCTCTTTGCCAAATCCTTTCGCTCAGGCCTTTCATCTGCCACCCAACTGTGTCAAAAGCTCTCCGCTCCTCCCAGAAACAATGGTCATGGTGACGTGGGACTTATGTTTCTGTTTACATCCATTTATTTATTTGTAAGTGGAGTGCAGAAGAGGCAGCTAAAGTTACCCTTTTTGCGTCACATCCAGGAGCTATGGGGGAAGCTTTCACCTCTCTCTGCTGGAGATGGCCAGTGTGTCCCTGCAGCATGGTCCTCTGCTGGAACTGAACCCTGGGGCTGTGCCCTTCTGCAAGAGCAAGAAAAGGAGAGGGAGAGCAAAACTCCTCCTCTGCCCTCAATGGTCACCCAGGTAGTAAAAGTGTTGGCAAGAAATCTGCCCACTGGAAAATGGATGCACCCCTTGATGTACCTTATGATGCACAGTAGGACGTACAGTAATGCATACTGCTCTCTGCCTAGCTGGCTCCTTTTTTGTGAATGTTTCTCCAGTTCAGTGGAGTGTATCTCTTGATTTTCCTGGACATTTGAACTCCTTGTATCAAGTGTTTTATTGAATTAATCTTTCTTGCTTTTTTATATTTAAGGATCTGCTGTTTGCAATCCTCAGTGTTGTCTTGCATGCAGCAGAACAAGGCTATCAGTGCATTTCCATGCAGGTCTGCCTGGGGCATGGAGCATTTTGCTGCTGCTGGCTGGGGCTGCAGAGGCTGAGCTGTGAGTCCTTGCTGCTTTGTGCCAGTGGGATAGTGGCTGCTGGCTTTATCTATAAATCAGAAGCAATGAAAACGTTCAGTACAAGATTGCCCTCCCGATCTGTTGTACCTCAAGTATACAAGCAAGAATGCTGTGAGCCTGTTTTCAAGTGTGTGTTCCCAATGCACTGACCCACTTTAATCACCTCTGGGATTTTTTCAATTTTTTTTGACCATGCTCTGTGCAGCATTTCTTCCAGCTGCCTAGATTCCTGTAGGCTCTCTGTAGACTCCTGTCTATAGAGCCATCACTGAAGTCCCTGGGCATAGGTGGACTGACTGGCTGTAGATCCAGCACTGACCGTCAGCGCAGGAAACAATTTCAGTCCCTGGGTCTAAGGCTGGGAAAAGCCTCCCACGACCACACAAGCTGCTTATTATTGTACAATGCTCTGGGCCACAAACCAGATTCATAAAGGGCCCAGCTCCACCCTGTCTGGGCTCATAAGGCTTTCTTGGCAGTGTCTCTGTCGTTTGAAGATGGGATTGGGGCAGCCTAGCACAGACTCCCAGCTCAGAAAGAGGCCTCTCCAGTGGGAGCCCCTTCCCAAGGAGTGAGTGGCTGAGCACAGGTGGCTCTGCTCATGCTTCATTGGCATTTTCCTCTTTTGCATCTGAAGAAAGCAACAGGCACCATAAAATACCCAACAGTGTGGCTCCCTCCCCTGGAGTGGTAAGCCCAGGCAGATTTTCAGTGGCTAACGTTTCCCTACATACTCCGGTTTACCAGGCTTGAGGCTTGTCAACCCAAAAAAGACTAAGGCTTTCCCTCTGCAATATTAAAAAAGAAAAATCATAAATCCTCTTGGCATTGCTGGCTCACACCACTGAGCTATTCCATGCCAATCCCATTGTTAAACTGTAAGCATCGGTTTCAATGCTGTAATAAAATACTGCATTTGAAATTTTACAGTTCCCCATTAACCTCCTTTCCCCCCTCTCACCCACCTATTACATCATCTCTCTCGCTCCTGCAGCCTGACATTGCTCCGACATAAAACTTGAAGCTTTTCCATCCTTCCCCTCTTTTTCTGCACCTTTCACTGTCACTTCTGTAATAGAACAGCTGAACCAAAGCAGTAAAGCACCGCACACCATCCCTGAGCATTTTAAGCCATACGTGTCAAACACCACTGCATGGTACATGTTCTTGATACCCAGATTTTTGTAAGTGCTGTTGGTCTGAAAACAGCCCTGCCCTCACAGCTTGTCATTCCAGGGCAGTGCTTTGTTCTGTCAGAGCTACCAGGTGTTTTATTTCCTGGGGATGCTTTGTTTGAGGATGACCCAGAAGCTGGGCCCACCGTTGCTGGTTCTCCCCATCCCTCAGCCTTCCTCTTCAACACAAAGGTAGTCTCTGAAATGAGTGGAGTCTCCAGAGCAAAGGATCCCAGCAGATGGCTGAGATCTCCATAAATTATCTTCACTGAGCAAAAGCTGCACGTTCTTCCTCTCTGCCCACCCCAATAATTTGTCTAATACAAGGCTGCTATAGGGCATCCAGGGAGGTGCTGGGCAGACCTGTGTAGCACCACAGCACTGAGTCAAGAGAAGACTTTTTCCAGTCCCAGCATCACATTGCAGTTGACTAAATTCAGGGCAAATGTTGCCATTGACTTTGCTCATTTGTGTGCTGTGAGAATCTCCATTGCAGTCTTGGCAGCTGAGAAATCTGGAGGAAATAATAGAAATGGAAAATCTTTTTAAATGAATGATGCTTGAGTAGTCCTTTTATGCCATTTGGCCAGAGAGGTGGTGGAGTCTCCTCTGGAGGTATTCAAGAAAATATTCACTTGGATGCTTTCCTCTGCAACCTTCTGTAAGGAGCCTGCTTTAGCAGGGGATTGAACTAGGTGATCTCCAGAGTGCCCTTCCAACCCCTACAATTCTGTGATTCTATGATGTTCAAGGAACCATGTGGAAATTCCTTGCTTAGTGCTCACCATCACATTGGAGTGACCTGTGTCGGTCATCACTTTTGGGTGCATGACTTGGGATGGTGTGGGGAGCAGTGTTCAGTGTGGGGAGGGTGCTGCCCTGCAGGGGCTGCCTCCTGCCCTCCTCAGTGGGCTTTCTTGGCAGTGTCTCTGTGGCTGCGATTTCCATGCCACAGAAAAAGCTCAAACCCTATAAACAAGCTTAAGAGTATGCTCTGATGCTAACAATGAAGAGCTTGTGAAAGTGCCAAAAATGAGTGTTTTTCTATTTTTTTAATTTACCTCTTCTGTTTGGTTTTCTTCTACTTTCAGTGTCAAATAGATGAGATTGTTAAACTGCTGCTATTTGAGTGTTGTTTGTCCTGCATAACAATGTGAATTTCTGACATTTGTTGCTCATGTGAGAACTGGGAATGCTGACGGCTGGCTGCGCTGTGAGCTCTCCCCATCCCTGCTTTTATATCTGCACACACACCCCGGGTCTGATCCGACAGTGATCTCCAGCCTATCTAGACCATGCTCTCTGGGGATCTGTCTGCTGCATCTGCCTCAGGCCTTTCCTGAAGAGAGACAGCTAATTGGGAAAAATTATGTTGCATTACACGTGGTGACTCTGTGATGTGGGCTTTCATCTGCAGGGAGTTTGGCTGAGGACTCCCAAACTCACAGCTAGGGAACGCCGTGAGGTGTTGAGGCAGCACTGGGGAGGTGGAGGGCTCTAAGAGCCTGGCTGAGGGTTCCAGTTCTGCTTTGTGATTAATTAATGAACGAGCCCCCAGTGCAGGCTAAACTGTTAGGTTAGAGCTGACAGTGGACATCTAGGCCTTTCAAATGCTCTAATTGTTGAGTTTATTTTTGAAAGGCTCGAGGGTCTTATTTACCTTTCAGAGTTTCAGCCTAAACACTGTTTTTATTTTGGGTGAAAAAAAAGTGCTTTGACACATTGAGTGAACTTAGCTACCTGCATGCTTGTGTTTAGCTTGCTTTGCTTCCAAACCTCCCCAGGGGTGCTGGAAAGAGAGGGGGAGAAGATGAAGTAGGCGGTGACTATCGGATTAATTACAGATGCTGGCTTAGCTGCTACAAGTAGTGCAGAAGGAGGAAGCGAGGGAGCAAAGTCTGACCCACCCACTCTTTTCTTTAAAAGCGATAAGCAGGTAGAGAGGCTGTGGGTGAGCCCCCAGCACCGCTCTGCTGATCTCATTGGAGGGCACCCACTGACACAAACCGCACAGGTTTCATAGCCTGTAAATATAATTGAAGGCAGTGGTGGGAAGAGTCGTGTGTTTGAGAAGAGAGCTTCCCCCAGATAAACACTGAGAGTCATCTAAAAATAGCAAAATAGGTGATGTGATTCCTCACTGCTTCTGAATGAGGTGGCAGGATGGCATTTGTCCTCGGACGGAGCGTGTCCCACATCTCCGAGTGGCTGCGGGGGATGAGAGGACGTTTCAGTATTTATTTTCTTTCTCTTGATTCCAACCAGATTGCCCGTGCTCTGCTTAATGTAGTGCCTGCTGTAGAAGTGGGGCGAATATTCAGTCACATTAAAAATAAATCCAGAAATAGCAGCTTATAAATTTGGATTTTTCTCCTATTATTATTTATGGGTGAATCCTGTCAGATGCATAAATACAATATCTTTCTACGCCGATGCTGGGATTTATATCAAAGGGGTTCTAACATATACTTCATGTACTCAGCTGCAACTATTATAAGCTATTTCATGTACAACTAGAGACAAATGATCTCTCCCATGTTTGTCTTAACGTGAAATGCAGTTGGGTTGCTTGAATTCACTTCCAAAGCTCCTGCATGGGGGAGGGAGACGGGAGATTTATGCCCCTTTAATATATAATCAATTATAAATGTATCTTTATACAAATAATTTAAAAATCTGTGTATCAAGAAACACTTCTATTAATTTCAGAGTACACAATTTTATGCATTTTTTTTCTGTGCATTAAGAAAGGGATTAAATTTAAAAAAAAAAAAAAAAAAAAAAAAAAAAAAAAGCTCTTACCCTGTTCGGAAAGCAAATTCTAACAAGAACATTCTGAAATAAAATCCCAGAAGGCAGCAATCCCTCCAACAATTAAACTGGGAGAAGGTCCCCTGGGGGCAGACCAACAAAATTTAGTAAAAATAATTGCCGTGCTGGGTCCTTGCTCTATTTTAGCTGAGTATAAGCAGACACACAAAAAAATAACCTACTGAGAGCAAGAACATTCCTACATGAAACAAGCTAACAACAGAGCCATGTAACTACCTGGCCACACCACTCGGCTTTTGCTGGCACACAACTCAGATTTTTATACTTCAGCCAATATAAAATAACAATCAGGCTATTTACAAGGCTCTGCCAAATATTAACCTTATATCCAATTCTTTTCAAACCCTTCAAAGTCTCTAATGTGAACCATACAAGTTCCTCGTTACTTGACAGTATTCTGTAACTGTGATGTTATGGGCTAGTTACGTTTTTTAAAAGATGGTGTGTTTATGCAAAGATAATGGTGCAGTGCATTTAATGCTGAAAAAACTCAACAGTTAATTAATTTATAATACCCCTTTAGTCTTTGCCCCCCAAGATTAATTTGCTGGAGAAAACAAGTTCATGTTTGTCCCTAAGACAGAGGATAGAATTACTTCAGCATGTATACTGGGTTAAAACAAGTTGGATGCACGCATGCTCACAACCAGGTGGGTGCCATTGTAGAAGGCAGTAAGAATGACGAAAGTGCAGAACAAACCCTTAAAAACTGAAGATTTTCCTCAAAAGACAAAGTTGGGCATGCAAGGGGTTATCAAAATTGCTAGTGGTGAGACAAAGGTGTGACAGTGAGTAGCACTGCACAAAGAAAGAGCACAGAGAGAGCGACTGTGCAAAGGAGAAAGGATGGAGCTCAGTTTCTAGATCAGGCATGCTTTGCTGCATTTTCTTTTTAATTTTTTTTCCTTGCACGCTTTTATGTCCTGATCCATTGGGGCTCCATCGTTACTTCAGGAGACCCTCAGTGAGGTGCTTCTCCATTGTGGGGCTGAGCACTTGGAGGAACCTGAAGATGCGCAGCCCCGGCCTGGGGGTGTCTGAGGATGTGCAGCTATGAAGAGCTGGAACCAGAGCAGCATAGATATTCAGGACCACCCCATGCTCCACATCGTCCTCACAGAGCAGAACCGAGCCCCATGGCCATGCAGGAAGCACTTCTTCCCATCACTGGAAGAGAGTTTTCTAATTGGGCTCTTCTTTCCGTACATCTGCAGATATCATTCTGGAAGTGCGCTGTATTGAATATTGGGTTTCTTATTTTAAAGGGAGACTTTGAGTCTATTTCTTTACACACGTTTTTACCAGCAGTACTTTTAACAATAGGTTACCAGATCCATCACACAATCTGACTAAAAGCCCGTATTTATTCCCCTAATTTTATAAACATTTAATAGGTCCTTATTAAACACATCAGCCAGCATGATTTAATAACACAATCAGTCTAGAAGTTTAAGAAAATTGAAAACAGGATTTGAATGTAATACAGCCACAATTACCGGAGATTATAGGCAATCATTTCCATATGTCTGCAATGGGGAGCTGCTAATCTCTGTTTGCGTGGAGGTGATTTCCTCTGGAACACTTCCCAGCCTTCAACAGCGCTAGTGCTGAACAAATTAGATTTGAAAGTCCCCAATTTTATGACTAAGGTAATATACTCTGTGTATTTAGAGAAACACTGATTTCCTATTTTAACTGGCTTCCAAATGCTGGACAGAGACCTCGGCTTCATTTAGTTTGGCTCTGCTAGGTATATGGTAAAAGACTTTTTAATTTTTTTTTTTAAAGGGTCAGCACATGTATTTTTGGGTTTCTCAGAGATATACTGCAAGTTCCCTCCATCCATAAGAGGGAAAGAGTTAGCATCATGATCCAGTGACATCATGGCTGAGGAATGCGCAGCAATTAGCCCTGCAATACTGCAGGCAGCCTATGGCCAGGGGACAAGCAGCTCCCTCCTGCTAAACTTTAGGAGTCCTAACACCTTATTCCCTGACCTACCGCTTATGAGATCCTGAATAGCGTCACTTGTGTTTTGTGGGAATTCATCTGGTAAACTGGTCTTTTTGTGCATGGCCTTGGCTTGGCTTTGGCAGTTACTGTTGAAAATAGGACTGCTGTTGGGAAAGATTTCCTGTTTGAAGCAGCCAGGAGCTGGGCTGATTTCAATAGGAGCCAGTGACTGGTGGCGATGGGAGAGCTGCTGGGAACTTTACAGCTGCAAACGTGCCAGCCCCACTGGGGGACATCAGGGGGCCTGGCCTGGAGGCGTCCAAAGCATTTTTAGAATTTGTTTTGTCAGACGATTTGCGTTTATGAAATGTTTACAGCAGAGTCATACCAGAGAACTCAAGCAAGACAGGAGAAAAGAAATCTGTGCTCACCAGTAACGAGGGGTGAACAAAGCAGTGAGTGGATTCCCTGTGAGTGCTCACACTGAAAAACAGCATCACTTTGTGAGCCCCTTGGATGTACCTCCAAAATGAGAAAGAAGTAGGCTGTGCTGGGGAAAGAAGGAAGCTGCTCAGGCAGCTGAGTACTCCTTATCTTTCTTGTACTTATATTTTTGAATCACGTTGTGTTTTCGCACTGTTCCAAAGAGCCTCTTTTCACTGAGTCTGGCCCCACAGACAGAGTTTCCCCCCAAGATTTCACTAAATCAGAAAACTGATATTCACGTGTTGGAAGAGGAAATTGTAAAGCAGATGCCTCCACTGGAAAGATTTGTTTGTAATGGGAGGGAACAGCCCCGAGTAAGGACTTCAGCGCATGCTTAATTCCATCACTGTTTCAGAAAGCACTTAAGCACATACCTGATTTAAAATGCCTTCTTGACTTGAATTCGGTTGAGGTGCTGAACAGTATACGATGCCTGCACACTGACTTATCTTAGAATGGCACAAGCTCTTTTCACTGGGCAAAAAACTTTCCTGAACTGAAGGAGTCCTTAATCCAAAACTTAGAATTTTATTTTACCATTTTTGGTTTTATCAAAATTTAGTATGCTTAGGCTGGAAATTTGTAAAAGTTAGAGAAGGGAGCTCTCACAAGATTCTTGTTAAATGAGCTAATTGAGCAACCAACAACCTGCGTCAAAAATACAGAAACCAAAGAAACAGAATAGAAAACATATAGCATGGAAATGCACTTTGATCAAGAGTTGGTTTGTTGCATTTGTAAGCAAACTTTTAAGCCAACTAGTGCCAGCATTTGTCAACTGCAGTGCTGCTAGGGAAGTTACCAAAATGAATTTTGTTACCTGTTGTCTCAATACAGGAGTGAAAGTTACACATGGGGCAGCATGTGGCATAAAACCTGACAGGGAATGACTTTGGTTGTAACAGCTGACCCAGACTGAAATTCTTTATAATCAATTAAGCAAACTGTCACAGTATTAAGATATTTGATATGCCCTTCTTGTTTCCAGATAGCGTGGAACAAACCTGCCCCTATAATGAGCAGCTATAACCTAGTTTTCATTTGCAGAGCTTGCTTCTATGAGCTGTCTTCAGCTTGTTTAGTCCAAAAGGAAAAGAACATGTTGGTTCTTGTAATAAAATAAATGTACAATCCCTGCACATTACTGGCTTTGTAGTTGCTTTTCCCCTAAAAAATCCAGCTCTAATGCATAGTATATTTTTGATCATAAACTTGCTCATGTATGCATTCCAGATGGCATGAAGAAGAGGTTCAGGAATTCTAGTGGCAACCGCTACTATTACGAAAATAAAGGTAAGGCCCAGTTTTATGATGAACCTTGATCTTAAGGAGTTTATAACTAGACTGGCTCCAAGTTATACTTGGAATACGTGGACACATTTATTACATCAGTGGATTCCTTCACCCACTTAAAAATATATCCACCTTGTTCTTTTTGAATGAAGAGGTTGCTTGCAGTTTTAAGATGCTTCGTGGCCTTCATTCCATGTAGCAAAAGAGTTGATTAAAAGGAAATTGGCAAGACAGGAGATCCTAGTATATTGTAATAACTCTCCATTTGGAAACAAAACTTCCTCCTACATTCCAGCCAGCTAGGTTAATTAACTTTACCAAACGTTATGGTATACAACAGTGCAAACTCATTTTGCTGTTATTTTGAAATGCAATATAGCTTTTTCCTTGGAAAGGTCTATTAATAATTATTTACATCAATACACAAAAATATGTCAATTAAGGATGCTAGAGTGGTCTGTTAAGTTCAACTTTTCTAGAAAAAGCTTTTTCCTTCTTTCCTTTTTAAGTTCTTGCCAACAAGAAATATGTGCTCAACCAAAATAGATTTTAAGGAGAGCGAGGCAATAGGACTCCATTTGAGAAAGGCTTTCAGCACATGCTTACGTTCCATTGCTTTCATTGAGATTTAAGCTCATTCTTTATTTGTTTGTGAACAGAGTTGTTATATTTTAATGGGTCAGTCTTTACAGTGGACACCTTTTCACAATGACTTGTTTGAGGCTACAGCCTTATAAACCAGATAGGGATGGCGTGGTGTGAGGCAGCAGCAAGACCTGGGAGATGGAAACTGGGACACAAAGCTGAGCATGTGAGGAAGGGACATAGAGGCTGAAGGTCTTTCTGCAGAGGAATCAGGGACACAGCCAGTGTCAAGGTCCACTATGACTGCAAGTGAGCTACATTGCAGGTAGACATCAGTTGCTGTACTTTAGCCAAAGTAGTTGCCTAGACTGTAGTATCACTTTCTGTTACCACAAATTGCTTCAGTAGGTGTTGTTCTCTTTTTTATAAGGTGAGGAGGGAGTACAGATAATGGCTCCAGTGAGGTGAACCCCAACCCAGCTGTCAGATTTCATTGCTCTTCTTCCCTGTTTTCATGAAAAAAAGAATCCATCAAAAATATTTGTTTACCCCTCCAGCAGTAAGAGGAGAAGAGTAAGGAATGGCCTTACTTAGTAAAATAGCTTTTGTTAAATAATTAAGTGAATTACCTTGAAACTGGCTTCTAACATACGCATGCTATTGAGCATGGAGGAACAAGAAGCACTTGTCCTTCTGCAATGCTTGCGATTTCTGAGTTGTCTTCTGGTCTGTGCCTTCAGTATTCTGGCACATCTTGCAGTAAGCCACAAGCAGGCGAGCTAAACAAGAGGCACAAGCCTATGCAATAAATATCCTGGCTTGTGTTATTTTTTTGCTCTTTGAACTCTAGAAGCAGTTATTTGTCATTTATTTGATATCCTTTGACAATAAACATGATGTCTGTGAAGAACTAGTTACTGATAAGCTATCCAATAAGGTCAAAACACAGAAACAAATGACAGCAACAATAATAGAGATGTTAACCACTGCATCGTTTTTTCCCCATAACTTTTGAGATTGTATACTACTGTATTTATGTTGGAAGCATGCAGTACTATTACTTCTACAATAATTTGTCTTCATGCACGGCAAACAGAAAGGATTTCAGGCATTTTATTTCCTTGTCAGCTTCAATAAATGCAAAACGATTTACCTAAAAGAGAAAAATACCAGGACCAAATTTTTCAAAGCTTTGTTTTGTTGTCATTCAGAACGCAAACTGTAACTTTGCAAGTAGACAAACAAACAAACAAACAAAACCTTTTATGCATAACGTGTAAGCTCATTTCCTTTGATTCCTGCAAGTGATGCCATGGAGCCCAGCTGTTGTGTTTCTGTGATGATTTCCCTTACTCATGTTTCACCCAGTCATTTCAGGCCCTAATGGAATTACTTTGAGTGAAACCTGGTTTTTTCATGGTTCACCTCCCACGTCAGCTGATACCAGGAACAATTCTCTGGCTTGCATGGAGAGTAGATACAGGCAATTAAGTAGATTTTAAAGATTGTTTTTCTGTTTTGCATTTTCTCAACTGCTAACCCAGTGCAGATCAGCTCGCTGTGGGCGTGAGGGTTGCAGGCATTCCGTTTGATGCTGTCTAGTTTTTGTACGCTGGGTTTCTGCAGTGGAAATGTTGGATTCCCAGCTGATACAGGGCCCAGCCAGGTCCCTCCTGTTGATATTTGGTTCTTTGCTCGTAACAAACACAGCGTGCTGTCATCTTCCGCTCAGCCCTTACCCAAAGGATGGGCCTGTTCAGCCACCCCCCATCCCCATTTAATAGAGGCCTCTGTCCTGTTTTTCAAAGAAAGAAAATAAAATAGATTACTATTAGAAAAAGATGGAGCATGAGAAATTCCAGCCTGAGAGGGGAATGTAAGTGAATTAATCTCTCCTGGTGAGGAGGAAATTATTTTTTGTTACTAGCAAAGGTTGTTTTTCATTGGAATTTCTCTCTCAGAGCTTTCAGGCATCCATCAAAGACCCAACAGCTTAATTTTTGCCGATACAACGTTTCACTTTTTAGTTGCCAAATAACCTCATATATTTGATTTTCCAGATTTTTTAGATGCTTTCAGGAAGTTGTCAGAAGAGACCCTCCCTGGATAAATGTTCTTTTCCAAGAAAGCCACTTAAAAAAAAAAAAAAAAAAAGAACAAAAATGATTCAAGCAGTTTTGGCCTAACCCAGAAACAATGCTGCAGCAAAGTTCCGGCTGCGTTTTATTAAACTCAGAATCTTTCTGGCCCTTCTCATGTGCTGGGGTGGGAGCTCATGATCCGCTCTGGCCTGAGCAGGGCCCCAAAGTGCCGCTGTTCAGCTGTGCCTGTCCTGTTCTGCCCCTTTCTCTTCTGTTAAATGGAAGTTGACGTAACAGAAGAGAGGAGCCTGCCAGGAGGGTGTCAGAGTCAGCAATGATCACAATCAGACATTGCAATCACATTGCTCTACCAAGTCCTAGGAAGAAATAACCATCTGTTTCAATGGATGCAGGGGAAACAGCAACAGCAAAAAAATAACCACGGAACCATGTCCATGATTTTTTCATTCCAAGCCATGCCTGGTGCCTGTCAGGGAGATGCAAAATGAGGCTTGATAGTAGTGCAAGTTTGGGACATTTTGTACCAGCTTAAAACAACCAGCTCTCAGCTAACATGCATTACAGTCAGGTTCTGTGTGTATGACATTTCCATTTCCCTTCTGGACCCACACTGGACAGCAGCCTGGGGCATCCGTAGAGTGACCTTAACCCACCTAGCCAATGGATTTCCCTTCTGCATACAGTGAGAAAAGCCTGTAACCACAGTTGGAAGTGGCCACCCACCCCTTGGCTCGCCCTGTCCTGCACCCAACAGTGCTGCACATTGGCCCCGCTGTCTGCCATCCTCAAAGCACAGCAAATATTCCTGGCTACAGAGTGCTACCATGCACGCTATGGAGGCAAAATTCATTTATTCACTCAGGCAGGTGATGGATAGTCTGTCAATGTTTATACAGTAGACACAAGCCTAATTTTCGGGTATTAGTTGATTAACACTTGAGTCATAGTGTGTGTCCTGTGTCCAGTAATGTGGAACATCAAATGTGTGAAAAAGATTAATAGTGTGCACAGATGTTACTCAGAGGATCAATTTGTCTGGGGTTTGAAGAGGTGGTACCCTGCAGATCAATAGGAAAGGAGAAAATTAGAGTAATGTGTTGAAAGAAATCACAGCCGACTCTCTGCATGGCTGGGTTATCTGCTCCAAAAACTCAGCTTCTCATAAAGACTTTCAAGGACAGGACTGCAACAAAATGCTAAGTGCTTTCTCCTATATATATATAGGAGAAATATATACATATATATTGTTACTTATAGACGTACAGCTTCCCCAAATGGCAAATCCTTTGCAAAGGACACAAAGCAGCCCTTGTGCAATGTGACGAGGAAAACTTTTCCCTGGCATTCTGTAAGAAAAGCGCTTCCCTGTATTATAAATAGCAAAGGCAGGAGGGCAATGGAAATAAATGTCGCTCTGTAAATAAGGGAACCAAAGCTGGACAGCAGAAGGACCCTTTCTGGACAAGCTCAACTAAGTTTTAAAACTGAGTTTTAAAGGAGAAGTATCCCAAGGCTGCTGGGTGCTGCACAGCTCTTTGAAATCTGTGAGTCTGCAGGAAGTTCTCCCAGGGGAGAGGGACAGATCCTAAATAACACCAGCATGGATGGAGAGTGCTCCACCGAGAGACCTCAATCGGCAGGAGCAGGATGCAGTGACCCCTTTGCTCTCTCCAATTCCATCCTGGCTTCAGTGGCAAGGGGTGGGAATTGCAGAGGTTTAGGAAGGAAGGAGGCAGTGTTTGGGGCGAGTTCTCCCATGGGTGGTTCTGGCAGTGGGATAGCTGGGAAGCGAGCAGCCTGCTTGCTGGTGTGCTCTGCCAGCACGGAGGTTCTGCCTATCTGTTTATCTCTGCTATTCAAAAATGGTTCCTTGCCACTGAGACAGAAAGCAGCTTTGGACAGAAATTTCAGCACATGATGGGAATGTCAGCAGTGTTATGCTCTTTCAATTTTTTTTTAAAGCCTGGCTTTCTGCAAACTGACATATTTACATGCTTGCTTTATAACATTGGCATGGGATTTATGAAATCTCCTTAAAATTAATGTCTATTTCTAACAAATTTAAATTAAAAATGACCATACCCACATGAGGAATAGGATAGGAAATTTAATTTAAGGGAAAGCTGGGAATGTGTATATTTTTCAAGAGACTATTTCTGTTGCAACCTAATAGCATGTGTGAATGAGCGCCTGGTCCTTCAAGCTTAACCTATGGAGGGCTGTGCTTATACAAGAAGTTGCTTTGTGGAATTAGCAGGAAAGCTCAGAAAGTAAGAATTACAGTGAGTAGCAGAATTTTGCAGGAATCAACCCAAAAGGGAATAAGGGGGGAGGGAGGCAGAGTGAAGAGAGAGTGGGAGGAAGAGGCAGGGTTAACAGCAGGCTGGGCAGAAATGCCTCCTTCTTTCCCTGCAGCAGGTCCTGCCACTTGCTGTAATTAGGAGCTCTTCCCATCTGTATTCCTGCTTCCAGAAACAACCGTAGCTTCCTTGCTGAAGAATGGAGTAAGCTGCTCTGAAACATCATAAAAATGGTATATTCTCAATTTCTAGTAGCAACGGAGCCTACGTGCCACAGACCAAAGCCCAGAAGCCCGGCTGGGTGATGGGTTTCCTGCTAATGTATTTCTATAGACAGCTCGCCCGTCGCTGCTCTGCTGGCAGTTTTGCATTTTTCTTGTAAACCGTTCTTATGTGCTACAACACATCTGGGCATTCTTAATTCTGCCTCTCACTTCATTACCTTTCATAGGAGACTCTCAGTTTACAGCGAAAGAATCAATAGTTTGAAAGTTTTAAAAAGTGCAATATTAAAGATTGAAAAGAAACCAGGAAATCATAGTCTCCATTTGGGGGGGGGGGGGGAAGACAAACCCTTTTTCTTTTGGTAAGGACTGAGGGTCAAAATTAATTATCTTTATTTGCAGCAGTTTGGGATTTCTGCAGAGATTTGGGGGATTTTAGTAAAGCTGTGTGTGAGTGCATTGGTCTTCTGGAACCCACATTAAATGTCTTATAAGCATTGGGACAATGTGTGATTTGCTGGCCGTGTCAATGGGCTCTGCTCACGATATGCTGCTGTTTGCAGAGCAGGAGGTCCGAGCAGCACTGAGCCCCCAGTACCCAGCACAGAGCCCAGCGTGATGGAGCTGATTGCAGCTGAGGATCAATTCCCCGCTGCAGTATTTCTTTCCCTAGAGCAGATCTAATTGAAATCAGACCTCCGTGCTGCGTTAGGATTCCTCTGGCAGAGCTGCTCTTGGCATTGTTTTCCTTACCATTTTTCCTATTACTGTTAGTTCCAATCACCAGAACAAGGCAGCACGGAGCAGAAGAGAAAGGCAACATGCTGTGAAATTGTTGAAATAACTCAAAGGTTTCCACAGGAAACATCATCTCCAAATGCTTGAACGCAGCCTCCCAGATAAAAATACAGCAGAGGGTGGGGGGTGAAAAGGGAAGGGAGAGAGGGAGATTTAGTGATGTTAAGAGGCCGAAGCAATTGCAGCGATTTGTAAATCGTACGAGCGGTTGTGTTCCCTGTGCGCCACGAGGAGAGGGCAGCAGATGTGCCGGCAGCGCGGAGCAGCCTGCAGCCCGGCTCTGCTGCGTGCACCCTCAGTGCTTTGTGCTCAGCGCCTCTCCCTGCCTTCTCCTTGCAGAGATTAAGTTTGGAAAATAAAAGTTGATGGCAGAGGATAACGCGCTCTGTTCAGAAAGGAGCGTCACTGCGTGCAGAGGGCAGTGGTGATCACACCCGTGTAGTTATTGATTGGTAATGTTCACTCGTTCAAGTAAACATTTTGGCTTTAGCAGATGGCTTTCTTTCACTGCAATCCGTTCAAGCTGATAGTATCTGTATCATTTTACTCTGACGCTAAAATATCTTTTATTTTAATATTTTAAAATGGAAGGATACTTTATTTTAAGAAACAAAGCCAGAGTAATTTTAAATCGTAATTAGTTAGGTTAGATTTCCAGATCAGTGTTTTGGCTCCTGGTGGAGATGTATGACATTTAAAAATGTGTGCATTTCAGGAGTAGTTAAATAATGTTATGTTACAACTGTTTTTAATGAAGAAATAACTCTGGCTATCCAGGATTTCCCTTCAGTAATGCTCACTCTGGTTGGAGAAAATTTGGGTTTGTCAGAAGAAATGGAAATGCTTTCTTTTTTGGAAACCGGCATTTTGGAGTTTTCACAGTTTTGTTTTAAGCCAGAGCGATAAAATTGATGCAGGACCGTTTTAATGAAAATCATTTTTATTTCTGTTTATTTCATTTGTATAAGGGAGGGAGGGACCTCTGTGCAGCGAGTGCCTCTGCGCAGCCAAACATCCTCTGCCATCCGCGGGAGCAGCTGACACTTCAGAGATTAACTGTTCGTATTGAGGTATTTGATGGTGGACATGCAGGTCTGAAATATTTGCCTGCAGAAGTGGCTTTACAAGAGCAGAAAATCCCTGTTGTCTTTGGGAACTCGGTGATTTCTGGGAGCCACCAGCACCCTGCACACAGCTCCCTTTGTCTGTAAACAAACTTCAGCTCGGCTCCCCCTCCAGTCCTGTAATCCTCTGCATGAAATCATTACCAGCTACTTGCAATGAACATGCCATTCTTCAGCTCACAATTATTGTTGTAGGCTTCACATAACAGTTCATCCCTTCTCTGCTTAATCAGAGGCATTAGATTTCAGGTACTCATGGAAATGGAGAAGAGTTTTGAGGTTTCCAAATACTTCTCTTAATGAATCTTGTGATATTTTTAACAAAGAGGTCAGAAATACATATTTTCTTCTTTTTGAAATGTTAACAAAATACAGAAAAACACAGAAAGAATGGATGGGGGGGAAGCAAGTTTCCAATGATTTTAGTCTGGTGACTGGATGTCCTTTGTGCATCTGTTCAAGTATTTTGTGGTTTGCATTTACGTCTGTATTTGCCCAATTTACAGCTTAAAAAAAAATCAATAGTAATGTTATATTTTCATGAAACCAGCATTTTTTACTGAGATCTCTTGAGTAAATTAAATTTCATCCAGGCTGGATTACATCCAAGTTGGATTACTGTTGCAGTCCCTCATCCTACAAATGCACATGAATATTCCTGCTGGGTCTTGGGAGATCTGGAATCAAGTTCTAGGTTTGCTGTAGCCTCCCTCTTGCCCAAGCTCCTTATTTGCTTTGAGTCTCAGTTTCTACTAATTACTTTAAAAACAAAGCAGAAAGAAAAAAAAAAAAAGATGCAATTATTGGCAGTCAACTTAATCGTGATGTTGCATATATTTGTCATACGCATTTATGATATATCACTTGCTATGGTCTTATATGGACAACGAAATCTAAAATATGCAAATTCTGACATAAAGCAGGTGTTGGTATCTATACTAGACTGTCCTGAAAGCTGAAACTGGCCTGTGACAGGAAAGATCAAATTGAAGATTCTTTGCTTTTTCTCTTGTTCTTTGGTATCTTGCTGTTTTTGCACCCCCTGCTCCTGGCATAAACAGACAAATAATGTAAACAGGACTGTGGCTGAAGTCTTCCATGCAGGGGCACTCTTTCTAATTGGTACTTTTTGAGTTCCCACAAAATAGAGTGGCCATATTACAAACAAACACTAATAATAGGAATAAATTCCATGACAAGGCTTCAGAGAAGTAAACGTTACGTTAAAAAGAAAACCATTGGAGCAGATGGACACAAACACAATTGCACAACGTACAGAATGAAATTGCCCATGTGGCTGAAAGATGATATTTGCTCTAGGCAGTTCTCTAGGTTACTACATAAGGTAGGACATGAATTAAAGCTGTATTCTAAGCCTTGGAGACATTAAATGTGACTTAATATATGATTTGTTTGTCAACAGTAAGTGCCTGTGCACCAACTCTGTTTCAACACCTTTCATGCCAAGCTCAGGGAAATGGTACCACCCTGCAACTGCTGTAAGGGCTGAGAGATAATGTATTGACTGTTGCCATAGCTCAGCACAGGTATGTCGATTTGTTCTGCTGCAGTAATCTGGTCTTGTTTCCGAGCCCCTTGTGATCTGTGAAGGTGTCAAAAGTAGCTTGAGGGAGAATGGGGAGAAGGAGATTTACCCATTTGTTCTTTTGCAGCAAAATAAAATAGCCTGCCAAGGCATCCTTAAAAAAGTTGTTGATGGAGGGATTACCTACTGAAAGATGGAAATATCTTAAGAATGATGCTTTTACTGTTCGCCACAGTGTAGGTCAGAGCACTTCTGGAACTCGTGAGTAGGAGTCCCACTGCAATAGACCCTCTGCAGGCAGAATACTGAAAAAACCCAGATCCCTGAAGAGTTCACAGTCAGCAGTGATTAACCAGCCCAAGGGCCTGAATAGTAGAAATGAAACATGTTTCTTAACCCTTCACTGGTTTGGAGGCCAATGTAATGTATGGAATGCACCAACTTTATTGTGAATGTTCGCTAAAGTCAGGCACATTCCTTTGCAGTTTGCAGTTTTCATTATGGTTGATCTGTGACATGGCAAACCCAGGTCACTCTCACCCAAGTTGTGACAGAGTTTATCTGATCAAGCCCCATCTCTTGGAAGCGAGTGCAGCAAATTAATAATTATATGCCAAACTGAAGCAATGAAATTAATTTCTCTTTTATCCTCAAACATTTTATAATGTTGCTATCCTTATGAGAATCAAACCTGTAAAGTAATATAGCTTATCAGATCTTGGATATACTCTTCACTATATAATGAATATATGTATATATGTGTGTGTATATGACTTAATTTCTATATAAACCCTACGCATCCAATGGATCTCTCTAAGTGCATTATACTGCTATTCCTCCTCACCAAATGTCAATGACTGCAGGGACAGACCTCCCTTCTCATCAGTGTATGTGCATCCCTTCCTTGAAAGAAGACCATTATCCTATGGTATTTAGGTGAAAAAGCACTCAATAGGATCTTAGAGTGGTTGTGGCAAAAAAGATCCACTGTGATTTATGTGAGGTGCATTGGGAACCGTCTGATGTGAAGTCAGCAGCTGAAGGGCAATGAATAATTCAGCATTAGGATCCTTCACATCATCTCTCTCTCCCATGTTATTGCTGTTTTTACGTAATTGCAAAGTAAAAAAAATAAATTGATGTCATAAAGAAAGCTGCATCATTTGTCTGGAAATACACGGAAGAGTTATAGGTACATTTCTGTTGCTTTGTGAGCCCTGTATGATCTTACTGTGTGCAAAATTAAAAACGTGTCTTTATTAATGGCTTCTCTAGGGTTAGATGGGCGATCCTTGCAGCATGACATCTTTTACATTGGTCTCAGCAACCTGCACTGATAGAGCATGATGTCTCTGAATTGCTTCCTTCGAGCTCCCAGGTGCCGCTGCCTTTGCTCAGTGCTTCTCCAGCAAAGCCTTAATGCAGATCTGGAACAGGGGTGCGTGCTTCTATCGCAGGGGAAATTTTGTTTGTCGAACCATGGACAGAGATGAAGCCAGGTCAAAGGGTTCACCTGCCCCAGGGGAGATTCAGAAAGAGAAGTTGTGTGTGAAGTTTTAGTTTTATAATCTGTGAGTCAAAAATAACCCAACAAAAAGATGGAATTTGGTATGCAGGCTCTTTTGTACAACATACAAAGCTCTGCTGGCTGGATAGATACATACACGATGAGATACACAGTTATACATACATCTTGTGCTTTCATAATGCTCCTGCGTTTCAGAGGAAATGGCAAGTGGAGGAACCATTTTGAGGGACAGTTTCCTTGCCTGCAGTGTGCTTGCATCTGGCACTGGCTCTCTGCACAAGGTTTAGGTTGCATAAGAATCTGAATTGCCCCAAAGTTCTTGCATTTAGAGCAGGAGGTTTATATTCTGCTCCTTTTCAGAGAAAGATCAGGAAAGCAGAGCACAGACCAGAACCAAACAGATCTCAGCATGGGCTGGGAAAAGATCTGACTGACCTGTTCTCATTTTGTTTCATCTGCAGTGGTGGAAAGCACATTATCCATCATTGTGTTTAAGCATGACTTGTGCTCTCTGCCTTTCTTACTGTTATTATTTCATGACTAGAGGAAAAAAATGACTTTGGTGTATTTCTGCCTTTTAATCTGAATTGTTCAAAAAGATGTCATAACCAGCTCCAGCCTCTGACTCTCCTCTCTGCTTATAAAAGCAGTCGCTCCTCTGCTCTTGACTTTGTCCTTGCCTTGCTAACGTGAGGCTGATATGAGCAAATGCTATTTCTTAGGAAAGTTCTGACTCAACACTGTAAGCTTTTCAAGGGAGAATGAATGCAATCTGTGAACTGAATTGGCAATGCAGGAAGATTAGGAGAAATGCTATGCAATATCCAGATCATGCCATTTTAATATCTAAAGATGATTGCTTTTAGGAAGGAGACAATAGGTTTAGCATAGAGGTGACAAAACATATTCTTTTTGCCTTTCCTCTTGGTAAACAAACTTCTTTCAAAAATGAAATGAAGCTGTATTATGCAACAGTGATGGAAAGGGAACGACATGGCATGGGGGCTGTCCTCCAGCTGATAAGATAATAGGTATTTACCAATGGGAACCACTGGGCTGCTGAGACCTCCTGATATCTTTTGTATTGCAGGGCTTGGCATTCTTAAAGTTAGGCTGTCAAAACTGAAAGGCTTTGTGTTTATTCCCCTTCATATTTCTTGTTTTTCTCAAAGGCCAGGTCATCTGGAAAAGCCTTCAGTTTCAGGGCAAGGATCTTTTAGAAGTCAGCTTATAAAGAAGCTTGATTGATGCTCACAGGTTTATTACTTCTAAAAGCATTTCAAATCTTTGGTTTTGCCTTATAGATTTTAGTTCTTCAGCACATGCATTTTCAGTCCTTTCTCAAACAGCGACAGCATGAGACATCTTTAAAAAAAATAAAAATAAAAATAAAACCTAAATTATTAGAAAGTCACTTAAATCAAAGAACTGGAGTTCTGGAGTCCTTTTAAGAAATGAAAGTTTGCCAAGCTCTCAATAACACAATTGGGTTTGACAACACTGCAGCAACTTTGGACATAGCAATTTTTTACCAGAGTTAAATAGCACGGAATAAGTTAAATATTTTAAGTTCCCTTTTGTCCCGTAGCTACCACATCTGTGTTCTTTTTCTCTTCTTTTAATTTCTCTTCTTTTTTTTCTCCATTGATATTCTTTTTTCCTATCGAGCTCATTAGTTTAATACTGCAGGTGTGGCCTCCCCAGCCAGGTGATGCTCCCTGTCATTGACCCTTAGCCCAGCTTCTTCTGATATATTGACCACTTTTCAGTTTCTCTGGTTTTCTTTCTCCCTATAGCCTTCCTGGACAGCATTCTTCTGCGCTATCATTCCCTTCCTGTGATTGCAAAGACAGCTCTGTCATATCTTCCAGTGTCTTCTGCTTCCCAGCATGGAGGGCTCAGCCATCGCATCTCCCACTGACGGACAAAAGGTAAATGACCACTTTTGTTTTCAAAGGTCTAAATGATGCTACACCAAAACAGTTTTGTTTCTGGACATAACATAACATAATGTAGGCCTAATGCAATAGCTACTACAGTGCTAAGTAGCAAGAATTACTTACTTCCCTACTAGTAAAAGGTAACTTTTTGTCTAGCTACCTGGGAAGTCACTGGTAATCTAAGCAAAAACTTACCTATGTGAACAGCCATACAATATTTTTCCAAAAAATAGAAAAGAGATGCAGCTGGGAAGAAAACTTTGTAGTTAGACACTTTTTAAAAATGTGATGCCACAAAAAAAAAAAAAAAAAGGCAACAGAAAACCAAGCACCTGCTTTACCTTCTTGAAAATAAAATCTCAAGCAAATAACAACCTCCTCCTGCTCACCCCCATACCCAACAGTCTTGAATATTTCAGGAACTGTAAATAATGAGGACTCAGTTATCTTCATAGAGACTATGATGTTGTTCTTGAAAACACTTAACTGGGGTCTTGGTTTTAAGGAGAAATATTCCTCGGTGCATTATTGCTGTGAATTTTAAGTGCTGAGTTTCCTAGCATTTCCAAGTACATGCTTCACATTAAAATGTAGGGTTTTCTTCTAATTTCTTATCCATTAATGGATAAATTCTACTGGGGTTTTAAATGCAAAGACATCAGAAAAACACATTGCTTATAAACTACAGTGAAACACTGAAGTTTTCCTGAAGTAACCTTGCGTGTGTTGCCTTGTAGTTGGTCATAGAAAAAGTAAACCAGACGTGTCACCTGAATTCTATTTCATTATATGCCCCTATAACATGTAGGAACTGTGTAATCCAATATGAAGTGAAGGCGAGAAGAGTCTAATCTAAACCAGTAGTTGATATCAGATTCCTTTTTTCTGATACTTAATTTCTAGCAATTCCATGTAAAGTTACATTGATGCTTTCCTTATGTGGATAATAACGTCACCTCAACTGCCTGTTACCTTTACTGTTCTCTTCTGGATCTGTTTGGGAAAAAAATAGTTCTATCTGGTACAAGAGTTGATTGGCACAAAAGATATTGGGGTGGGGACCAACAGTTCAGCAATTGTGTTCTTGTGAGTTTCATTTGGAGAACAATCATCTGTTTCCTATAAAACCTGTAATAGCTGTTCAGGGAGGGGACTGGGGAAGGGGTCTTGTTTGTTTTTATGCCTGGTTTAGTTTCTGAGAAACGCTTTCCTTTCCATTTGGACACAAAACTGAAATCTGAACGGCAGTGAGCCTACCTGACCTACTGGTTCCAGTTTGGTGCAAATCCCAGGGATAAATAAATGCAATTACTGAAGTTGGGTGTGCCAAGAAAAATCTACCAGGACTGACCATCGGTGAATCAGAGTTGTGGGAATGTAGCCTTTCTGCTTCAGCTGCATCTGACCAAAGCAGCAATAACAGGAGGTTGGAGCAGAGGCTTTAAGCTGTGACTTTATTGCTTCAGTTGTTGTTAACATATTATATTACCACAAACTGTGTAGCCAGGGTTGCTCTCTTTGAGGCTCCAGTCTCAGTCTGCACGTACAACATTTTCATTGATCCTCATCTAGGCAAGCAACTTGTTTTGCTGCTGGGATTATAATCTTCTTTAAGAGAGTGATCAGCACAAGTCATGTTCTTTTCTCCAGAGCAAAATACGCAGTAATTAAAAATGTTTCTAGGCAGCTTGCTCTGGTGGATGAGGCTAAAAGAAAACTCTTCTAGGAGACGAAGGCGAATCCCAGTAATGGAAGAGTTTATTGTCAATCATTTAAGGTCAGTGTGATTGCTGCAAGGTTTGGGTCTTTTTCTTCACGTTGCTCAAAGGAAACATTATATGACACTTCCGAGCAAATTCTTTTCCAGAAAATGCAAAACAAATGAAACAGGAGCATTTAGTTCAAACCTATAACGTGGCATGCTAATTAGTATGCAAAAATTAATTGGTATAAGGAGGAGTAACATACTGTGGGCCAAATTCTTTGGTGACTTCTATGGGAGAAGTGTTTGAGCACCTGAGGGCAGCATTCATATGGCCCTTTGATCTTAACTTCTAGAGCTCGAGTGACAAACTTTATTAAAGATTAATTTTTAGAGCCCACTTTTAAAACAGGGACAGTTACTGCCAACGGCAGATATATCCAGCCTATGGTGGTGGGTAAGGTGACTCTACAGACTAGAGACCTTGTAGAAAGCTTTGGCAGTGCTAGAATTAGCTTCAGACCCCATAACCTAACTCCTTCCAGCAAATTCACACCTGACTTCTTCTCTTTTGAGACAGCCAAATGGTGCTGCTGCTCAGGACAGTCAGACAAAAAGGCAAGTCTGTGAACAGTTTGTCCTGTCTTATGTCAATTGTTTGTGAACATTTATAGCTAAAGAAAAAATCATCCCACTGCATACAGGCTTCTCAATGAGGATTTGCTCATAGATTTGTGCTTTCTGTTTTTAACTGTTTTACTTATTCCACAAATCTAAGACTATTTCTCTCCCCCAGTCCCTATTCAGGTATTTGTGTAAAGATATTTCACCGTGTCATCAGTATAATGTCAGATATAGCCTGACAGTATTTGATGAACGTGCTCTCATCTATCTGCCAGGTAGTGCTGTTATTCCCACAGAAATCAAGGGGTCAGGTGCCTAAATATTTTGTCTGGCTTTTAGTTCTCTAACTTGACCATAGTGATGAAAAGGGGAGCTGGTTCCAGGCTGGGAGGCTCTCACAGAAAGTGCCCAGATGTCTGCACTCTTGTGCTGGAGCCCCATCCCAAGAACAGCTCCTCATCTCAGAGTTTTATCCTCAGATAGATCTGCAGGTGTGGGGTGAAGTGTCTTCTACATCAAATAATCCATTATTGTGTGTGTGTGTGTGTGTGTGTGGCGTGGAGGGGTCGGATAGGTGAGGCATATGTGGAAATACCTAACTTGGTAGTCAAATTAGTCTAATGTAAGAGAATTTCATTTTTTTTGGCCATACAATTTTCTGGAATATGTCTTTAATAGAGAGAGCTTTATTTGCTTGCTTTTGGGTTAGTGCAATTTGAACTCATGACTCTTTGCTCTCCAAACAGTGTCAGAGTAGCTCCAGTGTACGTGAGGTCAGACAGGTTTGAGTGATGCTGTCAGAGTCCCAGCAGAGCTGTGGTTCTGTGGTTCAAGGGCTCTCCTTTTTTTGGCAGATAGAATATTGGACGCTGATCCAATGTGCCAGGAGAGTAATCCTGTTCTTCCTTTGCATATCTCCTCAGCTGCTGAGCAGCTGAAGAGCTGACAGAATTAAATTACATTGCTGCTGCTGCTATTAACAAAGAGTAAAGAGAAACTGTTACATCTGGCTCCGCTTCTTTGCCAGAGTCTTCATTTAATTGTTTTCTAATTTGAAGAAAACCACAAATGACAAGATGAAACTGCTAGAAATGTAAATACAAGAGTCAAATTGCTCTTGTCAGATTTCTAGTTCACAAACTATGGTAATGTGATTCTGCATATCTGACCAATAAATAAGGGCTGCAAGTAATGGATGCTGTTGATTCCTCTGCAAATTCGTAGTCTCCTCACTCGCAGTTACTAAAACGCTTTCATTTGAAAGAACATTGAAGATGCTGATGTTGAGGATCCAGGCTGACAGCTGCAGACTTGTTCAGTGCATGCTCCAGGACAGCGTTCTTCCTTGGCAGTAAATGGGGAATCCAGACTGAGCTGGCTGGAGTAGGTTTCATTATTTGTTCTCTGCTACTTTTGCAATGAATTTTTCCTCCTCAGTTGTAGTGAGGTAATAGTGAAATATATTTGAAGAATGCAGAAAGTTTCATAGACTGCAGTATGAAGGGTCATCCAATATGTAAATGCATGACCAAATGTTAGTAGTCTTGCTCTTGCCTGAAAAATACAATGAAGACAGTACCTCTAATCAAATATTTTTCTCTGTACAAAAAGACTGATCTTCAGATTAACAAAAAAAAAAATTAGAGCAAAATAATCCTGAACAGATAGTTGATTAAGAACAAAGTTTGTCCTTTAGAAAGTCCTCATGAACAACAGTCAGTGCTGGTTTACAGGCAGCTTGTTAGTAAAAAATAAGGAGCTGACAGTTAAAATACAAAAATGCAAAGAGAATCTGCAAGCTAATGCTTCTCTAAGTTAATATCTGACATTTTGAATCCTGAGCTCCACTGGGCACATTTCTACAGCCAAACAGTGAAACCAATCCCCACCACGGGATTTTCTGGTAAACAAACTTCCCAGGTAACTCAGGTCTGCTTTATTCCTTTACAAACGTGTCATGGCCAATGCTTGCTGACAGTGTCTGGCAGATAGCTGGCCCTTTTGTGAAATGTCCCTGTTGCAGCTTTGAATGACACAATTGGCCAAGTTACCGAAGCTCATATATTTCCTTTGAAGCCACCTCATTGTGGGAGCTAACAACCTTGCTGGATTGATCCCTATCTGCTGCATGGGTCAGCTGATGGGTCAGTTTGAAGGACAGCTTGTTGGACTTGCAATGTCGTGTGGGTGTTATCAAAACGCTGCGTTTCCAATCTGTTTGAGCTCTGTTTGTTTGCTATGGAGTTGCTGCAGCAAAGCTAAACATTGCTCGTGATGTGACTTAAACACAGAGCTGCAAGGAAGGAGCAGAGCCCTGGGGGGCTGAGAGGAGCACAGCCAACAAGCACCAGTAGAAAGTGCAGCTGTCGTGGAAGAGAGAGAAGTTAAAAAGGAAAGGGGAAAAAAAGCCTTGACTGTCCCTCAGGGGCAGGGGCTGCTGTCGTTCCAAATGCCGACAGCTTTCCAAACCTAAACCAAAGCTATAAAATATGAAATATAATGAACAAAAGTTGGCACCCACCCATGTGTAGCTGTCAACCTAATAAAAACAAAACTATCTGGCAGCTGGCACTTAGGAGCTGGGAGATGCCAGCTCCAGACTCCTGCAGAACAGGCCTTCCCTTTGCCTTCTACTTCTTCAGTGTTTGCTAGGCTTTAAAATGTGTGGAAGCTGAGCTGGCAGAGACTGAGGAAACAGAGGCACTGCCACACCTAAGCAGTCATTGCATCTTCAAGAAGAGCATCTTCAGCCTGTGTCCCCTCATACTTTCCTACTCTGAGACAGCAAACAGAAAGCAGACAGCAAAGACTGGATGTTACTGCATCTCGGTTCCACCTTCTGTCTCCTAATGACTAAGCACCGATCTGAGCTTTAGAGCTAGACATGGTGTGTGGAGCTGACTTGAGCTTAAAGGGCAAACTTCAAATCAGAACTCACCAATTTTCTAAAGCAAATCTTCAAATAATAATAATAATAGCTTTAATCCATTAAAGTGAATCAGAAGTGAGATGAATTGGGGATGAGTGATGACTAAAAGAAGAAAGGGGACAGACTCTTTAGCAAGGTTTGTTGTGATGGGACAAGAGGAAATGGTTTCAAATTAAAAGAGGGGAGATTTAGACTGGATATAAGGAAGAAGTTTTCTACAGTAAGGGGGGTGAGGCACTGGCACAAGTTGCCCAGAGAGGTGATGGGCACCCCGTCCCTGGGGACACCCAGGTCAGGCTGGAGGGGCTCTGAGCACCTGGTGGAGCTGTGGGTGTCCCTGTTAGTTACAAGGGGAGTTGGACCAGATGGCCTTTAAGGGTCCCTTCCTACTCAAATGATTTTGTGATACTTTTCCTGTACCAGTCTTGGGGCAAGTGTAGGTATTTTGTACATTAGGAATTAATTCTGTATAGTCAGGTCTGTAGACTGACTTCCAGCTGCAGCAGAGAAGCAGACTACTTTCCAAGTCTTCACAAGCAGTGAGGTACCGAATGTGGGAGGAATCGTGGCAAAACCAGGCCTTTAATTCCAAGATAATCCTAAGATATTATACCCACTTTGTGCCCCCACACTCCAGGAATAAATAGCTACCTGCAATTGTATTGCAGGCATATGGTTTTATATTTTCTCTGAAAATTCCTCCTCGTTACAAGCGAATCTACCTTGAATGCATCTCACTCTCAGACAAATTGCTCAGTGGAATCTCCTGTGAGTCTACCCCTCCTGCAGGTTAGAAAGTATTTGTTCATTTTTATGAAGGGCAGCCTTTCAATATTTAGTGCAAACAGACCATCCCTCAGGCACCTGACACTCATGGCAAACAGACAAGTCTTTCGGTAAATGACAGTGCCCCTGAAGAGTGGAGAAAGCAGCTGGTTACAAACGTTCAAGGGCACACAGTGAAGCTTTCCATCACAGGGACAACCTATCTGTGGCTGGTTGCAACCTCCTTTGCTTGTCTGCCAGCAGACTCAGCCATACTTTACGAGTGTTTCTCCTGTTTGTAGCAAAACAGGTACTTGCTGTGATTTTTTTTTTTTTTTTTTCCCAACCATCCTCTCCCAACTTTTACTGGTGTTGAAACAGTTATCACAAAGGTTTGTGGGCTTTGGTGGTAGAAGCCAACCTTTCTGGTAGAAAGCAGATTGCCTAATAGTGTGTGTCCCAGCTGTATAGATCATCATAAAAAATAAAACTGATTCTCTGTTCAGAGAAAGTGAGAGGATTTCCTATACTCCTTTTGGACTGTGAAATTTGCATTCTGTGTAATGGTTGGACTTAATGATCGCATGGGTCTTTTCCAATGTAAGATCTATGACTTTAATGGCTTCCCACATAGGGGGATTCTGCAAACAGAATTCTGTAGTACTTCTCTGTCAAATTTGATGAATAGAATTGGAAAAACTGTTCCTCTTTCCTCCTGCATGCATCCACCATCAGATCCCCATGTACTTACACACATACACGTATGCTTAGTACTATATAGCTCTTTAAGAGCATTTGCATGGGCTCAGAGTTTGTTGTGGTTGAAAAGAAATTTTCATTGAGCATAATCTATGTGAAGATTTGATCTTTCATAGCCAGGCTACTAATGGTTAGCTGCAGTAGGTGTGCAGTGCATTGTTTATCTGGCTCTTATATGTAATTAGGATTGCAGTAGAAAAATTTGCTTCCAATTCACTACGCCTGTGGGTCTGCCTAATGTCTGCTGAGGTTCCTGTTTTATGTCACTCATTGCAATTGCAAGGCTATTGGAGTTTGCTCTTGTATTTCTGTGTGCTCTTGTGTCAAGATAATAACGGAGAAAGAATGGAAGTGTGTTTGTATAGCAAATGTGAAGATCCAAGTGAAACCATAAGGGCATGTAGTCTAGGCTTAAGTCATGAATACTGAGAATTGGCATTTTACATGGCAACCATGAAATCCTTTTTTCTGACACCAGATAAAACCTTAATTTTTCACATAAAGCATGCTGTAAACCTCAGTGAAAGGAATTTCAGCATGGAAATTCCTAAAAGATGGGAGATGTAGATTAGATGTTAGGAGGAAATTTTTTCACGTAGAGAGAGGTGACGTGCTGGCACGGGCTGCCCACAGGAGCTGTGGATGCCCCATCCCTGGAGTTGTGGATGGGGCCCTGGGCAGTCTGATCTAGCAGCTGATATAGTGGCTGGCAACCCTGCCTGTGGCAGGAGGATTGGAACTAGATGGTCTTTGAGGTTCCTTCTGACCCAAGCCATTCTATGATTTTATGAAATCAGATATTAAATACTGCAGGTGAGGGTAACCCACTGTTGATCTCATTTCAGCCATTTAGAAGTATGAATTTAGCTAGTATGGACAACTATGCTAGTTGTCCAGCATCCTACAAAAGCAAGCAGTGAGAGAGGCACCCTCAGAGTCAGTCCAGTCAATCTATCTTGAGATATGTTGAAACTTGGGCAGAGTGTGTTGGGTTACTCCTGCCCATAGAGTCTTTTTCCCAAGTCACGCTTGCTGAACCACTTCTTGGTTTAGATGCCTAGATTGCTGACTGCATACTGTGGGATATGTGGTACAGAAAGTAGGTTGGATAACACGTTGGATAATCACTACCATCACTTCCACCCTTAATAATTTCATGGGTGAAAGTGGGGCCAGGACTGTTATATCTGCACTTTGCACATTCCTTTGAAACAGCTGGAACTGAGAGAGGAGTGTAATGCACAGAGGTGCTGTCTGAAGCTGCAGATGCTTTTCCAGATAGGAGATCTGTACATGGGGAAAACTTGAACAATGGACCATTCAGGACAGTCTCTCTGGGACACATGTGGGTTGTTTTTGGCTGCAGAAAGAATCTCCTTTGGAGAAGATATTATTTCCCCAATCTTGATAGGGGTAAACAGAGCAATGTCACTAAAACAATGCCTCAGAAAAACCTTCTAGGGAGTTTTCTCTTTAGTCTCATTTGAAATGCTAGAAACCCAATTTCTGGGTTGTTTTTGTTTTAATGATACATTCTTGCAAGGACTCAATCTGTCATCAGAGGGTGCATGAAGTTCCCTCTGACAATTACGGGGGTTCCACCCATGGATAAAAAAAAAAAAAAAGAAAATGAAAGAAGAGGATAGAAAGAATAGCTCCTTGTCTATCAGCAGTTCGAGCCCAGCAATTGCAGCGTGCCAAAGGCTTCACAGCATGTAAGTTGTGATCATTCCCATCAGAAAACAAAATTGTCAGCTAGAAACAGCTCAAAAGATTTTGCATGAGTAGCGTTTGCACGCACTGAAATTAGTAGCAGGTGTTCTAGCCTATTGTATGTTAGTTTTGTGGTGGAAAATAAGTGCTGCCAGGTCAGTGATAGAAGGGGTTCCTGTCTTCTTCCCCCCTCCCCCTCCCAGCCCATCTTTCAGTTTCCAATCCACACAGATCTCTGGCTTGGCCCTCCTGGATGCTTTCTTGTCATCAACACCATCAGTAATGGTTTCCTCGCTTTGGGTATGAGTCGGGTTGTGCTCCGTGCCAGAATGCTTTGGAAGGAAATCATTCCGAGTCAGTCTAATGCCATAACAAGCTCTGCAACAGCTGCAGCAGTGATATGCTGGCAAGCTGTGTTGACCTTTTAAAATGAATAAAGAATGACTATTTCCACAGTACATATAACTCTTGTCCCAACCCCTATCTCTGTGCCCAGACATTGCAGTCATGCTGCTGAATTTGCAAGGAAGCATTTATTTTGTTTTTGCTTTTTTTTTGTCATATTTTATCTATGCTTATAAAATTATTTTGCAAAGGTTAATCCTCAGAAGTTTAAAGTCAAAACGTCCCATTCTAGACTCTGCACTCCTAGAGGTGAAGGAATTTGGTAGTGATCGTACAGTGTGCCTGCAGCAGACACCTGCGACTTTCAGCTCTCAGCTCCCTGCTAATCCAAGCTCCTTCCTTTAAAGAAATGTGCACTTGAAGAACCAAGTTGTGCATACGGTCATCTTTCTCAGCAGTTTTGAGATTTCCCATGATGGAAAACCCAGAACCTAAATCTCGTTTTCTAGCACTGAACAATCTTTTCCACAAGTTTGCCTTTCATCCAATGCCTATTGCTGTTCTATAAGCCAGGATAGTAGTCAAACCTTTGGAGATCTTCACAGCTGGAAATCTGACACCACCTCTTAGAGAAGAAAGTTTGGATGCATTATGTCCTTTCACATTTATAGCTTTGGAATCTTGGGAACTTCATATTAAAACAAAACCCAAATATTGTGCCAGTCTTTTTTCATTGAGCTCTTACTGATGAGATCCTTCCTTTCTACATTAGCAGCACTGGTTCAGAAATGTGGAAGCCTGGCTGATGATTTCTGAAATCACCAAATCAGTGGCAAGGTAGGCAGTAGGGCACTCAAGATCTAGAGGTGTGTAGGGTTGTACAGATGGCATAGGTGCATATTGAATTGTTGATATGTCAGTGACACAGCAGGAAAAATCCATCTATTGACCCAAAGCAAAGGTACATCGAGCTGTTAGGGAATAAATATATTTCCATTAGTGTGCTTTCATATATTTTTTTCTATATTCAAAAGGTGTTGATGAAATTGTTACAATTACTTTGTTGGAAATGTGGACTTACTGAAACTATTTTCTTGTTGGAAAATGGATGAGTTTAACAAATTTTTCATGAAGTCACAGAATTGTTTCAGTTTAAGGGGACCTTTAAATGTCCCTGCAATGAACAGAGACGCCCACAGCTCCATCAGGTGCTCAGAGCCTCTCCAGCCTGACCTTGGGTGTCTCCAGGGACGGGGTGCCCACCACCTCTCTGGACAACCTGTGCCAGTGCCTCACCACCCTATTGTAAAAATCTTCTTCCTTACATCCGGTCTAAATCTCCCCTCTTTTAGTTTGAAACCATTTCCTCTTGTCCCATCACAACAAACCTTGCTAAAGAGTCTGTCCCCTTCTCTCTTACAGCCCCTCTAGAGACTGAAAGGCTGCTCTCAGGTCTTTCTGGAGCCGTCTCTTCTCCATGCTGCACAGCCCCAGCTCTCAGCCTGCCCTCTAGGATAGGTGTTCCGTCCCTTGGATCATTTCTATGGCCCTTCTCTGGCTGCATTCCAACAGGAAGATAGACTGGATCATTTTTCAAATGTTCCAAATTATCAAAACGTCTTCTGCCAATATTTTCCAAATGGAAAAAATTCCTTTTATTTTCTGACTTTTTAAAATTTCAAAGTCAGTCAATGCTTTAAAAAAAAAAAAGGAATAATTAAATTAAATATTTCAAAACTATTTGAGACAAAATGTTTCTTAGCCTGAGCTGTTTATCTCCCACTCAGAGCAATTGTCATGTTAGACTTTCATCTCAATTCAGGATGCAGCTTTTCTTCTAAAACAGATTATCTCCATGGATGAAAAATTTTTCCTTGCCCAATGTTAATGTCCACTTAAGAGAACAAAAGCTATTTTTCATGAAGGCGCACTAAAAGGAAGGCTTTTTGTCAATGAGTCATGAAAGTGGGCTTGGTTGTTGAGGTTTCCATAATTCTCTAAGAAAACTTATTTTTCTACCTCATTCTGTACAGGCAGACAGTGTATGCTGGAGACATTATGGTCCATATGGAGAGGAATGTTGAACCCAAGCCAGATGTTTGTAAACCTTAACTTTGAAATGTGGCACAATACCACAAGCTGTCAAGTTGTGTAAAAGCTTAAGCAAAGACAAAAACAGAACGTAATATTTACCAGATGAGATTTCTCTGTAATCTTGTTGGAATTTTGGGAGTATCCAACTTTCATGGATTTCGAAATGAGCCCTGTATCATTTCTTTTCTCTTGCTCTCTCATATGAAGAAGAATGGGGAAAAAAAACATGCTAATAAAAGGGAAACATCATACATGGGCAAACAATGGACGTGAATGGCCTTGAGCAATTTCAAATGGATATATATTTCCTTGAAGACTGAATCCCATCAAAAAGGCACATTTTATGTATAGTATTTAAAGAATTTTCCTGAAAAAAAGTCTATTTTGGGAATCATTTACTAAATTGGTAGTACGTGGGACAATTCCATAGTATTAACATTTTTCATAATGCCTGAATTATAGCAGTAACATATGTTAAAACAGCACAAGGCTATCCAACATATTTTCCATCTTTTGCCAAAAATAATTTAATTCATCCATATAAAGAGATGAGTAAAATGTTTCACTGCTTGAATTAAAGACATACGACTCAAAGCAGAAATAAAATCCTAAAGAGCCTAAGGTGACATTTTTTGCTCTCTGCTGAGAAATGTCTTAGCCTCATTGTTTTCCTGTTTCTGCCATCCCCTGGTATTCTCAAGATGTTCTTCTTTGTGGCACAAGGCTGGTGTCTGCTTAGACACCCACTGTGGAAAAACTCTCACCCCATGCATGAAAAACTAAGGGCCAGGCTATAGATGTGAGCCCAGGGTTATTTGCATTGCTCAGCTAGCTCAAGAGGCTGTGGGATCTCACCTAGGAGTAGGGAGAGTGGTTGTAAAGACAGCATTCCCCATCTTACTGAGAGATTATTGCCTCTGAGCCTCAAATTAATGGTGTTTGTTGGGGAGAGCAACTGATTTTTGCTACGTCTCATCTGGTGGAAGACCAGCAATGGATTCTGCCCAGCTGGCACGATGCGCTGCAGCCACTGGGCTGCTCAGTATCACCCTGGATGGGACTGGCAGGGATTGCTCTGTAGAATCTGGGATTTCTCCACTGCTTTGACGCACCTCCCTGGTACTTGTGCTCACTTTAAGAGAGGTTCATAGCGCGTATGTTGTGATGGTGAAGGAAACATTTGTTGAATGAGGGCCTGAATTGGTGTCAGCACTTCTGTCATTTCCAAAATAGCCTCAAGATCCAAAAATAGCAAATGCACAAATCTGCAAGGAATGATGGGCTGTATTGAGGGTAATGTCGGAGCTGGTTCCCAGCATCAAGGCAACGAGAGCATGCATTCTGTTGAATATCTGCTAAAACATAACGGAGAGCAGTAATTTGTATCACTTTACACTCACCACAGTCATAGAGATTGTTGTTTGTGTTGCTTTGTTTTGCTGTTTGTGCCAACAGCAATTGAATTTAAGGACTTCATTTTCCAGGAAGTCTCCATGCAGCTACTGAATCTGTGTGCACATCATTTGCATGCTCAAACAATAGAACGTGAATATACAAATAGTATTTGTGTGCACAAATCAAGTCATTACTGTGTGATAATTCACATTGCAAATTGAGTGCTTAGTTTTCAATATTTCGCTCTCTCTAAGGCTGTAAGACAGAGGAAAAGAAACACAGAAACCCACAGAAAGACTTTCTTTTCTGAATTTATTATGACACCATTGCAGACATCTTTTCTAATGTATTTAGTTGTGTAGAAAATACATTCTCAGGGTTTATATTCATACTAATCGACGTCAGGCAGTCAGAAACTAAAGTTAGATGGCAAAGTTACTTACAAAGTCAATATGGGAGCAAATGCATCTCCAGGTAGTTTATTCAAAGCACATAAATTAGATATCTAAAACAGCCAGGAATGTATATGATCACGTCTTTGCTCATGGCTGCATTGAACCAATATTGAACTGCAAAATGGTTGTCAGCTCCCTGCCTCATCCACCCCCATCTTCTAAAGCATCCGGATGCTGTAAGATCAGCTAACAGCTAAATAGCTTTTTTCAGCACACAACCATGGGCACAAAGATCTCCCTCATTCTGAGTAAACAGTAGCTTCCATTTTCACCAGTAGCTGCTGGTTTGAGATTGTAATGAGAGTTCCCACACAGCAACCCCTCAAGGTCCTGGGTAAGATTTCAGCTGGAATAGTTCCCTCCTAATGGAGCACAGTCTTTTATTTGAATGTTATTCTCTTGATTCCTTTCCTGAAGGCTTCCCAGTGGGAGTTCCACAAGCAAAATTGTTGCAAGAACATATCCTGTATTTTCCCTGGAAAAAATGAGTATTTGCTGAATGATTTCTAAGTCACGTGTGATCAACAGGCAACTCACTGCTGTTATTTTCAGTGAAAACAACTCCTGGAAACTCTAATTCTAAGAAAGAATTAGGTTTCTCTTTTGTGATTGCACTTGATGAACAGATATGTCTGGTCAGATTGCATCAACCTCACCCATCTCCCACCCCAATACCCAGAATCCCAGATATTTTCAAAGGGAAGTGGGGAATCTCTGATGTTTGCATTTTCCACCAAGAACACCTGGAGATCTCTTATTTAAATCCCAGTGGGTAGAACTGGGACTAAGCCCCTGAACAAGAATAACGCCCCTTCTGGAAGCTGTGGATTTTAAACTACTTTGTTAGCACCCTTTGCACGTTGTTGCTGATATGAGTATGAATGGAAGTGCTGTTCTCATTGAAGGGAAGATAGAGGTCCATAATTTCTGTGGCTTGAAAGTTGGCTGCGTTGGATCACAGCCATAGGTATGAAGGTGGAAGATAGGTGACTGTGTTTGAAATCAGTGAAGATTTGGGCATGAATTGCCTTTGAATAAAAGGTTTCATTTGTCTCAAGGTGAGCTAATACAGTTTGTGCTGAAAGGATATTTAGAAGGACAATGCAGATGGAGAGTGAGGTGGAAGAAGTGCTGTACTAATGCCTTTAAAATCACTTTGCAGAAAGTAGATTGTTAATTCAGAATTGTTTTCTTAGCTGCTGTTTTTTAATACAAGGCTGAGACAGAAGACGCTTGAAATATAATAATTACCCATCAAGACTTGACTTTAAAAAAAAAAAAAAGCAAAACCAACAACTTGAAAACAGAAATAGAAGTTGCGAGCAAAGGGGGGGAAAGAGGGAATGTAATTCATTTATTCAATGCTGGTATTAAGGGAAAACCAAGGTTAAAAAGAAAAAAAGTATGTCTTTGCAAAGCTCTAATAGATATGCCAGATCCTCTCTTTGCTTTCAGCAATTGTGGTGCATATTATTGGCAGTGGTTCAAAGAAATGAAGTGTTCGTTCCCTGGGAATTGTCTTTCACACAAAAAAAGTAATTAGGAGAATAAAAGAATATGATGTATTAGAAAATGGGAGCCATAACAAACTACCAAGTAAGCTGCCATGGCTAATTCTCCTTAACATTCTTTTAACTGCTCTAAAACTTGTAACTGCATCCCAAACATTTCACATTTTCTATCTTGTCGAAAAATTCTGTATGGCCCATCTGATGAGGGCAGAGATGTCAAACATCTAAGTACGTATTGTGTGTCCTAGTGACAAATATGTTCCCTTGGTGTAGGAAAAGGGCCGGAAGGTACAAAGGGAGAGAGAGAGTAATCTATTTATAACTTTTACAATGCCTTGTAAGAGGAGATCTTGGGAACTCTTCTCCTGGGGTGGCTGATTGTGCTCTCTGTGATGTGGACTCTGCTAAGTACGGGTAGGAATCCTATTACTGACCACTACAAAGGACTGTGTGGTTTAGTTCAGAATATAAAATTAATATTATGAATGCTGTTTGGGGGCGGATGGGGGAGGGAAGTAATATTAGCCTTCTGAAGAAGAGGAGACTGTCATGAATAATGCAACAGTGGCTCTCCGGGAGTCATACAAATGGATCGGATTTAAGATTCTTTTCCCAGTGATAAGGTCATCCATAAGGGATGCTTTGCATTTCTGCAGCACTTCCCAGGTACGGTCTCAAAGTGCTATGAAGACCATAAAGGACTGATGTTTTACAGAGCCTGAGAGGTTGGCAGGTGTTAGTATACCCCACATCCCCATATGGGGAAAGGGCAGGGAGAGGAAGGATGTTCAAGCAGAGCTGACTACTCTGTTGGCACGGATGGAGCCAGTGCACAGCTTGGCTCTGCCCTCGTGGCTGGGCTGTGTTGGATGGGTGGTTGTGTGCTTTGTCTGAGTGCTGATGTAGAAATCTGTGAGGATGGATGGAAGTTTATGTCAGTGACTCCAGCCCAAAATAGGGTTTTTGAAAAAGCCTAGGGCAATTTGATATCTAAAACCAGATGCCGAGTCCTCAGGGCTATCAATGTCATCACCGATGATTTGGCATGGCAGCAGACAGATGAGAGCAAAGCATCACCCTGATGGCAGCTTTTCATATCCCAGCCATTTTCAGTACGAACCTGACAGCCCCTGACATCCCTTCCCACAGTCTGTTTTGTGCCTTTGTACCAAAGGCTCCCACAAGAGCTGAGGTTTGCTGGCTGAAGCACGTGGGCACATTGGGCACAGCCCCGGCTGTGAGTGGTGGTGAGAGCAGGCTGTTGTATGGGGTCCTTCATCCCAAGGGTGACCATGGCCCATCAGCAGCTGAGCCAGCTTTGGGCACACTTTCTAGTGCCAATCCTCTGTCTATTCAGGACTGATGAACTAGAAATACCAGAGCTGTTTCACCAGCACGTGAGTGTCAGTGCTGCAAGTGCCTTGCAAGTCGATGCAGGACATGCAAACAGTGAGAGAAATGCATAACCCTGTGGGCTCAGAAAAGGGACATGAGCAGGGTCCCATCAGCTGTGCACCAGGGCTGTGGCAGTTACATGCTGACACAATAGTTGTGTGTGTTTTGTGGGGAGACAATCAAAATTTTGCTGCTTTTTTAAAAAGCTTTAATTAGAGGCAGTGATAACTGAGTGGCGACGCACCTTTGGGTTGAGAAATATCCTTGGTAGTGTCTCTGCTAAGGACATCTGTGACAATTCATGACTTAATGTGAATAAATAGAAGGATATCATCTTCAGACAAGATATAACTTGCTTTTCTCCTGTGGAGCTGAGTCTATAAGAAGAAAGACTGTTTTACTGAGAATAAGCATTTGACCCAAGAGAGAACAGTAAGTAAACACTGGTAATACAATGTGCTTTAGAAAAGACAGTATTTTTCTGCCCCTTGATCTCACTCAGTCTTAAGCCAATTTTGGCAGGTACTGCTGTATTAAGTGGTCAGTACCCCGTAGTGGTCACACACTGTTTTACTGGAGGTCTGACAGCAGCTACAGGAGAGATAAAATTAACCCTTTGGCTCCAATGGCTCTAGTGGATCTTATTGCCCACAACAGGGGACGCATCAAGAATTTCTAGCTCTTGGCCTCATGGGGTTAATGGCAATCTGTTGCTGATTTCCCTGGACAATCAGAGTAGCAAATGCTGGGCTTTTTAATGAGCCCCAGAGGACAATGCTGGCACGCAAGACTGTGAAGATCTGGACAAACCAAGGAAAAGTAAAATGAAAACAAACATGGACGTTTATTTTCCTAACTCACCAGTTGCAAACAAAATTTCATTTAATAAACCATGAAATGATTCACAGAGTTTCTGTATATTATTGTAAGAGCAGCTGGGTAATGTAAAAGTTTCTTTCCCTCCTCTTTGTTATGCCGTCCCATATCCAATTTTCATCCAAACAAAGCTGTATTTATTTATGTGTTAATATATTTATCATCTTACTCCTTACCATGCTTTTCTGAAATGAGTTTAGTTGTGACTTAAGTCATCATCATGTGTAGGGGATCCAACACGGCAAAATCAGCTCATGGCTGAGGTTGGAAGGGATATGTGGAGGTCTCTGATCCAGCCCCCCTCTCCCCTGCTCAGAGCAGAGCCAGCTTTGAAATTGCATTAGGTTGCTCATAATAGGACATGAAGGAAAACCTTTTTCTGGTCAAGGTCTGGGATGGATTTTCTGGTGAAATGGTTAGAGAAAACGGTTAGCTGAGTTTCGGTTTGCTTTTTTCCCCCATATCTGAAACAAACTGGAATTTACATAATGTTTTTCAATTATCCTAAGGGAGAAAAATCAGCATGTATTTCCTATATCAGGAAATTATCCCTACTCAGGGGAACACATAAAAAAGTGCTGAATTTGAGCATGTACTCGAGTCCCACTGTGGTAAACGAGCACATGCTTTGAGTTAATCTCCTACTGGAGTACTTTCCTGATTCAGGATGACATACTGCTTGTGAACAATTTTTCTTGTACACATTCTTGATGCATACATAATGCTTGATACCTGATTTTTTACTGATGCCCCCTGTTTTGTTTTGGTTCCTTGATTGGATGAATGTAAACTAGTGGAAAGGGCAATAAATCAAGAGAGATTTCAAGATGGCAGAGAAAACACTGTCGCTGTAAATCTGTGAGCTAACATGAGATATCTGCAACACTTCTCTGGCTTTCAGTGAAGCAAAAAATCTGTTGTGTGAATTCAGGGTTTCACTTGATGGTATGTTTGCACCACTTGTAGTATTTGGTTAAAGCTAGTTTGTAACAAGCTCCTGTCCAGAGCCAGTGAATGTCAGCTTTGTCTCACATGCTTTATAAGGTTGCATTGAATTATGGTAGAACTATTAGTTGCATTCCAACACGATGAGATTCTTACTTCTTTCAAAACTTCCCTCACTGCCAAATATGCAAGCACATCTATTTAAAACAATACAATTACAATTGCAATTAAAGTAGATTAAAAAAAATAAATCCTGGGCTCTCTCAACCAGCATCTCCAAAACTTCCCTGTAAGAGATCAATGTGTGCATTTGTGGCAGCTCTTTGTGAGAACGTGATGCTGATCTAATCGTGTGCTGTTACTGAAACCCATTCCCACACATCTGGGCATATGAGATAGAACATGAGAACACGTGCCCCCCTTTTAAACACACACTGATCCCACTGGTCTGAGAAATGAAGCAGAAGGGAATTGATGTTATGTGGTAAATTCAGATAAGCATCATGTAGGCATTAACACCTGTGATTTCATGCACAATGGCAAATGAATGACCAATTAGCAAGAGGGACAGTGTAATGTGGTACTGCTCATTAATGGCACTGCAGGATAATATCTCCACTCAGTGGCTTCTATCATTCAGAAGGGAGTAGAGCACAGCTAAAATGCAGCAATTGGAAAATGGTTTATAGGGATAAAGATAAAAGCAAAGATGGGAGTGATTTTCAACTTGTAGCCATAAACTGATAGACCTTTAGAGACTAAAGTCTGGTGAAAGGAAATGCACTCAGAAGTGCATTGCTTTTGCTACCTTCCTCTGAAAAATATGAGCAAGCTCGACAAACGGGTAATGGGAACAGATAGACTGATAGCTTCAACCAGTTTTATACATCCCCTTAAGGATGTGTCTCACAAAAGGCCTGTACCTAATTCTTGATTAACCTATTCTCCCATGTAACTTGCGTTAGGACAAGAGGTAATGGCTTTCAGTTGCACCAGTGGAAGTTTAGGTTGGATGTTAGGTAAAATTTCTTCTCAGAAAGAGCGGTCAGGCATTGGCACAGGCTGCCCAGGGAGGTGGTGGAGTCACTGTCCCTGGAGGTGATCAAGAAGAGGGTAGGTATCACCTCTAGTGACAGGATTTAGTGGTGTGGTGGTGATGGGTCAGTGATTAGACTATATGATCTGAGTGGTCTTTTCATCCTTAATGATTCTGTAATCCTGTGATTCTATTCTGTGGTTCTCCTACTTGGAATCATGACTCACATTGCTGTTTCAGCAGGAAATTGTGTTGTTCATCAACAAGAGACCTAATCTGATGGACTGATGGACAAGGATCAAACGATGTGTTTGTGGAGAGTCAAACCTCTTGGAGGGGGCAGGGATAACCTTCACAGTTCTCTGTCATCCTAAAGGACAGCAAGAAAACTTTGCTGGCTCTCCACGTTCACCTTTAATTTAATTTTGAAATATTTAGTAAACACAGTTGTAAGGCTTCTCATTAACTTTGGAATCTTATAGTCATAATTTTTGATACACAACATTACTTACCAATTAGCTTGTCTTGTTCGTTTAAATTTCTTCGCTCATATTTTAATGGGAGCTAATGATGCCTTTGTTGACTTATTTAATGTTATGTAAATGTGGCTATAAACTGTGAAGGGTTTAAAGAGCAGCTCTTTTTTTGCTTACTCGTCAGTTTTCGGGGAATGTTTGGCATTCTCACAATCTGCACACATCACTCTGATGAATTGGAGTAACTAAGAAGGCAAATAATAATAATTTTGTAAGATAAGCAGCAAAAAGTATTCAGTGTGAAATTTGATTTCTCCTCTTTACTGATGATTCCTCTTTTTTTTTTTTTTTTTTTTTTTTTCCCTTTTTGTTTAATTTATTATATTTTTATGGAGCCTAAGGGGACTTTGTGAAAGCTAACCTAGTTTGTCGTGATATTAAGCAACTGTTAAGCGTAGATGGGTGTTTAGATTCTGCCATGCTCAGGTTGCCAGCTCATGAGGACACCTTGTTTAGTTTTGCTTCACTGATCAGAAGCATTAATGTGGATGTACATGGACTTTTAACTCAGAGTACTCTGTGTTAAATTGAGATATGAACACATACATACAGGTATATATGGAAAATGCTTGTATGCCAACAGTAAGTAGATATGACATGCACGTGTTGGTGTGTAAGATAAATTTACTTACCTCTACAAAAATTATACTCTTATTAGACATATTGTTTATTCTTGCACGTATCTCTGACATTTAGCCCTCTGCAGAAAGCACTGCAGCCTTTTCAATATATTCTTTCTTCTCTACAATTCTGCACTGCTTCCCTTTGTCTCCTTTTCACTATCTTTTACTGGCTACTAAAGGTCAGCCAAAGGGGATTCTTAGAAACTTGGAGGGAAGGAGCCAGTGCAATCTGTGTTTGGTTACAATTACAGGACCGCATGTAAAAGCCATTCTGATTGCTAATGAGTAGAAGGTGGGGAGAAGGGAGGCTTGTGAACCTCTTCAGCAAGGAGTTCATAACCAGTTTAGTACTGGTTTTTCAAATCTGATGATAATGCTTTGAAAATGCACTTCAAACATATTGTAGAAAATTTAAATATTTAAATATTCATTTATTCTAATTCCCCTTTTGATAGGTACCAACCACTACGCATACATTTCAGCAACTATGAAGATCTACAGCACTCTGTCTATCAATGTGGATTTTAACGCAATTCACTGTAAATTAGGGAACGATTTTCAGATTCTTACCAATGTTTCAGGAACTCCTTCGAGAAGTTTGATGTTTAACAATTGAGGGCTAAGAAGGAACACTTCAAACAATGAATGAGCAAGTTTTACCTCCTCTTACTCTGTAGATCTGTTCTAAAGGTTGGTGAGCATGTGGCTGTCTGTCTCTGGAGCAGATGCTGTTTTTGTCAGTGTGGATTTACACAGGTAACAGGTGTGAAACTACGTTAATTATAAACTTTTAGAAATTCTTTAAGGATTCCAGTTAAAAAAAGTTAAATGCAAGCGGATGTGACATTCAAACAGTCTATGTAGTTAATATGATGCATAGAACATCAAAATGTAGTAGTTTGTTGTTAGAGTCCTGTAGTATGTTGACAAGACTTCAGTTGGCATCCTACTCTAGTAGTCACATGATAATGAAAGCAATATTAGCATATTTAATTTGTCATAGCGTATGTGCTAGAGAAACAAGTTTAGTGCAGGAGATGTCAGTGATGTTATAATACTGTTATCTTTGATTCCCTGTAAATTGCTCCTTGGATTTTCACTTTCTTGTGACAATTCGTAATTCTTTTATATGCATTTTCCAACTTTCATGCTGCTTTTTGGTACGGATGTTGTTCTGCTGAGGATTGAAAATATGCTTCACTTTTTGATGTAGTATGGCAAACAACAAATATATCTGCATACGTTAGCAGCAGAAATGGATATCTGTGTATGTATTCTTCTCTTTCCTTAATTGTTTGGGTTGAGATGATTTCTAATGCTCCTGTCAAATGCACAAAGATGCTATTAGTTTCAGTGGTATGAAGTTTGGTTTAACAGCATCCATTTGCAGGTGACGCAGTACTCATCGCTGGTAGGCTCTGAAGCTCATCTCATATGAGTGATGCTGAATCCTTTATATCATACCCCAGTAATTCTTAAAACCACTTTGGCATAACGAGACTTTCTAAAATGTGTTGCTCTGTTTATGGTTCTCGTAAATGCAATAGGAGCTAAGCTGATATGAAATTCAGTTCTGTAATTACTGGGAATTATTGAGCCCTTCATCGTCTTTTATTTGTTTATTATTGGACACAGTGCCAATTGCATATCATGTGCCTTTAGCATAATTCCACTTTCTCTTCCTTACAAACCCATTGCTTTCTGGGGTGTTTCACAGCTGAAAGGTGGCTTTCTATGACTGCATCATCAGTGTAAAATTCCTCAAGGTGTGTAAAAAGATCTGAACAGACTGACTGCAAAACATGAGTGCCTTCTAAAGGGAATGCTATTACAGTGAACCATCTAAAAATGACATTTCAAAGATAATTTTCTCCCTTTTTATTTTAAATAATCCAGAAGTTGTTGAGTGTATGAAGAGAGGTTTCTTCAAAAGCGCTTTTTTTCCATAATAAGCAAATAAGTTCTGCAGAGGTTACTGTTGTGGTTTCTTGGTGCATGTTCTCTTTGATAAAGGTAAAATAAGGATGCCTAGGTAATAGTTCACAAGGGATATTTACTAACCTCAGTGCTGACTTAAAGCAGATGTTGGAATTACTGTTTCTTGCTCTCATATTAAATTCTTTATGCCACTGTCACCTGCCCAGCAGTCACAGGCAGAGCATTGTGTAGTTCTGGCATAAAATGGAGCTCCAGTGCATGGTGAAGGGAGGTCAAGCTTATTTAGCTCAAAATGAAAGGCAAAATTCATGGATTTCAGAAGGTTCCAGAGTTCTCATAAATTCGCATCAGTCCTCAGGCTTTGCTTCTTCAAGCTTGATTTGGAGTATCTTAGTCTCAGGGGTTTCCAATGTAGAGCAGGAAAACATAAAGAAACAGGGTTCCTTATGAGACTGCTTCTACTTGCTCTTGCTCTGTGGTTGGAAGTTTGGAAATGACAGATTTGTCTGTGAGCTCGGCTGTGGGATTGGTATTGCTGTGTCACCCTTCTCTTCAAAGGGAGAGGTGAGGGGAGAATGATGGCCACGACTGGGGGTCGCTGTGGATTGCAACAAATGCAGACTGTGTGGGCTGTTTGGGTTACTTCCTGGGAATAACCCTGCTTTTTGTGCCAAAATCACCTCCTCCATGCTGTGTAGATGCGCTGGAAGTCAAAGAGAGGGAGAGGGAAGGCAGGGTTTGTGCAGGCAGGTACCAGTGGGAATGTATTGCAATCACACACTCAAAGGGCAGAAGCAAATAAAGACTTTTAAAAATTCCACAACTTTTGCTGTCAGTGCTGAGACATCCTCTGACCATGGCCCCCTTCTTTCCTGTTTTCCTTCTTTTGTCATGCTTCATCACCGAATGTAACGATTTACATGAATTAGACTGTGGAAGGATCGGGAATTTGTGCCTTACCAGCTCTAGGAACAACCTGTGATTTTAAAACAAGCTCTGTTCTGACTACACGAGCAAAGCCACTATTCAGTCTTCCTTCTAATTGAGCAAAATGCAGCTGAGATCTGCAACAGGCCTCCTCGCTTCAGCCCCAGCACTGCTTAGCCCACTCCATCTGCAGCTGCTGGCAAGCGAAGCCAGAGGCCATTAAGAAAGCTAATGCTTAGCCATTTTTGTTGATGGATTCAGCACTAGAACAATATTTTGCAGGGAAGCTGGACAAAAATGCTGTTAGTTCTCATTAGAGATGGAAGAACTTTGTGAAGCTAGAGGTTTTTGCAAATCAATCATATTGCTTTTTAGGTACGCAAACTGAGGCTGACTTCACAAACCATTTTTTTTTCCTGTCATTGAATTCTCAGGAGTTTTCCCCCTCCCTACACCACCAATGATTAATAAAAAGGAAAAAAAATATCCAAATGTTTCTCTTGCTCAGGGGAAACCTATTTCTTGTGTTAGCAGCAGTAATGCCCACCCTTTTAAAAATCTAAACCTTGCAGAAAATAGGGTAGCTCTCTTACATTGGTGTTTGGTTTTTTTTGTTTGTGTGTGGGTGTTGAGGTTTTTTTTTTTCTATTTTTCTCAATTTTATTTTTAAATCTTTCTTTCATTTTGTGATCATGCTCTGTCCCCAGCTGTATGCTAGCCCATCTCCTCTTCTTCGCACCCATGCTTTCTCCACTCATAAATTTCCTATTGAGATTTCCATTTGATTCCAGTTTCCAATTCAGGATTTTCATATACAATGAGTTTGTCTGCCTACTAAATCTTAGGGCTCATTAAGAGCCATTGTAATAAGACCTCTGTGGATAACAGACATATTTTCTAGATGCTCATGATGCTGTTATTACAGTGGAGTACCCAAGCCTCCAGTAAGAGGAAACTCAAGATGTTGGAGAGGGAAGGGGTGAACACCAGGCAGATTTACTGGGGGACTAGCAGGCCTTTGGAGCCCATAATACTCCTCATCTCCTGCTCCCACTCTGCAGTGCTGGCAGCCCCGTGCTCCCAGCAGCTTCTCTCTGGCTGCTCAGTCACATCAGCTAAATGCAGCTGACTGGCCTGTGACCAATACATCTGGCATAGGAGTTGCTGGAGCAGAGAAAGTGCAGCGAATGCCTCTTTTTCACCTTTCTCTGGACACTCCCCCTCCAACTTGGCTGAACATTTCCCCCCAGAGGGAAATGTGCCTGCCCCTAGCATATCCTAGGCTGGCTTCCTCCCATCCTCTTGGCATGAGTTTTGCATACCTTCCCCAAAAGGTGAGCATGTGGGCGGGCTGGACAGGTGGTGGTTGGTGGCCACGCTCTCGTGACAGCATCATGGCCACAGAGATGAATAGCACTTGCCTGTTCCTACCAGGGATAACCCTGCCCACCCTATTGCACAAATGTCATGTGTTCTGCAGTAGACCTTATGCATTGTTGCTCCGGGCATCCTGATGCAATATACATCCTGTGCTGTAATGGCACTGAGTACAAATCACTGGATGTGGGGTTAGAACAAGCTCCAGCTTTGCAAAACAGACCGTTAAATATTTATTCTAAGTATATCTGTACCATTGTGTGATTAAAGCCTCTCCATTATTCACAGCAATAGATCCGCTTATCATAATGATGTGCTGTCTTTTGAGCATTAAATATCTCCAAGTTGCTCCTTGAGGTTTTTTTTTTTTTTTTTTTTTTTTTCCATTTTGAAAGATACTGAGCTATAACAGTGTGTTCTGTACTGAATGAGCTGCTGCTTGTAAGTGAGCAATCAGCATTATCTAAATAAATGAAATATACTTTGGGGCTCAACAAAACGCTTGTTAGGTTGAAACTAATCTGTAGGAAATGAATGGTGTTTGTTAGTCTTTGAGAACAGAGAAGAGATTCAGTTGGCGTTAGTATTTCCAATAGTGCCAACATAAATGTGCAAGTCTCTGCGATACAGAGCTTGTTATTGTTATCAGATGAGGAAAGGAATGTGGCGTTATGTAATTCAGAATTATTATTCAGCATGGAAATGGGCAGGCTGCAGAACACACTTGGAGTATCCAGATGAATGTACAGCGGATGCTCTTTTGTGGCAAAAGAAAGCACTGTAAGCTGGGGGTTCCCAGAATGCTGCACGCCCACATTGCTCCACTGAAGTCCGTGGATGCTGCTTGGACTCAGCACTCATGAAAGTCAGTCCAAAATGTGTTTTATTGAGTGACCACTTCGTGCTGTGTGTTTTTCCTTATTATTCTTGCAAGTTAAAGTGGGCTGATAGGAGTCGCTCCCTTGAGAGCAATGAAAAGAGGATGTTCTTTGACAGCAAATCTGGCCTGCGCTGCCACAACTCTGAGAAAGCTGCATTTATACCTCGTAACTTCCCAGAGACCACCATGCAGTGTTGTCATAAAACTTCAGATTGAAAGCATGCCATGTCTTTCATACTGCTCCACATCCCATATTTTTGTTCTCTCAACAACCCGTGGGCCGCTGCTCACCCACAGAACTCTATTTAGAAATGGGCTGTGAACGTGCTTAGGTCCCTTAGACAGTCCTTCCACCAGTTATGGCAGCTTCTGTTTTATTCCTTATTTCATTTTCTGTGCTTTTTTTTTTTCTTTTCCTTCCAAAAGACCTTCTTCATAGTAACATTGTATTTTTGACAAGTCGGGGACATCTCAGGCACCAGAGAAAGGAAGCATGGTCCAGTGTCATGGGAGCTGCAGTGTCACTTGACAAGAGACTCCTGTGCGTCCTTGGCAAGTAATTTAGGCTGAAAACACCAAAGGGTTGGGGAGCTTGGGCTGAGTGAGCTGCCATTTGGAGCTCCGTTTCCAAAGCAGCTAGCAAGGAAGCTACTTAAATCGATTGTCTGAAGTTAGACATTTGGAGATGAACCCCACCTTCAGCAATTAGGAGATGTCAGTTGGAGACTTGGACTGGTTTCTGACTGTCTGCGGAGTGAAAAGATCCATTTTTCTCATCAACCCTCACACAGCTCTAAGCTAAGGTATTTTAGGTTATAAACTTTTAGGTAAAAAAGCAATTTGTAACTTAGAGGGGAAAAGACCTGACATTTTAAAGGCAAACTATCAACTAAAATAAAGTGAAAGGATTATTATGTGCATATGAAGGCTGGGGAATAAATGAGATATTTGTAAGTGACATATACAGATTGTTCATGGAAAAAATGATTGCTATGAGTAACGTGAAAATTAGTGCTGTACTGTGCTTTGGCATGCTCGTGCTTTTGTTTCTCTTCAGAGCTTGCTTCTATAGTTTGGCCATCTCTGTAGTGCCTGACCCCTCTCTCTTTTTTTGAGACCTCCTTTGTACTTGTGAGGTCCTTGGTTTATGCTGGGTACCACAGCTACTGGGACAGCAGTCTCAGATCTGACCCGAGCACTTCCAAATACTTTTGTCATCTTGAAAAGCCTGAATAATCAGTTGGCAGAATTTTCTGATGACAGAGCAGGTTGTGCACCTAGGCTCTGTTTTTTGGCCCCAGTTCTGTGGAGTTTTAAAATTAATATAAAAATCCACACTGCGTCATCAAAGCTTTGCAGCATTTAGAGAGCCCTTATCTATCATCAAAGCCAAACTGAAGCATGTCCTGGTATGGTTTGTTGGGCAAAGGGCCTTCAAAGGTGTCACTACAGCTCCCAACCAACAGCACTCTCTTTCCCAGATGTGCTAATCTCCATCATCAATCTATCCCTCAAAAATAAATGAGGAGCATGTTCCTCAAGCAGGAAAACCGTGTTGAAAGAGGATGAAAAACCTCAGAGGAGGGAGGTGTGAAAAAGGGTGGTTGTTAGGAGCTTGAAGGCAGGATAAAATAGAGCCGCGTCGTTCCCAACTGGCGTGTTTGTATGAGAACTTCCAGCTCTGTTTGGTTTTGTTTTGCTATCTGCCATTGACTGTCACATTTCACAAGTTAAGAAACATGTTATTTCTTTGTTTATTTTGTCAGTCTTAGATAGTCTCTGGAGGGAAATGATATCACTGTTTCAGTGGAATAGATTTAATTTGTTTGTGTCTTGTTGTCTATAGCATCTATCTAACTACTTATCTCTGAAGTTACCTCTCAGTCAAAGGTTTTCTGTTTTCTTCACATTTTAACAGGAGGGAATTTGCACTTGATTGCTTTGAACACTTTCTAAGTTTGGTCAGCTATCTATGTATTTATTTTTCTGTTCTACTGAGAGAAAATGGGAATTTAAAATGTATGGAGCCAGCAAAGGCTTAGCTACGATTTGTTTCTAATGTAGAGGAAAATTGCCCAAGTAATCTTATCCCATTCATACAACTAATATGGCTATGAGGCTCTGATGTGTTGAACAGTAAACACCATGCAACAGACCCTTAAGAACTGTAGCTTAAAAGATTTCTTGTTTTTCATCAGATGATTCTAGCTTTTGATGAATAAATATCAGGTCCTGCTTGCATTAACATCCATGGGATTTTTCATGGGTTTAAACTGGAGTAATAGAAGTTCCTAGCTTATAAGCATATTTTATAAAAATGATGGTTATAATGCATTATGCAGCTAAACGGTTCCACAGGGTAGCTCTGGAAGGAAGAGTATTCCTGATGCAAGCAGGCTACAAAGTAAAACATCCTATTCAAATTGAGTATATATATAAAATTGTTGTCAACATGTGGGCAAAGAATGACACGCAATCCCCAATAGATGTGGGATGAATTCCAGAATAATTTTTACTATATTCTCCAAACAAAAACCCACAAAAATTAAGAGATCCATGCGGGGAAAGGCTCTGATCTATGGGATACAGGAGAAATATTATATGGATATGGCAATTTCTTTGGGCTTAATATCTGTGGGTCAGCTCACGCACACCTTCACCAAGCAATGTGGTCTTTGAACAAATTTTAAAATATATGTATGCACACATCAAAATGTGTGGATGGAGATTGGAACTGTAGCAAAACATGGGGAAATAAAAACCAGACATTACCTTTATCATCTTTCATACAAAACCCTATCAACCCTGAAGTCAAATCCTTTCCCGCTATTATTTTTAGTGCACTTTTCATCTGCTACAGACTTAAACATTTTACTTTCTTTTATCAAACTCGCTGTGAAGTACGTAGGCTAGATTTGAATCCACTCTTTGCCTAATTTTAGTGATTCTCTCCTAATCCTGTTTCTTAATCAAAATATCTTGTAACATTTGGCTTTGGTATTTCAGAGCTGACACCAAACACGTTGTTAAGGGGCAATTTACTGCATTGTCTTGCAGGGTTTCTAATGGATCAGGACTTACACGCTGCCTTATGGGGTGCCATAAGCGAACATTTTGCTAACCTGTGGCTTTATTGGAAGGGGTGGCTGCAGGCATTGCCTCCTCTTTATTTTACATTTATCTTATGCAAAATTTTCCCCTGAATATACAAAATATGAAATGTTGCTCATTCATATTATGGCTTGACCACAGTTCTGTTTCTAACATGTCACCTCCTTCCACTGCCACATCCCCACCATTCCTTTGAATCTTCTCCAGATCCAGTGGTTGTTGAATTTACATTCTTTGCTAGGCTGTTAATGAGTATATCGATTAATACTGGCTCCAGTATCAATCCCTGTGGGAGACCAATTGATACTTTCTCTCTTTTGACATAAAACCATTGATGATAACTCATTGGTTCCTGGCTGTTGGATAGATTTTTATCCCCCCTATTGTGTTATTATGCAGGCTATGCAACTCCAGCCTTCCTATTGAGTTCATGCGTAGCACTAACCTAACAATTTACTAAAAATCTAACTATGTTATGTCTGCCTTCGTTAATTAAATTCTCAGTATAATTGGGCCTGAGCTTTCATTCAGACCTGTACAGTCTACTGCATGGTTCCACACAATTTTCACCATTTGTGTCGGGCTTCTTTTCCATAAAATACTGGGATAATTTAGATTGCAAGGGACTACAGAAGTCACCTGGCCCCAGCCCCTACTTGAAGCATCTCCTATTAGATCAGGTTGTGTCGGGTGGGTTCTGGTCATGTTTTGGGTGCCTCCACTTGTGGGGTCTGATTACATAGCACTTCCCTGGACCTGCTGGCTGTTTTCTTGCTAATACAGCTCAGAGTGTGGTTGTTCTTCTTTGCTGCTTCCTAGAGAGTTGGCCTGTGGTCTGCATTGTTGGTATTTCATCACAGATAGCAAGATATCAAGGCTTTGCATTTGGTTTTCTTGAACTTCATGAGGTTTCTGCCAGCCAGCTCAAGTCCTCCTGAATTGTAGCCCTGCTATCTGGCCTATCGACCGCTCCTCCTGCTATCTGGTGTGTCTGCAAACTTGCTGAGAGTGCAGTCCATCCCATCATCAGGTTGTTAATGAAGACATTAAGCAGTATTGGTCCCAGTATTGATCCCTGAGGGATGCCACTACTTACTGACCATTTTGTTTAGAAGCATGCAAGCACATTTACTTCTTGTGGTGGTAAGAATGAACAGCACAAGCCAGGCAGAGTGGGGAGATCCTGCCTCATTGACATTGCCATGTGAACGAGAAATTGTGACACTTCGCTCAAACTCTGCCAGGTGAGACAGGATGAGAATGCTAGCAGTACAGCTGGATCTCAGAGCAGCCAGGTATTTTATGGGAAACAAAACTAACACTGCCTAAAAGGGCAGCTTCAATACCCAAGCAGTTTTAGCAGACCTGGAATTGTGATCCTTTAGATCTGTCATTTCATGGCATTATCATGTACTTGTTCCAGCCTCCAAATTGATGGGCAGCAGATAAAGCACAGGCCATTGACATTTCTCAGAGGTAGTGTGGTCCATGCTTGGGACCAAGTTCACATTTCAAGTTTTATGTGGATGAAGGGACTCCCCAAGATGTTCCTGCTTTCCTCTGTTAGTGCGCGTTGGCCTGTTGTCACACCAAGTGCAATTAGCACAGCTAATGTAAATATTTGTCCACTCCGGAAGCTGCACAGTCCCAACTGTCTTCCCAGGCTACCAGGAGCTAGGAAAAGAGCCTCTTCTTAACACATCTGACACAATAAACATCCAGTTGCAACGGCTATTGGAAGCCCTGGTTCTGGAGGAACCTGTACTGGAGAGGGCTGCTTAAGCAAATTAGATCTCAATTGAATCAATATGACTTTGGCACATGCTGAATGTTTAAGCACATGCTGAAGTGTTTACTATTCAGCCTCTCATTTAGTTTCCATTTAATTAAACAGGATCAGATTCTCAACGGACGTAAATCAAGGGAGTTTCTCCCAAAGGAGTTCTCCCAGTTTGCAATAATTGAAGGGTTGATCTGATGTCCAGACTCTACTTCTTTCCTCAGATATCCATGTATCCATCTGTCTGTCTGTCCACCTGCCTAACCTGTGTTATTTTTACCTCCAGAGTGATAAACTATTTGAGGAAGAGCTGCTGTCAGAAGCAGCCCAGAGGGACAGAGGTCTCATTAGGTACAAATGAAGTTCTGAGCCTCTGGTAAATGAAATGAAACTTTTCAGTTGTTATTGTTGTTCAAGTCTGAGCTGATATAAGCATCTCTGCTTCTCCTGATACAGGCAAGGATATCTTTGGAAGTTTAGTGCTTCCTCTCCAGATAAAAGCAAGTCATTTGCTTCTTTCATCATGTCGCTACTAATTTCCAAACAGTCAAAGCTGCTGCTAATTTATTTACTGAACACTGAAGCCCTGTTAGCAGGGGCTGCTACTGAAACTGCTTTCTGGCCTTCGGCTTTTGTTTGTTGACAGCCTGATTTCCCAGTAGGCCATTTCCACCTGTGTTTCTGTTGTTTTTAGTGCATGTCTTTCTTTCTTCTTCCCAGTGACTGTCTCCCAAATGGCTCCTGAAGGCTTTTCTCATCTTCCCCCGCTCTCTCATCCCCTTCTCCCTCCCAGCTGCAAGGACTCTCAGCCCTGCTTTCAGTCATCCTGCAGTTAGTGGTTGTCTACACTGCTGAGCTCCCATGGGGCACTAATTTTTGTTTCAAGGACAAGATTCAAAAGAGTTTGCTACACACAGGTTGCAGGGTGCACCTTCAGATGTGCCTTCAAATAGACTTTGGAGATTTGAATATATGAGCTCCTGAAAATCAGTTTTTAAATTGCAAGGGAGGCCTATTAAGTGCTGTAGAAAAAAAAATTTTTTTTTTTTTTTTTGCTTTTCTATTTTAAAAGCCACATTAAAAAGTGATTTTTTTTCCCCCCTTCCTCTCTCCCATGACATTGGGTGGAAATAGAAATTAGGAGACTGCCATTTCCCTTTAACTTCATGCATATCAAAGGAAGAGAGATGACAGGATAAAATGATTCAGAGAGTGGCCAGCACACTCAGTGTCTGGAGAAGCTCCTGAAGAAGGATATTGAGATGTCGCAGTAGTTTCTTTGCAACAACCCAGTGTGCTGGGAGCTTTCAGTGTGAGAGGGGCTCTGAGATGATTTCCATGACTTGAAAAATTGGGAGGCTGCACAGCTTTGAGGATTTATTTATTAAGATACGGTTTTAATTTTACTTCTTAAATTACCCAGCCTATCTCGTGAGTGTGTGTGTTTCTTGATGTACACTTTGCTTCCTACAGAACTTCTGTTTTGCTTCATCTCACCCCAGCAACCTGTGCTGGCATCCGTGGACTGACAACCAACGTCTGCTCTTCTGGGCTGCAAAATTTCTCATTAGCCCATAGATTCAGTTCAACTGGGATTTTACTGCTTCAGTTTTGCTGGCAGATTTGGGATTTTAGCCCAAAAAACAACGTAAAACTGCTAATGTCCCAGTTTAAATCAGCAATTGCAGTTCGGGAGAGTCTTCTAGCCCTTGGTTTCTCAAACTGGACATGTACATCCATTGGGTTCTTCAGATTCTTTCCCCTTTTTGCCTCCATTTGCAATTTGTCAAGCAGGTAGTAACACTTTCTGACCCCAAACTGGCACTGTGAAATTGGTCAGAAATAAATATTGATGGGAAAATGTGAAACTGTAATGAAAGCAAGGAGAGGAAATCTTCAGTGTCCAAAGGCATGTATGTTGATGGGAGGCCACATCTGCACCTGGAACCAGAAGGTTGGCATCCAAGCTGTTATCTCGTGGTCTTAAGTCTCTTAGCTGCCGTGTCCTCCATTTCCCAATAACATTGCAATGAGGCTAATATTTATCTGGCTCACAGTCAGAACGAGTTAACATTTGTAGAGTATTTGGAAGTCCTTGGGTGAGCAGACTCCTAGCGCTAAGCAGGGCCTGTACTGTCAGTGTAACATTGATGTGGCTGTACAGGGCTGCTTGCACAAGTGTATGCACTGCCTCATCTCAGAGCTCTCAGGTTGGCACGGGATGTGAGAACAAACCCAGCAGTCCTTGACAATCCGTGTCATTTTCCTTTGAAATGAGTGTATTTTCTTTGAGAACAGAGCTTATCGTGTTATCTCGAACGAAAGTTATGTTCTGCCTTTTACAGTTGCCATGATGCAAATGTCATTTGTACTCTCCTGCTTTATGAAAGTTAACAGTTATTTAAGAGATCAAAGTTAATTATCACTAAGGAGATCATTTTTACCTATCAACCCACTTCTGTAACCCCACTATCACAAGTAGAAGCTTTATGCTAATCAGTTTTCTAATTTCCATAAATTACTGATAGAATTACTTTTTTTTTTTTCAGCATGAAAGTAGATCTGTTGGTGAAAGCTCTTGAGAGGTGCGGAGACAGGGAGGAAACGAGGTAAGGTGTATTTCCACGAGTTCGCCAGCTGAATGTGGTACCAAGAAAATAAAATCCAAATCATTAGGTTCATCGCATCACCAAACTTGGAGATGCTGCAGCTTCCCTGCACTGCAGAAACCTGATGCACACACATTGTTTCAATTTAACATGGTGATAGGAATGGAATAGAACGTGAGGATCACTGTGTGACCCTATTACATGTGAAGTGTCTCTATTAGAGCCGCAAAGACAGCATGCCAGAGGAGCTGAAACGTGTTGATAGAAACAAACAGATATACCTTTTTAAAAGCAGCAGTCAGAAACTCTGCAGTATGATCTGAGCGTGTTCTGCTGGAGAGGGCAAGGTAGTCTATCCTAGGGGAAGATGATATTAAGAAAGAGAAAGAAACCCCTTCCGCTCCATCACAGCCCTTTCTGTGCGGTGAGCTTGCCAAATGGAAGCTGCTGCTGTGGAAGTTGTTACTGCTATGACTGACAGCTGCTGTAAAATAACCTCAGCTACAGCACGAGAGGGAAAGCTAGAAATCAGAATGAAAGGGATGTGGGTATTTTGGGTCTCCCCTTGGTCTAAAAGTTGAGCAAAATAATTGCTTGGTAATTAACGAGCTCGTTGCTACGCTGCTCCAGCTTTATAGTCTGATGCAGATGAATTCCAGCATAAATTAAATCATCTCCAATCCAAGGACTAAACCTAGAGATAAAATTGTATCTCTGCAACAGCAGAACCACACTATACTTTTAAAGCTTCATTTTACACTCGACCTCCAGTGGGCAATGATGTCTGTTTGACCACTGCTCCCTCCAGTAAGGCAAGGCCTGGGCTGCCCTGGTGACTTCTGTTATTGCCAGTGTACCCATGGCATTTTCTAAGGCATCTCAAGTATTTGCGGTGGTTTTGGCAGTTCCTCTTACCTCCAGCAGCTGCGTTCTGCTCTTCATTTTCTTTATAAAGATTAAGAAGAGCTCCGTAAGTCTCTGCCTTCAAGGAGTTAAGCAAGAGAATAATGATTTGGTGAGAGCTTTCTGACTGCGAAATGGTCACATTTTTCACATTTCTTAGGAACAATGAATTGGCAGGGAGTTCACTTCTGGCTTCAGGAGGAAGGCAGGAGGTGTGGGCTGAAGCCCACTGAACACCTCAGCTGTTGTCATGCAGGAGCCTGAAGCACTCCATTCCCGAGCTCCAGGAGGAGTCCTGCTGTGCAGTAGGACACAGCCATGACCTGTGCCATGTCCCTCTCCCATTCACCACCCCATAATCTCTCAGAGCTCCACGTGGACCCCAGCAGCCCTGTATGGAGGGGGCACTGAAAGCATTCCAGGACAGGGGACAGAGAACACCAAAAGGACCTTGGCTTCCCTCTGGCTGTGAGTTTTTGAGTCTCTGCTTAGTGAAAAGCAACACTAAATTATGTTCTCTCCTGATTTTTTATTCTTTGACCTTCACGTCTCCTGCACACATGCATCTATTTTTCTTCAAACAGGCGCCATCCCACTGAAATCAGCAGGACTCTGTGGTGCTCTGAGGAAGGCATACATATGCCTGGATCAAGTTGATATTTACAGAAGGCTCCTTTTGAATTGGCTTTTGATTATACACCTATGTCAGAAGGTGGACAGTGAGACTCAGTGTGACTTGTTTCCATGAGAAAAAGATGGTGAAAGATTGCAAAGTTAACCTTTAATATTACAGACCTTTTTCAGCTGTCATGTACAGCACTGAACTGTGTATTTCTGGTTGAAAGGGAACATAAACTATGATCCAGAACACAAAAGGGTTTAGAAAATGTAACCTTCGTGAATATGGTTTGGGTTTTATTATCTCGCTTATGTATTCCGCTTGATAGCTGTAGGATAATATGATCAGTGAGTTGGAATCTTTCCTTGTTTCTACCAACAAAAAAATCAATCCATTAATAGGCCAATAAAATCCTGGGATTTGGAGAGAGGGGAGGAGGAGAAGTAATTGCATTGTTCTGATGCTAACGAGGCACATTTATCTTAAAATAACTGATTAAAGCCTGTGCTGGCACATGGCCTTTGCACAGGAAAGCTTGTTGCTTACAGGTGTGCTGTGCTGGGGCACAAAGATGTTGTGTTGTGCTGCATCTGTTGGGATGGGGGAAGCCCATATCCTCCTGCTCAGACCTTCCCTACAGCCCCAAAGCCACAGGGATGGGCTCACAGCGGGGCTGGCCAGGGGCATGCAGGGGTTCCTGGGGCACTCAGCACTGCTGATAAATAGTTGCAGGGATGCATGATTGCATAATGATAGCCACATTCATTCACCTGTCTATCAAAAGAGATGCATTAAAGTTTGAGCTCTCTTCCCCTGGGCCCACAAAGAGACGTTTGAGTGTTAGTGTATACTCTTTAACATACCTCCTAACAGTGGGCTAAGTGCAGTGGGGTTAAACAGAGTCCCTTTTGCTTAGTAATCCATTAGCTAATGGGTGTGTAAGCCCATCAATTTTCTGTTTATTCCCTAACCCCATTAGGGTACACCTGCTGTGCATAAAAAATACACCTGACAAATCAGAGTGATAGCTGAAATAAAATAAATATCAAGTGTTGTTATAGCTGATCCATAGTGTTTAAAGCAGAAAGGGCATAACAGTGATTTGTGAGGGCGGAATGCAGCACGGCACACCGGCAGCACGTGCAGGTTGACATCCATCCATCCATCCATCCATCCATCCATCCATCCATCCATCCATCCATCCTCTCGTGATCTCACTTCACCTGCAGGCTGTGGTGGCAGGTAGCTGTGTCCCCATCCTCCAGGTCTCTCTGGGGAGCTGACGTTCACCTTCAGACACTGCCTCCCAGCTCTTCTCCTTCTGGAGAGCCCCAGTGCTGCTAAGTGATAGATTAATTATTTGCGGGGAGTGAGAGCACGGAGGCAGCCAGAAGCTTCAAATCTGTCTCTGGTACCAGGGCCATTTGTTTTGTCACTTCAGCGGCTTTATTTATTTATTTATCTTACAGCTCCCCTTGCGATTAAAACTGTTGAAACAGCTGTTATCTGGTAGCTGCTCTCACCAGGCTATTTCCTGATGTCAGTCAGTGGCTGTGGGGCTGCAGCATCAATCGGAGCCTGAGGAGAGGCAGCCATGTCCTGACTGTCCCCACACCCTGAAGGAGCTGCCCATGTTGTGCAGCACATCCCATTGCACAAGGGTTGAATCTGGGTACCACAGCAACGGAGCCACAGAACCCATTGTTGAAAGCCAATCAATGCTGAAATTAAGAGACTGTTGGAAAGTTGACCAAAAGGAGGATTTGTGTTTAAAAAACAGAAACAGAGCGCATTCGTCACCCAGTAAGAAGGCTGATGAGAATAAGATGAGCAAGGCATCATAGTTCAAGGTGGTTTGACCAGTACAGGAAACTTGCTGGAGCAAAAGAATGGGCTTTGAATGATGTGATCTCAATCTCCACGTACAGGAGCCAGATGTCCTTTGCCACCAAGGTGAGTGCTGAGCAAAGGGGCAGGGCAGGTGGGTGGAGGACAACACAGGCAGGCAGACGTCCCAGGATGGCATTTAAGTCCACAAGTCTGGGATGGAGAAGCCTTGCCATCTTTGTGGAGGTGGAAAAGGGAATAGAAAGCCCCTTAGTCTGAGAAAAGCTTAGGAACAGGTTTCAGGGCTTGGAGGTGCACGGCCTAACCTCAGATGAAGGGGACTGTAACCACTGATGTCACTACTCCTTTTGCTGTCAAAGCAAAGAAGCATTGTGCAGGTTTTCAGCAATCACATTCAGCACCACAGGCCTGAGAGAACCAGCTCAAGGCTGCTGAATCCACAGAGCCGAAGAGCTCAGCTTAGATTAAGACACATTCAAAGGAAAAAAAAAAAGCAGTGAGAAGGAAGAGAGCAGGTCAGCCCAGTCCTGCAGCAGCCACTGAACTGCTAACTACACCATCTGGGTAATGGAATGGAGGAAGGGTTTGCAAATCCAGCCTGAGCTGCCTAATTCCTTATCCAGAAAGCACCACTTTTAGGCAATGAACAGTGACAAAATGAACAAAGCAAGTCACTGGTGTTGGGTTATATTATCTGCAAGCTTTGGCATTTTCCAGCCGAATGGTTGCCACTTCTTCCTTCCCAGCCCACTGCTGCTATTATTTTTACAACATGACTGTTGAGGAGTGTATCATTCATAACATACCTATCACAGAGAGATTCCTTTTTAAATGCTTAGGGAGATAGAGGGCTACAAACCCTGGGAAATCAACTATGCCTAATATATTATGTAGAAGTTCTGTAATCATTATTGAACTAAAGTGCATTGAGTAAGTGGATAAAATCAGTCCCACTGTAGCATAAGTCTCCAGAGAGCACAGATAAAAATGCCTGGTACTTAAGTAGAAAAAGGTAACAAAATATTTCTAGTCCCAGCAACTGCATTTTCCCCTCTATATAAATAGGGAACCCTCAGGAGAAGGCAATGATGCAGCAGAGGTTGAAGGCAAAGTTAATGGTGGCGCGGCGGGGGAGCGAGGCAGAGCCTGGGGCAGGCTGGCGATGAGTAACGTGCCGTGGAAATGAGGCCGAAGGCAGAGCCTCACTAGCAAGGAGGCAGAGGGGTGCAGGCAGGCCCCCATATAATGCTATGGGGTGGGTGGGCTGGGAGGGCACAGAGAAAGGTCACAGGCCTACAGCCTCTAGAAGAGCCTGGTACAACGTTTGAGCTCCTCTTTCCTCTAAACACTGCAGAGAAGTGAATGTTTTACCAAGGATTCACCTTGAGGTTTGCTTTCTAGAGCTTGTTGTGGCTCCTGCACGGAGTGACACAGTTTCCCACTCCAACACAAACATACATCTGCAGATTTGTTCCTACTGAGCCTAGCTGTTACCTTTCTGCAAACCCTCCTCACTACCAAATTTATCCTGTGGGATAATCTGTGCCCATCCACAGCACTCCCGGATGTAGCCAAATAGAACCAGTCCTTGCCCCCTCATACACGTGGTCGAGAGCTGTCAGATTGCAATGAATCACCCCAACATGGTGTACCAGCTGCAATTCTGCTGAAACCCTTGGAGGGTCTGACTTAACAAGTCAGGCAAAGCTTGCTGTGAGTAAATGGGGGAGAATTAGAGCTTCATATACTTCACCCTTCTGCAACAAAGGAGGAAACAAAAAATTTCACTCTCCTCACCTTACAGGACGTATATGACAGAGCTTGCTCTTTATTTCAAGAAAGGCTTAAGTGATCTTTTAGATTATTTTCTTTTCCTGAGATCTTCAGACATGCATCCACATGGATGATAAAGTTAAGGTCATAAATTGAAAATAATAGGAAGGAAAAATATGTCAGAGCATTTTATTTGCTGCTCCTGTTGTAGGCCTCCACAAAAAAAGCCACCTAGAACTGCAACCCCCGCTGCTAGGCTGCGATCTGGATAGTCATCGGCATTCAAGTCCTGAAATGACTATATTAAAGTTTTCTAAGATGTGTGCTCTTTCACATGACCTGCCAATCATGTTGGAGCAGTGCCATAAGCTCTGGACTAGCTGTATCCTCAGGGGCACCTAGGAAAGGAAAACAGAGGAGAGTTGTGGGGTTGGAACTATTACTTATTTATCTAAAGTATTGACCTGACCTCCCCTACTGAAATATCAGCATTAGCTGCTAGGGAAAAGGGATGCCAGAGCAGATCCTTCTGGGAAATAGGGGAAGCAGAGATGTCAAATGAAGCCCAAATCAGGCAGCATCCCATTGAGATAAAAGGACACAGTGAGGGGGGCAGGGAGGTGGCAATGACTCAAGAGCGGGTGGGCAAGGAGGCTGCAACCAATAGGATCAGATATCTTGCTGAAGCTGACAGACTATGTAACAGCATGGCTGAGATGCACCCGTAGTGTATGGGATGAACTTCAAATGTTCACGATTAGGCTTTGTACATATTTACCGTAATGAAATATGTTTGTAAAAGGAGGAGAAAACAAGCAGAAAGTGTTGCTTAATGTTATAATGAATGGAACTGAACAAGGGAAGGGCTGTGGCTCTGAGATGATGAGATAGATGGTCCTCTCGAGTGCCCAGTTTTTGGTGTCTGAAGTGAGAACCCAGGCTCAAGTGAGGAAAACAGAGACTGAAATGGAATTGAGGAAAAAATGTTATTGGCATTCTGCAAGACAAGGAGGGCATTTCTCCTGGAATCAACACTGAAGAACTTGTTTTGCTTAGCCACCAGCCAAGCAGATTGATAGTGGCAGCATTTGTTTTTTGTGTGTCCAAACTGAAGGCCTAACACAGGAGAATAGAAAAGTACATTGATGGTGAATAATGAATGCATATAACATTTGCCATATAGCAGAGGAACGGGCTTCAGTGACAACATCCCTAAAAAGAAAAAAAGAGGTGATGAGTGTAAATAAATAAAACATTCCTAAGATGAAGTGAAATGGATGTGTTTCTGAAAGAGCCTGGACAATGTGGACTTCGATAAAACATTGCTAGAAATGCTGTCCCATGAAATAGAAGGGGTCCAGAGCTGAGATAGGAGGCAGGGACTCTGATAGACCTCCAGCCAATTGTTAGCACAGCAGCCTGGTTCGAACACGTATAAGAGGATGGGTGAACAAAGGGTGTAAAGCGGGAAGGAACGGGGGAATAAAAAAAAAAAAAAAAAATCAAGCGCATAACATAAAATAGGTCTTCAGCTAACCCATGAAATAGCAGAAGACCCGCAGACTGTGATGCTAAGCAGGCTTATGTGAATGATTACATGAAGCAGCTGTGGCATAAGCCTGTAGATATGGAGAAGGGCTCCAAAGAGAGTAAATAGAAACACAGACAAGGCCAGGAAGCTAACAGTGAGGGTAGCTTGTTTCGCTGAGGTTTCTTTAAACAAAGAAAATTAGAGGCATCCCCATACAAAAACACAGCCAATTCCATTGCTCCTTGGATCCAAAAGGCTGAAGCAAAACTCTGGTTCTAGACAGAGAACCATTACATAATCCACAAAGAGGTTTCTGATATTACATCCTGAATTTTTTAGACTGCTTTTTATCTACATGTGACCTGACTTATTTCCAGTGAGCAGAAAACCTCTGGCTGCAGTGAGAGCTGCCAGAATCTACACCATGTCAAAAGGGGCTTAGAAGAATTATCCCAGGCAGAAGCAGCAGATTTCTCATGAAGACAGAATAACCATGTGGCCAACTTTTTTCCTCTAGCAACTACAGGGATGAATCTGCTAATATGTAAGGGCCAGCCAATTCTTTACATTGCAAGAAGCAACTTTCAGCTGCTTATATTTGCAGCAAATTTAAATTTTCTAAGTGCAGTGCTATATTGGAATGGAAAGTACCACAATAATATTGGGACAGCAAAGTCTTCAGCTACAGCAAGTGAGAACAAGCCCAAATGCAGCAGCCTGGATGCAGAAATGAAAGAAAGGAGCTGCTTACCTTTGGAAGACCACAGGTGGGCAGGGATCTCCAGTAAAAGATGCCCTCACTTCCACTGCCAACCCTTAAATGAGGTCTGGGAAGGGGTGGATCCTGGCTCCACCCCTTCCAATCACTCAGGAGCATTGCATGCACCAGAGCTCCCCTGGGCTGGCCCTGCCTTCCCTCCAGATGCTCCATCACTGCTTCAGACCGTTACTCAGCAATTCTGCTACACTAAGTAAATTTTATTTTAATTTAAACTGAAATTCCAAGTCCCTATTTCTACCAGAGAATGCTCAGAGCTTTGCATTGGGCACGGCATATAAAGGTTTTCAATTTTCCCCAAAGTCTTCTGTACTACAGCTACTTGAGGACCAGTTGGGTGCCACTGTGTCAATCATCCTCATCCCAGAAGCAAAATTCTTTATCGTCCCCTCTAACCAGAGAAGTCCAAAATGAGATCAAACATGATAGATAATGGGTATGTCATTTAGTAACGTCAGTAGAATAGAAACATTTTACAGAAGGGTCCACCATGGTCAAGCAGCTACTTACAGCTCAACTTGCTTTGATGCAGTTCTTGCAGCTGGCCGTGTGTGTAACTGAAGACCTGGTCCAGAGTGCCTAACAGCAATGGATGTGTTGCCATTGACTCAACTGATACCGAGATGAAAACTTATCTCCCTACAGTGAATATAGTATGCCTTTGTTCTGTACTTCATGATGACTGTGTTTAGATGGCCAGCTCTTTGCAGTTGGGTACTGTAAAGTTAGATATGCTCCTGAAATTCACCAGAAATACAGGTGAGCTCTTCAAGCAATCAATGGAGTAAAACAGTAGAAATAGTAAGAATAATGATATGACGGTGAACAGACAGCACTGTGAGTGAGGATCTTTTGAAATCCACTAGCAACAGAATAAGACGAGTTTCAGTGCACCAGAATTTGCAGTGTTTCATTGTGCAATTCCACAAAGTTCCGCTTCTCCTTAATTTCAGAAAGACAATTCAGCAGCCTCTGGCTTCTACGTTTTAGTTTTTCTCATCTACTTGCCAGAAAAAGAAACACACAACTAGGAGCTGTATTCACAGACAGGAAGTAACTTTAATTAAATATTGTGAAAGTTGAAAAGTTTTTACAGCTTGAGTTTCTGCAAAAAAATTATAACAATCTCTACAGTAGTTAGTTTCTCTAACAATAGAACTGTACAGTGTGTGTGTCTATTCAAAAAGATTTAGATAAGAAGGTGAAAGGTTAGTAGTTTCAGAGATGACTTCATTTTAGCTGCATTCTAGTACAACTGTGAGGAAATAGGCATACTTGATGCAATCCAGTCATTGTGAAGCTTCACCTTTTTAAAATTGAAATCTGGACGTTTCCACTTAAAGCCATATTCTGTAAACAGCTGCATCTTTTACTTTGTAAAAGATAAGGGTGGTGCGGGGGGTGGGGAGGGAGTTACAAAGTCCCATCGAACAGACCACTACAAATAGCTGCAACAAAACAAAATGATGCACGTTGTCAGAGGATCTTTGGACACTGGTGTAGAAGACTACAAACATAGATGGCCAACACTGGTGTCAAAATCGCTATGACTTTGAGTGGAGCCCTACAAGAGTAATTGATGGTGTCACTGGACAAAATATGGCTTTAAATTTGATTACATTGTCGTGCTGTTGCTTACTATGTGAATTAGAATAACCGCTTGGAATACAGAGAAGCAATAAACTGATGTCTCTCACATTTTCCAGTTTTTTCTCCTTTTATTTTCTCACCATGAAAAAAAAAGTTCCTGCTTTCTTCCCTTCCCCTAAATGATCACACTGTGACATTCTAGTGAAAACCATTGCAAAATTCATACAGGAAGCATGCACAGTTGCAGCATCGTTGTAAATGATTTCTTGCTCGACTAGAAAAAAGTTATATTGTTTTAAGGTAACAAAACAGTTCTTTTGTGCTTTTCAATTCCTTTTTTTTTTTTTTCTTAGAATGTTAGTGATGATTGACAGTTCTGGTGCACAGTACAATGTACAAGTGAAATGAATATGATTTGCATTGTTAAGGCATCCAATCTGCTGGTTTATATTTACGTGAAAGACAGAGAAATATACAAGCAGACTTAAGAAAGAAAGTATTTTCATTGAGTTCTATGAAGTTTCTCCCCATATTTAATGCACAAAAATGCGTCACTCCAAAGAGGAGAAATCCCATGCATATTAATAGAGTAAAACAGCATTAGTTTTTGTTAAGCCTCAAAAGCAAAGGATACATTTTTTTAAAATCTACATAACTAAATGCTACAAGAATAATATGCTACTTTTTGCCATATATTGGAAAAAACTTCTTAACTTACAAATAATACAAAAATAGACAATGGCTTTTGGGTGGAAATTAAAAAAAAAAATGGAAGCATGGTTTTAAACAATACTAAAAAAAAAAAAAAAACCCAACCCTATAAATGAAATGTTTTAAAACCACATTTAAACAGCTAATACAACGGTGAATGACCAAACAAATCACTTTTCACATAGCAAACATACACAATAAAATAAACTGGAGTAGGGGGGAAAAAAGCAATGTACAAATTCCCAAGATAAATACATTATTTATATGGATATTTTACAAAATCCCCCGTAAAACAAATGAACAACAACAAAAAAAAAAAAACAGAAACAAAAAGCTTTTTTTTTCTTTAATTAATTTTGCAAGTATGTGCAAGCTAAAGGTAGTGAGCTCTTTTTGCAAAATATGCAGTAAAATTCTTTATTGTGATATTGAAAAACTGTCTTAAGACATTAAAATGTATAAATAGAACAACAACTTTGGCAAAAAATCACAAAAAATCTACAGTATTTATAACTACATACAAAACACAACAGCAAAGAAAAAATATCAGGTAATGCATTTTCAGAGCTTTGCTGCCTCTCTGACCAATCGTTTTTAAGAACACTTCCCAGATAACGATAGCAAAACTTTTGTAAAACAGAAGCGATGGTTCTGATCTGAAACCTCCCCAACAGCCCCACCGCCCGCCCCAAACTCCTGTTTCCATTTCACTATTCAGAAGCAGTTACCTGTGGCTTTATATATTATGATACAAACGGAGAGGGTCGACTGATACAGGAACAATCCTAGCGCGAGGCTGGCAACAGCGTGTGCTTTTAGATCGTGAGGATGGAGGACTGCAGAGGAGCCTTTTCTCATTCTGCCCCATAGAAGATAAAGGGGGATGATGAGAGCGCCCACTGCGTGATGGCTGTGGTTTGTGTTTCTGGATGGCTGTGCAAAAGGTGAATGGCGTTTTGTGCACAGCCCAGGTGACACTGGACATCAGGAAGGCCACCCATTGGGAAAGAGTCGGATATATAAGCTAATGAGAGCCATGCTAATCTAATGCTGCAGTTTTAGCAGTGTATCTGGAGGCACTGGATTTTGAGTTCAAGAGGAAATGTGTTTGTTACTTGCATTCTAAGCTTTAACCAACTTTTCTTGTCGCACTATTTACACAATTATTTAGCCTGATATTAAAGACAGAGGTTCCAAATCCCACCCCCCATCCCGTTCTCACCATCCAAAAGTATCCACTTTCTGGGGAGTGATATCCATTTAATGAGAACATTAAAAATGTATCACATTAGCAAATCACCACTGGATAAGCAACCTGTATGAGCCGACCCTTAATTAAATGGCCATAATTCTTCTACGAAAAACTAACTGGCACTTCTATTCTGTCCCATACAGACTTGTAGGCAAATGACACCACTTCATTTTCTTTACACAGCTTAAAAAAAAATTCATAAATTAAAAACGTGGAGTTCCATCTCTAGTGTCCCTTGCGTAATTGTATGATTTATAAAAGACAAATGATGTTGAGTTAAATCAAGCCTTAAAAAAACACACACACAAAAAAAAAAAGGGAAAAAAAAGCAAGCCCCCAACCCCACACACAAAAAAAACCAACACCAACAACAACAAAAAAAAACAACAAAAGAAAGAAAAAACAACAAAAGAAAAGTGGATTTTTTTAATCAACGTACAATAAATATATCTCCCAGTTATTTGGGATGGACAACTTGAATCAACACCTTGCAATTGCAGATAGTTACTTTCAGTGTTTGCAAGGATGGTGATTTTTTTTTATTTTTTTTTTGTTTAAAAATCCGCAGTTATTGTAAGATTCTTCTTTATTTCTTTTTTTTATTATTATTTTTAAAAAGGCCTGAGTAAAAAGTTCCGCTCTGGGACTTGTATCAGATTCTCTCTGAAGCAGAATTCAACCTCTTCATTAATAAAATTCTTCAAGGCAATTCTTTCACATGGGGGGAACAATCATGCCAGATATAGCTGTTGTAAGGAGAGGGTGGGGGGGAGAGGAGAAAGAGAAAAAGAGGGAGAAGAGTTACTCTTGTGCATTGTAATGCAACCTTTAAACATTTACTAGCAACATATTTGGCTGGAAAATATAAATTGCGAGAGACTGCAGAAATTAGTGATTTTCTTGCAGAGTAAATGCACTTTGCCCAACATGAGAATCAGGCCCCAACTTACTCTTTTATTTTAGTTTCAAAATCTCAGAGTGTTCAACAGGTTTAAACCTGCCTCAGCCACTGCCACATTTTCTACTGCATGTTTTGCTTCACACATGAGCAAATGGCTGAAGTCCATAGGCCGCGGGTGTCAGCGATCTGGCAGTGCATTTGTTGCATTAGGCAGAGTAACAGCGGTTCATTTTCCTATGCCAGTTTTCTCTTACATGTTCAGTGTTCAACCTGGAGCATTATGAATGCATTTCCAGGTGCTCGGAAGTGACTTAAACTCTAAAATCTAAATTTGAAGTAGAAATACGCCCTTAACCAAGTCATGGTTTCATTACACTTGTAGATTTCACCAACTACACTGAATAATGTGTTAACCTTAACTTAGAATGCCCTCTCTATTGTCGACTGAATTGCATCCTTTATTATGCTTTCTAACCTTCATTCCTATGGAACCACCACCTCTCTTAAGGATGTTTCTTAGAGGTCAACACCTACAGCCTTCCACCTCGCCTGACCTCCAGTTGGTCTCTGTTTATCAGGGCTCAGACACAGCAAGCGTCCCAGTGACATACTGTGAGCAAGCACATCATTACAGGTGGTAGTCATGTAAGTTTATGATGAAAGCTGTGACAACAACACATCCTTAAAACGCCAGTTGTATGGTTATTTGCAGAAAGGTAGAAAACAGATTTGCCTTCAGGTTGGCGGCACTTCACGGGCACATTATTTAAATGCTAGAACTGCCTGCCATCTCCGACATCTGGACATGTAATTTCTTAAGGAAGAAATCAACCCTGTGACTGGTGCTGATTCATTGTGCTTTAATTACAGCTGCAATTATTTGATAAGAACAGAGCCAAAGTAAAAGACTCACAGATTTGGGGTTGGAGGGGGAGAGAAGGGAAATGTTTTCTCCACAAACACCACCATATGTGCAAGAATTACAAGTCTAATCAGCAAGGGAAGAACAGCTCGAGTAAACTGCACTGATTAAATGAAATAAAATGAGAGGAGAAGGCGAGAATGCAAAACACATCCACATGTTTGCAGGAGGTCGCCCTCAGAGTTGGCATGATGCAATTGTACAGCAGCATTTTGATTCCTAGAATTTATCATTCAGCCACAAGTTATGTGGAATCACTACAGTGATGGTTATCACTCCACATAAGGGCTCTGCAAGGTGATGGGAACGAGGATTAAAGGGATAGAGAAGTGAGTTACATTGTTTATGCCCTACAAGAAGACACTCAAGTAGTGAGTACAGAGGACACTGCTGTGTCTTAAATATTCCTTGCTGAGACATTTCCTGACATGGGCTTTTCTTGATTCTACCAGGAGATAATCTGTGGATGCACTTCCATGTTATCTCCACAGCTATGCTGTCTCCTTCATCTTAAATCATAGGATGAACTTGATAGACTTTTGTTGAAAGATTCTTTGCCAAAGGGCTTTATCTCAAGAGTATCTCAAATAAGCAGCCCTCAGTGCCCACAAGTGGGCTTTACTCTTGGTACAGGTGAATAAAAATGAAGCAAAACCAAGTCAAAAGCAATGCCCTCGTTGTGATACTCAGTTGCTCCCTACTCTGCTCTTGGGATCATTACACGTGAGGGCTGGGGTATGAATATGGAACATGATCCATGGACATCCACAGCGTCTGTAAAGTGCCACGATGGGTACAGTCAGTCAGACCGTAATTCTGCTTGTGGCAGCCATGTGAGGTGATCACTCACAGCTAAAGGCATTTCTTGTACAAATATATGACAGATTGACATGGGCATGGATCTGAAACTCTGGCTTTGGTCCCAGTTCTTCTTCTAGCTCAATGTATTACATCAAGCATTTTGATTTGCTTCTGTTTCTTACATGGGAATGTAAGAATTTCTATCCATACTAGTAAAGCACTTGGAGATTTTTGGATGTGGGAAGCTGCAGAGCTTGCACACCACAGATGTATATCACAACACAAAGAGCTATGCTGAGAGCAATGCTCCCTCCTTAGTTGTTCAGATAAGCTATGAGCTAAGCAGATGGGAATGGGTCAAGTCTTCCTGTATTTGATGAGTGCAACTGAACTGAGTCACATGGCTAATTAATTCCCTCCTTCAGCATTTTGTCCTTTTCATACCTCTAATACCTAAATGTAAAACTTCAGAAAGTGTCAGAATAAATAAATAAATAAATAAATAATTTAAAGCTAAACGATTCATTAAACCCAAATCAATTTTACCAAAAAGTGCTCAAGAACTGCTTTTCTCTTGGTACAGCACGGCTGCCATCAGTGTGCAGGATCCCAGATTAAGGCGACATAACTGTAACTCCTGCCTTCATGATGTTTTTCCATAGTTACATATTAGCCGTGCACCTCTTGCCATTGGAAGGAAACTGTACAGATGCAGATCTTTGTTCATTTTTTCAAAGCATTATTGTCTTTGAAGAGCCCTGAAATTCTGAATTAAATTACAAGGCAAATGACAAAATGATCTCTTTTCTACCTAAAAGCCTTGATATTTCCATTCTTTCCAAGTCTTCATTTATATCACTCTACTTTTATTCCATAAGTGCTACATCTAGTCATGCAAATTCTCTCAGCTGTAGCACGTTATTGATCCTGAAAACAGAGATAGCAGTGGGAAACAGTGTAGGTATGAGATCACACCTCCAAAAAGAGAGGGCAAAAAAACCCCAGAAAAATTCCCAACAATGGGCATTATTTCTTTTATCATATACTAATTTGCATCTGCTGCTAGCAGTTTACAGAAATAATGTATTTTGAGTTTTACAAAATTGCATGGCAAAGAGAACAACAGATAAGCCTAGCTGTTGTTTTAGTGAGTTCTACTGATATCTAAGCTACATACGGAAAGCTTGATTGCTTTCTGATGTATCCAGAAGCCCAAGAGAGATAAGACAGCCTCCTTATACAAGATTGTTTATTTAAGCAATAAGGCACAACAGGCAGTGCATTTCTGAGCGATTATTACAAGCCTCGGGTGGTATCAGAAGGCATGGGGCTAAAGGCTGTGCATCTTTAACTCACCAAGAAATGCAGTGATGACCCTTAAAACGAATCTCTTGGTGGCTCATTCCTATTACGAAAACAGAACTGCTAAATAAAAATTAGGGGGAACACTCAGATCTGTGTGTTTTCTGAGCATTACAGATCTGGATGTGACATAATGAGGAGGCAATCAGCAAGCCCCAGTTGCATCCAGCACTCAGCTTGCTCCATAATTGCTTTCCATAACCCAATAGGCAGAACCTGGGAATTCTGTATCCCGTGAAAGGAAAAACAAGGGAAAAATCTTCTCTTGTTACTTGCTTTTTCACTGCAACCTCACAGCACAGTGGGACAAGGTGAAGAGATGATAAAAACATTGGTGTGTTCTGGCAGTCAACAATTAGTTCCTTTTAATTTTCTTTTAATTCAGGCAAAACACTTTTAGCTGCTTTAGCCTTCAACATTCGTAGCAAGTCAGCATCACCAGATTTTTAAAACGTAGGAAAAATGATATTCTAAGCAACACAGCTCATCCAAAAACTCTGTTGTGTTTTATTCTTGATGCAGTCTGTGTTTACAGCACTGCTTACAGAAGGCACCCAACAGCTGCATATGCCTTCCTATTATTTTCACAGTTTCTGTGTGTCTGTGTAAATGTGAAAGGATTGATCCTCCCAAATCACCAGCGTAAACTGCATTGAGGACAATGCTTCCCTTCAGTCATGTGGATCACAGCTTTTATGAATGAACTCCTTGCATTCTGCCTGCATCTAGACTTTTCAGCTATAATGGAACTATCAGCATTATGCCTGCAAGCCCAGCAACTCTCTTTCCAGAGGATGTAAGGTGACACAGAGTCTACGGAGCCATGCTCTCTGTGCACCTCCTTCTGAACATAGCTCTAAAATGATGGATTTTGCCCCCACTTAGTGCTCTTTGGTAATTTGCACAAGCACACGGAAAGGAAAACAGACCTCAAGTCTGGGAGAAGCACAATGCATACCGCAAAATCTTTTCCATCTCTGGCACAGTTGGAGGCATCTGGTTAAAAAAACTCCTCAGTCTAAGTGAGCATGAAAACATCTCTCTCGGCACACTAATGCAGAGTGAGGTAATTATACAGATTTAGGCGGTGTTGTAAAATAGACTGAATCTAACACTGAAACTGTTGGTGTTGGTCTTTGAGCATCTTCAGTTTGACAACCTTTTGTCTGCCATCCCTCAGCTTGTGTCAGCTCTTCAAAAGGGATTTAGGTGCTGATGCTGGAATACTTTGAATGTGAGGGTGCAGAAAAGGAGCAGCCCCTTCCTACCAACATTTGATGACGCCGTGCATCATTTGTGGAATTAACTGGCACAGGAGTGCATTAATCAGTGCTGATATATGCCCTGATGTGAGTTAAACTGGAAAATTTAGTTTGTAATGTGTCTTCTACGTATGAAAGGCAGAGGTTGGTGCCAAGCTCTGTAATGGTCTATTTGCTCCCAGTAGGATCTCTGATCTCTGCACAAGTGTACTATGACAAAGGAAAAAAAAAGGAAGGGAAGATTGAGTGACGTACTTCAGGAGAAGGCCAGCCCCTGGAGAGACCCTGCAGTGGAGTACTTGCTAGAGTCCACAAAAGACTGGTCTGATAATGGACGACAACAGGGAATAAGAAAGGAAAGAAAGAAAAAGGATGGTATTAGTAAGCTGAAATATTACTCGTTTTTATCATAACAGCAGGTCTGTGATTTAAAGCACACAGCCTCACAATTCATCAGTATTAGATGGGTTAGAGATAGGGTGGTTGCCAAACACCTGCAAGATACTAGGTGGGCTGTCGGTGGAGTACAGTTACTCTTTATGGGAGGAAACTTTAGGACAGAGGGCACCAGGGATCCCCCACTGTCTTCTCCCCTTCGAAACTTGAGTGTCGCTCAGAGCCTTGCAAGGCGTGGGGAACTTACAGTTCTGAGAGCAGCTGTCTACACTCCAGAGCTGGTTTCACCTACCTTGCAGGCTATTGCCATTGGTGCTGGTGCAGGTGGGAGGAGGAGAAGTTTGCGGTCTCACGACAGGCGCAAAAGCACTCTTCTGTTTCACTGCTGAGACCATGTTGGCTGGTGAGAACGAGAAAATCCCAGATGAACTGCTACAGTTGGAGGGGAGACTAGTGGAGGAGGCCATTGTTGGACTTGATGGCACAACTAGAGAAAAAGAAGACCCCCCCAAAAAGGCACACCTTAGGATTAGATAGTCAGCACTACTGCAAAACCAAAAGACTACTGCTTGTTGGATTGACTGGGTATAATTTCAAGTGGCCAAGGCTTTTACTACAGATAGTGGTTGCTCATAGTGCAATTTGTTGCTGAAAGAAGCCCACCTTTTGCAACTGCTCAGGAGCAGCAATTCTAGTGCATTCGAGGACTCCTTCAATTTTCTGTCACTGCAACAATTATTCCAGGGACTGGTATCACCCATTGCCCTGGTCAGAATAAGGAAATGAGAGGGAATCCAGATCACGCAGGCAACACAGAGGTGAGGAGAGGGGTTAAAGTACACTTCTGGAATTAAAATTTTTAACGTGGAACTATCTAACTTTTTAACTGGACTCCAAAGTCTTTTGAGCATCTTTGCCTCCAGAAAGACTACAGGGTTTCAGATAAACCTGCATGAGGGTAGAGACACCCTGAAAATCCTATTTTACCGTATGATGCAATACATGTCTTTTGTTCATGTACTTATCATTAAGATTTTAAGTGGTTTTTATTTTCATGCAAACAAAACAACTCCTTTTTTCAGACAGCACTGACACTTCCCATCTTAGTTCAAAAGAAAAAACAATAAGTAATATCCTGTATTTTTATTCTTTGTCCTGTTTAGAAACTGCTTATATACATGAGGGGACTATGAAAAATTACATATTATATAGAATAAAATTCATGCCATCTGGGCTTTGAATTATTATTTTATTAGCATTTATGTAGATAAAAATCACCCTATTTAAGTTCTTATTTGAAAATCTGATATCATATTTGTTAACACTGAGGAAATCAATTAATGGAAATTAAATGTTCAAAGTTTCACTGCCTGACAGATACAATCTTAGTCTGAAGTCACTCTATGTCTACAAGTACTTGCTAGGGGAGAGCAATCAAAGCACCTAAATTGAATTGCTACTATACAGCAATTAGTTTATTGATTTAATTAAGAATGCCACCTTTTAATTTTCAGGTCATGATTGAAGCATTTTCTGATTCAATGGATTAGGCATTAGCAGAATGACAGATCTACCAAGAAAACCTCCCAAAATATCACCAGAATAAAGAACCAGGGCTGAGAGGTGAAGTGCTATTCTGAAGAGGACTTTGTTCATAAATATGAAATTATACGTTGCTTGAGTATTTTAAATGCATCACTGGCATTGCTTCCAAAAGGAGATGTCTCATCAATCATGTTATATTATGAATTCAGAGTGTGCAGATTCTATGACAGTAAATTCAACTTAATAAGTAAGTACAGCATACTTCAACGGTATTTGCTACATTATTATTAGAGTTCAAAATAATAACCAGTTAGCAATTCTTAAATTTTAAGTACTAGTTACATAGGTAAATATTTTCTTCTAAATTTGCAGCTGTTAAGAAGCCTTGAAGGTAATATTTTCCCCTTTTAAATTTTGAAGTCTAGCAATGGGAGTCAGAATAATTAATTACTGCTGTTACAACACTAAACTTAAGATTTCATAGAGTCCTAAAATCACAGAATGGCTTGGATTGGAAGGGACCTTTAAGATCATTTAGTTTCAACCTGTCTATTACAGGCAGGGACAACTCCCACTAGACCAGGTTCCTCAACCTTGCTATGTTCAGCACTGCTTCCCCTGTCCATGTGAGGGTCTCAGTTTATAAACATATTTATAGGACAAGACCTTCTGGCCTGATTCTGATTGTAGCTTTCTGCAGATGTCTGTAGGCAGGTCCTATTCATTTAATTTTCTCAAGTGAATACAGACTACTGACTGAGCTGTGTTAGTTGTGGCAGAAAAGGTTCATAGGTGTTTATCACCAAAAACATATATATATGTACGTATGTATATATATACAAAATTGTTAAACTAAACCTTTAACATTAACATACAGAAAGTCCTACACAGAAGCATTTCCTGAACAAGGACTGTAGACTGCAAGTGCTTTACACCATGGGATGTATGATTTGTATGGCTTGAACCTTTGTGGCATTCTCTGTACAGACACTAAAATACAAACTCTGAGAACCATTGTCACATTTTACTGACTAATACTAAAATCTCAGTGAAGTCAATATACTACCTAGTTACAAAGCAAATGGCATATAAGCAATCAAGATTAGACCCAATAGTAATTCATAGTGTCTGTAAAGGTTATGAGCATATTATTTGTTCAGAGGTCTTGGAAACATTATCATGGAGCTTATGGAAATGTCAATCTGCCAGTATTACAGCAAACATTTCTGCCCTTCATATCTTACAGCTGGAAACACTATTTTTCCTGCAGCAAATATCTTTAGCCTCCTCCCATCCTCATTGTAACAACGAGTGTGTACTGATAATATTTGATGCACTCCAACAGAAATTAAGTCACTTCTGTCATCCCTGCTTTCTGGAATTGGCAATGTTGAGGACAGAATTTCTTATTTACAGAGTATACGATAAGTTATGAAACTATCAGCACAAATCATGAGAGACATTATTCTTTTTCAGCTCTTATGAGACTCCAAAATAATAATAGCAAAATAAAGAAAAGTATTGCTGGCAACACCAACGTCTTCCAAGTGCTTCAGAGGTCAGTGGCCTGGGGAGGAGAGAAAAGCCTAAGCTCTGCATCAAGTGCTCAGAATAGAAACTTAATACTGAGTATCACAGAAAAGTTACCATCTCTTTGTAATGAAAATGTACAAATACAGAAGAGTCATATAATACTCACTGGCATAGGGAGAATTGGCAGCAGATCCATTCAGGAAGGTTGGAGAACCGCCTAAATTTGACATTCCAGCATTCCCGTAGCCATTCATGCTCGTTGTGACAGAGTTGTAATTTGTCTGCTGAGGGGTGGTGCTTGGCACATAGCCGTGAGGTGACACGCTGCTTGAGTTGCGAGTAAAACCTTTTGTGGTGAGGGAATACATTCAGAGATTGGTATTAGCCCAACAACAATTTCTTAAACAACAGCTACAAGCAAGTAACTCAGCAACAGGGTATGTGGGGTGAGCCACAACTGAGCACCGAGTAACCCAAACTGTGATCCCTGACTGCATGGCTCGTTGTTGGTGGGAGCTCCGAGAGGGAGGAGGAAGGCCACAGCCTTCACAGCAACAACCCATCTATCAAGGAATGACCATTGGGTACTATGCGGGTGATCACTCTAAAAGAGCTGTTTTGTAGGAGATGAAGTAAACATGACCTATATTTCTGAAGTTATGAGTACATACCGATTTAAGGTATGTTAAAAGCATATGATTTTTGTTAACTGTCTTCTGTGGTCTCTCTCATTCAGTACATCTCAAATTAGATGCTCACCACACACGGAAGAAACGCAGGGTACATTTCCAAGAGTAGTGGAATATTCTCAGTCCTTTTGTCCTACTTTGATCATTACGTTAGTAGAAAAATACTGCCAAATTTGGCTCTAAATTAAAATTTCAATTTCTACCTAATTTGGAAATTGTATTTAGGGAAACTCATATGCAAAAAAAAATAAAGACGAGTATTTGCTTCTACGAGCACAGAAACAAAATGCATTTCAGCCCTGGAAGATAAAATACAATTTTTTTCTTCCTGTTCCACACTATATCCATAAAATATTATGATTTAAAAATCATTTCTATTTCTCAGAATAGTGCAAAATATTTTTTTTTACCCTTCCAAATAACAGTCTCTTTCTATTGCTTCCTCACTAAAATGGATTTTAAGGCAGGTAATAAAGCTGAGCAAAATAGAGGGGAAAAATACAAGAAGTTTTTACAAAAATGGCCATAAAATAAATACTTAAAAATAAATATTTTTAACAGTAGAAATTAAAATATTGAATTGTTTTTATTCAATGTGAAATATACTTTATTATAAAAATGGGCGAAGCTCTGAAAATGCCTCTGTAAATAATTCTTTTTTTCCTGCTTTCAAAATTTAGAAAATCTTTCACTCTGAAAAAAATTTGTGCCAATATCACGTATTGCAAAACCAAACCAACACTTTCATGTCACAAGAAATTATTACATAATGCCCAGACTTAGGGACCATGTATGTTTAAGAAAATGCATAAGCAAGTGCATAAGATTAAGTATACACTCAGGTCGATAAAAACCCTTTTTAAAAATAGTGGGATTTGAAGGCAAACACAAGTGTTAGATTCTGAGCAGACAGAAAAGTGATTTGGTTCATTTGATTTGGTGATTTGCACAAGGGCTTCTCCTGAATTGGGGTCAAATTCACTACAGAAAGCCGTATCTCATGGCAGTATTGTGCAATGCAGAGTTTGTACGTGCATGTGGGATGCTGTCTGGATGTGCTCCTTGTGTTCAGCTTTGAACCATCTCTCTTTCATCACTCTGCATGTCTGCCTGACTGTTATCAGAAAAGGTTCATAAAGAGAGGAAGACGAGTCTTCTCCTGACCCTGATTGGTGGCCTGTGAGGCTTCAGATACGTTGACAGCTAGTTGACCACTAAAGGAATTCACTCCCATCATTCCTGCATGGACTGACGTGTTAGCAAGGGCGGGGAGCTGGTTATGATTGCGAGGGACACTGTAGAGTGCTTCCGCGATGTCTGCTGCTCTTTTCAGGATTATTTCCTAGGGGACAAGGGTAAAAAAGAGTTACCAACTCAACTCTGACAAACCTTTTCTTACATATCAAAATAAAACATTTCCCTGTCCAAAGGCAAAAACTAGATGCTTTTCTTCCTAAAGCAGCTGGCTGATGGATTGCTAACACTTATAGATCTGCTTACTTTGCTATAAATCCTGACATCTGTGGTAAAAGAGCTGGAAGCTTCAGTCCCAGTGGCCACATTTCTGTATAACAAGAGAAGCTGGCAGAATGGCACTGAAGCCCAGGCTCCCTCCACCTAAAGCTAAAATATCTTTAGGTTAAGGCCAAAACATCACTGGTGGCAAGTAGTAATGCATATCATTGCCCAGATTATATGGTCTCTGGTGATAGTGGGCAAATGCCTCCAGGGTTAATAACACGTTGCTTTTGCAAGCATCCACATACTTTAAAAAGCAAGAAGGCAAACTAAGCCCCGCTCCAGATACGACATTGCCCTATGTCTTTATTCTCGTCTCACATTGTAGTATCATATACCTTTAGCCTCTGATCTATACATCTAAGAAATAGCCATGTTTTAGAACTGCTAAAGGAGAATGCATTTACCTGGTTATTATGTGGCATACCGTAGAGTGCTTCTACTAAATCAGCAGCCCTCTTAAGTATTACTTCCTGTCAATATAAAAACAGATGCGTTCCTTTAAGTTCAGCAGACTTCTTGTGAGGGAAAACAAGTATTAGAGTCTTTCATATTATTCTATCGGGTGCACTGTTGCATTGTGTTGTTCCCCCCCCCCACCCCCCAACCAGGCAGACTTTAATTTTAACAACTCTCAGCAACCACTGAATGGTGTTAAATCAGTAGTTGATCCTATTCGCACACACGCTTAATCAAGTCAAAAGGTGAGAATCATTGGTGCTGCAAAATAAAATACATCACTCAATTGTCTTTACCATCTGCACCATAAACCACTCATCGGTTTATTGCGGAATACAATCCTGAGGTCATTTACTAGATTACTGCAATCAATGTCATTCAGAGCATGTTAGGCATCCCTTCAATGTGTTTATTTTATTCTTAATTGCATACTGCAGGAATTGTGACCTTACCCAGCAGGCCACGTTCTGGAGATATCCAATCAGTTCTATGCTACTGGTAATGTAACCTTTCAACTTCTTTGGTTTGTATCTTGATATAACGGATAAGGGAAGGATCCGTGTTCACAACATGCGTAAGAGGAAAACACATTCAATATGAGAGAATGGCCCTGTGCCATGCAGTGTTTCCTGGCAAAACTGCCAGCATGGACAGCAAAATTTAAAGCAGGCTAGGACACAGTTCTCAATGTAGGCATATATTTAGTTCTTATTCATTTTTCCCCCTCCATTTTCCTATTTGATTCTCTTCTCTTAAATGTTTCCTGGAGCATTTTAAACTGGCATTCAAGTAATACTAGCATGTAATCCTGTGTTCTTACATTTTACAGTGTGGAAAAATCCCTGTGAACAAACCTGATTAGAACTGTAAAAATGCATTACAAAATTAACCCAGAAGAATTTTATTTTCGTATTTTTTAAAAGCACCTAGCAGATCCCCAATTGCCCGACCAAACACAGCCCAGACTGTCCTTTACATAAAACAATGTACTGTAATTCCCAGTCCTTACACGTTGCCCTAATAAAGTAACATGATGTTATTCACCACATCGTATTTCTGTAGGTAGCTTACAAAAATAGTAACTGATCTGAGCATTTTCCAGTTTTCTACAAAGTTAAACTTTTAAAGTTAAAATATTTTACACAATAGCCATATTTTATACCAAAAAGAAACAGTAATGCTCAATTTTCATATACTGTAGACTCTGATCAGAAAATAGAGATATAATTGCATTCATTTTGCTGTCACCATAACCTCTTCAAAAATCCTCGAACAACTCTTCAAATGACAAGCTTTTAGATGCATATTAGCATTTTTTTCAATTTTAAATTCTCTGTAATATAAGATAAAACAGTTGTCATACTGCAGTAACTACTTATGACATATATAATGTCCTAAATTCAAAAATGAGATGGAGGATTTTTGTACTTCCAGTAAACATTTAGGATTGCCTTCTGCTGCACACACCCCTCTCCCATAACACACATTTAAATTATTTTCCACGTATGAAGTCAGATGTAATATGTAATCGATGGATTTTTGAATCACTGTATTGAAACATTCTGAGGAGTAAGGTTGCTACAGCTTTTCTTCTTTTCTCTCTCTTCCCCCCCCACCCCACCCCCCCATGTGTGTCTGTGTAGCTTGACCACAACTGTTAGCCATATAATTATGGGCAGGCAGACTGCAAGCAACATCCAGGTACAATCAATCCTTGCTGCTTTACCAAAATCATCGGAAAACTATGTAGCCCTTTTTCCCTCATGTTGAAAATAAAAACTGGAGAGGAATAGAAATATTAAAATGATTTCAAACGGGAAATTATTATAAAAGTGTTTGACTTTTTAAACTAGGATTTACTTCACTTCAGTAGAATGTGTTTGCACTATATATTTCACTAATGCAAAATTAGAGTGTGATAAAGAGCCCACAAACTGCTTTGGAATATTGTTAACCAAAGCTGTCATTATGCTCAGTTACTAAAAAAGGAAAGTTTAATTACCTGACTCTTCATAGTTATTTATGTAATGCTGAGCTAAAAAAAAACCTTATGTTGCATCAAAAAAGAGATTGAAGACCATGTTAAAAAAAAAAAATGAGGAAATTACATGGAATCTTACAGGTGCTCTACTTCATATTAAATATATTCCAGTTCTTAAAAAAATGGAAGGTATTTGAAAACGTATCATATTGCATGTAAATAAAACTAATTATCATGATGGCTTATTTAAGTATGTTTGACAAATAGCATTCAGTTTTCCTAGCTAGTCAATGGCTATTTTTGTCAACACTTCTGAATCTGTAAATTTGAGTTTCTTACTTTCTCTAACAATATTTACACACATCAAGATGCATTTCTTGTTTGTGATATTTTCAGATCATACATCCTGTGTCAGATACATGGTATTTTCTATTCCAGAGCTGACAATATAACTATAGACACAAACTAGCTTTAAAAATACACAATGAAATGCTACTACAGATACACTCAGGATATTAACTTCTTTTTTTTCTGGATGTATCTTAAACCTCTTACAGCTCTGCCTAAATTACAACAGAAACCACAGTTACGTCTTCACATAGAAAGGAGCCCCGAAAGTCCTCTATAAGTTAGAGCAACAGACCTTGCAAGGTGCTTGGATTGCGGTGACCAGAAAATTGTTCTCACCTCCATGTCATTACGCTCACAGTGAAGCAGCCCCCGAGCATGTTTGTGTTCGGGATCTAATATATTGCCTTTCAATCAGAGCTGAGAGCCACTGAACACATAGACAGAACATGACGAGCAGGTCAGGAAAGCAATAAAGATTTTACAGAGCTGTCCAAGGTGCTAAATTTACTCAATAATGGGTTTGGCACCATAGTGTTAACCTCTCATTTACTACCAGTTTGAGGGACTAAATTGAAGTAGCTGACTTCATTTACCTTGAAATGTATATTTTATGACATTATGTAAGTAGATTGAAAGGGCACTGCAGTTTTAACAATTTAAAGGCTAGAGCATGTATAAGATGAAGCTTGAACATTTATTGTATATTGCACTTAAACTATATAGTATATTAAAATGCATTGATTAAATTTGTAAAAGGTATTATAAAAAAGGACAGCTAATATAAAAGATCTATGTCTTTTAAAATCCAATTGATACTGCATGTTATCACTGCAATGGTGATAAACAGACAGATAGGTGGACAGAGCAGCAGACAGACATCAAAAAGTGAGTGAAACTCGCATACTACAAACAGAAATCTCTACATAAGCTCACGATCTGATTTTCAATATACTTTTTGTTCACAGAAATTCTCATGTGCCTTCATCATAGAACCACAGATTTTCATAGCAGTAGGTGGGCATCATGTAATACCCTTCCAATTGAATATGCTAGTGGAAACATTTTCTGAAGAGACAGAGTTTTACTATAGCTAATATCTAATTCATGGAGGTATTCATCAAGGAAGATCCACTCTTCTACAAATGTGAAAAGTCTGACGCTGTTTCATTTGGAATAAAGGACTATGCAGCTTTTAGTTTGAGGCAAAGTGAGGATCTTCTTGTCTTGTATTTTCTTTCAAATGAGCACAATTTTGTTTCTATAAAAATAACAAAAATATTGAAATGAGCAGAAACTACTTTAGAGATTAAATATGATGAATCAGAATTCTGCCCCCCAGTTACACGCCATGATTCAGAGTCAATTCCAAACAGAAGCCGATTTTCTACTGCGGGATTTATTTTTTTTTAATTTGTGAAACAAAAATGCAACTAATATTTGTATCAAATCTTTACATAAGCAAGAGAAGAGCTGGGGTATAGCCTGTTGTGACTTTGCGCATTTCAAAATTACTGTAGGATGGATTATATAAGGATATGAGAATGATTGTTTTTGAAGCACAAAGACTGTAATTCAGATGAAATCCACTTCCAACTGAATGTACTTGGAACATTAAAGCAACTTTGCATGTTTTGACTGTGACATGCATTCCGTTCAGCAGGAATTCATTAATAACATAAAACTTGCATTTCAAGTATATTACACCATTACAACAAACACATTTTGGGTCAAGCTTTATCATGATGAATAATTTCTTTGGCAGCCTTAAAAAATATGGGATCTCTCTGCTTTTGACATTTGCTTATTTTTTATTGGGTGACTAGTGAAAAAAATCCATTCTGTGCCCCAGCAGTACTGTGAGTCCAGTCAGCAAAAGGGTATCTTGAGTTACAGTTAGTTATTCAGCTCCAGTAACTAAATTAGAGTATTTAAGGTACTTATTAAATCTAAATGAATTTTGTCAAGAAGCTAACCACAATATAAAATACTCATCAGCCACATACGGTATTATTGAGACCACCAAAGGATTTATGTACTTGTGGAGGGCGTGGGGGGAAAGCTGTTTTAGCATGCTGTGAGGCATTTATCTTATGTGTTGTCTAGATATCATATCACCTTCTAATGCTCTCTAGCATTGTAATACAAGAGAGAGCTCATTCATCTTCTGAGAGGCTACTTAGGGATGATGATGTCATTCATACTTCCTTGACTCTCATGTCTGACCTCCTGGCTCTGCCCTCTAACTTCCTACTCTCAAGGCTGCTTGAAAGAAAAAGAATCACTTCTACAGAGTCAAAATACTGAACATCAGACTCCTATTCCTTTCTTCATCTTGGAACTTCTACTTCAAGTCAAAATTATAATATTTTGTGCTCAAATTTTTCCTTTATTTTTTCAATGGGTGAAACATTTAATGTACTAATAAAGGATATGTACTAGAAATAAGTTTTAAACTCAGCATTTGTAAATACATTATATTTTAGAACATAAAATTGTGAACACCTCTTTTAACTGTAGTGGCAAAGATAACATTTAGGTAGAGATATTTAAAAAGATAAATGACTAGTATTTTAGATCTGTGGCATACAAGAGTTTCAAGATGCCCAGCGCCTCACATCTTTCTGTATTTACAGGGAGCACTGCATTATTTTATCATCTTCAGCTATTATATTTTTATAAAAGACTTATAAAAGCCATCCAAAATGTAAAGATTATCCATTAATTGTAAAACTGAGGGAATTATGCTGGCCTTATGGGAAGAATAAATTAACAGGACCATTTCAGTGAAAAGATACTTCTACTCGCATAGAGATGAAAATTTCTCTAGTAAATAAACAATTGTTTTCATACATTATAATTCAGTAATTCTGAGGAAGTAAATGCCGTACAGACATCACAAAGATGGGATGGAAAAATGAGAGAGAAAGACAGCACAGTTCACTTGATGAGTAAAAGAACCCTTCACAGCTTACCACTGTCTACAATATGGTAGTGTACTGAATCAACCCTGTTACTGAATTTCAATGGCAGTTTCTAGAAAATGTCTAAAATGGGAGATAGAACCATAGCTTTTCCAAGCCATTGTAGTCTCATGAGCTTCTGCCTAAACTGGAAATCACAGCCTAACTCTACAGCACTAAAAACAGTCATGCATGACCTTACCACCTGCTCCACAATGAGCTAACCTTATAAATAAAATATAGAAAGCCTGCAGAAAGAACAAACACTGAAGTGCAAATGTGAGCAGGCATCTAGCCATAAATGTTGAGAATTGATGATTAAAATACCTCTTAACCACAAAGGTGATAAATAAATACCAATAGAGAAAACACACGCTATTCAAACAATCTCCATTGGAAATACTGCTAACAAAAGAAGAAACAAAATGGTAGTGGTCATCTGTAAGTCTGTCCTTGTGACTTTCTCATGTTACCCCTACTTTCCTGTTAATTTGCTGTACTTAGACACAAATAGAAAGTATCAGCCTCTTTTTTTTCCATCCACACCACTCTTGCTGCTGGTCTTCATCTCCATAGATGATGGGCCTATAACAATGGCAAGAGAATTAGCGGACTTGTTCTTCATACACAGTAACGTGGAGTAAACTGACATTAATATAGTTGCATTAAAATAACCTTTTGAATAAACTGACATTCAAGAATCTGGATGCTCCCACCACATTACCACCAAGTGAAGCATCTGGCTTGTAATTTGGACAGTTCTGGTGCTAAAAGCTCTGGAGTTCCGTGCTAACGTTAAGTTTCTAACAGAAAGCTGATATGCAGAACTAAAATCACTCTGTCAGTGATAATATCACTACTTCTAGAGATTTCAGACAATGATAATTAAGTGACTCTCATCTATATCTCTCAGATGGCTGCAGAACTTCTCCTAAATATGTTTACAATATCACTTGCCCCAGACAAATTCACCAGAAACAGGCATTTATAACATTTAGAGCTGGAACTATTCAGAGCTGTCAACTTTTAACTCACGAGGCCATGCTCGCTGTGCAGGATTGGTAGATACTACTACGTTCTATTCTTGCATCTTACATCCTACAACACATCAACAAGTAACTGGTAGCTGTCAGTCATATTTGGGACTCACTAACACTCTCATTAAGAAATTGAGAAAATGGCAATTCTCTGGCATCTTCTATAGCATTTACCACAGGTAATCTTGCAATCAGTAAGATCATGAAAGGCAACACATTTTCATTCTGCTCAAGAGGTTGCAGCTTTTATCCCATGAATATAAAGATCAGGTTTCCTGCATGTACTTTTGCTTAGTTATGAAAGCCTATACTACAATTAGTTTATCAGATCAAATGAATCATTAGAAGAAAAAGTAAATTATTTATAAGAGATCACAAATGCATAAGTCCAAAAAAAAAACCCACCAAACTTCAGTGGCTAACAAAAAAGTCTTTGTCGCCTTTCTTTACAGGAATGTCCCCATCTCACCAGTTTATAGTGACTCATATGACTTCCTTCTATCTAGGTTCCAAAAAGGTTATTCCTGATTTACCCATCAGCATATGAACAATCAATAGATACCATTAGGTTCTTCTCCTTCATTTAATTCAAAGGTTGACTACGGTGACGTGAAAGCACGTCATACTCTAAACTTTCCTTATATGCCACATTTACCCGCAACTGTGGGCAGAACAAACAAGGAAATGTGCACAGAGCAATCTCTGTGATCTCAAGCAAATCATTTTGAAGATTTACCCCAAACCATTCCTACTACCTACAGTACTTTCAAAGCAGATGTTCATTATTGATTCTAATGAGCTTTGATGTTTTTGTTTTGGTTTGGTTTCGCATACGTAAGATTTTCTGATAGTTCTTCTTCTACTCTCCACAGTATTAACATTCTTGTTTCTTGAAAACAGCTGCAGAAGATAGTTGCAAGGAGGGGGGAAAAGAAACAGTTATTACTCACAGTCTTCTTCTGACCATTTTATACCCATATATTTTTGGAAAGTTGTCAAAGTCCCCTTATGGAAGAAGAAGAATGTTTTAAATAATTTGAAGGGTCTGGACTTAAGTAAACTTAAAAAGATTTTGGTAAAATGAGAAGAGACAGTACATTCTGGGACTGTTGTTCAAAGATCCTGCAAAGGCTCTTTTAGAAGCTTTATTCTGCAGACCATATTCTTGCACCCACTAGAAAACCTCCATAGAATACCAGGGATTAAAAAAAGATTAAAATGCTGCTTGTGCTTCTTTGTCTTTATTGCTTATTTGTTTGTTTGTGTGGTACAATGCAGATATCCAAATATTTGTAACAGTGCAAAACATTTCTCTTGGCAGATAGGCTCGTATCTATTTTTTATCATTTATGTGCACAAAGAATTTACAAACACAGGTCAAGCTGTATCCCTTTTAAATTGTTCTTCCATTAGGTCAAAACTGGAATGTATTGGGAGGCATAATTCACTTGACTGCATTTTTATCTGTAAAGACATATAATTATGTTTGGTACTGCAAGGCAAGAATGTCATCTGAATTCAATCAGCAGAGCTATCTAGTAATTAAAGTTTAAATTGTATTTATGTGTTTTCTCAATTTCATTTTCAGAATTGTTTTTTATTAGTGCTTTTACGCACATAAATATCTGTTGTAAGTTCAAAAAACTAGATATTTTCTGTTAAAAATGTGTTCACATGTATGAAATTAATTAAAGAACCCCCTGCATTTTGTTTTAACGAAGACTGAAGAGAAAAAAAAAAAAGACAGCATATCATTAAGATCTGTGAAACTGTCACTCCCTGTCAAACAATGAATATTTTCTGGTTTGTACACTTTATGTAGAAAGTGATAGTAGCCAGAAATTGAGAGTTCAGCTTACTTTTAATAGCAGGAGCAAAACTGAAAATAAGACACACTGAAAATCTGACCTACAATGATATTCCACTCTGTTCTGCGGGGAGAGTGCATAAAAACGTTGAAATAGAGACTGAAATAACGTAGGTAGATTTTAGTATTACAGTTAAAACACTGCTCAGTCATAACCTCTACAAATGACTACTTTCACTTACATTTTATCATCGGTATAATTAAAAGAAGTCTCTTGAAAGGGGCATTCTCATTACAACGAAGGACCACTTCAGACCCAATTGAAATGAAAAGACAGAGCATAGATTAGGTGTGGATACCAAGTGGTTATTCCTAGGGAAGCATAAAATGCCAAATGTGTAACAATTATATTTTATAACTATGTGTTCAAAAGACTTACACAGTATTTTATTGCACAAAGAGACTTTAGCTCAGAAAGACTACTTCACTGAAATTCCTCCAAGCGTATATTTAAAAAAAAATCATTTTTTTAACCAGTAACAAAAGATATTTTTCATCTGATACTATTTTATTAACGTTTTTCCTTAACATGTGAACTGAAATTTTTCCAAAACAAATATAACAAATATAAATGTTGAATAACCTTACATGTAAGAAATTAAATACATTCAACATTTCACAGTGATAACAGAATATTTCTCCGTGTACCCTCATGAGGTAAAAGGAGATATTCAACTGTGTGCTATCTAGGGCTCCTTTTTGAATGGGGAGTGAAAAGATTACCGCTGTTACTGCACCAACACATTTTACAGAAGCGCTTAAAAATTCACCACTTATTTTTCACAACACATCAATATTTCAGTAACTTTTTTGATCATCAGAAACTCTTAGCTCTCAAGTTACTTTAAAGCTGTAAAATTGAAAGAAAATTCAGGATACCAAAGCATTAATAATATTTATTTCCTGTGTATAAAATAATATTTTTGCAGACATTTTATTTGTCAAAAGCTCACACAGGAAAAATTAAGCATCTCTATTCTACAGTGTTAGGACTTCAAGAGACAAGATGCAGTCCAGATGAAATTACGATTACAGCGTTATTAGTAAAGACACTTGGCTCATACTGACGTACTAAATTAATAGAGACAACTTCCAAAATTTCTGTATCTCAAATCTCCCATACATTAAAAAAGAAAGTATAATATATATGTGGTAGTGCTTTAAAAAATGCTTTTGTGTTTGTTTCCATTTTCATCTCAGCAAGCGTATCATGTGCCATCTATGGTCAGAAATATATTCTAAAACATTCTTTAAAATAAAACTGAAATGCACAACCATATTTATACAAGTAGCATGAGATTGTTTGCTATTGTACTTAGAGGACATTTCAGTACAGTTGAGTTATATCAACATAAGATACATGATTGACTGCTGCAACAGAAAGAAAAGGTTGTACTCAAACAACTGTTATCGCCTCAATGGAAAAAAAAAATCAATGAAAGTAAAACGAACAAGAGATTTTGTCTGAGTTGCAGTTAATACTACTGAAGAGCTATAGATATTAAAAGGTCAACAAATAAATTAGTCCAAGTGTTATGAAATGAATGATCTGGCTTATAATTGTATTGAGTGCAAATTGTTCACTGCCTATTAGACCAGGTAATTTTTAACCATGGAGCCTCAATTACTGTTCCATAAGCAATAATATAGTTGTAAGAGCCACCAGTTCGATCGAGTGACCTATGAGACACGCCAGGACAGCTGACTTTGCTATGATGGATCACTGAGCCTGATCTCCAAATGGTGCCAAACCTTCCTTTCCCGTGAGGAGGTCTCATAAAAGAAACATTACTGCTTGATTCATTTTACCAAAATGTTTGAGTTTTCAAGTGTCAGCAGTTAAGTATAGATTGTGAAGCGCTCTATTTCTTAGAAGAATTACGACAACAGACATCCTATTGCTTGCAGCACTCTCTGCTAAATGGCATCATGATGGTTAGAAGGATGCTTTTTCTGCTGCTCAATTGGACTGTGTTGTGAGAAATACACCGCAATCACATTTTACATCACCACGTAAACCACTGCATAACACCTAAAACTAGGCTAGAAGTGGAAACCTTAGGTGAGATTATAGACATTACTTCACACTTCTGCAATGCCCTGCATTCAAAGATCTCAAAGCACCAATTTAACGAGAACCAATTAAACTTCACAACATACTTTCTAGGAAAATATTCTCTCTCCTCTATCTTCATCAGAAACAGCCTTAACATGTTGCTGTTCGGCTGAATTCACAATGGTCTGTGGTTACAACCAAGGCAGGTTTGTAGGGTGAGGTAATATCTTTTATTAGACCCATTGATACAGGCGAGAAAAGGTACAGTCAGCACGTAAGAAGCAAGGCGTGTGTGCTCCAAAGCATGTCTCCTTTTCTTTTCCAGCTATAGCAGTTAGTTATTAATATATATTAATAAGATTACCACTTCCTACAAACCCTGCTAGCCTTAAACAGGGAAAAGAAATTAACCTGGTATTGCTTTCATGCTATGAACTAACATACGTGGCACCTTGTGATGAGGAAAGGCAGCAGCTGCATTCCCCCATTGCTCCTCAGAGCATGGAGGCAGGGCTGGAAGTACAGCAATAAATGTGGTGACAATTCCCATAGCACTGGGCCTTAAAGGACAGAAACTATGTGGTAACTCTGCTTATCTCCTCTTTTCTCACATTTTCAACTTACTGTATATATAAACGTAATTCCTGAATTATCACAGAATCTGTGTACTAGAAACTAAACCAATAAGAAGCCTAATTAGAATAGATTGCACCATATACAACCAAATCCTATTTATATTGTCACTCTGCTATATTTTTGATAAATCACTACGTTCAAACAGTCTATTGGGAGGGTGATTTTCCATTTCATCTCTCCATTGAGCAAAGAAATGCCACGTGACTGGGATCTGAATTTCATTGTTACCAGCATACAGTTGAACGGAATATTATTTGGCACAATGCAGCGTACAACTGAGCCACTAAATGCCTGATTTACTAAATTATTATTAGATGAGCCCTTGCTGTTCCAAGTGAAAGTGCAGTCACTGTCTCTCTTCATGGTGTGTTCAAATTGTTCTGTGTTTAAATATTCAGCATGAGGCTAATGTGAACTGATGAACTGAGACTACAAACATTCACTTTCAATACAGGCTGAGAGACAGAAATGCAACGTATCATGTGGCCTGCGGAGGTGAAAATGATTTATATTTAAGGATGCTGCTGCCTGCTCCCATTACGATAAGATAGTCTTAATTAGCTTTGTGTTTGAATCAGGAGTTAGAAATGTAACTGAACAACTCCAAAGAAGAAACAGCTGCACGGAGACAGAGGCTTCTGAATCCTGGTGAAGTGGTACTTGAGTCTCTGTCAGCAAAGAACATGAGCTGCCTCTACAGGTTCATACTTCACTATCTTTAGTTTTTGAGTTGCAACTTAAACGCCTCGCATGCAATTCTGCTCTGAGCATCAGAAAGCCCAGAACACACAGAGGACGGACTGTGGTGTATAACTGTGTGACTTTTCAAAATGGAGGGGAGAGGAGGGATAAAAAATAAACTATATTTGTGGGAAAAAAAAAAGATGTGGGATTATTATTATTTTTTTTTTTTTTAAAGAAAATTTCTTTACTGCCACCTGCTGGAGTAGACAATAACCCTTTGTCATACTCAAAGAACAAACATCTTCACTTAGAGGACAGTTACGGAGAGCATTTAAAACACTGTGATCCCAGACGCTTACAGTAGATTAGAATTTTTTATTGGTGCTGTGTTGCCATAACAACATAAAGACAGCAGATGACTTAAGCTAAGCTTGCAAAGCAAAAGGCTGCTCATCTGGCAGTTAAAATGAATACAGTTCACTTCACAAGTTCCCCATATGGACCCTTAGTGTATGGTAATGAGGATACCATATGGTGGAAGAAAATGCACAGAGAACAATTGCGCTCTACTGGATGAGTGAAGTGAGCAGGAAGTTATGGGGAAACACAGGAGAGATTTCTGTGTGCTCTCTAACTCACGGGTTTCTTTCAGAGGGGAGTTCTCTCTCTTCTTAATCTACCTCTTAATATATACATGCACAGAAATGACAGAGAAACATATTGTACGTTTTGCAACATCATTCATCACAAACTGTCAGGTGTGTTTGTAAATCAGCCTAGTAAGATCTTATAAATTTGTAATTCTTAAAAGGTAAAAGTGCTAAGTTTTTAGACAAAGTGCAGGAAAATTTAAGCACTTCTGACAAGTAGAAACATTAGTGGTAATCATTTTTAAAATGCTTGCATCTTTCTGCCTGCATGTTTAGCTGTAAATAATGCTGAAATGAGTAAAAGCTTTAAAAAAAAAAGGGGGGGAGGGAGATGAAGTGGAATAATTTCTTTTTTTTTTTTTCCAAAAGGATAAAAAGTAATAGTTGATCAGAACCATATGCCTGTTAGTTTCTGCTGTAGATGTGCATACGCTATACCGTGCACTGTACTAACCAGATCCTAAACCTGGTAAGCCAGCTTGCTAAAGGCTGCAAAGTCAATTTTGTACTGCACATGCTTCATAAAAGATGAATATAAATGCATTAGTTAGACACGGTGAGCTAAATTAGAAGGTCAGGCAGGGCTGGAAGGGCTGAAATATCACACAACCAATGACTGTAATTACTCTTTTTTTAAGTCTATTAAGTGGTGTTGTTCTATCAAGGCTCAGGGGTATAGGACATGAAGTACAAGATAAAGTAATGTGTATTTATTACTCCCACGGGATCAATTTACTAGATATTTTCAGCTCCACAGAGCAAAATACACAAATGCAGCCTTTGTTACTTCCTTCAAACTGTGGTTTATTCCTTCAAACCTCTGCTCCTTGAAGGGACCGTGTTTACCTGTTTAGTGCCTTCCTGCCTCCATCAATTCATTGTTGTATTTTAAAATAGTAACCATAAAGGAAACACAGAGAAAGGTGAGGATTGCTCTTACAGAATGCTCAAACAAGTGGTTAGAGCTGCTCAGATGGAATGAGCAGTATAGAAAATCCAATCCGAGGCACATTTTTTTTTTACCCCAAGGCAAAGCAGGAGTCAGGAACGTAGAACAACACAGAGCTCCTTGTCATCATGTTAGCCCTGATCTATTAAAAGTTTTGTCATAGATTCTAAATTACACCATCTGCTCTAATCATTTGCTGAGTAAATGCTGACCCACTTATAAAGAAAACTCACTGAAATGTGCATGCACGCTGCTGACCTTCACAAAGGAAAGGGCTCCTTGCCAGCCGATGTTGCGAGGCTCTGCCCTTCAGTGAGCGGCTCTGCCTCTCAGCTCTCTCAGTTTGGACACTTTGCAATTCCCAGACATGCCCCTTCACCTGACACGCAGCACCTCATAAGAAAGAAACTTCCATAGCAGCAGCAGGCATTTTGGTCATCTATTTCTCAACAGCTTTGAAACTCAAAACCCAAACTTTGAAATCTGAATATTTTCAATAGGATAAAGTGAAAACCAAACCAAAACAAGCCTCTTTACCAACTAAATGCCCAAATATTTTAGAAATGAAAAAATCCAATCGATAAGGATAACATCAACCTTAACTGTGGTCTTACTTTCTGACAAGTTTTACAGCACAGTGTAGAAACTACCACGTGCATCTCATACTGTCCTTGCTATACAAATGAACTCATTAGCTCTCCTTCAAATGCTTCCCCTTCCTGCTCATACTTGGTACACAAGTTTTCTAACAACTCCCCTTGTTACACTGGGTGGAACAAAAACAAAGATATGTTTCCTTAGCTCAAATTAGCTAACTTAGGTTAAAATAGCATGAAAACATCATATCTTGGGTGAGCAGATGGAGATCAGCTTGGGAATCTCCATTGGGTCTGAATGAAGCAGCAAACCTGAGTTGCTTTGTCGTCATTGCTATTTTAACCTTGGCTAGCAAGCTTGGGCCAACCCACCCACATTCACAGCCAACCTCTGTTTGCAATATAAACAATTCTCATGTCATGATGGATAAAGGGCAAATCTCTGGGATTTCACGAGGGAAAAGACAACTGCATTTGCCAGCCACTGGTTCCTAATAACCACCTGTCTTCTATTAGCCCCCTAACAAGGACTGGGATATGTCTTGGGATCTAATGACTGACCGGAGGAAAGGAGCCAAAGAGAGAGTGGAGAAACCAGAAGAAAAGGCCCCTTTCAGGAGGGATAACGGGTCTTCTGGAGACTACACTTGAGCAGCAGACTGGGAGAAAGAGGATGTCAGCTCACGGAGTGGGTCGATGCTCTGACTTGCTTCTTGAACACAGAGCAAGCAATCGTGTGCTTAATTTAAATACACATGATGAGTTGTGAGAGTGGTGAAATGGCAAATAAATTCTAGGAAATTGCATATAAAGAGGAATCATTGATATTAAATCATCTAGGATGGATGTGTTTCAAATCTAGCTCACAGTTGAAACTGTTTTACAACTGTAGCTGCAGAGTTCTAACGAAGTTGTAGAATATCAGAGTATCTGCCAGGGATTTATTTTAAGGGTTGTAGGATGGTTATATAAATGAACGTAAATAGATTTAACATGTTGTTGTGATCAGAACCCTTAGTGATTCCCCCCGCGTTTACAAACAAGAACCAACAACCCTGGTGCATTTGTGTGCGCATACACAAAAGCAGGAGTCAAGGAAAATGCACCTTACTCCTCAGCTTCACAGGCAGGTTTCTGCAGACCAATCCTTCAGGACAATGATACCATTTCTTAACATTAGTATCATGGTATTTCTTTTACACAAAGAACAGGACTCTAGCTTACACTTAACAACAGAACACAGCTGCCAACATCAGCTCCCACCGCTTTTTCTTCAGAAACTATACTGCATTTCTAGTTTGAATACATCTCTACTTTTCAACTGTCTCATGACTACAGGAGGACATTCTCCACAAGAATTTGGCCACTGAAGCACAGGGAAAGAAAAATAAAAATTCAAAATCTGGTTCTCTTCTTTGCCTACCTCCAGCAGATACCTGGAACATTTCAAAAACGTTCATCCCAAGCATAGTCACTGAGCAGTTACGAAAATAAGGGAAAACTTGTGGAGAACAAACTTCTAAAATAGCCTCAGAGGATTTAGAAATGTGCCTGTTGACATAAACGTGACTGCTAACTTCCAAGCTCTGGAGCAAAGCATGTGCTTATATGCACTTACTGGCCTCACCAGCTCTTCTTAACTTTGGGATTATTCACACAGCAGAATCCTTTTGTTGGTCCATGGGAAGGACTGCATACCCTCTTGAGCCAAAGCAGTGTAATTATTTCTATTTTAAAATCACTCTAATTCATCAGTAATGTTTCAATGGGATAAGGGCCACAAAACCAAAGAGCAATTATAGAAATGTGTTTTATCTATTTAACAAATAAAGTAGAAGGTTTTTGAGAAACAGAAAGTGATGATGCACTGGCAGGGCAAAAGGGAAAATGGGGGAAATGATATTTAATCTCTGCCTCTCTTATTTCATCTCTGCCTCTCTCACGTTTGCCCTCCCCGACCATGGTTCCACTGTGGAAGCCATATGGCTTCCAACTCTTCTAAGTAGCCACTGAGAATTGTCCATAGTGGAATTCTGCCAAAGCCCTTCTTGGTTTAATGACATGGAGAAGAACACTGCGCAGTGCTCACCCAGCACAGATTCGCTGTGTCCTTGATTATGATTCTGGAGCCAGCAAGCAATGCTGGGAATTGAACCAGCAGTGCCTCAAATGCTGAAGTCAACATGTGCCCTAACCCCTGCTGCATTCAGCCTCTGTGCATGGCATATTAATGAGTCTTGCACTTGAGGTCCAACTGTCAAGCCTGCACACGAGAAATTACCCAAAGACAAAAAAAAGTCCTCTTCATCCCTCTAACCTTGCATATAGATATTAGTTTATCCCCTAAGTTTGTTCAGTTCTTTAAGTAGTAACATTTTCTTTTAGGCCATCAGTTGGACTTCTACCTGTATAAATACAATTCTCTTTAAAGACTTGAAAATCTGTCCTGCACATGTATTTAGAACAAAAACATTAAGCCAAGAGGGTATATGAGGGGAGAGATGACTCAGTGTTAACCCTCTTCCTCATATCGTATCCATAAATATCTGCTAAATGTTGGAGTCACGATATGGAGACAGATGAAGCTTTCTACTGCATGTTTTTATGCCTTACAGCTCTAGATAGCAGAAATGTATGGTTATTACTGTGGGAACAGTCTTTATCTAAATGGGAAAAAGAGGGTGTACAGCCTTCACATACCAAGGAAAAAAAAAAGCCCAAATCAACCAACCAAAAAAAAAACAACCACATTATTGAGACCCTCTCAATACTGTGGGCATCTGAAAGGCAGCTCAATAACTGCAAAAGTCTGTGATGCATTAGCACTCAGGCGCATAACCCAACCTGGCATTGCTCAGTCTTATTTTACTTGAATTTCTTCATTTAGAAACAAAAGCTGCAAGCATCCACTCATCAATTGGAATATTGGATTCAGGGAAAATTTGAAGCATTTATTTTGGTCTTGCAGATATCTGGAGCATAATGAAGGCCAGTCGCTAATTTTCTAAGGAACGATTTCTCTCTGTGTGTCTCTTTGGTGGCAGAGGCATTATACACCTGAAAGATCACCTCCAGAAGGACGCTCTCTTTATTTGGAAAGGACTGCATCTCTGGAGGGAAATCTGATGACCTATGAAAGCTGTGTTAGTAAGTCCTACTGCAAATCTGTCCAAAAGTCAGAAAAAGGGACAGCTTGTAGAGGATGAACAGAGCCAATGTAGAATGTAACTCTCCAGGGCAGCATGTTTCTCTGGTCATAAGAGGGAAGGACAACACATCATCAACCTCAAAACCACAGCCTACAGCCTTCCTAAGCAAAGATAAAAGACAACATTCCTGCAAAAAAAAGTAAAATAAAAATCACATACTGAATTTAATTTCTATCAAGAAAGAAAGTGATTTGTAGTGTTCGTAGTCTTTTCTTACCTCAGCAACACTTCAGAAACATTAACTAATTTAAGTCCACAAAAACTGACAATGAAAGCCTGCATACAGCTTAGGAAGCTACAGAATAAAAAGTCAGGAGATTAACTCGGTTACAAAGGCTACACTGAACCTGCATTCTTTGATGAATCTGGCCTGAGTTCTCAGCTAAAGCACTGCTCTACGTCCCAGGTCTGCAAATTCACATCTTCCTTTTCATAACTTGATGGCAGTGCTCTTCCAGCATGCACACCCAGCCATTTGCCTGCCAAGCACTAACTCATCAACAGCCATCATAGCAGAGCAGACACTGCATGGTGGCAGCCCACAGTGTCTCTGGACCTGCAGCAAAGATCAGTGCTTTTTCAAATACCCCCACTCTTTCTCAAGCAAATCCACAATATTCCACCAGAGTAAAATGACGTGAAAGTACAAGTAGCAAGAACAGATGTGGGCACAGACCTAGACAGCATGTCACAGTATAAGGCAGAAGAACTGGAAACCGTGTAAACTTATTCCCCAGCTTTTACATGAAAGAAATCAACAAAACATCTCCCACATATTTTAATGTGGATGAACACCAAATCATTTCACGACACATTGCTCTAATTATTTCAGAGATCCTGAAATGAATCAGTACGCTACTATTATTATCTTAAAACAACATTTGGTGCAGCAGCACTAGACGCATATTCACTAAAGACCCATATTACTTGCTATTATCAGTGGTGAACTCAAAATTATAATGGCACTATTGCGATCCTAAAACCAAGAAGCATCATTCTGCTATGAATAAGCTGCTCAGGTTCCAACATACCAGTCAAAAATGTGTTCTTTATAAGGTAATTCAGAAGACAAAGTAGGATTTGATTTTAAGAAAGACTGGAGCTGTTTGAGTCAGCGGTGACTCAGAGAGTCACAGAAGTCTCATAAAGTTTGATATAAGAACTGCTTGACTGGGCTTCATTGGTCATGCCTCTCCTTCAGCTTAATTGTGCTGAGTACCGAACTCGAAGTGTTACGTATACAGAGAGTCTTGCATAAAATTCAAAAGGCGTTACCTTCGAACAAAAACATGCAGTAAACACTTTTGCCATATTTAATAAAATAATAAACTTGATGCTGACCTTTGGCAAGCGTTCGGGGTCACCAGGGTGCCGGGGGATAACCTTCTGTAACCTTTGGAAACCATAGTCAATGGTGGGTTCGTTCAGAGCTGAAACAACAACAAACAATGCAGCGATGTGACAAATGCATAGCAAACAGGCTCTATTGCACTGCTACAAACAGCACTGCACTGCCAGACCAAGCAAGGACCACAGCAAAATTTCCTCTTACTGAAATCAGCACTGATTACGAAGTCGAGGGTGAGGTTGGCTTTGAGACTTCAGTTGAACCAGCAATGCAAACCTTCCCCTTGAGTGCCTATGACAAGATCTCTACAAAATCTGGGATGCTGTATACACATCTACCAAATAGAAAGCAATTATTATTTCTGAAAGTCATGATGAAACTAAATTGATAAATGCTTTGCACCCCATGTTTCATGTTGTTTATTTTTTCCTATTCTCCTGTTACAAGAAAGGTCCTTTGTAATGGGAAGACAAGAGAAGTAACTCTAAGAGAGCCTTCTCGTCTTCCAGACTCTGTTACACATTTTATATGATCCATGTGCAATGATCATATACAATTCTGTTGTGAACTACAGACATTTGTCATGGCAGAGGCTTTATTTTTCACCCATCGAAATGAAGTAAAGACGTATCTCCTACTGTATTCAGTAGCCCAGCTCAGGTCCCAGTCAGCACTTAACCGTTCTGAAAGATCTAATGATTTTTAAAAATTCATCTGTGGTTTTAGTTCATTTTTCCCCAGCCCTTGTCCAGTAAAACAGAGGTAAACTTGAGGGGAGAGAGTGGAGGTAAAACACTTGAATCTTCAGGAGAAAGCTTGCCTGCTTTAATCACAGCTGTGATTGTGCCAAGCCTTTAAGCACATGCTTATCTGTAAGCCCGTACTTAAACTCATTTGCTTTCAGCAAAGCAAATTCGAGCATATTATGTTTTTTGTATGATTGCCTGTAATTACAGGAGACTGCATTGAATGACCTTCTAGCTATATTTCCAGTCATATGATCACTTTAAAACTCAGATGTTAGTGAGACTTCAACACATGCTTAAAATTTCCTGAGTGCTTTGGGAACAAGAACAAGAGTCAAACATTTTCAAGCATTTCTGAACTACAGTGCATCATGACTCTCCCATGCCAACAAAGACAATGAAACCTTCCACAGCAATTTGTTAGCAAATCTTTTTTAGTTCATTGAAAAAAATACGAGTTCTTTTACCCACTATGATAATTTCAAATTTTAAATTTTTTTTTTTTGGTAGGGAGAAAGAGGTTTTTTTGGGGGGGGGGGAGGAAGGGGTCATTTCGGGTCATATTTGGTCTTAATTTATTGTAAAAAAAATATTTTTTACACAAGTTCTGCCTATGAAATTATGAGTACATCTTGCACCTTATGCCATGTTTTTTTTTTTATGAACTTCTTTATGGAACTTGAATGATGCCATCTGATTCACGAAAAAAGATTTAGCATCAAAGTGCATCTCCCAGCCTCACTTGTAGTAAGCACTCTTACATGGCTCAATGCAGCTTTTTCCATAGTAAGTTACACAGCTCCATCAGTCTCATCTAGCGTGACACAATTTGTCCCAATGCCCACACTTTAAGAGAAAAGCCCATTTTTTCATATTCTTAGCATGAAAAAGTGTTAGCAGACCGTACTGTTGTCACAAAAGTAATATCCCATCCCTGACTTGTTCTCGATTAAGTCGTGTTTCATAAACAATCTCACAAAACAGTCCAGCTTTCAAAGAAATTGTTTCATTTTTATTTTCAAACCATATTTCTACTGTGGGTAGTGGTACTGGGTAAAGGATGAGACTTCTGCACACACACAGTAAAGCAGAAACTCAGCATTTCTCTAACAAAAGAAAATATTTTGAACATATACTGAAATGACTCTTCTGGCATTATGGAGACACCAGACTAGAAATCTTTAAGGATGTTAATTTCTGAGCTATTGTCAGAAGTTACGCTGCCCCAAAGATATTTCTTTAGTTCCCACATTTTTTTAATGCATTTCCTTTAATCGGGAATACCTACATTCAATCTGCTTTTTTTGCTTTTGTATTAAAGTCCTCATATGGAAGTTGTGAGAATGAAGCTTTTCCCCTGATTGTGAGATTTTCCTTCTTCAGATAGCTGGCAGCTCTAATTTACATCCGAGTGCTGCTCCAAAAGCTCCTATTTTATGATGTTGGCCCACAAGGTGGGAAGTGGATGTTGGTGGTGTGGCAGTAGAGGCTGAACCTTCCTACCATTACTCTGTTATGTTTTGTTGCCATGTGAGAGATGGCAGCAGAGGGGCAGACTGACACAATGCCACCTGACCTGGAAGTGTGCAAGAAGCAAAGGTGCGTCACTGAATCCCACCATGCAGAAAAAAAATTGCACCTACCGACATTCACCAACGCTTGCTGAATGTTTATGGAGACCAAATGATGGAGGTGAGCGCAGTGAGGCAGCAGGTGCTGCGTTACAGCAGTGGCAACAGTGACTGTGATTACCTCTGCTGGTGTAGGTTGTTATGAGTGCAGCATGCAGCCTCTTGTTCAGTCCCGGGGAAAACGAATAGCTAACAGAGATGACTGTTGAAAAACAGTGTTCTGTAGCTGAGAATTTGCATTATCAAATAGTGTTATTGTACTCTTCCATGGAAATAAATAGGAGGCATTACTTTCAGAGCATCCTATGAATGCTAGAAGATTTTTGCATGGTTCTGTCATATGTGTTTCTTCCTTAATGCAGCCTAGTTTATGGCCACTTTCCCCTTACATCCTTTGGGAAAGTAGTTACTAAATTTTGCAATATTATAAATGGAGGCCAGTTCTGAAATCCCCCTGGAGACAGCAGTCATTTTCTCATATCTTCCCACACATTCAACACATTTGAAATCCACAGAGTATTTCCTGTGAGTATTTTCTGAACTAAATGACCAAAAAAAATGTTAATTTTATGGTCCAACCTCACAAGGCATCAAGCATCCTCTGAGAGGCACTGAATACTTTCTGTTTCACATAGCTTCAGCTTGGTGTACTTTGTGGGGAAGGTGTGTGTTTGGAAGGCTGCAGTTTGCAGGAGTCTGAAGCAGCAGTTGTCAAAGATCACTCACTAGTCTCTAACTTCAACCCTTTCAATCTTAGATTTTAAAAATAATAAACTTAAAAAAGAAATCCTGAGCTGTCTGAACAGAAGATTGCATGGCATCAACCCTCCATTCCTTATCCCAAGTCAAATGTAATTAGTCATATCTCAGGGAAAGATTCTTGTTTAAATATTTAACCCCAAATTCTGCACTGAGGTCACACCAATTCCTACGTCATTATTGCCAAAGGGAAAAAACTACATTCTGATCTCCAGGCACTGCAGCTCTCGGTGAGGCAGCAGGTTCATGCAAGGTTTTGCCTCTGTCCCCGCTGAGTGCGAGGCTGGCTTCCTAGGGCTCTAATTCAAAGAACATTTTTTCCCTTGATTAGAAAAAAGAATCAATAAGGAATACAAATTCTCTATTTGTGTTCTTGACATCCATACATTAAAAACAAGCTAACACATACTGTACTTAAAATGCATTCCCATTACCCTAAATTTTAAAAGTACTATTGAAAGTACTACTAACTTTAAAAAGGTGTATTAAATTCAAATAGGTCCCAAGGCTAATGGAAGCAATTTGTATACCAACCCAAACTGACTGGCCCACTTTTCAAAATACAAGTATGATAATCTCGCGGTTTTAAAAGGACATTTAAATTGAAAGACTGTGAATTTAGTACATAATTATACCAATAGAACCCTTTAACTTGTCAACTTGTAAATCTAAAAGGCTATCAATCATTTCTAAAGAGGAAATAAACCTTAAAATTCTTTGATTGACAGTGCTTACTTTTTATGTGGAATATAAAAAAAAAAAGGAGTAAAGTGGCCAGAAATCCATTTACAAAAGTACATTGTTTTACATAGGTGAGTAAAAAGCCAATAATTACACCTCCAAAAGACATATAAATCAAAGTAAGTACTTCTCCCTCACTTACATATTTTAAGTTGCAGTAAACTTCAAGTAACTTTTTATTAAAATACTTTTCCAAATGCAAAGCTTATTGAAGCCATTAATAGGGTAGCATTTTCATTTAAGCTAATATAATCATTTTTGCAAATACAAGATTTAAGCCATTTTTCTCCCTCCAAACAATAAACTTTCAGCCTGTCTCTTGTGTGAATTAGCTAAAATTACACCCAGGTGTACAAAATCTGTCTATCTATCCTAGAGTATGAGTTAAGGCACAATATTTATTATTCTTACCATTTTATGAATTACTTCTTAAACCCTTGAGGAAGAACTTTCTCTCAAATTAGACTCTAACAGAATAAGCCATGAAGCTCTTTACGCAGCAAGTCTAAAGCCATAACTCCTAACATCTAAGGCTTTTAATCAAGAAAACACACAACGTCTATGGAAATAAGGATGTGCACATTATATTCATCTTTTCAAAGTCCAACTTATTCTTCCACAGAAACACTTCTTATACCTTTGAGAAAAACATTTGCATTGTAACTATGATTTCAAATTCTGCACGGATAATTTTAATATCTACATGTAGATAATTCAACACTCCCTCTCTCTTTTTTTTTTTTTTTAAACTACTCAGCGGAGGCCTTTTTTTAATATTTCACATAATGAATTCCTACTGTGTCAACAAAGCTTTGGTTGTTAATTGAATGACTGTCTGATGTATCTGAGAGAGGAATTTCTTTCTCTGGCCACGCTGCCAACTTACAGCAGAATGATCGACACTTAATATCAGCAATTAAAAGGACCTGTTCAAATATCATATGGAATTCGTAGCTTGGGGTAGTGTAGGAGAACTCTTCACTGAGGAAAACTCATTCAGTGAAGGCAGAGAATAATTGAATTAGACACATTTTAACATTATTATTCAAAGAAAAATAAACACACACTACATAGAAGCATTATGGAAATATTTCAGAACGTAAACCATATCCAGTTAATTTGTTTCCCATGCATTCATGGTTTCATTTATTCCTTTTATTTTTCAGCCCTTGTTTCTTTTGCATTCTGTTTGACCCAAAACCAATGAGAAAGCAGCTCTGAGACCTATGAACTTCCCCTTTGCTTTTCCAGTGAAAAGGCTGCAAGAAGAGAGAAGGGACTCTAAGGGCTCAAATAACAGAAAAGATTGAAGGTTACAAACCAGTTGGCCTCGTGTCCACAGGTTTGTCAGTCCCTATTCCAGATGAGAAATCTGGTCTTGACTGATTTAAGTGGAACTCCCAGGAAAGGGCTACATGTAAGAATTAAATGTCCCACGCTGCTTGCTCCTGTGGTGCACCAGAGCTGCTGGTTTTCTTGGAAAGACAGAGGCACCACAGTGCACAGCCTGAAGGAGGTAAGAACGACCTGCAAAAGTGTAGGGCTGTAATGGTTTCATGCTAAAACAGCAGTACAGAAGAAGATTCTTTAGACTCTTTGTTGATACAAAAATTCATTTTCTTTAAATTTGGCCCTATGACAGAATTGGAGAACTAGTCCTTAAGTGTGATGTGAAAGTGATGGGGCTTTGGGGTCTTCAACACAGTTTTTTTGTTCCTGCCTGATGAGGGAATCTTCACCAGTACATAAGTAGAAGTTGATGCAATGTTCAAGACACATAAATTGATGCATCTCGACACCTCATAGCCACAATAGACTAAGAAAAACTCCATCAAAAAAGCTGCAGCACGGTTACGGCAATGAAGGCTGGAAACAGATTTAACGTGTGTGCCCAGCAACTAAAGCGAGCCAGAACACTTGAAGGCACAGAGAACAAGAAGCTGAAAGAAAATCAAGGGCAGCTGAGGACTTCTGTTCTTCTGGACACACAGACTCTACTCCAGCAAGTCAGATTTCGACCTCTACCATAATCTCTCTTCATTTCAAGATCTTGACATGGCACACTGTAAGCAAACCTAACCCAACAACTCTTATGCTCAGTGGTCTCTTCTGCCTGCCTTACAAAGACAGCAAGAAAAAAAGCTCTGCAAAACCCCATCATCAAATTAAAAAAAAGGCTGTTTTGCAAGTCTTCCTGCTAATTAAAGATTGTTAAATGAAAACATGCAAGCATTTGAGCTATTTGTTGCTGCTGTGAATTCGTCTCGCTTTTTATAAAGTTTCCTTTCCACTGCCTTTCCCTGGAGTGTTTATTCCCGCAAGCAATGGAAAACGGAAGCGGGTGGGACAGCGAGAGCCTGCACTGAAAGGCTGGAGCTAGGAAGGCCTTCCAGTGCTCACTCAGAATTTCCTTGCTTTTCTGGTCTCTGTACTCCCTCACTTAAAACATATTTTTGTGCACCAAACTTCCATTTTTAAAAATCAAACAGCGGCACGATGTCACATTTTTTAATGGAAATAGAGATAGCAACATTCAAAATGTAGTTCTCATGCTTTATTGCCGTGTCACGTCCAAACTGACACCATGTACGTACACCAAGCAATAAGAAAAATGCAGAGCCGAGTCAAATAAAAAGCCTGACACCCAGATTTTTTGAGTTTTCCTAGTGACCGCTCTTTACTTGAACTAGAGATGCAATAGGCCAGCATTTGAGGCAGCACTACTGTGTTCAGAGTTATTACAAACATGATAGACAGCGTGATATTTTCCTCCTGATAACAATTTTTCTTCAGCAACTAAGAACCAGGAGTCATTCCCTGCCCACCTGGCCCACGCTCTGCAGCCAATGGGGGTGCCAAAGGTGCATGAAATGCATGTCTTGAGCCCAATTCTATATTTTTAAATGAAAGTTATGGAATGAAATTACTGGATCTGTCCAGCAAGGATCATGCATTGGTTTCTCTAAACACATCAACTCTGACTGCTCACTCTTAGATGCTTGCAGCCTGGCCATGGAAAAAAAAAAATGTCAAGTTGTAAACTTCAGAGTTTCTTCTGCTTCTGACTGCAGTAACCTCTTGTATAATGGGGAAGATTTGGACTTGTGGGAGTATGAAACAGAATCCAGTTTCAGCTAGTGGAATTTAAACATACCAATGTCAAGCAGGCTGCTTGGATTCACTGGGGATATGCATACAGAGGGCCAGAAGGAAATTCATGCATGCTGATTACTTCATCTAGTCACCTGTGTTAATTGATGCACCTTTAGCAGTCATTATGAAAAACTTCTACATGTGTTTTCCTGTATGTCAGGCACATTCTGGCAGTGCATGAGCATGCAGCAAAAAATTTCCTGCAAATGGCTAGATCTCAATGGGTAACAGCTTCTTTGAAATAAATGTGTGCCCATACACTAAGGTAAAAAAAAAAATGCACAGAGGCCAACATTTAAAATAATGGGTGATGAAGGTTAGCTATAAGGTCTATATTTAGGTCTACTTAAAAGCATTTAAAAAATAGACACCGCATTTATTTTTAAACTGTTGGCTCAGAAACAGATGCAGAGATGTACCATAGGAAATGCTAGAATGTCACTTTGTGTAACCTTTCTTTTCATTTCTTAATATGCTTATTCTCAACATTTTTCCTTTGCACGAGCTCCTCACATTCCACAGTGTACACACAGATGCCTTTAACACTTTCATATAATTTTTTTCTTTCCACTATCTTTCACAAACTCCTTTGAGGCTGACACTACTGAAAACCATTGTTGCAACATGTTGGTATGTAAAAGTATTCTCTTTTGAAAAGTCTCATTCTTTTAACCCTCCTATTTCTCATCTTCTTTTCAAATTATTAAAAAAAAAAGATTACCAGGGTATGTAAAAATGAAAAATTCAAGGTCCTGCTAGAGCACCAAAGGCGTTCCTATTATAAAGCACCTTAGCCTAAATTTGGCTGTTCCTCAAAATTGTAGACTTCAAGTGCACTACGGTCAGAGCAAAAAGAATCTTCAATAGAGGAAATTGGACAAACAGCAGCTATCCATCCAAAATCTCTGCAAATGGGATTTGGGGAAAAGAATAGCTACACCTGAATCACAAAAAGGAGAAGAACTGTGCCTAGGTGTAGAGAGTATGGCATTCAGAAGGGACTGACCTCCTGTGAAGTTTAATTTCAATCTTGAATCCCTCTGCAACTAAGCCCACATCCCTTGAGAAAATTAGAGTTTTTGGACATCTTTATTTCTGAACATTGGCTCTGAGTTGTCCACATGGAGTAACAATAAGGCAACTCACTCATCAGCAAAAGGACCATTTTGGCTGTATCCTTGGCGATGCAGCAAATTGTTTAAAATTAAAATGGGCTTGTTGTTTGCTATTTTGTCACATTTAAACAGAAATGTGTAATCGGAGAGGTCTCAGTACACTGGTTTTAGCAGCAGTGATATCACCTGCTTCTGTAAATGTTCTGGCTCTTCGGTTTTTTTTTCCACAAAAATTTTTGACAATAACTGTTATCAAGGATAAAAAAAATCATACCAGTCTGTCTGATAAACATGTTTCCCTGCCCTCACACCCCAGTGAGCACTGTGACACTATACTTTTATCATCTAGTGTGTGCTCAGAATGAGCTTAGAACAGCAATTGCCAGGAATAGGCAGGCGATAAACTGCATTGATTTAACACATCTTGTTTTCAATCATGCTCGGATTTTCTGAGCACGCATTTTTCCTGTACTCCGGCTTGTAGCTTTTATCTGACGAGCTGATCCCTTTTCACTGGAAAATGAAAAGGTCGCACAATAAGACACGGTTTACTGGAACTTGAGCACGCACCAGGGAAAGTATTTTAGATAAATACTGTCAGACACAGTGGAGCTGAATTTCAACAACACAATTGCTAAACAACAATACTTATTACTCTCTAGAACAAGTCTACAAGCAACTTATGGCTCACAGCAGGGGAGATTTCAGAGTTAGGCTCAATAGTCAAAGAAGCCTCATTCGAGCTTGTTCAGAGATGTATTATTGCTTTTGCCTTATATGCACTGACTAGCCATACCTCAGGACCAAACTAAATGCCCCTTAATGCTTTCTCAGGTCATTTGCAAATGACAGCAAACCATGACTTTTTCTTTTTTTTTCCTGTGGGCGGTAGCTTACATGTCCCGTTGAGTTTATTCAGATGGCATACTGAGTGGTGGTCAAAAAAAAGTTATCCATTTGTAAAAGTAATATAACTGAAAGAAATTAATTAAGCCAGGTGAGCTGATGAGCAGGTCAGTAAAGAAGCAAGGAGTAATGTGGCATGACACGTCTACAAACGGCCAGGGTAGAGCAGACTTGCAACAATAATTCTAACTTATTTTTTCCCCTGACCTGAAGTGACTGCGATGATCCTGATCAATACAGCACTGGAAGCAAAATATGTTCAGTAATTCCTAAGAGAAGGGGCAGGTGTACTCAGTGTAGTGCCTGAACCAAATCCACCCTGATTTTATTTTTATTTTTTTTTTGCTTGGCAGCAATCTTCTGAGGTTAAACTCAAACAAGTGGGCTTCTCAGTCTGCCCCCTCCTCCAGGCTTTGAAAGAAACTCATCTTTGATAATGTTTCCCCTTTTCCAGCAGCCTTTCTCAGAGCAGGATTATATTTTCCATAGAGCCCAGACCTCCTTCCTCATTTACAGGTGCCAAAACTCCAGTTCAGCCCCTTAATGAACAACACAGACTGCAAATGAGGGCTGCAAATTTAGTAGAAGGACTCCTTTTACACAGGCTATTTGCTCTGGCAACAGCAGGTTTAACTGTATAGTGTTATTCCAAACAAGTTGTCCCTCCTAGCAAACAGCATGGACAGCTGATGTTCCCAGGTGAAAGCAACCCTTCCCGACTTTTCTCCCTGATGTACTGTCATTTACTGCTTTTGCTAACACTTCTACATCCTTCTGGAAGCCTGCATACAAAGGGAAATTCCTAAAATAAAGCACCATTTCTATGAACATCCTTTCAATTTTTCAGCAAGATCCATAGAGTACCAGTGTAAAATCTTTATATTTTCCTTGTTTCTCCTAAATGTATTAGTCACCGAGGCTCAGCACAAACTCATCTCATATTCACTTTGTCCAAGATCCTCAACTAGTGTAAAGCAGCACCATTTTGTCAAATCTTCTGAAAATACACTGATTTTTAGTGGTTGGGTCTTAGCTTGTATTTTACATGCACACAACAGATAGCACAGCCTCTGCCTCCAGTCTGATGCATCCATCTTTCTCGGATGTTCTGCTCAGACTGTAAGTCTGACAAAATGAATATGGTAAATATTATTTAAATTATGGTTTGAATTATAATTTTAAATAGGCAAGTCGCAGGCAAAGCGATAGACCTCAAGACAAGCATAAAGTAAAATTCAGCTCTGTATGCAACACTACTTTGCATTCAGCCCTGTGAGACTGTCTGCAAGAAAACTCAGGCACGCATCGATTTCTTCCTCTCACCTGGCAAGGGTTTTGCTGGACGAGTAAGTTGAAAATCCGTGCTGCATTTTTAGGGTTATCTCATGCAACACAGCCAGAATTCTGATATGTTTTCTTCATTAACTGCTCATAATCCCAGAAATGAAAGCAACTCATTTCTTCCCAGGGTGCCTGTTAACTGAGAAACTCATCTTAATTGAATGCACAGATCAGTTAACCATCTACAGATCCGCAAACCATTAGCGTCCCATTTGCGCAGCAGCGCGGCTGGCAAGTCTGCTCCTCCACTGCGCTCAGGGGATGCGAGCTCCGGCAGAGGAGGGGCAGTGCTGGAGGCCGTGAGCTGGAGCTTCAGGGGCTCATGACCAAATGAGAGCTCTGGGGCTGAGCAGACCTCTGCTAGGTTGTCAGTGCTAGATCACCTTGTGAGTCAATTACAGAGAAAACAACAAATTCTGCAGATCTGCCCCCAAACACTAGTTAAGGAGACTCCAAACCTGTCTACAGAGAGATTGCTGATCTGGAATCCAGAGCCTCAGAGGCATAAGAGAAAAGGAAGTAAAAATAATTGCCTATTTCACTCTCTCCTCATCCTGCCTCTCTCCTGACATCACAATTTCCCACCTAGAATGCACTTGGTAAACCATCGAAGACAAGAATGTAAGTTAAAATATCCCAGGTGCAGCTGTTCACCTATAAAGCCAATAGTTTGTATATTAAAAAAATGAAGTGAAAGGCTGTGGGCAAGTGGGGAACCCAGCTGAAACTAAGCACTCTGTAATCACACTCGTGAAGTTTCATTTACAGGAGAGCGAGCTGACCTTTGGTGCTCACTGCTGAGTTAATGTAGAAGAGGTAAAGACAACATCAGTGACAAGAAATGACCACACTGGTTTAAAATCATGCATTAATGCCTTTTTATGCCTTCCTTTCCTTTGCATCATTGGCAGCCTATAGGAAAAGTCAGATTTCAACTCTGAAGTTATCAATAAAACACTTTCAGAGCGCCATGGTATTGCCCATTTCCTTGCGTAAAAAAATAACAAAAAAACAAACCCCAAACCCACTACAATGGATTATTGTGTAGAAACAACTTGTTTCAAGAGGATTTCATGAAAACTATCATCGTTTTTAAAAGTTGCTACCAATGTATGTCATACAAATATGCCTTAAAGTCAATAGTGACACAAGCAGTGTCACCAGGTGACAAACACAAATATGCTGCAAGCATCACGTGAAAAAGAGTATCTGAATGCTAAAATTTAATCTGGCAATTTGCAAACTGTTGGTCTAAAAGGAAGAATTTAACATTAACCTTTCTGGAAGTGGCATAATTATCAGTGACTGATTTGTAGCTTTCCAGGCAGTAAGCAATATATATAAATATACTTCTGGGTCCAACAGAAATATGCAAGAATGCACTTAGACAAACTCACTAAAGCCCCAAGTGAGCAAAGTATTAAGCACCTGGCTGCCAGAGCTAATTATTCTGTACAGAGCAACGCACTAATGCAGTCTCCCAGCTCTGGGCACATAGAAGATGTGTCTCTATTTGGCACAGAATGCAATTTGCTACTCTGTAAAGAAGACACAAAGCTATCAGAAAGCAGCTTCAACGGGGAAGAAATTCAGAACAAAACAACAAAACACTTCAGTATTGACTTGAAAAGTGACTTGTATATCACTGGGCTGGCAGCACCTATCCTTGCAAAGGCTGGGGATAGTTCTGTGTATGGACCATGGAGATGCCACTTCAGAAAGGAGATTCTCACCAGTGGAGTCTGCTTATTTGGTTGCTATTGAGCTTTCCATGCTTTGAGGTCTCCTCTCTTAGTGAGCATATGATGCATGTTCAGTGTGAAAAGTACTTATCCAAAATGAATCTAAGTTGTAGCTGTCTGCTGTCTGTGTCAAATTAAACACTAACATGCTTGCACAGTTGATTGTCTTAAATTGTTTTTTTTCATCTTCACTTGAAGACAACCTAACGACCTTCCCCATACAGAAGCCACATAAAAATGTAGTGTGTGTTCACATGTGCACAAGTAGTTGCGTGGCCAAAAAGTGTGTTATCTGCATCTCCTAGACATGGTTCTGAACAAGCTATAAATGCATGTGTACAGAGGCTCAGAAATATGACCCTTCCTCTGACCTGTACCAAGTAGTAGATTAGTGAAGGAGCAGATACATCCTAGCCAAAACTGGGAAAGACACCACAATGATATACTTAAATGTGGACTTGCAAACTGGTATATGCTTTCTCCAAACAGAAAGGGAAAATATAATGTCACATTTTTCTACCAAACTTTGTCACACGAAACAAAAGTGAATGAGCAAGAAAAGAGGCAACAAATTCCCACGGGATTCTGCTGCTCAATTCAAGACGACCCAGACCTGTCATTCTTGTTCCTTCCCTTTCCTCCTGCAATCTGCCCACACCAGCAGCGTGACAGACAGAGAGCCCTTCAAAAACTGTTTTGTAAGTTTGTCACAAGTATAAAATAAAACATGTACTGAAACACACAGAAGAGAAAAGCAAATATATCCTTTACTGCAACCCTTGAACAAAAGTAGATAAAAATCTTTTTCATATTCAGATATTCAGAGATGAAATGAGTGGAAAGGGAGAGAACGGACTAATCCAACTTGGTTTTTAAGTTTGTTGGACTGTGGCCTATCATACTATTCCACAGGCAATGTTCATCTTACTTCAGTTAATCATGTATGATGGACAGAGACCCACCAAAGGCTGGCACAAGTCTCAGACGAGAGAATTCAGTTTTAAAAGCTCTTGAAGAAGTACTCAAGTTCGACATTTATTACATTTAACTGCTAAGCATGCAAAATGTTATTTATCATCACTTAGGCTCTTTAATCCCACTGGATTATAGAACACTTTACATGATCGGGTCCAAATTTTTTTTAAGCATTAAACCCTCAGTATTTCAATCAGAATATGGTGGTGGTGGTGCCTCTAAGTTGCAGGGCATTACCCCGGCAATGAAGATGCAATTCTAATTCCATTAAAAAAAAAAAAAATGAAGTAACCCCCCAGAAATGGTTTTGCCTTAGTACCAGAGCTCTTTCCAGATTATTTGGCATCATACATCCCTTGTATTAGTCCTTCACCATGTCTCCATTTCAGAGTTGGAGAACAAGCAGCCCCAGCGCTGTAAGATTTAGTTACAAATGCCTACTTAGAAATTTTCAGTTTTAGCTGAGCAGCAACAGGAACAATCACAGGGAAAAAGATTTAAAGTTCTGTTGCTCTGGGCAGTGATGAGCAAGGCTAAAAGAGTTGCCTCCTGGATATAATTTTTCAGTAGTAAAATGCATGGGAAAGGTGTCAAGATTTCCTCCCATTCATAAGCAAATCATACATTCTATCTTCACCTTAAGAGGCCAATGAGCAAAGATGAGAATCCACCCAACACTGTATGAGTGCCTTCAGGTAGAATTTACTCTACTTAAAGTTTTAAAATACATTAACGCTCTTCATTTGAAATCTTCTGGTCACACGTAACAGCTCAGAAAAATGACATTTGGTGACCATCACCAATTTCATGTCAAAATAACACAATCTGCAATGGAAAGATCAGTTGTGTACAAACCCTCAGGGCCTCAGAACTCCTGCAAGAGTTTCTTGGTGGTCCGTGAAAGGGAACTAGGAGAGATACAAGTCTATTGTTGACAAGACAAAATTCACTGAACAATTTTTTTGCTCATGGATCTGCATTTCTACTGGAAAATATTTAAGTGTCCACAACCTTGAAAAAATGATGAAAAGCCACAGCAATAGGCAGTTTGTTAGCACAAGCTCTCCTCCCGCTGGAAGCTTTGCTACATACATTGAGGCACCAGTTTGGAAGACTCTGGATATTTTCTGCTGAATGGAGCCCTTGGAGAGGAAATATTTGATTTACTGCAGAGTTCTCATTTCCCTGAATTGCAAATAAAGTGTAATTTGATTAAATGTAAATGAATCCTACAATACTTTTGGTGGCTTGTCTGAAACAATTGATTGTAATGGGCATCCATCATTTGGCTTGATTTTAATTCAGAGACAAAAAAGGCAAAATGAGAAAACTAAAGCAAGTGCCACTAACATTCTAGAACCAGAGCAGTCGAGATTTCTGGCGCTGGACTGTCACTTCCATTGTTCTCAGACAGTGAGCAATGTAGCAGAGGGGAAATGAAACAGTGAAAGGGAAAAGAATAATGTGAAACACGTACATGTAGGGGAAAATAATAAAACTTTTTCACAATGAATTCTGTTTAAGGATCAGTTTAAGGAGTGCAATTTGTTAAATTTATTGTAAGACTGATATTCTAAAATGAGTAAATAAAGGAGATAAGTATTGCTGCATGTTTCTCAGAATAAAATCTTGTTTTTATAGATCATCTAATTCTTTTTTCACCAATATGATACAATATCAGTTTCAGTAGTTCTTGTGGCCTGAAATAATAAAAGAGAAGTGAAATTTCTGATAATGACACAAGCATGATAAACTTTTGGTGTCACTCTCCTTAAATGTGGAACTACTTCAACCACAGAGATAATTATAGATGACCAGATTGTAACTGCTTTATTGCTCCTTTTTCCTCATAAATTTTAATTTTGGAAAGTCAAGTGAAAAATGTGGTTTCAATTTCCAACAAATTGCACACAATTTGTTTTTAACGAGAAAATAGAAAGAGATGGTATGGTCTTTGGAGTGAATTACGAGACAAGTTTATTCTTTGTCCTTCAGCATTATCAGAGTAATAATGTACAAAACGCAGAAAAGATGACTGAAGAAAGGCAACTGTACAATGCACTGAGAAAAGCACAGTGTAATTCTTTATCTAAATATGCTCTGATCAATTTAACAAGGTAATACAGTTGCTCTAGCCTTTTTCCTTCTGTTTTACCAAATCAGAGCTTAAAAGAAATCAAGCTGCATACACATGTTACAGGAAATCTTCTAATAAAAAATGCTGTGTACATCTCTCTTCCTCCCTCAGAAGGTACCAGTGATTCTCAAGGTGCTGTGTAAAGTAACCCAATTCAGACCATATTAAAAAAGCCTGGATAAACACCTCGAAAGAACTAACAAAACAAGAGGAAAAAAAAAAAGCCAACAAAAGATAGAGCCAATATTTATTTTGCCCAAGAGGTATGCGGGACTTGAATTAGCATGTGGTTTTACCTACTCTACCCATACCTATAATTAAATGCATACATTAAGATCCTAAATCAAATTAAATGCTGCCCAGCTTTCCTTCAGCAACAATGGTCCAACAGAGGTTATAGACAAGATGGAAGATGCTCTGGCACAGATAACAGCAGCATAAAGCAGATGTTCAGAGGGAATCCTGCCAGTGCTGCCACTACAGGAGTGAGTGGCTGAGCTCGGAATGTGTAGGGAGACAACCCAAGTCCCACCGAGCCCATCAGCCAGTAGGCTAATGGGGATGGGTTGGTGGAGAACAAATTAAAAAAACAGAAGTTCATTAAACTTTTTTGGACTAGATGATCTTAGTGGTGTTTTCCAACCTTAATGATTCTGTGATCACTAAGGCAGTTAAGATGAACTGTAAGGAATGTGGGTATCACAATTCATAGGACCTAATTCCATGAAATGTTGAAAAGGCTGGCAAAGTGTGGAACGTCTGAAAAGCAGCAGCAAATAAAAACTATTTCCTTTGGAAAAAAATAATCTTGCATTGTAACTGGTACTTTGAAATAAGAAAAGAAAAAACTTCCATAAAAATTCAATTTACCAAATTTGTAAAATCTAGCATGATAAAAAGTAGGGAATTACTACCGAAATCTGAGAAAATAACAATGATTAATTTTACGCTGCTTTAGATCTTATTGCACAAATCACTAGGAAATTTTTTTCATAAGAAATGTCCATAATCTCCATTGGCCAACAGCAGTGAAAGTCTCAAACTGTTCTCTAAAAAAAAAAAAAAGCTTGTATGCAGCAGTGAAACTTCATAACTGTTCTATTGACACCCTGTGTCATAATCATTTCCTGTGTTAGCCATAACACACGTTTTTGTCTGTCCTGTGGCTGTAATCAGTGAAGGCAGAAAAAACACAAGTATTGCCATAGCTTAAATGGATACTAGTTCACAAGACTCTCAAGAAAATAATTCTTTCAGGGGGTAGAAATGCATGGCCATACCTCTTCCTGGAGGATAGCGCTCAGCAAGGGCACATCTTCAGATTGCAATTGTCCCTTCCTGACTGTAGATGCAAAGAGCTTAAGAGGGTTTTCTTCACCCTGCATGTCCCCACAGAGCCAAAACACACACCTCACTCATTTATCATCATGCCATCGTAACCTGCCAACTTGACAATGATTTTTCCCTTGGGATTTCTAGACTAGAAATGTTATTCAGGTTACAAAAACAATTGCATGTTTTCTCCTTTCTGAGCCAGCGTAGGCCTGCAAGCATGCAAATGAAAAGACTGTAACCTCCCAGGGCCGCAGCTCGTTCCTCGGCCTTCACTGCCCACAGAAACACACCCTGACAGAGGAAGAACTGTGACAGAGTGGTGTGTGATGTGATGCTGTGACCACTGTAACCTGTACTTGCTTTGGTACTGATGGTTCAAGAGTCTGTCTTACTACAGGGTCTTTCAGAAAGCAATTTTCTTCAGCCTCTGAATCCACCACAGATTATTTTCCTCCTTTCATTTTTCCTCCCTTCCCCCTGTTCCTGGGCCAGAAGCGTCCATTTCACTCTCCCACCTCCATATGGATTAAAGGGGTAAAGAGGACAAACCCTGCACGCCCAGCAGAGCTGATCCAGCGCCAATTCAACAGATCGATGTGCACTGAAATTTGCAGGAGGTCTGATCTGGTCAGGGCTCACTCACCTGAGCAGTTCCTGTTTCTCAATAATTACTGCAGGGATGCAGTAAGTCTGTAGGCACTCACACAGCTGTTTCTTCAGAACAGGATGCACATATGCCTTAAGAGAGCTAAAACACTGCCCTGTTCCAGGAGTGAACTATTATTTTGCCTTGCACAACTTCTAATCCCCCCCCCCCCCCCAGATATATTTTATCAGTCCTCCTTTTAAAAATCTTGCTGCTAAATTATTTATGCCGTACAATCAAGTGTAATACCTCAGCAGATGTCAGCAGATAAACAGAAAGGCAACGCTGCACGGTGGAGTTTAATGCTGTGGAAACATTGGAGTGTTCATTTTACAATTCCACTGACCTTTGCTGACCTTTTTTCAATGTTTGCTTATTGCCACAGTAAGGAAGCACTGCAATATCATTTGGAATGTTTATACACAGATCCTGAAAGTCAATATTTAAGAAAAGCATGTTTCCTCAGCACATCATTTCTGATCGTGTGCAATCAAAAGAGATAGCATAGAGGTCCCAGTTATACAGAGCATAGGCAATACATGAGATAGAGCAAAGAGATCAAGAGCATAAAAACTCTACCAAAGTCACTCCACAGGACTGCCATGAGGTAAGACAGACATGAGAGGACAATGTCTGCATGCTGTTACAGCAGGATGCTGCGACACAAAGATGTTACAGATTTGTGGTTATTTTGGGGGCTCCTCTCTTTCCCTGCTGGCAACCCAGGCTCTGCAGGACCCATGTAACAAGGCAATAGTGAAATAACGAGCTGGAGAATGCAGTGCTGCTCTGCCACTGCAATGTTAGGTGCGATGTTGCACACCAAAGCATCGGATCAATACTTCCAGCAGCAAGCCGTTCAATACCTCTGAATTATTGCTTCATTTTTCTTCTTATTATAGATGAGTTGTGTTATTATTTTCCCCAAATCGATATTTTACAACCTTTTTTATCCGTTTCTCCATAAATTTTGTGATTACTTTAAACTGGGAATTCCGGTACACTAAATAAGATGCAGTATCTGAGAGGTAGTGAATGTACCAACACAATTTTTTACTCAAGACACTGCTTAAAGACAGGTTCTAATCAATAGCAAAGTCGGAAAAATTTCACATAAGAAAGCTGGAAGCAGCGCCACTCTTACAGAACCCAAACTCAAGTTCCTAGAAAATATTCCCTACAAAAAAACCCTATTTTTGGAGTAGTGAGGAAAGAGAGGTCTGATGGGCACATGGTGTGGGAGATTTAATTCCAAACAAATATGCTTTTTACTTTCCCTCAGCTAAAGGGCGACCATAATTCACTGAAATTGTTTCTTACAAAGCAGATAATCCTGTGCACCTTAGAGTGATTTAATTAGCTTCCGTAGCTGTCTCCTGCTAAGTGTTTAAAGCATCTGCAAATCAAATCATGTTAACTCATCTGCTGCACCACTTTCTTTGTTCTATGCATAGGACCTTCCTAATAGCATTAATAGAAGCATGAGTTTCCCTGGAGAGGGGAGCAGCAAAGTGAGTTAATTACATAGTTATTGTAAAATTGTGTACATTATCCCATAGAACACGTAGGGTAGGTATTAGGGGGCTGCACAGAAAGCAGTGATAATTTTGCGCGATCCCAAGGACCGCAATTATGTAATACAAAAGGATAATGCAGATTCCCACTGAAGTCAGAGGAATTCTGCAGAACTGCATGCAATCTGCCTGGCCGCTCGTGGCCACAGCACAGGATATTGGCTGCTCCCTGCATATCAGCTACAACTTCTACACTCACACTTACTGCAGAATTACAAGACAGAGCAGCGGGAGGTAATCCTCATTCAACATTTTATAACACATGAATAAAATGTTTAAAGGGAAAAAAAAATCCTGGGGTTTTCTGCTTTAAATTGTACAGATTCCTGCTCACATCCATTTCATCTAATTACACACAGCACGTCAGGTATCCCAGGGAGCAAGTCCAGCATCTCCTTTGCACGTGGGCATCAGAAGAATCACAGAATCATGAAGGTTGGAAAAGATCACTACGATAATTTGGTCCAAACATCAACCCATCAGCACCATGCCATGTAAACCACGTCCCTCTGAAAAGATAATTCATAACAAGTCATTCCCCCTCAGCAACTGTCTAAAGAGACATTACTCTCCAATTAAGTTGCTAACTGAAAGTATTGATCAGGTATTTTTTTCTGATTAATGTTTCCCTTTAAGATAGAGTACAAAAAGCAGATTGTTACACACTTCCAATTCTGCATTTTATAGCCAATGTACAGACAGGCATTACCTCACCTGTGCGCTCGCTGGTTTTGAGTCACAAGTATTTTCAGTTTCTAATAACCGTCAGTAAGTTTTACATCCCTTTTTCCAGGCAAAGACAAATATAAACTCCACTTTCCATAGAACGCTCAGTCTTCCTGCAAACAGACCACCCCAGCTAACACGTGTGCAAAGATTCATGGGGAGCAAAGCACTATGGGGAAACTGGAGGAAACTCACTGCCAAAAAACAAGTTCTCAGTCCTCAAAAAGCTTTTTCCCAGCTCTAGTCAGCACGTGACAAAAAGTCTAAGGGGGAAAACTGGAGAGGGGAGAGAGTCATATCCATCCCTTCCCTTATGAATCCGATTCATTTGTCTTTTTAACAGGATGCGTGAGTGATGCAAGGATGAACTCAGAGAAGAAACCACATGCCTACTGGCCTTGTCTTCGGGAGGTCTAAAATAAATTCTTCATTCCAGAAGAAAAGACACTTACTCAGGTTCTTGTTTCAGTCCCTGACCCGCCAGACTTGTACCCAGCCCTGAGAGCCCCTCTATCAATAACAGAGCCCGAACTGACAGAACCACTGAGGGAAAATACAACCGAAGGCAAACTGAATTCTTTTCCTTTTAAATAAATGACGTGCAGTTTTCAATGCAAGATTTAAGGGAAACAAAAGCACAGCGGAATTAGAAACAGGCAGGGAAAATATTACTGTTTTTCAATATGAGGGCTACTTGAAGACTTATTTTTAGGAACAACAATTAACTGTTATTTCCAGTAGCTGTGCTCAACATGCTTAAGAACTTCGGGGAGAAATTTTTTTTTTTTTGGAGTGGTGAAACCAGTCAGAGATATACCTCTCAAAAATAACATTTCCCTTGCACAAGTGGCCTTTCAACATGAAGTCATGCTTACTTCCAGCAGTAAAATCTTGCCTTTCATTCTTACAAATCCAAGCTTACTGCTAGAACTGCCTGAGCATACTAAGGAGGTGCTTCTAATTAGTCAGCCTTAGTCTTCTACACAAAGCACCTCACAGAAAACCAGGAATGGGACATAATTAGGGGAGAAAAATAAAAAATAAAAAAAAAGAGGAGGGAGGGATAATAAGCTCGTGTATTTCAGAAATTATCATGGGATTATAATGCTTGTGGCAACGTTCCTACACGGACCCTAGCAAATGCGCCATAGAGAGAGCAACTTCTATGCAGCTTCAGGCATCCCAGTGGATATTTAAGCACTTGTTTAGAGCCCATCCGCAGGCAGGAGGCAGAGGGAAGATTTTCTTGGTGGAGATGCACCCAGTGTTAAGATGGAGCTGAGACAGGCAGGGGCTCGCATCCCACAGCTCCCAACGCAGAGCTGCTGGAGCCACAAGATTCCCAACTCTTATGCAGATGATGCTAAAAAGGATCTCATCATGTTGAAAAGGGACAAAGCCCAACCTGCAAGAGGCTGCAGTACTAAAACTTGACAGCAAATTGCACCATTATTTTCATAGACATCACAGGTTTTGCTCCACAATTTTCACTGATTTAAAACAGAGAGTTTTGTGCCACTTTCTGTTTCAACTAATGTGTATCTTTGCTAGATGGCCGTTACAACATCTTAATTTCCACATGCATTTTCTGTTCCATGAGGACTAAAAGAAATGCCATTATTTGTTGGTTTTGTGGGGTTCCTCTCTACTTTTTTTTAATTAACTCTCTGTCTTCTGCAAATGTGGTTTCCTCCTGTTAACCACCAGCGCTAACACCTGCTGCTAAGCAAAAGCAGTTCAAGCCTGCAACTCTTAATGCAAAATGCCAACCACAATTTATGACAACAGGAAAAAGGTGAGAAATAACATTTGGGAGGGAAGAGAGAGAGGGAAAAGTAAAGAAGATGAAGTAACCATGGGGATGGCCATGCAAATCACTTAGGGCAAACTAGGCAAGACTGTAGGCTCTGCAATGGTAACTGTCCCAATCCAGGCTCCTTATTGCAATATCTGACTTCTTTCCTTGAGGAAAACAAAAGTTATGAAATGTCTTCTGCTTAGCTGTATGTACGAAGCAAGTTCAAGCAGAATATTTGACTTACTGCACAACCATGGCCCAATTCGCATCATGCTACCATGTTTGTGATGTGAGTAAGTTTTGTCCTGCCTTGTGGAATGACAAATCTGCATGTGCTTGGTTTAGCAGGACTGAGTATTGTTTGTTTTATACTTTTATAATTAACTTCAAAGCCCACAATAGACCAATGGTGAAAACTTTTCAAGGAATATAGTATATATGTTTATAGTTATACATAGCTGAAATGCTATAATGTGATAGAAAGTACAGCAATAATAATAGAGAATCACAACCCAAGGCTACAGGGAATGAGAACAAGCCCAAATGCAGCAGCTATGGACACAGAATCAAAAGAAGGAAAACTGCTTACCTTTGGAAGGCCTCAGGTAGGCAGAGATCTCCTAGATGCAGAGGAGGGCAGAGATGCCCTCACCTCCACTACCAACCCTTAAATGAGGTCTGGGAAGGGGTGGATCCTGGCTTCACTCCTTCCTGTCACTCAGGAGCGTTGCAAACACTGAGCTCCCCTGGGTTGGCCCTGCCTTCCCACCAGGTGCTCAATCACTGCTTCAGGCCGTGACTTAGCATTTCCACTACAATAGGTTGCTCTGAAAGTAATGCCTCCTATTTATTCCCACGGAAAGAACAACTGATACGAAGAGCACAATAAAACTATTTAATTAATTCACAGCTACACAACACTATTTTTCAACATTGTCAAACAGCAATGAACAAGAGTCTGCATGCCATGCTCGTAACAACCTGCAACAGAAGAGGTGACCCAATGTCACTGTCACCACTGCTGAAATGCTCCACCCACCACTTCACTGCACTACACCCACTGTTTGGTCTCCAGAAACGTTCAGAAATGAATGTTCAACTGGTGTAATTTTTTCCTCATGGAAGAATTCAGTTCTACTCCTTTACTTCATACACAATTCCATGTCAAAAGCCAGTTTGTCAGACACCCCCTCTGCTGCCATCTGTCACACAACAACAAAATGTAATGGAATATCAGTGGGAAGGTTCAACCTCTGCTGCCATCCCATCAACATCTGCTTCTGACATTTTGGGCCAACATAGTAAAATAGGAGGCATTATTTTCAGAGCAGCCCTCGTATATTAGACAATGGGGCTTGAGATTTTTTTTGAAGGGGGAAAGGATTGAAGAGATCTTTAAAGAAATGCAGTAGAAAGGCTAGTACTAAGCCCACCATGCTCCTGCTTACCACTATCAGAAACTGGCTGCTGACAGAGGTCTGCCAGAAGGCTCCAGGGGAGTTTGCAGAGACTGCTGAAACACCTGCACAGACCAAATCCTTAACAAAATTCTATTTTATGTAAGGCATTAGTCAACCATTATCATGAAATAAACATGGACTATTGCCAAAAGTCTCAGATCATTTAAAACACCATGGTTACAATTCCCTTCCTTTCTGAGTTGCTTTTGTCTTCCCCTCAGTTGGCTCCTGCAGTGCAGCAACACAGCATCTTTCCAGATATCAGTGCCTACAAGGGCATGCCCCACAGTCTGCAATGCCTTACACACAGAAATAGTCAAGTTCTGATTTAAATAAAATAAAAACGGGCTGATTTAAATAAAATAAGAAGTGCATGTTAGCACAGGAAGCAACTCCGCAGTGTCTCCAGCAGGGCTGAGAGGCCGCCAGCATTAAACCATACTGGGACAAAACTGTTTCCAGCATCTCTACCCAGGCCCCACAGCCAAGCACCCCACTTACACACTTGATATCTTCATAACTAAGCAGAAGAGTCTGTGTGAGTTCTTGCAAGATAGCAGAAAAGTACAAAGAACTTTGCACTCCATGCAATAAATTGCTCTTGCATCCACTAAGATGAAAGGCTACAAGTACAAGATTTTCCTTTTATCTATATGTTAACAAAAAAAGCCAGAATCTGTAGACATAGGCTGTATTGGGGCATATCTACTCTGCAGTCACTGCTGTCAGCAAGCTTTAACCAGGCTAGGTAAATGTTCCTGGCTGAATAGGGATGCTAGTACAAAGCTCAAAACAAGTGAGGCTGCCCATGTGCTGCCCCTGGGGAACAGTGGTTCCAGACCACAATGTCAGAGTCAGCTGTATGTTCACTGGAATGACTAAATGCCTGGGCAAAATGAGCCCCCATTAACAAGCACCTCAAAGGATTAAGCACAGCTTAAGGAGGCTGTTTTGCAGGTAGAGCTGTGCAAGAGCCAGTGGTTATGCATTAAATTCATATTCTGACATCTTTCCCTATCTACTCAGGCACCTCTGACATCAGGACCCATGGCTTAGCCATTTCTCAATGCCACACAGTAAATCCTGCAGGCGGTTCCAGGCAGAAGCCAAAAACTGCTGTGCCCCCTGAGAAGTGCAGGAAAGATGATACAGGTAAATACAGACACGCAGGATAGCCAGAATTCCCTTCTAATAGTCTGTGAAAAATTTCAGTGGCAATGAGGAGCTGAGCACCTGCTTTATGAACCAGGAAAGTGCCCTGTTCCTCTCTCCAGGGCACAGGATGAAAACACATTAAGGTGAGCACAGCAGCCCTTGCTGTGACTATGAACTGCCCATTGTTATGGCATTTGTCTAATCAGAATCTCCATGCATTACAAAAGAAGACAGTGAAGCTCTTGTAGCAAGAGAACACAATTCAGGCTTTTTAGAAATTCATCTCATCTCTCTGTTTTATTGGCCTTTACAAAAAAAAAGAAAAAAAGAAAACAAAGAAAGGGGGAATAATATCCTATCAATTGACATGAGCTAAAAGAAGAATAATAAGAAAAAAAGATTAATAATTTCAGTCTGGAATAAGGGAGTTTTGAAGCAAAGGCATGAAAATTTAAAGGTTTTGGGGTGGGGATAAAGAAAAGAATTTACAAGGCTTATTTTTGAGAACTCAGAGGGCTAATTTATCATGGGGTAAGTCTAGAACTTGAAAAGCAAAAAATGGTTTATTGGCTTTGAAGGTCAGGTAACTACGTTATATCATATTCATTGGGTTAAGGTTCCAAGGGTCTAGAGGGTTGCATGACAATTGCAGGATTCCTTATAAACTCTAGTTTATACCTTTATCGTTAATAGCTTTCTAATCCTTTACCACAAATTTATAGTTTAGAAATGGCAACACATCTTAAAGATTAAAGGTAGGTGACAAACAGTTCATGTCCTTTAATAATCAAATCTCATAGCTTAGATTGGGGGCTTATCAGGCTTTTTCCTACTCTATGGTTTCATAGGTAGGGAATACTTTATATCCCTATTACATGAATGATGAATGGGACCATTGGTTATGGGCTGTTATTTGCTTGGCTGTAGTCAATATGTTTTCTTTGGACAGGGACCTCAGTGATTTATTTCTCTTTTGGCCTTATCACTTATTAACTCAGGGCAGACAGAAAAAGCCAAGGTTGTGAATAAGGACTAGTGCCCATTTAGACTTCTAATATCAGAGAAAATATTCTTTTTAATGATCCAGCTACCCTTTGCTGCGTACACTCTGATTGCACTTCCCTCTAACTAGAAAATAAAGGTCATATTTCTTGGAAAGTGTATACATAAAATATGCAAAATAATATGTTTCCTTCACAGCCAGCTTTATTCTGACGGTTGCTGTAATTGCTTTCATTTTGCAGCTGTCCTACAGGTACACTGCACACTTTTAGTGATTGTTTCTTGCAGTGTGTTATGGTGCTGCCAGTGTTTAAGAAATACCAAAGATATGCGGGTTCTATGTTCCTATTAGCATACAAAAGGGATTTTCCAGTCTACCTTCGCTGCCTCCTCACTGTCTGATAACACTCTTTTCCCTGCAATCAATTCTGATTCCTCCCAAGTTCCTTTCCTCAATTTCTGAAAACTAAACCAACAACCCTACCTAATAATATTCCTAATATTCTACCCTGGTAACAGTCTGCACTTCATTGTACACATACTAACAAACATTAAAAAGCTGCCTCTGCAGCAACTTTCACACCAACTCCACGACTAAATAACAAATGTTATTCTTGCACCAACACAAGTGCAACCATTTATTAGTTTATTTACAGTGAGTCCAGGCAGACAAGGTAGCAGAGCACAGGCTCAGCAGAGCAGCTAAGTTAATGGACTGGAACTCAGAAAGGGCTGAGTTCAACCTTAAATTCAGCTAGAGATTTCCTGAGAGTAACTTCCTCTTTCCAGGGCAGGTAATATCTAAGATCAGACAACTGGTTTGGGTGCATGGTGGACCCAGATCTTCAGTGCTTAAAGAAAACCCTTATAGTGGCAGACAGCCAGGAGCATCGTGCAACTACTTCAGCCCAATGGCAGGTCTGCCCCTGAGCTCTGCACACCACTCAATGCCTCCTGTGTTCCCAGGGAGAGCATTGGCTCTTCTGTAGCACTCTGTGACTATTTAGCTCCCAGATATCTGATACTTTTTATTCTAACACACCTCTTTTCTATTTATCAGTGAAGGGCAGTTAAAACTGCTGTTAAAAACAAATGGCATTCATTTCCTAGCTTCTGGCCACTTTTCTAGAGAACTGATTTGTTCTATATTTCGCTTCAGATTAATGGTCATCATATCTTTGAGGATGAAGAATTTTAGAAACATATCAGGGTAAAATCCAAGACAGTACAGAGATGCTGGCTTTTCTATTTATTTTCATTGTTCTGTTGATGGTGGCCTTCTCCTTTATACTAATCTGCTACTTAAGCGCTCATGATTTAATAATAAACACACGTGAATTGTAAAACTAATGAGCTTTTGTATTACTGATGTGGAGAATTACTGTCACTAGGCTTTTACACAGCAGACACAGCTATGGCCAAGGTTAGCTGGTGTAAGGGTCAAGCCCACCCACTAACGAGGCTTCAGTGAGGCTACAGGAATCTCCTGACAGCCAGTCTGTCTCTTACCAACTATTTTTTCAATCTACAAACTCCAGAACTCTCTATTCTGAAAGTGATTGCTTCATTGATTATGCATCTTTTGAACTTTGGTGTCTTCTTGAAAGCAGAAAATTTTCTGCTGGAATCGCTGGACTGGAAACTTTAGGGATAAGAGATCACGGTATAAGTGGTTCCAATTCTGAGCAGATCTGTGAACATGACTTAGACCTCTGCTTCTGTGGCCACAGACTGAAATTGTAATTGGCAATGAGTAGTTTTTGGTCTCTCACCCTTAATCATTAAATCTCAGAATATCCTGAGTTGGAAGGGACCCAATAAGGATCATCAAAACCAACTCTTTGAGGTTTTTTTTGACTTCAGAAATGATGAGAATGATTTTCATTAGCAACTACCCTCACTCTTGAGTAAATTAAACCATTTAAAGAGAAAAAAAAACAACCATAAAGCCACCAAAAAAATCTGCTTTTGAAAATGTTATTCAAATCATCCGTGAACCGCAAGGCTCTTCCTGTTTGTACACAAACTCAATTGCTTTTGGAAGTAAGGAAAGGGTGAGATATAGATGGAGCAGGAATTTTTCCGCATGAGACTATTTCTTCTTTGTAGCAACTGGGGGAGTGAAAAGTTGTCTGAGAAGCCCTGAGACATTCCAGAGAAAGAGGAGGCTTCCCAGAAATTTTGTAAAGCCTCTGGCCTTCACAATGCTAGCATTTCTACACTGCTCTACACACAATAGCCAAAAGGTGCAATGCAAACATGACCAGACTCTCTAGTGTTCCACTACAACTTTGCCTTCATTACAATTACTGCAGTTGGATTAGATGATCTTTGAAGGTCCCTTCCAACTGAATTATCTATTCTGCTCTGGAGGATTAGCACTCAACACCTCAGTTGGTCACGCTGCTCAGCAAGCCCTGTTCGATAGTCTGTGATGCTGACCCTACGTTCTCCATTACTATTAGCAGCACTTCTGGAGTCATACCATATCCAGTGACATGCTGTCAACACACAACGGTCTCCAAGCAAGACTAACAAAGGAAAACTATTCCTAAATTTAAACCCTCACCCAACCATAAAACCAATTTTCAAGAAAATAATAATAAAAATTCGGTATTTGAGGTAGCAATTACCAAGGATCTGAATTAATTACATGTTCATAGTTCAGTACAAAGCCACGTACTTCTGGACCCCTGTTAATCTGCTGCTCTAGTTTGGGAGCCAAAGCACAAATCCTGAAATGGAGCAGGTGGTGGCACAAAGTGGTTCATTTCTGGATGTACCATAAGTGAAACATCTTTTCCAACATGTGGTAAGCACAACCCTCCTTTCACTTACACACTGCAGTCCCACTCAGATTTCACAGTTTGGTACTACCATATGCAGCAAAATTCATCCATGAAAATCACTGTCCATGATGTTCATCATAAATAAATAAATAAATAAATACCAAGCAAAGCTAAAAATCTCAAAGGCCTGGCCAGGTGTCAAAAAACAGTGTCAATTCTCATCCCTTAATTCAACCATATTTTCTCTGAACCTTGACAAACTACCCAGGGATATGCATCCATAATGGCTTCTTCATTTATCTTAGTTTTTCCAGTCCTAAAATAAATTAGTGGCACATACTTAATTCCTAAGTTGTGACATGAAGCAGAATTCATTTGGTGCTCTTCAGTACCTGAAGAGATTTACAGGTAAAGGATTCCCCAGGGAAACACTGACCAGCATGGTGCTTCGCTGGCTCATATACTTCTGGTTGCAGTATGACTTTTCAATATAATTCCAAAGTGAACATAGAGGTAAAATGTATTCGTATTTCTGTATTTCTAATAATGTTCTCTCTGGAATGTCAAAGCACAAAATTTAAGAAATAACTGCTCTGTATGTGCATGCTAATACACTGCTTTGCAGATGGGAAATAGAAAAGTCTTCTCGTAAGCACGGAGCCGACACTGGTATATTTCTTCCAGAAATAATTACAAAATCCAGGATTTCTCTGTATATATGTGACTTTGATTCTTAGATGGCACATGGACTACTTAGAGATCACGTTACTAAGTTAGTTGCAGTTAATGGGGAAAAAAAAGGCTAAAATTAATGGGTCACTGGGTATTTTCTTCTGAGAACTTAAGTACTTAACAGTAAGAAAAAAACAGTTTACAGCCAGGTGGCTTGAGGGGATATTTTGTTGAACACTGATTAAAAATAATTTCTTCTAAATGAGACCTGACCACAAAATGGGTCCATTAACGAGCAGGGACATTCTCACCAGAAAGGAAACTACGCTTGATCGACTCCTGCACCGCCCACAAACCCCAGGTCTTTTTCTCTCTCACACACACTCTCCTCTTTTATTTTTTCCTTCTTCTTCTCCTCTCCCCTTTCCTTGTTCTTAATAGCAGGGTAAATAAGCAGCAAGTGATGCCGAAATGTTTTCGGCCAAAAACAGAGGCCAAACTCCTCTGAGAAAACATTTGGCCTCTGTGGTTTTGTAATATGTTCCAGAACACTGAGTTCACTGAAGAACATTGTGAAAAACTCCCATCGGCTGGAGTGATGCTGGGGAATGTTACTGTATCCCAACTTCCAATTGGTCCATTTCCTGCAGGCCTTGTTAAAAAAAAAAAAAAGAAAAAAAAAAGAAAAGAAAAAAAATAGTGCTATGTGGGAGTTAAAACAAGTTCTCATGGGAAAAATGAATGGTAAGAAATTCTAGCTTTAAAAGAAACAGCTAATCTGCTAGTTTGATTGTTCTTCAAAACTTACAATGAACCAATAATCCTAATTAAAAACACTTGGCCTAGTTCTCTAAAGCATCATAGCTTTTTCTATGCTTCGTTTGTACACACCATAGACTATTAGTTTTTTTCTAGTGCTCACTAACAAAGTGCTGACTTTGTTGGGATGGCTGAGCTAATTTCGTGAACTCAGTGTGAAACCTTAGCTAAACAAAATTGTGGTAATTTTCCTTAATTTGTAAAAGTGATTGGAGTGCAAACAAAATTTTCCTCTTGGGTCAATCCTATAATTTTCAATTAACTAAAACTAATCGGCAGGCTTGTACCGAACCTGCATTTTGTTTAAAGGGCTGGAAGGCACTTCTGAAGGTCAGGATGCGTTAATTGTTTTTATTTTAGTTTCACTTAGTCCTTTTAAAAAAAGACACATTTAAGATTAGGCTGCCTGTGAAAGGATTGAAAAGATGCAAATTGTGGGAGGTGCTATTTCAGTCACAATAGCATTTCCATATCCACCATCACTCCATTAAAGCTGCGTAAGTACGAGAATTGTCCAGAGACTGGATCACCTTTGATTTTGTCACTGTTGTTTAGTATTTCATATAAATAAACTTTTGTTTATTGAATGAAAAATCATGTGTTTCAAACACTAACCTGAAAAGGCATATATGGAAATACTTTCCCTACTGGGACAACTTATTTCCACATTCAACCATCTGCTATTGGGCAAGCAGGCTAAACTGCCATTCTTCTTTCTCCTAGAAAAGCTATATAACAGTGATCTGAAAAGAAAAACAAAATGGGTCCAAGCCATTTTACCATTTAAACTGCATAAAGAAGTCCAAATAAATTTCTTTGTATAGTTGAGAAGGGTCAGGTTTCCTCCCTGTCTCTCACTTTACATGCACACTTTCCATTTCACTGGCCAAACTGCAGCCAGCCCAGTGGCTTACCAACAAGCAGAAGGAGAGCACAGCTTACTGTATGAAGTCAGGAAGGGAAAGGATTCATAGTGAAACTGTCCAGAGCTCCGACACTTTCATGTGGCGTACACTGACAATTTGCACCAGCTGGCAATTTCACCCTTTTCCTTTTTCTTTTGTTCCAGCACATTCAAACCCTAAGTAACTTTATGATATGATGCATTATTGTTCAGTGTATGAACTTCCCACACACTGCTGAAATCATATTACTCACAATAAATACACAGCAAAGTCTGCTGCTTAGTGAGTGAGGCAATACGTGAACACTGAGATCCACAAAAAAAAAAAAAAAACCAACAACAAAACAAAACAGCACATAATCCCAGTCAGAGGAGAGAGTATTTGCAAGAAGACAAGAAAGCTTTGTATGTCACCTTTGTTCAACTTGCACTGTGTTAAAGAAATCTAATGAGAGCTTTGCTAATCAGAGCACAGAAGTCCATCTTCTGCCTTGAGCTCCTGTGTGTACACCCACAGCTGGATAAATGTTTGTGCCCAGTATAAATCAGAATGATCCATAATATGTACTTATGTGGCATATAATTCTTAAAGTTTCAGGTGCAGTCAAGGATGAGGCAAGGAATTGCACTGGACTGTGATGATGTTCTTCAAGCAAACAGTTACAGAAGCAGTATTCGTGTCTGCACTATGGGTCAAACAACAAGCACATCTAAACCTGGAGCAAATTGTTAATTCTCAAAGCATGCATACCTTGCAAGGAATCAAAGATACATGTGTTTGTTTGTTTGTTTGAAAAGATAGGCTGCTACTTGGTTTATTTCCCATGCCATCTATATTACTACTGAGAGTGATTTAACATCGACATTATTGTAATGTCTTAGCAGTTTTGTCAATAACTCTTCAGGTCAGAGCACCCCACTCAGTGGTCTCAGCATGGGATGCCAGCCCAAAACACGGCAAGTCATTACGTCTGAAGCATTGACTGGGGTGAAAGCCACATGGCCCCTGCAGAAGCCAGAAGCAAGTATGTTATAAGGAAATGGGAAGGCAAACAGGCTGCTGCTTTCAACACTTGCCGGGCCCTGTTACAACATGAGATGCAGATTTTTAGCAAGACTATTTCTTGGAAAGCAGGTTCGTGAACACACTGTGTGTCTGGCTCATTCCTTCATACCCACAGCTCCCAGGTAAAGAGATTGCCCTACAGTGAGGACCAACAAGCAAACAAACATCCCACACTGGTATGCCTTCTGATTCATCTCTTCATTCCTCCATTTCAGAAATTCAACTTTATATTGATGTGCTCAGCCCAAATAATAAAATACGTACAGCTTTTCATGATGAAAACTGAAGCCCTAGCGAGCACGATACATTGCCTACCCTATTTCTCCACATTATATCTGGCACTAAAGTATCCTTACCTGTGTAAATGAATCTTCCAGGCGTTCCCTTGCAAAACTGCTTAGACTTGTAGGACAATGTGACTTCTACAACCCCTGGGATATGTCGGGGAGGTGTCTGTACGCGGATGGCATGAGGAGTAATCAGCTAGAGGAAAACATTGAGAAGAGAAAAGAGGGGGGTGGGGGGGAAAGCACTGTTAGATGCTGAACACTTCTTTAATAACACTTTCCTCTGAGATCACAGTAAACAAGCTTTGAAACATGTAATTAACCTGTCAATGTTTGAATACAATCACAATGTAACCCACACAAAAGCCAGAGACTACAATATTTATAAGCATTCTCCCTTCTCAGCCACAGCAGCATTATTTCTGTTTTCATACATGGCAGGCGCTCACTTCCTAGCACAAGCATTAGCCCTGGTTTAATGCAACAGCTTTAGCTTACACCAGCAAGATGCTTACATTTGCTAAGGTGAACTCTGGGGTCATGGCAGTGTCCAGCAAACCTAACTGATAAATGATGCATGGTTCTGCATGTGACATCCCTTCAGCTGAGAATGGCTGTCCAGTGCAAGCCCAGGCAGGCTTTTAAAACTGGTCCCCAGCTGACATCTGTACACTGCAAAAGCACCATGTGCTGCGGTTTTAATTAGAGACTCTTTCCTATTCATCTTCTGGAGGCATAACTGATTACCGCAGAAATGCAAAGGTGGGTTTCTGAAGGATGCAGGATGCTTCTTTGCAACTGATCAAAGCTCTCAAAAGAGGTGTACCAAATATAACTATTTATCCATTTGTTCCAGTTTGCAGCCACTGCAGTGGCTGACACACCTCTGAGAGGTCTCCTCTACGTGCAGGTAATAAATAGAAAACGACTTTCTTGCTAAGAGGACTAGTGCTCCTGTACTCCACACAGAAGGATGGGGTGGGTCAGTGCTTCTCATCCTGGACTCTGTTAGGATTATTGGCTGGATTTAAAGCGTAGACCTTGAAATTAATATTAGAACCATTTAGGAGTTCACTAGTTTCTTGCACTTTAACTCAAACTTTTTGCTATGTTCAGAAACTACAGAATTGCTCTCCCCATCACTAAGTGTTATTTTCTCACTCATTCTGCCGCCTCAGACAGGAGTAGTAAAAAAGAGGTACACAGAAAAAGTGCCACGACTGTATCCAGCAAACAAGATACAGCTCTGGCACGTGCATTACCCTACTCTTGGGCACCCTAAAACACAACCAACCAGGCCCACAACCACACCTGTCAATGAACAAAGCCACAGGTACCCTAAGCAGACAATATCTCAGTGCTGTCAGCTGACATGTCCTAGATTAGGGAATATAATTTAATACTTCTTTTTTTTTAATTTTATTTTTTTAATAAAAGCTGTCTTAGACTTTATTTTTTACCAGGAATGAAGTATTTCAAAATCACTGTGAGATCCTATAAAAAAATTAGGCTTCCAAGCAGGTCACTGTTTAGGGCACAGGACTGTTGCTCCAAGCCAATATCACGAACTGCCAACAAAGCTAAAATTCCCAAATAAAGCAGTCTGTAAAAAAAAAAAAAAAAAAAAAAAAAAGAGAGAGAGAGAGGAGAGGAATGTCTGTCTCAGAGCCATCTGTGTTACTGCAGGAAATGGCATTCACAGTAGGAAGTTCTCCATATTTAAAATAAGAAAATTAGTGTTAGATCAAGTTGAAGATTAAAAACAACACTACCAGCATCAAATATTCCAAATCTTATTCAGTCCCACATAAATCATAGGATCAGCTCCCAACTCATGTCATGTTAGAAATGATCACATAAGAATCGATATTCTTGTCTGAGAGCTCCAAAGAGACCTTTGAAACTATGTGATTTAGGAACTTACTTATTCTTGAAAGGAACATGCCTTTTTCCCCAAATTACTCACTCTATCTACTGGTCAAAACAAACAAACAACTCTAAGGATCCCTTTTACTTAAACTGAATAGCCTTAAAAAGGAGCTGACCAAAGTCATAAACTCTAGACTAATGCTCTACATGCCCTCGATCATCAGCAGAAACACAGCAGTAATTTCCCTCCATGGTTTTAGACACCTCTCAGTTAGCATAAGCTGCTCTCTGGAAGTATCTACCTTTCTCCAGTTAACCAAGGTGACAAATTTAGATGCTTAACTGTAGGCAGCCAAGCACAGCTGAAATAAATCCCACCCTCAGGTAGTTCTAGTCAGCTGGGTGGACTGGCAAGGCGAGAAAAAATTCATGACATTTTTAGGGGAAAAATGGTTATAAATACAGCCAAGGATTTTAATACTGAAGGTTAAGGTGCTAGTCTTACTGCATCAGTGTGTGCCCCACACCCCTCATCCCCATTCTGGCATGAGCTATACGGGCAGCTTCTGGTTCTATCTTTGAATTTCCCAACATTTACTGGTCTGTCACCACTTTAATGTTCCTTAAACATAATTTGTGGCATTTTCCAATACTCATCTTCACTGGTTCCCAAGAAATGTCTGACCTATTTATGGTCCATTGTTACAGAGAATTGGGGAGAGTTAAGCAAGTTTCCTGGTTTGTTCTCCACAAACAGTTTGGTTTTCCTTTGTGCTCTGAAGTAAATAAGTTTAACTGTGTTTAAAACCACAAATATACAATACTGTCTCCCACACATTCCCAAAGGGTGAACATTATGTCTGAAGTTATATGGTTTAGGATAATCAGTATATATTTTATTCCTCTCTTCTCTCGAACTGAAGCCTGGGAGATGTATGTGGAGAATACATGTTCCTCTTCCTTTAGCTTTTTCTCCTTACCTCTACCACTGACCACCATCAGGAATGCAGCACTGAGCTAGAAGTACCTGACCTTCTGGGTCAACACTTGGTTCTCAGGCCCACAGAAAGGAACTAACTAACTTGGTTACATACCAGTATCTCCCTATATTGTTGCTGGCTCAAGAAATTGGCTTTCAGAGACAAAAAATGTCACTACACTTAGAAACCCATCCTCTGAATCCACCTCTGTTCCTGAACTCTGGTTCCCCAACACCATCAGTGTATCATCCTGAATCTGTCAGTGCGATTCAAAAGTGCTGCATGGATCAGGGTGCACAACCAGAGCAAATCTACCCCTCATCTTAATGACTCCAGGATTATGGCATATTTTCCCGTTGAAGTGCTGACCTGCGGTGTGACCTGGGGAACTCCCACCACATTTTGCTAGTGCATTTTCTCTTCTCACACTGACACAGATTATACCTTTTTTCAATGCACAGTCTGTCTAGTATTTGCATGCAAAGCACCTGGAAGAGGTAAGCTATTAAAATCAGGTGATCTTATACATAAAGATGCCACTTTTGGAGACCCCTGAGACCCAAAGTATTGAACTTCTTGAGAAACATCATTATACGTTCACCTCATTGCTTTCATAGACATCTGCCATTGCCCACTGCCAAACACAACACATAGAGAAGATGAACCTCCATGTCTCACTCAGTGTGGGCATAATGATGTTCTAACCTCAGGTGGTAACACATATTGCATTAACAGACACCACAACACCTAACATGACATGAAATAAGAATCTGTAAGTAAGAATTACCTACATTTCTGAGCATGTGTTTAGATGTAAATCCCGAGCAACGCACTAACTTGTGACTTGGAGATGAACCAAGCAGCCAGAATCCCCAAATCCAACTTCCTTTCCCAATCCAGTAATTGGCAAATTGAGATCTGGAGTTGGACAAGAACTACCGACTGCACCCTTCTCCCAAGGGATTTTCAAGTGAATTGGTCTGGTACTTGGCATCTGTACTAGATGTTTTATATAAACTCTTACTTGTTCACTGGGACACGCTGTGGATTGGATTAAAACCTGAGTTAGAGATATTCAGAATGGACGGAGGTGCATGTCCTTCAAAATCTAAAACACATTTAGTTTGTGTACAACAAGCCTCTTTCTGTGGTTTGCTAATATATTCTAGACATTCTTCTGTGATACAGCATCATTTCACACTCTTCAGAGTGCCAGGTTACTTTCTTTTTTTGAAAAGTGACATTTTATAAGAAGATGTCATTAATGTGAGTCACTAGTTTATTTCTGCGTGCTTGAGCTCTGGTTTGTGGTTGGGGAAATGGTGACAATCGGTCATAAATTTAACTTGGACTCTGTATGAAGAGGACTATTAGGACAGGAATCACCAAAAAAAAAAAAAAAAATCCAACAAACTGAAGGTAATGAATGGCTTGCAGGAGGAACGGGACCCCTTAAGGTATCTATTTTCAAAAGTGACCAGTGGCTTTGCATGCCTCAATACTGGGCATCCAGATGCTGATTAATAAGCCTTGGCTTTCAGAGTGAGGGTGCCTACTCGTTTTTTAAAAATGAGTCAGACCTCCAAAATAAGCACTCAAAAAGAGAGACTTCCAAAATCAATAATAAACATGAAAAGCAAAACAAAAAACTGTGTCACAGAATTTGATTCAGCAGCATAAAAAAAAAAAATGAAGCTCTGTTTTTGTGCTGTACAAAGGCAAAAGAGCTGATGTTTCAGTGCTTCATCTTCTCTTAATATAAAAGAAAGAAGTTGTTTCCAGCTGACTCTGTGCAGCTGGAGGAATGTTCTTGGCAGGAAAATGTTTGAAGAAATAGCTCATTTTAAGCAAATATTGTGGAATATTTATAAGAAACTAATTTTGTCTTCACAATCATGTGTGCTTGCTCTGAAACTTGAGTCTTGGAATTATGGTCCCCCAATAACAGGATTTTATCAGCAGCTCAGATTTGGGATATTTGCAGCAACGTGCAGTGCTGGGTAAAAGACTAAATAACAAATCCTCCTGTTTGTGGACTGGGCAAACAGAAAGGCAGAGCCTATCTGGCAAACAGACTATTTGCTGGGAGTTGTCTGTTCAGATTCAGCATGTGAACACGATATACCAATACTGTTTCTCTGCCAGTTCTGAAAAAAAAAAGGCATCAGATGGCTCTTTTTGCTGTATTCTAAAAATATCAAGGGCTCTTAAAGTCATTTTTATAAAGTAATATGGAAGTTAAGGATTAATTGAACCCACTGGCTTAGGGTATCTGCATTTCTGCACGAAATTAATGTGACAAATTAAGTTTTTATTTAGTTCTCCCTGGCTGAGAAAGGTTGTAATTATGTTAGAGTGTTTACAGCTAAAATATATGTTTAAATAATAAATACGTGTTTCAGAAACCATTTTAAACCTCCTTTTTAAACAGTGTACTCCATTTCAAGCATATAAATATTTCAATTACAAAACTTGAATACATGTAAAATAAATTAAAAATATATTATTTACACTTCAAATTATTTATAACATATGCTGCTTGACATTAACAAACACACCCTTAAAGCGAACGATATTTTTTGGTGTTTAGCTTTGCTTCTCAATAGTGGTAGGATTTATACTTTAAATATCCATGCATCTCAGGTACTTACATGGGTTTTACTATAATAAAATCCGAGTAATATAGGACCTTTATGATAATTATCTTCCCAGCACCTCTCTGAAGAAGGTGACTAATCTTATTACGATGTTGGAGAAAGGGAATTGAACTTTAAGCAGATTATGTGATTTGCCCAAGGTCCTATGCAAAGTCTGTGGCAAAATGATACTTAATTTAGACTGCATCCCCCAAACCACCCACAATTACAATTTGAAGTGATACTAGACAAATCCATGTGAACATACTTCACAATGCTCATTCTTTTCCTTTAATTTCCTCCTGTCTAGTTTTGGTTTAGATTTTATGCAGATCAGTTAAAATCATGTGTTGTTTAGATCCATGAAACAACAGGGAGAAATCAAGAATTCTTGTTGAATTCAATTACAAAATAAGCTGTTCGAATCCAGGTCCATCTGGCAGCTTGGGATGGACCTGCTCCAGGTTTAAAATTGTACTGATATTCATAAAATGGGTAGTTCAAGTCTACGCTATTAAAGTAAAGCAAAAATATTCTTCCTGAGCACTGAAATATGCCAGACATTTTTAGACGTGGGAAGGCAAATGAAAGAACTTGTTTTGTACTTCGTATGTGGCTGGTATGTGTAATTTCAATTATTTATACATCAATATCACTTAGGGGTTATTTAGACAGCTGATGCCTTTCTGCACTTGTTGACCATGTTTGTCTGCTTCTTTTAGAAATAATTTCTTTTCCCCTATAGAATTTTCTATCATTCTCATGGGCTGTGAAACTGAGAATTAATTACTTAAGGGAGAGATAGTGAAATAGTTTTGACTCAAAGCTGACTTGCAGCCCGTTGCAGCATCCACAGCAACAGACTGATTTTGATCTGGGCCCCATCTATAGCATTAATAATTTTATTACAAAGATTTGTAAGCATCATCAACAATGTTTTGACTGGCACTCACTTACCTGGGGTTAGAATTTGCCAATTAATGGCTTCCACTAATAAACAGAATCAAATGTATAATGAAAGATCCAATTCTGCAGTACCAAACCCAGAGCAATTTCCTTCCAGTCTCCTCACCTTTCCTTTTAAAATGTCTGTAGCCGTAATGGCTTCAATCCTTACACACAAAATGCTTGCACTGGCCCAGGGGGCACTTTCATGATCACATAAGGGTTTCAGAATAGGACTCATTTAAAATATCTCCTTTTCTGCAATGCCCTTTCATCCACATTTGTCCTCAAGTTGAAGAATGAGATAGAGAACCATGAAGCCCATGAAGGACATTAGAGGATACTCTTCATATGGAATAAACGCTGCCGTACGTGCAATGGAATCAGTAGGGAGAATGCACTGGATATTAATTAAGGTATAATACTGATTTAATATCTATAAGATATAAGGCAAAGGATCAGAAGCTCCTCATGTCACTAGGTAAGAATTTTTCAGTCAGTTTGGAAAGGCAGGTCCGTCTCTTAGCTTGTTTATTCCAGTACTGCACTCCTAAAAATATCATTGTTTTTTGTTTTTTTTTAAAACTTCCAATATTCTTTCAGAAAGCCATATAGGCAAAACTTAAACCTTTCCTTTGAGCTGCCATCCCACGCCAGTGAGGCCAGTGGGAACTCTGCCCTGCACATGGAAGTGGCTGTTTGGGTGGTGCTACCTGGGACTTGACACCTCCACAGACTTATGAGGAATATCAGACTCCGTATGTAATATTGTGCCTGGAAAAGAGAGGACTTAAGTAGCTAGGAGAAGCAGCAACAGTAAAAATGGATGAGAAACAAAGAAAGAAAGGTTTACTCAAGCTGTAGGGGACCCTGATGGATACAATAAGGCTGTATTTTTCATGAGGACACAACACTGAATGGACACTTTCAGGACATGCCATTCAGAGGTGCTGAATTTCTGCAATCTCCACTCTGTTGAGCTGCAGCTACAAGCAGCCGGTTTCCCTGGAATGCAGGATCACTTAAACGTTTGTTTCCTGTGGGCCTCTAGCTATTGTAGTGCAAAATGCAGAATTATTCACACAGACATTTATCCTTTCCTTTTCTTGAGGGAAAAAAAAAGACTCTGAACTAAATTCTGAGCCAGCGAGAGGAGATGCAAATCCCCTGGCTATAATGTAGCTCTGCCACAGGTACATTTGACTAATTATTTACATAAAATTGAATGAGGAAACGATTCATATCTAAACATTTGTTGCTGATTTAGCATGTGGCATAGAAAAAGGACAGGAGAGCTGTAAGCTAGACAAAGCTATTAGACATTACCGTTCAGACAACACCTACCTCACTCCAAACCAGCATGGTGCCGAAGATGACCTGTAACCCATCAAAGAAATTGTCTCCTATGATGATGACAGTGGCACCTCCTGTAGTCCATCCTTCACTTGGACTGATGGCTTTGATACATGGTGTAGCTGCTTTTCAACACACATGAAAAAGAGAAGTATTCTGCCGTTAGAACCAGATTTTAATGATGGAAGACTTGAGAAAAATAAAATAAAAAGAGCTTTCATTTTCCCCCCCTTGGTAACACAAAGATTTCAGCAATTGTATTCTTTTTAGTACATTTCCATGACCTCCAGCTTCCAATCTTTGGAAGCTATTTTTATTTTTAATTAATTTGTTTGGGTTTGTTATCCACATTGAAAAAAATAATAACTTTTATAAGCCTACAAAAAGATAATATATTTTAAATATAAATAGATAGATAGATAGATAGATAAATAATAGATCACAGCATAATGAGCAGAGACCAATTGGAAGTTAGAACAAATCTCTACCTTTTTTGTACATGAAATGCAGAATGCCTGAATTAATAAAACAATCTTCAGTGAGCTCACTTTATTATCCATCATAACCTAAATTAATCAAGGAAACCCCCAGAAATACTATGGAAAATATTGGCTAAAAAAAAAAAAAAAAAGGGGTGTAACCCTCAGCATTTCTTTAAGTTGTCTGCAATCAGATCCAGGTTGTTCTGGAAATTAAACCACCCTGCCCTGCATAATGCTTTAGCAACTACAAAAAAACTTCACAAAACTAGAAGCCACCATCCTGCCACCTCATCACTCCACTTATGTTGTGTCTACTGGGTAATTAAGAAGTATGTGCAATGCATTTTGCCTTATTCATAGAGTCTGTCACCACTTTCATGAGCCACTTTCTTGGCAACACGTGTACTAAGTGCCTCCTGAGGGGATGTTGAAAACTCAAGCAGAACTTAAAGGAGAAAGCTCAAACCTAGGTGTAAGATCATCTGTATTAAGACTGTGAAAGCCGAAGCATTGTCAGCTTTATATACTGGTGGGTAGGGCAATAAAAACATCCACGGGCTGATTCTCCTCCTCTGCAGTACTGGAGTACATCAGAATTTAACTGTTTTGAGCCCAGTGGAATAACACTACTGTAAAAACAATCTGAGCAAGCCAAAAAGCACTGGGTAACTCTCAGCTGTTGAGTCTCAGGTTGGCTGTATAGGTTGATGAAAACAAACGACTCCAACTCAAATGCCACCTACTTCTTGCTAAAACTACAGGAGAGAGAATTATGACCCCGCAGCCTTAGATACTGTTTGAAGTAAAAAGAGTATCTGAACAATTTCATTAGCCACGAGAAAGAGACACGTTAAGGAGCAGCAAAACTCCACCAGTCAGCCTCTGTGCTGGAAAGACGCATTCTTTCCTTTTGATGTGAACAACTCCTGAGCTCAGAGAAGAGGCTGGCTCCATGAGAAGTGCAAGAGAGGCTGCCATTGCCTCCACTATGGCTACAGTGTCAGTCAGGTGTCAATCAACACAGCTTCATTAGCTGTGTATATATCTGCACATAAACTTCTTCTTATAAGTTGCTGGCACTTGGTTGTCCATTGCCATTTGGTCAAAAGGCTGGTGGAGCTGCTTGTTTGGTTTGTAATGTTGAATATTTGCTGAAATACTCAAGGGAGAGCTTTCATAAACTTATTAAAGAAGGATATAGTAGGAAAACAGGAGGTACAAAAGTCACTTGCATATTAACACAACCCAAGATAAAACCCTTGCACCCACGAATTACTTAACATTGCTGAGTGGTGGCACAGCCCCTGCCCTGCTTTGCTTTGAACATAAGGACAGTAAATTCATTAATTCACAGAAGCATGCCTTAAAGTGCTCCAGACATAAAATGCTAAAGAGACACTCTGCATCTTTATGATTATCCAGTGGGGTTCCGCTTGGTTGGAGTTAATGCCTTCCTTCAGCCCCTGGGCAGGACAGGCAGCATGTGAGGGAGCTGGGAAGGGAGCTGGTGAGTCACCCTTAGCAGTGTTACTGTGGGCTCTGCTGCAGACTTGCACCACCAGTGATGGAGAACATTCATGGTGAGCAAACAGATCCTGTTCCCACCTACAAAAGGTTCTAAGTGTCAGGCACAAAGTTTTCCACTACTTCAGCTGGTGGGGATGCCAGCACCAGTGAAAAACACAAACACACACATGCTGAAAAAAAACCATTACTCTGCTTCATACTTGGCAGAGCGCAGCCATTAAGTTTTACATGAGCTAACAAAAGAAACATCCTAACATTACCATCATGAAAATGCAGCGCACACACAGAGGTAACTTCAATATGTTTAATTTGGATTCAAGTTACTTGCATAAAAATGTGCATAAAACCATTGCAAAGTCCAAAACCAAATGCTTTCCTTTCAGCCAAGCTCACAGCAATGGGTTTACAATGAAAGCAGCTTTTCAAAATGCCATCTAGCCCTTTCACAGAATCAAACCTTTTCATAAATAAAAAATAAAATCACTTCCAAATTACACCCTTTCTACTATTTCCAGTCGATTGTGGACACACACACCACCATAAAACCCGAAGATAACCATTTTCCCATGTGTTAGAGAATGAGCTACTTTTCTTTAAAGACTATAGGCAACATTTTTTTCCTAAATACCAGTGAATAAAAACTGTTTAAGACCATAACCCATTAACGGAAAACATATGCAGGCTTCAAAATCATAGAATCAATCCATCTTTAAAATGAATGCAAGACACTGTTGTGCCATTGCCACTCCCCACTAAAGGTCTTGCTGTTTGTCCTGTGATCTTTGCTGCAGTAGCTACGCTACACTCACTGCAAGGCGTTAGGCTGCATGTGCTGCTTTGTGTGTTTGATTCTCATCTTTTATAAATGTTGCACTTCGATGAATCCGCTGGCAACAGCCCAGGACATCTCCTCTGAGGAGGAAAAGTCAGGACTGGGTTGTTTAATAAGCAAGGTAGTTTTGTATCTGTCAAAGGAAAAACCTGAAAAGCAACGAGAGTACTGTGCACTCCCACAAAATGTGGTATTATTTTTCCCTGGGACCAACACAAAGAACAGTGGAACTTCCCAGCTTTCCCCACACAGCTCTGTCTTTTATCTTAAAATGCACATCTCTGTAAAGATTGGAAGGGTTGCATGAAGGTGCTGCCCCGCAAAGCAATCACAGAATAGAGTCATACAATCACCAAGGCTGGAAAAGACCTCCAATATCACTTAGCCCAACCATCCACCTACCACCAATATTTCCCCACTAAACCATGTCCTTCAGTACAACATCTAAACGTTTAGAGAACACCTCCAGGGACGCTGACTCAACCACCACTGTGGGCAAATATAATCACAGAATCACTAAGGCTGGAAAAGACCTCTAAGATCATCTAGTCCAACCATCCACCTACCACTAATACTGCCTACTAAATCATGTCTCTAAGCCATGCTGATGGCTGCAACCCCAGGACGCCCAAGGAGACATGCTGACGGAGGCATCCAGACTGCTGCCTGTTTTTGGAGGCACAAAACATGTTTATACAATGACTACTTTGTGACAGCTGGTGTTGTTTGGAATGTTGGTCTTACTTAATTCTTTGCACTTCCCAGGCCCTTTCTATGGAGCACCAGGAAGCAGAATGGAAGAATCAGGTACCATTTGCCAGCATCACCAGCAGAAACATCAGGAGGATGGCAGTGCTATGACCTCAGCTCTATTTATGCCTCAGGTACACACGTCTGGCCAGCTCAGGCCCTCAGCTCTTCATATTTCTTCTGTTAACCATCTGGCAACTTTCAAAGTGCTGTCTGGAAGGTGTTTACTTCTGTGCAACCTTAGAAAAACAGAGCTAGGCAGAATCCTCTTTTCATTGTGGACCTCAACTTTTCTACATTTTGTTTTGGTCACAAGAGAAATCAAAGTACAGATCATTTTAGGAACAAAGTCCCAGAATCTCCATCTGAAATTAGCTATAATGCTTTCAACATTTCCAAGAAAAACAAAACATTTTGTTTCAAAATATTATCACATCAGATGACATTTTGTAACATTAGGGCATCATTTCTGAAATGCTGTTTTAAAAACAAATAGAAAAAAAAAGCTACGTCAAATTTGTGTTCTTCTGTAGAACAAAAAGATTTTAGTTGAGAAACCAAAACTTTACTGATGAAGATTGCACAGTAAAAGACTTCAGGCCAGTTCCAATAATGGCAATGAAGTAGAAGGATGGATAGCGTGGACGGAGTGTTATTTCAGAGAATTATAATAAAAATTCTTACATATCAACATTAAAAAACAAAACAGAACACCAGCTGGCAGCCTGCTTAACTGGAACAAAAAGAGTTTGGTAGCCTAACTATCAGAACAGATTTAAACCAACTCTCTGTGGCCTGGTATTAGTCAACGCACGCTTTCCAGACTCCACTAAGTCTAAGGAAAAACCCTTCAGACTGCAAGTGTGGACCTTGCACACCTTGTGAAGGTGATGTGGTCACATCCTCCACCCACTGCAGTGGCCCAGTGGTTGTGAGCCTTAACGAGCTGCTCTCCTCCTTCACATATCAAGACAAATCAGTGTTAACATCTGACTTATTTTACTGCACTGCTACTTCAGTTTGAGGTAACAGACATAGATTTTAGAAGGAAGAGTCCCAAACTTACGGAAACAAATAGGAATTTTGCTGCTGCCTTCAACACTAAGTTCACTATCAATAAAGCTAAGTTCTCTATCAATAAATTTTAAGGATTTACAGGCAAAAAACCTTAATGAGTTTCAAGAAGAACAACGTCCTTTTGAAGTCTTCACGTTCCCTTAGAATACATGCTGTTAAAATCTTGCCATCATCCATACAAAGGGTGGTAGGTACCAACTCAGCAGACTGTGAGCAAAAAGAAAGTTTTGTGCTGCGTGTACCAGTGGGTTCCAGTGTTCCTGTGCTCCCCTAGCTACTCATATACCAGGGATTTTTCTTCCTTCAAACGGTGACAATAAAATGATTACCCCTCCACAGTTTAGCATAATGGTTCAGAAATGCTCATGGCATATTGCAGAGTTAAAGTGGAAATTATTAGGTAGCTCTTCTTTGTTATAATAATGATCACTCCACAAATAAAAGCTCTTCTCCCAAAGGTACTGCAAGGCACAAAATGCTAATTCTGAAGATTATGTGTGCGCTTTTATTAAATATTACTATGCCCTGTCTGTTTGAGGGCTTCACTGCTCTGATTGTTTTATGAGTGCCATGTTAATGTCAGCCCCATCTTGCTAGCAGCAGGCACACATTTTAGCTTTTGTATGAGAGTTGATCAAAGGCCGCGTGCTGAGGGAATTGCTGAGAAAACACGGACAAGCGATAAAAATCTAACAGATTAATTGGTTTAAATTTCATTTCAGAGCGTTGAACTTTGGCTCAGGACACTAATGCTACACTACCAGTCAGGGCCTAATTACCACATTTCCAATTTGCCTGTGAACAATGCTTGGAAGAGAGAATAATAACGGTCCTAATAATACTAATAACAATAATAACAAAGCAACAGCAATAACATCCCATAGCTTCTTGTACACGTTCAGCAACCAACTTTGCGTGTAGGCAATTCTATGAGGAGATCCCTCCTTCTGGGCATTGCTACCTGCCTCAAACAGCAACTGGAAACAGAAGCTGAGCATCCGAATTCATCAATTCGATGAGCTACTGGTACAAGTCCCCCCCAAACATTCATTAGATCCATAATGAGGGACCCACGTCTATAAACAGAGATAGCTTTTTATCCCCCGACAGAAATGATCTATTCCACTGATAGAAAACAGAGGCAGGGGGAAAAAAAACATATTTACCACAAAGTTTATGGGTGGCCTTGGGATAAGGGTTAATTGAGCTCAGAGGTACATTTCCACCGAGGTGAATTAGTGGGATGCACAGCTATCAGCAGGGCTCTGGGACTGCTCTTCTTTAGCTTCTGAAATGTATTTGCGCTGTGATTAATATCCAGTTTGTGCTACTGACTGTAAGAATGACCTCGCCTGCAGTCTTTATCATGAAGTGTGGTTTCATTCTCTTTTATTCCATAGATGAGGCTCTGACAACAGTTGCTGCATCACAACAGGATTTTAAATGATAGGGTACATGCTTTTATTTTTCTTCTCTTTGAGGGCATTGTGACGTGCAAGGAAAGCTGCATAAAGCCAGTTAAAATTGGGATTCCAGAGAAATTTATAACTCATATTAGAGAAAGTACTGGAGTTAAATTTAATTCTTTTTTTTTTTCCCTATTTTTTTTTCCCCTTGGATCAAACCTAATTCCAGGCTAACTAAACATATGAGCCACAGATTAAGCCACAGCTTATGGGTCTGATCCTGCAACCTGTTAACCACTTTCACCAAACTACCAATTTTCAGATCAAGACGAATCAGTATTAAGCACTCGAAACCATGACTTACTCAAGTTGTGTTTCAGCAAACCACTTAAGCGTTTATAAGCCCAGCTGAAGAAGTTGGGGAATAAAGAACTGAATTTTTAAGGCAGTTGAGCAGTGCTCTGAGCAAAACCATACAGAGCTATGTAATGAATCTGGAAATGGGTTCTCCCATTTCATATGAATGTAGTAGTACAAACTCTGAGATTTCTACAGCTTTTCTGTACTGTCTAATCTACCCTCAGGTACCCCTGAAATCATGTAGGGGTTGCAACCTTTGAGCAAGGCAGTGCTCAAGAATGACTTGAGCCTAAATTCATTTCCCATGGCATCAGGAGCTGAAGGTGTACACTGGAGTACATCTGATGGACTCCTGTTGGAGTGCTGAAGGTCTTTTTGATCAACATCGCTAGTTTGGCAAGGTGTGTTACTCCTTTAAAAGGAGAGAAAAACACATCTTCTCAAATTATAGATTAATGTAGGTTATACATGGGGGGAGGGGGTGTTCCATTTGCCACTGTTTACTGTTGATTCTCCACATTAAGCACTTGAGCAAATTTATTTTATCATGGGAAAAGGTGGTTTTGTGGGTTGTTTTTTTTTTTTTCCAAGACTGAAAATTATCATTTTCTGAATTTTTTCAGTTTGATAAAGTGAAGCAAATAAGCAAGGGAGGGCTTGAGTTTGCTTTTTGGGGACTTGGTTTCGTAGTTTGATTTGGTTTTCTTCAGAAATAATTTTCTCGTTCCTATTAAGCAGGATTAGCTATCTTCTGCTGACTTACTTCGAGCACACTGAAAAAGAATGAACTCTACAAAGCTTATGTGCCAATGCAATGTTACCATGGCAAGTCCAGAGTGGAGCTGTATGCAGCACAAGCAGTGAAAAATAACTGAAGTTTACCAAACAGGTCTGTATGGAAGAAGTCTACAGAACTGACCCAAGGGGTTCGGCACGGGCGCTTCAGGGAAAGGGACTGTGGCAGGTTTTTTTTTACATACTGTACCAGAGCATTACGTCTTCATTCTTAAGCTAAACAATGCATTTGCTGTTTATCTTAATAAAGTGATGATCTTCCTGCTTTCCTTTTCCATACCACAGCCTGCTCTCTCTCCTATTCTCTCCTGACAATAAGCAGCTGCTGGCAGGAAACAGGGTAACAGAGGTTTCCCCCTCAAGGAGATAACTCATTCAGCTTTATGCAATGCAGGCACGGGGATGTAATGCCCCACCGCCCCTTCCTTGTACCATCTTGATATTTGGGACTTTACCATTTGCAAGCTTTAAAGATTACAATGCCCTGCTGAAAATGGAAACCTCCCTCTGGTTTTGTGACGCCTGCACTGGGTGAAATCACTGAGCCAAAAATACATGCATGGTGCAATCCCTCCAGGTGGGGGGAAGGGAGGGAAGGTTGCCTTTGTTTCTGTTTTCAAGTAGTGAAACTAAAAGCATTGGCTGTGATTTTTTGCCTAATAGTACGGACGCTCAGTTCCCATCAATGAGAATTGAAAATGTAAATTACCTGGTATAATATTCCAGCTCTAATCAATACCTAAGCCACTGCTTCTTTTATCCTTGTTGACGCCTCAGCTAGCAAAGTTACATTTCACTGAGCCCTCTGTGTTTCTCTTTCCTTCAGAACATCCAAAGCTTTCAGTTGTTGACCATTGCCTGAAACATGATTGCATGGAAAAAGGAGGCAATCCTGAATAATGCGGAGTGTGTTGCAAAAGAAAAAAAAAAAAAACCCAAACCGCTCTGTGTTTTACTTACTTAAAATCTTTCCATAAAAAATAATAACTGTAATCTCATATAATTGCATGAGTTGCATGTTCATTCATTCTTTTCATGACACAGAGGAAGTTTTGAAGTTTATTTGTTTGGTTTTGACTTCTGGGGGTACTTCTTGCTTTCCAAAAGTTAATAAAGCAGTGCGAGGTCTCAGCATCTCGCTGCCAGTCAGTAAAACTTGACCTCCAAAAGGAAATTCTGTCATGTTTGTTTGGCAAATAATAAATTCTCCAAGAAAAATGTACTGTTACGAAAACACGTGAAAATTTCATTATTCAACATATAGCTTCAGCCAAAATATATACATACATTAATAATATATATATACTTATTATTGAAATATGCTACATCAAGAAGCCTAATAATTTTATTGAGCTATTTTTTTTTTTATGGAGCGTTCTGACTTCTTATTTCAGAATAAGATTTGCATCTCAAAATTTATTTGAAAGGAAGAAAAAGAAATTTCAAGCCAAAATCTTTGCATTCATCATTTTTGCCCCAAAGTGAGAAGATTATTACTCTGAGTCGACCACAAAGTGCCAGCTGTGGCTGGCCTTGATCATGCTTAGCACTGAAACAGCTCTGCAGCTCCAGGGCAGCCCCCCCGTTATCTTGGGCAGTGTGGTTGTGCCAGGGACATGCACACACTGGATCAGGAAGAGAAATAGAGCACCCCAAGATATCAAATAGGGCACACAAAACCTTGGAATTGTTTCCATCTCCACAACTGGCAAAAGACCTACGTGTCAACTAAGGTGACTGCTGCAGCATACGTTCTTCCATCAGGGATGGATGGGCATGCTTTGTCCCCGCAAAATACTTCACAACAGGCTCCCAAATTAATGCACCTCAGTTTCCATCCAAGGTACAGGGAAGTCACTCACAAAGGGTCAGGAGCAACATTTGTTTCTAAAAGACAGAACACTGAAAGCACGTAGGGCACTACGGTGGGATATATATGCAGAGGATTGCAGTGCTTTATATGAAGGTGTGCTTTAAAAGCTGCATTAGTAAAACAGTAAAAAAAATCCTATATCCCTTGTTTCACTTTCAACTGCTTCCTATTGATTTATCTTCCATTGATAAAGTTACAGGACCCTGCTAAGCCAATATGACTATTTTAAAAAACAATAAGCATGTCCAGAAAAGAGACTGCATCTGTTTAAGTGCACTAAAGTTTAAAAATAATTGCACTGATTCAATTCCTGGGTGAGAATGAAGCCAACCTTGCAAATGGAAGCCCAAAATGCATAAAATAAGTCAACCTTAAAAGTATGACAAAACAAACATCACTGCATAGCTCACATACCCCAAACCCTACTGACTGCCTGGTCCCTCAGTGCTGTTCACTGGGATCCTGAACCAGAAAAGCCTTTATATAGGATGGGACCCAGCATTTGCTTAACCTGACCCCTCTGGCTTACTATTTTGCTGCATTCTTAACCTAGCAGAAAGGCAGATGGGCAATATTTCTATATTCATGTTTTATTTCATCATTACTTTGGATTAATTCCCTCTATTTTCTGATGATGCAAAGTAGAATTCAGGGCAATATCATGCAAACTAGGGAAAAAATTCATCTTCCTTAATAAAACTGTAAATCTCTCACAGTAAATCTTTCCAGAGGCAGAACACAGGATTAGACAAAAGCTCCCAGGTCACGACATCAAGTCCCTGAAAGGTGTAACAGTCCCAGCACCCTGAGTGCCACAGCAGCAAGTCTCAGTGTTCAGAGGCACGCAGGAATGTTATGGCCACACTGGCAAGATTTACCCGAAGATGCTCTGTAGTACACAGAAATTATCGTAAATGAAACACAGAGTTCCACCTAAATCAAAACTGTCACTACCCCAAACTAAACATTAGTACTGATTAAACCTACATCTAACCCCAAAATCAGCCACAAGCCTCCCGCTGTATTACATAGCACTGCAGTAAGAGGTTCACCAAGAGAGATTCTACAACTAATAATTTATTTCATCTGGATAAAAACAGGAGCCCAGACTAAAATTAAGTTTCTAGCTGAAGTCTCTTTGTTCAGCAGAACTGAGAAAGTCTGCCCACAACAGAGACCTTGCAGTAATGGACCTTCAGAAACAGAACAGCGAATGCAGAAACGCAAAGCAGTTGTGGCAGAGAGAAGGAATGCCTGTAATCCAGTTACTCCAAGGAAAATTCAAGTACCTTAAGAGTTCTTATTCCCTGCCTGATTTCTCTCACAATCACAGGCTGCTCAGTGATGCAATTTTCTGGAGCCTGAAAATCATAAAGTAAATATGAACAAGTCTAGTGGAAAATCTCTGACGCTAATCTTGGCCTGCGTCGTATTTTTAACAGGCACTGAATGTGTGCGCCGGATCATCCAGATGGCCATACAGGAATCATCCTGATAGGATTAAACCTTTGTGCTGAACTCTGCTCCATCTGTTCTCAGAGGTTTGCTTACCACTATCAGAATACGAATGCTCAGCCTATGTCAGCACCGTGGCTGGAAGAGCCTCTTAGCACACACCCACATGTGTATGCACACATATCCTCGAGTACATGATTAGTAATGTGAGATGAAGTTAGTCTGAAGTCTACTGCTAAAGAAACATATTGGTTTTATTATTCGTTTGAAGAGCAAAGTATGCAGCATCTAAATTCAAACAAAAAAAGCACTTCTGTTGTTGTTCTGGGACTTGTTCAATTCATTAAAACATAATACTGCCATAAATTTATAGATGAAGGCATGACTAAATGTAAAGCAGCAAGGCTCTTCATCTTTGAAATCTATTAGCGTGTGAGAATGTATGACACAACTGCACTTTGAAGATACCATGGTTAAATATTCCAGATAAAAAACAGCAACAACAAAACACATGCGTGCACACAGCGTTGGTAGCTGTTATGTGTGTCCTGATCCAGTCGCAGGGCAAGAACAAAAAAGTAATAATCAGTCCCAGTACAAGGAAAGCTTATTCCCATTAATGTTGCTTTCCGCTTTTATTATCTATTAATGACAGTCTACTGCATTCATTATTGCAGCCTGCCAGATGCAGCAAAGATCCATATTCATCATGTGCAGAAATTGTGCTCGGGCTGTCTCAGTGACGGGTTACACAGGCTTGCCAGCAAAGACCCACATCCTATGGATGGGTTTTGAGGCCATGGGCCAGGGGAAAAGGTAGGGAATGTGGCAATGCTAGAAGAAAAGCATCCCAGTGATCCAAAGGCTTCAGCACATTGCTGTCCTGGCCAGAAACGTACTACAAACTAATGATTATTTGGGGTGGGAAACAAAGTAGTTTGATCAATACTGTTATTTATTATTGTTACTTGGGAGGTTTATTTCAGGAATGCAATATAATGCTCAGCCCATGTTTGTGATGGCAGCGGGACAGTGATGGAGATAAGGTAAGATGCACCCAATTTCAAGCAGAATCCTCACCTGCCCTGCAAAGACTGAGACCCCCTTGTTGTTTCCTCCTCTGTTCTCTGTGCTGTACTGAACGCAGAGTCAAGCATCCCCTCCCAGCCATTTCGGCTTTACTTGCAAAAACATCAGCATAAAAATATATTTATAGTTCATAGTATCTGTCCAGCAATGACACTACATAAAACCAGCACGCTGAAAATCTGAGGAGTGAATACTTTGGACTCCAGCCTACAAATGCTTAGAGAAGTTTCAATGTGTCTGATAAAGTCATTCTATGTTTATTTATTTCGGGCCATATTCAGGCCACCTACTTCAGGCATTGCACCATGTGTAAAGTCAGACTGCAGCTCCAGCTGTGTGAGTCAGGCTGCCTAAATTAGCATCCTCCTTCCATTATATGATGAGCAGAAACAGGCAGAAATCTCTGGATGCCTGGAGACCTGGGAGCTCCTTCTTGGCTCCCAAAAGTACTGAGGGACCTCAGCCTAGGTAGGAAACAGCCAGAAGCAGCCCTGGAAGAAATACTATGAAATACTTGGCAGCTGATACTGAACTTTCCAGTGGACACCTCTGTCTGCCTCAATGCACAGCTGGATGAGAAGGCAGCACCCACAGATCCTTCAAGGTCATAACTCCAGGAAGGTTTCCTGCTGCATGAGATATTTTTCCCCAATGGGTTCCTAACAAGTCACTTTGCCACGAAGGGTCAAACCTCATCAGATATTATATTTTGTCTTCTCAAAGAGCCCAGGAAGACGAGTGATGCTCTCACCTGAAAGGACTGCAGCAAAGCACAGCGACCTCAAACCCCAACCTGCAAACTGAAGCTGCAATTTGAAAGACTAGCAGCACTGTGGTCAGTCCTGCAGTTTACCTCAGAGTTCTGGTCTTCTCTCTCAGCAAAGATCAGATAACACCAAGTCTATGAATTCCATATGCAAGCCCGGGTTTTCAGAAAACAGCAATGTGAGTTGAACTTGCAGTCCCCTAGAGCAGGGGAGATCCAGCATGTCTGCTGCCTTTGCACAGCACAAACTGGGACCTCTGTGGGAAACACATATTGCTTTGGCATGGAGTAGGTGTAAAAGCTCTGGGAAAGTTCCCACAAAGCCATAATGATAAGGTATTAACCACACAAAATTAATTCTGAATTTCCTTCTACTTCTATTTCTAATAGACACTTGAGCAATAATACACTAAAAAGTACATGGATTCCTGCATTATTTGGGATCAGGTTCTTGGAAGCAGAATCACAGAATCACTAAGGTTGGAAAAGACCTATAAGATCATCCAGTCCAACCATCCACCTATCACCCATGGTTCTTGCTAAACTATATCCCTCAACACAAAATCCAACCGTTCTTTGAACACCTCCAGGGTCGATGACTCCACCACCTCCCTGGGCAGCCCATTCCAGTGCTTGACCACTCTTTCAGAGAAGTAGTATTTCCTACTAGATAGCATCCAGCTATCCAGTGGCTTCAATACCACTAAACACCTAAATGAAGCTTTAGGCACCTCAGTGCTTAGGAAGTTTGGCTTTGTGTCCAAGAAATTTGCTGAAGATTGCTTAGGAGTATCTATGTTTTGGGTTGACCATCTGACCTGCAAACCAGAAGGTCAGAAGGTCCTAAGCACTCACTTTATAAAGGTCGTATCGTTGAGCATCTCAGTGCCTTCCTGCACCTTAGCTTTCAGGCCTAAATGTTTAAAGTACTTTTGAGAAACAGATTCAAAATGGAATACTTTAGACGAGTTTTTCATAAACCTTTTTCTTGATCTTTTTAATAAACATCCTAACTCTACCCACTTCACTCAATGAGGTCATAAACCAACACTGCTTATATTACAGTCACTTTCACACTAAAGATTTGTTTTGTCACAAAGAGAGCTATAAATCCATGGAACGAAGGTGGGAAGCAGAAAGGACTAATTGTGACACACAAAGCTTTCTGGTTATGCTCAGCAAACAGCTTGGGCTGAGATTTTTCAAAACCAGGTTATGAAGTTGTACCACTGGCTTTAATGAAAGCACACTTTCCCCAGTGCTACGCGCTCTTGAAAATCTTGTGTTCTGGATTTAGGCCAAACACACTCCATTCCAATATTAATTATTAGCAGCTTATTTGTATTCTTTATTACTAACATTAATAATTTTCAGATGGCAACTCAGATTAGAATAACCATTCCAAACAACCCACTGTGGTGGTTCCATTTTGTGCAACATTTTCCTGGTTTACACTATTAAATCATTTCCTTGAAAGCAGAGGAGCTTTGTCAAACTCATTTTGCTGGGAAACACTCAGCGGGCACCCTGAGACCAACAGCAACAGAGATATAAATGCTCACACTGCTCTTCTCTTGTTTCAGTAAGAAAACAACCTGAGATGCAAAATTACTGAGTTCGTTATTTGTGAAGTTATCAAATTAGAATTTTCAACATTACATTTTGGTGGGAATCCTTAGACTGCCAGCACTCAGCTGGTTGATATCTCTGGGCATAACAATAACAGAGACTTTTCATAAGCACTGATTGCTTTGGTCTGTTCAAATACTGGGGTGCTTAGTGTGAAATATTTGCAAGTGCCCAGATATCTGCACCATTTTTTGATAATCATGACCTTTGACAACGTATTCAGATAAATTCTCAAAAAATCACTGGCTCTTGGCCTTCTTGTACAAATCACAGTTCACAAAATCCTCCCCATTGTACTCTGCCCATACCAGGAAGAGAGTGGAGTGAAAAAGTATCTCTTCTCAATAGAACAACAAAGGTATCCTATAATAAAATGCTTAAGGTAGAGGAATTTGCTTAGAAATAATAACAACCCTATTACAATAACTTAATATTTTTTTCATTTACTCGTGCACATTTTGGAAGGTTAGAAAAATAATGTCTGGCAAAACTTCACCTCCATACAGTGTAACATCTAGCAAGCATTTCTATAATCCTAATGTCATTCTTCTCCCCTATGATGCCATTGTATTAGTGACACAGTGGCCAGCAAAGCAAATTGAAATGTAATGAGCGCTCATTATCTATGAATATTCATTGCCTATTTGGGTGCTACTGAATGCCCTCCTCTATTGGTAGCTGCGCAGTTTCTGCCAAACAGAGCAGCTAAGGTTTTTCTACATGCATTCTGTACTTCGATTCCTCCAAGGCCTGGACAAAAACCTTAAACCCTCAGAAAGTGGTTGGTCCAGCTCTCCAAATAAGAGTCAACTCTCGTGGTGGTTGGAGAATTTCCATCTGAACTTTTCTCCCTTATCTGCTGTAATAAAATACAGATCTTTTTATACAAATCTCTTTCAAATTTTAATGCCAGTTCCACTCTCCTCCCCCCCCCCTTTTTTTTTTAATTTTGGGAGCACAGTTCTGAAAGCTCCTCCGGGAAATTCACAAAATGCATTCTGTCTTCATCCAGGTACTATTTTTCATGAATTCATGACAATCCTGTAACAGTAGAGGGTAACAACATATCACAGCATGACATCATTTAGATATTCTTGGGGAAGGGCTGGTTTCTTTTTCATGTATTTGAGATGTATTAAGGGCAGCTGCTTATGGGTAGAAACTGCCACACCTTATCTTTTTAAAACCCAAGTGTCTCCAACTTCCATAGTAATATTTTTTTTTTTACCTTTTCCCATTAGATGTGACACTACATCCCTGGTAAGTGACTGTCAAGTAGGAATCCTTTCTAACTGAGGCAATTTGGAGTACCCAAACCTGCCTATTCAGGATGCATTACTATGGCCATTATGTAAAAACAACTCTTTCAAAAGGCTAAAATATTTCAGATGGTCTTTCTTAAGTCTCCTGTGCCACGGCAGCAGCAGCAGCATTGGTACGTCCATATTATGAGATTATGTTTAAATAATGAAAATACTCATAAGATCACATCTCCAACTTCACAAAAGACTTAAAGCCTAATGGCAAAACTGAAATTCTGGAGTCTCCATGCACAAACCAATCATTAAAAATCTGCTTCTGGAAGATTATTTGTCTTGTTTTCATTTATCCTCAAACTAAAAATATATTTTGGAACATCAAAATTGCTGCCACCAGATAGTCTAAACTTTTAAGCATCTCTCTTCAACGCCTGATTTATGACCCAGACACATAGAAGGTTTTCTGCTTTCTCTTTGATGCAACTGGCTACGAGGAGGGCAGCTCCATCCACCCACCAGTTCTTGTGAAATTCTCAGTAACTTCCAAAGAGGAAGCAGGGGCACAGGGCCTGCAGACAGCAACACTGCTCTGGAGAGGATTGCAAAAATTCACCAGAACAATTCAGTGGGGCACAATGTGGTTAACACGTTTTGGAGCTGTGTGAATCAGAGCTCTGCTGTGTTTTGCTAACCTGACGGACTGTGTTTTCACTCCTGAAGGGACCGCTGTGATCACACAGCCTGGGATCCCGTACAGCACCAGCCAGAGAGCCTCACCCCACAAATCCTATGTGAGCAATTGCACAAGCCCATAACCTTTCCCTGACCTGATATATACCATTTAGGAAGAGACCGGGTCTTGACTTAATATCTGCAAACTGCACAGAATCTGCCACAGCTTTGGCAACTTGTTTCACTGATCCATATTGCTAAAATCTTGTTGAGATCGTATTTGAGTCTTTATTTCTCTACCAATTCTCTGAAGTGCAGCACCTTATCTTTCCGGTTATGTTTTGTCTCTTCAGTGGGACTCCAGCTCCATCTGAGCACACACACTGGGCTAATCCACCCCTCATGTGTTCACTTATATTAGAAACATGCAGTAAGACCACAGGGCAGTGAAGAGGTTAACGTTATACATTCAGTGAGGTCAAGCTCCAAGAACACATAACAAGCCATTATGTAAAAAATTGCCTGAATTTATGAGTCACTGCATTTATGAAGGAACCGATATGAGAAAGACAACTTGGCAAAAGTGAAGAAAATTATTTCCAGCTTGAAGTTTTGAAATCCTTCAGTATATCAAGGCTCACTTGCTGTTATTACTATCCACGTTGTGCAATGTTCTGAAAGTCACATTTTTTCCCCTTGTGTACACATTGAGATGTCCAACAACCCAAGGTATTCCTCCCTCATAGAAAATAAATTAGAAAGCAAACATATCGCAGAATAACATACAAGATCCCCTCAAGAAGAGTGGTAGAATCCTAATATTTTTTTTCAATATTTTCCTTCTAAATAATAAATCAAGCCAACTTCATTTCTCTACATGGAATGATATCGTGCAGAAAAAGCCTGTGTGTTTATATTTTTCAGATAATCACAAAAACATTCCTAAGTGAGGCAGTAAGATTTAACAGGTGCCTCCATCCATAGATGCAATGAGGCAAAATGAAAGTTCCTTTGTTTAAGCTTGGCTGGTTTGTGAATGCAGTATCCCTAACTTTGATTAAGAAGTTGGACCTATACCAAAAATAAATAATAAAATGTAATAAATTTTGCGAATTAACCCTCTTTCTCAACTTCTTAATATTTTTGCCTTCAGTCAGTATTCTTATATTAACAACTTAATCAAGCATGGACACATGCATCATTAAGGGATTCAAGGTTAAATCGAAATAGAAGATCAGGAAAAAACTTTCTTTTTTAATGAGCTGAATAGAAAAATATATAGTCAACTTAGAATACAGAGATTTTTTTTTTCTTTCAGATGTGAAGATTTGGTGGCAAATTTGAGCACGCGCCTCCTATATTATCTCAGATTGCCTGGGTGGGCAAGATTGGCAAGAAAAGCTCCATAAAAGCCCCACTGCTGAGGAAAGTGTTTACCCAGCGTACCCAGCTGAGGCACAGCAACCACTGCTCTTCTGCACCCGCAGATAGCAAACAGTCTGAATCATTCATTACTATCACGAACTAAAACAACATAGTGAAAGCTCGGTGGCCTCACGTGCCATAATACATAGGCCAAATAATGCAGCCTTTATTGCCACAAAGCAGCCACTAATAATGGCTTTGTTATATATTGATCTATTTCAGATAGACATGGATAGATTTATATATATTGCATGCTAAAACAATGGCAGGACATTGCTGTAGAAATCATGGTTGTCTCTGCTTTCATCAGCACATGCTGGTATCATGTCTCATAGTTTTTTCCTATTTCTACCTTGAATCTTTCCTCTTTTGCTGCTGCCGAGCTAACTCAGCCAAACCACCAGCAAACCCCATCACACTCAGTTCTTCAGTGCTCTCCTACAGAGGAAGAGGAGGAAGGGGAAAAAAAAAAAAAAAAGAAAGAAAGAAATCAAACTGTCCCTTTAAAATAACAAGCATTTAAGCTGCTTGTCAGTCATCTTCCTGACAAGGCCACTTGAATGTATTCAGGAATATTTGCATAAATGCTCACAGCGAGTTCACTGTGGCAGCTAGCGCTAATGGTACATAAAGTAATTTAGTCACTTTTCTTAGGCATCCTGTCAGGGTGATAAGCACCCCCTTCTTTGCCTTGTTGCATATTAGATCATTAGATAATAAAGTGTTAGAGCATGCAAACTGACAGGGTCTCAGGGACTATCATTTTTCGAGGGCACTGCATTCTGCCAGCGAGGAAAAATAATAGAGAAACTGATGCTGCAATTGTCTTTACATTCTTGTAGAGTCATTGAAAGATTTGGGGGAAAAAGAATTTTTACTTTGTGGTGATAAGAGAGTTTTAACTGGAAACTTTGCAGACATCTGCAGTGGTGGACTTCATGCTGGTAAACTTGAAAAGCGTTATTGCAAACCCCTGTCAGAATTGCCCCTTCCATAAGCTAGTCACTTAAATTGCACTGGAAAGGTTTTCCCTTTAAAACTGACACCCTGGAACGAACTACAAACTGAAACATATTCTAATGGTGGGGCCTGTTGGCTCTTCTCTATACATCTCACTATATGTGCACAATTTATAAAGGTCAACCACACCAGTCTTTTGGTTTACCATAAACATAAAACAAGTGAGGATCCAACTATTTGTGAATGAAAAAGTGATAATTACAAAACCCACAAGATTGCTGTGGCTTACCCTATTTATACCACACAGAGATGTATGAAATAATTGGCCTGTGCCAGCTATTACTCTTCAAAGATATAGAGACATGCTAGAAAAAGGAACTTTACTGCCTGGCAAGCAAGATATAAATAGAGATGTGTTGGATGTCCCAAAAATAATCCAGGCTACCTGCTAATGAAATGGTAAGAACCCAAACGTGGAGATACCAGGCCCCTGAGCGGCTCAGCAAGTAAAGCTTCCTTTTTAGATTTGGCATCCAAAGTCTTTTTTTGGTGTCACATAAACTGCAACTCCATATTTAAGAGCAGTATGTCCCACTACAGCTTTGTAAGGAAAAATAAGCTGGGTATCACCAACCAAAGCAAGCAGCCAGCATATTTTCAAACATTCTCTCCCCCCTTTCCCAGTCTCGGTGCTCTCGAAGTCAGGCATTCATCACTTTTGTGATCAGATATTTGATTTAAAGAGTCAAATATCTAGAAAAGTACACAGTTGGTCAAGGACATACCAGAGTTAAACACCAGCATTTCAAAACCTACAATCAGAAGTTGCTCAGCAAAGCAGCAAACCAGAGACAGACAAGCCACGACTCTGGTAGTTTCCAGTTTACCATTTACAAATTCTGTTCGGGGCAATCTGCCCTCCCCTCAGGGAGGCAGGAAACTGGAAAGAGCAAAGACAAACAAGCTGTCTCTTCTACTCACACTTGAAGATATTATTCAAGATAAAAATTGCAAAACCAAGGATAAGAATACACTTAGTGACTCAAAGTAAAACTAAGTAAAACTAAAAATTTATTTCAGTGAAGGAAACTCATCTGTTCCAACAGGTCTAAAGTTCTTGGTGGTTGCCCAAAATTCAGCAACATTAAGCCCAGTTGAGACTTTTCCCACTTTTTCTCATTCAGTTAAGTGTTTTAGACATTCAATAGTGACATTTAAAACACTTACTGGATTTTTTTTTTTTTTTTTTTGCATCTCTTGGACACAAATATGCATAGAATTCCTGGAGAGCTGGATTGAAAGATTTAGTTTAAAACGAAAGGCTCCACCAAGCCTTTGGGGAAAGTGTAATTTTGTAGGATGGAGGTTGCATTCAAAAGTAAGAATTTATTAGTGGTGGCTTTATGAGGTTGCTTGAGAGGTGCCTGAGAAACTAGATTAGAAAAATCACCTTTCCCAAAATGTACATATGGAGATAGTTTGCAGATGTTGGCTTTTAATAGTAGCACAGTATCCAGAGTTTGTGTAACTATGCAAGCATAGTATCGTCTTTTTTCTTTTTTCCCCCCTTCTTTTTTGCTGATAAAATCCTTCAGGTAGATAGGAGAGGGAAGAAGGGAGATGTAAGTTGGGATTTTATGATACCATGCATAGAAACACAAACATTCACAAGTATATGAGAAAGTAAGTATTGTGTCGACCAAACTCATTACACTGAGAAGACTCCAAGGGGAAAAAGAAATTGCCACTCTAGTAGGAATATGTGAAAAATAAGAGGTTTTTGAAAGGCTAGACTTAATGGAAGGATTACAAAGTTAAATGCAGCAGAGTTTCTTTTCATAATATTCTGCCTCTTGCTAATTAATAAAGACAGAGTTCGAACATTCTTTGTAAAAATTCAGCACAAATTATGACAGTGGTTTGTTTATTAAATTAGGTTGTTGGCAGGATGAAAAAAAAAATTCTATAACATGAATTATAGCTGAAAATGGCTCATAGCCTACATAAAAAGTTAGAGCTAAATAAATACAGATGTAAGTTATGTTTATATAATGAGAAACGCTGCTGAGCTAAGAATTTTAGGTTGGTAAGTGTGAATTACAGACCTGATTCTGCAAACACTTATCAATACCCTCAACTTTACTGACACAAGAAGCCTCATTGATCCCAACAGGACCATATGTGCACATAATCTTAAATATATGCATAAGTACTTGCAGAACTGATGCTTGAAAGCGTGAACAGAATAGAAAGCTATTTCCACAGGAATCCACTGAGTAGTAGAAACTCTCACATTTACCCATTTCTTGCTATTAATAATTTCTTTTAACATGTCTAGTGACTGTTTTTCTGAGTGGCATTCACTTTCCTGGAGAAAATTTTATCTGCTTTCTTCAAACTCTGGAAAAATCTATTTAATTATTCATCAGATCCTTGGCAAATATTTGTGGAACAAACCAGCATAAAAGGACCAGTGCCTTCTACACTCAACTTCAATAGAAACCCCCATCTCCTAGAGGGCGCAAGCACCTACTGAATTAGGATTACAAACAGCTTTGAAGACAAAGAAATATTCTTCCAAGCTGGAACACAGAGAGGGGAGTGAAATGCCCTTTGGTTTTAGAGTCTTTTATTTGTCTGGTTGGGGGGCAGGGGGAGGGTTGTTTTGTTTTGTTGGGGGGTGGAGAGTTGTTTGGTTTTTTTGTTGTTGTTGAGTTGTTTTTTGTGTGTGTGTTGTTTTTTTTTTCCCAGCAGCAGTCATCAACTTTGAGGACAAAGAGCAAAACAAAATGTTAATCAAATCCAGATTTTTCAAAGAGCATTCATGCTCAACAACTCCCATTTTAAGCACCTATAGTAAGCAGCAGATATTATCTTCCAGGACCAGTTGATCTCATGGAAAAGATTACAGTTTCCCAGGCTGCTTTCAGTCACATTGCCCCTTTTCCACCCTTGCTGGTGCTCACTATGGTTTCAGAAAAGCCAGCCAAATTGCCTTGCTCCACTTCTCCTTCAACTTTTTCAGCAAAACAAGCCAGACTGGCAAAGAGTTATTGTTGAAACTGTTTAAGAGAGATGAACTTCTTCAGATTGAAGGAGGCTAAAGAGCAATCATACTATCATCTAGGCTGGCGTGTCTATGGTAGAGAATAGCCTCTAGCACAGAGGAAAGACCAGCAGCTGTGGCATGCAGGGAACAAGAACTGCCTCAGCTGGCACAGCTGGAGCCAGAAGAGAACATTTGTCCATGGCTTGAGTAAGCATATGGCCTTCCAAACGGCCTCTGCTTTCATTTACAACAATTCAAAGGAACAACTGGATCTCCTAAAGAGTTCTGCAGTCTATAGGAATGAGTAATCCAATATTAAATTTGGGTGCTGAGCACTTCAGAAATAATGTAACATCCGCTGCATGCACATCCAGAAACCAAACCAGTTTGGAAAAGGTCAATTTTAGTTGCTGAATAAACACAACTCCCTCCTTCCTCCCCCCCTCAAAAAAAAAATCACCACACTTCACTAACACACGGAACAGATTCTGTAGCCATGTTTGCCTACCAGTTTGTCACTTTACTACATTTTCTGCTCACCTACTTGAAAAATTCCACTTTTGGTCTGGAGAACCATCTTTTTAAAACAGGGGTCAGTCTCTTTAAGGTATCCTAATCTCAAAGGCATTGATCATAATATGACAACTTGAAACCAGCAGAGACAGAAACCAAATAAATCCACATTTAAAGTAGCAATGCCAACCAATGAAAATGATATGCCTACCATGTTCCAGATAAGAAGGCGTACCTTCCGAAGGATCGAGTCTTCGAGCTCTCCGCCCATGCTTGGAATTGTTGTGCACAAACATATTGTCCGACACTGCCAACACATGGCCGTCAACATTGACTGTTGTAGACACCACAACCTGCAAGCACAAGAGTAAAATGGAGGAACATTTTGATGTATATGTATGTTTTTTAAGAAGCACAGAGTGTAATAAACTCAGTTAAATAAATAACAGCTGGGAGCTGTAGAAAATTGCATAGCTATTTCACATAATAACTGGTGCTTATGCTGTACAAATCTAACAAGAGACACTATTGATGAGTGGGTCTTTGGCATCGAAAGCTTTTGATGCAGTTTTAAGTCAAATTGCAGAGTTTGTACCTGAATGGCAGACAGCACACTGTTAACTATCATTTTAACAAGAGGATCTTTATTAAGTATTTTTCCTGCATGTACAAGGGCAGCTGTGTTTCACCCTAAATTATCCTTCAGTTTCCATGCTGAAGTAGATAGAGCTGTTGACACTGCAAATGAGAATCAATTCAGAATAAAAGAAAACAAAAGTGCATTTTGTGAAGTTGCCATTAGAGTTGCCACGTTCCTCCCCACACAAACCTGCACTCTCACTCCTCAGTACAGTTACCACAGGTTGCTGGACTGGCCCAAATTTCTCCTGAGCTCTATCTCAGTGAGTACACATAGGTGTGTTTGTATATGCACGCACGCTTGACAGTGGGGACTTGATCTAGGGAACACAACCCTATTCATCCAGTTCTAGTATTATTTGTATTCACCAACTTATCTCCATGTCAACACCTCGGTTTGAGGCGAGGGGAAGGAGGTGGAGGGGCACTACCCTGAAAGCAGATTCCAGTGATTCTGTTCTGTGGAGTGGTGGGAAAGGAGTTGCACTGGAGGGGAGAAAATGGTTAAGCGTTGGGATCAGAGTTAGGAGACCCAGCTGCTCAGAGGGACCTCTCAACCTTGAGGCTCAGAAGACACCATCCAAGAGGAAACCCCCATTCATTTTCAGGGCACCTGAGACACAAACTCTAGTGGAGGAAACCAGGGGGTGGACAGGGCGAGATCCAGACTGAGCCATCAGCTTACCACCCTGGATCTCCATCCACCATATTTCAGCTGTGCAACATCACAGCCTTGGTTTTCATTAAGCTGCCCTTCCAACACCTTTTTCCGCCCCCCAAAAAAGCATCATTTCCAGGGCTTTACTCCACCCAACACTTTAGCCCTCATCTGGCTGCCAGTTTGCAAGGAGCGTACGCTGCCTTCAAGAACTTCCACTAAAACAATAAGAAGAAATGACCTACACTTCTCCTTACATTAAGCAGGGAAAGGGATTAAAAACTGAAACCCACAGAGATATGTTTATTCATGCGACCTCTTACAACCAAATATAATAATTGTCTGTTAATTGCAGTTTCAGCTCCCACCTCATGCTTCGACATGTGAAACAGCAATCAGCAGCTCCTGTTTAATCCACCTATTATGTTGACTAATTAACTTTGCTCGACAGTTTATTTCTTCCTCCATTATCAGCCCCTGTCAGCCGCAAGCACACTGCCGCAAAGGGGGACCTCAGCCCTTTTGATTGATCACCGATAGATTGACATGCAGATTAATTTAATTAGAATCACCTCACTTGAGAAATGAAAGACAATGGCAAGGGGGCTAATAGATCTGCTCTTATAATGAGGCAAGCCTCCAGAGCCGCGGCAGAGGATTTCTGATTTATTTTGCTGAATTCCCCAGTCGCTCTGAAAGGCTCTTGCTTTAATTGTTCTTGGTTTTGAGAGGCTTTAGCCTCTGAAGAGGTGAAATGCTTTACAAAGATTGGCAAACATTGCTTCAACTCTCTCAGGAAGCTGCAGCCTCTCAAAGTTGGTCAAATGGGGACACTTAAAGGATCGCTTACGACAATTCAATTTCATCACTTGAATTGGATTAAAAAATTTTAGACAAAAAAATTTTCACCTATTACTGACCACCTAGAAAATGCATAAAAATATAAAATAAGCAAAGTTGCTACGCTGTCAGTAGTAATTCCAAAGTTTTGTCTTAAAAAAGAGAAATACAAAAGAGAATATTTTACATCTAAAGGATCTCAAAACTGTCCCTCAGAATGGCATTCCAGGCAATAGATTTTGTGTGTGTTTTAAGTGAAAGATATTAAAATACCAAATAAATGATTCAAGAGCTCTTACAGATGGAAATTTGGGGAAAAGAAAGCACCAAACACAGTAGGCACAGTAAGTAAGTTCTTCTCAAATCAAACTAGGGGTGAAAAAATTGGCAAAAAAAAAAAAAAAGCCCTATATATAAAATTCCAAAAGGGATTTCAAAAGTAATTTATTCTTTGCATTCCTGAGGGATAGAATAAAGTTTATGACATTTTCAATAAAATATGATCTTACATAGTAAGTGGCTGAGGGTTTGCGATCTTATTTGTGCACTTGCAACCACTGTCAGTTCTTTGCAACTGGGATTTGGAGCCAAATCCTTAGCTGGCATTGCCTGTCATAGCTCCATGATTTATACCAGTCCCTTATCTTCTTCTAGGGTCTACTAAGGTGCATACGAAAACAGATAATACTGCAACTGATAATAATGGCCACAACCTGAAATACAGCCTCCGTTACAAAAACCATATGGGAACATGCATACTTTGCACTGAAACTGATCAATCCTGTGCTGAAAGCCAAACTTCTGAACGTTATGAGAAATGAGGATACTAACAGTTGAAGACCAATAACAGCAAGGCAGGTTCCAAACCTTTGAAAGATGTGTATAAAAGCAGCTGTCTCTATCCGTGCACCCTCCTAGGGAAGAACTAAAGGAAATAATTTGTGAGGTCACTTTTATGGGACTAAAACTCCATTCAGTTTTTCCCCCTCATGTTTCTGAAATTGTTGATGCAACAGATTTTGAATTACTTAACAGCGTCTCCCTACCTAACCCCTGAACAGAGTTTGATTTACTATGAACAGATCACATTGATGTGGTTCATCAGTGTCGTTAGCAGAAGAAACTATAAAAGGAATCCCCATGAGAAACTGTTTCCAGTCTCAGGAAATGCAGAAAAAAAAAAAAGAAAAAAAAAAAAAAAAACAGTGGTTATTCTTATGTGTCTGAAGAAAAAAAATACTGCACCTGCAAGAAACAGCAAATACTGTTTAATGCTTAAAACACAAAATCTCATTAATACAAGAATACTGAGCATACAGTGCACTAACAAAATATTAATACCCCTAATTATTAACAGGGAAAAAATACAGCTTGAATTTTGTGTGCTACAGTTACATACTTGGACTGCTACAGAGCACTTACATACTTGCAAGTTCTACTCATATTTTTTAATCTAAAAAAATACTACACTCTCCTCATCTTGATTTTGAAACGACTGGGACATGTTCAAGTCAAAGCACATGCTAAACCTAATTTGTGGAGAAATCATAAAATTAGGGGGAGGGGGAGAGCCAAAGTAGATGTGGAATGGCCACTGAGGCATCCTAAAACACAGACCATAGCAAGAGGGAAAGGCACACTACAGTTTAATAAATGATTAATGAGGTGCTGACACATTAATGTAAGCACAGGGACAACCAGGCCTGCCAAATCTCAAACCTTTCCAAATTTTGTCAACAAAACACAGTTTTAATTTGGGACAGGCAAACACGGAAAACGATTTTGAGCTTTAGCTTCAGCCCTTCATAGATTTTGAATTTAAACCCTGTATCAACACCAGGGGAGACAGGGGTATGAAAGAAACACATTGGTTTATAACTTTGTTCAATGAAGTTGGCACTATCAACGGCATTAACGTATCACGGCTCTGTGAATTATTCTGCCTGCCATTAAATAGTCCAGTTGTGAATGCGTTGGAGCTTAGTTTAAAAAAATATTCTGAGATCAGGAGCCTGTAGATCAAGCTATTTATCCACGTTTAGCACTCAGCCCGTTTATTTGTTATGGTACCTCACCTAATATATCAAAATTAAGCATTGCATGACTCCTCATTTTTAACCACAGCCCATTAAGCTTCACTAACTGATTAAGACATAGCATGTTCCTTGTGCTTTCAATTTTCTCCAGTGTATGTTGAGGGCTCTGATATTTTTGTGATGCCCCCAACATCCAGTGGCAAAGGGAGAAAAAATCTGACTAAGATGATTCCCAGATTTAAAGCGCGCCATTAGCGTAAAGCCTGTAACTCGTGCATTTGCTGCTCTTCTGAAATCTATGCAGAAATGGCTTGAGCAATGCATCTTTATTTTCATCACCACTTGGTGACCTCTTCCTACAATATCTTCTTTATCCTAATAACTAGAAATTTCTCTCAATTTAACAAGACACTTAAAAATGTGCCTAACTTAAAGCACATAAGTACAGTATATTCAGTCATTTTGCTCACGTGCTATGAGGCCACGCCAGGCACTTAATTACCTTGTTGAATTGGGCCACAGCTCTTACTGCTATTTTCCAGTCTTTTTTTTTTTTTTTTTTTTTTGCCTTCCCCTTCTCTAGGGATGGAGCCTTGCATGTCCAAATTCCATTATCTGGGATTCATGAAGCATCATCTCTGTCTCTTATGCAAATTTGCAATAAGACACAAGTGGCTTCAATTCAAACGTGAGTGGCAGCATCCCATTGAGGCAAACTAGCAGCCTAGGCTGAGGAAGAGGTTGTGGTAACAGCATTGAACAGCACGGGAATTTCAGAGTGACTTTCAAGGTTTTCATAATAAACGAATGTTCAGGGTTTTATGCAGTGACTCAGTCTGAAAAGTTTTCTCTAAATTATAACTTGACATGTGTCAGTTTGCAAGCAGCTGTGCTAAAACAAGAACAACAAGATAACTGGGGCACTTGGGTTTCATTAATTACAATAACATACGAAACTGTTCAGATTATATGAATGAGTTTTCAGTGCTGAAAAACAAAATCCAGGCAGAGTTTACCTGTGATACCACCTACTTATTACTACCACTGACTGGGACACCACAGCCCATCCCACCAAAACCAACAGCTTATTGTGACAAAGCATGCAAAAACAGACTGAGCATCTGCTCCATGGGGTTTTTAGAATAATAAAGGTAAGGTTGGACTAAGGGGAAAATAAATGGTGTTGCCAAATGTTTTGTGCAATTGGGCTGATGAAACAGAGATGAAGAAATTTTCTTGAGAACAAGCAGGGAGTCTGTACCATAGTTGAACACTCAACTGAACTGCCTCGAGTCCGTGCACGGACGTTATTTGACTTTTCCTGTCTTCACAGAATCACAGAATGGCCAGGGTTGGAAGAGACCTCAAGGATCATGAATCTCCAACCCCCCTGCCACATGCAGGGCCACCAACCTCCAAATTCAATACTAGACCAGGCTGCCCAGGGCCCCATCCAATCTGGCCATGAGCATCTCCAACGATAGGGCATCCACAACCTTTCTGGGCAGCCTGTTCCAGCACCTCACCACTCTCTCTGTAAAGAACTTGTCTTCTGCTAAAAGAGACAGAGCTATTACAACCACTCCAGCACATATTCCTGCTGGCACTTGACAGTACTGATACACAGCACCCAGTCATCACACGCTTGAGCATTTCAGAAATGTAGGGAAATGCATCTTTCCAGGCCCATACCTGCTTTTCTAAGCTTATCCCACTAGTTCAGGAACACAACATTTGGGATAAAACTTCCAAATTAATTTCTATACAGTTATGAAATTTCATATGCAGGTCTTCTGAACCAACATACACTCTACCTATTCCCTACACTTTCTTAACCCATCTTAGATAGCAGTAGAGTCAGACAATTCCCTGCTGCATGAAATAAACCTATGAGGAAGGAAATTTTTCAGTACAAACTGCCTTTATTTGGTACAAATCTCATGCCCCTGGCCTTCACTGTTTCACAAGTTCTGTCGTAATGACTCCTAGCAACTCTGGGAGGCAGATAACTGATATCATGCCAAAAAGTGGACAAGTTCTCAGGCAGCTTGACAGTCCAGCACAGAAGGTGGAACAAAGTAAAGGAAGAAAAAATCTTATATTTTCTGTGAGAAGCGTATGCTGCTGTTCAAAAAGGATTTGGAAATCTTTTTAAGACAGACTTTTGAAGGCACTGGAAATATTTCAGAGGCACAAAGGAGCTGACGACAAACCCTCTACTCACTTCACGGGCACCTGGATTTCATTTGGTTACTATACAACACCATCTTAAATAGCTAGGTGCATCATGTTATCAAGATACTATGCACATGCTTGGTCCTTTTCACGCCAAGAAATAAAAAGCGAAGACTGGATTCAGTATTCTGACTATTTTAAGAAGTCTACTGCAAAAAGAATAAGTTCAAGATTAAAAAAGAAAAGCAAACAAAAAAAATCATCAACAACACAAGAGCAGCTGTAGTAAAACAAGCTTCAATACCACCCTGTATTACAGTATAAGCGGTTCACTCTGCTGAAAGTGATTAATTTCTTGAAAATGCTAAGGTCACTCTAATTGACATGACCTGTGTAATTAAGCAGTCTCTGTTTACACACGGAAAGCTCAACTGCTGTGAAGCTGGGTTTGTATGACAGAACGTCTTTACAAGTCAAGAGATCAGCAACCTTTCCTATGTCCTACCTATTCGCAGACACAGGCTCCTGATTGCTGTTCTGAGAGAAAACACAAAGGCATTACCATATGAAAATCAGCCTCCAGCTTGGGTGAGCACAAACCCAGCAGAGTGTACATGTTGTGAAGCAACTTCTGACAGGCCCCAGGGGTGACTACTTGGCCTGAAGCTCCACGTTGGTGAGTCCTTTTCCACTTTCTCCTTCACTGATAACGCCCTCTCAAATCACTGGAGAAATGTGATGGAGGGAAGAACATGGGATGAGAAGCTAACAGCTCTGCAACAATAATGCTTGCTTTCATTCTGATTAATTCAATCACTGTTGCCACATCTGCTCAGTACTGCACACCTATGCTTGTAGGGGCAAATACCACCTCTCTACCTTCCACTGCTGTTGCAATTAAATGGTTCACAAGAAGCCGTATGTTCTACATATAAACAATACTGCCATTCACAAAGCATTTAGCATTTTCAGTTAAGTGCTACGATGCCACAAAGAAGCAAACAAACACTGTGAGCTACTACAGAAAGCAGCAGTCATCTTCTGGCATTTTCTTCCTCCAGAAGTCCATACACTCTATGGTACAAACCTCCTGCTACTTCCTCAGCTCCCTGAGGCAAATCCCCACTGAAAGACTGTATCATATTTTCTCCCCGTATTCCATTTACTCGTTCCATCAAAAGAGATGGTCCTTTGGCTCTCTACCCCATATTTTAATTCAGCCCCCACTCAGGTGAATCACCAGTGGCACAGCCAAAGGATCCTGTCTCCAGTAACGGGTTTGCAACAACCTCTTCTCAGTGCTGTCACCGCACCGTCCTCTCCTGTCAGCTCAGAGACAGGCAAGCACAGTCCATCTTCCCAAGAGATACTTATGTTCTTAGTTCCAAAACAAGTCATGGATGTAAGGGTGGCATACAGAAACATCCTTGGCCTTTTAAATTAAGTAGATACCATAGCTCCTGAGCCCCCCTACCACGTGCTGAGACACTGGCGAAATATCAGTCCAAAGCATCCCAAGAAAGATACCCACTGGTCGTTTCTTCCAAGAGGGGATGGACTATCATCATATTAACGCACATTTATGAGTCTTCAATGCCGCAGAAGAATAAATCCTGAAGTGTAACCAGAGCCATGAAGCTGATTTTGTTACTGAATTACTCTTACAGATACCTCTGCCTCTTCCAACAGACATGGCTCTCACTTTATTTCGCATGTTTACATGAAGGCAACCAGTTTTCCAGGAAGAACAGAAAGCCCTAAAGCCAGGTTGACTTGTGACCAAAAACTATAGTGAGGTCATTATGATTTTTCTTTTCATGGATTCACTTCCCACTGAGATAATTTTATCAAAAATGTTCTTGACCTTATATTTTTAGCATCTCCCAATGAATTACTAGGCTAGTTTAGGTTAGCTGCTGTTTTTTAAAGGAGGAAGCGTGCCCAACTGACCTGAAATCGTCGCATGTCTCGAGGGTTTCCTGCATTTTTTAGACAATTTTGGTTACATTTGAGAAAAAATTTCAAGAAGAACCTGCGGAGAAAGAGAAATGGACATTATCATCTTATAAACAGTGCACAGTACTACAGTTACATCTGTACGTTTGGTCTAACAAAGCCTTATAAACATCAGCAATCTCAACTCAGACAATTCATACCACTGACTGTCCACTGAGGGATCAGAGGCCACAGTCCAGCAAAATGTGTAAGGATGTCGTAGGGTGTACATGAACTTAATAGTTCTACTGTAATAGAGCCATTAAAGACTTCAGCTATGGTCCCCCCTTCACACTAAATAGCCGAACTCACGAAGCAAGAAAGTAAGAGGTATATGTTGTGGTCTAGCAAGAAGAGAAATGAAAAACGCCAGCCAAGAAAATTTTTTCATGTATAAAAGGGATTTTGTTTTACAAGTTCAATTTAGCATGCACATTTTTATTTAATACACAAATACAGAAACCACTCCGTACAATCAAAATCTCCCTTCCACAATTACACTCAGTTTGTACATAATATTGATACTTAAACAGTGGATAGCAAAAGACCAAAAGCCCGAGAGAAGGACAGGAAAGTCTTAGTTAAAAGACTGACATCATGGAAAAATGAAATATTTTCAATGCTGCCTGTTTCCTGGCCATACACAGTTCACTGAAGTAGCTGTGTGACCCTGACATATATCTCTAAGAAAATACATCGCATTTTACAAAGCCAAAGAAAAAAGCAAACATTTCACTGAAAATATTTCCTTCGGTGTTATGCGTCAGTGGACTTGTAAACTCATAAAGACAAGTCAATGAATAATGGTGGGTCTCAGATTCCAGGCTTTCTCCTTGAGAGCCAAAGTTTATCAGCCTTTTGTCCAAAATAAACTACAGACTAAGGCTTACTAAAGCTCAGCTGTGCAAAATTTAATCCTACAGCAAGTTTAAAACCTAGTGCAACCAGACAGAGCAGCATTACATTTGCAATAACCATCAGTTGACTAAGCAGAAGTTAATCTGACCTGTCTCCACATAAAAAAAAGCAAGGCGAGGGATTGTTTGGTCCTGCTTTGCTTGAAATTGGAAAGTTAACTTCTGCAAGCACCCATCTTTTAACACCCAAACTGAATGAAAGTCAGCAGAATTTGCACATGCTGCCAACAAGAAAGGCGAAAGTGGAGGGTAAACAGCTACAGAAAATCCCTTTTTGATGAGCAGCATTCTTTGCCCTGCTCTAGCTGGGATGCTGCCCCTCAAACCAGCAAGCTTCAGGGCTTGTTCCTCCATGCCAAGAAAATCATGCCAGGCACAGTGGCAAGGACCAAGTCAAACTCCAAGGGACTATCTTCACTAAAGAAAAGTAAGGTAATGTGGGGGATTATAAAATGCAATGCCCAGGATTATCAAGGACTGATGTCCCGGCCCACAAAGTCCCTTCTCCCCCTGTGCTCAGCAATAAAAGCAAGCGATCAGCAATCAATATAAAATAAACAGGCATCACTTTTGAAGAGAAGTTTGGAAACGCTGTGTTTGTTTATACCAAAATTAAGAGAGGTATAAGCCATTACACTTTCTCATCAAGCAGGTTCTGATTTTCAATAACTGAAAGTTGGTGCTATTTGTTGTATGCGCGTGTGTCTTTTTACGCCTCTAATGGCCAGCTGTGACAGCCTGACTCAGATTGTGTAGAAGGAGCTGTCAGCACAAATCTTGGCATCTCAGATCCAGACAACTGCTTACCACCAGGCGAAGGTTTGTACTCGTGCCAGAATGGATTTTGAGAGACAAGCAAACAGGGCATTAATTCTGCCAAAGAAAAAAAAGTGGGGAGAGTTCGGGATCTTACACTTCAGATTATGGTTTTCCTGTCAACAGCTCATCATTTACTTCACGAGCTATGAAGGGCATGGACATCAGATCCCCCTTGCCCTAAGCTGGCCCTGTCATGCAAAATGCTGGCAGGATCCAGAGACCACCTCTCCAGGCAAGGCTGCTTGCTGAAAAAAAAAGCCTGGCCATCTGTTGGGAAGTAAAGACATCCCTGTCAGCCTGTGCTTACAACCTCAGACAAGCCCTTATGTGGCAAAGCCTCAGGACTACTCATTCTATGGGATGAAGCCTATGCTCACTAAGGTTTGTTACAGCACCATTCCGAGTTCTGCCGAGTACTGGGCTCAGCAGCTGCATCCTTGGTCTGCTGCGGTCTTTCAGCCGTACCATGGCCCCAAACAGAGCTCGAAAATGGCAGAATTAAACATATCAGCACTGAAAGATAGCATAAGCCGTGCAAAAAGGCTTCCCAGCCACCACACCACACACATAAAATGCACAGCTGGAGGCTTGATGCAAGAGCCCCTCAGAAGAGATGGAAAGCTCTTGGTGAATCTCTGGACGAGCACTGCTCATTGCAGCTGGGAGATTCACTACGAAATACAGGAACTGTGTTCTGGAGTTTCCAAACTGACACAAAGTTTGGAAGTCTAACTCTAATTGCTCCATCTTCACCAAATCTTATGGAAGCTTCATCAAAATAAGCTGTAGAAGAAATCAGACTAATCTATTTAAGTCTACCAAAAGACCTCGAGTAAGCAAGCCAAACTTTATTTGAATTAAATCAACTCAATAAAAAATTAACTTAAAATATATATTTTTTTTTTCAGATGAATTTTCAAGATACCTTACTTACACAGCCAAGTTCATCCACTGTATTTTAAGTACAAATTTGCCAGTTCACAGAATCACAGAATGTCAGGGATTGGAAAGGACCTCGAAAGATCATCTAGCCCAATCCTCCTGCCAGAGCAAGAGCACCTAGATTAGCTCACACAGGAACACATCCAGGAGGGTTTTGAATGTCTTCAGAGAAGGAAACCCCACAAGGTCTCTGGGCAGCCTGTTCCAGTGTTCTATTGCTCTCACTGTGAAGAACACATCCTACCAAGCACTGTATTTTTGTTCCACTGAAAGATAAAACGACATATAGGCTTTGCACTGTTGGGAATGCACAAGAGCTGGAGCCCCCAACTCCACGGACACATCCCATGCTGGCCCAAACAAGAGGTGAGCAGCTCCCAGGCTGGCCCAGTGCTCTCCAGCTGCCAGTGTCCCCACTATGACCTACAAGTGAATCATGATGAGGGCAGAGCAGCACGGTTTGACTCATGAGGTTCAGCTCTATCTCTCGGTTCCTGCTTGAAACTAATAGCCCCACTGCCTTCTTCACCTCCAGTCCAGTTCTGCCAGCCTCGCTCATTAGCAGCACTTCACTCTGCAAATATTTCAGATTTAGATTGACAGGACTGGTCCAGGAGAAGTGCCAGCAGAGCTGAACCCTTTGTAAGCACAAACTTCCATCTCTGTTTGTTTGCATCTAACTTCTTCACTGTGGGTTTTTTTTTCAGCTCTAACATTCTCCCCATTTAACAGGGCTGTGTAGCATTAATACTAACCACAGAGGATATACAGCATTAATGCTAACCACTGGGGCCTGAAATTCATTCTGAAAATGAAAAAAATATGAAAAACAGAGGAATGTCAGTGCAATCTTCAACTTTAACTCTCTCCAAACTTAGATGACTGCTAAACACCAGATCTTCTGCCACACAAGACTCAGTCATCAATTATAGTTACTGCTACCACTCAAAGTTTCTTTTCGTATGAATCAAACAGAACACATTTTCCAGCTCCATTCCTGACTACTGACATCTCTGGCATAAGGAACACTGGTGCATATGGAGCACAGAAACACAAGCCAAATCCACAGGAGTGAGCTCAGGTCCATAAACATGCAAACTTTCATGAAGGACCTGGGTTGACTGACTTGCATTATTATTAAATCAGAGGGCTCTGGGCTTCATCCCTTATCCTGTGTGGATATGGGACTCCAGTTTGGGGAAAAACAAGTTAATTTTAGGTTCTAAGCTATGATAAAATGCAGCTCAGTGCAGCTGCAAAAACGAATCATGCATCAAAAACTGTGTGCATGCAGCCCATGCCATGGCATCGTCCTACCACAAATCTCTAAGAATTGCAAGGACCAACGTAGAACCTCCAGCTAAATACAAAATTCCAATCTAAATTGGAGAAAAACTAATCTGAATTTCTGTCTTCTGTGTGTCAGCTGGAAGCTCAAGCAAATGGTTTATTAGCTCTTCTGGAAGGGTTCTCTCCTCACAACTTGAATGAAAATTCCCCTTAAGAGACTCTTTTCCTCACAAAGCTGCTCCTTTCCCAGGAAGGTTTTGGTCTGAGCAGGACTCTGCTCTCACCACTGCCCCACTCTGCCATGAGGGGCCCTTTCCCCAACCCTGTCTGAGCTCCCTGGTTGCTCTGCTGCCTTCCCGCCCTGCTTCCTCTCCTCACTCCTGACGCCTTGCAGGAGTTGGACTCGATGATCCTTATGGGTCCCTTCCAATTCAGGATGTATTATGATTCTATGGTTTTACCTGCTCCCCACTGCTGCTGGCTCCTTCCCGACACCCGTCTTCTGATTCCCCTCCTTCCACCACAAATTCATGTCCATGTTTATTCAAAGCAAACAAGGAGTTAAAGAAAGCAAGTCCTGACACGATCTGGGCTGGTTCTTCTGTCACTCCCCCAAAGGAAATTTAAAGGAACTCAAATACGAAAGCTCAGCAAGGATTTTCTTGCCATTGCCACAATAAATATGTTTGTGAAAGGAGAAAAAAATAGTTGGAAAGGGAAGACCTGCTGCATTCCTGATGCTGAAGAAAAGCTTGTTTGTTCCCAATACATTGGAGAAGTTGTTCAGGAACAGTTCATCCATGTGAAAATATGACAGCTGTCGAGCTGCCAAGGTCAGCCAGAGCAGTGGCTATCCAGAAGTGCCAGTGATACAACTTAAACTTCTTTAGGGCAAGCAAAACTGACAAAACTCAACTCTTCTGCGGTGTAAATGCATTTGATAGAAGAGGGTAAATTTAGATTCCTGCGTGAAACACAGCAGTAAGTACATGTGAGTTTGCAAAATTAGTAAATGCAAAATAAGTGCAATAATTAGCAACTGCCCACCAGATAAAAGGATTGCACGCTCATTCTGTACGATGTACCGATTCAGCAGGAGCACTAAATATGTGCATAAATTTAAATACAGAAGCAGTTCTGTTGGAGACAAAGGTGGTATTCACATACCTCAGTACCTTGCAGAACTCAGCCACAATCCTTTCCGTGCTTGCCCTCCCAGCAAAGAGGACGCTGGATACTACAAATACAGTTTTCTCAAGGAGTTTATGATGGATCATTTCTTTCTGGTGAAAACTTGGCATATAAAGGTGCACAGAAGCCAACACAGGGGTGAATCCACAGGTCACCAAGAGGCAGCCAGAGCACAAACTTCAGCTGCTTCATTTACTTCTGATTTTCTGTGTACTTTTCAGACATAACTCTCTCAATCAAAAACTTTGCATCTACTGGTAACTGCATTTGCTACTAAAATCAAAATATGGAGAGAACCCATTGTTTCATGCTATTTTAGTTTGAGAAGAAAAAATCAAAGCACAGAAACTTCCCTGCAGAAATGTCAGAAGGACTGAGTGTATTTCTTGCCATTTCGAAGTAGCTTTTCTAGATAGAAAACTCCTAACTTTTAAAAAATTAAACTAAAATAGGATTTTTTTCCCCTATTATTATAATCTTTTGACTTTTCCAGTATTTCTAAACTTCCCTTACAGGGAGTGTTGGTTTTTTTTTTTAAATTCCAGTTCGCCATAGAAAAGATGTCAAAATAATGGAAAATTCGACACTAAAAGAAATTTGAGCCCAACCCAGCTAATAACTGCAGAAAAAAGAGAGGAAAAAAAAAACTTAACATTTGAAATATGCAAATTCCCATTCATTAGTGAATCCACTTTTGCAGAGTTTTGGGAGTTTGTTTTTTCTGTTTGTACTTTAACTCACATTTCACATCCAGTGAACTGGCCATGTCAAGTACTCCATTCACAAAAGAAAAATTGAGCCTTACATTGGTATCTACCAGCATGAGGTCGTGCATGGAAATCAAATATAAGCATGGGGGAAACATCCTATTACCCACATGTTCACAGCTGGATTTTGCTTGGCTCTTCAGTCAATAAACAGCAGTAGCTACCTTTTGTGGCATTTTTACAACAGGAAATCTATTCTGCAGAAGAGAAATTAAACACCAGATACAATCATCTAACTCTTTTCTAAACATAACCTTCTTGAGTTGTCAAACACCCTAATTACGAAGAAAAAAAATCCCAAATCTGCTCTCACTGGATTCAGTATTCTCACTCAGTGACTTAAAACTGAAGCTGAATCAGACATGTATTTTGTATTTATAGGATGCTAAGTAGTCACTAAGGGAAAAAAAGCCAAAACCAAAAGCCTGAAAAATTATTTATTTTACTAGAAAATACATATTTCCCTCTTGAACTACGGAAAAGGTCCAAGAAGGCAATATGACAGAGAGAATAAGCCTCAAGCAGCCAGAATCCATTGAGTGAGATTCTTCAGGCAATGCCATAATAATAGAAACAGAATAGTCTGCATTATTTTTGTAAACTCGCTCTGACTCCCAGAGCTGGCATAGCTGGGGTTTGCTGCTATCAACACAGTAAATATTCAGTTCAGCACAGCAAATAGGTGAGGAGGCATCCATGTAATCACCAGATCAGAAGGTAGGACTGCCCAAAACAGCCTTAAATTACTCACTGCTTGCTTTACCATGTGCTTTCAATTGCTTTTCCTTAAGTCTGTGCCTTCTGTGCAGCAGATCAGTGTTGCATCTTGAATCTTACAGAATTCTCTAGCTCTCTGAGTTAAAAACTCATCAGAGAAATTTACAGTACTTTGGGAACGTGTGTTTGGCATTTTTGCCCATGAGTGAGTTAAAATCCCAAGGAGATGGTTTTGGTTCCTTCTCCCAGATTTTTTAATAAGAAAAGAAAGAGATAACACCACCAAAAACATCTCTAAACAAAATTAAAAATAGTCCAGAGGCAGCTTTGAGTGCTCAGTTTCTGTAATTTAATTTTCCCCCAGATCTGCCATTTTAATATTTTTTTTTCCTTAAAGTTGTAAAAATCTGACTTTTCTTTCTTATATATCCTTACCTGTGTCAGATCCTTTTATCTAAAAATTTTATTAGATTTCAGCTGCAGCTGCCCTCCTGCCATAGGAAGAGTTGGAAGGAGTTTATGCCATCTGCGTGCAGAGCGTACGCAGTGCATGCAGGATGACTGTGCGTACCCCCACCCGCTGTACTCTGTGACAGCACGGAGGCAGCAGAGCCGCACTCCTTTGCAGAGCAGTCGTTTGCAGCACAGAAACCTCCAGCTCTGCCTTTCTATGCATACTTCAAAATCACTGCCTGCTCTTTACGAGCTGATGGGCCAATGCTTTTGCTGAAATGGTGACAGACTTTCCAGCACTACAGTGAGTAAAGTCACGTAATCAACAGAACTTATTTATTTATTAAAGAAAGAAATATATATTCAACCGATTTGTTTCAGCTGAACTACTTTTCATTTTGTTCTGTCTTCATTTCACCTATTTGACCGCTCACAGACCGGGCTACGAAAACGGGTGAGACATTTCTAATTTTACTAAAGATGCTACAATCCAGTCACTGGAAAAAATCTAAAACATCTCTGCGCTCTGTCATAGTTCACACAATGCCACTGAATTAGCAGCCCTCCCAGGGCCATAGTTCCGCTAAAAGAACCTCTGTTCAGTGTAAGCGATGACAGATAACAGCATTGCTGTTATTGTAATACGATATGAGTATTTGGTTGCCTGCTACCTCACGGTAAACTACTGTAACTTTAGCAGCGTTACCGAAAAACATCGGTGGTATCGCAGTCCCAGTATGCTGCAGAGCAGTGCTAATCCAGCCAGCTCAAGCTGCTTCTCTCTAAGCAGATGTGGGACTCTGAAACTAGTCACCTGGAGCCAAGGGGGCTGATGACACGCTCCTTTCATCCACTTGCTGGGAAAGTTATGAAGATTCACATGGTAAGTATTTCATGTGTGGGAAACAGACACTTTCTTTCTCTTGCACACCTTGCCCAGATCAGCACATGAATGCTCTACAGCATAAAGAAGCTTGCTTGCGTGCAACCTGGCTGCATGTACAATAATCAATGATTTCTCAATCTGACGCCAGTAATACCCTTAAATAACACGGACACACCAGTGTGACCATCCAAACTGCCAAACCTAGCAGGGCAGGCTATTTATGGGATGTGTGGGAGCAGGATACCTTCTGGCCAGAGCTGGAGTATCAGCAGCACAGAGAAAAGGTTCCGTACAGACAGATGTGGAGTGTTACTCCAAAGCCCTCTGAGCAGAGGTCTCCTGCAGTGGTCAGGCAAGGTGCTGGTGTAGTTGTAACAGCATTCCTCCCCATGAACCAGCTCAAAACTCACTCAGGTTTTGTTTTCAAGATTTTCCTTTTCCTATAAGTGGAAAAGGCAGGTTGGGAAAAAATTAAAAAAAAAAAAAAGCCAGGAGGTACGGACTGCAATGGGAATACTTGACCGGACTTATGCATAGGACTGATGGTCTGAAAAGAAAGAAGGGTCAGAGGAAGACACCCGGTCTCTTATTCCCAACAATGTACAACATATGCCAATGGTGAATCAGAGGCGCATCAGAAATGAAGAAAGCAATTTAGTTCATTCATGTCTCCAAATCATTAAGAACATACAAGTCCAAGGAGTCTCCAGTCCCAGGGAAATGTAACAGAAATGCAGTGCACACACAGACTGTGCGAGCTGTTCCACTGCCTCAGGACACTGCCAGCAAAAGTCATTTGTGGGATCATGGCATTAAGTGCTAGGGTGACACCTCAGCCCCAGCGTTTGCGTCACCAAATCCTCAGTAGAACTGTAATGGCAACGGCCAACTTAGAAATGAAATGATAAATTTTGTTTCACGCAGCTCTGCTCTGAAGAGGAGTGCAAATTATATCAACTGACTCAGCTGCATAATTACAGAGAAGAACTTGGGAAGTGTCAGTATTCTGAAGGATTGAGTGCAACCCCTCGACAGACAATTTATGCTTCAAAAAGAAAATTGAAGAGTTTGTTTCAAGTAAAGAAACAGCAGGGAAGGACTTTATGGAGGGGAGAAAAAAAAGCAAAACAATAACGTTATCAAGTCATTGTAACTTCTAGTGACTTAAATCTAAACTGGGATTGTGGTCAGAGAGAGGAAAAACAGTCTGAAAAGGGATCCACTGTGAGATGGTATTCTTTGTTTTTGTAAACTTCTTTGTTTCTCTTGTTTTGTGGAAAGGCAGAAGCACTTTGTCTGAGCTGCACGTGTGGTGGTTCAACAGGAGGGCACTGCTAGGTGTTGGAAGGGGATGCTGAACTGGTCAAAGTAGAAAAATTGTGCAGAATTTCTGTGCATGTGTGCGTGTAAGCAACCGTGACGTTGTAATATGCGTTGTAAATCACCACACAAGGGGAAGACTGAAAGAGTAAAGGGAAAAGAAAGTTCGTGATGTCACAGCTAAGAAGATCGCAGCAATGCTGGAGATGTTATCAATAAATATTGCAGGTGGACACGATCTTTAACATTACACTGAAAGAACATAATTTTAGAAATCATTACCCTCACAGCAGATGTGTAGAATCAAAACATAAATATTAATATCACAACATTTGAATGAAGCAGCACTTTTCCTAATGCAACGCACTTTGAACAGAGAAAAAAAAATACCTTTGCTGATGCCCTTTTCTAATGTCATAGAGACATGAAAAGGCATTATAGCCTGTAGCTATAAAGTTGTCTTCTGCACCCATCCAGAAGGGTGATGCAGCTAATAAGAGGTATGGCCTGCCCTAGATGTCAGTCACCCAGTGAGGGTACTCACGCTGAAGGACAAAGCCAAATGTCCTAACCTGGAGTAGTATTATAATCAAAATGTGGGTGACAAGTCGTAGGTGGGGTGAGGTAAGGACATCAGCTGGACACTGCTGGCTGTGTCACCAGGATGCCTTTCTGTGTGAACACAGGGATTATACCCACGATCAATGGGATTCATATCCACAAAACACAGTCCATGAGGATTTGCAAAGCCCTACATAAATCCTGCATAGCTATTATTTTTCTGTATCACCATGGAGTAACGAGAATAGCATTAGCAACAGGAAAAAGCATGTTTACAACAAGCATCTAGGTAACCGTGCCAGGGCAGAAGGTTTTGTTCATCGACATTGTACCAACAAAAGCCACAATGAATGTAATGAACTAGGAACTGCTTGCAACTTGACAACTTTTCACTCTCTTTTTTATATTCTACTATTCTTCTTTAGAGAACAATTGTGCTGGCAACTGGCAAAGAGTAAAGAGGGTGAGCAAAACCTCACAGCTGGCCCCTTCTAGCACCTCCCTGGAAAAAAATATTTCCTCCCTAGTGTAAAAATAACTAACAAATCTCACCCAAAATCTTTCTAACTAGACAAACAGCTTAAAACCATCAAGAATGCCACATGAGTACAGAATATTGATCGCTCTTTTTGTGCTCAGTTCTGCAGCTCCCACAAAGTTGCACTAAAGACTTCTCTATTAAGACCTAATTGCATAATAATTGACTTAAATGTTGAAACATACTATCCATTCTATAATGTATATACATTTCACTAATGGAAAGGCTGAAATCCTGTGGGATGGCTGGCAAAACAACGCGAACCTAAAAGATGAAATCAGGGTCTTGTCTCAGAGATACTAATATAAATCTAGAGAAGACATTAATTTTCATTTTTTCTGGTGAATTGACACTCCAGGTCCAGAGTTAACCAATACAGGAAATAAAAACACAGCTATATACCCAAAGGCTTGGTGAATCTCATTTGCTAAGCATACAATATCAAGTTTTAAATCCCCACTCAATCTCCAAATAAAAATTAAGAGGGAGTTTGAAGAAACACTTTACAGTGACAATGACATGCGTTAGATAACGTGCTAAAATGCTCTCACATCACCTTGTCGATAATCACCACCAACCAACAGACAACCCTGACAAAATAATACTCTGGGCTTCGTTCAAAATGAGAAGGAAAATACAGTTAAATGTACATTATCTAAGTAAGCTGCATGTGAGTTCGGTGTCTATTAAACAAAATAACGTATCTCTGAGTTCAGAAGTATGAATCATTCAGATTACAAGAAGTTTCTCTGCTCAAAGTTTACTTGGACCGAGCAGAATTACTACAAGTACAAAGTGAATGCACTGCTCTTGCCTCTGCAGTGAAGTTTTTCTGCTGCCCTGGAGCTGTCTTCATCCAGCTTTAGCCTTGGCACCTCCCGAGTCTTTCACCAACATTTTACAGAGTTCATGGATATAAATAAGCAGGCTTGGCTGCACTGTATTTAGGAGAGCATGAAGATCCCTTCATCTTTGAGATTTCTGATGTTCAGTACAAGCAGCTAGCTGGAACCAGCAAGGACATTGAGGAGAAAACTTTTATCCTTGCAGAAAGCGTCTTGGGACTTGTTATGACTACAGGTGGTCAGACACTTGACTTTGTGTCTCTTCTGAAAGACAGCACCTGCACCAGCACAGTACTCCCTGGTGTGACACCTCTTCAGTAGCATCTGAAAGGGAAGCGTACCTCCTACTGAGCCACCAAACACTGCTTCCCACAGCAGCAAAGCTGTTCCTTAGAGGACTCTTCTTTTTAAATAAAAATTGTCAACCTAGCGATGCAGTGCCAATAACTCCATGTGGTTTTGCTTTTCTATATTCAGAAGGTTGCTTTAAAAAATGGGTTTCATTGCACACTGGGTACAGCCAGGTGGTGTGTCAGAAGTTTCAAACTGGTATGATTTTTTTGCAACTGATCATGGTCTTCTTGATGTTCACCCATTCGTTCAGAAGGCACATTTCTAGAGTTCACCTACACATCTCTTTTTAAAGCAACAGACAAATACAGCCTGCACTCCTCGACAACAGTTTCTGGTTATTTCCTTTCCACTTCTGAGGATCACAAAATAATGACCTTTTCTACTTTAATAAAAGGAAGCTTTGTATTGAGTCATAGGCAATAATGCATTTGGGATATGTAAACCAAGAAGGAACGTGGGGCTGGCAAAACACCCACTGAAATGTCTTGCCTTCATCTCAGGGAAGGTCATACTTTTGAGATATTCAGGCAGAAATTTAATATGAAATACGCTGGTAGCTCAAAGTACTGATGACTCCAAGCCAGACCCTCAAACCGGAACATTTCTGCGCTCTGAGCAATGCCTATTCTGCACCCTAATTCAGTGGCTGGACATGCCTTTGTAAGGAGCGAAACAAATTTGGATGGGAACTGCCACACCTTTGTGGAGTTCCAGTTTGAGCTTCTCACCTAACCAGAAACGACCAGTTCAGATCCCATCTTGGAGACCTGATCTCAGGCCCTAGAAGTCTACAGGATGAAAAGGAAACGTCTTTCTTGAATGCACTGAGAGGCATTTCCAAACTATTCCACCCATTACTTCTTAAAGGATGCAGCAAACAGCACCCCTTAGGCTGTATAAATCTCTGCAGAAGGAGCAGAATAATTTTTCTCCCATCACAAACCTTCCAGTCTAATATTTGACAGCCTAGATCAGGTGCTGTCCAAACATTTATTAAAACATTTTAAATGATGAATATATCCAATTATTACTATTAATGCAGTTAATACTGACTAATGAGGGGGAAACATACTAGCTTGTGTCCCACAATTCATTACCCTTGCCTTGTCAACAATTCAAAGCCCAAAACCTAATCATCCATACTGGGCCCTGTTATATTTCACACGTCACATTTAATAAGTCACTCAGTGCCTATAAATTAATGTAACATGTCGGCGTTTATGAGTGCGGCTTTGTCACTGTTAACAAATGATGTGCTGGCCTGGTCTGCTGCAGCTCAGCAGTGACGAATGACGGAGGATGATTTCTCTCCGAACTATAATCCACACGCTGGGGAGCACAGCAACACATAGATACATGTATGGACACGTGTGCTCACACATGTACACACACAGTACATGTGGAAATAGTGTGCAAAGCAAAGAATGTGCACCTGCATATGTTTTTATAGGCATGTTTAATATATCTCAGTGCTGAGTGCTTTTTAATTTGGTCATTCTATTTTATCAATACGTATCATACCTATTCATATATGCATATATACGTACACTATACACTGTATGGGATTGTAGGAATTCAGATGTGGCTCTCCAGCAAGTTTAACAAAACATCTCTCTATTGAATGTATCATGCTGCAATTTCACCTGTGTTACTTTAAGCCAACTAAGTTTCTAAAAAAAAATCATACGCACAGGTGGGGCCAAGTTAGATTTACAATTACTCTGAGCACCTGTAGTATTTCCATGCTCAGTGCTTTCAGAAATGAAACACCGCAGACTTGCAGTAGAAAACATGCTGCTGAGCTGCAGATGAGTGGCACAGCACCAGCAGGTTTCGTTGGGTATCTTTTTCTGAGCAAAATTGATTTTTTTAATGGTATGAATTATTCACAGCTTGAAGACATACTGCTCATGAAGAGAAACAGTACCTGTGACATACAGCTAATTTTTAACATACTTCTTGATATTTTCCTGCACAAAGTGTAAGCACTGGGAAGTACCAGGAAAACGTTGGGGTCTTTTTGGTTACTTCAGTTACAGCTGTGACAGGTTCAGGATTGATGAAAGACATCTGGACCTACATACGGCTGCAGTAAGTACTATATGCAGTAATAAAACTGCATGTTGCAAATGCACATCATGGCCAGGAGGGAAGTTGTCACTGGAAGCAGCTTTTACAGAGCTCAACTGGTTTGTCAGCAGTGGAGGAAGAAGACAAAACAGGGAAACAACCTCTGGGAGATAAGCTCTTAGCCCCTAGGAAAGCTGAATTTTAACAAATCACAGAACAGGACCCCTGCTTTGGTTTTGTAGCAAGGCTTTCCTGATGGCAATGTCCGATTCATCCTTCTGTTCTCTTTTACATCAGTGATGTATCCTACATTACAACAGCAGATTCTCTATGAAATGAGACATACTCAAATGCATGCAGTAATGTGAAAAGTGTAACTGAGATGTGAATGGATCAGTGCTGAGCCCACAGCCAGCCTGGGAGCAATAGATCTCACTGTGAATTTTCTGTTTTGTTTTTTTTAAAGACTTATTTCCCAACAGTGGCAAACAGAAACTTGTGGGAGAGTCATGGCCAAGAACCTGGCAATATGAAAAAATGTGTGCAGAAAAAAACTGTGTTAAAACATCTTAGTCTGTAAAGAAGAAGCATCCTTTCCTGATAAAATACAAGACTTGCTTGCAAATTTTAATTTAAAAATGCTAAGTTTAAAAAAATCCTTTGCAATAGATTTAAAAGCTGACGTTATTTACTGCATTGGTGCATTTTCATTCACAAATTTCCCTTTCTTTCTCTTGGACCACTGACCCACAAACAGCTCAGCGATTTTGATTTTTGTTTTTTAAACCTGGTTTCAAACCCGAAAACTCCTGAGAGGACTCTGAACCTGGTAAAAGGTTTCCTGCACAGGTCTAGCAAAAACTGCCCAGACGTTTGTGTTACACTGGGGCTCGGCCCACTGAAGTGAACCCTCCATAGAGGGAGGGCCACCATTCCAGCAGTGCCATTACTGGAGATCCCTGCCTGGATACATTACACTGAATTTGGAACATAGCACAGGTACTGAGATTTAAACTCACCTCTAAGGAACAAATAGCAAAGAGCAAACTGAGAAGCACTGACACCAAGAGCTCCTCTGCCAGATGGATCTGGGAGGCTTGGCCAACCCTTCCACCCAGGCAGTACAGACAGAGATGGACTGCTCTGGAGGCCAGTTCTGGGCAGGAGCCCAACCCAAGTGTTTCAAATTGTTTTTGGAAAAAGTTTGTCTTTCCATAGCCTCCATGGAGGGTAGCCAGCTTCCTGATTGGGCTTTTCCACTGTGTTCCGGGGCTACATTGTGCAAATACCCCCTTGAAAGATACCTTCTTACAGAATGGGAAATATTAACCTCTATTAATAACACCCTCCAAAAGTTATTTAACTGAGCAGTATTCAAAACACTTTAGGTTTCAACCACTGACAAAGGTTCGTTCTTTGCTCAACGTCAGCTGCTGTGACTCAGTGCTTCCATGTTTTGTTGAAGAAGCAAAACTGAACAGCAATGCAACAAAAAGCCATGCTTCTTCCCAAATCATTCCATCCTGGAAGAGCCACCAATGGTTAAAATACTAGACCAGAACACAGAAGACCCAGATTCCTTTCTCTGCTTGGCATACTTTGTAAGCTGCCAAGTCGCTTTTAAGCTGCTAAAGATGCAATTAAGCCCTCTTGAAAGTCCTACTGCACATTTTACTGCATCTTTAGAAGTCAAAACACCTTTAAAAATCTAGCTTTAAATCTCTCTGTGTCTTCTCTTCCCATCTTTAAAATAGGGATCATGACACTTCCCTATCACACAGGTACTGTAAGGATAGATAAAAACAAAGACACTTTCTAAAAAGTGTCACACATATCTAGGATTGTCTCATGTATTGTTGGCATTAAAAAAAGTCTCAGATACTTTTAAAGACTTCTGATATATAAAGAGAAACGATTTAGGATTTCATAGAGGTTTTTTTTTTAATGCCTCTAAGAAAATTATTCAGTACAGGCAGTATCACTGATAGAAGCACACTTACCAATTTGTTTTTCTAGGTCGTGTACGGGCTTCTTTGGGTAGTCCACACCTCTAGACTAATGGATAGGGTAAAAATTTGTTCAAAGGCTTGAGAATCGCTGCTCCTGCACTCTGTGTAATTGGGCAATAGCTGGTGCTGAAGGAAACCATGGCAGAGTACAACCGGAGGTCAGCCACAGTGCGGCAGCGTGTGGAGCAGAACAGCAAAGGCTAGTTGACCAATTAAAGGTAAGCGATGCCTCACGTCCCAGCTGCCTGCCATTTGCACAATGTGAAAGGTAATAAAGACCCTGAAAAACCCAGGACCACATACCAGCCAAGCAATACAGAGCTCTCTTACAACAGAAAGTAGGGAGGGAAGGGGGGAAGAAACAAGATCCCCAAGATACTAAATATTTCGATAATTTCACTACAGAAAATGTGTTAATTGGCTATTAAAATGTGTATTACTTTCCCTAAAAGCAATTTTGTAATTCCAGCACTTAACTCAGAACTCATATAGTGCAATCTCTGCTTCCAAGGAGCTCTGTGCTAACAAATACCCTATGCAGCAAAAGTTGAGACCACTGCTCCTAACTGAAAACAAACTGTCTGAGCAGCTCTGCTGTGCAGCACACCCCCACTGCTTTTCTTTAATCCCATCCTCCTCTATGCCCTGTCATTCATTTATCTTCTCCAGTCCTTTCAGTCACAAGTTCTGTGTGGCAATACTATATTATTTGTACAGAAATCTGACCTACTGGAGGCCTCCAGGTACTACTGCAAAGTACACGATATACAAGAGAAAAAGTTCAGTTGTTTGGGCTTTTTTTTCCTCCCTACATACACACTGAGCTGTAATGGGCAGAAAGGAAAGCAAAAAGGGAGCAGAGTGACTAACAGGAAAACTCAGTGACATATACATGCCATAGTCAAGCTTAGCTAAGCCAAGTTTTTATGCTTAACTCTGATAACTTAGAAGTCCATGAGAAAGGTGGAGGCTTTGCAATAAAGCCATCACATCAGGGCTGCTGGAGAGAGTTTTCTAATTTACAAAAAAAAAAAAAAAGAAAAAAAAAAAGGTAAGAAGATGCTGAATTTCCGTGTTGCAAAGGATTCATGGAATCTCTGAAATCTTGAAGAAAAGAAAAGAAATCTGCATGACAATAACACTGTTTCCTTCTCTGAGAGACCCATAGAGTTCAAGAAATCGTACAGAAAGAAAAAAACAGCTATTTCCAATTCAGTCCATTGTACAGAATGGTGAATGTCGCAAAGTTTATTTTATAATGATATATTATCAAGAAAAATAAGGGCTCAGGCAGAGACCTATTTTCTCAAGAATTTATTGTTCACCAAAATGGTTTGTTTTGCAGAAACATTTCTTTCCCCTCTATTTATTTTTTTCCTGGCAGTTCCTTTTGGCTTCATCCTAGAACTGCCTCCATCCATACTTTCCTTGCCTTTAAGAAAGGTAAATCTTAAAACTTCCTGTGTTTTGCTGCCTCCTGCTCTCAAACTTCCCCTGCACAGAGATGCTCTTTCTGTAATCACAGCTAAGCCACTATTCTGGCTCCTCCCTCCTCAAACTTCAGAGGTCACCCAGACTTCTGGAGAGCCCAAAATGGAGCAAGACACTGCAAAGCAACACTCAGCCCAGTGCCACCTAGAGACACGGGAACACATCTGAACCCCACAGTCAGGGATTTTGGTGCCAGACAACTTACTGGAACACACAGGTGGTGGCACAGGAGGCCAGGAACAGCCCAAGCCCTCCAGCTGGAGCAGAGGGTGCTGCTGCTGCTCAGGGACTGGCTCCCAGCACAGGAACTCAGCTGCAGCAGCATCCCTCCTAATCCTGGTGTGAGGAGTGGAATGAGCTGCACTGAGATGAGGGGCTTTAAGCAGCACTCCTCACCACCTGCCTGTGTGAACAAGCATCCCTACAAAGCATTGGCTAGGTGTGCTCTGCATGGATATTAGGAAGAATTTCTTCTCAGAAAGAGTGGTCAGACACTGGCGCAGGCTGCCCAGCGAGGTGGTGGAGTCACTGTCTCTGAAGGTGTTCAAGAAAAGGGCAGATGTGGTACCAAGGGATGTGGTGTAGCAGGCAACATTTGTCGTAGGTGGACAGTTAGATGATCCTATAGGTCTTCTCCAACCTTAATGATTCTATGATCCCACGCTATTCCAGTGGCACCACAGACTGATAAAACTTCATCACTCTGCCTTTCCTGTGTGTTTACACTGCCTTATTACAGCAGAGGGACAATTTGTACTCTTTATGTACTTAGTTCCTATAGCTCTCATGTGAGTTAAGGTAATGCCAGTATTCTCTTTCCATAGGGGAGGAAAAGAATCGACTTAACAAGCTCATACAAATGTTTTTGGGAAAAGAAGGGAAGACACTCTGGTATATGAGCAAGTATTCTGAATTCCAAACAAGAATTTCTATTTCAGTAATTATTTTTTCCAATTAGAAAAGTAGAAGGATTATGATAATAATCAAGTCTTACTCAGCTGCATTTTCCACTTGGAAGTAGCGTTTGGTTCAGAAAGTAAATAAAGTAAAAACTGAGTAGGTGATGGAAATTCAAAGTGCATTGTCTGCCTAAGCTAAACTGATGCAATTCCACATATTCAGTAAAAAAAAAAAAAAAAAGAAAGAAACAAAGTCAAAAGTAGGTCAGAAAAGCTGACAGAATTAATCACAGAAAAGAAGAATGGAAAAATTGATGGGGAAAGATAACTTTTCATGATGAATTCATAGTCAGTGTTTAATTGAGTACAAAGAACTTGAAAATACACTTGGTGAGTGTCGGCATTAGCCAGACTGCTGCATGTTTGTTAGCAGTTAAGATGCACAAACTGATCAATAGTGTAAAACAAAGGAGCCCAGGTATGCATGTGTACTCATACATCACTTCAATAAATTATTCTGGGTGTTAGAACCGGGGGAAGGGAGGGAGGTGGATTTAGAACAATCATTTTGGGATCAAGAGCTAAATCATTTCAACCACATCTTGATTTCAGCAAAACTCTGCAGGAATTATGAGGCTTAACAGCATCTCAACAATTAGCATATTATAAATACAAAAATGATATATTAAAGCGAGAGGAGAAAAAGGCCAGCATTTTACACCTACAGTAATATAATTCCACTACTTAATGCAAAGTAACAGGCATTAGAGTGTTTGGGATCCTCTTGTATAGCGTTATCTGCTCTATCAGTAAATGAGACTATGTGAACAGTACAACCTATAAATAATTCAAGGCCTGAGATGGCAATTATAGAACCATGCACAACCAGCATGAATATTTTATGAAGGCTAAAACAGCCCTCAGAATGAATCATGGATAGATGAACACACACACACACACACACGCTCAGCTGTTGGCCAAGTATTGCTTCCAGACATGGCTTATATCTGATCCTCAGTACACCCCCAAAAATTCTTCAACACAGAAGTCAGAAGTTACATCTGTATTTTTATATATTAAAAGACATTAAAAAATAAATAAAGCAATGGCAGAAAAAAAAATGTTTTATCGGTGAGAGAAAATGTGTATTTCTTTCCCAGGATTCTAGCAGAAATTCTAAACAACTTTTTCAGGTGCACGAAACATGGTTGATAAAGCAAACAATGAGGTCACAATAAAGGCCCACAAGAGCTTACTGCAGACCGAGTACACTGGTCTGCAAAATCTGGTACTAAACAACAACTTGCCTACATGGAGATATTTACCCCCAGAGATACACAAGTATAGCTCGTACTGGTATAAGTTCCCATATGGGCACTATTATTGCAGCACAAGAGCATTCACATGGGAGCTACAGCTGTATAACTACTCCAGCATAATTATACGGGTATAATTATGCCAGTAAATTTCCCTGTATTAGCAAGCCCAGAGAAAACCTCCAGGTAAGGAGCACAGCACCGCTGCATCCCATCCCGGCACACCGCAGTGAAATGCAGCCCAACGCAGGGGATCCCCAAACCCACTCCCAAACCAGCACACTCAGTGCCACAGGGGTGGATTAATGACACACTAACAAAAAAGATTCTTTACACACATATTACGCACATCCACAAAAAGACACGTGCACATATACACACTACTTATATTATATATAAATACGTATATAGATATTTATATGAATTTATAGTTTGGAACGTGTGTTATAAACACCATCTGATTAATCCACAGATCACTTCTTTGAAATGAGTATGTAGAATTTCTCCTATTCTCTGCCTGGTAAAACTAACATACACAATTGGAACACCACTGACAATTAAAAGAAACTGGGCTGGAAGCTGAATGACCATCAGATAACTCTTCTATGCCAAATATAAACGGATCTTCGTAGCTTAGAGCTTTCACATATGCTAACATATCCAACCCTACTGCTTCAGGGTGCGTGGCAATCCACAGGTACACATGAGAAATAAAGAACAAGACTGAAAACAGAGCAAAATGAGCAAGCTAAGAAGACAACATCAGATGTTTCTTACTAATCTTAATACTTTTGTTACCTCTTTTTTTTTTTTAATTTTATTTTTAAACTCTAATTGAGTCTTTCATTTGCATCTAAAAAAAGGACCTTTAAGGCTGCAATTTAAAACGATGCACTGCAGACAGCCTGCCGAGGTCTCTCCTGGAAGGATGTGCCCATGAATAGGGTCACAGTGTCACAGACGGCACAGAGAGCACGAACTCACCCCTCTCGCTGTCTTTTCCTGCATGACCCCTATAATTTTGTGGGTTTGGCAAACACAAGGGGCAATTGTGTCAGCCAGGGTCAAGCTGCCATTGCGGGGGGTTTGTGGGCAGGTTGGGGATTTGAGGGAGAGGGGTTGTGTCATGCTGGGTCAAGATACTGCAATTGTGGGTGCCAGTTTGGCAGCACTGAGGTGGGTTGCAGATGTTTTCCAAGGAGGGAAGAGGAGCAATACAGGCAGCCCTGGGAGATGTAGTTTGAACTGAAGCTGCTTCTGGGTTTGGCACTGAGAAGAAAGTGAAGTAGGTTGAAGGAAGCGGGGGGACACTGCACCTGGGAGCTGGAATGGTTTGGGATATTTGTTGGGGAAAGATGCAGCATCTATAGGAATCGCTGCCTTCAGCATCCTTTATCACCCTGACTATAATACCACACTCAGCAAATAGGTGCATTTCTCCAGCAGAAAAACCTGAAGAACTCATCCCTCAGTGGGTATACCCCTGAGAAATGCATGTTCTGGGAGGGGAGGTTTCACAGGTGGGTTTTACAGCCTAATTCTTCTTTGTCTGCACCCACCTCCTAACTCAGCCTTTTCTCTTTTTTTTAATAGCATTTAGAGATGCTAAATTTTGAGTCAAATAATTATCTTAAATACGATTGAATTCCTGGTGCATGCAGGTACAGCAAAGCAGAACTGTTGAGTTTGTTTTTTCTCATTTAAAGGCAGTGAATAAAAAATCATGAGCAGAAACGCATACCACGAGACCACAAGTCCAGAGGAAATACTCTGCTAATTGCAAGGGTGTATTAAAGTCATGAACTAAGTAAACTAATTTGCTCTTGGCATATTTTCTATACCTCCCAGGTTTCTGTTTAGAACCTCTGTTTAGACATTTCACAATCTAAATCTGCTGAAGTCTGAAAAAGGCCTTCAGAAGAAGGGAGGGAAAGAAAAAAAAGCACAAAAAACAGGCAACTGGTGTAATAAGCAGCTTTTGGAACTTGACCTGGCTTTCTATTAATTTGCAATATAGATTTGATTTCTAACTCAAGAAAAAAAATATCTGAATGGTTAATCTTTTATTTTCATTATTTTGACATTTCTGTTTACCTTTTAGAAATGCTATCAGAGACACAATGTGGCATTGGAAAGCTAAATGCTAACACATGGACTGCTCTACGACTCTGCAAAAATTTCTCTCATACTTTTGCAAATACCACAGCCAAAATCAACAGTACAAGTTTGATTTTCTTCGTCATGAATTGACAGCTTATTTATCTCCAAGGAAGAACTTTCTAAACCCCTTAAGCTTCCAAACAACTGAGGAAGGATTCTGCTGACTATTCAAAAATATTGGTGCCTCATAAAATCGTAAGCTAAATTATTCAATTCATCTTGTGTTCCTTCCAAAAGAAATGTGCACCAGGAATTGCAACAGACTTCATGGAAACCAAAGTCAAAATACCAATCTGCAAAATAACTTTCTTATTAGCATAGCATCCTTCATCTGATATTAAGCCTGCATTTGCCCATGCCATGCAACAATCACAGCTAAGCAGTCTTCATGGTATCACAGAACAGCTTTGTTTGGTCGTTCCCCTGTTGTGTGCTGGCTGCCCCCCACCTGCTCAGGCTACTCAGAGCCCCATCCATGGCCTTGGCACCTCCAGGAATGGGGCACCCACAGCTCTGGGCAGCAATGCCAAGACCTCACTACTCTCTGAGTATCTATGATCTTAAACACACAGGTCTTACAAACACATGGTCAAGTCTCATTAAAATCAAAGTTTAACACATGCTTCAGTACGTGCAGAACAATGATGGATTTACACTAAATGCTCAATTGCTTTCTTGAATTATGGTCTTAAGCACTTCAGAGTCCAGTGAAGGTAAACACAATCCTCCTTGCATTGCTGGATAATACCAATACTTTGCTGTAGAGAAAACAGGCATTGTCAAATGGCCGTTCTTTTCAGCAGAAATAATGGTTTCTGGTGATTGAGAGAATGAGGTTACATATCAGGAAGAATTTTTTTACTCAGAGAGTGGTAAGGTACTGGCACTACTGCCCAGAGCTGTGGGTGCCCCATCTCTTCTCTGGAGGTGCTCAAGGCCATGCACGGGGCCCTGGGCAGCCTCAGCTGGCGGGGGGAACCACCCCAGGGCAGGGGGTTGGAACTAGATGATCCTTAAAGTCCCCTTTGACCTAAGCCATACTATGACTGTTAGGCAGATCAAGGTGGAACAGAGACGCTGGTCTTGAGGTGCACAGCAGAGAACCTCCTCATCACCCCTCTGCTGCAGCATCTGCCCAACGCCAGCACTGCTGCATCCCCACGGCTGGTGCCTTCCACCAAGCTGCCTGCCTGTTTGCAGGACAGACTTTAAATCAATACACAAGAACGAAAGCATCCAGCAACGCTAACAGATCAAGTATTCAAATGTGGAATCCAAGTAATGTTTTGCTTGCCAGTAAAATGCCCAATGTAACTCATTCACCCATGAAAAGAGCTGTGTCTGAAGTCATCATTATTTACAATGTGTTTGTGCCATGTGTTTGTTTGGAAAACGGAGGAGTTGGAGTAGGTGGCATCTCTCATAGGTTCCTTTTCACACGCTCCACAGGTCTGGGCCTCACAAGGCAGTTACTGAGGAGCACAGCCAGGCACACGTTTATTTGCACTGAAACTACATAACGTACTTGCTGTGAAAGTGCTCTTTTAGCTCGAGACTGTAAATCAGGAATTACTCTGCACAAAACACACAGTTACTCTGCTCTAAAACTGATGTAACACAGCGTGGCACGTGGTCTGATTTCTATCTTCTCTGCCCAAATGGCAAAATGGATTTAAAGATTACCAAACAACCAGGGATAACGTAAGACATTACAAGTTTTTCTGAATGTCAAATTGGTCAAAATTCAGAATTTTTGCTTGCTGCAGAGGCCTGAAAATTTGAAATTTATTTTCATCTAAAAACCAAAATAAAACCCCAACACATGAAAGAATAAGAATCGTACCTGGAATATCAAAATCACCTTACATAAGACACTACAGAAATGCAAGACATTGGAGGAAATCTGTCATTTCCTCAGACGCCCCTGCTGGCCACCCCGATGTATGCCATGGCATAGTGAAACATGATAACAGGAAAAAAAAAAAAAAACAGCCGTCAGGTTTTCCTGTCTGGAGCTCTTGGACTGCTCTACCCTCAGAGAAATCTCAGACAGTGAGAAAGAGCCCAACAAGGAAAACACAGAACTGCTGGGAGCAGGGGGGTATCTCCTGCAACGTCCGAAGTATCAAGTCCTATTTTCATCTACTTACTTTTCTACAGTAGAGACCCTTCCCCATCATAATCTGCAAGTAAAATATCACACCATAAAATTAAATACGCGTTAAAACCTTGTTTGAACATAATGGGTAAAATTAAAAAAAAAAAAAAACCAAAACTGTTTTTCAAAGCATTGTTCCATCCTGAAAAGGTATTTTTGTAAGCAATTGAAACCAACTGGGATAGCTTGTTTCTAAGTTACTCTGTGGAGTGGCTGTCTCAAGAGAGATGAGAGTAAAGCTAGGTCTTCCCTGTATATCCCATCAAGATATTAATGGATGTGATGGGAGAAAGCTTGAAGTGATATCATGGGATGCAGGATGTGCACACTGTTATATGGGTTCCATCATGGAGCAGGAGGGAGGAGCCGCAAACACAAGAGACAGAAAAAGCTGAAGAAAATCAGGTAAACATTAGCCAAATGGAAATACAGCTGGGATATAAGCATTTATGAAATGGGATAAATGGAAAGAGTTAAGTCCTCACTAACAGGACATGGGCCATATGAAGGTGCAGAAAAAAGCAACAGCATCTGATACTCCAAATCCTTACAAGAGACTGTCCCAGCTCAGAGGGCTCTAAACCCCTGACTGCCACTCTATGAGCCCATTTTAAAATACCATTCCATCGGGCCTTTCTAACCGACTGCAATGCAACACACCAAGCATTTCTGTAAGTCAGCAAAGCAACTCATTTTTAAGGATCGTAACAAAGCAACAGGAAATGCATCTTGCAGCACAAATGGTCATCCAGCACAGAAAGGAGATTTTGTGTTAAACCCATAAAACCAGTTCCCTGGAGTTAGAGGTATTACATAACACCTCCAACATTTACTGAATGTGATTTCTGTCTTTCTGAAATAAATGACGGCAGGTAACTACTGTAACTGCAGAACCAGAATAATGAACTGGCCAACAGATGGCAGCTGAACCAAATCACCTGATTTAAATAAGATCTGCATTCTCTTCAATCCAACAAGTTTTGCAAACAGATTTTAGTCAACTGCCAGATAAAAATCAAGCAATTTCAGTCATGCTTGCTTGTAATGGATTATAACTTTATTATGAATTATCTCTCTGAACCTGCATGTTTACAGAAACAAGCAGAACTGCTGTGGCAACTGAAAATTGGGGGGAAAGGGACAATAGAATTCCTCTAATTTTTGCTCATCAATGATATCGTTAAAAAAACAAAAATACTGCACTGTGCATGAATCCGGCTTCTGATGGCAGCACTTTGGTGGGAGACTGAGACAATACAAAGCAGAGATGAAGTCCTCAGGCAGTCAGTGAATATGAATAAAAAAAAACCAACAACACAAGAGAGCTTTCTGGCCTGAGGTTAGAGGCAGAGGTTGGCATTATTTTACATTAGAAACAATTCACATTCAAAACTGTAATTGATAGCAGTGAAGTGTTAGGGAAAAGAGACTGTGGTGTTCAGGCAGGCTGACCTGCCAATCAAACTCAACCTTTCTTTGAATGAATAAAAGCTTCATTGCCCTATTATGTGGATCTGGGCAGGCAGCACTAAAGTACCCTGTTTGTCAAGTTTATGTGCACTGCCCCAAGCTACTTAGACACCCATGCTCAATAATAACTTGAAATCATCAGTGATTTTTGATAGGGTTTCTTTTAAAACATTTAGTGTTAATTTTACTAAGTCTCTGGGACTTAAAGAAACAGGAGGGTAATATTTCCACTCTGCTTTGTGCAAACACTGACAGACAATTGTGCTGCTGCTATAGTTAAAGCAGAGAGGCTGTTGGCTGGGTGTTTTTTTTTAAAACATCTGTGAAACTGTGTAGTCTGAATGCTGCAGGCAACAGCTCCTTATCATTACAGGGAGGAAATGCTTGTCTTGATACTTTATTTTTTTGCCTCTCCTCCAGGCAGGAGAGCTCTTGTAAATAAAACAATTGGCCCTTTGCTAACCACTTGATGGGAGACTTTGGTTTTTCACGATTTCCTTCTCTCTCCCAATTGCTACCAGTCCATTATGCTTCTTACAGCACAAAATCCACTGCTATCACCCAGATGTACTCCTAAGCTCTGGGGACAACAGAATTACTTGCTGCAATCATACTGGTCATTTTGTCTGCAAGCCAAGCACCTCTAAAATGCCTTCTGTCACTGCTGATACATGTGAGTTTGGCCAATGAGATTGAAAACCTACACTGCAGGACACAGTTTCTACTTCTTGTTTGGAGAAGACAACCTTGACTCAGTCAAGTAATCAGGAAGCTGGCCTTTCAGGAGACAGGTAATGGGTCTGTAAACAGGAGATACTCAGACATAAGGTGCTGAAGAGAGGACCTCACTGCCCTGCTTCATGATTTCTCCATTTCTTTCTCTCCTCCTGCTGGCAGCCTTTTGTCTCTTAAAGCAAAGGTGAATACCTGACCACTCAGGAGTACAGGTCTGTGTTTCTGCGCATTAAGAAGTATCAGGTGTGTGCAAGGCGAGGTGGCAGCAGCCTCGGCACTGGTTCTGGCACTTCTGCCTGCTCAGGGGGAACACTGAGCGCTCCTCACCCTGAACTTAAATACTGACAAACATTCTCCAGGCAGGGGATCCTGCCTGCACATCTCACTCCCCATGTTACTCAATTAACTTGTCTGAGAACTACTTGTTCTTACAGCCTCTGCAGTTCCTTTTTACCTCCTAAATCTCCTTGCTAGCAAGTATACAGAGTCACTTTAGGCATGTGTCCATATTTGAAGTTTCCTGTAAAGGTGCAACACCTCCTGCTAGGAAATAAGTTCACTGGGTCCAGATACTCTTCTTGATAGACAAATATGATAAACTATGTACAAATACAAATAAGAGGATCTCCCAGAGTACAAGAACAAAAATCATGCTACCACAAGAAAGCAGTCCTCCAAAGGCAACCGAGTTTTGAAACCTGATTTAACAAGCAAAGTTTCTCATTACCATCAGGCATTGGTTTTCCAGTCCTCTTTACAAGTGACTGGGGGGAGGGGAGTGGAACTTCTTTAAGTAGCAGGGAATCCTCTCTTAAAATGCTTACAGAGCTATTAAGGGGGAGATAGAAAATGAAGTGGAAAAGGAGAAGTGTTCACCCAACTTCTGTCTTTTAAACCACCGTCCCTCTTCCTTCAGCCTACTGTCTGCCGGGTTTTAAATTATCTTCTAAGCTGTATTTTCAAAAAGGAAGCTCTGTGTACCAGCAAACAGACAGTGTTGGTTGAAAATAGATTCATCAGGCTTCAAAGGATTATTGTTTGCAAAGAGACAGTACAAACATTACTATTTCACAGTACAGCTATGACATTATTAACCTACTGTGCAAGGATTTTATTGCCAGATTGGTCCATTTATCAAAAATAAGGGAAATTCAAAGCACCATAAGGAAGCTAACATTTCAGCAGGCTTGGCTTTCACTTAATGTCATTAATCTATTTACACAAGAGGCAAAAGCGTTCGTTCAATGGTGTCTTGCCATTCAACGTAAGAGCCTTGATTCAGTTTCTGAGCAGCAGTACATCAACACCACACTTGGCAGCAGAGGAATTACCAGTACTTTTGCTACAAAATGAATTATTTTTATTTCTTTTTATTTGCACTGTCCCTCCTGCTGCTAAGTGCTAGGTGGAGGATGACAGTTGCTATATATGACAAGGGTGCGTGTGCACAAATACAGCTAACACTGGAGATAAGGTATTAGAATACTGTGATATATATGTCATTAAAAGAATGAAAACTTTTATATGTGAGAATTTGTGTCTATATGTCATGATATCAGAAGGTAAAAGTAAAGAGTGTGTTGGGGGAGGGAGCACTGAACAATGACTCTTTTTTTTTTTGTAAAGAAACTGATGGCAAACATCTCAATAATTCATGAAGAAGCAATTGATTTTTTTGGCTGGAAGGACTGGCTCCTTTCGACTTGTCCTCTCCAGAGGAAAAGCTCATTAACACAGAGGTGCGTGTCAGGGGATGTGTGCCTGTGCGCATGTGTATATTCTGTGTACATGTGCACACTATTCCTGTGCATATTTTCATCAAACTTTTAGACATCTCATACAAATGTGGTACTACATTTTCATCCATATCGGGACTGAAGATATAAATGTGCGTACACAAAGCAAAAATGCCCTTATGCGCTTTCATTATCATATTCAGACATCCCTATTCCCAAAGACTTTAATGAAAACCCTAAATCACTGCCTTTTAATTGACCCACCTCCAAAGCTTGCAGACTGCTAAGATCCCTGGATGCACACAGTATTTTTGCAATACATTATGGGTCAAATTCATTTCAGGTACAATCCCTCTGCAGTGACTAGTTATGTCTTTTGAGAACGTTAGCCCCCAGAGTACACTGACAGCAATTACCCTTATTTTCCTCCAGGAAACATTACGATACATTTGAACACTACTGAAAGCAAAAGGAAAATGTGCTCATAGTCACAGCACCTCCAGATTCCTTATAGTGGAAATTATAATGTCTTCATTTCAGCCTACTGCGTTTTGACCCTAATGGTCAAAACATAAAAGTAAGGTTTTTAGTTTTAATTCTGCTGTTGTTTTAGCTGTTGTTGTGTGTAGACTGTTGTCACTGATACCTTTTTTTCCCCCCCTGTAACTCCCTTCTTTTTAAATTGTTTTAAAGATTTTAAGATCTTTTTCAGCTAGCTGGCAACATATCAAGCAGCACCTGGTGGTACTCTGTGAGTAATTTTACTTGATCCAACATAGCCGAGGCATACAGAAGTCGAGCTAAAGCTGTGACTTTATCCTCATGCCTGAATACTGCAAGTCCACAGCTTTGTGTATCATATATAGCATATGTTGCAATAGACTGGAACAAAAGTGGGGAGATGAAAAGCCTTAGACTTGAAGGATATACTCTCTGCATGATGTACAGAGTTTAGATAGTTATCCTTTATGAAGGACATACAGTCCAACATCTCACAGTAGTCTGAAGCTTCACTGTTTGCTCATGTTGTTAAAAGCCATTCTAGCACCCAGCAGTCCATTATCTCTGTGAAACCAATGAGTTTACCACTCTGCCACACACCACTTCACAGTTTCCTCCCCAGTTTCCCATCTCCTTCCGTTTCTCCCTTCCCCCTCTGATCTTCTCATTTCAGCCTCATAGACAAAAAACACTTTTGCTGACAGCCCTGCAGACTTTACATCCTTGCAAACAAGACTGACAGTAGCCCACAGTACAGGGCATTGCCCAATTCTCCTCTCCTCCAGAACAACTCGTACCTAGCTAAGACCTATTGCTGAACCAAGATGCCTCATTTCCCAGCCCACTCTTCACCTCCAGTGAATTCACCTGTATTGGGAAATATTTGCTACCTTGGGAAGCTGGTACGTTAAAGCATAGCTTTAGCTACATAAACACATCATAAAACCAAAGAAGCAGCTATGGATTTTTATTCTTTCCCATATGTGACTATACCACAGCAAAGGAAATGAATCTTCATTGTATCTAATGCATGCTCTTCTGGGCATGTACTTTTGTCTAGAAAAACATATATTTAAACAGTATCAAGGGTCCAACAGCAACATTGCCTTTAAAAGTTTAAAGTTTAGCAGTATATATTTTAGGATTCAGAAGATGGGGAATTATTTTGGTTTTTGCCAGCTATGAATTGCAAACCCAAATGATTAACCTCTCTGCTGGGCTCCCTGTTTCCAGGGGAAACAGCAGAAAGGATGATTTCTACGCTTAAATCTCTAAATCAGATTGCACAGAGTAGTGCTGGCAGGTGATAGCTGAGCAGAGGATACATCCTTTTGTCATCAAAACCTTACAAATTATTTATTTGATCAGGAAGGAAAGCTGCAAAAGGCATCATATATTGACAGCCACTATTTTGGGACAGGTTGCCATCCTTTCCACTTGCTGTAGAAATAAAGGAACAACGCTTAAAATACACTCAACTCTCTATACATTGTATTTTTTGTTTGGATGAACATTGAACTTACAGCTCAGACCACAAAGCTACTACATCTCCCTGTAATGGATTTATGCACCATATGATCCTATCAGCCGTGCTCCAAAAACCCTGGACTTGTTTCTGACTTGGCCACCGACTGACTGTGTGAGTTTGGGCTAATTACTTTATCCAGTTGTGCCTCTCTGCTCTCCTCTTCCTCACTGTTGCCTGTCTTTGACAACGTATATACAGTGAGGATGACTGAGAACAGGGAGGGGTTTCTACCATCTATAGAAAATGTTATTTAGCATCCCATTTTTTGCTAAAGCCATTATACGCTACTTCGCAAGAAAGTAATTTCAGCTGTTCAGCCATCCATCCGTCTGTCTTATCTCCATTCATCCCAGTTGGCATTTTGGGACCCATCTCCTCAAAAGAACTGTTGGCAGACACTAAACAGATTTCATTAGCTTACTTAAGATGAGGAATGAGACTGCCCTGGCTCTCCACTTGTTCTCCGGCACTATTCAAAGTATTGCCCCTAACACTGACTAACTTGGGATGCTTTTTAGATTCTGCAAATTGGCAGCAGATAATTGTACTACAATCTGAAATTGGAAACACTACACTTACCCTGACAGATTCAGGGCCCCAAAGGAGACAAAAAGGGATATTTTTAAAAACAAGCTCTCACAAAATACAGGGCTTTTCTTGTAGCCTTCCATAGGACAACACCTATGAACATAACATCTTCTATAAAGGAAGATGCACTGTGCCAAACATCTGTCTGCAGCCAGTAGTAGCTATTCGAGAAAACAGGACATGGAAAAGTGTATACAGCAATACTCTCCCAACTTCCAGCAATGTATGTTTCAGGGCTCTTTAGCCCAGAGATTCCATCTGAGACCTCACATTTAATAGGCTTTGTCAGGTCTATCCTACTTGAACTTGTCTCTCTTTGAACTCATTTACAGATTTGACCTCCATAACATCCTGTTGCAACGCGTTTCACAATTTAATTATGCACCGTGTGAAGAAGTACTTCCTCTGTTTGTGTTAAACTTGCTATCTGATCATTTTACGGGGAAATTTTACTCCTTGAATTGTGAATTACAAAGACTCATTCCATATTCTCTTTGAAGATTTCATAGTATTTATCACATCTTCCTTCACTCCTCTCTTTTCCAACCTTAAGATTCCTGGTCTCTAACCTCTTCTCATACATGAGACATTCCACAATCTCAAATATCCCTTTTGTATTTATTTAGTTATACAAAAGATGAATATTTTCTTCACTCATTTCTGTTCTTTTTATGGAGTTGGAAGTGAAAAAGCAGAAGCTGCAGGATTGTTGTCTGTAGTGTCTTCTTCACAGATACTTTTTCATTACATATTTTTAAATTTCTTTCTATAGGATTTCTTTTTCTGAGGATTAAGAAAGAAAATAAATGGTTTTCTTGAAATCAGGCCCCTTCTCAAGCTTTACTCCAACTGCTAGTAGTAACTTGTAAAATAAACAAATGCAATATAATATTTCAAAATTACAATATGACCATTACTATTTTGCAAATGAATAGAGAAATGGGTTTTCACTCTGTCCTGAGCTACCACAACTAAGGCAACTTTTTAGCTATTTGCTCCTGATTTTGCTGTCAATAGCTATCTCATGCACTAACTCTGTAGATTAGTTTCTTATGCAAAAAGCTAATTAAAATTCCATATGCAAACATGAATTTCTTGACTAATCTGCATTTTTAATTGTTACTTTGTACTTATTCTTAACCATTTCACCAGAGTCCGACTCTCCTGAAAGAGACTCAGATCAGTCAATTACCTTCTAGCTGTTGCCTTACATTTAAATAATACAGCCAGGACAAGTAAGAGGATCAAAAATGCTTTCATGAGGAAACCTGCATAAACTACAGCTCATCAAGAAGGGCAAGGGACAACCATGTCCACAGAGCTATTTCCCTGCTTAGACCTAAACATCACCAATCCCTTCCCAGCAGCAAAAAGGAGAAAGAAGAGGCTAAATTTGTCTGTGCATAAATTCAAGTAAATATAGAAGGGCATCAAGTATTGGCTCCTAGTTACAGGTCTGAGACCCACTCAAGTGCCAGGTAGTGCAGTTCATGGTTTTCTCTTCATGTGTCCCCTCTGCTTCCTTCTCCAGATTCCAGCTGAGTTCCCATTTTTTCTCCTATGAAGTGCATTGTGAACATTTCCCTACTGCAGATGTCAGAGCTTGCAGGCTATAGTCACCTGGAGTGCCTTTTTCTGGATTGTGATAAATGAGCAACTTCATTTCAACCCGTCACACTTCAGGGATGCACAGTCTGATTTGTCCAAAGCTTCAGCTACTCTTTGCCTGACTCATAAAAATCCTTCCCATTTCTTGTGCCTATAAGCACAGTGGATACATAGAAGTCAGTGGCATCTCTCCAGGATTTCCTTTCTGTCAACTGTGTGGAGCAAAGAACCCTTTCAATTCTTTATAACAACCTCTTGGTATTCTGTCAAGAAATGTCTTGTCATGTATCACAGGACTCTGCTCTCTCCTTAAAGTTTTCTTGGTGTTTTTTTTGTTTGGGTTGGTGGTTTTTTTTATATGAAATATTTCTGACTGTGGGGCTATAGGGACTATAGAGGCTTTTCTAAGTAGAAAGTTCCTGCTCCGCTTACACAGTTTCAATTCCAAACCTTCCTCTCTGGTTCATTCTACAGTCCCAGCTGCCACTTGGTAGCCCTCAGGTTTCCTTATTAGTTTTTGAATTCTCTGGTTTATTTGTACTGCCCTTTTTTTACGCTTTGTCTATTGATTACTAGAGGGCACGCACAACTAATTCCTCTTTGGCTGACAGTTGCAGGTGAACTGTTCAGAGCTAACTGTGGAATCTTGTGGATCTTGAATGAAAAACTTACAAATGCCTTACCTGGACAGCCACAAGATGGGGACAAAACCCACAGTACCTTCTCTGAATGGGTCAGACATTAAACTACAGTATACCAACTCTTGTTATTCAAGCGTCTCCTTGCTTTGCATCTTCAAAAACTTCCAAATTAGGTTAATGTGAAATGTAGCATTAGGCCCCTCTGTTCAGTCTTCAAATAACACAATCACCAAAATATCCTTCACTGTAAAATAAATGCTCTGCTTAATGTCAACATTTCAAAATGAAACTCTCTAATTTCCACTCACACCAGGCCATAGCCTGACATAATAAAGTAGGATGATGGCAAGGAAACCTATGTACAAATCAAAATAAATCACAACTAAAATCACAGCAAGGCCATTAATACCACATAGAAGCTTTTCTGACATCTGTTTTGCCATTGAAGTTAGAGATATTTTATGCTGAGAATTTTCCATTTCTGATATGTCACAGACTTTGGCACAGGAGGAAGTTCTTCTATCAGGAGAGGATGCAGCTGAAACGGCCACACACAGGGAAGCACAGGACATCATTTGAAGCTGTCTAATCTGAAACCTGAAACTTCTTTTCTAATGACAAGCAGCAAAACAAACAATACTCATCAGTCATGGTGCCCTCGTCAGGGTTTGGAACTAACTGTTGTGCTAATGAGGACACTGCACACTTCTCAAACTTTTCTCAAACTCCTGGGCAAACTCCAACAGAAATCCTTTCATCGCTTTCTACTCACTTTCTAACATAGAAGTTGCCCCTGCCAGTTTACGATCTGAACCTTGGCTTAAGAGACAGAGCAAAATCAGCCCTAACATGAAAGAAAGAAGAGTACTTCACAACTGGGAAGAAACAATCATGAGGGACACGGAGGCCACAAAATTTCAACATGGTGGAGAAGAAAAGACTGAAATAATAGATTTCTGTTTGCTTGGCAATGCCGAAACAGCTGAAACCATGAACTCAGTGAAGCAATCTGAAGAAGGAGAATCAGAAGGAGGAACAAAAGGTGAGAGGACTGCTTCCAAAGAGAAGTTCTCCCACTTTCCAGCACATCTTCAAAGAAGTGTCACTGAATGAGAAGATAAAAGACTGATCTGAGACCCAGAGCAGAAACCAACAGCTGGGAGAAAATGAACGGAGCAGGAAGGAGTATGTGTGATTATTTTGAGTACGGTTAATGGGGGAGAAGAGGTCCTTGAACTTGTGTGTGGTGAGGTCACTAACGGTGACGTTAGCTCTAGCAGCAGTACCATTGTTCTTCCTGAAGCCTTCCCCTTTGGGCGGTCAAAAGAAAATAACTGTTTTCACCATCTTCTCTTTCAATTTCAAGACACAGAGATTCGGCTCCAGCTGTTTCCACACCCTGCTTTACATCTATGGTCCATCTGACCTTTTCTCCCTCCCCCATCCCCCAGCCATTTCCTCTCTTCTGAGCTCTTCAGAACAGCTTACACCAAACAATATTTAGCCCTAATTCATTCTTTCTCCATTCGGTTACCTTTCTTAGCTACAGAACACAAAATAGTTGCACTTCCCTGACCTGACAAACACAAAAACCTTACGAAAATATTGGCACTGTTAAATTCTAACATGAAGTCAATGCTGCCCCAGCCCCCTCTCCCTCATTTCCAATCTCAAGCATATATATTATTAACCACCTTTTTATTTTGCTGCTTATGAAAGAATACATGGTCGATGTGATCTTGTATCCCTGGGATTAGGAGTTAAGACATTCCCTATAAATCAGTGTAATCTCTGTAAGAGGACATTGTTGCACTGAGCATTCCTGTCTGTATGATGCATTTTCAATTACTCTACATGTTTTCTACTTAGTAAGCCAGCTTAATTCTTTGCTATGTCACAATATTAGAACATGTCCCAGGTTAGAAAAAAGGAGCAATCTTAGAGCCCTTGTAAGTTGTTTAGCCTCTGGCACTTATAAATCCAAAAACACAGGGGAAATCCCTTTTCCTTGCTTGTAATATGCCTTTAGATTTATTACTTAAAGAATCTGTTCACTTAATCCTCTGTTGAGGTCAGGGTTCATCTGCATTCTAATAAAGGTTTTAGTAAGAGTAAGACAAAATAAAAAAATTCAAGGAGCTATTATGCCTGTATAAGCAAGCAATGCTGCAGACAAAGTGGGCTCCCAAGTAAATTCTCCAGCAGGAAAGAAAAAGCAGGAGGGGGGGGGGGGAAAGAGCAGGATGCTTTAAATTACTCTACACAAATCCAGACCATCTATCTTGGGCTGCTCTCTTCGACAGCTTGGCCAGGGTGGGCAGGCAAGGCAGAGGCTAAAGAGCTCTTTAGGGACCAAATTACTGTTTCAAAATGGGCCTGCTGCTCCAAGTATATGACAATATTATCTGAGAAATGTTACAGACATTGTGTGTCCTTCAGAGTTCTGCTAACACATCTCCTGTGATTGGAGGCATGTGTCACTACAAAAAAAAAAAGTTCATTATAAATAGACCTCAAAGACATCTGTATGTAGAATTAGGAAAATGACCAAAAATACCAAATGACAAAATACCAAAATGAAACTTATTAGCATTTTATGTTGATGATCACGTTCGGATTTCCAGAAAGCTACTGCACAGATGTTTTATTTTGTCTGTGCCTTTTCAGGAGGACTTGTTTAATTTATTGCATTTTGTGATGCAACAAAATAGTGCTACAAATTCCCTAAGAGGTACAGTGAGAAAGAAAGAATCAAGACAAAGCTGAAAAGTTACCACAGCACAGATTTCTAAGAATGTGTGTAAATGAGTATGTCTGTGTACATTTATGTGCAATGAAGAATATTTTTTCATTACTGCAAACCAAGAAGACTCCCTTGCTGTTTCTCACTCTCTTGTACAACTTCTATAGCAATATTTTTTTTTTTATAGACTGTGTAATTTGGAAAACAATATAAAAATGGCTTTCATTTTATGGGAAACTCTCTCCTCGTAGTTTGATGTCATTTCTGTCATTAGCACATAAGCAGCATTTTCAGGACTTCTACCTGTCAATACAGAACGAGAGCTGAACCTACCACCCTTGGTGCTACAGATAATTCATGAACACATACAAATCAATTGCACTGATTGAAACGATCTCATTACACAGAATGCTGAAGGTACAAATCCAGCCACAGGCAGTTTGCCGTTCTTTCAGAGATGTTACCGCATGGAGCATCCCTCATGCACATTATTGTGATACAAAGCCAGCTTCCAAAGCATGAAACCAAACCTACAGTATTGCTTTACTTTTCTTAGTAATCTTTTGCTCCTGAGATAATAAAATCTCCAGGCCCAGCTCCTTTGGAAGAGTGAGGGAACAAATGTGAGGAAACAAGAGAATCTCCTTCAACTCTTTTCTACCTGGTGTTGCCGTGCAGACGCTGAGCCCCAGTCTAGCACTGTGATGCTGCACTCACACTGAAAATCTTCTGCACCACCATAAAGAAAAGTAACATAGGACAAGCAAGCTAAGTTTTAAGCTTTCCAGGAAAAGGACTTGCATTTAATCATGTTTTCTGCAGCACAAGCCCATTATCTACAATAGCAAAGACATAACATTCTTGAATTCTACCAAATAGAACAATCATTTTTTCACTATGTTAGGAAAATTGCGAAGTCGTCAGAGGGCTGAAACACCTACTGTGAAACATTTGCGTACAGCTATGTTCAGCGCTGTTTACAAACAGAAGCTAGGAGGAGTCAGAGGGAAATTTCCATACCATAAGCATCTATTAAGACTGTTTGTTCTGTCAGTACACTCTAAGTTATTTACTTTAGGATCTACAAAAGATGAAGCGAAATGCACTCATTGGTGGAGAGCACCTCAGAGAGCAGATATAGCAGCAGTATCCCTCAGTTGAGTGTGTGCCAATATTGCAAAGAGGTTTTCCCTTCCAAAAGCTAGAAATAAAACCTGTTGAAGACAATCCATCCAAAATTCGCATCCCAAAGGAAGGTGGTGTGGTGTGTGCTACAGTTTGATTCTTTTTTCCCTTTGGTCTATAATAAACACCTATTCCCAAAATTCAGCTCTTATCCAGATTCGTATCATATAGTACCGCTAACCTCTGTATCACTTCTGTTGGCTAACACAAGATATTAAGGGCAAGTGTTTCTTTTTCTTTCTCACATGTGTAGTCCTCACTGGTGTACAGACAGATTGAGAGCCATTGGACTAGGTTGAAATCACTCTTCACGAGGTGAGTTCTGTTTCTCAGCTATCACTGGACCTCTCCAGAACTGTGTAAATGGATGGTGAGATGTTTTCATGTCACAGAGAAAATAAATTGCTTACTTGGACAATATAGGTTACAGTAACACTTTGATATAAATTCAATCCCCCAATTCTTTGATCAGGTAAAATCTTTAACTATATTTCCAGTGCATATGAGCAAATGATTTCCTGGGTTATTCCTAATTTTCTGGACACAGTTTAAATTACAGTTCTTCGTGGGAAGCAAATAATTCCTATTCTGGTCAGAGCTCATGCTCCAATCCTAAAAGCAGCTGACTGCCTTCTGTTGGCTGTCTTTCCCCAACCTCTAGAGGCTTAACTCTAGCCACAAAAGTTAGTGGCTGAAAACCAAAGGCAATCACCCTTCTCCTGACTAAATCCCAAATTGCCATCTAAAGTTCCCCACATTCAGCTTTCCAATCCTTTATTAGACTATTTTAAAAGCAGATCACAGTGGGGATCCAACAAAGACCACATCTCATTGTTACAGGCTTGACTGTCAGTAACTAAAGATGTCACACATGCAGAGTGTGCCCTGTGATGAGCAACCGTGTCAAAGAAAGTTCTCTGTTAAAACAGTGATACTTTAAGAGTGGGATTTTCAAAAGCATTCAGCATTCATATAACTGTTCAATGACATTGCTCCCCAGTTAGGCCAATATTGAACACTTTTGAAAATCCCATCCTACATGTTTACACAGTCTTTTAATCATTTCTGTCCAGGCTGGCAGGCCCTGGGTGCCAGAAAAAAGAGGAAAAGGATTTAACAAAGCAGAAATAAAAATAGGGAAAAAGCCATCTTTGGTACAACAATTCCTTTAATAAAAGGTTGTTGCATTTTAAGAGTAAAATAATACAGTTTTTTTAACAAGAAGGAAAAAAAGCTCATACTTAAAAATTGTCGATAAATAATATAAATAAAGCAGTACTCCAACTGAATCAAATGCTCCCATTTGGATACACAGCTTAATAAGTAAACCAAAGAATACTGAGTATCATTAGAATTGAAGACAACGTGCTCTGTACCATCAGGGAGAGCTGATTAAATGGGCAGTTTGTTCTACAATTTGGTCGGTGGCATTTGGGCATTACAGTATAAATGGGTGAGGATTAAGTCATTTCTCAGCTTTTCTTGGCAGAGTCTTTTATTATTTACAATATTTACTTCAGGGAAGTCTTGGCGTGTGTCATATTTATCTTGCTGAAAAATGGGCCCGTAAATGCATATCACCTCCTGACAAAGCAAAGCATTGTGGTACTAATTTGGTTCATGAAGTGTGTAATTCAGCCTTTTTGCACAGGGGCAACATTTGTCTCCTGCTTTATTAAACTATAAAACCAATTTTTTTTTTTTTTTGTAGTCAGTGCTGAAGCAGGCCAGGCCACTGCCACACACATTCTGGCCTTCTGGAAGGTTTCCTGCATGCAGGAGTTGTTGACTTTCAGTATGCACTCACCATGACCAGTGGGAACACAGATGGGACTGCACAACCAGAAGGTGTGTACAGATACAGCACTTTCAACAAGCAGAGATAACAGGGCAACAAGTGCATAGTGACAAAGCAAAGAGAAATCCTTGCATTGATTTCAGCAGAAACCTTATATTGATACCTATGGAATCCAGATTTGCCCACATCACTGAAAACTGTTTTTTGTTTTCAGTAATCACATCTCTAATAACAATTCTGCCCATTCAGAGCCCTCATTTCAGACTAAGCCCTCAATGAGATCTTCACCATCCAACCTCCAACATGCCTTAGTAGCTGTACATCCACTGTTTACCACCATTGGCACTATGATATACAAAGGAGAGATGAAGAAGTGGAACATAAACAGGCATTCTTCAGTTATGTACCTCTTTTTCTAAAGTAGACATCTTATACACAAATGGGTTTGGAGTAATTTGATATTATATAGAGCAACCAAGCATGGGGGAGGGAGGAAAGATGCATGCAGTTTACAAATGCAGGGGATAAATACACATTTTTAGTGAATTGAGAGTGTTTAAAATAATTTCACAGGCAAGATTCACTTATCACCACAGGTGGCCTGTGTAATAGATGTTTTAGTTGAAGATGCAAAAATACAGAGTAGCAGGAATTGTTGATTACAAGCAAGAGTGTTTGCACTTAAAATCCTATCAAAACTGATCTTTGTAAGTAAATAATATTAGACTAATCTATTCTCTAGGGGTTATTAAGTGTGTACTTAGAAAACGGCATTGTCTTAATGTTAATTAATTTGAGCAAATGGGGTAAGAAGAAAAGGAGCTGCTTACATGAGTTTCTCATTTCATCTTCAGAAATACACTAGAGCAAGAGATGATCACAATAATAAATACTGAGTTCTTAAGTATTGTTTCCCATGAAAAAGAATGTATGAATAATTTCTATGTAGAAATACCGTGACTGATATTCTAGGCAAGAGATCAACCAGAAAGAGGCCAGAAACCCAGAACAGCTGGAGTTCGGCATCCCCTCACTATCCACACTGTGTCCAGTGTGCTGTCAAGTACCAACTGGGAACCCACCCACCTGGCTTTGTCCTGGGGTGCTACTGGGACACACAGTATTTCACACAGAACAACAGGTCAAGAGCCAAGCTACCAACAAGCTAGCTCAGGGTTGGTCATCTCTCATTAAAGAGACAAGGAACAATGAGAAAAAAATATGTTAAAAGAAGGACAAGTCTTTTAGAGTCTTAGAGCAAAAATAATGCTCTGATTCCCTTTTATCTGCAGCAGCTCTACCTTTGTGCAGCTGCCTGTGTGATACCGCTTTTGTGTCCCAGGCCAGCAAAGCAAGCACATAGGAATTACTGCATGCTGCCTCTCATTTGCTCCTCCTGTACTTCAGTCTGACAGACCCTTTTCCTTGCTTACTTTGTTCCAAAACCAGGATGCCATACTTCCCTCAGCCACACTTGAAAATGGTCAAATAGCACCTCCTCTTTGCCCACAAACCAACGCATATGAGAGCAACAATTAAACAAGCCTGTTAGATATCAGTCCAGGAGATCCTCATTTTTTCTCCTCCTTGTGTTCCATTCTATTTCCCCCTATTAGAACAAGCATTGTCCTCCAAAGCTCCCATTTTCTTACAAGTGCACTGTGTTATAAACTTCCTACGCTGTTTCCTGTCAATAAATCTCTCTCTTCAACCTAGATTTTTTTTCATGTTTGCAGGTGCAAGGCTACCTGCTATTTGTTGCACCCAGCAGGAAAAGGCACAGGCTGGCTGGCAGTCATCTAAACAACAAAGACAACCAATACGGCAGCATAGTTTCCTTTGAGTGCTGTCTGCGAAGATACGGCACTGCTGGGGAGAGCCTGATAGATTGATTCATTCACCCAGTCACTTGCAGAAAATTACAGAGGACAAAAGCACATATGAAGAAATAGTATTAAAATGAAATGATGAATGTGCTTATGGTAGCAAGAAAGGCAGTTTAGTCCTAGGAAGTTTTAATTGCCATTTGTCTGAAAAACTCACATAACTCAGCCATCACTTCTGAGTAGTGCAGCTTTCCTTAACAGAGGACGACAAAAGCCAGATAGCCTCCAAGACATCCTTTGCATCAAATACACTGACATGCATAAAAGAACATGGCCCTGCTTTCTCACTGTGTCCCACAACATGGAATGTGTCGGGAAATCACGGCAACAACGCCACAAAAAGATGCTTATTTTTGCCATTATTAAAATTACAGAAAACAATTTCCATTTAGCTAGAGGAATACATACAACATAATATATAACAGAATCAATGCCTGAAAAAAAAAGTGTTTGATGGTTTTATGTCTCACTTGGTCCCCCTGTGTAGACCCTGTAAGCAAACATGTAATGTAGAAAAACCTGTTATATACTAGAGATAGTAAGAACAGATGATGCTAAGGACAGATGCATACTACATCCATCTCACAAAGATAAGAATCACTATAGGCACATGGTAGAAAGTGAGAAAATGCAGATTTATTATCAATTCATTATTCAGATACTCTAACTGCTGCACAAATGGAAAAGACAATCTAGCAAAGTTTTCTATCTACAGACACTGAATGGGATTAGCATCTACCATATTTACTAGCACAATAGATGTGGGTTTTTCCCCTCTGGATTTTACCATAAAAACATAATGTGCAGCTATTTCATGCACTTACTTTCAGCTACCAGTAATCTATTTCTCACTACCAGCTTGTAGTGATTACACATAGTGGCTGTTACACATGCATGAATATCCTATACCACGCTTTCAGAATTCTGAGCACTAGAAATAATAATGAAAGGGCAGAGTAAGCTGACAAACTTCTTAATGGGCTGACATTAAGAGCAGGAATTTTTCGAAAGGAAAACAGGCATATACTCCTTCTGTAAGAAAAATGTCTTCTGAGTGGTGCCTGTCCAATGCCAACCAAATCTACACTCTTTCTTCCATGCATCAATGCCACTTCGTTCAGACTGGCTGGCTTTTTCTGCACTGACCCCTTCTTGCCTTCTGTATTATTTAAGGAGATTTATAGCTGGGTGTCTCGTGTGGTGAAACATGAGCTCTGACCCCCAGGCTTGAAAGTCGTCAGGGAGAAACATTAATATTATGCCACATTAGGAAAGAAAACTCATCAGTAGCAGCAAACCAAATGATGAAGTGAAACATGATGCTTCTTGACACATGTGACACCGAACAGTTAAATGCACCCAAAAAGTGGTGCCCTCTAATGTATCACCAACTATTTTGCACCAATGCAATGACCAGTGGGCCAGACCTCAGCTGCTGTAGCTACTGCTAAGAGCAACACAGAAGAACCTGCAGGTAACAGCAACCAAGAGTCAAAGCTCACTGCTAAGCAGAAGTAACAACGTAGACAATTATTATCAAAAAGAAATGAACACCTAAATACTTAGGGTGGCAGACTGGTGGTGAGAAAGACAATCCATGAGTAGGGCATGAGGAGTCACAGATCACAGATGTGAAATGACTTCTCCAAAAAAAATGCATTTAGAAACCTATGCCAGAAGAAGGGACTCTCCTAAGACCCCATCCAGTGACGTTACACCACATGGCTCTTCTTCACCTAAATGCTCTACAGTTTTTATTTACACAACCAGCAAAAGCATCGCAACAACAAACTTTTGGGTTTCAAAATAGATCACTGCCAAAAAAAAAGGCACAAAAACCTTAAACAAGATTTTAGAAAAGGGTTGACTAATTTCAATGATTCTAAAATCGATTATGATGCTCCACGCTAAAAACAGGCACAACCAACTGAAGCTTCAGGAAATATTCAGATTAGCACACAGGTAAGCAAAGATATTCAAACTCAAATCCCACGGGAACAGCTCTGGTATAACGACATACTTCAAGCACACACACATTTCTATAATCTTTTCCCCATTTTCCTAGGCATTTGAGGTCAGTAACCTTTAAGACTACACACTCAACACTGAAATAGCAAATTCTGTCTTCCTATGTTATGTAGTTACTAAATATTAAAAATACTGTACACACATTTTGTTCAGATGTACATAGATGCCACAAGACATCATTTGTCAGTAATTAACTGAAAAAGTAAATTTCAGAGAAAGGGGAAATGAAAGGAGAAGAGGAAGGGAGGGAAAGGCAGAGAGAAACTCTTACTGCCTCTACTTCTTAGAATGGGTCTCAAGAAGACCTGTGCACTTCAGCTACCTTGATGAAATCAGGAGTAAAGACATATGTTTAATCACTAATGTAGATATGACTTTTTAAAAACCATATATTTTATTTAAATATGATTTCCTTTTCATAATAAAAAATGTATTAATATGTACTTTCTGACTAATCTCAGCAATACCTGGTAATTTTCTCATATCTTTAAATATTTCTTAGAACAAATGGCCTTGGGTCACAGAATATACCATGAGCATGAGTGTCAAGAAGGCCCTGTTTGGAGACACTGTGTATCCATATTTCTTTTCTCAGGATCCATTCACTTCATGCCTCTGTTTTTAGTATAGAGAAAACCAAAAGCTGAGCAGACAGGAGTTTTATTCACAGAAACTCTGATCCTTATGGCAAAAACGTGGCACCGGCAGGCATTTTCAGAGGCTTCACATACTGTATTTGTATCTTGCTGAGTGTTTCTAAAATTCTGACGTGCCATAGCCATTGGGGACCCTATCATAATTTGTACCTCTCCTGACACACTAATACTTACATGCACCACTAAGCAGGGACACAGCTCCTCTTCTTCTGAACGGTCTGCTCAGTAGATGCACACATGGACATACATAATGCAGAACTCTACTGCATCAAAACTGGAGTATCAGGAGTATTTCTGGTCTTTACAGGGTGTGCAGAATAAAATATGATCTTTTTTGCAAGGCCAAAAAGCTGACTTCTGTAAAAGGTATAGGATGGTAATGGATTACATGCTTCCTTCGAAAAAATATCTGCTCTTTTTATTAGAAATCTAAACCAGCTCGTGGCAGAGCATGTAAGCTCTGAAAGAGCTGAGGTACAAATTTTGATTGCATCAATACTGCTAGTTGGAAAAAAAAAACAAACAACAAAGTTCCATTATAGATATTTTTTAAACATACATTGTCCTGCCTTGTCAACGAAAGGTACACAACTCCAAATAATTATCTGAAAAGCGTGGCCTATATCATGCTCACCAGTGCTGGCTTTGCGGGGCACATGAGATTTTCACTTCTCAAGAAAATGAAACAACACAGATGAATACAAAACCTTCCCGGTTCAGTGCTATCCTCCTGCACTTGTAAGATGAACCTAAATCTAGCTTCTGATACTTTCAGGAGTTTTATATAAACGCCATGTAAATACAAAAGAGCACTGCATACAGAGGAGCAGGGGATTAAAAGAAAATGTATAACTACCATAGGACTAGAAGTCTATGCTGCCTTGAGAAAACTGCACGTTCAAGCTGTGGAGATAAATATACATATATATATTTATATATATATATATATATTTTTTTTTTGAGTGAAAATTGAAATCTACACATAGGCTGGAAAATGTAAAGACCAGGGGCAATTTATAAATGCCTTTAAGTGCAGAGAGAAGCTGGCAGCCAGAGGACAAAAGCAAAGATCATGTGTTTCCCAAGCCTGCAGACTTCCAATTAAATTAAAATCTAATAATTGGAAATACATTAGCAAATATCAAAGATTGCAACCAGAATACAAAGAGAAAGGAGGGTAATGTTTTCAACAGGTCTGTTGTTTGGAAAGTATCGTCAACTGCCTAAACAACAGCCGTGACTGTTCAGCTGAAGTTTCACAAATGCTAATAAGGGACAGGGTTTTTCAGGAAATTTCAGGTGAAATACATTGAGAGCTTTGGAGAAATCCCCTATATTTTTAAGCCTTTTTGGCTGAAGGGAATTTGTCACTCCAGTAACAATCTAAAGGATTTTTCTGTGTGTGGGTATTTCTCCCAGCACATTCCCCATTATAGCATATAGGTGTCATACATAATGAGGGACTTGCCCACGTACACAATACAAAGCACAAACCCTACCCGAGAGTTCAAGACACCTTGCTTCAGTGCACCTGTCCCAGTAAGGCTCGTCCCAAAGCTGAAGAAATTTCTCCCCCTGCAGATGGAAAGTCCAGGGCATGGAAGAAATGACAGCAAAATCTGAGGCAAAATCTGTTTGAAGAACCCAGGTTTGCCACAGGATAAATAGTCAGCACTGAAGACAACAGCCAAACTTGTTCAAAAACAGGCCAGCATCACACTGGTAACTTTAAGGCTACCTGTAGTCCCTCAATTGGGTGTCATTATTTCCTATGTCTCTGTCTATCCAGGAAAATCCCTTACCCCTGAAAACACCACTGTCAGACACTTCATCAGTAACTGAGAACTCTTACGAAGACAATACAACCCCTACGAGTTTCAGAGTTCATGCAGAAAAATCAAAGTTAATCGTTTTTTCAACACTATTTTCATTTCCTGCCCATGATCTTTTTGCTGCAAAGTATTTAAGCATGTGCCTTAAACTCTGCTCTAGAAAAGCGTTTATGTAGCGGAACCTGGTGCATTCCCACCTCCAAAAAGAAAAGCAAAAGAAGTGCAACACAGGATAATCAACACTTGCAATTCACATTCCATTTCATTGAATTTCACTTTCTGCTCAAAGAAATGCTTTTAATTTTCACACTGCTATTTAGAGTAACTTTCAATCAAGATGACAGCTTAAAAAATAATTTCACACGATATGTAAACAGCCTGAAGTAAATGTGCCCAACAAAAACAAAATATTTGCAAATAGAAACACCAAAGATTTTCATTTCCCTCCAGAAAATGAAAGGGACCTGCTTAAAAACAACTTAAATGAGCAATGAATTTTTGAAGAAAAGGTATTTTTTTTATTTTAAGATGAATGAGATGACAGATGTTTTACTAAAATCATTAAGAAAAGACGGCAATAATTTCTGGGTATGTTAACTAAACTATTGCTATCTGGATCACGTGATGCATGACAACACTGCTTTCCCCTTAGGAACAGAAGCAGTTCAATGGGTGGAAAGTCAACCATATGAGTACAGTTATATCCCAACACACTGGCTTTCATATTCTTAATCCAGAATACCATACCAGACAGATATAAATATACCTACGTGTAGTTTCAGCAATAGGTTTAAGGTAGGTGCTTATTAATATCATGAAGATATGATTCTTAATGATCTGGGAGCACAGCCTTATATAGCTTTGAATGATGACATTGTCTCATTGCATGCATAGTTTGTGCTTTTGTCTCCGACAGGTTCATTTTTCACGGGAGGGGAAAGGTTCATATCGCACGAGGGGGGTAACCAGTTGATGTTACAAGGCTGACGATTAGCCCCCTCGCTGTTCCACATGACACTGGGAAGGACTCCAGCAGGCATCCTTAATGCCTGCTTCAGCATCTTGAAGAAATTAATGAACACAGCTTCGATGGCAAAACATTTCAATCAACCCCAACCAGCTGTGCCTAACATTTTTCTTAAATATATAATTTATCTATTTATTTAAAAACAGGCTTATCAAAAGTTCCTTCGAAGGATACAAGTTATTTCAGAAGTGAGGCAGGAACAGAAAGGAAGAAGGACAATGATGGTTAGTGCCAAAAGATGTGCGATGGCCCCTGTGTTTGTTGAACAAATTAAGCACGTTCTGGTTTTTCACCTGCTGAAGTAGCAGCAGTGCATATGGCCCAGAAGTTAAAAATAAGGAAATATGCATACATTACCATACTTAATGGACGACCCTCTCCATTTAATATGCAAATTTCCTGAAATATTACTGAATGCCGTCTGTTCTAAATGAATAAATTTGAATTGCAATTAGAATAATCCTTTATAATTAATGAAAACTGTCAATTTTGGTTCATAAGTAATTTGATTAACAGGATGATGGGACACTTATCAAGTTCACTGGACTGGTAGGGTATGAGAAAGCTGACAGGGAAAATAAGGTGGTCCAGGCACTTAGGCACCACTGGAATATTATCCTAAATTATTGATAACACAAGCTAATGAACTTCAGAAAGTGAACTCTGTGTGCTTTATTTAAAGGGACAGTGCAGCAGGGTGATAAGCACTGCTTCGGTCATGATAGCCTTCTCCAAAATACAGTCAGACCATTATCAGCTCTCAGAGAAAAAAAGATCCACGAGTAACAACATACACCTACTTAAACCTGAAATTTACACTTTCCAGCTGCTTCCAGAGACGGAAAAAACGTTCACACAATAAATGTAAGGAAGGGACACTGCAAGCCAGGTGGAACATGTTTTATATAATGTACCACAGGCATTATTTTATGTTTTACTGCTATTGGTTTAAAAAAAACGGCACTCACTACACCTGGTTTTCCATCCCTTTTCTTCCCACCATCTACCATGCGATTGGCCAGCAAAATTTTCCTTTAAATGTGCTTCAGCTAACTGAAAGCAGAAGAATGTTAACGTATCAGTTTCAATTTTATAAGGAAAGCAATTGGGGGGAAAAAAAAAAAAAGACCCTATAAGAAAAAAAAATAACTGAGTCTATTGCTCCTCTCAACCCACACGTTCATTGACATCAATACCACTCTGCCACTGATGGGAAAGATGACTGCAGGCCAAACCTTTGGGCTGATGCACCACTCCCTCTGTAATTCCATTAACTTCGGGGGTCAGAGAGGCTGTAATCCAATGCAGCAGTTGCTCATAATGGCATTTTAAATCAGTACACCAACAGGCGGCAGTTCTATGATCTACTTAATAATTCCAAATGTGAGTAATACAGGTGAAACTTAGTAAAAAATATCAAATCTCTGCCAATGTCTGAGGATATTGAGATCCTCAAATCAGCTTGGCTTTTGAGTGGGAAGTTCAGCCAGCTGTGCCATCCATCCACAAGATGGGCATGGAGAAATCAGAAGGGTACTTTCTTCTTTTGCCCTCAATCTGTCTCTCTTCTAAAAACATGTTTCATTCCATATGCATCATTCGCTTCTCTTATGGAATTATGTCATATTGTATCTGTTGCATACGGCATTCATCGTATGGAATTTTTCTTTATCACCTTCACACAGCCAATGGAACAACTCTAAATGTAACTTCAGAGAGTGATCTCTTTCTAAACATCCTGGTAGAGTACATCCTGGATACACCCACACAACATAATCAGAATCCAATGCAACCCAGCCTGCATATTTTTCAAACAGCAGAAATTCAAAATGGTGAAATTGCGTGCAGAATGAAACTACCCTTCGCCTGAACACAGGCACGGTGCCTGTGGATTCTGGGAGATCGTTTGTAAAAGCTTGCTATTGTATAGGAAAAGCCAGTGTGCATGAGCTAAGTATGTTTTTAAACCATTACAGCACTGAGAACTCAAAACAGATTTTCAACAAATCACTGCAAGACACTTTTGCAACCTAGGGACGTAATTTCTGCTAAATGTCAAATTCATATGCTCTAATCATCAAGGCACCAGCACTGCCTACAAGAAGGCCACAACTTTGAGTAAAATGTATGGGTACACACACTCGAGAATGAGATCTCATTTTTTAATCAGATTTTCTAATAACGTTCACATCATGCCTAATGCAGCACATTTCGATGCAGGAAGGAACGTTTTTCAGAAGTACGAGCATCTGGAAAAGGCTTTTTGGAACTGAAATGCTGCAAACCACAGGTGTTGTAGGTAGACGTTATTAGACATATTGCTAAGGCAGAAGTGAATTCACTTTACTAACTCCAACCAATATCCCTACATAGCTGTTTTAGCCTGAACAAGGAAAGAAAATCACTGTAATGTTGAGCAGATTCAGACATATCCAGATACTTTTTTGCTCAGATCTGGGTACAGTGCTCGTGAGTGTGACAAATAAACCACATTATAAAGAAAACAATGTCATAACTGGTCAGTAGACCAGCTTCCCGTCTTCTTCCCCTGAGGCAATCAGGACATTTTTTTAGGCTCATTTCCTAAGGAAACGAGGATCTGTGAGATCGCGTTGTCCATCCAGGAGTCCCTCCCCCTAATAATTTTAACCCCTTGCCCAGAGATTTTCTTTTGAGATTCAAAAAAATTAAGTTCTGGTATTTTTGCGAAAATGTGTGCATTTGTAGTAAATGAAGCAAGCTTGCCTGTGGAAGGAAAGCTGGGCACAACTCAACGAAGCAAGCAGCAAATGCATCCCAGCAGAGCTTAGTCAGAAGGGAGTGTGGAGTATGAGACACTCAGTTAAGGGACAGAGAGAAAGGAAGGCAGGAAAGGACTGCATGCTTGCAGCGGAACTTGGGATCATAGGAAAGTAGTGAGAATATTGGAGTGAGGGCTATAAAGGTTATGTCAGTGATCAAAGAGTATTATGGTGACAAGGGGACATGATGAATGGAGTTATTGTGATAAAGTAGCACAGGAAACAATACAAATCTGTACAAAAACAAGGTTTAGTTTCATTAGTTCCACTGTTCATGGAACAAACTTATTTCAAAGTTACCCTCTCCTTCTGGTATTTGTTTCTACTTTTGCTTCACATCCCTTTTAAACTTTGACTTTCCTTTTTTTTTTCTTTTTTTTTTTTTTAATTTGCTGCTTTTCACTGTGGCTAGGGAGAAGTATCCTTTACAAACTGTAAGACCCAGCAGACTCACATAAGGAAACACTGAATTATCAGTCACGCATGGGAACATAAAAAAAGGTTACATTTATGTCACTGACTTCATTTCTCAATGGGATATGAAAATCATGTGCAACTTCATCATGCCTTTTTTCATTCCTCTCTAACTTTTATAAACATTTGACACTGATCTTCTTAGGAAGAAATGTTCTTTAAGAACCTAGCAATCACTGAGTGAGTATTATTACCCCAATTTAGGAACAGGATAAACAAGGCAGTACAATGCTTCTAGCTATTCACCATGTGACTACAGCAAGGCTAATACTACAATGCAGACAGTGAGGTTAAGAAGTCCTGTGACTGCACAACAAGACCATACATCCCCTTCCCCTAGAAATCTACCATCCTAAAAAGCAGGAGACCGACTAGCGTTACCCACTTGGATATATGAAGGTTGAACAATAATCTGGATCAGTAAATACTATTCTAACAAAGCCACACATAATGAGTGGGAAAATATTCCATGCTGAGTTTACAGTATCTTATACTACACACAAGGAATGTGAGTTCTTAATGATTCCATAAGTCCAATAAATACTCATTTTTAACAAGAAAGCACTTCAGCTAAAGAGCAGCTAAAGTTTCCTAGCAATTTCTTACTTTGTTCATTCACACGACACAGGAGAGCTCCATTTAATATAGTTCTACATTCTGATGGGCAAGAAGACCGAACCATCCACTAAACAATTAGCAGCAATGCTAGAGAAGTAGCTGAACGACATGCCAACAAGTTGGACAGAAAAATGCCTCTATTTAATCATCCGACACATGAATGGGAAGTATAAATGTAATATTCTCCTGGTAGAGGTTTAGAATTATGATGGCAAAGAGCAATCCTCAGCAGGTAAGAAAAAATATCGGTTGGGAAAATAACTAAAGTTTGGAAGTTTCTCCCTTGGGTGATATCAGTAACCATTCTATCAAATATAACCTATCTATTCTTATTTTATTCCTATTATCATGGCATCCAAGAACCATTATCATTTGCTCTTCTTGGTGACTAACGCTGAAACAACCAGGGCAAGGAGAAATAGAGAATGAAAAAATGATTCCAATGCAGATATTAGTGGCATAAACCCTTCTGGATATGGATGTAAATAACACATTTATTTATTCATGCTCCTTAAATGTATATATTTTTTCTTCATTGTTTGCAGAGCTAAGAAAATGAATCACTTTCAAACTGTTGAGGTTGGAAAGGGAAGGTTGAAATAGGGCGAGTGTTGCTGCAAGACTCTGCCCCAAACAAATGAAACTCTTTCAGTGAATTATGGGCTGACTAGTTTCTTTTTTAAGGCACATCAAGGCATTTCAGAATGTGTCAATAAAAGCCCACCTGGAGGTAGAAATTACAGAGCACTGGAAAGAATGCCAAGATTACTCAAGTCTTTGTGTTTTCATTTGTTTTAAATCTGCGTGTTGTTAAAACAAATGTAGAAATTAGCCATATGGGAACATAGTTTTGGTGCAATATCTTCATCTGTCACCGCATTTGGAAAAAAGCGTGCACACAACAAGATCAGTGGCCAGGGAGGGAGGGTGAGAACAGCACGCGAGGAAACAATGCTGAACATATGCACAGGATTTCGACCTCGCCGCATGGTGACTAATGATAATTTCATAAATACTGAAGCTGTGATGGATTATTATTACTGCAGGGCCACATTTTTAAACACTGTCTAACAGTTTTTGTATAGAAAGGTAGCTCACACATCTCACCGGGACAACCTGCCCTTGTATGCAGCGTCTCTTACCCAAATGAAAACCACACACTATTTTCAATTCAAACCTTAGACCCAATGCATGTAAGACAGGGGCTTAATAGCTTTCCAAACTCTCATTTGGCCTCAGTTATACAACCAGCTGACACTGAAAATAATTAATGCCCTTTAGGACTCGCATCTGCTCCTATGGTTCCATGTCAAGGTTTTTAATTGGGCTATTTTGGCATTTGGAGACAATGGCAAGGTGAAATAACCTTTCTTTAATATTTCTGAGGTCAGAAGTTAGTCCTGCCAAAGGTCATCCTTCAGGTTCACAAATGAGTCATTTGTATCACCTAATGCAATCTGTGACTTGCAAATTGCACTGGGAGATGTTATAGTGCATTAATTAGTCCATGTGGTGAATACTGAATTCATCATTACCAGTGAAGCCTGTGCAGGCGTGCCAATACTCGTTTTGGTGGGTTGCAGTAGATGATTATATTACATATTCTCCTTCAAATTCTGGTCTCTAATATCAGGCCTTGTTTGCAAACAAGCAGAGACAAGGCTGAACTGGTCTTCTCCCACTGAGCAGCACAACACAGAATATTTACATGTCAAGAGTGCTCCAAGTGAGTGTGCAAAAAGCCATCTTGGCCTCTTTCATTCAGCCTCTACTTCACAGACATTGTCAGGCAGCACAACTGACACCACTGCTGTGCTGTACTCACCAGTCAGGACTAACTGAAATTTTTAGAAGCGGGGCTGTCTTGTTGCCCTCTGCTCTTCTGAGCCTAAAGGATAACTGTTTTTTTTGTTTTTTTGGTTTTTTTTTTCAGGTTGGCTGCTTGGTTTTCTCCATAGCTGTAGGGATTACAAGCTTTAAAAAACAGACAGGCATAAACAGCAATTAACTGCAATTCTCAAGTGACTGCATGTCTACAAAAGCACAGCTTTTTGGAAAAGCATAATAAAATTGCAAGAGCAGCACTATCATTTCCTACTGAAGATCTGACTATTAGACAAAGGTCCCAAGTTTCCCAGATTTTATTTCCAAAAGCCATATGTTGCAATCAGCTTGCAATCCAGCTAATACCAGCGGCAGCTTGACAGAGGTCAGAGGTACGACCACCTCACCAACAGACTGGCTGCAGGTAGGGTGGGGGTAATTGCTGTTTCTCCTCAGGCCTGAGGGTCTCTTTAGTAGCAGAGGTGTGGCTCACCCCACAAGTTTCCTTGCCCCAAATCTTCCCCTGCATATACGATCCACAGCTGGTGCTGTGTTTCCAACATTCTTCAAAGAAGCCTGCCTCACAGCCCTTCTACATTCAGGGACCTTCTGAGAGAAATTTCTATCAATCCCAAGTCAACTTTTTAATACCAACATTCAGTCCAGCTTCCTTGCTGCAAGGAAACTTGTAAACAATTTCACCCTAAGTCACAGTCTGATCTTTCAGCTGGTTGGCAGCTATTGCCTGTAATGAAGGGATTATTAATTTCTGTTTCAGAGGGATAGGAGATCAGGCTATGGATACTGCATGACTGTACCATCTGTGCGGTTGACATATATTGATTCATACCATCTTCCCATCTGTCCTTGACACTACAGAGCATCAGAGGTCACAATCAACTCCTTGCTGGAATTCCCCCCCAAAAGTTTGCATCCAGTTCCCTGTCAAAATACACTTCAAGTCACTTTTACAGAAAATGGATCATCTCCTCACTGTATTACAGAAACAAACAGATCACCAGCACTTTGGCCCACAAAGTATACACCAAGCAAATATAGTAACAACCAACATTTTCAATGGTAAGTATGAGTTTCTATGTCCACTACTGAAAAAGTCAAGATAAAATAAAATTCTCAAAACAATACGTGGACAATGAAGCTATGAAAATTACTGAAGCTCTCAAGAGACTCACATACATATATCGCATTGGGTGCAACAATCAATCAAAGCAGAACACTGAGAAATATGAAATTTGGTTGCGTGTGCTTATGGAAAACATTAAGGAAACAAGTGAAAATCTGCAGCTGAGTAATTCCTGAAATGCAAATCTCTGGAGAGAACCTAGTTTTTGTTTCATGATAGGTATCTTTTTTTTTTCCCTCCTGTCATTCTATGCAAATTGCTATTAGCTAAGAAATGAAAACTTTTGAAGCAGCCATTTCTGGCTTTTCTCAATTTAAATATTTCATCTGACATAGTCCACACTATAACTGGCAGCACCACGTGTAATCCATGCTTAAACAGTGCTCGTGCAGAACTGTGTTTTCAGTGGGTTACAGCCGTCCCAAAACAGCACTGGGTTAAAAAAATGTCGTGTTTTTTTCCTCACTCCAAAGAACTGGTTGAAGGCAGCCAGTTTTAAGCAAGCCTAGAATTTAAAGACATCTGTGGTAGAAAGGAATGGCAAATACACAGTGTTTTTTGGTGGTTGCTGCTGTGTTAGAAGCAGTGAATACTTAAGTTAATCCTCAAACTCAGATTTAATTAAAAAAGTTGTTCTCATGCAATATTTTTCTCTTTGGGCTACCTTACTGAGATAAAGTAAGTGAAATCACAAAAACAGTCACAACCTTTTTTACGTGTAAAAACTGGAGAGGATCACAGAATCACAGAATTGCCAGGGTTGGAAGGGACCTCAAGGATCATGCATCTCCAACCCCCCTGCCACATGCAGGGCCACCAGAAAGGAGGACAACTTGGTGTGCCTGGATCTCAAACCTGACATTTTAAGCCTCGAGCTGAATTTGGCCATAGCTAATATTACACAACTCCACCAGCATCTGCTTCTTTACTCAAAGCATCAGCAAAACATGAAACCTCTCTACTGTTGTAGAAGTGCAACAGCAACCAAAAGTCACAGTGAAAGAGTTCACACCGGATCCAACCTGCCAGGTCAGCACTGCCTCCAGCTGCTTGGCCAACAGCAACTCACATAAAACCATGGATGGGGCCAGGTGGGAGCTCTTAGGTGACAGCAACACCACGGCAGGTGCATCTCTAACCAGAGACCTGTCCCTGTTGGCAGGACAGCCTGCAGAAGCCAACACTTCACATCAGCCATGAAGGCACTCCTTATTTTTTCAATTTTTATTTTTTAAATACCGTAAGTAAGCGCCTGAAACTGACTGATTGCAGCGTGCCATAGCTGTGCCTCGTACCTCGTATCTCACATCAGCTGCGCTCATCCAACTGACAAATTCTATGGATCGACTTCCGAGCATTGCAACTCAGCCAGCTCTTGCACAGAGCTCAAGGGCTTGCAGTACCTGAAAACACAAGCCTAGGGATGGAGAGCATTTGCGCTCTCGGTGGAACAAACAACAGGAAAAGAGGAGGCGGAAGGACGCGGAGGAACTGGCCCAACACACGTGTGCCAGTGCAGAACAGAGGGGCGGGCAGCAGGCGGGGGCCGTCACAACATGGCGCCTCTGCCAGGCTCCGGCGGGAGGGTCCGACCCGCGGCCAATGGCGCGGCGGCAAACCGCAGCGCGCTGCCACCTGGCGGCCCCCTGGACGCACTGCGCCCGGCCGCGCCCGGCCCGCGTCCCCGCACACGGGTGTCACACACACAAAAGATCACATTTCGGTTGTTTCTCCAGTTCCACGAGAGGGGTGGCGGGATCCATGCAGTCTTACAGTGTTTCTGGACAAGAAATAAAAAAAAAACAACTCTAAACGTGGGCACAGACTGACGCGCTCACAGGCATCCTCACCCGTGTTCAGCCCCTGCAGCCTCACAGGACCTCAAAGTGAAGGCAAAGGCTTAAAACAGGAGGTAAAGGTATTAATGTGAGGAAACGCATTGTCGCGTCGTTGTTAATCACTTAATGAATGCACCAGAAACTGGATACCATCCCTTAATAGCTGCCCAGGAGTTGGGATATCAGCAGACAAGATACCTCCGTGCTAATTTACTGCATCCTATTCAGGTGGAAAAAAGGATCCAGACAAGCAACCAGCTTAAAAGTACACATACAAAACGAGGCTTTGGGATTTACAGCTTGACTCCTTGCCAGCTGTTGAGGTTTCACAATCACATTCCTCTTCTGTTCTTTTTATTTTTTCCTCCCCAAATCCTTTTTTCCTCCACTCCCACTGTGGCATGTGAAAGAGGTGTACCAAGAAACAGGGAAGCGTGAGACCTTGGTCCATCTCCCATGAAAGCTCTGTGTAAAATCAGACACCGTATAAGGCTCTACTTGTATTAAACAGAGAGCCTATCTGAAATGTAATGTTCTGAAAGTACTAGGTGGTTAAGTACCTTGAAAATTGTGTTTCAAGAGTATATCAGGGGATTTGCCATTGCTGAATCAAATGAGAAGCCAGCCCTTTCAACGCATTTGCTGTAGACATCACAAGAAATCAAAGTCCTGGAGTCTATAGGAGCCGAGGCACCACAGTGGCTGATCAGAGCCACCAGGATTTACAGTCACAACAGTTACTGACAACAAATTTTAGGTGCTGTGCGAATCCCCACACTTTAACTAGCAGAAGGTGGCTGACAGACAAAGTACTGGGGTTGTCGTGGAGTGCAATGCTAACAAGATTGTCTGAAATTATAGCTAATAAACCAAATACCTGTTAAAAGAGAGTAAACACCAGACGGGTCAGCTCCTGTTATTCTTCATACTTGAGTCCATGTTATTTGACTCTGTAATAAAGGAGTCTTTCGTATTTATTTTACTGATGCTTCTTGAACTGCCTCATAACCAAGCAGCAGGAGCGGCTGATCAGCTCGGAGCTCATCTGAAGGAAGAAGCCTGAATTCGATACCAATTACTTTTGTAAATCTGTTATGATGCCTGCTGCTTCAATCTAGTAGTTTGGGTATGTCTTTTACCTGCTCGGTCTCATACGTTTATTCTGTGTGCGCCTTATTTCATCTCTTTAGTGCAAATGCTTGTTTATGTTGTTTTAAATGAAATATGAGCGAGTCCGTAGAGATTTCTGCAAAAAGGAATTTGCTTTACCTTTTCTCTACCTCCAGAGGAATGGTGCTATCCAGCAATCAGCCATCACCAATCCCTGAAACTTCCTGTAACCTTCCTGTCTGGGCACAGAAAAGATAACCTCTGCCCTGGAAGGCTCATGGGCTAAAATGTTTTATCTCTCATAACTTTATTGCAGTAACCCTTTCTGCATCTACCTTCTCTTTTTGGGGGGGATTCAAAAGGAAGCAAAAACACAGTGCAATCAAGAAGCGAATGCAGCAGAGGCACAATAAATAATGCTTGCATCTAGAAATGCCACCAGTATTTTCCTTCTTGCTTTAAGCCATCAAGACATTCCCTACATCATCTTGTGAGCACCACATCATAAGACAAGAAAATCAGATGACATACCAACCACGAGCAGGCTAAGCAACCATAACAACGTTCTGCCTTCCTTTCAGACCTTTGAGCAGTTGCAACTGGCAGCAACTAAACCACATAATTCTCTGTTAAATAAGTTACTGGAAAATAAAAATAGATAGAAGTCTCATTACTTAGCATATTCATCCCCACATCTGGATGATAAAATATAATTCTTATGGAAAAATATAATTTTTAGGCGCTATGTTCCCTATCTGCAATTACATCAAAATCACATTAATTGAGCTATAACACTGTCAGGCCTGGCAGCTGGGAGGCACATCCATACATTCTAAAGAGATGGCCATTAATTCAGCACTTCGCAGTGTGGCAATGAAGCTGGGATGTCCGCTCCCCAGCGTGATTTACTGTCTTTCAAGCTGCTTAAGTGGGAACCTCTACAAAAAGATTTAAGTTAAGTGACTCTTATGCCGAGCTGGAGCTCATTTATTATTGAATTAAGTTTTCATTTCTTTTAAAGGGAAAGAGAAATATAGTTTTATTTGAAACAAGGTAAAACAGTTCAAAGAAATCAACTATTACAATTTAGGAAGCAAGAGTATATCTTGGTGGGTGACAGTGGCATTTTGTTCTTACATTAATGTAAAGATAAATTAAAAATGGAAGCACATACAGTCTTTTAAACGCACGTGTCTATATGGTTTACGCACATGTCTGCTTTTAGATATATTTATGTGTGTACTTCCAGATGTGTATCCGCATGCATCTATGTAATTACAAACACGGGTACAGATTATGCGTAATACAGTTATGAGCCTAGATCCTGAAACTAAACATATGCTTAATGAAGAAAACTATTTTATAGGGCAGTGGGACAGTTCAGCATGTAGAGCTTGCTACAGCATTCATCTCTATAAGTTGTATTTAATCAAGATCTATTTCTGAAACTGTATTAACGGTGTCTTATTTTGGGGGGGGGGGATATATTTGACACTTGAGCACCATGGTTAAATGGTGGGTGGTGTACTGTTCCGTACTAAGAATGTAAGAACTGGGTCTGACAGAGAAAAAGACGATTATCCTATTCAAACAGCAGGTACCCAATTTCTGCCCTGAAATTAGAACATCAGAACACAGCAATCAATGCAATATTTGGCCCCTGTCCTCTAACCACATGAAGGAAATATATTGAGCTAAATTTTCTGCCAGCTTAATTTTATTGAAATTAGTGGAATTTATCCAACAAAATACTTGGCACGTTGCATTTGATGGGTAAAACGTGCCAGTGCAGGGAGAGGGATATGAGGGAAAGCAGTTAGCCTGCATGCTTAAATTAGCTAAATATTTCTAAATAAAATATACTTCAAAAATAAATAATTAAAATTTGCCAGGACCCCCATAATGGTGTCATTTACACTCCAGTCACATGATTATACAGCGCAAGACCCTTTCATAATTAGGAACGTACACTATATAAGCTCCCTCCCTAATTAGCAAATTATGTTGAAAATAGCATCCTGCTAATTAACGGTTATTATGGCATTTCTGAAGCTGAAGCTTTAATTATCACCAACCTAATGATTGTGTACAGAAAAAAACAACTTTTTTTCTTAAATTATCAATAAGGGCAGGCGAATTATTATCAGGCGAATCTGCTGACGGCTGATTAATTTGTTTGATGCAAAGTTGCTGTGTGTTTCATATTATTTTATCGGAGTTGCAGGAAAAAGGTACATAATTTGGTTTCATTAGCAACTACTGCTATTTATCACTAGAAGATACCCCTCCCTTTTCAGTTGTTTGTTCAATTCCCTCTGTGTTTTTGCCTGCACCAGCATCAAAGTCAAGAGCAGGAAGTTTTAATTAAGTGACACTAATGAGGTCGTTGAAAATGATACTTCAGCAATTCAGCATGCTGTTAAATGTGTTTATTCTATAATGTCATCAAAGGTGATTGTTTTCCCTTGTAATAGATAAAATTCATTACCATAAGCATTGTACTTTTGAGTGTTAGAGTTACAAAACGCGAGTTAGTCAGGTGTGTCTGTCGCACATTTCATCTCATCTGCCTCCGTAAATTTGCATCTAAAACTATCCCTTAAGAAGGAAATGTAGCATGAGCTGTAGTTGTGAAGGTGTAGGTTTTTTGTTCAGAAATAGCTAGCTCTCACTGGCCTTGGTTATGATGAGTGTAGCCCTGCCTTTCTGGCTACCAATCCATTCACAAGTGCATCCCGGAATTCTGATTGCAGCCTGTTTTGCAATTAAACAGTCCCTATGAATCATTTCCAGCTTGTAAAATAACTGTTAAATAGTTGCAGTTAATACTGTGACTATATGAATCAAATAGCAGTTACAAGGATGTGATCACCACGGGCTAAGGTTATAGCCAGGTATAGTTTGTAAGGAGAAGTCCTCTCGTTTGTGATACCAGCTGAACCAGGGTCTGAACGAGGGGCAACTAAGAGGCTCTGCTGCTCTCTTCTTCATTGATAATTTGGCCATGTATAAATAGTCAGTCAGCCCCACATCTGCACACAAAAAAGACCTCGAGATGTTTTTATGAGATACTGATCCAAAGTATTCACACCAAAAAAAAAAACAACCAGTCCTGCAAAACAGTGCTAATGGATACATATACTCACTGGTATACAACTTGGCACAAAGCGGAATAAAAATTCACAAGTCCTAGATCTTCCCTTGGTGAAGGCTGGCACTGATATAAGCAGCGTCTATTGAACAATGTAACATCTAAGTCCATCAGTTCCCAATTTGTTTGATTTCTTAACCACTGCATTTCCAGAAACAATCAAACATAGTAACCTCACATTAATTTGGCAAAGTTGTGTTCACATCATCTACCTCTGAAGTAATAACCTCAACAAAGTAATGGAGAAGCAGCACACTACATGTGCATCACTCACGTAGCAGCTTGAACACAGACATTCAGATTTGCTCAGAACACAATACAGACCACAGTACTTCCTGGCAACCCACGTCAAACCCCAAAATTCACTCATATGATTAAGAAAAAGGTCATTTTTTTTTTTTAAATACATGTAAGAGTAGAAAAGTAACAAGGGAACTAAGCACATACTATTTCTTTGTCAAGTAAAAATATACTTGATATTTATAGCAAACGTATTTGTTTTATACTACACAGTACTAAAGTTGTCCTTATTTAGATTAATAAAAAACTAAAAAAAAAACTATGAAAATTAGCATTACAGTAAAAGTTTTCTCCAATACAGAATGAAGGCTATAACGCTTTAAATTAAATTCATTTCTAAAAATTCAATCTGTCTTCAAGAAAAAATTTTTCAAAGTCAGATGAGGCAAAACCAAACAAAACTGAAATTATTCAGAAAAGCCAAAGCACCACCAAATATTTCTCAGTGGAAAAAGTCCACTGTTTCCAATAAATAGCATTTGGACGTTGCTCACTTGCTAATGAAATAAACATGGCATATGCAGGCGTAACACTGGAAATCTTTACTTACAGTTAAAATTTAGAGCTGCCATTTAAAACTTTGGTCTCTCGTCAGATCCCAGTTTTAAACAGCTGGCCATACTGTGTTGCTTTCTATTTGTTCAGAAGAAGAATGCTCTCAAGCAACATTAGTTTGGCTAAGTCACCAAAGGCACCAATTCGCTTTGGCCTTTAGTGCGTCTATTCATGGTGACGAAGACAGCCATGACCATTTGTATTTGTTGGTCAGAGCCTTTGGACAACCCAAAGAGCATGGCATTCCCAACACAGTATTGCAGAGAGATGCTGGACCCAGTGAATGTGATCTGTTTTTCACAGCGTGATGTCATGCACTCCTCACAGTTACTACTCCTTACATTTTCTAATGCTGCAATGAAATACTTAGAATTTACTGGATGTAAGAGTTTCATCTATCTTCTCTGAAGTGAATGGCAGAATTCCTATTGATTTCAATGGGGCAGGACTAGACCCTTAATGAGGAACTAAACAGTTCCCAAAGTGATTTTTACAAATATTTACAGTGGCACCATCCAACAATCGCAACTTGTTTATAAAACATTACAAGATTTTTTTCTTTACAGTCAGAAAGAGGGTATTAGAAATTGCCTGAAAACTCACCCACCCACCACCAAGGTAGAAGCCATAAATCATAATTTTGTCCACACAGAGCAAAAAGCAGGAATTGCAGCAAGCTGCAGGAGAGCCGCCCTTCATGTGGACAGCAGGGGACACGTCTGGGTCATATAACCCCTAACCTTATCTTTATTTTTCCATCAAGCTCTGTGACATTTGTTCTTTTTCATTCAATAAGATGCAGGACTATTTGCCATTTTCAAGTAACCACATTATACAGTATTTCCCACTGACAGACACATCCCCTCAGCACAAGGTGCTTTAACTCTTTCTAATGGGTTTCTTACTGGCTTCTGTTTCCCGAGTGGGATTTTATGTTATGTTTGCTTTGACAAAAAGAAGGAGGAGGAAAAAAAAAAGAAAGAAACATACCCCCTGGGAAAGTTAACCTCAAAACATAACATTTCTAAAGCAGGATAAACCACTATCGTAACTGCAGAGGACAACATAATTACAAGCAAAACCATAGAAAAACAGATGTACTGAGCAAGCAGTCTTGGCAGTCCAAAGTTAGAAGGTCAATAGGTTAGGTTGCCGAAATTGAACCTTTGTAAAGCAGGCATTAGTTTCTTTCTGCAGATTAGCCACTTGCTGTATCGATAGAGTCAGAAATCGTAGACGCCTTCTTATCCAAGAATCCATCTTCTCTAGATATCTAAAAGGTGAAACAAAACTTCGTCTCACCAAGTACAAAATGCTGGGGAGGAACTGCATGTAGAAGTTAATGGTTTACATCACAGGATTTCCACTAGCTTCACAAAGCTGGTTCCTAGCCTGTAGTTGATGCTCGGAGCTGCACTGTCCCACAGCCTTCCTAAGGGATCCATCCTGTAATGAACCTTCCAAGTGAAGGACATCCCATCCTATCCCTCATCAGCCCTCTGTACAGTAGGGTTATTCTCATGGGGTCCAGCACTCCAATATCTGAGCTGTGACATATTTTATTTGAAAACTGGAATATGTACCTACCTGCCCTTCCCATGATGCTTAAAATTTTCCCACCAGCCCTGCTCTGTAGCAGTGCCACCATTGATTTTAGTAAACTGCAGTTAGTAGGGAAGGGCTACTCTTCCTATTTTACTAGTAAGGAACTGAACACCAGTGGAGCTATGTGTAAAAGAAGGTGCCCTGGCAAAGCAGGACTTCAAAATGGGTCTCTCACCTCAACCATCAGCAGCATAATGACTCTTAGCAACTTTCCCCCACCTCTACATCAAATGTATCTGGCCCTTCCACACATGAACATTGTTCAGTTTAGCCAAGGTTTTGCAGCAGGCTCTTGAGTAGAAGATATTTCAAGCAAATCCTTCTGTGCCTGCCCTAGCCAGTCTGAACCATGCCCTTGCTCATAACAGGTCAGTTACTGCATCTAAGGATACTGCTGGTAAAAGCAAGAGCAGTGCTGTACCACAAGAATTCCAAGGTCATCTCCAAATCTCTGAAGAGTTTTTAAAACCCCACAATGTAAATTCACCTACTGTATTAAAATTTTATATTCAAATCCTAAGACTGGGGAAAGGAACATGGCACAAAACCTGATGGAGTAAAGGTGCAATTGATATCCAAACACCTGACAGCTTCATTCATTGCCTCTGAAGGGTTGCATGCCCTCTAGACTTTGCTGGGGTCACCTCCAGTTCCACCTCAGTCCCTGTCATGCCAAGAAGGGAGAGAAGCATCACTGCTCAGCACAGAGGTACATTCAATGTGGTTTGCTCTTCTCCCACACACATAGTAACCATGGGTCATGGAGGAGGCAGGATTTCAGCTTGACTGCAAACATGAGATGTCAACCAAGAAAATGCCCCACTGGTGGTTTTTTTTTCCCCATGTGATTATAGGCTCATTCAGGTTCTCTGAGAAAAATGACGCTCTGTTCAGTCACTGCAGAGAGGAAAGCACCACTGGAGGCAGCGTCACTGGGGTGTCCAAACCACACATTCACAGAGAGAGAAGTTTAGTCATTTATAGCTGACTTCTAGCACATCATCGTGCTCATGTGAGTAGATCCACCTCTTTGGCTAAAATCAGACAAATAAGGCCAATTTTGGTTCTGTTCTTTCCTTAGCTTAATCTGACACACTGCAGCCTCAAATGTTAACTTACATCATGTGCAAGAAATGATGACAACTATGGGAAAAGGCTTACCACAAATTCTCAGTGCTCATTCTGTGCCAGTCCTTTCCACTACAGTCCTGAAAAATGCTCAGTTCGCATTAGCAGCAGCTCCAAATGGTGCCACAAAGGTGAACTCGGAAAAAGAAATACTAAGAATCACAACTCCAGATCGTTCATGGTACCCTCAACTAAAAGCTTTCAGTGCTAACAGCTGCAAATACTTCCCATATGCTAAGTATTGTAAAGTTTTCTGACGGACAGTTGATGCACATGTGCTCACAGATGTCTCTACCTGGAACAACTGTCAGCATGATGACTTCCAGAGAACTTCTGAGATGCTGGAAGATCTCTGTAGTGCTGGCAGACATCAAATTAAATGTGTGATGTGGCTCCAAAATGGTCAGTGAGTTGGAGCTAGATGTACCAAGATGGTGTATGTGATGAAACAGCACTGATGGGTGTCCTACTCAGGACAGCAAGATTAGAAAAGTAGTACTGACAAAACAGAGGGAGATGAGAGTAAAGGAACAAAAATTTTCAGTGACATTCAATGGAAAAATAGGCAAAGTGTCAGATAAGCTGCAGAAATTTAGGCGTTCATCTATTTTCTAAGGATACTAATTGCATTTGAAGACTTATTCTAAAATTAAAAAAAGAAAAAACACTAGCCATAAAAGTCATTGGTTTGTGAGAGCGGAGACAGTGAACTCTTAAGAAGTGTTGGAGGTGCAACAAGAAGTTCTCAGATGAAGACTGTGATACGTTTGTGCTCATCAACTCTGACTGCAGCCCAATAGCAGAGTAAACATAATGCAGTCTGTTCTCAGGATGCACACTGGCTGCCTGTCAGCTCACAGTGGAGACACAGCCCTACTACAGTTAGCTCAACTGCCTGCAGCCAGTGAGCGTGTTCTGTGTATTCAGACCTTAAGCACAGCAAAGCATTACAGTCATGATCTTCACTCAAGAGCAGTTTCTACCAGACATATATTATCTATTCCTGAAACCATTTTCTCACTAAGAAAGGAGAACAAAACAAACAAAAACTTGTTTTCTTCCTGAAGTTGAAGTTCAGTTAAATGGGAAACCTTCACATTTTTGTAGATCTTTCAGTCAACACTATTGAATACACACAGTTAGGAACAAGTCTCCTTGGAAAGGCTTGACCTGTTGAAGCTCTTAACGATCCCACTTCCAGAAGCCTACAGTATCAGATGCATGCTCTTAGTAGTCTTTTCCTACCTTTTATCATTCTATGACTCTAATGCACAGATCTTAAGAGAATATGGAACCACACATGGTTGGCAAGTCTTTTTGGAAGTTCAGATGTGGAAATTCAAATGCAGCCAGTAAAGGAATGTCATGGTCCAGTCCCAAACCAGAGGAATGCACAACCAGCGCCCATCTAATTGCTGTTTCTTAGTTTCCTGCCCCTCATTTTCAAGTTTGATTTTCTCTCAACTTCCTGTCATGTGTTCTCAGCTTGCAAAAGACAGGATGCCATTAATGTTAACAAACAAAGAGATTTTTCTGAACGGTAAGCTATGTTGTCTGAGATTATTTTGACTGTATTGGCACTGAGTTGATACACAGAGAAGTTTATTATACAAGATGCTGTTTGGCTCTCTCTGGCACTTGTCACCATCCATGGAAAAGTAGTATAGAATCTAATCAGAATACCAAAGGATGCCAAAACAAACAATGCTCGAAGTACACTGCATGAGGTAAGTTTTCAAATATGAAGCATAAACTGTGATAAATTCATTATTCATGTTTTCCTTATTAAATTGGAGAAAAATTTAGATCTATGTTGCACTTACACAGTAACTTTGCATCACTTCCACAATTTCCACTGATGTTGCTACATGCAAGTCTAAAGCAAAATATTAATTATCAAGTTCCCAACTAATGCAGCTGTGCTCTAATCCCCATACTCCAAGCTCCAGCCACACTGTAAAAACAGCATTTGCCTATAATGAAATTCATTTTTAAAATCAGGAAGTGTTAAAGTAGAGGCTTGGAAAAGGCTTTCAGAATTCAACAATGTTATTTTCAGGGGTTTTGTGTTTATTTTGTTGGTTTGTTGCTTTTTTTTTTTTTTAGGGGTGGAATCTGAACCTTAAGGGATAGAAACAGTCTTTTATAAATAAGGATTTGTAACACTGCATGCAACTTCTTTGCAGTCTAGCAAAAAGACTGGTTTTACTTTAAACTTTATTGAATATTCATTCAATACTGATTAAAAACTGTGACTGAGAAGATGAGGGAAAAAAGCATTTTAAAATAACTCTTACAAACATGGGTCGTGCTTCAGTGGCTTGAAATGCCTTATTTGTATAATTTCTCCCACTGGGTGAATACAATTTTAAAAGGAAATGAAGCATCATAATATAAGCTACACACCACCTATGTAACTTGTGCTTGGATGTGAGCATTATAAATATTGTCAGCTGCCAAAAAGCAGCCAATGCTTTCCCCAAGCAGGACGACATTTTTTGCTTCGGTCTTCCTTGATCTATTGTTGTGTCTCTCCCTTTGATTGACAGGTGGCATTCTTGTCTTTATGGATGGAGAAGCAAAGCCCTTGATGGTTATCGACATAAGGAAATGTCATGTCTGAATATGTTTCAACAGAACCTTTTTCTCCCTCATTTCCTGCTCCTTCCCCTCACTTAGTTTATTATATTTAATGCAATGAAATCTCTCAAATATGAACTCATAATCCAAACACTGAACTGCAATCAGGAATCCAAACCTGGCATTTAATTGCCATTTGGTATTAAAAGTCACATTTGCAACAAGTGTCCTTACAAGGTAAAGTTGACCACATTTGCTCTTCCTTTACACGCGGGCAACTGAGGCACCTCTTGGCTTCAGACCTTCAATATGGTGACAGAAATGCGCTGCCAAGTGATGGGAGTAGCTCTGCAGCCACCGCATCACTGTAAATTTCACATCAGGTGTAATTCATTCGGAAACCAGAAGCAAGTGAGTGGAAGTGGTAAAATAGCTCACCCTGCACTGGTCTGACACACAGTGCAACTTATTCAGATGAAGTGCTCAGTGGCCCTTGCAAGAAGCAGTGCCACCTCCATTTATATCCAAAATAACTCCAACGATCCACCAGCACAGGGCCTGACAGCAGCAGGGCTGAGTGCAGTGGCTGGATGGGATCACACCTTCTCACAAAGCCTAGGTTTGGCCACGGTTGTCATTGTGGTGCCAGCGTGCTGAAGTCCTTCAGTTTTTATTTGCTCTCTTTCCCACTGCTCCCTTGCCAATGTAAATTATACATTAGTGCAAGATGCCACTCTCTTCTTCTGTTTCTACCTCCTCCTTACCACTTCTCATGCACACACTTTAGGCCAGTGACACTGACCAGTACACACCATTAGTCCACCTCTTTGCTCCTTCTGCCACCACATATCAATAATGTGGAACATCCTTCCCCTGTCAGATCCTAAAGAACATTCTATATTAAAGAAAGTTCTTAAGCACAGGCTTCAGAGCAACTATTTTCTTAACAGTTATTCCTGTCCCGTGCTTACATTCTCTCTCCTTTCTTTGTGATTTCAGATAGGACAAATTAATTTTTTGTTACCCTCTACTGCAAGTGATCATTTTCTTTCTAAAGAATCCAAAACAGCATAAAAATTGTAACTTTGGTGACATCAAATAAAAAAATAATAGGATAAATTGGGAATATTTTGTCTGGGATAATGCATCATTGCACTCTCTACCATGATCCTAATTCAGCTGCATAGATTTCCACATGCTTTGTGTGCACTGGGATATAACATTCTGACCACTAACCACAGGATAAAAAAAAAAAAGTAACCTAGGAGCTGGTTTCGTACAACCCAAAATAAATATCTCTAAAAAAAAGTTGAGTAGGACACTACTCCCAAGGACACATCTGTGCTTACAAGTGGATCTGTGTCCCACACCAAGTGGAAAACCCAAAGGCTGGCCTCACTTATTATTCTATTAATGAAGTACTTACAGATCTTGCCATGCATTTGCCATTTTCACACAAGAATTTTCACAGCTAAGTAAATTTTCATCTATTTTCAGGTTAATGTTTCCTGGAGTCACGATACCCCCACCTGGTGAACAGATGTTCCAAGTGGTACCAATAGTACCTGTCAAAGCTCCTGCACACAGGTGGGCTTTCCTCCCCAGCTCACTGCCATATATCCCCTGACTTTTTAAGCCACATGCCTTCATGCATGCACAGAGCAGATGCTTCTCCCACAAGACTGAATAAAGAATACCCAGATCATAAATTACATTACTTTCAGATTTACACACCTTGGAACCAATCTCAGAACTGTAAAGGGAATGTCTAAGAGAAGAGCCTGCTTTGCCTCTTCTCCATCACAGGAGTGCAGGAAGCAGCTCAGAACTAGAGCCACTCTGCCTCAGCCCAGCCTGTCTGCAGGTACAGGGGGATTTGCCACAGATGCCAAAAGAATCCTCCAAACATGAGAACAAAGAGGGTGAGTGACCCGAGCCAGATCTGAAGCAATTACATTACTTCAACTGAAGGAGTATTTAGGAAGACAATCAGATCCAGGATGCATGAGCATTCCTATTTCTGCTAGTTGAGTACTTCTGGTTTTCCCTCATCTTGTCACTGAATACATTTCTACTCCTTTATAGCCAGCCAAGCTATAAAATTCAGCACGTATCCTACATGTTAATTTTGTATCGCCCTAATAATGCTCAGATTTACTGGAATCTATTCTCTCACTGATGCATATTTGTAAGTACTATTAACGTTAATGGGAGTTACCATCTAATTAGAAAGGAGAACAAAATCTAGGCTACGGGATGCAAATTAGGATAGCGTCTATGTCACTTATCTTCCTGCTGAGGAATCAGAGTAGAGCAAAAGCAAGAATGGCAACTCTCCATTCTGTAGACTATTGCCTTACGTTCTGCACCAACAAAAGACAATATTTGAAGAGAAACAGCCAGTCAGGTTACTGAAGTCTGTTGCATAATAGCAAGATCTCCAAGCCAGTTCTCAAGAAGAAAAAGATTTTAAAAATTTCCCATCTTGCTCACTTAAACATGCTCAAAGCACAGCTGGGAGGTGTAGCTAAGAATTAATATTTTTAACAAGCTGGTCAAGAGAGCATAGCTCAGCGAGTCTGCGTACTAAAGGGGCATTGTTAGCACACTGCTTGGCTTTTATTAGGTGAAACAATCCAAGCCTACTTCAGTGCATGAAGTGGTTTGGAGGGGTTTTATTTTCATCCTTAAAGTCCAGGGTGGCTTTGGCATAATAAAGGTCATATCTCCTAATCATGGTAATGTTCACACACAGCAATATGAGCTCATTGCAGAGAGCTCCAGCACTCAGAAATCCCCGGTTAGAAGGTGTCACCGATTAAACTATCACATTTCAAAGGCTTCCATACAGTAAATAGGAAAGAAAAGAAGAAAAGGAACCATGGCCTTTTGTTATTCAAAAAGCTACGGAGAGCGATAATTAACCCATTTTTGTTGAGAAATCATTTGGACAAAAGTCAACGGATTGCCACCCTGTCAATTGTTAAGTCTAGATAAGGACATTATATTCCACTGTACAAAGAGTGACTGAAGATAGTGAATAGAAAGTAGGCCACTACGATGACTTTCCCCAGTCCATCGAAAAAGAGGTCTATTTTTTCCACAAAAGAGGTAATATAGCAAAGGATCTCTTCCTACATTAAAAACATAACTACGGTGCTTGTTTTTGCATTTTGTTAAATATTCAAAGGTACCGCACAATTAGCATGTCATTAATGAATAATTAATTACTGCTAAAACAGCCTTCAGATTTTTTTTTGCAACTAAATTATTTAAAGAGCAAATAAAATAATGGAATACAGCTCCTCCACTACCCCCTTAGCTCTGTGTTTTCATCAGTGCATTGGTTTGTAGATGAATAGGGGTTTATTAGCTAAGAAAAAAATTGTGTTTTGAAATTTAGAAAGATTCCACTTCCCTTTCCTGTTCCACTGCCCTCAGACTCTCAAAGAAAGCCAAAAAAGCAAGATGGTCCTTGTTAGCATCTGCTAGGAATGCAGAAGTTGAAGTACCTGGGATATGATTCAGAGTACCAGGTTTGGACAATGTCTGCCTAAAACAAGAAAAAAATACCCCATACATTTTAGAGAGTGGTTCAGCCACTACTGCACAGCTTTGTATCCCCAGATTTAGCAAGAGCAATGTATTTTTGTTAATGGCTATTCACCAGCTTTAATGACAGCTACTGTTATTAAAATCTACCTCACCATACAGCCAAGAGTTAAAGAGAAAGTAATTTGTTGCCACTTGCAGATATACATCACTAGTAAGACGTTAGTTTATATTTATAAGCTGCACATCTGTGGATCAGTTGGCCTACCCATCTGTTAACTGCACCAGTAAACAGAGAGTCTGTGAGCTGCGTATCCCTGCATTCATCACAAATTCTTTCTTTAATTGTATGTTTATGCAACAAACCTCCACTTAAGTGTATTTGAGAATGTTTTGAACAGTGATAATTAGTTTTTATGACTCAATATTACTCTTATAACACTGATTCAACACTATTATTTAAATAGAGACAGCAATTTTCTCCAAGTGAGGCAGTTTTCCCCATGAAGCAGAATTTGCCCCTACAAAGACATGCTGGGAAAATGAAACTCCACTGGTATTCCCAAGTTACTGGATGCCTCCTCTCTTCATAAACTTTTCTTTTAGAAGTTGATCCCCAAAATAAAGTGTATTCGGTGCTACCGGTCCACCACAAAAAGTTGTGAAAGACCTCAGATTGTACCAGGCTGGAGAGCAGGGGTGGAAACTGGAATTTTGGATACACGTTCAGCCAGGTAGAATACAATTAAGACATGTCCATCTTTAAACTCATGAGTCAATGAGACCACTCACCTGTTTAAGTTTCCCACTTACATACACTGCTGATTCCAAGTGCTGTCCTATTTCCAAGCAGATTTATGCTTGGGTACTTCACCTAATTTCTGTAAACAAAAAGCTAATGGATGGGAAAAGAGCCATGAAGTAATACCTCTTACTGTATCTCGTTTTACTCAGGAAATACTGCATGCACCTTTTTGCATAATAGGGGATTTTCACAGCATTTTTTCTAATGGCTTCACACTGAAGTTGTGTACAATAGGATGTTCAACTTCATAAAGCATTTAGTTACAGCATTTATTTTGTTTGAGGAACCGAAAGTACACTTATCTACTTATCATTGTGCTGATGCAAATGGCAAAATTTTCCACATGATTAAACATCATTTTCTCAGGGTATTCTGTGTCCAACTGCCTGGTACTTGGTAAATGTTTAGATCACTGCATGGTTGATCCCAAGTCTTGCAAGCCTAAAACCCTTCCATATCTAAATAAACACATAGGTTTACTTAGTCCAAAAAAAAAGAAAAGGACTTGGGCAAGATCTGCAAAGAATCAGCTAGGTAAAAAAAAGAAAGCTAATCTAGAAAAAACACACATGCTTGCAATAATATTTTAAACCATGGTTAGCTATATGAGCATCTCTTTATATGCTCCTTACCAGAAAGATGTTCCACAGTGACTCTTGGAGCAAGACGTGCCCACCAGTGAATGACGCTCTGCAGAAATCGCCATTGACTGACAGCAGTGACGCCCGCTGGCACTGGCGGCTCCAATCGCTGCCAGAAGCTCCCCTGTAGTTGGGCTTCAGCCACCAAGCTGCTCACAAGTCCAGCATCTGTTCTTTGCTTAACATGACTGGGAGCCGTATGGACACAGTCCTCCTCTCTCATTCCTAGGGGCAAATGCCAGCGTGGTCTTATGTCACTTCCAAGAGGAAGAGCCCTGACCTACACCATGGCAGTCAGACGAAGCGGGATCTTCAACAAGAGCAGGCTTAGCAAGCTATGGTGATAATTTCTGAAGAATGTGGCAGCCTAAGGAAACATTTCTCTGTAAATATTATTGTGATTTCCTATTATTATTACAGATATTCAGTAAAGTCAGATTGAAATAACCTTACTGGGAATTTGCAGAAATAAAGGGAGGAGAGCAATCACCCTTTTCCTGCCTCCTAAATCCTTGGCCAGTCCAGCACTCCCAAATACCCCAACCCCTTATACCAACAGTAAGCTTGGCAGGTCACCGGAGCTCAGAGCTAAAAATCACACAGCCCCAAGCTTCCCTATGAAACCGATGACAAGGGCATCAAATTGATGCTTCTGCCAGAGCTGGCGAGAGTACAAAATCTCATTCCTGAGCAGATGTCAGGTAGGGCGAACATTCAATCTCCACAAGGCTTGGACAAAAATGTAGGACAGCAGCACAGAGGTGAAAGAGGTTTGGTGAAAAGATCAGACTCCAGGGCTTCAGCCAAAATATTTCAAAGCAAATTGTGCCGAGGAGACACAATCAACAATTCCACTGAGAAAGAATGTCGGCTTCAGCACACACAAAAATCCTTCCACCAATATCCCCCAAATGGAAAAGAAATTATAAACAACATTCACCTCACTCTCCTCCCTCCCCGTCACAGAGGTGACCATGATTCTTTACCGTATACCTTAAAAAAAAAAAAAAAAAACAGTCCGTTGCAGATAAAAAAATAAAATAAAATCTAAGCCTAAGAAGTGCGTTCAGAGACCCCCATTTATGCCACCGCTCTGTTACGGAAAAATGAAGGTAGAAATCTGTTGAAAAACATTTCCCTGCTGTATTGTGATTGACATCTGACAGTGCTCAGTGGTGTCCTAACTTGGATGAATTTAAATGACAAGCTTCCCTTTATAAGTAACAGAGCTCTTTTTACAATAGAACAGCACGATTACTTCATGGAAAGGAAAAAAAGAAAGAATCAAAGTTTTCCTTCAGATCCCTGGGGGCACCCCTGACCTGTCACAGGGCTACGACCTTCCCTTGTTAATCCATGCAAATCGGATGGTTCTAATTTGCAGCGCCGGTGTCTTTGCCACACCTTTAAATTCAGAGATCACTTTGGGATGACGCCCACATCACACGGAGGTTCAGATCACCTTCATGTTGCTGACATTTTCAATGCGATGACAGATGACTTCCCCACCATTCTGGGACGAGGCAGACCACGTCGCCCTCCAGACTACTTTTTGATTAACATCGAGACAAAAGCCAGCGGTGTTTTGCCTCTTCATTTGGGATTAGCAGCATTGCTGCCATAAGCATTCCTAAGCAAGAACCCCTGGGAAGAGTATCAGATCCCAGGTCAAGGCACAGACTGCCAATATCATGGCTTCGCTAACAGTCACCCATTCGCTTTTATGGACATGAAAAAAAAAAGGTATTCACTGTAATAAGCACCGGTTCCAACTGAGAGATATTATGTCAAACTCTAAGGCCCGTTTCAAAACTTTCTCCATTCACGTAACTTAATACACTTTGCGAGCCAAAGAGGGCAATATCACAGAAGATGCTCTATGTTCACCTTCCACGTCACACAAAGGCCATGGAAGCTGTTTTGTCTGGGTTACTGCAGTGTGGGAGTTAAACTTTTTGCTTTAAATTGGGTCCCTGTCAAGGAGACACTTTTTTTTTTTATTTAACCCAAGCCTCACTTGAGTACAATTTTATCTCTTTTCTCCTATGAGACTCTAGTGTTCATAGTGCTGAAAAACTGAAGATTTTCATCTATAATGAAGAAATACCTTAGCTGTTTCTAATACCCACATACACACGCATATCTATCTGCTTAGAAAATAAGTTACTAAGAGAAATATTGAAAATCATTTTCATGAAAACCAAAAAGCACATGGGAGTGTCATTATTAATAAAACATTCAAAGAGTTTAATACATGGCCTATGTGATACATCCATTTAATGCATCTAACAATACTCTCTGTGCGTAATAATCTTATTTGCTTCTGCCTTGCAATTCTGATGATGCTGAAACCTGTTAACAGTCTTTTCAAACAAACGCTGAAGGTTGCCAGTTGTGACAGATTTGGACTAATGTTGGTGGTAGCATGGGAGTTAGTTAAAGTGATTTGATAAGCTTGTAGCAGCTTGAGGGGCGGCGTCACTCCAGATATGTAAACAACATTGTCAACAGCACAGCCCATCAATAAATGCCGCCTCTGTCTCACGCAGTCATTATTAAAAAGAGAGGAAAAAAAGAAAAAAAGGAAAAAAATGGGAAGAGAGAAAGTGAAAGTTTCTTTGTCTGCAGCCTCAAATCAATGACATACAGCATCAGGGTTCACTGAAACACTGACACACATCAGGAGCATTTGGTTTTTAGCCTTACTGTATTCTTTACAACTATTAAGAACCGAGTACAAGGTTATTATAAGCAAGAGGCCAAACATACAGCGACATATTTCACAAGCTCACTCATGCTTTGCATCAGAGCTTTCACTTATGATAAAAGTGGATTATCCCATTTTCCAATGCTGATCCAAGTGATCTCATTACTTAGAGAAGAATCCTGGCATACGAGGATCATTTTGCCAACCATCACTTTAGAACATCCCAAGAGATTCTATTTTTAAAGGAAAAACTCTCATTTTCCTTCTAATGACTCTTCCATTGAAAAAAAATAAAAATAAAAACAAAAACTGAAAATAGCTTCTACAGGTATTGCAACTTCCACCCATGGGGAGGCAAAATGCAATCATGGAGCCAAAGATTTTTTTTAACAGCTCCCATTCTGATGGCCAATGAGAAGCTTCCCATCTCCATCCCCTAAGCAAATTGCTATATATAAGCACTGGCAGGCTGCCAGAGCCTTCGGAGGCTTTGCACCACAAGCATGCTCTGTGAATCCTGCCCATCTGGTTAGCTGGCTAGATCCCTGCATTCACAGTCCACATCTTCAGGCAGAACCAGACCCCAGAATAGCTGTCTACTGGGGAGGACCACTTCAAGGAACAATCTATCCATGTTGATGGACAAGTGACCTGTTTCTTTCCTCTGTCCTTGGAAGTATTTTTCAGAGAGTAGGTCCTAAAGGCCTTCCATTGTCTCCTGACATACAGAACCCCTTTCCATAAGGTAGGGCTTTCCACAGCAGATCTCAAGAACAGACCTGTAAATTAGCAGTGGAAAGTGCTTTAAAATAAACAACAGCTTTCAAAACAAACCTAAAAGCATCCAGGCCCCAATCCAACAAAACACTTAAATACTTGCACAGCGCTAGAGAGGGCAGGCAGCTCACCAAGTACACAGAGATGCTCAGTAGCCAGATCACTTCCCACAGCTCTGCCACAGACTCATCTGTAACCTCACACATGATGTGAGCCCTGCCTTGCCCTGCTTCGTTTCCTCCAGCTGTAGAACTGGGAAAGTAATCCTGTGTTTCATCACCAGGAGTATAAGCCACTGGTGTTTATGCAGTGACCAGTTACTGGAATAATGAATCACAGAGATGCTTATACATTTAGCTACATACAAATGTGAATTTCCCAAATACACGGACCACCACCCCTGTCGAGTTTCACTGAAGTTTCCCCTCTAAGAAAGGGTTTGCTCAGTCTTAACTCTTACAGGACACTGAGATATCACAGCTTAAATTGGCTAGAAAAAAAAAGGTTATCAAACCATTCTTTCCCTAATGAACAGCCCTCAAGTTCTGTCAATATTTAGGAGGCTGTGATAAGATGCAAAGCTAACTTGATGAGATGCAGAGCTAACTTGATGAGAATTATTCCTTTCAAATCAATTCAAGGGACTTCTCACTAAGGACACTGAAGTATTGGTTGTTTCCTTTATTATACACTCACATATTTGAGCAAAGGTAATCCTGTGAGGTTTAGGAAATAACTTGGCAAAAAGTCATTTCTGCACTGTTGATTAATATTCAGAGATGGAGATCTAGTGGATAGGGATTCAGGTGAAGGGAAATCTAGGAGAAGGTCCCAGCTTAAATGCAGACCTCTTTGGAGAAATGGTTTCACTCCAACTGTAGAACTTTAATAAAAGAGCTTATCACTCCTACAGAGGGAGCAAAAGCCATCACAATATCACAGGTAGATTTTAGATTAAGGCTGAAGTAACAGGTGGTTCATCTGTGACACTCACTCTCGCATTTTCTTTTCCCAGCTTGCAACCACTCCAAACTCCGCTGACTCCCAAAATTCTGACAGACTGCCAGCAGGGCCACCTTGACAGTGCAGCTATAGGATAGAGACACCTGCTAAGTCTAAAAGTAAGGGACCTCCTTTAACATAAGGAATCACAACTCTAAACAAGAACATACACTGCCCAAAGTTCGATCAGGAAAAGCAGAGCTAAATCCATAGCTATAGCAGGCTCCCAGCAGCAACCATGGGAATACAAACACGGTGAAAGATATTACCATGCAACCGAATAATACTGCCTAACACAGTTGCCAAAAACTACTCAAGAAGAAGCAAAATTTACCATCACCATCTGGAGCAACAATGCCCATTTCCTGCCATCAAACGATGGATCCTGCTTCCAAGTTGAGGCTGCAGCCAGACTTCTCACACTGCCAGTGCAATTCCAGGACGTGATCCAAGGGTGGGGAACGCACGCATCCATTGTGCTTTGCTGCCTGAGCACTCACCACTGTGCCCTCTGAGCAGTGAAGGTACCCACACAGACCCCCACAGGTACAGAGCTAATGCTGTGACCCACGCATGGAAAAGCATTGCAATTTATGCAGCAGTGATTAATTGAAGTGAAGCTGTGTGTTCCTGCCCCTCCCATGGCATCTGAGCAGTTCCCACCTCTGAAATAACAAGGGGTTAAGCTTTGCCACGAACGTGCCACCTACGTTTTTAAGGTTATAAAAATGGGATGCTTACACTTTTCCTAACCCCTTGCCAATGACCAGACCCATATGTAAATTTCACACAGTAGTATTTAGTAGCATAATTAATCCCTACTTTATGTTATGAGTAATATTTCCTATTCCCGACCCTGCAACGTCCTTTAAGAAGATCCATGTTCCAATTAGACTAGCCCATCGGCACTCTTTTAATGAGCAGATTAATCATTCAGATGGGTACAATGGTGTCATCACAGGTTTTAAATATGATAATCTACATCCTAATGGTGCTGCAAAAGCCTTGGCTCACAGCAAAAAAAAAAAAAGTAGGCAAAAATTGGTGGTACTTTGTTTTTTGTTCTCTTTCTTTCTCACATTACACAGGAATACTTGGGTAATGCAGAGGTGCAGCAACAAGGCAGCACTAAGAAATGGACTGCTGAGCTGCTTGAGAATTCAGGTGCAGTAATGGTTTTGCAAGGACAGACAGAGCTGCTGGTCCCTGAAGAACCTTCTGCCATAGAGAGAAAAGTGTGAGGCCTTTCTTGTCAGGCTAACATGCAAGCTCTGCCCTTAAAGCCTTTCCTCAGCCCTTACATAAAAGGGATCTAAAATGTAAGATCATCATGCAGAAAGTCATTTAATTTTAATAAAAGTAGAGGTCTTTTCAGATACCTGACTTTACTTCACCATTTCCAAAAGGCAGTTGGGATTTTTTTTTTTTAACCTAAAGAGAACCTATAATGAATTATTATTTTTAACTTAATAAGAGTATCAGACTTCTAAACTGCATACCATAGAATCAATTCCATGCAAAGATAAGCTGGCATAGATACTCTCATTCAACCCATGGAAAGAATCCTACAGCAACATCACCCTCCAAATGAAAGGTGCCAGGACTGTAAAAGCAACCCGTGCTCCATCCCCGCTCTGTGTGACAGTTGCAAGCCTCTGTGCTGCACCACTCCTGAATTGTGGCTTTGTTCTTTTGGGGCTTGTTTTAGCAACAGGTAGGAGTTCAAGCTGTTTGTTCATCTCTTCAGCTCACCTCAATAAGACAAGCCCTGCAGAACACCAGCCTCTTTGCAGACACACAACATTGATTTACACTGTGGTTGATTTTGATGTAGCCAGAAAAGAACCAGCAGCTGACAATCTATCTACAGGTTCCCTTTTAAACCCAGCAAGGAAAGGACAGTAGTGGAAACTTGTCTATGAAAACGCCAGCTATAAACCATGAACCTGTTCTGAGATCTGTCCTCTTGTGAGCAGTCCCCATGAAGTCATGACCAAAGTCTGAGTAATTCTTTCATCGCTGTCTGAGGGAGAATTGAATAAGGGATGTAAGATTTGGACTTCTAATGTACCCGCACACAATCCACAGCAGAAGGCAACTGTGTGTTCTGTCTCAAGATGCCTCCACTTCATTAGAACGTATTTCTCATACAAAGACATCTTTATTTTATATCATTAAAGCAAAATCTCTTCTTCAGCAGCCAAAGCCTGCTCTCCAAAGTCACTGTCAACAGTGTCATTGTATTTTTCAAACTGCATTTTTCAGCTAATTTTCATCCAAAGCCTCCTCATTTTACTTAGATATGTAACTGTAGGAATCAGTTGTGCTACTCACTCCATTAAATTGTATCCATCCTGGCCCTTCATCTTTTAGGATCTGATCCAGCTCTCCCCGACTACAAAGACAACTGGATCAGAGCCATTTTGCATAACATCAGGAGCGGATTAAGCATTTCAGTCAGGTCTGTAGGTGCACTGCCAGAGCTCAGTCTGAAATTGCCTGCATCAGACAGACCGAACCAGAAAACTGTTGGCAAATAGAAGGAAGCACTGAAATTACAGAGAGCTGTCTCATGCACAGGTACTCGCTGGGCTTGGAGACATTATTCTTACTAATGCACCTTTGCTAATGTCCACATAAGAAGGACCTTATTTTTTTAGTGTAACACTAATGGCAGTTTGTCCATTAAGGTATCCGGAGTCATAATGGGCAAGGAGTCCCTACAGTGAAGAAGCCAAAGGAACAACATTCAGAAATGAATTCCTGCTTTAGTTATGAGGATATTGCTATAGCATTTGAGTTTTATTATTTTATTTTTTAAAAACATTTTTTTTTTTTTTTTTACAGCGCATTAATTTCCTCTCGTTTTTCAAATTCAGCAAATCATTTTCAAGGAAGCATTTTAGAAGCAGGCAGGAAAGAGAACCAGCATCATCCATCAGATGTCCGATTTAGAGGGACCCCCTGACGCCCTGGCTGGCTTCTCCACTGCCCACAGCACCAGTGAGCAACGCATCCTTCTTCATCCCACGTGAAGGTCTGAGTTTGACTGCTATTCTTTACTGAGGCTTTAACTAACACTATCTGTGCAACTCTAGAAACCACATCGAATTGCAGTTTTTCCTGATTTTATAGTAATTTGCATAATAGGTCACCATTAACATGCTGTGCTGAAGGAGAAGCAGCTCAACTGAAAGGTACCTTAAAGGTTTCCTTTAAAATGGAGTTAAAATTTTCCCTCTATCCTCAGCTCTGTCAGCCCAGGAGTGAATTAAAGAAATACACATGTAAACAACTATAAATAAATGCAAGAAATAATTATAAAATTAGTTCTAGATGCATAATCCAATGTGATTCATGTTACGTTCCCACCGTGATCCCAGTTCCAGAAGAGTTAATCAACCATAGCAACCTTCTAATCAGAGCAGTGAACTAATGATCCTATTTCTGAGTAATACCAGTCAGATAAGGCTCTCAAAAGGTAGTTAACATCACTTTGGTGGAAAGGCATGACAAGTGCAAGTTCTAGCAGTGGGTAATGCATCATTCATGCCCCCTCTCGTTCTGACATTTTAACGTTATCTTGTTTTACTGTGTCGGCCTAACACTGCCACTGCTGGCAAATTAAACTGTGAACTTACAAAGTGGGTGGCAATAAATACAAATTATGAGAGTTCAAAAGATGTCCCTGGAGGTGTACTGCCAGACATGGAATGTCTCTGGCTTTTCTGTCACATAGCAATAGACAAGACAAAGTGTAGCACAAGCTGAAAAAAAGGATTAACTACATCATGATGAAAAATGAGACATAAATGAAAAGGAAAAAAAAAGGAAAAAAGGAAAAAAAGGGGAGATGTACAGAAAAGACTGAGATGAACAAATGAGCATACCCTTAAAACACAAAAAAAATGATTGTTTTCCATAGAATGAAAGCTATGTAGATTAGGAATCAACAAATGCTGCTTAGAAACACAGACCAACTATAAAACACTGCCAATGTTATTATAAAAATAAGCATCTCCTCCTAAGAAATTGCAGCACAGAAGCAGTAGCAGAAATCCTGAACCCCTCACTGCACATTCCTACATTGCCAAAAGTTTCACATTTTTGTGGTGACTTTACTACAGGAGCAGGATTTGGTCCCACATATTTAAGAAAAAAGAAAACAAGTGATAAAGAGGAAATCACAAGAATTAAGAGCTTTTTGCACAGACTTCTGTTTTGCACAGACTTCTGTTTTGCACAGGGAGTCAGCAGGTAGAGGAGTGACTCCCAAACGACCCCTGCTCAGCCCCCAGAGCCAGGATGTGCTCCGCTCTGATCACACTGCAAGCTTAACACAGACAGAACAGCAAAAAAAGTTAACATTTCTCCCTTCCCTCAGGAAGACAAAACTTTACATGCTACTAATGGGGTCAGAAAACAACAGATTTTTAATATACCCAAGCCACAAAGCTGATTCAACTTGGTCTAACACTGCTAATGAATCTTATAAAACATTTTATCTCCCCCTCCCACCTTCACAAACCACTCACATGAGGCCTGAAAATCACAATAACATCTTCCCAGAGTGCAGATATCACTCACACCATATGCAGCACCACTCTGTTTATTTTTCCCTATAAACCATTGGTTTCATTGAAACTCATTAGCATCACCTGTGTTAATTACACTAGCAAACCAATCAACAGCTCCTTCTTAATTAGGTTTTCTTTATTAAAGCCGGAAATTGCCAAGGAGACAAAAGTCAACTGGGGAAATTATGTGAAAAGGAGTGTTTATGCCAAATTACCATACAAAATATAATAAGGAAAGGAAACTCAGTTTGTTTACAGCAATAACAAACAATATTAATTTTCAAGGTCACTAGCACAATTATTAATTACCTGTCTTATACTGTTTTGTGATAGTTTATTCTGGAAGGGTGGGGTGGCTCATAAAGCATCTTTCAGAGAGGCTGCATTGCATTTCAGCTTCCCCAGTCCCTGCCTGTGATGTGCGCAGTCTTTTAGGAAGTTGCTTGCAAGAGCATTTCCCAAATGGTCTGGCACGATGGAAACTCTGAAAGGCTCATAAAAAGCTACAAGGTTGGGCTGCTGCCTCCCTCCGAGATCCTGCAGGAAGGGAAAACTCAGCTGGTGAAATCTGTTTGTTCATCCCCAGTGAGAGGTTTTTGGGGGTCTGAGAACATACAGTGAGAAACACCATCACAGGTCCTATGACCCCACAGAGGTGCCTCCTCCCTTGATACCAGTTAAAAATGAATCCCACAGCCCCAGGAGCAGAGTTGGCATGGACTGAAAGAAGCCCCGTTCCAAGTAAGTGGGTTTGCTGAGGCTCAGCCTTCAACACCATAAGTCAACCCCTAGTGCAGGGGAAACCTACTGGTGCGCTCAGATCCAGGCCCTCCGCTGCTACTAGTTTCCACCCTGTGGGTAGGAGCTGCAGCCAACAGCATCCTGCTTGGGCTGGATGGGATTGGGCTGGTGCCAGGATGAGGTCAGGGTGCTGGATTACAGAGCAAACACTACAGCTATTACTGTAGGAAGTTTGCCAGCTGCTGTCTCTTTCGATGCCCACCTACCAGACAAATGAAGCCCTCTGAGCATTTGTTACCATGCCAGTCTTCTCTGCAGGTTTTCCTAGTGTCTACACTCATGCACACACCCACAAGCCTGTGTTGGTGCAGCAACCATTACCTTGAAGAACCATCAAGATGTTACCATTAAAGCACTTGGCCACTGACAAGTCTTGGAACCACAATGAAACTTTTCAAGACTGACTGCATTAGAAGAGCATCATATACTCTTTCTGGCTTCTCTGAAGCTTCATCTTCTCTTCAGACTGAATACTTTGCAACATGCACTGATTTTCCAGCTGACCAATATGAAAGCCAGTGGCTGAGCTCTGCATTCTTGACCCAGCACGTCGAAGGGAACTGCTCAAATATGCTGTTCATGAACTGTAGATTATCTAATGTCAGTTCACCTGAAAATTTATTTCAAAGGAACTCACTGTGCTGCACAACAATCCAGTTTAGCTTATAAAAATGAGATAGCCCAGCAGTGCCTGATACACATCTACAGCTTTACCGAACTTTATTTTGGAAACACCTTCTTGATTCCATAGGAAGTTTACATCTTTCATATTTTGTTCCCCAAAAGGCCATGAACAGGTTATTTTGAAGTTTGCGCAGCTAGTGCAGGGTAATGTGCATATGTGCTGCTGCTCTATTATGTCAGGCATCTTTCTGTTGTTTTGGAATCACATCTACACTGACTGCAAAAATATATCTAATTTTTAATTAATCTTTATGTTCTGCTCTACCATTTTCATGCATGCATCCTTAATCATCAGTTCCTTTCAATCAATACTTATTTTGGGGAAGAATAATTTTCTGTAACTTTACAAACATCCATTGTCCTCAACAAAAACCACTTCTCAGAATAATTTGCCCTTAAACTAGTCATCTGTTACATCATAAGCATCTCAGCGTGCAGTAAGCCCAGTTAGTAACTCTTCATATGCACATACCTGTGCTTTACTGCACCGATCTATCGCACAATAAGCAATTATTTCATAGATAGCTGCTTGTAAACTAAGAAAATAAGCTTTTCCCAGGAGATGTTCTCATATGGATCATGGCTTTCCTGGTTTTTATTCAAGTCTTAGTCTCACAGCCCCATTTATGACTCCAGCAGAACACAGAGCAGTTTCTGTTGCCAGGACCCATCCCCTCATCAACTTGTGGACTTCAGTGGGCTTCAGTGCTCCTCCAGGGTCCCAGGTGAGCCCCCAGGTGCCTTGCAACATGGTGAGGAAAGAGTTATCCATCAGCAGTCCTTCATAACGGACCATTTTAGAAAAGCACAGCCCACCATAAAGGCAGAGTTTCTAAACTTTTGACCATTTAAGACAGACCATTGCGTTCTGTTTTAGAAAGAGACAAGCAATGAAGTGTTTGTTTCTTTCATGTTAGGCAGGGTAAGGAAATAATTACAGGAAATAAATTCTCTCTGCTAGAAATGCATCACAGTCACAACAACTCCAGAATGTGTATTTAAAAGACAATTTTAAAAAGTGATTTCCATGATAAATCATAATGGCTCTTTAGAACTCATCATTGTCTGCTATAAAAAAAATCATTTTAAAAATGTTTTAAATATAAGTATTTTGAAGACATTGTTTAAAATGAATGTTATTTGCCCAAAAAGGCCATAATCATTCTGAAATGTATTTTGTAAATCTGCATTCAGGGACTTTTTTGTTAAAAAGGGTGTGTGGGTTTTTTGGTTTTTTTTTTTTTTTTTTTTGGCCCAAGAGATCTTAAACAGCTTCTATGGAGCTATCAGAATTTATTGTTTTAATAGGGCTGAATGCAGTTTGGAGCAGGCAAAAATGAGAAAGAGGAAAAAAGGAGGAAAGGAAGCAGAAGTGACAGAGGAAAAGGAAATGGAAAAGGGAGAGAAGATGGGAGACTGCCCACACAGCTCAGGGCAGCAGGTGCACCAAAGGGGAGCCCAAAATCCCCAGGCAGGATGGGGCAGGGGTCACTTCTCAGCTCAAGGGAAGGCACTGCTCCTGCAGAGTGCGGCAATACAACAGCTAAGGAGGAAATAAAAGAAATGAAAAGGTCGCCTTGGGTGAGCAGGAGCTGCAGGGCTGACAGCTGCCCTGGGTAAGCGCTGTAAATCCTTGCAAAACAGCCTCTGGAGTTTCTATAGCATGGACTGTGTGAGCCTTCTCCTGTGCCTGACAGGCAAACAGCCCACACACCGGTATGGACTGCAGACTAATGATTTAGGAGGAAGAGGAGTGAGGATCCATGTGATGCAGTAAGAGGGCCAGCATCTTGCTCACGGCTGGGTGCAGCCAGCAGAGCCACCTCAGGCCCATCAGCAGTGGCCTGTCCACGTATGAGCAAAGGGATCAGGAACGTTCTCTGTCTGATCATTCATAATTATAATGTTAATGACTGTGTGGTGCTTCATACCTCCAAAGCACAGCACCAGGGATGTTAACTGCCCTGCCTTCAAAGGCAGACTCCAGTAAACCCCCAGGAGGAAGTAATGGGAGGGATGAAGATTCTCACAGAACACAGAACCACCAGTTGTTGCTGAACAGAAATTCCTGCAGCAAATAGCAAATTTTGCACATGCACACATGCATAAACCCACCTATGCACATACCACAGATCCCAGAAACCACAGCTGGTGCTAACAGACAGCTTCAGGACACTTCTCTTGATTTCTATTATCTCAGTATTTTAATTCTACTTGGGAAGAAAACAAAACCCTGGGTCAAGAGCCAGCTGGCTCTGTACAGGTGAATCAGGCCCTACATGAAGCACAAAGAGGCCAGCAACTTTGCTCAGAAAAGTCAGAAATCAAAATGCCCAGGATGCCAAGTGGCCATGGCTGTCACAGCACCAAATCTAAAGCAATTCTACAGAGCAAGGCAGAATCATAGAATCATCAAGGTTTGGAAAAGACCACTAAGATCATCTGGTCCAACCATCAACCCATCATCACCATGGCTGTGTGCTTACACTTTTTTCCCCTTAATATCTGCAATGAAGTACTAACTAGAAGCCAGAAAACTTGGTTTGTGTCACGTGCTATAAATATGTCATCAAATCCAATCTTACCATCAAAGCCAGCTGATACTACAGAGAACATCAGTTTGAATAAACTAGTGCAAGTGCCTAACGCAACACATTTAAACCATTTTAATCCTTGTTTAAATAGATTTAGGAAGAAACAGGATAGTTCTTGAACTTCTTATGCAAGCTATGCTGTCTTCTGAGTTAGATATCCATAGCTCAGTGCAGTAAGAGGATGCTCACCTCGCATTAGTGTATTGTCACCAGTAAGGGAGACGTGGCTACTGGTGTGTACTGGTGGAAATCACCATGCTGGAGCCACTGCAAGTGTGCATTCATAAGAGTCCAGCTGAGCTCCCCCAGAAATATCCACCTACCCTCCCAGGAGGTGACCAGTGACGGGCTGCATGTTGAGTGGAGCAGAGGAGTGCTGACTGCCCTGCCTGGGGCTGAGCTGCAGGACAGATGTCTTACCTACAGCCTCTTCCAGACTGCAGTCCCCTGCTCCAGCAAGTAGGACAGCTGATGAGAGCAGATGAGATTTGGAGTGTTCTGCTCCTGGCAACCCAGTGGAGTTCTCTTCCAAGGGACTGGGGGGGTCACATACCTGCAGAGGGGGGACTTCTTTGGGCAGGAGCAGCCTATCTGCCTTAAATTCACAAAAGAATTTTTGTAACCCGTCTTCCCCATAATGCTTCAAGAGCTTAAAATACACTTTGAGGAAGGTTTCAAACACTTTTTTCCCCTCAAATCTGTCTCTGCTTATTCACTGTGGATTCCAGAGGGATGACCTGGATTTCCTTACACACTTTCAAACCAAATTATATCAGTCCCAATTAGGTCATCTTCTAGCTACACCTACAGCTCAGACTGCAAAATTTCTTCCCCTACACATCTTCCCCAGTTACAACTCTGGTCAGACAAGCCTTCTGTGTTAGAATAACTACTATAAAGCCATATAACGCAGCCTAAAAATGTAATTATAATTGCAACGCCAAAAGCAAGCCAGTCAATATCTTCGAGATTCTAATAGTTTCAAGCACTATTACCTTAACGGTCTCACATCACAGTGCTGATTAAAGAAACATTTTGTCTTTTTATCTGTATTCAATGGAGAGTGTAATCATTGGAGCATAGAAAGCTAAAGCATTTATTAGGAAGTATACATCTCAGGTCAGGCAGCAAAAGTCAATTCTGAAGTGGCAAAGCTGCAGCGCGATGCTGGGTCCCATTCCCAGCCCCATCACAGCCCCTTCCCCTCCAGCATCACTCACTGAAAAGAGATATCAGTTCAGCAACGTCAGCAAGGCTGGCACGTGGAGATGAGATGTATAACTGGTTTCAAATGAGGAGAATATGTTTGTGTGGGGGGGTTTCTGTTTTGTTTTTAATTAAGCAAATCTCCCTTTACTCACACTAGCACAGCTCTTCCTCCAGAATTAGAATACTGAGGCTGTGCTCCCCTTTTTCTACTGATAAGTTTGTTTTTTTTTTCTTTTTTGCTTAATTGCTTAACAATAAATCCACACGCGCTCTATTATCCATAGCCTACTGCAATATTCCTCAGGGCACATGATCAGCAATCAGAATGCTTGAAAGATGGCCAACATAATCTTAAATATCCCAGTGTATTACTAAATCAGTATTTCAAATTTAGTGGACGTACTCAGATATGTTTTCCTCTCTGCAAGAGGCATCATGTAAGTGGCAAACAAGATACAGAAGATCGATTATTTAGCATAATTGCACAATCTAATTGTATGGATTTTAAATGGAACAAGGAGGGGAAAGATTAAAATCATACAGCACAGCAGTATACTTTCACAGAGTGCATGAAATATATTTTCCCCAATTAGTGGAACAATGGAAATATTTACTGTCAATTCAGTGAAGATATTCTGAAACAAGAGTCGAGCAAAATCCAGATCAGCAGAGGGGCAAACATTTATCATTAAAAAAGGAGAAAAGATAGAAAAAGAAAAACCTGGACACCCTGCTCCCCGGGATGCTTCATTTCAGAAGCACATCTGGGGACCTCAGGAACACAGGAGCACGCTGGCTGCCCAGAATACAGTGAAACACCCACGTGTGCGCCACCAGTTGCCAACGCGGAGCCCGTGTAGCACATCCTGCAGATTAGCCCAGATGGGGAGGCCCCCTGGTCTCAAAAATTAAGTCCAAGTGCTAACCTTGTCATACAGACCAGGCAGACAAAGGCAGGGAAGCACGGCTGCGCTCCGCCGTACCACGGGTTAACTGGCATTTCTAATACTTTTCACCTAGCCTGGCTTGACAGATGCCTAACCTTCGCTGCCGAGTGGAGACAGCCTGATGGGCCTCAGCCATACAGGGGGAAAATTTTTGATGCTTCCCACTTATGACATGATTGATTTTCTTTCAGCGGCCCTTCACTTTTGGCTGTGGCGAAGGCTGCCTGCCTGAGCCCCCGCGTGCCCTGACCTCGACATATGGCCGCTGCGAGGCTGAAAACTGATGACGGCAGAAACCTAAAAAATCAATAGGCCCTGTCAGTCAGTGGGGAGGCGAACGTCTTTTAAAAACCCAATCACGACATGTACTTGCTGCACGGTGTGGATCTACTGCACACTTGAGAACACACTGAATTCCCAATTTTTATTTTTTATTTATTTATTTTTACTTCTGTGTTAACAGCATTTACCTATTTATTCCTTAACCTTTTATCCTGCAAGAAAAGCGAACGAGCCAGGTCGTTAGAGTGGAATATCCACAATATTAACAAAAAAAAAAGAATCCCCAGGAATAATATGAAATAAACAAGGAACACCTTTCCAGTGTCAAAATAAACACCGACATCATTATTTTTGACACTATCTGGTAAGAATTTAGATGTAGGGAGTTTCATAACTCCCTCTGGCTAGCATCGATGTAGTGTAAAACCTACAATTATCAAATTATTTTAATTTACTTTGCGGGGGGGTGAGGGGGTTGAAGTATTGCTTTGGGTTTTGATTTATTTTTGAGAGATTTTTTTGTTTCTAACATATGTAAAAATAAAGGAATTCACTCTTGGTTCTGCAGCTCACGGATCTCAACACACACCAGCGAGAGGAAGTTACTGGGCACACCGATCTCAGCTGGAGATCCCAATGGCCATTGGTGCCAACAGCACACAGCTGAACACCACCAGTTGGGGAAGGTGAGCATTGTGTAAGACAGGCAAGCAATATAACATACACTGATTTGATTTCTGTATTTTGCCCCAAAGTGGTCTTCTAGAACTCTGATGAAAAGCCAACAAACATCCAGCCACAATAGATTTGCACTCTTGACTGGAGAAGGTAATGTCCAACCCGTTAACACCTCTGTGTGATTTACCTAACCTTGCTGAAGTTTTAGGGGGAAAGCCATTATTCAAAAGCCATGGCCTCATGCGGGAAAAGAAAAAAAATTAAAAAGAAAACTGAAAGGAGATGGCTGAGAAATCAGTGCATTACCAGGATGCGTTTTTAAAATCCACCAGAAGTCAGGAGTATTTTCTTTCAAACAATAATCAAGCAAATAAACAAAATCTAATGCTGAATTCCCAAACTAAGACCAATTAAAGCTTTCTTTATGACTGCAAACCTGACAAGCTTACGATCTCACCCTGTTGCAGTGGTGTGTGTGTGTGTTTTAATGTAATATTAATGAGCCAGGATGGAGGGTCATAAAAAGTGATAGGTTTTTGCGATGGTAAATTATAAATCGGTATTGATTTTTCCCGGCACTAATGCAGCCAGCTTATTGTAAGACACCACAGGCAAAGTGCACTTTATCAGATTAGACTGGAGCCTGGTATCAAATATACATGAGAAAAAGGATGCATTTGTGACTTAGACGAGACTTCTTTTTTAGTGATACATGAAATTTTTAAGGAAAGAAGTCTCAGAATATTAAGAAATTAAATACCATTTTAAAAGATCGCAGATGGTAGCAAATAGATATTAATGTCACATTAGGGTAATTTGTTTTCACGCTGATGGAGTACCGGCTTATATAGGAATATAGGAATAAGTATGCAAACTAAATCCTGCTCAGATTTAACCATGTGCTTAATCAGTCCAATTTATGATTATCTCAACTGTTAATGATAAAAGAGTCCCTCATTTGCATAACACGCCTGAAGAATCAGGCCCTACATCTGCTTATGAGTACACATACCCAAGTCTCATGTATACACCCGGCGAGTACCAATTCTGCCCATGCTACTTTTTACATCCTCCACTGCTTTGAAGAAATTGTTTGCTTTCCCCCCTATATGCATCACCCTGTTATGCCAGCCAAAGAATATGAAAGAGCTTTTCCTTGTAGCACTTTTATTGCTTAAATGCTGTGAAGCTTTCCTTTCTCTTTCATCTCCAAACGCATTGGGAGTTGGCTGCACAGTAAAACCAGGCGTTATTTTTAAAATCGGTTCTGCTTTTCATCTCCTGACCTTCCCGCAGTCGGGATTTCCTCATTAAAACACTGTGATGACGTGGATAATTGACCAAAAAAAAAAAAAGAGAGGGGAAAGAGAAAACGGTGATAACAATGAAAAAACCAGGGTTATATTCTGCAGCACTGCTGTGAATGAGAAGCAAGCCACCTGACCAGCCAGCACCACTATTGCTGTGCTGGGTTGGTACAGAAGAAACCACATCCCTGTTGGAGTTCAACGTCAGGCTGGATGGGACCCTGGGTACCCGAGCTAGTGCTTGATCTGGCAGTTGGTAACCTGCCCGCAATGGGAACTCGCTGATCTTTGAGGTACCTTCCAACCCACGACATTCAATGATTCCGTTTCATAACAATCTTGCACAAGCACACGTGGGTACATCCTTTGTTGGTAGTGACTTGAGTGAAGCTCTGAGACCCTCTGAGCAAAACTCACCATTTACACTCAGAAAACATGTTTATGTGCAGTTTGTTAGGAAGTAGCCGTGGCACAGGAGTGAAATGTAGGCATGGTAGTGATGGGATGATGGTTGGACTAATTGATCTTAGTGGTCCTTTCCAGTGTTAATAATTCTATGAATCTAAGTGTGAATCTACATCATGACAGGAAATGGATAGGAAAAAAGGGGCCAGGGCTTTGAAGAGTTTTTTCCATAGGGAAGATGCAGCCTTATGTGCATAGCACCCTCCGAACCCCCTGAAGGTGTGCACAGTGGAGACACGCCATGCCTGTGGAGGCCAGCGCTCCCACTCCTGAATTCCCCATAACTCCCCTGGAGCTTTCATATTTCAGCCTCCAGCAGCAATGCTCAGCGTCAGTTTCTCAAAACTTTTCTGAAACTCTTTGCCTTCCTGTATTTCAATTTCATTATTTCTGCAAATAGGCTAAGGAACAGACAAGGGGTTGAGAGTCAGACAAAAGGACAGGGTGCTGCTTTTCTCTCAGATCTATGGGTATCAGGAATCCCCAGCAAGCAATAAGCACCTGGATAGGTGTCTGGAAGTCCAGCATACACCTCTCCAAGCTCAGCCATGCTGACGCTGCACACCGTAAAAATACTTCTGATGAAAACAACAAATCTGCTCAAACACAAACACAGTCTTGTTAGCAGCTTGCCAGCAATCCTGTTTGTCTTGCATCAATACATTATATCACAGCATAAAAATTTGAGGCCCAATCTTAACAATCCTTTCTCAAACAGAATTCCTATAAACTTCAATGGAAAACATTTCTGGAACAGAAATGGCTTTAGCCTTATTACTTCAGGTGTAAGGAGAAACTTTTTCTTGGCATTTTTCACCTAATCAGGTAAAACCTAATAAAGCCAAAAAGAACATTAGGAAAGTGCACAGTTATTCACAGAGCAGTCAGATCCCACCTCAGCTGCTCCCTCTGTCCACACCAATGAGGTGAATCGGTGCTGTGTCACAGCAAACAGGAGAGCACAGCATCAAACCCGATCCTCCAGAGCATCACTGTGAGCTCAGAGCACTCCCAACTAAAGCAGAACCTTTAAAGTTATTACTATAAATGTTATTAAAGTGAAACAATCCATTTTTTGAAAAAACATATGCTAATTCCACTTTATTAGCGATGCCAAAGTCCTCATTTACATTTTTCATAAAAATCACACCGAGGTTTTTGCTGCTTTAGGGATAAAACTAATAAACAAATACATAAATTAGTATATTTTAATTAAATGTTATCCCATGAAGTAATATTGGATCCCATTGTCTAAGAGAACAAAAAGAAAAACTAAAAAAGCACCTCTAACTTGAAAATTTGCCCAGTATTAAAATATTAGAACTCATTAAAAACTAATTTGAAAATCGCTTTACCTAACAACCATAAAGATTTTGACTCCTGTATTCTTACTACACATTATTTGTTTTGGTACAGGAGATTATCACTGTAGCATGTATTGCTATTAGAATACACATACATTAGAGGCATCGTAATGCCTCCAGATTCTCCCAGGAAATAACAAAGTCAAGTACCACGTGCAAATGCATCTCCATTCCCATTTTAAATACCATATTATTTCCATTCTGTAAGTTAAAAGACTGTAGGCAGCATACAGACTGACAGCAGCACACAGATCAGTTTGGTTTTAGGTTCACGTACCACATTTAATATATAAAAATTTATGTATTTTGGGGTGGTACATTCCCTGCTATTATTATTAATGTTGTAAAGTGTTGCTCAGATGACAAGAAATGGGATGGATTAAGCTGTAAGGTGTGGCTGAAGCAGTGGGGGAAATCCAACGGGCAGGAAACAATCACAACTTAAAATATTAAAGCAACCTGCAGAAATAGCTTGAGCATTAAAAAAATAAAAGTAACACAAAATAGTTTTTAAAAATTGAATTAAATGTGCATTAGAACTCATTCACCTCATTAAGAGGATTTCTGTAACTCTTAGAAGAGGCGCACGGACCTGGACTCCACGTTCTCATTGCTCACTATTCCCTATTGTAATTCTTTCTAAATGTAAGATCATTGCTTTGCAAGGCAGGCAGTTACACAAAACGAGCGCTCTGTTCGGCAGCTTCACTCAAAAACGCTTTGCCTCCTACTTGGTTACGTTTCCTGGAAATAGAAAGTTTAAAAGAAAAAAAGCAGCCAGAAGGAGACACGAGCAGTTTTTCAGTACATAAATGCGCTCTTTGAAAAGGTACATTCATTTATCAGCCTTTCTGAAAGTGTCATTGACTGTACAGCACTCCTGAAACTGTCATAAATTAACACACAGGGCAGCTGCACCTGGAGGAACCTGCTTCCAGTGTCAGTGAGTGGTCCAGACTGAGCAGTGATGGGAGCAAAGGAATAAAGCTAAAGTGATCAAGCAGTAAGCTTGGAGATCACCTGTCTGCAATATTCTTTGAAAGCATATTTAATTATCAGGGGATGAAATAACGTGGAGCCATTCAGGAAAAGGGACCAGAGGATCTAAAGAAGAAGCAGAGTTCAATCATGGAGAGAAACATCACATCATTCAGATGTGTTGGGTCTGTGGGGCTTTTCTTCCCCCCATCAAGCTTAAAAGTTTATTATTTACCCCAAAGGAGGAATTTCCAGCAGCATTAACTCCCTGAATCCTCCCCCTCAGGTGTTCCATCAGGAAACACGTGCTCCTGGTGGTAGGACCAACAGGTGATAACCTTTCCTGTCCAGTTCCCTGCTAAACAGTAATTAAAATAAAAAAGGATGAGCATAAAAAAGCTGTCTGCTGAACTTGCCCAGACATTTTAAAGGCTTTAAAAATATTTTTCAAAGTGTTCCTTTTAAACTGCAAAGGCTCATAAGCCACTGTAAGATTAGCCTTAATATGGAGAAGTGACTCATCTACAGTGACATCAGACAGAGCCTGATGTCCTCTCTCACTTTACAGTCAGCCTGATCATCGCCTTGCCTCGCCCCGAGCCTTCTCCATAAATATTTAAACAAGCAGCAAAGTGATACATTATGGATATCATACTCAAAACCGCCTAAGTGACTCACTTTGAGCCAAGATCGACAAAGGTATTTAGACACCTAAACTCCAGTTTAGATGCTTAACTTCCCTTCCAAAGCAATGGGAAACCAGCTCTGCAGAGCAGCTGAGATCTTCGTATTTTGGTGAATTCGGCATTGGGTTACTCACTAACACAGCATTTAACATCTTAGCGACCATTCCAGAGCTGCCACAGGCCAAGGAGCAGCTCCAGCTCAGCAGAGGTGCAACCACCCGGTAAAGCAATGCTGGAAGGTGCACAGAGAATCTCAGCTCCAACTGATGCTGTTAAAAGCCCATCCTGACTCCTGAATTTCTTCTCCCCAAATGCAGTGCAGCTGGGTCAGCAGCCACACAGCTGTCTGGCATCAGCAGCCACCCCCTGCAGCTCCTCAGGGTGGAAATCCTGGATCACAGCTCGGAGCTCCAGGCAGCTCTGCATGGAGGAGCTCCCAGGGGATGCGCTGTCTCTCATGGCAGCTACTCCCAAAAGCCGTGTGAAGCTTCTAACAAGAGTGAGGATTGCCAGATTCCTGCCAGTGATTGTGAGTTATCCCCCATTTACGTCAGCAAACCCCCTTTCTTCTCCCTCTGTCCATATGGCGGAGTTTAAGGGCCTTGATTGCAGACTAGGCAAAAAGGTTCTCCCTCTGCTATTGCCACCCATAAGCCCACTTTGTCACAAACTGCCCGCATACAGAGAAAATACAAAGACTCTCATTCATTCCCTTTGCACTCTCATTGACTTCAATGGGAGTGCTCATGCCCTGGGCACCGACTAGAAGATTGCACTCAGCTATGTGTGAGACCAGCCCCAGCCACCAAACCCTAACAGCAGGGGTTGGCACCAAACCTAGAGAAATGGAGGTTGAAGACAAAATCACTCAAATCAAACTGAACTTCCTTGGGGGGGGGCAAAGGACCTTCATGCTTTCAAACTGTGAGCTGCCTCAGCAGAGTCCAATGTCCTTACATCTTCCCGACTCCAAACCAAGGCAGCAGATTCACTTCAAAAACTGGGCTCCAGCAAAGTGAGCTTCTCTTGCCATCAGTACGGTGCTGATTTTGTAATCAGTCTGGAAGTTTTATTTTTAACTATTGTACCAGTGCTTTATAGAGGCACAATTGTTCTTTGAAACCTTGCTAATAGGGCTGATCACTAACACTATTACTATGTACAGAGCAGAAAAGCACAATATAATGAAACTCTGCTATGAGAAACTATGAACGAAATATTCTTTCCATAAAAAGAATTTTTAATAAAACATGTAAAGACTCCAGAAACTGGTCATCACGTTAAGATGAAGAGATATTCTGCCAGTAGCAGGTTCTCAAAACCTTCCCATCTCCTTTGGGCCCCCACAATGCTATCATTCCCCTCTGAGAAACTGAAAATGGGGATTTTTCCAATATGCTTTCACATTGACCACATACTTTAAAACTCAGGGTCCATTCCAAGGAATAAAGTGAGTAGAAATGCTCCTTTGGTTGCTCCTAGGTTGAGGTGACAAACCACAGATGTATTTTAGTATTCCGTGCAGACTGCCATGATTTATGAATTCAGTACCAAGACTGAAAATTTGAGTGTGGACCTCCAAGATTTGCATACATCCTCTGCAGACCATCAGATCATCTCCCTAAGCACGCCATTTAAAAGGCTATTCACCAAAGCAATTACCAATATAGCATGCACATGAACAGAAGCCTACAAGTAAATATGGATTATCGTGGTGTGCAATCATTTGAGGAAGTCTAGAGTTTGTCCTCTCTGAGAAGTTCATTATTGAGGACTGTAACACCATAACACAACAGTAGAAAGCACAGCAATGATAGCAGAGTACCAAAGTTCAACGCTGCAGCAAGTGAGGATATAACCAAATGCAGCAGCCATAGACACAAAAACAAAGGAAGAAGGAAAAAAAAATCTGCTTACCCTTAGAAGGCCTCAGCTAGGCAGAGATCTCCAACAAAATACCCTCACCCCCACTGCCAACCCTTAAATGAGGTCTGGGAAGGGCTGGATCCTCCACCCCTTCCGGTCATTTAGCTGCACTGCATGCACCTGAGCTCCCCTGGCTTAGCCCTGCCTTCCCACCAGGTGCTCAATCACTGTTCAGGCTGTGACTCAGCTTTTCTGCTACAAGGACCCACTTCAAAATGGAGAATGTGGGTCCTGCCATTTCCTAAAATACATCGTAAAAGTCACTGCTGCCAGAAACCTTTCTCTGCTGGGAGAAAATTTAATAGCAGTGGCTGCTTTGTCAAAGGTGATAGGCAAGCCCTTGTGTCCACGCACTAGGCTTTTTGGAGTGACAACTCCAAAGAGAACGATCTAAATAATTCACTCTTCTAAATTAACTCTAGAGAGCAAGAGAGAAGCTGGAGTTGCCCATTGACACACTGACCTAGCTCCAAAGTGGTTTGCAAGCGATCGGATGCTCTTTGTCCTGAGCCAGAAGATCCACTTGTTTTCCTACAAGTAATTCTGCCACGTCCACTTTTAAAATATCTTATATCTTGACCTGCTAAGTCTTTAAGAAAGACTTTAAGAAATTTGTGTGTATATGACTCAGCTCCCATCTCATATTTTAAGGGGTTAGACTATATTTTTTCCTTGGCAATATTGTCTAGAGTTACCTGAACAGAACAGTCTCTGCTGTTCATTCACATTTCTTAAGAGTTTAAACGGGATTAGAAAGTTTAAAAGTATTTGGAAAACTTTAAAAAGTATTAAAAAACTTAGCAGACATGGCGTGCAATTTAAATCACTTGCTAGACTTTGCGTATCTTTCTAGGTATTTCTCTGATCCTCACCACCACGCCATGCAGCACTTCACAGTGATTAGTGGCTTTGAACCTCAGAGCAATGAGGTGGAGGCACAAGCAGACTCGATGGCTTGTCTGCATCCATGCCAGAAGCCTGTGGCAGAGCAGTGAGTCACACGTGGGGCAGCTCCATGGGCACTGACCTAGCCATAAATGCAATGTTCCTTGTCACCGAAAAATCCGTTTTTCTTTTAACTGGGAAGGGTCAAGAAAGAGATCTTACTTAGCACAATAGTAGAAGGGCACAGCCAGTGACCCTCAAAGTTCTCTTCAAAAATTTACTACGCTTCGAATCTGTATTGATATATAAGCGAGTCATCACGGATATAATCCAGTTAAAAAACACCCTCTGTTTGCCACTGGTGTCTTTCAAGGAGGGGGAAGAGGAGAAACAGACAGAATTGTTTTGTTGTCAAGAAAAATACATCTAGCATAAAATGTTAAGGTTGCCAAGAGATGACAGTATTTGGCAGCATCCTAAAATGTTTGTCATTTTAAAAGTATTTATGCTAAGGCAGAAAATAAACTATCCAACATTTTAGTCACTTTAAGTGATTAAAACAAGTCATTAGAATTTTAGTTGAAAATACTCTTAGATAAAATTTTCCCTTACCTAACAAGGCAGATTTCCTCCCTTACAGCAAAATAACTGCGTGCCTCTTTTTGCTCTTAAAGCTTCTTTCTTAGCTCTAAGTGCTCTTTGTGATGGAGGTAAAACAAAATGTGTTAGAATATCATTTTCATTTTTATTGGATGCATTCTCAATTACTGCAAAGCTGAATAGAAACAACGGGGGAAAAGAAGCGGTTGGGAAGAATTTAAAAGCAAGAACAAGTTCCTTCTCCTTACAAAAATACAAGTAGGTACGTTTAGTTGTCTAAGTTTATATTCCAACATGGATTTGGCAAGTTTTCCTGGTAGCGACTTGTTTTACTTCTACTTCTGCTGCGTTCAGACTATTTACAAATGCACATTTCTCATGAAGTTGGAAGTTTGGATCTATTTCTTTTCATTCTATAAAGACACTGATGTGTTTTTTCTGACATGCCTCATGAACTCAGTCAATCACAAGTCTTTCTTAATGGAAACCACATGTCTGCCCAGAACTGTGTAATTACAATGCTAGGATTCTTGGCACTGCCAGGAAAAAGGGCATTGTCAAACCAATTAGAGTTTATTTATTTACATACCATTTCTGGATGAAAATGTTCTTTCTTTTATGCTGATGCTGAGAAAATATATATTTCATCGAGTAGCTGTAATTTTCACTAGATACTATTACATTTTGTAGCAATTACATCTCTAGTTTTCGGTTAGTTTGCACGTAAGGAAACTTTCCTTTAAACAAAACAGCTGGGAAGAGCATCATGAATTTTATCAGCCCAGCTTTCGTTTGTTTCAGATGATGAAGGAGATGTGAGGGTGGCTGTTTCCCTAAGTCCAGCACAGTCGGTATTTCCACCCTCTTACACCCTACTATGGTGCATCCATCCCACCGCAGCGCTGCCCTGCAGCCAGGCTCCACATCTGTGATGCTGTTGCAAGGCAGAATCACTCTGCACAACAACATTAAAAAAAAAAAAAAGCTTTGTGTCTCAGGACACGGCCAACAAAGCGATGGAGCTCACCAGAGCAATGGACACAGCTCACAGGGTGATGAAGCACTGGGTTTGGGGATGGGAGCCCTCACCCAGGCATCATCCACACCTCACGTGGCAGAGGGTATCAGATACCGCCGTGCAAGGCTGTAAGGTTTTTAGTAATGGAGATACACTGGGCTGAGCTCTGCCCAGCCGGACTGCAGCATTCCCTGCTGGGACGCTCTGGTCACAGGAGGCACCTCCTACCCTGAGGTTGTGTTAAGCTCTTCCACTGAAAATACAGAGGAAGGGAAACAGCTGTAAAAATCTCCTATTTAAAGATCCTGAAGCTTCAGAGCCTTCTATGAAAACCCTTCTATGGGATTTTTTTCTTTTTTTATTATTATTTTTTATTTGTTTTTAATTGCTGCTCCAACTTTTCATGACTTCCTCGTCTTTGGAAAGTTCCAAAGCATTAAAAGGAAACATTAAGATCAGACGCCCTCCGACATTATTTTTTAAGTTTAATCATTTTTCCCCATTTTCCTCCTCTTTCTCTGTGCTGAGTGAGGGTGGGAAAGAGACAATTAAGGGAAACTCAAAACCCTCAGATGTTTCAAAAATGAAAAAGTTCAGTAGAAGTTTTCCCACACATCAGCAGAGAAGTAGGCAAAACTGTTTTCTTATGAAATTCTCAAAGTCAAAATGACTGTAACATTTCTGTTATTTGTATTGTCACCACTCCCTTCTCCCATTCTTAAGATAGAAGCCTCTGTTTTGTCTTGCGTTCATGCCTGTGTGCAGAGCTCTGCCCTGATGATCCTACAGCTTATAGCCACCAGACAGATGCAGGGAGAGGACTGAAATAGTGGCACAGAGAGGGGAAATGACTTGCCCAAGGTCATGCAGCAAGGCAAGGACTCAAGTGATTTCCAATAACAGAGTCATTTCTATAAAGAAATGGGGCTTGATTCAGCTCCATGCGGCACTGGCCATGCAGCATCGCCTCCAGGATTGAGCAAGTGAGGATGATGATGAGCTGACAGATTGGGCAGTGGACAAAATGCTCTCCTTCCACATTAGGTCACTTTCATTTCCACTGTGGTTTGGTTCCCACAGTGCCCTCCCAGTTGGCTTTGGGCATCCACATCCCTCTATCCTCTGAGCATCGCGTGGTGGGGATGGGCAGGAGATCTCTCTCTCCCACTACTTCCACCCTAGGAGTAACCTGACAGCTTCCATAGGAAGGATAAACTGCCCCATGGCAAGGGAACAAGAGTTATTCTGCCTTTGCAGAGCAGGAGACTCCAAACAGAGACTGGACCATAATTCTAGCTACATTTTCATCTCTGCTCTGTCCGTGAGGTGCTGCAGCCCTCCATCAAGCTGCCTCTTGACTATGAAGCAAGGAGCATCAGCTCCTCACCAGGAGGCAGGAAGAAGAAGGCCACCTTACGCAGCAAAACCTCGAAATCAGTGCTGTAGTGGCTGGATTTCAGAGCTCATTTTGAATTACAAAGCACAGGAGCAACTTTCCGCACGCAATTTCTGATTCTGCTTTCTATTCCTGTCTAGCTGCAGCTAGAGTTTTGCCAGTGAAAAGTGCTATAAACAGCCCTGGCCTAGCTGAAAAAAGCAATATGCCGTCAGTCTGACATCTACCTCGCTTTTCCGCTCATTGTCAGCACTGTGATTGATGGTGTTGTTCATTAATGTGGGACGATTGTCAGCTTTTCCTGAATAAATATAAAAAGAAACAAAGAAATCCCCACCCTTTTCAAGCCAGAGTGAATTATTTCCTATTTTCCTTCACCCAAGTCTAGCATGGAACGGCACACTGCCTGCAAAATATACCAGAGCTTTAACTACTAAGTAGGAAACTGGACTTTGGACAGAGGAACCAAAACTTTACATAAGTAGTAGGCACAGTAATTAAATTTTACTATTATTTATTTTCCAAAAGGAAAAACCTATGGCGTGCCCCAAAGGCTTCTGCTTTCATGCAGTACTTCAATTTTGTGCAAAAGCTAAAAAAAAATCTATTTGGTGAAGACTAAAATGACATGTGAACAGCAGAGGCAATCACAAGCGCTGCAAAAGATAGACAGAGATTCAATTTAGTACACGGCTGCATCTTAATTCACACTAGGGAAAAGGACAAAAACAGCAGGAAAATTCCCATACATCTGAAGTATTTAAATGATGGGTACATTTTTGGGGTCCTCAGCACCCCCTCCATACTGCTTATGGCATTCTGGCTGTTCACCAGTGTCTGAGACATTTGTGAAGTTGGACACCCCGTTGCCTTCTCTGTATTCCCATAAGCAAACGATGAAGGGGAGGGAGATACCACGCAGCCCTTCCTAAACTCTGCCTTACCGTTTGCCATTTTCACTACACATCTTCTCTCTGTGACTTTTCCTTGCACTGGCACCCTTAGCTTTCTGCTTGATGGAGTCTTTGTAATCAGGTCATTGCTTACATGGTTAGCGATAGGGTCATTGCTCAACATCTTTTTCGAATCGTACATTGCATCAGTGTGTATGAAACAAAACAACAACAGCAGCGATTACAAAACCGTAACTGGGCGTGGGGGCAAGAAGGGGAGAGGAGTGTAAAAGGGTGAGCGATGATGAATTCAGCAAATTAGGCTTTGGCACTGGTTTCCTTTAGAAGCAACATGTTAACAATGCTAATATTCTCGGCAAGTGCTACGTTTGTAGAGTTGAATGGCAAATTATTTTGAATACCTCTGTAAAGAACAGGAAACTGAGAACTGTGGAAAAACTGGCATTACGCCACCGATTGAAGATTCAATCTGACTGTAATAGAAGGTGATTATTGGGGACTAGCAGGCAGATGATGGATGATTTCCTCCTAAAATGACAGCTCTGCTGTGTATCAGCAATCCTCACGCAGCACAAATGTACAGGTCGGCTTTTGTGGCTTTTTAATTCTTACCATTGTGGGAAATGGATTTCAAACCTGTGGCGAGCTGTTTCAGGCTGGCAGGGCACATTCAGATTGTTCATGCCTTTCTCTTTGCCCCTCTTTTTTAAGTTCTTTTTTTTTTTTCTTTTTGCAAAGCTGAGGATTGATGCACAACAAAGTTCATCTCCCACCTTTATCTGCTTTGGTTAAAAATGTGCACCAAGAGTATAATCTGTGTGCTAGAATGATGCTCACACCATACTTTATTTCAGAGCTATGAGGGTTTCCCAGCACGTGGGCACCAAGAACCACCCTGGGGCCACTGTGGCTGCCACACCAGCGCTTTCCCTGTTCCACTGCAACAAATGCAGCCCAGAAAGTCTGACAAGGTTAGAACAAGAAATATTTTAAGTTCCTTGCATGAAGCTGTAAGCGCCGTACAACGCTTTGTTTTAAAAGACAAGCGGATCAATAACCCCATCTTTTATTGCTTGCCCCTCCGCGTACTCCATTAATAACCATGCAGCACTTATAGCACACCACGAAGTCGCAGAGGAAAGGCTTTGGGGAGGAGCTCCTGCTCCATGTCACGGTGGGCTGGTGCCTGACAATGCCTCGGCTCCCCGCTCCTCACAGCAAATTAGGACGGACATATGTTCTGGTGTCTGTCAAGACTCGGTCCTGACGCTCTGCCAGTCCTGCACAAAAGGATGGGGTAATCCACAAGAGCAGTAAATTTATCAATCAAATCCCGTAAGTGTTCCTCGCTGATAACACCAGCCCTCTTTCGAATGTAACAAGAAAGCAGGGTCTGGCTCGGTGGGACGTCACGGGCACGTTCCGCCTACAAGAAGCCCCTGTCGATATTTCACAATGTGTTTGTCACTCTCCTGTCTGTAGTCAATCCGATGCTAGGCTGGGCTCTCCTTTAAACATGGGATATTTCTATGCCAAGGGGGAAAAAAAGCCAAAAAAATTCTTCCTACAGCTGGTTAATGCTGAGCCTTTTTTCAAGTAGGCTGCAAAGGGAAAAAAAAAAAATCACGTTTTGGCCTTTATTTAGGTCTCAGCAATGGGTAGGTAATTAATTATTAATTTTTTATTTGTGTGCAATCTGCCCCATTTTTTCAGTTCATAAAAGCAATTAGGGATGATGGAATAAAGCAAGTAGGCCACCGATGCTGCATGAGAACAATGAATTACAAACGACACGTTTCTCTCTCCCTTGTACCACAGGTTGCAGGCACTTTTGTGATAAAACCAAGAGTAAGATTTGCTGCAGTTTGGAACCGTGTTGTTGCACAAAATGATATGCCAATAGAGTAGTAGCTACTGTTTATAGTAAAGGAGAGCAAACCATTATCAGTATGCGATGTCAATTTAAATTTTACTGGAACAGAAACCTTTTGACCCCTTCCAAATTTGATCCATTACTGGGTTTATACATGAAAGCTTAGGAGAGAATTAAATTAGAAGGAACATTGCAAGAGAACTGTATTTGCATCCATTGCACTTAAGACTGAAGATTAGTTGACCTTTGGAAAAGGGGATTAAAGCAGTTTCACCATCAAGAGAAGACAATCTGTGTTCTTAAGGCAATCAGATTGGGAAGGGTAACAACCTCTGAAAGATGAATTGAACTGAGGAAGAATCCATGCTAATTTGCATGGTTTACATGTCACTTACAAATGAATTTTGCAGTGATTTCTGCAAAAGGAATTGTGCAGCGTTTGAATTATTCCGTGACTTCTTTGGTGCTGGCATGTAAATGTGGTAACTGTGTCCATTTTCACAATCTAATTTTACAATAGATTAACCTCAGAAAGGGTATCAGTAGCTAGTAAAGATGCTGCACGCTGCGTACGCCTGGAACAGCAAAGAGCAGTCACGAGGAAGTTTCCTTTTCCATGGAGAAATACATGGAGAAGAGCAATGACCCAACCACAGCCCTGCAGAAGTGCCTGCTCCATCAGGGGCCAGAGAGCAAAAAACACCTGGGCTGGAAGAAGGCCTACAGTGGGGCATGAAATGAGGCTTACCACACAAGTAGCAAGTGCATCTGGAAAAATATACAAAGCTGTACACCTTCCTGAAAAGGTGTAATGGTTTCTCTGCAAAGTGTCATTAGCACGGCAGTTGGACAGAGGGGAAGCCTGTTCTTCCCCCAGGTCAGGTATTTACCTGTTAGCTTTATTATCTATGTCATGAAGTTTCACATGAGAGCTCATCAATTAAAGCATAATCATATTCTCATTGAAAATTAACGACAAACCATCAAACTGAATTCTTTCTCATAACCAGGAAAAAGGAGCAGTGAATGCAGATTCCTTACAATATCTGTGTACCTCTCCAAAGTTACAGCTCTTCAGAACACCACTGCCAGTAAGAAGTCTCTTCCAATGCCATAGGATGGAGAACATTTTCTATCAACCATATTTTGGATTTTGGAATATAACAGGCTCTAACAAGACCAGAGTCAATACAGTTTCCAGGCAATTAAAAGAACCAAGCAACGAGGCTGTTAAATAAGATACCAAAAACGCCATAAGGCAGCATGGCACCCATCAACACACAAATCAAGAAAGAGCAGAGGCAAAGAGTGAGAGGTGAGCAGATCTCTTGGGATTCCTTGCTAAAGTACACACACAGCCACATGTGCTTAGGAAGCTATTTCTCACTGCAAAGCTATTCGTCAGCAGGCTTTTAAGAAATGTGGCAGAACTTTCTGTGCTGAGTATTTATAATTTAAAGGGGTATTTTGTATTGTCTTACATGCAGATTGCTCTGTTTCACGCCCAGAGTTACAACACCTCACAAATAACACCAATAATCTGGATGCCAATACAGTTTGCAACTTTGCATCATGGCAAGAGTACATTCTGTCCATGAAATCGGGATTGCTTTGTCTGAGGAAGAGAGCAGAGTGTCCCCAGACCATCCATCTCCTGCACATCTCAAGGCAAGATATGGGTCAGAAAAGCATTTGTTAAATGTGTTTTTCCCCCTGAATGACCAAATGGCCATTGCTTCTGTACCTCGGGGAGTATGTAAACTGAAAAGAAAAAAAAGCAAAAGGAGCATAAAAGGAAACATTCATACCTTAAAGAGGAAAATACACATCAGTGAAAAAATGCCTCTGTTTTTACAACAAAGTTCACTTCATTAGGGGAGGATGCTGGGGACAGGCTAACTTACATAGTAACATTCCTACTCAAGCTAAACACAGCTGGAAACCAAATCTTTGGGGTTTGTTTAGAATTTTAACCACAGCAGTCCTGGTTTGTAAGGAAAAGGTGATATGAACATGCATTACTGTGTGTATACCTTTGCACTGCCATGAAGGCAACACAGGGATCCAGCAGCGAAGTGCAGGGCCAGAGCTGTCCCACTCCAGGACAGAGGGACTCCAGCACAGCCACATCAAGCCTTCAGCAGCTGCCAGTGCTTTCAGTTCCCCATGTATTCAGAAACTGGCATCCAAATTCTGAGATTTTTTCAGTAAAACCAGAGCAGGAATTAGAGGGCATCTCCTGGGTCTCGCAGCTCTGTCACTGTCCGCTTACAGGAAGGCTTTGTTCATTGAGACCCTCTGCAGTGAGGATGGTAAATAAGATGTAAGGAAAAGGTAAGCCCTACAGTGCACAAACCGCTCCAAAGCTACTATTTCTTCTCTTAAAATGACTCCTGTCTTCGTAAAGCAAAATTATTCAGTGGCCCTAACTTTGCTTTCAAAAAAAAATTTTAATAGAAAATGGTTAAGAGAAAAGTGATAGGGAAAAGTGTCATTTTAGAAACCCACAGAGTGATGGCTTTCTCAGTCTATTTATTAAATTGTTCTCTGAACGCTCAGAGAATTCACAAAAAGGCACTCAGTCGTCCTTTGCAGTACCGGCCCCTACATAAGTTTTACAGCAGCTGCAATCATATGATGCGCCCAGCTCCAGGCCAAATGAACAAATAAATAAAATAAATATGCACCCCTAGGCTGTGTCTGACTTTTCCCATATAACTATCTCCAGGATGCCACCTCCAAAGAACCTCAATGTTTCTTTTATATTCACCTACAGAAATCCCCTTCCTCTCCCCACATTAAAGATTCAGCTTGCTGGCGGGGACACACAGAAGAGCTCACACACACACACACACACCAGTTTTTCAGTCACTGATTTACAGCTTGGTAGCACAACGGGCTTAGGATGACACTTTCAAAGGACCTGGGAACCTCACCCCTCCAGCCTCCCTGAAAATCACAGCCGTGTCCCTAACAATAACAACACACACCAGCTCAGGACCCCAAACCAGTTATTACACTTGGAAAACAGGCTGGAGAAACCAATTAAAAGACCAGTTCAGCATCCAGGTAAAGCATCAGCAGCAATTCCAGGCTCTGTAGGTAGGTTTGCGTGTCAGTTTCCTCCCTTGGGAAAAAATTATAAATTTTAAGCGCTGCCAACTGCCCCTCGTTTGTGGCTGATGGACCTCAGCTGATGGACTGGGAGCTGATCTGGGGACCGCCTGCAATCCCCGAGCAGTGCTTGGGGAATGGCTCCAAGGGGCTGCAGGGGGGAGCGGTGCAAGGGGCTCTTCCAGGGGCTGCAGCAGCGCTCCGTTCCCAGGAGCACCCCAGCAGCATCCACAGCTGCTGCCCCACAGACCTCCGCCAGGGTCCACCACGGCCCCAACCTGCCAGCCCCACAGTTTGGGATCTGTTTAATTGTGCCCAGATCTGGGGGCTGGGAATCTGGCTGTTTTGGGGGACATGGATCTCAGCACAGAAATACTCTCTGTCCATCACAGAAAGGTTTTTTGAGTTTAGCCATCTGCCCAGGTCTGATTTTTGGGAGAGACAGAGGATGAGCTGCAGTGTTTTATCCACAGGTGAGAGCAATTGGGGAGACAGCTGTCAAAAGTTACTCCTGTTGTTTTAAATATTGGTATACAGGAGAATATTGGGCGCCTTTATATTAATTTCCTATTAAAAAGGAGGAAAAAAAGGATTTAGCACTTCTAAGAAGACGTATCTGCTGCCACAAGGTAAACTCCCCTTGGAAGAATGCTTGGTGCTGGAATATAAACCTTTGCATATTATTCCACTGAACATCTGTTGACCGTGAAACTTCAGATAACCAACATTAACATATACAGTCTGTTACTTTTTTTTTAATAGATTATTCACACTAGATCAGCAAAGCTCCCAAAGAACTACTTTTCTATTTGTTTTTTTTTTTTTTTAATGCCAGCAACATTTAAAAGAGAGAAAGAAAAAAAAAAAAGTTCAGAAACAAGAACCATTTTTTAATGTATGAAAAATGAGACTTTTGGATTAGAACTGGAATTCCACACGGCATTCAAGACTGCGTTATCAGCTCTGCAGCACCCTATTAATCTGGTACAATAAAATGCGTCGGGGTTTTTTTAAAGGGAAACTGTCTTTCCAAAAGGAAAAGACAAGGGTCCAACCTTGGTAGTAAAACTGGTGCTCAATGAAAGTAACGGGAAGATTTGTGTCATCTGGCCATCTAATTGGGGAAAGGCGCTGAACACAGCGCAGTGCTGACTGTAATCAATGTGATATTTTTTTCTAACTGAGTTTTATAGGTTTGGGTTTTTTTTTTCTTGCTTCTTTCTGTAGGTGCGTGTGTGCCTACCCAGATGTATATATCTATTTTATAAATATTATTTAATGCTTATATAAAGCTGTCAAAGGACACTAACAAAGCAGCAGGATTCAATTAGCTTGCACTTTTTAATAACGACCCCACATCACCACAGTCCCCCCCTCCGTCCCCGCGCCGGTTCCCAGCGCATAATTTCAGCCTGTGCTCAAGACAGAACACGGCTTTAGAAAAGCGAACCTGAAATATTAATGCGTGTTTTGCTAAGGAAGTGGAAGTCGAATCAACTTCCTGATACCCAGGGTATCTGATTTCTAAAACGGTCTGACACTGATTGTCACAGCCCCTCCAGATGTGGGGCGAAGCGCTGCGGCGGAAGCCCAGGTTTGCAGCCCACTGCTGCGTCGGACGCCGAGCTCAGCGGACTGCATCCTCCCGGAGTATATTTTTGTTAGCTGGCTGCCCGGAAGCCCTCCGCTGCTCGATTTGTTTTGTGATCCTGCAACGGCCTTCCTGGGGCTGATGATGGCCCTGAATTCAAGAGCTTGTTTGCTTTGATGGGACTGGGGACCGGTGAGTGCCTGGCCACTCCATTTATCCCATGCAAGAGAGGTGTCAGGGCTGCGTCCTGAAGCATGGGCGTATTTGCAAAAATTCTCATTGCAGCCTGTTGTTCGCCGCATACAAAAAACAATGCCTTTTTTGTTCCCAATCCCTCCCTCTTTTATTGCTTTGTTTATTGACATTTGCAGTGCGGGACTTTTTAGGAGCATTTCTTCATATGAAGAGCAAATGTCACAAATACCAAAATTTGAGAGAGGGAGTGAGAAAAATCCCAAGAGCACCACTGATTTCATTACCTCAATTCTGGCAAAAGAAATTGGAAATGAAAACTTCTGCATTTTCCTTCATTATGTCCTCTGCCTTCCTTCCACTGAAAACGCACAGGGAGAGAAGCACACACACACACACACAAAAAAATACAGAGACATTTGCTTATTTCATCCCCAAAAAACACAAACGCTTTTAGGAGTCAGAGAACACAAGAGGCAATGTCCATAAAAAGAAAACACCAAACACAAAAAGTGTCTTCTTGCCCCTTTGCCCAGTTTGGAGCTGGAACGTTGGCCACTGCTGCAGGGAGCAACATGTTGGCTCCAAGAGAGCGACCAGTCAGCGCTGTCCTGGCAAAGCAGCCCATGCATCAGGCTGCTGCACGCTGTCTGTATTGGGTTTTCACTCAGCTGTGCCTTAAATTTCACGTTGTAACTATTTTTGTGTGTGTTTATACTCAAAAATTACCATATCTCATGCACTGCTGCTCACAGAGGGCTCTGCAAAATTAGTCCTGCTCTTGCAAATATTTTCACCTATTTCAGTTGTATTGAACTTTTACTCATAGAGTTGGTTTTTCGGTGGGACTTTTTAAAGGCTCTTTTTTTTTTTTTTTTTTTTTAAGAGTTAAAATATGTCATTGTCAACTTCAGCATTTCTGAGGGCCTTATCACCATAATTTCTATGCAGTGACGCTTAATTTGGGAGCCATTAGAAGTGACAAAATTCTTCTCCTCGCTGCAGCCCACGCCTCAAGCCATGTAGAGCAGAGCCAGATGTCTCTGCAGATGCACAGCCACCATCGCACGGAACACCCACCAAAACAGCAGAGATGCACCAAGTTTTGGGGTGAATGCAACCTACCCTTCTCCTGTTTTATCTACCAAGCACACGCTGCATGTGGACAGCAGGAAAAGATGCTGCAAGAAGAACTTGTAGCAAAAAGTTTGGCTGTTCCCTTCCACTCTTTCAGCCATGTGCAGTGTAAAGCAGAAATTCCTGCTCACATCTTCCCCTGCCCCCCTCTGCTCAGATAGACTTTGCAAGACCAGGACCTTCATCTGTGCAGCTCTTTTCCCCCTCGCTTGCACAGGCACTGCTCTTTTACTTGGCAAGACAGACAGTAATCTGCATAAAAATGCACTCCATACTCATACGACTTGCTCCAAAAATAGTGAATTCCTCCTCTGCTTTTCAGGCCCCAAACACAACCCTGCTCTCGCAGTAACACTGCTTTGTCACTTTGCAATGTCTGCAGACGACGCTGCTGCAGCCGGTTAAAAGTCAGTGCATTCAGTGACACAGCAGTACGTGGCACAGCAACAGAATCCAATCTAACACAACCTAACGTATCAGAAATGTAATTTTTTCCCCGTTTCAGATGGGCTGTCTGCTGGCACTCTGAGTATCAGATAGCCACCAGCAGTGGGTCCGGAGCTGCTCTGTTAATGCTGTGTGCAGCACTTCGGTGTGCGCTCGCTGTGACATTTTCGGCACTGACAACACAAAGCACATGTGGACACAGCCAGAAGTGGTTTCAATTTCCAAAAGAGAAAAGAAGCCTTTTCCAAACTTTTTCTCTTTTCCTTTGCAAGCAAGTCTGGTTAGGATTTTACTTATATGGTTTAAATGTATTAGATTTGAACACACTGTTCGTATTCTCAGCTAATAAACTCCATTAAACCCTGGTGTGTGCCATCCGGAACGCATGCAGCTGAGGAAGGCACTGATTAACGAGGCAACGTACGAGCAAACCACATTTCTCAGTTATTTAAACGTCTTCCTACAATTATTTAACATCCATCACATGGAAGAATACAGTTTTATATGGAACTGCAGTCTCAAGAAAATGCAGTATTCTTGCTTATCAGTAAAATAGTACAGTAAAATTAGTGAAGTACTGCAGAAAACCCAGCAAAGCACTGCTCCAAAACGGTCGCTGCCCATTCACTAACTGCACAGAACAAATAAAGACAAGAGCTGAACGTTCAGAGAGTCCCCACAACTGCATCCACAGCAAAGGGGTGACTGCTGCGCACACCTACACCCGCACAGCCGATCGCTGCCGCCCTCAAATGGTGCATTCAGAAACAAAAAATCCAGAGAAAGGATTCTGTGTGTTTTCTGGAAGAATTTGAAGCATTTCCTGGACCACCGCACACAACATCAGGAGGCACACTGAGCGGTGTAACACCCAGTGAGACCTCATGAAGCACAGGAGCTGGGGCCGAGCTCCCTATGGGTTGTGCCCATAGGACCCCATGCTTGCACTGCTGCTCCTCTGCTGTCAGTGCTGCGGAGAAGGGAAAAAAGCAGCCCACACCATGTAAAGATGGACTTGCATTCCTTAAACCAAAATAATGCTTTTTCCTCCACGGCTCCAAAAATGCACTTTATTAAAAACTTATTAGGCGCCATTCATTTATATTTACCTAATTCTCCCACAAACACATTAATCTTTGAACAATTCCTTCAAGCATTTACCAAACGAATATTTGAAACAAGAGATGTCTTGTGACCATAAATGTCACGCTTATTTGTGTTTTATAACTAATTAATATCTCAGAATTCCTGCGTGTATCTGGGTAACGGTACTGTAAATATAAATGAAAAATAAGTAATAATTTATGAAATCTGATTTGCATTTTCAAATATAAAATGTGCAAAATCTAACTAATTAGCAAGAGTGAAAGCCAAGGTGTTTCTATAGCAACTACAAAAACGCTTTAAAAATATTTTATATCAGGCTCATTAATGTTTGTACTCCTCACTTGTTCCGTGGGTATTCCCTTATACATGGATTTGTGTTAAGTTGTGATCACGGAACATCATTTAATACATCTGGCAGAGCTCTGATGCTACCCAGTTATGCTGGCATTTCTGTCACATCTATGAACAAATATTTGGTGTGCAGCACAAAAATTATAATCATAATAAGAACGGGATCCAACAACGCAGGAGAAACAACCCAAGCAGACTGCCATAGAACAGAAAACTGGAAAGTAACCCGTGAACATCTCCTCCTTCCACCTTCTTAAAGTTCATCCTTCTAAATCCAACCTGCTACACGTGGCAGCTCCTGATGACATCCCAACCTACCCCAGCACACAGCATCACCCAGCTCAAACAGAAGGAGTTCTGATTCCTCCTTTCCAATCCTTCCCCATGCAACCTTCTCACCTCACATATTGAAGTTGAGCCTCATGCCCCCCCCAAAACGTGGGGAGGTGACAAATGTCCTCGTGGCACCAGGAGAGGGGGCGGCCCTTTGTCATGACTTTAATTACTGAAAATCATTTGAGACTGAGGAAAGCCCATCACTTCCACATGGGTTATTTGAATGCAAACTAAACTTATGCCGAATGGCATAGACAGAGGCCACCGAACAGCATTTCTTTCCAAGCCAGCTTTAATCACATGCTAATTGTCAGCCCCTCTGCTGGGTATTAGTAATATTTCATGAAAAAAGTACACAACGTTAGGTCTAAATTATCACAAACAAATGAGGTAGCTGGGAAGTACTGCAGTGCTGACAAAAAAACATGCACAGTGGTGCCTGCAGCCGAGGGCATTAACTTCTGGTGCCACGTGTATGATCCCTGTAATAATTTAATACCATCAGAATGCCTCGCAACTTTAAATTGCCCTAATGGACCCTACAGTGTTTTTTAATTATGGAAACTGGGAGAAGTCTAGCCGGCTCCCATTACTGATTGTAAAACACTTGTATTTATACACTGCGGGCTGGAAAATTGGTGGGTTTAGTTAACTTCCAAACTGGCACATCCAGAGTACCAGAGCAGCAGTGCCATTAAAAAGGGCATTTTTCACAGCGCTTTTTGAGTTGCAGCATGGGGCAGAATACTGTGACTCTGAAAGGCACCTGATCTGTATATCATGCTTGCAGCAAAGCCTCATTTCTTCTCAAGCTGTTAACACGCATCTCCTCACAGGCTTTATTTTGATAGCTCCTGAACGTCGTTGCTGTGCAGCTCAATTAAAGGCTGCAGAACCAGCAGCAAAGCACGCTTCAGTGCCACCGCATCCCTGCAGGATGAGCCACACTGACTGCCTGCTTTCCCAAATTCAACGCCAAGCAAACAGAGGAAAAGCAAGCTGGGATGGGCAATCCCTGAGGAGCAGCAGCACCGAGAGCGCAGCCATCCCACTGCCCTGCAAAGCATCCTGTGTGCAATAAAACTTGTGGGGAACCAGCTTGAGTGAAACTCTTTAAGATATACGATGAGGATTAGCCGTAAAACACTAATTAAAGATGGGCTGAGGAATTAATGGGAACTCACAAGGCTCTGTGTTTTATTTCCTCATCCCCATTTCCCCAAGCATTGCTGCTCTCCATGTAATGAAAAGAGAAGTTGACCAAATGGATTTGGTGTTTTTTTTTTTTCCTTTGCTTTTTTTTTTTTTTTTTTCCAAATCATTATTATTATTTCCTTAGCTTATTTTGTGAGGGCAGGTCATTAAAGAAGGAACGCAGCCAGAAAAATCTCTTAGTGAAGGCTCATTACATTTTTCAAGCGCAAATAAAGTGTCACTTTAAAAGGAAATCCAGTTACTCCGAAACATTTGTCGCTTTACTTCAGCGCGTGTGAAATGAATACAGGGCCCAGCGCTGCCCTCGGCTTCTGTAATTCCCTAGCAGCGAGAGGCTCAGAGACAGCGCTATGTAAAAATATGTACATTGTTTAATTTATTGCAGCGCGTTACCATTTTTCTCATGAAAACAAACAAACACAAAAATTCGAGCAGCTGGTTCCAATACCGCCCACTTTGTTTAAATTTATAGCGAAAACCAGCAGCATCATTAAAAACAAACATATTGCTCTCCTCCAAGCATCCTATAGGCACAGCTCGCAGGGAGATGTGTAACTGCTGTAAGAGGTCCAGGAGCAATCGGCCAGCTTGGAGCTCAGACCTGCAGCTCGAGCGAGGTTTTCCAGGACAGAAATAACTGGAATTTTATTCATTGAAACAGTTTTCTGGAAAAGAACGTTTTGGATCAAAAGGAACATCTTGACAGAAAATTTTCCATTTGCTGAAATGTTCCAATTTTCAGCTGAAAAGCAACAATGAGCCCTGTAATTGGGTTTGGGAAGCCCAGCCGTCCCTGCTCCGCCGCCTCCTTCCCTGCAGGGAGGACGGGAGGACGGATGGAGGAGGGAGAGAAGGGAAGCAAAGGGAAACAAACGTATTTTTTGCTTTCAGTTCCCACCCCCAAATTGATAAATGATGTGAACATTTTCCAACGCTGTTTCAGTTGAGCTATTAATCAGAAGTCTTCGAATGAGACTAATCCTCAGGCTCCTTCATGGAGGAAATAAACAGTGTTTTCCTCATTCTTTCCTTCCCACTGAACCAGTCTCCCTGGGCAGATACCCTGGGAAAAGCAAAAAGGTGATCTGCACAAAATTTGGGAGTGTGGGGACGGAACCCACAAAACTACTCATGGCTCCACAAGGGCCCTACATATGGCAGCCCATCAACGGGGACAACACTGCTTGCACCTCAGGGCTGTCTGCAGCCTCATGGTCCCAGCAGACAGCGTTTGAGATCAAACATCGCCTGCCTGCTGGGCAGTGCAGACACCAAAATGCCAGAGCTGCACTAAAGAGCACTGAAGCTCACATCATCTCCGAGGACGATGTTAAAACACGGTTCCTATCTAACTCCAGGTGCTTTGCTTCTGTTCCTGAATTTCTCTTATTTAATTAATTAGTTCATGTATGCATTAATGCACTCATTTGCATCCCTTCATTTATATTTAGAGCGTTTAGGGGATTCAGCCACATAGCTTTTTTATTTCTTCCCAAATATCTATGGGAATTAGGGGAATTCAGCTGTGCTCTGCAGCCTGCATCGCTCAGCCATACCACCAGCAGAAAGGAAAGAACATGGCACTATCCTCTGCATTTCTGCAGCTGCTTTGCTCCCAAGTTATGACATTAGTTTCCCCCTGATACGCCATCCTTTATTTATTACAGCATATTTATCTTTTTTATTATTATTATTATTGTTGGCCTGCTTTTACTTCTTCTTTAACCTTATTAACCCTTGCTAGTATTTGACAGCTTAACACCCTCCATTACTCTGCAATGTTCACTATAAGAACTGACATGCAACTAATAGCAGTCTTTTTTATATCCAATCCATGAGGTCACATGAAACTGCCCTTGTCTGCAAGATTTCCTATAGGTGGTTCTCCTTTTTTTGTGCATTTTCTACTTAATATGTCTCTACAGAACTGTCTGAATAAAAAATGAAATCAGATTCCTGCTAACTTTAGTTACTGACAACCTGTACCTTAGAATAGCAGTGTTTTCCTTTTAGTGAAAGCTCCCACTAATGTGATTTGAACAACTTCATGGCATTCTTTTCAATTATGTACCACTTTCCAAAGACGTACCCACAGAACTCCCATTTGAAGGAATCTGATTTAGCCAGCAAAGTGGCCACATCCATCCTAAAGCAATAGCACAGAAGGTTGAGGTGTCTCGCTCAGGTGTTCAGCTCAGGTTGATTAAATGTGGCAAATTTAGGTCTGGATCTTCAGCAGATGCTCACTGCCCCTCACAGCCGTACCAGGCTGTTGGCTGCCCTCCCACCTGTCTCTGTCACAGCTCTCCCCAACGCACATAGTTGATCCTGCACTAAAATTCACAACAAGATTCTGCAGATGCAGAGATGTCGTCAACTCACCGTCATGAAAGAGCTCAAGTACTGTGCGGAGTAACAGCAGCCAAGAGAGGTACACTGAACCAAAGGGGAAAGACTGCTCACAAGAAATGCAATGAGAACTCTGGTTATTCCTCTAGCTGTCTTCCTAATGGCACCTAAACAGCAGGAAAGGGGGCTTTTTTTCATGCATTTAACCTTTGCCAGTATGAGAAATTAACTTTTGCTAAAAGGAAAAGAAAAGCACGATGAGATCTTCGCTGCTGAACAAAGAAATACGTGGAGGACAAATTGGAATTTAGGAGATTAGGTTTTTACAGCCTTTCTTCTGGCTGTAATACCTGCTTAGACTGGCCTACGATCATCTATTGAAAAATTAAAACCAGTCTTCCTCCAGTGCAAATCCATCATCCTTACTACTGCTATTCTAAGCTCAGCAAAAACCCTGAGAACTAAATTCTTCACTTGAAACTTCTTTGGGGCATGGTTCTTAGTTCAGAAGTCCACCATTTCCCCACCCAATTTCAATGTAATAGCATCTAGAGTGATAAAGTGGGAAGAAGCAGACATCTGGTAGAGCTAACCAACTCATCTGATGGTTCTGTGAAAGTTTGTGCTTCCCAGTCAGTGTCACATATGAGAAATACAGATGGTCCCAAGATAGAAAAAAAAGAAGTGTTGAAACATATACAAATGTTATGAGGACTTCAAGTGTAAAATGTTAACCAGCTGTGAATGTGACATCTCTAGTTTTACTAAATCTACTGAGATACATCATTACCGCACATGAAATCTATATATTTTCTGCACTGATGGCAATTTCCCTTCTTTCCATTTGTTTCTTGTTTTAGGGCCAAAACCATCCAGATGAGAATATTAAAAAGATAAGAGTCCAAAAACAAAAGGCAGAGTGGTTTCTGTTACCAAGGGCTGTTTGTAGCTGCCCCAGTCGTTTCCTTTGGTATAAGCTGTTCATTGGGGAAGGGCAGGAGTCACCAAAATTTAGAGTTAAAAATATTATATAAACGTTAAAACAAAATCAAAAGGTTCCTAATTCACACAAAGTCCTGGAGATTTAGAGTCATCCATTCTATATACAGTTCAGCAATGCGTGGAATGCAATAAGACATCTAAACCACAACACAGCAGTGATCTTGCCCTGTTGCTGGCAGTATCAGTGGTTTCCCACACAAGGGCCTAAATCTGACCCTTTTATGAAAGTTTTAAATTTGTAAAAATAGAACAGTTGGGAAATCTTGGGCACTTGGAGTTAAATTGCAAAAAAAATAACCCTCTCTCTTCTGCTTAAGCTCTGGATAATCATCACGTATCAAGACAATTACTTTCTCCCCCCATATGAGTTGTTTTGACAGAGCTTTTCAAATGTTATGTACAATGCAACCTAAAAGGAAAAGAAAATGTATGCTTCAGGATGCATTAAGGTGTGCAAGGAGGGGGAGAGGCAGGGAAGGAGAGAGCATTCCCCTCACTTCCCCGTGGACAAAAGCTCCAAATAGCAATGCCTGGTTTGGGCATTTCACACCAGCACACATCTGGATCAACATGGGGCAAAGAGATCACCCATGAAACAACAGACACGCCTCACAACCTGCATGGGAGGAATGTGGTGGTGGGAAGGGGCTGGATGCATCCCTTGCATGCACGTTGCATTACCCACTTCACTTCCTCCCATCCAGGGCCTCCTGGGATATGGGAAATGGAAAGGATCTCGTATCTGATGGCTGGAGCTCAAGGCAGGAAGGTAGGAGGGCTGCTCTCAGCCTTCCAGCCCTGCTCCTCTCTGCGTGGCTGGAAGGAAATGCTGCCTCCCCAGCAGTGGGTGGCACTGAGCAGGGAGCTGCTTTGGGGTTTTGTGCCTGGTTTGTTTGTTTAGTTTTCCTAGGGGTGGAGCAGCGCTGTAAGAAAGTCAGATTCCATGTGCCCCTTCCTAAAATGTAACTGGGAGAAAGGATCAATTTCTCTCACCCTGAGCTGCTGGGAGGCTTTTCTTTTCTATTTTTTTTTTTTTTCCACAGAAGGCAGGAAAAAAAAAAAAGAAAAAGAGAGGAAAGAAAGAGAGAAAAAAGAGAGAGAGAAAGAGGGAGGGAAGGGAAAGGAAAGGAAGGGAAGGGAAGGGAAGGGAAGGGAAGGGAAGGGAAGGGAAGGGAAGGGAAGGGAAGGGAAGGGAAGGGAAGGGAAGGGAAAAGGGGAAAAAAGGGGAAAAAAGGGGAAAAAAGGGGAAAAAAGGGAAAAAAAGGGAAAAAAGGGAAAAAAGGGGAAAAAAAAGAAAAAAAGGGGAAAAAAAAGGGGAAAAAAAGGAAAAAGAGAAAAAAGAGAAAAAAGAAAAAGATGGGAAAAAAAAGGGGGGGGGGGGAAGGGAAAAGAAAAAAAAAGAATAAAAAAGGACCTCCAGTTTCAATTCCACTTCTAAAATATTACAGTTTTGATAGAGTTTTACATCCACCAGCATCTGTGATTGCAGATGACAGAGCCCTGAGGCAGGACCAAGACACTGCAGCTTTGGTGCTGGGGATGAGCACCAGCATGGGGCTGGGAGATTTCCTCCCAGAGGGAATGGAGCTGGGGCTTCAACTGCAGTGTCAAACCCCATTCCTGCAGGGCACAGAGCTGCTGGTCCGGGATCCTCCCACTAATGGATTGTTTGCCTGTTCTTATGGACTTTATTATGACATTAGCTTGCTTTAAAATGTTATTTATATAATTGGCTTTCCAAATGAAACCATTCAGCTAACATATTTCTTTCAACACTCACAGCAGAATTATCCTGAGATGACATCATAAACTTTTTAAAATTGTTTTCCTACCAATTTGTGCATCCCAACCAGGAGGATTTTACCTGAATAAATGGATGACATCGCAGGAAAAGGTGAATTTCTCTTTTCCTATCAGACACAGGAAGATGCATTGCTCAGTCCTTCTCTCAGTCACGTAGCAGGGCAACATCCAAATGACACCAGTTAACAGTGGCAGAACACATCAGGATGTCCCTCGGAGGAATAAACCCCTTTAATGCAATCTGGTTGCAAAGCCAGGGCATAAACATGCATCAAATTTTGCCAAAAGCCAGATTTCTGCAAGTATTTCTGCACTTAAAGATGGAAATGGATGAATGCCTGCCAGGGTGCTGCCACCACCCGTGGCCGCCTTGCGAAGCCCAACCAGCTGCCAAATCCCTCTGCAAACTTCACCCGTGGCTCAGCTCCCACCAGAAGCTTCTAGGTGGGCTTAGCACAGGGAACAACCAGCCAGCCAGACAGGCTTCCCAGAAGCACACTATCCACTGGAGGTGGGATGGACGCCAGGTCAACCCATCCACATACCTGCACTCCTCTGCAGCATCCACCAGCCCAGCACTGGGATGTGCCTACAGCTCCCCATGACAAAAGTTGTGCAGCGTGCTCAGCACTGCTGCCATTGCACTCAAGGCTCAGGAAGCTGGCCACCTGGGTAAACGTTAGAGGATCTTGTACATATTATATCCCCATTATTTTCTGACAGACTTTTCCTTCCATTATGCGATACAGGAAAAGAGGTTTAGTATTATAACACCAAGAAAACGGCTTTCGAGCTCCTGCTAACTGTAAGCCCAGATCCTGGATACAGACACAGCTATCAACAAACACAAGGTAGCACTGAGATCACATTAGCTTTTTCCTTTACATTTCATTAAAAAAAAAAAAAAAACAACACAACACACACATACACCAAAAAAAAAGCTTCACATAGCTTCCTCCCCTTGACCTAACACAAATTCCATCAAACTTCAAAAACAATACTTTGAGATGCTGGAGGATGCAGGCCGGAAACTGAGGAAAGACTTTACACAAAGTTAGGAAATCTTTTTTGGAGGGAATACTTCGAGCTACTGAGCAATTTTATCTGGATGAGTAGATCTCGTGGTAAATGAGTATATAATTAAATTTAAGAGTTACGCTATTGTCTTTGAGGTATATCTGCCCATCAACAAAAGAAGGACTGTTTAGCTATGCTAAAAGCAATATGTAAATACCATCCTCTGATAAATAATTGATTATTGCCTTAATGTTTGACAAAGCCATAAAATGCCCCGCAGATTACGTCCAAAACATTTTAAGGTGATGCGAAATCATTTTTATTGTAATGACAGTGAGCTGTCCATGGTTGACTGCTTTAAATTTTATCTTTTCATGTTAGGAAAGGTTTCTGTTTTCTTTGAGAATTTAATTATCAGAGGGTGTTTAATATGATAGGAAGATTTATGGCCTTCAGGAGCTATCCAAAAACAGCGCTATAAAAATGAACTGGGATCCCATCACGAGCAACGGAGCTGTTATTCAGACTTGATCCTTGCAGGGAAAACTTTGTGTATGAATGTATTTCACCACTGCACATAAAAGTTTCGTTTGGAGGATTTTGAATTTGACCCTGAAACCTAACCCAAACTTTGGGGTGAGGATTTAAAAAGGAAAAACTCTGCAAAAGAAAGCCAAGCTCTGCTAGTGCGGATGCGCTGCTGTTTGTTTTGGAAAACGCTCCTCGCTATCAATAAATATTTCTTTTAACTTGTTGCCATTAAGATGCAGCGGGGATGAAGTTTTCCAGGAGGAGATAAAAAGAACAACAAAGATACGCTCCTATTGTGTAATAATCAGTCCACATTTCAATGAATAAGTAATATTTCTCACAAGCCAAAGTTAGATGGTGGATTTATTTAACCTCTGAGGGTCAGGTAATAAATACTAAGTGAATTATTCAGACCAATGGCTAATCAATACAACTCAGTGATATATTTTTTGTGTTTCATAAAAGGTTGTACACTAAAGGCAGTGAGCAATTATGGAAATTGGGCTCGAGCGGCACTCAATTCTTCTCTTACTTGAAACCCCAGCACCACTACCTTGACAGCAAATCGATTAGTGTGCTAGTGAAGCAGCTTGGCAACCTCTGACCCCTTCCAGCTCTGTCCAACAGCCTGGAGAGTATTTTATATTTATTTTATTGAATTAACCCCCTCTTGCCCGCCCAGCGTTTTACACATACAGTAACACAGCAGGAGGAAGACGACAGGAATCTCTCATTTAAATGTTTCTCCGCAAGTCGGAGCAAAGCAAACCAAACAGACTCCTTTGTTCTAGTTTCAAAACCCAGGTTTTGCCACAGGATAGGGTTTGTAAGTCCATCCCAAAACTAACATTCTTAACTGGATGCAGAGAATGTCGCAAGTGTAGCACAGACATTGAGTCACTCCCTTTCATTGCACATAGCTACCGACTTCATAAAATGCTCGAGTCACTGTTTTGCCCCCAAAATAAAAGTTTCTCAATAAAAGTCAGTTAATATTGCTGTAGGTATAATATCCAGTTTTACACGGTGTAAGGGAGAACACTAGAGATTAACAGCATTTTCCACCAGGAAATTAAAACTAACATAAACCCACATAAAGTGCCTTTTTTGGACATTTAACTCTATCAGCACAGCTCCTGCATCCTTTGCTCACCAAAGCCTGTCTGAGCCCAGTGGGAGTTGGCAGACATGGGAGGCAATGCAGAAGAAGGCAATTACAGGTCCAGAATCTGCAGGCTTTCATTTAGAAAGCGCCATGCAGGAGTGCTGGTGGTGCCTGAACCAGGAGCCCCTGCCCAGCCATGGCCACCAAGGTCTGCCACCTCCCCAGGGCTTCCTGCCCAGGGAGAATGAAGGCACAGAAAGCAGCCCTGCAAAGAAAAGCATCTTCCTTGCCCAACAATAGGCCAGCTGCCTCGTGTTCCCTTCCTGTGCATCACCAACAAGCTCTGAATATGATGCACCATCTCCTCTTCAGAAAACTAGCAGAACCACATGGAGAACATTCTGAAACTCGTGCCATCTTCCCAGCCTTAAGCACACAGATAAGAATGTGAGTTGCTGTGCCTTTAGCTGGAGAGATGAGTGCTGTGACTCCCCAAAGGGCGCAGGGTAAGAAATCTACCCACAGTACGAGGCTGTTTACTTTTTCAACAATATTCATAGGAATAAGGGAGAGTTGCAGGTATTTCTGTACTGTCCAAATCACACTAGAAAAAGTTCTAGGGAGTTTATTCACAGTGTATACTGGCACTGCTGAGAGAAGGCTCAAAGCCTAAAACCCTTCAATCAGGTTTCATTAGTGCTCCAGTACTATAAAGATCTAAATACAGGAAGAATAATCCACAACTTGCCAGTATTACATCCCACTTGTATTATGAAGTAGGAGCTAAGTCATTTAATAGAAAGTTGTATGCAGATAACATGAGAGATTTCTTTAGGAGGAATCAATCAATAACGAGGGAAAACATGATGCTGTTCCCATCGAGGCTAAGAGGAACCAGATTTCATTTCAAATGCTGGGTCTGTTTCACTCCAAACAACGATCATCAGAGCAAAAGTGGCACTTAGTATGAGTGCAGAAGCTCGTGTGCTCTGTCTACAGGTCAGATTCTGTCACTTCAGGGCTGAATAAAGGCTGCATGCATAGCAAGATACATCACTTTTAATAAGACCATTCACAGGAAGAGGTACCACTCCGAGTGCCCCACATCTGACCGTGAGCAGATATGCAGCATCACCTCGAGCACCGCATTCCACAAAACCCTCGTGTGCTTCTGTACAACAGTGAGATCTGAATTATTCTTTCCATCTCTTTTGCTCTTGGAATTCATACAAAAGTGATTACTTCAGTCATTTTTCAATATTACTTTCATTCCTGGAAAATGCATTTTCAAAAGTTATTTATTTTTCACAGCATGTCATGTTGTTATATTATACTAGTTAAAATAAAACCACTGTAGATTTCGGCATGCATTTATGTTTCTCTTTCAATGGCATGATGTAGGATTTTCGGTTTTTATGCTGAATGTATTCTACATATTACATTATCAATTCTTCATCTTAGATTCGGTGTAGTTTTAAAAAACAAGCTGTTAAATCAAGTTACCAAAGTAATTGAGCTATAAAACTGCCTTCTTATTTATAATCACTATTTCCTTCTGAAAAAGAGTTTTTAAAGATCAGCTGTGCTTTCTGTTACGCCATTTTTTACACAACTTTATGCCATCGATTCCACTTAAAACCTAATTAAAATAGTAGAGCAAACATGTGGTTCCTACACAGAGCAGCAAACAGGCCCTGTCTGCACTGCACCCCGGCTCCCTGCTGCGACCTGGGATGCGGAGCTGGGTCTCTGCCACACGGCCACTGAGATGAGCAGCTCCCTCAGGACCTTCTCACCTGTGTCCCAGCTCCGCCCAGCAAGTCCAGCATCTCCACAGCTGGCTTTATTCCTGGGTCTAAGCGTAATTTATTGGAAAATCATCTTGTCTCAGCTGATGGGCACCAATAACCACCTGGCTCCTTGGTAGCAGCTTCTTTCCAATCCATCAGTAAAACCTTATGAAAATGACTGTTTGTCCAGCTGCTTACCCCCCTAAGTCCTAAAATCCTCCGGCTCCATGGGATGCTACCCAAGCAAAGCACAATGGCATCGAAGCCACAGAGTCGATTGTCTGGGGGGACACAGCAAGAGCTCAGAGATGCCTTCCCCCTGTCCCTGTGCCCAAAAGAACAGAAGCAGGTGAAAATTCCACCCCCTGAGGGCTTCAGGAGCAAGGTGCTCAATTTTCCTTAGGATGCTCCATTCCTTAGAAGCTCCTGCTCTCATTCTGGTAGGGCAGAATTAGAGGTAGGATGAAAAACACAGAGAGGAAAAGCTTAAATACTGCATAAGCAGTTCCACAGTCACTCCAAACGGCGCTCTGAAATGACTGCCTGCTCTACACCCACGGAGGTGCACAGGGACATGGCTGAGGTCCACATTACAGGGGACTTTTTTTCTGAAATAGCGCTGGCAGGGGCCTATCAGGAAATCTTTCAGAATTGCTTTAATCTTTCATTTTAGTTTGGTCTCTGGCCACACAAGTGCGTCCAGCCCTCGGAGACCCTGGAGGTCACTATCTGCGAGTGTTTAAAAACAGGAAAGCCATTACAGAAAAATCAGAAGAGCAAGGGAAAAGGGTACTCGCTGTAAATATGTACGTTTTTAAAACAACACAATGGTGGTTACATTTCTCATTCTGCTACTGCTTTTAACTAAAAAGGAAGGGAACCTGGAATGTTATAAACACCTCCAAGTTTTTAGCTCTCTGCCAAAGAATTTACCCATTAAACGCAGAATGAACTATAAATCTGAATTTCAGATCCCACTCACAGCGTATGAATCTGTTCTCTCCTTTGATATGTGTGTTCTCATTGACACCAACAGGAGTTACACATGCTTATTATGGGATAACAGGACCTCTTCAGTGTGAATATATACCTCTAGACAAACAGCTCTGCTTAGAATAAAAAGAGAGGAGAGGAGAGGAGAGGAGAGGAGAGGAGAGGAGAGGAGAGGAGAGGAGAGGAGAGGAGAGGAGAGGAGAGGAGAGGAGAGGAGAGGAGAGGAGAGGAGAGGAGAGGAGAGGAGAGGAGAGGAGAGGAGAGGAGAGGAGAGGAGAGGAGAAAAAGGAAGAAGACACCAGAGGGGGGAAATATCCACTATAGGTGTTTTGAAAACAAAAGTATCACTCTATGCATTTCTACCAGCAGGCAGCTTTGGAAAAATAGACCTCTATAGAAACACACATACATTTGCAACTGTATACACATCACTCATCCTTCCAGCATGCAGAGAGGCATTTGGAGACTTTCACAAGAGCACAGTGAGGAAGGGGGAAATGTTCACCCTCCATCTGCAAGGCTCCCGTTCACTGCCTGCCCAAACCAGCCCTTTGGTACCAGTGGGCTGGGAGTCCTGGGTCCCACCTATGGGCTCCACATAACATGGCTGCTGCACCAAATGCCAATGGATGAGGGAGTGATCATGTTGGGAGTTATGTCTTTTATGGGAACATTTCTTTAGATGTGTATTTATTTTTCAGCTTGCTGGCTAGAGGTGTTCCCAGGGACAGCAAATAGAGAGGGAGTCATGTTAAATTCATAAACACATGCTGCAGAATGTAAGTGAGCATATAAGGATAACGTATGAGCGCATACACACTGCGCCCATGTTTTTACAGCACAAATGGGTCTGCGTGTCTACATATACGTCTGTCTGTGAAACACATATGCAATAAACTTCAGCAGGAATAGAATATTGGCACTTATGTAACATTTATAAATTGACCTACCAGACCAGATATACTCCGTGCTTTACTTTTTCATCAAGGCCTTTTCCTGGAAATATTAGTAAAGGGTCAATTCCCTTCCACGCACCAAGTGACACTTCTGAATAACTGTGTTATGCATAATGCCTTAGGAAGACTTATAGGACTGTCACAATATTTAACTACTCATTTTTGCTTGCATGATTGTGGTTGATATGACCACAGAATACTGATCTATCCAAAAGAGAAAAATTATAGAGTGGAACAGTGGGATTTATGAATGAGATATCTTTGGCTGCAAAGCATTCCCATTTATAGCACTCAGCCACCACAAAACTGCTGTGTAATTGGAAGAGAAATTTTTCCCATGTACTGAAGCTACAGTCGAACTGCCAAACAATAAGAGACAGCCTCGTCTGAGTTGGAGGAGTCACATACCTGATTTTTCTCCCACTCGTTTAGAACCAGACCTTGTTTCCCATCTCCTTCCTTCTTATGCTAAGACTGGGGGTAAGAAGGCTGCGAGTGCCAGAGCTGAAAGCTGATTCCATTTAAGCATCATCTCGAGGAAATGTGTGGACAAATCAGTAGGACTAGTGAGAGCTGCCAATTTTAACTTCCTGAGTATCTGCATGTGAAAATGGTTATTTTCCCAAGGAGGCACACGGGCTTTTGTTATGATTATTTATTTGTATTACACCAGGCCAAGGAAGCCACCGCAAGGGCTCTGTAACATGAGAGGATGCACAGAAGAAGCGGATGGCAGTCAGGAGGCGGAGGGACACCCCCAGCACAGACTGACACTCACCCACCCACTGCCTTCACACAGAGGGACAGGGGGAGTCCCACCATGCTGTAAGCCTGGGGCTCCTGCCCACCAGGTTACACCGAGATGGAGATGCAGCCCCATAGCACAGCATGGACAGATGTAGGGACAAGCTCCGCCACTGCTCCACAGCGCCATTTGTTTCCTCCCCTCATCCAGGTTCTCACCGCAGGGTCCCTCATCAGCACCCACAACAGCTGCCCCACAGCATCCCTTTCACATGCAGGCTCAGGAAAAGAGACTTCTCCAGCTGCCCTCTCCACAAACGCTCAGGGGCGGAAGGCAGCACAGAGTGAATTCTCATCACGAGCTCCTGCCGGGAAGCATGCGGAAGGCGCTGCAGAGCAGCCCCGCAGTCTTCCAGCCCCATCAGAAAGAAGAAGTCAGGAAACAGGTTTACTTGCATCATTATGGTGTGATTGCTGCTGGGAACACCTTCCTGTCGAGGTCCCTGCAAATGCATCCCTAATCTGTGCAGCCAGCAGATCACAGCATCGCAGAGACAGCATCGCTCCCCAGTGAGCAGGGTGAACACTCATTAATTGATGGCAGTGCTGGTGGGGAGCTGCCCAGGGCGGGTTTGTGCAGCCCCTGGGTGGGGGGGATGCTGCTCACTGCCTCTGCTCTTCCACCATCCCTCAGTGGCTTTGGAAGCCAAGCTGTGAAATGAATGAAAACCCTGGAAAGCAGGGCCAAATCAAGGGGCCTGGAAATTCAGGACAGCACAGCCTGCAGATGAGTGGTGAGGAGGTTCAGAACAGTTCTCTCTGACTATCGGTGTGTTGTGAGTGTTCACATCTTGCCCTTTTCACCTTATCCATGAAGAAAATCAGAATACCAGAGTGCAAATGTAACACAACTTTATGCTCAGTTTGTCAAGAGTTCTGTAATCCATTTCAGGCTCCCTTTTAACAGCAGGATTTCATCTATTTTTTGCATTCGAACTGTGGTGATTAACAACAAAAAACAGAAAATAAATATGCTACATTCAAAGCCACAAAAGCATAGACATTGTCCAGTCAGAATCCCAAGAATCTCTGAGTTTCCAGGAACAAAAGCTGCAGCTCACTCAGGCTTAGGTCTTAGCAGAATTAAAGTTGCTCAACAGCAAGCACTGATTACGGGTATTTTTACCAGCCTACAATGCAGGACTTGGCTAATAGTTATATAAATAAATAAACCTTATTTATATTATTTAAAAAAAGAGAAAGAGAGAGAGAGAGGGGTCATATGTCACAGGAAGCAATGAATGCTTTGGATTCAGAACCACATCTGAAAACCTCTTCAGCGTCCCCAGAGATATCCACAGGACGCTTTCCTGAGTCCCTTCCCCCAGCCAGTCAAATTACAAATGGAAACGGTGCCTCTTGTTTTTTTTCTGCTAAGTTGCTCTGGTTCTATCTCCCCATCCTTCTCTGCTCCGTACACCTCAGGGACGTTCCCTTTGCCACCTCCTTCATAGCACACCTTGCATATTGACACCTATGTGGGCAAAGCATTCCCCTCTCCTGCTCAGTGGCATGTGCTGATATTGTAACAGAGTTCTTAGACCTGACCAAGATCCTCCAGGTGAAATAAAAGCATTTTCCTATATGCAGACACTAAGAGCATGACTCCTTGATGGAAATACAGAACTTGTGCAAGTTGGAGACACAAAGACATGACGGAGCTCAGATGCTGACAAAAGTGATCCCAAATATATATTCTAGGGGAAAAATCACGGCTCCCAACAGTTCCTGGAATCTTTCTCTCTGAAAATCCCCCTTTCTTTGGGTCCCAGGTAGTTCTCCCTCCCACAGTGCCCAGAGGAAAAAGGAGAGAGAAGGTCCCCAACTCCCCTGCCAAAGCAACGAGACCAGGAATGTTCCTGCCATTGGATGGAGAGGAGCTGGAGATGCAGATTTGCCACCAACAGAAGCAGGGAATCCCATGATCCCTGGGCAAGAGAAGGCAATATGCAGTGCCCAAACAGAAATACATGTGCGTAAGGCTCCATCAGCCTGTGGATAATTAATATTATCATCAGAGCAGCCTCCTGTCTCCTCATTTGAGCTCACCCCCACCATCCGTAGCAGCCAGGAGCAAAGCTGACAGCCAAACCAATAACACTCATCCATTTCCATACGTATCCCTTGAATGCCCTATTGATGTCCCTGTGAGAAAGGACTCAATAAAACACTGCAAATTAATGACATAAGAAACAAAATACGTTCTGCATTGCATGGTTTAAACAAAAAATAGCCCCAGACGGGGTGACACGAAGTAACAACATAAAGGCAAAATGAAGCATTTTGATCTGCTGAATGCCTTTATAAATATTTGAGTATCATTTATTTATGTTTTCCTTCTTTTCATTGTAAAGCAAGGTTTTCTGACAAAAGCTCTCGTTTGGAGAACACTTTGCTTTATTATTGAACTTCCTAAATCAACATCAAAGGCTTTGAGTTTAAAGCTTTAAAACAAATGAACTATTTGCAATATTTTAAAGATTTTGAGATGAGAAGAACAGGAGTTCTCCGCAGCTCACATCTAAAGGCCTCCACAGTCTGTGCTGGATTGGAAGACGACATCTCTGCCAAGCACTGAGGAAGAAAACCCTGACCTCCTTTTGCAAGCACCAGCTGTAGCATGTGCCCAGAGCTGCCAAGACGCTTAAGAGCAGCCGCTCCACTCCAGACCATTGCACTTCACCATCCTGCTGTGATCGCCCTGCTCTTCTCTTTCATCCTTCCCACCATCGCTGATGGGAACCACAGGCAGTGCCACCTGAATCAGCGGCAGCGGTCCCCAGCGAGGATGCTCTGCATCCCTTGCATTACTCAGACACGGATCCCTTCCTGTCCTGGCACTGCCGTGGTACAGACTGAGCCATCCTGCCAGAAGAAAAGTAGCCCATGCCAGGTCTGGCACCTGCACGCATCATGGGAACACGTGGGCGTTAACTGGCATTCACACAACAGATAATGTGACAGATTCCTCTTGTTTTTCAAGGTGTTGAGACAAAGTCTGGAAGCTTCACTGCAACGAGCTTCATGTGCCACCTTGATGAAGCCAGCCACGTGGGAGCCCAGGGCTTGCATCCCCTCACACCTATCCCACCTTCATCCATCCATCCGAGACGATTTCTCCAGCATCTGGACACCAGCATCACTCATCAGTGCTCACAGCTAATAAAAGAACAAGCAGCAGGATTTGTTCTTTGGTAATGCCACAGACCATGGCCACAGCACAAAGCTGCAAAGCTCCACCAGTTTCACTGTTATATATAGTAAAAATAAAAGTGAAAAAACTTCATTAGGTGCTATGAAGTTTTTAAGAAAATCCCCATATTAATTTATTTTGAGGGGAAAAAAAATCTCTTTAAGAGAATATTAATTTTCAACTCTATGCCAAGACTACTTCCCTACTGGTTTGCTCTGAGACAGCCTATGTTAGGATCTACAAACTTAAATCCAACATACTTATAGAAATATTAAATTGAACCTAAACTGACTGAAATTATGCAGGCACCTTTAAAAAAAAAAAAAAAAAACAGTTTGGATTTTAAAGCAGAATGGACTCAGCCATCCATTAAATATGTCAAGGTCTGCATTTTATTTAGACATTGCCATTAATAACGAAATGATGTATGATTTCCATTCCTGCAGCTCTTCCTTCCCTACACAATCAATTATGCATTTAAAAAAATATTTACTTGATATAAAGCTATTGTAATTAAGCATTGCTTGTATATTAATGCGAGTTTGAACAAATCAAGAGATGATCTCCAAGATGCATGGAAGAATAAGATACTCCAAAGAGGTGTTTATTCCTGTCTGGCAGGAGAAAGAAACCCTTACAACTTTAACCACACAAGGTTCAGTGCAACACTACAGCTACAGCTGTCCTCCTGACGTAAAGAGGTAAATCCTGCTCATGAGAGATCCTTGGGGCTGCTCACATTGAGAAAGCAAATAGAATTTGACCCAAGAAAAATCCCGCCTGATATTACATAGTTATGCAGGTTGACAAGGAGAGGAAAGTTCTTTCCAAAGACTCAGATGTTTCTAGATTGCTCCTGGGTAAAAAGGATCCCCAAAGCCAATTTAATAGTAGTGAGATCACTGCTATTGTAGAGATTGCAAGCTGTAGCTTGGGGCTGCCCATTATCCCCAGGGTGATGGTGAGAAACACCTCTCACATTCCCCCGTTACATTACTAATTGCCTGGTTCCTGGTACACTGATGCACAAGAGTCTTCTCATTGGCAAAAAAACACCACGAGCAGTCCAGCAGTGCGGGTGACCCAACTGTGCCCCAAACTCCATTTGAGCAGCAAACCCACAGCATTTCCAGCTCCACTCTGATCCCCACTCTGAAGACCCCAGAAAACTGCACAAATCACAGCAGACCCAGGGAGACCTCTGTGCTCCAGCACCCTTCCATAATAAGCCATAAGCCTAATCCTGGCTTGCCAAGGTGGTGGTATAGGTAGGAAGGGAAATGGAGAGAAAGTGGCTGGGGGCCAGAAAACGGCAGCCGAGGAGATAGCAATTAGAATGCTGCAGCAGCCAGAGATACGGCATCGCTGGAGATTTACTGTGTGTGCACACCTCCCTCTCTGCTCCCAGTGTACTCGCTCTTTCTTGCTGTCCATATACATCCAGTAAATCTTCGGTGACTCCTTATCTCTCAGTCTGCTTCTAGATCCTAATTGCTATCTATCTTTGTCTGCCTGCTGCTGCCAGGCCTCCCAGCACCCCCGGCTCTCCTCCATCTGCACTGGGCTGGACAGTGCCCAGTGAGTTACAGGTGTGCTGGGAGCAGCAAAGCTCCCTCACAGGCATCCACCCAAGCCACATCCTCCTCTGGAGGAAAAAGCCCTCCTCAGGTCAACACAAAAGGTAGAATTTTGGCCAAAATTTCTCCTCTTCAACTCAAAGTTATGCCCAGGTCATGCAGGAAAACATCCTGCTCTCAGCAGCACAGAGCTACCTGGCCAGGTGGAAATGAGGCTCACGGGGTGCAGTGCAGGAGGATGAGGCACCACAGAGGATGCGACGCTTTGCTGCTGCCCCTCCCAACCTTCCCAGCCCAGCTGTCCCCATCCCCAGCACTGCCCTGCCCAGCAAAGGGTGCCTTCCGCAGGGCTCAGCATGTCGCTCACTGTATTTCATTTTTATTTACTACTATTCTTCCCTACTATTTATTTATTCATTCCTATTTTTATTTCACTTTGAACATGCCCAGCTGTGTCATCTTGGTTTTGCTGAAAATGTAAACAAAAAAGCTGCATTCAAATGTAGCCTTTCATTGCCTGAATACACTTCCCATCCAACACAGCTCCACTGCTCCCACCCTGAAATTAAGACTTAAAAAATAAAATATAAAACAGGCAACATCGTCACTGTACATTGCATCGATTCCCCCCTGATGTTTTCTTTATTCACGCTATTTATTCTTTTTGAAAAACAAACATATCACGAGTTTTAATAGCTCGCTTTGCTCTCCGCAAAGCAGGAGGAAAGAAATAAATGTAAATAAAGCTAATTTTATATTCCATATGGTAACAGACCTGAATGCCTCTGCTTTTTCCTAGCAAAATACCGTGCCTGGTTTTACAGTCTATGACACATAATTGGTCACCAATATTTTTTTTAAGCACTGAGTTCAGTGTTTGTCTTGTGAAATGTAACTTTAGTGATCTCTAACCCTGAGACTTTTGGGTTTGGATTAACAGTAATTATATGGATGTTGAGAAAGGGAAAAAGTGTTATGCATTCTTTATACATAGCATTTTTCCATGCTTCTCAGCTCTTAACGGAACAGGAGTGTTTTCTCTTCCGCAGAGATGATGATCCAAGAGGAAGATATAGAACATACTGTGCAGAAGAAAACACCCCTGAAGAATGCCATAAACCACAGTGCTAAAGCAGCATTTTTAATTCTGGTTTTGGCTTTTAGCATGGGAACAATTAGAGAAGAAGGAGGAGAAAAGAAAAAAAAAGCAATAGAGAACAAGAGAGAAGGAAGAGAGAAGGAAAAGAGAAGGGAAAAAGGGAAGGGGAAAAGGGAAGGGGAAAAGGGAAGGGGAAAAGGGAAGGGGAAAAGGGAAGGGGAAAAGGGAAGGGGAAAAGGGAAGGGGAAAAGGGAAGGGGAAAAGGGAGAAAGAAAGTATTAAGAGATTAAGAGAAGAAAAAAAGAAGAAAAAGAAGAGAAAAAAGTGTGAAAAGGTAAAGAGAAAGAGGGAAGAAGAAATAAAGAAGAGAGAGAAGAGGAAGAAAGAAAGAGAAATAAACAGAAGATATCAGAAGAGGTGATGAGTCCCATGCACAGGAGCCCCGGCAGCAGCGAGCGCACTGCGGCTGCAGCACGGCCGGCTCTCACCACACGCACCACTTCTGTTTCTGCTTTCCCTGGCGACAATCTGGAGCCAGCGCTTTTCCGTTCAGGAGGAGCTCTGCTCCGTGTCGCTGACAACAACACGCCGCGCTGCCCCTCGGCCCGCGGTAAGCACAGCACCGCCACCGGGATTTATGGTGAGGAGACACCGATCTGAGCCCTAATTCATGGCTACCTACAATGCCACTACTGAGAAGGGAGAAGGGGAAAAACTGGCAGTATGTTCCCAGCGCTGCTGCCCTTCTCCTTAAAATCCTTACCCACTCCCTTTGCTTTGCGCACCGATGGCTTTCGCACACAGCGGGAATTTAGAATAGAACGCGTTCCCAAATTAGTCCCGCCATAAATCCTTTAGGCTCTTAAATAAATAAATAACTCCCATTGCTCCTTTTTGCCCTCTGTGCTTTTTCTCTTCCTAACGTGCAGCTCTCCATCGGCCTCAAGCCGTCGGGCTTCCCTTGCAGAGGTAACAGGAGAGCCGTTGATTTTTGTTCTATTTTCTTTTTTTTTTCTCAGCAGCAACACGCTGCTTTCAGACTTTGCACAAGGCTTTGGGTTTGTTTGCTTCCTTGCTTTCAGATGACACGATGATTTTAATCAAAACGGACTGGTTTTTGGAGAAGGCTGGGGCTGGGAGGCAGATTGCTCGCGCAGTTTATAGCGGTTCAGAAGGAGGTTTTGTAAACACACGCAGTGCAGAGGTAGGAAAGCAAACACGGTGGGCAAAACGTTGGCCTCCACTGACGGCGATGGCACAGCTCAATGAAACCACTATTTTCACATCCACACATAACTTTTCCTTCAGGAAACACAAAACCAACAGATGCAGGTAACAGAGAAAATGGCTCAAAATCATTATTGTTATTATTATTATTGCCTAAACAACTTGATGCTGTCAGGCACTGGGGAGAGCAACCCAAGCGACACCTGCAAGCACCCCCACAAGCTTTCTGCTAATGGAGAGTTGCTGCACAGGGCAGCACCTCTGCCCCAAAGCCCCCAGCACAGAGGCAACACCCATGGTGCCAACACATGGTGTCAGGCAGGATACCAAGACCTCAGAGGAACAGCCAACACAAGGATTAGCATTACACTTGTAAAGCCTGGGGGAAAAAAAGTGAGAAAAATAGAAGAGAACTAGATGAGGGGTGAGAGGATTGGTAAAATAAAACAGAAAAGTCCACCCAGAGTTGGTGTTATCCCAGTGAGAGCAACAGAACACATCCCAGCTCCTCAGGTCGTGTCCTTACAGCTGCTCAGCCACAGACCACAGCACAGATGGGAGCAGTGAGAGCCAGGCATGGCTGGGCTGCATGCAGCTCCCTGCCCAGTGCAGGCACAGTGGCGATGCCCTGGTGCTCTGGTCTTGCAGCTGAAAGCAAGAAGTGGCTGCAGTAAGGAGAGCTGCCATGCCATGTGGAGGGACACTTGAGTTGCAGAGACAAAAAGGAAGAAATGCACTTTCTTATTAAGAACTATACACAGAGGTCCCTAAGGCCTAAGCCTGTCCCATTTATTTTCCGTGCCACCTAAGTGCTCTAAAACACTCTGACAACCTGATGCTGTTGTAGAAAAAACAAATCATGAACACCAGAAGTCCTGATTACATGTACAGCTCACCAGGGCAGCCCCCAAGCCTATGTTAGGTCCAGGATGAGGAGAAAAGAACAGCCAAATATGTGTGGTGGATCCTATCAGTGCTTCCATAGCACAGGGCAGGCATAGGGAGGTCCAGCCTTTGCATCACAGCAAGGCAGCCATCCCACTGCTCTCTCAGCTCTTTCTGCTGGCCCTTGAGGACTGAGCAAGCCAAGCCCTGAGCCTTCCATCACATACAGATGCTCAGGGCCAGGGTCTGAGTCCCTACCCCTGCTTCTGCTGGCAGGGGTTTCTCAGAGCCAGGGAGATTCCCCCAGACCACAATAGTCACTACAGCTCTCAGCATCACAGCCACACCACATCTACCTTTGTCCCCTCTTTACTAAAGCATGGGAGCATCAGATTTAAAAAAAAAAAAAATCAAAGGGAAAACATTAATAAATAATAATCAAGATCATCTGCAGTTTTAATGATAAGCTATTTAATGAATTATAAAGTACCTATAACTCAAAGTATGAGACTGTACATTGTCAAAACTGGCATTAAAGTGTATGGAGATAATTAAGCAATAATGACCTCCACAGAGGGCTTTTCCTGGGAATTAATGACCAGTCGGGAGGAGCTGATGACTGAAGGCACAAGCAAGGGCCATTAACCCCAGCTGGTCATTAATACTCAGGAAATGCCTGGTGCTAAGGTCGTTATTGTGAGTATATGATAAAATAAAGGGGGGGCGATTACCAATGCCTGAATTTTGGGGCGATGGTTCAGGGCATTCAGCTTCATGCCCAGTGTACCAGACCTCAAACCTGCAGTGTGCAGGGCTGTACCCCCATATCATCCCCTTCTGTGGCCACTGGCAGCAGCACTGAGAGGCTCTGCCAGCACACAGCCCACAAGGCACGTCTGCAACCAGAGGCAAGGCAAAACATCCCAGGAGCAAGGCAGAAACGGAGGTTTTGTTTCACCTCCGAGTTTGGATCTGCAGCCTTCACACTACAGCAGCACTGGAGCCTGAGTTTCAGGCTCACTGGTGAGCAACACCAGCCATGCTTTGGAGATGTCACAACCAACCCCAGCCTCTGAATCCACCCCAGGCCACCCTCTGCTTGCAGCAGGAGCCCCCTATGCCTAACTCAAAGGACAAGCGCAGTCCAAACCTGCAGGCACCTCTCCCCAAAATCACAATGACCTCAGGAGGGACTCAGGGGAGCATAGCTGTCACCTTATGGCGGGCAGAACAACAGTTAATGCTGAGATGCCTCTGTGCTGGGCCACAGCTGCTGTTCCCCAGGGTTGCTTTAAACAAACCTGCAGGCAGTGATGGGACACAGATTCTCCCCAAAGGGACGCAGGTTCTCCCCCATAGGCCCTCAGGCCATATATTTACCCCAGTGCACTGCAGATGCACAAATGCACTCCGCAGTGGCAATCCTGTAACATTTTGCCTTGTGGGATCACAGCATATGTAAATCTCCACCTCCACACGCAAATCTATGGTGGCTTTAAACACTTCCAAATGATTCTCTGTAGTGAGCAGAGCTGATGGTGCTGTCTGTGAGAGCACAGTCGTGATGCTTGTTGACAAAATAAAGGATCTCTACAAGTTTCTCACAATCTGGAAGGCAACCCAGAGCAGCTCCTCCAGCACAGCACCTCTCCCGAGCTGCTCACAGCCTCTCAGAAGGCAAACAAAGCGCCTCACTGCAATACAGAGTTTCCAACAATTCTATTTTAAAAAAACAGCAACTGGTTAGCAGAATAAAATCAGTACATGGGAAAATTAGCGCTTGTTAGTACACATAATACACAGAATCACGAGGAGAATAAAGGCAGCAATGCAGAAACAGTTATCAGAAGAGAGAAAATTATTCAAGTATGCATTTGAGTAATTCTGCATTTTAATTTAACCCTTTGAAACATTAATCAAACCGTGGCTAATTATAGGAATTAAGGAATTAAACGATGGAATCTTCTAAAAGATATTATTTAAAAGGCAGTTTATACAATTACTTGTATAGATGTTTGCTTTAAAGAGGGAAACATTTCTACTGTAATGAAAAGGGTCTTAGAAAATTAAATTAACAAGGGGGGACCAGGCTGATATGAAACTAAATTAGCATCAAATGCAAATTACAGGGTACTTAATGGTAGAAACAGGTGCAGAGCAGGTCCCTAAATGAGATAAATGAATAAAACATCCCTCTGCACAAATGTGGAAGCTGACACAAAGTCAATGATATGAATAATTCAGCAGCCTCAACACTGCTGTTGAGGTCAGCTTTCCTTGACCTTTGAAACAGGAAGTAAAATTCGGCCCAAATTTGAATGACTGGAAATGCAGCAGTTATTTGTCGAAAGAAAAAGATGGAAAAGCCAGATTAAAAAAAAAATAATAATAATACCAGACCACAGTGAGTATGTGTGCAGATACTATAAGACAATAAATTGAAACGCCGAATAAATGCATCAGCAGAAGAAAAAGTGCAGAACTGAAAACCTACAGAGCGTCAGGTTCACGGCGGCTGCAGAATGTTTGCTCCAGCCCCAAACTCCCAAACGATGCAGTGCTGCTGCGCCATGAGCTAAGCCTTCAGAACCCACTGCTTTCAGCATGCACAGAAATAATCTGGTTGTGCTAAAAGGGATAACACCAGAGTCAAAGTCATTGTATCGCCAGCATGACTGGAATCAAACTGTATACAACGATCTGCCCAATCTCTCGTTTTCTTTCCTACAAACTTTATCTTTTCCTTAATAATAAAGGAGCTGGAAGATTTCTTTTCTGGACATCTAACCTGAGCTGCTGATGGAGTCACTCATTCATTTCAGACATTAAGAAGTCACACGACTGCACATGTAAAGCCTCACAACAGCAGTTTGCAGCAGAGCATGGGCTGTGTGTGCCAGCATGAGGGAACTGCTGAATGCAGAAACTTTATAGAAATATCTGGTTTTTATACAGATTGTTAATATGTAAATAAACCATAAACAGAAAATTTTCTATTCTAAATAACAAACGTTTCTTCCTCCTGAAAAATAGAAATCTGAGGCAGCTGCCTTAAATCCAATGAAGCATCTCCCATTTTACATCCTCATAAGTAAATGAAGAATTCTGTACCTTTCCCCATGACAAAACGCTCAGCTGAAATCAGAGGTCATGTAATTTCTGACAAGACACATGGTCCTAATTTCAAATTGAGTTTGGCACTAAAACTGATTAATAAAGTATGACAAGTAACTTCTTTCTCCAAGCTGGAAGAGGGGAGGAACATCACCCCTGCAGCTCATCTTCTACGGCAACAAACTGTTAGATAAGAGAAGTTCCCTCTGCAGTCTCTTGCTGTATTAATCCCTTCAGGAGTTTACCTGTTCACCTATTACCTGCAGAACACATCTGATATCTCTTACTGGGGGGTGAATTTTATTTTCTGTGCTTTAGGCAGGTGGAGCCCAGGAACACTCAGAACTGCTCAGGCACCTCTGCCCACCCCGAGCTTTGCGAGGAGTTTATGCCAGCTCCTGCAGCAGCCCCCCTGTAGAAACATATTAATGCCATAAACACAATCAGCCCTGATATTGCATAAGAACATGTGGCAAGGCCGACAGCAGCTATCTGGGGGCTGGGTTCTATGTGCAGCATTGGGCGGGTGAGCAGAGCGGCTCCTCCAAACGCCAGCGATGAGAACCCAGCTGGTTCTCATTTGGAAACAACCAGTTTCTCTATCCCCAAGTGCTAAAGAAAATAATCCCAGCAATCCATGACTACATGCTTTCACAGGGACAGCGGTGAGAATTTGATTGTGGAGATAATTAAAGTCATTCCTGAAACTTCCAAGGAAAAGCAGTCATGGGGAGGGGGCAATGGGGACACTGAAGTTCGTGCTCAAATTGAGCCACACACCCAGTTTGGCTTGGAGGATGGGGCAGGGGGCATTGCTTTGGGGGAATTTATTTTCCTGGATATTCTCTCTCCTGCACTCTAATGGTTACGATATTTGCAAAGAAAATGTAATAGACTGCAGCAAGTAGGGAGATTACAGCGAGGTTTGGAGCCTGGATGTTCCTAATTTGGCAAGAGCATCCAGAGGGAAATGCTTGAGCATTCTGGTAAACTTGAATAAAATTATGTAGAGCCACTTCGATTAGAAGGGTTTAAAGGGAAATGATACCATAAAAGCAATAAAACCAACTGCTATCTGCTTCAAACACTGAAAACATCTTTTTAAAATTAATGTTTCCTGCAGCTCTGCCATGAGTTAGGTCTGAAGTAATTTTAATATTAACAACACTCAGGAGCAGATCAATCCAGAGCCAGCCGTGCTGCTGGGTCAGTCTTCTACATCTTTCCAAAAACATTGGAGCAATTTGCACCCGCATGGCCTGTATAAATCAGAAGGATGTCACTGGCATCAGGAAAGCTGCTCAGATCGGAGGATTTGGCTGCGCTAAAAAAATAATCACCACGATGATGATAAAAAAATAACGATAATAAACCTTGCTTCCAGCACAGCTAAATTGTACAACCCCTGTGTCACACGCCTGCTCTGACCCCCGTCGCCCTGAAATGGGTGTGAAATTCAGAGATGGCGAGCCAGAGTTTAAAGCACTTGTAATCTCTCCGTCTGCGCTATCTGCCTTGAGCAGGAAGGAGGGATCCGCTCAATGAGAGCTATTCAGGGCCTCTCAATTAACCTGATTAGTTCAGCACGCTGCTCTCATGAATGACACCTTATCTTGGAAATGAAGGGAAAAACTTCCTTCCTCCTGGAGCCACCCGTGGCTGAAAGCAGAAAGCAGTGACACCCCGGGGTCGGATCCCCACCGCTGCACGTGCCCAGGGAGCTGCGAGGCCACGCAACCAGGGACAAGAAGGGGGGTCCCCACTCTGTGGGAGCCAACCAGACACATGATGGGATTTGAGGAAGGGGCTGCAGCCCTTAACCCGTGCAGTGCTGCCGGCAGGTAAAAGGTAGCAGAGGCAGGGAGACGAACCCCTGGGACTGCCGCCTCGCTCAAGTGTGTTGTAGTCTGGAACTTGTTCTGTACGTGACAGATTAATGAGCGATAACTGTGTTTCCATGGCAAAAAGCATTCCCAAAATTCTCTTTTGTTTCCCCAAGAACAGTTTCCCTTTTTTCTTTTCTTTTTTGTATTTTTTTTTCTTTTAAATCATGCCACTTTACGACATTGCAAATATTAACGAAGAGCGTGCTGCTCTTTCAAGTGCGGGTGGCTGCGAGTGTCAACAAGGCTGACTGTTATGTAGCAACTGCAAGAATTAATCAGGGAAAATAGGTGTCTCAATTACAATTATCATACTGAAAACTCAAATTTATGAATGCCCAGCCAACTTTGAAGGCATTTATTAGAAAAACTCCGATGACTCGGAAAGTATTAATGCACTAATGACGCATTAGGGCATGATGTATTAATGTTCTTGTAATTTCTGACAAATTAAGTTACCATTGTCACAGCGGGGCAACCCTTTGGAAAACAAAAGAGAAGTTCCTCTCTCCTGTCATGCAGGATACAACAGACAACAATTTGTGTACACATAATAGGGCTTAACAAAGAGATTTCCTCTTACACCATGGTACGTTCTATTATTCTGCTTTTCAGAATGTCAGAGCTATTACTGAGCTCACTGAGCTCTGCCTGCTCAGCCCCTGAGGGCATCGACCACCTCTCAGGACACCACTGTGCAGCCCCGGCCTCAGAAACAAATTCCAGGGCAGCCATGTGTCTGCAGTCATATCTCAGCTCATGCAGGACCATGCAAGCAATGCAGAGGCACACGGAGCAGGCTGGGGGAGATGCTAACATCAGGTCTTAATAGCTCTGAGTGTGGCTAATTTTCTTCTTCTTTTAGAGCAAAGAACTTTATAATGAATACAGAATACATTTTTCCTCTTCTTGTGTCATCCTTCTACAAAATCTGAGCTAGGTAAAGTGGTTTTTAACATCCACTTATCAAAGTGACTTAACATCTGGGAAGGCAGCCAATGGTGATGTAGTGATGCAGATGCCAAAAAATCCAACTGAAAGATTGTATTCAGAGAGATTACAGAGAAGACCTGACTCAACTGGGTGGAAGTGGATGGTTATCCTGGTCAGGGAAGTCTGAGAAGCTGAAAAACCTTGAAGAAAATTATGGAAAATGATTACATATTGAATGCAGTTTCCTTTTAACCAACTGTGTTCTGTACCAAGAACTTCTTTTAAAGGCAGATTCTGCAGGCGATAGATGAACAGTTTGTCAAAGTCAAAAAAAAAAAAGAGGAACAGAAAGCGATATTCTGTACCTGGCAGTTGTTGAGACAGCACTGACAAGAGGGAAATCCATTTTTACTCCTAGACACTCACGGTGGGATACTATTCTTCCTAACGTTTTCTTTATATAACATTAAGACTTTCCAGGATCACAGTCATGCCACTTTTTGCTTGTCTTTTTTTTTTTTTTTTTTTTTTTAGTATTAAAAAAAAGTTAATCTTCAAAAAATGATGTAAACATCAAATGATGCAATTAGTTGAAACAGTTTGCTATTCCAATGAGAGGAGAGCCAAGAACACCTGATTGTACAGCAGGCATTGAGACCCTATGGCACTGTGGCATTGCAGCATCACCTTTTTTTTTTTAACCCCATTTTTCATCTCTTTCTGGCCCAGCATGGCACTGGAAGAGTTAAAGAAAACAATAAAAGAACAACTGAGTGTACAGGGTAGGATTTACTGGCATTTACTTTTAATCTATGGTCCTTTGCTCTGTGGCTTATCAGCCCTATGTCAGCCCTTTTTCCTCCTTTATATTTCACGAGGGGACCCACATGCTGGTACTGAGAGACAGAGCCCAAGTGTCTGTAAGCTTTTTGTCAGGTAAAAAGAGAAGAAAAAGGAAAGGAACAAGAGGAAAAGCAAAGCTAAGAGGCATCTATTAGATGTCACTAGGCTTTTGTATTCATGTCAATGATTCAGGATTAGAGTATTTGAAATAATCTTATTGAGAGAACTCAAAAGCCCCACAGAGGGAAAGCCTCCTCCGGAGCATATGGCAGAGCAGCGGACAATATCTTATTAAGGATGTGTTAGCTAACACCATTACTTTTTATATTACATTACAGAACTATTGTGCCTCAGCCGGTTAGCAAGATGCAGTAGTTGAGGAATGCCACTTTGGACATCACTGCGTCGGCACAAAGCTGGACTAAACCCAGCCAGGCTCCTGCTGGGGGCTGCCCCCACACCACGCAGTGAAACCAGGTCCCAAAATGCCAGCACACAGTCACCCTCCCCACGGCTCCCCTGAGCCATCCCACAGCCACGCAGAGCACCGGGCAGCTCCTGCAGGAGCTCCAAGCAACGAGCCCAGCCTGCTGCCAAGCTCGGCTTCTTGTCAGATTAAGGGAATTTGATTTTGTTAGAGAGAATGCTGTGAGTCTGGGAAAAAAAAATAAAAAATCTTTCTTCTTCTCTTGGACAAAAGCTTGTAATTGGAGAAATAGGTCTTTTTAAAGTTATCTTCATCTGCCTACACCTTTAGAGGCAGCAAGAAACCAAAGACAAAACAACACTGTTCATAGCACTTCAATGGCTGCACTGAAAGGCTCTATATCTGGGTCACCTTACTACTGTCCAGTATGTAATTTCAGTGACTTGTAATAAAGCCTTTTAATAACTAATTTCATACAAATCACACATTAACAGCACCAGAAATCTTGTTTTCACATTTCTTATTTCCAAGCACTATTTTTAAAAAGTGGGCAGAAAATTATTCGTTCTGCTTAAGAAAACGTCCAAAATACGGTCCTTAGCAAAAAAAAAGTAAACACTCATTTGATACAGTAATATATTCTGATCACAAACTACCTATGCAAAGTTGCTAATGGGACACACTGGGAACATTGTATGGTTTTTCTGTACTTTTCCAGAACTGTTACAAAAAAAACAACACGATGCTACAGGGAAAGATAGAATTCATACCAGTATTTACCATTACTGCTACAGGGACTGGCTGCTCCCTGAGGACAGCATTAATCCATTTCTAGAAAGTTACCTGAGTCACGATTTACACAGCAACCTGTGATTATTTCTTCCTCTCTTTTAGCTTTATTAGTTAGCTGACGTATTAAATTATTTACTTCCAGCAGCAGCAGTGAATTTGAATTTGGTGTAGTTATTTTGGTAGATGTGGCCAATTACTTGTAAGAATATATTTCAGTGGCTAGAGATGCAAAAACGTCTGACTGCTCACAGGAAAAAAGCTACTGATGCACCTAAACTTTGGGGGAACACAGCCTGGGTTTGGTTCTCACATCGGTAAACATCAAAGTAGATGTCAGATACACATTTCACACTCAGAACAATTTAAGATAATCTGCATTAATACTGAGGATGATCTTTGCAAATACCTTCTCCTATTGCTTTTATTGTTAATCACGTGTGTCTCCATTGCAACAGCAAATGCAGAAATAAATCAGGTGTTGAGATGGGACAGCAAATTTACCCACACCTGAAACATGTGTACATGCATATGAGAAAAATCCCATATTTCCTCTCCAAAAAGATCTCCGCTCTTGATAAACAGAAAACCTGACCCTGAGTCGCATGGCATGCGATAGAGCAGCAAGTCCAGAACATCCCACGTGCGTTTAGATCACTTCTCTGGACGGTGGGGTGAGAATTAAAGGTGAGAGTCACATGCCAAAAGCAACAAAATGGTCTGATCGTCAGCTTCCCTGATCCTCAGAAATTCAATGCAAGCCTAAATATTTTAGCTGCCCACAGAGAAAGCTCAAATTGAATATTTAAGCTGCATCATAAGAGCCACTTCAGACATGGGCTCACCTACCTGCCTGGAAACAGCACCATGCAACAGAAGCCTCTGCCATGATACTTAACAGTAATAATCAGGCAGAAGATCACTGTGAAATAAACCCACAACGCTGATTGCAGATTCAAAAGGCATCACAGAGAGAAGCAAGCGACCATTAGAATAGTGTGAAATGTTTGCAGTGAAACTCAAAACCACATAAAACTTGCCTGCTTTGGGGTTTTATAACAAACTAAAAACTCGGAACAGGTTTTCTGAGAAATTCACAAACCTCCCGAAATGGAGCTGAGAATAAATTAAGGTTTTGCATAATAGATTTCAAATTATATAAAAATTCTAATACTTGGAGTGGGGAGGAGAAATCAAGCAAACAATAAGAGGGAGCTGTTTTGACCCTGACCAAGTTCACTTAACCCCAGGAGCAAAATAAATGAATTTTGGAGCAGCAGTTATGTGCCAACCCACACAGACTGAAACCAAGAGATTTTTGCAAGCACCCTTGTAAAGTTATCCCTAGCTCTGCTGTTTCCCTCACTAAGAAGAGGACAGACACCACATGCATTAGGAGCCCTTGTAAAGGGGTGAGCATTTCGTTCTGATTCCCTGCGTGAGAAGCATCTACAGATCAGTCTCCCATTTATCTCACGGAGGCTCAGAGTGCCTTTGGCTGCCTAAGTCATGTGGTTAATGTTTAGGGTAATGCTTTTCAGATGCATCAATCACAACCAAATCCTAGAGGATGTTTGTTGCCGGCCCTCCCCTCTCAGCAATGTGTGGCTTCACAAGCTCCAGGCGCTAAAGGAAATACTGGAGGCCAATTTCTGCCCATCCTCTCATCCTACATAGGGACCTGAGGGGTTCACCAGCACAGATAGAGGACAAAGGTGGGATGTGACCCCCAGATTCCTGCAGCCTCGTTCCCAGGGAGAAGTAGGACAGCAGCGCCTGCCCAACAGAGAGTCAGGTCAGCTGGGCATGGAAAGCTGCTGCACAACACGCTGACCACCAAAAATCCTCTCAACAAATGTCTTTGTGTGGAGGATGCAGTCAGGGAAATGCAGCCCAGTGTGTCACTTTTCCTCTCGCCTCCTGTTTAGGATGAAAAGATGATCAGGCCTGTAAAATGCGATCCACTGCATGACGACTTGTAAAGCGGTAAAACGTAGACACTGAAAGTCATTCGCGCCTCTTTTCATGCCGTTGCACAGTAAAATCCTGCCCACAAACATAAAATGTTTCAGGTTGGGATCTGAAAGATCTCAAAACCATCTGCAGGAAAGCTGGCTCCCTCAGCAGCCACAGCACATGGAAGTGCTGGGGAGTGCAGGCAGCGCAGCTGAGCATCCTTATGGCAGGTGTTGAATTGCACAGGTCTTTCAAATGTATGCAGCAAGCCATGCATTAAAACGCACCTGATAAACTTCCAAAAGCATCACAGCCTCCAGCCCAGAAGTTCCCACTGTGCTTCACTGACAAGAGTTCTGATAGCGCTGCAAATGCATCAGCCGCTCCTCTGAAGTCAGAGGGAGACTTGTCCCTCAGACACAGCACCCACACTGTCACACGAAGAGCACCAGTGCTTTGCTCAAGCAGGGCCAGTGCCCCTCACCATGCCATTGTGGGGCACACAGCCCCCCGGGCAGCACAAAGCTGTGTGGAGGCTCGTGGCACCCTACAGCTCATGGCACCCTACAGCTCCTCACATGGAGCGGAGGGCAGTGCTGAGCTCTGCTCTCTTGGCAGCAACAGGGCTGGAGGGAACAGCATGGAGCTGTGTCATCGGAGGGCAGGTGGGAATAAGGGAAAGGTTCTGCACCAGAGGGCAGTGGGCATGGAATGGACTGCACAGGGCAGCAGGCACGGCTCTAAGCTGCTGGAGATGAATGAGCATTTAGGTAATGCTCTCAGATGCAGATTTTGGGTTTGGGGAGGTTCTGTATGGAGCTGAGTCTTTTGGGTCCCTTCCAACTCAGGATATCCCATGATCCCACATGCTGACATGAGGGCATCTGTCCAAGGGAAAGACAGTTGTGAGGTTCCTGAAGTAGGTCTCATCCATACCAACAAATATCAGCAAAGCTCATTTCAGGTCACCAGCTAAAGTCTATTCTTTATATCCCTATCTCTATAAAGAATGTGAGATGAGCAGCACTTGCCACATGGGCAGTGTGCAGCACCTTGTCCCTGCATCCCCTTGTCCCTACACAGGGTACAGGCTTTAGGACTGTGGGCAGAGCATGATCCTCAATGCTGAGACTTTTCTGCCTCTATATTTGGGGTCGTGGTGCTTATTTCTATTTTATCAGTCAATAGGACTCCTGTCTACTGGATCCAGCCATAAAAGGTAAGGAATCCCCCACAGGCACGGGTAGCACCACTAAATACTGGTCCCCATAGTGGTAAATTGGGTTTAAAAGTTCGGAGCAGAACAGAGAGAGAAGAGCCTCTTTCCTGAACCAAGGAAGAATATAAAGCCCCACTTTCTCCCCTATGTGACTTTTGTCATTATCATCTTTTCTGATTCTTACAAAGCAAACCTAATTAGGAAGCTCTCTCATTAGTCTTCCAGAAAAATTAGCACAGCTTATGCTAATTACTTCTGTAAAATTTAATAAACTCGTTGAAATGGGAATAGTCTAATGAGGTTTTATTTATTGAACTAAGATAACTGTAAGGAAAAAGGTTAGGACACTGGGATATCCGGAGTGGTAATAAAACTACAATTTATTCAATTTCTTCACAGAAATTTTATTGCAAACCTTTTAAATTCAAATACAAGTTACTATTTGAATGCTAAATCAATCTAGAATTTAATTTAATAACAGGAAGTGCTCTGTGTTTTCTTTAAGTATGATTACAATACAGCCCTGCTACTGTACTTGTAGAAGGAATTGTGCATTTGTACTGTGACAATAATATCCCTTTTAAAATGAGTTCCTGTTCATCAGAGCTTCATCTGAACACATGTAACCGGATTAGTGATAAAATATACAGGCTATGCTAAGATGATTCAGAAACACACAGGTTTCCAAGAAACTTCCTTGAAATGACTGCTCTATAAGCAGAAGAGATTTTGTTCTCCAGAGAAAACTGAGATCCCTCTACAAGTATGAATTTCTTTAGGTCCCTTTCACTGCTATATCCGCTGATACTATAATAGGGCAAACTATAAAGCAGTTTTACAAAGGATAAAGTCATATCCTGTTTCAAATGCAACAACGGATTATTATTTTTTAAATCCTGCATTTTGATCAAATAAAAATGTGTGATTTACTTTTCATATACATCTAGGATTTGAAAAAGAACACAACACATGTAACTTTGAAGTTGACAAAGAGCCTCTTTGCCAAGTTAGCTAAACCACCACAAAGACCGAGCCCTCTCTATCCCGAGTTTCTCCAGCCTCATCAAAGAGAATTAATCAATCCGAAACAGTATTCCAGCATGGAAGAAGAGGATAGCATTTCCATTTAAGTACATATGTCAAAAATCCCATAGATGGATTCTACGTTAAATTCTATGTTAGGTCAGAGTCTGTGGATTGGTAGGATTTGATGCGAGGGTTAGATTAAATCCATAGGCAAGGCTTTATCAGACTGTAAGGCATGTGGGAGTGCTTTAGCCCAAATGGCAAATGAGTTCTGTAAGCTCACAGGCAAATAAAAATAGCTAAATATGGCTTAGCGTATCAATTGACATAATAGTTTAAAATTGTGTGCACGCAGAAGTGACAATGGAGTACAACTAAACACATGTGCTGATTCGTGCAGGCGCTTCAGCGCTTAACGGGCTCGTTCTAAGGTAAAAAGGCCCCACATTGCTCGTTTCATCCTTTCCAAACCAAAAGGGGGAAAAAATGAATAGGATAAATGTCACAAGAAGCATCGCTAAAGCCACTAACTGTATAAAGCACGTACTTATTTGGCCTAAATTGTTTGAACTAGCCCCGGCCAAGAAAAGGTTTTAAGTACCCTACTGGGACAGATGCAAAGCGGCGACAATAGAAGCCACACTAATGCAATCCAGGTAACACAATCCTGTTTCAAAAACACAGGGAGGGCTAATTACAGTACTGCTGAGTCAAATTTCTTATACCATTGCAACCCACAGGAACAGGTCAAAATCAAATGTTATTCAAACCACAGTCATATCAACCTTCTGTATCAAAGTCACAATTTAAAACCAAGTGAAGAACTTAAAAGCTTAACCCATTCACCAGCCAAATGTGTTGTAGTACGGGGGGGGAGGAAGGCAAGGTTTGGATGATGAGCTTTGAATTGTATTCAACTTGTGTTTTAAATATAGTCTTCAGAATTGGTATCTTTTGCATAAATGTATGTAAATAGTGATAAATTGATCACCGTTACAAAGTTAAATCTGTGTTTTTGTGTAACAGTTTCCCTCATTTTCTAAGAAGCACGTAGCAGACAGCATCTCTGGCTTTCATAATTTAAAGTGATTTGCAACTAGCAGTTTTGCATACTGGATAGTTAAACAAAATATTTCCGTAAACCTGCCATTAGCATCTTAACATCTCACTTTCCAGTACAATGAAAAATTCATGTGAATTTTGTAGCTTTCATGTCACTCGAAATGCCGCCCTAACACCATGTTTATAGTGTTCAACTCGGCAGCATGCTTATAAAACACATCTCTATACAGATTTCACTGTTTTTTTTCCCCCCTTTCCCAGTCCTACTTAATGCTCACAGAAGATGGAAATACGCCTAGTTAAAATAGGTAGATATATCTTCTGAGGCTTAAACATTCTCAGGATTACTGATTACAGCTAATCAAAACACCCGCCATAAGCTTCCAATATATGCACTTTCTTAACAAATTCAAGCAAGAACTATAAATCTGACAGCCTGCAGAAGCACAGTGCCTGGCCAGGCTCTGCTATCCCCATCCCTCCCGCATGGCGCTCCGCACACAAAACGCCTTCACCTTTTCTTTTATAACAAACACCCAGACTGGCACAGAAGGTACTTTGAAGCTAATACAGCAAACATGAGCTCAGACAATAATGCTAGGAGAAGCACACCGCTCTACACTCGCTCCCATATGCACAGACAGCTTCCCTTCAGGGTCCCTGCACGCACAGATTAGTGCAGTGGTATTGCTTTCCCCAGCTGATGACAGACAGATTCAGTACTTCATGGCCATTTAACTCTCATAGAGTAATGCTGCATAATAACCTGGTTATTACACGTGGCTTTGTACAGTGAATTTTGACGATTAAAATGTAAAAATGACTATTTGGTACCATTTTGCCTAATTTGCAAGCACAGAAACTATCCATGGCTCAGAGCAACTAAAATAGATGCATTGTACAACAGTGATTTAGTTGGTGATGTCACATTAGCAATATGGATCTGTTTAAAAGCACAATAATTAAGACAGGCAAAAATGAATTAATCAACTGACAATACAGTCAAAATAGTATTCCAACCAAAGAAAATAACAGGGGAAAAAACCCTTAGTTTGCAGATCTATTTTTTTTAACTGTTTTTATGCATAAATAAAAACCTTAAAATGTAGATGGATTGCATCCAACAGAACTACTGTAGCTAAAAGTGATAATGATTCAAACATTTTTCAAATAAAAGTTAAATATTTATAAGCAGCCAACCACATTTCATAAATCACAAACTATTATTATTTTATTCCTGAAGCTTCCCTGGCACAGCATGTGAATTGAGCCACAGAAAGTCAGAAAGAAAAATCTCCTCTTTATGCACATGAATCAGTCTGCAAGCACGGGAGCCCTCCAACGAGCAGGTCGCTCCGTTAGCCTCCATATGGCCCTGCCACGGCGATCGCAGTTGCAAAGCACAACTAATTTGGTATCAAAAACAAAATTTCATCCGCATCTACTCCTAATTCTTCCCCATTAGCAAGACAGGGCAGGTGTTTCATTATAATGAGGAGGGGGGAAAAAAAAAAAAAGAAAAAAAAAAGAAAGAAAATCGAAGGAAACAATAGCAGTCCTTACCTGTCAATTATCACTGGATCTGATGGAGTCTCATTTCTGTTGCCACAGCTTTTCTTGTCACAACAGCGGCTGCAGAGCAAAAGTGAAAGGATTTAGTGCGACCATTACACTGTAAAATCATCATTACGAACACGGCGGGTTCAAATTGCCGGCTAGAGTTACCGCGCCGTCCCTGCCTGCAAATCAGTCAAATACAGTGGGTCACATATGGGTTAATTACTATGTTTAACTTCTTGCACAGCTGGTTAGCAATGGAAAATATAAAAAGAGAGGGGTTTTGCCCCCTTCGCAAATAATAATTCAAAGATCATCCGAAACAGAGAGACCTGCCTATTTCTGGTCTCTTTTCCAAAGGATTTAGTAGTTGTCCCATTTATGTGTGCACACAGAACAAGGCAGTTTTTTCTTCCCTGAACACAGCTTTTAATGTTTGCTTGGTGCTTCCATTACTGGCCACACAGTACTCCTGTTTTTACAGACCTGAAGCCTCCCCCCAGCATCCAGAAGGGCAATGATTCTCCTTCTAAGAAATATAATTGTTAAGAGTGGAGCTAAAATGCAAACACCATTGGCTTTTTATAGGGGAGCATGCCTGTTTCCCATTTATCTGAGCACACTGATGACCGCTTGGAGCACCATGGGTCGGGTACAAAGCTGGAGTGTGTAGCAGCAGCTCCATCTGCCAAAGCCCTGCTCCATCACTGGCGACAGGCTCGGGTTTTAAGCTAAGGGAGCTTGTTGCTTGCACAGAGATGTTGTTTTTTGGGATGAGCCCTTGTCAGAAAGGGGTATGGCAATTGGAGCTTGGTTCATGCAGGAACCCACTGGGTGAAGCCCAGGAAACTCCCACGGGGCCGCAGAGGGCAGGGACCCACAGCATGGGGACCCCCATGGGGATGGCACCAATTAACAGGGCATGGGACCACTCCCCTGGCTCTCCCTGGCCAGATCCAGGCACACCTTGCCGTTACCAAACTTCTTGGTGAACCTCAGCCACAGCTTTGCAGAGCACATCATGCTCACTCCAAGCAGTATCCAGGGACCCGACTGTTCACCCTCCCGTGCCAATGGACTATTTTCCTTTCCATGGAAGGTGGAAGAACATGGGAGCAGTAAGAAGCCCTCAGAAGCGCCATGCTATATAAATAGCCCTGTTGGGAGCATGACAAAGGTTCTCTTGTGCTGCTGAACAATAGAGTGAATAATATACAGTTACCCACCAAGATTAGCAATAAAGCAACTAACCACACTAAAGATAACAAAAAAAAAAAGGGGGGGGGGGGACCTTTTACAAAAACAGCCTGTTTAAACATGGTCTTAAAAAAAAATAATAAATTTTTGTTTTCAAAGAGAGGAAAATACATAATTCTTTTCACCGCAGAAAGCTTCAAGGCAACTATTCAGGACCGAAACTTCTCTCAGTTAACACATGTGCAGTATCTTCATTTCGGTGGAAGTTACATTGTTTAGGACTGCCAAAAAAAACTGCTTAATTTTACAGCACAATACCACAATTGATCCACGAAAATAAATGCAAGAGCCTTGGCACCCAGAAAGCATTAAAATTTAGGAAGGAATAAAATATGCTGTAGGTAAATAGTCATGTGGACGTTAGGGGGCTTTTTTTTGCCTATAAAAGGACTTGTCATTGGAGTGCAGCGAGAATGTGTGGGGTGAGAAAATTTACCCACAAACAAGGCAATAAAAACTGCTAATCATTTTTAAATGATTAAAATGTAATTAGAAACAGAGTTGGCACAAGTTAAGACAATACAGTTCTTGTGACTGAAGTGAATCAGGGCTAGTCCTGACATTCTCCCAGCAGACTGCAGGGACAGAAATTGCCACACTCACTCAGGCGAGCAAAGGTTCCCAGGCTCCCCACTGCGCTGGGCGGCCCCCAGCGTCCCCAGCACCTTCCTGATTCAGGGGAATACTCCAGCTCTAAGCAGGAGAGGTGCATGCCGGCTGCCAGTATGGATAGCATGGCCATGGGGCTGCTCATGGCGTGGCCCTCTTGCGTGGCTCAGGTGTCCCGAGATGATGCCCCCACAGACCTGAGCCATAGCAAGAAATCAAACTTTCATTTGCCTTTTTCTTTGTATTTTTTTTATTCTTCATTTTTTTTCTCCCTCACAAGCAGAATTTGAGGCCTCATCCACTCTCATTTTTCTATGCAGACAATCATGGCATCATACCAACCCTGAGTTTTAGATCACTCCTCATGGTAAAAGAAGCATTCAACTTGCTTCGAAAGCTTTGACTTTTAGCATCTACTGAACACATGGAAAAAAAAAAAAAAAGAAAAAAAAAAGTGCCTAAACATTCAGCGCCTTTCCCTGAAGGAATTCAAGAAGTCCCAGGAGTTTCTCTGAGTCACTGAGAAGCCCTCAGCTCCCTGCGTGCTTGGGAGGTGCAGGGATTGATGCCAAGTGCCAGCTCCTGGCTGGCCCTGTGGGGTGTCCCCCCCAGGCAGGACAGGGAGCCAGAGCTCAGGCACAGTGTCTTTAGGGATCAGGTTATGTCTGATCGAAAGCAGTTTGAGAGAGGGAAAAATAAAAACAAGGGGAAAAAAATCTGCAAAAAATGATTTGGCTCAGGGATCGCTTGGTTTGTTTTAAAAGCAAATAGCCCTCAATAGCAACGCAGGCCCTTGCCATGCTGCACCAACATGGCTTTTCCCCATTCCTGCCTCCACCTTCCTCACCCCATCCCCATCGTGCCTCTCTGCAGACCTCCATCCCCTGGCCACCACTGCTCCCTGCTTTTGTCACTGCCTTTGTCCTCACCCTTCTCCCCACTGGAGCATCTCTGTCCCCACCATGGGCACATCCATGGCCTCACCCCACCTCCTGCACCCCAAAAACCCTCCCTCTCCCTAACCCAGCGCAGCAGCCAGGAGCATCACAGGCCAGAGGAGCCCTGCTTTGTGTACCCACGCACTCAGGCTTTCTGCAGGGACAATGAACAATGAGAAATTACGGGGCGATGGCACAAGGCCAGCACAAACTCGACTTTCTGATCACTTACTGCCAGGCTCTAACAAGTCGTTAGTCAGCCCGCATGGGACAGACTGCAGCAGCTCCTGGTGAGGTGGGCTGCAGCTCCCACACCAGCCAGGCATAAAGGTGCGAGGGCTCCTCGACAAAACAGCTGTAAGACTTTATGTCGCAAAGACAAAAACCATATTTTACTCCAACCTCATTCTCAGAAATCGCTGAACCATTTGAGCTGAAACTTTCCAAAGAAAGTCAGCCTCGGGCTGACACCCTGCAAAGGACATTTCAGCCAGAACAGTTTAAGTCTGGCAAAGCTGTAAGCCACTGAAGGTTTCATAATGGAAATTGTTGAGGCAATATTAACTATAGATGTCCCTCCCCACGCTGCCTACAATGCCAATAAATTCCACCGAGGCTGTGAATTCTCCCCAGCTATTAACATTTTTGCCAACAGCATGGATTTTATATTTGACAAAACACAATGAACCTCTTCGAAATAAACAAACAGCCACCTGAAGCCAACCTCAGAGCTGCATCCCTACCGCAGCCACGACTCTCCCGTACATTTGAATTCTTTGTCTTCTCCTCGCTGTAGTTGGAGCATCCTATAAATACCCAGCTTTGTCACATAAATGCAAAGTTTTATTGTGCAGTTAGCCTTGATAGAAAGCACTGCTGAAAGTTGTTTAGAAATTAAACATCTAAAACAAGCTATTTTAAAATACAGAGCCCTCACTATTTCATGTCTGAAATGAAGAAATTTCATCTTAGGGAGAGCAAGCTGTCTTTCACACCATATGGCTAATGGTAGTGCATAGCAATTAGCTGGACTGATTAATGGGGAACAGACTCTAATTTTATGCTTATAATTGAGGCTGCATTTGCACCCCTGGTGCAAATTCAGCACATCCCAACTTCCACTTACAACAGGCAAGAAATCAAGAGAAACAAAACGGTGTGGAGAGAGATTTTTTTCCCCCCTTTCTAGACCCCTAAAGAGCATCAGATTTGCAATTTAAAAGAGTGTTAGCAGCACAATAGATGACAGATTTGTGCAATAGGGTCAAGCGGCCTGGTAAACAAACAGCACCCTCTTACAAACCTATAGGCAGAAGAGGAAGTGGGAAATATCTAATATGAGCTGTAAGATATTTGAATGCATCTCCCCCACCCCAGCAGTTACACCATGCCTACACCACAGTCAGAATTTTTTGTTGCCCCTACACCTTATGTTTAGGTACACAAAGCCAGGGCTGGTAGCAGACAAATCTGAGATGAACAGAGCTCCTGATCGAGCAAATTTTAAGAACAAAAAAAAACAAAGTGCTTCAATAAATGGAAAAGCTGCTTCAAATGACATAGCACAGCTTTACACATTCCCAAAATGGGAATAATTTTACCTCAGTTAAACGATATTGACAAAGCTGTACATCTTTAACACAGATCTGGTTAAAACTCAGCCCTCTATCTGAAGTTTTCAATGTACTTATTAATCTTCATGTTTCTAAAGTACTTATAAGAAAATTAATGGATTAGAGGGGGAATTTTTAGGGTTGCACAAGGGCTCTGTGAATGTCCCAGAGCTGGCTGAGGACATTGCATGGCATGGGTCTGGAACAAAGGCTGGCTGCAGAGAGTGATGCTGCAGGCTGAGAGCGTGTGCTCAGTCCCTTATGAGGTCTGGATGCTCACCTAGATACCCAGATTATTTTCACCTCCAAACCTTGCAGCCTAGGAACCAACAGGGCACACTACATGAGGCTACCAGCACATTCAAGCTCTGACACTGCTGGCACTTCAGCATGTGCTTAATTTTACTCACTGTTCCACTGGGCTGCTTCCACAAGAAAAGCAAAGCATGCACTTCAGTCTTATCGGGTCAGGGGCCTCCTTTAATATTTCCACGAATTGTTCCTAGCTAGGTATCTAGTGCAAAAGTGGTGCTAATTGGGCCAATGAGTTTTAGTGCAATTACAAGTTGCCAGTGTGGCTGGGCTTCCACTGAGAAAGGTAGGACTGGTCAGGAGTCCTCAGCAAAGCCATGCCACAGCTCCCAGCAAGCAGCAGCTTGGGACCTCTCAAAGAGCTGAGGCTGGAATGGGTTATCTCTGGTTTCCCAAAGCCAAACCTGCTGAACAAGGTAGCCTTGAAAAATAGGATATGGAAACTAAAGTTCCCCAAATCCTGCAGGTTGTGTGGGGTTCCACCCCGTGAGCAATGCAAGGAGAGTGGCATCGCTCGAGCTGGGTTTTATCAGACAGAAGCTGTTAGGAAGCACAAAACACACAGATTCCAAAGAATAAAGGGAAAAAACATCAACCAGCAGAGAAGTTTCCATCTGAATACTTTGTCTAAGACTCTCCCCCACCAGGAAACCCTCATCCAAGTTTATTCTCTTAGAAGTGGGTACCAGCTTTTCCCCTCAAGTTACTCCTTTTTAGTAAATGTGTTTTGTAAAAGTTACAATGCATGCAATGGCATTTTTACAGTCTTAAAACAACTGATTGTAACAATGAGCTTATGCAAGAATGCCTCGTCTTCCACCAGGGAATTATTTTCTGCCATCGAATAACATGTAACAAATGAGTTTTTCAGACATGCAAAAACACCCACTAACTTTAATGAGACTGCAAGGTCAAGCTCTCCTGGGTGCCTGAGGGCTATGGGAGAAGATGCTGTGAGGGAGCAGAGCAGACTTCACCTAACGCTGCCAGCAGAAAGGGGAAGGAAGTAGCTGAAGAAGAATTCATCTCTCTGTCCCAGATTTAAGTGCCAGCCCCAGGCAGGCACCTCTGGGGGAGCAGAGCATGGGGAGGGCCAGATCTGTGTGGTTGGAGAACACCAACAAACAGCAGCCAGTGGGGCGGCGAAGCATGACCTGCTAGGCCCAGCAGGCGGGAGAAGACCTGGCCGCCTGTTAGGCCAGAAACTAACACCAGAACAACCGTTTTGTCATGCTGCTGGGAGAGCAAACTTCGTCATTTGCTTGGGAATTGGGGGCAGAGAAAACTACAATTCTATAATTAACTATTAATTTTGGTGAGCCCACTTTTGTAGGCTATGGGGTTTAAGTGCAACCCAGTAGCGCAGTTAAGGAAAATTCTTTATCAATTGAAAACTGCTGCGGCGACAGAGACCTTGCTGCTAATTACACACACCAGACTGTGTTATTTTGGGATTGTTTAATGCAAGAAAGATAAATTTAAGTCCTAAAATAGCCACAGGTTCAACCTAGATTTTGAGAGACAGATTCATCTTCTCATCACTAATTAGGGGGAAGCAGGGTATCTCTTACCTGCACATTATTTCATGCGTGAGCAGAACTCGGCACATTTCGGGGTTCTTGTCTTGGCCTTCATATACTATCGCCTAGAAAGAAAACACATTTTTAGCCATGCGTCACGTTGAATTGGGAGAAAAGAAAAAACAGCATTGTGGCCGCTGAGTGCACAGGGCCAACAGCGGCCGAACCTGCCCGAGGTCTGTGTTTGGGAACAACTGAGCTGGGAACTGCTAAATTCCCTCCTCTCTGCTGCACATCCCTCAAGCTGTGTGTAGGATGGGTTTTTTTAGTAGTCAAGACAACCACAATTTTCTTTTCAATTCAGAATAAAATATAAACCTAATAGCATTAAAAGAAAGGAAGGAAAAAAAAAAAAAGAAACAACAGCAAGGCTTGGCATACTTTGGGCTCTATTCATTAAAAAAAAAAAAAAAAAAAAGAAAGAAAGAAAGAAAGAGAGAGAGAAAGAGAGACAGAGCAAGAGCTCATGCATTTTTAATTCCGAAAGCTGCACACTGCGCAACCCGGGCATTTTGCTGGTAGCTCCTGGAAGCACTCGGGCCTGATCCTGTGCCTTGCGATGCCGAGCAGCTCCAGAGTTACAAGGATATAAATAAGCGAGAGGCAGGCCCTGTGAGAGGGCACCAAAACAAATAGGGATGGATAACCAGCCTGAGAAACTGACTCTGAGACAGCACGGGGAGAATCCTTCGAGTTAAAGCTGTGGAAGGACAGCGTATGCACCCAGCAACTGCAGCCCTCCCAGCAGCAGGACGCAGAGCAACGGTGAGGGATCGGCCTTACACACATCCCGGGTTACTGCTCACACCAGAGAGCTCCCATCGGATCGGGACAGAGTTTTTGCTTTCTGCCCACCCACACAGCCCTGGTTTCTCTCTGCTGGCTCACCCCACAAAACGCGGACAGCTGGGCACCTACCCTGGGCTGTCCCCGGCAGCAAAAACAAGACAGAAAAGAAACTGTCTTTACAACGGCAAATTTTGAGAGCATAGAGGTTCCTAACTCTTTCCGGCTGCCAGCCTAGAGCTGGGATCTGTGGCAGAGCCTGGGGGGGATGAGGCTGCAAGCAGCAGCAGCTCTGCCCCGCACTGCAGTGGGACCCCAACAGCCTCCCAGATACAGATGCAGGAGGAGGAAACTGGAAACAAACCCTGCAGATAAAATTACATCTGATATGGGTGTCTATAAAGCTAGCAGTAAATTAGTAACTAAAAAGATATTTTTCTAATTGTATTATGCGGAGGAAATACATTTTACAGAGTGGGACGATATTAACATGGAAGCGTGGAAAATACTAATGAGAAAAAATAAAGTATCTTGATATATGATGTAGTGGGACTATGTGCTGCTTCTGCAGTCCTTGCAAATATAATCTGCTAAAGGTAAGAGGTGCTGCACCTACAGCGGAGGCATGGCTCTTGGGACATGCAAATCTGCAGCAGCATGAGCTGATTTTTAACATCGTTTTAATAGTAAGACACAATATGAATTTCATACATTATAAAATTATTTAGTAATTCCACAAATAACGCCAGCAACATCCATGTTATATTCGCTAGTTATAACTGTTTCACTTCAGTTTAACTACAAATATTCCCCAAAACAGAGAGCTTCGCTGCCCCGTGTCCCAGCAGAAAGAGACACGCTGTGAACCCAGCACTCCCACACGAAGGGGACACAGCAGTGGGTGTCGGGGACACGCCGAACCCTCGCAGCACCGCCACCAGTAAGAGCCAGGCTGGGTCACATCGGGAGGTGCTCTCCCATCCATAGCCGAGAGCTTCTGCTGGGATCTGCACCAACAGACATCAGGATGTGCGACTATTTCAGAAATTCCTCATTTCTGTGCATTAAATTGTAAGATGGGATGAAGCTTCTAGCCCAAACTGGGGAACCAAAGGACCACAGCTGATGGGGTCACAGCATGGATATCACAAAGACTCCAGAAAACCCAGCATCCAAATCCACTCAACCAAGACAGGGGAAGCTCAGCACCTTTGTTGGTCAATCAACAAATAATCAAAGAATAATCTGCTCTGGATTCCCATTCACCGTGGCACAGCACAACATGGCATCTAAGAGAGGGCTGCAGAACTCGACTCATGTTTCGTAGGCTTTCAAACCCTAAAACAAAATTACCCAGTCTATGTTGCCACTGAAGTGGAGGGAGCATTAGGAATGACCGAGCAGAACACAAATCCTACTTTCTTTTTCCCCCTCCTCTCTCCTTTCCTCTTCTCTTCCTGCTGCTATGCTTACTTAACCTCCAGGTACCCGCTTAAATAACTCAACTAAATAGCAATAATGAACGGGCAGAGTCAACACTGTGGTACATAATCACCTTGTCTGTTGTGTTTAACATCAGTGATCCCTTCTTTGCGTGCATGACATTCTTCTGCCTTCGTCTGCGTTAAGGATTTGCTTTTCACTTTGTTTGCATTTGACTACTAATATTGCACCCATGCACACTGTGGTTTCTCACCGTTAAGTGCGGGTCCTTCTGTATGTAATATTCCTCCAGGAATTTCTAGGAAATTTGAGGAAGCAAAAGGAACAGCCGAGCTCATTTCTCACCGCCAACTCCTATTCCTGTTTCCCAATTTATTTGCAAACGAGTGTGCAAAGCACTGACTGTCCACCTCCACGAACAGCCGCCTGTGAGCATTATAGATCCTCTACCATCTTTCAGACAGCACTGATCTAAAACACCAATTTTACAATTGGTTGCAAAAAGGAAACAGGAACTGCTAAAGTTTCATATCTTTAGAGCGACCAGAAGTATATTTACAGGAAGGGTCTGCAATGTTACTGCTGTGAAAATATTTAAGATTGGAAAAGATACTCTTTTCACAAAACTATCCGAACATTTCTAGTAATTAAAGTTGGGGCTTCGGCACACAGCGACAGCGTTAGGAGCCCACATCACCCAAACACCGCCACAACTTCGTCAAATAGGGATCACATTAATGAGAGATAAAGTGAAAGTTACAGCGGATAAACTTAGACCACAGCAGGGCTAAAAATAAGCCTGCAAATACACATCGGAGTTGCACAACAAAACATTAGCAAAGGAAATGAAAATTATAGACGTTGTTTTTCTTTTTTATTTACTCCTGTAGCTTTGACTTCAGTGCATTTCATCTTTCAAAACAGGTCTTCTCCTCCTGAAGACCTTAAATATTTCCCCACAAAACTCAGCTTACGTTTGTAAACTGTTTCTCAATGAAGTGCCCTTTCTGTCAGAAGTCCCAATGAGTAACGACTGCCCGTGCACAAACCCATCTCAAAATCAGGCCCTGAAAAACTGATGTCAAACTACGAAGCTCCCTTTCTTCTACGTACATAAAGCCGCGTAAAAAGTTAAATCAAACACAATTCACCACTTGCCAGCACATACAAATGAGTGCGCTGAGCACATCCCGCTCATTCCCAGCCTACAAGTGCATCCAGCAATTCGGAAAACTTTTCAGTGAGAGTTCATTAAAAAAAAAAAAAAAGATAGAGTAAAAGGGAGGGGAACAATATAAAACCAAGGCTACCGTTCTGATTTAGGTCGCTTTTTCATGAGTAAAAGATGGCAGAATAAAGCAGTAAAAGAGTTGATGGAGAAGGTGGGAAAAGATCCACGCAGATTTTGTCCTCAGCTCTTCCTGACTAAATCCAGACTGACGCTGGTACAGCTGAGGGCTGAACAGCCGCGCAGCGCCAGGCGGGCAGTGGTGCTCTGAGCGGGGTGAGAAAGTCCTGAAGGACTGAGATCATGGCCATGATACTCCTCGGTGGTGCCACAGCCCTGATTTTTAAAAACCAGAGAATGAGAGAAATCAGCGGCGTGTGCTGAAGCCACTCGCTTTCAAATCCCTCCTCTGTTTCTCAACGCAAACTCTATCTTTTATTGAAATAAAGGAGAAAGCTCATTAGAATGAGGCTCTTTTCAAAAAAACAGAACCCAAACGATCCGCAGTGACGTATGCATACATACACACACAGAGAAAATAAAATCCTGGCCCCACTGAATTCAATAGGAGTTCTGCAATTGACTTCAGATGGGGCAGCACAGATTAGCTCCTATCCGCTATATGGCCACGCGGAAAGCGCTGTGAATTCAGCGCATTACATCTATTTGGCTCCCAGTGCTTAACCCCTAATTACCCAAGTGCTCCCTGCTCACCCAGGCAGGATTTCTGCTCACCCGCCACAGACAGCAGCGCAGCGCTGGGTCCCCAGGAGAGGACATTCAGCTCTCGCTGTGTCTCAGAGCACAATTCAGTGGCATCTCATTATTTTATCCCCCCGCCTTTGATACGCAGCCCGCTTATTGACGTATTCGCACAAATTAAATAAATTTATCTCTCCTAATATGTTCATTTTTAATGGTTTTCAAACATTCACATGGAAACAGCTCTAGCGTAAATATCCCAGAACAAATGGCTGTATATTATACAGGAGGGAGCAGTTGGGCTGCCAGACTGGGAATGCACCAGGCCATCTGGCTCAGGCAGTCTCTCCAAAATCCTCAGCTTTGTTTTCACCCTCAGACTCCAAACAACACATTTTCCACTGTGATGAGTTTACATTTTCCCAAACACAGGTCCTGATCATGCATGCAAATTCCAAACTTCTCCGCTCCTCGTCGTACAAGAAAATTAAAATCACCTGCACTTCTGACATCTCACCAAAGGAACAAGAAAGCTGCTAAAATCTGGCGCAGTGTAAACTTTCCCCATCACAGGGGTTAGGTTTTGTTTTATGTTTGTGTGAAATTTCTCCGAGTCTGCGGAGGCTCCTCTGAACTTATTGATAACATTTTTTTTCCCATGCACATCGCTGCCAGCAAAGGGCTGTGCCGTGTGCTGTGTGCAGAGCACAGCTCCTCAACCCCCTGCACACAGCAGAGAGCATCACAGGCATCAACACAGAACCCGCTCGCATCCAGAGTTACCGCTCTGAGAAAAGGCGAAGCGCAGCCAGAGCTCAAGTCAGAAGGGTTTTCCACCCAAAAACAGACAGCAGCTATCTTGCAAAACTTATGCTTTCTGAGATGCCTGAGCTGTAGTACCCTCCAATATATCTTATGAATGAGAACGGCTGAAGGAAAAATGCTTGGGTAAGAAGTATTCCAGATTTATTTCCTCCATCCTTCCTCATCGTGAAATATCTCAACTTTATGAAAACGCGGCTGACAAAGCCTCTCCTCTCTAAATACATTAAAATCCCCAGACTTGCCTAAAAACTCCAGCTTTATTTCAGCAGACATATTTCACATTTTGCAGGCAATTTCAGAACACAGCATCGTACTGCCAGACCGACTGCACTGGGAGCTGCTGCCCTACGCAAAGCAACGGCTATAAAGTTTGGGATCCTACGGGGTTTTGAGCGCATTAGGAATGTGATCCTGACATAAAATGAGATGCCAAGATAACATGAAAGAAAATGTAATTAAGACAGCATTGACACTGAAAAGGACTTCCCCACAACATTAACGATTTGTGCGCAGCGTTTACAGTTTTAACATGACGGGGATGCAGCAAGACCCCTCACCATCCCACTCTGCGCTCCTCCACGGCCACCACCAAAGGCCACTTACAGCACAGTGTTCAGCACGTTCTTAGCCCGGCCCGGCCTGAGCTTCCCGTTCCAAAGTCCCCCAAGGACCACCACAAGAGCTCGTGCTTGGAGGGAGCGCACAGCTGAGATCTGCACCCTGTGTCTGCGCTGGGATGGAGTAGGTGACATATGTGCTTCCTTTGGCCGCACCACCAGCACCCAGCACTGCTCCCACAGCCCATCGCCGCCCACAGACACTGAACATAGAACACACAGACAGCCACTGTCAGCCCACAGCACAGCTCCTGGGCTGGGCCTTCAGCTGACCGTACAAACAGCAACAAAGCCTTACTAGTCCTGATCAAGAACTCTGTGGAAGCAGGAATATCTACAATTACAGCAAGCAGTGCAGTCCTGCCTGGCTTTGTGGTGTATGCTGCTAATGGGACATTTAGATTAAATCTAGGAGTAGCGACCCGATGTAGAGAAATCAAGGTCTGATTTGCAAAACAGATTTTATTTTATCTTACTTAATAACCCACGGCTGCGTAAAACCTCACAATTCATAATTGTGAGACAAAGGGAACAGATTTAAATCTGCCTTGGCCATATCTTAAAACATATATCTATTTAATATAATGATCCTTCCCCATACGACCTGGGGAACTGAACTCATTCAAGCTTTGCTTCTGTGGGATTTTTAATTTGCCACCAGAAACCTCAGAGTCGCTGCAATTTCGGTCTGGGAATTCACAATTATTGAGTGTGTGAACGTGTGCGTGTGAGCAGGGGAAGCTCCGTGCCAGCGGAAACGTGAATGCTCCTGCAACAGTTTCATTTAAAAGTAATCATTTCATTATCCAATTTGTTCTGAGCGTCACGCATTAAAATACTACACCTTCAAGTAGGCTGACAATATATATTTAACTTTCATTAAAAATTAAAGAATTTTCAGACAGTCTTTGCAATATTTAATTACAGTTTGATGATTTGAAAGTTACTTGAGAATGTTCTATATAATTCACTGTCGTAAAATATAAATGATACATTCAACATTTGGGTGAGCTCTGTCATGTGTTGTACTTCAATGCCTAATAAGCATTCAGCAACTGAAGCAATCACAACTCTGACATGATTTCACTTAGGAAGGAAGGAAAGAGAGAAAGAAAGAGAGAAAGAAAGAGAGAAAGAAAGAGAGAAAGAAAGAGAGAAAGAGAGAAAAGAAAGAGAGAAAAGAGAGAAAGAAAGAGAGAAAGAAAAGAAAAAAGAAGAGAAAAGAAAAAGAAAGAAAAAAAGAAAAGAAAAAAAGAAGTGGGGGGGGATTTCAGACCCTGGCCCCTGAAAACATACAGATGAGCACTGCCACAGTTTTGACTTGCCAATGCCTTATTTCTCGTAAGCAATTACAGTCACACCTAGAGAACTTAATGAAACTAATACCCTAATAAGCAAACGTGGTTGTTTAAAACATCCCTTCTCTCTCTGCTTTCTTATCCAAGTTCGGAGCTTTTGTTCTCAAACCTTCACTTCCCAACTCCATTGCATTTTCCCCCAAAATCTGCTATTTCTCCTAACTTTGCTTCTGTACAGCTTCCTGAAATCAGAAAGATTTTTTTTTCCCATGTGAACGTGCTTTAAAGCTACATGGTATGTTTTACAAATAAACTGTATCTCAGGGTTTCTTTTCCCCTTTCTTTCCAAGACCCTCTGATGACTCGATAATAATGAGAGACCAAGAGGTCAAACAGCGCCTTAGGATGAACTCTTCATATGCAAGATGCCTTTGTTAAGAAAATTATTTTGAATCCATTGCTCTACATGAGTTCAGGGATCTGTTTTCAACAGGATTATGAACTGAGGCTTTCACATTTCCGTACCGATAGGAAAGCTATTTAAAGATAATATTTATTGATGGGCGCTCTCCTATGCTCTGCACTGAAACACGAAGTTCTGAAAGGACTAAAAAAGAGTTCACCTATCTGAAAGATTTTGTTACTTATGACACAAACCAACCCATTTGTGCCTGAAAATCAAGGAACGGCAGCAAACACTTCCCAAGGTTTGTTATGAATAAGGGTATGTTGCTGTTGTTTTAATTCCTACAGGGCTCGTTTGGAAGCGTATGGTTTAACAGAGTTCAGATGCACAGGGGATTGTCGAGTAGAATTCTTCTAAGTTCTCTCTCTTTTTTTTTTTTCCTCTCTCTATTGAAAGGCAGTCTTCAATAGCAGGAAAAGATGTTTTGGGACCATCAAAGAGAGTTTTCTAAAACAAACTCAGCCCTTGGAGCTTTATGTTTTGCTGTAGAAAAAGAAACCCAGGCAGAAGCCAAGAGTTTTTTTTTCCCTAAAGACAACTGGGTTTGAGCATACAGGGACTGACTTTTCCTATCGGTGCAAGAAAAAAAAAAAAAACAAAAACATCAACAAGAACCAGAATGGTTTTCTTAAATGAAATAAAATTTAAGAAATATTTTTCCAAGTAAAGCAGATTCAGGGGAAAAAAGACATCTAAAGGGAAAAAAAAAAAAAATAAGGTTTAAAAACGTGCCCACTATTTAGAAGAAATGTTTTACAAGAGCAAAAGCTTCTGACAGGAGCAGAAGAGAAACTGGAGGAACAATTTCTAAATCAGAGAATAGATTTGTTCAGACGATCCCTTCGCACAAACCCACTTTGCACCCACAGAAATATTTTTTGCAGGTACGCACGCACGTTTCTGCTCTGTTTGGAAAGCTAAAGAGCAAGCCCACAATTAGGGTTAATCCATTTACAAGCTCTGCTGCCCTACAACCCTCCCCGGAGCCGAGCACGGCTCTCGCCGCTCCCCGCGCAGCATTTCGGGGGGCTTTTCCCATCCGCCATGCAAATTCGCCACGATTTACTCTCGCTCCTCCTCGAAACCAACGACCCGGCGGTCGCGCAAATAAAGAAAGGACAAATAGAAGCCTCAGCGCCTGCCCGGCGGCTGTGCTCGCAGCGTTTGGTGGGCTGGAGGGGGGGGCGGGAGGTTAAATCCTACAATTAAGCGGCTCAATAGCCCCCGGGTCGGGCTCGTTGGAAGTCGCCAAGATTTTTCCGGAGCGCTCCGGGCCGCCTCCCGAGGGCTCCTCGCAGCCCCGACGCCGGGGTCGGACCTCGCAGCGCTGCCCTACGGCTCCCCCGGGTGCGGAGCGGGGAACGCGGTCGTTCCCTTCCCCCCCCCCCCCCCGGCGGAGCCGCTCACGCTGCGAACCAGAGCCGGGTTTCGCCGCCCCCGACGGCCGCTTCCCCCACCCCCCCCAACACACACACACACACACATACACACACGCTCCCCTTTTCCGCAGCCGCTCCCCGCAGCACCCACCTGCTTGGTCATGGAGTCGATGAGGCGAACGTAGAAATCCTGTTCCGTCCTGATCCCTGAAAAGAGGCAGAGCAGTGAGGAGCGGCGGGGCCGGCGGCCAAGTAGCGCGGTTCGCCCGAGGGCTCGGACCCGACGGGGCTCTCTCGGCCCGAGCTGCCCGCCCCAGTCGGGCTGTGCCCGGGCACCGAGCGCGGGGATGCGCGGAGCAGAGGGGATGGGAGCAGCGGCTCCTCGGGCCCCGGGGGGTCTTCCAGCCGAGGAGCGGCCGGAGGGCAGCCGGTGGTGGTGGCGGTGGGGGGCGGTGGGGCTGACACCGGGGGCTCCCAGCCCTTACCATTGCTGTAGAGCAGCTGCAGGCGGTAGTGGATCCCGTTGTTGGTCTTTTCGCTGTTAGCTTCCTGAATCCAAAGACGCGAGGAGAAGGAAAGGAAAGAAAAAAAAATATATACGTGTAAGGTATGAAGCTTCTCCATCACTCGGCCGGACGAGATGGCTCGCAGCCCCCAGGCAAAGGGGGGAGACCAGAAGGGCCCCCCCATCCCTGGCAAAATGCCCGCAGACGGAGGGGGCCTCCCGGGTAGAACCGGTGCCGCGGCTTCGGGGGGAACGGAGCGGGGAGGGCCCCAGAGAGGAGTTCGGGGCACCGCGCTGATACCCACCTTCTCCTTCTCCACGAAGCCCACGAAGGCGGTGCGCTCGATCTCCACGGGCTGCCCCTGCCGGTCATACAGAGCCAGGACGAAGTGGAAAAAGTTGGACTTCCTCAGGTTGGAAGGAGGCTGCTTCTCGAAGTGAGCCCGGGCCAGACCCACTCCGCTGGGACCACAAAGACGTGGGTTAGCGACAGCCCGGACGGCGCGGCCTCCCTAGGCTCTGTCCCTGTCCCACACCGGGGCCACACGGGACCCCTTTGGGCTCCCCAGGCATCGAGCATCCTCTCCCCGAGCCGCCCCGCGGCTCTTCCTTTTTGGTGGGGGAAAAGGCGCTGCCTCTCCCCGCGGAGAGCCGGGACCCGACCCGACCCCACCGTGCCCCGCAGCACCCCGCAACCCCCCCAGGACCCCGAAGCGGCACCCACCGGCCCTCTCCAAGGGCAGCGCCCTCCCGCAGGCGGCCCTGCATGGCGGGCAGCGCTCAGCCCAGCCGGCGCGCTGCCCCGCGGAGCGCCATGCTCTGCCACTTCTCAAAGTCGGCTCGAAGCTGTCACCGGAGCGCCCCGCGTGCGCCTTATCTTTCAGTTTCAGTCCTGCGAGCCCCTTCCTCCCCTCGGAGGAGCGCAGGGTAAACACCGCGAGGGCAGCCCGGGAGACAACGGGAAATATTTCAGGGTTGTCCCTGCAGAACTTTCCCTTCCTTAGAGAGCTCCGAATGGACGGGGGGGGGAGGGCCGAGGGGGGATGAGAGGTGCGGGGAGAGGTGGGAGACAGCGGGAGATGTCAACACGGAACTAGTGAGCTGCTGCCGGCTGCAGGGCTCGGGATACGGAGCCGGCAGCTGATTTTTCTTTCCCCGGGGAAGAGGATGGAGAGAAGGAGAAAGGAGAGAGAAAGGGGAGCCGGGTGCAGCCCCATCACCTCCACCTCCCAGGTGCAGGGATTTCTTTTGGGGAAATCTAAGATAAGCGGCAGTGGTTTTACAGGGAGGCTTCGAATTAAATTTCTCCTCCGGAAAGCTCTGCACAGTCCCCGCTTATCGGGGCGGGAGGAGAGGAGCTGCTGATCCTGGCGGGGATAAGGAAGAGAAATAAAGAAATATATTTTGAAGAATCCGTGCACAACTCGCAGCTTATCGGAGGAGGGAAGCGTCGATGGGAGATCTTAAGGCTAAAGCAGCACCAACATAGTTTTGAAAACTCCTTCCTCCACGCGAACACGAGCCTAAACCGAATCTATTCCCACCTAGCAGAGCTCGCCGCTTCCTTTATTGTTCCTACGATGATTTTTTAATCAAAACTCCTTCCTACGGGACGAGGGGGGAATCAATATTTAACTGGCGACAGCTACGCGAAACTCACTGCTGGCAGCAGAGCTCCGGGGCGGCTTTGGGGCGGTGCGGAGCTGCCTACCTCTGCGCGGCCGTGCTGGCGTCCAGGACGCCCGCTCCCTGCATCCACGTCCGCACCGCGTTCATCCCCGCGCCGAGGGGCTCCTCCTTCATGCTGCTCCCGCTCCGCTGGATGCTTTCCTGGATCCCAAACATGAATCAGAAACAACAGCGCAAAATCTTCCTTCTTTACACAAAAAAAAAAAAAAAGAAAGAAAAAAAGAAAAAAAGAAAAAAAAAGTGATGAAATCGCTGTTAAATGTTCTTTTTTTTTTGTTTGTGTGTTTTCTTTTTTCTCTCTCTCGCTGAAATCAAAGCAAGGCAGAGAAAGCAAACACAGCCACGGACATTAAAAAAATAAAAATAAAATAATAACAATTAAAAAAAAAAATCCAGAGGCGATCGGAGCGCGGCTGGGCGCTGCGCGTGCAGTTTGTTTGGGTGCGCGGAGGGGCTGCGGGGCGCCGGGGGCTGCCGGCAGCGCTCGCAGAGCCGGAGGAGAACTCGGAGTCCCTTTTGTATGAAGACACCCCTCGGATGGCAGCAGGCAAGAGGAAAAAAAAAAAAAAAAAAAAAATCTCGGATGGCAGTTTAAGAAACAATAGGACGAACGGGAGCTGCGGCGGGCTCCGCTACATCAAGTGTCATTTTCCAGTGACAAGAGAGGCAAGTTTCCCCCCCCTCTCTTTTCCTCTCTCTCTTTTCTTTCTTTTCTCCCTCTTTCTTTTCTTCTCTCCCAGCCGAAGCGCTCTCTCCTCCCTCTTTCAGCCGAGCAGGAAGCGAGTTGCCGGAGCCGGGCGCACGCCGGGAAGGGAGCGGGAAGGACGGACGGACGGACGGACCGAGGGAGACCCCGGGGCTCCCGGTGCCCGCGCCCCCTCCCTCTCCCGCAGCGCCGGGCGGACTCGCCGTCTCTCCCTATGGGAGCCACTTTGACTGTCCCCGCCGCCGAACACGAGCCCCGCAGCCCCGGCGGGCGGGGGGCGGGGCCTCGGAAGCCACGCCCCCTTCATTTGCATCGCGTCACCTCTTTCCCCTCCCTCCCTCCGCCGCCCCTCCGCCAATAGCGGCCCGCGCGACGCGGCCGCGGGGGCGGAGCCACGCCCCCTCATTAGCATACCCCGCCCAGGAGCTCCGGCCGGCCCGGGGGAAAGTTGCCCCGAGCCCCCCCGGGCTTCATTGATCCCAACGCGATCGCGCCTTTGTTCATCGAGGCGGCGGCCGCCCGCCGGGTCCCGCCGGGATCACCTCGGCCGCCCGTCGAGGGCCCAAAGCGGAGAGATCGGCCCGGCGGCCAGTCGTGCCCGCTGCCCCGCAGCCACTTCCCTATCGGACCCCGGACGGGCGGAGCGGCTCGGCCCGGGGCCGCCGCAAACCCCAAATCTCCACCGCATCCCCCCGCGTTCCGGACAGCGCTGCGGTGCTGCGCGAGAGAAGCGCGCCGTTTTCGACCAGGACGGGACAGCGGAGAAACTCCGCTGTTGGCTTCAACCCCCCGGGGGAAATAATACCAACAATAATATTCGCAGTCCCTGCCCTCTTTGGGAAAGCGCTGGGGCGGCCGCTCCGTGCCCGTCCCGACCTCCCCTCGCAGCCCCTCCGCTGCCGGACCGCGGGCGGGGCCGCCCTCCGGGGGCTGTTACGGCACCGGGCAGAGCCTGCAGATGATGCCGCCCCAACCGCAGCCCCTGCGGTGTTGGCACGTGGCATAACTGGCATAACCCACACGAGGGGCAGCCCGGCGGGGCTCCCCACCTTTGCAGGGCGATGCCGGACCGGGAGTGGGCCGGGTTGACTCTGAATTAATTGTGGCTTTGCCTGCTGTCCTCGTGCCCTCTCCAAGCCCCTGCTGCTGCCTGGGATCCAGGCTGCACCCACTCCCATCCAGAGCACGGTCAAGGGCCTCAGAGTTGACCCAGAGAACAGAGAGTCTGGTTACAAATACCCTTGCACAGCTCCATAAGCATCCCCAGGCATTCTGAGAACTCCATGGGAGCCTCTTCCCACCACCTGTATACATCGCTACAAGGGCAATGGCCACTAAACCTCAGTTACAACACCCAGCCCAGCAGCAGGCACACAGCCCCTGCCAGCACACTGCTGGCACCGACAGCCACACCTGAGCCTCTGCTGTAGGGAAGTCCACACATAACTCATCCCCATCTCCACAGCGCTGTGTTCTCACGCATGAGCTGCTGCAGAAAGCAAGTTTCCGCCTTCCCTGCAGCTGATATTTGAATTTTCATATAATCCTACTGTGTCACATCTCAGGGACATGTGGAGGAACACAGCCATAGAGCCACGCATGAATATTTACGCCATAGGTATTGCATAGGAGCAGTTTGGCCCCTGCAGCGTTTCGGCTTATTGGTCTTCTCCAGGCTGCTGCTGCAGCGGTTGTATCGTATCCAGCCTAAATGCCTCCGTGGTGAGATACGTTTTGCAATTAAAAGCTATTTGCACCTGCACTGATTGCTCCTTTCCCAGGGCAGGGAGCTGCCGAGGGAGGAATAATGCGCTTGAATCGATATTCTGAGCAGTTGGCACAAATCTGTTACAGGGAATGGGGGACCATCTCCGTGCCTTTTCCTGGATGCTGAAGGAGGAGCAGCACAGCATGGGCTGAGGGCACCTCTGCTGGGCAGGGATGGCACAGAGACAGCAACAGGGACAACTTCCCCCCACTTTCTTCCTTGGACACACACACATGCACTGGTGATGTGGCAGCAGCTCCAGCCAAGAGCCAGCAGAGTGGGGGCAATGCTGCACTGGGCTTAGGGCAGCCTCAGAGCCACTGACAGCGCTGCAAGCAACAAAGGGTTAAAGCCCAGTTCGACCTCCACAGGGGAACGTGAAAGGAAAGCAGAGCTGGAATGAGGGAATAGTTAGAAATTCAGGGATGCACAAAAAAATAAAGCAGGGAGGGCTGGCAGCTGGCACTGAGACTGCAGTGCCCCATTCACACTGCAGGAGCCAACCTCTCCATGCCGGGGCTTTTAGGCAAAGAATTCCCATGCAGTCAGCTCTAACTTTCTGCAGGTCGGGTCTGGTCCATGGCCTGAGCACAGCTGCCCTGCTGCTGGATCCACAGAGCTGCCCTGTGCTGGGACACGGCTGTGGGTGAAGCTGTGCTCAGTGTACGACACACAGCAGAACACACAGACCTACAGCTGCCATCTGCTGCCGCTGGGGATGGGCCTTGCTCCCCAAATGAGCAACACAGGGATTTTTATCCTCACAGCATAAACTCATGTGACACACCTTTGCTTCACCAGCAAGGACAGCTTAAAAACAGGGCCGGGGGGGGGGGGAACACAGCCACAGCACCCACAGTTGTGGGAGGTAAGGGGAGGGCATCCCAATAAGGGACCACAGAGGACACACAAACGCCCTGAGAGGCTGCAGATCCCAATGCCTCCTGCCAGGGGAAAGCCTCTCCTCCCCAACAGCACTTCCAGGTGGGCCCAACGCCCTGCTTGCCCCTAACCTGGGTGTTTTCTATCCTGCCTCAACAGAACAACCCTACTTCCCCCGTGTAGGTCCCAACACAGGGAACAAGGTGTTGGAAATGGGAATTACTGAGAGAAAAGCCCCATTTCCTCCTCCACACCCCTCACCAGAGGACAAGGCACCCAAAGGATCCATATTGCTCTGCCTAGAGAAGAGAGATGGCCAGCGGGGCAGTGCTGACGGGAGAAAGGGAAAACAACTTCTGGCTTTGAGCTGGGACCGAGGGGCACAGAGCACTGGGGGCTGAGCGTTTACCTGTGTTTTATGCTGGTGTGGAGAAAAGGGCTTGGGAGCATTTCACACATCGCATCCTCCCCAGTAAAGATGCTTTGCACACGATATTTTCTTACATCCACACTCCTGTGTTGATCCAAAGACTTCCCAGCCATAGACGAACTCGACGTCCTCTGGCAGGTGAGAGGGCTCAGCCACCGGAGGCATTTCATTCCTCCTACCCGACTCGTTCCTGCAGAGAATGAAAGAAAAGGGCTCATCCGTGGGACTGCGGAGCAGCGTGCAGGGGGAAGGTAGGACCAGACAGAAGGGTGACAAGAGCCTGCTTTTCCACAGCTGCTGTGAAGAAGCATCAGCAGGAGACCGGGATGGGAGCACCGCGTGCAGAAACTTCCTCCTGCTGCACCCCTGCCCCTGGGAACGGCCCTTAGCTGGGACAGACGTATCCCCGCCGTGTCGGTAAACCCTTGCGGGGGCACACGAGGCGGACCCCCGGAGCTCAGCCCTCCGCTCCCTCGGCAGCTCACCGGGAAAGCACGGCCAGGAGAGCCGGACTCCCACGGCCACCCGCGGCCCCCGGCGCTGCGCGGGGCGGGGCGGGTGCGGTGCGGGGCCGCAGCGCCGCGTGGCTACAGCGCCACCTGGTGGCCACATCGGGCACGGCCAGCTCGGTCCCGCGGGGTGAGCGCGGCCCTACGGGTGAGGGAGCGCAGCTACAAGAGACACTTGTCAGGTTGGCCAGCATTCATTGTTTCTGGGACTTGACTGCTCAGGGTTTGGCTGCTTTTGATGACCATTCTGAAACCTGTTTTCTCTAGAAAGAACTCCAGGAGGCTCCATGATTTCAGCAGAAGCGGAACAAAGCTCATCACTGGGGCTCAGATGTGGCTGGAGCTGGGTGCAGACCCACGGCCAATGGGATTTTGTTAGAACACAGCATAGCAGCACTTTGGTTAGAAAAGATTTTAATACACAAAGAAGAACTCACTTCTTTACATGCTCTTCTGAGCTTTGGACAGTTCAAGTTCAGGCTCTACTTTGTTCAGAATGAGGGATCCCTCTGGCTTTATCTTTGTGCAGAGTGAATGCATCCCTCTGCACCTCCTGTGTTCCTTCTCAGGATCTCTTCTCCAATACATTCAGCCTGTGAGCAAAAGCAGTTACAGTTCTGGGACAGCAACAATCAGAGTGACCCCAGCATGGGGAGAGAGCATCATTTCCTCTGGGAACAGCATGTTAGCCATGGCCCTTCTAACTAACATGGGGTGTCTCATCAGAGGGAAAGTGAACTGAAACACCCTCCTGAATAGGAAACTCCAGGAAAGCTCCCTTCACTTCCCATGCACCTGCACAGGGACTGGGGCATTGAAGTCCCCAACCAAGCACAGCTCCCTGTGTCTTCCCTATAAGGGCAGCCAGTCTGAGCAGCATCTGCATGTTCGTTACACACACACACAGCGGATGACACACAAATGCTCATGTTTCCCAAGCAGACGGTCGCAGGGAGGCTCACACCCCACACATCTCACTGCGGGGCTCAGGAAGCAGCAGCCACCTCCCAAAACGTGCTGCAAACCTGGAGGAACGACTTCCTGCAGTGCTGACACAGAGCCATTGTCGGGGTGTGATGGAGGAACTGCGAAACAGACGCAGCAACAACACCAGGGCTGGATTCAGGCCAGGGCACTTCAGGCGACTTGTAAAAAGTTCACAGCTCCTTTAATGGCTCCACCTGGCTCCAACAGGACCTCTGCTCTGCAGAGGAGATGCTGCGAGGGAAGCGTGTCTGAGGTGATATGAATCAGGCCGGTCCCTCCCGCATCACGTCGGTCTGGAATAGCTGTTGACCTGATGGAGTGTTAATGGGAACATTTATTTGTTTCTTTATCACTACAAAGATGTCATATATACTTACCCTGCTGCTGCCACCGTTCCCAAAGGGCTGTCAGCACAAGAGCCATTATAACACAACTGCCGGAGGTAATATTTTTTTCCCCCCACACATTATTTCTTCAAATGATTCTGTAAAGAGAGAAAGAACCAGGATATAAAAATTGCTGGTGAAAGAACAGAGCAGCAATGGGAGGCAAAGCAGCCTGCCTGCCTGCGGGGAGCACCATGACAGCACAGGCCTGGCACAGGACGGTCCCACAGTGCTACATGAGGATGTTGTTGGGTCCCAGGGCTCAGAGGGGCTCTTCCCCACCCGTGTATGTGAGCAGGTTGGGTTCATACAGCACTGCCCTACGTGGGGAGATGGGTGCAGGCAGTGCTGCTCTTCCTATTTCTGAATTATATGAAAGCACGAACCCCTTCCAAATGCTTTGGTAACACAGTCATTATTAAACAGAAATCAGAACCTGCTTTTACCTGTGGCACAAATCCCCACGGCGTTCCGTTTGTGTTACGCGCTGGCTTGGCGTTTCAGGGAAATTGCTAATGGGGCCTTTTACTGCTGGGTCACCAGTTCAAATCTGGCTCTGTCAGTATTGACCAGGAGTATCTGATGAATGTTTGATGGCATGAGATGAAAATACGGGTTTTCATCCATTTATCAGTAGAAAAGCCCTTCAACAACTCCAGCCCATCAAAGATGCAGCGGTGCAGAGCGAGGGCCCCTCTGCAGCCCAGGGCAGGGCAGGGCGTGCAGCTGGGAGAACTGTGTCTGGCAGAGCCTTCCTGGGGATGAACCAACCTGCCCTGCACCACACTGAGCTGCTGCAGCCACGGCACAACGTGGGGAGCCAAGCCCTGCATTGTTCTCAAAGGGAGAACGAGCCTGGTGTGCTGGGAAAAATGCAAACGTAAGGAAATCCAGGATGCTGGCTTCTTCCAGTGCCAAATGGAGGCATTCATAGTTTTGCAAGCTGGAAAGCTGTTTGAATTTCTCAATATTATGACGCTAAGCAAGCTGAAAGTCAAATGTCAAAGTAACAGGTCAGAAGTTGGTAATAGTCCTTTCTTATTTTCTTGAGTCAAACAGTGGTCCAACCGAAAAATAAGTTAGTGCCTAATTCAGCACCTTCAGTCCTCACCCCTGAGAAAGCACAAAGCATTGGATGTGCAGCACTGTTGGGGCTGGGGTAGGGAGGGCCATCAGTTCAGCTATAGGTCCGCAGGGCCACCCCACAACACTGCCTGGCCCCGAGCCATGCCCATCCACAGCCCTCCATCACCTCATCTTTGGGACTGACCCAGTCAGCAGGGGCAGAGTGCAAAGGGCAAGGACACCTGGAGGTGCCAGCGTTGCCCCAGGGGTCCACACCACACGTCCCCGAAATAAAGTGATGGGAAAACTCACATCCCACGTAAACTCAGCTAGTGGAGCTGCTCAGCCCTGCTGAGGGAAATGGAAGCAGCATGAGAGCCATCTGGTGGGAGCAGGGAGGGGTTGACTTCACCACGGTGTAAATCCAACCACAGGGATGCTGAGAAATTGGAGAAGGCCGGGGGTGCCGTGCCTGCATCGCTTACCTGGGTGTCACATTGAAAATCAAAGCATCCCTGCATCCCTTTGGGGAGTGACCCGTCTGATGAGTGCATTGCCACAAACAGCTCCTCTGCACTGCTGGGCGAGACAGAGGGGTAACAGGAAATGGTTTCAAGCTAAAAGAGGGGAGAGGTAGAATGGACATAAGGAAGAAGTTCATTACAATAAGTGTAGAGAGGCAGTGGCACAGGTTGCCCAGAGAGATGACGATGCCCCATCCCTGCAGACACCAAAGGTCAGCCTGGAAGGGCTTTGAGCACCTATGGAGCTGTGGGTGTCCCTGTTCAGTGCAGAGGGTTGGACCAGGTAGTCTTTAAGGTCCCTTCCAACTCAAACCGTTCTGTGATTCAGTGATTTGTTAAGGCTGCAGAAATGACCATTTCCACACCAGTTACAAAATAATTACCCATAATAACTTAATAATGGGCTTTTCCCTTTAAATTATTAACACAGCTAGCCAAGAAAATTGTCAGTTTTAACAAGTTTAAATTCAAGTGATAAGTGCCAAAGCTGTGCTAAATGACAGCAGCAAATTAGCAATTAAAGTATTTATGCAAGAAGGCAAAAGATACTGTATGCAAATACTGTCTGCAAGGAGCTGGAGAGCAGTTTCCCATTGGAGCAGTGCACAACGGCCTCCGTTTGCATATCTCAGCTTTAAATCCTGTGCAAAGGGAAGAGGCAAAAATATCTGAAGCTGTAATTGAAGCAGGACAGAGGCTGCACAGGGTTCTATAGCCCTGGGTTCTATGGAGAAGAAGTCCTGGCCCCAACCAAATTATTCCTATCACATAAATCTTTATCAGCAGGGAGGTCCAAAGACAGACATCGCTTCGTGGCCTCCAAAGGCTCCATCAGCAGGAACAGACCTGGCTTCATTGCCTGGTCTGAATCCAGTAGGGGAGAGCAGGGGAAGGATCTTCCAAACTGAAGGAAAAATAGCAGCGTCAGAGCAGCTCTCTGATCCCCTATGAACGTGAATCCTTTTTTTTTTTTCCCCTCAGCAAACTTTGCAGACACGAAGGGTTAACATAGCATCAGTACCTCAAGGACTGCACTGGAGCTGAGCTTCACTTGGAACGTAGATGCTGCATTATATTTGTAGGCTGGCCTTCTTTTTATTTTTGCTTACTTTTTCTTCTTTTCCTCCCCCTTTTTTGTTGTTGGTTTCGTTTGTTTGTTTAATTTTTCTCCCTTTCTCCCGTTCCACCCCCCGCCGTTGCCGCACTGCCGCTCACGGAGCCGCACTGCCCCGCCGTGGCCGCCGCTGCGGCACCGCGCTGCTCCTCCGCTCCTCCTTAACCCCTCTCACACACACGCGCACACACACAACCCTTCCTCCCATCTCCATCCTCCTGTCCATCCCGGCCAGATCTGTGATTGAAAAAGGAAAACTAAGCTCTCTGGAAAGCAGTTTGCAGACTGTTAGACTTTGGGGAAGCTCACACTGGCATCAGTGCAAACAGATCCAGCTAATGAAATCTCAGCTTGGTTGGTTGGAAGGGACCTTAAAGCCCACCTGGCCCCATCCCCTGCCCTGTGCTGGCTGCCCCCCCCCAGCTCAGTCTGTGCAGGGCCCCATCCCACCTGGCCTTGGGCACCCCCAAGGATGGAGCAGCCACAGCTCTGGGCAGCAGTGCCACACCAACCTGTGAGTAAAGGATTTCCCTCTGACATCTCACATAAATCTCTTCTCTTTCAATTTAAAACCATTCCCCCTTGTACTATCACTACCTACTCAAAAAAGCCGGTCCTCCTCCTGCTTGTGAGCTCCTTTAAGCTCTAAGTTGGACCTGCATTTTGTTTGCCCAGAGCCGTCCTGGTGGGAGGAACCCAGCAGTCCCCAGCAGCACAACACCACCACCAGGCACAGCACTCATGGCTCAGCATACATCCCTCATCCACACCCAGGGAAAGGTGACCCAGCAGCTGCCCATATTTGTTCTCTCCAGCTCCAAACTCCAGGTGTTTAAGAACACCTGGAACTCATCAGACTCAATTTACATCCAACCTGGTGGGAGAAAGGCTTGCGGGTTGAGCTTCCATGGAACGCTTTGAGCCTCTTTAGTCCATTCCCACTGGCACATTCCACAGCAGAACTCACCCAAACCAGGACCTCCAGTGCTGAGCTCAGCAGGGAGCTGAGACACGTGGTTGCATTTCCTTACTTACGTATCAGAGCCCAAAGAACAGTGAAGAATCCCAGCAAAACTCAACACATCAGTTTGGGCTCCTCCTGCAGGTCACTTCGCACCACCTGTGCAAAGGAAGGATATTTCCAACCTACAGGATCAACTGTATCCAAAACTCACTTGCACACACAAAGATTTCATCCTGCAGCCTGCTAAGGTGCATCTTGTTTCCAATTTCTCATTTTCCTTCACTTACCAGCACAACCTTTCTAACATGGAAGGCCTTTGAGAAATTAATTTCCACCAGAAAACAAACAAGGGTTGAATCATTGCATGGAGGAATCTGTCTTTCAAGGACATTTCCTTTTAAATTGCACAATGTGGCTCTTAGCAAGGAAAATAAATAAAACTTAATCCCCCTGCATTCCAGCTGGTATTTTTTCCCCAAGCAAGCAGCAAACAATTCAATGAAAATTCAGACTACGGTCAATTAAGCGAGCGTGTATCATTTCATTTATAAATAGCAGATATCTATTCACAGTTGATTCTTTTTATCCAATTAAGCCCGCTTTACATTTTAAATTCCTATGATTTAACTCATTTACCCACTTCCCAGTCCCAGACTTGTCTCATCTGTTGCTGCAAAACTTTGCAGCCCTCCTGCTCTTGGGCTGCTGGTGGCTGAAACTCTCAGCTAACACAGATTTACTTAAGGATGTGGATTACAGCCTCCAGGAAGCAGCAAGCACTGGGAAAGTCGTGCCTAATTACTTGCAATGCTAAGGGCTTTTATATATTATTGTTTTATTTTGGGTTGGTTGCTTATGCGTGCAAACTGTTTTCTTTTCCTATTTAATCAAAGACAGTCATTTTCAGTTTTTGTGCGTGTGTGTGTAGACATGATATACTTAATATATTATTGATAAACTTGCTCCAAGCTGTAGAGGCCTCAGCATCCCACACTCCACCTATTTCTCCAAAAAGCAGCTGGTGTTTGCTTTCAGGACAATATCACCATCTCAGAGCCATAGAATACATTGGCTGAATTGTTCAGCAGCTACACGACAACAAATCCCTTGATGAAAACACATGGAATTTGCCCACCAGAGTCCATCCACGTTGGCACTGGATGTGCCCAGGCCTGGCCAGCAGTGTCACACCCAGCAGAGAAGGCTCCTTGGGCTCTGGGAAGGTGCTGAGAAGTTAAAAAGCCACAGCCAAAAGGAAAAATAGGCATTGTCAGGAGAAAAAAAACCTCAGGAAGGGGGTAGTGGTAAGCAAACCATGATATCTTCAATGAGATTGAAGATAAATATCACCAAAAAAAAAAAAAACCACAAACCAAGGACCAGCTAATTTTCCACCTTATTGTTGCAACAGTAAGAAAGACTGAATTCAAAATGGAATTAACCAGCACCTTCACCATTGCAAGAGAAGTCAAAAGGATGAAGTGAGAAAGATATTTATCGGCCTCCCCACCAACATTTATGTGCACTGAGGTCAGAGGCCTCCACAGACCTTCACACAGCAGCACAAACCAGCAGTGCTTCATCGACCATTCATCCTCAGAACCTCCAGCCCACGGGACTGAGGCTGTGCTGCAATGCATCCCCTGCTGCCAACCTTCCTGCTGGTGCTCTTCTGACCTGAACTAAGCCCAGCAACACCAGCTTCACATCAACTTTTGTCCTGAGCACCTTCCCCACCGTGTAAGACCATCAGTTCTACTTCCCATTTTTATTTTGGACACATATGAACTTTCTTGGGTTTTGTATCTTATTAGATGGAGATAATCAAATGAACCAAATGAAATCAAATCTCCTTAACCTTCCCCACCAACCAGGAAAATTGCTACAAGTTTGTTTTCAAAGCTCCAGATACTTCGAGTCCAAACTTTGGACTGTTTCAGGAAAAGGGCTGAGGTATCTTAGAAATAGAAATTGAATGCAAAATGAATCAGGAAAGGTTACTCGGTTTGAAGAGAATTTCCCACTCTGAAAAACCTGCATTAGAAGACCTTTCTGCCTTGGCATGAAATGAAGGGCTTCTCCAGGGATGAGGAAGGAAATGGACTCTTCTGCTGCAAGATCACCAACAGCTGAGGGATCTGGGAGCTCTGCCATTCACACCACAGCTTTCAGTGACAATTCCTTGACTTGTTTACTCCTCTCATGGAGCCATCTCACCCTCTGCAAATACATTTCAGTACATTTCCCTGTGCCAGGAGCAATAACTCCACGTATCAGCAGCGCTGATTTGAACACAGTATGGCACCATGTGAGCAGTGCTCCACCAACCAGCCCAGAAATCCCCAGCTGTTCCCATGACATCACCTTGCTGGAAGCATCTTTTGAAGCCCAAATGTTTGTCCATCACACCACCATCAGGAGGGCCACAAGATGGCAATTGCAAGCCTACAGTTACACCCATCAACTTACACACAGCTGTAAAGAAAATCAAATCAAGCAAATGCTGTCCAAGAAGCAGCTCTGCACCAAAGTACCTGAGAGGTCAGGAGTGTTTGCCCAGCTGCTCTACAGAGCATCAAGACAGGGCTCATTTCATTTCTTCCCACTCTGTTCCCCCGTAGCCTTCTCTCTCTTCTCCTCTTACAAAGTTGCACAGGTTATTTCTTCTGCAAGGACCAACCTGAGTTTTGGCTGCTCACTTCATGCCTGCACTTCCTGATCTGTAAGCTTGCTTGGCTTATCAGCACTTTTTTCCCCACCCACTCCCATTCCTTGCAAGCTGATTTCTAAGTTATTTCTAGAGCTAACTGAGCTGTGTGCTTAGTTTGGTCAAGAGCAGCATTTCTGAGTTGGGGGTGGGGGAAAGAAATGAACACCCTCTGCACTCTCTGGTTGAGCTGATATTACCACCAGCAGTTCTCCAGTAAACAGTTGGGTTTGGTTTGCCCCAATGGTAGCCCTGTGGCATCATTTCTCCTGTGAGACAATGCATGCCTTCCTAGTCATTCAGGCTACTTTCCAGTGCCACAGCTGTGGTTCTGACAGTCCTGGCACAATGCATTTGTTGAATCCACTGCAGGGCTGTTGATTCTTAACAAGCATTTCCAGGTACACTCACCTCTTCCCAATGCTGATGTAAATCCATAGTTCTTTCCTCTAGCTTTTGCACTACCAATTAGCAATAAATAATTTAAGGTAGAAGTTAGCGTTCTCTGCCAGGAGATCAGCTAGGCTGAGGAACAGGAGGAGCAGGACTCAGATCACTGCAGTAGTGAAGAGTTCAAGAAAAACGTTCTCATCATTTTTCCTTGCCAACACTATGAGCTTTTATCAGATGTTTTGCAGTGATAGGTGAGGCACAAGGCAAACTTAAATTCTAAACCAGATGCAAGGAAACAACTGAGAGAGAGAATCACAAGATGATGCAAGTGACACTCCCATCCCATCCAGTGAGCAAAAAACAGGTTCTGCACAGGTCTCAGAGGCAGTAAGCAGCCTACATGGCCTCCAGGAACAAATGTGCCTCAGCATTCTGCTACTGTTCCATATCAGCTAAGATTTGTAAGGAAATGCTTTAAAGGACCAGACCCACCTCTAACCAGAAGGTACAACACACACAAATGAAAAGGAGGGGGAGAAAGAGCATCAGAAGTCCCACTGATCTCCACAGGTTATGGAGAGCTACTATTCCAGAAAAGCCTCTCCTTGGAATTCAGTATAAGAATCACATAACCAGGTGTAAAAATCTTCAAATGTAATTTATTAAGACATTCAGCTATGTCTGTCAGTCTACATCCAAATTTACTACTAAAAATAAAATAGTATCACATTTCACATTAGGAATACCGACTTTGAAAAACACTTGAGTCAAGCCTATCGTATAAATAAGTGACTAATTTCTCTTCATATCAAAATTCACATAAAAAAATTGCCTGCCCCCCTACTCCCATCTATTTCCCCACCCCAGTTCCTAGTTCTACTTGAAGCCATGATGAATGTAAAAATTTAAGTACGGACATGTCCTTGTCAAAGAAAAAAAGGTGCAAACCTATTAACAGCTTTAGAAGTGGCATTTGCGGAGTCTGATCATACACAATAATGTACTCATTCCCAAAGTGCAAATATCGCCAGAGTTTAATACTGTTTTAATTCAGCTGCAAGAATTAAACATTACACAGCACAGTACTGCAAGGCCTCTATCCGTGCCCTAAAACTCATCCCACTTTCCTCCTGCACGTGGTAGCGGAGGCCAAAGCGTTCATTAGAGTTTTAGTTTACTTCATGCAGCCCAGACTGTGCCCATTATTAACAAAAGTTTCATATACATCAAAATATTGAAGACTCCATCATAAAAGTCAAGAGTCACTATAGATTACATGACTTAAAATGCAGTTGCCCAACCAAGAACACCCAAAGCATATACATGACGTTTTTAGAGTGCTTCCATCTTCCAGTACAATCACTGCCGCCGTATCTTTGATTTTTGCTTACGTGCCATAAAAAAAATTGTCAGTAACCAAAGCTGCACCTCAGCCAGAGACCAGCAACTCACTGCATTTAACACCTCTCTGGGACGCTGGGACATGCAGCATTTGATGCCCTCCTCACCAAGAAAACAAAAGCCAGCACTTTGTCTGTCTGTCTGCAACTTCCCACAGACCTCCTGTGCTTCTCATCCCTTATCTATGTCTTGAAAACACTCTTTAACTTAAATTTATTTTCAGACATCCTTCCTATGCCCACAGTTCAGAGAGCTTCTGGAGTCATTTCTACTACATCTCAGTTACCGCTACCAAGCAGCCCACGAAAATCAGCATAGGATATTACATTTTGACCAGCATTAACAGCTAAACTTCTTTCACTGATGTGGAAGGATAGGTTTTCTTCTGAGTCAAACTAGGATCTCTGAAATGTGTTTATTCCCATACCATCCTTTGTCACCTTAGAGCTGGATGCTAACCCTCAGGTCTCGAGTGGGGCACCCCTCTGGGGCTGCCATGAGTTCTGCAGCACACGCTGCTCCCTGGCTGGCCTCACATGGGCTCGTGCCCTTGTCCACACCCTGGAATCCCCCTGTCTCAGCAGAGGCCTCCAGGCTCTCTTGTCCATCACTCTGACTGGGGTTGTCTTCTGTATTTGGCCCACTGTTCTGCTCAGTGCCGGGGGGCTCAGCCTCATCTCCAGGTCTGACGTTTTGCTCTGCACCAGGATTTGGCTGTTGAACTGGCTCTGGCCCCAGTCCTTGTAGCTGTGAAGGGCTCTTAAGCTGGCAGTGGCACAGAGGGCAGGTTTCTTGCACATACAGCCATTTCTTCAGACAGCCCGCGTGAAAAAAATGGCTACATGGTGTGATCACAGCTGTTTTCATGTCCTGGAAGACACACACAAAAAAAGATTATTGGCAGGCCCATTCCTCTCACCCTGCACGTGTCCTACTTGATCTCATAGGAGCAGCAGTCACAGAGGAGACAGAAGCAGTACCCAGGCAAGTAGAAGAATGTTTCTTGTTCATATCCACAAAGCTCCCACATTCAAATTCACACACACATCAACTACGTGCCAAGGCTGACTGTTTATAATACATGGACTAGAAATGAGGCAAAAATCTTGTTTACAAAATATTATTACACTTAAATAAAAGGATTTGTAGGATCAGAGTTGCTGGATTAGCTGGCTTAAGAAAACCACGCAAGTGAAAACCAGCAAAATTACAGATGTAACAAACAAATTAAATAATGCTCTCAGAGAAGAGATTCACATGTCACCTCTCTGGTGTTTTAAACATTGCCATTCAATCTGGCAGTGGTAGTTACACTCTTCAAATAATTTGTATTCAAGTTTGGAACCAATCCAATTGCACCCTATTAAAACTAGGGTAGTTCTTTCATTGTCATATATAGCTACTATTTGTATCCAAGAGAAAGAGACACTGGAGCTGGAGGTGTGATAAAGATATTACTCTCAGCTTCATTTCTAAGGTCCTTACTTCAGCTGTCTTACATTAGATAGACCCATAACCTTTTGATAATTAAGTTTCTGTTATAAAACTGACATTGCACATGAAGTGGAAGTAGCAGCGTCTGCGGAGACTGAGCTGCTTCTGAGAATGAATAAGAAATCAGCTACTTGAGTACACTGCCTTTCAGTAATAGAATCTTTCACTAATGAAGAAAGGGCACACTGCTATTGCTACTGAGAGCAGCTCAACCCAAACGTGAGAGTTTCAAAGAACCTCAAGGACACAGTTTGTTGCGTAAGTAGAGAGAAAAATAGAAAGTTTAAACATACCCAAATTAGTTTCTACACATTAGAAAACCCTCAGTGCCAAAACTCTAAATCAGTTTAGATAAAGCAGAAAACTGGATAATCCAAGTAATTTATTAAGCACCAATGTTAGTCATTAAACATAATTCAAGTAACCTATTTTATTAGCTGCAGACCAAACACAACAGACAGTCCAGAGGTATTTAAATTCAAGTCAGCATTTTGATACTTCTATTCTTACCTGGTAGCAGATGGCACAGATATCATTGTGCTGCTCCAGCTGTTCTTTTGTGGCAGTGGGCAGTGACTTGATCTTATTCACAGCATCTCTACGAAGAAGGAAGCTTTTCCACCCCAGTTGGGCCCGCAACCACACATTGTAGTAGGAGTGAATGAAGATGATGACAGAACCCATAACAGTCCATTCGCCAAAGACAGTTTCTGAGACGCCATATGCCACCACACAGAGAGCAACAAGGAATTCCAGCAGCCGGTACGTGCCGTTTACATAATAAATCACATCGTCCATATTTTCAACTGGTTCTTTTCTGAACTCTTCTACCATAAACAAAACATAAATGAAGAGTGTCCCAAGCACCTGTAACACAGTGCAAGATCATTAGCTTAGCATGCAATCCTGAACTGGAGCTTCAGTTGTTCAGCATTACCCATGCAGCTCTGCACACAGTGCTCCCAAATCAGACTGAGGGCAGGCAGGTCCCAAAGCAGCAAAACTGTTGCTGAACTTCAAGACAAACAAAAGCCATTTTTTCTCATAAAGCATTTGCTCTTGCTCTCATGTGCTTCCCCTTCTAAGTATTTCCCAGAGCCCAAAGCACAGCTGAATTGATTAAACAAAAATGTTAAGCATCATGAGGGACAATTTTATAAATTAATTACAAGAAAATCTTATAACAATAATATTCATAGTGTGAAACACTTCCAGTATTTACAGCACTGTGTCTTAGGCAGCAAATTACTTTTAAATAATCATCACTACACAATATATATAAATGGGTGCTCTGGGAAATGTTGAGTTTTTTTATTGTGATACTTATGCCCTCAGAAGCCTCCTGGTTTTACAATTCGAAATAGGCTTCCACTCATCTATGTTCTCAGCCAACCCTTAGGAATTCCTTAGCCACAGATACAGGATAAATTTTATATCATCTCTTGTACTTCTGCCCTTTTGTCTGCCCCGTTCTATTCTGATCATGCATTTCCTCTCCTAGAGAGACAGGATCACAGTTAAGGCAGTGGTTCCGTTACTACAGGACTAACATTCTTACCTGAAGAGAGGTTAAAATACTGCTGGAGATAATGATCAGCAGCCAGAAATCCATGTGGAAGAACTGACATATCATGTAGGCCATGTACGCAGGGAACACAAGTAAGAACAAACAGAGGCTGACTGCTCGGAAGTGCTTCCACAGACTCCTGCAAACAACACAATGGATTTTCAATTTTTTTCCATTTCTTAAGTCAGATGTGAGTACCAGAATAAGAACAGGCTCACCCCTGGATGTAAGCACATCAGATGTTTGCTCGAGGCTTTAACTTCTTGAAGGGAGTTTTTATGTTATTTGGGCACAGTTTCATTCCCAGCAAGCATGCTAACAACACGCACACTCCGAAAAGTTTCCTCTTATCTGATCTTTGCTGTTTTAACACACAACTACAAAATTATGGACAAAAAATCATCTAAAGTAATTGTCCTACTGGGTCAAGTCAGAGGTTAGACAAATTAAGTACCTAAGATACTAAATGTCTCAAATGAAAGTCCACTAAATAAAACTTAAATATGTTTATAATTGTTTATATACCTTCCAATATAAACAGAGTTCTCCCAAATTATTTACTTATTACAGTGCTTCTATGTCTTTTTGCTAATAAACGAGGCAAAGGTATTTCTTCTCACCACCAGACTTAACCCTGCTGCCTTCAGAAGTATACTGCCCAGTTAATGGGATTTGAGGGAGAAGAGACAGATATATGTTTTAATCCTCTTTATCACTTACTTCTTTCCAATCTCTCTCCCAACATAAATACATCATCAACTTCTTACACTCAACCATTTGCAAAGGCTTTCAGAGCATCTCCAATAATTACTGTGCTATCCTTACAAGCTACTCAGGTTATATTTTAACTTCATTAAACTCTGGTAATGAGGTATTGAGAAACTGGGAACACTGGGAGAGCAAGACAGTAGCAGAACCTGGCTAATTTAATACAGTCTGAAAAACATCAGAATGTTACCATTAGGTTTGTAATTCTCTGTCTGTGGGCAAGGGAAAGAGGGAGAGCTGAAGAAGAATTTATCTTGGTCTGACTTAATTTAGAACTGCCAGATACATTTGGCAGATGAGAGATCAAAACTGCAGTCACCACAGGCTGCTTGTTTAAGCTGGGCAGATGCTCATATCCTGGCTCTACTCTCTCTCTGTTAGTATATTTTAAAGTTAACATTGCTGCAGGACAGTGGCTACAAGTAGCCTCTAAGCTATACAAACTCTCTGCACACAAATAAACATTCTCTTTTACCTCCTTACTTACAGGCTATGAAAAAGGAAAAAACACAAGCAACTAACAAAGATGCAAACACAAACAGAATATAACAAAACCAGATACTAATAAAGCTCTTCAAAACACAAATTGAATTAACAACAATCCCACACAATCAAAACATCTGGTACACTAATGTAAGCCTTCCACATCTTATTTCCTGCCAATAAACCCTATTATTTTGGGATCACTGTGTCAGAAAAATGTGAGTTTTAGAATATCTAACACAAGGTCATCTCTAGATACATCCCCAATAACAGTCTGAGATCACTGCATGAGAGGGAATCCTACTCAACTGCAGAGAAAGGTAAGCAAAATCCACAGAATGGAGTGGTGGGAAGAAAGCACAGGCTTTGGAGTCCTGGATTTGTTGAACTGAAAGCACAGTCTTGCTAGGGGGAGTAACCTCTGCAGTGCTGAAGAGTGGGCAGCCAACAGCTGCCGAGCAGCGCGAGCTTATGCAGGCTGGATGGACACACTTCTGAGCAGGAGTGGGTGACCCAACTCACCTTCATTTGCCAGCATACAAAGTGCTGAAAAGCATTACTGTGTGCATGTGAAGGAGCAGTATGGAGAGAGAAAAACTAGAGAATTTAGGCTAGAAATCTGAAAACAGAAAAGACGTGATAGTTTTATAAGCTACTAAAAATCCCAATTAGGCCATTAATGATTACTTTATTATCCCCTAAACCAATACTGAGTAACTTTCAGTTTAGGAAACCAGTCTCTTACTTGTCTCTTGAGGCTCCCAAAGCCAGGACAATAGGATCAGCAATTTCCAGCATGGACTGCAGTATGGATGCCACCACGATGAAAAGAATAATACTGAGCAGGAACGCCCGATGCACAACTTGGAGCTCAATCAAACCTGTCTGCACAGCCAGGATCAGAAGTGTGACTCCTTCAGTCATTCCCCTGTAGACGAACGCAATCAAGAAAAAGAACAACCACATGCTTCTGTGACATTGTTGGTTCAAAAATGTATCCAAAAATACCCGAAAATAAGTTGTTTCTTTTAGAATCCTGCAATTGCTACATTATTATTATTATTATTTTGCTGTTATTGATGTAACTGTTTAGGCTTTAACCAGATAGGAATACTGAAGAACTGGGAGTCTGGAAGTAGCAGCACATGGGCTACACCCAGCCCATCAGACAACAAGGATAGTTCCCCCAACACTTGATGGACCCACAGGAGGTCTTAGAGGATGAGCCTCAGCATTGCCTATACAAGCCCAAAGCAGCACTGCTAGGTCTACAAGCTAGCTACCAGTCAGTCTCAACCCTGGATTACCACAAAGACCCTCTCCACCTGTTACATTTACACATCATTACTTGTCTGTCTTTTGGTCCTAGTGAAACATCACCCCACCAACCCTAAGTTCAGGAAAATCAGTAGATGATCTCCAGGCAGCACATTTCAGCAACCTACAGGGAGCAATCACAGTACAGACCATCTAGAACTGCATGCTTCCCTAAAAGATGCTTTCATGCACAATACTCCTGGGTAAGTCCATTCCATACTTGTTATCACATAAACATTTTGGAACTGAAAATGTAAACCATTCTTTTGCATACCATCTGAACTTTAGTTCTGAGCTAAAGTTAGATTAACTGAGAAACATGGATCTTTACGCAGGATCCCAACCTCATGGTTGAAAAGTTAAGAGCATTAGGAGAAAGTCAGTTCCTATATTTTGGTTATTTCCCATAGTTCCTTATAGACATGCCATACAATGTTTTGATTTAAGATTAGTAATGACTACAGGGTAAATGAGAAAATGTAAATGTGAAGTGCTTATATCATCCAAGCAAGTGAAAATTTTCCAGTGACTCATATTAATGAAGGTACAAAGATAATCAAACTGTGGAATTTTAAATCCCAGGTAACAGCCCTGAATACGTTACAGAAATAAATCATCTCCAAAGAAGCCTGTGATAGGCTGTATTTTCACCTCAAATCCTTCCAGTGTACATAAAGATTGGTTTAAAGAAAGCCTATCAAGGATAGCCAAGTGCTCTTCAGTTATAAAACAAAAAATCCCCACAATTCTATATCAATTTTATTTATATACCTTTTTGTCTTTCTCTTTTTAGATCCTAGGCACTATGACACACTTACCTATTCATAGCAGGATCATTCATGAATGCTCGGTAGCCCTGCAAGTAAAACTTGCAGAGAGTCAGAACTCCCAGAGCAACAAAGGAGACAGTGAAGACCAAACCCAACAGTGAGTATGGAGTGCTACAGCATTCTGCAATACTGGGAGAAGAGAGGGGAAAAAGACAAAATGAAAAGTATCATCAATTAAAAGCAGTGTGATGAGCTCTTCCCTCGATCTCTTAAAGATGTGAATTGTTCTGAAAGCACAACTGGACTAGCTTAATGGAAGTATTAAAAGGTACTACAGCAGTTAGCAGAGCTTTCAGGTTGGAGCCTTGTCTTTTACTGTTCCCTCCAGTCCTTCTCCACTGCTGTGCCACACGGTGGCACTGTGTCCTGCCTGCAGAGGGTTTCCACAGCCAGAAGGCAGCTGAGCCCCAGTGCACCTGGGTTGTTTGCAGAAATTTCAAACAGCTACCACAAGCAGAGTTAAAGCAGATGGATTCACTTAAGAAACTTTCCACTCAGATCTGCAATAGTGCAAGCAAATGTCAAAGTGATAAACGCTGTTGGATGACCAGACTTTTCCAGCAGTGTCCACAGGCAACAGTCATCTTTCAAAGGTTTGTGTCAGAAGCAGCAGGACAAGGAAGAGTATTCTCTCTCAGCTGGGTTTTTCCTTTATTTTGCTACAACAGTAAGGTACCAAAGACTGAGACTTCTGAGTACATCCAATAATACCAAGAATAGCAGACCTCCTTCAGCTCCCTTACCTCATGGCTGCTCTTTTATTGATCCTGGCATTGCATTATTTGGAGAAACCCAAGCCTTAGGGTACACTCGGGCTCCTAAGAAATGCAGCTGCCAGAGCACAGAGAGCACAGTACAGAACACCACATGTCCCAGCACTCAATGAAGAGCTGTCAGCCAGGGATTACACACCTGGAACTCTTCAAATACACAACCTCAGGTAACAGCACATCAACACCTCCATTCATTAAAAAAATAATAATAAGATCTTAGCTTCTTCACCAGGATAGAAATCTTTTATGAGAGAAATTATGATGGTCAAAAATGTGTCACACTAATTAACCAACTGAGGCATGAACCAGTCCAGCAGTTTGAAAAGACAAAAGTGCTTTGAGGAAGAATATCTTTCAAAAATAAGCAAAGCACAACCACGAGATGTTTACTTTGTTTTAGTGACTACTTGAACTGGAGATCTCCTTTGACAGCAGTTCATAACAGCGCGTCTTGAAGTGTTTACATACATTATTTGCAGAGCTTTTGGTAAGCCTTCCAGTTCTGTCTATTTACTAACCTGAGAAGGGCTGATAAAGCTTTCAAGTGTTCCTGCCAGTCAAGGCAGTGAGAAATAGATATTTAAATATAGTACTTCTGCAGAATTTGAGGAACTCTGTTTGAGTTTTGTTTACCAGAAAATAAGAATCTTAGTAATTCTGACTAATGATCAATCTTTTTTTTTTTCCCTCTAGAGTAATTTTACTATCCTTCTTAAACTTATTTCCACATGATGTTCCATTCAAGGGTCCCATAGGAGCTTAAGAGCTCGCAGAAAAGCCTGAAGAGCTCAAACTGTTATGTTTATGTATTAAGCACAAGTTTATAAACTGTCCCAAAGAGCTAAACTCTTCAAAGCATATAAAAAAATCACAGCAGTTAGATTGTCAAGGAAAAGATTTTGAGAGGAACATCAAGGACAATGAAACATACAGATTTTTTTTTCAAACAGCAAATACACATGCAAGAACTTTCCAGTCTGGTAAGAACAGACATCACCCCCAGCTTTATAGAACAGGTAAGAGATGTGCTCTTCTTATTTCCTCATCAAAGGAATTTTCTGCTTTCTTTGGGAACTCTCCCCCAGTTTTACTAACATTGTATGTCCTAAACATAATAGATGCCTCTGAAGCTTCACAGGGGAAGCATACATTGTCTCCACAATAAGGAGAGGTATTTGCTGGGCATCCAATGCAATAAAGCCCATCTATTTACATAGTCTCTGAAAGAGATGTTTCAGAACATACTCAAAACATAGAAACAGCTATGTACAGACTAGTTAATTACCTCGTCAAGAAGAGGAAGAGAAGCCTCTCTCTTGAGGCTGGCTGGTCCCGTGTACTGAAATACGAATAGATCTGGAGAGCAAATAAGACCAACCAGAACACCATGAAAAGCACAGGGACCACCAGTTGGTTCCACAGTGACATCCCCAGAGCCAGCAGACCATACACTTCCACCACCTGGGCAAGACAGAAAAAAAACATTGTTTGTTATTGGTTCACATTATTTATGGTCTGATAACAAAAGGCTGTTCAACAATATAGCCACAATAAAACTAAGGGCAATTCACACTGCCTTAGCCACCCCAAAGCAAAAAACGGGGTGAAGCTACAGCCTGACAAAGGGAAAGCCCACAGTCAGCAGTGACAAACTACTGTCTGATCAACTGTCTTAACCGAGTAAGGAGAAATACCCTATTGCACACCAAACCACCAGAAATGCCCCCTTCCTGTGGATAACTGCCTTGGAGATGCTGTCTGCTGCCCTCTCTCGGGAAGGATGCACACCTCTGGCTCACACACAACCCTCTCAGACTGTTTTCCCAGCTCATGTCAGAGCAATGCTCTTTTCTCAATAGCTTCTGCCAACTCACCACACACACTAGATAATGAAGTATGAGCCAGAGCACTTCAGCACAGTAAATCTGCTCTGCTGATATGTTTTAAAGGGAACACTAAAGACCTCAGACATTTTATATTTATATCTCCAGATGAACAGGTATCAAACTTCTGACTGCTCCCAGTCAACCAAGAGTTCTGAAGTTCATGGTTAAAAGCTATTTCAAAAGACTCTGAAGTTCAATTACATCTTTTGCATTGCAACAACTAAGTTACAACACAGTCATTCTCTGGAAGCTGGAACTTTATGCAGCTGGACTTAAAAGAAAGAATCAAAAGGAGATCACTCATAACACCTATTTCCTTATCACCTGCTTCCCATAATGATGTAAAATCTGTAAGGCTAGCAAATGCATGGAATAGTTGCTATTTCAACAAAATGTTCAAGAATTGTCTGCTGTGTTTCACAACAAGTGTGAGGGATGTTAGGTTCATAGGAGCTGCTGCAGTATGGACTGTGCCTGATAGACAAACAGTATGGTGCTGGTAGGGACATGGTGACAAGTTCCTACTTTTAGCTTTGTGCACACTTGTCGAGGAACTAAATCTGCCCACAGGAGACTCCCTTGGCCTGGCACCAAGCCAAGCAATCCTGTGAAGCTCCTGGCACAGCACTCCATCATGTTGGAGACAGGTTATCCGTGCTTATAATGTAGATTAATAACCACGAGGCATTTCTGGCATCTTCTGCTACAAGTAGGACCTGTTTTTAAATTACATCACCAGACACAGGATAAACTACATACATATGCAGAAAACTGCCTTGGTCCACTGGTTAGGGCTATCTCCACCATGGTGCTACATTCAAGAAATATGGTGCTGAAGATCCTAACAGTCACCAAGTTCTACCATTGATATCGAAACAGCAATCAATTTCAGCCTACAACAGCAGTGAAGACACTAGTGAAGCAGTGAAGACAAAGGTGTCACTGGCAGCTATCTGCCACACAAGGTTAGGGCATCCTAAAGATGAGGAGACTTGTAAAGCAGTTGCACTTAGAATACAATTCTGAGCAAATAAGAAGACAACTATTTCACCCCCAATCTTATCTGCAGCTGAAATCTTCATATGACATTTAAGTGTTTTATACTTAGTGCCTAACAGAACAATAGATAAATCAATCAGATCCACTTCAGATTTCAATTTGACATCAGGAAGCTAAACTCTGCAGGTGTTCATGCACACAGAAAATGGAGGTGCTGGTTCTACCCTGTTTCAAGTCTTCAAGCAGTACAGAAGAGGAGCGTGTTTTATCCCAAATAGTACTGCTCTCTCTCTTGTAAAGAAAGTGGTAAGCATGATTTTCATATTCTTGCTGGAAAACATGGCTATTGAGGCTTTGCCAATCAGCTCCTGAGCTTGTTTTAATCAGTAAATCAACAATCTAGTTGGACAAGATCAGACCATGTTAAGTGCTGTACAAGCAAGGAAGGATAATCTTGCTCCTAAGACCAATTACATACAAAATAAATAATTAGACAATACTGATCAACATGACAGGCTGAGACTTTGGCATGTCAGAAACCCACTGCTGCCAAGTTCTGGTTTGTATATGACATATGACAGCAAAGAAGAGCTTAAAGATGGTTCTGAAAGAGCTCAACAAGTTAATTTTTAGGCTGCTTCCAGAATGAAGAAGCAAAAGGCAGAAAACCAAAGGCTGGCTTTGAAAAAACTCCAGCAAGTGTTGAGAGGAGAACTGGTGGGTCCGTCAAAATTAAACAAGTGTCAATTTTTTTATACTGAGATATACGGAAGGATACGTACTCATATTTTGTTTTTATATAAATAACATGAGGCATAATCTTTCTGTAGCATTAATAAAGCAGTTTCTCATATTAAATGCATTTATTGGATGCCGAAGCATTAAAAAAAGGAATGTGTGTCAGATCAGCCGTCTCTGTTTCTGGTAATTCCTGTTAGAAATGCTGCTTTTCTGAAGAAAATACCACAGACTTTTCAACCTTTCACATCATAGTCTAAGTTACAGTCAAAATCAGCTTTACTCTTACTCCCAATTAAATATTACTATGATTATAAATGCTTTTTCTTACAAAAGGTATTTCTTGAAATGAACAGCTACTGTAATTAATGCATGGGAATACCATGCACACTTAATAAGGCTCTAGATAAATTCCATCCTATCACAACCCTTTTAGCCTGGATTTGGAAAGGACTAAGTAAAACCAAGTAAAGTCAACCAGCTCAACTAGCCAGTATAATTCAGGCTAATGCCTCAACTGCTCACTCATACAAATTGTAAGTTACCCTAAATTAAAGAAAGAGGATGCAATGGATAGGAACACAATTGGCTTACTAAGAAAACATGAGCTCACACACAAGAACAGACGCACAGGAAACAGTCAAACTACTTTCACTTATTACTTCTTTCCTGCAAAAATGCTCATGCCCAGGAGAATGAAATTGTCCCACTCTGCCTTACCTGGACAAGCTCTCTGTATGCAGATTTTGCCAAGTTATAGGGCACCAGGAGATTTGATCCCAGAAAGTAGAGAACTTCCAAACCAGTGAAAATCATGGCAAATTTGTTGATGATGACAATGGTTTCCAACGGGACCAGGCAGAGCCGTGCCAGCAGAGGGAGCATGTGAGCAGAGAAGAGCCAGATCTGTTTTGTTTTCATGACGCAGGAGCAGAGCGTACACACCACCAGCTGACCTGAAAACGCGACAGTCTTTTATAATCAAGCTGATTATCCCCTTCAGGAAAAACGTATTTTAATTCGTTATCTTTTCATAACACAGTTATCAACATCCAGCATATTATGACAGCTCTAACTAGGACATATCTGTTACGAAACCAGTCTCCTCTGCATTGTTTGCCAGGTCACAAAACTTATCATTTTTAAACTACACCAAGTGAGCGCTTTGCAGATTAGCAAAATGCAAGCCCAAAGCACATCCAGAATCATGTTCAAATTAATATAAAGCCCCAGGAATTAATCACACAGAGGATAACTGGGCAAGTCATCCCTCTGGTTTCCACATCCCCGGTTCAACCTGTATCGGTGAGCACAGCAGCAGCATTTCTGAAGCCCAGCCATAAGACTATTTCATCCTGATCTATTAAAAAAAAAAGTAATCAGAGGTCCCAAATGGCTTTTAGAACAACAATATTTACACTGTCAAAAGGAATTACCAACCAAGAACAACAAGAGACAGCCAGGTCAGCAGCTGAGATTTCAATAACTTCATAATGCTCTGGGGCAGTTGTTCAGAATTATCACTGAACCTTGCAAGTGACAGATAATTAACAACTAAATTCTCTTAAGCAGTTGGCAGGGCACAGGGACATCTCTCCTACATACCCAGAGATCTGGAAGGCAGCATTTCTACAGCAGACCATTCCAATTTAACTCGCCCATTACAGTCACTAGAACTTGTACCCTTTACCTCAGAGGAAGCAGCATGGAGACAAATGAACTCATCTGGATAAGAAAAACTCTCACGCATCACTTTGGGTAAGAAACTGGGGCTCTCCAGTCATAAAATAGGACCTATGATTCTAGTCTCATCTGATGAAACAGCAACACCTGCTTTCCTCCTGGCATAACAAGCTGAATATGCTCATCATCCCTGCTGAGTGTTGTTTTCCACCTTTTTAGTTTATATACTGATCGGAAGTTACTTGTCATGGGAAGGAGAACTGTACACCAGCAAATGAAACACGTGGACATTCCCTCTTGAGGCTCTGATCTCCTTCCTGCAGTCTGCGTTTAGTCAGTTCTCAGAAGGGGCCTGAAATGACAGTGGAGCTTGCAGTGACAAGGACATACTTCCCATCTTTAACTGGGGCAGCCACTCCTTTGTTCAGGACAGGCTCTTTGTGTTGCATACCATAATATATTTCCAAGTAGGGCTGTAAATAGTGAGATATCACAATTTGCAGTTTCAGTCAGAAGGAATCAGTTTGGAACTCATATCAAATCACCAAAAAAAACGTAATGCTCAAACTATCTGCTAAGACTAGCAAATCCAATGGAACAGTCCACTCTGCAATCTTAGATGCTGTGGATTGAAAAGCACAGCCAGTGACAAGCAATCTGGAATGCTCCTGCAGGACTTCAGGCTCCTCCGCTAGGGAATGTGGCAACGAGGAAGAAATCTATTGCTTTAAGTTTCTGCCCATTCTTTTCCCCTCCCAAAACCTCCACAAATACATTAAATATAGCCAAGGACTCTCAGGCAGTAAGCTAATGGAAAGTGTGCAGTAACCGAGCCCATGTGGTACTGTAGTTGTTCAAACCACATTTAGAAGGGAACTCTCCATTTCATCCCCTATTTTAAAAAGCTGATGTTAACAAATGTCCTGGTTATGACATTAACTGCTTGGCAAAAAGCAAGATGCCTTGAAGTTACTAAGTGCTCCCACTACTGAGCAATGAGAACCAAGAAAAAACAAGACTCCACAGTAGCACTACTTCCAAAGCCACACAGCTTTGTAACATCCACAGCTGACATTCTCACAGGGTGACACACTCATCCAAGAGACAGTTCAAAGGCATTTATTCCTTCCATCCAGCACTTCAGAACATATTGGTAACCCTATTTAACAGTCATTGGACTGAGCTAGATCTGGGGAAAGAACTGACTGTGAAAGACCATTCAAAAGGCACTCATGATGAAAGCATTAACAAAGATTAAATTTGTGACCCGGGCGTTGCATTGTACATCAACTCCTTTATTGTGACTACAGCTTTTAGGTAACAGAGCTCTATCAGCATCATGATTGTTTCCTTATGCACCTGTCTCAGTGCCTTTGCCAACAGTGCTGCACCACAATGCTCAGGCAGAACACACAAAAAACAAACTGGAGCATATCACCTGCTAGCTCTTTTTGCTGTGAAGATGGTAGCTCAGCACAGTATGCTCCTGAGACATGGCAGAATGCACTGGATAAATACCTTGGTAAGGATAAATACCTTGGCATGTAACAAATTTAACACAGTGTTTCATATTCACACAAAACACTGTCAAATCTCAAAGTCCACTTCTACAGAACTTCCCCAAAGACCACCAATTGCCATCAACATTAAAATTACACTTTCATGTTGTCTTTAGAAGAACATGGAGAACTAATAATGAGGGTATTAAATAGATTAACATGCACATACTTGTTAGTACAGCCACAGTTAATTCTGAAATACAATTGCAATAATCAGACATTCTAGTTTGCCACCCAGTACAACAAAAAACAGTACTGGAAAAAAACAAAATTGCCTTTATCTCTTATTTTTAATCCATATTAGAACTGAATGATACACCTTGGGATACCGATGGATTTGACTCTTGAATTAGTTTCTGTCTATATGTTAAAGAATGGCATAATGCATCCTGACCTCTTTCTGCCTGCTGCTTTGTGAAGCTCCAAGGGATTCTGCTTTATCATGGAACCCTGCACTGCATCTAAGAGAGATTCAAAGAACTAATTACAAATATTTCCTCATTGAAACATACTAAAGGATTTAGCTGTACCTTGATGTCCTATGATAAGACAGTAAATTTAGCACACCTAGAAATAAGAAGAGAGAAGAAATAACCTCAAAACAAGATTTCCTTTCCTCAGAAAATACCAGTGGTGTTTCTACAAAAATATTAAGAGCAAGGACAAATGTCAAATTTAAAAGTGAAGATGCGGGCACATAGGAGATGTAGATATTCTGGCAGACCTAATATACTGTAAGAAGTAAACCCATTTAAATCTTTCAACAGCAGCTGCAAGCAAAAAGAAAGCAACTGAGTTTTGCCAACAGTGCACGGCTCACTAAATCTGTCAATAATCTGATGAAAACCATAGACTTAGTGAAAGGAATTAGGGAAGATTTCTCTTCCGAGTTTGTCTTTGGCTTATATCTAGAATAGAGATGGCACATGTGTATTCCAATATCCTCTCAGCAGAGCATATGGTATGGCACAGCATCCTTAATGCTGAATTTATTCTCTTCCAAAGTTCATTTGGGAGGAAAGAGTAAGAAGGAGCATAAAAAGCCCAATTCTTCACCATTTCTTTGAGATTTTTAGGAAAAGGAGTCATCTCATCCATTAATAAAATAATCTAAATGTAGTCTTGTGTTGTTACTCCTTAATGCTTTTTTTCTAATTTTTTTTCTAATGCTTAATTAGAAATATCACTGGAACTAGGCTGGAAAATAAAAAAGCCGCCTGCGGTTCCATGCACACATCCACAAACCTATTTCACTTGTTTTTTTTCCTTTTTTCTCAGAGTATGATAATGCTCATCTATAAAGCCAATACAGAATAAATGCTTGCACAACCACTTCAAAGACAAAAGCATTACAAACGTTACTACTGAAATTTCTACAGTACTTTCCATCCAAGACAATCCAATCATTCTGAATCAGACTGCGAGTCTGAAAAGAACATGGAGACAGAATGCTACAATTAAGAAGCACAATTCTAGAATTGGTAAACAAAGAAGCACTGAAGAATATTAATACTATTTCTTGAGAGCAACTATATGCTGTCAGTAAGTGACCGACCACTACAAACTGAACTGCATACATGAGATCCTTGAATCTCTCTTCCCACATTCCTCATGCTTCGATGCTTTCACGGGGGTAGAGGGATACAGAGACAAAACTCAAAAGCTTTCTTTTAAGAATATTTCCTATGCTGCCTACTATGGTAAATCACCTCCTATAAGAACTGCTTATTGTGAAGTTTTCACCCAAATCCAGGCATGAATTTAAAATGCTTCTACAAGAACATACTCACCAACCACTCGTCCTACTCCACCAAATCATAACACACTTTTAATTTCAGTTCCATAGGTCATAAACAAGCATGAACTGCAACAAAGTGCATCTTTATAACAGTGTGATAGATTAAGATACCCTTATGAATCTCAAGCATTTGAATCTATCATTAAAATTTAAAAATCCCCAAAGAGATCAAGAGAATATTTCAATGCTGTAAATAAGGGAGTATTGGTAATTCAGTGGAATATGGAGAGTCAGGCAGGATACACACAGAACTCCTGCGTATTAATGAGGATCACAGCTACCAAAAGTGATAGAGAAATTCGAAAACAAGAGGCAAAACATGCCTAGGTTTCAAAGAAGAGAATTAGGCAGAACTCTCTCCTGCATCACAAATATTTCAGTCACTTACCTACTAATGCAGTCATGAAACGATTCATTGACAGAGGCTCCACGTACATTGGCCCTTCATATCCTGATTCTAATTCACTTCTCACATAATCCCTAAAAAAAATAAAACCACAAAGTATGTATTAAGATCCTTCTGATCGGGCAAGATGCAATTTACTTACCCACACACATCTAGCTTCAGTGTACGTTACAGACAATTAAGTAAATTTCAAAAAGCAATATTAGCATGGCTGTTATGGCAGCCTCACTGATCGAAGGATCTAACTGGAGCATGACTTCAGCAACAGGCATATTATCTGTAATTAGACTCACTGTCACAGCCGTAAAAGTCCTCTGGGACACCCAAGCTGCTCTTCTGCATGGCCTGAAACCGCTTATTGACAAAGCCTCTTAAGCATCATTTCATTTTTAAGTTTCCTTATTGTTTTTTTTTCCTAATTATGTTTTTTTTTTCCCCACTAGAATCATGTGGAAAAGTCTTCCAATTAAAGGGACAAAATGTTTTGCACTGAATTCAAAATTAGCTATGAAGAACAGTGACGGTCGTGGAAGAGTCAGGGACAGGGCTGCCTCATAATCCCTTCAACCAACAGGATTTAAAAACTGAGCTGCACCCTGGGGAGCTCAGGGGGACCAACAGGATGCCCTCAAACTGATGGAGCACTGCTGAAGATGCAGTAAGATAATACGAGAACCAGACAGAACATTTGTAACTTTTCTCTGAGATAAGGTGGGCTAGAAGGATGAGCTCAGGCAAACAAAGAAAGTAAGAATCCTACAGAAAGCAGGCATTTTTCCTGCTGTTGGCAATCACCCATCAGCTCCACTGTAAGTGGGCTAACCTACGTAACAGCAAAGTAAATCAAATATGAACTTCATATGAAGAGCAAACACTTTGCACTTTCTGAAGATAATCCTGGAACAGCACAGCAGTAATTCTCCAGTGGCTCGTTAATCCCCTGCCATGAGACAGCAGGCGACACTCGTGACCCTTTGCATCCAGAGCTCCAGCTCTCTCTTCTGCACTCCCCAACGGCTGCTGCTGTTGCACCTCTGTTACACACCACCAACTCCTGAGGCCCCACAGCCTCTGCTAACCCCATCCAGTCACTCCTATTTGGCTGCAGCCACAGGAATGCTGAGCAGACACACTCAACCTGACCCTGCACGGAGCCAGCAGGGTATTTGCTCAAGCGGCAGGGAGCTTCACTTGTGGAGTAGTTCTTTACATCAGCGAGGCAAGCCACGCTTGCTGGGAACAGATGCAGTCAAAGCAGAGCAAGCAAGGAGGGAAATCACAACCGATTTAAGAGTTGCTCTTTATATTTCAGGGCAGAAAAATATATGCAAGTGAATGCTACTAGAAGTATTCACTTCTCTCCAGAAATATGAAAACACACTCTGGTTCTAGCATCACTTCACCACTCCAAACTAAGGTATTCACACACTCATTTACAAAAAGTCTCTGGAATTTGAGACATAAATCTCAAGGTAGGTACTTAAACAAACACTTCAAAGCCCCTTCTTCATAGCTGACATCACTGCCTACTCAGTGCAGCTTTTCAAGTGTCACAGTGCATGCAAGGTATGTGGGCATGGGCTCTTTAGACTGTAACCTACAACACCTACAATCAAGAACACATGAGGATGGAAAAGGCAACTAACACTTCATCCTAGGTAGAACATTCCCCCTTGCTATCAAGCCAGTGCAAGGGTTTGGTTGGTTGATTTTCAGTCTTCAAACACCCACACAGGTGTAGTCTCTGGGACAAAGTTGGGTATATACTTTTTATTTCCATTTGGAGAAAGCACTTTCTCTCAGCATGTGCAAAACAAGCAGGGTAATCTATCAGTTACAAAGGGAGAAAAGAACACTACCACAGGTTTCATACAAATTTGCAACACGAAGATGGCTTTTTCTATTAGTAATATCATGCTCCATCCTGAAATTGAAGGTGAAAATGATGGTTATTTCTAAACTGCTGGAAGGAAAGCAGTGAAGACATCTAACTTTTTCTACATCTGCCAGGAAACAGATTACAAAATCATCCAGAACACCAACGGTAGCACGAAACTTAACAACTTAGCCTTACACAACTTAGCTAAGACACCAAGAAAGCCGGACTTATAGTTGTCTCTTTCATAGCAGGAACAAGCCTGGAGATGACCCAAATTCTTACAAGCTATATTTCTTGCCCTTGGCTGATTTAGTCATTCACACAGAGGTGTTACACTTGGCTTCCCTCTTTAAGTACGTCTCTTTAATTTAGGTTTGCACACCTACCAGATCAGAGAAGCAATGTTTTAAGGTCCCCTATATTTTTTGAACAGTATTTGTAGACGGTGTCTGAATAAGAAAAGTAATTATTCTCTTCCCACTAGTAGAAACATGGGATCTTTTGGCACAGACGCCAATCAAAAGATGCCTGGAACAGCTGCACTGCTACACAAGATGTTGAGAAGAACAAGAGCCTGCACTCAATTTTGAACAATTAAAGCTGTATTAAGCTGCAGCTTTTATGTACATTTGAGAACTGTTCATTTTACTCCAGCAGTGTAAGAAAACATCAATGCAATGGCTGAAACTGTGTTATTGCTGTAGAAAATTAGGATGTAAGAATAAAGCTTAGATCAAATTGCCTCTTTTTCATTTTGTACGTGCATTCCTAGCCTCATTTTATCAAACTGCTGGACATGGTTAACATTGCTCTATAAAGGTGAAGAGATACAGCACAATCATTAATTGTTACGGAAAGCCAAGAAAGGTCTTCTGTTATTAAAAATATGCTTTGTAATTGACAAGCACAAGGCACAGTTGTTATTTCACCTAATTGAGACATATTGCTGACACTTACTTGATGGATTAATCTTTGCTGTTAACATCAAATACACACATACTTAAGAGTTTGAATGTCTACAGGTACTCTGAAAATTTAAAATGTTTTACGAATACAGATAAGACAGAACTCAATAGCTTGCTCCCTGCCTTTTCCTCTTCCTTTCCTCCTCCCAGCTAGCTTCATTCCAAATCTTCCCCAAGCTCTGCCAGGTTTAACATCTGGAATGCAGTGATAGCATCAGATAATATAATGTGTATTCTATTTTATAACATAAGTAATATTTTCAATTGCTTCATTTCTTTCACTCAGTTTTATTGTTGAAATTGGGGGCTGGAGAGGGGAAAACATGATCCTTTCAAGCAAGACATTCATGCAGTTACATATAAAAGAAAAAAAACCATATGTTTTCTTTGTCAAGAGTGGCAGGGCTGTTTTTTTAAAGCTGACTTCTTTTTTCTTAAACAGATGGTGAATTATCTCTACCCAAATTGCCAGGCTAACATTTGATGTATAAATGCAGTACCGCCATGGACTCTCCAAGTGCTCACAAACATTAGTTAATCAATCCTTCCACATTAAGGTAATTCCTGGTTTTACAGCTGGGGAAGCAAATGCTAAGTGTCTTGTCAAGGTCAAAGAGATCTGAAGTCTGAATCAGAGCTTAACTATAACATTCAGATCTTATTCCTAGACTTGCAGCTGAACCACAAGCTATTTCTGGGCTGGAAAAACAGCACTGAAGGCTGCAGTCTTCCAGCAGCTCAGAATTTCCAGGACACTGCAGAGTCACAAGTGCCAGCTGATTCTTGTTCTAAAATCTGCATTAACCAAACTGGCCTCGCCTCAAGATGGGATCTCTTCATCTGTTTTAAATAGCCTCCCAACTGGTAATGTGTGCAAGCAGCACACACTGAGCAGATTTATTAGCAAAAAAATCAGGAAGAGTCTGCACACATGATAAGTGTATGTCTCACTACAGTCAGTCTGCTAAATAGAAACATCAGTTATAATTGGATAGCACCATTAATAAGAGGTTTAGCTCCAGCAACAAGATAGTACCTGCATGTTGTTAAACTTTACTAGTTTCATTATGAAACTAGTATTCAGAAATTCTTTGAATTTTTCTTTGAATCTTTCTGATTCAGAAATTCTTTGGAAAACCTAATTCAGGTTGCATTCCCTGTGTTATACAAAGGCTGTTGCAGAGCTCCCCCTGAGCAATGCCTCCTTTCAAACCAGCCCGTCTTATATCCAGGGAATGGATAAGCTCACTCAGAAGCATGAGCTACACTTGCTCTGGTAAATATCTAGGGAATAGTGCTGGACTATTTGAATTTCAGACATCTTTTAATTAAATATTTTTGTGCCAGTTGATGGAAGATTTAATTAAAGTCTTCATTAATACACTCCAGAAGCATCAAATACAGAAAGCTCAGTACAAAAGCAAACAGACCAAGCAATAGTTATCCAACATATTTCAATGAAGCCTTTAAATGCCAAATCTCAAAATGCAATACCACTTACAATTCACATCATGGAGAAAAACAACTATAAAAATCACATTAAGGCATAGCACTATATCTATTAACCAAAATCCATACCACCTCTCTTTGACTTGAAAGATTCAAAGATCCAGAATGGCATAAGGATCTTTAGCTCTAAATGTTCTGGACCAAAGCCCTGTATCTGATGGGTTTCTGGTACCAGTTGTATTCTCACTTCAGTACAAATACAATAGATAATGTTTAGGTTGCTTCTTCTAACAAGTAAGCCTTTAACTCTATCAGAAACACCCACAAACTCTACCTGTAAAAACTGAGGACTCTGCTGAGGATTATTAAAAAAATCCTCTTTCCTTCATACCCAATGAATAAGAGGTCCGATTTCTCTCTTGCACCCTCATCAGTTCAGGAAATTAATAACTGAAACTTTGACAACTACAAGAGTTGCACACCAAGTTACCACAAAACCTTCATGAGCACTTCCCCTGAGCTGCAGCATACTCAAACATTCCAGCAAATGTTTTAGTACAACAATTTTGATGCAGAAATAACAAACCTATTACTTCACTTAAATCAATCAAAAGCACATTTTTAAATGTTTCCCATCAGCAGGAACAAAAAAAAAAAAAAAAAAAAAAAAAAAAAATCAGGCTTAAGTCCACATTTACAAAACTTCCCACGTAAAGACATGAATGTGAGGGCACTCTCTTTGGTTCCAATTTAACCAAAAGTAGAAAAGTTTACACTGGCTTTCAACAGCCAAACAAATGACGATGATTGTCTTGCCTTTCTCAGAGTTGTCCAGCCTACTGCTTTGTATTTTAGATTCAAAAACCTTTCTTTTTGCTTTCATTGTGAAATATATTACACAAAAATGAATTTAATAATAAATTCCACAACTACTTCACTTTTACTACCCTCCATAGCACTACTTTCTCCCTTCTCATACATGCCAGGAATTTGAAGGTAACATTCTGTTCATTTGGTAAGATGCCTCAGTGTTGAAAGCATGTTAATTAAGCCATTGAGCAATGGGTTACTACATCACAGGTCATATTTAGTCCTGCAGTGTTTTCTGTCCTCAGATTAATGGACATTCTACTCTGCAGAAAAGCAGCTAAAAACTCCTCTTAAGTCAACACAAATACACCAGAACTAGTTGACAGCAAATTTAATTCCATTAACTTTTTAAGATAAACAACAGCAAGATACATGTAGTTATTTGGCACAAGAAAAAGCCTCCAGAAAACCAGAACTTCCCCAATTTGCAGAAGCTATTACCAAAGTATCCACTACATTCTTAACCCACAAATGAAGCTAAGAAAATTAACCCACTATTCCTACCTGGAAATTTGGTGCCCGGCATACAGCAGCAGTGCAGTCAGAAAGTACAGGTAAAGCTGAACAAGGTGTTGCCTTGGTAAAGTTAGGAGCACAACACTTAAGATGTAACCTGTAACAGAAAGTAGAGTTTGAGATTTCCAAAAATATTACCTAACCCCATATTTCTTAAAATATGAACTAGCACTCAAGTTATCCAGATCTCATCAATTATCTTTGCTTCCATTTGGTCATAAAACTCATGCATTTTTAATTTCCTCTCATCAAAACACACAGCACACTAAAACTGCTTTCTCCCCCCCACCATGAGCAGAGATGGCTCTAAGTTTCTACAGCCTACATCCAGACAGCAAGTGGTGGACTTGATCCCCCTGGATTTTAGCAAGACACTATCAAAACCAATGTAACAAAAGGAAAAAGGCTTAGGTGTCCCTCTTTCAAATGAAAATAAATATCAGCATAACAGAAAAAGAAATCTATCCATCCAACAAACTCAATCACGAGATGTCAAATATCCTTTGCTTTAAGCAGAGAACATACAGAACACTCATTCATGCTGATTATCACTATATGTTTTAATTCTTGCACAGTATCTACAGCTTTAAGACACTATTCAAGCCCACAATTGAGGTAGACAGACACAGGCTCTTCTCCATTCTGGTAACATTAAAGCACACTGAAGCCACCCTGGCTCCATGAAACAAGATGACGTGGCACAACTGAGTGTTTGTGGGCACTGACAGCAGCCATTACTTCACTGCCTGCTGGTATTTAGTAAAACTGTGGAAAAAGATCCAGTGCATGTAAAGCTTCAGTCTTCAAAAACAGCCTGGCTGCTCAGCAGTTTTTATAACCAACAGAACACTGATCTTTCTTTCCCCAACTGCTCTCATTAGGATATGTTATTAACACAATACCTCACAGTGCACTCCACAAATGGGCAGTGTTTGCCCATCCTCTTCACTTTCCTAGCCACTCAGCAGGTCAAAGATCCATCGTGTGGTGCCTGCACTAATCTCTATTCCCCAGCTCTCCAAGACAATGCAGCACACTCATTCTCTTTCTGAAGGTCAACTGAAGTGCCTGGTACTGAAACTCATTCAGGAGAAAAAAAAGAAAAAAACAAAACCAGCTGTGGCTCACAACTTCCCTTCAGCTAAGAAGAAAACACCAAAGAAGTTAACCCATCACCTCAAGTGTAATGTGATCATGCAGCCCTAAGTATCATCCAAGTACTCAGCAACTCCGAGTACAGCCTGTTTAACTGAGTTAATTCAGGAAATTTTTAAAGAATACCAAAGAAAGCAACATAACTCTAGATTAAGCACTCAAAGGTGAGACAAACAGCTACTGTAACACAATATATTCCTACATTTGATAAAGATACAATGTTAAAGTTAGTATTTACGTAGAAGTATTTCAAGGCTACTTAGTAGGTTCCACCTGCAATAAGCAGCCCCTAAACCCTGCCAGTACTCAGGTCTTCACCGCGACTTGCAGCACACTCCTAGAAAAGCCATCAGGATGCCCACAGCAAAACCAGCCCTCGAAACAACTGCAGACATTTTTAATACCGAGTCCTTGCTGTGTTCACTGCCTTCCCTTCATTGCTTTGATAGGGACAAGTCTGTCTGGCACAGCCGTGCCCCACTCCAGCCCTGAGTCCAACCTCCCCACAACTTTCTCACTCAGCAGAGCCCGTGACTCACCTGCAGCTGGAGGAGAACTAAATGGAGTTTATTATGCAGTCTTTTATTCCTCTTCTACTCTATAAATAGTCCAACAATACCTGTTTACTGTATCTGCATTTAAGCTCTGCCATCTTCTTCACCTTATTCAGTCACATGAAAGGCCACTTGGTTATGAACTTGAAAGATGCTGGGATAATTTATGCAGAAGGAAGACTTTTCAGGGGGCAGCAACTGCAGCACAGCCACGTTACACAGGAGTATTTTAAAGTGACTGAAGTCCATTCTTCTCTGTGATCACTAACTCAAACATAGAAGGATACATTGAGGGGGTGAAAAACATCTAATCACAGGTCAGAAGATATGAAGGATGCTGTCACATCTGCATCTTTCACACAGAGACCTGCAGGCAGCACAGGTAATGCCACCACTCATGAGTTTGAGCCAGAACTTAAATATTTGTTTTGAAATTGCCTTTATTTACTCTGTTACTTTTTGAAGGAGAGAGTGATAGACATTTAAAGTAGTTTCTTTTCCCTCCCATTGACAGTTCTATCTTATAACTTCACTAGAGAGATTTTGACACACTTGATACTGCAATATTTGCATTCTTGCTGCAGAGGCCATATTCCCACAGTGGTATCAACCTCATTTTAAACTACAGTGTCTCTGCCAAAAAAAGAAAGCAAATAATTCATTACCAAACTGGCTCATTGCAGAAGATGAGCTCAAATTCAGACATACCAGCAGCAATATTCTGTTCCCTTTCTTTTTGCTTTGACAAATGATGTAATTAGTAAATGGCATAAATGAGATTCTACTTCAAAACAAAGGACCAGAAAATGAAATTTCTCACAGCAGCTTTCTCATCTAAATTATTACATTGTTTTCATTTGCACCTCCTCTGTCAGAAGAAAGCATGGTATTGAAAACAGACATTTCTTTTGGGGAAGGATCTCAAGGATTTACAGCTTGTGAAACAGTCACCCTGGTGGGTAACCTTCAGCATGGGTTAACAGTACTTGATTTGGCCCAACTTAAAAAGCACAGAGCACCTGTTTGGCAGCAAAAGGAAGCAGAGAGCTTCCACCACCTTTTCTGTAAGATGGGACTGGTTTAGACACCACTGGAGAAAGAAAATAAAAATCAACAGAAAAGCTAAGTTAAACATTTCTAGACAAGAACACACACATTAACTGGCTCATGACCTCATTTACAACGTGTTGATTCAGCTAGATGAAAACCCCTCACTGTGCAATGCTCATTGTTACAGTAAGCACAGCTCACAAACTGCCTTTCAGCAGTCTCTGCTTGCTTCCCACCAAGGTGTTTCCCAGATTCCCTCACCCCGCATTACCTCCTTCCCCACTCTGGTGCCTGAGCTTTATTGGCAAGCTGCATACAGTGGAGGTTTCCAGAGCATGATCAAAGCCGCAACGTATCCTCTTTATGAACCATTTTAGTGCTCATTTGCATGATTACAGATCCCTCGTGTCCACTTCATGTTATTAATCTAAGTTTCCTACAGGTTTAGTTGAAAAATGAGAACTCTGCAGATGAAAGCCAATTCAAGAGTTCATAGCATTTCTTAATAAAACCAAACCATCTCTTGGATACTGCTTCAGCAGAGGCTCGTCAAGGAAACACTGCTCTCAGAAGGAAAGCAGCTGCTTATGCTGGATACTACAAAGGAAGGAATTTAAAGCTTTGAGCACCAGAAAGTAATAGCTTGAATTGTACCAGAAAATTAATTTGGAAGGAGCTATTTTCCTGCTCCACCATGCCCACTGAGGATAAAAGGGCACATCTTACAATGCCCTGCAAAGCAGCAACCTGTGAGCCACAGAACACCATCAAGACTCTATCTGTCCTGGCTCCACGTAGGATCAGTGCACCACCAAGTCAGCTATTTAATTTTAGCCTAACCCTTGCCTGTCCCCATTTCAGTTTACTCAGAAAATCACCTGGCTACAACATACAAGCATCAAGCACAGGCAAACTTCTGGAAGACTGTACTTGATGTAGTAGAAGCAGAATAACAACTTTATCCCCAGTGAGTCTAATTCTTAGGATAACCATTCACACCAGAACAATTAAGAAAGGTTTTATAAATTGCCTATATACCTAAAATGTCTATTTCAAAAGTGGACAGTTTTCAAAAGGTTCTCTTTAGAGCACCTGGTTGGTAGGGCATGATACTGAAGTTACCAAACTCCTGTGGCCACACCAAGGGAAGACTGGCTCAAGTCCAGAAGGAGCCACAACAGCCACTTATTTTTAAGTCAGGAGAGGAGAAAAGCTCTTATACATCTTCAACTTCCTCACTCTCCCACTCACCCAGAGCTGCTGAAGACAAATGTTGCACACTCTGAGAAGTTTTGTACTTGGAGCCAATGTGGTATTTTTGCCTTTCAGAAAACATGTTGAAAAATTAATTCTACGCTGAGAAAACACATATCTAAACCTACTTGTGCACAAGAAAATTAGTATTTACCCAGTCATGGCAAAGTGCAACTATAAACAGAGATCTGAAATCATTACAAACATCTGCATATCTCAGTGAAAATAATTGCAACAATTTACTCATTACTGGGGTAATGCCATCAGTTTCAACAGATGTTTCTTGAATTATTAAATATGTAACAGATTGAGTGTTTGAAATATAAATAACCCAAGAACTGAGTTCCTTACAGAGATTTACAGTTATGTCAAAATAAACAAAATGGACTTCAGGTTCTAGAACTGCTCTATCATTCAGGGGCTGCTTCTGTAACACACCACACATACTGGCCAGAGTTCCAGCATGAATTACAACCAGAGAGAACCTGAAGAAAACTGCAAATGAAAACACAACTCTAATTGGAACCATAAAAATAGAAAGACTCACAAAGTATCCCAAGTTATGAACACAAATTGCCAAATTGTGGTACTCAGAAATACAACTGTCAACAGAACCTCATAAAATTTTAAGAATCTCCTTTCAAGCAAGATACTATTGACTTCTTAAAATAATAAATAGCAATACAAGTTACCAAAAAGTGTTACCAGCTTCACAGAGAAGTTACCTGAAGCTGACCAGAAAAAGCCTAGGATGCTATGGCAGCAGTACGAGAACTAGCAGACTCTGGGAATAGGAAAGGGGGAAAAAAAAAAAAAAAGAGTATGCTATATTTTGACCATGATTTCTACCCACTTCTTTATCTACCAACTGCATTGTATAATTCAAGAAGAGGATATCTAGATATAGCAAGTATTTTTTCAGAAGAAATAAAGCCCAAGTTCATGTCATCAAATTGCACTTAGTTAAAAATAGCCACAGTTTAAAATAGTAACACTCAGCAAATATTTCTACTATCCCTTAAATTAAATGGTTCTGGAAGGAGAGCAACAGAAGACGTGGGACAGCAAATCTAGAGGTGCTGGATGTGCTGGATCTGAGCAGCACTTCACCTGTGTGTGCAGTAACTGCATTTGCACATTTAGTCATGCATCCTCATCTCAGGATTTTGAGAAGTTTGTTTTTGGGATGAGCCCAAGTGCTGCTGCAGTGTGAACCAAAGCTTCCCATGGCACTTCTTATTATGTTTCTATCAGACCTCTGAAACTTTCCTCTTAAATCACAGAATGACCTGGGTCGGAAGAGACCTCAAGGATCATGAATCTCCAACCCCCCCTGCCACATGCAGGGCCACCAACCTCCCCACATTTAATGCTAGACCAGGCTACCCAGGGCCCCATCCAGTCTGGCCTTGAACACCTCCAGGGATGGACGGGGCATCCACAACCTCTCTGGGCAGCCTGTTCCAGCACCTCACCACTCATAGTAAAGAACTTCCCCCTGACATCCAACCTAAATCTTTCCTCCCTCAACCTAAAACCATTTCCCCTCGTCCTGCTGTTATCTACCCTTTCAAAGAGTTGATTCCCCTCCTGTTTATAGGCTCCCTTTAGGTACTGAAATGCTGCAATGAGGTCACCCCGCTGCCTTCTTTTCTCCAGGCTGAACAAGCCCAGCTCCCTCAGCCTGTCCGCATAGGGGAGGTGCTCCAGTCCCCTGATCATCTTCGTGGCTCTCCTCTGGACCCTCTCCAACAGCTCTCTGTCCTTCTTGTACTGAGGGCTCCAGACTTGGACACAGTACTCCAGATGGGGCCTCACAAGAGCAGAGTAGAAAGGGACAATCACCTCCTTGTCCCTGCTGGCCATCCCTCTTCTGATGGAGCCCATTTAAAAGACACCACAAAAAACAAAATCCATGCAAATAAAAGATCTTCCAATGAATGCATGATTGTTGAAAGAAAGCGGGCAGACCAAGAAAAATAGCAACCAGCTACCATCGGATGGCAGCATCTTCAGGCTTCTCCTGCCCCAAGCCCCTTTGTTGAAGGCCTTATTCCAAACAAGTAGTTGGCACCTGGTCAGTTATGTGACCAAACAATTAAGGTATTAACCGTAAACTTCAAGAAACTGCAATTATAAACAGGGTTGGGAAAGATGACGCATGTTCTACTTATTCAAAGTATTTAAAATGGTTTCTTGAGTTTGTTTCCCAGATTTTATTATTGTTGTTATGACAAAGAATACAGTTAAAGATAGAAAACTGCTCTTATTCTTAGTTAAGAAAACAATACGTATTTAGCATACTCCATTGCCCATAGTGATTTATTTCCAAGTCTAACTGATTACAGGTTAAGTACATGACTCTTTTCATTTAGCTTCAGAGCATTTACGAGTTAGAATAAAATAGCATTACTTTGCCCTTTAGAGGAAGAAATTACGTGGTTTCATCTATTTCCATCATCTGTACCAAAGAAATATAAACGACTCTCCACTCAGAGCTACTCTAGAGCATAGAATAAAGCACTGAAGTCTGACTGTAGCAGTGTGCTAGCCTACACCACATACAAGTTTGAGGTAGAAAGCCATTTTAGCTAGTGCTTCTTATCCTTAAGAAGAGGGTGCTTAACTTACATAAAACAATTTTAATGAAGTGTTAACGAAACCACATTATGTCTTTAAAAAGAGTTGTGGACAGAAGCTCTTCTGTTCCTTTTCTAAGCCTTCCCCCACTCCCCACCTCCAGATCTCTCTATCTGATAACAGACCACTCGAACCACCATTGCAGCAGATGTGTGCAAACTTACCACATGTTGTGCACGTTGAAGACTACTGCAGGCCACGCAGAGGCCTTTTAAACCTCTGGAACAGTAACCACGGTGCTAAATGACAGATACAGTTTACAGGAAAATTGCAAAGTAATTTTGTTTATACTAAATTAATCTGCTTACTTTCAAAAATTCTAAGCAGAAATTTACCCCCACTACTTGCAATGATTTAAATGTTTATAGTTACATTTCATGCAGTTGAACTTACTGCTTCATGAAATGATATGGGAGGGAAAAGCTGAATCAAATAACAGCTTGCATCCTAGAGGCTTTTGTGACTTTCTCAGTACTGCTACCTGAAACGTGAGTCGCACCATAACATATTGCCTCACCTGAGCAAAAACAATCAGCCTTTCAAACTCTGAGTGAAAGGGATGACCTTGGAAACCTCCAGCTGGGTCCTTGGTGCTGAGAAAACATTCACTCTAAAAATCAGTAAAATCTACCAATCCTGATAGAGCTCTAATCAAACTGTTCCTTAAACATCTACCTAAGATAGGCATATCTGATTTCCTAAGCTGTTAAAAGCATTTCTGTGATATGGTACCTTATCTTTAAAGAAATTCAGTAATCACTTTATATTACAAAGCTGCTGCCACATTTGCTGATAGTGTGTTTGCTTACAGCAAATATGATTTTTTATTTTATTTTTTTATTTTTTTACAAAACAGATCAGCATGCTGAAAGATATCCACAGCAAATTGTTGTTCAGATTACATGCTAACAGTTAATCTCCTTCAACGTATCTTCAAAGAACCTTCATTTTCCAAACTGGTAAAAAAGTACTTTGTTTATTCTAAAAATTCCATTTATATATTCTGATACATTATTTTAATTAAGATTATGTAAACTGATACAATTAAATCTAGAGAACGTTGTGCAGACATGAAAGTTGATGTAGCCCAGCTTCATGCTGATGCAGCTTTAAGAAAAAAAAGACCAACAACCAAGGAACAAACACAGATCAACTTTTTAAATAGAGTACAAGCCAAGCTTTGTCCCGGATAATTGTCTGAAAGTCTTTTAAACCAAGCAACTTGTTTGATGATTTAAAAGCTCTCCTTGGTCACAGCAACTACAACAGGTTGGAACAAGAGAAGTACAGACACTCAGTACTGTAAAAGCAAAAAAGCAGAATTACCACTGAGTGACTGTGTACCAAGACACTAGCTTGTAGGAGGAGCACACCAGAATCCACTGGTTCAGTACTTAAGTAGCATGCAGGTGAGAAATACTTTGAGGTAATAATACCTACCATCTCTGTAATGCCTTTTTATTGGTGTTATCTTAACTCTGGAGTTAACTTAGCTCTGGAGCAAATATAATGTTATTAAATGACTATAAAAAAGAATGTTGCGTCACAGTTTTAAGTTATATCTTGATAGCTTACTGCACAACTGTTAGTTTTGTATTAGAAACTAAACTGACAAACTAATTCCTAGAAGGTATTTGTTTGTGTACAAGTTGCATGCACAGAACAAGCTAAGCAGCAGAGGGCCAGATATAGTTCCACGCCTGCACAGTCCTGTGTCATTTCACCAGCAACAAACAAGTACTCTCTCCCAAAAACACACGAAGACCCCATAAAGCAGTCACATCAGCTTTTGGCAGTAGTGGACACAGGTATCCCTCGCCAAGTAGAATGGAGCCATAACAAAGAAAGCCACATGTGCTTCCAATGAGAGTAAATAAACTTCCAGACAGACATTTAATAGATTGAAAATAAGAAGTCACACTTCTGCAGTCAGGATTAAAACACTGGACAAGCCATTAAAAAAAAAGTCCTCTAACAACTTAACTAAAGGGCGTTTTCTTTAGCTGACTCCAGTACATCTTTATCCTCTAAGTCATCTACAAGGAAGAAACATTGCAGAATGAGATAATTATATGCCAGCCACTTCTCCCAAAGTTAGGCAGCACCCATGCTGATTGTCATTGGCTACCAATCTCAACAGTCTGGATCCGAGTCCTAATTAACCCCATGTGCATTGAGTAGATGAATCACATACCCACCCGGAAAGCAGGTCCCAGAACAGCAATCCTTTCATCTCCTGAAAGCAGACTTCTAGCATTTCAGAGCTAGACTTGCAGGGCAAGGTTGAAACCTCAGCTCCCTGAACCACGTTAGTAATTTTGTCCATTTATCTGCCACGCAGGACTTGTAACACGCTCTAATCGACTCGGAGCATACATACAGGTCATAAGGTTGTATGCTGAAGAACCATACCCACACAGCAGTAACAGCCAACTTTCTGGTGCTGTGGTCACAGCTCAGAGCAGGCAACCTTTGCTCTAGTCTCTTCCTTAATGCCAGTGATTTAAGTTACAATACTTCTCGTCTGCACAGCGTTTCACTGCAGTTTTCTTATTGCGCAGCCAGTCAGATGCAGCCAGCATTACTGTGCTGTTCTCTCAGGGGCATCAATACTGTTTCCAGGCATTAATTTTACTCTATTTACATATCAAGGCTAAATAACAAAGCTGAAGACCCTAGACAGGACTTCTTTACTGCTAACATAAACAGCCCCTTACATTAATTACAGTGCTGCTGATTACATTTATTTCCACGCAATTTGTTGTAATCAATATATTACCATACTATTATAAATTTCTTAACAATTTGAAGCAAGCAAAAATGGTATTTACTAGCAGTGTTTTCTCCTGAATTCACATTCACTTACCCACATAATGCATATTAAGGGCCAAGTACTTGTACTGGAAGAGAGGGTTGTTGTGCAGGCTGCTTCTTTGGATCTGCTGGAAGAATGAGCTGACATCCCATCTGTACAAGACATCCAACAGCATGATGCTTGGGACCCTCAGGGCCACATTTAATATTGCCTCCAACTTCTCCTTTGCAGCCATTCTCTTCCCTTTCCGTGAACTGGCAGCAGACTGTAAATAGCACAAGACAGAAGAGTAATCAAATCAATCTCACTGAACAAACAGCTATTAGGCTTTGTGAACATATGAATGGGGCTTCCTGCATAGCCACAAATGACTAAATGAATCCACTGACTTAAATTCAAATCCAGGCAGGACAGCTTCTATTTTTGCTAAGTGTAAGTCAATTTGCTAGCAGTTTTCCACAGCAGTATTGTAAACCAGGGGCTGGGGGGGCAGGTTAACGACACAATAAAAATGGTCAGAGTGTACACCAAATAAACCTTTATTCTTATTTGCACTATTTCAGAGTCCAAGCATTCATTCAAAGGACTACAATGCACAAGAGATTACACAAACACCAACATGATAAACTTTAAAAAACAAATGGCAATAAAAGTCACAGAGTACTGCCAATGAGTTGTTCTGTTTCTACATACAGATCTATGAGTCTCAAATGAAATAACCACCAACTAAAACTTTTAAAAACATTTTAGATTCATTTCCTCAATGCAAACTAAAATGATTTTTAAAACAAGTTCAAATGTCAGAAAATTATTTAGGACATTCATTAACCTCTATGATTTTAAACTTATGGAATTCGAGGCAGTTTTGAAGATTAAGACCAGGAACAGAACTATTCTACTTATTCTAATGTAATTCACTGCAAGGAATCATATTTAAAAAAAAAAAATTACATCCTTTCTTGAGAGTACTGGAAGGTAATTTAATTTTGAAGGTTGCAATCAGAGAAAATGGATGATGCAAGACAATGAAGGGCTTTTCTTTTTTCCTTTTTTTTTTTTTAATTCATCCTTCTTTCTCTTTCAAAACAGAAATACCTATGTGTATATATATATATACACATACACACACAGTGGTCCACAACAGCATTTCAAATGCTGTTTGATCACCAACAGAACCATTCTAAAGAGCAGAAGGATCACTTTCCACAATCTGCCAGAGCACTGCTTTCAGCTGAGACCAACAGCTGTTTCTAAAAGCAAAGCACTCTCTCAACCCCTCGCCCACTGGGGAGCAGCACAGCCCCCAGGCTGGGTACATGAGCCAGCAGTTAAACACAGTGCACAGAAGCAGCACAGCAAGGTGTTCAAGGCCAAGGTGGGGAAGATCCCAGCAAGCATTTATCCAGCAGCAGCCATTCAAACAAATAAAAGCCATCATCAACAGCACACCATTAGTAGCTGAGTTCAGGACTAATTGGTCTAACTGGACTGATTGGAATTGAGGACCTCTTCTTCTTAGGGGGACAACTTGAAAAAAAACCTGCGCTCCCATCACAGAAAAATCTGCATTTGGAACTGTGCTTTTTAAAATAAGTTTTACAAGCTTTTCTTTAAGTGGTTATTGTGCAAGTTTTAAAAACACAACACGGAAGCACAGCACCAAAGGAAGTCCTGCTCATACACAGAAACCAAAAATCTTTCCTACTTCTCATACACAACCATCATGTGAAGCTTTGTTTGTGTTGCCATGGACAAGATGCTGCCAGGAACCACTCATGCCAGGAACCTGAAGCCACGCTGACATGATGACAACATCAATTCTGGCCATCAAGTCAGGGTGGATCAGAAGTGAGGTCTGTCTCAGCAGACTACAGGTTACAGGGCTGCTATCACCCAGCCCACAGCCCCATTGCTCAAGTAAAGCAGTGTCACGTCCCGCATACCAAACATACCACAGAAAGTCAGAAAGTGTTTTTAGCTGTTCCTTTACAGACAGCTACAACTCCTGCAGCAGCTCCGCAGACCCCAAAGCACCACAGTCATGCCTGGCACCCACACCACCCACTGAGGCTTCTGAGAGGAAGTTCTGCCACAACACTTACAAATATTTAGGACCAATAACCAAAACCACTGCCCAAATAGCTTAAGGGATGCTCGTGATTAGCATTTAGTGAGAATGAAAGGCAGAGGCTAACTGCACAGTACTGAACTGGGACCTGCACAGACGGGAACAAAGCATTTTGGCTGCATGCTGCAAACCAAGCCTCTGCTCATAGGCAGCACGCTGCCAACTCATATGAAGACATATAGAGTGTCTTCTCTTTCCCTCCCCCTAAAATCCTTGGGTTTGCCAGATACACAAAATTAATTACGACTAATTAATTAATTAAACCAAGCTGCCTTCTGCTTTATGCTAGGACACACTTCCAAGTGGATCAGGGCCTGGGGGGCAGGAGCTGACTTCAGGTGCTCACTGTTACAGCCAAAGGAAAGTGCCAACAAGAACTGACTCCCAGCTGAGCTCCTGTAATGGACAAACTTTTTTCAATCAGCTGCAATAACCAAACCCACAGGAGAAATCTCCCACTTCCCTGATTTACCCCAAATACAGAACTCTGTGGACTTCTCCAAATACTGAAAGTTAACTGGGGTTCTGCACATCCAAATTAAGCTGAAAAATTTGCCTTCCAAGTCAATACACACATGCTTGAGAATGTAAGAAAACTAGAAAGAGCAGCATTTCTATTACCTAAGGAAGCAAACAATTCTAACCCTGTTAATGAACACAAAGGCAAGAAAGACAAGAGTACAGTACAGTTCTTCAGTACAAGAAAGACAGGGAGCTGTTGGAGAGGGTCCAGAGGAGAGCCACGAAGATGATCAGGGGGCTGGAGCACCTCTCCTATGAAGACAGGCTGAGGGAGCTGGGAGAAAAGAAGGCAGCGGGGTGACCTCATTGCAGCATTTCAGTACCTAAAGGGAGCCTACAAATAGGAGGGGGAATCAACTCTGAAACAGTAGATAACAGCAGGACAAGGGGAAATGGTTTTAGATTGAAGGAGGGAAGATTGAGGTTGGATGTCAGGGGGAAGTTCTTTACTATGAGAGTGGTGAGGTGCTGGAACAGGCTGCCCAGAGAGGTTGTGGATGCCCCGTCCATCGCTGGAGGTGTTCAAGGCCAGACTGGATGGGGCCCTGGGCAGCCTGGTCTAGTATTAAATGGGGAGGCTGGTGGCCCTGTGTGTGGCAGGGGGGTTGGAGATTGATAATCCATGAGGTCCCTTCCAACCCTGGCCATTCTGTGATTCTGAAAGGCAAAAGAAACTTTGAGAAGCACACTAGGCTGCAATCGATAGGCTACATTCTATGAGAGGCAGCCACTGACACACTGCAGTGTATTCTGCCACTGCCTGACAGAGCACTCAGTGCTAATAAGAAACTCTTTAAAATTAACTTCATTAGAAATGTGGATGTGTTAAATAAAGCTTCAGCTGTAACTGCTGCCAAGTTCTAACAAAACATAACACAGACGAGCAACAAAGTCCACTGCACTCAGCTCATTACATCACAGAGAGCTCTCACAATACATTATTTTGATTGGTGTAAAAGCAAACCAATAAAAAAAAATTAAACCTCTAAAACCTTTAGATAAAGGATGATGACAAGTTGCTGGATGCTCAGACATTAGAAAACATAGGTCACACTTAAACACAGCCAAAAAATGGACTTAATAGGATTGGGAAGCCACTGTTTGTGCCTCAGCATATTTTCCTCATGATTTCAAACATCCTGCTGTTCCAAATGAGGATGAGAAAATGAACAGTCCTAGGAAGAAATTCAGACTCCACCTCCTAAGTGAGTGCATGCACAGCTGCACTATTTGACCTCAAACAGCATTTTAAAATTTCCCACCAGAACTGATTAATGTTTGGAAAAACAGTGTTTCCACAACAACAACAGCACCTACAAATCCCTCCTTCATCTGGCAGAAATGTTTGGCCAAAAACATCCCTGGCTGGTTTTAAAGACAACGATAAATTAGTAAAATCTGATTTAAAAAAAAAAAAAGCTATCACAGATTGGTCTCTTATGAGTCCACTGGCAAAACAGATGAGCAGCAAGCTTAAAAAAAAAATCTCTCAAAGACAACAAGACAACACACATTTTTCCTTTAACAGAAGTTTCTTTCTGAGGCTTTGACATAACATAAGAATTTACCATTTCAACTGAAAGTGTGATTTATGCAGCTTGAACAAATGCAGTATTTTTTTATGTACTAACTTATATTTAAACATCACATCACAGGCAAAAAATACTCACTGATGAAAATATGAGAGGATACACAAAATCTGCGCCCATTTATCCAAGCAGGTCCAAAGTTCCATTAATCAAGTAGAGCGTCTCTAAGAAAAGCATTACACAATGTTTCTCAATACTTACAGGAATACACTGGAATTTTTGCTATTATAAGCACTGTTCTCATTTCTCCACCAAAATAGCCAATACTTCCACTAACAGCCACCAAAAACCAACATAGAAAGATTCAATAGCTCCATCTGGGATCAGAACTTCAGTGCTAGACTGAATCCTGCAACGTTCAGTGTAACATCTGAGAACCAGCCAGGCACTCATCCTCCTACAGGATTAAGACTTCAGACAGCAGGAAAGTCTGACCAGAAACCAAAAGAAGTAACAATTTCAACTTGCTTTCTTCACATCTGCAACATCCCAGTTATTTTGGATATACTCACTAACCATCAGACTTTGATCTGTACTCCAGCTTCCACTTCAAATTTCTGAAGCTAAAGACATCATCAAGAAAAGTTTTGAGTTTCCTGAAGGATAAACATGGCTGGACAGATCTTGAAGAGGGGAAGAGTCTCGACTCGGAACTATAGAAGGTACAATGTCACAGTAGAAAACCCTAAAATTAGACCCGTGAGCCATGTTGTACTCATTCATTTCTTAGAACCCTTCCTTCCAAGGGCCCATCCTGTTCCTGAGGAAAATAAACTGAAAGAAATTTGAGGTACAGAAGAATCTGGTACTTCAGAGAGTTCTATCTTTATCATCTATCTGGGAGAGAGAAAACAAAGAGAAGGAAAGGGAAGGAACAGTCTGAAAAGGTTTATCAGATAATACGCTCAGCAAAGAACTTCCCGGTGTGTCTGTGAAAAAAAAAAACATACACAAAAACCCACAGAACTCTGGAGAATACGTGAGTCAGTGCTCCATCACAACAGCTCCTTCCCATCAGTCAGCAGCAAGGAAAGCAAAAGACGCCTTGCTCCTGAACAGCTTAAATGAGGCCAACTTCTGTGCTGGCTAACAAGGACAGCACTCAACCATTTCTGCTGAGAAGGCCAGAAACAACGAGCGTACCGAGCGTACCATTAAAGCAGCGAAAACTCCAGTCTGCACTGCAAGGCTGTCATTAGGATCCAGTAAGCAGCTCCAGTGATACACAGTTTCCGTAGCTCACCTGTTTAGTAATTCCAAATAATAACCACCTGGTATTTAGCATTCAATTTAAAGGTTTATAGAGAATACCAGTTCGCAAACAGAATACTCAATCTTGCTACGTAAGAAGTTAACAAGAATAAATGATTTTTTTCCCCCATCTAGTTTAACAGCACTGATTGCTATAGAGCAGACTATACGGAACTGCAGAATTCTTATTTCCATTTAGAAAACAAATGAATTGCTGCATTCTTATTCACCTACCATTTATAAACAGAGACAACCAAAGTTGATCACTTCAAGCAAATACATAATATATTTCAGGTAAAACAATTGATACTATAAATCAGTACCTTAACCCCTCACCTTTTCACAGGGACAGAAGTGAACATGAACACATATTAAAGGCAAAGCCAACCAGAGTTAAGTGTACAGGAGAAAGAAATCTACATTTCCAACTGCCATTCGTTTTAGCAAGTTTTATGAGGGAGAAGAAAATCAATTCAGGAATGAGGATATATATCAGCACTGGGAAGTTAAAAGTTACTTTAAAGATTTATTTCTAGAGTACTTTCATACACTATAAGCAGCTCCAGTCAATTATAGAGCAAGTGTATTATTTATAGGCAGCCTGTAAAACATCCAGTGCTTTCAAGTCTTCATAATGAGCAGGTAGGACCAGGGAGCTGAACTCAGGGACTGACACATGTTAACAAGGGTTAACAAACCCAGCAGGTACGCAGGAAAACCTTTCTGTGGATTCCTATAGGATCACCTCCTTGCCTGAATATTATCAATTCAAATGCAGGCACACCAACAAGGGCCGCTCATTTTTCAGAGCACAGAACGTTGTTTGCCCAGTCGAGTTCAGAATCTGAGACACGGCTATCTAATTCATTACATTAAAACCATAACCAATTATATCTGTAATTAATTCAGGGAAAAAAAAAATTATACAGATTGAATGAACAGAAATCAAGCTGCTCTCAGGTTCTTTCTGACTCTACAGTTCTACAAACCTTCTGAGGTTTGGTTCATTAACTAGTTATTCAGCAGATTTTTTGCCGTCACTGCCATATTTGCAAGTCTACACCTACAGGCCTGCCTAACCACATTCGTATCAGCATATTCTGAGGAAATCTGGGCTGCAGTCCCAAAGCGCCTCTGCAGAGGACAGAGCACCCAGGGACCTGCACACAGAGCACTGGGATGATGCAGTCTGTGACAGCCAACCCTGGGCTGGAGCAAAGGAGAGCAGCCACGCAGGCAGAGCTCACAGATCCCACAAACTGCAGCCTGAACGTGGTACCAGGACACTGTTGTGCAGCAGGATGAAATGCACGCCATCCCCTACAGCTGTTCAGCTAGCTTTGAGCCACTTTGGATACAGATGTAGACTATGTTTAGAGCTGGCAGTGCTAACAACTAGTTACCCAACTCGTCACAAGTGAAAATAGAAAATACATTCAAGATTTTCCTGTGTTAATATCATAAAACTTTTGTCATAAACCTTTGAGTCCTGTAAATAAGAAGCACCAGTTCCAAGCTTGTCAAGCAGGCAGCTCTGCTCCCTGCAGTAAAAGACGTGTGACACAAGAATGGTGAAAGGAAAGTCCCCCTTAAAGCTCAAGTTCTCTTTTAAACACAAAGTATGCAATCAACAAAATTTTCCAGGAAAACTCCATGAGGTGAAGCACCCACTTCTGAATGCTCCTTTCAAGTGTGCAGCTAGCTAATTAAGCAATCAGGCTTCGCTGAAATGAAAGGAAATGCTTTAAAATAAACACAGAGAAACCAGAACAAGGATGCTTGAAGCACACGGGAAGTGCCAGACATGAACGCACACTTAAAAAGCAAAACTGCTGTGAACTGTCCACTATGTAAACACCTTAAACATTCTCTGATGTGTTTGGAAATGAAAATTGAGTCAGAAGGAGAACAAATCACCAAACTATAAAAAAAGACTTCCAGTGAACTGAAACAGAAGGTCTCTGCATGTTTGCATGAAGAGAAGGAAACCAACCCGAGAATAGCAAATAGCTTAGAGAAAAGGAACACGGCGTGAAACACTAAGCAGGCTTAGAGCTTTCCAAGGCACACCCATCTTTTATGTCTTCTGGGCATGATGAGCCTCTCTGCATCTGCACTGTGGATTCCACAGCAGGACCCAAGCGAGGCGCTCCTCTCCTTCCATCTCTCCCAAGGAAGGAATTCCCCAGCTCATCTTCAGACACGCACCGCTCTGCCCACGTCCCCTGCAGGATCAGAACTGCTCTAAGGTCAGGGCTTCCTCCCAGGACTGCTGCAAACCAGGTGAACGAATGCTGCATTTTGGACAAACAGTAGTTTCACGTCACTAAGATTTCTGACGACCTTTCCCTGCAATGGTGGTCAGAGAGAACCATTTCCTAATGGTAATCTGTTCGGGCATTAATAAAGTGAACTTTTTTGTGATATTAGGAGCAAGAAATTGGAGCTAACTGCCACAACTGGTAAAGCTAACAAGAAAATGACCTAGAAACAGAGACGGTTTCTCATGCACAGCTATTTAAGATAATCAGCACAAATAAACCAAATTTGCAAGTAAACTGAAGTTACAGGCAGCAGCAGCTTAACAGCTCACATTCTTTTTCTATACTTAATCTCAAAGAGTAATTAAAAATAACTTCCCTGCGACCCTCTCAAGTATTCTGAGGGTGCCCTGCACACACACAGAACCCAAGGCAGACACAGCAGCGGGTATCCCTGCAGCCTGAGCACACAAAAAGTTAACAGCAACTCTCGTATTGAAAATCGCCGGAGACAAAGACAGCAACACCTACAAACCAAAAGAACAGCATTCGGAATGAGATCACGAACGGGTAACGCGTGTGAGTCAGGCACGTTACCGAAATCCCCCATCTCCCTGGAAAACAAAAGGCATTTTTTTTTTCGCCCGCATTTTTTTGCCTGCCGTGTCTCCCACCTAGCGCTCTCCCTTGGTTACCGATACTTACACGTCACGAACAAAAAACACCTTCCTCCCTTTTTCCACCCTCCCCGGTGCAGCACCGCCCGCTCCCATCGCAAACCCCGCTTTGGGAGCCCGAGGAAAAGTCCGACGCGGTACAAAGGAGCGCGGCCCGCAGGGTTCGCGCCTTACATAAGCACGACCGGGGTCGGTGCGAGGTGTACCCGCGCCCGCCGGAGGGGCCGGTGCCGGGCGGGGGCGGCCGCGAACATCCCCGCAGCCGCCGTTCCGGGCCGGCCGTGTCCCTCGCAGGCCGCACGCAGAGCACCGCGGCCCTGAGGAAGGCAGCGGGGCCGTGCGCGCGCGAGGGAGGGAATCACCTGGAGCGGCGGCTGCTGGCGGCGGCGGTGATGGTGGTCGCCGCCTCCTCTCCCTCCTCTCGGTGCCGGTGCCGCTCGCCGAGCCCGCGGCGGAGCTCTGCGTCTCACAGCGAGGGCGGCGGTCGGGCGCCCGGCGGCGGCAGAGCGGCTCCTCCAGGCACCATGGCGGCGCCGCGCCGCCTCAGGGCGCCGACGGCCCGCGGCCCCACGCACGGCCGGCCATGGCCCCGCTGCCTGCGCGCGCGCGCCGCCCCGCACCGCGCATGCGCCCGGCCCGCAGCTCCGCCTCGGCGCCCAGCGGGGTCGGACCGCGACGCTGCGTAAGCGTCTGGTTCCGTCGCCGCGGTCCCTGAAAAGAGGTTCTGGGGAGCATGTCGGTGGTTTTAGCAATTGAAAATATTAAAATTGACTCAGTGTCAGCGGGTGGAGGTTCTGTGGTCACCTTTGCTGTGAGTCAATCCGAAAACACGGGACTTTGCGCTGTCCCTTCTCAGCACAGACACTTGTAGAGGCGGCTCCCTGCCCGCACCGTAACTCGTCCTTAAGCACAGAATCCTTAGAGTTGGAAGGGACCGATGAGGGCCATCTGCCCTGCGATGCACAGGGACACCACAGCTCCATCGGGCTGCCCAGAGCCTTATACAGCCTCATCTTGAAAGTCTCCAGGGACGGGGCATCAACCACATCACTGGGAACCTGTGCCAGTGCCTCGCCACCCTCGCTGTAAAAGATCTCCTTATATCTAACCTACATCTACCTTCTTTAAGCTTAAAGCCATTTCCCCATGTTCTATCACCGCAGACCCTGCTGAAGAAGTCTGTCCCCTTCTTTCCTGCAACTCTCCTTCTACTGAAAGGCCTCTATCTCACCACCTCAGAGACTTCTCTTCTCCAGGCTGAGGTGCCCCAGCTCTCCTAAGAGGACAGGCTGAGAGAAGTGTTCCATTCTGTGGATCATTTTTGTGGCCCTTCTCTGGATGTGCTCCAACATCTCCTGTTCACATAAAGATTGCACAGCCAGGTCCCAGCATGCTCTCCAAAGTGGTAAAGAAGGGCTGTAGCCCAAGAGATGTGATGCTTTTGACCTTCATACCTGACAAAAATACAAAGCCACACTGTCTCAGACATGAGAAGCTTTGCTGTGGTGAGGAATGAAGGAATAAGCTGAACTGGAAAATCCTGTCATTCACAGGGGCTGGGCGAGCCAACTCAGTAATTGCTTTTTTCCTTCCACCTCTAATGAGAACCCGACCATTCATCAACATGTATTAAAAGTGCTCAGCCTCAACAAAACGTATGTCACTCCATAAAAAATAGATACTAATATAAGGGTGTCTATCCACGCTATGCTTTGCAAAATGACCCCTCTCTGCATACATTCAAAACACCAGAAGAAAACTGTAGTTTGAATCTGCCTGTGTCAGCAATGCGGCAGGGCTCGGTGCTGCTATACGCTCTGATGGTTCTATCTGGTGTTAACATTGCACCTGACTTCTCTCCGATTTGTCAGCCCACACATCAGCAGAAAGGAGACCAAACAGCACAGCTGACTGAGGTTTCCCAAACAGAAGCCTTTGCTCAGGCAGCACAGAGAAGCTCAGCTTATCAATACAAGTTTCCACAAGCTTCAGATTTTAATGATGTTTTAAAAATGTGTTTTTTTTTTTTTTTTTTTAAGCTTTTAGTTTAAAGCTATCAGAGGACAAGGGAAAACAGTGGCTTCATCAGACTCCAGCCATCCCATTATTCTGCCTGGCTCAGCCTACTCACTACTTTGCTGCTATTATTCACTAACACTTGTTGGCACCACCACACCACATCTTATCACAAGAAATACGAACCGCCAGCTGTCATATAAGGCATAAGAATCTCAGCTTCATCTCTATGGAGCACTTGTATTCTCCTGCTGTACATGGGAAAAAAAAAAGAATCACTTCTGTTCTCTGTGGTTTCAATTCAATGCTGACTGAAGTTGGGGCGATGACGCAGGATCTGTAAAATTCTACTGCCTGTTCCTGTGCTGCTAAAGGGAAAGGGAAAGGGAAAGGGAAAGGGAAAGGGAAAGGGAAAGGGAAAGGAAAAGGAAAAGGAAAAGGAAAAGGAAAAGGAAAAGGAAAAGGAAAAGGAAAAGGAAAAGGAAAAGGAAAAGGAAAAAGACCCAGCAGGTAGCAGAGGGAGAAAAAAAACATTCACAGTTGTATAAAGCAACAGGTTTTTCTAGATGGAGTGGAAGTCTATCATTATTTTAGAATTATATGTATCATGAAAGTATGGTAGTAAATCACTGAAATACTTCAGTTTACAAGAAGATATTGGAATCAAATATCCTTTTCTTTCATTTCAACATCCCTCATCATTAATTCTGAATATGTATTGCTTCACAAAAACACATATTTTCTAGTGGGCAGAGCAGGCACACGGCCTTACTGCTGTCTTGTCAGCCACGTCTTCAAAAAAGTACCACAACCTTCTGCTTTAAAAGTCTCTGGAATTTTAAAGACTTTTCTACATTTGACACTGAGTGATAACGAGTTCTGAATTGTATGATTGTTTGTCTCTCATTATGAGCAGAGGCATTTGAATTACAAACTTGTAGTGAACAGCAGCAAAGACTAAAGAGGACCACTTTGGTGACATCTCATTAGATCTTTCAAAAGACATTCTCAGAGTTCAGATAATGTGGAAATTTGATTTGTCCACGTGGATGGACAACCGCCAGCACCTCAAAATGCTTACAAAGAAAACCCCTCAGAAGAATTCTCTAAAGCAGCAAAATGTGCTGACACGGCAGGACACTGCACGCCTATGGGAGACAATAAAATGAGCAGTTTTATTTGAAGCTTCTCTCACAGTAAATTGTTTCACGAAATATTCATGCACACATATTAAAACAAAGCAGGTCACACCGTAAAATGCAGTCACACAACAGTTACATGCAAAATTTCAGATTGGCTGTGGAACCTGATTTTGTGCCTTGTGTGTACACCTTAACACACTGATGGCAGCCAACCCCCAAGGCTGGCATTCTCTTCTTGATATCTTAGCCTATTCACTAAATAAAGAAACAAATCAACTGTAATTCTTGCAGAAACACATGCTTAGTAATAGGAAACAGTAGAATTACAAGGTCCCAGCACAGACATAGTAAATGTGTCTGCCTGATTCAGCTGATCTTACTCCTTAGCCCCATGTCAGAACTTCTCCTTTTCATTGTCTATAACCCTATTTCCTAAGGGTTATTGACTTTTATTTTTTTCCTGTCATTCTCACAGCTTTTCACAGATCTTTTTTTGCAATTCAACTTGTTTCAGTATCTCAATTTCATATTTATTTCACTCTCTTCAGGAAACTACTTCTGCAGTATCCCTGATAATTGCATTTTGTATGATTACATACATTTATACCACTTTAATAATACAGAGGAGTATTGACTCCCAACAGATACACAGCTGCTGCGATTTACAACTTACCTAAGGGAAAGCCATACCAATCTCTGTGTTGAGAAGCTAGAGAGCTGAGAGGTGATGTAAGGAAAGCGATGAATCAGTTTTTGTTCAGTGAAACAAAAGAATCACAGTTCTTTCCCCAGATCCCTTGCCAGTGGGGCATAATCTAGAATACAAAGAATTTAAGTAAATAAAATAAAAATAATTGGGCTGAATAGTGGGAGAAGAATAACAGTCACATTCAGCACATAGCAGATGGGTACAAACCTCTAGTATTTATAACATCTTACAGTGCCAACACTAAGTAAATTGGAAAAAAGCTCATGTGAAGAAGCTATACAAATATTAGTCCAACTTCCACCTTACTGATAATGAAGCCAAGACAGAGACTCACTATATTAGTGATAACTTGAAAATGTGTTTTGTTTCAAACCAGAGATGTTTCTATGTTTCCAGCTGAGCTGTCAGCTACTGAAGCACATCACATTATTGAACACTGGAAACTCTCATTGTTTTGCCCATAGTCACACACTGACTCAGAATCAGAACTCACATTCACACGTTGTTGTTCCTGGGGCACAGTGATGGCAGTGTCCAGTAAACCATGCTGTCTGTTGTATTACATTTAAGAGGTCAGGAACAGCAGAGAAGCTTTGTGCATAAATCTGCCTTAGACTGGAAACACTTGGACAGTGTAGACTCAAAGAGCTGGACATTCTCAGACATCATTGCTGTTACTGCCTGCTTAGAACAAGTTTTAGAATTTCTTTTCTTTCACCCTAAAGCATCCCAGACATAGGGTACGTTGGGATGTCAGGGAGTAGACATTTGCTTTAAGATTTCCACACTGCTTTTCCTTCTTCCTTGCTCTGCTAGAATTTACCACAGTGTAAACGCAAAGAGTACCACCATAAAACAAACTTTTTAGTACAAAGATGCTGCTGTTTGGGCTCTGAGTTGCAATTATATGGTCTTAGTCAAATTCCTTAAGCACTTTGCACTTATTAAAGTTAGGATTGAGCACCACCATGTGTTTTCACAGCTGAGTTAAAGGACATATTTATCTGTGCCACATGAACACTATCAGAATCAGAGCATTTTCCAGCAGTGCTGAGCACAAAGTCCTAGTCATGGCTCAGGCTTCAGGACACTAAAACATCATCATCAAACCCGAAATGAAATATCATTTAGAAACACTTAATAGTTTTTTTCATATTCCTCAAACAAGGAATAAATCCAAAACCAAGCAGAAAAACAATTAATGCCTCTCCTCAAAGAGAGAATTTTATCAAGGCCAATTAGAAAATTATTAGAATGTATTGAAAAGATTGTAAGTAGAGAGCTGATCACATTACAGTCTCATTTCTGTAGCCTGAATTTTTAACATAGGCCCACAGGGTGCATAATTTTATGACAGGGTGTGACTTAATTACTACTTGCAACTTTGGAAGCTTTCCAGCAGTACTGTAATGTGCTGCCTCAGTGCAAGGACAACTGTCTATCATCGAAAGAAAGCCCTTTGTGACTAACATACATACACACTAGCTGGTTTTACAGGGATCTGCATGCAGTCAGAAGCTACACCTGATATGAAGTCAGTGGAATAATCTCCCATTTGTATTGTTTTTCCAGAAACCAGAGCACTTTTTATGCTAAAATCTGAATACAGAACAAATCCCAAAATCCGTATTCAAGCAGGAAATGCATAAAATTAATTCCCAGTCAGAAGAAAAAAGGACTGTGGCAAACTAGGCTTCTGTGCAGCTTTTGTTTATATGGCACCTTGCTCAGGTCTGCAATGCAATGCTAGGGACAGTTCTTGCACAGCTCCTCTCCTTTCCTCTTCATTTTCCTATCAGTGAACCAGAAAGGAGAAAGTAATTTTCTCTACAGAGCAAGAACTAAGATGAAAGAACCGATACTTTCACTTTCTCTCCCCTGCAGATTTAATTCTGACCACAGATGCCAACTGGAACTGTGCCATGTATCCTTCCCACCTGGTTTTACATAAGACTTTAGTACTGACAGTTTTCTTTCCTTTAAACTATTTCTAAGGAGCAGAACATCTAAATGCAAAAACTCATCATTGTGCAAACTACAGTTTTCCTTTTACACTTGTTACCAATGGCACAAAGTGACTACAGCTGCAGCCAAGTCCTGAGAATCCCAGCAGCGCCCAAGATGGGACCATTGATTCAAGGGATGCAAAAACATACTCTGCCTTGAAGGAGCCAACTTAGAAGCTAAAAAGGATCCCTGGGCACGAATAAATCTCCTGTGAAGGTTATTAACAAAAGAGAGAAGCTGGTGACAGAGATCCTGCCAGGCTACTCGCTCCGTGCCTCCCGTGGATTTTACCTCAAAAACAAAACAAACAAAAATAAATAAAATAACGAATTCCTGTCAGACCGGAGAGCAGCAGCCACGAGGAGCAGCAAAACGAAGCCTCCTCCTCGTGTACCGCTGTGACTCTGAGACATCTCGGCGTCTCCCGGCACACACAGACCACCGCGGAACTCCGCCAGGTACTCGTACTGGTTCTGGTTCTGGTTCTGGTTCTGGTACCGATACCGGCCCAGCACACGGTCACGGCTCAGCTCACACCAACACAGCTCATCCACAGCGCGCTGCCGAGCGGCACACAGCGCACATCCGGCACCCTTCCGCTTCCGGCGGCCTCCACTTCCGCTTCCTGTGCGGCGGATCGCGGGTCGGTGCCGGTTCCGTTGCCAGGGTGAGGGGCCGCATCGCGCTGCCGGGTGGGGCCGGGGCTGCGGGCAACGCCGCTGCGGCCGCAGTCGCCGTGGGGGGCCGGATCGAAGTCCATTCCGGTGCCGGTGGTGCGGGGGCCGCGGGCTGCGCTTCGCGGTGAGCGCGTCTCTCTTGGCCCCGGAACGGCCGCGGCACATCGGGGCCTGCAGCGGCGCGGGGGCTCCGCTCTCCCCGTGCTGCCTGCGGGACAGCTCGGACGGGACCGGACTCCAGCCGGAGACCCGCGGCCGTCCCTGAGCGCTCCGTCCCCGCTCCGCGCTGCGGCGTGGCTCTCCCCTCCCGCGGGTTGTGTTTGTCGTGCCCACGGTTGACGTTGTCGAGTGAAATACCCAGGAACGTAGAGGTGTGCTTTCTCTCTCCCAGATCTCCCAAGAAGAGCATTTCTTCTGCCCCAGTGCTCTTATAACTGTAGGCTCTTGGTGGCCCGCGGGGCTCTGACAGTGTCATCCATCTGATGATGTAAGCAACTAGAACAAACTTTGTTTCGGTACATTTCAGATTCCCCTTCTATACGGTCCAGTCCATAGAAACTTTGAAAATCCCTGTGACTTTCTCTGTGGACCTCATCTGTTCATTAAGTCACAGAATGGCTTGGGCTGGAAGGGACCTGAAAGATCATCTAGTTCCAGCACCCTGCCTTTAATGTATTGTCCTATAAACATTGATTCTGGTGTCTACGCTCAGTTCCATCAGTGTTTTGCACTGAATAAAGGTCTTTTTGCCTGGTGTTTCTGATAACCTTCATCCTGACAGAGCTGTACTTCTGCAAGGACTGGCAGCTGATGACTGCGCTGCATCAGGGAGATCCTTTCAGTTTGACAGAGGCACGAGAAGTTTCCTTACTGCTTTTACTCTGTGCATTTGCTTGCAGAATGACTTCAGGCGTATGACAAGATAAGAAAACAGGCCACAAACTCTGCTTCCTAAGCTTAGAAAACTTGGTCTGAGGTTTATGGACAGAGATCATTTGTGATAATGAGCTAACACTGTTTGCTGATATGCAGCCTTAACCTCAGTTGGTTCTCTTAGACCCTCTCTAAGACCCTCTTTCACAGAATAATACTAATTCATAGGATAACACTGTTCCCTATTCAATCTGGGGATATTTTGGGATATTTGAAAAAATAATAAAAATTGATTGTTTTAAAATTTATTCAGGTTGCTTTCAGGAATTCTAGAGGAAATAGTGAAGAAGAATGGCTTTTATTGTCCTCAGCAGGCAGGTTGTATCTGGTCCTCCATTTCTTATCTGATTTGAGCTCGGTGGGTATGTCTGAATAATTACTTGATTGTTCTTAACAAAGGATATTGTGTAGGTGGGAATTATTTTGGATGAGAGCAGGTAACTGCTGAGAATAATGCTTGAGAGGATGAGGAGTCAGACTTTTTTCAGAATTCTGACTTTCTTCAGAATTGCCAGACCTGGATTTCTTGGTACAGTGCATTTCTCAAGGGTGGACACCCTCAGGTTTGGTTCTGCTTTGTTTCCATGACTCTTCTCTCTGTACTTTTTGGTCAGCAATCTTTTAAGAACGTTCTCAGCATTAGTTGTGCAGAGGCCTTCTTTGGATCTCTGACAATTTGAAATGACTTTTCGTACCCATTCCTTGATTCTCTGCTTTCAAACTTTGACAGAAGAAAACATATTTTTCCTTCCCCAGAAAGCTAAAAGTCTTGCTTCTGTCTTTAGTGTGGGAATAAAGTGTTGAATATAATTCACATAAATGATGTGGTGTAAATTAAAGGTAGTTGTAATTATGATTATTTTGTCAGCACTGCAATGAAAGTGCAGTTCTTACAGAGTAATTGTACTGTGTAGGTGTGTATTTTGGCTTTGTTTTCAAACTCCTGCTTTGATATTGCTACAGTGAGACGTGATCTGAGATGTATTACTGCAACTATTGCACAGATCTTAGTGAAAGCCAGTAGAAAAAGTGATCCACTTGAACAGTTGGTTCAGAACTGTTTTGTTTTTTTTTTTTTTAATATATTTTAGGTGTTTCTTACTTGCTGTTTAGTAGCCATGTATGTAATGAGTGGTTCAGTTGTGAAATTATTGCAGAGGACATTTCTGAGGTTTGAAATGACTTTTCTGATGCTGCAGTACTCTGCTTGGGTGCCGGCTGTGCTGTGAACAAGCTGTACCTGCACAGAACACACAGCAAGGTGCTACAGCAAACAGTGAATGTGGCACTGCTAAATACATCAAAGTGGAACTCAAAGCTGCAGCTGTAGTGCTGTTCTTTCTCCCTTAGTTTCAGCATTTTATCAACATTTATCATCTGTGCATGCAAAACAAACGGCACTTTGGTGTATAATACCACAGAAATGTAAAAAACATTTAGACTGTAAGGTTTGTCTTCTGAAAAAAAGAAACCACTACTCCTATTTCTTGCTTACATGGTCATTGCATTTTCCTCCTCCAGCAGATTTTTCAGGAAATAACACTGAACATATGCTCCAAGGATGTCTCTCTCTCTTATAATAAAATGGGGTGGACAGGAGTATACAATAACCTCACTATCAGAAGAGGACACGGTGTTGGATCTGAAGCAATCTCTGAAGGGCCTTACTGGAGTGTTACCAGAGCGCCAAAAGTTACTTGGACTTAAAATGAAGGGTAACTATTTGTATTTATTATTAGTTTTGGATGCGTATGAGATATTTAAGGAAGAGCATCCTCTTAGCTTAGTCAGGATGTGTGTATTAACAGAACATCTACCCCCACATCTAGCTTTTGAATGAGCACACACAGGAATTTGATACATCACTATGTAGTTTATTACTGATGCATCTAAATGGTCATTTTTAATGGCTGATGTGCAGCAGATGTACCTTAAACATTTTTAATTGTTGTTAGCCAGACAAGCAGCGTACCTGGGATGGAGGATGACAGTGCAGCCTGGAGTATTCTTGTGTTTTATTGGTAGCTAATTTCAATTAAGCATGAAATGTACTGACAGTTTTCTAAAATCTCTCTACTCAGTTTGAAAAGAAAAAGAAAGAAACAAAAAAGAACAACAAAAAAGCAAACAGAACTCTTATTGCATTATAGGGAAACCCGCGGATGATGATGTTAAGCTTGGAGCTCTCAAGTTAAAACCAAATACTAAAATCATGATGATGGGCACTCGTGAAGAGAGTTTGGTAAATATTTTACTTGCTTATTAGCTTTATAAGAGGAAAAAAAAAGAAGATTGTATGTCTCCTCATTATGATTTTAAATCATTGGAAAATTAGTACTTCAGTAGATTTCTGGTATTTCTGTAAACTTTTCTGTAGAACTTGAATAGCATTAAAATTCTGTGTTGTTTTGGGCTCAAAGTACAAACCTACTCCTGTGATATTCTCACTGACTTCTGAAATCTTAATCATCAATATATTTGAACATTTTTTTTGCTAGTAAAGTAAAATCACTTTTGTTAATTTTCTCTGTCTGTAATGTACACTAACAGAGTCTGGATATGCACTGTTTTCTTTTAGTGATCCCAGTTATCTTTTATTATTATTCTGCTAGGAAGACGTCCTTGGGCCACCTCCTGATAATGATGATGTCATCAATGACTTTGATATTGAAGAGGAAGTTGTGGAAGTAGAAAACAGGTTAGGAATTCTAGCTATTAAAAACCAGTCCTGTTGTGGAACTGCAGTGTGCATTTTAATTAACTGTAACTTTTTGCACTCTTATATTAGGGAAGAAAATCTACTAAAAATTTCTCGCAGAGTTAAAGAATACAAAGTGGAAATACTGAATCCTCCCAGGGAAGGAAAAAAGCTGCTGGTGCTAGATGTTGATTATACACTATTTGGTGAGACTTTATGCAACTTGTGGGGTTGGTTTAAGAGAGCAATTTATTTGCCAGTTCATGTTTCTTCATGTTTGATTTACAAATATACTTCAGTAATTTTGGCTTGTGTTGTACTACGTAACTTCTGTTTTGTAACATTTTGAGGTCTTCTGCTCATATTTTAAGAAGCATTGGCATTTGTAAATGTTACCTATTGTTGATTTTAGTGCAGCAACTATTCATTTTCTCCAAGATGATGCAAAAAGTAGTTTAGGATTTTATCCAACAAACTCTTCTCTTGACCAGTGTATCTTGCACATGATGATGACAGGACAAGATAGTGCTGTAAAATGATCTCTGTAGCCAATTGATTCCTCTTTTGGGGATGACAGAACAGCTTCAGATTGAATTTCCAGATCAGTAAACACGTACAAAACTATGTTTTACCTGAAAATTCTGTCAGACTGGTTTTCTGAGAAGCCAGAATTTTCTTTTGACTTCATTTTCTGGGATGTAGGTGTGTCATGGCAGTTTGACTATAAGCACTACATATCAGCTTACCTTTTTTCCTTTTCTGTAATTTCCTTTTGCATAGCATTTCTTTACAATCTGAGATGAAAATTGAGCCTATGACAATTTACACTTTTGTTTACCTGTCTCCTTCTACCTGAATTTAACAGCAGTTTTTCTAATTGGAACAGGCAGTATTTGCATGTTTGAAATCAGCTTGGTATATATGTTCACAAGATTAACTAGACTAAGTTTGCAAGAATCTCTGAACAGTATCTGGGCTGTTAGAAGTTTGTTAAGATGAAGAGATGAATTAATTGGCCTGACTCTTTAGTCTCATTAAAGATATTCAGACCCACAGCTAAACCCCCAATTCCTGTAAAGATCAAGAGATAAATATCGCTTCTTCTTTGCACCTTTAAAGTAGGAATGATGCCTTACTGTAAGTTCTTTAATAATTTCAAAGTTCTCCAGTGCTTCTCATATGAAACATTTCAAGTCCCTGAGTGGACAGGACAGACCTACTTAACATCCTACACTCTATAATAAATTTCTGCTTTCTCATATAATTTTTAGACCACAGATCTTGTGCTGAAACTGGGGTAGAACTGATGAGGCCATACCTTCACGAGTTCCTGACATCTGCATACGAGGATTATGATATTGTAATTTGGTGTAAGTTTCTGTACTCCGTGCTAAGACTTCATTACAAACTATCATTTGGAGCAGAGACTCCAGTTGGGAGGTTTTTATATCACTTTTTAGTGTGAATCACAAGATGTAAAGCAGTACATGAATGTTCAGCTGTACCGTATTCACCAGGAATATTGCTATTATGGATGGATCTAATAACATTATAAAGCTTAATATCCATTTAGTGAATGTCACTTTGTACAAACAAACAAATGCTTGAAATAACACAATTGTAAAATCAACATTCAAACACTGCTGGGTAGCTTAGCTCTACAAATAATTTCAGTCTAGACAATAAGCCATAGCAATAAAAAACTGGAAATGGTCCAAACTCACATGTCTATAGGGATGGCTGTTGCTTTGCTTTAGCAAACTTCACTTCCTGTCTGACAGCTGGAGCCAACATAAGATTTAAACTTGTTTTACAAAACTTAGCTTTCATAGTCTGAAACAATGCTTCCACATATTCTTAGGTCAGTGGGCAATGTTGACACTTTATCCTTTTTCACCCTTATGAATTCTTATAATGCTCCCAGGAGAAAATCCTATACAGACAGTGTGGTTCCTCAAACCAGATGTAGCCTGTTCTATGGCTTTCAACAATGTAATTCACTAACAACTGATCTAGAAAATGTTTTTAAATAAGTGCAGTGCTTAATCTAGTTTTCATTTGAAAGTTAATCTTTTCCAAATTAAAATGAACTTCCATAAAGACAGACTGTCATGAAAGCAGTGAACCCTGAAAGCTTTGACAAGGATGGGTCTTTCTGAAATGAAAGTAAAACAAATTGATACGCAAACAGTTTTTTGCTTTTTTTTTCTTTTTTAAATCAATCGATGACATACTGATAAATAATTCTTTGCTTTATCCCTTTTGTTTCAGCTGCTACTAATATGAAGTGGATTGAAGCTAAAATGAAAGTAAGTTGTTCTGAAAAGGTGCAGTTTGTTTCTAATCTAGCTTGACATTCATCTAGTTGGGTTTATGTTCAGCATTAGAGAGATTTAGTGACTGAGGAGACAATCAAAATCCAAGTTTTCTAAATCTTTGTAGTCACTTTAAAATACCTTTGACACAAAACTAGATAAAAATCTAATTTTAGAGCTTCACACAAACTATCAAAGCAGTAGGTACTAAATTTAGCAGAACTAGGCACAAGTCAGTACTTGCTGAAACTTAGTCACATAGCCTTCACTGTTGCTTTCATCTTAGCTCTAATTATAGAGTTCTAATCTTAAGTATAACACAATTCTTTAAGAGACTGGACAGATGTGGCATGCTGGAATAGGTTATCAAGAGAAAACTCTCTTCATATTCATGAAGAATATGAAGATGTGTGATTTTGTTTCTTCCTCTGTTTTATTAAAACATCTGTAAAAGCTCTTCTTTCAATCCTGGTTTCTTCCGTACCTAAATTGGGCAACCAGCCAGTTTGGCACAGCTGACCTAGTGGTAAACATATTTACAGCTACTCTTAGCTGTAAACCTAATGAGCTTACTGAGATGTGCTGCTGTACATTTGGTTGGTGAGTTGTTTTTTGTTTATAAATTAAAGCTTGTTTCACAAAAAACAATTCCAATTTTCAACTTTATCTCACTTTTTTTTTTTAATAGACTTTTTTCAGGCTGTAACATGGCAAAGAATTTTTGAATGTTGTCTATTTCAGAAAGTGATTTGCAGTGATTTTTAAAGCAAAAATCCTTCAGAACAATCTCAGAAATGAGAACCTTTAATCAGAACTCTACACTGGGATTAGCACAATTAAAATTGGTATTAAGATTTGCAAACACTGTACTTCTGTATCAGTATTCCATCTGTTTATGTTTTATCTATGAATCAACTTTATCAATAAAGATACTGTAACTACAGTTCTGTAATACAAAACTGACTTTAAGCTAGACTAAGTTTGTGGCTCAAATACTCTTGAAAGAGCTTGTAGTTGTTACCATGCAGTTAATTCTCTGGCTGAATCAAAACCATTGTAACACATAGAGGTAAGTGCAAGTGTGATGAAATAGAAAGTTAATCATTAACCATGCTATGTTCCATGTCTGTAATATATGTACGAGCATCACATCTTGCATGTGGGATTTACCATTTAAGGAAAAAACCTTTGTCTTGCTGCAGAATCCATTGTAACAGCAGGATTAAATCTAGCAGAAGATCATTGTTCTAAACTGGGTTATTTACTCTGCACTGGTCACCTTCCCAGCCCTTTCATGTTAGCAATTCACAACCTCCCCATGCTTACTGCTACATCTCAGTTGAGATTCCTAACGCTAGACCACAACTGTTGCTTCTCCTTAAACTGATTGCACTTCTGCAAGTATCACTTTTTGTCTGGGAGCAATGATCCCAGCAATGCTTGACAGTGAAGTGTTTATTTTAAACTACAAAGCAGAAACAGTATTAAAAAGAGAAGTGTCAGATAACTATGTTTAGTCTCTTATTCTCTGTCTATTTATGCCCAAATTTCAGATGATGTAGAACAGCTATTTTTCAGTACAAGAGGACATTAACCCTGGTATTTAACACTTTTCATTTGCAAGATTCCATATAAGATTTCACTTTTCATATAAAAGCAATCAGTTAAGTGTGGCTATTTATCTGCAAGATAACTGTTACAGTGGGTATTTTCTCCACATTATGCAGCTTTGCACATTATTGCTGTCACATATGTCAGAAATTAAAGCAGCAATGTCTGTCACATAGTAGAATCAGTAAATTTTACTGTTACTTCCCAATTCTGAAAAAGACTTGAAATGGAAACTATGCCCACTCACCTTGTCTAAGGCTTAGGGTTTTTTTTTTTAAACCAAATCATTTTTCCTTTGTTTCAAGAGTGATCAAATCCCTCAGGTACAAATGGAAATATTTTTTATTAACACTGACCACGTAGGACATGTGTTGAGGAAAGGATAACAATGAACTGCTATTATGTCATTGATTGGCTGCGACTGGTTACAGCTTAGTGGAAAAAAAGAGCAGAACATACATGGTTGTTTTCATAGGTATAAATATTGAGACACATAGAACTTTTGAAAGACTGCATGAAGGTATGGCCTAAAGCTCTCTGTATTTTGCCTCTTCTGTAAAGTTGTTTTAGTTTTTATGCTGACATCAGATGTTACATTTCTATAGCAAACACTACAAAAATAAATTCCTGTCAGTCTTTCCCCTTGGTAGAATAGAATACTCTTGGTTCCCATTGGGTAGAAAAATAAAAATCACATACTTATTTTTAATACATCTCTGCTCATTCTCATCAGCTCACCCTTTGACAATGTATTACAAATGTGGTTCCAGCTGTACAGCAATAAAATTGTTATCATCTGAAGCTTTAATGATTAATCATTGTGATGCAGGAGCTTGGTGTGAGCACTAATGCAAACTACAAGATAACCTTTATGTTGGACAGTGCTGCCATGATAACAGTGCACACTCCTCGAAGAGGACTAATAGATGTAAGTACAGGTTTTTTTCCTCATTATTTTCTACATGCAGATTACTTGTTATCATATTCCATGGAAATATTTAACAATAAGGTTGTGCTGAAGTTTTCATGCAAGAAAATTAACAATATCCGAAGCACAGTTGGTTTTTTCCTATAGAAGTCCTCTACAGTTTAGTGCTGTAAGTAGTTCATATGGACGAGACTGCTTTACATCAAATAATGACTATTTTTAGATCTCTTTACATCTCTTATTAAAGCCCAACTACATGATAATTTTTCAGTCCATTTGAGTATGGACTTAAATTCCTATAGACTGATACTTTTATCTACTACATATGATCTGATTTACCAGGGTTCTTTTTACACATTATTTTTGCAGGTGAAGCCTCTTGGTGTTATCTGGGGAAAATTTTCAGAATATTACAGCAAAAAGAATACTATTATGTTTGATGATATCGGCCGAAACTTCCTAATGAATCCACAGAATGGACTCAAGGTAATGTTAACTGGAAATGTTATATATTACTTTCTTAAAAATATATAATTTAAATAGTACTTTCTCATATTTTCTGCTTTATATTAAAGTAAGACTGTTCTTAACTAGCAAAGATGCATGTTTTATTTTTTTATTTTTTATTCAGATTGCCCTTTGGTTGGACTAGCACTTCCCTAATGGTAGTTTTAAAGCGTTGATTCCCTAAATGAGACTTTCAAAGCACTGAAATTGTTATTCCTGCTTACATTGTACCTGCAAATTATAATCAATGTGGACATTGTTGACAGGCAACATTAAAATGTGATGTTGAATCATTAAGAGTGGTTACAATCAGAAAACAAATCAAATAACAAGCTGCTGTACTTCATGTTAGCATGTCAACACAATAGCAAGCATTTTGTTCCTCAGTGGTAATTAATACCTGGAGCCACTTTCACTGCAAAACAGCAAATATTTCATTTTATAAAATTGTCAACAAGTTCCTGCTCCAAAACTTCTAATCATCAGTGCTGGCTTTGAATAAGAATACAGCTTAAATTCTATGGTGCAACAATATGTAGTACAAGAATCTCTGCAAGTTTCTATAAAACAAATTCAAAAATGGAAATCTAAGATTGTGTTTCTTTGAAAATATCCTCGATTTGAGGAAGATGGCAATTGTTGATACCCGTCAAGCTGGCACTAACTGGAACTGTACAAAATTATGAGAATCAAGGATCGTGCTGGGAGAGGATTAGCCAGAGAGCTCCCTCTAGTTCAGATTTCAAGGATGTTTGTCAAAATGTTAATAGCAGAGCTGCAGACAAGAACGTTGAATCACTAAAACAAGGCACAGGTAGAATGTATTCCAAGCTTAAAGCAGTTGTCAGACAAGCTTTACTTCTGACATCTCTTGTCACAGAAGCTATGATTGTAGTCAGATGTGTTTTGTTGAAAAAAAAAAAAAAAAAAAAGCATCTGGTTCCAAAGACGCCACACAGCTCATCGCACATCTGAAACCCCCTCATTTTTCCTGCAAAAATATCTATGAAATCATGTTAGAAAATGTGACAGTCCATCACAGATCGATTTATCATTCTGACTGACTGGGAAGGAAATGCTTGAAGAAATACAAGATTGACAGAACAAATTTCATCCTGGTGAGCATGCAAGACAAAAACCCTGAAATCCAGATTGCATCAATAAAAAGACAAATTGGAGGCTAATGGAAAAATTTTTTCTTCCTCTTACCTAAAAGAAGTTAAAATTTGACATAGCACTGACAATATTTTGACTATGTGGTAAACATTATAGAATTGTAAGCATTTTACTCACTTGGAGCAGATGATGATAACCACATTTTTTTTTACTAGATAAGGCCTTTTATGAAAGCACATTTAAATCGAGATAAAGACAAGGAGCTTCTAAAGCTCACTCAGTACCTCAAAGAAATCGCAAAATTAGATGACTTTTTGGAGCTGAATCATAAACACTGGGAAAGGTAAGAACAAAGTCAAAAATCTTTCTTCTTTCTGCTCCTGACCCCACTGTGTTTTGCTTAATGTCATCTGTAGAAAGACCAGAAACAGCTGAGCTGGTGAACTTCGACATGATTTAAAGCTACGAATGTCATTTAGTTTGAGCAGGATTTTAAAAAGGCTGCAGTGTTTAGGCTGCCTCTGTAGGAAGTTAGGGTTTCTGACAGAACAGACCTTCTTTTTCCTACTACTTCAGAGTTCAGGATCATTGAAGCAGTTTTGCTTCTTAAAAGGGAAAAAAAAATTTGAAGAAACCTGATGCTTGAAAACTTCCTTTTTTCCACTCCTACAAAGTTAGGCTGTCAGTTCAGATGTCATGTCCTTTGCTGCAAGAAAGTTACTTCTGAAAGCTTATGTTGTTAGGGTGGCTCTATCCAGATGTGTGGTACTACAGTATTCACCAGCACTGAAATGTAAGTGTTACGAATCCAAGTGCTTAAATGCTTAAATTAAGCACCAATTACCATCCTAATTCTTGCTGTAGAACTACCAGCTTAAGTATGTAGGTAAAATTATTGCTTTATTTTATGCGTTAGCCTGGATTTTCAATACATGCAAAAAAGAGGGTGGATGATATGCTATTGGAAATGCACCCATTCAGTGCTTAAAAGATCAGCCTTGCAAACTTAATGTTTTAATTTCTGTTTTGGATTAGACCAGAAGGTCAAATGTTAGATTTTAAAAGCCCTGGAACTCACTGGATGTTTCACAGGGTCACTTAAATTACTTAGATATTTTAGGGTATTTGCAAAGTCTTCAATGCATTGTGTAGTTGGATTGTTCCATCTGTGGTGGTAAGCAAGCTATGAGATCAAGCAACAAGCATTTTTAGAGCAACCCAAATTTTTGGAAGGGACTGGTAGGGAACAGTTCTTTTCAGCTTTTATTCAGGTTCTTTCAAGTCTTGAAAGACTTGATTTATTTGAAGGAGTCCCATATCTAATGCGTATGCCTCAGGGGTTATAATAACTACATTTCAGCTGTTATAATTTTCAGCCTCATAGAATTTAATATATTTTAATTTCCTTCCCCTCTTTTGTTTAAAACCTTTTACAGTTAAACTAAAAATGTTGAGTCATTCCAAGATAATTTATCATGAAATTAAAAGAACGTGAAGTGAGATTAAGTCATAAGTAGCATTGATTGCAGTCTAATTTCTGGTTATTAATAATTAGATTTTTAGTGAAAAAAAATCATATAAAAGATGGATATATTTGCGTCTACTTATTTTGTGTGAAACTATTTTTGCTTCTTTCAGGTATCTTTCAAAGAAACAAGGACAATAACAGTAACAAAATTGTTTAGCACTGAATCAAAGGGAACTTAACTCAGATCATTGGACTTTTCCTTGCTTATACGCTAGAGTATAATAGTGCTGGACACTGGATACAATGCCAGAACGACTGCTATACTTGGTCTTCCAGTTGGGTGGTTGTGGGTTATTTTTAGTTGTTTTGTTTCACGGTGGGGTTTTTTGCTTGTTTTCTCCTAAAGATCACAGCAATAAGCTCAAAGTGGGAGAAACAAGTCAGTTACTTTTCCTAACATTCGGTTCTACAGTGTCACTACAAATATTTTTCTCTCCTTTTCTGGTGAAGTACAACCATAACTGTTAAAGACCAAAACCATTCTGAAACTAGAAAAAAAATTAGACCAAAAAAGTTGGGTAAGGAGCTGATTTTGACAGTGTATGAATTGTATAAGCCCTTTATTCCCTCCATCTTTAGAAACAGTCTCCCTCACCCAGTCCAGTATTTAAATCTATAAATTACAAGTTGTCTAAGTTTGGTATGTATTAGTATGTCAGTGTTTATCTGTGCAAGACAGTAAGATGGGAAGGTACCACCTCTGTGGCCAGTTTCTCCCAATATGTGAACTTGTACTATAAAGCAGTGTTTACTGGAAAACAGAAGACTGAAAACTGAGGGAGATAATCCCACTCCTATCTGGTAACTGAAAAGCAGTCTGCCTGAAAAATTCTCATACATCAGACAAAGGGTTTAGACCTCAGATGGGAAAGTCACATCCCTAACAAAGCATGAACAAAACCCTTGTTCTCTTCTAGCTCAATCTTGTCAAAGTGCAAACACTGTGTTTAAATACAATATCCAGCCATACTGTTCTTAAAATATCATTTACTTGCGCTGCTTATGCCTGCACTATAGAAGTGTGATGTGACTGCTGTTTGGCATTACCAACACTTGTGCATTATGCAGTTCATGTATTTGAAAGAAGTCTGACCCTTTCAAATAAAAATGGTATATATTGTTCTTAAGGAACTATAGCAGTTGTGTAAATAATAAATACCTTTTTCATAATTTTGTGTCCTGTGCTGTCTTATGTATTTGTTTTACATAATAGAGAATCTTGATAATCTTCATTTTGAGGTGTTTCTTCAGAATCCAGAGACACAGATTTCATATCAGTTGTTAAATGAGAAACCAGTACGTGCCGCTGCAGATTAGAGCACTGGTATTGAATGGCGAAGTGCGTAGCTGCATGGGAAAGGAACCTTGACAGCAAATGTCAGAATGTCAGGACAGCAGACACAAATGAGCTGTTAAAATGAGCACGTTAGGCTCCGGCTCAATGACCTGTCAGAAAATATACAGTTTCTTATCCGCTGCTCTTTGTGGTTTAGTGCCAACTCAAGCTGTGTTTTAAACTAGTAAACCTGGAACCTGATGCATAAAAATCTTTTTTGGCAAGTATGGAAGGTGAATTTCTGAAGTTTTGTCTCCTAGAGCTGATTTTTGAGCTGGATGGCTGACTCACTTGTGTACGTAGGTCACTCCAAAAGTAATGCTTCCTATTTATTTCCATAAAAACTACAACAGATAAAAAGAACACAATCACACTATTTGATGGAGCAAATTCTCACCTACAGAACCACTAGCTATGCATTTTCACCAGCAATGAACCAGAGCCTGCACCACACTCATTAAAACCTGCACCAGCAGAGGTGACCCACTGATTCACGGCTGCCAAAACAACGTTGTTGCTAGGAAAATGTCCATGCAGTCCATCATCCCAAACAGATGGAAGTCAGAAGGTGCCTATATGGTGAGGTGGTAGGACAGTCCAGCCAATATGCTCCATGGTCTTCAGACTAGTATGGGGCCTGGTGTTATGCTGCAAGAGAAAAGTCACCGTCTTCTCTGGTCTGACTCTGGAAGTTGAAGCCTTCAGCTTAGTCAGCATCATGCTTTAGTAGTCAAGAGTTGATGATTCGTCTGTGTTCCAGGAAATCTAGAAGGATCACTCCTTTCCTATCCCAAAATACAGCGCAGGTCACTTTACCCGCCAAAGGCTGCATCTTGAACTTCTTATTCAATGGAAAATTCACATGTCGCCAGTCCATGAGTTGTGCTACAGCCAATGTTTGGTCTCCATAAACATTCAGCAAGCATCAGTTAATGTCAGCGGTGCCATTTTTTCCCTCATGGAACAATTCAGTGACACATCTTTGCTTATACACACAGATACCATTGTGTCAGTCTGCCCCTCTACTGCCATCTGTCACACAGCAACAAAACATAACAGAATAGTGGTGGGAAGGTTCAGCCTCGATGGCCATACCACCAACATCCACCTCTCACCTTGTGGGCCAACATAGTAAAATAGGAGGCATTACTTTCAGAGCAGCCATCGTACTTCGAGCATAGATAACTCTGAGGTTTGAACTGTGAACTTCTACAGGATTGATATACAAAGTACCACACTAGGACAAGCTGAGCCAGACAGCTGGAGAAGACAGAACCAAGGGAATGTGTTTAAACGTGCACTCATATCTCCTTGTTCAAAGATGGCATACACACAGAAGTTGTATAGTGAAGAGGTGGGCCTCCTTTCTTTTGCTTTGTACATGGAACTTGAAAAAAGATCTTTTTCTTTTTTTTTTGAATAACACTAGGATTGCATCCCAGAATCCTTAATAATCTGAAACAGATGAGCATTCCTCTTCCACATATCTTATAGGCTGATCTGGAATACATGAGAACAGCCTGCATACAATGGTAATTAATGACTGTTACTGACAAGTCATTACGGTTTTTATGACTGGTATCGTTTCCCCTATCATTCTGTATTTGAAGGTTGGTCTCACAATTTGAATGGTTTTGAATACAGAAACCAGTGAACTTCACTGGCTCTCAAAAATGCTGCAGTTTTCCTCAGCTGAGAGATTGAGGTATATGAAATTATAAAGCTGTGCATAAGTCAGGTGCTAAACTGATGTTCACCAAATCCCACAGCACCGGAGCTAGGGCTCACTCATGTAAACTGAAGCAGCTTAAAGCCTTCAGAAAAGTGGCAGGTAGTGAAACCCTGCAATTTGTTGCCAACGGTTGGAGTTGATGCAGGGGGTATCAGCAAGTTCAGAAAGGAATTCAGCTCTCACATTTCTATGGTGGGACATTTCCAGGCTTCGTTTACATTATAGAACATCCCTGATTTTGTGTCAAACCACCAATGTTTATAATAAGGAAAATGAATACTACTCTAATTAGCCCTCAAATAAGGTTGTCATTGCTCGTGGGCTCAGAGGAAAACAGCCATGCTGATACTGCTTCTCTGTTTTGAGAGACAAGGCAGTTTGACCTACTTGTGTTTCCAAAGCACAGATGGACATTGGGAATAGCTGTCAATGCTCTGCACCCCCTTATTGTTCAGTTCCCATTTTTTATCATATTGGGGTCTCTGCAAAGTATTTGATCAACTGTTTTCACAATCTGTTAAACAAAATAGGATTGAGATAATCAAAGGAAGAATGCAGTTTAAATGATAGAGTCCTATTGACTGTTCTGTGGCACTCTGGAAGAGCAATAAATAGACCAGTCAGAATATTCCAAATATTTTCATGTGTCAGACTGTACCGGACTCCCAGTACATGTCAAGTATTTTGTATGGTGTTCTATCTGATTATTCATACCAAAAGAGACAGTCCATTTGGAAATGAAGTTATTTCTGTAAGCTCTGGATATCTGACAACTCGAATACCTCACAGTGGCATGAATGCTCATCACCAGAGGTACACAGTGACAGCTGAAGCCAAGAACTGAACTGCAAATTCAGCTCCACAAATCCTGCTGCATGACTGTGAAATTTACAGCTAGTTGCCAATTTTTATTCCTGACTTGACATGTGACTGACAGCAAATGGATGCCAAAAGGTTTAAGACTATTTTCCACTCTGTCTATTCGGGATGTATTTAAGACTGATGTGAGGAGCATCAAATACTTCCTCCCTTCCAATAAGATGAAGCCCATGCAAAAATGGTTTCAAAGGGCAATGAGAAGCACTCTTGATTCACTAAGGCTATTAAGAACTAGAAGCTCTGGGTGAAGAAGTGCAAGAGGGCCGAATCCTCCAACATTTCAATATTGACATTGCAGCAGTCATGTTGGGTGCTACCCAGAACGGGTGTGGGTGACCACTGCACCCAGATGAAGTGGCTGATGGATTGAAGGGGAAAGATTCGAGTGGAAAAGGTAATGTTGATGAAGAAAATACAGGACTAGAAGAGAAAAGCACTCATCTCTCCTGCAGAAGACAAGACACACCTTTCAAACCATGAGTTTCTTATGTGGGTCGTGTTTAGCAGTATCTTGTGACAAACGTAAGTAGAGCACTGTACTGCTATCCACACTTTAAAAAGGGCCATTAATCAAGACATTAAGTTTTAAGTACAAGCTAACCTTGAGGTCTGGAAGAACTGCCTCATAATTAGAGAGGAGCTATTCCAGTTTGGTTGAGTTTTTGTAGAGAATGGTGAGAAATGGCCACTGGGATCAAACAGTGCTGTGAGCCACAACTCCAGACCACACTGCCTGCTTCAGACCTCACTTCCCACAGCCCAGCTGTACTGTCCATCCCAGATCCCCTCTGCTACAACCCCCAATTGTCTTTAGATTCCTGATACACACGAGGCCTCAATCTCACCATCCACACCTCAGTCCTTGCCCAGCAGTGTTCTGCAACAAGATTTCAAACTATTTATACACTAATGAGCTTTCTCATACATCCCTGAACTTCATTACTTAGGCTTACTCATGAAACGTGCACATCTCTGCAGATTCTTCGATGCTTTTGACACTGTGAGCACTCAGATGTTCCTCTACTTCTGCTTAGAGGTGTGTGCAGAGCTCAGCACGTTTCCTTACCTCACAGAGGCATACAGTGCCACACATCTCTCCTGGTGAAGTTTCTCCACCAACCCATTTGCTATTGGGAAATAACAGCCACAAGTCAAAGAGAGCTCGTTCTCAAATTGCATAACACTTTTAGCACTATGGTGCCGGGCACAGCACAGAAAAGTGCATCATCAGCACTTGACTGAAAGCTATTTTTTTCTGTCTGGCTGGAATTGCACACTCACTCCGCACACAGAGCACATTTTTTCCCCCAAAAAAATTGTTTGTGTATTTAGATTTAAAAAAAGAGCAGCTTTCTCGTTGTCATCATGTCAGGGGTCCCCTCACCTTTTACAGCTGCTTTGCATGGCTGTGTTTGTATGTCATTGGCATAGCAGTCTCTGAACGCTCTGCAGGAGGCAGTGTTGTGGCATTGTCAGAGTGCTTTGATTTACACTGTGCATACACTGTGATGTGTTGCAAGCTAGGAGCTCCCTTGGCAAGCATCTGAGTTCTTTCCTTAGGTGTTTTGCTCTTGTATGGGTCATACTGGAAGAGCAAGCAGCAGCACATATTTAACAAATGGTAACAGAACTGTAAGATATGATGCTTCCTAGGGGAAACTGAGCTGGCTCTAGGAAGCCTTGAAAAAAGCAACAGCAAGTCCTTACCCTGCTCTCTATATTCAGTCCACATTTCACTACACATCTGGGTATGCAACGCCTGTGAGCAGCGCACACTGCAAGCACCAGCAGAATCTCAAGCACGTGCCCCAAGTGCAGCTGATACCAGTGGACTGCTGGGTCCCTCTGCTATCATAGTGATGGATATTGCTTCAATTGGGACCAAAATGTATACTTTAAAAAAAAAAGTATCATAGATTGGAGATGAAAATGAGACAGTGACAGCAATTGTTTTAAATCTGATACATCCCTTGCAGATGTGTCTAGACAGAACAGCTGTGTAGAAATGCCTTTCTCCATAACAAACATTAACAAGAGAATCTGTATCTAAGCCTGAGCTGCAGATATAAGTGGATTTGTAACTCGATCTGAACACTACCGGTGAACAATAAATGAACTGGGACAAACGCATTCAGAGCTACTAAACTGCTTCATTTCAATTGCAGCTGGAAGAAAACAGGCAAATAACTGGAAATCCTGCCTTCCTTAAACAGAATCAAAACACTTCATTTTGTAAGCGCGTTCCCACTTTCAAATAGTCCTAAATTTTAAGAATTCAAGTAACCTTAAGTGATTTTTCTCCTCTTAATCTTTTATGATTGGCTTTGTTGGCTCACTGAGAAGTCCCTAACGCTTCCCTGAACAGAGGTTTCATTTTAGACAAGATGAGAAGCAACCAAGTTTAGGCAGGCTTAGTTCCATCACCAGTAAACCACAGTGCATGGGTTTATGGAATGGAATTCGCACACTATCTGTGCGATACTCATGCAACTGGTTAATTTGAACTCAATTATTACACTGACAACAGCAATCTGATAATGTGAAGACGACTGTATCTGGTATAAAACTTCCAGGTGCTCTAAGATATCCGCCCAGTTTAACTTACATTGCCATTGCAGAAACACTTGTTGCTCTCAGAGGTGTGGAAAGAAGAGCTGAGTGCCATGGCGGGAGTGCTGGGGCTCAGTGCTGGTCCTGGAGCATCTGCAAGGTGTTTGGATCCGAACTGCACAGCTCTGGGGTCAGAGAAGAGCAGAGTCAGGAGAGCTGCCCAGTCTCAGCCTGCAGCTCACCCAGTGCTGTGCTGGTGAAGCTCACAGCAGCCACTGAGATGAGAGCAGCAAAATGGTCTTGTGATATAAGATAAAATACAAAATCTCTTAAAGGATATATAGCCAATATGGATTATTGCAGATCCACAGAGCACAGCTCAGCCAAGTACAGGGCATGCTTCCAGAAACTGTGGAAGGAAAAGTCAGCGGCACCTTGAAAAAACTCAAGTCATACCAGACCAGTGCCAAGTTAGACTATTAAGGCAGCAAGCAGGGCAAGCGGAGTGCTGAGGGCTGAGTTCCTAGCAGCAGCTCATCTCTCACAAGGCTCACTTGATCAATGCTTTAACAAAGCTCGGGCAGAAGCCGTGGGCCAGGCATGGGATGAGCACTGTAACCAAGTGGCTGAAGCCCTGACAGCTCTGGAGGAGCTGAGCCCTTGGAGGCAGAAATGAGAGCCTGAACAAGATCATAGAATAGAATTCACATAAACAATATTCACTGAATAGGACCCAAGTCGGAAGGGACCCTTCAAGGATCAATGAGTCCATCACCTGTCCCCTCATAGGAGCAGCCAAAATCCAAACCTGAGCACTGTCCAAACACTCCTTCAGCTCTGGCAGCTGAGTACTGTGCTCACCGCCCTCTGGGGTACAACCTTTCCCTAGCCCCAACCTGACCCTCCCCTAACGCAGCTTCATTTAGTCCTCTGGCACAGTCTGAGAGCTCGGCACTGTGATGTTTATCACTGGACAAGACTCATTTTCTATCAGGTTGCTCAGCTCACGCTCCAGGAGCGTCCCGGAGCCGCGCAGCGCCGCTCGGTCTGCGGCAGCACCCAGCGCCCAGAGCCGGTACTGCACCGGCCGGCCGCCACCACGGGGGCGGGCACCGGCACCAATCCAGGCCCTACGGGGACGTCACCGAACCCCGAGCGCTGCTGGGGTAGCCACCGGCCACAACAACGACAAGGAGCTACCAAGCAAAGAGCATCTACCGAAGCAGAGCCGCGGGACGAGCAGCGCTTTGCTGGGGCGGCTCAGAGCCGCGCCGCCCTGCACCGAGCTGCTTAATTCACTGCAAGAACAGCTGGGCTGCCCGCTCCTGAAGGATGCCCCGAAAAGCACCACCGAGGGGCAGCAGCGGCCCCGGGGTCTCCCGGCCATCGCTCGGCGGTCAGCAGGGGGAGCCCCATAGCCGGCAACGAGCGGAGTGCCGCTGACAGCACTGCAGGATGCGCCCTGGGCAGCGCAGTCACCGCCGATGTTTTTATCACGTATTACCCTGCAGAGAAGGACGCAGAGCTCTTTGGGAAGAAAGCCAGAACTGTTACAGCCAGCCCTTTCCACAACACCAACATCTCTCCTAATTAACAGAGCAGTTTTAGATCAGAAGCACCACATTATGCAGCACCTACATTTCCCATCTTACCCCGCACGTTGGGCACAAGGGCCAGCCCTGCTGCAGCCACTAATGCTGCTCCTTACGGCCAGCCACAGGTTGTTCAGAGCAGCACCCCAGGCCCAGCAGATCTCAGCCTTGTCTTTCAGGCCCAGATTCAGGCTCTATCCCTGCTACCTCCAGAAACCCCTAGAGTTGATCTTCCTGAAGCTCTGGTTCCCTCATGCCCCACAGGTTCAGAATATCTCAAATATATCACTAGAGCTATAAAGCAAGTACTTCTTTAAGTGACAGCCACTTCTCTAAGGGCATATACCTTATATCTATCTGCCCTATTCTCCCTTCATGTATTGTGGTAATACATATACATCATTATAAGCCTGCTCCAGCATTTCTGGAACAACAATATAGGACACTAACACCAACCACAATTAGTGCAGCTACTCCAATGAGACGCTCCTACACCACACTATTTATTCTGGGGAGAGGAAAAACCAACAAACTCTTCCACTCCCATTCTAAAACACAACCCCCTTACCTTCTCCTTGCTCTGGAGTCCATAAAAAAACCCAATCCCAATGTTTCCCCCAGGCCTCTATTTAACTTCACCACCAACAATGGGGTGGAGGGATCTGTTGGCTGATTCACAGCATCTGGGAACCCTCTCATCCCAAAGCTCAGCTGCTCTCTAATCCTTAAAGGATCCAACACACACAGATATCCTTCTACTGTTTCCTGCAAATGTCACTTTTAATATCTTTTTGGTGCCTTGCAATGGCGTTCTCCCACCTGTCTCCTGAGCAATCATTTCTCTTGGCCCCACAGCTCTACCTTCCCCCCTATAACCAGTGATAGAAAAATAATGAAAAATGGGAGTTGAGGGCTGGAGCACTTGTTGAGGCAGGTGGACTGAGTGGTGAGATGGACACTTCAGGAGGATGCCATGGCTCTTTAAGGGGGTTCCTGACCAGACACAGCTGGGCTCCCCAGTGGTGCATGGCTGGGAGATGGGGCAGTTGAAAGGAAAGAGGTTGCAAATGGAGAGAAGGCAAAAAGTCTTCACCATGGTGACAGTCAGACTCTGGAACTGGCAGCTCAGGGAGACTGCGTGTTCTCTGCCCTCGGATGTCTTCAAATCCGGATGGGACAAAGCTCTGAACCATCTGCCCTTCAAGAGATACTCTTCCACAGTCCCAAAGTCCTGTCCAATCTGTCCCAATCCCCTGGGAACTGGAACAACAACTGAATGCTGAACTCCCTGCCCAGCTGGGTGGTGAAAACACTGCAGCAGGAACCACCACCCCACATCATCCCGCAGTAGCTCAAAAAGCCTTATCAAGAGCTGTGAATGTCAAGGGAAGAAGTAGGACAAAGGATTCCAATGAGTTGTGACAGGGACACAGGACTATGCTGGGGAGGAGGCACTGGTGCACAGCAGTTAAATGGGCCAGGAGTCAGGGCACACCATGGTGTCAGCCGCATCACCAGCAGAGCAGAGCTTGTGATGGAGATGTGGAGATGCTCCTTCCCCTTCATCAGGGTGCTCAGCTGTGAGCACTGCTTTTTGTTCAGTGAGAGCAGCCATGCAGAGATGTAATTCTTCCCTTATTTCACTGCAGAGGGGCTGTGTCAGGTGATGGAGCAGCCACCGTGGTGCTGGGACTGTTCTCATCCAGCCTTGGCCCTTGGTCCAAGGAACTCCCTCCCTCGGGAGAGGAAGAGCTGCAGAGTTGCTCTGTTATCTAATAGAGAAGAGATCTCAAGTGTTTCGTGACTCACTCATCTTTCAAAGCTGTCAAAAAAAAAAAAAAAAAAAAATCCCACAACTTAAAATGTGGAGGAAGGAAATTAAAGGAAAAATACCAGCTGAATGATTGGTTTCTGGTTCAGTATGTGCCCAGGACTGCAGCTGGACACAGCCGAGAGCTCAGCCCAGATAGTTCCATGCACATCCCAAAGAATCTCCCTCATCCAGGCTGGAGGGCTGTCTCACCGTCCTTGTGTTCAAAGGGTTACAGCTAAGTGACCCCAATCTCCCTGGGTTGGGGGCTGGGAACAGCCATGGGAGCATCACATCACTCCCTGTGACCGAAGGTGCTGTGAGGGCTCTCCCCACCTGGGCAAATTGCTCCAAAATGGCTGTGCCATTAACAAGAGCTTCCTGGTATCATTGTGCTTTTATACTTCCAGATGCAATTGCATTCTATGATTGCAGTTATGAGTCGTTGGGCGATTGCTGAGATCTGCTTTGCATGTGTGTAACGTCATCTGCATTGCACAACACCATGGATCCCCACATGCCATGTCCTTGCCTGAGCTCATCTTCTGCAGCGCCTGCTCCAGCTTCAGGCACTTGTATGCATGTTAAGGGAACAGCTGCTGGAGGAAAGCTGCTGGAGGAGACCACCAGCCAGCCCCTGGGGCACTGGGAGGTTTACATGGCTAAGCCCAGCTGGGGCCAAGGAGAGCCTTGGTTACAGTCAGTGCTGACAGCACCAATTGAGGCAAGCAGGGGCAGAGCCACGGTTCTCCAGCCTGCCACAGTGTTGCTGGGGGTGGTGGTTGGGTCTGGAGGGGTACAGAGGTGGTTCTATTTGCTGTTTGCACTGAAAGAGCAAAATGCAGGCTGATTATAAAACAGAGAAGTCTCACCGCTTCTGTTCTCTTGTGATCTGTCCTTGTTATTTCAGCCTCCATTTTAAAAGGGATTAGGCATGGGGATATACCATGAGGCTTTTGGAGCCACCGAGAGCCATCTCAGGCATAGAAATGTCCCATACCCCCCCCCCATTAAAATGTCTCTTTCCATCTGAAAAACTGCATTGAGATACAGCGGTACTTCAGAGCCACAACTTGGCTCACAGAGTAACTCCAGTTGGAAAGGGTATGCAGGGCTCATCCTAATTCAGGCAGTAGAGAGGATGATAAAGGTCCTCCCGCAACTCACTGAGGTCCTTTGTGCTCAGTTGTCCTCAGGCAGGAGCTGCTTTTTCCTCCCCTCAATCTTGTCATGTTCTGGACGCCTAGCTGTTATGTTTACTAAAGAAACATCTGAATTTGGAACAAAGCAAATTGCAACTCTCCATGGCTACAAAATATAATGTCCCAATTCACTTCAAAGCCTGCGGTGTAGCACCACAGGCAAACACTCAGCTCTGTCCAAACACCATCCAGGAGCTGAGATGCTCAGCGTAAAGGTGTTTGCAAAATGAGTTGGCTGACCTCATGATAAAATTTAAAGCTCCCTTTGAAACTTAAGTGTTTAACATTAAGTGAGTAGAGTCCCATTGATGTGCTGCCAACGTTTTAACGAGGGGATGCCACAAGCATTTCCGTGTGTATGTTTTGTACAGCAAATGGGGAGAGACTATAGACTTAATTTTCTCTGGTTGGCACAAAGGATTTTTCAGCCAGCATCAAGGAGAGAGAGAGCAGCAGTGTGAAAACTAAAGAAAGAAATCAAACTTATGTGCAACTGCAAACTAATGCTGGTGAGTTTACTTTGAGGCCAAGTCCTCTTTTAAGACAAACAAGGAAAGTGAAGTCTTTGTGCTTCTGCCTAAAGCCAGTCTCCCCTGCCATCTTTCCGGCGCAGACTTAAATGCAGTAACACTCCTCGGCCTCATCCTGTCTGCTTCTGGCTTCCCAAGCAGATGAGGCATCCACAGCCACACCACTCATAGCTCTCTGCCACCTCCATGCTCACACCTCAGTGAGAGGGACACATCTGGGGAGGCCACTGAGAGGCAAAGTTGCATGCTGACACCCAGCCATGGGACAATCGAGCAGGGCGGCCGCGTGTCCATTTGTCAGTAGGATGGGATGGCATGGCATGGCATGGCACGGAAGAGCTGTGGAAGTGGAGGGAGGGCAGAGCTGTGGGAATCATTGCTCCTGCTCAGGCAGCATGGTGCCTCCCGGTAGGAATTCTATGATTCTATGACTCTAAGATGATGATGTAACAGCACAGTGCGGTAAACATTTCAGTTGCTAGCACAGCTGCATGAAAGGCTTATCCGGGTGTTATGAAAAAAGGAATCCAGCCAAAGAGGTGTGCTGAGTTTTATTTTATTGAGCAGAATGGCAGAGACAAGGACAGCTGCTGCTGTGCCCAGGCTCCTACGCCTGTGACCGACGAGGATCAGTGCTTGGTGCTCAGGCTCAGCACTTCCCCATGTGCTTCAATCGAATCTTCCCTCCGCTCCTCCTGTAAAAGGAGCAGTATGGAAACAAAGCAGTGTACAGCATCCAGCACAGACACAGCAGCTGGGATAGGGAGCTTGTCCCTCTGAACAAGATCATTTGCCTGACTCTGGTGCCTCACAGGGAGCATCAAGCCATCTTTCCCTCTTCTCTAATTTCCCTTAGGATAAGGCAGCCTTCAGAGTGCAGGATTGATAAGGATAAATCAATTTTTTGCAGGCCTTCAGTCCAGAGGTGTCGGCTCCTATTACAGCTCCTTTAGAGGAGACAGGAGAGCAGAAACTCCAGTCCTTCCTCTGAGATTTTGTGTACTTTTCCACCAAGTCCATTCACACTTTCATTTCAGCACTTGCTCTGTTCATTGCAGGGGTGTTGGACCAGGTGACCTTTAAAGGTCCCTTTCAACTCAAAGGAATCTATCATTCTATGAGTCTATGACTTTCCTCTATTAATTTGGCATGCATAATCCTGCATTCCTCCAGACACTTCAGTATCCAGAGGTGTGGACAGGGAGAGCTTCAGCCTGTGGCACACATTTTCCCCATATTTGCTGGGGAAAATGAGCATCAATTTAGCCCATGCAGGAGGTCCAGGCAGGTGCAATGGCCTCCCAAGCCCTGTGCCATCTCTGTATGGTTATGAGCATCACACCAAGCCTAGAAACGAATCAATATTAAGCTGAAATATTCCCAAGCACACTGGTGAGGAGCTGACATTTGAACTAGATAGATCTTTTCCAACCTTAGCCATTCTCTAGTTCTATGACTCTACGGCCAGGAACAGCTCTTTGTGAGGGGAGCAGCAGTGTGGGGCTGGAAGTGGACCATCCCTGTGTGGGTCTGTATCCCACCACCCCCACTTACAGCACAGCCTTGCAGAAGGCACACTTGTTGCCGTACGTCACGCCATCCGTGCCGCAATGAGGGTTGGACTCCCTCGTGCAGAACACACTCCTGTTTAAGAACTCTTTGCAGATCTGCAAAGGAAATCAAAAATAATAACCACAATAAACCATCAGGTTTCGCTTTCCAAGCAGGAAACAAGTTCGCTAATGTGATCTTCTTCCCACCCAGAGACCTAAAGCAGCAGTGAGGCATGGCCTGCTTACTGAAAAACGAAGTCCCGTCAGAACTGGCCGAAACAGAGGAAATCCTGCCCTGTGGCTGAGGAGGGAAGCTGTCACCACCTGGGGGCAGACCTGGTGTCCCAAGGACATGAGCTGGTTCACCTGGGCACACAGGGAGAGCATCAGCACTGATGCAGCCCCACATCAGCGCCCAGCACCACGCAGCTCACACCACTGCATGGGCTGGGGCTGCCATACACAGAGGTCTGGGCATGGGCTGGTTGGACTCGATGACCTTGGTGGTCTTTCCAACCTTAATGATTCTATGAAGCGAACAGGCATTTGGACAAGCCCCAGTTATGGATTTAGTTTAAAGGAGTACATCGCTCCTGATTTCACATTCGTTTCATAGAGGAGCAAACAGACAAAAGCAATACTGCAAGCACAGCCCTGTGCTGGATCAAACCGTGGGGAGCATGTACTAAACCAGCTAAATCATCCCTCTGACTTGTTTACTACTGTGGCCATAGCAAACACCCCTGTACTGCGTGAGCACTCCGAAGCACTGGGGCACCTTGGCAGAACCCACCTGCTCCCAGCAAAACCCAAAGCAGTTCAGCATGTACCAAGATCTGTTAGAAAAGCATTCTTCTTAGAAAAGCCAGGAGGAAATGCAGAAAGAGCTGCACTAACCTCTTCAATGTCTTGAGCTGCCACACCTAGAATCGAAACAAACAAACAAACAAACAAACATTTTATACACATTAACCTTATTTTCTGAGAGAACTGAACCAAAGTCGCAAATCTCTTTACAAACTACAGCACAACACACACCAGGTTTTCCCTCCTCTGCCATTCTGTGTGGTGGAGGAGGGGTAGGAAATACATTATCGGAATTGCTTTTCAGTATTTTGCTATTTGAAAAATGTTACTAAAATACCATGTAATCAGTCATTCAGCTGCTAACTGCACCGCAGACACATAAACCCATCTCCCTGGCAGGCAGCCACCACCAGGAAAGCAGGGAGCTATGTCAGAGCTGAGCCTCTCTCAGCAGAGATTTTAAAGCTTCATTGAGTCTTATGGCTTTTAGGCTCTTGCACCTCTGAATTACAAAACTGGACAGAACGGTAACAAAAGCACACAGGGGAGATGGAGGAGGAGACCCTGCAGTCAGCATCAGAGCCATCTGCAGCACGGCACAGCCCTGAGGCTTCTGGAACAGCCTGATCCGGATGAGATACAAAGGGATAGCCTGGCATGATCTGGGGCAGAACAGGCAGTGCCAGACAATGACAGAGCAAAAATACCTGCTGCAGGCACAGGCTCTGGGCTTGGAGACAGTCAGTCCATCCGCTTTGCTATTTCCAGCCTGCAAACTTTGTGTGGGGCCAGGTCACAGCCATGGGATGGATCCTGTGGTGTCTGACAGGGAGTGGGTTGCACACAGCTCTGCAGGAGCTGGGGCACATTGCAGTGGGACACCCCTCATGGTTAGGGCGCAGGCTGGGAGCATTGCAGCATCACTCAGTGGGACCAGTATCCATCACCTCACCCAGCTTCTGCCTGCTGTGATCCCTTTCAGTGTTTGATCCTTGCCATTTGTGTATCTGTCACATCCTCAGCTAGGCTGAACGAGGAAGCAGCCATTAGGGCTATCTGCATATTATTTACAAAATAGCTCATTAGATAATTTTTATAAATATTACATGCATCTACACAAGACTTTGTGAGAATGTCTCTTGGCATCTGTTTATTTTATTTGAGATCACAGAGTTTGCTGCTATTCTGCCTGGCCTTGGAAAGAAGCTTTAGCACTCTGACGGAACCCAGTCCCAATTAAGACTCAATTAAAGACAGATGAATATTTCATAATTAATGATGTGTACAAAGTAATTCACCTCTTTTCTCCATGCACAGCCTGCAATTTTCTCAAGTGAATTCTTTATTCAAATTATTCACAGAAAAACAAGTATAAATAATTCTTGATCTGCAGTCTTCAATAACGGCCACCACAACGCTTCCACATTCGGATCAGTTGGACACGAGCAACTGAGAACACCAAAGTGCCCTACACATCCCCAAACCATCAGCCAGCCTCCCCAGACCAACAGAGAGATGTGTAAACCTCAAGATAAATAAACGCTGGATCCTTTCAATTTGCCCTCTTTGTTCTGGTTCCTTGAGGACATTTGAATTTAATTTTCAAGCTTTCCTCTGCAACGTATTTGGAAGCTGAAACTTTCATCTAATTATGCTGCCACATCTCTGAGGAAAACACCAACTACCGAAGGCTTAGAATCAAAACAGGAGCTGATGACCCTGAGGTATGAGTTTCTTCTCTAACTGGTTCAGCAAAACTCTCCAGCAAACATTTCTACCAAAACTCATGATTACGCTCTGCTTTGGTGCATTTGCTGAACGAGCTGCTTACAATTTGCTCATTCTGTCTCCCAGTGACACCTCCACAGTGTTATTCACTGCGGAGGCACACGAGGAATGGAAATATGTGACGCGAGCAAGCAAGTCCCACAGATATTTTCTACTTGCTCAGCTTTCTCTTCAAGCCCGTCATCCGGTGATCAAGGCTCCCCAAAGTTGCTCTTGTCATAAAGTTTCTTTCTAGGCTACAGCAATAGAACTTACCCGAGAAGAAGGACAGCAGCAGCAGCAGGCTGAGGAGCACCGAGGTGCCTGTTGCCTTCATGCTGCTCTTTTAGTCCCCAGCAATCAACCAGTTTGGGAGGTGTTGTCTCAGCCACAAGCCCACAGCGTGCTCATGGCCCTGCCTCTGTGTATTTATGTACCATCCGCTGCTGCCCTCATTCCTCACCTTAATTGTGAGAACTTCTCCACTTCGTTTCTAGAGCCATTATTGGTCCTGGCCGTGTTTATGGTGCTTTAGGAATGCCGCCCTGTCCACATCAAACTTAGAAAGGGCTAATTACATGAGTGATAAACTTGGGCCTGTAATATCTTTTTTTTTTTTTTTTTTTCTGAATAGTCACAGGATTCTCACAAGGGTGAATTTTCAAAGTGGTGATTCATCGGGGAAGCTGGTAATTTTCATTCTCTGGGTCCTCGCTGAATGCCAGCTCCAAGGCTTTGAGCACGGCGTGATGACACTCACCAGACATTACGAAATAAATCACAGCATGAGAATGTGTTGTCTGTGAAACCAATTATGCGTTGTTCTCTGGCTATTTTTGAGGATGGCTCTAAATTTGTTGGGTTGGGGTGGAGAAGCACACCGATGCTCTCATAGCCGTGTGCAGAGTCCCACACAGGACAGCCGCCTCTCCTCCCTGAACTACTTAAACTATAGTTGTCAATGTTTTCCAGTTTTACATTCACAAACATACGCTAGGGCTCTGCTTCCACAGCTAGCATCAATTATAGGAATTTGGGGGGGAATCAGGAGACTCTCACTCTATTTCCAGCTGATTATGTGTAAAGAGTATAGAATCACAGAATCATTAAAGTTGGAAAAGACCACTAAGATCAGCCAACCATCAACCCATCTCCAGCCATCTCTCCAGCAAGAGTAGCATTTAGTTGCACCGCTTGCAAAATATCTCTTCAGATAGGCACAGCCTTTAAAATTTCAGCATGCTTTCCTAAAGAAACAAGTGTTATGGGAACACTCTTTATAGACAGATCTTCATATTCATCTCCCTAGCAAATTCTGTAACTGCAACCTACTGTATGAAGCCTGCTTTAGCAAGGGGTTGAACTTGATAATTTCCAGAGTTTCTCTTTCAACCTTTATGATTCTGTGATTCCAGCAAAATTTCACACAAGAATGGAAAACAAACAAACAAAAAATGCACTTTAATATATTTTTCTAGCAACCAAGGATTTCCCAAACATCCTCAGCTAGCAAGTGAGAGTTTCTGTAGGAGAGCAATGCCACGACCGCCCTACACCTGGGAAAGCATTAGAGTTTGCAGCTCACTAGACACCATAAAACCCACATAACAGAGGAACCGCGATTGACAGGTGAGTTCTCAGATGTCTATTAGGGTGAGCTCACAACACAGCCTCTCATAAAATTTACAAGTCCGTCAGCCTCAGTGCCATTCAAAATCATGCTTAGTTCTGCCACTCGCAGAATTCCTTGTTTGCCTTTTCTAGCTCCAGACACTGCTCGCTGCCCCAGCACTAATACTCAGCTCTATATCTATCCAGACGTTTCATTTGCTACAGCATAGCTGACTGGGAAAAGCCTTAGAAAACGTACCACAGGGACCAGTCCTTTGCGGGCTGGGAGGAAGAGACTAAATTAGTAAAGTGGTGATTATCCTTTTCACTCCTCTATGTGCTTCTTCTAGCCTATGAAGTGGGCTGCTTGCTGCTGTAGGTGGAGAAGTTCAGTCTCTTTGATTTCTCAGAAAAATGGGAATGGAACAGGACTGGACAAGACAAAGGCACCTGGGATTTGCCTTACAGAGGAACGGGTATGGCTGGGCAGAGCCTCACTGTTACCTAGCCAAGTATTTACCTGCACTGGGCCAACCTCTGGGCTTACTTGATAAAAACCTTTTCCATTTTCTGAAGAGTTTTTGTCTGTACAGACACATGTTCTGCACTTGTCTTTTGCCCTCCTTTTCCCTGTAAGACATCAGCCCTTCTTTGAACTTTTCCAAAGCCTTTTTTTTTGCTCCTGAGCAGGTACCAGGCTTGCTCCAGCACACTGTGGAAGAGGCCTACCATGGGATCTTATTGAAGGCACCCTCCTGCTCTGACCAAAACTCTACAGCTCTGTGATAATTCAACAAAACCTCCCGGCCAACAAGACATTACAGCTGAGCTGCGTCCTTCACTAGAGGTCTCTGCTCACATTCAGTAGTGGCTCACGCTATTTCTTGGCTATTCTTTTCCTTTCTAGGCAGATTAGCAGGGAGCACACTCACGGCTCTCCTGTTTACTTTTTCTCACCAGCAGGCACAGAGCACACTGTGGTTTATACTGCCTTTACTAATAGAATAAACATCTCAAAGTTCCATCCGTCTTCATAGGATGGAGCACTGCCCTGACACGCTATTAAAGGACAGCTTCTCATCTTCTGGTGGGAAGCACCCATAAGATTTCTAGGTCAAGATACAGCCTATTTCAGGAAATAAAGCCAGAGAAAAACTTGGAAGTCACAGATTTTGTCCTCATTATCAGCCTGAACAGCTGAATGTCTTCCTACGTAATGAGAGAATGGGAGGTGGAGAAAGGAAGGGGAAGGTGACATGAGTGGAGGCACTTGGGACTTTTCGCCTGTTTGCATACTCATTCCTTGACTCACCCAAAGAGACAGCAATGCTCACATGCATCACCCATACATCACCTTTCATTGCAGATAGAAACTACCTTGGATCTTCCAAGCACACCTTCTGTCCTTTCTTTCCTAGGCCTATAGAATCCCAAACCTTTTCCTGAAGAGTCCTTTCTCTTTCCTCTGCCTCAAACATTCCTAGTGCAGCTTTTCAGATCTCTTTTCCAAGAAACATGAGCCTAATCTAGTTTCTCCTCTGGTCCTCATTAGGCTCATTACAGCCCTGCCCAGCTGGATGCAATTTTCTGCTGATCACCACACTCTCAAGGGACACGCCCTTCAAGGAAGCAACAGTTCCTAATTTTCTTCCTTATGAGATGTAGCCTCCTCCCTTCGCCATAAGCCTCCTTATAACATGCTGCCAGACTTCCCCATTGTCCAGGTGTATCAAAGCCATGTTTCCTCCATGCCAAGGCTCCCAAAAGGACTGCTTCCTCCAAGGCTCCGTGCTTCTACAAAGCCCCATCCTGACTCTTAAAACAAATCCATTTACGTGCTGTAAGACACAGAGCTGGGGAGAGCAGCAGTGTTTTAAAGCAATGTTTCCTCTCCTGATGGTTTGGAATGGGGTGACGCACTTTTGTGAGGGCTTAGGCTTTTGTGTGATGGGCGTTGCACTCTGGTCTTTATTGTGGTTTATTTCAAAACTTCTCCTGCCTGACAGATAAGTGCCTAAAAGCCTGAAGACTTTTACCTCTGCCCTGGAAAAAGAAAATAATAACAATAAATAAAAAAAACCACACCAGTCCACGGCAAAGAGAGTTGCAGGCTTTGATTTACTGACGGGTCAAGGCAGAAAGCAATGTACAACAGGGAGCAGGGAAGAACAGTTTGGAATTGCAGGCTTCAGAAGTGAAAGATGAACGAGGGTGAAGGCTATGCTCCAGCACTCAGCATTCTCCATGATGCTGGAGAGACAGAGATCCATGACTCTTCCTGCAGAGAAAGGAGAAAGCCAAAATCACTGACATGGAAGGCGGTTTTATAACGCTGATGGTGCCACTGCTGACTTCACACGGACAAGCCAATGCTTCATGCTGTTTCAGTTACACCTTCACCTCTCTCCCGATTCCCCAGGTTACACGTTTTGTCATGTTAAAGAGATCTGGGACAAACCCTGTAATTTTGGATACTCCTTCCACAGTTAGCATTCAAATTACTCTCACAGGGAGTGCTATGAGCCTGCAAATGAGAATCTGAATTTAGTGATGAGGGGAGGATAAGGCTCACCTGTGTTTAAGATCTGCAGTGTTTGGGGAGGGCACAGCAGAGGGAGTGCTGGGATCAGGTTGGGGATGGGGACATATTTACCAAGGGGATAACGGGAGCACAAGGGCTCCCTGGCAGCTTCTGCCTTTGTACTCCAGCACAGCAGTGGTTTCATGGCTGCATGGGGAACACTGTACTTACAAAACTGCAATGCAGAAGTGGCATTTGTTCCCATACGTTACGCCGTCAGAGCCGCAGAGGGGCATGTACTCCTCAGTGCAGTACAGATCGGTGCTCTTGAATTCACTGCAGTCAATCTGTAGGTAATGGAGCAAGAACATATTGAGAAGCCTTTGTTTGCTGTGTTTTCCTACATGAATGCTTTACGTTTATGTCATGGCAAAGCAAAAAAACATTTTTTCAGGTGCAGGCCCCTGTTGTTCTAGCAACTCTGCAAATCCTAATGCACTTGCTCGGCAGAGCACAAAGTGAGAAGTCAGAGGGAAAGATCTGCTAAAATTACCCTCAGAAGCAGTGACACAGCCAAAGCAGTCTCCCCAGCTGGCTGCCCGCTGCCTGCTCTGCTCTGGTTCAGCAGCCAGCAGAGGGGCTGCCAAGAAGCAGTGTGTCTCAAATGACACAGTATGAAGTCCTCCCACCCAAGTAATGACAGCTGATGCTGCATGAGCCCCACACTCACCAGGAGAAGCGAGCACCTCTGGCACAGACACCATCTGAACTATGCTCTCAACATCAACCCTTATCAGGAGCTGTGCAGGTGAGGCTGACGCTGGAACCAGGGGGTTTTTTCAGCGTCCCCTGACCCTGGCATACTTGAGCTATTTTCATCAAGTCCTTTTTCCAGGACAAATACACCAGCACAGTGCAGACATTGCTATTACATAGTTCTGACTCATTGAATTTGTGTTGTATAACGTATTATAACAACAGTTCATAGTGCAGACTCTCAAGCTTTACCTCAGGGTATTTTCCAACAGTGAGCAGATCTATGTCCCCTCCATTCCTTGGGGAAGAAGACAAGTCGAGAATGAACCAGCAGAGCACAGCCACTCCAGAAGCCTCAATACTCCCCAAACACCAACACCCAGATCCCAGCACCCAGGCTGTGACCCACCACTCACGCCACTGCTGAGCAGAAGGTGCACTTGTTGCTGTAGATGACCCCGTTGGTGGCATAGAGCGGGCTGTATTGCTGGCTGCAGGCCGTTCCCAGCCCACTAGTTGCTCTCATGTAGCCTGTGCAATCAACCTGAAACATCCACAGAACAACACTTCAGTCAGCCCTGTGTAATGGTGCGTGGTGTGAGAGGTATCTCCCATCCCCAGGCTCATGGTGAGTGGGGCTGAATGGAGATGTGAGCCTCCAGCCCAACACAGTGCGGGCAAGGGAGACAGACAAGTGAAATTCTGCCTTTGAGGACACGAGCCCAGCAGGATCCTGGAGAGGATGAGTTCACAAAATGGGTTTTGTTGGTGTCATGGTGGGGCTTTCCACCCCAAATGCCACCACGCAGGTTCTGTGTCTAACATGCCCTACATGGCAGCACCTGCTGCTGTGAAATGTCTGCTCCACTTGAAAATGGAGCTGACGCTCACCTCGGTGTTCCTGCCATTACTCTGAGTGTACTGAAGTGAAAATTGTAGCATTATGTTAAATTGCACAGCCGGAGTGTTTCTTTACATTATCTCTCTAATCTAAAAATAGAGACACTTCTCCACTTCGTGGTAGCTGCATGTATTGATAAACAAACCTCAGGGTAGATGTTCTGATGGAATCCTTTTTTTTTTTTTCTGTTACAAAATTATGATTTAGTCAAAATCCAGACTTCCTTGGGGAATTTCTTAATTTCAACAAACTTCTATTTAAGTCTAAAGGGAACTATTCCAACAACACCAAAGCATTATTGAAATCAAAAGATTCTGTTTTCAAGTCAGCTGTGCTACACAAGATAACATCTCGAAACTCACCACCGACACAGATTTGCATTGTTCAAAATGAAATTAATATATATGTATATATATCTTGAAGATCTGAAATTCTCCCTTTCTATTACATTTCCGATGGGTTTGGAGCTGTAGGCTTTAAATGCTTAATTAGTGCTGGGAAGGGATTCTGCCATCACTCTACACAGTGGCTGAGCTGGGAGCATACCTTCACACACCTCCCATCGTGCTTCTTGTCAACCGTCCCACTCCGGCTAGGAGAGAAGGAGAGGAAGGGTTAACCTGGTGGTGCCATGGAGTCACCTCACTCATCAAGCTTCTCCACTCCCAGCCCCATTAATTAATCAGACTCAGGAGTTTTGACAAGGAAGAGACACAGCCTGCACGCTGGGAAGACAGAAACAGGAAAAATGAAATCCACCCGTGATTAGTCACAATTCAAAAGACTTTTGGCTGCCACCTGAGCCATCACGATGGGTTATCTGGTGATCCGTACTCACAGGATTTGTCTGCAGAGCGAGCACTCGTTGGGATAGGTGATGTTATCAGTGCCACAGACGGGCTGGAAGGTCCTGGGACAGGCAAGGTTCCCGCTGCCCGACAGCCGGTACTCACTGCAGGAGGCCTGGAAAGAGCACAAGTGGGACAGTTCTGGATGGGAAGGAAGGGTCTGCTCATGTCCATCATGTTTTCCATGCATAGCCATGCTACAGGTGGACATCTTATTCTCTGTCATTCCTCCATGGTGGAGAAGTGGGAGCAAATTACAGTATTCCTTACAGTATGCATGAGCACAGTTTCACTACTGAGGCTTTTGGCACAGCAGACACACACGGCTGACAAAAATGATCGGTCCTTAGGGAATCAGGCAGGGGAGATATGGAGGCAGTTAGTGAAAAGCTGTGCAGATTTTCTGCTGGCACGCTGTGCCACGCGGCTCCCACTCTGCATTATTAATTGCCAGCTCTTATCACCAACGTGGCACGTTATCTTTCTCTGACAAAGATGTTTTCTTACTTGCGGGGGGAAAAATGTCATATAATTCCTGGGGGCCCTTTTTCTTCTTCCTTTGTTATTTTATTTTCTTTTCTTCTCCCTCAAGACTCCCTTAGGATATGGTGTGTGTATGAATTATTCATCTATTCATAGAAACCACAACTAAATGATGCAGAAGATCTACTACTCACCCATTGCTGACCAGGAACAAGATCTGGAAAAAAACAGAGATTATAAAATACAGAATGTTACAGCGTCTTTGATTAAAACTCCTCTGGAATTATCAATTTCCCTACAGAGTCATCACATATATATAGATTTTTTTTTCATCACCGAGAATTACTTGTTTCCTAAATATTTTATCCAGTTCAAATAAGCAAGTTATATCCTATGATTTTAAAAAATAGCAATTTTTGGTGAAAATACAAACTTTGACTCACTAAGGGAGAAATAGGGTATAAATTTTCTCTCTTGAGCGCTATGAGACTTACTGGGGATAATGAGTTTATGTCAGATGGAAGCATCCTGCTAGAGTTACATAAATATTTGCACAAGGATAAAGATCATTAACAGAGAGCTCATGTTTTACCAAACCACCACTTCTCCAGCAGGCTGAGCTCCTTTTTAGGATTCTAAAGGCATCCTGAACCACATTTAGTTCAGTAGGAATAGAGATATAAGCAGAGAATATAACCAAAACCACTTACCAGGAAAGGAGCTGAGAAGCACTAATCCAAGGAGGGCAGCAGCTCTCATTGCCTTCATGGCAGAGGTGGCTGTGCAGCCTGTTACGTGCAGACCTGTTGCTCTTGAGGTCAACAGAGATATTTGTCTGCCTTCGCATTCCAGACTTTATACATCCATCTTCTAACCTTATGATGTCATCAGCTAAAGTAATTGTTTGCTCTGTAAACTAAAAAAAATGTATTGATTATTGAGTTGAGCCCTAAAGAGTAGTTGTTTGTTCGAGAGATGCGCAGCGGAATTAGACAAAAATATGAACTACACCCAGCTTGTTAAGAAAGGCGCCCTGCTGTACAGTGAGTGATTTATGCTGCCCAAACAACAGCACTGTCTCAATACTAGATGTTGTGAAATTACGTATGGAAGTTGGCAAAGCAAAAAAGCTGATTTGTTGAAAGTGTTTGAGCTTGTGCACGCTATGTTACGCACGCTACACCGTGTTTGGGCTCCAGAAGACTTTTATGGCACAGCATTGAACATCCTCCACTTTTACAGAAGCGAAGTCTGGGGCTTGGCAGGCAGCAGCGCCTTTTGAAGATGCTGAGGGCACAGTGAATATCTCCACAGTCTCCTTTGTATTTTACTGGTGCACCTGATTTCTCGCTGAGGGGACTGACACAGTCATCACAACAGAAAAGCGTTACCTAAGACTTCACAAGTTTAAGAGGCACGTCCATGTAGAAGGGGGAATTATTCATCTGTTGGCAATCAATGTGAACCCGATTAAGAAACAATGAGAATAGCAAACCTTAAAGCTGAACGTTGTTTCATCTCACTGGAAAACAAAGGTGTTCTGTGCAGATGAAAAGGGCTTGCTTAACACTCAGGTAATGCATAAAAGTATTGCAGCCACAACAAACAGAAGGTGAGTCCACACATCCCCCCTTCTGTTACACCACAATAAATTTACAGTGTCACATTCCCTAAAACATACCTTTCAGCTAAGTGAAGAACAGAGGTTTCTCTAAGTAGTTCAACTCTGTCACAGATATATGGCAAAACAAATATCTCATAAAACACGTTTCTGATTGAAGGTTGTAATGAGAAAGGAGTGAGGGATGGAACACATTTGTGCTTTAGAAGGAACCTGATCCACACACGTGGCCTTACAGGAATCCTACATTTTAAATGGGAAATCAGAATTGTTTTTCTCATTATCCTGGGAGGTGTTCAAGCCTTAGCATGGGCACATAAATCATAAAAATGCAGCTGAAAGTGTAAGGAGCTGCAGACGCAAAATAGAGCTTGTAGGCTTTGGCCTGTTCATGTCAATGAAATCATTTTCCTGAAAAATAAATGAGTAATGTTCTTTGGAGCTCATTCACAAATACCAAGAGTTGAAGGGTTCCTTTCAAAGCTGTTTCTGTTGTATTCTTAGCATCCTGAGCGACGTGACTGTCAGATTTCTTGAACTGATCAGAAGCATATTTGGAAGGCAAGCAGTAATCACTGAAGCATTAATATTGGTTTTTCCCCAGGGACAAGAATGTCTGAGCTGAAAATGAGCCTTCCTCAGAACTTGCACCAGCCATCAACACAGATCAAGGAATGGCTTAGCTTAGCAGGGAACTTAAAACCCACCCAATCCAACCCCTGCCACGGGCTGGGTGCTCCCACCAGCTCAGGCTGCCCAGGGCCTCATCCCACCTGGTCCTGAGCACCCCAGGGATGAGGCATGCACAGCTTTGCTGGGGAGATAGCACTGCTGCTTCTGCAGTGAGGCTACAGGAGCACAACCTATCCCTTCTTCAACCTATGACCCCACATCGAGGTCTGACAGCCCTTGGTCCTGAAACCTGTGCTGCTTCTCTCTGTCCTCCCAGGCTGAGCTCTACCTCCTTCTTGTAGAGCTTTAGTAGATGGTGGAGAATGGTGCCGTCCTCCTGTGTAGCCAGCACTTGTTCTTGATGAATAAGCTCCTTCTGGGAGACCTTTAATCCTCTGAATGCCTAAGAATCCAGCCAGCCGTGCACCAAAAGCTCCATCAGAGAGAGAGGAAGAGGAGCAAGGACAGAGTCTTACTACAGGTTCTATAAACCAGGATGAGATAATTGGTAGCGGTTAGGGCAGGGCAGCTGGGCGAAGTGTTACATGGGATTGCATAAAGAGCTTGATTAATAAGAAACAGAAGGGAATGGGATAGAAATAATTGCTGATCAGCAGATGGGTTGACGCAGGCATTAGGAAGAATGAAATACAACTGTCTCAATGCATTTGGAGGAGTGAGCTTCAGGAAATGCCATACATGTGTTGCAAATGGGAAGAGGAAGATGAACACACCTGCCCAAATCCCCATGTGTTGTTGGAGTTTCATGATGGTGGGTCAGCAAAGTGAGTTGGAGTGCAGGATTATTTCTAGCCTTTTTTTGTACAGATGTAAGATCCGCTGAAAAGATCAATTAAAACTCTTTCAGCTATTTCAAGTTCCAAGATGGTAATTGTATTCAAGAAGATTATAGCCACATGAGTGGGAAAACATTGGCAGTCACACGATGCATTCCCTTGTGCTTCAGTAAATTTCCAGTAACCCTGGAAATTCTTCCCAGTTTCCAACTCAGCATTATGCCATCTCATATCAGTGCTATTTTCTGAGAATCATCTCCTCTGCTCTTGAGATTTTCTATCTCAAAGAAATCCATAATCTACCATGACCTAAAAAAGATTTTCATTAATTTTCCCTGCTTTATGGGCTGCGCTGCTGCAGGGACGAATGCACGACGCGTTTCCTTCCCCCTGCTTCTGTACCCATTGCAAGATGGAGCAAAACACATTGCTGTTACCGGAGCGATGCACACGGGGGCAGGACTGGATCTCCTATGAGGATGGGAATTCAATTTAGAGCGAGTAAAGCCCCTGCTCTAAGCCGTGCTCTTGTGATATTTCTCCTTGCAGCTCAGCTATCTGATCGCTGCCTGCATATCTCCTGCTGCTTAAGCACAGATGATATCTCAGGGAAGAAGGGTGTCTGGAATTATTTGGCTTATAGCAACACGCTCAGGATCCAGCCCAGCACAGCCCAGTCCCTCAGCTCCATCACTGCAATAGCTGTGATGCTGCCAGACCCCAGAACAGCATCTCCAGGTGGTTTTATTTTAAAGCATAATTTTATTTTTCCCCACACTGACAAACCATTTGTGCTGATGAAGCCCTAGGGAAAAGCTGCATTAACAGCAAAGTCTAGACTGGCCTGAGGTGTGTTCTGGCCAGCAACAAGTAGAGAAATACATAAAACAGAAGAACTGATATAACATAGAGCAGAACAAAATAACTGCATCAATGCGTTAATCAGTTTGCAAGGTAATTGAATGGCATTTCCTAAATTCACTGTCACCAGATAATGACACAAAGTGCTGTGTACCACTAAAGAACCGTGCCATAAAGCACCTCGGCCGGCAGACAATGTTTCCTGCCTGGAATTTCCTGGAGGGAGAGTTAGATTAGTAAGGATGAGAGGATATTGTGTTGTATTGTGCCAGGATTTTATTGAGCAGCAACAACAAAATAATAATTGTCAGTGATGCTTGTGACAGAGCTTTGTCCTCCTCGTCATCCTGCAGAACTGGGCCTGGTGCAGGGGTGGGGGGAATGCTGCTCTCCATCACCTCCTCAGCAGTGCAGCTCCGTGGCAAGATGGGAGAATTGTCCCATCCCACATTTTCCCCTCTATGATCTGGATTTTGCTGTTCAGAGGACATGGTCCTTGCAAGATGCACTTTGAAGACTGCTGGGACCCTGAGAGCAACTGGGATCATCACTTGTCTCCAAGACACGAAGGTTCCTTGAGGCCCTCCTCATCCTCATCCTCATCGCCCTCCTCATCTTCACTTTTATCCCAAGGAGGAGCTTGGCACTGAATGGTTGCAGAATTGGAAAGAAGCTGTCTCCCTTAGGAGAGCTGCTCTCCCTGCTCTCTGCAAAGTGACACATTGTCACTGAAGATCATTAACTATTTGACTGTGAGCCCGCTGCCCGTACAGCACGCCGCACTGCCGGCACTTTGGTGTTAATGAATAATAAATTAACGCTATGACTCTGAGCCCTTCCTTTCATCAGCCAAGATTTCCAGGGGCCCAAGGATCTCAAAGGATTCTCTACAAGCGACAGCTGACGTAATTAACTACAAGCAGCAGCTAAGTGGTGGGTGAGGTGATAAAGGCTGTGGCAGCTCCTGTGTGCGGTCCTCTGAGCATCACGTAGTGTACCGTATCCCACCCCCACGAGCACCGTGAGCTCAGATGCAGGCAGGCATATCTGAGAATCACAGAATCATCAAATGGTTTGGGTTGGAAAGGGCCTAAAAGCCCATCTCTCTAACCCCTACCATGGGCTGGCTGCCCCCCACCAGATTAGGCTGCACAGAGCCCCATCCAACCTGGCCTTCACCTCATGTCCAGGGGTGGGGCACCCACAGATCTGGGCAGCAGTGCCAGTGTCACGCCAACCTCTGAGTAAAGAATTTCGTCCCAAAATCTCACCTAAATCTTTCCTCTTTTAGTTCAAAGCCTCTCTCCCTTATTCTATCTCTATCAGACCATGTAAAAATTTGCTCACCTTCCTGCTTACAAGCTCCCTTCAAGTACTGGAAGACTGCAATGAGGTCTCCTCTCAGCCTTCCCTTCTTGATGTTGAACATGCCCAGTTCCCTCAACCTTTCTTCATAAGAGAGGTGCTGCAGCCCTCTTATCATCTTCATGGCCTCCTCTGGACCCGCTCCAGCAGTTCCACATCTTTCTCATGCTGGGGCCCCCAACGAGAGCAGAGCAGAGGGGGACAATCACCTTCCTCGCCCTGCTGCCACCCCTCTGTTGGTGCCCAGATGGAAAAACATCCCATCCTCTGCTTTGGGAGGCAAACCAGGTGGCTACAGAAAGACTTCCCACACCTACGGGTACCCACCACCACTTTATTTTCAGCTCCTAAGGGGTCAGACAGTGTCTGCACAGGATGCTCTGAACATTGCTCTGGGTCTCATCCTCAGCAGTGGTTTTCTTTTGAAAAACTGGAAGAAAGCAGAAGCTCATGGCCTTTTGGAGGGGTTGATTTCTTCATAAATCAGACAATCCATTATTTCTCCATGTAATTTACCCATTAATACCCACACTCTGGGACTGTTGCAGTGATGCAATCACACATCATCTTTAAAATAAAAAAAAAACACGGCATGATACATAGTATGAAAGCAAGACATAAATGCTGGAAGATTTTTTTATTGAGCGTAGCTTCAGGCTTTATCAGGAGCTCTCAAAGTTCGGAATGAGGCTTTGGGCAGCATCCACTATAGGGGACACAGCCAGGGAGGGTCCTCCTGTCCGAGCTGGAGCCTGGTGGGCTATGATGTGATCACTGTGCAGGGCACAGCAAAGCAAGAGAGCCCAGTGAGTTCTGCTGAGAAAGAACTCAGGGCCTCAGAGACAAAATCTCTGCACTTCTGCTGTGCATCCATCCCTCTGCTTAAGGATACATCACGGAGGAGCTTAACCAAAACAGAACATTCGGAAAGCTTTTCCAGCTATTTCCTCTTATTACTAACATTCAAAGACATGATAAAGACTTAATTTAAAAGAAGAACAAATAGTCTGTAGGAAATACACTGTATTTGCTGGAAGCGAGCTCTTCAGCAAATTACCTAATGCAGAGATGAAGATCTCTGCTAAATGTTATTTCTTTATACCTGAAAGAAAGGAATCCCTGGTAAACCCTCACAGTTTAAAAAAAATGTTGCCCTTGCTAGTAGGAGAAGAGGAGAACACAAAACAAAACAACCTTCCATCTCCAACCAGTCCCCGAGGTTGATAAGACAGTTGAAGTTCACCACTTAGTTAGCGAAGAGATTTATTTTCATACACCCAGAAAAGCATTGCAGAATAAACATTTGCTGGCATATGTTACACCATCAGACCCGCAGTGTGGGATGTACTCCTGAGAGCAGAAATTGCGGGGTACGGCGCAGGCACTGCAGTCGCCCTGTAGATCAATGCAGCCTTGTGCTCACAAAAATACCCTCAGCAGCAGATCTATCAGCAGGGCAATGCCAGGAGACCCCCCCAGCCCTGGGCTTTCCCCAGCACTGACCATCAGCGGATGTCAAAGAAGAGCTTAAGGACGGGGCAGGAATAGTGCAGTACATCCCTGCAGTGCCCTTTCAGCCTCCAGTGATTAAATCCCATGCAAATATCTTCAGTGCTGCTGCAGTAACCGTGACAATAACTTGGACACCAACTGAATGCTGCACTGTTTATTTATTTATTTATTTTTTAAACGATCAGATGAAAATGGCCATTTCACTCAGTAATATCTGTAGCAAATATTGCTCAGAACGTGGGATGACTCAGGGCTTTCAAACGCTCGATCACAATGCGATTAGTAATGATTTATATGGAAACTGCTTTGAGGAAAGAAATGATGGAGAAAAAAATTGAAAGGTCTGTCCCTTACCTTCAGTGCAGTGGGATCTGGAAAAAAGAAGGGAATAGGAAGTATGACACAAATGCAATTCATCTCCTCCGTTAGTGTTATAATCCGTGAGTGCATGTCCTGAATAAACAACTTTCAATTCAGTCTATGACTCTCAGACAAAAGGAATTTCAGGCAAAATGTGCCACGCTGAGTGTTTACAACAGCGATTCCGTACTACATTTTTTCTCATGAGGGTTACAGCCCGGGTGGAGAAGGATGTGCAAAATGAAAGAGAGGAAGAGAAAGCAATTTTCTGTGATTCACAGGATGAGCAAGGACAGGTACTCAGAGATAAGCAAGTTGCTGGGGAAGCAGGGCCGCAGAGCTGGCACGGACTGGCAGCAGCTCCTGCTTGCAGCTCACAATAGCACTGAAATAACGGGAGGGCTCAGCGAGGTGTAACTCCCCTAACGCTGCTACAGCCGCTCAGCCTCTCCAATTGCATCTCAGTTCAGGATGACTGCAGGAAACATTCGCTTCCATTCAGTAAAATAATCTGTGATTCTGGAGTGTTTTGGAGGTTCGATAGTGGATGTCAGAGTCGCCGGGTGGTACCACGTACATGTCACTGCTTTCATTATGCATAAACTAGCACCGAGCGCGGAGCTGTTCCCACAGTTGTTCTTACCCACTCAGTTCTGTTGCTAAAATATTACCCCATAAGTGATAGTCTTTGATGTCAAGTCTTTTCAACACCATCTCTCTAGGAGTAAATAAGTCCTTGTAGAACACAGCTCTTTCCAGTCTGAGGATGTTTGTTGTGTTTTTACAGCCAGCACTCGGCGAAGCACGGAGCAGGAGCACAGCCACTCACCTGGGCAGCAGCAAAGAGCAGAAGTGCATCGTGCTCACAGAATGTGGCCCTTCTGCCCTTGGATGGCAACCTGATCTGTGTGCGTGTGCCTGTGTGCATTCACGTTTGGTTTATTCGCCCTTACTCTGAAATAACCAGCGTTCATGCTCTGGTGTCAGGGTTGTAAATCTTGATGGCACTTACAGAGGCGAGCCACAAAGAATGCTTCTTTATCAACAGCAATCACAGGTTTAAATATGTGAAGTATGCCCTTGGCTTCATTATTTTCAGTGAAGTGTGTGACAGGTGCCTGCTGAAGGACCATGGAAAATTCCTGTGGGCAAAAGGGCAACTGTACAAACCTGAAGAGAGAATGCTGCTGGATTTCCTCCGTGTGCGTGTTATCAGTGCTTATCTATATGCAGTGCTTTCTTAGTGTTCCTGGTAAAATGTTGTTAAACTGAATTGAATGTCTTCCAGAGTGGAAAGTCTTAATTGTTGTGCTTCATCGCAATGGAATCATTGAATCGTTTGAGTTGGAAGGGATCTTTCAAGGCCTTCTGGTGCAACCCCCTGCAAGGAACAGGGACACAGCTCCATCAGTGCTCAGAGCTCCTCCTGACCTTGTCTGTCTCCATGGATGGGGCACCACCACCTCTCTGGGCAACCTGTGTCAGTGCCTCACTGCCCGCATTGTAAAAAATGTCTTTCTTATGTCCAGTCTAAATCTCCTCTCTTCCAGTTTGAAACCATTTCCCCTTTTCCTATCAATCAAGTCATAGTAAATCCAGGAAAACTCTGAGCTGGGAGAAAGAGCAAGAGGGGGACCAGGGGCTGAAGAGAGTCCTGGAACTGGACAAGCGATGTAAGAAGATTTATGGGCATTTGCAAAGAACTAACAATTGCTATTTTTCCTAAAAGCCATTAGCATTGTGGAGTAGATTTGCAGCAGCAGACTGATAGCCTGATGATGACAGAATGATGTGAGGCCCACAGCCTGGATCCCAGAAAAGTTCAATCCAAACTGGAAATCACTGCTTCATCCATCCACCCATCTCAGCATAAATCCTTTGTTTTACCGCCAAAGCATCCTTCTTTTGAATGACCTCATTCCATCAAGGAAAAGAAATGTTTAAGGGAGGAATTATTTTTTGTAACTTTTATTAAAGTTTCTCTCATGTGGATCAAGAAAACATCAGTTCAATACACCAACAAAGGACAAAAGCAAAATAAATTTCATGGACAATGCGCCAGTGACAGAGGTCACACTCTCAAAAGCAGAGGGACACTTTGTCCTCGGATTGCAAAACACTGCTCAGATACTTGGGCTGAGAAAAGACCAGTAGGCAAGAGGAGAACCAGAAATAGGAAGGCATTCATCTTAAAAAACTTGGTGATCATTAAAGGACAAGATGAGAAAAACCTTGCAACGTCATTTGGAGGACCCAGACGCGTAGGCAGGACACACTAACGTGTCTGAAAAACATGCACCTCAGTAGCAGCTCTGCCTGTGGTTATGGACCGTGTATAGGAGGCCATGGGATTGGCCCTGGATTTGGCCACCACTGCACCCTGAGCTGCTTTCACTGCTAATGCTGCACAAGGAAAGTGCACCGCTTGTACCATAGGGGAGCTCAGCCAGCATCAGCAGTTCGTAGCAATATTTCAGCTGTCTAAAAGGGTCTGAACACTAATGGAGGCTGACTATCATTTATGCGCAAAGTCACACAGCCGAGGTTTATGCATCTGTATTTAATTTTCTGCCTTTTATGACAGGGATGGGAGCAAGATGCTGTTCTTGTTATACCCCAGAGCCATGAGCATGGAACATATTGAGTCTGGTATCACTGTCCAACAAATCAGAAGAAAACATTGCATGAGACAGAGCATTAAACAAGACAAAGAAGTGTTGCTGATTTAGTTTATTGAGAAAGAAAATCAGGAGTGAGCTGAGCTCCCCAGAGTGCGAGATGAACCGAGGTGAGACCTCTTGCTGGGATTTGCCAGTGGGGATCCTGTGGTGAATTCTCCCAGCATTGATATTCAGCATTTTCCAAAATGGTTTAAAGTGAGAGTCCCGTTGCTTTCCCTGAAAGCGAGGAGAGGAAGAAGTGGGTTAGACACAGAGCCACAGAGCCCTGCCTGCTGCGCTCTGTCCTAGAGAAGGCAAGAGATGGGATCCTTCCTGGAGCCCAAGAACTGGCAGACTCAGCATCTCCTCAGCTACCTGATTAATAAGAGATGAGTGAAATCGTTTAACCCCTTCTGAAAACTATAATGAAACACCAAATTTGATTTTCTTTGCAGCAAGCAAGGAAAACTTCCTTTAAGGTTAATGATGTTCAAAACATCCATCCTAACAAACCAGACATGCTCTGGTGAAAAATAAAATGAATGGCTGGCGTGATGCCTGATGTTCTTTTCTGCCCCCAAATCCTGGTCAGCAATCAGCAAGGAAAGCAGGAACTGTGCAAGCTGGTGCCTGTAGGAGGCAGCCGACAACATGAATGCAACCAGGGCTGTACGTACACGACTGCATTGCAGAAGTTGCACTTGTTGCCATATGTTTTGTTGTCGGAGCCACAGAGAGGTCTGTATTCCATCGTGCAGGCAGGCTTAGGGTACTCGCTGCAGTCAACCTGCAAAAACACAATTGTAACGTGGAGGATATGAAGGAGTCGATAGCTGAAGAGCTTCAACCCCTCCCTGCCTACAGCTGCAGTGCCGATGATAATGATCTAACTAAAAATAATTAACTTCCTTGCACGATCTGATATAAACTGGATGTCCTTTCTCCTATGCTAGATTTAATAATATAAAAATAGAGCATAATTTCCTGTGTAAGAGATGCATATCACAACCTGACTGCTGCATTTCTGAGCTGCAGCAGCAGCTCGCTCCGTGAACGTGCTGTGCTTACAATCATGTTGCACCGTGTTCCTGACCTGTTCAGGAAATTAAATGGAAAAAACATTGGTGTCTGGAGAAGAGGCAGCACTGATGCCTTTGTAATGGTCCAGCATCTCTCCCACAGGCTTAAAGCAAAAATCAGCACTTATCTGGGTACTTGGAGAATGGGATTTGTTTGTATGAGAGATATGTACTATGTTTGCTGAGGGACATTGTAGTGGGGGGGGAAAAAGAGACAGGAAAAAAGCAAAACAAAAAAAACAACAACAATTACCACGGATACACATCCAGAAAGAGGCTGATGAATTCCATGGGAAAGAAATCCACTGAGGCTTACCAACTACACAGAAATCACACCTGGCTGAGGTGCGTAGCTGTAGAGTTTTTGGGAAGATCTGTATGTACTCATCCCACTCTTACTCCCTCCTACTCAATTCTTATGAACGCTGAAAGAGTGGACTCTGCATCAAACCATCACGGGTTTGATGGCCCATTGGTCTGACCCCCTAAATCTATTATCAGTTCCTATTCTCAGTTCTGCCCTCATGGGTTATTTCTGCTCATGGTCTTTTACTGATCCCTTCCTGCGCAGTCATTCTCTTCCCTTCCTGACTTTACTGTGGATAATGTGTATTACGTGTGTAGAAAGTGAAATCTTCTCTGTTCTGAAGCACAAGTGATGCTCCTGAGGCTACTGCAGATGCTAGCCATGTTTCCCTTGACATCAGTGGGACCAGAACCTGCTCCTTCACTGTGCAACTCACACTCACTGCAGCAAGTTCCTTCCTACATCCACCATCATGCTTCTTGCCAACGCTGGTCCCCTGCTCTCTGAAAGGAAAAAAATCCATGTTAGGGAGCTGTGCCTGCATCCTGCTGTGCTGAACTCCACATCCCTGCAGTGCTGATGGGCTGCAAATGCCTAGCCTAGTTTGTGCCCACACTGCTGAAGATACCAGCCCTGCAAACACTCCCTGGCTTTCATAGAATAATAGAATGGCTTGGGTTGGAAGTGACCTCAAAAGTCATAAATACTCCCTCAAATACTTCATGAGACTCAGAGTCCTGCCCCCCCCACCCTGTACACAGCTTGGTACCTGATGGTCCTGAAGACAGAGATACAATTGGTCTCTGACACTCTGGTTCAACATATCAGGTGTTATGGGAGGTGGTACTGTGTGCCAGAGTGTTGCAGTATTGCATGATGCAAAGGAAGAGAGGTGACAGGCTGTCATGGTCTAGGAGTTGGGTCTTTTTACAATACAGGTGCAGCAGAGGTTCGTGCTGTCTTCTGCAAGGCAATGTGTGCCACACAGACCCTTAGTTACTACAGGACAGAGTGCTTCTCTTAAGTCCCCATTCAGCTCTCTACTTCTCTCTCAAGATCAAAGGCACAGTTCTTTCTAATCACAAAGGAAAACAGCATCTGGTTATCAGGGAGAGGAGGGACAGAGTCCAAGAGCCATACAGAAAAAGCATCATTGGAAAACCCAGTGCTCAAAGAGTGGCTGCCAGGGGTGCAGGACCCATTCCTGCCAAGGGAGCTCTGCACAGTACTTACACGTTGTGGGCACACAGCACACACTCACTGTCGTAGGTGACTCCATCAGTGCCGCAGACAGGGTTGAAGGGCTTGTTGCAGAGGATCATCACTTTGCCTTCCTCATTTGTCGTGTTGGGATACCTGCTGCAGTCCATCTGTGGAAGGAGCACACAGCAAAGTGCTAGTGAGGGCTTACAGTGACCATGCAGACCAGTGGAGTGTGTGCTTTGGGCCTCCTAGGATGCCATCTCAGCAGGAAAAAAATGCGCTTTTTTTTGTGTTATTGTGATGAAACTTCACCTGAAGATGATCAATACAAGATTCTAACATCTCACATGCCTTCTTACTCAGCATTTAAATTATTTATTGGGCAAGTCAATAAGCAGTTTTGACTGCACAAAGGATGAACTTGGTTTCACTTACAGGAACAGCTTCCCCGCATTCTCCATTGTGCTCTTTGCTGATATTGGTTCCATATTCTCTAAAGAGGGAAAACAGACATTAGGAAGCTCAGCAAAGACTTGCTGTTACAGGGAATATACACCTAATGCAACGAGGCTGAGTCTTGCTAAATCATCTTTGAATTTATATATACGTATATATATTTGTATTGGAGAGGGTAGTGGCATGCTCCCCGACCAGCCAGCACTGAGTGGCTGGCAGGGATTTAAAGACTCTGAAATCTTTAGGACTGTTTTGGACCATTCAGATTGGAGCATCTCTCCATCCTTTTGCTTCTTTTTGCTGGGATAAAATATGCCCTAGGGGCTGTCATCTGCCTCATCCCTGAGATGGAGGAGAAAAACCTGAATAAATTACATCAACAAAAAAGACAGAGTAACCAAAGTGATGTCTAGGCAACGGAGTGTCACGCAGTGATACTCAAGCTTGCTCTGAAAGAGTTGACATAAGTGACATGTGACAGATCACTGTTTGTTGGAAAGGGGTGCTGTCAGGAGCCCTAAGCACAGCTGCTTGCTTGCAGGATGAGCTCTCTCTGCAGTACACACATGTTGTAGGCACACAGCAAGCACTCGTTGCTGTAAGTGACTCCATCGGTACCGCAGATGGGGTGGAGGTCCTCAGCACAGACCAAGTCTTTGCTTTCCTCATTTGTCGTGTTGAGAAACCTACTGCAGTCCACCTGACAAAGAAACACACAGCAACAGGACAAAGTGGCATTTTGTAGTTATATGTCTCATTTTCAATGGGGAAGTGACCAGATCCAGCCTCCTCTCCATGCAGAGACAGAGGACTGGGCAATGGGTTTACAGCCATGCAGCTCCCTGTATGGTAAACCAGCAGGGATCTATCGTGCCCCCCAGGCACCATTTTGCAAAGCCTGAGAGCTGGCCCCTCCAGTGTTCTTCCACTGTTATTCATTCTCAACATACAAATGTTTATTCAAAAGAATAAGTCTAACAACCTGGGGTTTGGAAGCTGTAGTGTCTCACAGTACTTTCTTCTTTCAGTAGGCTGCTTTGGGGTAGTTTTTACTGCTATAGTCTATAGCCATCAGTCTAGAACTGATCGTATGGATGGGGCTTTGAACAATCTGGTCTAGTGGGAGATGCCCTGCATATAGCAGGAGGGTTGAAACTAGATGATCTTAAAGGTCCCTTCCAACCCAAAACACTGTATTATTTCATAGACCATATAATCAACTTAAAGTTTAGACCAGTTCAGAGTTGGTCAGAAATGAATTCATCCAACAATTTTATATCACAATTTTATATTACATGCAGCATAGATGTAGAGCTCAGAACTGCATAATTTAACATTTTACACTGTGGGATCTGATTACAGTGATACTAATTAAGACAGGGGAAAAAAAAATAAAGAGAAAAGAAAAAAGGAGGACAGAAAGATCTCTCTTACTTACCTCAACCCCAAAGGCAGCATCTGGGGAAAAAAAAGGACAAAAATGTGAAACAAAGGCAGTCTGATCAGTGAGACCACAGCTAGCTGAAACGTACATGCAAAATTCCAGCACAGAGAACCAAACTGAATGACTTCCACTGATTCAATTCTTGAACTAAGTAAACTATGTATGACTTTTTTTTAATGCTGATAAGCATAATTTAGTTTATTGCTGACTGATGAAACATGTTCTTGAATAGCTCCGTTCTTAAAAAAAAAAAAAATTAAGAGATAGGTAGATTTATTAATTGAGAAATGGATATCTTTTCCTTCCTTATCTATTTACACATCCGTTTTGTCCCTAGAAAACATCTATCACATATCTGAAAAGAAACCTGAGTCAATACAGATAAATGCAAATGCAAATAGTCACATACAGGATAAGCAAACATACACAGCATCTGTTGTCAGGGATATACATTTTAAAGAAGCTGAGTGTAAGAAATAAACCACACTTGTCTTTGACTTTGTAATTTCATGAGATGTAAATACAGAAGGAGAACATCAGATCCTGGCTTGTTTGCATCTCTTGTTTCTCCATTAGCAGCAAAAGCATTGCAGGAAAGCTGCCAGATTCCTGCACAGAGCTTGCTTGTGCCGTGACAATATTTTCCTGACTAGTTCCTGGAGGTCTGACCACCTCGTTATGGCCTCGTTTCAAGCATTTATCCATTCTCTGCAGCAAATGCAAGCAGTGTAACAGTGCTGAGAGTGTAAGAATTGCGTTGGGAACACAGAACCCAACAGACACCCAGCACAGCAGTAATCCATTTAATACCAATGTACCGAGGCAGCCTTTGCAGGTGCTTTGTAGGGGATTCTCTCCCTGATGGTGACTACCGTGTTTTGCTAAGGAGAGCCAGCACTGGCAGGCACAAAGCCTCTACAGCACTCTGGGAGTTACTCACCTGGGAGGAAACCACAAAGCGCAAAAGAGAACAGCACAAAGATGCCTGCCATGGCCATAGTGAGGTACTGCCCGGGTCTGCAGGCGGCTGCCGGTGCTCTGCTCCTGAGATGGTTCCCCTGAGGCTGCCTGCAAATATATACAAATGCGGTGTCTGAGCTGCTGGACTGGAACACGGAGCAGCCAGCTGAATCTGTCAGTGACACAATGAGGCTGGTAATATTTATTGAGGTCCTGACCTCCAGGTAATGGTCTGCATCTCCCAGGCAATTGATTTTGGCTGGACACTTGGTTAATAGCTCGAGACAAGTGTCACATGCTCTCAGTGGTCAAAACCAAACAAACAGCCTTTTGGACAAAGGATCCTCTTAAGGACTCTGGTAGGACCCTAAATAGCACAGAATGCTGAAGGGAGTAAGGGACAGGTCCTTCATTCGTTTCTGCATCCACATCTCCCAGCAGGGAACAGCTAAGGCTCAGAACCATCGTGCCTGCAGCTCTGCTTTCCATGCAGTTCTGCATTCCTGGATATTCACCTCTAGGTAAGAGCACCTGCCAGGGAGGTTTTGCCACCAGCAGAACTGATTAACCACTGCCAGGCGAAGCTGGCAGCACCGTATTTAACCTATGAAGTTAATGGTATTTAGCACTAGTTTGATAAAAGAAAGGGTTTCTTGGCACTTTCACTGTTTAAGTGTAGAAGAACTTGGTAGAAGACTTGAAAGCAAGGTAAATTCTGTCAAATACCACTAAAAATGTCACTTGAACCTTATCAGCAGGGAGCACTTATTTACAGACCTAGTCACAGTTAAGTGAATTGACTCAAAGTGTTCTGCCAAAGCATCTCAAGAACAAACCACACTGAAGTTCGGGGAACTTATTTACATTAGGGCACCAGCTATGCCTGAAAGTACAGTTGTCCTTTCCTCCCGCAGACATTTCAGAAAATAGAGACAGGAAAACTGGGACAGTCTCTGTCTCTCACCTCCAGCCTTCACACCATCCCTCTCCAAGTGACTCTTTCCTAGGAGGAGGTCTGGAGCTCTGCTGTTTTGGTCTGAGTAGTTTTGCAGCCATACCTTTAACCTAAGTTTCTTACCATGAATCCTTTCACAGGTCCAACGTGGTGAGAATACCTGTAATATTTTGCCATGGGAGGTAAGCACTGGCACGTTCTGAAGGATGCAGCATGGCTGCATGGTTACATTTCTACATGGAAATATGGGTTTCCTTCAGGGGGAAGCATTGAAATAATTATTCTGCTGCATTTGTTTCTGTAAATTAAGGGAATGCGCGTGAATATTTCAGAAAGATTTGGCACAGCCTGAAGATATATTGTCCTTATGTGTCTTATGGAATGCATCCCTGGGAATCAGAGATTTTCCCTAGCACCTACAGGAGTGCACTACAGCTCCTGCTGCACTGAGAGCTCATTGCCTTCATAAGCTCACAGCTGCACAGCAGGTGGGAGGTCCACATCCATCTTTCTGTATCAAACATGAGTTTTGGCACTGCTTGGGGAGCACTGTGTGGTCGATCAGTGCAAGCCACAGGAACAGCACCCAGAAATCCCTCCATTCTCAGCGCAAGGAGCAGAGTCCCAGCTTAACCTCCTCCAGCTCCAGCTCCAGCTGGCCTTGCCTCTGCAAACAGCATGGGAAAACCCTCGGCTAGTTTGGTTCGTGCTGTAGGACACGTTGCTCAGCCCTTAGCTACCCCTAGAAAGGATTTCACCTGCAACCCTGCCACCGATCTCCTGCTGCAATCCACTTAATTGCAAACTCTTAATCCTCGAAGTCAGGTGCAGCTTATAGCTAATCGCTGTTTGGTTACAGGGAAATGCTCCTGTGTGCAGGAGTCAGCACAAGGGCAGAGATGTGTGAGTAAGCAAAGGCAGGGTCACGTCTCACAGTGCCACGTTTCATGGTCCTGAACTGCAGAGGGTCAGCAGGCTGACACTGGGGCAGGACTTGGCCAGTATACAACATCCTTTCTCTCTTACTCAAGGAACTTCTTGATTTACATTTTCCATTACAGTTTCTGGTGGTGGTGGTGCTTTTTCCTAAACGACTATTGATGTCGTATTCTCTGCAAGGCTCCATACTGAAGGTAGGATTTTTTGCTTAGCTAGCAACATACTGACAAATGAATTACAAAACATTTAACTACACTTTTCCCAAACATTCCTGGGCTTTGTCACATTATTTTGATCAAAACTTCTGTTGTAAAAGGGGAAAACAACAATAAGTAGTCGTAGCTCTTTCATGAAACTGCCTCAAATCACTCCAAAATGCCCGCTTAATGTGACTCAAACTGCAATTTCCATCTTTGTCCTTCTTCTGGCCATAGAGTGACCACTACCTAACCTGAGCCACACGCCCAGAGAAATCACAGCAGAGCCAACAGCAGCCCCGTCCCTCACCTCCTGCCCGAAGGCACTGTTTGAAGTAAGCAACAAAGCAAATAAAAATCACTGATATGATTAAAACGTATCTCTAGGAAAACATATCCATGTGTTTATGAACTTATTAAATAGAGCTTGATTCAGGTAGAACCAGTGAATGTTTTCCTGAAACAAAAGGACCCCGTGCAGAACTTTGTACCCTGCAGGGGAAGATGACACAGTTCCACATTACTCTGGTGATGAATTAAATGTTCCAGGGCCCACTGCTAGGACAGGCATTGACACATGAGCGCACGTCCAGCAGATACCAGCAGGCTGCTCAGGGCACAGGGTGGGAAGGGGGGTGGGGAACATGGCCTTCACCTTGGAGAAGGGGAGAGTATGGGGATCTGCAGCTCCTTTGTGGAGTTATAGGGAAGGCTGAGCTAGAGGATGACATTCTATTTGAATATAAGAGAATATTCCTCTCCACGAGTGGCATGGGAAGCAGAGTGGCCATGAATCTCCTCCATTGGTGGTACAGATAATCAGGAAGGCACGCAGCATCCTGAGCAATCTTTGAACCTGGCCCTGCTTTGAGCAGTAGTCAGGCTGGAAACCTCCAGAGAGCCCTTTCAACCTGAACTGTTTTATGTGCACAATGCTTGTACAGTGCTCTCTCCTAGGGATAATTTTTTGTTAAAGAAGGAACACACAATTTCTCCATGACCCACAAAAGCAGCCCCAGAGCTTTCCCACAGCTTTTGCTGAAGGGCCACAGTAAGAGATACAAAGGACTTCCGCAGCACATTTCTACAGGTAATGGCCAGAAACCATCTGCATACCTAAAAGAGCACAGTGCAAGCGTTGCAACCCAGGTGTTCGAGTGAGGCACTTTGTGCTCCCTGCCATCCAGCAGCACGCAAGTCCCCAGAGCAGCAGCAACAGGGAGGTGGTGGCTGTGCCCCTTGGAATCCAGGCAGCCACTCAATCACCCAGAGCAGTGCTGCTGAGAGAAACTTACAGGCAAAATGAAGAAATGCTTATTGACAAACAAGCAGGGCTGGCAGAAACCCATTCAGTATAGTTGAGACGAGTAATTGCTACACACTACTGAGCAGCAAAGATGAGTCTTAAAAACCTTAGGAAAAATCTCTTCATCTCCAGGCAGCTGCATCCAACAGCTTATGGAGGGGTGAGGTGTCCAGGGCAGCACCGCAGTGTGAAGGCGATGGGGAGACAGGTTACAGCCTCCCATGAAGCACAGGGATCATCTCTGCACAGCGAGCTGCCAAGTCTCATTAATTCAGCACGGGAACATGCCGTCAGTGCTCACTGCCCTCGGTTCTGTTTTGTAAGATTGACAGAAACATCTATGGACCACAAAGTGTTTTTGACAAGTAGGTAATTAACCTTCGCTGTTTACATCTCCCTCCACTTGGTGAGGTGAGCATTTTGGGGAGGACTGGCTGCAAACAAGCGGTGCTCCAGATCTGAGGAAGAGAAGGGCTGGAATAACTATTTTTTTGAGTCCTATCTGGGCTTCATGTAACAGAGGAAGATTTCACTGAGTACAGACAAAGCCTTAGACTTTTGACTTCAGGACCAGCCCCATTCTGTGAACATTTCCCCTGCACAAAGCACAGATGAGAGGAAGCAACCAGCGGTGCACAGTGATGGCCCCCATTGTTGCCACAGTGACCTAGAGCCATCCTGCTGCCCAGCAGCCACCCCTTAGAAAAGGGCATTATCTGATCCCAATGCAAAGTTTTCTCCCTCTTGGAAATTCCAGAAAGAGGCAATACAGAACAGGAACAATGAGAGCAGAAAGCTGTAACGTGCTCCTGGATCTCAGCCAACACACTGGCCAAAATTCACCTGGAAAACTGTTTAAAAAAAGACAAATGAAGCCGGCTGTTTGTGGAAAGAAAAGCAGGAAGCTCCAGATTTGCAGTGAATGATGGTTTGCTTTTTAAGAAGGATCTTGTAAATAAAGAAAGCAACAAGGGGATTTTCTTTCTGAGGGAGATGGTGCGTAGCAGTTTCGTATTGTTCAGAGTGGCTGAGAGTGAAAACACACAGCTCTCCCTGGTGGGAAAGAGAGAAGGATGAAGCGAGAGGTAACATGCATCACAGTGCCATAGCCTGGACAATTTGCTGGAACAGAAGAAACTGGATGGAGAGGGTTTCTGTGGCTGACAATTAGGAGTATAACCACTGAACAATTGTTCCTTCGTTATTAACAACAAAAGAAAGTGGAACAATCTAATTTATCCTGCAGAGCTGAGTGTTAATGAGATCACGGGCTGATTCCTTGCAGCTGGGTACGGGCAAAGCACCATTGGTGCTGACAGAGAGAGGCACATGGCTGGATGAGAAGGTTTTACTATTTATAAGTTGCAGTTATAAGATAGAGGTATGCAGCAGGACTCATCTCTGAACTCTTGCTTTGGCAAAGTAACACTGTTACTCACTTAATGTATTAATACATGCGCGATGACTGCTGTGCTGTATATGATCATATGGTCCCTGCACCTCCTGGCACCATACACCATTTGCAACCTGACAAAAAATCTGCTATCAGGAGAGCTGAACGCGCTGGTATCCACAGAGGCTTTGTGAATTTTCTTTTCTGGTCTTGAAAAAGGTTATGCTGTGCCTTTCTGATGCTGTTGGGGAAGGTTGTTTGTGCATGCTTCCGTAGAGAAGAAATATTTCTGCTGCTTGTCTCGAATTTTGCATCTTTTTGCCTCCCTTCATTTGAATGCAGCCTGTGGAGAATAGCAGTACTAGGAAGCTAGCGTTAAATCGCTGCCAAATAAAATGTCAACAGAAGGTACACGCATCGCTTCTGTCCATTCGTCCGCTGCCTGCTCACCATCCGCTGACATCATTTGGGGTGCTGCCACCGATGGCATCCGCTCCTGCTCCCTGGGGGCAGTGCTGCTGCTCAGCCCCTCCACGTTTCTTGTCACTGCACGTCCCACATGCTCTGAAAGAGGGAAAGTCTTCCATTAGAGATCCAGTGTGCCCATTTTCCCAGAGGGTGATGGATGCTGGGAATGTAAATAAGGCCCGCAAATGATGTGAGTGAAGGAGAGTTCACCCATGTTAACCACTGACAGTGAAGTGGTGTTAGCATCTCTGATATAGACCTATAGCAACAACAAACCTATGACAGCTGAATGAGCTGCGTCATCTGGGTTTCCACTCCAGCTGTTTTGTTTTCTCTTCTAAATCTTCATGATTTCCACCCGAGCACGAACAGCAAGGGGAGAAGGAGGAAAGGATGATGAATTGGAGCAGCACAGGGAGGGGCTGGGGGCTGAGGGGCTGGGTCTTGGAAGGCACGTTCCTTCCATCAGAATGACATGTTACAGGCGCAGATCCCACATCCATTGATGTAAGTTAAACCATCTGTGCCACAGATCTGGTCCAGGGGCCCTGATGCCATCCTCAGCAATGGGTCCCAACTGAGCCTTAAAGGGCAGAAAGAAAAAGAGCATTAAGCCACCCATTTCCAAACATCCCTCATTCTTTAGGGGGACTGAATGAAAGTAAAGTTTGGCTTCTGTGAACGAAAACCAGGCAGCAAGAAACACACCGTGAGGACTCCCTTTGTTCACCGACTCACAGCACATGTAAGCTTATATGGCTGCACCTCAGCTGGTGGAAATGCAGACTCCCCTCCTAGGCTGAGCTGCTGGGTGCCAGCTGGGGGCAGCCCCTCTCACTGCTGCTTCACATCCACTCGCTGATCAGTGCAGAGCATGCAGCCAGAGCCCAGAGTGTGGCAAAGAACCAAAGAAAACGGTATCAAATGATAACAACAAGAGAATGAATATCTCTGAGTGTGAACATAATGAGGGATGAAGTGGGTGGGTACCAGGATTATATTCCTTTAAATATAGATGTCTGAGGGAATGTTTTTGCCATCCCCAAACTATTTCCTTTGCTAGCAGTTAGAGACCTGTGCAATGGATGCAATGAGTTTGCATATTTCTGGATTTCATTTATCCAAGGAAAATATAGTTATAAAAACAATCCACTAAAACATTCCTGTGAAATGAAAACTGTTTCAGCAATCAGTACATCATTCTTAAGCACCCATCAAGCTCAGCAACGGAGAGTTTAGGCCCATCCACGCACCTCTCACAAACACGGCATATGGAAGTGGAGGTAAAACAAGGCAAATTATCAGCAGATGTAGTTTTGAAACCTATAGCTTTTTTGGTAAAGAGTCTGAGTGATGTTTAGGTACAGAGACTGTAGATGATAAGGATTTTTTTCACGTCAGATGGAAAAGTGCTGATATGTACCATGCTGATAAATGATGAGAAACCTTACAGCTCAATACAAAAAGACAATACTACATACTGCTTTCTGAATCCTACTATTCAATCAAGAAATCAAATGACTCCTTTCATTCTTCCTCCTCTTTTTATAGTAAGAAAAATGACTGGAGACTCCAAAAGCTTTGATAAGGCTACCAAGATAACTTTGACAAACAAGGAAGGGGAGAAAACATTTATAACTTTAAAACATTGCCTTTGCAGTACACATTCACAAGTCATGATTCCTAGAATCATAGAATGGCTTAGGTTGGAAGGGATGTTTAAGATCATCAGGCTCCAACTCGTGCCACGGGCTGGTTACTCTCCACCAGATCAGGCTGCCCCAGACAACCTGGCCTTGGGCACCTCCAAGGATGTACCATTATCAGTGTAAAAGACATGGAACTTCATGAGTCCCAGCACTGCTCAGTCCCTGGAGCCAAGGGCTGCACCAGCTGTGAGCAATGCATGGAGCTGGAGCTGCTGTGCTTCAGCAGGGAATGTTAGGTGCCCGCCGTTGCACATATATCAGAAATTCAGGGCTTTCTCCTTCACTGCATCCTTACCAGAATCTGCACCTGCAACTCTTTTTGTTTGTGAGAGAAGTGTAAAAATAAGAGTTATTTGAACAGTGCTAAACCCCTGCCCTTGCAACCGATCCTTTAGTGCTTCGTCCCAAGTTACAACATAAAAAACCCAAAACCCTTATCTTGACAATTGAATGATCTATGAGAGCAACATGTTCAATTTGAAACTGCTCGGGTTTTTGCCCCAGGTGAGTAAGAAGATCACCACTGTGCACCCAGGGAGCAATGAGCAGCAGGCTAAACTGTTCCAACACCCCCAGCCCTTTCATGCTGGAGAAGATTGCTGGATAGATCTGCAGTCTGTCAAGCTGTCACGGTTTTACTCCGTGACACAAGCACTGAGCTCAGGAGATGATCTCCTGCACAGAAATCTCTGTCCATCCATCTTTCCATCCATTTACAGCCAAGCCAGCATCCAGTCAACTGTTCTGTAAAAGCATCCTTCAGATCTCTTAGTGACACTATAGACCTTATATTGTTCTATCTCTCTCCCAAGCCACCAAAATTCAATGTTTCCTCTTGAACATGCTCATCTTTCCCTGGCCATTGCTTCTTTACCAACGTGATACAAAGAGAAATCATTCAGCTCTCAGACCCACGTTAAGCAACCCTGGATCAGCTGAAAAACAGCACTGCAGCACAGGAAAAAAAGTTTTGTCCGTGAAAAATTGGCTGCCCTACTTTTATACAATGATATCACTTCATGAAACACCCCTTGAGCTGGGGTGAATATTTAAATTCTAGTATCAGGCTTTTTCCATTTGTAGTGGTTTATTCCATTTTGTAGTTTTATATGAAACCTACTGGCAAATACTGCATGGAAACTGTGTCTAATGGCCACTTTGGCTTTTCCCCTGAATTGCCCAGACAACTTCTTTACTTTGTGCCTCTTTGAGTTCGTGTTTGCCTTCAGTATCATCAGACTATGTATTTCACAGAGCAGGATTTGGCACGCCTGCCCCCAGCTAATGTCATTGAGTAGGATCTTGATAGCTTTACTGAAAAGGCTGCAAAAGCCAATATGGGAGCAAAGCCCAAGCTGAAGTCTGCCAAAGCCACAAAAAGTTTATTCAGATCTTATCCCTAAGAATAATCAAGCAACAGTTAAACTAGATTAAAGCACCCTGTGTTCCACAAAAACACCTGAAGAGCAAATGGCAAGGTTATATAAACCAAAGGAACGTTTACATTAGGACACAGACTCAAGAAAAGCACAATAAGCCATTGTTAGTTACAAATCATCTTGAAAAGTACATGCCAGCCAGAATCTAATAGCATGGAGGTGCTATGGCCCTGTTCTCTGATACAATACCAACAGTATCTCCAAGTTGGGAACATTTGCCTTCAGCCTATTAATCGAGCCTCATAATTCAGCGAGTGACTTTCCAAACTGGTCCAAATAATTGTTTTTCTTTGGTAAACCACAATGGGACTGCTGTGGAGATGGATGTGGTGACTGTACCTATGCTGGCAGAAGTTGGAGGGTGGCCCCCAGGTCACCCTACCTCCCTGTCATCCATACAGACACAGTGACAGCTATTGTATCACTGGGTACCTGGCTCTTTGGCTGCAAGAATTAGCTGAAACAACCAACTGTTGAGCAGAACTGCTTTCCTATGATTTGCCATTCAGTTAAAGTCAATCACAGACAATCCCCTGAATCCTTTTTTCTTTTCCAAATAGCTTCAGAACATGGTGATTACAGTGATTTAGCTGGCCTGTCCCTACCACATGGGCATTTCTAGCCCACAAGACACCAGGACTGAAGTTGTTCTGTTGCATTAATAGATTAAGAGATATACTCTATACACAGACACTTCTGCTCTGCAACCCTGAAGGGAGCCTGGCATTCCCCTCCTGTATTTTATATCCTATACAGCATGTGACATTGAGGTCATTGTCCAGTGGAGACAGGTTGGGATCACCTTTGTGACAGCAGTTGCTGCCCCTTCCATGGGGCAGGCTGCACAGGCAGAGGTGGCAGCAGAACCAGGACAAGGGGAATTCACAGATAGGCAGCGAGTTTTCCTTTCCGGCCAACTGCAAGAAAACTCTCTTTGTGAGAGCAAACCATCCACCTCATCTTGGGAATTACCCTGTGGGTGGGATGGACCATGCTCTTGAGGCAAATGTCTCCCTGCACCGACTACAAAGAGGGAGCACCTGCTCAGGTCATACCAAGGTTTAGGAGAAACTAACCCTGTCAAAATGACTGTGAAGATTAAGGAAATGCCTGAGAGCTCTAAAGGGAGCCCAGGCCCCTTTTTGAAGTTAAAACAACACGGACACATAGAAGAACTTTACCCACATAGGCTGTCAGAGTCAACATCAATAGAAGAACTGGTGTGCACCATTGTGTACCATGTTGAGGAGGAGAAAGGGGAAAAGGCATGAAACGTGACACTAAGGTAAGACAGATAAATGTTGCCAAGTGAGTTTATTCACCAAAAAGGTGTTTGGAGAGCTTAGGACACAAAACAAGCTGAAGGAAAACTGTTGGGGAATATTGGCCCATGAAGACTCATGTGCAAGGCATTTCGTTTCTCACGCTGGACTCCAGTGCAGAGTTAACATGCGCTCATACTCACGAGGTTGAGAGTCCTATTGCTCTCCCTAGCGAAAAAGAGAAGAAAAGATTAGACACAGAATAGACTTTGTGCTGCAGCCCTGTTCTTCTCCTTACTAGCCCAAACGTTGATAACGTTGACAGAAGATAAAGAACAGTCTCAAAAGGCCAACTACTTCTTTTCATTATGAACATCAAAGGAAAGATGACAGGTTTCACACATTTGAAACACTCCAGCTAGTTTGGTGAAGTACTTTCCCCATACCCTGATGAGCTTCTGGGGCAAACTGTATGCTGGTGAACATTAGCAAAATGTCTTTGAAGTTAAATAAAACAGCCACATACAGATTGGCAGAAGTGGGTGCTTTGCATTTTCTCTTAAAAAGCAAAAAAACACCTCCTTGCACAAGTCATGGTGCATCAGAAATGTCTAGCACACACCCATAAAGAGTTAGTAAAAAACACCTTACAAAATCAACCCTGCATTTGTAGTAGTTACAGGAAGGGTTTCACTCCTATACTTACAGGTATGCATTGCAGAAGGTACACCTGTTGCTGTATGTCTTGCCATCAGAGCCACAGTGGGGTATGTACTCCATGGTGCAGATGGGAGAGACTTGCTGGATCCCACGGCAATGTTCCTGCACGCACAAGGAAGACATGAGTCTCTGCCTGGGAGCAAACAGTTTTCCCCCAGCACAAAGAATGAAACTGGAAAATCACGGCAATAACCAACTCAGTTCCTCCTGGTGAGGGATGAGACCTCACACTATTCCTGTTCACTGCCATGTCCATTCCCACGGGATGGGTGGCAGCTATTCTACAACCAATGTGACATTCCCAAAGGACCTCCCCAGGGCTGCATACCACTCCCCCAGTTTTTTACATGGAACAGAGGACAGTCCCCTATGACTGTAACAGTCATCAGATCCGGCTCTTTGTTCCCATCCTTCTCCACTCACCTTTGTTATATCCTCTTCACATCTTCCATTCTTTCTCTTGCCAAGATTGGTCCGGTGCTCCCTGGAGGAAAGAGAGATGGACATTAGCAGAAACCCTTTCCATACACAACCATGGGATAAGAGCACAACCTCATTCCCATGTGGTACACGGGACAATTTCAGATAACTTAGCTAAGCACTACCTGAGCAGCATTAGCAAGAACATGCCCTTAAGGACTAGGGATGGTCTTTCGGAATAGTGCTTTCCCAGGCAGTGAACCCCTTTTCTGGGTCTTTGGGGGCAGTGGGCCTTGATAAATGCCCATCTCAAACACCAACCATGGCAACAGGGATAGGCAGACAGGACCCATGCAGCACGAGGTTTTAGACAGAGCCCTCACATGTTATGCAGCACTCAGAGACGTGTCCAATCACAGCCATAGTGAGTCCCCCTGCAGAAGAATGAGTACTTACAGGTTGTGAGCGCACAGCGTGCATTCGCTGGCATAGGTGACACCATTGGTAGCACAGACTGGATCGTAGATCATGGTGCAGGCCATCAGCTGCCTGCCATCCTTCAGTGTGGAGGTTCTGTACTTGCTGCAGTCAAGCTGGGAGACAAAGGCAGCAAATACTCTGTGTAAGGGAACTTAGATACAACCCCCTGTTTACGCCTCTGCCTTTCAAGATCTGCCACAGGATGGATTATGGTTATGTATTGACTCATTCTTCATTGAAAACTATCAATTTTCTGTCACAGCCTCATGCTGGAGAAGACTGAATCAAAGCTTGAAGGCGCGTATCACTCATTCAGCTCTGCATTTATCATGATGCCCTTAGAGCTTGCTGAACCACTGGGACACTGCAAAATGCAGCTCGTAAATAATCTGCAAATCAAACTGGTGTGATTTATGCACTTCCTGCAAGAGAAGCTCAGTGTGACCAAGGAGTGTGTCACGGCCCACAAGAATCGAGGAGATGTGCTGACATGCTTTTTGTTGCAAGGGGCTGGTTCTGTGTGTTGCAATCAGCCAGAAGGACCGACAGCAGTTCAAAATGATTTATGCCATTTGAAGAACCGGCCTTGAGTTTTAGCTATCCCAGTTTCTCCAGTGTGAGCTCTTCCTCACTGATTTATGCATCTTGGTCTGAGCACAGAGCATACTCAGGAAACAAAGCAATGACATTTCATAGTCTGTTTGTATAGAAATGAAATATCTGACTCACAACGTTGACTCTTTCAAACACATGATAATGAGATGGCTTTGTTTTTCTATTCCCCAGTGAGTGTAAACAGTTTAGAGCAAGCCACATATAGTTTATCTGGTATTTTTACAAGATTCATTGTTGGTATACATTACAGTATATCACATTTACAATAGAAAGAGAGAGGGGCTTGAATCCTCTGATACATCAGGTATAAGCATCCAAAACGCAGGTAGTTTTCTAATCCTTGCAGAACATCCTTTTGCACAGCACAGGTATCCAGAAGGCACCAAGTACCTGGGGGTGCTCTGTGTCCCTTTCCATCCTGCCAGAACAGATCACTACACTCCCATGGCAGGTCTGATAGACTGCTGTGAGAAAGAGATTTCTTCCTGTAATGCCTTAAATCATTTATGCTACCTGTCTCATAACTCATTCCTCACCTGTCCTCTTCTCTTTCTTTCCCTGACTGCATGCAGAAAATGCACAGCGTTCCTGCTGCCAGGGTTGATGTTTACCTGCAGGAAGGATGGCAGCAGGAGGGCATGACACAGCATCACCAAAACTAGCCAGCATTGTGCATGTTAGGCAATAAGCACCACCTCAAGCTCTTGTTTTCCTATCTATCACTTACCTCTGGAACTTCCTCTCTGCATTTCCCATCGTGCTTTTTGGCAACGCTGGTTCCTAATTCACTGGAAGAGAGAGAAAACGGAGTTGACAAAGCTCGACAAGCAGCCGTGATGATACATGAGTGAGTGACCTGCAGAGCTTACATGTTGTGGGCACACAGAGCACAGTCGTTGTTGTAGGTGACACCGTCAGTGCCACAGACCTCCTGCAGGATGAAGGGGCAGGCGGCAATGGCTTCACCATTCTTACTATTGCCCAGGTATTGGGTGCAGTCAAGCTGGGGAGAAAACAGTAACGATGCTGAGTCAGCTGCTGGGAGCTGGGAGACAGACTGCCTCTCGAGCCACAGGAAAATCAGGGTTGATATCAGTTTAGTCTGCCATTATAAATGAATTAATTGTAGTTGTGTTTGGTACTGCTTGCTAACAAAGGGAACGCAAAGGAATAGCAGACCAGAAAGATAATCTTCCTTATGTAGTCTATGCCCAAGTTTCAAAACAAGCATTATGCAAAGGAATTTGATATGAGGAGTTCGGCATTATGTCCAGTTTGACATTAGGTCATGCCTGACTTAACTAAGCCTTAGGTTTTGTTTCTGCATTTTCAAAACAGCAACAGGAAACTGTTCCACCAGCTTCTGCTGCAAAGATCTTCACAGTGTTTAAAAACAGCTCCAGTACTTGAGGATAAATAAGCAAGTATCTACTGAGGCACTGGAAGTCAGTCTACACTAGCTAAGCTTCTGACACTTCACAATTGTTTTGCATATCTTCCCCTGTGTAGTATCTCTTATTACCCACATTCCCCACACAGTCCAAGAGCAAATTATAGCAAAGACAGCATTATAACAGTGTGTCTTTACTATAGAAAAGATACAGCATTCCCTTGAGATGCACAAAGTTATTTTCAGTGTTTTAGAGCTGCTCTGCATAAGCAGAATAAATGTGCTGAGATATTATCAGCACATATTGTTACCGTGCCTGTTTATAGAGCTATTTCTGTATGCATTCCTGTGAGCAGCCTTTTCTTGGCTGACCACGGTACGAAAATTTTTTAACCTGTCTGCTGCAATGGAAATCCCAGCACTGAATGAGTACACAAACATCTAACACAGCTTCTGCTCTTCCTCTCCTACTGTGCTAAAACGGGCTGTGCTGTTCTGAGCTGCCTCTGACATTTCCCTCCAGAGACCTGCAGTATTGGGACACTTTGTTACCCGAGTCCTGGCCCATTCCCCTCCTCTGTGGCCTGAATGGACAGACCCAGGTTAGCAACCGCTGCACCCACGAGGCACATACAGGAGACAGCACTCATCTGACTTACCGGGGTGCTGTGCTCCTTGCATCTTCCATCGTGGCTTTTCTTAACCTCAGTACCATGTTGTCTGAAAGGGAGAGGCTGTCATTAAGGAGTGTGATTTCTAAGCAGGAACGGGTCTACTCAGGTCTACTTGTAGCAGACCCATTCTCTTTTTCCTCTGCACAAATGCCACAGCCCTCATAGGATGCTCAGCTGCCAGTGGCTCTCCCACAGCTCCCTGAGGAGCACATCAGGAATGGAAACTGAGGTGACAGAGCTCAAGGAGGTTGAAAGAAAAACAGAGGGAGAGGTATAGACATGCTGCTATAAGAAAAAAAAAAGGGTGAGGGGGAAGCCATCTGAAGTACTAACATGGCTAGTCGCTACAAAAGGAAGTCTTGTATGCTGTACTTACACATTATGGGCACAAATGCCACACTCGTTGTCATAAGTAAATCCGTCTGTGCCACAGACTGGGAGCAGAATCCTTGGGCAGCGCACCAGGAGTTTGTCACCATTGATTCTTCTTGTTGGGTATTGATCACAGTCAATCTGCAAGAAGTAGGAGTGTCAGCCCTGGAAAAGTCCTTGTTCTCAAAGACAAACCCTAGCATTGCCTCCTGCTGCTCTCCACGTCTTTTATGTTGGGATGCTGAAACAACACTGGTGCTACACTTCAGTTCTCTTAAAGTCAGTCTGACTTTAAGAGCTTCAGCTCTGCAGAAACTCTCTCATGCCCAGGAGGAGGTACATGGCACTGTATAATCTGTGAGATGCCAAATCACCAGGGCAAACACAGCTCAGGCAATCCCAAATGGCACTGAGCTTCACTTCTGATCCAAAGGGGTTACAACCTACTGGAACTGTTTGCAAGACATGACAGAAAAGAAAAAAAAAAGATAAAGATATATAATCATCCTTTCATTCTCCACTATAGAACCAAACAAAAGAAGGCAAAAAAATAGTAAAGGACTTTGCTGGCAATGCATTTAGAGATCATCCTTAAAAGAAGACCTAAGTTCTTCCTGACCAAATTCCACATTGTTTGTGTGTTGGATACACGTTGGCACAAAGACACGTGCAGAGAGCCAGGCTTCAAGCCAGCTCATTTTCAGAATAGTCGTGGCCTCAGAAAATAGTTCAGTGGGTTGAGGCAAGGGGGAAATACACCTTATGTTGTATACTCACATCAGGAATCTCCTGCCTGCATTTTCCGTTGTGCTTCTTGCTGACATGGGTCCTCTGCTCTCTGAAAGAGGGAGATAAAGTTGAGTAAGTAGATGCTTTAACTCTTGGTTTAAACACTTGCATGCAGAATGAACCAGACGTAGCCTAAAGCAGATACCTAACAAACTAGGGCTTCAGCCTCTCTGCGTGATTGTATTGATATAGCTACATTACTCTGCTCGTTAACAAGCTCATCACGTCTTCTCATGTTATTTAAAGCAACATTCTGAACTATTCCTTTCTCTGCTCAGTCACTGCCCAGCCCACGGACTAATCCAAGGAGCTGTGTTCTGAATCTTGCAGATTTCCCCTCCCGATCACGAAGAAGGCATCAGAAGAAAACTCAGTAAAAACAAAAAAAAAAGCCCGGTTTTTAAGAGACTTGAAGAAACAGGCATAAGCAGCAATGTAAAAGGAAGGCTCCCAGCATGGCAAAGTGTTGCTGGCTACTTTGGAGGAGTGGGGTATGAGCAGCACTTACGCATTGTGGGCGCAGATCCCGCATTCGTTGTCATAGGTGAAACCATCTGTGCCGCAAACCGGGCTCAGGATCCTTGGGCAGGCTACTAATGTTCTGCCATCCTCAGAGACTCTGGATGGGTACTTACTGCAGTCAACCTGCTGAAATAAGGAGAATAAGCCCTCCCAGAGCCTGTGCTACGTGGGAAAAGTCAATGCAACACTTTTCCATTCTGTATTCCAGGCTTTCTAGTTCTTGTATCAGGACAAAGCCCTGATACACTTCACTAATTTGTCTATCTGAAATAGCTTTCGGAATACCACCCTAATTCACTAGGAGACAAGAAATAGGACCTCTGTTAGAGAACGAAGCCTTCAGGCAGAAGAACACGTACAGACCACCTTTCAGTCCTTTTCTCATCAACACAACAATCTTGAATTAGGTGGGAAATATTTTTCAACAGCTGGAAATCTGAATAATATTGTTTTGATTTGTGTTGGTTTTTCTCCTTCCTTCTCCAGTGCTGTGATTACTTAATAATTCAGATTCCCTGCAGTTAAGCATGGCAGTTGAAGTGATAAAGGAGGAATCTGTTGGAAAACGGACTCCCTGCATCCCAGAATTTTTGTGCTGATATATAAGCTTTTTCTTCCTGAGGCACTGGACTCTTATCCCAGTATAAATATACAATAAGCTATACCCTATAAATATGTATGCTTGGTGCTCTTATGAATCTCACTATATCTAACAAAGCTACCAGCACTGGAATTTTCAATGCTTGTTACAAAGGGTGGAAATGCTTGTCACCTCCAGAGAGAAATCTGCCAATCTGCACAGCACAATGGAAGGAAAATCTGGGGCCTCTTCCTTTGCCGCTTTGTTTCAAAAGCCACCCTCACCAGGCAGGAAGCAAGAGCATGGACCAGGACCCCTGGCCAGCCCTGTCATACATTTTCTTAGGTAAATCAATGGGATTCTCTCTATTAACAGCCCTAGGTGATGGATTTTTATTTCTTTTACACTTACTGAGCCAATCTCCAGCTTGCATTCTCCATCATAGAGTTTGGAAATGTTGGTGTGATGTTCTCTGAAAGAAAGAGCTGTTTTGGTTAGGAAGCCTTGCGAAGAAGCTGAGATACTAGGGCAAGAAAGCAAAGTCCCACCCATATGTACGGCATGGCTGAGTGGTCTGGATGCAGCCCACAGGTGGTAGCAACCACTTGTGAGCAGAAAATGCATGGTATTTCCATATCGCATAGCACTTAGCAACACTTTGATCTATTCATGCCTCTGCTGTGGGATGTCCTCTGTCTTTTTCATGATTCCCTTCATGGGCACAGATTGAGAATGGGGAAGAAATCTGCAGCTGGCTGGAGAATTACAAGTAGCCAGCTTCAAAAAGTCCCACAGTAATATCTACCCTAAAAAAGACTTAGAAAGTGTTTTACATAAGTGTTTCCAAGAGACTTAGCTATCTCTAATTACCCAGAAAGATGTTCTACAGAAAACACTTACGCGTTATAGGCGCAAATCCCACATTCGTTGTCATAAGTGAAGCTATCTGAGCCACAGACTGGTTTCAGAATCCTTGGGCAGGCAACCATGACGTTACCATCTCTTACAACTTGGCGGTACCGAGTGCAATCAATCTGTAAAAATAGAAGGAATGGGAAATAAGTAAACAAGTAACAGGCTGAGTAGAGAGCTGAGTGCCCCATCCCTGGAGGTGCCCTGTGCCAATTTGACTGGAGTCCTGGGCAGCCTGATCTGGTGGGGAGCAGACAGCCCAGGGCAGGGGGTTAGAGCCCGATGATTTGTAAGGTCCCTTCCAACCTCATCTGTTCTTATATTCTATGAAATAAAATTAAGTCTTTATGGGCACCAACAGAGCAAGATTTTGTCTTACTGTTGGACTTACCGTAATGTGCTTTGGCCTGCACTCTCCATCATATTCCTTCTCCACGTTTGCGCTATGCTCCCTAGAAGAAAGCAGACCTGTGTCAGATATTGCAGAGAGCAGCCATCACCCCCATGCTGGAGGTCAGCACCCTGATGCTAACTCACATACTCCTCCACACCGCCCACGTTTTGGGGACAGAGCTGTCGCCCTCACCTGAGTTCTCCTGCCCTGCAGCTCCCCTGGGCTTCCACAAAGCTCACCTGTTGTAGAGGCAGATCCCACACTCGTTGCTGTATGTGGAGCCATCTGTGCCACAAACAGGCTTCAAGTTCCTTGGGCAGGCTACCCAGCTCGTCCCATCCTTGCCGATGCCGCTGGCATACAGACTGCAATCAACCTGTGGAAGCAGCACAACATCAGCCCTAGGGTCAGCTCCCACAGTGAAAGACAGCCTGGCAACCTCCTGCCACCCAGAGCACCAGCTGGGACAAACACCTGAGGTATCATTTGGAATCTGCTCAGGCAGCTCAGAGATAGGACTCTTCTTCTGATCACGCTTTCCTGCAGGGAACTGGGGGAGGCATGACATGGAGGAAGGAGAGCTGTGGGTGAGATGGTGCCTAATGAAGGCAGCTGGTAATTGAGAGCCTGGCCATGCTCCACAGCCGCTCAACTCAAAATCTGATCTTTTCCAATCGCACTGCAGTCTCTGGTGATTTGCAGGAATCTCATAACTGCGTGGGAAGAACCTGCAGACAAATGCACCGCACAGACCCTGCTGTTTTCTTCGCTTTGATACGGGTATAGGCAGGAACACTGCACTGTATGTCTTACTGTATAGAAAAAGATACGAATCATGGTCTTTGATGCTTTCAAGCTTATCATCTTAAGACAGCTTTCCTCTCAAGGAGGTAACTACCACCCCTTGATTTGGACTAACTCAATTATATGCAAAAGTTAACATAATAGGACCTTTCTTAACATAATAAATTCTTTATTTCTTCATTTTAGTTCATGAACAGAAAATAGTATAAATGAGGTGTGTTTTATTTTTTCGTGACTTGTCAGTGCATGATTGAATGATATTGCCAAGTATTATTTGAGCAACCAGGCTTTCATTAGATTAATCCACTTGCTCATCAGGTAATTATATATTGTTCTTATTTGACCAGAAGCCTAGAATAGAAAAAGAATAAATGAAAAAAAAAGTCTGCAACTCACCTCAATTCCAAAGGTAATATCTAAAAGAAGAGACAGAAAATAAATACTTATCATTAATATGCAGAGATGACATACGCAAATCTTTTCACGAAACAGTTACATTTAGAGACTGTCGTTGATTGGCTTATTGGGTTTAAGAAAATGCTATTTTACATTATGCCAGTGATGTACATTCATAAAATGAATTAGAGGTTATTAAATGAAGTTTCATTGCACTTTCAGTAGGAGGCCATGTGTGTTAGCCAGTCCCTAAGATGCTCCAGGGAAGAAATGTAGGTATTTTCAAGCCTGCACTCAGTTGAAACTCTTCTGCAAGACTTTGTATTTGACTTCCATGAGCTCAGACATGCACATTTCAGGTGACTGTTGACCACTAGCACTGTCCTTCCTACAACAAACTTCTCAGTTACCAGGAACAGCACAGAAAATTTATAGATGATACAAAATGCAGTGTTTGTATTGCTTACATGGACACAGATGCCATTTCACATAGCTTTGCTTCGCCGCTGTACTCAGTGCTTCCACTCAGTGCAAACTCCTGCCCTGCACTAGCACTGCTCCCTCAGCAATTTGCTCCTATAAACCATGATGAAAACAGTCGCCTGTATCAGGTTTGCTGAAACCTGAATCTTGCAGTCTGGCGTTTTGCTGTGCTCTCAGAAAGAGCATTCCTTCATGGAACAAGGTCTCTAACACATTGCTACACCCAAACACTGTCACAGATAGCCTAGTCTCTGGTCTAGCTATAGTCAACTATGTGGTATGGCAGGAAACACTCACCTGCAAAGCAGCAGAGGGCCAGAGCCACCTGTACAAACTGCCTGGCAGTCCTCATGGCAGAGCGACTCGATGCCCACACAGCCTGCTCGCTCTCAGAGTGGGAGAGGAAGGGCAGAGGTAACAGCAGGAATATATAGCGTGTTGTCATATCAAATGGTCCCACCTTGTGATGTAACACCCAATCTGTCATCAAGACGGGAAGCCAAAACGTATTTACCCAGCTCAGGGTTTCTAGCTAATGATTGACGTGGGCACAATTGCCAGGAAGGGGCCTTTTGTGTGTCTCGAGGGGAGCCAGGGAACAAGGAGCGTGCCATGGCCCCTCTGCTCCCGGATCTGCCCCAGCATGCTGCAGCTCTCATTTGCCCTGTGGCTGGCAACACGCAATTAGGTCTTCCTCCTCCTCTGCAGTTTTAACTGAGCTCTGAACTGATAACCGAAGCCCTCATTATTTAACCTCAGAGCGCAGTTTTGTGCTCCTCATCACTGCATTTCATCTCAGCTTGAGCCCAGGCAATCACAGCCTAGAAGGTCACCCCATTCTCTGCGGGAGAAATCCTGCTCTTCTGCTGTTTAAAAAAACCCAACAGCAGCAATCTGCTCTGTGTGTCTGCTTTTTGTGCATTAATGCAAGGAACAAAAGTATGAAGTTTGGTCCTCAGATCCACCTTTCTGTCTGCTCACTGCTAACTCCTGTGGGCACCCCACCTGCTCCCCTGTGGTACGTTTCCACATCCCCCGTAACCTAATCCTGACCCCCTCACCAAGCCTAGGTGACACCACCCCACAGGGCAACAGGTCAAATGTTTTTGCTGCCTGGATAGACTAGATCTACTGTACTTCCTTTATCTAGGAAGTCTGCCAACTTTGTAAAGATTGATATTAGCCCATGCGTGATTACCTTCCAAGCAAGTTTACTGTGCACATTAATCATTCCTTTGTACTTCACGTCTTCAGTTTGCTTCAAACATCTCCCGAAGGTTTGCCCAGTACTAAAGTAGCATAGCTTGGATGAGTTCTAAATGAGTTTTTCTCCTTTATTTAAGTAGATTTTTGTAAACTGTAAGGGTTGTACACAAAAACAAAACAGTTTTCTCAATCAGAATCCTAACTTTGCCAAGTTTTAATCTTTCATATTCTGTACTCACTAATCAAAATCCCTATTTGCAGATCTACTTTCAGTGTGATTTAAACAGAGTGAGCTCAGGTTGAATCATATCAGGTTTATTTTCTAAGGGAAGTACATCTCCAACACCCCTTGCGCTTGAAAAGCAAACCCACAATAACATGATTTTTGGGATTACTTAATGGAAAACTCTATTTGCTCTCACATCCAATAGCTCTGCTAATATTAGTACTTTGCAGTATGCATCCACAGAGTTAAAATCTCCCCAGATATCAACGTTTCCAGCTAGAGAGGTCTCTGTTCACATACTGTGTCTGATACTCAGCTCTGATATCTCCTGCCTTGTTCCTTATCTCAGTATCACCAAATGTCAAGGACTCCAAACCTTTGGACCAATGTAGCTCTCAACTACAAGGACCTCTATTCATTCTGATTACAATATCCATCTCTCTGTGCCTATTGCAGCCAAGACTATCATCAATTAGTGCTTCCTGGCAGAGGAAAATGTGTCTTGACAGCTTAATTGCCAGACTCTGTAAAACCTGTCACGGTCAAGAAAATTCCTGCCAATGTCCACAAAGATGACACCTGAATCTTATCAGCAAGGAGACAGTATTTGCAAACTAAATCTGCAGTTAAAATAGATTGACTCAGCATGTTCTATCAAGATCACAGCAATTGTCTTCCAGCTAAGTTATTAAATTCAAGGAATGTTTGCTATAGGATACAGATTAAAGGGACAGAACAGCAAACACCTGTCAGTAATGTAGGGAAGGAACTGACATCTAGAAAATATTGCTGCAGCTGTAGCTATGCCTTTGCTAAGACAAACAGCACTGGTCTTAGGGTCTCTGCGTAATGCACAAGCAGCCCCATGCTGCAGCCCTGCAGGCAAGCTGGCTTCTGTGGAGCAATTAGGAAGAGCTTTTTCCATCAGCTGTCCATCCATCTCATCCTCTTTGCTCATTTTCACTTTGCCAGCAGTGTGTCTGTGCTAACACCACAGTGTTTCTTTTTGGCCCTTCAGCATCAAGGTAAACTGTGAATTTTCATGTGGTTTTGTATCTTGCAGTTGGTTATATTGACATCTTACTGCCTTCAGTGACCTACTCAAAAAGAGTGCTCATACCTTCATGCTGGGGAAGTATTGTAGATCTCTCCCAGCTCTTTGTTGTGTACTGCGGTCCTGGTTGGAGGGCTGCTTAGCAAGAAGTCTCCTGCAGAGGGCTGAAGTAGGGCAGGTCCCAAATCTTGGACAAGAGCTCTGCGTATCAGGGAGAGTTGCAGGGAAGGGAGATGTACCAAAAGGAGCTGAATAGGAGCTCTAAAGATCTGAGAGAAAAGCCTGCTCATCAGACCCCAAGTATAAATCAGATGGGCCACATCTGAACCTCTGATAATCCAGGGAGATAAGGCTGAAACCCTCAGGAATCCATATGCTGTGGTTGCTTGGAAGGGTTCAGCATCCTAGGGATGTATGGACAGCCACGAGACAGCTATGCAGTAGACACACAGGGTCCTCCTACACAAACAGTGTGAGGCTCCTGCAGAGGCAGTACCACAGCATCACACTTCCATACAATCATCACTTTCCACATCGCCCTGCAGCATGCACAGACTGCTGCTGTGTTGGCCATGGGAGTTGGTGGGCAGAGCTGCTAGACTGTAGGGATTGGGAAATAGCAAGGGAGTACAAGGTCTGCAAAGGGTTTTGCCAGAATCAACAGTCCTCAGAGCAGCATTTGCATGCCCCTAAGGATTGCATAAGTACCTGACACCTTTTATGCAAAAAAGCAGGAGGCTCAAGGCCTCTGTAGGGAGCAGCTGAGCTCAAAACCCAGTTGTGCTTGGGAGAAGTTGAAGAAACACTGTGAGAAGGAGGAGATTTGTGAGAGGCCTGGAGGCTGCCAATTCGTAACACCAGTCCTGCAAAGCCTTAGAAAACACTGTGAGCCACATGGGGTCAGTGGGTCTTGGCAGAAGAAACACCTGTAATACAGCGCAATTTACAGTAAACTGAAGACTTTCCAGAGTGCTGGTACCTTTCCAGGTTCATAGAGGACTGGTCTCTTTACAGTGTTAAAGGGCACCACAAAGGGTAACCAAGAGCAAAACAGAAGACAGAATAATATATCTGGAGCACCTCTTGATCTTTTTGCCTCCTCCTTCTTAGGAACCCCATGGAAATAACACATTGCATTGCTCACACAGAGCCCTACCTGGAGGTCAGCTGCTTAGAGCACTGCTGGGGACAGACATCGCCTGCAAGCCACCAGATCAAACTGCAAAAGGAGGCTCTACAAGAAGAAGGAATGATGGAAGGTAGCAGTGGGTAAACCTGCTAAAAGGAAGAAGTTAGCATTGCTACCTACGGTAGGCTCACTACAGCACAGGCAGCTTTAGAAAGTCACTGTTGTGTGCCTTCTTAGCAGTTTTGTAATCTGATTAATATACCAGCTATGATTTCTGTGGATAATTTGTGCTGGTAGCGGGAAAAATTCAGAAGGTGCTCAAATCCAGCAGAAGAGGCTACTAGGGCACCCTCCTCATCAGCTCATTGGTTCTAGAGGACAATTAATGCAGGTTTTATGGGTGATTATTTCAAAATCTAAATGCTTGAAATCACTACAAGTTATAATAGCGCTCTCAAGTGCGCCGATTTTCATTTGCAGGAACTTATTTTAAGCCTCAAATTGTGTACTGCTTTTACAAAAATCACGTAGAGGTCCCTGCACACGATTTTAGCTGGAATCAGCGAGCAGACATCATTAGTGAACATTTTTACCGTCTGATATTCATCCTTCTCAGAAAGTATAAATAACATTCAAGGATTCACCCGCTCAAAGGCAGAGGAATCTTGCATCCCTAGAAACAGCTAAATTGGATCCAACTGGTGACTTCTGCCATGCATAACTGTGAGGTGGGATTTTCCACATAGAAATAAGCAGCGATAACGTACTTCTAAACCACAGTGTTTGCACACATTAAAAAATCAGCACACAAAATATTAATCTTGTGTCAAAGCCTGCTGATAATCAAACCATAGACAGATAAATGTGATACATGCGGAAGTACTTTATGAGAGTAAAAATCGATTTTCATTAGCTGCATTAAGAAAAAAAAGATCGCGATAACTTAATTGAAAAAAAAAAAAAATCAATATCTGTGGAGGGAGCCAAATTAATTGGCATTGAGTGAAATTCTGCCAAAACCTGAAAGTCACTCCGGCCTTATCTACAACAGAGAGTATTTGCAGATCAGGTCATAGCTAAAGTGGACTCAAACACTGTACGTTCACTCAAGGTCTTCTGGAAATGTCCTGCAATAAAGTTTATACAAATAAGAACATATTTGCTTTAAGTAACAGCCATAAACGAAAGAACAGGAAATACACACGGCCCATCGGGTGTTGGCTGGAAGAGGCCATGACTGCAACAGTTAAACGTCCTGCACTCCAGGATTGGTGCGTAGGAACAGAATTCCGTCTGTGTGCTCTCAAATAAACCAATTAAAATCTCCAAACAACCCTCTGAGGTAGGTAAGCATCTTTTAATGTCCATTTTTTACAGGCAAGAGAAAAGGGCTGAAGGGAGGCAAAGAGATACACCCAAGGTCCTACAGCGAGTCAGAGAACCCAACTGCTGGTTCCTGCTAACAGAACCCAGACCACATTCTTCTTGTCTGTGTCTGACATCTTCACTTGGGTTTGGTGCTTAGTGCTCAAGGGACGCGCGGCGAGCAGCCGGACCGGGGACTCACACGTCCCTCCTGTGAGGCTCAGTGAAGAAAAGCGACAGGACGCTGTGGAGTTATCTTTATTGTAGAAACATGCTAAGACACAGCGAGGCGGCAGAGCCCGAGCCGAGCAGCGACTACAACAACATGCGTGGGGCCAACGTGGGAAGCCACCACTGGGTCCCCACAGCCCTTCACCCTCCACCTGAGCAAGGACAGGCCTGTTGGCTGCAGAAGGAGATGAAGGTGGATCCAACAGCACTGGGAACTCAGCAGCTTCCCTGGTGCTTGACATCAGATCTTCCTTTACTTGTCCTAGAGAAACGGGGTAGATGGTTTATTACTATAGTTCCAAAAGGCAAGGGACACAGAAGAACCACAAGGAAAGCTCAAAGCTGGGTTGCTTTGGGCCACCTCCACCTCCTTGCGATTGGGGACTGCAGTACTCTGCTCTGCCAGCATCCTTTCCCTCTGCAGGGATACCTGAGGGGAAAAGGAATGGGCAAGGCCCACCCCACTAGAGATGAAGCCTTCGTGATATTTGCACCCCAATGGGCTCACAGCCCCCTCAGCAGGGGCTTCCCTTCACCCTGCTACTTCTGCAGAAGACACACACCCCATCCTTGTGCTGTGGCAATAGGGAAGGGTGTGTTGCAGAGCCCTTTGCCCCAGACATACCCCACAGCTTGCCCAGGCAAGATTTGACACCCAAACCCTTGTGAAATGTGGACAAGTTGTCCAAGAGGGAGCAAATCACCGCACCACTGTACCTTTGGTCACAGCTGATCCCTGGTATTTGCTGGCAGTCTGAACCCCATTATTTCTGGAAAGAAAGAGCAAAATATAAGTCCATCCACAAGCACAACCACTGTCGTTACGCTGGCATTAGAGCATTAGCACCTAGATGGCAGCCCCTTTGGACAGCTCAGTAGCCACAGGAACCAGCTGGGATGCAAAGTGGCACCAGGGCAGTGGGTGGGTCACTGCCAGCCTCAGAAAACAGACAAATTTCAGCCTGGATCTATGTGTTTCTAAAACTGTTATCTAGCTGGAAAAGGTTCTGCTTTGTTGTTTGTTTTTCTTTTCTTTTCCCCTTCTTCTACATTCTTAAGAAAGGCATGACAAAAAGAGCATTGTAAGAAAATGGCCTTGCCCGTTAGAAATCTGTGAGTTCTCTGTTCTTTAGAAAACAAATTAAAAAGGAGAAACTGGATATTTTTTTTCTGCCTGACCTGTTAACATGGACAGACTGGTATCTATCATCTGAACAAAAAGAGAAACTGCAAAAAAAAAAAAAAAAAAAAAAGAATACAGCACTGAAAGTAAAACATTCTGGAAAGACCCACCATTAATACAGCTATATGTCACAGCATGAAGGACACAGCGACCAGCTGCCTTGTTAAAAATAAAAATCGAAACCCTGGACTCTGCTACATTCATCTGCAGTAAAGCAGAACAGGATCAGAGGAGGCTGGTTATGGCACAGACCTCACACAGGCAGCAGGGGCTGCCAGCCAGCCCCAGGGCTCTCTCTGCAGGGAGGTTTTCCACCACATCAGTGCATGCTGTCCAGACACACCCTTTAATGTCAGATCTCTCTCCAGCCAGACTTCTCCTGTCCCTTCCTACAGCCATCCCTCCCTGATGGCAATCCGGCCGCTGGCAGGGAAGGACTGCCACAAGCTGTTGGAAATCCAGGAGGAGCTTTGCTAGCAGGAGTGGTTGCAGGCTCTGAGCTTGCACACACATTTTGTGAGGCAGCACAGCATTACCGTGGCTAATTTCAAAACACAACTCAAGGATAAACTACACTTTTGGGCAGCAAAATTTTTCCAAGACTCAAGTCTTTGGGCCTTTGCATCTTTCTTCTGCATATTGCAACAGCCTAAAACCATTTCTGATGCCAGAGGCACTGTGATTTCCTCCACACAGCGAGTGCCTGGGCCTTCAGAAGGATGCATTAAGCTGAATGTTAGCATGAATTTCAGTGGCAGAAAATAACACTGATCAGTACATTGTTCATAAGCTTCCAACTGAGAAAAAAAGGAAAGTCTTTGATGGACACAAGGGGTTTGCTAAGGAAATGGGCTTCCATAAATTTCCAATCTGATTCTTCAGGTGACACAATATACATAAAGAAAGAAATAATAAGTCTTTGTTTGGAGGGGTGTTTTTGTGGAGGATTTTCCCCAGTGGAAAAATCTTATCACTTCCCCTTTAATTGCTTCCAGCTCTCCTTGGAATAGCTACAAATTGTCTGACTTCTAGTGCTATGGCATATTCCTCTAATTGCAGAGACCCAAGAGCTGTAACATCTTGGTAAAACACAAAATGGTGAGGAATCCCAGCCCAGGCACAACTCTGAGGGAATCCTTCTGGTTTTCAGTTGCCATGGTACACCCAGTCTTGTCTGTCTCCAGCAGCGTGAGCACAGCCACCAACAGGTACGCATAGTGCCTCCACTCCCAGCATACACGAACCAGCAATGGCTTCATCACACCAAAGCACTTTTTCTTCAGCTTTAAACAGTGTTGAGAGCACTTTGGTACTTCACAGAAGAGAGGAAGAAGAATGGGAATGCCTCATTTCTAAAGTTTTGAGTATGGGTGGACATCCTGGCAATGAGCAGGAGAGAGTGAAAGCCCTATGATGGTAATTTTGCTCTAAAGCTTTTTCAACAGGCAATACTGTTTTACCCACAAACGCTGTCAGCAAATTCATATTCAGAAGCCATATCTCTCATTGGAAAAAAAAAAATCTTGCACAACTTCTCCATTTAGCTGATTTGATATTTTGATTCATTCCAGGTTTGGAATGGGAGTAGATGTCAGTGTTTCCCTGGGGATGAATATTCAGTTTCTCAGCAGTCCATGCCAACACTGAGGTCAGTCCCATACACCCAAAACACACGAATAAGGACACCCTGGCTCCAAATCGAAGCTCTGGATGCTGCTGAGCTGCCATGAGTGGGAAGACAAAGCACCACTGACAAATCTTTGACTCATCTACTATAGGAGAATCACACAAGATTCAGGACCTTTCCCAAAAGAATACCACTTAGGGAATATATTTGCTTCCCAACCAAATCCCTGGATATCATTCGGGAAATTAGGCCCTTACGATTTATACAATTGCAGTCTTTTTTGGCTTCACCAAAATCCCAGGAGAAAAGCCACATATTTTATCCAGACTGTATGGTAGGAGAGTGACATGTCTGGGAAAACATGGAAATTATGCCTCAAAATGACTTAAACCTGAGTCTGAAGTGTGTTTACACGTGTGGACTACATGCACCCTCCTAACAGGGCTCTGATGATCCCACCACAGATACAGGATCCAGGCTGGGACTCCAGCACACACCCAGAACAAAAAACAGGATGCCATAGCAGGGAGGCACTTACCATTTCAGGGACAGTCTTTCGGCATTCACCTCGATAGTTTACTGTGATGTAAACTGATGCTCTCCTGCAAAGGGAGGACAAGACATTGCTTATTCACTTCCAGTGCCACAGCTCTCTGACATCGACACGGTGGTCCTCTGTGGGCTCCTTAAAGCTTTGATACTGCTTCCAATTTGATGGCATTTATTACTCCCCAAACAATCCTATGATTGGGCAGAAAGGGAATAAGGGACTCTGGAAAGTTGTGTATCTTAATTAGCTGTCATCAGATTAATCTCAGACATTTGATCTATGTTTGCTTAACAGCGAGGCACCAAGGACACACTTGATAGTGAGTCATGATACATCAAAACAAACACTGTGCTGCAAAAGACACTCGGGAATGGTGGATGGCCCTGTATTACTGAAATCTCTCCGCCTACTCACATGGCAGCTGAACACAAGTCACATTCATTTTTGTATGTTTTCCCATCAGTGCCACAGACAGGTTGTGAGGATTCGCTGCAGAAAATCCTTCCACCCTTTACCCCATGCAGAATTCGATCACAGTCCAGCTGAAGAGAGAAAGAAATGACATTTGGTGCTGGTTCTCTTGCAAGACCCTCCTATGCACAACTTAAAGGGCTCACAAACCAGGCGTTGCCCTGAGCCCCTCTGCCCTGCAGCACATCCATCACATCTTCAGCAAAGAGGTGACACCTCCTGCTGAGCCAACCAGCCACAGATTTGGGGACAAAGCTGCCCCGACCCCACTTCCAGGCACAGACCCACTCATCCAATCCACGCTGACATCTCAGTCCAGGGCGCATTTACTTCTCCCTGCAAATCCACAAGAATACAAGAAACGTTTGCTACCTGTCCCTAGTCCTTTGTCAGGGCTTTCATGCCTGTTGCTTCTGCAAGACACTTAGCAGAAATGAAGGGAAAACCTCGACAATCAAGTCCAGCCGCCCAAGGGCAGCCTGACATGCAGCACAACTTGACACCCACGGAATGAAGAGATGCAAACATGTATGAATAGCTCTGACTAATTAAGCGTGCCCTCTCTTTTTTCTCGAGCATGACAGCACGAGCATCTAGGCATCGATTTTCCTACAAAGCAGACGTGGCACAACTAGAAGGAGCTCAGAGCAGGAGGAACAAGACTCCTCATGATTAGATTGTCACCCCGCAAGCACACTGGCACAGGTGCCTGCAGAGTCATAGCAAGTTTCAGGCAGCAGAGGTCGGAGATCCTACAGCCCTCTCTCTTCCTCAGCCTCACTGCCCACCTTCAGCAAAGGTTGAAAAAAAAAAAAAAAAAAGATGCAGAGACAAAAGGAGTGAATTCTGTGTTCCCATCCCCTTCTCCAGGTCCTACAAAAGGTGTTGCACCATTTGCAGTCATTGCAATCGGAGAAGAGCTGCAGGCAGGAGATTTTGCCTCCTGTCCCACCTGGAGAAACACCATTCAGCACAAAGCAATGGCTCATTGCTTTGCTGGGGTCAACAGTACCATAGGATTGAAAGCACCGTGGAGAAGAAAGGTTTCCCAGCTGGGCAATGCTGAGGGTTCAGTGGCACAGGGTGCTGCAGTAACACCCTCTGTTTAAACATCACTTGCTAATTTCATTAATGTGCTGCTTCCTCCCTCATCTGGGTAATTAACGATGACACGAAGACACACAGCGCTGACCTTTGCAGTTCCCTGCCAGATGCCTTCCCACACAGACACCACTGCCCACGGCGTGACCCACACATGCAACCACCGCCACACCAGCAGTCCCCCACAGTCCTCACAGCGATTGCTGCCTCTCCTTCAGGACAGCATCTCCCTGGGACAAAGCTCACGGGTGGTCCTGGAGTGAGGAGAGGGGCAGGTTTGCTCTCTGAATCACCCCTCGTCAGTCAGGCTGATCAGCATCCACTCCTTCACTGGAGCTATCAGGAAATACCACTAAGCCCTGAAGCAGACTGGCATTATTATGCCTAATGCTTCCTCTGGAATGCATTAAAACTGCCCTACCTGGACCGCCTCCCAGGTTTTTCTATTCTAATATCATTTTTCTAAGAGCAGTCAGTGACAGAGACTTCAGAGAGAGTTAAGGCAGTCTGCAGTCAGGTCCCTCCAGCCCCACAGAAAGGCATTTCCTATCCCTTCCAAAATGGTACCTAAATTGCTGTATGGACTATAAGTGGCAAGTCATTTTTTTTAATCATCGTAGCTCTTGGCAACACCCTGTGACAGCAAGATCCACAGGTTAGTCATCCTTTTTATAGTAACTTATTTTCTCCTATTAGTTTCATAATTTCTACTTTAGCTTCGTTAAAAATAACAAATTTTGTTCTTGTGGAGATGGAGAGAGCATACACCCTCTTCTCCCTCCCACATGATTCCACATACAGTCGTTATCTATTGCTCAATGTGTCCTCCCCCACTACTCCCTCTCCCCTCCTCTTGTCAGCCCCCCAGTCAGCCCCAGCAACCTGTTCTGGCCATGGTCTTTGACCCAACATCTCAGCATTCAGGAAGGGCCACTACCTTCACCTCCTGGAGACTGCTTCCCATACCTGACATACTTCTACAATGAGCCAACTCCAGCATCAGCACTGGCTTCAGAGACTCCCGTTTGGACACATCCAGCCTCACTCCTTTTTGATGCCAGGGGACTGCATCAGGGTAGAGTCTCCACCACCCTCCTAGACCCCTCCAAGGATACAGGTCCTGTTGTGAGGCTAGAGATTGACAACAGAAACTGGGGCAGCTGCTGGGAAAGGCTGTGCCTGACCCGTGGGAGCTGGGCATACCGGCTGGTAGGTGTTGGTGCCTCCACTCTGTCCCTGGCGGCCGGGTGCTGGGCTGCAATCCTGAGCCAAGTTTCCTTGTGGGCTGGCAGGGAGAGAAAGCGTAGAGCTCATGGCACAGCCACAGATGTGCAGATGCATTCAGCCACATCATCACTCCAGGGTGGAATTAAACTGCACTAAGGTGCATTGCCATTATTTTGCATCTTGTTTTTCAACAGGACATTTGGCTTGCCATGGGATGGAGGCACTCCCTGCAACAGGACCTTTGAGTCCTTAGGGGTGGTTAGCAACAGATGCCCATCATAGAAATGATCCCAGAAACCTGATCTCATGAATTTGCAACAGCCATTGCTGCTACGGAGATCTTTGCACTCTGTCTGCTGGCAATGCTGGCTGGGGGCAGATGAATGGGCTGCACCAGCAAAAAGCAGGAAGATTAAGGGAGTTCCTCAAGGCTTAGACAACACAGTAACTGAGCCCTGCCAGAGTCTGGCAGCCTTAAAATCCCAGAGGGGTTTCTCAGTGCCCAGACAGCACATGGTGCACACGGCATTGCCTCAGGTCAGCAGATGAGGATGCACTGGGCCAGGCAATAGGACAGGTGTGTGCCTGCCAGAAGGCAGGATTCAGGGGCAAAGCTAGGGAAGGATTTTGAGCGCAGCAGTCACCACTGCTTTGCGTGCAGGGGAAGCAAGAATGCCTTTGAAAAGGAAAGAGTGTTGTATATATGCCCTATTCTATGTGTTTCTTATCAGTGTCAAGATCCCAGGAACTGTGGGGCCAGGCTGGGATCCCAGTGCTGATGTACTCACTCTCTGTTTGTGGAGAATGGCCGTCTCTCATTCATACCCTGCTGAAACCCTGAGCCACTGCAGCTCTTCTAGAAAATAGACAGGATCGTGTTTTACAACCAAGCAGTGAGATTAAAGCAGCTCCCGTCCCTCCTTCTCATCCCCCAAGACCCTAGGAACCATGGAGCTCTTTATGAGGAAGCAGCTCTGATGCTTGCCCCATAGAGGAGTCCAAAACTGCCCATTATGCACACTCATACACAAACCCATCCCATTAACCAGCAGGGCTTGCAATGCAACCTGCCTCTCTGCCATCACCAGCAGGCTCCTGCACCTCAAGCACCAGGACCACAGGTAACCCTCGACCATCAGGATCCCCAGAGCCACTGACCCTTTTTCCCAAACCTGGTGATGATCCGAGCTCAGTCTCACCTGGTTTGCACACTCTGCAGCAGACTGTTTGTTGCGCTGGGCAGTTCCAGACTGACCTCCTCTTTGAGCTTCTTTTTTGCTGGAAAAAGGGGAGAGGAGAAAGAAAGGAGCACTATGGCGGTGCAAATGCTGCCAGGACCTGGGGCTACCTTGCAAGCCAGCATCACGTCATTAGGCACCAGCCTCCCCATCCCTGGTGGCCCTGCACCTAATTCCCACCCCCTAAGCCTTTTCCCTTCTCCTCACCATTCCCACTGTACGCTACATCCCGGCTCCAGGTGGCTGCTTTCATATCAGGGCTGCTTCTGCATATGCTCTATGGGAGTGGACAGAGAGCATCTGGAAGGCAAAGTACACGCGTGGGAAACCCCTTGAGAGCTGCCCCAAGGAAAGGGCTGCTCTCTATCAACCCTGCTTCTCCTCTGCTCCCTGAGGGCTTAAGGGGGAGGGTGGGAAGAGGGGCAACATCCACAGCCCCACTGCAGGAGCAGCTCCTGGGGGGCCGCTGGGATTCGGGACTCCCCCAGGCGCAGCCACACAGGCAGAAGCTGCACTTTTGCAGCGTGAGCTTTCCCTCTTTGCTGTTGCCAGGAACTGTACTCACAGCTTCTCGGCACACATGAGGCACTTGTTGGTGTGCTGCTTGCCAGAGGAATCCCGGACGGGGTCGTTCTCCCGTGTGCAGGACAGCCGCCCACCAGCCTCAAACTGGGAACGGTACTCACTGCAGTCATCCTACGGAAGGAGCAGCAGTTAGGGCACCCTGCCACATCCCTCTGATCTTCAGAGACTTCCCAAACGCACCACAGGAGAGCCCGGGTGTGAGAGATAGAAGAGGGCGTGTGGCACAGCCACATGGCTGCAAACAGAGTGAGTCAGAAGAGCGGCGGGTGCCTCTGCCTGCATGGCACGTGTTAGGAGCTCTCTGCCATGCTCTAATTGTCATGCTCCACGTGGGGCTATCCAGAGCATGCCAGTGATGTGCCTGATAAGGTAATGGGGTCCCTCCCACTTCTCCCACCACCCTTAATACACCCTTACAGCTGTTTTTAAGTTGCCACTCAGAAAACTTCACATAGGAAGAAGTCCCCCCCACAACCAACAGCACTTTGAGGACCAAGCAGCAACATCTAAAGCATGACAGCACAATGCAAACGTGCTTCAAAGTCCCCACTTTTAAGTCGGCTATTTGAGGCCCTGCAATAGCCAACTCCAAATTGCAGATATAGGAGGTGCATAACCAGATCCCACTTAATCATGACTTGTTTACCCACACCTTCCCAGTGCCACACTGGCTGGGTGAAGGAGGGACACAGTGAGGCAATGAGCCAAACCCCAGGTGAACCCCAGACCTGCTGTGGCAGAACTGCTTCTCCCTAACAGTGTCTCTCAAACCCTCTCCCTTTAAAGCAGTATTTCTGGAGATTTGCTGTCAGCCCGACCTCTGCTGCACAAGCTTTGCTGAGATGTGCATTTGCCTCCTTCACAGGCCTGCCGCATCCGTGACCCACTAATAAATGCAGAGCTTTCTTATCCTTTGTCATTTCTAATTGATGAGCAGGAATTCTCGTTAATCACTGCCTGTGTGATCTTGCACTCTCTGTTATTACATTTTATCTTGTTTCTATTACTCCAGGCCTCAGTGCTATCCAATTAGTCCTGAGTGATCTGCTGATCCTCCCTCCCAGCTTTGCCATCAGCAAGTTTCATTAACGCTTCCACTTTTTTTTTGTGCCACTGTTATTAGGAAAAGCACTGAAACAGGATTATCCCAAGAATGAGGCTTAAGGGGACCATACCAGTTCCTAGCAAGATAGAAATGGCAAGATTTACTTAGTGCTTTTTTTTTCCCCATTGCTGAATTGCTCTCACCAGAGAAGTATCAGTGCACAAGGTCACAGTGGCTGCGTCATGAGAGTGAGGTTTCCAATCAGGGAAAGCTGAAACCGAGCCACCCAAGGGACAGCACAGGACTGAACTCTCCTCCCACGACATAATGAACTTTTGAGCATCTCAGAGCTCACATCTAAAGCTTTTCACCCAGATTTTCTTTTCAACCTCATTAGCGCTCTCAGCAGCAGTGCCTTCTCCACCCTCGTGCCAGATATCAGGGCAGTTCTGCTCAGCTTCTTATTGTGATGGGGTTTGTCCCCGTGTCACTGCAGTCAGTGGGATAGACCACAGCATTCAAACAAATTATTCACTCAGGATATGAAAGGACATCAATGAGAAACAGACAGGGAAAGCCACGTGGATCTCCAAAGTGACAAAGAAATTGAGTGTGGCAATATTGGGTAAGAATCCTATAGACTTGTATATTGACCCAACACTTTAATCTCACCTTTTGTTTCCCTCTGGTTGAAGTTGCCTTCTGCTCATTCTCCCTTTTGCTGAAAGCAAAGAAGGATGAGAAAGTGAAGAGAACATTGCTGTAGGAGCCCACCCCAGCCCCATTACCACTCTCGATAACAAACGTTGGTTTCCTCTACTCACAATTTCTCCGCACACATGATGCACTTGTTGCTGTGCTGCTTCCCTGAGGAATCCCGGACGGGATCATTCTCTCTGGTGCAGGAAAGCTTCCCATTCTTGAACAGATCCCGAAACTCCCGGCACTCATCCTGCAGCAGCACCAGAAATGTGTTTTCACACAGATATGCTGACCAAGATGCATCTCCCATGAATCCACGCAGCGTCACCGCCCAATCAATTACATCTCTAACAGTTGTGTTTCCTTCAGGCATAAATCAGTGGCAAACCATAAATTGTTTGCCTGATGTGTTTTTCTTAAACCATAGCACGCAATGTAAAGCAAGTAAATCTGTGTTCTTAGCTGAGCACATTTATCTTCTGATCCAGGGGAGTTTTATTTCTAATAGAGGAGGCACACAAGAGCCTGCCTGAAGAACTTAGATTCTACTGTAAGTATAAAAGCAACACTTTCTTGTTTAATTTTGCATGAAGATGTTGGTTTCTCAAACTGCTGAGGGAGCACACTACCCTGAATCTTAAAAAGCAGAGGGCAGCAGAGGCTGCAGACAACAAAAAAACCCCTCCATACCTCAAGCTTCCAAGTATGCAGGGACAGGAGGGGGCATTTGTACCTTCTGCCCAACGTGACATTGTGTGTTAACATCACAAGATTTTTGCAGTAAAACCTTCTTAAGCATTTCTGTCTCTTCTGAGCAGTTTTCCTATGACCTTCAGGACCCACAAACAGGTCTGGGGCATCAGCATCACCCATGCTATACTGAGCCTTAAGGCTCCTTTATTCAGCATGTTTAATGTTTTTTTTTCCTCTCCCCTCACAGTTTGTGGAGGAGATGGTTTGATAGCTTATTCCAGCTATGCAGGTAGGGAAAAGTCAAGTCCAGAGCATTCCATGCCAAAAGCCACACTGAATGGGTGGCTGAACAATGAAGTCCAAGGTAGGTCTCTGCCTGACACTCTGGAACAGTCCTTCTGCCTTTAGGATCACACGTTTACAAGTCAGATGTTTAAAAAAGATTTCCTTAGAACAGCTATGCTTTATAAATCATTTAAATTGCCTGGACACAGCAGAGCCAGAAAGTTATCCTGCTTAACCAGGAGGTGTAAAAGAATAAATCACAACAGCTAATGCTATCTGATGGAAACCAGCTCGCTCCAATTCTGAATGAAAACCCAAGACTGGAAAAGACAAGTCCCACTCCATAAAGGTGTGCTGTCTAGAGAGACAGCTGTGGGTGAAAGAAAGCAGCCATGTGCATCAACAAGATAAACAGGGCACAATTAGATCCAGCCTGTCCCACACCCTGCCCTAGTCAGAGCTCTCACACGCCATCGCTAATTACTTGCCAGATGCCAACCATGTGCTTTATAAACAGGAGGTACCTTCCTTAGCCTATGCTCTGGCCAAACACAGACCATAGGTGCTGTGTCAGTAATTGCCTGATAGAGACTGTGTGAACAGAGTTCAGTTTTCTTTTACTCTGGCAGATAGCACAAAGCTGGCTGCCGCTCCAGCTGCTTTTCCCTGAGCATCACCAGACCTATGCACATCGGCTAAGCTGGCATTGCCCACGCTGCAGGCAGGGAACAGGCCAGAAAGCAGAGGGGCCACCCCACAGCATCACCCTGCTGCTGGCCAGCCGAGTGGCCGATGTTTCACCTCACCTCTCCAGAGTTCACGTTCCTGTTTGCTTCTTCACCACTCCCTTTGTTTCTGGAATATCTTTCCCTGCAAAAAAGGGAGGTGTGAGCAACAGAGTGGCGCGCAGTGTTCAGACGTAAAGCCAAAATAACCGGTGATTAAAAGCAGCCCTGCCAACCCCACCTCCTTGTTGAGCAATGCAGTGGGACAGACCAGGACTCCAGCCCCATGAGACATGCTCAGGGTATTCAGCATCTCCTCACCGGTGGCATTTTGCCATCATTTCTCACTGCCTAGCATCCAGTTGTTCCCATCCTATTCAATATCCTCTAGAGAAGCAAAACACTGCTGGGTCCACTGGTTTGCTGGACAACTGCAAACTGCTCTGGCTGGCCCAGGGCTCCAAGGGGCCGATACTCACAGCAGCCGCTGGCACATCAGGCATTTGTTGAGGTCCCTCCTGCCATCGGGTCCTCTGATGGGCTGCCTGTTGGTGTGACAGGAGAACTTCCCACTTCGAAGGAGGGACCAGATTTTCATGCACTCGTTCTGAAATGCACGGAGGAGGACGGTCAACGGAGGGCTCTCTCGGAGGCCATCAAGGTCCTGCAAACAGTTCATTCACATTTGATTGTCTGGGGGTTGGAGCTGTCACTCTTCCCCCCGCACCCCCCCCATCCCTTGCTGCACTCAGAGCTCTGCTCATGGCTCCCAAGGCAAGAAGAAAGTTCAAAACTCATTGCAAAGGCCATTATTCATGAGAAAAGGAATACACACTTAATTTGCATACAGCTGCAAATTGCTACCCGCTGCAGGGGAGGACTCTATTATGCTCTTGAATATAACATACAGCCCTAGAAGTGCCAGCAGGATGTGAAAGCAATTGGCCAGAGTGGAGTAACTGAGGAGTGATTTGGGTGCAAGGGATGAACCACAAAAGCACACTCTTCAGGGATGGCAGCAATAATGTCTAACGCTGCATCAGCCAATTGCCTCTTCTGCAGGGGAACTGGGAATGTGGACTGTAGAGAATTAATGAAGCATTTCGTTATTTTTGGCTACTGTGTTTTCCAAAACAGTCTTTACTAAGGAGAGAGAAGCTTATTTGATTAAAACATGAACGAAGCTGACTTCTCAGCCATTGAATCAAATCATTTTTCTGAGTCTCAAAGGGCTTGGCTTAATTATTATAATTATCAAACTCAGAAGTTACCAGAAATGGGGGTTTCTGCTGGATCAGAAGCACATTTTTGAAATATCTCTAGAAATACAGCTCATGCCATTTCTAACCTCATTCCAGAGCAGTTCGGATGTTTGTTCAGCATAAAACACCAAACACACAGCTACAGCCATTGCTGACTGTCTCTAAACACAGAAAATAACTCCTCTCTTTCAGCCACAGGAAAAGCATGATGATCTCTCAGTACAGTTTGTCTGTATGACTTTGCTTAGAGCATGCATTAAGCAGCATAGTTGGCAATATAAAAGGAAAGACAGAATAGAAAAGGTTGGACTCGCCTTAATTGAAGCTTGGCTGGCAACATCTGCAGCAGAAAATAAACAACAATGAAACCATACAAAGTCTTTGAAAGGAAGTTTTAAATCAAAAGCATTTAATTAAAATATTTAATGCAGTTTCCTAATCCACCCAAATACCTCTAGATAAAAGCTAATCCAATACATTATTGTACATTGACAGAAAGGACTAAGCATTAGAGACTTTCTAGAACACTGCTGCTTTTTGTCATTCAAATGACAAAATCACAGTTTTTTCTTGTTTGCATCTTTGTGTCCTCCTTTAATGTGTCACTTTTCTCTTAAAACCCCAATTTCAGGGTTGCGTCAATAACTGCTTGCAGTGGTAGTCGTATCAACCTCATCCCAACACTGGCTTTCATCTTCACCTTAAATGGAGATACCAAAGCCAGCCCATAATATCGTTGTTTGTCCAAAGCTTCAAATTCCTTTTCAAGGCCCATTCCATTTGCAATACTTCATATAAATTACAGAATTAATGACTCAGTAGATGAGTGGCTGATATCTGTTCCTTTCTACTAAGCCATTTAGAGCATGTATAATACGTTTCATCCTTTTCTCTTGCATCATCTGTGGCATCACATGGAACTATCGAGAAATCCTCCATTAGATCTTTTTCAGCATAAACAGTGAAGTGAAAGACCACCGCATCAAATCTGAGCTCCTGCTCAAGTTTCCCTATTGCAGCCGTATGAAAATGCATTCACTAACAAGAAAATTGACTAGAAATTCCCATTTTTCTGAACACACCAGAAGGTGTAGTATATTTTTGTTCAAAATTAGATTTTTATGCAAAAATTCAGTCTGGCTGGAAGTTTTTATTCTTCCACATAAGCAGTTGGGAGGTTTAGTTTCAGGATTTTTTTTTTTTTTAACTGTTAACTCCACTAAATATAGATAGTGGCTTGAATATGGAGGAAATTCACCATTGTCACATGCAAAAGAAAAAAACATTATAAAAAAAGTGTTAAAATCAGTCTCATGAGTAGTACAGTAAAAAAAATGGTCTTCTGGTTACATCACTGCTCGTTTTAAATAGTACTGCCTTTCTAATCCTCTATTTCACTGTCTTTAAGTGCTGTTCCAGTCCCAGATTCCAGCACAGAGAGCATCAGAGGTTACTAACCTGAGAAGAAGCAGAAAAAAGCCAGAGCAAGGACCACCGAAGCACCTTCTATTTTCATGGTGAGGGTGGCAGCTGCTTGCCTATGTAGCCTCTATTAGCGCATTGCTCAATGAGACCCAAAGAAAAGGCTCAGGTCAGATCACATATATATAGATGACCAGGTTCTCCGCCTTCTTTATGACATAATCTTCCCAAGAACCATCATTAGCCACAAAAACCAGTCTGATGACAGTAGCTTTAAATTCTAATCATCCCATTAACACAATTAATTTCCATAAGGATGGGACATATTTGAGTCACTCCCTGCATTTTGTCAAGGTAAGAAAATTACAAACGGATCGTTTCATTTTCCCTTACACATAGACAGGGGAATTCTTCCCATATTTAGAATGGTTTGTAAGACAGAGGTATCACTCTGGCATACCATTAATACCATTTCATATCTCAAAATAAACTGAAAGGATTTTGTTTTAGTTATTTTGTCCCAGTAGACAATGGAAAGGCTGGGTCAGTCAAGACCTCTGGAAGGTGGACAGTTTATATTAAAGCAATCCTGTTTGAACCTAAATAGTAAGCATTCAGACAAGTTGAAAAACTTGCTTGAGGTCCTGTTGAAAGATTTCAAATTTGCTCTTACAGGTCATGTAGAAAAACCTTATTGCAGAATCCTCACCCCTTCCCCGTCTCTCCCAGTTATCTTCAGAAAAAAGAGCAATGTTGGTGGTGAAAAACCTTTTCTCAGCCCACCTGGCACCTGGGAGACCAATCAGCCCTTCCTAGTCCTCTCCCAAAGAAATGATGAAATATGAAGGCTACCATTCCATAAGACAGAGATTCTCAGTAGATGAGAGAAAAGAAAATAAAGATGACATCGACGTTTCAGAATGTGAATACATGGGAAGGAGCCAGGTGTATTGTTATCCAGGAAAAGCAAATGAAATGTAAGAGAAAAGTCATTTACAAGGTTTGAAGGATGTGGATAAATGGCAGCCCAGCAGACCAGAGCCACAAGAGTCTTGAGTACAGGCAAGCAGGCAGAGGCTGCACAGGAGAGGCAGGTCAGCCTGTCTGAAGAAGGAAAAAAAAAAACACACATACTTTTGCATGATATATGCATTTGGCCAGAGGCACCAACACAGCTGAGCTCAAGTATAAATCCTCATAATAAATTGCTGCCACATTTCTCAAATCAGAATATTTGCTAGTGTTTAAAATTGAAGCCAATGCCAAGTGAGTAGAAAGTCCTAATTTGGTGCGTGGTCATCCTTAACGTTTCTTTTCAACTCAAAAAATTAGATCACATGCAGATTCACAGTGGTGAATTTGAAAAAGAAAACTGCCTGAGGTCATACAGATGGTTAATGGAAGATCTAAAGAGCTGTGTGTTGACTTGAATCGTGGCATGATTTCTGTAAGCATATTCAGGCATGGAATTAGAGAGGAGAACAAAAGGAAGAAAAGACAACTAGCCTGATACGGTATGTCTCAGTAAATTCTTGGGAGAAATTGAAAAAGAACTACAATGGAAAAAGCCAACAAGGATATGGTAGCTTAAAAGTGTGTAGAATCCTATTTGGAGAACAAAAACAAAGGGCATTCTTGGTTACTGAGGTGTCTTCCCACAAATCAGCCACAGAGTGGTAGAGAAGGCTCATCTTTAGACAGGTTTTGTTTCTAAGATCATCTTTCCACTAAAAGCTCTATTCTTCTAAAGAAGTAAAACTGTTGATTTAAGACAACTGCCTGACCACCCTGATCCAGAAGGAAGTACCCTGTGTGCCAGTTGGACTGACCAAGCAAGAGCAAATCCCAGCCCCAAATCTGGCAGCAAAAGGAGGATGGAAGCAGTCAAGGAAGGTGGAAGAGATCCAGATCCTGACCCTGGAACAACCCATGACTGCTGCCTCTCATTCCATCTTCCCACCCCCTGCACCCTGTCCACCATTCAAATCCACACCAACATCAGAAGTTCCAAAACCAGAATAAAATTTCTAAAAAAGAGATGATTTTCTTCCCAATTACAACCACCTGAAAACAAATCAGTAGTACAAAACGTGATATAAGGGGACAGGGAGAATTCTACAAACCCATAGAGTTAAATGATTTGCTCTGGTGTACTTGAATTGCAACAAGCAGCCCAAGCAGAAGAAAGAGGCATGGCAGCAAGAGTGCATTAAACAAACCTTGCATTACGTACTTGATTACTTTTATTGATGGATTTGCCAATACAATCTCAGTCCTGCACTGGAATCTAGTCAGTCCATTCATTTCCTTGGGATTTTGCATTGCAGGACCAGATGTGCTGTAGGAGAGAAGATCCTGATGCTTTAACAATAGATTTGCTACGGCATCTCAGTAATCTTGATTTAAAGCTGAAGAGTGCTGAGCCACCGAGGAAAGCAGCTGGGAGAAAGAGATGCTGCTGAAACACTTTTGTTCATTTCTCAGCTTCAATTCCGGAAGAAAAGTAAAGAGTTTATAAATGATGCCATACCAGGTAGATCAGCTCTCACTAGGTCCGTTATCTTACATCCCCAGTTAGAAAAAAAAAAAAGGGAAATGGTATAAAAATAATCATGGAGGAACAACTGGGAAAACACAAGAGAGGAAAAAAGGCTGAGCAACATGAAATTTAGGCAAACTCTTGTGAGATGGAAACCCAGTAGGGTTATGTATCACCTGGGGATGTTTTAGTTGAGGGAAAGCTTCCTGGCAGCATAACTACTTAAATTCTCTGCCTTGGTAGTTCCTCACCAGAGGGGTGCCAGTGTCCACCCAAGCAGCTCTGAGGGTGTGCTCCATGCCCAAGAGTGGGAGCTGTGCAGCCCCATTCTCACCTCAGAATAACATTGTATTTTAGCTGAAATCTCCAAAGCCACTACTGAGGGGCAAATTGAACCCTAATAAGAACAAAGTCATGTTTCACCCCCTAGTTTGAAATTTCTCTCAGGGACTGTCCCTCTTGCAGTGCTAAAACTTCCCTTTTTTTTCCTTTTGCCCCACAAACCCCACATCCCTGCAATAAGTGCTGTGGCTTCAGCACCACTATCATGGTTCTCAATGAGTAAAGGAGACTTTACCCAATGTCAATGCTAGGTTGCATTAGATAAGACTAGAAATGCAGCACATGCCTGCATGCCGCTAGCCCTGCTCACCTGCAGGGCCCAGAGGTCCTCACCCTTCTTGCTGAGCCCCGGCCAAGTTCACCCCAGCACAGCCTCAATGGTTCCAGAGCTCTCTGTCAAGCAGCTCCTGCTCCTCCATCACCACTCCCCACCTGTTCAGCCACCCTGTGAGACCAGCTCCCACTGCTCTGCTTCTGTTCTAGGGAAATGAACTTCATGTCCAACGAGAAATAATGCGAGTAGGGAAACTAACATTTTTAATAAAACTACACATTATTCCCATCAGAGCTGTCCTTTTCTATCCTAATTTGCATGCTTTTTACCTGCCTACCATCTCTTTTCCCCTCTCAGAGGGGCTGTATCCACACTGGCACTAGACACTTATTTCCCTAAAATATTGAAGCTTCTCTTTCCCAGTCCACCACTACACTCTCTCTCAAGCCAGAAGCCCTCAGGGCTAAAAGAGAAGAGACATAGCTGTTCGGCATATTTAACAAACCAAATGTAGAGCAGATTATATTTTGCTTTCCAGCCAAAGCAGAGTCCAGAGCTCTCAGCTCCAGCACTGCAGTATGAGCTGCACCTCCAGAGCAAGATGTTTCAAAGCCCAAGGACTCCAAAGACACTTCCCATTTTTAATCAGCCTCTCAGCACTGTTAACACTTAAGATTCAGAACAGGAGGTTTCTTGCAGCTTCTTTGGGCTCATCTGAAGCTCTCAATTAGTGAATGTCAAAGGTAGAGCACTGCTGACACATGTAATACTGCAAGCCAGAACAGCATTTTGGGCTGAATCTCTGCACATTGACTATCCCCATTCTGTGCACCTAGGTACCTCACTTAGAGCCTCGGAGGACATATTTCTGCTGTCAGTCACTACATTAGGATGGCTTCCTCCCCTCCAGACATACCCAGTTACACACGCACCCCATGCTACAAGAGACATGAGTCTCATCCATCTCTTCAGCACAGTTTGGGAGGCACCAGATCTGCACACACCCCATGCAAGAACAAAATTTAAGACATGAGATGACATTTTTGGTTTTCACCCATTTCTGCAGCCAAAACCCAGGAAATGGTCAGCCAACAAGACAGTCAACCCCAAGCTAATGGAAATGTGTTTGAGTTTCCAGACTACAATATAATGCCTCAGAGCTCCCCTGTTTGTACCTAATGCTACAACAGGTCTCATACAAGCTTTGCCCAGACCCCCACAGAAGCAAGTCCTGGTCATCCTGAAATCCCACCAACACCGCAGTTACACAAGGTCTACATCATGATCCTCTCCCTTCAGCCAGGATGAACTACCTGAGCCCAAAATGAAGCTCCACTGCTCTGATCCAGTGAAGCGTCCTTCCCAAGAGGCTGCTCATTTACAACCCTTGTGCTGGGTATGCAGCTCAACTCAGCATCCCAGCAGCTGACTCTGCACGCCACCTGGCTGCATTGCTACAAATGCAACAGCTGTTGTGTTAACTCTCAGCATCCTGGGGCCAGTTCAGGAAGGAGAGCTGGAAGCCAGAAGAATGATGGGAGTTTCCTGACTTCATCAGCTTCTGAGAACTTCAGTTGCACAGTAAGTCCTGCGCATTCTAGAGCACATAGAGAGGCAGCAAGAAGCTTCAGAAACAGCCCACGGCATGGCAGCAAGCTTCTCCAAGAAGAATCTGTCAAGACTTGCAGCTTCAAAAGGACAGGACGTGGAAAAGTTTAATTTGAATATGTTTTATACACCCCAATGCATGGAAAGCATCTAACCACTTTGCCTCAACCCAGCATGGATTGCGTCCTCCTCTGGACCCAGCAGCCCATGGGTCATGACCTTCCCTGTCACCACATGCCCTTTCATGCCAAAAATCTATGTCTTTACTGTGATTAGCTCTAAAACCACAAAAAACACTACAGATTATAGACTGTATTATGTGTCAGTCGCACAAACTCCAGCATGAAACATTGGTGACACACACAACAGGTCTCCTTGCCATATCTGCAGTACAATCACAGCAAATCCCAGCTTGAACAAGAGCATGGACTTGCCTTTGCACCTTCCCAGGCCGTGAGCCACCACAGCATGGTGCTGACTGTTCTGGACAGGACTTTGCCACTGCTGACTTAGCTTGAAGATGCTGGGGAGGAGGGGGAAGTGAATCAGGAAGTGAGCAACCACGAGTGGTGCAGATCCGAAAGGCAGGGACGAGGCTAACTTTGGAAGATCACAGGAATAGCACGTAACGCATACCATCTTCAAAGCACTAATGAATCCCTACAAGGTTCCCCTGTTATTATTTGCATTTCACAGGTGGGTATATTAAGATGCAGAAGGCCACATTATCCTCTGGGTCACACCTATCTCAGTCTCTTCATCCTTGGTCTTCCACTGGCATTCATCCCAGTGGTGCGAGAGATCCTCCTGCAAGTCACAACAACAGTGCTATCACTCAGGCAGGCTTGGTACAGGAATCACTAGTATGATCTGTGGTCTGATTTGCACAGCACACTGGACCGACCAGACTTATTGATCTCAGCTAGCCTTGAAAACCTACCAGCTAATCAATCCCTCCCTCCTGCCAGGCTGAAGGGTACAAGGAATTCTGGCTCAAATTGGATCTTTTCTTAATGCTCTTTTTCTGGATGTGAAACGTAGGACAGAAAATCAAAGGAAAGACATATCTGTGAGCATCCAGCACACCACCCAGTCTTGTTTCATGCAGCATTCCCAGCCTGGCCCAGGGAAAGGTCCCACCTTCCCACCAGGAGTCTCCCTGCAGCTCAACAGCTTTTGTTCGCAGAAGAATGGAGCTGCCTTGGGAAGTGTGCTCAGTGGGAGAGCAAAACTGCTCCCCAAGCCATAACACATACCATGTGGGGTTGGGGCAACAGGATGCTGGAACCAGTCTCTGCATCGAAGCAGCAAGTTCTTCCCACAAACTCAGAGGAAGCAGCCTGCCGATCCCAATGTCAATGCTTTCCAGGGCAGTATTTGCTCATTAAAAACTGCTGTGCTGGAGGTGGTTGGGTTTTGATCTACAGGGCTTCAGCAAATAACATCTGCACAGCAATGGGATTTCCCACGGCACAGCACCATGACATCCCATGGAGCTGCAAAGGACTTGCAGGCGCAGAAGGCCACCAAGATCTGTGCTTTGATGGGCCCTACCAGAGCTAGCTGATTTCACGGCCATTAACAGTATTTGTAGCTTAGATAAGGGTAATCAAAATCTCATCATTCAGGGTGTAAACTGATTGCCTGCAGGGGTTAGAAAGGAATTTTACTTCATGTGCAGAGTTGCATAACTGCCTAGATTCATTGTGGGTATTTTCTAGCATCTACCAAGCACCAGTCGTGGGCCATAGTTAGAAGCAGAGCATGGCACACCAGCTACAAGCCGGAATCGTCATGCAAAAATCACAATCCCATTGTTCAGAAACAAAGTAGAATGTTTCTCTGTCTGGCTTCAACTCACACATGGAAACAGAAGACAATGACTATCACTGGGCTGCTGAACCAGCAAAATTTCAACAGAGGATGAAAAATCTGTCCTGAGATTCGTTTCCCGTGGGCAGTGAGAAGAGCAGCGGCAAGCCCACCGGCACAGCACACAAAGGATTACACAATGCAAAATGGCCCATTTGGATAAGGCTGCCCCATCTCATGCCGCCAGCTGGACCCTGTAAGTACTGCCACAACGGGGGTACCAACAACCTGCCTTTCTAGCAAGGCCCTTCCATGCCATACACCAACCCTTATCACCAGCCTGAACAAGGAGGGACAAGAACATGCTGTTTTTATCTCCACAAAACTATTATTTATGTTTTATTAGTGGCAAAGGCACTGTAATGTCAGAATTGGCCGCAGGGCGTGGTGGCCCAAGCACCAGTACCCATCAGTGCAGTAAGAGCAGGTGGCCAAAACATGCCCTGCATGGGTGTTGGTTGCTCTTAGATTATAGTATCACCACGCCCCACTCAGCTAATTGCACCACGAAACTCAGATCTCCACCATATCCCAATGCCAGCCTGATGGCAAGTAGCTTTATCCATGCACGTGATCCATCACAGTGTTAGCTGTTCCTCTGGGGAAAGCTGTGGGAAAAACCCCCATTCCAGAGCCGCATAGAGGGTAATTGAGGATAAAGCATTTCTGTGCATATATGCCACTATTGACTTTCCACCTGAGTTTTTCACATGACTTGTTATCTGATGCTGTGGTTTGTGACTGGAACTGCTGGAAAGCGCTCCACAGAAAACCAACAGTTCTTCACTGAAAGCGTAGCCACAACTGAAAATGAAATATGTTTGCATGAGAATTTCCATAATCTCTTTTCATTTTATGTTTCCCAATTTTAGGTTAGAGCACATAACTTGCAAGTTTTTATGATTTGCATTTAGTGGAAAACCCTACCTTAAAATGAGTAGCCGTAGAACATCTTCCTGGCACCCATAACTGCCTGCGCTTGTCTGTGCAATACCTACTGGCTGGACATCAGCAGTTCTACTTGTGCTGAGTCAAGTATTTGCTCAGGTCCTGCTCTGAGTTGCACAAAGGCTGACAAGACATCCCATCAAGCCCCCATCCAAGTGCCAGCAAGCAAGGGCACACCATGCCCAGGACACGCAGCAGATCCTGCCCACCCCACAGCTCCAGCACAGATTGCCTCTGGGCTTCCCATGCACAGATCACATTTCTCAATATAAATGTTCAGCACACCAATTGGTGATTTGTGGTGCTAAAGGGCAGCTCTCAGCATCTCCAGGACACCTCCAGCAGAGATGGCTGATTGCCATGGCAGCCTTGTTCTTTTTTTCAGCTTTTCTTCTGTAGGACAGAGAAGAGGGATATGAGACATCTTTCTTTCTCCACTACAACCTATGCTGTTGTCTTTTTTGTTTTGTTTTTTTAAAAATTATGCTTCTCTGGCTTTCCATTTACTCCAAAGAGAGGGAGAAAAAAAAAACTTTGCTAAAGAGTTTGTGGGCCATTCACTTTTGCTGTTGTTTTTTCCCTTCCATCTTATTTAGTGAAGGTGAAGCACTCTCCCAAATACTGGAAGAAATATCCTTAGTACCTTTTGTCAACTTTCACCTTCATGGCAGCTCAGCACACATTTAACCCAATCACTTTCCCTGAGTACTGTCATAAACCATTCTTTCCCATAGGCACTCATCCACATGCAGTTCTGTTATACCCGTAGCAGGAATGCAGTCACCACGGGAAGCCCTGAGGTTTACCTGATTACCTTTAACTACCTGCGGCTTTTTGCTTGTTTAATAACATTGCTCCACACAACACTCTAGCCTGTGTACCCATATTCAGCTTAATAAGCATCCCAGCGCAACCAGGTCACCAGTCTGGTGGTGGAGCAGATAGGTTAACAAACACCTAATGATGGCATTGAAAAGTAGTATGTTCACCAGCAGTGATTAACAAATTAGCTACTGGGAGCAGCAAGTGGCAAACTCTGACAGCATCTCAGAGCTGAAACAACGCCATGGAAATACCCAAACCAATATTATTTCAGGGTTTTCTAGGAACATCTGGAATACGACCTGCCCTTTTCTCCTCTTTTGCCAGTCAGGGCCGTGTACTTCACATGGCCAGTATCTGACAAGGGAGCCAAGATTCCATGGGTACTTACTCGTGTTCTAAAACATACAACATCTTAGCTGACCATATTGCAAGTGTTTGACCATAATAACACATGAGCAATAACAACACATCTTTCTGGTAGATTGCTGGAATATCTGAGCCTGTGATCCCTTCCAGGGCTGGGCTTGCATTTGCCCTTTGTTTACAATCTCAAAAAAATCAGAGAATTGTAGATTGGCTTAGATTGGAAGGGACCTTAAAGATCATCCACCTCCAACACCCTGCCACGGGCAGAGTTGCTCCCCACCAGATCAGGCTGGTATTTCACCACATAAAAAGTCATTCTCCCTTCTACTTATCAACGTCCCTCAAGTACTAGAATGCCACAATGAGGAGGCCCCTTCTCTTCTCCAAGCTAAACAGGTCCAGCTCCTTCAACTTCCCCTCATAGCAGATGTGCTCCAGATCTCCGAGCATCTTTGTGGCCTCATCTGGACCCACTTCAACAGCTCTGCACCATCTTGTGCTGAGGGCCCCAGGCCTAGACACTCCAGATGGGACCTCAAAAGGGTAGAGCAGAGGGGGACAATCCCCTCCCTTCCCACTGCCACCCCTCTGTTGATGCAGCCCAGACACTGGGCTGAACTTTTAGACTGCAAGCACACACTCGTGTCCAGATTTTTGTCCACCAAAACCCCTCAAATTCTCTCCTCAGAGCTGCTCTAAATGAGTTCTCTCCCAGCCTAAATATGTATCTCAGATTGCTTTGACCCAGCTGCAACACCTTGCACTCTCCCTTGTTGGACCTCATTAGCTTCATGTGGTTCCACTTTTCAAGACCCTTTGGATGGTGTCCCTTTCTTCTGTTTTGTCAACTGCTCCACTCAGCTTGGTGTCATCAGTAAGCTGCAGAGTGCACTCAATCCTACTGCCTCCGCCATCAATAAAATTGTTGAAGAACTCTGATCCCAAGACAGACCCCTGGGGACACAACTCATCGGCCTCCACCTGGACATAGAGCTGTTGCCCACAGTCCCCCGGCTGTGACCATCCAACCAATTCTTTATCCACTGAATAACCCAGCCTTCAAATCCATCACCCTCCAATTTAGAGACAAAGATGTGGTGCAGGACCATGCACAAGTTCACATAAATATTGCATTTGCACCTTCTGTGGTAACAGGGCATGGAACAGAGTATGTCACACACCAGCTGCCACACAAGTACATCCATAGATGCCTAGCAATACTTCACACACAGGGTGAGTCAAAAGGAAGACATCATCATTGAAGAGCTGAAAAAGGAATCCGAGACTGAGCTGCTTCTTCAGGGATTCTCCCTTCATTTTGATAAGTCTCTATTCATAGTAAGGTTAGTCTACTATATTTGTAGTCCCCTTCTCCTTTCCTTTCCTCTGAATCTGTTACATTCGCCCAGTTTCTACTTCTTCTTGTCCTTCTACAGCCCTGGTACACAGAGGTCCATTCTTGTGCAAATTACTGCCTCCCCACAAAGTCTGTCCATCCACCATTGGTATAGATTGACTCAGTACCAGATGTAGCACAGAACTATCAGTGTCTAAACCCTATATTCTTGCACTCATTACCCTCCTTGTTTGGCCCCATGGGCTGTTTTGCCTGATGCACTGACTTTAGGGAACACACTGTGCCTTGTTAATCGCCATATTGGAGATGCCACAGAGCCCGCTTCCAAAGATGTAGGACAGATATACTGTGATTCACTCTCACATTAACTCTGCACTACCTGCACGGAGCACAGAAGTGCACAGAGCTCTCGGGTCATCAAGTTCATCTGCCTGTCGTCACTGGTAACCACATCACTAGATCAATTAGGGAGAGTCTGACTGGCCTGTCACAGCTAATGGGATCCTCATTCTGACAGGAATAAAGGATCCAAAGACTAGAAGCTGCAAATAGGCAAAGTCAGGCTGGAAACTAGGAGCTTCCATTCAGCAGTGCTGGGTTTGTGCAGAAGAGCAGCAGTCCAGGGCATTCCACATCACCAGTGATTTTTCAGTCTAGTTTAAATGTTTGCCAATGCAATCTTATCCAGTAGCTTTCTGCCTAAAATCCATTAGCCAATACAATACCAGTACAGGGTTTGTGAAAGCACAAGAAGAGCAGTTCCATCAGATGCACAGCAGTAAAACTCAGGGGGAACTTTCTGAAGGAATTTCATCTTCCCTGGAGAGGTCCATAGGAATCCATCAAGCTGAAAGAAATGGCTGGAAAAACACTGCTCCAGTTGAAACAAGAAATAAGTCACAGCAAATCTCTGGCTGGTTAACTGCTCTTCTCTGACTGGTTAACTGGTTTAAATTCTACCCTAATCTAAGAGCTACATCCCATCCCTAGGCTCACAAAAGCAAGCAGTTAAATAGAATTTATTATTTGTTTTCAAGGTAAAGCATGAAATGAAATAGAGAGGTACCATATCCACATGCCCCAGGCTTTTTTCCACATGCTTTTGAAGATGCTCTCCTAGAGATTAGACTGACATCTAAGATAATTAGCATATCTTCAAGCTGAAGATTTAATTAATAAACAAATAAGTCTCATTTAGTTAGAGAGCTGGGGAATTTATGTCATGATATTTTCTCCTAACTAAACAGGTGCACATTGCGTCATGGATATAATGGTGTTTATAATGGTGTTAGCACCCACTATTTTCTCCCCCTGCCCCCCCCCCCCGTCAGTTCTGGGAGAGAAAAAAAACTTGAGGGGGTAAAATAATTTCAGAGCAAATACAAAGTTTTTCTTCATTCTCATTCTGTACTCCACAGTATACACAAAATCATAACATCCCAGCTTGAAACATAGCTTAGACAGCAAATCACTAGCATCCAAAGAGCATTCAGAACTAATGCCTGCATTGTATTGGGGTACTTTACAACCTTATGGGGGATGATGAGACTACGATACAGCACAACTGCCCAGAATTCATAATATGAATTCATCTTGCCTCTGAGCAACAAGACAAAGGGTGATTGCTTTTGTTTTGTTTTTTTCCCAAGGATGAAAAACATTCCTATTCCTTCATGTCAGGTGTTTGACTCCATCAAAGTGCAGCAATGTTGAGGAAAGTACCAAAATCTTACCAAAAGAAGAAAAAAGTCTAAGAATTCACATCGGATTATGAAACTATTCATGTAAATAATTTATTCCATCTAGCCCTGTATAGAATATTTCTGAAGACCCTTTTCAGACAATCATTCCCTGCAGTCCCTCTTAAAGGTATCACAAGAGTTAAGCAGAGGATCCAGGCTGGGGAGCAGAGCTTCTGGACTTGGTGCAGGTGTGCAAAGGCTGGCCACAGGCAGGACACACATCATTCTTGCCACGTTATGAAGGATCTCAAAGACAAAGTTCCATGCCCTGTAGCAGGAGTGGCCCAACTGGAGGCTTGCTGGTACCAGAGATGCAGCAGTGGCACTTCCAAGGACATTATGGAGAACTCAGTGTCCTTCCAAAACTGCTGGAGGAGGGAGAAGTATTCTGTCATGCTAATAATATCCCTCTGAAGATGGGGAATTCAATGAATAAGGAGAAAGGCTATTGCAATAGAAGCAGCTGAGCAACAGAACATTGCTTCCCTGCTAAACACTAAGAGGGTGGTCTCACATCTGGACTGCCCCCTACCCCGTGAGCTGAGGACAAACTCGTGGTGTGGTCCACATGGTCACCACCAACACAGGATGGAGGAGGAGAACACACTGAAGGCAAAATTTAGCTGGTGGCTGGCAGGCTAAAGACCAGGAACTACACTCAGAAGCATTCCCTTCAGTGAGCTGTAGAAAAATCCAGAGGCACTGCAGAGGTCAGAACATTGTACCTTGAGAACAGGCTGAAATAGGTAGAGATCATGCAGTAAAGATCTAAATACTAAATCCAAGTGAAAATGAATCAAAGCTTCTGGCACATAAAGGAGGTCTTTTAAACTAAATACTGCAGGAAAGCCAAGAGTTTGACAAGACATGTGGTTTGGGGAAATGCAATCTCCAGTGGAGAAGTCATGAAAATTTTGTATCCTTGAATAAAAGGATAGGAGAGCTGCCAAGAACAGTCAGGGAGGGTACAGCAGACTGCAGTCCCAGCAGACAACATCTCTCTCAGGCATGCAGAGAGAGAACAGAATGAGACAACACCACGTACACAATTCTATCCCAGTGCCAAGGGTCTGAAAGAGAGATGAGTGAACGGCAGTGCCCTGGTTTCAGATGGGGCTATTAACATAACCTACAGCTTGGAAGTCTGGTGGAAGGCAGATAAGCAGTGGGATGTGGTAATGAGTGGCAACAAATTATACAGGAATGGGAATAGGCTGGGCAGGTGGAGGAGCAGAGCTGTACATTAAGGAGAGTTGAGCACAACCAAGCTAACTGTATCAAGTGCCATAGAATCCCTAGGATTGAAGTCTTGTGCCCAAGCATTGTAATATTAGTGTTACTTCATCCATCCAGAACAGGGCAATGACCACAAATCTAAGGAAGGAGGCTGTGATGGAAACATCAGGATGCAAGCACGAACAAAAGATGTCCATCTCTCCAAAAAACATGTAATAAATGACAGGATGAAAAGATGTCTAAATGTAAGGTGAGAAGCTACTGCTTCTCCAGCAGCAATTAGTGACCTCTGAAGCAGAAAGCCAATCCTTCAGTATGGCCCAAGTAACACCCAGGAACATTGGTGGGTTGAATTTTAAGATGCAAAGAACTGGTAATAAACTTAAAACCAAAAGAAGAAATTTTGCAAACCTGCTATTCTAAGTTTAACTTGAAAAGAAGGAGCTGCTAAAAACACAGTCACTTGATCAAAGACAGTTACAGGAAAAGCTGGGGAAAAAGCACACCTAAGAGGCAGGAAGAACATTTGAAGAAGCCATTGAACATGCATATCCATAGGGAAAAAGCTTCAGAAAAGTTGGTGTCCATTGCATCAAATGGGACAACCAGAAGACAGGGCTAAGTCAAGATGCTGGACAAATTGCAAAAATATAAAAACATTCGAACACACAAAACCTTCAGCTCACACCAAAAAATACCCTGAAGATACTATGAGCAAATTTTTTCAAGTCATGGGCACTAATAAAGCAAGTTTGGATGTTCACCACAGGGCTAAGGGAGCCTCCAAGGACAGTAACTTTATAGCAGAAAAGCTAAAATAACTTTTTTCCCCACAATAAATGGACAAATCCCAGTAACACTGGGTCACAAACAGACTAAAATACCCAGCAGGGCTGAAGGAGCTCAAACACTGTCCTTCAGCCCAAACTGAACTGCATTTTTGAGACAAAGAGAATAAAGCTCATCCAGAGTAATGATGCAAGGACAGAGAGAGGGACAGACCAGGGAGGACTCATGCCAGGTTTGGGGGATGGAAGTCCTGCCTTGCCACCCAATAGAGTTCCACCAGCAGTGGACGAGCAGTGGCTTTGCTTGACATCATAAGCTTTTACCTCCAATAGGACAATATTGAGATCCTTCCTCTAAGCTCCTCAGCATACTAAGGTAAGAACTAAAGGAAAATGTTGAGCTTTAAAAATGATTAAAAAAACAGCAGTAAGAGGTCAGCTGTCACAGCAAAGGCAAGACCCAACAGAAATCTCTGCAGCTCAAGTTATTATAAATTACTCGTAAAAGGAGATTAGCAAAGGAACAAATTGAATGATTCAGAGGAGTTCAAAGCCTCAAACCATTTGAGAAAAAAACATAAGTCACTTGTGACACAGCTGCTGGACAAGAAAATGGCAGATTAATTTCAGTGTTAAAAATGTAGATGGAGAAAAATAGCTATTTATTGTCTACCTGCACATTACAGCTCTATCCGTGTTCAGTCAATTAGTGTTGAGGGCTGTATCATGGAGACATCATAAGGTCACAAATAAATGTCAGGCTGCAAAGAGGGTATGGGTTTGACTGTCTATAGTCAGGAGTGCCCAGAGAAAACAGATTTTTAAATTACAGCACTCAAATCAAAGGTTGCCAGAGGAAATTATCATATAGTAGGTTTGAACAAAAGGAAGTTGTTTTTTTTTTGTTGTTGTTGTTGTTTTTCCTCCCTTTCCATACAATCTAACTGCCTTGTGGAACTCATTGCCCCAGGATGTTGTGGATGCCAAACACATCAAGGGAGTCTAAAGCCAATTAAACTCATGGACTGGTCCATCATTAAACGTGACGATGGAGATGCAGCCTCTGGCTGGTGAATCCCCAAAGCCACAGGAAGCTTTATCACAGGAGGAACTGCTCTGTGCTTGTCCTGTTTATTCCCCTCAGCAGCCACAACTGTCACACAGTCACAGCCAGCACCCAATGTGGGTGATGCTGTCTCAAGGAGTTGGCATCCCCTGGGTCGAAGCTGGCATGTACCAAGACCTGGGATCCAGACTGCTCCTTGGTTCCTGTCCTGAAGTGACACTAAACCTTCTGAAAACAGAAAAGATAGACAACATTTCAGGCTGAAATTTTGGGCTTAAATCTCAGGAGATCCCCAGCACATGAAATCCAGAATCACACCCAGATGTCAGCCCTTTGTTTGGATGTCGTGATTTACATGCTGAGTGACACTTCCTCTTCTGTCTCCCTAACAATGACAAAACAAAGAGGTATAAACAAAACTTGGCTCCAGATGTTCTGCCCTCATTAGCGACCAGCTTGGCTAATGCTATTTCATCAGTCCTTTGTTTCAGGGTGGTAAGCCAACATCAGCAAGTCAGGGACACTTTGATGGGCTCTCCCCCCCCTCCTTGGGATGTGACAAATTCCCAGGACACTCCTGCCCAACACTCACTGCAATAACAAGCACGGGGCTGAATGACTGCCCTCGACAATGTTTGGTACGTGGAAAAACTTGTGCTCACTAATTACCATGATTGCTCCATTAAATGCCCCTGGGGCAGCCGCGTGAGCACAGCACAGGTGCCCTGCCCCTCAGCAACCCATAGCAGCATCCAGGTGTGGACAGATGCCCCTACTCCCTGGGAGCCTCCCCTGGCCAGCACTAGAGGTATCCCACCCACCTGCCAGCAACTGATATGTCTAGGAATAGAGCTATTTATTCTCCCCATTCTTCCACCAGTGAAAAAAGACAAGGTTAAGAATCAGCGAGACCAGGCACAGGCTACAAAACAAAGATTTTCCTCCTCCTTTGAAGCCCACTCGCTATTATTTTTGACGAGAGATGCAGCAGATTAATTTCCCTGGTTTGAGCATTCCTAAGCCTCTTTACTAAGCCTGGCAGCAAGAGCCTCAAAGCAGATGCCAAACCCTGCAATCCTTTTATGCGCTGTAGAAATAATCCCTTTGCCTGGTGCCTGGGAGAGCTGAGCCATGCAGGATGCTGCTGGACCAGTGCTGAGAGCCAAGGCAGAGCCCACAGCTGGGGCCCAGCGCCTTCCCTCCGCCACCAGCCAGCACCACTGCTCTGCTCCCACTGGAGTTCCAGCCACTGCCTGGTGCCAAAGATTGGAAGGAGATACACCAGTCCAACCCCAGAGCCTGTCCGATCTGCCATGGGAGATGCAGCATCCTCCAGTCAAGGACTCTTTGCTCCTCATTGTACCTGCTTTACAGGTGGAAAGGAGAGCCCAAAAACACCCTTCTCAGAGTGCAGCACAGCTCCAGAAACAGCCCCTTCCTTCTGACTCTGAGATAACGAGGTCCCTTTTGCTAGCCAGCTGCCTTGAGCTGAATGCTCAAGGTTGAACCCTTTGAGTCACAGCTCCATTGCCAAGACCCCAGCGCTATGGTAACCGCAGACATTTTGAACCAGAACAAGCTGCAAGGGCAGAGGGAAGCTAATTTGAAAATCAATAAATCAAAAGGAAATATTTGGCTCTTCTTTTCCGGCAGGGAGGGGCTCATCAACTTCTACTGCAGAAGAACAAGGTGAGAAAGCGGCTCTTTCCTCTCTGTGCTCCCAGGATGCCCAAGGACTTTCACATCCCTGCACAGAGAACAGCTGCTCTAAGTCCTTGCATCTCAATGATAGATTCCTTGTTTAAAAATAAGTCAGTGCAGCCTGGGATGCATGCCAACACTTTTCCCCCGGTTTTCCCACGTCCTACATTTTAAAAGCAGCTGATAAACTCCATCCTTGCTTATTCTTCATCCTTCCTTTAATAACTCCCTGTGTTCCCTTTAAAACCAACACGTTGCTCTCTTCACCTTTGCATTTTCCCAGAGCTACAGCCTTTTGCCTTGGCTACTCGTTTAATTTTGCACTGTACTGCTCTACTTCAGCAACACCAGCAGCCTTGGCAGCTTCTCCTACGGACATCACCCTTGAACTCCTTGTGCCCCAGTTCTAAATGTCCCCCTCTGCTGAACTTCATCTCCTCCTCCCCCCCAACAAAAAAGGCAAATTAATAGATTGGGGCCAGTTGGAACCAAAACACTGTTCCTCCTTATGTATTACTCTTGACCTTCAAGTTGGTGTAATTCCCTAAAACTTACAAAGAAGCACCCAAGGTTTGCAAACAAAGCACTCAAACATACCACATTGTGCAATACACAAACTATCAGACCTGGGATCTCATTACACCCTCTGCCTCCCACTCCAGAGCGTGCTCCCCTGTTACATCTTGTTTCAAATTAGACTGAAATCTCTGCATGCCAGTGGCAGAAGCTCCCATGGCACCACTGCAGCAAACAGAATTAATAAGCATGACTAAAGACAGCTCTCAAAAGCATAAAAATACAAAGAGGAAACCAAAGAGATGAGGGAAACTCAGTGTCCCAGCTCTGAACAAAGCACAGCTCTCCAGATGCTAGAATAGCTTCAGAACAGCCAGTGAACTTGACTTGTTTATCATGAGTTTCATTTCTCACTTCTAGCCTCAGCATTTCCCAAATAAATTGAACCTAAGTGAAAAGATCCTCTGCATAGTCTGAGATTCTCATGCTGTCTTTCATCACCACCACTTAAAGATGCAACTTGTCCACTCAAATTGGGTCATTTGTTGTAAATGACAGGGCACGCTCAACAAGCAGAGGATACAAGAAAATTAGTGACAAGAAAATAAACAACCTGTTCCTTGTCAGCAGACTATGTCCTAGCCCATGTTCTTCCCCCACAAGCATGGTTTTGCAGTGCCTTATTACACGGATGCCTGTTTTAGGACCTAGCTTTGGTACCAAGCTGTCCTCCCCATAGTAACTGCTGGTTGGTGAGGCACTATCTCATCAGCTTCCCACCTCTGACTTAAATTCCACCCAGATCCCCAGGTGCTGCACTTCTATTAGGGAATACCTGCTATTTATAGAACAGTTTGGCCAATGCTTAGAGTCTTCACACTAATTTTTTCAATAGCCTAGAGATGCTGTTGTAAGAACAGCATACTTTCTTTATCAGCTGAACCATGAGGAAAGCCAAGATTTGACACTGGCTATGAGGGCTTGCTTCACCTTCCCTGGAGCTGATCCTTGGATTTATTTAGCTATCTTCCACCATCTCCCCAGACTCACAGAGATGAGGTGACAACAATAGCACTGCAGCCCAGGAGATGAGAGTGGGCTTGCATGGCACAGCTATTTTACCCCGCTACAGAAAGGATGATTTTATCCTTCCTCAGTAGGAGGAGTTTCTGTAACAAGGAGCTTTCAGTGATGGGTATTACCAGCCCAGAAAGTATAATGCTAATATCCCAGGTACACAACAGCTGATTAGCTGCCACAGCTTCCCAGAAGCCACTAACTTCTTCCTTTGCCTGTCTGCCTATCCTCTCTATGTATCATCCCTGCAGGTACGCTTCTCCCAGGCCTATCTCACTTGAACTTCATTTTGCTTCTGCAGGACCTGCTGGCATCAAAAATCAACTGGCAACAAGGCAACACTGGTGATCTTCTCTAAGGAGGCACAGTGGGACTGCCCTGATGGTACTGCTGGTTTCACAGCAGCATAACCTGGCAGCATCACTGTCATAAGCACCACTGGCCTCCAGCAAAGATGGATCTCTGAAGGACAGGAGGAACACGCTGTGCCCACACAGATGAGCACACACTTATTCACAGAAGACAACAGCACTGCACAACACAGCAGTCATTCCTCAGTCAATCCGCAATTTCAAACAAAGTGAGCTTTACTCTTTCATTCATCCCCCATCCAACTAGCTCTCAGGACAAGACTTGCAGGCAAAACTTTAAACTCTCCACTGTTATCCTCCGCTCACAGCAGTAGCTACAAAGACTCACAACATGAGACCACCACATCTGCACACCGTTTCACTTGTACTACAGTTTTCCTGCTGAGAGGAGTCTTCCTGCCTCCTCCCAGAACTTTAGAGTGAAGGCACTAATGGCAACAGCAAACAAGTACTCAGCAGCACTGCAGTGATGTGATTTAAGGAAAAATCTTGGAGCTAAGCAGGCTCCAGGCAGTAATGGGTACATGATGAATAACAAACCCATCCGAAGCACCAAGCATGAGTCAACCCAGATGAAGAACTCCTCAGTCCCAATTCTCCCCCCACACCCCCACCAACACTTTGGTTGTTCCTTGGGAAACCCATCTGCGTTATGAGGGTGTCCATAAAACAAACAACATTTGGCTGATTCTTTGAAGAAACCTCAGAGAGCCCAAAACTGGCTGTGTGGGCTGAGTCCTCAGCAGGGTACAGTAACCAACGCAAAAAGCAGCCTCCTCCGGGGCTGCTACAGCCTTTGGGATGAGGAAAGTGGAGCAGAAATCTTCATAGAAAAGCTATTTACATCTGCTTGACCCTTGTAAAACAGGTCTCTAGGCTCTTCCCCATTTAGAGGCATTTGCTGTTACAAACTGTCATCAGCTGGATCCTTTCTGAGGGGAAGGAATGGTGCAGAGCAGGCATGGTACCCACCAAGCAGCACACACATCTCATACAAGATGGGTCAGATGGAGTGGTCCCACCTGCTCTGGCAGCATGGGCCCTGCAAGAACCTGGTGCCAGCTGCCATGCCATCTTTTGACTTGGGTTTGCAGGAGAAGCCAACGAAAGTGAAAGATACCTGCACCCTCCTCCCAGCTCCACCTGGCCACCCAGCCTCCCTGCAGACTGGCTGCTCCTCCCCAGGAGGCTGCCGAGCTTCTCCCACACAAACCCCTTTGATCTGTTTGCCAGAACCCAGCCCACTCCAGGAAGGCCTCACTGCCCAGATATTGATGATTGATGCAGGACTGCAGCTCAGCTCCAGGCTGTCTTGGGGCCAGGTGGCTCTAGGTCTGGTTCTCCCTTGATTTGTCCCCAGTACCCACTGGAGATCTATCCCAGCACCTGTCCATCCCCATGTGCTGCCCCCAGAACCAGAAAAGCCACTCTGTGAAGTACAAAGGAGTGTCTTGTGCACTAAGCCCAAGAGACAAGCCCTCCTTCTGAAACCAGCGCTGATACACATAGTGAATAACCCATCCAGAAGCTGGGCACAGCTCTGAGCAGATCCCAGTCTGAAGCCCACAGCTCACTGCCCCAGCCTGGCCCAATGTTTCCTATCCAAACTCTCCTCACAGGTCTGAACCATCTCCAGTCCTCCCTATTTTATGAAGGGACAAATCCACGAGGACTGAGCACCATGAACTACAGAGTCCACAAGCAGTAGCAGATGAATGCTGCCCCATGGCCACATGCTCCATTCTTCCAGAAGAAAGATCTCAAGTCTTTGACTTCTCCTGGGACAGCACAGGTACCAAGAGTTAGCTCTGATGCTCCCATAGGGTGGGAGCAGAGACAGAAGCCAGCAAGTCTTGCCCTGTCTTCTCCAGTTACCTACAGAGGGGAAAAGCATTCTTTGATCCCACTTTGAGCAGTGCAGATGCTCTGTGTACGTGATGCCACACCACACGTGGCACGCAGACAGCTCACGCCTAAGAACAGGTACACACAACCCAGGAGGGCTCTGCCTCCAAACCAAAGCTCCAGCCACACCAGCTGGGAATAGGACATCCCACTGTGCCTGGAGCTCCCGGCCCGGCTCAGCCCAAGCAAACATCCCGCTTCCTCCTGCAGTCAGTTGAGCAAGCACCAGTGGGTGGCACACACCCAGGCTAAGCACTCCAGCACCTCCACCCGCACCCGCCAGGGCTTACTCAGGCCTCCAAACACATTCTTGCTTCAGGTGCACTGGTTCTCACGCTCCTCCCCCGGGAGGGAGCCCACGTTGCTCAACCCCTGCCCCACTCCATCTTCAGCTTCCCCTGCACTGAACCCGGAACTCCATTTCATTTCACTCATCACAAAATGTGCCGCCCCTTTGTGCCCACGCAGCCCTGGTCCAAGCACGGGGAGGATCAGTTGCTGTCACCACTGCAGCCAGAGCCAGGCTGTCCTTGAAATGGGGCTGTGACACCACAGCCTGTCCATGAAAGCCAGGTCAGCCAGGTACTTAATGGGAAGGGAAAGGTCTCTGTTGCAATTGCCACTCTCAAATCCTTCTAATCCCTTTGTTTGACTGCTTTTGAACATGGGAAGCACCTGACATCTGAACAACAGAAGGTTTAAGGCTCACAATGCCTTCTCAGCACAGCCTTTACCTCCACATGACACATCCAGCTTTTGCAATCTTGGTTAGCACTCATCTGTCCTATTTCAACTTCAAAGGACTTCACAAACATTAACCAATTAATCCTCTCACCACCCTCAGAGGGAAGCAAGCATCTTTATTTTTATCCATTTCCCCATCTGGGAGGAGAATTCTGTGCCTGTCACAAGGCCACTCCAGCTGGCTCCCAGCACTGCTGCTCAGCTCTCAGCCCCTGGCCATGGCATGAATGCACGCACCTGGACTGGTAGAAGTGCTGCAGCACCGTCACAGCTGGCCAACCAGGGCTGTCACCAAACACCTTTGTTTTCCTCCATGTCACATGAGCTGGCTTCTTGAGCACCTTCTGTTCATCATCAGTCAATGACCTGAAAGGAAAGTGATCCAAGATACGCAGCACGGAGCTGGCATCTGCTGCAGAGAGCCCAGGATCAGCCAGCAAGCCAAGAGTGTGCACAAAATAAGTGCGTTTAGCAGGCTGATGACAAATGTTGCATTTTGTAATAGGAAGCATAGACCAATGGGGCTGGATCCAGTACGAGGACAAATTTTGACATAACTGAAGCTACATACACTGGCAAAGCATGACATGAGCTACTGGCAGTGCTTAGAATTTGCTAAGAACTGGGGCAAAATATCCCAGCTCATTCTGCACTCATTTTGTCCCAAATGATTTTCTCCAGCTTGGCTTAGGGGACCTCACATTCCTTGGAATTATCAGTAAGGAGGGACAGCCAGCTGCCACTTGGGAGACTGCAGGAAAGCAGCACACATCACAGTGGCAGCTCTCCCAGGGTGGGATGTGTGCCACCAGGAGCAGCACTCCCCCTCGGAGCCATCATCTACATCAGTCAGGATGCAATCAGCACCCACATCCACCAGTCCATCGCATACCTCCGAGGTGTTAACAGCCAAAAAAACACCTTCACTGAAATGAGCATTCCTGTGTTGAAGCCTACAGGAAATCCTTAGCATGGGCAGCACTCCATCACCCAGCAGGTGGGGGGAGAACTTCTATGCAAGGACACCCAGTGCTCCCATGCTTCCTTGCAAGGACACTCAGGTGTGCTTTCATGCTCAGGATTTATCTGAGCCCCAGCACTGCTCCCACTCAGTGCCGTTGGTTCAGACAGGGCTGGGAGCTGCTCCCAGCTCCCTTTCTCTCCAGCAGCAATCACCATCCCCAGGGCTCCCCGCAGCACACCAGTGAAAGTCACTCTGTTTTGCAACACTGCTGACCTGGAACGGGACTCCGGCTCCTCTGCCAGCAATGAGAGCCCACAATTGCAGGGCTTACAAGGAAGCATCAGTTCGTTTTTCTCATTGTTTCCAATAGCCCAATGCTGACTGCAGACAATTACCCATTACCATTCATCCTAAGGTCTCAAAATACTCATGAAATCCTCTGAAGATGTAGGGATCCTAAAGCCTTTTGGATGGAAACGAGCAGCCTTTAAGCAATGCTCAGCAATGCTAGATCAATACCCTAAATCATTCCAGCATCTCACTGAAGCAGCAGGAGAATTTCAGGCTGATGAAACAATTTTCTAACTGCAGTTCTTAGAGGAAATGGGGGTAGAAACCTTTCTTCTATTACAGATACAATACCATCCCAAGGGAACGCTTAGTGTCAAGAACCACTCTGAAAAACTTGTTAGAACACCACTACAAATAATGTGCTTTGAATTTATCACTAAGCACAGACCTGAAGTCACAGCAACATCTAACAGTCCCATTCACCCACCTCCGCAGGGGTGACACATCTGCACCAGCGCTCCCCCGGTCCTGCAGGAGCACCCCGAGGTGCAGTACACAGTGCCACCTGCTGACACCCTGTCCCCAGCCCTCCCAGCAGGACAGCTGCAGTGTTTGCAGCCCAGGACTGGAAGTCCCTGCCATGCCCCTGCACTTCATGCTCCATCCAAGCTACTGCTGTCACTTGCATCTTGCAAACCAATAGGCTCTAGACAGTATCACCCCGTGAGAACCAACCCACATCGTCCTTTATTTCCTAGAAACCTATTTCAGCTCACATTGGTGACAGACACACAGCCTGACTTCAGCCATTACTTCCTTCCATGAACACGTGCAGGACGGACACAGATGTTGGACCATGCACTACCTGACCAAGGCCATCAGCGTTAACATGGGATTTGATGCTGCATCATAGAATCAGTTGAGTTAGACCAGATGACCTTTAAAGGTTCCTTCCAACTCCTCTGCAACGAACAAAGACACCCACAGTTCCAACAGGTGCTCAGAGTCCTGATGTGATACAGTGTCCAGGGGGATGCTCTCATCAGTCCCATTCACCCTGACCATGGGCGTCTCCATGGATGGCACACCACCACATCTCTGGGCAACCTGTGCCAGTGCCTCACCAACTTTATTGTAAATAATTTCTTCATATCCACTCTAAATCTCCCCTGTTTTAATTTGAAACCATTTCCCCTTGTTCTATCACAACAGATCCTCCTAAGGAGTCTGCCCCCTTCTTTCTTACAGCCCTCCAAGACTACCAATACATATCAAGACTGCTCTTCAGGGAGGGAAGAAAAAGCAAGGAACTATTTCATTCCTCTTCTTCCTCTGGATGTTTCCCCATCTGTAAACCTTTTTTGTTAGCTATCTCTTTTGAGTATTGCCATCATCTATTTGTCTTTTACACACTCTCCTTGTTTTGGGCATGAAGAGGAACCCAAGCTGCTCAAGAACACCTTGGGAACAAGCAAAGAGAACCCCACTTCCTTTATGCATCCTTGATTAGATTGCATACTTGCAAATGCTCAGCATGCCCAAACACCCAAAATGTCTTTGATAATGGTTAATAGGTTTGACTTACCCTACAGTGATGCAACATCCTCAAAAACTGCCTTTGATCCCTGCAGGCAGTGTTTGCATCATGGCCCAAACAGAATCAAACCCCCAGGCAAAGCTAAGAGCAAGACTCCAGGGCTCTCAGAGACTGGAAAGGCTCTTAGTATTCACTACCATTAGTTTCTTAATGGTTGACTATGTGATTAAGGATCCACCAACTTCTTAACCTTCACCCTGCTCTTCTCAGTTAGATATGGTCCCTCCAAAAGATTCATTGCTTAAGCCATTCCCAAACTTGCTTTGTTTCCTGATGGGCCAGTAAGATCCTTGGGTCACATCTTACCTTATTCCTTGACCAAGGTATGTCAACATTTGCTCTAAGAAGTGGAAGAGGCCAAACGATTCACTAGGATACTTAGAGCTGGTTTACAAAAAAAGAAAATCTCCAGAAATGTGTTGTCACATTTTTTGTGTATGAGCTACCATTACTGCTGATTATTTACACTGCAGCAGTCACTACTAGCCCCATTGCCATTGTGTCAGGTACTAGATAATATGCACATGCTGAAAGGCAATATTCTTTTCTGCAAAAACTATAAAGAGAGGAAAGACAAAAGGCAAGAAAACATCGTTCACTCAGGAAGCAAAACCAGAAATTAATTGACTAGACTAAGTTATACAGCAAATGGCAATACCGAGCTGTGCATACTAATTTGTGCTCAAAACATGCTTATTAAATATATTAAAGCCTACAGGGACACTGCTATCAGTCTACATAAACAGCTCCAGCCTATACTCCTCAACTCTCACTGACAATTACACCCCTAAATCTTCCTCCTCCTGCCCTGCCTTCCCCTTACAGAGACTCTGTTCTAATTTTAGAACTAATTAAATTAAACCTCTGACTCACCTCAGATCTCCAATTTAAGCTTACATGATCTTTGCTACAAGATCTTCCCGTGCTGTTATTTGGCAGCACTCCCTCAAACGCACCCCACTGCCTGTTTCACAGCCCAGTGATGCTCAGCAGCTCCAGGAACACACAGAGCACACAAGCTAGGACCAGGAGCCTCCAAATCCTATTCTCATAAGATTCACTCCAAGCAGAAGAAAGGAATGGAGCAACCTGTTTGTAAAGAGGTCACGCTGCCCCGGCACTGTAGGAGCCATGGGCAGGCACAGATGCCAGCACAGATGCCAGCACAGCAGGGCTCCCCCAAGACCTGGCAAGCAGAGAACCTGCCTGGCTGTGAGCACAGACAGCTGCAGGCACACCTCCAACAGCACAGCCATCTGCAAGAGGTCCACCTGGAGAGAACCACCTCTTCAAAAATCACCTTTTCTGCTCCCCAAAATGTTTGGTTTTGAAACAGAAAGTACTACCAGAGATCTCACAGCAGCTTCCAAACCAAGCTCTGTACAACCAGGGCACAGGCAGTCCCCTACAACTCCAAATCTCATCAGTACCTGGAATTTACCTTAATTACAGAGCTAGCACATAGCCTACAGACTCCTCAAAGCCCAGCAGCCATCTCTTCCAAATGAGCCCAAGCCCACCTTACCCACCCAGCTCAGGGGCCCATATGCTTCTGTGCTTCTCAACAACCTCACCCCTTAAGTCAGCTGAGCTCGTTTCCCAGATTTCACCATTTTTTTCTTTCCTGTTTCCCTCCTTCAGTCAGTGCTAAGTGTCACAGGAGAGCCCAATTCAATTAACAGGATTGATAGCAATTAAGCAGCAATTGGAGTCAGGGTTGTGCTCTTTAGGCCTGGAAAGAAACGACGTGTCACTGCAGTGAGATAAGCAGCAGGTGATGTCAGAGGCTTTTTATTTCCAAGGTGAAAAATTGGTTGTCTCTGTGTAATTAAAAAAAAAAAAAAAAAAAAAGTTTTATAGCATCTATGGGAAAATAGAGCAGAGCATTTGAATGTGAAGCCAAATTCCCTTTATTTGTCTACAGGACTCTCTCCTGACAGCCTGATCGGGGTCCATCTCTGGGCAGGAAGGGGTGCCACCCCTTGTCACAGCACCTCGCAGTAGTTCTTTCAGCTATTTCTGGCTTCCTGTGCTGTCCCTCAGCATTCCTCCTAATTGAGGGCTTTTAACACTAACAGTGTTGAGCAGCTGTTCTCCTTCTGGCATGGGAGAAGCACAACCAGATCTTTTATTTCAGCTTCCTCCGTATCGAGTGGAAACGTGACCTGCACCCTGAGCAGTGCCCCTCCAGAGAGAAGCCTTCCTGCCAGTGCTCCTTTTACCCACCCATCCCACCCCATCCATCCATCCATCCATCCATCCATCCCGTCTTATCCCATCCTGCCCAGCTGGGAGCCAGAGATCCCAGTTGGATTTGTCCTCCCAAGACCAAGCTCCATACATGTGGGAGGGGTTGAAGGCTCCCAAGTCCGTGGCAGGGAGAGGACACTGATATCCCAATGGTTATGTGTTACTGATGTGTCCAGTGGGATGCTCTCATCAGTGCAAGAATCACAGAATTGTTAAGGTTGGAAAAGACCCCTGAGATCATCTAGTCCAATAGTCAACCTATCACCTCCATGCCCTTAAACCATGTCCCTCAGTGCCACACCTCCACGTTTCTTGAACGCCTTCAGGGATGGTGATTCCACCACCTCTCCAGGCAGCCTGTTCTGATGCATTACCACTCTTTCTGAGAGTAAATTTTTCCTAATATCCAATCTGAATCTCCCTTCGCCCATGTGTGGCACAAAGGGCACAACATGCTCCATCTGCAGCTGCTAGAAGCAGAGGCTGCTGCTCCTCACACTACTTGCAGACAATATATCTTCCATGTCTTGTCTCAGTCCCTCCACATGCATCAGCTCATGCCTGATGTATGTGTGCTGTTGGTGCTCGCTGTGCCTGAGCATCCCATCCTATAAAGGAAAGGACACGGCTGTGACATGAGGTGATGCTGCCCTCATCTCACACACATCTGAGGTCAAGGGACACATTGCATTGCAAGCACCAAGGCTGCTGGGCAGCATGGCAGGACACACCATGTGTTATAGCCCATCTGATGCCTGCTCACCAGCAGCAGGAAGAAGAGACTGGACTAGGAGCAATCCCTCATACAGACTGGGAAAGGGTGAGGCGCTGGGTGCAACAGACATACAGTACATCCACTGAGCAAATTGGAAAATGGGGTGGGAGGGTGGCCAGTGAGTTATGCTGAGCTTGCTGATCTACCAGCCAGGGTGTCCTTACAAGAGAGGTGGGGTTTGCTTTTGTCAATGTTCTGAAGTCCAGAGAGAAGCAAGCAGCTGCATGCTCCAGCAGCGCCCTGGGCAAATCGCGGCAGTCACCAGTCAAGAACATTCAAAGATCATAAACCAGGTTCAGATGATCATGAATCATGGCTTAGAAACCACAAACAGGTATTAAGCCTCTTTAAAATAATGGCATTTACCAATGGACTCAGTTGGGGTGGTTCACTTTTTCCAGCCTTCCTCTGAAACAGAGAGAGGGAAAGGGCTGAAGCAAAAGCAGAGCTGTTCTTGCAGAGCTGGTACATGGAGGTGAAAGGGCGATGTGTTGCATGCCTAGCAGTGCTGGGGGTGAGCCCCTGGCACACTGAGCCCAGGGGAACTCATGGCACAGATGTGGGATCAGGGGAGAACAGGGCAGCTCCAACTTGTCCCCAGCTCTGTGATTTATATACTAAAAGAACAGAAGAGCATGAAAGCAATGAGAGCACAGGACTAGGAGGACCCAGAGGTCTCCTCCAGGATTTTACCCCTCCAACCCACTGCCAGCTTTCTATGTCTCATAGTGTTCATTCCAGTTCATGACAGCATGGCAAAGCTGGGCATCATGGTAATTACTGATGACTTACACTTCTGGCCATGTTTCTATAGAGGCTTCAATTATCATTTGAGCCTCTTTGTTCTGTGTCCATAAAAATCCCAGGGCTCTGGAAGGCTAGAAACTGAAGTTATGGAATCAAGGAAACTGCAGAGCCTGGATTTGATGTCCAAGAGGCAGCAGAGCTGGTCAGGCTGAGGGACACAGGCAGCTGTGCATGCTCCCTGCTGCTCCACAGCCCCTTGTCTGTGGTGTCCAACCCCCTCCAGGTGACACTCTGGGTGCTCAGCTCTGCAGCTCTGTTCAGCTGCATCAGAAGAGCAGAGCACAATGCTCAGGGTTATCTCAGCTAAACATATGCAGGACAGTGTGCCCAGCATCACTGCCTCAGCATCACTGAAGGAGAGCTGCCCCAAGCAGCAGTGGGGCTGCGTTCAGCTCAGAAAAGGGATGGGTTTCTTCTCCAGCTTCTCCAAGTATTTACTCCGGAAGCATAGCATGGGAACCTCAGCTGGCTTTGCACAGGAAAACCAAGTTTCTTGCAAAGGGAGGTGTGAAGCTATGAGCCAAGGGCGTCCAGAAGCTCAAGAAATAGAAAGAAATAGAAGAGGATCCTGGCAGGGATAAATAAGGATAAGAAGGGAAAGCATCCTGCAGGCAGCAGCCACAGGCTTTGGCAGCCTCTTCCTTGTGTAGGGGAAAAAAACCCAAGTTGAAAGCTGCTTGGGAAAGAAGGTTCAGCAGTGAGTTAGTTCATCTCCTCTACCACAGCAAAAGGAGTGCTCTGCATATCCCTGATGCTCCCAAGGCTGGGCTGCAAACATACCGGGCATCAAATATAATGTCACATTTATTAGGAAGTGATTCAAGTGGAAAGCTCACCGAGGGACACAGGGAGCTGACTACATGCAGAAATCAAAGGCAAACCCTTGATTGAAAGGAAATGTTTAGGCACTATGTTCAAAGGCTGCGTAAATCAAAGACAAAATCCTTCTTTAATCAAGGCCGTTGACCAAAGCTGAAAGCACACCAAGCCATGACGTTGCTTTCATGGCCAGGCTGCTCTCAAACCCCAGCACCCCATAGCCATGCCCTCCCACTGCCAGCTGGGACCCCAAACTGGGTCTCGTGGCACTCCAAACAAAGCATACTTTTGGAGGGACAATAAGCAAAAGCCATCAGCAAAGGCCCAGAGCACCACGATGTCCTCTTAAACTGCCTTCGGCTTTCAGCTTCTGTCTTCGAGCTCGAGCAGTCATTAAGAACTGGAGCAAGCATTAATTGGGCCTTATCTAACCTCAGCCCAACCCAAGGGTCAGCAGCAGGTTGCTGAGGTTTATCGGTGTTTAACCAACGTTTATCGGCTTTGGGGAGGTTTCACTCCTGCGTGTGGCAATGCAGGGATCCGGGAGCGTTGCTTACCCTCACCAGATAGCAGATAGGAACAATCAATACGATGATAAATGCAGATTTATTGCCTCTACGGCAACCTGAGATAGCACTAGATGCTGGCAGGGTAAAAGCTTGTCATGAATTCGATCCAAATTTATAAATGAACTCCTGAAATAACACGCCATGTGTCTCATGGTGCTTCATAGCAGTGAGGTTTCGAGGAAAAGCCAACTCTGGAAACAGGAGCAGCATTTCCAACCTCCGCCAAGGTCTCCTCTCCCTTTTTTGACGTGTTCAAGATTAGAGTCCAGCAACAGAAACAGCATCACCAGCTCGAACCCACATCCACTGCTTTTTCCTTTTCCTACAAAAATTTCATTTATATCAGACTGCAGAAAAACTGTTCTTCTCATTTTAAAATCTCTCCGGGTCTAACAAGAAGAAATGCTGCCAGAAATGAAAGCCACGTTTCATAGTCTGAATTACTTTTCCCTTGCTTTCTGCATCCCCCTATTTTTCAAAAGCTAGTTTTACCCATATTTCTAAGAGGCGGAGAGCTCTCTGCTGGAATACCTTGGCCTCTCTAATTGTCCAAAACAGTGCCAAAACAGACCTAAGAGCTTCACCCTCTTTGAGCCCCATATTTCATGGAGATCAGAAGTACAATCATGTTTTCCTGAGTCCTGGGCTGGGGAGAAATAGCTGTGAGCTCTGCCAATGGAATCCACAGGAGTAATCAGAAATGACAAATAATTCTGGGGTTGTGATGAATGTCATTTGCAATTTTTTGTTCATTTGTTTATCAGTTGGATTCCAAAGTAATGGAAAGGAGTCTAAAAACTGCACAAGAACTTGGACATAATGTTTTCGTGAAATTAAAAAAACTAATAAATGTAAGAAATGTGAAAATGTTCTGCATTTCAGACCTCCACTGAGAGCAGCCTAAAAAAACTACTGGACTTGGGAACATCGGGTTAGTTAAGGACCACAGAGGGAACAGCTTTGCTTCTCTGCTGCCTTTTGAAACATTCCATGGAAAGCATTGCTTCCTTCAGTTGGGTTATGAACCTCTCCAAGGATGGGGAGTTGGGTTGGGATGACCCTTGTTGTGATTTGTCTCCATCGCTCCATCACTTCTTCTGTAAAGCTTCTGGAGGGCTCTGGTTCCATCTTCTCCCCATGACCTGACCACTTCTTCACCCACCACTGAGCAAGATGCAGCCCTGGACAATGCACGTATGGTGCTGGGGTCAGACCAGACCAGATCATCCTCCAGGAGTCTGTAACCTTTAGAGGAAGATGCCAAACCCTCTTATCTTCTTCAGCTGTGAGAAAGAAGGAGTGGGCAGGGGGCTGTTCTTAATTCAGAGAAAAGGAGAGATAGAGGAGATAGAAAACTGGAGGAGATAGAAAACTGAGTTCGTCCAATTACTGAGCTCAGCACTTAATGGCTCTGCCCTGGATTGCCCTGGCAGCCATAGGGGCAGTTGAATGTGGAGGCGGGAGGCAGAAAGGGTTTAATAAAAAAAGCAATTTCATAAAGGAATTCTTTGCTTTTGGCATTTTCTGTAAGAGTGGGAAAATTATGCCATTTCCTCAAAATTGCCAAGGAAAGTGAGAAGAGCAGAACTCTGTGCTGCAGCTGCTGGGGGTCTGACCCCACACGCTCCCACTGCCCATAGGCCAGGAGTCGAGCTGAGGGGCACAAGCATTTAGTGCTGCCCTTTGCCCAAGATCACTGCAGGGATGAGCAGGTACCATCTCTGCAAGGGACAGTGCCCTGAAGCCACTGGTGTAAGCAGGAGTGACTGCAACTCAGAGCTATTCCTCCAGCCACGTGCCCTCACCCAGTAAAGCCACAGCAGCTGAGGGGAAAGGTACTGGGGGCTGAGCGTGGTTTGGTGTCACTGCAGCAGTGGGAGAGCACAGGTAAATGGGCCAGGAGCTGGGCTGGGGGCTTGCCACCACACCAGGGAGTTGTGCAACTGCAGCCCAGGCAATTTCAGCTCAGTAATCCTCACTAACACATCGCCTGTCCCCGTCACATCCATCCTCCTCAGGAAGCATTTGATTGGCATTCAGGCACGGCCTCTTCTGAACAACCCAAGCTATGATTTATGCGATGCCTTTGTTTTCAGACACTGTTGTCAGCAATACCCATCCGCAGGCGAAACCGCCGATGCCTGCAGATTTCCAAAGGTTGTTATCGTGGCTGCGCTGCCCTTGCTGAAGGGTAACAAACAGAAGCTTTGGTAAAAGTAGAAATGATCATTTGCTAATTCTCGCCTGTAGCTATGTTCAGCCTCCTCCCCTGAAACCAAAAGCCCCAGGGACAGCACTTCAATTCAGGAGAGAGGAGAAAACAAATTGATGTACTGTTCTGGGTTCCAAAGAGTCTCCTACGGCTGGAGAAAATAAGCGATATTTTCACACCAGCCAGTCACAGGATCCCGCTTCCCAAACTGTCAGAGTGCTCAATATCAGAGCAACAAAACAGTTTTCTGTTTTTTCTGTTGAGCTTTAAATGGCAAAGAATCCAAGACGGAATCACTATGGATTAAAAAATAGCCAAATTATGATGTTGGTTATTATGTTTGGTTTTGTTTGTGGGTTGTTTTTTTTTTTTTTTTTTTTTCCAGTAAAAGTCATGTTTGAGCAGCATCCTCAGGATACAAGAGCAGCTGATCACTGCACAGCAGCTTGCCCTCACCTTGCTGATGCAAAGTGATTTACTCTTTCCTTTGTGCCCAGTGGTAACCAGTCGCACCCTCACTTTTCCTCCAGGCATCTTCCACACTTCTCATGGGCACCATGTCCTTCTCTCCTCCATGGGCATGCCACGAGGACTGCTCACCTGCCCTGTCTTCACCAGCTGCTTCCAAACCCAAACTGGAAACCATAGGCAAGATCTCCGTGCTGCAAAGCTTAGGCCTGGCAGCTCCAGGCCTGGCAAACCGGTCAGATAACAGAGCTTTGTGGAACTGGGCCCATGAGAGCTTTGGCCATCTTGGGAAGTTTCTCTTGTAACACCTCTTGGGTTCCCATCTGCACCAGCCTTTTTCCAGCCTCTCTCCAGCCTCCACTCATCCCACATCAAGCTCTGCCATCATAACCTTTCACCTCCCTGTTCCCAGGCAGCAGCACTGCAAGAACAGCTCTGCTTTTGCTTCAGCCCATTCCCTCTCTCAGCTTCAGAGGAAGACTGGAAAATGTGAACCACCCCAAGTGAGTCTGTTAGTAAATGCCTTTCTTTTCAAGGGGGTAAAAACCATTTGCAGTTTCTAAGCTCTGATTCATAATCATCTGGACCTGGTTTGTGATCTTTGAATGCTTTTGACTCATGACTCTGTTGCAATTCCCCCAGGGCACTGGTGGTTTTTCTTAGTAGATCAAACCTTTATCAACAAGCAATTTCCAGCCCTGATGCAACAAGTTCTCCTCCAGCTTGTCATGGATGGGCCATTCCAGGGAGATAGGTGGGCTCCCAAATATTTTGTTCCTCTTCAAAGTAATTCTTCATTCATTTGCAACATTATATTGCACCAAAATAAATAAATAAATAAACCACTCGAAAGTGAAAGTGCTCTGATTTGGCCAAAAGGTGGTGCAGATATCCCACCTGCAAAAGGGGGTAGACCTGATGGCTCAGAGTATCCATCACTCCTTCCCCAGCTGTCCCTGCAAGAGCCTTCTGGAAGCCTAGACAATCCAGCAAAAGGGTTTGCAGAGCTCCTCTGTCCCACAGTGCATATGGTGACTGCATCCAACATGGTGACTGCCCCACTCCAGCCCCTGCTTGGAGCTTGCCTGTCCTCCCCATTTCCCATGCTGGGGGCTGCGCTCAGCAAGTCACACCGCATGCCTGACTCATTTTTCTCTACTCCTCCAGCTGATGTGTTTGGAGGAACACACTGCTCTGACAAGGTGACACATCCCAAGAAAGCCCACACTGCTGAAGACACCTCCCTGCTCCCTCTACCAGGAGCACCCAGCGCCATAGCAGCTAACAGCTCTTTTTCATCCCTCCCTGCTCAAATCAGCCCTGAGCATTTCTGTTTGATTTTCCAGAGAGATGTAGAATATATGTCAATCAGACGAGCCCTGAAATCCCACATTTTGAAGGCATCTTACAAACATACAGGTGTCAGTAGAGGCGTTTGGGAAAGAAGGGCAATATCTAACAGAGAAATTGCATTAAAAAGCTTGTGCTTGAGTGCAGCAGCATTAGCAGCCTATGTTGTCCTCCATTTGGCAGAGGCAGCTGCCCCTGAAACAGTTGGTTTGGCTCCGTTTGTTGTGGAATAACCAAGTTCAGCTCATTGTCTTGCATGATGTGGAGTTTCTTCTACACATTTCAGTAGTAAAACACTTAATCTCAAACAGCTCTGGGAAGGGTCATTAACATGAAGTTAAGTTACTGCAAATCCAACATGAGCTTAAGCAATCAGAGGATGAGAAGCGTCCAGGAGGCAGATGGTCCCTGCTTTGATGCATCTGGCTTGCAGAGGAAGGAAAGATGAAAACTACAGCATCATACATACCTGCAGTGTTCCAGGAATCAACAGTTCTCATCTGCAGATCAGCTTTTGTAAACACTGAGGATTTACCCACTAAACTCAAGTTTGGAAATGTGCCTGAATGTTTCCAAGGAATCTGAGGAAAGATATTTCTTTTTCTGGACAATCAAAACTATCACATTTCCTGGCTACAGTGAGATTCTCTAAACTGGAAAATGTGCAAACATGTTTTACTGTGAGTGGGCACATCCCAAACAAGGATAATCAGAGAAACTCTTTTCAGCACTGCTCTATTTACATATGTTAAAGACTGAAGAGGAAAATTTTATCCCCAGTTGGCCTGCCATAACCATAAGCACCCTTACTAAGTCTTTTTCCAGCTTTGGGAAGTGACACCAAAGCACCTATTGGCACTGTCTGCTTTACTGGAGGAGCAATAGGGACAGTGCTGGACTGAAATGAATGTCTTTCATCTCTAACAAATGGCCGTACCTCACTCCTCAAAGAGTAATACTTTGTCCCAGGCACCCAAAGGCTTCTGCCTGCTCGCAGAGATTCACCAAGCACCCAACCTGGTTGCTCACAGAAGCTGAGGGGGTCACACCCAACACCAGCTTTAAGTAATCCATTAATGAAATGCAAAATGCCATCCAGAGTAGTTCTTACAGAAAATGGTCCTAAGGAGAGCAGAGGGAAACCTAAGAGAGAGCAGGAAAAGTCTCCTCTCTGTGTAGGCAATCTCACAGGGAACGTTTTTGGCAAGTGAAGCATCCTCCAGGGCTGCATTTGGATTGGGGTCTCCCTTGGACAGCAGGGCAGCTGCCTGAGCTGAGATTCCTGTCTCACAAACAGCTCCTTGAATTGCTCTTGGCATTGACTTTTTCTGCTCAGCTAATTAAAAATCTGTCTTTGAGTCATAAGCCCCCATTAGTAATAATTTGCTTTGCACTTCTCCAGTGATTTATGGCTGAGATATCAAAGTGCTTTAGAAACATTAATTAATCCTTCTAATACCCAAGGGACTGATCCACTGTCTGCAGCACACCACTGCAGGAGTAAATGCAGGAGATCCCCAGGGCTCACTGGAGCCCGCAGGCAGGGAGAGGGGCAGGGAGCAGCACCCGACCCGACTCAGTTCAGCCTGCAACCAGAGAGGGGCAGGCAGAATCACAGCTCTACACGTGCAGCCGCAGGAAGCCTGAGGCACATACGGGCTCTCTGTCCTCCAGCAGCGGTTCCTGCTGCTGCCTCCATCTGTCCAGGCAGAACCTGTTACTGTGACGGCTGTGAGCCCTGCGAGTGGCAGTGGCAGAGCTGGTCATCAAAGCTGCACACTGATGGAAAGGGGAGTCCGGTTCGTGCGGGCGTTCCCTTGCTTTTCTGACCATTTCTCCAGCCTGGCTCTTGTACAATGTCATTTCTTCCCTGCAGCCCCATGCACAACGTGTGGCTCCAGCCCTTGTTATTGATAAGGACTGTGACCGCCATTGGCGTTGGGAGGCTCTGCTCCTTGTGCCATTTGCCACCTGGCGTTGTCCCTGTACTTTCACCGTTGTCATCATGACACTGTGGGGTGGAGCTGGCCACGGAGGGTGGTGCCAGCGATGGGAAAGTATAAAGGCCTCTGCACAGGCGGTGAGAGATGGCATCTCAGTGATCCAGAGCAGTGTCCTCTGTTTCCTCTTTGCTGTCTCCAGTTGAGCATCACCTTGACCATGAAAACAAGTGCTGTTTTCCTGCTCCTCTTCCTAGCAATCGGCTTCACTCAAGGTGAGTGCAACATTTTGCTTAGGAGCCATTTCCTCTGCCTGCTCCAGCTCCAAGCCTGCTGCGTGGGAAGGCGAGCCTGGGAACGGGCCGGCTGTGCTGCGGCCTTGCTGCTGGGCAGTGAGCAGCAGTGCTCCCCAGAGAGTGCTGCAGTGTCAGCAGGCACTAAAGCAGTGTCTGCAAGCAAGCCTAGGGAAGTTTTAAAGGTGCTCGACTCCCACAGAGAGCAGAGCTGCTGGGCTGACACTCTTCCTGTGGGGCTGGAATTCGGTGGGAGCTGGTGATTTCTAGGATGGTGCAATTCTTTTAGAATAAATAGTTGTTATTCTAGTTGTAAAGAAGTAAAACCAGGAAAACAGGAAACAAATCTATGGAAGGGAAAATGCAGTTCTTGTTTCCAAAGTCAATGTTTAAGCCAACTGTGTTTTCAAAATCCCATATGGTGCAGAGGGATGAGAACATGAGTTGTTGCTGCTCTCCAGGTCCCGCTCACCAGGGATTTCTGCATTAGCAAGTTCATTCCCAATGCTTCTGAAGCCAGCCCATCATCCTATTTTCTGTGCTGCAGTTGCCATTGCAGTGCGTTTGAGCCAAAGCATAGCCTCCTTTTATATGAACTAAACACGTACAGAGCCACAGATCCTGGGACTGGACTGGTGCTCATTCAGAATAAAGCCCCTCAGGCACAGAAGTGTGACTACGAGATCCTCAGCAACAAACCACATCACTCTACAGACCCACTGCTATTGGGCCACACTGACTGGTGATGTAGATGCAGTCTAAATGCTTTGAGTAGATGAGTTCTGGATCTATAGGCAACCTAAAACCATCTTCCCAGTACTCCTTTCTGCCAGATAGATGCAGGCTGTTTTTCAAAACAACCCACCATGTTGGGTTGTTTTGAAAAGGCCGCAGCATCCCAGCCATCAGCTCAGGGCCAGCTTCTCCATGGAAAAGGCCAACAAAGTCGCAGCTTGCTCCCACCAGCTCTGGTGTGAGACCTCAGGGTCTAGCATTTCTCCTTCTAGTAGAGACCAAGTTGCCTTTTGCTCTGTTTCCTTGTGGTTCAAAACCACTGACACCAGAAAATTCACCCCGGATTTACTCCAGGAGCAGTCCAGCACCAACAGAAGTTTCTCATTTATCCATGAGCATGTTATAAGAGATAACAAAAGCCACCTTTGCTCCCTGACAGCTGGGACAAACAGCATGGAAAGTCACAGGGTACACATCTGGCCTTGAAAGGAATTGCACCATTGTGCACTTTCTGCTGAGGGAAAGAAGTAAAATGGGAGAGATGCAAAGGAGGGAATTATTTGCTGGGCCTTTGAAAGGGCAAAGCTCTCAGAGTGAAGACACACAGTCCTCAGGCTGAAGCTTTTTGTTGGGACCCCTAGAAGCCAACCTAAGTGAAGCAAAGTCCTAAGGTGTCTTTTCTCTCTACACACTTTCTCTAGGCAATGCTGAGCCTGACGGCGCTGCTGGCCAAGGAACAGAGGTGAAGGCTCCTGTTTCTTTGTAGCATGAGGATATGGACAACTTTGGGGAGTGAGCACTAATCCGTGCACTGGGGTTCCACTCTTGCTACATACAGTGAAGTAACATGAGCTGCTGGGCTGGGAGTGCACGCTGGTGCCTGCAAACCTCCTTCCACCTGCTGCACCACAGCCAAATCCCAGGGATGGTACTGGCCTTTGCATTTTCCCACACTCAGCAAAGGGAACCTGTTACCAAAGAGCTGAACGTTGCTGTTACCTGCCAAGAGAAGATCAAAGCTCCCATTGCTCTTTAGCTTCTAAGTGTGAGGGCAGGTATTCTTGTGGCCGTAGAAAATAAAAACTGGGGATAACATGATCAGACACTGCCTGTGGAGCATTACTTGCTCTGCGTTGGCACTGCTGTAGGTGTGCAGGAGTGCCAGGTGAGGTTCAACTGCCAAGGGATGATGACACAGTTCCTGTCAGCTCATAGCGGAGTGCTAAGCAAGCTGGGATGGGTTACCAAGACATACAAAACATGCACATTGCTGGGAACGCAGAGCATCTGTGGTAAAGTGAAAGCATGTTTGATATTCTCAGAATTTCTCTTTACTGTCTCCAGGCAGCATGTGGCAACTACGACGTAAGGAAAGGTTGCACAAAGAACTTTGACCCCATCTGTGGCACAGATGATGTCCTGTATGGCAACGAGTGCATGCTGTGCGTTCAGAACATGTGAGTATCCAGGCCTCCTCCGAGCCTAAATACCACGCAGATGATGACACCGGGATTTCCTAGACAGCAGGCTGTCTGCATGCAGCTGGGTGGAGCACGGGCAGTGAGCCCAGCACATCTGGCACACATCTGGCCTCCCGCCGAGGCTGCTCAGAGCATGTGGGCTCTTGCTGTGAAATAGGTCTGCAGGCTGTGCCTCGCAGCATCCATCTGCCCACACACCGCGATCAAATGGCCAACATCTCCCCACACCTGCAGCTGCCGAGCTGTGCCGTGGTTCAGGCTGTGCTGGAGGCTGTCCAGAAGCTCAGACAAACGGCAAAACCTGCAAAGCCTGCCCGGATTTCACATGCAGGCAGAGAAGCGTGTGTTCGGGTGGAAGAAATACTCCGCTTTTCACACCAGCAGTTTACAGCTGAGCTCTGCTTTCTGTCTTCTCTGCATCTGAAAGGTTACAATTTGCTGTGGATATTTTTAAGAATAAGCCTTTATTTAATCTGTGCTGGTGCCAGATTGCAGAAGGCCGGGACCAAAAGCCAGTGAAGTGTCTGGCAAGACTTGATTCATTTCATCTATCTTGGGCCCTAGGTAATTCTGAGTATATTTATATATTGCAAGTGCTCCATGGCAGACAAGTGAGGGAATTACTTCCAACTCAATGCTATTAAGTACTTGAAAATCTCTATTGGGAAGAGCGAGTCTGTTCCATAAGCAAGTGCTGCAGTCTGTGTGGCTAAGGGAGCTTCACACAGGCTTTCCCTGCTGGGTTTGGGGTGGCCACACTCATCTGCCATCAGCAAAGACATCTCCTACAGGAGCTCAGATTCCAGTCCCTGGATGAATGGAGCTGTGGAGCCAAATTCTGTTTTTTTAGGAGCAGTGTCAGCTGCAATAACAAGGAACAGAATCCAGATCACCAAAGAGCCTGGATGAGAACTTGGTCTGGCTGGCCCCTGTTCTTCATTAGCCCAGGCTCCAGCTCCATATTCTGTTCTTTGACACTTAAAGAAAATGCAGTAGGGCAGAGAGGTGCCGAGCAGGATCTCCAAATGAAGGCACTGCAGTTAATGACATGGCGCGGCCATAATGACCATGCTGGAAGCCAGCAGCCCAGCACCAGCTGCCGGCTGCATTGTGCAGCAGATGGGGGTGGGAGGTTCGTCAGACACAACATCGTTAGGGCCTTGGCCAGAAACCAGGAGAGTGAGGAAGGCTTCGAAGCCATGTGAGCAGGGAGCAATGCAACATCAGGGGCTTCACATCTCCTTGGTGCAGAGCACAGCTTTGGTGGGGATGGGGATCTCCATAGCCATGGGGAGGAAAGCGAGGGGTGCCAAAAATATTTTCCTTATTTTAGATACAGAAGCAGTCACATGGGAAGCTGGGAGCAGGCCCAATCCAAGCAAAGTGGCAGACATTTGTCTGCAACAAATTCACACAAACAAAGTTATAACCTTCAGCATCTCCAGCCAGACAGGCATTGGAGGTGACTCACATTGGTCCTGCAGCAAGAAGGTAAACTGTTCTGCCTGGAGGCACTGGGAAGTGCCAGCTCTCTGCTTATTGGTTAATTAATATTAACCTATGCCCATGGTAACCCTGAACTCTCTGTGAAGAGTATGTGGGCTTACTTAAATGTAATGCTTAAAGGAAGAATTAAGCAGTATTTTTACTTCTATCCTCATCCCCTGAGCCAGGCTCTTTGTGTCAGGGACTTAAAGGCATCCTCTGGCACTTTTAACCTCTCTTCCAGGCAAAGACACACTAATGTGCGCATAAAGAACAGGGGAAAGTGCCAAGAGCCCTCTCCACGCTCCAGCTCTACTTGAAATTAAAGGCACGGCTGTGATAGAGAAGATGGAGTGAAGGTACTCCTCATCTCTACAAACTTCAAATAAATTGAAAGCATGACAACTGCTCACGCTGGGATTTCTCATACACACAACACACTCATTTTCCCAACATTTAAAATACCTTCCTGGAAAACATGGGGAGGTTTGGTAACATCCACACAGAGTACTGATGGAGCTCCAGGGAAAAGTCCAGGTCATTCCCAAGAAGAGCATCAGGCTTTTGGTTTACCAAGGAGTCTCTCTATAGCATCAAGAATCCCGTTTTCCTGAACTTCCCATAGGGGATATTTTAAGCATCCTCATAACTTCCAGTGACATTTCCTAAAAGCAAGGCATCAAAGCCCTCACTCCAGGGCTCTGCCAGGACGAGAGGTCCAGCAGGTCCCCTCGGTGGTGGCAGATCTGCCTTCTCCATGCAGCACAGTGGAGCACTGGCCCTGAGGATCACGGCCACTCGGTGCCCGAGAAAGACGATCAGTCCGCAATTTTTCCAGAGGGTTAAAGAGAAAGAAAGAAAAAAGGCTTTTTCTCCGGTGGCCTCGCCGAGCCCCGTCGCTCCCCCCAGGGCTGGCACCTCGTGAGCAGGAGCTGCTGCGAGGACGGGGCCGGGATGCGGAGGGAGGAGGTTTGGGCGCTGGAGGCCGCTGTTGCTCCGCGGAGCCGGGCCGGGGCCGCAGCTGGAGGTCGGGGCAGCCCCGGGAGCGGGCACGGCGAACCGGCACAGCCCGGCGGGTCCCGCAGGCCGGCGGGGATTCGGACCGGTGCGCGTCCTCCGGCCCGGCGGGCACAGAGTATTGGCACATCTGAGCAAGGCTCGTTATGGGCTGGAGCATCTTGGTGTTCCTCGCGAATCACAGCCCTTGAACAGATGTCTGGTTGTCTTTTGAGCAAATCAAATGCTTTGTTCTTAGCAAATCCTGAAATTCAGTTTGGTTAGAAACATCTGCTTAAGTCCTCTTTACGTCCTTATGAGTTCTCTTCTTTGAAGAGGTGGCTGATGCATAAAAAAAAAAGTGCATGATCAGGCTGAGAAGAAAGCTCCAGCACTCACTTGAAATGACAGATGCAGCCAGATGCAGCTGGGGGGTGGGGGGACAGCACAGCGCCTCTTCCCAGGTCTGCCAGCAAGTCTGCGGTCAAGGGAGAGATGAAAAACGGCTCACTTTGCACCTATGTAAAATTAATGCACTGAAGGAGGAAGCCCCAAATGCACTCAGGAGCGCATACTGCATCTATGCCTTTGCTCAAAGGGGATACTGGAAGTGTACCTCCCTCAGCTGGGATATTTCTAATTCTGCTGCATCATGAGGGACGGAGCACAGCATTTACCTTAGAGCTCTCTGCAGCTGGGGGGTAGGAAGGCAGCCTGGACCCCATGTTGCTCACTCACTGCTCCTGGACTTTGTGGCATGGGCAAATCCAGCTTAGCGGTCCAGATTGGTTCCTTCCATCCAGACAGCACCACTGAGGTTGCGCTGAGGCCAACTAATGCTGAGCAAAATATCTTTCCTGTTCATGTCTCTTCTGGGAAGCATCACCCAGTATTAGCCAAGAGCATTTGTTGATGAAGTGAGGCGCTGTCCAAGCTTGCAAAATAGGGGTGATGTTGGCCAGATGGCTGAGCAGCATTGCATCTCCCCGGGCGCTGTTCTGACAAGGACTAGGATTTCTGTTAAATGTCAGTCACATCCATTTCACAGCAAGATCCATTTCAGGCTTGAGATCAACGAGCAGTAACAGAGGACCAAAGGGCCACCATGCACAATGGGCAAACCTGGTGGCAAGCTCCCAGAAGGGACCGCGTCCAGCCCACATCCCAATTTTGATTTAAACAAATCTCCATCAGAGCTTGATATTGGAGTGGGAGTCCTTCAATACAGTGTCATATTCTGCTCAGTATCTCCAAAGCAGACCTGGGAGCAGCCTCAGGGAGGTGACAGTGACAATGGCCAGGCAGCAAGGGACAGATGGCCTTGGGCAGCATTTGCTGATTGGTTTCTTATAACTTAGACTTTTCTGCCAGCAGAAATTTTGCTGATATCCAGCTAAAGAAACCCTCCCCACATCGACTCTGATAATGCTCCACAGGGAAATATTTATTCCTATCATTGATGGCATTTGACTTTATAATGTCAAGATAACAAACTGCTAAGTCAAGATTAGAACAGCAGTGAGGAATTTTAAAGACAACGCTTCAGCTGAGCAGAAACTCTGGAATTTTGGTAGTTTCCAAATATTTCTGTTGGAAAGAGGCAGCAGAGTCTTCACCCAATGCAGCCTTCCCCAGTACAAAGGCTTCTACTTTAACCAAGTTTCCAACATCAGGTTTGCTTTTCTGTTCAGAAAACAAGCAGAGCCCCTCTTGTTCCTGCTGCAGCTGCCAGAGGCACTCTGCAAAATGTGTTCCACTCCAGGAGACGTTTTCTTTCAGGGAGCTGCACTGAACCCATTTTGGAAAGTTGGCGAGAGGAGGTTCCTCTTTGCAGAGGCTGAGCACGAAGTGGGCTGGAGTACCGGCCTTTTCCAAAAACATAAGCATGTGACTAGTTGTGTGAAGGGGTACCACCAACAGAAAACCACAAGTCATGTCTTTCCCTGCACACCCTGGTGTGATGATGCCCACATTGCTTGGTGAGTGCTGGAAGCTCTCCTTTCCTGGTAGATGGTGCTAATGCAGCCCAAAGCCACAAAGACATGAGGCCACTGCAGGTGTCCAGCTTGCAGGTTGCAAATGTCACTCTCAGGGACTAAGAAGTGATGCATGAATCAGAGATCCCTAGCAGCCCTATTTCCTGAAGTTAGAATACATGCTGGGGAAGGGGAACAACAGCCTGCCCTGCAGAAGGAGGGTGCTCCCTATGTCCCCTACCAACGTCCTCAGCAGCACCTCACAGATGGTGCTGAAGCCCAGGGGTATGATCCCAAGGGCCAGGTACTTTTGGAATGCAGGGGACAAGCAGCAGTAAGACGACACAAACACCTGATGTAAAGCAAGCTAGAACGAGCTGCTCCACTCCCAGCCAGACAATAAACAGCCACAGCTTCACTGCAGCTTCTATTAAGCTGAAAGCATTTCTGAATGGCCCAGTGCTCAGACAGCTTGGGAATGTTGCAGCCATGGAGCAGAACAGCTGCACCAGCAGCTCCCCTCTGGCTGCAGACCTCAACCCTACCACCCTATTCTGGGCCATTGCCCAGAAGTTTCTGTGCTCAGCAGCAGCCACCAACATGCCTCAGAGTTTTGCAGCAGCAGAGCTGCCCGCACAGCCTATGGGATGCTGCCCGACAGCACAAAAGAGATGAGCACAGCAGGTAAACTACAACAGAGTTCAAGGGCAAGGTCTTTCCCTGAAAAGATTGTTTGAAAGATTAAAGATAATGTGGCTCAGTCATAGGAAATGTCCCATTGTTCCTGCTGTTCCCTCTTAATCTGGATTGATAAATAGCCCCCAGCGCTGGGAAAGCAAAGCAGCTACTCATTTACTACTTCCCCAAAAGTTATTAGGAAAAGTCATTCACATCTGCATACACAGAAGCAAGCAAGCATTTTCTGGCCCCACTTCTGGCACAAGCTTTCCACCCCAACTCAACTCCTTTTAAAGATAATTCCTGCCTCAGAGGCAGCTAATTATCCACAATGGTAAGTCTACACTTTCCAGCTCTCTCGAAGGCAAAGCACAGGCTTTGACCTAAATAGGACATCAGGACCAGGAAACATATATTTAGAGCTGCATAGCAGAGCTGTCACTCTCAGAAATAAAGCTCATGAGAGCAAGACCTCCTGCCATAACCAGTCCTGACAGTGGAAGTTTCCCATGAAAACGAATTCTCATCACTGGGGGCTTTGGGTGGGTCATGCAGCTCCCTGGTGTGGCATAGCACACAGCTTTCAGGCTCTTGGGTCTCATCTATGTCTGCAGTTCTCACCTGTTCCTGGAAAACCCAGTCCATAGGATTAGAGGTACTGGCCTTAAGTTGCACCAGGGAAGGTTCAGCCAGGTTGGATATTAGAAAGCATTTCTTCTCGGAAAGAGTGGTGAAGGTATTGAAACAGGCTGCCCAGGGAGGTGGTGGAGTCACTGCTTCTGGAAGGGTTCAAGAAGAGGGCATATGGGGCACTGAGTGACGTTGTCTCTGGTAGCTATGATATGGGTTGATGGTTGAACTAGTTGATCTTGGTGGTCTTCACAGTTCTATGAAAACACTGCCTGAATGACACACCGAAATGCAAGCACAGGAACGAGCTCCAGCACCAGGTCATCAGGGGCTGCACATGCTGGAAACAGCAGGACTGTCATCCCGAAACCTTTGAAGGTTTCCTCATCTGAAACCCCTACACACACACACATAATGGCCAGCAAAGTGGAAGCCAGAGATGCTCAGCACGATGCTCAGGTGGCCCCTCCAGCCTGCCATGCTACACCAGCTTCCACAGAGGGAGCGTGAAGGCTGTTCTCTGTTGTTGCTGAAAACATTTAAGTTTGAAGTGTCCTCCCAGAAGCTCCTTGACTCCCTGACCCTGAGAAATGAGCCAGAAAGCAGCCTGGGACACAGAGAGCCACCACAAAACTGTTTCAATTCAGCCAAGAGGCGGAAAGGAACCTCGGAGGACGACTAAAAATATCCCTGCCAACTCGTACTCTGGCACTGTGCCTAATTGGGCACTGCCCACATCGGGAGCAGATATTCCTGTGAAAACCCGACGCTGTGCGGCTTCGCTGGGCAGGCTGCAGGTGGGAGCTGACAGCAACACCTGCTCCTGGATGGCCGGGATGGGAGACGTAAGGAGAGCGGCAGGAGGTGCGTAAATGTAATTTTCTCTTTCTCTGATCGAGCGTGCTGAAGAATAGCTTGCCCATGTTAAGACAGTGTGAATCCATTTCGTCAATATATAGAAATCATGAGGCTGTTGTGCCAGTCAGGGCAAGAGGTTTTATTTCTAGACTGTCAAGGGAGACAGAATTCTTTAGAAAAATCAATGAAATTTAAATGAGGACATCGGAACGGCTGTTCCAGCTCCAAAGGCCCACCTAGACAGGTTCTGCGCTTCCAGCACAGCATGTCCTCCACCAGGAGAACATGGCTGCACAGTTCCCTGGGGCACCGCACGAGAGACACACAGTGATGTGAATGGCAAGAGTCACTGCCATCCTTCCTCTTGCTCCCTCTGACCTCCAGTCGGGCAGCCTGGGAGGTCTGGTGGTAGACCTGAGGGCCTGGCAACCTCAACTGGAGGGGTTGGCCAATGTCTTGTCTAGCATGACCGAGGGGACCGTGGTCCCATTGGCAGAGCCAGACCTTGGAACTGCAGCCCCATTGCTGGCTCTCACCTCGTCTGACAGTAACCCTAGCATTGAGTCCTTCCAAATACAATCAACATCCACTCCATCGCTCTAATATCATGGTAATAGCCATAAATTAATGCAGTGTTAGAAAATAAAGCTTGAAGGAACCTAAGGAAGTCACAGCACAGCTAACTGTAGAGCAGATAAATTCTTTTCAAAGGCTTCCAGTAATGGAATTTCTACTGCACCTAAAAACCATTTCCCAGCATCTGTGTCTTTCTGGTTTGGCTTATATTTATGACATCTTCTCCTGGCCATGAGAGACAGAGGAAGAAACATTTTCTTCCTCTTTGCAGTAGCTTTTTATACATTTGATGAGCTTCACGCTCCTCCTGTTTTACCTGTCTTCAGTAAGCAATTTTCTTTCTTTCCATCTCTCCTTCTAGGCTGGATTTTCTCTCCTTCCTACGGCTCTCACCCTCATACAAACCTGAAATCCATTGCTGATTCTTGGGGCTGGCTCCATCAAGCCATTTCCACTGGCATTCTATAGGAGCTCTCTGCTTTGGAAGCACCACACATTACCCAGAGCAGTTCTTTGGCATTACTGCTTCACTGATGCACCACACCAACCGTTTCACCTTTACAGCTCCCAAACTCCATCAGACTTTGTTCTTGCTCACAACTGCTCCTTTCACATCCCCAGAGCCCACAGGGCTGGCTCCCAAAGCCTCACAGCGAGGCCTGGTGACTCCTGGCCGTGCCACCTCTATCAGCACACATCTCCACTAACAGACGACATCTCTGCCAGGTCTCTGCTCGCCCTCCTGCACTCTATTTGCTGTCCCTGCCTCACTGCAAGCCTGAGTAATCACTAGCTGCAACATGAGCCTTCATTTCCAGTATTTGTAAATATTTCCTGAACTTTTTTTTTCTCCCCTCCTTAAGAATCTTAAAACTAGGTCACAAAGAACAACTGGGATATTTATGAATCAGATTTGCCTCTGGCTTTTTTTGATCAAGAATGCTATTAATGGGCTCAGCTGTCAACAACAGGACTAACTTAATAAATGCCTGACATTTCAGTCATTAATCTTCAGAATGCATACTTCTCCTCCTTCCAGTGCTGGCCTGTTTATGTAAAGGCTGTCTAACCTTGGTGCTCCAGGCTGGTCCCAGACCAGAGCAGAAGAAATCAGCTCTTTGTCCATAGCCATCAGCCTCCTGCAGCTCCAGTCCTGGGGTGGAAGTGGGGCACAGCTGGGGTCAGCACTGTTCCAGAGCAGACAGCAGTTTTGCTCAGAGACAACGGCTGCCTTCCCTTGTGCAGCATGATACCACTGCAGGGCTGTATATTTTGCTGTTACTTTTGGACAAACCTACTCTGCAGAGAAATTCCAACTACAGGAGTCTGCAGTTGGGTTACAGCAGTACCCGCTGAGGCTCCAGAGATGGTGGACAGCAGGAGAGGACAGCCACAGCCTTGCACACTGCAGGTCACACCAGCGAGCTGATCCTTGGCCATCTCTGTGCAGGGACCCGTTCAGGTTGTCTAAACTTTACTCTCACCCTGGCTTGATGTGCTCTGTGTTGGGGGTTCTTTTTTTCTTTTTTCGTACCATGTGGCAGCCTAATTACAGTCATTACATTGCCTCAAACTATTTCAAAGAAGTTGCTACATATAATTATGTGCATGTAAGTGAGAATAACACCATGGCGAGCCCCACAGCACACAGATATGCCAGAGAGAGCTGCCCATGCTCCCCAACAGAGCCAAAAGGCAACAACTGCAGCACACTCCCAGCCCAAAATGACCTTCCAGCTGTATGTTGGGTCCATCACCTTCACCTCACAGTCACAGAACAGCTTGATTTGGGAGGGACCTTAAGGATTACCAAATTTCAACTCTCTGCTGTGGGCTGGCTGCCCAGGGCCCATCCAACCTGGCCTTGGGCACCTCCAGGGACGGGGCACCCACAGCTTCTCCAGGCAATCACAGTGCATGTCAGGGCCTGTGCACTACATTAGCAGAACTGGAACAACTCCTCCTGCAGTGCCGTTTTAGCAGGTAGCCATCCTCCCCCAAAACCACGGCAGGCTGATTTCCAGCGGACCCATGGTGTACACATTATCCACTGAAGAGACACCAAGGAGCTAAATTCCTGGAAGTGTTTATTATGATTGGCCACTCTCACACAGCCCAACAGGTTCCCACCATTCCTAATGAGAACAACATTCAGTCACACATTGGCACAGCCCACAGCCGGCTGCTCCCTGGGGAGCCCAGGCATCAGCAGCACATGGCAGAGCAGAACAGGTTTTCCTGGGTCAGCCTGTCCCAGTCAGATCACTGTAACATACTGGGCTGCTCCAGATAGAAAACCAGCAGGGAAGGTTCTGCGTGCCACACAGTTGTGCACGCAAAGTAGATGAGGGCCCTTGGGGAGCACCGTGTGCTCAGCACAACATAACCCATGAAAACTCCATCCTCTCAGCCCCAGTTCCAAGATTTATTTATTTATTTGTTTGTTCATCCATTCATTCGTTAGAGAGACGCAGGGGCCAAGCTCGGATCGTTTTCACAGCCGTGAGCAATGTCCCATTACTTTCCCACTCCTCCATCTATTCAGCAAACCCTCAGCAGGGTCCTGCTGCCTCCGCAGCCGCCTTGCCACTGCATGCCCTGCTAAGGAGCGCGCCGCTTTGTTATGCAAAGGAGTACAAAGAATCCTTTCTGTGCAGCGGCAAGCAACGCAAACACTTCCTAAATGAGACCAGCCAAACCCAAAGGCAGATACCAATGCAATCTCCCAATTCGGGAGACCGAAATTATTCCACCACACGCTTAGCTGCCAGGAGTTGTGCGAATGCTTTGATGAAGTCTGGACTGCACCAAGGCGAGAACATCAAATTAATTCCCCACGATCTTTGGTACAAAAGGAGTCCTTCATCTATCTCTCCATTCAAGTTTCTTGTTCTGGTTCCTTTCTCTTTTGGAATTAAGCAATTACAGGGTAAGAAGTAAAACCAGCAGAAAGAGCGTGAGAAAAAAACCCTCCAGCAGAGCAACGGGAGCACAGGGAAGAGGCAAACGTACGGAGGCTGCTGCCCAGAACAGCTGAGTCAATTAGAGTTCCACCAGCAGCAAACTGTCTTAGCAAAAGCATATAAACCAGCTGTCCCTGAAACTAGCTTTGCTTGTCTCCCCTTCACAAACACCAGATAGCCTTGGGAGTGCACACGCACTGCAAGTCATTATGCAATTAGGGCTTCCTCTGTCGAATGTCACACAAAGGCCAGAGCTGGAGACAAGAAAGTGCCTTCTGTTCCCAGAAGGGACAAGCAGGCACGTGGCATTTGCATGGAAGATATCCATGTCTCGCCACTGTCAGTCTGCTTCACTGGGGCTGCTGTCCCCACAGCCACGTGTCCTCTCACTGGGGATGACAGCAGCTCAGGCTGGGACCGAAGGCTGACTGTACCCATTTCTTCTCTTGCAGCACTGCTGGTTCATCACAAAACAGGTAGAATCCTCCCTGCAACGAGTGACTCAAATGAGCTGCGCCTAATAGACCATCCATCTCATTGACATTTGTTTTGGCATCTTTGACTGTTTCAAATCCTACTTATATCTGCGTAACAACCAAGATTACACCAGTCACAACCGCCATACAAACATCTCTATTACTGTCTGTACACTGGAAACACGACTTTTTTTTTTTTTTTCTTTTTTTAATTTCCCCTCTTTTCCTTTTTCTAATGCAACCCTGGCAGCACATTACACTAAGGCAGGAGGTTGCAGTGTGCTGATAATTATGTTGTCCAAACCCGAGATACAACACCAATATTGCCTGCTGGTACGAGGCACTGTGCAAACCTGTGTGGGCTTGCAGAGCTCAGGCACACTATGCAGGATCCACAGGTGCCTGCTTTAATAACTACCACTCAGCACTGCTCTCCATTTCTCCTCAGAATAATCAGACAGGCTTGGCTGGTGCCAGGCACAGCGTGCATCACCTCTAATGCCAGACCCAGCTCAGAGCAGCTTGGGACACGTGCAGCCTTCCCATGAGCGCAGGGTCTGGGCAGTGAAGCAAAATGTCCAAAGGGATTTTGACAAGGTGACATCTGAATAATGGTTGAAAACCCATCTGCATCACCCTGTCTTCTCGCTGCCAGGCTCTGGCAGTTTCCAGTCCCTGGGATGCAGCTGTCTCCAAAAAAAAGGCACAGAAGGATGTGAAACTTGGGACAGTGATTTATACTGATTTATATCTGTTTGGTTGACACGGTGGTGAAGGCATCTCCTCCCCCAAGTCCTCCTGCCTGCTTTGCACACCCCTGCCCAGGAGTTCCCAACCACACCTCTCTCCCCAGGAGAAGTTGTTTGATGAAATGGAAGTTTCCTATAGAAATGCTTCATGTCTGCTGGATTTTTTTCCTCCTGACATTTCTGATTTTTCTTCACTGGCAGTTTGTTTGTAAAAATGGACTTTTCCCATCATTTCTCCATTTCAGAATTGTTCTATTTCACCAAACCTATAAATTAAAAGATGGATTCGATGACCTTCACAGGTTTCTTCCAACCTGGGATATTCTGTAATTCCATCTCTTTTAAAGAAAGCAGATCCCTCGAGACGAACAGGAGCGTCCAGGATTTCCTTTTCCACAGTTTCCTAGGAACTTCTGAACTGGAGCATTTCCTGCCCTTTTTCACATGGAATGTGCTGATATCCCTGACCACAACACAGTCCTCAGCTGCTCTGTTTCTGCACACCCCAGGACACTGCTCTGTACACGTAGGGCAGGTTTTGAGGAACTCTGAGCACAGCATTTTTCCACTTCATGGCTTACACTGAAGACTGAATGAGAAAGCTGAAGTTCCTCGGGATCTCTCTGTGCGAGGAATCAGATGTAGGACAATTTCTAATGCCATCAAAACCCATATTCCCTAAAGCAGAAGACAGAATCACAAAATCATTCAGGTTGAAAAAGACCTCTAAGATCATCTAGTCCAACCATCACCTCATCCCCACCATGCTCACTAACTACTGCCGTGCTACGTCTCCATACTTCTTGAACACCTACAGGGATGGGGATGCCACCATTTCCATGGGCAGCTTGTTAAAATCTCAGAGACCTGCAAAATCAAGGCAGAAGGTGCCAGAACACCCATACATCCACCAAGGTTTGAGCACACAGATAGCTCTGCCTTTGCCAACAGCACAGATCCAGATCTCAGGAACCAGCATATGCTTCCAGCACACCCAGGGCTCCTTTTTTTCCCTGATATTCACTCTAAAAGTTTCCATCCTTTTCATGTACCAACTTGCTTGCTTTGATCTGTTTTTTTTTTTTTTTCACCCACAGTCAGTACAGCAATTCTACCAGCTGTGCTCCCAATAGATTGTTTGGTACAAAATACCAAAGGAAGCATTTGCTTCTCCAGCCTCACACAGCACTGAACACCTTCTTGGTTCCACAGCAAGTGGGGTGTTTCAGAGCCCTGCAGGATCCAAATGTCACAAAGCCCCCACATCCCAGCCCTCAGGAAGCAGCTGCTGAAACATCTCAGCCACCACCATGCACCCATCACCAGCATGGGTAGGGGTTGGGATGGAGCAAACCTGCAGCGAGCTCCATGCCTCCTTACAGCCCCTTTGGGCAGCAGAGCTCCCAGAAGCACAGTAAGCCCTCAGGAAGCTCTCAAGTAAATCCCATCTCTTCCAGGTATCAGATATCCTATGAGCTATATTTGATGCTACTTTGGCTACAGCGCAGCCATTCTCGAGCAACCAGGAAGGGATGCCAGGAGCTATGAGCACTCAGATCTGTGAGGTCAGCAGCGCCGTCACCAGGAAAAAAAATGTGCCAGGCCTTTAATCAGATTTCAAGGAATGCTTTTCCCTCGAGTCCCAAATGCTGTACAGTACAAATTCAACTTTTCTTTCAGAACTCAACTAACCCCAATGCTTCTAGCCCTGTGGATGGAAAAAAAAGCTTGTTCCATGCTAGTCCCAGATCTGGCTTGTCCTCTTCCCAAATGAATGGGCAGATCTCCTCCTCCTCTTTGCAAACCTCACTTGCACCTTGAGAAACACACACACCACTTGAGATTACTGCCATCCCAAGGAGATGCTGAAGGCTGAAATAATGCAGTGCTCTCACAGCAGCCCAACTGTGGGGAAAAAACACCAGCCCTGCACAGAGCCATCACTGCCTGCCCTCACGTGCACAGGTACAGCTCACTGTGCTTCCCTCTGCTCCCCACACTGGTTTCCTCCCAGGTGTTATTCATGGGGAAATATGGTCTCTCAGCTCAAGCCACACACATAAGTCCAGGTTCTGCTATCACTGCCCAGGGCTGTGGGAGGAACAGTACTTATTTCCCTTCCCAACAGAAGCTTGTATTTATTTTTCTTTTTTCTTTCTTAAAAGGTTTCAGTGACAGCATCACTCAAAAAGCTATCACTGCCACAAGAATTCAGCCTGCTCCTTGCTTTGATCTCTGTAAGAAGGAAAGATCTGCTCACGCTATCGCTGTGTTTTCTTACTTTTAAGGACACACAAGCTGGGGACATCTGCCTGCACACAATGACAGCACTGTGCAAGAGCCACTTCCAAGTCATCTGCATGGGTGTTTTTTCCAAAGTATGTTTGGTTTGATTTCTGTGGGGGCTTGAAGTAAAGATGCTTTCAAAATAGGCTCATACATCCCCTTGGAGGGAGGCCTCACAGCAGGCTGTTCACACATGTTATAAGAACCATACTCAAAAGCCTAAGAGAAAAGAGCCAGAATTAGGATCCTTGAGGCAAAGAGCAGCAGAACCCCTCAGCTTTGCAGTCTTGGTTGTCACAAAGGTTCCACAACCCACCTCGCTCTGTGATGTGGTGATCAGTGCTTTCCATGATGCTGCAGCAGGAGCCCGCGGCGTCCTACAGCTCAGGCGTGCTCACACATAGAAGGAAGCCAGCATCTGTAAGTGGAGCATCTGGGTGAGAAACACAGCACATGATATTCTGAGTCAGGGGCTGCTGGGGGTGTATCTGGGGACCTATACCTTCTGTGCTGAGGTGATGGGCATGAAAAGTGGTGGGTGATAATGAGCTCTGAGGAACTGTGTGGCCTTGCACCTTCAGAGCCAGGATCATCAGCATTGAAGCTGCTTAAAAACCCTGTGTGCCACAAGGCAGCTTCATGCCTCAATGCAGGAAACCCTCAAGGTTAAAAAAGAGAAGAAAAGAAAAAAAAAAGGAAAAGAAAATGAATTACAGCAACAACAAAGTTTTCACTTTAAGGTGAACTCTTTCTTCAAACCCCTTTATCGCAGTTTCTTTCATCCAAGGTGGGACAAAGATTACATGATTTGAAGGACACAGCTTGCGGGTTCTCACAGCCAGGAAGGGTCACAGCACTGAAGGTAAATTGCTCTTCAAAGCTGTGTTTTCATTCTACCTCTGGTTTGTCAAACCCCCACACTATGCCCATTCCCATTCAGCAAGGTGAATATCCCACCTGCACCTCAGCCAGCCCAGGCAACAGCTGTAGGATGCTATAAGAGATCCCTACAAAAAATAAAAGCCACCCAAAAATGTAATCTCACAGCTGTGTCTCCCCAAAAAGCATTAATGCACCTCACCTTCCTGAGCTCCACCAGGAAATAGCTGTAAGGAAGGGGTGGAGGAGGAAAAAGAACCGCTTATGAAGCATCAGCTGCAGCCTAATTAAAGCTATTAGCAAGCTTTTAGGAGTGTTTATTAGCCGTTCCCAACATTGCTGAATGAAGCAATCCTGACATCAGCCTTTTGGCTTTTAAAGCTGTGCTACAGCCCAAACTGAAGGAAGGGACAGGCTTAGAAAAGTCACATTGGCTACAATCACTGCTCTTGTGGCCATCCCTGAGTTTGTTTATAGAAATCAGTCCTAGATGGGGGGAGCATGGGAGAGGAAGCAGACTTTGCAGTCAGAACATCCATCACTATGGGCTGTGTCCTCAGTTGCAGCTTTTGGGTCATTGACTCATTTTCAACTGATGGCTTCACGCTGCCTTCAGTTTTCTGAGAGCCAGAGGCTGCAGGCAGGATGGACTTTTGTTCCCAGCGCTATGGAGGAAACCATGCTGTGATGCTCAGTGTGGGTCCCACAGCCACCCATTGCCCACCTGCACTTCTCCATGTACACAGAGCAGTGACTGCTGCCCAGCAGTTGGGATGACACGTGTTCAGGGGACACAGCGCTGAGCCTGGAGTGGCTGGGAACAAGCTGGCCACAGGGCAGGCAGGATTAAGGGAAGATTTACATCTTCTGGTGCATGAAGCACTCATCGCTCATTGCTGTTGGATGGCTTCAGCCTGCAAACAGTTTGCCTAACATGACATGTTTCTTAAATAGCCTTTCAAAGGACGTGCAGCCAAAAGCTGCAGCCAAAGGCTCCAATGGGGCCAATCTCTCCGGAGTCACTTACAGGGTGACATTTCCAGGGTATTTATCATACAGAAGAGACATTTCAAAATAAACAAGTGGCTTTTATAAATCACGGCCTGTACCCATGGGAGGAGAAGATGCTGCCATTCTCCTGAGCGTACACAGAGTCCCAGCTACCTCTGCATTCACCTGGCAGGGATGCAGTGCAGAGTAACTCACTGAGCTGTGCCTCGTGCAGGGGATGCCACTTCTTCATGCCAATTTACAGCCAATTCAGGAATTCAACAACCATTATTTATCACTGGGGCTCCCTGCTGACCGTTACCACGTCTGTGAGCAGTTAGGCAAAATGAGTTTCCAAATTAGTGCCTCTGCTTTTATTCCTTTCATGTCTGCCTCTGTTTATGAGGAATGTCAGCAAATCAGAGGATCCCACTCTGGGTAAATTACCTGGGGATTTTCCACATGAGAATGCTGCTGAGCCGTGGTGGTGAGCTCATCATGCTGCTTGCAGTGCCTAAGGCACCAGGAAAGGATCATCAGGTTGGAAAGATGCTTAAAACACCCTGTGAGCATGGGTGAGATTTCCACGTGCAGCACAGCCAGGCTGCCAGCTCCTGCAAGGTGATTCCCCCACTTATTGTTACTAAACGAGAGAGGAAAGCAGAGGTTGCTCTCCTTCTGATTTTATTCTTGGAGACAAGAGCTCTTCTCACCGGAGGTAAAGCAAACCGGGGTGAGTTTTCTTTAGAAGTAGAGAAATGCCAGGTCCTGACTCGGTAGATTTCTGGCAACAGTTATGCCTTGGAAAAACAAGTTGTGTTGGCAGCAAAGTGAAGGACTCCTGTTTGCTGGATGTTTCTCCTAATCCGGAGCAGATGGAGCGCATCTCCCACCCCGCAGCGCTCCAGCAATGTCTGCTCCAGCATTCCTGCACCATCAGAGCACCCTCAGCATCAGGGCTGGGCTCAGGCTGCAGCCTTGGAGCTGCCACAGGACTTCAGTCCTCCCTGCAGAGCAAGAGGAGCGGGAGGGTCATCGCATCGTGGTGGCACCCATTACATCTGTTTGTGGCAGCTGGGCTAGAAAGGAGGGCTGCATAGGAGCTGAGGCTCTGCCCCTCAGCCTGCTGCTCCTCTGGATGATGGGGGCCCTCAGCCCCTCAGCACATCGCTGCTGGAGGGCAGAGGGTGAATGTTCCCTCCTGCAGCCGGACCCATGGATCTCACTGCAGAACAGGATGCTGCAGCCTCACTGCTGCTCCCAGCCGTACTTCCAGCCCAGCTTTTGGGCTTTTAGAAGGGACCTTGTTCTCTCTGGGTATTAACAGGAAACTGTCCTCACTAATTAGCAACTTGCTAATGAACTGGGCAGGAAACAGTTCCAAATCCCAGGGCTGGGCTGTCCAAAACTCTGCTAGTGTTTGAACAGAATCTTTGGGTTTTGGCCTTGCTTTTTCTTCTTCCTTTTTCTTTTGCTGTTTTACATGTGGCCAAAGAAAACAGTGCTCTCCCGCTGCCCTTAGCCTTCTGTTACCATTCCTTCTTTAATTATTCTTCTGGGATCCACATGCCCCCAATCCCACACAGCTCCCATGCTCTCTTCTTGCCCCTCCAGCATGGCCATGACTGATTTTCATGCTGCTTGCCCTGCTTGGAAACCAGGCAGCAAGAGGAGGGGCAGGTGGTGCTTCCTCCCGTGTCCCCCTTCTGTGTAACAGCAGGACAAAGCTCACAAAAGGAGCAGAACAGGACGGTGGCTGAACATCACTCTGTAATGGTGGCTCCCCAGAATAAGGAGAAAGCAGGACAAAAATAGACCATTGGGAGCAGCTCCCATCCTGATCCTTGGGAGCTTTCTTCCCTGCAGTCAGCACTGCTGCCCTTGTGGTTCTGCACACCCCCTATGCAGCGCTGTGCTTGGGGGACTTTGCTACAAAGCTGAGCAGCAGCTCTGGAGCATGCACACAGAGCTCCTTTAGTGGCTTGGCACCTTTGGGCATCCAACGTTTTGTTTGCCTGGGCTGCACTGAGTGAAGAGGAATTGCCTAGGGCCACATCTATGTAGGTTGCTCCCAAAGTATTGCCTCCTAATTGTTTCCATGGAAATTACAACTGCATGATAGCACTACTTACTAGAGCAAATTCTCAGCTACAAAACACTCTTTTTCAACACAGACACTACCATTAGTGATGCATTTTCACCAGTGATAAACAAGAGCCACATTCATATCAACCTGCACCCACTGTCACTGTCCCCACTGCTGAAATGTACCCACAGCCTCACTGCACTACATCCACTGTTTGGTCTCCATAGATGTTCAGAAATGAATGTCAGTGGGTGCCATTTTTTTTTTCTCACTGAGGAATTCATTTACCCATCTTTGTTTCATCTGTACGTCCATGTCAGACGCCATTTTGTCAGACTGCCCCTTGCTGCCATCTGTCACATGGCAACAACATGCAGTGGCACATTGGTAGGAAGGTTCAGCCTCTGCTGCCATCCCACCAACATCTCTGCCTTTGATGTCATGGACCAATATAGTAAAATAGGAGGTATTACTTTCACAGCAGCCCTTGTAAAACATAATGTATTCAGATATATAAGTGACAAAACTTACTTTTTGTAAAAGTAACTTAAATTTTTAATTTTTTTTTCTTAAAACAAATAAAAGAGAGAGCAGCAACACCATAAAACTAGTGGGATATGTGACCTTGTTATTGTGAAACCAGCACATCAGGTTGGTTCAATGACAGTGCTTGCCATTCCCATTGAGTTCTCAAGAGCTGGACATGCCCAATCTTTGAGACATGTATTTCAAGCCCAGGAAAGGCTTTTGTGCTGGCTAAGGAAATAGCTAGATGAAAAGATGGGGAGAGCTGATAAGGAAAAGGGTAAAGAGATCGTGCTGCAAAGAAAGAGGGCAGCCTACTCCCATGTCTTGAAACGCCCAAAGCATAAAGGGAGAACTGGCAGAGGTCAGGCTGAATTGGCTCTTGCAGAGGATGCGAAAAAAAATAGCGAGAGAAGTTTTAGCCTTACACATCAGAGGAAAAGAAGGAAAGAAAAAATGGAGCTGCTGTACAGGAAGGATGGGGCATGGATTAAAGCTAGGCTTAGCGCAATCCAAAATGAAAGCACGCTATTTCTAATGTCCTGTGGGTGTGCAGAGGGCATGAGAAGACGAGAGGAGGTGGACATAGGAAGCATCACATCTTCTGGCACCAGGAGTCAGAGGGCAGCGAGCTCCAGTCATGGGTCATGGCGTGGGGAAGGTTGTCATGAATGATGCCTTTGTCATATGTGTGAGTGCTACCTCTCCTTCCCAGAACTGCAGTACTTGAGTTGCCATCTGGTTTCTCAGTATTTCTAGGAAAATCCTTATCTCTGCTAAGCAGAAAGTCACGCCTGCAACATGCCTCATCTGCAGCAGAACAGTCCCCCCCAGCAGCTCACAGGCTCCTGCTGCACAGCCCAGCAGTGCTTTGCTGATCTGCAGTGATTTACCCTTGAATTTCTCCCCCTCCTGCACCCCAACAGGAACGGCCCCGTCAGCCCAGTTTTCCTCCAGCCAGGAAGGGGCCACAGGGGACTGCTGGAACCAGCACAATTCTAATTCAGTTTCTACCCTCTTTCCCTTTTGCCTTCACTTCATTACAGATTATTATTTTTTCACAGTTGATTCTGTTTCCAATTGAACTGCCTGGGGGCTGGCTCCTCTCCTCCAGCCGCTCCTTCCCACGGACCCATAGCCTGAGGGCACGATGCTCATTTTGGAGAGACAAAGCAGCGTCTCATTTCCAGTTAGTGGCTATTTCATGCGGCACTTAAACTAGACAAGAAATGACTTCTGCGCATGGAGTTACCAAAACTCCCATTGAATTGGGACAATGAGTTGGGATGTTTGTAGGTGACGCATTCAGAGCCATGGCAGGAAAGGTTATTGCTTCCATTCCCAGCCTAATCTACTGCACACATAACAAGCATACATTTCTAAATAAGTTGTTTCAAAGCAAAAAAAAAAAAAAAAATTCCTTTGAAAAGCTCCACTGTACAACTTCACAAAGGTTTCTAAATATAGCTACTTTCAATGAACAAGTGCAAGAAGGAGACCAGGCAAATGGCTTTGAAGAGCCACCGCATCTCTCCTGAAATCATGATAAGGTTGAAGTGACCTCAAAGCCCCCCCAGCTCCAACCTCTGCTGTGGGCTGGCAGCCACTTCAGGCTGCCCAGGGCCCATCCATGGCGTTGGGCACCTCCAGGGATGGGGCACCCACAACCCATCCCACCCCCCTTCACCATCACCTCGCACTACACAGCTGCCACGTACTCTGTGCTATAGCTCAGTGCTGTGCAAAGGAAAGATGAGGGCTCACCCCACAGATCCGAGGACGGTCCTTTTCTGAGCAAGTCCAGCTGCGTTTCGCTAAAAGATTTTTCAAGCATATTCCTAATGATCTGAATTGTTCCTGAGCACTCCCTGCAGGCTCCAGCCGGGTTTTGGGGGGAGCATGTTCTTCTGAGAATGCCGTTTCTTATTTTTGTCAGCACATTGAACATAGCCTCTAAATTAAAATCTTCTATTCCCAGCCTATTTTGATCAACTCCGCTTCCTTCAGCTTAAAAGATACAATAAGAATAGATGAGCTCTTGCAAATTAAAAGCCTCTCTTGCTTAACAAATTGTCTCTCCACAATAATTAATTGTCTGGAGAGAGATTCCAGCCCTAGGTTTTTGGCCTCATTCCAGGCTGTGTAAGGGAAAAATATATATATATGGATACGTGCTTCCTGCAGGCCTTCGTTGTGCCCTTCCTGCACAGTGCAACAGCCCCAACCCATCTACCTGGTGCTGTCATGGCAGTGTCCCCAGAGCTGCCCCTCAGGCTTCACTCCCCTTAGTGACCCCGTCCAGGCAGTGGGACCTTCACCCCAAGCTGTTCTCACACCGGTGGCTGCACAGGGGCTGTGTGCAGGCAGTGCCAGGTGCTGAGCTCCAGGCTGCCTTTGGGACTGAGTCTGACCCCTTAATTTTCTTAAGAAATTCCTTCCAGCATGTGACTTTCACAATGAGTAAATTTAAATTAATCTTCATTTCTGCAGACTAAGCCCTTGGCTGCTTCTCCTCTCAGGGACAGGGAGGTTCTTGCCCTACTTCACGGTTGCAAAACTAGAAAGAAACATAGGATACAGTGCCTGCTCCTGCAGAACCCTACAGGCTTTGCTCTGAGGTCACATTCCCCAGGCCTCTTCCTCACCCATGGAGCTCTGCAGCCTCCACCAGGGTCACAGCTGGCTTTGGCCACCCCAATAGGTGCCTGCCCCAGGTGTCATCTGTGGACAGCTGCACTAGGGTGGGTTGAGGACTTGCCTCAATCAACGTAAAACATGTAGCCCTTAGCCAGCTGCAGGATGCTTAATACCAGCAATCCAGCACCCTCCAGTCCTCATCAGAGCCTGGAGAGCTTTGTCTAGATCAACAAACTGAAAATAAACCTCTAACATCCTCTCCCTGCACTATGAGAACATACAGGAATACGTCACTGGCTGTGCCTTCAGTCTGACACTGCAGCACAGCAGATGGGATCCTGCTGGGTCTGACTGGGATCGGCACTGCGGCATCTGGGAGGGTGGAAAAGGCTCGAGCAACCTTTTCTTCCCTGGTCTCGGTATTGCAAAGGTGCCTGGGGACAAAGATATTCCTGGAACAGCAAGCACTAATGGCACTCCAAATATATATAATCACTTGAACACATCTGGGAGATCCTCATCTTTTAGCTGTGCTGTGCATCCTGATGATCAAAGTCAGCCATCAGTCTCTCCCATCCGTAGAGGAAGCAGCCTATCGCAAAAGTCCCATTTGCACAGTGCTGGCCTACCCAGCCATGGCTGGAGCCCAGCAGGACCCCTGGCCCCATGCTGCCCTGTTAGTCCCCAGGCACAGCTTCCCATCAGAACTTCTCACAGCACCCACATTTGCCAAACCTCACACTTTATTCCTGGAGTCCCAAACTTTCCCTGACTTCACTTACCATTTCCCAACACACAGTTCCCAGCACTGCCTTGGCCTTTAATAAACTGCTCATTAGAGACACACAGGATGCCTGCCCACATAGGGAATATCTCAATCCATGAGTTTCTCTGGCAAGCCCTGGTGTCAGCTGTGATGCAACAGTGGCTCAGCCACTAGCTGCCATGTCCCTGCCCATGGGGCTGCTGGATCCTCACAGGGCTCTGATCCCTATGAGCTTCCCAAGGGAAGATGGAGCTTGCTCAGCTCTGAGCCTGAGGGGTTTTCTTGCCCCCAGGCAGCAAGAACATTATGTTGGAAGAGATTAGGGCAATGGGACTGGAGAGGTTCTGCCCCCATAACCAGAGTTGCATATTCCTACAGGGCACTTCCCATCCTGAGACAGATTCTAGACCAAAAGATCCCTGCTTGAGCAGAGTTGAGGGGCAGAAGGAGTCAACACCTCAGCGATTTCAGCTGATGAACATTCCTGAGCAGATTTGAGTCTTGTTTTGCAGAGCATTCCCTCCCTGCATACCACATTGCTGCTGCCCAGCAGTAACATTCTGAAGCTCCAGCAGACCCCCAGGTTGTGAAACACAGAGCTGGCTTTGGGTCTGCGGAGACGAACACATCAAGGCCGTTCTGCTTTGTGCACCAAGGCTGCTGGGGTCTCTGCTTGGTTGGGGTGGAGGTGAGGATTGCAGCCCAGCTCCATCCAGCGTGGGGAGCCCAGGGTGCACACGGTGAGCAGCATGACACATCAGCCCCTTGGTTGCTAGCTGGGGAGGCATGGAAATGGTCAGCATTACTTTCTCCAGCAGCACGGAGCTCTAAGACAGCCCAGCACGAGAGGGAAAGCAGAAAGGGGGAGCAGCTCCCCACACAGCTGGCCCAGCAGTTAGCATTCGTGGAAACCCACAGACGAAAGACACCAGAAGCACAGACGGCCACCCCTGCTGTTCATCACTTGGCTTGGCTCCTTGTGACACCGCACGTGCAGAGGATGCTTCCGGCAGAGTTCAGAAACGGCTCAGGGCAGCTCTGCACACAGCGTCCCCGGCTCCTTTCAGCATTTCGACTTGGACTGGATAGTAATCTCGGAGTCTGAGTTCAGGGCTCTGATCCCACCCACCGGTGCTGTGACTCACGGCGCAGTCAGCGAGCCGCCTGGATGTTGGTGGGCAAGGAGGAGGGAGGGAGCTGGCGGCCGCCGCTCGCACACGCGCTGCTCCGGCACACGGTGATCCGAGCTCCCACCTGCTGCAGGGCTGCAGAACGCCGGCACCGCTCCCAGGTAAAGCTTTTGCCTGACTTTTTTATTCCTCTTGGTTGTTCCAGTGCTGAAGGAATTTCTAAGCGAAAGCTCAGAGGGGTCGGTGGGTGGAAGTGTGTCCCGCTCTGCGTTCTGCGCTATCTCCATCACGCCCTGCCCGGAGCGCTGGGCAGCCTGGGGGCTTCTGCTGGTGGGAGCGGACAGGGGGAACAGCAGGTTAGAGAGGGGGCACGGGGCAGCAGCACTGCCCTGCCTCGGCACTCACCTCTCCCCAGCAGCATCCCCACGAGGTTACTTACTTCTCCCTTACTCCTAAGTAAACTTTTTTCTCCGAGCTGCCTGAGCTCTTCCTCCGAGCACACCAACCCTGGCCCAGCTGCTCTGCTCCCCTGGACCGATACCCGGGCACAGGAGGGGATGTTGCCCCCAGGACCAGAGGGATGCTGTGCCCCAACTCAGCTGTGGGCTTTGAGCAGGAGGCTGAATCCAAGTTTCTCTGCTCTGACTTCTGCAGCTAAAAATCATGTCCGCCAGCTTCTGTTTTCAGTTTCACCTCTCATGCAGTCACTGAAGAGCAAACTTTTGAAATGCTGGAGGCTCTCTGCCTATTTCTGCATCACTCTCTGGGCTGTCTGCATTCAGGGTTACCTTGAACACTCCTATACACAGTGTCCCTGCTCTCCCAGGGCTGGCAGCCCTGATGGGATCGGCTCCTGCCTCCCAGCCCCTCTGCTTACCCCACAGGAAGCAACTGCTGCTGTACATCATCAGCAGGGCACGCTTACAGCACCAGATGGGAACAGCCCTTTGCTGGGGTCCCCGTGCGCCCCAAGCCCTGCCTGCTCTCCACCACCAAACCTCAAACATCCTCTTTAGTGACAGCAGAAATCCCCTCCCTGCTGCACTGTGCTGTCACAAGCACCTCTTGGTGAACCCATGTGTTTAATCTCTTGATTAAACACTTCAGCACAGTTTTGGAAAAAGCCGTGACACCTTGCTGTGAGCTCTATGGGGTCAGGAAATCAGCTTTGCCCATAAGTGACATGTCCCAGCACCCTGCTTCATACTAATGCAGGAGAGTGAGACTTCTCAGATCTGGGGGCCTGGAAATGCTCCCCAAACCCACTGCCATGTCCAGGCACATGCCAAGTGTTCTCTCCCGTCCATCTGCTTTTAATAAACTTGTCACAAACCTATTAAGCCAGAAGAGGGAATACACTAATGGAGAGCAGCAAACGTTACTGGCACTGCAGAACCTGATGCAACATCCAATCCCCTCCATGCAAAAGCGTTCAAAGTGCCCAAATGTACAGTGCCAGAAGAAATGATGCTAAAAGGCGAGGGATGAGGAAGAAGAAGGGAGAGTGAATGAGAATTTCCCATAGGCAAATCACAGCCCCAATCCTAGAGGAGACAATCAGCATTTTAAATGGGAACAAAGCCAATCAAATGTCCACGGGCTTCCACAGAACAGAAAACATCCATTCATGCAGGAATTACTTCAGGAACTGTAAGGTTAAAGGACGAGCTGATGGGGAAGATCGTAGTGTGCTGCAGTAGGAGAAGCTAATGCGCTCATGGCTATTAATAGAGTTTCTTAAAGATCAGACTAAAGACACATTTTTGTTTAATAGCTTTCATTAGTGATCTTGATTCAGACCATGGAAAGTCGCTAAGAAAATGTACTGGTGAGAATCTTGGGAGAACTGTTGAACCAGACAAGGGACTTCAGTGCTACAGGAGATGAACCAAAGGTTCTAAAATTCAACAGAAACCAAATGGCTGTCACATGTTCACACGCTTAGGGACCAAAGGCAAAGGTTGCTGCCCCAAGCAGTGAAAATAGGTCAGAAGTATGTGGCTGTTAGGGAACCCAGGGTGTCTGTAGGAAGACAGCTGGCACCTGACCAGCTCTCGCAGCAGTGGTGGAGTCCGTCAAAGCCCCGTATTGCTGGGAAAGGAACTATAGGGTGACCCAGCAGCATTGCACTGCTCATCTCTCTGCTGTTTGGGGAGAGAGTTTTGGCCAAAAACAGGTCCAGGCCAAGATGCATTGCCATGCAGTGCCACTCCTCTTGCAGAGCTGTGTGACAGTGGCCATCACCTGGGGAATGTTTCCATGAGACAGTATAGAATATGGGACAGTCTCCCACCAGAGTTCAAGTTTTGCCTTTGCAAGCACCGTGCCTGGAACTAGCCCAAGGTGCAGCATCCCACATCCAATCCCACGAGTCCTGTCCCATCCCTTCTCAGCAGAGATGGATGCTCCATCCCCATGGATGGCAGCTCCATATCACACTTGGAAATGTTCCTACTTCCTGCCCAAGAAATACAGAGGTCTTGCTCCTCACCGTCAGCTAATGGGAGAAGCAAGAAGCAGCAGAGCTCCTCCTGACCCAGCCTGCAGGATCAGCTGCCCCACAGCACGGCCTGCACAGAGAGCTTTGAATACAGCAGAAGGAGCAGACCCTGCCAGGAGGGTCCCACCCAGCACCACTGGGCATGGGCAGCATGACCAGGTTCCATGCTGTGACTGCGGGCACCAGGAAGGCAGCAGAGCCCCTGCCCTGCAGCAGTGCTGGGCCAGGAGCACGGCCTCAGCCAAGCCCATGTGAGCTGGCACAGGAGTGGCTGCTGGTGGGTGGCAGAGCAGCCACACGGGAGGCTGTGATCCACCCACTGCATTTTTCTAAGCCTGCTACTCCCCCTATAATTTATCCTGCCATTTCCAGCGCGTTAGGAGCAATAGGAAAAACATTCTTTTCACTTGGAAATACCCTTCTCTGAGAACAACCTGTTCTCCTGGCTGCCATCAGCAGGAAGCACTCAGCTTGTGCCACGATCCTTTTGTGCACAAAGAGCTTTCCATGGCGAGAGCCTGCACTGCAGCAGGAGGCAAGGAGCCACTCTGCCACCTCCCTGTGCCCCTCATCCCAGTGCCCCAGTGTGGGCCACCCCCATGGGTTCACTTCTCCCAATTCCCCTCGGAGCATCCAGTACCTGGATCTTGCTCTGGTCAGGGGAGCAGAAGCCTCTAAACAATGGGAAATCTCCTCCCTGAGCTGGTTGAGCAATGTGGCTAACAGCAGGGATCAGCACAAGGCATGGGACTGCTCAAAGTGCTGTTACAGGCACAAAGTTTAAGAAGTTCAGCTGTGAAGCCTCATAAATCACACAGTGCTGATTAATTTTACTAGATTGCATAAATGGAGTGCACTGCTCCTTCTGGAAAGCTCTTTCCTCATTTCAATCCAGCCCTTTTTTTAATCACAAGCCTGTAGGAACTTCTTTCCTCTGAAACCACCCCTACTCCACATGGGCACTCCAAAGCAACAGGCAGCAAGCAGGGTCTGCTGTCCCCAGCTGCCAAAGAACTCTCCAGTCCAGGTCTAAGTGAGCCAGGGCACCCAGGGAGGTGCAGAAACCCCATTTCTGGAGGGGCTGCCCAAGGGACTGTTGCCCACTATGGCCCTGACCTGGTGCTCTCTTTGCAGGCTGTCCTCAGGTAAAGAAGCTTTGTCCCTGACGAGTACTGCTGGCCACCATCTCTGACCCAAGCACACAGAGCAAGGCAGGCATGAGACCCTGTAGGACCTGACCCCATAGCATCTGACCCTGCTGGGCTTTGCAGGAGAGGAAGGAACAGCTGACACCCACCAGCAGTGCCATGGGAATCAGCTCCAGCCCCAGATGGACCAGGTCACACAAGAAAGCTGCTGGAGCACATCATTCCTAGGTCACGTCACGCTCAGCAGACAAGGCTGAATGCGTGAAGGGGACTCTACTCTGATCTCCAAGGCCATCATAAGCCCAAGACTGGTTTGGAAGGAACTTCAGGGCTGCCTGGTAGAGGCTCACTCCAAGCACCTATAGAGCCACTGACTGTAGAACCATTCCACCCATGCGACTGCACTATGGATCCATGTGGCAACCTCACAAACCCTTCAAAAAACATGGACTTCCCTCTGCAGCTGCTGGTCGGCTCCTGCCTGGGCCTGCTCATCATATTCACTCTCTGTGGTAACATCATTGTGTGCCTGGCTGTCACTCTGGACCGCCGGCTCCGCAGTCTGACCAACTGCATCATCGTATCGTTGGCCATCACCGACCTGCTGCTGGCCCTGCTGGTGCTGCCCTTCTCCGCCCTCTATGAGCTCACCAGCGAGTGGCCCTTCGGCAGCACACTGTGCAACATCTACCTCAGCCTGGATGTCATGCTGTGCACAGCCTCCATCCTCAACCTTTTCATCATCAGCCTGGACCGCTACTTCGCCGTCACCACCCCGCTGCGCTACCAGCAGCTGGTCACCCCATCCCGCGTGGCTGTGGGCTTGGTTGTTATTTGGACAGTTTCACTGATGGTTTCCTTCCTCCCCATCCACCTGGGGTGGAATACCAATGGGACAGCAGTTCAGAACACAACACCCAACTGCACCAGGGAGTGCAAGCTGGAGGTGAACTCCGTGTACGGACTGGTGGACTCCTTGCTCACCTTCTATATCCCTCTGGTCATCATGTGCATCACCTACTACCGAATATTCAAGATAGCGAGGGAGCAAGCCAAGAGGATAAACCACACATGGTGCTGCAGCAGCAACAGCCCCATGCCACCCATGGTGAAGGAACACAAAGCCACTGTGACGCTGGCAGTGGTGATGGGAGCCTTCATTATTTGCTGGTTCCCCTATTTCACAGTGTTCACATACCGAGGGGTTTGGGGGGACGGCAGTGTGAAAGGCACACCCATGTCCATCGTCCTCTGGCTGGGCTATGCCAACTCAGCACTGAACCCCATCCTCTATGGGACGTTCAACAGAGATTTTCGGGTGGCATACCAGCACTTGTTGCACTGCTGGAGGACGGGGGACCCCAGGAGCTCCCTACAGAAGGGTCAGCCCCGGGGCAGGAGCTTCGGGGAGAGCCTGGATGGGCAGGAGGGAAAATGCCTGAAGCTGGAGATGAGGAATGGGAAGGGCATCTTGCTGGCAGATGGAGCCCTGCAGAGGTAAGAGCTGCCCCACAGTCACACTGCTGGTCCCCAGAACCCCATCAGCTCAGACACCCAGCACTGCCAGTCTCAGTCTGCCCCAGCAGTGAACACAGCCAACAGCAAGTTCCATTCCCATCTCTGGAGCAAAAATAGCTAAAATCAGGTTGGAAAATTTTCTGGGAACACAACCACACATAGAGCCATAAATCCCCCCCGCAGTACCCCAAGCACCACCAGGGGCAGGACCCTGGAAGGGGTGCAGTGATGGGGAGGACGGATAAGATGCAAGCACTGTGCCCAGGAACCCCCATCTCGTGTAATCAGCCTGCACCTCCTTGGCCCACCTGAGAACACAGACACATGCTGTGCCATGATGTGAGCTGCTGCTCCCAGACCCTAATCTAACCTCCAGGCAGCAGCAACTGATAACCCCCCCGATAACCCAGAAACTTTCCATCCCACCGATAAGCTGTTCTTTCACTCCCTGCTGCACGTGCCCTTGGTGCCGTCCCCAAAACACAGTGTGAAGCCTTAGGAAGGAAAAAGCAGGGAGGTGAAGCAGAGGGCAGAGTGGTGCGAAAGGCTCAGCCTGTGAGTATCACACTCAGGCACATGCCTGGCTCAGTAAAGATGCTTCTGCAGACACAGACGGGGCTGGAAGGAAACCTGTGCTGCTCCTGTGGAGCACCACGTGGGATTTTATTTAACTAAATTGTTTGTGCAATGCAAAACACCAGCTGGTTCCTGCACAGCATTACAGCCCGTACCCAGGGGAGGGCAGAGAACCCTGGGGGATGGCCCAGCAATAGGCTGGATCAGGTGCTGGGCTCAGTCCGTTGGGCAGGTTTGGCTCCTTCCTAACACTCAAGTGCATTTGAATGAGACTGGCAAAAAGGTGAGCATCTCTCACCTCCTTCCAGCAGGAGAAATAAATGTTTCCTCTCTGGATTTGTGCCCAAATGAAGCAGAACATTGGAGGGAAGAGGCTGAATAGCAGGCAGTGCTACAGTGGGGCACATATCGTGCACTACAGGAAGCAGAGGGGAAGACACAAGGACAGGGTTGTTTCTTGACCTTTCTAAATCCAGAGAACTCTTTCCCATACCAGCCAGCATCACTGCTGTGGTTTCTGCTTGTGATCAGATAAAAGTAAATGTGAGGGCTGAAGGTTGAGTTATTGGTTTTACTTTCCCTGTTTATCTGCCTACTCACTTGCCTGGAAATGATGCATCAAGGGTGGCGTGGGCCCCTCTCACTTCTCCCCTTCCCCATCAGGGATGCACACATTGGGTGTCTGAGACCCGAAGACCATGCAGGAATCACCCAAACCCTAACCGCCAGTATCACCCCAAGCTCAGAGACATGGTCCCTCTCTTCCAGCCACATTAACAGAACAGAGCAGCACATATCACTCACAAACCCATATCTCCCTCCAAATAAGACTGGAGCCTAGCAGAGCTCTGCCCAGAGCAGCCCCATGGGGTTGTTCAGGGTAAAGCATTTTGAAATGTTGCCCATTATGTTTTTTCCTGTTACGAAGCAAAGGGAAAGACCAGCAAACATACTAGATAAACATGAATGGTCTCAGGAGATGTCAAGCACAGGAACAGGAGTCAGCCCCATCACTTCTATGGAAAAAACATGCACCGCAGCCATTGTGACACAGGCAGCAATTCCATGGGTAGTGGGGAGCATGCAGGGCTGCAACTCCTCACCCACTGCCACACATTAAATAGGGAAAGAACTCAATAAAGAAGCAGAAATGGAAAGCAGAGCCCTACTCCTGTGGGACAGGACCTGTCCCAGCCACCACATCCTGTTTCTTCCCATGGGCTCAACCCCATGCAGGCAGCAACTGGTGTGTGCAGAGCAAAGCCCGCAGGCTCACCCATGCTGGCACCAACCTATCTCCTCTTTACATCTCCATGTGCAATTTCACTCTTTCCAGTGACAGAGCTTTCCCGTAAGCCTCAGCCACCCCATCTCCTGGCCTCCGCTCCCAGCTGCCCTCTTCCAGCACTCTGCAAGGCTGAAAGGACACAGCTGGACTTCCCTTGGGGAGAAACCTGAGAGCAGAGGCAAGGGCTGCAGGGTGAGTACAGGGCTGGGGTTTCAGGGTGCTGCTGTGTTTAATGAATGGGAACATCCATTGCATTTTTCTGGGTCCAGCCATCCCATCCCAAAAGTCCGCAGTGCAGGGAGCAATAGCACCAGAGGAACATCCTCCCTCTGGGAGCTCTCCAAACCCAGGGCAACTGCCCACAGCTGTCCCTCCTCTTTGCCTAGCTGCTTTTGAAGTGTGAGGGTACAAAAAACACTTCACAATGCTCTGGAAGACACTGCCAGCTCCCCTTGCCCATGCTGGGAGCAGCCACTCTGCACTGCAGAGGCAGCTGTGCCAGATCGCAGCTTTCCAGCACAGTTTTTTCCAAGCCATCAGTGCCATGAGTCACCACCTGACTGGACTCCCAAGTTGGGAGACTGACATTGGGCATCTCCACCGCCCCCAGCAGCACTGGGCAGAGGATGTGGCCATTTGCCCCTGTGCAGTGGGATGCCTCTGAGCTCCTGAGAGCCACTCTGCGCAGCCCTCCTCTTCAAGGACTGGGCAAGGTCATCCCGACCTGCACACACTCTCTCTTAAACACTGCATGCTGATAACGTGGGCTCTCCTGTATTGATTGTGCCCAGGGGGTGAAAAATGAGGTCAACCACACACTGCGGCTAGAGGAGCACATCCCAGCCAAGGTCATGCTGACAGCCCCATGTATGGGGCCCCACTGGGGTGTGACATAGAGATGACAGCATGGGGAGGGCACAGCACAGAGGCTGCTCCCAGGGGGACAAATTACCACCACCCCGACCCCCAAGCAGGAGGTGTCTCAGGCCTCCTAGCCAGCAGGACAGAGAGACAGCCAATTCCAGTTGTGCTCTTTGTGCTTTCCCTCTGTGATGCTCACATCTTCTGAACAACATTTAGTTTCCCCAAGGCAGAGACAAGATGCCAATCTCCCCCAAGAGATTTCTAATCTAATCGGCACAGCAAAGCACGGTCGATCTATGCAGAGGTTTGCAGATCTGAGGTCCTGCTGCGGCCACAGATTTCCTCTCTGTGACATGGAAGTGAGGACAGGAAATATCACCTCATGTGAGGACCCATCTGAATGCGCCCCAGCAGGAGCCAAGCAAAGCCCCGCAGCACCCACCTGCAAAGGAGGGAGAGGAAGCACTCTGAGGCAGAACACTGCTGACCCCAGCACGCCCACGAGTGTCACTTTGACTCAGTTATTTGCAGATGTGACAACGCAGCCACTGCTGCTGGCCCACAGAGAGGGGAAGAGCGAGCAGAAAAAGCCACAAAGCAACATAGAGCTCCTCTGAGGAGTGTCAGAAGATGAGCTCTGGGTGCCACTGCTGAGCTCTGCCCCTCAGCAGCTCTCAGCACACAGCTGCACTCTGCTGAGAACATCCTCACACCAGAATCCTCACATTGCACTGCAGACCCTCTCAGCCATAGCAGATGCTTAATGCAGAATCCCTCGTGCCAGGGAGAGGAATGTGGGGCAAGTGAATACCTGCACGTCCTTTGAATGGTCTTTCTGTTCCCCTGTAGGATCCTTGTGCTGGTACGTGGCACTTGCTGTCTCCCCAGATGATGCTGGAAAGGCCTCTGCCTGCTCACATTTCTTACCGGGAGCACAGAAGAACCTGCACCATCAGGGGCCACGACACCTCCAGCACTGAGCCCTACGTTAGTGGGTTGAGAGCCAGGGCATACCCCAGCAGGTCTGAGGTTCAGCCACAGCAAGGAAAAAGAGATGCAGCCCAGCCTCGATGCCAGACAGCCCAACCCAGGACCGGCACTACGCCCCGCGGTGCTCCGTCAAAGGGAAACATCCACCTCCCAGGGGGGCCCGGCAGAGGGGGTGAGGTGACAGGAGAGCTATCGACGGCCACGATCACAACACGTGCGGCCCTGCAGCATCCTCACGGGGCAAAGAGGAGCCCAATTCGGGGGTATTGAGGCGTCCCCTGCTCTCCGTGGGCTTCACACCCTCAGCCCCACGGCAAGGAGAGAGGACCCGGAGCCACGGGAGCCGCCGAGCAGCGTGGCTGCCCCCAGGCTCTTTCCCCCGCAGCAGCTCAACGCCAAGCCTGCAAAAACAGGATGTCTGCGAGCGAGCCTGGGCAGAACTCAGCCATACAAAATCCCGTTTAACACAGAAGCAGAACAGCACGATTGATTTCTCCAAGCACACTCTACCTCGAGAAGAGCTCCCCCTAACCCCCCATCCCCCTGTACTCCACTCCTTCCACTCTGCCGTGCTCACACACAACACAACCGCAGGGACGCGGCTGGAGCCGAGCGCACCGCTCCCAGAGCCGGGGGGCAGCGAGAGCAGCAGAGCGGCTCCGGGCCCCCCGGACCCCCCGGGCCGGGCAGCATTACGGGCTCGGAGCTCCCCCTGCTTGCGGCTCCCGGCCCGGCCCGCTCTGTCCCGGAGCACCCCCAGCCTGGGCCGGGCCAGAAACACCCGCGGCATCCACCCTTCCCTCTGAAACTCAAGGAGGAAGATCTGACAAACGCACCCCACCCAAAGCTGTGCCACCTATGATAACGATTAGAGACTGATCTAATTGCAAAAATAATTGCAATTGAAGTGTTTAATTACCATACTAAGCAGGAAGAGCCGCTCCCGACTGTTTCGGTAGCACTCCCGATCCATCAAACAAGGTTTGGGGCTTGTTTGGGGTTGGTGTGTGTTTTCTTTTTTATTATTATTAGATTGCAGCCCTGGGGGGATGAAGAGATTTACTAATTAGGGTCCTGGAGAACAGCCACCAACTTGCAAACACTTGTTTTTAATTTCAGTACTAACGAGGCTGGAAGGGGGAGAAATCCAAAATGCAGAACAGCTGTGTGGTTGCAGCCCTGCAGCCCCTCACCACGCTGGCAGAGCCCTGGTGCTGCTTGGTGTGATGCTGTGGGGCTGGGTTTGTGCTGTGCCAGCACCTGTCACCCTCTGATCCCATCCACTGCAGTGACGGCTTATCCAGGTCCTGGTGCCAAACCCTGCAGAAAAACAGCAGGAAACTTCTCCAGGTGGCATTTGGTTTTGTTCTCTCCTATATGCGCAACAAAAGGGGATTAAATTCTTTCTCCAAGCAGCAATTCTGAGAGGGAGGAGAAACTGCTTAGAAAGCTCCTAAGCAACATCTGGTTTCTCAGATAGGAATATCCCCCTGCCAGCCAAGTGCCCAGGGACACCTCCATCCTTTGGGCCCTGTAGGGATGCAACCATAGCTCTGGGTAGGACCCAAAAGCACAGAAAGGGCTGCGGAGAGGGGACGTAGGAGCTGCTGTAGGGCACTCTGGTGTGTCCCCCTCCCAGAAGTGTAGCAAAGGACTGTTTTATCTCTTTTAGATAAAAGAGAATCATCAGTAGAAGAAGGGGAAAAAAAGCGTTGGGGATTTTTGGGCTCTCATGTGATTAAACACAGAGGAGATGGAAAGGTAGCAAGCAGCCCCAAGCAGAAAAAAAAAAAAAGAGAGAGAGAGAGAGAAAGAGAGAGAAACTTTGTTTTAGAAATCCCAAGATTTGGTTTTCTTCAATAAAATGCATTGGAGGTCACCCACCAAACAGTTCTGGCTCTGAGGTCTCAGGTTTCCATACCGTGGGACCACCGGGCACATGGCTGTGGGACAGGAGAGGGGACAGAGCCACTAGAGGGCACAAGTAGGACAGAAACACGTCCCCATTCAGGTCACCTGCCGCCCCACAGAGCAGCAATGCTGGCGGTCCCCAAAGTCCCATATCATTCCCCACCCCAAAGCACCTCCCAGAAGTCTGCCCTTAGCCCAGGTCCCAGGGGTTTGGTGTCCCCAGGCACCAAGATGACACCACTGCTGCATGATGAAGATGTGTGCCCATCCAGCCAGCCACTGACACCCCATGTCCTCAGTGGGGATGGCACAGCTGTCCCCAGCCCAGGACCCTGCAGACCCTGGCACTGGCAGTCCTCAGGCTGGGGGTGACCAGCCCCACACCACGTGCCCATCACCAACCCAGCAAATGTTGAATCCATGCAGGGTGACACCGCACAGGCAGAGTGACGTGATGGCACAGCAGTGCTGCCCGTGTCTGTGGGGTGGTGGTGGAGCAGGACATGGCACACGGTGTGTGTGCTGCTGCTCCCTGCAGGCACTGGTGTGAGGATGGGTGGATGCAAACCCAGCGCCCGCAGCCCCTGCAGCAGCACCATTACGCAGGGCTCTCCATCCTTTTTGCTTAATGGGAGGCGTTTTTCTGTCTCATTTCCCTTACCCTCAGCACTGAAACCGCCTTTCTGCAGCAAAACAAGCCAAGCCAGAGAAATCCTTCTCCCTCAGCAGCTCACAAAGTCCCCTCCCTCCGTGGCAGCAGCAATGCCCATCGCACAGGGCTCCCTTTCTCTGCGAACATCGCACTGCAGTGCAATAAATGATCCCCATCTCCTGCATGTCCTCGGGCTGTGCTGACCCCACAGTCATTTGGGTCATTTGTCCTCATTCCTGGGGGAGAGGCAGGCTCTGTGCATGGCCCCATTGCACCACCGTGCTCACCATGCAGCTTCAGGGGAGGGAGGGACCCCATAGAGCCCACATGCTGACCCCCCCCTGACCAGCAGACCCCCCACCCTGGTTTTAATAGTCATCATGGAACCCTCTGTGAGTGGGAGGATGGGACTCACACAGGGGATGGCAGCAAGGGCACACGGGGACACCTCGGGAACAACGGGGACAGGCGTTCCGACGGAGCTGCGGGGTTTTGTTCTCACCGTTGATAGATCTGCAAATAGCTCAAAAGGAAAAAGGTCCCCTCGGCCCCCCTCCACCATCCCTCCCTGAGGGCTGTGCGCCCGCTCTGCTCACTCAGCCTGCTTCGAGGTTGAGCTAAGTCCACTGCTCTTTCCTGGGAGATTAGGCCCTTCATTAAGGGGCTGGTTTCCCCCCAGGGCCCTCCTGGTGCTCAGCTCAGATGGGGCTGCAGGAATCCAGGCACCCCCAGGGCCCAGGCAGGAGTGAGGGGCATACAGGGCCGGGGAGGGAGAGGTGAGTTTAGTAACACAATGATGTTTCATTGAGGTTTTATCTCTGCGACTGGCAATGTGCTCCTCCAGGAGATTTAGTGGGAAGTTGCCTGGTCCCTGCCAAGAAGGCTGTTTTTCGAGAGAAAGCACATTATGCATCAAAGTTGAAATTCAAATCCTTTTTCCTCCTCTCCTGGCATTTATTTATGAGGCTCCGGATGTTCCTCAGAGAGTCTTTGTTTGCAGAGTGCCCCCAGCCTTCCCCATACCCGCGGTGCAGGGGCTCAGGGAAAGCTCCGGAGATATCGCACAGTGCTGAACTTCTCTCTGTTCTTATTCTCCCCATTGGTGAAACTGTTGCTGGGCAGGCAAGGGGCCGGCATTCTGTTGCAGCCCCCATGTGCTGGGGGTGCCTTTAGCCCATGCACAGTTCCAGAAATCCCCCACAGCTGCAAGCTTTCCCCACTAAGGGATTCTCCCTGCCATATCCAGGTTGCTTTGTGCATCTCTGCCCCCCCCCCAAACCCTCCCATCCGCAGAACCAGACGTGCTCTGCATGTTGCATCCTGGACGGGGCTGGCAGAGATCAGATTTTTAATTTTTTTTTTCCTAGAGATGCTCTCATTTGCCTATTTAGGGGGGAAGTTAGCAGCTCCAGGAGCAGCCAGGGGCTCCTTCCCCCCCACCCCATCCCAATGCATCAGGACAGGCCCCATGTCTGCAGCCACTGGAAAATCACACTCCATTTCTGAAAGGGAAAGCAAAGTGTAAATCTCTCTCTCACACACTGCAGTGAGAAAAGTGGTGAAAGCTTTAATTTCAGAGCTGGGAGAGAGAGAGACAATAATATGCCAGCAGCACCCCGATTGCCGGGGAGGGAAACATCAATTCTGGCCTTATAGAAACAGCCACCGTGATTCCCCCCTCCCTGCCTGGCACCCAGAAAGCAGCAGGATTTCCTGCCGACCCTACAGCCCTTACCTCACCGCTCTCCAGCTGTGGTTGGGGGAAATTGAGCCGCCTCCCGCTCCTGGTGACAGTGACGGTGATCTCACAAGTGTTGGCCCAGGAGCGCAAGGACCGGAGGGAAGAAGAGGCAGCAGGAATGAAAGGCAGTGATTTCCCTCCCCCTCCAGCAGAGGTCTGCGTTCAGCACGGGCCGGCCGCTGTGCTCAGCTCTCCCAAAAGGTTCTCTTCATAAGAGGGAGCAAATTCCACGATTTATCAAGGGGAAATTTGCATTTGAAATATTCCCCGACTCCAAATGTCATCCGGCTTGATCCCCCCCCCGAGCTTGAACAAATGCAACTGAGCAGGGAGGGGATCAGACCGGTGGGGAGAGAGGAAAAGCCCAGGGTTAAAAGCATCCATGGATGCTCGATCAAGGATATGAGTGAGCACGGCCACGGCCTTCCCCTCTTCCACCCTCTGTCAGGCAGGACATGCAGGAATGGGTATCGGAGGCTCAGCCATCAAGGATTAAGGATTTCGTGTTTGAGATTTTATTTACACAATAAGACTTAAGTGATTGCTGCATGAAGTGTAGGTGGATTCTCTCCGATGCCTGCAGAGGGATTAGTGCCTATAAGGCAGCCAGAATGAGCTGAAAATTGGAGAGATCAAAGTGCAGGAAGAGGAATCCCACATTCTCAGTGATTCTGAAGGGAACAGAGAGAGATGGCAGTGGTCAAGGATGGGAAGATTGCAACTGGTGGCCTAGGAGAGATGCACACAGTGATTCACCCTTCCCCATGATGCTGCAGATGCTGGGCACATCCTGGGGACAAGCAGCACCCGGATATTTCCCATCCTGAGGCTGAAGAAGTTCCATAGGCAGCCGTGAGCTCTTGGGACACCTGTGCCCACCTGAGCTCCCCCAAACGTGCCCCTACTTGTGGCTCAAGGTGCCAGCACACAGTGACACTGCAAGAGGGACACGCATTTCCCCATCCCCACAGCACCCAGCCTGCAGCCAGGCTGCACACATCAGCCTTCTCCTCTTGACCTTATTAAAACTGCCGGGCTGCCATGGGCTGATTCGATTAAACAGGGCACAGAGCACCGTCCCCGGCGGGCAGGAGGGATGGATGGTGAAGAAGTGGAGTCCTTTCACCCCCGGTGCCTCATTAGCTGCAACTGCTCCAGCTCCAGCCACGCTGTGCTCTACTTTGCACAGAGGCAACTGTGAGTCCCAGGGGTGCACAGCATTCTGCTGACCCCACAGAACAGCCCCAAGGGGGGCACGTAGGCTGAGAGCTGCGGTGCAGGTAGGTGGGGGTCCGGCAGCAGCAGCCCACGGACAGCAGCAGGGCTGCACAGCTGCAGGCAGCTCCTTTCCTCCTCTGCATCTGCAGTGACCGACTTTGTTCCATCACTCGTGTTGTGCAGGGGTGTACGCCCACCCACGCATCCCCCAGCCCTGCACTTGGCGTGGGACAGAAGTTTCATCCCCATCGCTTCCCGAGATCCGCAGGCAGGCGGGTGTTCCTTCGCCGCAAATGAACCCGCAACGCTTTGGAGAAGGGCTAATTCCCTCCCTCCTTAATGCATGGAAGCTTCTTACGCTAAATCTATACAGGCACAATTAGCATTATTCATATTCCATATGCTCCGCTCCCTGGTGATGAATATTAATCCGTTCCCCGCTCCCAGGCATTGGAGATAACGGCGCTGCACTGCGCCGCAGCAGCGGGGACAGAGGGAACATTGCTGCAGGTGGAGGAAGTTTCCTTCCCATGTTGAGAAGGGGGGACTCTGCAGTTCTGAGGGGGGCTGCAGGACTCCTGCAGTGGGCTAATGCAGAGCAGCCTCTCTGGATGTCTCAGGTTTGAGATTTCAGGATTCACAACAGCTTTCAAAACCTATGGTGCTGTGCAGCAACCCCACACAACCCAGAGCATCCCATCTGCCCGCCCATCATCCTCACTCAGGCCAGGGGTCCAAGTATCACAGGAGTGGTGGGGATGGAAGGGGGGAAGCCAAGATGCACCGTGATGCCACACATCCATCCGCATGCTTAATCCATATAGCATCAGGGCCCCCATCTGCTGCATCACGCATCATTAGCTGGCTGGTTTCCGAGGCGGCTCCCAGCAGAGGTGGAAATTGTGCTGGGGGGAGATTGGTTCCCCACTGGCACAGTCACATTTTGGCTGCTCAGCTGAGGCTTTGGGGTGTGGGATGGAGGGGACTCCAAAGTCCCTGTGGGTACTGCACAGCCCCACAGCCTGCAGTCCATGTGCAGAGCAGAGCTCAGCTCCATGGCGCAGATCCATCCACCCCAATCATCCCCGCTGCCCCAGCCTGGAGCACTGTCACCAGGGCTCAGCCCCTTTAAATCTCTGTGATTGCATTATACGCTGGGACACCCTACCCAGAAAAATAAGGGAAAGAAATGATTTTCTTCTTGCTGGAAAGCTTGGAGAGCTGCCCGCTCCTTGCCAGCTCTCCCACGCACTGCACAGTGAAGGACTGGAGGGCCAGCATGGGCCGGGGGGGCTGGGGCACAGTGGGATGCCCCTCTGTGCTGGGGTCCCTTCCCTCCACTCCCTGCTCCATCTGTCCTATTCCCGTCTGTTTCTCCTCTCTGCCATCTCTGGGTTGAGATCTGCTCCCGAGGGAGCTCACTGCTCCAAAGAAGCCAAAACTCACCCCAAATCCCTGCTGGAAGCCCCTGGGAAGGAACCACCCCAACCGGCTGAGCTGAGCCAACATGGGGCTCTGAGGGAGCAGCAGTGAAGGTGCAGTGGGAGAGATGCAGGCTCTGGAGTGCAGGGAGGGAGCCCTGAGCCAAGGTCACTCTCCCACTTTGCTTTCACGCCAGGATGGGTTTTCTCATTACTTACCCAAGCTGTAAATTGTCTAATTTGGAGCACACCATTTATCCCCGATGTGCACTTGAGCAGGCAGATTTTGTTTTCAGGTGTGTGATTAATTTTTTTTTTTTTTTTCCTAAACGTGGTTTCTCTCCTAGGAAACTGCAAACAAACAGCTCTGACCCTTGTGGCCGTTCGGGTGCACATCGGGGCAAGGCACAGCAGCCGGGTCCTGCAGAATGAGAGGAGTGGGAGCTCCGTAACAGCTGTACAAACCCCCAGACCATGCTGGATAACCCCAAAATCCAGCACTGTGCCACGCTGCTGCCCATCAACCCCAGCACCACCTCCAACCCCCGGGCATCAGCAATGGGAAGCAAGCAGCACTCTCCCTGCTCCCAAATCAATCTGCCGGGAATTACCATTTTTATTAAGACCTAACATGTCCTTGGCTGCTGGGAATGTGATTTGCTCCCGGAATGAGATTACTGCGGTTCCCAAGGAGCCACCATCGGTCTCGGCGACTTCTGCCCTCGTGGCACATCCCCACACGGTGGCACGGAGCAGCGCTGTGTGCCAGGTCCCTCCCGTCCCCTCGCCGAGCTGTGAGAGCTGGGTCACCTGCTGTGAGCGTGCACCCCCCTCTCTGCTGCTGGGGAGTTGTTCTCTGTTCTCCAGGGTGGTTTTTCAGATGAAAGGAGGTGAAAATCACTTCCATTCACTGTGCAGGAGGCCCTGCAGGGCTGCCTTGGTGCGTGATGCGGTTTGTGGCTCTCCCAGCGCGGGGCTGGGGGAGGAGGCTGAGCACCGCACTGCCCTTTGTGCTGGGGGACATCCTCCCAAGGAGCTGCTTAGCATTCGGAGCAGGCGCCCGCGTTGTTTCCGGGTAAAAACTCTGAGTTTCACTTCAAAAACACATCGATCTTCTGCAGCGTGCCATGAAGGGCAGCGTCTCCTCACCCACTTTCTGAAACTGGATCACAGCAGCACCAGGACCCTGTACCACGGGGCTGGACCTGACGTTCCCCAGCGTCAGGACAGGCAGCCACCTTCTCTCTGGCATCGCTCTGCAATGCCGTGTGACTGCCGCTGCTCATCTGCCTAGCGGGAAAGCTGATGGATCTGCCTTGCCTGTCTCTATAAGGGCCCGGCTGCACGCTCCCAGCTTGAGGAGAGAATACTCAACAGCTTCTTTACTTACACGTCACACGAGGATTGTGGTGTCTGTCCTGAGTCCCTCCTTTGCTGCAGCACCCATGGCTGAGCATCCCTCCTGCCCCCACGCCCACCGAGGGTGGCACCTTTCCACAGGAGCACATTTCCTGCAGCTGCAGGACCTCTGCTCCAAAGTGTTTGCTTATGGCTAAGTGCAGCTGCCCCAGCACCTGGACCATGAGTGTGACCTGAGAGCCCCCAGCACCTGGGCGGGAAATAATAAGGGCATCTGTTCTTCCCATTAGCAGGGTGAAGGCTGGGGAGAGAAACGACTATTGATTGCCCTGTGAGCTCAGCATCAGGCACGCATGCATGGCATGCAGCCACAATCAATAATGCTAGAGAGGTGCTTGGGCTCTCTGGGGATTCTGCCTCTGCCTGGGGCACGAGGACAAAGGTTGCACCCCGCCAGCACCCAGCACAGTCCTGCAGCACACAGCCCACGCTGTGCAGCTCCCCCCTCTCCAAGCCCATGTTTCCATTCCGAGGAGGAGAGCAGTGATGCTCCCTGGGGGCTCTGTGCTCAGCCCCATGCACAGGGGTACCCAGCTGCAGCCCATCTCCCTGCCTGCTCTCGATCCCTAGGACAGCTGCCTTGGCATCCATGGGACACTCGGATTGGGTACAAAGGCAGGAATTGAGAGAAAAGCTGAGATTTCCATCCTGCCGGCAGAGGATGTCAGCAGGGAAGATGGAACTACACTTCCCAGAGTGCTCCTGGCCCTGCATGCTGCCCGGGAAAGGCGAAGGGACTCCGCTGCCAGCTCCTCCCTGCTCCTAAATTATTCTTATTATTGTTTATTTGTGGTTTTTCTGCACTTAACTGCCTTTCTCGTCCACTTAATCGGGGGATTATTGCCCCACCTGCCCATCCACCAGAGCCCAACTCATTACCGGGGTTTATTTATGAGCAGCACGGCAGCAGAACGCACCCTGCAGCTCCATCTCCTCTGGTGCAGGCAGCTGGAGGTGATGGACAAAGGCAAGCCAGAGCCACTAGCAGTGAGTGTGGCTGTGGGGTGACACAGAGGTGTCCCAGCACCTCCTCCTGTCCTCACGTCAGCGCTGGGCACAGGATGATGCTGCTCCTGGCACAGTGCAGGGAAGCAGCGGGAGCCTGGCTGAGCCTTGAAGTGCTCTCAGAGCTGGGGAAAGGTCAGCGGCACAGCGCCATCCTTCCGCTCGCACAGAGGGGCGCGGGCTCCTTGGCACAGCGGTGGCAGCTGGGTGACAGCAGGCTGACAATGACAGCATGGCATGGTGGAGAAGCAGAGGGACCCACAGCACCCACCTTCTTCCCACCATCCCTCCCATCTGCAGGCAGAAGAATCTGGGCAGAATGTGGGGCAGAGCGTGCGAGCCCGCCGATGGAGTGCTGCAATAAATAAATCATGGCACCAAAGCAATCAGAGCTGCCCACTCAGCTGCTTGGGATGCAGTGCCCACACGGGGGATTTGCAGCTGTACCTTCCTGGCCATTGGGTCCACGGCCCAAGTGCTGTTCCTCTGTTTGCAGCCGTGTTTTGCAGCCTCAGCACTGAGGGGGATTGATTTATTCATCAGCAGCTCCAGCCCGCACCATCCCTGCATGAAGGCCATGACAAGCGGCGGCAGTGCGACAAGCAGCATGGCACGCAAGGCAGTGGGGCTGGCTGACCCCATGCTGCTGTGCCAAGGAGGTGAAAGATGCCATGGGAAGGGAAATGTAAGCATCAGACCCTCACGGGGCTGCACTGCATTAACGCGTGTCCATCTTGAGCCCCTTGCAGGGCAGAGAGGAGGGAACCTATTTTCCAAAGGGAGTTCAGCAGTGCCAATGGCTGAACCTATTGCTGAGACAATGACAAGGGACCTGGTCCCCATCCCTTTCACTTGCCCTGCCCATCCAACCTCAGATTTTGGAGATCCCACAGTGCTTTGCCTGCTGGGGTGGTGCACCCAATACCCAACTTCCCCATATCCCAGGTGGCACTCATACAACCTCATGGCCAACAATGGGCTTTGTCCCCATGGTGTGGGACAGCAGTCATGGGAAAGGGACACACTGAGTCTGGGGGAGCAAAGTACTGGGCCCTGGTTGGGGGTAGATACTGAGTGGGGAATTACTGTAGGAGGGGGGGATCAGGAGGGATGGGCAGATACTGGGGGAAACCGGTGGGGATCAAGGACAGGAACTGGGGGTACTGAGGGGCACGGGGGGTAGCGGTGGTGACTGCTGGGGGGGATTAATGGGCATTAGGGGCATGGCTGGGTAATGGGAGGAAAGGAGAAGCGGGCATTGCCGGGGGGAATGACTACGTACTGGGAGGCAATTGTCGGGGGCGATTGCTGGGTACCGGGAGCAATTATCGGGTACCGGGGGGGGGATCGCCGGGAGCGGGGGGCTGCCGCTGGGGGCACGGGGCGGGCCGGAGGCGGGCACGGAGCCGGCCCCGCCCGGGAGGCCGTGCGGCGGAGGGGGAGCCAGCACCGGGCCCCCCCGTACCGCTAGGGCTCCCGCCTCCCTTCCGGCGGCGGTTCCTTCTTCCCTACGCCGGGGGCGGACGGGGCGGACCGGAGCCGCACCGCACCGCACCGCGCCGCGCTGAACCAGGTGGGTGCGGGGCCGGGAGCGGGGCCGGGGCCGGGGCCAGGGGCGGGCCCGCCGTGCCGCAGAGCTCGGGGAGGGGGGGCCGGGGCCCGGCGGGCGGTTCGGGCGCGGGGACCGGCCCGCCGAGCCTCCCGGGGCCGCCGGCTTATGTAACGGGGCGGCGGCCGCGGGGTTGCGGCATGCGGGAAGCGGGATGCGGAGTGCGGGATGCGAGGCGTGGGATGCGGAGTGCGAGATGCAGATGCAGGATCGGGCTGAGCGCTGCTCCCACCGGGTGCCCCCCCACGCCGCCCCGCACGCCTGGGTAGGGGCCGCGCGTGCGGTGTGTGTGGCAGGGCAGGGCTGTTACCACCGGGGTGTCACCCCCCAGGGCTGTACTGCGGAGGGGGGGCTGCAGAGCGGTGCCGTGGGCAAGAAGAGGAGGCCACCTGCTCCCTCCGCTGCTTGTTCCCTAGGATGCTCCTCGCAGCCTCCTGCCGGGGGGGAGCTCCCGGTACCCTGCCGGGCTCTTCCCATGCCTCCCTGTCACTACCTTTCTCTCCATCCTGCCCCCCTCGGCTACACCAACCCCTCTTGGGCCATCCCCGTTGCATGTTCCCGAGGTGCCATCCTGCTGCATCGACCCTCCGGGGGTCCCAGCACCCCGAGCTCCATCCCCTCTCCTTGCGGTGTCCCCAGCAGCACATGGGGTAGGTGGCTGCTGTGACCCAGGCCTGGCAACATGCTGTAGCAGTGTCACCCACATGGCGGGAGCGTGACCGGGCAGCTGCTGCCCCAGGCACCGGCGTGGTGATTCAGAGCAGCAGAGCAGGGCTGGCGCCTTCGTTCTGAACAGGACTGATGGCTCTGGGCTTCTCTACAAAGCTGGGGAAGATGTGAGAGCTCAGCCGAGATAAACTGGCACAGAAAAATGTCCCTTGGCTGTGGGCTGAGTGTTTGCTTCTTCGATTGCCTTGCGTGAGAACATTAGTATTGAAATGACCCCAACCAGACAAAGTGATTAACACCTTGCAGCACTGGAGGGTGGCTGCGCTTCACACTTTGGCTCATCCCTGGGTTTCAGCACTGCCTACTGCCAGGCAGAGCATGCCAGGCCCGGTGCCACACATCAGGAGCTCTTTGGGGACCCGCACTGAGTTTCCCATCGTGATTTTAGCACATGAACTGAGACCCAGCAGAGGTTGGATACCACCCTCTGTCTGTGGAGAACCCTCTGCTGGGCACCCGTGTGCCCCACTCAGATCAGCAGCAGGTGACACAGTGCCATCCCCACCGAGGAGGACCAGCTGTCCCCAAGGCTGTCCCATCCAGGCACAGGACTGCACAGCCAGTGGCAGGAGCTCTGTGTGTTCCTGGCCAGACCTTCCCATTTGTTCTTCTGCCAGCATCAACCATGAGTTTAAATGCTCCTGCTCCCTCCCTGGTGTTTACTCGCCGGGTGTATTTATAGAGAGCAATCAGGTTGCTCAGCCAGAGTAAACAGCCACGCTCTCACGTGAGCGCTCCACTCGCCCATCCCAGGAGCTTTCCCTTCCACCTGCCCTGGCCCTGCAGAAGATCCAGCCACACACCTCTCTGGGCTCTCTGGGCTGTGGCCCAGGTTGCACTCCCCAGGAGTCACTGTCACCTCGCTGCATGTGCCCTCTCCTGCCACCAGCCCAATCCCTGGCCAACTGTTGCCACTACCTCCTGCAAAAATAACCATCCAATGCTCAGAATCACCCATCACCACAGCCCTGCAGCAGTGGTACCCGCCCCTGCCCTGGCCCACGGACAGGAGATTTTGGGGGCCAAAGGTTTGGTTCAGATGCAGCCCTCTGCATCCCTGCAGGTAGGGAGGGCACTGCTACCCCAACTCTGCTGTGAAGGCATTTCCCCAAAGTGCAGAGACTCTGTGCCTTCCCACCTCAACACACAGTGCCTGGGCATGAGGCTGCTGCCAGCCCCAAGCAAGTCACACAGGTTCTCCATCCCATGCACCCCTCTTCTCCCCATCCCCAAGCTGCCCTCTGGCATCCCAGGGGCTGGACAAGACTGGCTATGATCGTAGGGTGCTGTGAACAGAAGGTGGTCTCATCTCCATCACTACCTCTGCCCCACATATTGTGGCCATATCCTGGGCTGGGTAAAAGCAGCCCCTCCAGCTCCAAGTACACTGCAGCCCCAAGCCAGGGCTGTCTTGATGTGATAGCATCCTCCTTGCCTTTACCTCACCTCTGCCTTGGCTGTGGTTGGCATCTGACTGCCTAGACAGACAGATTCATGGACAGCCAGAGCTGCTGCCTGTCCCCATCTGTCCAGGTAAGATATGGCTCTGTGATCCTGGCCAGCTCTGCTTGTTAAAAAGACAGACAAAAATTAAATAATTAAATAAATGAATAAATAAATAAATAAATGACAGCCACATCGATCTGGCCCCAAAATCAATGCCTTGTGATGACCCAGCCAGTATGGCCCCCAATACCCTCCGAGGACTGAATCTCCCCACGTCCCCTTGCAGGCAGTGCCCGGCTCTGACCGTGCTCCAGAGCTTCAGCAAAGAGCAGCAGCTGATCTGCACCACAGAACACAGCCGGCACAGCAGGGACTGATCCCATCCCAGCACAGCTCCTCTCCCTGGCACTGAGCTGCCCAAAAACCCGGCTGCCCCCAGCCTTGGTGCTCTGCATCCCATCCCACCCGGCTCTGACTCTTCCCACATCCCGCAGGAGGCAGCGCTTGTCCCCAGCAAAGGTCACCTTCACGCTGCCGCCGAGCCCTTCCCAGGCTGAGCGCTCAGTGCTGTGCTTCCCGGAGACACAGCTGCCGTTCAGGGGTCTCCGTGGGGGTCTCACTGGAATGTGAAGAGCTGACTGCCCGCCTGCTGCTGCGTACCCAGATTCAGCACTGCGTCCCCAAACCTGGTTTCATGTCCCCATATCCAGCACTTTCTCTCTGAGTCTGTCTCCCCCCCTTCTCCCCTGGGTCATTATTTACCTACAATTTGCTAAGTCCCCCCCACTTCCTGGGGTGCAGGAAAGGAGGTGGCTCTGCGCTAGGACAAATTTGTGACATCCCCAGGAACCCACTGCCTGCATCCCACAGCCCATGTCGCACTCATGGCACACACCAGGGTGGAACCATGGGGACAGATCACTCGGAGATGATGCCCAGCTCTCTGCACAGCCCCGTCCCCAGGAGCATCCCCTGAGCCCCTCCAGCACAATGGGGACACTCCAAGGACATTCAGCAAAGGGATGAGGAGAACCCCAGGCAGAAGCTTTTCAAAGTTAGGCTGAAGTTGTGCTCCCAGAGGAGGATCTCTCAGACTGCAGCCTTTGTTCGGGGCTTTGTTTGCCTGCTCACTTTAACTCGCCATTATGTCCTCTGAAGAAGAAATTGAAAACTGAGGAATGCAGAGTTAATGCCAATTTTTAAAACCCTCCAAGAGTTGAGAGCCCTCTCAATAATTAATGAAGGCATCCAAACTGCCGGGTGTCTATCTGCAGCTCGGACGGCAGCAGCCATATCCCCGGTCCAAGAGGGGCACAGACCCCAGTGCTGCCACCTCCCTGCCCACCCTGGGCTGGCTCAGTTAGTGCATCACTCCCATCCTCAGAGCTCGGTATCTGGGGCGGCGCGATAACTCGTTCTTTTGCCCTCTGCCCCAGCACCCTGTGCGTTAGGGGGGTGGTCCCCCATCACTGACCCTTTTGCCATCGGTGTCTCTGCAGGCCCGCCCTCCTGCGATGCCCACCCGCCCCCGGCAGCCCCTTACAGCGCTGGTTTAGGTGCTGAAGGCCACGGACACTGCGCACACCAAGGTAGGCTCTGGCTCTGGCAGGGCTCGGTTTGGGTGGATGTGAGGCATGGAGCTGGCGGTGATGTTGCAGGTGGTGCAGGGACGCAGGGGCAGGGTTTTTTTGGTTTGTTTTTCCTTTTTTCACTTTTTTTTTTTTTTTCCTCTCTCTGAAAGCCCCCAGATGGGCAAGGTATGAGCCAAACCCCATTGGCAGCAGCCAAGAATGGTTTTCTGGCCACAGCCCCAGCAGCTCTTGGAGTGGCACCATGCCCATCCGGCGTCACACTGCAGCGGAAACCCCATGCGCAGGCGGGCTGGGGGTGGCTTCAGCAGGGGGAGATGACAGCATCCCTCCTAGCCCCCCCTCAACACAGGGTCCCCCACTCCCAGTTCTCCCAGCATGGTCTCATCCTGCTCCCACCATGCTGCAGCCACCCAGATGTCCCCCCTGCCGCCGCTGAGTCCCCCACATGCAGCCTTCTGCTGCTGTCAGAGGTTAAGGTGTCCCTGGTTCCATGGGGCACCTCTACCCCCAGAGCTCTCCCATGGTGGGGTGGCCCTCCCGGGAGGGAAGAAGCTCACCCTCCTTGGCACGTGCCCTGCTTCCACCCCAGCACTGAGCCTGGGAGAGGAGCTTGGGGGGCACCGAGAATCTTCTCCCCGCACAGCTCTGACTTCTTCCACCATCAACACTGGCTCTGGATGGCTCCTGCCAGGGCCACGGGGACGGTAGATCAAGATGTTCATGGGATGGCTGCTGTCCCAAAGGCAATTGCTGGGGCAAGGAGCGATGGGGTGAGGATATGGGCTGCGTGGGGGCTTTTGTCCATTGCCCGCACGGTGCCGGATGCACTGCGCCCAGCTCCATGCCAGCCCCTGCAGAGCTGTGCGGTGTGCGTGCCTGCCATAAATATTGATGGGGCGGACGCGGTGCAAGTGTGCCTTTATACACAGTGCTCAGGATGTGCATGCTGTACGAACCGGGGGAAGCGGTGCGGGTGCAGCACTGAGGCTGAATGTACAGAGGCTGTATAGGGGAGATGGAATTCAGAGCGGGGTGGGAAGGGGCTGGGTGTAAAGCCCCGGCAGTCAGAAAGCAGCAAAGCAAAACCTGCTGCCAGACTGCAGTGAGCGGCAGCTGCTCCCCCAGCCCACTAACATGCAGCCCATGCAGGACGAGCAGCGAGGGGCTGCAATGCCGCTGCTTAACCATGAGCAGCACAGAGGCAGCAACCGCACAATGCTCTGAGAGCTGCTGCTGCAGTGCACGGCCAAGAGGGTGCTGGTGTCCGTGACACGGGCAGGGCTGTAGGTGACAGAGCCATGGGGCTGTGGTGGCTGTCAGCCCTGGGAAGGGCAGCAAGCAGAGCTCAAGCACAGGGGACATCCATCCCCCGCATCACTCTTGTACAGGCCACCTTTTAGGGCAGCTCAGGAGGGCAGAGCAGCTGCACCCCTGGGACACTGTGTTGGGAGCAGCTGGAGGCTGCGACTTAAGTCCCCTCCTCACCCACAGCTCCTTTGACCACTGCTGAGCCCACAGCCAGCACCAGTGCACACACAGCTCCTGCACGCGGCCCCCGGAGGATGTGAACGTCCCTCATTGCGTGCGATGCCGCGATCGGCCCCGCCAACCATCTGCTGCAGCATCTCCCCTCCACCCACTCGCATCTCGCACTGTGCCCCGTGGCACGGAATCAGTGGCACCTGGAGCACCCAGCAGCAGGCAGGGCCAGGCTGGGGGTGCCTCATTCTCCCCTGGGTGATCTGCAATAGCAGTGCCAAGGGGCTGCGATAGCGATGCAGCCAGCTCTGCAATATTGATGCTGATGGGTCTGCGGCTGGAAAGCAGGGAACAGGAGCACGGTGTGGTGGTGACCCTGTGACCCTCTCCATGTGTCATCACCGGGTTGGCAGGGCTGTCCCTGCCCTCTGCGTGCCCCAAACCACACTCAGATGCTGCACTACGAAGGTCAGCTGAAACCCGATGCTGCAGCGTGCATGGTCCTGTCCCTATCCCCGGCCTTGTCTCTGCCAGGTGCCAGCCCCGAGGGGGCCGGGACCACTCTGCAGAGCTGCAGCTGCTGCTGCTTTGTGCCTCCTCTCCCCCGTTCCCCGCCGCTGTTTTTGTTTTGTTTAAGAGGCCGGGTTACGAATTTTAAACAGGCTCCTGAAAAACCCAATTACCTCCAGAAGACAACCTGATAAAAGCCGCCGAGCCGGCACGCTGCGCATCGCCTCGCGTTGCAGCCGAGGGAAAACCGACGTAACAAAGCCTTTGCAAATGGAGTTAACCACTTTTAATCCCTCGGTGCGACGCGGAGGGCCAAGCGGTTTTTTCTGCAGAGATGGGGGCGGGGGGAGCGTAAATAACCCGACGGCATGGCGCTGCTGGGGGGCAGTCCCAGAGCTGCGACTGGGAGCAGTCCCTGGGCGCACTGGGAGCTGCTGGGGGGAGGATGCGCTCAATGAGCCGAAGCATCTCCAAAGATTGAAAGACTCGAGGACCCATCCCAGGAACAAAAGGAGGCGTTTGTCAGGCGCTGAGAGACGGGCTCGTTAATTCCTCCTGGCTGTCACACTTATCTGTAATGAATTTGTGCTCCGCTGTATTATTTTTAATACAATAGGAGCGGTGCCGCCCGCCCACCGCCCGGCTGCCGGGAGCGCTGACGTCAGCATGCGGAGCGGGGTGCTGCAGGACGGACAGACGGATGGATGGACAGACCAAGGCCTGTCCCAGCACTCACAGTAGAGTTAGGTGCTGAGGCAGAGGGCATTTTTTCCATGATGGAGGAAAACAGTGCGGTTGGTCAGCGTGGGAAGAGGTAGAAGGCACAGGGAGCAGTGAGCAGGAGGGTTGTGTGCTGGAGTGCTTTCCCTGTGCCAAGGCTGTGCTGTGCGTGGCAGCAGAAGGGCAGACATGGGGGTTCCCCCAGCGCTGTGTGCCCCACAGAGGGGCTATGGCCGTGAGCATCCCTGCAGGACTGCAGGGCCTCAGCTCACCGCCCACAGCCAGGCTCAAAGTCCCACTGATCTGCAAAGAGCTCGTTCCCTTCCTGATAACCCAGGGCTGGATGGATGGGCCATTGGCTCTGCAGGGCGATGGGACATTCACGTGGCTCTGGCACCTGCACACCCTGAGCTCTGCCCCAGCCATAGGAGTACGGGGGCCACAAGGTCACTGTGCGTCCTCAGCATCTCTTGGAGAGTTAGTGCTACAAATGTGGGGCTGGGAGCTCTGTGTGGCTGCACAGGCCACAGCGATGTATCAGGGACTTTGAGAAGTCCCGAGACACCCCACAGCTCTGCAATTAGTCACGGTGGGGTCATTAAGGCCTGGCAGGTGTGCAGAGGCTCCCTGAGGAGGTGCGCAGTGCTAAAGGAGTCACCCCCTTTGGGTGCGTGGTGCTGGAGGGATCACCCCCTTTGGGTGCGCGGTGCTGAAGGTGTCACCCCCTTTGGGTGCGGGGTGCAGGGACGGCTGGGGGCTGCTCGTGGTGGCTGCGGCTGGGAAGTGCCTGGCTGTGCCACGGATTGCGGAGGTGAAGCATTAACAGACGCCGGGGGGCTGCTCCCCCCATCCCTTCGCTGCGGGATCGGGGGGTCCCGGCGGGGGCAGCGTTTCCCCGGGGGCGTCCCGCTCTGTGGATGGGGGGTCCCGTAATCCCTTCTTTTCCCCTCTTCCGGGACCGAGAGCGGAGCGGGGCTGGGGGTGTCGCCCCGGGCGGGCCCACGCGTGCGGCGGGGGGCGGGCGGAGGGCGGGCCGCGGCGGGGCGGGGCGGGGCGGGGCGGGCGGAGCGGCGGCGGCCGAGAGCGGCGGCGGAGCCGGTGAGTGCCGGTGCTGAAGGGACAGCGCCGCCGCTGCGGCACCGGGCGGGGCGAACCGCATTCACCGGGGGAGGAGTGGGCGGGAGGGGGGGGTCCCGCGTTCCCCCGGCGGTGCCGCGTCCCCGTATCCCCTGCGGCCGCGGTGCGTCCTCCCTCCCGTCCCGTGTCCTCCGTGTCCCCGCGCTCCCGCACCCGCGGTGTTCCCCGCATGTCGCGTTCTCCCCTTCAATGCGTCCTCCGTGTCCGTGCACCCCAACATCCCGCGGTGCCCCCGCGCTCCCCACCCCGTGTCCCGCTCCCCCCATTTTCCGTATACCCTTTCTGTCCTCGGTGTCCCCTACGCACCCTCCCCCGGGCGCAGGAGAGAACAAACTTCCCCGGGCCCCCCCCGGGTGGAGGGACTCTACCCATCGCCGGGAGTCCCGGGGAGCTGGGGGAGATCCGTGGGGCTGCGGCACCCACTGGGCACAAGCACGCTGCAAAGTGCACACGCAACATCAGCACAGCCCTCGCCCACGCACAGGGCACGCAGGGCGCGCACACACACACACACAGAGCACTCCTACATGCACACGCAGTGCACACGCAGCCTGCAATCCCACCCGCGCGCGCACACAGCGTGCCAGCAGCCTGCAACACCCCCACACGCACAGCACAGGCTGCAAAGCAGTGCGCACACACACCCCCGTGCTATACACACACCCAGCATGCAGCCCACCAGTGTGCAAACACACGCACCCAGCGTGCAAACACAACCCGCACACCTGTACACACACGAGCCTGTGCACAGCTTGTGAACCCACAAACTCAAACGCACAAACCTTGCAAGCAGCCTGCAAACCCCCCGCAGCGTGGCCACAAACAGCTCCAACCCCACGAATCTGTACACATGCATACAGCCAGACATATATAGAGCTCTGTGAAATGCACCTCCTGTGCACACACAGCTGCACAGCTGTGCAAACATGCATGGAGCTCACAAACACACATGCCTGCAACCCCAAAGAACAGTCCCATCCCACCGGCAGCCTCTTCTCCACCCACCCGCAGAGCCCAAGCACCGCGACACACACACATGCACACAGGGTCACGCTGTGCTCCCCAGGCTGGCTCTGCCCCCACCATGCAGGGGGACGTGCTGGTGGCAATGTGGGTGCCTCTCCAGTGGTACTCGATGCTCCTGTGCCTGTGCCACCCTGTGGCGGGCAGCACCAGGCTGGGAAATCCACCTGAAGCCGAGCCCCTGTGTGCCAGGGTAGTGGGGACCCCAGGCTTGGCGTCCCCGACCGCGTCCCTCTCTCTGTGCCCAGGTGGCCCTGGTCGGAGAGCCCGGACAGCAGTGGATGAGCGCTGAGCACTGGCATAGCCACACGCACACACCGGCACCATGGACTTTGTTATGAAGCAAGCACTGGGCGGTGAGTGGGGAACATCTCCACCGGGAGCAACACTGTGGGGTGACAACACACCCAGCATGGAGTCGGGGAGGGCCACCGCGGGGGAACGAACGGCTGCCAGAGCCCTACAGGGCTCCCGTCGGTGGTGCCGGCAGCGCCTGGCGGGGGAATCCCGGCTCTCCCGGTAGTGTGGGATTCCCCAGCAGGTCCCCTGGGTGCCAGTGCTTGAGCTGCCAGCGTCTCCCCCGGCTGACGCTGAAGTAGGGCAGTGCTGGCAGCCCGCGGCGCTCCCCGTCCCCGCAGCACCCAGAGCCCAAGCACAGCCGGTTGTGGCGCGGGTGGCACAGGGGATCAGGGGACCCCGGGCTGTACTTGCAGGCTGGCTCCCTGCCCAGCTTGGCTTTGTGGAAGCTGAGGCCCCCTGGGCACTGGCTGAGAGTGTCATGCTATGCAGGGGCCACCAAGGACATGGGCAAGATGCTGGGGGGCGAGGAGGAGAAGGACCCCGATGCGCAGAAGAAGGAAGAGGAGAGGCAGGAAGCGCTGCGCCAGCAGGAGGAGGAGCGGAAAGCCAAGCACGCCCGCATGGAGGCTGAGCGGGAGAAAGTCCGGCAGCAGATCCGTGACAAGGTGGGCAAGCAGCTCCCCGTGCTGCTGGGGGGATGGGAGTAAGAGGTGACGGGCGTCGGGTACAGCACAGGCACTGCGTGCTGCCCGCCCCGCTCAGGGTCTGTGTCCCACAGTATGGGCTGAAGAAAAAGGAGGAGAAGGAGGCGGAGGAGAAGGCAGCGCTGGAGCAGCCGTGTGAGGGCAGCCTGACGCGCCCCAAGAAAGCGATCCCAGCGGGCTGTGGGGACGAGGAGGAAGAGGAGGAGGAGAGCATCCTGGACACCGTGCTCAAGTACCTGCCCGGCCCGCTGCAGGATATGTTCAAGAAGTAACAGCACCACCGACCCTGCCATGGGGTTCTGGGGCACGGGCGCCCTCTTCCCCCCCTCCCCTCCATCAGTTCCCTTGGCCCCAGGGGGATCCCTGCATCCCCTTTCCATCTCCTGCCCCTCCCTCGTCCCCCAACCAGACCAAACCATCCCATCCTGTCCAGGCAGGGCCCCCCGACCACACCGTGCCAAAGGGGAGAGTCCCTGGCCGGACAGGGCAAACCGGGACCAAATGCACTGATGTATCCTGGCAGCGGGCTGGGGGCACCCCAGGCCCCACCGGACCCCGGGGCAGCTCCCCGTGCCCTCAGCCCTGCCCTTCTGCCCACATCCCCCCCTCACCCACCTGCCAGGGGGCCCGGGCAGGCCTCCGTGTGCCTGCCCTTGTCCCCAGCACTGCCATCCCCAGCCCCATCCTGCCCCGGGCCAAGCCCAAAGCACAAAGCCAGGCGCCCTGCCCGCAGCTCCCCCAACCCTGATCCCCGGGCACGGGGGTCCCCTGGGGCTGCCCGGTGTGCCGCAGCATCGGGGGGTTGGAGGGGACCCCCTTCCCGCATCTCTGGCCCCATAGTTAAAGCCATATCAGTTAGACTGCAATACTTCAGCACCGGGAGGAGCAGGCGCCGCGCTCCGCCGACCGTGTATAAAGGCGCGTGCGGGGCAGGGACCCCCCTGCCTCGTCCCCCTGCCCCGTCCCCGCTGTCCCCACCGCTCGCTCGTCCGTGTCTCGGCCCCGCTGGCCCCCGTTCTCGCATTAGTGTCTGTGTGCCAGGGTGCGCCCCGTTGCTCCATGCGTCCTCGTGTCCGCTGCTCACGCCTCAAACCCCAAAGCCCCGCAGTCCCCGGGGCTGCCCGCAGCACCGAGCCGAGAGCCCCGTGCCCGTGGGTTGCAATAAACCCAGTACGGGGCTGGGGGCTGCAAAGTCTGTTCCGGGCTGCCCCCCCCTGGCGCTGGGCACACAGCTCCCATGGGCAAAGCTGCCCGGGTACATCCCAGGAGCTGCTGCTTGCGCCCCAACAGGGGGCACGCCATCGCCCCGGCCCGTCCCTTGCCGTACTGTGCTCCTGTCCTCCCTACCCCATGCTTCCTCCGCCACAGCCCCCAGCCACTCAGCCCAGCCCTTCCAGGGAGGCAGAGGGCAGCTCGGGGCTTCGCAGTCATGCTGTGACCATCCTGCTCGAACTAGTCTTTGACAAACTAATAAAATAAAGGGATTTGTACATTGCTCTGGCCTTTCCTCAGCCCTTACTTCCTGTCACTTTCCCCATCCCTCCATCTCCCCTCAGGGCTGAGACCCGGCCACTCAGCACACTACCAGAGGGCACAGGGTTCATCCTCAGCCTGCATGGCACCCAGAAGCCAGGCCACAGGAGCCAGGTGAAGGGAAAAGCCTCCCATAGTCCCCCAGTACTGCCCTCAGCCCAGCTTCCTCCTGTTCCCCAGTGCCCTCTATGGAGCTGGGGACAAGGCAAAAGGGTTCTGCAGCCCATCCTGCAGACTCATGGGTATGGTAGGGGGACCCCTTCCCCGTGGCTCTAGGACTCCCCCCTCCCACAATAACTGGAGTCACCCACAGGGTGCAAGGGCTCTTTTTCTAGGCACAGACTTCTGGGGCTGAGGCTGGAGGTACCTCAATCCCAGTTCCCCCAAGAACAGAGGCAGATGCCAGGGGTACACACGAGGCAAGGGGTGCCTCGCACCCCTCAGCCAAGCACGGTGTCTGGCACTGCAATCCTGATGCAGCACAGCTCAGGAGGGCTCTGCCTGCAGCCAGCCTCAGCTTCGACTGATTTGCCATCATTTAACAGCAAAAAGCTCAGCTGTTACCCAGGCGGCATCAGCAGTGCAGTCACCTGGAAAAGCCTCTGTCAGAAGGAAATATTAGGCTAAGAAATGATAGAGATCGTGCCGGCAAGGTCTCCATCACAGGCAGGCTGCGCCAGCACCTCCTCTCCAGTGACTGCCTGCAACGTGACCCAGCGCACGGCGGGGAAGAGACCTGCTCTGCACCCCTGGGGACAGGGGGGCACGGGGACAGCTCAGCCTTAGGCCAGCAGCCGTGGGTCAGGCAGGTGTCTTCCGCTGCCACCACGGCTCCGCTCCATTCGTGTGGGTGCTGCTAGCTGGAGCAGGGAGGGCAGGGCTGGGTTTTGGGATGGGGACAGTTGTGCATGGCTGTCCCCACCCTCTGAGCAGCGTCCCTTCAGAATCTTGTCCCCAGTGCGGGGACACAGCGCCCTCTGGTGGGGTGACACGAGATGAGAACGAGCCCTCAACACGGACCCCTGCCAGTGGGGCTCACCCACCGCCACACCGTGGTGGCAATGGAAGCGGCCGCTCAGCACCACGCTCCTTTCCCCGCTCATCTCCTGCTCTCACAGCAGCTGCAGGAACCTTCGTTATGGAAGAGGATTTATCAAAATTATAAAAACAACCACAAATACAAAAAAAATGCCACAGCCGGGGTAACACCCTCCAGCTCACGTGCCCCCACACCCTCCCCATGCTGCCCCTCTGATGCTCTGCACTGGAAAGGGACAGGCTAATCTCCAGGGCTGCCCTCACCACCAGGGTGTGGGGGAGGATGGAAGGGACAATCACATAGCTCACTGCTGCTGGGGAGCCTGCCGCTGGGGCTTCCACACTACTGCCCTAAAGCAGCGTTCCCATCTCAGGAGGCCCCTTCAGCAGTCACTTTCCATGATTTTCTTTGGCCACTTGCCTTTGGAACAGACCTTCCATGCCCCAGGGATGAGACAGCCCTGAGGTGGTGCGGGGGCCTTGCTGGCACCCCCCATCCTCACCAGCACACAAGCTGCTTTTTACAAATGCTTCTGAGAGCAGCACATATGGAGCTGAGACAAAGGTGATGGCATTGCCAAGCAGGTAAGGAGAGGACCGACATCCTTACCCCGTCCTATGCTAACTAAGCTCTCTTCCATCCCCAAGGGTGGGGAAGTGTTGTGGCCCCTGGTGCCCTGCCCTGCTGCAGTTCCATTAGGAGTCATTGGGGAGCCCGAAGAGCTTGACAGTGCCTGCTTCTCGGCTGCTGTCGTATTTGCCATCTTTGTCGTCACAGGCGAAGGCCAGCAGAGGCCTCTTCGGGTGCCAGGCCACTGTGAAGGTAGGGGACTCACACTGCACCTCCCAGAGCTTCTCTCCTGCACAGAAAAGGGCCCACATCAGCCTGGAGAGCCTCCTGCCCTCTACTGCAGGCTGACCTGTAGCACACAGCAGAGCTAAACACCTGCCTCTTCCCTCCTACGCAGGGCAGAGGAGGAACAAACGCTGCTTCAGCGCCTTTTAATCGCCTGGTGACAAGGCACAGACATGACACGCATATCTACAGCAGTCTGATGAGGCAGAGGCTCCCCCTCTTGGTGCTCTGCTGCACATAGCCAAGCTCTTCGTAAGTAAACTGCCTCCTCCAGTGCCCTCCCAGCTACACCAGCACATCTCCATCAGGTTCCCTCATTACCGCTCCCCGGTAGCAAACCATTACCTGTCTCCACCTCTGCAATGTCAATGAAGTGATCCTCTGATGCCGACGCCAGCATCTTCCCATCATGGCTAAAGCTCAGTGTTCGCACAGGCCAGTCAAGCCTGCAGCAGTAGAGCAAAGCAGACAGTGAGCGATCCCCCAGACAGTCACTAGAGAGGGGAGCAAATAGCTCCAGGACAGCACTACCTACCTGGAGAAGCACCTCACACACACCAGTTCATCCACATCCCAGAGGCTGACTAAAGCATCAGCGCTGCCTGTGGCAAAGTACTTCCCCATGGGGTCGAACTTGATGCAGATGCAGTTTGAAGGATGGGCATTGATGGACTGGATGGGTTTCAGTTCTGGGTAGCTGCGGAGATGAAGGGAGAGGGCAGGAAGCAGTGAGAGAAGCACAGGGCCTCTGTGCAAGGAGGGCAGGTGTGAGACATGCCGGGACCAGGTGTGAAAAAAACAGTGCAGGGTGACATTGCTGGAAACTTTAAGTGCTGAGCGAATAAGGAAAAGCATCACAGTCACATACAGAGAGTCCAGCCCAGGAATGGGGCAACTTCCTTCCAGGCAAGCCTGCTCCCATCATAGTGGCTGGGAATCACTGGAATGTGGGACCCTGGTTCCCCAAAAGCAGCAGAGGGGTTTGCAAACTGCCTCAGCAAGCAGCAATGCACCAGGGCAGCCAGCCATGGTACCCTACCCACCATCTGCCACAGGCACCCACCTGAGGATGTTGATGCAGCCATTCCCATTAGTGAGGAAGAACATGTTGTTATCGTTGTTCCAGGAGATCTCATTCACCTCAAACTTGAACTGTTCCTCTGCTTTGGAGCGATGCGTCTTTGCATCAATGAAGGTGACAACATCATCCTTGTTTCCCACCGCAATGGTCTGTCCATCAGGGCTCCAACAGATGTTGATGTTCTCCCCTAGAGGGACAGAAAAGAAGCAGGTCCTATTTCCACCCCCAAGTTTGCACGAGCCACAGCGTGTCAAAGAGACAGACGGCTTTCATTTCTGATTTGAGGCCACAGACTGCTCCACTAACTCTGAATCACTCCCAGATGGGAAGAACTGCCAGGTCTGCAATTTAACACTGAAACTCTGCACTGAAAATTAAACTGAGAACTGTAGCTTCAAGCCAATAGGACTGCATCGCTATCCTTTCCATTTTAGACACAGCAACCACCAAGCAAGGTCATATCAAAAGACCCTCTTAACCCAGTGATCTCCAATATCCAGAAAATTCAACAGCCTACAGTACGTGCATGTGAACGAGGGGAGGACCAAGGAATGCTACAGGTATGCCACCTTACAACTGCATTCTCAACCCCGACAGTTGGAAGACAGAGATTTCTTAGGCCAGAGATGGTAGCTGGGCCAATCAAACCATCAATGTGAATGGCTGCTTTGTGAATCCATGTAAACTTAGACTTCTGCCACCTCTCTCTCTGCAAACACAGGTTCCCCAGCCTCCAGCCTTCTTGCCACAGACTCCAGACAAGTTCCCATGGCCCTTTAACGGCCAGCAGCACAGCTCAGCAGTGCCTCCAGTCCTGACAGCAGCATAAAGCAGCCCTCGTGCCCGCTGTGCTCCTTACACCAGCTGAAGCTGGCTGAGCGCGACACAAAACTAAAAGCAGTACGCAAAGACCCCTCAATCACCAGTTCCAATAGAAGGGCTGTGTCACCGACCCCCGGAGAGGCAGGGACCCACCTTTGGTGTTGACGGTGGCAATGCACTTGGTGGTGCGGACGTCCCAGATGCGGATGGTTTTGTCCCCGGACGCAGTGACAAAGAGGTCGGGGTTGCTGGGATGCCAGCAGAGCTGATCTACGCTGTCACCGTGGCCGCGGTAATTGTTCTCTTTCACCTGGAGAAAGAAGAGAGCCGTGGTCCCACCCCTGGAGGTGCCCAATGCCACGGATGGGGCCCCGGGCAGCTCGATTGAGGAGGTGGCGGCCAGCCTACGGCAGGGCTCGGGGGCTTTTAAGGGCCCTTCCAACGCAACCATTCCATCACTCAGCGGTGCTGGCTGGCAGCCCTGCCCAGCACCCCGCTCCTATTTCCCTCTCTCCTCCCAGTTTCCCCGCCCGATCCCAATTCCCAATTCCCAGCTCCCAGCTCCCACCACACCCGCTCCTCGCCCGGCGCAGCCCGCAGCCCCGAGCGCTGCTCCCGGCCCGCTCCCGCCGCTCACCAGCCGGTCCTTCTCGAGCAGGAAGACGCTGGCGGTCTTATCGAAGGATCCGGACGCGAGGCGGCGGCCGCAGCAGCTCCAGGCCACGGAGTGCACCTTGGCGCCGTGCGCCGGGAACTCGCGGCTGCGCGTGTTGGCGCGGAACAGCTCCTGCATGGCCTGCACGTAGGGCGACAGCGCCATGCCCGCCCCGCCGCGCCGACACCGCCGCCCCGCCCCGCCCCGCCGCCCTGACGCAGCTTCCGCCGCCGCCGCGGCACGGCCCGGCACGGCCCGCGGAGGGCGCCCGCGGCGGCGATGTCGGACGGCGCCGGCCTCGTCGGCGATTCGGGCTCGGAGGGCGGCCGCTCCCCTCCGCCGCCCCCCGCGGTGAGTCTGCGGCCGGGCCCGCCCCGCTCCCGCACGAAGCGCCGCGCTTCTGCCCTGTCCTCGGGCTCTTGCCGCGCGAGTGCCGCCCGCCCGCCCCGTCCCTCGGAAGCCGCGGGGCCGGAACCCCCGGCGGGCGGCAGAACGCGGGGCGGGGGGTTGCCGGGCAGTTGGTGCCCGGTAACGAGGGGACGCGGCGGGGCTCCCCCAGAGCGGGCATCGGGGCCGGGCTGCATGCGGCCCTCGCGAGGGAAGGCAGAGGGCCTCGGGCGGAAAAATGGATTGAAATTGGTTTTCTTGCAGATCTTTACAAAAGTTTCCGCCGTGTCCTAGCTGTGCTGCCGTGCGATGGATGTGAAGGTAGTGCTGGGCCCCGGGGAGCCTGGGGGGGCTGAGGAGAGCAGAGAAAAGCGCCCATCAGCAGGGCACAGGGCTGCCCCAGCCCCGTGGCCAGGCTCCTGCTTTCTCTGGGTGTTCACCGGGCTGCTCTCCTGGGTGAGCATGGGAGGACTGAGGCACCCAGCTGCTATGGTTGCTGACACCACTGACCCTTTCGTCCCCACAGGAGATCATCGATCTCACCCAGGAGGACACAAACTCAGAGCCGCTGCCGTGGAACTACATCCCCATCATTGACCTGACAAAGGAGGACACCTGCAGTCCTCCCCCTGCTGCAGACTGTACTGTCCAGGACCAGGTGTCTGCTTCCCCCGTCGTACACACGTCCCATCCCCAGCTTTGCTTCAGCACAAAGCAAGAAGTGGAGAGGAGCCCAAAGCTGATCCCTGCAGCACCCTTACATGGCTATCCCACACAGCCCAGCACTGCCACAGGCACAGTAGTAAAAGTGGAGAACAAGAGCGGCTTCTCTCCTGTCTCCAGCCACCGCAGTTCTTTCTGCAGCCTAGAACCAAGCTGCAGCACCACCACATACAACACTGACTCAGGCTCCCTGGCCAGCACACAGCTGGACCAAGTGCTGTTCTCACCATCCCTCTCCATTCCGGACAGCAATGGCAGCACACGTGGCATAGAGGAGACTCCCCCTACTTTCCAGCTAAGGAAGCTCCCCCCAGGACTGAGCCCCGCTCCAGCCAGCATCACTAAGAGCCCACAAAAGGCCAAAGGGACTTTTCTGGAAGCAGGTGGCTCACAGGAAGCAATTCGACAAGTGACCTCAGGCAGGACTAGGGCTGATAGCACGGTCTGGCTAAGCAAACTGCGCTATTTCAGGAGGAGTGGAGTCCAGCACCTCTTCTTTCATGGTGCAACATCTGACTGGGAAACACCACAGGTAAATGGGTTCAGAGCAACTACTGCCCAGCCAAGTCCATTTAGAGCAGTTCTTGTGGCAGAGGATGGAACATGGGCTGCCCTCTGCTCCACTTCCTCTTTCAGGGGAAGCTTTGCCATGCCATTGGGATCTCTGGTTATTGCAGTTCTCTTAATGGTGGGCCTCAAATCACAGCTAGGTTCCTCTGTACCACAGGGAGCTGGCTTTCACCCATTGCCTTGCCTTGCCCACAGCGGAAACCTGAGCTCATCCCCAGCAGTAAGATGAGCATGGTACGCACCACCATGGAAGAGAACTTCCTGGAGGGAACCTTGCATTTCCTGAGTGACTTCGTCTCCTGCCAGCACTGCCCTCCCAAAGAAACCGTCTCCCATCTGATCAGACAGATCCTGTTGAACTCCCACCAGGAGGAGATCCTCCAGAACACCTACACATTGCTGATGAAGATCCAAATGTACGTGTTTCCTTTGCCACCATGCCCTGGGGCTGGCTAGGTGCCCAGTATAAAGGTTACCCTATGTAGTCCTCACTAGAGAACAGAGAATAAGTGTCCCTGTAATGCACAATGGTCGTCTGGCCTGCAGCAGGGGCTAGAGCAGCTCTCTGCTGTGCTGCAATCAGGTAGAATGTTTTGTGAGGCCACAGGTGTGCCAGTGCTCTTTGTAGAGTACAGCCCATCAGGTGCTTCCAAAAATCTGACACAGTTAGGGGAGGAGAAAGGGAGAAGGCAGAGATGAAAAGGGGACAGCAGCAAGCAGAAATGGGAGGTTTGGGGTGGGGGCTGCCTGACCTCAAGGCAGCCAGTATGTGGCAGTTCAGCACAAATAAATGGTGCTGTCCTTGCAGGCTCCATCCAGCCAACACCACCACAGTAGGATGGGACTGGACGCTGCTGAAATACACCATGGAGAGCCAGGTACTCAGCACTGCATGTGTCACATTAGGCAGAGATCACCCAGTATGTGGTGCTTGCCCCATAGCATCACCAGGCCTTGCTCTGCTGCACAACAGCTCAGTCTAATGTGCAGTTCTATTGCAGCTGAAGGCAGCAAGTGTTTTCATCTGTGGTACTCCTTAATGTGCTGTACAACTGCAGGCAGGTTGGCAAATTGAAGAAGCCACAGCAGCAGACAAAAGCATTTTGAACTGGAGCAATACATGAGAAGCCCAAGTCAAACAGCCCCAGTCGAGGCCCTGGGGCATTGCTGAAGCCATGCAGCCCCTCCTACAGAACAGATGTGCTATTCCTCAGTCACATATATCACCCCATTCCCAAAAAGCCGCATTTCCTGGTGTTCTTTGCCCTGCAGCTCCATCAGGCTCACACTATCTCTATCTGCCCTCAGGAGAAGCTCCCTGGACGACTCCTCTTCCTACAGTATGTGGTGCAGACCTTGGAGGATGACTTCCAGCACAACCTGAGGCTGCACCTGCTACAGAAGTCAATAAGCAAGAAAGTACTTTCCTGTGATACATGCTTCAACAATGTCAAGTAAGGGACGCGTCCTCCTCTCCTGTACTCTAATTAGCTGCAGAGAGGCAGAAGCTTATGGAATGTTTGTTGAGACTCAAGTTCAGACTTTTCAAGAAACAAGCTTGAAAAAGTGTAGGGGCTAGCTATAAAAAAAAAAAGGAGCCTGTTTATGACCATAAACAACCACAAACAATGCAAGGGCACAAGCATACTTTAAAAAAAAAAAAGGCTGTCCAATCAAGACATATCCTTCTTTCTCAGGGTCTTTCTTCAAGCTCTAAGTGGAACTAGAGGTCAGAACACAGCAAAGCCAGGCCCATCTAACATTCTAACATTTCTGTCCCAGGGAGGTGGTTGAATGGTTGGTTGCATTGGCAACAGGAGCCAGATTCTTCCAGATGCAGGAGCAGACACAAGAAATGACACGCTCAGAAGCAGGAGCTAAATGTAGCTCATCTGCAGCACAGCCAGCCAGCACTGACCAAGCACAGCTGACTCCACCAACATTCTTCGCCCAGAAGTAAGTCCCACAAATCCTGGCTCCCTGCTGATGATAATATGGGGTCCAAGTCAGAGAAACACATCCATCCTCTGTCTCTGTCTTATCAAGGAAGCTAGGTTGTACCTGTGGTCAGCTTTCCTGGCATTTTACTCTAGGGCAGGTAAAGACTTGGGGAGCAAGAGACTTCCTTGCCTGGCAGCAAGCTGGTTCACTGAGTGCCTTCCTCTTAAATGAGGCCAGAGCTCTCAGCCCACAGGCCAGGCTGCCCATGCTGCTCCAGTCACACTCAGTACACCCACTAAGATCTCCCTAATATCCATATGGGAAATGGCTCTGCTTCCAAGAGGATCAGATTTAACGTACTCTAAGAGACAACATAGGGCTTTGTAGGAAGCAAACCAAATTCCAATCAAGGAATGTAACCTGCTACATTCCTTGATGACCTTAAGGCACAAGGCTGAACTAGCCACCTCTAGTATTTAACTGTGCAAACCAATGGGTATTCTTTCACGCTATTGACTCTTTTCCTAACTTAGGGCAATGCTCCTCCTCCAGCGGATGTTGTCCTTTGCAGTGGAAGTGGACAGATCTCCCAACTGCAGCTCCTGTAAGATCGCAGATCTAATATTCCCATTTTTACTGAATATTCCCACGAGGAGCCAAAGGTGAGAAACGTGCAAAGCAGCATCTCCTTTCTGGGCAATAGTCTTATTCCCTATTTCTGGATGCATTAAGAAGTATAGAACATAGAAAGACAGACTTGCTTTTTGATCCAGCCAGCATGAACACAGCTGTAGGACTGAGAGATCCCATCAGTATTACCAGCTGATCCTCAGGCACTATCCCAGGCCTGTGTGATGCTGAGAACAACCGGTTCTCTCACCTCAGAACTGCAAAGAGGGACTAAAAAGCAGTACTTGACTGTGCTGATGTGGATTACTAGCAAACACATCACCAATTTCCAGGGGCCAATGAGAAATACAGAAATACTCAAAATACACTTCCTACAGCACTACCTGGATGTGTTTTTGTTTGCATTGGTAAGAAGCATAGTATCTAAAGACAACAAGGGGCCTGACTGGCTTTAACATAGACATGAGACCACTAAACCCCCAACTGTTCCAAACTCACGTTTGCCAATACCAGCAAGCAGTCTTTTCAGATATTTTTAGCAAAACTCACTCTGAGCACACACCAGTCTAATCAAGTCCAACTCTAACCAAGCTATCACTCATCGCGGGACAGTTCTTGTAGATCATTGGCAGCTGATTCCACTTCACATTTGCTTGACTATGCTCCCTGTGAGTCAGCAGGAATGGATAATTTCTGCATAGGATGCTGGGCAGGATCAGGTGAAGCAGCTAAGCTTGTTTCACAAACCACACCAACCTCAATTTGCAGCAGGTCAGATCTAAGGATTGCAAACATGCCCATGGTAGAGCTGCATAACAAAGATTTCTATCATATTGGTGGGTTTGCTTTAACTATACTGCAAGGCAGACACTTCTTTTACCCCACCCTTGCACCAGATCAGCATCAGCAGGAGACCAGGAGTGCTCTGATGTAGTTTTTGCTTGTCAGGCTGTGCTGTCTCCACCAGAGTAAATCTTTGTCTTGCAGGGAAGCCCTCTTAAACACCATGGAGAGCAACCTGCTGCGCTGCAAACTGCTAGAGATGATGTTCCAGCACAGTTGTGATGTGCCCACAAGCTTGCCCTTATCTCTGTCCAAGATCCTCTATTTTCTAGGCCACTCCTCTGTGCTGCTGCAATACCAGGTATCCAGCCATCCTTCTCCCTTCTTGGCATCTCCTGAGAAAACCACTCCTAAAACCTAATACCATCTATTGTCATAGGATGAAGTAGCTACATGGCAAAAATGGGATGAGCTGCTGCAGTACTTGAGCTTGCTGCTGCTGAGTTACCAAAGTGTAATAGCAGGTAAGTAGCCTGATCTGGTCTTAATAAACATGGTCTCATGCAGTGGCTGCAACGGAACAGCCAGGGAATACTTCATCTCATCACTCGAGCTCACAGCCACAGTCTTAGAAAGATAACGTGCTTCCATTCTTGCTGCTAAGTATTCTTTGCATTCAGAGCAAAGAAATGATAATGCATCATGCAGAGCGCACAACAACACATTTAGCTGCTGAGAAATAGCCTACATCCTACAGCATCAACCGCAGCACTGCAAAGCTGGCAGCAGAGTAGAACTAAGTTGCACACACACTGGTTTAGAACAGGGTAGGGTAAGTAAAAACTACCAAAAAATTCCTAGAAGTCTCTTGCCAACTTCTGCTGCTTTTCCAGGCTTAAGGCTCTCAGATTAATGCAGAGAAACCTGAGATCACACATCTAGAGCATTAAGCTCAACGAATTCTTCCAGGGTCCGCTGGTCCAGTCTGGTACTAGCACTGGAAGAAAGGATCTATACAGCCCTGCTCCCTCAAGGTTTCTCAGGCACTCTGTGTGCAGACCAAGCAGGAGGAATCAATGCCAATTCATAGCCATGAAAGACTTTGCACAGTTCCCAGCTGTTCTTCACCGCAGCACAGTGCTGCCTAAGGGATTCTGCAGTCTGACCCTTAACAGGTCAGACAGCCTATTGTTACCTCCTCCCAACAGCATTTCCTCTTGCAGAGCACTTACGGAGCTCACTCAGTGAGCGGATGGACTTAATCATTAAGAAAGCCAAGCCCAAACTCCAAGATGATGATGACATCAGCCAGCTGGACATCCACCTGAAGATAAAGGACTTCCTTAGCCGAATGCAGCAGATCCTGGAGGAGCCCTTCCCTGTGCAGATCATGGAGAAAGTGTGCATGCTCAAAAAACTGTTTCTTATTGTCACTGCTACCTGATGGAGCCAACCACTGCGGCAGAAAGGAAAGCTATGAATTCAAAGACCTGCCTTATACTGCAGATTCCTATGTCATCTGTCCTGTTGTATGTTTGGAAAAAAAAAATCTCTGGCTTTTAGTCTCAATTTCCTTTCAAACTTGTCTCATCCTACAGTTTTACAAAGCACTTTGTGTATCTTTAAAAAATAAATTATTTCTGTATTTATTGGGTCTTCATCTTGGTATCCTGCTCAAAAGACACAAAGCTCTGCTGCTGTACCTTGGAATGGCATTAGACTAAAGCAGTCATAAAGTAATGGTAGTTTGCACAGCAAGCACAACACCAAGATATTTGTTCAATACTCAGGAAAAGTTGATAGTCTTCTCAAAAACACAGGTGTGGGATATAGTGAGAAGAGTCACAGTGCCAAGATCTCTAAGTCACACTGGTCAGTCCTCAAGGAATGAACCTTTCTGTTCCAAATCAAATACATCTATGTGACTTCAAGCAAGGTACCTCAGCCACATCAAGAGATGGGACTGGACAAGCAGCACCCATTGGAAGGGCTGCACTTCTTCTAGAATGCACTGAAGTGTCTGCAGTGCAGTCAAGTACATACTATCAAGATGAGTATCGAATGCAAATCCAGTGCCACCAACTGAAGTATGAGTAACTGAGGTCAGAGAGCAGTTGGTACTTTCACAGAAGGTCCCGAGTTCATCAGTAACAGATGCTGTGTTGATCCCCCTGCAAATGGGAGTAAGACTTCCGTATCTGCCCATCACTCTTTGATCTGCCCCTATGCTTGGCAAACCTTGGCAGCTCAGGCATTTTGCAGCATACTCCAGAGAGCAGGATTGAGAGCCTTAAGAGAACAGAGTCCAGGAGAACAGAGCTGCAGTGATGGCCAGGAATGCAGTAGTCCTGAAAGGAGCATTGAATACACTGTAGATCTGGTGCTGGCTATGCAGCCAGACATCTAGAAGAAGCCTGGCCTCAGCCTAAAACTTGACAAGTTAGAGCCATCCATGACCCTTGGCTCTTTTGGAAGCCTCTCTTCAAACACCAGATGTGCAAATGGGTGATCTGTTCTACTCATCTCCCTTTAATCCAGAGACATGCCATCTCCAGGGAGAGGTGAAGTTGTGTTTGAACTAACAGGCCAGAAGAATTTACAGCAGTGCAAACACCAAACGTTCTTTGCTGCAGGAAGCTGTTTCCCCTGCTTGATGTACTCAATTTTGATGTATTTTTTAGTTCTTATATTCCACTAGAGAAGATTTCTGCCATCAGGCTAGTATAGAAATTGCTTTCCAGAAGGACCAGTTACAGATACTTCTTTCTGATATGCTGGTGAGATCCCAGGACAAAAATTGAAGCAACATATGTAAAGAAGAACATCACACAAACAGAACACCCTTTAACCACAGCTTTTCAACTAAGCAGTAAGATTAGTCTGCACAACTAAGACCTACAGCAATAGACAATACAGGACTATCCAGGTTTTCAAAGTAGTATTCCTCTACTTTCAGCTCTGCAAACATTCAAAGAATCACTATTCAGCCCAGTCACCTCCAGTCCAGAAGAGATGTATGCTCTAAGTGCCACAGCAGCACCCAAACCAAAGGCAAAGGAAATAGATGCAACCAAGAGCTTGGTAACTCTAGACAAGTACAAACAACACAATCATCTGAACAGCTCAAGAAATACTAAGGTTTCATGCTGCTTCATCAGCAAAAAAGCTGAAAACAGGACTGAATCTAGTCCCCCAGTCAAAAAGGAGATTTAAACAGCAAGTACTTTACCACAGCGCATGTTACTACAGCCTTACAGGGCTGAGCCTTGACCCCACATTTGTAGGCCAGTAGCAAGCACACTAGTAGATACTGCACAGCCTCAGATTTCTTCCATACATGCATTGCCAATGCTAATAAGTGAAGACCTCAATTCACAAGGATTTTATTTTTTGTAACAAACAAAAAATCATACACATTAAGACGTGACACAGACAATAAATTAATGTCAAATAAGAGATTGATTCCCAAGGTGCAAATGACTGGTGGCAATAACTGCTCAGTTGAGTGGGAGATTTTCAATATCTGGCAGTGTTGTTGAAGCTTATGATGAAGCAGAGCCACAAAATACAGTTCTTCAGAGGGTACAGCAGTTAGCCAAGTGAGCCAATCCTGCCTCACCCTCATGGATGGATGGCTGGAGCAGGCAGAAACTCCAGAGCACAACTGTTACCTTAAGTCAACTCCATGAGAAGTCCTTGTAACAGAACAGCTTCAAATGGGGGTGCCACTCTCACCACTACAGAAAGCCTGCTTCTGACTGAGGGCACTCTGCAACACAATCACGATGTCAAGAAAGAGGATGTCTGGTTGCCACAGGACAGGTAACGATCACACAGCAACACTGCCTACAGTGCACAAGGGGACTGGATGGTAGCTAGGAGGTCTTTCCATTATTCATGAAAGTGTTAAGTGTCTGCAGTAACTGGTTTTGACTTGGCCAAAAAATTACATATCACTGTATTACTGAGTGAAGGAATTCTTGATCTTTCACTTTGCCTTCTGCCAGCCCTGCAAAATCTATTTAATGCTGATGAAACAAAACAAGAAAAAGCTGTATTTGAGAAGTGCCACTGATGTCTAATACACTTCTATACATGGTTCACACAAGATGCTAGAAAAAAAAACAATCAAGCCAGAGTGCCACAACTACTGTATGTCTGTTGTCTAGGACAAACCAGGACAGCGTTGTTTTACACACAGAAAAGATCATATGGCTTAAGCCACACCACCTCTGGTCATTCCCACCATTTTTAGAGGAACCTGAAGACTTGGAAGAGAAACAATTCTTCCTTATTAATGTTAAGTCCCATTAGATTCTGCTCCCTGCCTTTCTAATAAGAGCATCTTAGAGCAGACAGTGCTCCACTCTTCTGAAATTAAATCAGGAACAAGTACATACTAGGTGAACTAAGACGTGACAACAGAATTGAGCTGCATATTTAAAGCAGACCTATCATGTTGCCAGAGTAGCTTTCCTCCTGGCATTTAATGGTCCAGTTTTCAGTCCTTGCTTGTTTTCACCATTTTCTGTTGGTGTTCTGTGAATGTCAGACAGAACCATGGTCCTCTTGAGGGTACTGCAGCATTGAGCATGACAAGACAGACTACAGGCAGACAAGCCAGCCTATTGCACACAACATGCAGTCCTCTCCCACAAAAATCAGTTTGAAGTTCTACTGCAGCGCAGTGCACTGGGAAGCACATCTCCTAGTGCTGCATAGCACATAGGACTAGTGTGGAACAGCAGAGAAGATGGTTTAGATTGGTTTAGTATGAGTGCAAGAGTTTTTCCAAGACCAATTCAGGTCTGAATTTAGGACAGTCACAGTTGTTTCCTTTTCTGAGATGAAGAGCTGGAAAAGAGATATTCCTATTTTACTGCAGCACAATAGGTCAGGAAAGCAGAGCTTAATATACCCTGTAGTCCACTAAAGACACCAAAACTACTCTTCCTAGAATCCAGTTGGAGTGAGCACATTCAGATCCCGAGGTTTGATATTATGGGAATGTGAAGATTGTTTCCTCCCTTCTGTGACTGGAATGTCCATTTTGGGTGGCTTGAAGGTGACTGAATCCTCTGTCATTCTAGTAGCCTGAGCACGCATCAGCTCCATTGGGGATGGCTTCTGAGCACCCTTATAAGATTGGATGGTAAAGCCTCCTGATGAAAAAAAATCACAATTAAGAGCTACAAAAACTAGCTACGCCATTTTTCTACTCCCACCAGTACAGAGCATTGTGCCACTGACAGCCAGATCTGCTGGAAATCTACACAGTGCCAAACAGCTTCATGTCATCTAAAACCTAGTCCACATCAAGGAGTGACACTTCCAGTTCTAATTCCACCAGGCAGCCAAGAAAGCAGAAGAGCAAAAAAGCTGTCACCTTCACACTCTGCTTTTGGCACAGGTCCTGATATGAACAGCACACATTCCCAAGGTGAACAGAAATAGTTAAAGAGCAAAACTGCTAGCAATTCTCCCCTAGCTCTTGCAGGGCAGACTTCAGAGGACATACCTGGATCATTGGTGGATTTCTGGATGGTTTTGGGTCCAAAAAAACTCCACCTTTCAGATGGCAACCTGTCCCCACCAGCTTCCATGGCAGCAAAATCTGGGGCAGTGATAGAAGCGGAGGATCCCTGACTAAACCAACCCCTAGAGGAACAAAAAAATCACTGAGATATGAAAAGAATAAATACTTCAGGTGGCATCAGTGTGCCAGGAAATTTATATGTAGTTACCAGGAGCATGTTAAACAGATTTGCTACCAACCAGGATGAAGATAAGCATGTTCAAGTTCCATAAGCTTTCAATACATTCAGTGATAATACAAATACACAGCAATTCCATGAATTTCACCCCTTAGCCAGTCCCTCACTCCCATTTCAACAGCCTGCAGGAAAGCAGAGGAAGTGATCTGACAGAAACAGTCAGTACCTGCTTTTATGCTTGGGAGAGGAGTGGGGAGTGCTGCTTGGAGTGGACTGAGTAGAAGATGTTTGTTTGTCATCTTTTGTCATTTCTCCGCTCTGCATTTTTAGTTTCTGTTAGGAAGGGCAAGAGAAACACAAGCAACAGATCTTAAGTACAAGGCATAAGGAACAAAGGTAGTTTTACTGTCAAAATTGAGATTAAATGTTCTCTCACCTCAAGCTACACATAGTATTACAATACTTGCACATACCCGTTAAGCTTCCTTCCAAGTCACACACAAGCATTTCAGAAGTCCACTATGCTCAAGAGATACTCCAAGCTACAGTAAGATAACATAGCTCACTCTGCAGTTCAGAGTCTTATCAACAGCAGCATATTGCTTCAACACCAGCATTCAGAGAAAGGTGCTTACATTGCAGCAGAGCTAGCTTACCAGGCACAGAACTGCTGGCTGCAGGGTGGCAAGTCTCAGTGTCACAGCAGCCACTTGTCTAGAGCAAGAGTTTTCAGTCCCATAAGCTCCATAATGAAGGGGAGATTAGCCCTTATATAGAAATCTAGAATAGACCCTGAGAAGTGACCCACAAAAGAAGATGAAAGCACTGCTCTTAGAACACCAAGTTGAGCTGCATTTAAAAAGTACATTCAGCAAAAAAATCATGAAATGGGTGCACATGAGCCAGGCTACTACGACTCATTCAGATGGTACAAACTGAACCTCAGAGAAGTCACTTGAAGGGCAGTTATATTTCAAACTCTGACGACACAGGCACCTTCTCTGAACATTTCCTGCAGCCATCCAGGCCATGCTAACGCAATTCACCAACTGTTATTGAAACTTTGACCTTGGATGTCAAGGAGTACACTTGGATGGCTCACTGCTCAACTCCAACTGCGTGATTGCTGTGGGTAACTGAGCTCACCAGAAACACAGTAATCGAACACCTTCATCTTAATTCCACTTAGAAGCAAGTTCAATTTCATTTTCCAATTTCCACCCTAAAAATGCAAGGTTTACAAGTGTTCTAGTTCTAGCTTGTTTCAAGAAATAAGCAACCTAAATAGAACAGCACTTATTTTGAAACTTTTCAATGGTACTGCAAAATTAGTTCAGCCTGAAGTCAAATAGAAGTTCAGAACTCCAACATCACTGTCCAAGCACATAGGGAACTCCTGGATTCATTACAAGAGTCAAATGAGGCTTGGCATCACTCAAGCACCAGTGAACAGATCTTTAAGTTCAGATCATTCACTGCTTAACCACTACAGACATGTGATGAAGTACTTTGCTTAAACACTGGAAGAAAGTAGCAGAGGAAGAGACGAAGGTAGTTCTAGACCAAGAAAATAAGCTTCAACCAGAAGCTATGAATAGGACCTTTAAAATTCTCAACACAAGCACATTTTAGATGTCAAAGGCCTTCTCTGCCCTGCCCTCACATTAGTGGTTCTCAGCACAGTAAGATATGGGAGTGCTTCACACATTCAACAAACAGCCATGCTCTAAATTACATTTTCATGGAAGAAAAATGCTTAGGATAACTTCAAGTTACTCCTTCTGTTAAAAAGATCTCTTCCAGTTCTTAACAGAATCATGTAGAGACCAGTGCTTGATGTCAAAAATCTGCCCTCAAAGCCAGAAGACATTTCTGTAAGTTATCCCTAGAGAGACAACACTAAGACAAAACAGTTCACTGAACTAGTGCAGGGCACCACTAAAAGGCACAGCAAGAAACTGGATTCTGTACAGAGATGCCACCAACTGGAAAACAATAATAATCTCATGTTACTGTGGAATCCAGAAAAGTTTCAAAACTATAAAGGCTAATGCTAACTTCAAGATTTAAGAGGCTAATCTCCCTATACAATAAACCAAAAGCTTCCAAAGTAAGCAATTTAAGCAGAGCTCTAGTAACACATTCCAGAAGTGACGTCACAGACAAGTGTGAAGCTAGTACATAACCTACAGAAACAGCCAAAGCAAAAGAAGTCTTACGTGGACTGCCTCAGCCACTCGGTGGTACTTTGTCTCCTCTGTAGTGAGGCCTTTGTGGGGGGTGTAGCCAGCATCTCTCAACCCTGCCTGCTGCTCAAAGCGCTGGATGCTCTCCTGAGTCTGCTCTGGAATCAACAAGAGCACATGTTCACAGAGAAGAACCCCAGTGACAGCTGTAGCAAACAAAGACAACTGAAGTGACCAAGAGACAGACATTTCATCATTTGTATCTATAAATCACAGAATCACCAAGGTTGGAAAAGACCTTCAAGATCATCCAGTCCAACCATCCACCTATCAATCCTATCCAGAGTATACTAGGAAGTTATCCTGAGTCATAGGGCTAAGTGACTCATATAAGCAGTGATCTGTCCCAAATCAGAGGATGTATTACAAAATGCATCATCAGTAATTAAACTCACCTTGTCCAACAAGCTGCGTCACTGCTAATTACAATGTCCTAAATTCAGAAGACCCCAATAAGTACCCTCCTAGATTTTTGGCTTTTTTTCCCCAAAGAAAAAAGTTACATCTTCTGAAATACTGCCCACACTGATCTGACACAGACTTGGAGAACAGGTGGCACAGCAATTCTGCACAAGGTGAAACAAGCTACTTCAACCAAGCACAGTCAGCAGCCAGAATGCTGACACAGCTTCAGCTCTTGAAAAATGGGCACTCTTTTGCTACCAGCATTGGAAATTTACTCACTAGGAGATCTAAAAACAAAGTTGCTGGAAAAAGCTTAAAGTCTTCTTTAAAAGAGAAGAGTTCCATGTTAAAGTTACTTGCAGGGATAGTGCATTGTGTATGAAAAAATCTAGAGGCTACTTGCCTATTTATCTACAATTCATTAACAGCTTGGAGCTCCTAACTTCTTACTGCACAGGAATATTTTTAGGCTATTATACTTTTATCTAGGTTAGCCATGTGCCATTGGACTAGAACAGAAGCTGTTTTCCAGCAGAAAGTTCCTATTCCTGGACATTATTTTATAATATGTATCAGTTAACTTTGAGCCAAGACAGAAACAAGTGCAAGCCTATTTCAAAATGCTGATCTAAACATGTCTAGGAGCCTTTCAAAGCACTGATAATAGGAAAAAAAATTAACCCCAGATGTTAAGAGAGGCAGCAGGCAGAGGGCAATACGTGATTAATTTCCCTTGCTGCAAATGAGACTGTACTCTCTGTAAACACAACTGACCCAATTAGATTTTAAACCTTCATGATTTATAAGGTTTGTTTTTAAAGCATTACTGTCAGTAAGACACCTGCTGCTATCACCAGAAATGCCACCGAGTGCTTCATTAGCTCAGTATGTCAACACCACTTCAGTTAGTTTCAGAGCTCTACCCAGCAGCTGAAAACAGCAAGTTAATAAGCAAACATACAGTAGTATCAGCACCAGGCTGCAGCATAACGTGGTGTGGACTGCAGCACCCTATCAGCATTGAACATTCCCTGCACTCCCCCTCATCACCCAGCTTACAGCACCTGGCAAAATAGAGGCTGTAAACAGGGCCTATTCTTTAATTCCTTCCTTCCCTCTACAAACCTCCCACACTTTAAGATCAGAGCAGTATGAATCCACAAACCACCCAGGAGCTCTGGCAGTTACCTCGAGGCACTGACGGACCATTCATGTGCCCACACCCCATTAGTCACCACAGTACAAAACAGCGAGCTCTTACTTGTAATGAGAGAGTTCATGATGATATGAGTGGCCTTGGCCTTCACCACAGGTACCTTATTCACACTTTCGGTGGAAGATGAAGGAGTTATGACAGGTGCATTCATGTTAGCATCCCCTTCTTCAATCTGTGCAGAAGAAGCAGGGCATAGTTTTAGATCAGGAACCATCACAGCTCTTTGTCATGACGCATCTCTAAGTGCTTAAATGAAACACCAGGTAGAACTGCTAGCCTTTGTCCTACAGAAAAAGTCTACATGCTGTTCTAGCCTTAGCCCAGGAATGCTTAAAGCCTGAATATTATTCTTAGCAGCAAACAAGTGATTGTAACCCAACATGTAAGAACACACTGAGCTCAGAGCCAGTAATTTGCTACATTAAGTACAAAGCAATCCAACAGAAAAGAAACTAGAACATATCTATTTCCACTTGCATAACTGCAAATTGGACTGCAAGGTCAGCTGGGCAAGAGCACTGTTCACAGACAGCACAGAAGCACCCGTACGTACACAGCAGTCACACACACTGCTGTCTGATGGTTAGCTTTTATTTTCTCCTCGTTCCCTATACTTTCAGTTTCTTACTGAAAGGAACCAAAGCTGCCCTGCTGACAGTGAGATCCCACCAATGAAGCAGACAGTGAATGCCAGAAAACAAGGAGCCTGCTGGCACAGACTGCCTCCTCCTAACACAGGGGTTACTGTTCCCTGACCACAGCATTTCCTTTTTGTGCCAAACCACAGCTCCTGGGCTTCTTCCACAAGAAAGACTGGAAAACGAAGTGTGAAGTAGAGGTGAAGCACAAAGGAATGCAAGGTTATTCTACTTCTGCTCAAGCACATTTTAAATCCTCTAAATGTCAGAGCTAGCCCCGCACTCAAAGCATTCCCAAAGTCACCTGCTCTGGTTTAATGACGTCTAGTTAGAGCCTACAGCGCGTTTCGGTCACAAGCTCCCCCGCTGGCCAGAGGTCCCTCGGAACACACGGCCGCCCAGCACACCTCAGCCGGGGCGCGGAGCCGCTCCCAGCCCACAGCCGCATCCCCGGCCGTGCCGAGCAGCAGCGGGCCGGGCAGCGCGTACCTCGGCGAGCTCCCGGTACTTGCGCTCGGGGATGACGGGCTGCTTCCACAGCACGTTGGCGCACAAGTCGGCGGGCGGCGGCGTCATGGGCGCCGTGTCCTCCAGGGCGTCGTCGTAGCTGAAGGCCCTCCGCGGCACGCCCAGCGGCAGCGACATCCTGCCGGGCAGAGCCCCGCCGCGCTGCTCCAGCGCTGCGAACAGAGAGGCCGGCAGCGCTCAGCTCAGCGCCCGAGCCCGACCCGGGCCGCCGCGCAGCGCGGAGAGGGCCTTACCGGGGGCGTCCGGCTGCCGAGCGCTCATGGCGGCGCTGCGGTCCGCGGCGAGGCGGGACCGGCGGGACTAGCGAGACCGGCGGGCCGGCGCGGCGGGAGGCGCGGGGCGGAGCGGCGACGCCATGTCACGGCACGGGAACGCGCGACCACCACCGCCCGAGGTGATGCGTGAGTGGGCCCGCCCCCCCGCGGGAGAGTTTTTATAGGCGGCCGGTCTCGCGAGATTTGGCCGTGCGCGCGGGGCATGCCGGGAGATGTAGTCCGTGCAGATGGGCGTGAGACGGAGACGAGGCGGGACTGAGGAGACGAGGCGCTTCGGCTCTGCGCAGCCATAGAATCATAGCGTGGCCTGGGTTGAAAAGGACCGCAATGCTCATCCAGTTTCAAGCTCCTGCTATGTGCAGGTCGCCAACCAGCAGACCAGGCTGCCCAGAGCCACATCCAGCCTGGCCCTGAATGCCTGCAGGGATGGGGCATCCACAGCTTCCTTGGCCTGCGCGGCCTGGGGCAGCCCCAGCTGGGTGTAAATGAGCTATAGGTGTGTCCCGCCGCGGGCATCACGGCCACCGCAGCCCCGTCCTCCGCCACTATGCGAGCCCTGCCCGCTCCAATTAGCACCACTGGGGAGGCTCCGGACCCCACTGCCTGCCTCCCACTTCGCATAGAATCACAGAATTGCTGGGCTGAAGTGGACTTCAAAACCCATCCAACCCCAACCCTGCCGTGTGCTGGCTGCCCCCCACGGGATCAGGCTGTGCAGGGCCCCATCCCACCTGGCCCTGAGCACCTCCAGCTGCTCCAGTAGTGAATTTCTTCCTAAAGTCTCACCTAAGCCTCTTTTAGTTTAATGCTGTTCCCCCTTGTCCTATTACTGTGACCATTACACCGTATAAAAAAGTCAGTTCCTCCTCCCCTCCTGCTTATAAGTTCCCTTCAAGGACCTACCAACCCCCCCCTTCCTCTCTTCCTCCCTCTCCACCCCCCGCGGTCGGAGCGGCCCCTTTAAGCGCGGCGGTGACGCCGGGGGCGGGCACATCTGGCCATACATCTGGCTGCCTCGCACGCTGCCAGTGCCGGTACCGGTACCGCATGGCTCCGACCGGCGTCCTGCGCAACCTGACGCTGGTCCTGGGAGCCGCCGTGGTGGTGCTGGGCTCTCTGCTCTTCATCGCCTGGAAGCTCTACTTCCGCGGCACCGAACCCGCGGGCACCTGGGACGGCTGGGAGCTGCGGGAGCTGCAGGAGCGAGACCCGGCTGGTAGCACGGTAAGGGGGTCCAACCCGCCGCCCTTCGGCCCGGGGGCACAGCGGCGGGGCTGTCCTTCGCTGGGATCCCCATTGGGATGGGGAAGGGCACAGTGTGGGGGCTCAATCAAGTGCTGAAGCTGCTAGATCTGAAGTCCCCGCCCAGAGCCCGCTCAGTGGGAGGAGAGGGTTTGGGGTGGGGGTATCAATGGGACTCCCCAAGCCCTTCCTGTGGAGCAAGGGGGCTCGGTTTGGGAAAGGACGTATGGGATTTGGGGGCGGGACACTTCGCTTCAGTCCGGCTCCCAAGTAGCCCCGCTCTGTCCTGCTGCCCGCAGGCGGTGTGGAAGCAGGTGCTGGTGCTGGGGCTGGACGGCGCAGGGAAGAGCAGCGTCCTGCATTACATCTGCAGCCAGAAGGCCAGGACGCGCATCTCGCCCACACTGGGCTTCAATACTGCCCAGCTGCGCGTCGGGGGGCTGGAGATGGACCTGCTGGAGGGTAAGGCAGGCCCCTCTTTCCCCGTGGGGACGCAGCAGACCCGCATTCCCCCACGCCGGCATTGACGCCGCCCATCTCCCACAGTGGGCGGCAGCTACAACCTGCGGGCGTATTGGCCGCTCTACCTGAGCGATGCCCACGTGCTGGTGTTCGTGGTGGACTCGGTGGACAGGTCACGCCTGCTGACCGCACGCCAGGAGCTGCACGCGCTGCTGGCTGAGGAGCCCCGGCTGCCGCTGGTTGTGCTGGCCAACAAACAGGTGGGTGCCTCCCAGCGCTGGCTGCAGCCAAACCACCCCTCCCCAGGACCTCAAGGGCAAATCCTCATGACCCAAATCCCCCGGCTTTTGCAAAACCTGCACTCTCAGTGCCCACATCCTTCAGACATTATCACAAGCGTTGGTGCTGCTCCTCTTGCCCCAGCAAATAAGTTTCAGGAGTGCAGCACGCAGAAACTCAAAGGGGAAATCCATTGCCCAGGCAGACGGCCAAGCACAACAGCCTGCTGCTGTTTCCCATTCGGTTCCACTGCAAGAGCAAGTAATCCCTGCTAGGGCTGCATGGCCGGACAGGTTCTTGCCAGCCGGCAACCGGCTCGGCAGACACTGTGCTGCTCCCCGCCCATGGGCCTGTGGCCACACCACCCTCCCTAGCCACCTCCTCTCTGCCCACAGGATAAGAGTGATGCCCTGAGCATGGAGGAGCTGCGGGAGGAGCTGGCCCTGCACTTGCTCAGCGGGCAGCGGGAGCTCTTCCTCCTGCCCACCAGTGCGACCTGGGCTAGTCTGAGCACAGCCACCAGCGTCCTGCACGTGAAGAGCCTGCTGGTCACCCTGCTGTCCCAGCCCTGAGCAGACAGGCTCCCACTGGGATGGAGGGAGCTGCTGGAGCTGGGACTGCACCCTGCGATGTTTGGGTTTGGGCTGACACATGGCTGCACACAGGAATGTGAGCAGTGGGCTCTGCTCTCTGCCACAGTGAGAGGGCAGATGCATCCCCCAGTTCAGGGCAGCAGCAGCACAAGGCAGAGCCCTGCACCTTACACGGCAGCCCCACAGAATACTGAACAAATGGGGCTGAACCCAGCTTGCTGTCTGGATGAAAGCCCATAAGGTGGGCAGGAGGCGCAGAGCAGTGTGAAGCCACAAGGAAGCTCTTGGAAAGCTGGAGCAATCCCTTCCCCCGCTGTGATGGTGGTGGGATCTGGATTCATGATGCCCCTGCCCCCTGCAGGGCACCCTGGAGCTGATGTGGCTGATGCAGTCCCCTCCCTGCTCACACAAAAAGAGATCAGCCCACTGTGCTTACCCAGGATCTAGGGGAAGAAACAGCCCCTCTGCCTGCAGCAGAGTTCTCAGCTTTCCTGCGGATGAAGGCCACGTGGGCTCTCCTTCCTGACAAACACGCCAAGCCACGTGATGCTGCCCTGCAGCCCAGGCTGGTCTGATGCACAGCCATAGGCATGAGCCCCTCACCTGAGCTGAGCACAGCTCGCCCTTCCCCAAGCAGGGGGAGTATTTTAAGTATTTAAAAGCCTCTTGAGCAGAGATGAAAGCAGGTACCTGGCACCCTGCTCTGCTTCCCCTGCTTCATCCTGAACAGAGGATATGAATGTGCTGTTTGCCCTACTGCCTGTTCCATCCACGTCTCAGGAGCTGCAGAAAGTCCTGTCCGCAGGAGAAAAGGCTGCTGCATCAGGACAAAGCATTGGGCCCTTGGAAACTGACAGGGGAAACCGGGGAGCACTTGGGGTAAGGAAATACATGCCAGCTGGTCTCTGCTGTGAAACCTTTTATACAATTGCTCCTTCCTCTTATGAATAAACAAGGCTGATGACTCGGCTCTGTTCTCTGGCTCCTTGCAGTAAAGGGGCCACCAGCCCAGGCTCCCCAAACTGAAGGCAAAAAGGTTGTTTTGGGGAAAGCAGCCCCTGCTGCTTACAAGGAAATCAGCAAAGGCACTGCCTACCCCCTGCAGTCCCCAGCCTCACAGCCACAGAGGGTAATGCATATCTGCTGCCTGTGTACTACACGTCAGTGCCAGGAGTTGTAACAGGAATGGAAGCCCACAGGCAAAACATTCCCACCAGCATGAAGCAGTAATTTATTTTAACAAGATGGAAAAAGCGCTGGCTCACACTCAGAAAAAAGGGAGTGGCATGGCATGTGCATGCCACAAACCTCAGTCAAGAGTCTTTCATGCCTGGTTATAACTCTGCCTAATGAAGGTCCTTCCTCCATCACCAGAAGCTTTGCACAGCTCAACCTACCCAGAAGCCACAGCCGATAAGTGACAAACACCTGCTTGTGGTTCAGAAAAGTTGGCACCAAGCCTGCGTTTGCAGGCAAACCAGAGGACAAAAAGGGGCAGTCACTGTACATCCATCTTCTCCTGCTTGAGTGATGCAACAAAATCTTTGTACTCCTCAGGATAGAAATTTTTGTACACGCCGATCTTCCTCTTGATCTGTTTGGGAGTGTCCTGGTAGTAGTTCTTTTCATCACGAGCCATTTCCTGTGACAAAGGTGAGAATACATCAGAGGAACAGCAAGTACGGATCTGCCGCCAGTGCCTGCCAGGTTCTGGCTGACGTTCAAAGCACTATTTCCCCTTAAAAATCGGCTGACCACAAACCAAGATCCAGGGCAGGGATGCATGGCAACTCCCACCATGCAGAAGAGCCAGAAGTGAGCTGTTCCTTGCTTTGAGGCATCTAGTGCTTACCTTGTAGTTCTCCCCATGGTTCTGTATCATGTACCGCACATAGTCAATGAGGTCTCTTGAGAGCGTATTTGACTTCTTCTCAGGAAGGCTGGCCTCAAATTCCATCTCTAGGCAGAGGGTAGAGGCACTGTGATGCAGGCAGGCAGGGGAGGGAGGGAAGCAGCACCTCCCAGAATTGAGCCCTGCCAGTCCTGCAGAAAGGCACAGCTTCTGCGGCACAGCTCCATGCCTGCATGCTGCACTGCTGCCCAGCACACCCAAGCAGGAAAATGAATGAGACAATGAGGAAAATGAACAAATGCCACAGGCACACAGCCCTGCAGCTCATACTGTGAGGAAGGAGTGGAGCTGCTGCTGCCCTTGCTGCGGTGTGTGACTGCACAGCTGCTAAAGCACTACTGTTGTACTCAGAGAAGGGCAGCCACAGGTTCTTGTCCCAGTGGCGTGGGACATCACTGAGTTTGGACTCAGAGAGACAAGAGGCCCACTGGGGCAGCAGGTGGAAAAAGGCAGCACAGGAGGAAAAGGAAACTCACGGGACAGGACAGGCTGTGAAGAAGAGCTGTTCTTGTTCCAGCTCAGCTCCAGCCTGGCTGAAAACCTGCTGTGCACACTCATAAGCCTTAAAACAACTGCATCAAGGTTTGTACAAGAACTAACAGCTTTCCCTGCCCGAGCCCCTCACAGCTGCAAGCAAGAGACTGAACACCCCAGGGATCCCAACACGCAGCACAGCAGGACGCCCGCTGGCAGCACAGCGCAGCACTGACCGCTCAGGACGTAGGGCTTCCGCACCAGCGTCTTCTCCTGCTCCTGTTCATCACTCTCTGTCTCCATCCTCTGCATTGAGAGAAAAAGCACCTCGAGAAAAGTGTGTTTGGAGAGAGCTGCCAACACGTTACTTCTGCAGATCTAAACGGCCCACGGACCGGGACATCTCCCACGTCTTAAATAAAGCTTTTTTCCCCTTTTCCCCCCACTCAGCTCAGCCCACAGACGCGCCCACGACCAGCCCGTCCCGCCCGCGCTCACCTGCAGCCGCCTCTTGGCGATGGGGACGGCCTTGTTGGGGTCCCCGGCCAGGCCCATCTCGGCCAGGTTCTGCGCCACCGACTTGGTCGCGTCCCACGCATGGCGGATGTGTGAGCTGCACGGGGACAGGCACGGCTCAGGGGCGGTGATGGCAGTGCGCGCTCCCCGGACCCACGCAGCCCGCGCCCCCGGCCCTCACCACTCGATGCGCGGCGCGGCCTTGCGCCTGGCGCTGCGGTACAGCCGCTTGCGGTTGAGGCCGTAAGCGAACTTCTGCCGCCGGTTCTTCCCCTTAGCCTTCGGCATGGCTGCCCCACGCTGCCGTCGGGCCGCCCCGCTGGGCCGGGCTGCGCCGCGCCGCACCGCGAGGCACCACGGGAAGAGGAGTCACGCGTGCGGGAGCCGCCGCGGTGCCGTTCCAGCCACGAACACCAACTCCCGGCACGCCCCGCGGCGAGGTCACGTGGCTCTGCCGGGAGCCGGCCTACGGCGGGCGGGAAGGGTCGCGCCGTTCACCGTCCCCGCGGCCGCAGCCATGGCGGCCGGGTCTCCTCCGCCCTTGGAGCCCATCCCGATGCCGGCGTACCGCGATGAGGGCTTCGCGGACAAGTTCCGGCGCAAGACGCGCGAGAACCCGCTGGTGCCCCTCGGTGAGGGTCCGGAAGGGCGCTAAGCCCTGGCAGCCGGGGGTGGGCGCTGCTCCCTGCGGGGCTTCGAGGAGACGAGGGAGGGGGACTGGGACTGGGCCGGACTCGTCTCACTGTCTGTCCGTCTGTCTGTCCGTCCGTCCCCCGCAGGCTGCCTCTGCACCCTGGGCGTGCTGACCTACGGCCTCATCAGCTTCAAGAGGGGCAACACGCGCCACTCGCAGCTGATGATGCGGGCGCGAGTCGTGGCTCAGGGCTTCACCGTCGCGGCTCTGCTGGGCGGCATGGTGGTCACCGCCCTCAAGGCCAGGAGCTGAGCGCGGGGAGCGGCACGGCTGGAGGACGGGCGCTGCCTGCGGACGTGAGACGGCTGCGGAGCGTTGGAGCCGGTGTCGGAGATGCTGCGCGTCACATAGCGTCGAAATGCGGCTAATATACCTCTGTTGCTAACCTCACGTTTGGGCTGCGGTGATTCTTTGATTCCCTGAGAGCTCCCGTGTCTGCCCGCTGCTGTCACCGCCTGCTGAAATTGGCTCCTTTGTCGCTTGGTGGTGCCTTTCTACACCGAGGTGTGACTTTAATCAGGCTATGTAAAAGCAGTTGAGAAATGCTGGGTGGGAAGGAATGGCTCTATTTGTGGTTTGATCCGGGCAGAGCAGAGTTCATAATCAGTGCATGAGTTATTTGGGGAGAAGGTGCAATCCGTCCAGCTGCAGCCGGTGAGTAACAAAGTGAATTGCAGCAAACATGCTGAGCGATACAGGATTGCAGAGCACTGCGGAGCCAGGAAAGTCAGCAGCGTGAGAGGAGTGGGCGCTGCTGCCTCTGAGCTGTGGTTAGGTCATAAGTAGGACATGAGGTGTAACACCTGTGCAAACAACGTGGGAACTTGGTTTCCCAAACAGACTGCCTTCTCCAGAACACACTGATATTTAGCTTATTTTATTGAAAGGTCACTTCTGCACAACTTGCTGCATCGCATGAGTTGGGACCAACTGCTGGGCAAGATCCCATTCCCAGAAGGAGCTGTGTTTCCCTCATTGTGGCAAACATCTTCACAGGTGGCTCTGAGTGCCACAGTTTGCATTGTTTCCCAGCACCAAGGGAATCCACTTCCTTCATTAGCTGCTTAGTAAATCTTTCCCAAAAGCTTTGCTGCCTTTCTGACACTTCCAGCCTGGACAACTGTGGGCAGAGTGCATGCGGAGGAACCGCTGTGCAGACTTGTGAGCCTGCCCGCTAGCAAAGCCGTTTGCAGCCAAAGACAGGAATTCCCCTGCAGGACAGGGAGCTGCCTGGATGGCTGCTGTGGTGCAGGAGGCTCAGGAGCAGCTTGCCCAGGTCTGCTCAGCATGTCTGGGTAAGCACACATGCCTGTGGTCAGAGCAGAGCAGCTACCTTCTCATCCTGCTGCTGCTGCTTGTCTCAGCTCAGAGCAAACTCTGTAGCCCTAGGATGTGGTTCTCCTACAGCACTGTCCTTTCTGCAGGCTTTGCAGGTATGGGTTCTCCTAAGTGCACACGCTAAAGGATAAAGACAACAGTGCCTTGTAGGGTCAGTTTGGAGATGTCGGTTTATTGTAACAGGTGATTTGAACAGTCACATATACCAAAGCCAAAGGGATGTAGAACAGCAGTGGGCACTGCTCCCCAAGATGCCCTGCCCAACACAGGGTGCACGGCAGCCAAGGGACTGCAGCCTGGCTACTTGCTAGGACTACAGGTCCAGAGCGCAGCCAGAGGCTCTTCCAGTTGCTCTGCAAAGAAAGGCAGATGCAAGCAGCCAGATCCCTGGGTCCATCCTGCACCACAGCAGAGATGCCTATATGTGCTGCGGTGCAGGGACACAGAGGAGGAGTGATCAGCCATACAGATAAGGGGCACAATCCCAGCACAAAACACAGTTATTCCTACACACCCATTCCCTTTTCCAGACCACTACCAAAGATGACAGCATTCTCCAGGCCTGTCAGGTGCCTATGAGCCATGGTTACGGGTGCCAGGTCATCCCTCCAGGACTGCAGCAAGAGGGCAGACAACCTTGATTTGTGGAGCTGTCACTGCAAAAGAGCTCTATGTACTGAATTTACTGGTGGAGCAGGGCTCTGCAGCAAAGCTTTGACAAATGGTTTATGCACTCTGCTCCACGTCCCCTCAGGCTGTTGCTGCAGGCCCTTCCCCAGTCCACAACAGGCTGGTCCTAGGGCACAAGCTCACAGCAAGCTGCTCTGCTGCAAGGTGTAGTAGACCTTATCAACACCCCTTCAGCTAACCAGTTCTGCAGGTTTCCAGGGCTGGGGCTCAAAGCCAGAGGGGCTGGTGCCAGTCCTGCCAAGCAAGGAGAGAAAGCAGGTGTTTGAGCTGGAAAGTGCACCTGATGAGGCAATGAGCAGGACCTCCGTCTTGCCATGCTGCCTTTGGTGTGCAAATCCAGTGGCACATAGGCCAAACTGAAACCACAGAGCAGCTGTCCAGCTGCAGACAGATGTGTGATTTGTTCTCCAGGGACAGCAGAAGCCCTAGCACCAAACCTCTGCTTAATCCTGTTATGTGCTTCTGGGTGAAGGAGCTGGAGGTTTGAATTGTCCCACAGCAGCTGGACCTTGCTACCTGCTTCCCTGCAGCCACACAGCCTCCAGCTGCCTCCCTCAAAGTAGGGGAAGGCACAGAACAGAGCCAAGGGCCCCCAAAGCAGAGCACTCCATCTTCCCAACAGCCAGTGGCCTTGTAGAAGGGTCAAGAAGCTTCCTGCATGCTTGTCCTGTAGCCTCTTTTCAGCACCCCGCACCACAGAGCTGTCTGCCAAGAGCAACCCCACAGGACAGACGGGATATCGACACTGCAACTGCCAGCTTTTTGGAATGCATCACCAGGTTGAGTGCCCACACTCAGATCCCTCCATCTCCACCAGCCCTGTGGCATCATGCTGCTGTCAGGCTCCCTGTGGGACCTTGTGTTGTGGAGATGAGTTTAGGCTGTTCCTCAACCCCAGCCCTAAAGCCAGTTCTGCTCTAAAACTCCCACAGGAGGGCAGAAAAAAACCAAGGTCCCCCCAGTATCTCTGCCCCAGGGTTAGGACCCAATTCCAGACAAAGGGCTGTCATGCCACAGGCAGGAGGTGGGCAAGTTTGCTCTGAGTGCAGCCCTGGATGAGATGGAGGACACCGAGTGGGAGGTGTTCTCCTTCTCACCCTGCCAGGCAGCTGGGCGTGACTCTGGCTGGAGGCTCCTCTGCTAACTCAGCTCTGCCACCCAGTGTCGCTTCCCAGGGAAATGCCACAGTAATAAATAAGTGTAAAAAGAGACCGATGCACCTTTTAAGCAAAGGAAAACCATGGGGAGAGTTACAACCATTGATTTGAGCACGGCCAAGGTGCACACCAGAGACCAGAGGGCAGGTAGGGCATAGGCCCCTTGTGTGGGCTGACCCCGTGAAGCCATCTGCCTTGGTGAGCAGCAGGGCAAGGGGAAGGGCCTTGTCCTGCTGCACTCCTGGCTGTGCCAGATGGCAGCTAGCGGGACAGGGGTGTCTGTTTGAGGGAGATGAGCACTGAGCGCATCCGCGAGACATCCTTGCTTTGCTTGCTGCTCTTGGGGTTGAAGTCACAGAGCTGGGCCACCTTCTCCCACTCTGAGCCTGGGGTTTCCTCCTTGGATTCCTTCAGGAATGCTTCCTCCGAGGCCCTGCAGAGATGTTGAGGGTTGTCAATGGCAGAACTCTTTCCGAGGAGACCCTCCCCTCTGGGAACCCATCGTGTCCCCATTTCCTGTCTCACTGCTCCAGACAATGAACTCAGCATCCTCTAGGATCCAGAGACCTGGGATGCTCAAGGCTGCTGCTGGCTGCACTCACCTAAGACAACGTTCATCCAGGAGCACTGGGGTGTCTGCCTGCTCTCAAGACTTCTCCACCCCTAGGACACTCCCTTAAAAGCCCTAAATTCCACAGCTTTGTCTCTTCAACCAGCTCCTCCGGGGGGCAATTTCAAGAGCTCTGCTTGCTTCCTAAGCATTTGGAGGTGCTCAGCTGAAGCATTCTCACTCTGGAATCTCACCAGGGCCCAGTACCTCCCAGCATCCCCCCTTCCCTTGACTGGGCAACCAAAGTGCTGAGGCAAGGACCCCAGACCGTGCAGGGCAGAATATGGTCCGTAAGACACACATACACATAGCCAATCACATCGGCGTCCGGCTGCTGGTAAAAGGCTTTGTCAGCGATCCTAGCCCCGAGGCACAGACAGAGAGAGAACGCAGAGCAGACAGGCAGGCAGAGGGTTAGAAAGAGAGAAACAGAGAGGGGGTTAGCATCCTCTCACAGAGCATAACCCATTCATTATGCCACACACAGCATCAGAAAAACCTGCCAACAATAACAGGGCTGCATAGCTTCCCAACCCTGCCTCAAAGTGAGGCCCACGCATGGGACAGGAGTCCCTCAAATCCTGCTATGTTTGCCCAGCCTTCAGTTGGGACCAGGGCAGCTCTGAACGCCCACCAGAGCTGCCTGGAGTACTGGGGCGTGGTCTGGCAAAGCCCTGCCTCTGCAAGGCTGCGTCCACTGTGGAGACAGAGCTCCCTGGTTACTACAGGAAGGCACATCTGGCTGCAACAACTGCTCCTACTGAGCCATGCCAGAGTCATCCCTAGAGGCCATGCTGATCCCAACATACCTGTTGTTTGCTCGGTTCTTCTCCATCTGCTCATTCTGACGCAGATTCCACTCCTCCAGGTCCTTTTTGGCCTTCTCACGCCATTCCTGCTCAGTCACTTTTGATGCTGCATCTAAGGCCAGGGTGAGACAGACCCCATCAGACAGACTGGCACCCACTGACACCACAGACTTGTTCCCAGCCCCCACTAGAACATTCTCTGAAGGGTGTCACTGCCTCCAAGGACAGATTTTTGGTGGGGGCACCCACATGGCATGAGGCAAAAGGCACATCTTGGGTGCAGTGGGATCACCACCAGGCAAGGGATCCCAAGGACCTCAATCACTATGTTCTGTGGTGCAACTAGCATGGCCACACCCAGCCTTGTGTCTCACCCAGCTCCTCCAGGCGCTTCTTCTGCTCCTCCCTCCATTTGCGGATGCTCTCAGGTTCCTGAGTCAGCCGATCAGCCTTGGCTATGGCTGCATAGGCATCTGTGGGGCCGTTGGACTCCTGCAGGATGCAAGCACCTCACCATCAGCATCAGCTCCTCACACAGCCCGGCCCAGCCTTCTCAGTGGGCTGACAACGCAGAACAGGACTCCAGGCTCCCAGCACCAAGACAAGCCAAGATACGTAGGGTTGGTGACAGCCCAGTACAGCTGTCAGTGCCCCAAAGCACTGCTCAAGCTGTGGTCGCAGCCCCAAGAATGAGTGCCATCTTAGGCTGGGCCTCAATTGACAAAACGAGCCCAAGTGAGGCAGGGCTCACGAGAACACCACCCTCTGCTCCAGCCCACAAGCAGGAGCACAGCTCCCACCAGGCCCAGCATCATGCTCTGTGCCACATCAGCACCTTTCCTAAACCTTTCTGCTGGCTGACATGGAGCTAAGCAAAGGGATTACGGCTCTCCTCCAAGATCCGCAATCTAATTAAGTCTATCCCATCTCTGATGTGATTATCATCCCATAGACTAGGCATAGATAATGCATAGGAGGCTTGTCAGGAGCTGGCACAGCTTCTCCTGTACCCTGCACAGCTTGGCTACAGGCTCCCAGAGGGAGATGAGACCCATGCAGGTGTCCCCCTGAAACACCCTCAGCCATGGGGAAAGCAAGTTTAACGGGAGATGCTGCTGGAGTTGGTAGCAAGGCTATAGCCATGTGTTAGCGGAGCAAGTGCCTCTGGAAGCTCTGTTCTGGATCTGGACTTCAGGAGATGCTCCCAAACACCCCTGAGAGCCTCCAGGAGATTTCCAGGCTGGAAAAAGAGGGGTTTACAGCTCAGGCACTCCTTCAGAGCACAGGCCGCCTACAAACAGATTTGGGGCAGGATCTGAACCAGCATACTTCACTCTCAAAGCCTCCAGCTCCAAACTCTGGGCCATGATAGAGGGACCATATCTTGTCTTTCAAGCATAGGTGAGAACAGAGGAGCCAGGGACCCACCATGAGACCCAAACTTTTCAAGGAGCACCACAGCTTTTCTGGAGCTGAAGAGCACAAGCAATCCCAAAGGCAGAACAGCTGCATGCTGGCCCCACACCCACCTAATCATTCTTGGTACCACCGGGCCAGAATATGGGCCTGAGCTCTCACCTGAAAAACATCTCCATTGACAGTGGCTCCTCCATTCTGGAAACCAGCTAGAAAAATAAGGAAGAGAAACACAACTGTGGCAACTGAAGTGATCCCAGAGGAGCTGGGGTTCACGAGACAGAAACAAGCCAGTTCCCTGGGGATGCAGATGTGCCATTTACAACCCAACACACCTATCCACAACAGACTCACATATATGGGTCCCAGACTAAAGACCCTATGCTGATCCAAGCAATGGACACCAGCAGAGCTGTGTGCTGGAGCTCAAGTTAGGGCTAGCAAGGTATCTAGAGGAGGACTCCTTCCCATCATCCTTGGCCCTGGCAAGTCCTAGCAGGACCCCAAATCCCCTTGGCCTCACACAGCCTGTCCAGGATAGCAATGGGAAGAGGACAGTGTGCTGCTCTGCTGTCCAGAGCCATTAACCCAACAAATCCTCCCTGAGTTGCTGCTGCAGAAAACGTGTGGAGACTCCTGCCATTCCTGAGGCCAGGCTGTGGTCTCCTGTCCTTGGAGGGATTTGGTCAGCACCTTTGTCCCAGACAAAACCTTCAGGGCTCTTTATGTCTTTATAGTGTTTTCACTGCTTCTTCTTCTTCTTCTTTTTTTTTTTTTTAAATCTTTTCTGATGATTAGGGAAACTCCTCCAGGCACGGGGCTGGACATCATGTTCTGGCTGTAAGAAAACAACTCGACCAACTCCAGCTCTGCAAAAGGCAGCAGCTGCCTCCCTCAGCACACAGATGGGTGACCCTGAAGCTGTCAGCCAAGTGCCCAGAAGAGGCAGAACTGCTCTATGCCTGCAACAGGAATGCAACAGTGCCAGGGACAAGCTCACAGAAACAGTGCAGCACACTTTCCTCCCTCTCACCCTCAAGATGCCTTGCATGTGGCCCTCTGCCACTGAGTAAAGAGGCTTTGACAAAAGCAGAATCCAGGCCCTGAGCTCTCCCCAGTGATGATCGTGCTCAACCACAGGGCCTCTGCTGACCATCTGGCTGCAGGCACATGCAGCCACAGCACAGCTCTAGAGTACCTCAAGGGAGCACTGTCCCCATGGTGCTCACCCTGCAGCTCCAACTAAATCCAGCTCCAGCCTGCCTGACTGCATTTAGCACTGAGGCTGTCAGCACCTCTCTGGGCCCAGATCTGACTCTGCGGCTCTGTAAGTAGAGAGGTGAAACCACCATTCTACAGACAGGCCAAAGAGGCCCTGGGGGCCTGCCTGCATTGCGGGCAGAAGCAAGAGGACAGTGGTGTCCCTCTGTCCATGTGGATAACAGATCTCTGAGCGCCTATTATCTACTGAAGCCCCTAAAAGCTGGGCTGGGGCTCACATAGAGGCTGGAGATCAGGATTAACACCTTCTACCTGCTGAGCCTAGGACCATGACGTCCACAATGGAAATGTCTTCCATTTTGCACCCCAAAGAGCTCTCCTGTCTACGAGTGCAGTGTAAAGGCCACCCAGCTTAACATGGATACCTGCATCCCACCTCAGTGTCCCTCATGATATCCCCGCTGGGGGCACTGAGGCAGGGACATGGGGACTCTGTCTGACCCACGGAAACCAGCCTGAGGAAGAACTGCCCCATAGCCTGTAATCCCACGCTCAGGAGTTACCCCACATCCTGAGATTCCAGAAACCTCAAGACTTTCAGGACCAAGCACAGACCCCAGAGAGCCCTTGCTGGGATCAGGGGATCCTGTCTGCCCACTACAGGTGGAACCGGCACACGCCAGGGGTGCAGCGCATCCCACGAGGAACCCCAAAGACAGCTGAGGGGCAGCCTTGAGGGCCCACTCCTCGGGGGAACCTCAAAGACCGGAGGGAGCCTCCGCGCTGCGGGTAACGGCACAGGGGGCAGCCCGGGGGCACAGCGCTGCTTTATACCCGTCCCCCACCCCGTGCCCACGGAGGAGGCCCCGCCCGGTGCTGCGCGGCGCTCACCCGGCTCCGGCGGGGCCGCCTGCCCTGCGGGGGCGGAGGCCGAGTCGCCGTCGGTGGGCCCGAAGCCTTCGTCGTTCTCGATGCCCGCGATCTCGCTTTCCTGCTGGGCCAGGAAGGCGGCAGCCGGGTCCTCCTCGGTGCCGGCGCCCTCGGACGAGGAGAAGAAGCCGAAGTCGTCGGCCATGGCCCGCCCGCTCGGTTCGGCTCGGCCCGGGCGGAGCTGTCACTGCGGCGGCGGCGGGCGGGGCGACGGCTGACATCACGGAGGGGCGGCCCCGCTTCCCTCCTCCCCCTTCCCTGCCCGCCCCTCTCGGCGGCTCCGGCTCGGCCCTTCCCCGGGCTGTGGGAGGCGGAGTTGCCGCCGTAGCCCCCGGGCTCTGGGCCGGCCGAGGCCCCGCCGGGCTCTGTACGCTCGGGGCCCCGCGGCACAGGACCCTGGTGGGCGCCATCTTGGTGCGGGCTCCGCCTCCGCCATCTTGGGTGGGGCCACCGGCCGCAGACGGGGGAGCGGGTAGAACCGGCCCGGGGAGCGCTGGCAGCCCGCCCGCTGCCGGGCCGGCACGTTGCTGCGGGGGGCTCCGCACCGCGTCTTGGCCTGGCCCCGCTCCACTGCCTACAGTCGCAGGCGGCTGCCGCTCTGGGCAATCTCCGGAAATAGCCGAACGGCTCTTTCGGGACCCTTCGTGTGCCAATAGGGATTGTCGAGCACGCGGTTCCCGTGAATGGGGTTCGGGCATTTCCGGAGAGCTCCGAGAGTGCTTCGGCTATCTCCGGAACGTGCTCGTGTACTTCCGGTCACGGCAGACGAACGGCAGCCGGCCGCTCAGCCGCGCGGAAGTGCGAGTGGGTGGCGTCACTTCCGGAGGGTGACGGAGCGGCGGGTCAGAGGCGGAGGAAAATGGCGGCGCCTGAGGAGCGGGAGCTGACGGCGGAGCAGACCGAGAAGCTGCTGCAATTCCAGGTGCTGCGCAGGGGGCACGGGCCTGCCCCGCCGCCGCTGGGGTGCTGCCGGCCTGCTGCGCGGCTGGGGGCTCAGGCGGGCTCTGCCCGGGGAGAGTCCGGCTGTACGGGGTGCCGGGCCCAGGCTGGGCTGGGGGCGAGAGGGGAGCGCCCCGCGTCCGTTGTCCCGGCGAGGGCGGGGACGTTCGGTGTGGACTCCCTTGGGGATCGTGCGTCCCTCGACCCTGCCGGTCCGGGGCTTCGCTGAGCGCTGTGCCCCCAGCGCTTCGTTAGCGATGGTATTTGGTCAGCGCTCGTTGGCAAGGCAGGAAATGAATGCTGCGTGAACCCACTGCCTCCGTGTGGGGAGAACAACCCGGCCAGTCCTGGCCGTTTCAATCAGGTGATCTGAAAATGTCCCTTTCTTGATAATGGTGAGTGGCAGGTCATTCCTGGCACGCTCAATTAGCCTGTGAGCTCCTATGGAGCCCGGGTTCTGAGAGAGCTGTACCCAACGTGCCTGGTGTGGTAATGCCTGCTGGGGAAGGCCCCTGGAGAGTGCAGTGATCTGATCTCACTGCTTGCTGCATTATGTGAGCTAGTCGCTTAACATCTGGTTTGCAGGGGACCTGAAAGAGGCAACTTGCAGATGTGTTTGCTGGAGGGAAAACTGCCCCAAAGCTGAACTAGTATGGCTGCTCAAGGGAAAAGTAATTCATCTGTTTTGTTGTTGGCCAATGAGAATTACCGTCAGGTATCTTAGGTTTGTTTTTGAATTGCAAGGCATCATTTGGTGTTATGTGGGCTGCAGCATTTATAAATATATTTTTTTCAGATTTTCTTGTCTCATATTCTTGTATTGTTTTTTTTTTAAAGATAGTATCTCAGTGGGTACCTGTAGATTAAAGGATCCTTGGAGGCATCCAGTTCTGCTTTCCTTGACTGATCTAAGTGCAAATGCTCCTCATCATTCCTGACGGTTTCCCAACCTTTATCTCATAGCCAGGAAGATCAAACAACCTCCTGAAGTAATCTACTGCAGTGTTTTTCTATAATCTTAACTTTGATAGACTTTTTTTTAAAATACAGAGGTCCTGTCTAAACATTTATCCCAAATCTAGCATGTTGGGCGATCTTAATTTACAGACAGATGAGGTACAAGAGCATTGGCAATTGCTTTCCTGGTATTACTGTTTCCCTGGTAAGTGTATAAGGCTTAAGCTGTTGCCTCGTGCATTGCATGTATAAGCAAAAGGAGCTGGAGGGAAGCTTTTACAGTAATACATCACAGTGCTTAACCTGCTGGATCTGGACAGATAGGACCAGCTGCACTCATCAATTTCCCTGTTGCTATTTTCAAAGCCCTGTGGGCAGCTGTGAAATGAAAGAATCCTGTGCATTTCCTCCCTCTACCTGGTATTACCATGGAGAGCAGTCTGGGGACTCAGGAGGAGGATCCATATTTTAGCCCAGCTTCCTGTTGAGCCCTGGTTTGAAGATGCAGAAATGCTTAGACTGCAAAGGGGAGAAAATTGGTCGTTATCAAACTGTGTGAGAGATGTAGTCCAGAAGGCTTCAACACCAGCATCCTGCTGCCCCATCTCCTCGGGTGTGCAGGCTTACTTTTCCCTGGGGCTGTGCAATGGCTGACTTCTGGTGATACTTCTTTTTTTCTTTAGCTAGAACTGTGTATGAAGGTATATGAAGTAGCACCTACTGTCTGAGGAGGATGGCTCTGTCTTGCTAAAAGTCATTTGTACGGTGCTACTGCTGCACAGCACTACTACTGTTAGCTTGTAAACCTTTCAGGGATTACTACTCTCCAAGAAAGCGAAGGGCTGTCTGAAGGAGAGCTGTTTGTAATGCACTGTCATCATAATTTGAGCAGCGTTCTGTGGTGGCAGAGCTTTGTACTCTCACAGAAGGCATGCCACAGCCATGTAAGTAAAGCAGAAGGAATTAAGAGAGAAGAGCATGAGGTGGCAAAGTGAGGAAAGCAATAGCAGGAGGCCCTCAGTAGTATTACATTTAAGAGCCAGAAGAAAAGTGTAGAGAGAGAACTGCTGTCATTCACCCAATAAACAGGTGCTCTGGTTGAAGATACCACTGTCCTTCACTGTCTGCCCTTGTGCTGGAAATCATTGTTTCCAAGGTAGAGAAATGGATGCCTGCTTCTGGCCTGAGTCAGCTGGGCTACTGTGCTGTTTAAATACACAATTGTACAATTTGCATACATACTTTGCATTAAGTCTACTGATGTTTGCATGATGTGTTTTGGTAGCGCATATAAATACTTGTGCTGGCAAAACTGTCAAAGCAGCAGCTGTCTTCGTATGGTTAGGGCTGGCATAGGCTGGTCACCTGCCACCCTGCTGTGATAGGTTAAAATGGTGTGCTTAAAAAAAACCAACATACTTACATGGAGAAATGATGGGGATAAACATGAAGTAAAAGCAACAAACACTCTTGCTTACTTTCGGTCTCTCATTTGCTGCTGAATTCTTGGCTAATATAAACAAAATAAAAGCATCTAAATTTTCATCTATCAGGACTTGGCAGTCTTGACATCTGTAGAGAGAAACTTCATGTGAGCTGTTTAAGAAAGCTGTGGTGGTGCAGTTCTGTTTGGGAGGCAGAAGGAACAGCAAAGCAGCATTTGCAGGATTGCATTATTGATCTGTGCCCATTACATTTGGGCTGATGTCTGTTGTACTTATGCTAATGCAAAGAAAAGGAGTGTTGTTTGCAAAGGAAAAAGTTAGTGCTCACGATACCATCTCTAACTTCAGCTGGGGGAAATCAAACACTCGGGACTGAAAATCTCTTCTTTGAAGAGGAAGAGGAAACTAAGACACTCAGATCTTTACCACCCAGTGCATCGAGTATCAATCAAATCTTCCATAAATGCATTTGCTGTAACATGCAAAGAGAAATTATCCTGCTAAAGGCTTTTTGCTGCTTGAAGTCAGATATTCCTTACCATTGGAAACCTGATTTTGTGGGATTTCTCAGGAGCTGGGAATTAAGAGCAGTGCCAGTTAGAGGCCTGCAGATTTGCATCTTTTGTGCAGTGTTTTAGCATAGGAGCATATCTGCAGAGGGTGCAATTTCATAAGTCTAGCATACAACCTTTGTCCACCCAGGGATATTCCTTTGGTCTTTTTAGTGTGGAATTGCACTTCTCACTATTCGGGATTAAGGAGATTTTGGGCTTCTGAGCAGTGTCTCAATGGTGAGAGATACAAATAATGATATCCAGCTGCAGTGTATTTTGGGACAGCGTTCTGCTCTGAGGGGTGTTTGAGAAGGTAATGCTGAACTTCCCTGCCTTCTGTTGGACACAGTGCTTTTTCTTCTAAATATTATTATCCTTTGTCTCGAGCTTGGACCTATATTTGTATGGAGGTTTCTGTATGAGAGCACTAATTCAATGGGGTTAACTTTATTTTTAACTACAGGATACTGTATCTTTTGTCTTTGAAGGAAGGAGCTAATGAGAGACTAGCAATGAGGAGGAAAATATCAGTTAGTGACTGACGTGAAGGTACTTTATTCTCTTAATGTTGATGATACTAAATGCATATTCATTTCTTCCCTATGTGGATAAGAGTTGGCAGAATAGCCTCAAGATCCACCGGAAATGCCAGAAGTGGCATAGGACATGTTTCAAGTCTCGCTGCTGCGGTGACACAGTAACTGTAGAAGAGAAAACAGTTAACAGTGGTTAAGCGGGAATGACCACTATCAGTATCTACCAGCAAGCTTTGTGTGAATTGGCAGTTGAACTGTTGTCCTGCTCTTCTCATGGTGTGTGCTGGTTGTTCTGAACATCCCATGTCTTCCAGAACATCCTGAACATCCTCCTGTCTCACAGAGCATATCAAAGTAACATTCCAAAATGTGTTCAGCTGTTAGTTGCGCTTACACAGGGGATTTCTTACTCTTGCCCTGCAGCATTTTGTGGTGTGGCTTTGCTGATCAGAAGAGTGGTATTTGTGTGGCTTTGTCACTTCTGTTTCATGTTGAGAGCATACATATTAAGATAGCGAGGAAGAAGTGTAGCTGCACCTCTGTGGAGTTGTACATTTTAGAAGCTGATGAGATCAGACCATCAGCATGGCACTTGCTGTAGCGATGGCCAGGAAGGGCTGAAGTTAACCTCATGGAAGGCTCTGGGAAGCTCAGTAAGTCTGCCAAGTGCTGCAGTGATCGTATTCATTAAATGTTTGTTGATAGCTGTGGATGGCTGTTATTCTGGTGCTGTTTTCTGATCAAAAACTGCTACTGCGTTTTTCGTAATTTAAAAAGAAAGCCCTGTTAATACTGCCCACAGATAGTCCTGAGAGACAGAGGTGTGAATGAGATTGTGAATTATCTGAACTCTGCAAGTGCAGCAGAATTTCAGGAGCGTTAAGGAATGGTGATCAGAAGTCTGCAAAGTCTTTGAAATATACACACTGTGATTCCATTGTTAAATCAAACAATTGGGTAAATCCCATGTCTTCCAAGATGTCCTTTTATCAATGACATTCACTTTGTAGCTATCCATTGAAAGGCCTTGCAATATAAATACTATTTTCATAAATATATGCCATTGTGCAGTGATTTGAAGTGCTTTCCTGGCGACTGCAAATACATGGTTAATCCCAATAACACTTTGAACAGTCCAGTTCTGTCCAGCAGAATGATTTCTGCCCAGTGGATGGGGAGAAGGTAGAGACATCGTGAGAAAGTAGCCAGGAAATGCTCAAAAGTTAGAATTGAGCTCAGACACTGAATAGGGCATTTGTCCGTAGTGCCACTTGGAGTGGAATACTTGAATGGCAGAGACAGGGGGAATATAGACACTGTCCTCCAGCAAATCCTGATTCAGTGCATTCTTAAATGGATAGCTTGTCGAGATGGCTTCAGAGGCTTTAAAGTGAAGCAAGAAATCAGGAAGAGGACAAGTGGAAGTAAAAGGGAACACTAACAACTAATAGGAGCTCAAGATGTAATAGAAATTGCACATGAGGATGTATATCAAGTTACTGCCTTGTGTTCAGTCATCACCAGCTGCATCCTGCAGAAGAGCTATGCTGTAAGATAGGCTTCCCTGGCACTCAGTTGCTTTTATTCTCCTTCTTTAGGACTTGACTGGCATAGAGTCCATGGACCAATGTCGTCACACGCTGGAGCAGCACAACTGGAACATAGAGGTACTGCTTCACGTGAGCTTGGGGTGGGAACGGGCTTCCTCACAGTAACACTTAATCTTTTAGCCCTTGAATTTACACTACTAACTTGCTATAACATTGTTGTGATGCTGCTAGAGAGCCAGTTTCAAAACTATACAGCAGAGTTCTTAGAGCTGCAGTCGCTTGTCTGGTGCTATGTACTTCCCTGTAGTGAGCACATCTAGGCTGTCATGGAGAAGGTTTTCTACGAAGAAATAATTACTGAGTTGTACTTAGAGTGCTGTGGGTAAATGCTACTTATTGTTAGTGTCCAAAATGTTCATATATTCTGTACCCTTAATTGTCTGAAGTGTTTCTTTGCTCTTTCTTGTCTTAAAGGCAGCTGTACAGGACCGGTTAAATGAGCAAGAAGGTGTCCCAAGTGTCTTTAACCCGCCCCCATCTCGGCCGTTGCAGGTCAATACAGCAGACCACAGGATCTACAGCTATGTTGTTTCAAGGCCACAGCCAAGGGCAAGTTATCTTACAGAGGATTTTGTCTTGTTTCTTTGTTTGCTCTGTGAACAACAGGGCATACAAATAGCGAAAGGAATTGTTTTCTGTATAAGCTGTTATCTCCCTTCTGAGTGTTTTTTCTTCTAAAAAAAAATGTAGGGCAACTCCTTCAACCTCTGTTATTTCTGTGGCCATTTTCTCTGTTGTGTAATTCACAATGAGACAGCCTTTCTCGTGTTATAGAATGTCGTCCCTGTTGATAGGTTCTTTTGGGATGAAGAATTATCCCCTCTTGATGGCAGTGATGATCTTTCTTTTCAGACCCCATAAAAAGCTCCAACTCTCAAGTTTTCAGTTATTTCCATTTTTGTGTCATGAACGTATTTCATGTGCCCTTCTAGAACTGCTATTAATCACTAGGTGTGTACAGTTAAGAAAACTACTGAGTGTAAAATTGTTGCTTAGTAGTCACACCAGTTTTTGGAAGTATTACTTTGAATTCTTGGTAAACCATATTAATCACTTAAAATTTAGCTTTTTCAAAGCCATAAAGTGTTGCTGAGGTTGTTTTCTTGTGCGATGATTTGAGCCTCTGTACTCTCTGTATGTCTGTGTGCTTGATGGTGGTGTATGCAGTGTTTCTACTGGTTAAGTGCTGGATTGGAGACAGTGTTCTAATTCTTTCTTTTGTAATTGCAGGGCCTTTTAGGATGGGGTTACTACTTCATAATGCTTCCATTCCGATTTACCTATTACACATTACTTGATATATTTAGGTAAGCATTTTTTTCTGCTGACTCACGTATTGATTGCATCAGGGCACACTTAGATTTGGCTGTACTTCTATCGCTTGGATCTTTTTAACTCTCATGACAGATGAGCCTTTCTGTTTGTTTGCTCAGCTGACTTAATATGCAGTGTTGTTAAGCACCTACACTGGCAAGAAAGAAAATGTGCTGCAGGAAAAAAATGAGTGTTCTGTGGCTCAGAAAGTGAAATATTTAAGTGGAATTTCGACTCCGTGTAGCTTTTCAGTTTGAGTGCAGAAGGGAGACAAAAGGTGGTGCCAAACTCTGTCCCCCTGGGCTAGGCTCCAGGGTAACCTGTGCTAATCTCTGTGTTGTTTTAAGTAAAAACTAAACTGTGAACGCAGTTATTTTTCTCCTCTGATGTCTGTAGCTGCCTCTGTCTGTAGCTGCTAATTCATCTTACCTCTTGGTGGAATCAATAGCAAAGGGAATGTTGAAAGGTGATGACTATCGAGCAGTCCTGCTATCTGCATTTTTTTGACTTTTTCCTTCATATTATTTTTCCCCTTAAAGGCTTTTTTTCTTCAGTATAACTTCCATACAATGACTTAAAAACTAAACAAGAGTGGTACCTGTGTTGCAGTTAGGATTTTTCAGCCTTGCTTCATTGTAGTCCTCATGTAGCAATCTCTTACTGCAGCTCTTTGTGCTCTGGAATTGTTGGTCTTGGAATAGCAGAATTGCAGTTTTCAGTGTTACCTGGAAAAAAATGTTGCTTTTAACAGCCCACCTTCAAATAAATTCCTCGGACCCTACACTGTTGGTGTGGATTATGCCTGATGTTTTAGAGGAAGTTAAAACTGTTAATCACCCAAAAATCAGATACTTGCTGATGCCTGAAACGAGATATTTGACTGGGGCCTTTCTGTTGCAGTGGTGTCGTTTTGGAGCAGGTGGTGCAATTTGAATTTTAATTATAAACGTTCAAGGGACTCAACTGTGATGTTTTTCCTTCTTATGAATGCTACTGATTGTTTGTAGAAAAGAAAACCTGTTTTTCAGAAAGTCAGTGAGCTGAATTTCCAGTGTGCTTTGCTTCCTTCCTAGGTTTGCTCTGCGTTTTATACGTCCTGATCCTCGTAGTCGGGTTACTGACCCAGTGGGTGACATTATTTCATTTATTCATATGTTTGAGGAAAAATATGGGAGGATACACCCTGTTTTCTACCAGGGAACTTACAGCCAGGTCAGTGTTACATGTCAATGTGTAGATATGGGGGAGATGAAGAGTGGGGATTTTACTGCATGGTATCAGAGCCTATGTGGCAAAACCACTTCTCATAGTCCAATGTTTTGTCTCCAAACTCTTTAGCAGAGTACTGGGAGAGCTAGTGAACAAGTGTATTAGAAAACAAGTGTCTGCCAGGCTTGATAATGTGCCAAGCCTGCAAAGTTGGAAAGCGAAGCTGCTCTGACTGTTCCTCGACCGTCTGTAGGGCTCTGTAGCCAACAGCTATTCTTTGTAATCCTGTCTTTGTTTTTGTAAACTGATGTGGTGTGCCAGAGTCTGTCCTTCTGTTCACCAAATTGGGATTGGTTGCCTGGGCTTGTATCATAATGTAACTCCAGAATTTGGTGCAAGTCCTCAATACTGAAAGAGGGAGCCACTCAAGAAATGATGTGAGGTGAGAGTCCCAAATGCTAGATCTGTCTGGTATTGCTCTCTGGTAACAAAGGATGTCCCCATGGGTGCTGCCTCTTCTGCAGCTTCTCTCAGCCTGGCCAAGAGAAGGGCCTCCTGCTGAGCATTCCAGCAGGCAGTTGGATCAGCACTGCTTCCCAAGTGCCAAAGAAGAATGTGGTGTCTGTCTGCTCCATGCTGCACAGTGATGGAGCTTGCTGCCTCCACAGCTCTTCTAGGCCCCTCTGTCTTGCCTGGAATCTGAACTTAAATAACCATGGAATGGTTAGGCTACCAAAACTCAATGCCAGTAAAACAAGGAGTCTATTGTACACTTATTGTGTGGCCTTGTTAAGAAATGCTCCTCGGTGGGTGGAATCCAGAGACTTTGTATGCAAAAAGTTTTGTTGCTGAGTTTGTTTTGTTGGGGCCCACAGCATTATTGAGTTGGCCTCTTTGTTGTTGGTTTTTTTTTTTTAATGTAACCTTTTCATCTGATGTGGTCTGGCTACATCCTGTACAGGCTGTATGGGAAAGCTCAGCCTTACCTGCTGTGAGTCTGAGGCATGAATGACGGTTGTTTGCTGCCAGCTGAGCCTGGTGGGGAGGTGTAGGGGTGTCAATTTGCACAGCTGTGTACCTGCCTCTCAGTTCAGTCCAAAGCCACATCCTGAAAGGAATGTGGGAGAGCATAGTTGTAGTCCTCTTAAATGAGGGTTGAGTTGGAAAGTCTGGTATGTTCATCCTCCATTTGATGCTTCATTAAAACCGGTTATTGGCAGAGTAATGACCCAGGTGAATGTTGCCAAGTTGTTTCACACAAGTCTTGTGGGTGCTGCTTTCCCTGGAGACCCTGTAACTTTACTTTCTCTGCTTTTATGCCAAGGCACTGAATGATGCCAAGCGGGAGCTGCGCTTCCTTTTGGTTTATCTTCATGGAGATGACCACCAAGATACGGATGAATTCTGCCGGTAGGTAGGAATGTTTTCCAAACTGTTGTCCTTGGACTTTAAATGCAAATTTACTCAATAATCTCTTCTCATCCACTAGCAATACGCTGTGCGTACCTGAGGTGGTCGCCCTCATAAACACTAGAATGCTCTTCTGGGCTTGCTCAACCAATAAACCAGAGGGATACAGAGGTGAGTATGTCCCTCCTTGGCTTTACCTGTACCCTGTGACCTCTGGGACAAGCCAAATGCTCTCTAACAGATTTACACGTTTGAAATGCTCTGTTGGTTTCTGTGCAAGAAGAGAATGTCACAGGGCTGCATGGGAAACTACGTGCTGTTTTTTGTGTGGTATCTCCTAGGTCCTGGTTAAAATCTCTTAACCTTGATTGTTCCATATGTTTCTGGGCAGTCCTAGTTGCATATGCTTAAGTGCAGGCATTTAAGCTGCTCTCAGTGGCTTGTTAATGGGAGTTGGTGGGTGTGTGCCCAGGATTAAACTGAGGGCAAAAATAAGTATCTAACTAGCATTGCTCTTAATGCTGGTTCAGGCTATGCCTTAGGCCAGGAGTGACTTGTTGGGTACATTCTTTCCTTTTCTGAGTGTCACCTTTACTCCACACACAGTCTCTTTGACTCCTTAGCAGTCCACAATGAGGTCTTCAAGTACTGTCTTTCCAGGGTTGTTGATACCTGGCCTGCCAGTATTTACAGTAGGGTCTTAAAGTAAACTGAGCCTTTTCCCAAAGTTCTATCTGTGCCTCCTATGTTTCTTCTGACCCCTCCTGGTTCCTGGCAAGAGGCTGGGAGTTCTGCTGCTAAATCTGTGTTATTCCTTTCTTCGTAGTTCTGCTACCAGCTATCAACTCTCTCAGAGTCTGGCTTTCTAAGCAGGCATTCTTTTACTTACTGCTGTTTCATGGCTGCAGTACTTGAGAGTCACAGTCCAGAAAGCTGGGATTGGAGGGATTGGGGCTGCAGTCTGTGGGGTGCTCAGATTTAGTTTGGAAGGCTCCATCAGTAATGATGATTCTAAGCTGTGTGACATGCTGTGCATATTCTGAGGAGGGGATGGTTAGCTGTGGGAAAGGTTTGCATGCCATTAGTCATGTATGAAAACTGAACTTTAAAACCCCCTAACCTCATCCCCTGCCTCAGGACAATCTGTCTCTGGCAGAGACTATCTAATTTTGTTCTAAAATGTCTGCGATGAACATTCTTCCCCATTACAGTGTCTTCCAGAGTGTAGCCATCCTTAATAACAGCAAATGCTTCCCTGTGTTTTTCTTTCTGCAGTTTAAACCCAGAACTTCCTGTCCCATTTTGAATGTCCATTCAGAGCAATTCATTTCTTACTTATTCAGGAAACTTTCTAGAACTTGAAAGTTTGTTGTTCTGGTGTTTGTTGTTTCTGTTTTTTTATCCCCTTGGTGCCTATGTTCCAAGTCACCTTCTTGTTCTGCTAATTTATCAGGTTTCAGTTGACAAAAGGAAACCTGTGGCTTTTTCTGCTTTGGAAGAGATAGTGGCTCTGGAATCTGCTTTCCCAGGCCATTGTGATGAAAACATTTGTGCTGTACTCCTTGCTGATCCTTCTGGAAGGGGTGATGATTGTGCCTATCTTCCAGTTTCCCAGGCTCTGCGGGAGAACACGTATCCATTCCTGGCTGTGATCATGCTGAAAGATCGCAGAATGACTGTAGTTGGGCGGCTAGAAGGCCTCATCCAGGCTGATGACCTTATTAATCAACTGATGTTCATCATGGATGCCAACCAGACGTACCTGGTGTCTGAACGCCTGGAAAGGTATGACAGGACCTGAGCTTCAGCAGTGCAAATCTTACAGAGGCAGGCTCTGCTCTTCTGCTCTCCCCCCTTCTTTCCTGCAGAACGCTCTATGTAGACAGTGTCAGTGTCTCCAGTTCTGTAACACAGCCCACGATCTCTCTTTTCCCTGAGGGAGCACTGGTCTATAAATTCAGGAGACCCAGTAGCCTGGGAGTTTGATGTGTTGCCCATATAGGCCTGCTGCTGAGAGGTGAGGCTGACTGTTCTACTGTTCTCTGCAGCTGGAGCAAACCTGTAGTGTGCTGGAGCTGCAGGTAAAGGTCAGCAGAAGCCAAGCAGGAGGGAAGGAGTTGAAGGAGAGCTGGTGTTTGCAGCCAGCTTCGAGTGGCGCTGCCTAGGCTGGCTGTCATGAATTCTAACAGCATTTGCTGCATTGCTGCTGGTGCCTTGCTAATGTGAGCTCCTGTCCCTGATAACTCTGTAGGAATAATTTGCAGACTCTCCGTTGTAGGATGTCACCTGGTTTCCTGTCTGTCCCTTCTCTGTGGGGATCCCATAACACATGTTGATGCTCCTGGTTTCTAAAATGAATGAGGAGTTAATCTGATAGAGATAAAGCCATGAGGAGTGTAAAGTGTGACGCTGAAATTACAGCCACTGCTTATGTGGTATCTGTCTATTCTGCCAGACTGCAGTGGGTGACAAATCTTTTGCTCAATCTCAACTCAACCTAGGGGAGGAGTCTGTGTGCCAGGGAGTGCAGAGACTCAGCTTGCCTTCTAGGAGTTCATGGTACTGTGCACTCTAAATGAATTATTACCTGATGTATGTGCTCTTGAGAATTTGAGGCTGTGCTATCAGCCTGCTTTGCCTTCATTTTTTGGCCTGCTAGCCCTGATCACTTCCTGCTCATGTTTATAGGGAAGAGAGGAACCAAACCCAAGTACTGAGGCAGCAGCAAGATGAGGCTTATTTAGCATCCTTGCGTGCAGACCAGGAAAAAGAACGTAAGAAGAAGGAAGAACGGGAGAGAAAGAAGAAAAAGGAGGAGGAAGTGCAGCAGCAAAAACTAGCAGAGGAGAGACGGCGACAGGTGAGTGCAAACTGACTACTAGAGAGGCTGACATGCTCTTCCAGATGGTCACAGTGTGTAGGAGCAGTGTCTGCAGTAGGATTTTCCTGTCAGACTGGAGTTGCTAGTCTTGCCTTGGGGCTTGTGTATCCTCCAAGCCTTCTGGAGCAGCTGTGCTGCAAGGGACAAGCCAAAAGGTCAGCTTGGTGCACACCTATTGCTCTTTTGCTCCTTCTTCCTTACTTCGTACTTTGCAGACGCTGCAGGAGGAGAAGGAACGGAAGTCAGAATGCCTTCCTCCTGAGCCACATCCTGATGACCCAGAGAGCGTGAAGATCATTTTCAAGCTGCCTAATGATTCCAGAGTGGAGCGGCGATTCCACTTCACACAGTCATTGACGGTGAGCTTGGGGCAGAGCTGACAGGCTTCTCATTGTGGATTGGGTTGAGAGGTTCCACAAGTGGCTTTGACAAAGCTTTTGTTCCATTGACCTTTGCTTAGAGTTGTTTCTGGGTAAGTAGGGTGTCTTTGGACCTGACTTCTTCAATTTGGAAGAGAAAGATTATGGAAAAAGATGGAACAAAAATACTCTTCTGAAAAACTGAGACTCTCATTGCTCCCTGTTAAATAATGGGTATAGGAAGAGCCAGAGATGGTATTCTATGGCACGTCCAATTTCATGCATGCTAAGACGATGGCTGTGTTGTTTCTACAACACGGATGTTGTGAATTTGTGAACTTAACCCCTCCTCTCTGAGATACCGTGGATGCATTCTGGCTGCATCATCGCTTCCCTGGCTGGCAGTTACTTCTGTGCTTCTTTCCCAGGTAATCCATGACTTCCTGTTCTCCCTGAAAGAAAGCCCTGAAAAGTTCCAGATTGAAGCCAACTTCCCTCGCCGTGTCCTGCCCTGCCTCCCTACAGAGGAGTGGCCCAACCCACCCACGCTGCAGGAGGCCGGACTCAGCCACACGGAAGTCCTCTTTGTGCAGGACCTCACGGACGATTGACATTTTTCCAGAAGACACAAATTGGAAGAGAAATTCATATTATTATTATAATACAATATTTTTTTTTAAAGACTGCGTACAAATGAGGGATCAGAGACCACAATGCCTGTGCCAGCTGTGCTGTGTGTGTGCACACTGGCAAGAGGAAGTGTGTGCACGTCCTCACACACCCATGTACACAGCCATCCCCTACACTCGGAGGGCAGAGAGGGAGGGGATGTGGTGTTGCCCCTCTCCCTTCTTAGGGGAGGAACAGGAATGGCAGCTCTTGGTAATTATTGCTTTTATTGATGACAATAATAATAAAACCCCAACAACCTGATATCTTGTGAGAATTTGATACTCTGCTGCTCCTGCCAGCCAGAAGACCAGGCACCTGAATGTGCTGGAAGTGGGGTTCAGGAAAGGGCTGGACAGAATTTCTTCAGCTTCCCTCTCTGTATAAGTACTTTTCTTTTAATATTTCTCTTGCTTTGTAATGACCAAAGGAGAATGGGGTTGACTATAGTATTAACTTTTTGATAAAGAGCTGGTTCGATTCTTACCTGTGTGGGACCTTGCCCAGGGTTCTTAGCCTGCGTAGTGTAATAAACTCTGCCTCTAGCATGTCTGTGCCAATGCTTTCTGCTTATACCACACCGCCGTGCTGCCCAGCTGCAACAGAGCATGGTGGAGGGAACTCCTGCTGTGCCTCTATGCTGCTGCTCACAGCACTGGGGGTTTGCCCAATTTCTGGCCTGGTTTGAGACCACCTTTTCATTCATTGGTTATGATGTGCCTGCAGAACTGCTGAAGGCAAATGTACTGTATGCAATGGGAGGGAGATGGGGTGGGGATTGCTGCTGGGCTGCAGCATACATGTCCTGGGCTGAGTGGAAGGGGGAGCTCCTGTTTGCTCATGGATGGGTGTCCTTGGTGGAGGAGGAGGGGAGTAAGGACAGCCCAGAGAGGTGAAGAAGGGGGGTGTAAACCTGAGGGGCTTTCTGCTGGGGGAGCTGCTGGCCATGGGAAGAGGGAGCAGGGCCTTTTCCTTCCCCACAGCTTCTCCCAGTCTCTTTGGGATGGGTGGCCATGCTGTTTCACTTGGTGCAGTCTCGATGAAGCACGTAAGGGAGAAGAGGACAGCCCTCCTCCTCGCTCACGTTGCTGAAGAGTGCACCCCAGTTCCTCTTCAACACGGAGAGACCTTCCTCCTAGAGGAATGCCTGTTCCCTTTCTGCCCTTGGGGCCCATGGCAGCAGCAGCTCTGCCTTGGACTGCTAAACCCCCCACAGCAGGTGGGGCCTCTTCCTCGTGCTGGAGAAGGGGGGATCCTGCAGGCAGCCCAGCCCAGCCCCTGCCTGCCCACACCACGACAAGAGCCGGGCGCAGCGCCTTGGTATACATCATACATTTATTAGTGAATATCCCTCTCAAAATCAGCCACAACATTAAAAAAAATAATGATTGCACTACTTGGTCAAGCAGAACTAGCAACTTTCATTTTAAAAAAAGTACAAATCTGTTAAAAATTTCAATCAGTATAATACACATATATATAATACAACATACTAGTTATGTTAAATGCTACAAAACCAATATGATTCCAATGGAATGGAAAAAAAACCAAACACTTTTAGAGCTTTAAGAACCTTTTTTTTTTTTTCTATATATTAGCCTTTTTTCAAATACATACATGGGAAAAATGAGGTAACTGTAAAATGTGCAAGTAACAGAGCAAAAAAAATTATATATATATATTTATATATATATATATATATATATATATAAAAACTTTCTAACACAGAACACACGTCCTGGCACCTGCCGGGGAGCGGCGCTCGCCCTGGAGGCCCACGGACTGGTATATAGAACAGTAAACAGTCCACTATCCCACCACAGGAAATCATTGGTAAACAGTGGTATCTACAGCGCAGTCAGCAATCACAAACACCCTAAATAATTGGTTGGTTTTGTTTTTTTTTTTTTTGTGTGTGGTTTTTTTTTTTTAGTATTTTTTTCTTTTTTTTTTTTTTGTCTTTTTTTTTGTTGGTTTTTTTTCTTTTTTTTTCTTTTTCTTTTTTCTTTTTTTTTTTTTTTAATTCTTCTTAAATGATACTTGTAGCTGCTCATTGGAATAAATTCTGCAGCACACGAGCTGTGAGCTTTCGAGTCGCCGTCAAAGGACCGTAAGGCTTTCCTGGCTCCCTGGGCACCGCGAGGGCGGAAGGGGGACGTGGGGGCGTCTCCGGGGCGCGAGGCCGCCGCGCGGCACGGGGACTCCTTTGGTTATCTGTCACTGAGCGAGGGACGGGGAGGGGCCGGGGTCCTGCCCAGGGGGCACCGAGCCCAGCGGTGCCGGCGGCGCGGCGGAGCTGCAGCGCCGGGCCCGGGCCTCGACCGCAGGCGCGGCGGGCGGCCGAGAAAGGGAGGCAAAACGGAGGCGACCGATCGCGACGCGCTTCCCGCCGCTCCCCGCGCCCGATCGGCCGGGTGGAGACCGGCGCCCGATCGCCGATCGGCGGAGAGCGGGCGCACGGCTTCCCGCCGATGGGCGGCGGACGCTCCCCGGCCGCCCGGAGACCGGCGCTCCGCTCCGCACCTCGGCGCGGCAGCGCGAGGGAACGGAACGGAACGGACCGCTCCGCCCCGCCTGCCGGGCGCGGCCCCGCTCCTCACGCCTCGCCGCGACCCTTCGCCGCCGGGGCCCAGCCCCGCCGCCCGGCCCCGCCCCGCGGGGAGCGGCCCCTTGCACACGCCGCCGCGGGGACGGCCCTGAAAGCCTCACGGTCCTGCAGTGGCGTTGCGGACATGTGCAGTACAGTGCATGGCAGTATCAGCTGAGCACAAAAACCCCTCTCCCCACCCCCCTCACCCCACAGCCGGCTAGACGTAGCCAAGACCACGTTCCAAGCTGGTCAGACATGCATGCATATTTGTGAACATTTACATAGGGCTGGCGGCCGCGCGCGGAGCCTCCCAGGCGTCGGCAACGCGGGGAGGGAGCGACCCTCCTTCCCGCCCCCTCCCTCCTCGCTAATTAATCATGCAAAATGACTCGGGCCGCACCGCCGGGACGGCCGGCGCATTGCCGGGACGGCGCCGAGCGGCAAAACCCACCGCGGGGTCGCGGCAAAACCCCGCGCCGCGCCGCCCGGCCCGCAGGATGAGGCGCTCGGGAGCCCGGGGGGCGAACCGCGCCGCCACGCTGAGCTCCCCGCCGGGCCCGACCGCCTCCGCCGCGCACGGAGCGAGCGGGGGGTGGGGCCGAGGCCGTCCTCCCGCCTGGGAAGGACACACGGAGCGGTGCGGAGCGGCCCCACGTCGGCCCCGGGTCCGTCAGCACCCGGCTACGGTGCGCCCTCCGCCCTCCTCCCGCCGCCGAGGGGAAGAGCGGCCACGGGACCAAAGAAAGGCGACGGGAAAGGAAACGGAGAAAAAAAAAAAAAAAAAACTACCCTAAAAACAAAACAAACAAACAAAAAAAGAGAGAAACGGGGGGTGGGGGGGAAATAATAATCCCTAGCGGAGTACAAAGACCTGGAAAGTGATGGAGCGACGACAGCGTCTTTGCAGTGCGGAGGACACGGCCGGCCGCCACCAGCAAACACCATTCGGCCCCGCAGCGCTCCGAGCCACGGCGGAGGAGGAGGGCTGGCCGCAGCCCGGGCTGCTCAGCGCTCACCGCTTCCGAGGAGAGGCTCTGGGGAGGGGGGGTAAGCGCACGGCCAGGCCCTGGCAGCGGGCAGCGGCCCCCGCCCCTGGCCCGACGCCCTCATCCTGTAACCAATTGCGCGGCACGGCGCCCGCCCGCCTCAGTCCGCCTCCCGCTGCACCTCCGACGCGTCCGCCCGGCAGATGGGGCACGTGCGGTTCGCCTGTGGGGGACGAGGAGAGAAGAGGGGGTGAATGGGGAGTCCGCGGTGACCGAAGCCCACCGGGGTCGGTGGCGTCCACAGCCCTATCCGCCCACCTTTAACCATTTGTCGACACACTTGGCGTGGAACTCGTGGTTGCAGGGCAGGACGCGGAGCAGCTGCCGGGCCTCGAAGTCGCTGAAGCACACGACGCACCTGGGGAGGACGGCCATCAGCCCGGCCCCAGCCCCGACCCTCCCCCGACAGCCCCGCCCCCAGCCCCCGCCGCTCGCTCACAGGGTCTGCTCGGACTGGTGGCTCTCGGGGTTGAAGCGGTAGGACGGGAGGTGCTCGATGTCTGCTTTGGTGAGTCCCCGTGGCTTGGCCTCCCCCAGCCGCTCGGCCAGGTTCAGTAACGCCTGCGGGAGATGCGGACAGCTCAGCCCCGGTGGAGACACCCCGGAACGCCGAAGTCACCCCACGGGGCAGCGGAGCCACGCACCTCGTAGTTCTCCATCTCCACATCATCCACGTCCAGGTCCAGGCTGATCGTGGGCCCCACGGCCGTCGGCGACACAGGAAGCATAGAGCTGCATGGGGGGAAGACGGGGTCCTCGGTGTGGGTGCCTCGGTGGGGACAGAAGCACCATGCCACCCCACGCCTCCCGCATCCCCCCACCCCGGTACTCACAGGAAATAGGGCAGGAAGCTCGGGTAGTACGGAGGGGGCGGCGGAGGGGGCGGCGGGGGGGGCAGCGCCTGCTGCAGCCGGTACCGCTGGGTGTTCAGCCGCCGGGGCATCATGTGGGGATATGGCTGTGGGGAGAGATGAGGGCTCAGCGCCGTGCCCGCAGCTCCCGCATCCCCCAGCACCGAGATGGGGACTTACCACGCCGAATGGCAGCTCTTGGTGCAGCGGGTCATGGGGGAGGTAATGCAGCGGCACGGAGGGGGAGAGCGTGGGAGCATGGTGGGACGGGGGGTACGTGAAGCCGGCGATGGGGTGCTGCTCCCCTCGCAGGTCCACATCATTGTCTATCCTCTGCAGAGGCTGTAGGGGAAACTGTTAGGCTGGAAGGGGTGTCTCAGATTTCATCCACTGGCATGAGCATGACATCGCACCCCATGCATCCCACCTGGGGGGCTGCACAGAGATCATACCCTGTTCCAGGGCCCCGTGCCTGGCTCTGCAGCACCAACACCTCCCCAGCCCTATTCCGACTTACCATTCGTGGGTGCTGGGCTTGGAGAGGCACAAACTGCCCCAAGGGAGCCATGTGGGGCGGCTGGTGGGGGGGCACTGGTGGCGGGGGCGGGTGCAGGATGTAATGGTCGCTGGAGATGATTGGAGGGAACGTCTGGTAGGAGACTGGGAGCTGTTGCATGGCGCATGCCTGGATCAACTGCAGGGTTTGGAGAGAAATATGGGTCAGGGGCACTTCTGCCTGCCCCAGAGCATCAAACGGTCCCCACACCCACAGCCCCTGTGCTCTGGGATGGCACCCACGCAGCATTCAGGCAATCCATGGTCACCACCAGGTGTCACCTTCTCTGTCCCCTCCGTGACTCACCGGGGGTGGGAGGCAGCAGAGCGGGTAGTGCTGTCCACTGAACATCACTGAGCATGCTGGGAGCTGCTGGGTGCTGCACCCAGGGATGTGCTGGCTGGTATGGATGGGGAAGCCTTGCGTCGTGACGGTGGTGACCGTGTAGGAGAGAGGGACAGGTCCCTGGTGCACCTGGGGACAAGGCACAGAGGATGTGGACAGAGGACACAGTCCCAGCTGGGCTCTCCCCATCCTGGAGGGGCAGCAGCAGTGCACAAAGCACCCAGCACTGGGACACAGCCAGCATCCTGCACGGTTCAATGTGAGTTTTGGACCTTGCTTTGCAAGCAGCAGTCAGGGTGACATGGGCTCCCACCCCACCACCACCAGAGGGGACCACAGGACTTATCACAGGTCCCTGTCCTAGAGCTGGCTCTGAACAACACGGTATGGGTGCAGGATCACTCTCAGCACCAGAGCTGCTCCTGCAGCACCTACCTGGTCATGAAGATCCACCATGAATGGGTTCTGGTGGGGCGGGTGAGCGGCCGGGTGCAGCATTCGTGGCGGTGTGCTGGGGAGAGCGTAGGCGCGGGGCTCATCTACAGGGATGTGCGGCTGCTGGGGGAAGGCAGGGTGCAGCTGGGTCTCATCCTGGCCCAGCAGGGTTGCCAGAGGTCGGTCGCGTCGTCCCCACTGACGCCTGGCAGGTGGGCTGCGGAGCCACCGCAGGAGAAAAACAGAGCAGGAGTGACCCCCGGGCAGGGTCAGCGCCCAGCGGTGCAATGCTCGGAGCTGGGCTCCTCATTTGGCTGCCAACATCGAGTTCCACTTGCCCTGTGTGTGCCACCCTGTGTCCTCAGCACAGGACCCCCCATGTTCAGCCTGGCCATGCTCCCCACCCCGAGCCCCCCCAACCCACCAGGTGCTGGTGGCTGCCCCAGCAGGCTGTACAACCCACAGTGTCCCCACACAGCCATGATGGCCACTGGGACTCTGTGCTGCCCCATACCTTCGCCGGAGGTGGTCAGGGCTGCTGCAGGGTCCCCCTGAGAAACGACGTTGGTTAAAAGGGGCAGAGGGAGGCCGCCTATTCACTGCCAGTTCCCATGGTCGCATTGGTGACGTCGGGAGCCGGATGAGCACACAGGACCTCAGGCTCCAGGCAGGGAAAGACACCAGCACCTTGGATCCTGTGAGAACAACAGCAGGTCATGGTCTGTAAGCCCCCGGGATAGCACGGGCTTGGAGCATGAACAGGAGCCCCAAATCCTCCCTGATATGGGATAGGGGAGAGGGAGAGGTGTGGAGCTGGCTCTGGGCAGCAGTCTTATCCCAAGATGTGCTGTGCAGTGTGACCCCAGCACTGCCCAGCCTGTTGCCCCCGGCACCCAGCCCCAGGCCCACCATCGCTCCTGGGACTGGAGAGCCTGCCTCCATCGGATACCCAGGCACCGTCCCTCTGCTGTGTGACCCCCCCATGCAGGACACAGATACTAAGTGAGACAGAAGCATGTGTTTTTGGCAAAGAGAAAAGCAAGCTGGTGACTGCAGCGCTGTCCTGGGCTGCTAATGGGACTAGGTGCTCCCAGCATGTCCTCAGCCAAGCAGGGTTCGGTACTGTTCTGGGGGTGCTCTGTCCTGCAAGGCTCCTGTGTGTCTATTCTGCACCCTCTTCAACTGCCAGCGGGGCACTGCTCCACTGCCCTGCACCCATGGGTGTCCCCATGTCACTGCCACGCAGCAAAGTGCCACCGCTCCACAACTGGGGCTACTCGTTGCCCAGCTCCACGTCCTCCCGTGTCCCTGCAGCACGAGGTGGCACAAGTTCCAACCCAAGCAGCTCAAAGCTGTCCCCCCAAATCCAGCTGGTGGCCATCTCCCAGCACAGCGCCTGCTTCAGCCCTTCCTCCTGCCGCTCCATGCGCTGGCCATGTGGGCACAGGCTGAGCACAGAGCGCCCCGAGCCCGGCAACAGCACGGCAGGAGGCTGGGGGCGTCCCCAGAAGGACAAATGGCCATGTCACACCAAGAGGACGGCCTGACACCGTGCCGAGCATCTCCTCCTACTCTCACCCCAACCTGGGATGCTGGTTCTGAACCTGGGGGCAAATCTCTCTCTTTCGGGCAAAAACAAAGCCGCCACAGCAGGATCCCCCAGAGCAGCCCGCGCTCCCGCCGGGGTCCCACCGCCGCGGGGTGAAGAGCCGTGCGCGGTCTGCGCTCACCGCGCCGCTCCGGGCTCCCCCCAGCGTCCCCGCTTACCGCCTCCCGGTTCGCCCCGCGCGACCCCCGGGGTCAGCGCCCGGAGGCCGCGGCAACGGCCGGGACGCGGTGGGGGCGGACACGCGCGGCCGAGGCTCAGCGGCCACCGGGCACGGGAACAAAGTTAGCGGCGCTCGGTGCCATCTGCCGGGGGCCGCCCGAGGACCGCCGCCCGCACGGCCCCACGCCCCCCGCCGCTCCGTCCCCACGCGAGCGCAGGGTCACGGCTCGGCCCCGCCGCCGCCCGAAGTGCCGCCCTCCGCGCCGCGCCCCGACGACCCCGAGGGGCCGCAGCCCCCACGCGCGGACCCTCCGAGCCGGGCACGGCCCCCGGAGCGCGCCGGGGCTCAACGGAGCTGTGGCTTTAAGAGCGGCCGCTCCGGGGCCATGTGCTCGGCGCCAAACAAAAGCAATAACAAAGGCGGCCCCGGGCCCCGCCGCGCCGCCCCGGGGCAGGTGTCCCCGCCGGGGATGGGGGGACGTCGGGGGGGCGGCGTCCACCCCCGCCCCGCTCCCGGAGCCGCTCCCCCCGCCCTCCGGACCTACCTGCACCGCCGGCCGGGGCCGCGCTCCGGGAGCCGCTGCGGCGCCCCCGCCTCCTCCCGCCGCTCTTTGTTCGCCGACGCCGGGCCCGGGCCTGCCCCCCCACCCCCCTTCCCTCCCGCCCGGCCGGCCCCCTCCCCGCCGCTGCCGCCGCTGTTTCCGGTGCCTCTTTGTTACCCGCGGCTCGGGGCGGGCGGGCCGAGGCTGCCGCCGCCGGAGTGCGGGTGCGGGGTGCGGCCCCTTTAAGGCGCGGCGGCACGCACCGGGCCGAGGCACAACACTCGGAGGCCCCGGGGGCGCGCGCGCCTGGCGGGAGGGGAGAGGGGGAGCGAGCGGGCGGCGCGGCGCGCGCGCGACCCACGTGACCAGGCGTGTCACGCTCCGCCGCCATCTTGGAGGCGCGGGGCTGGGCCGCCACGCGGGGCAGCGCCCCCCACCCCCCTCCGCCCCCCGCCGCGCGGGAGGAGCGCTGTCATGGCAACGGTCCGCACCGAGCGGGGGCCCCGGCAACGCGGCCCGCCCCGCGGCACCCCTCTTACCTGAGGCCTCGTCCGGGCCTCCGCCCCCTCGGCCGCTCCGGGCGGGCCGTGCGGACGGCGGATCGGCCGCCCCCGCGCTCCTGCCGCGAGGTGCGTCGATACGCAGGGAGCAGCGAGGAGGTGGGCGCGGAAGCTCCGCCGCCGGCCCCGAGAACCGACGCGCGTCCGCGTCCCGCTCAGGGCCGCTCCTGCTGCCCGCGCCCACCGCCTGCCGGGCGCACGCGGCTCCCACGGCATCTGTGCCCGGTTTGTTTGGGGGCCGGCAAAGCCTGCTGCTTCAGGACAGCCTCCGCTCCCCGCGCCGAGATAAGCGAGCACAGAACCCGTGGGAGAACCCCCAGGAGACGCCGAGCGCCCAGCCGGGAGCTGCCAGCCGGCCCGGGGCCGCGCCCCGCCACCGAGCACGAGGCGGAGCCCGCGGGCAGCGCGGCCCGAGCTGAGAGCCGCGTCCGTGCCGGGCTGCTGCCTTACGGCACGCCGAGAAACCGCCAGGTACGAGAGCCAGCCAGCTGACAGCCCTGATGTCATGCCTGTAAAACAGCCCTCCCCTGACAGCTGGGCTTTAAAGTGCTAACGACCAAAAGGGAGATAATTAATTTGTAACATCACCCCTTTTAAAGAAAACCTCAGAGCCGTGGCGACGGTTTAACAATCCGGTAGGCTCATCATCACCCCGAGCGGCTGTGCTCGGTTCTGTCCCGCCCCCCAGATCCCTCCAGGCCCATCTCAAGGCCGCTCTGCCTGCTCTCACCTCCTCACCCGAATCCTGGCAAACACCAACGCATACAGCAGCCTCAAGGCTTCCCCAAGGCATAGAGCATTCTGGGGCAAACTGCCTCTGCCCCAACAGCTGCTCCCGTGCCCTGGCAGGGGGCAGAGGGCACAGCTGTGATAGGGGTCAGACACCCCAGGAGGGCTGATGATCACCCTCAATGTCCACTATTGGCTTCAGGAGCCAGGGACGAAGAGGGAGATGGCACCGTGCACTTTGATCTTGCCCCTATTTCCCGGCAGAGATAGCAGTGCACCTTTACAAGGTGGCCAAGACACAACCTGACCCTAAGAACAGCATAAACAGCACACAGAGGCCCAGATGACAGATATCTGTACAGATGCTCCCTCCCAGCATGTTCCAGCTGCACCAGCTCCCCCGTGGCCAGCAGCTATTGATGTCTTCAGGACAACGGCAGGAGGAGCAAGTGATGGAACGTGGTTCTCTGGCAAGCAATGCTCATGCTCTGTGCCTGGCCAGGCCAGGTGGTTCCTGTGACACACTGTGTGCCTGCCCAGCAGCCCCTGCAAGGGCATGCACAAGTGGCTCAGCTCACACCTGCCCTGTTCTGTGTTGGGGACACAGCAGTATACACAAACACCAATACATCATGCTGCTCCGGCTCTCTGCCACCATGTAAAAGGCCACTGCTGACCACCAGTGTGACAGCATCCTGATGTGGGCTTAAGCCTGGAGGAGCACAACAAGGAGCCCAAGTGACAGTGGCATAGCCAGTGCTTCTGGGCCAGGACAAAGGCTCCTGAGTTCATTCATCTGCCCTCCACCAGGGACTCTCGCTCCAGTCACTGAGCCAAGTGAGACCTCCAGTGAAGCTCTCTAGCTGTGAAGGCTGCACATGCCTAGCTCTTGCCACAAAGAACTGCACAGGTTGAATTCAGGATCGCCACAGCCCATCCTCTTCCTCACAAGAGCCAGAGGTCAGCACAACAGGAGCCTGCTTGAGCCCAGGCTCTTTGCGACACCATCTGCTGCTACAGACGTGCCACCCCCCTGGCCCCATATATAGGTCAGGTCTGTCACAGGATTAGCTGGGGCGATTGGAGCGATATGGGGAAGACTCCCAGTGGAGGCAGGCTCTCCCCCAGCCTCTTCTGAACACTCAGCATGCCATCAGCTTCCAGACATACTCTCCCCAGCCTCTCCACAAAGTACAAGAGAGATCCTCCCCACCATCTGCAAAACAAACAAGAAGAAACTGGTACCAAGCACTAAGGACTTCCCAGCCTTCAGGGAGGGACAGCAGGAGAATCCCCACCCTATCCAAAACCCAACAGAGACAAGGTGACGAGGGACACCCCAACATCAGGAGGTGCTGCATGGTGAGGTGCTTTCCTGCTGAGGAGAGGAGCTCCCTCCCCGCTTTGCACACCTTGGTGGAGCTGAGTTCGCTGGCAGGGGAGGCAAGGACGCCTTCGCAGCGATCGCACACCACCCACTCACACCCCCAGGCTGCCAGCACTCCCATCAAACGCCTCCAGCCACACGCGTGGAGACGCTGACATGAGGAGCGAGGAGCTGCAAAGGCAGCGGAACTGATAACACCCAGTTTCCTGTCGATCTCTCTCCCACGTGGATTCTCTGATGTCTAATAGCAAGGCTGAGCTGCAGTGCAGAGGGAGAACTAGCAGTTTCTTCCTCTCCAGATCTCTGAGATAGCTGCTGCACTGCTGATCTTAACTGAAACCAGCCAGCAAGTTCAGAGCAGAGAGAAGACTCACAAATAAACAGTAAGCTTGCGCAAGCCTTCACTTCCTCAGGACAGGAATCTGCAGACACATCTCTACCTTCCTTCATTTGCCCTAGAAACAGCTGCACGACCTAAGCGGCGTGACCAGAAGGCTGTGGTGCAGCAGTTCAGGTATCTCTGTAGCTCAGCAGCATCCAGCAAGGGGAAGCACCCTGGCTCAAACCATGGGGTGCTCCAGCCTGAGCAGCTGTCAGAAGGCATTCAGCAGCCTGCGGTGGCCCCCACCCATGGCCACAAGCACAGTGAACCGTGCTCACCTCCATCTCCTTTCATCATGCCACAGGCAGTCCCACAGCTCAGCTGTACATGGGCAGGGGGAGAAGAGCCAGCACCTCCACATTCATCCCTACCCCGCCACCTGGGCAGTCCCCAAGCCCTGCCACTCCTTCCCTCTGCAGGGCACAATGCTTCAGGACTTCTCACTGCTTTGCCCTTCACATGTTTACACTCCATTCATACAGCTCTGCCTTAAAGCAGAGACCCCACCTCCCCCAGGCCACAGCTACCCAAGGGAGCAGGGGTACAGCCTGCCTCCCTCGCTTGCCACCCTCTGCAAGCATCCCACCCAGTCCAGCCTGCACACTGTGTACACTGCACCAAGGGGCAGCCTCCAGACACATCCCTGCTGCTTCACCTGCTGGGCACAGGCCGGATCACTCACACTGCCCTTCTGCTGATGGCGTCAGCACCTGGCAAAAAGGACACAGGCAGAGTCAGGAGCCAACTGATGGCAGCAAGCAATTCAGCAAAACGAAGCGCCTCTTGAAAGGGTGACGGTCAGGAAGTTGGGTTGGGTGCTTTGTTTTGCATTTTAGGAAGCCTGCAGGGACACTGACAACCTGCAGCAATCATTTTCAGAAAGGAGCTCAGACAAATTCACGATTTGCAGCCACTATTTGCCCTCTTTTGTCCTTGATTTATAATTAGCCAGGGGTCTGCTTTCAAGATGCACTGAAACAGGCACTGACCACTGCCTTAAGCACAAAGGAAGTTTGCTGCCACACCTCCCCAGTACATCACTCACAGAAAACCCTGCACCAGTGCCTGGGGATAGTTTTAAGAGGGAAAAAAACCACCATGATTTCCAAGCTGACAGCCCCTGTGCACAAAGCACGACTGTGCAGTGACAACAGAGCAGCCTGGGGCACAGGAGCTGGCTGACCTCTGCTACAGCTCTCGCCGGCAGATTTTTATTGTTCACCACTCGCCCAAAGCGCAGGCACACAGAGAAAAGCAACTAAGGCACTTGGATCAAAAAGCAAACGCAGCCGGGGAGCTGCACCGGCACAGCAGGGAAAAGGCAAGCTGCTGGAGGGAAGCAGGCTCTGCGCCTGCCTGGCCAGGAGAGGAAGAACTGAAGCCAAGCCCCTTCCTGGAGACACAGGCAAGGTGCTGGAGCCTGCGGTCACCTCGAGGCAGGCTCAGCCCAGAGCAGGCAGCTCATCACATACAGCACATCCAGGCACTCTGCTCTCTGTGATCAAGCTAGAACCTCACGCTGCTTTTTGGGGTAGCCAAGGGAAGCCCAGAGCTTTGTCTCTGCCACTGGTGAGGCCACCATTGGAAAAAAAGGCTCCCGAGGTGCAGGCTGTGGGCAGTGCTCCCCTTACTCTTGCCTTGCACACAGCCAAGCAGGGAGCCCTCCCAAAGCACCCCACTCTAGGACACCTGGTTGAGCAAATCCACGGGCCAACCTTTCCTCTAGCACAAAGCAGGTGACAAACCACATTTCTACAGCTGGCCCTAAGCAGGGAGCCAAGGGACGGCAGGAAGACGCCATGTGCCAGCAATCCGCCTCAGAGATGAAAACCCAACAGCATCAAAAAGCTCCGCGCTTTGCTGCCGACAGCCAGTGCTGGCTGCCCAGCCGTGCCCCGCGGCCAGGCTCACGTGACTGCAAAGTGGATGCACACGGTAGGAGTGGCTGTAGTGACAGCATTACCGCTTGTGTCGGACACACATCTAAGCCCAGCAAATCCCAGCGCTCTGCAGCGCTCATTTACAAACCCCACACGCTCTACACAGGTATGCAGGCTTCAGCAAGAGCTCAGTGCTCATGGCCTGGCGGAGACACCCAGAGAACAGTGAGCATGTGGCTCTGGGACCCCCTGATGCCCAAGGATGAGCCTGTGCCATACTTGGGCAGGGAGAGCCCTGGTTCGAGACAGGAGCCCACCCTGTGACACTGCCACTCCATGATGTCAGTGTGCTCCTGCTCCATGGATACACACACGGAAGTGGGGATACCTGATGGGATCAGCGGAACCTCACCCCAGCCCGCGCTGCTTCCCATGGCTTTGTTTCACACTAAGCCTCTGATGCAGGACTTCACCAACAGTGCACACCTGGACGTAACGCCACAAGCCGAAGCCGAGGCCCTACCTGCTGGCTGTTACTTCACTCTTCTAACAGGTCCATAAAACAGGGATAATTAAATCTCTCCTAAACTCTCTTCCATTTAAAATAAAAATCTATAGTCCCTATTTCATTAGCTGATTCTGGGTTTTACAGCTTGATCAATTCCCCTCACAGAGCCCCGGTCCCAGGCAGGCAGATGCAAACACGCAGCGAGCAGCTTCCACTGTGCAAATCAATGGGGATTTGCAAAGTCTCCTCTCTCAGCTCTTTGTTCTGCACTTGCTGAGCGGGAGCCACACAGCATATCAGGTAGGGGCTGTGTGTGCTGCACTGCCCATGGGAACAGCGTTTCCAGGAGCCAGATGGGGCATGTGGTCCCTCCAGCAAGGGGACAACCAGCAGGGACCCCACAAACACAGCCTTAAACCCGAAGGCAAGGCAACTTTGTGGGTAGCACCACTCCTCTCCCAACACAGCCAAGCAGGACAAGGCCCAGCTCCAGTAGCCAGACAGAAGCAGCAGCTGCTCTCACCTCTCCTGCAAGAAGCGGAAGAAGCGGAGCACTGGGAGCTGAGCACTCAGCTCACCATTTCCTGCCTTTCCTGCCCACCCTCCCCCCCCATCTCTGTGCCACGGCCAGAGCAGCCAGGGCTCCAGATGGCTCCGCCACCCCATGAGCCGCTCCCGTGGGCACAGCGGGGAGCTGCTGGCGGCCGGCAGCAGATGGAGGGACCTCAGCGGGAGCCGCACGGACAGCACCCACCTCCCACCCCACACACTGAGGCAAAGGATGCCGTCGTGCTGTCCCCTTATCCGAGCACAGGGACGAGCCGGGCTGCAGTTCACCATCACCTGAGGTCGGCGGAGCAGAGCTGGGCTCCCGCTGCCCAGCCGCCTTCAAAGCAAACACCCAAAGGTGACAAACAAAGGCACCCGGCAGGCACTCCGCATTAGCAGTATTTTTAGACGCCGCTCTGGAGCCGGCCTTATTATTTTCATTGCAACGTGCATAATTACCCACCATGCACCGCAGTGACATCAGGCACCAGCCCGCTCCCCTCCACAGCCGCCGCGGCCGCTCCTCCTCCTCCTCCTGCTGCTGCTGCTGCTGCCGCCGCCGCTCCCGGGGCTCCGGCCTCAGCCCACGCACAGCACCGGGACGTGGGAGCCGCGCACCCCGGGGCCGCGGAGCCCGGGGCCGGAGCCGAGGCGGCTCCAGGCGTCGGCACGGGGAGCGGGGCCACGCACGGCTCGCGGCCGGGCACGCAGAGGGACGGGGCGCTACCGGAACGCGGCGATGCCGCTCAGGGCCGCGGACACCCGAACGATCCCCGGCCCGCTTAGGCCGCCCGCACGGCTCGGCGCCCCGCGGCGCTCCCGCGGAGCTCGGCCCACGGCGCGGCGCCTCGGCCCTGCGGGGCGGCGGGACGGGGCCGCCGGGCCCCGCAGCGCAGCACAGCGCGTCCCACGCCGCGGCACGGCCGCCAGCACCGCCCCACGCGCGGGGCCGCGCTCCGGACCCCGTCCCCACTCACAACTTCCGCAGCGGTTCCGCCGCTCCGCTCGGCGCCGGGCGGCACGGACGGGGCGCTGCCCGAGCGCGAAGCCCGGCCCGGCCGCGCGCAGCGAGGAGCCCCGGGGGCGGCCCCGCTTCCGCCCCGCCGGGCACGGCCGGAACGCCCTCCCGGTACCGGGGCCGCGCCCCCCGCCCCCGGCGCGCCCTGCGGACCTGCCCCGCTCCGCCGCCGCCGCCCCCCGCCGGGTCCGGGCCCGGCACCGCGCCCCGCACCTACCGGAGGCGCCGCCCCCCGCCGCTCGCGGGCCGCTCGGTGCCTGCCCCGGCCGCGCTCCGGGCTCAGCCCGCTCGCATGGCGCGGCGGCCGGGCCCGCCGGGCTCGGTGTCCGTCCCGGTGCCGCTCGCGCTCCGGCCTCGGCCCCGCCTCGTGGCGCCCCCGCGCTCCCGCCCCGATGGAACCGGCCGCCCCGCGCCGCCCCCTGCGCCGCGCCGATGTGGGCGCGTCCGCTCCGGCCCCGCCGCCGTACTGCGCCCAAAAGCGGCGCGGCACAAATACGCTGCGGGGAGCGCGCGCCGTAATGCTCCGAGCGGCGGCGCACAGGCAGGAACGGGGATGGGGATGGGGATGGGGATGGGGATGGGGGGAGAGGCGGGGGTGGGGGATGGGGGGGGGGGAGAGGCGGGGGTGTGAATGTGGGTAGGGATGGAGATGGGAATAGCGATGGGAACGGGAACGGGGAGAGAGATGGGGATTGGAACGGAGATCGGGATGCGGAGAGGGATGGAGATGGAAATGGGAATGGCGGTGGATTCTGGGACGGGGACGGTTACAGTTTCAGGGACAGGGATGGAGTTGGGGATAGGATGGGGATCTGGATAGGAATGGGGATGGAGGCGCTGGGGACACCCCAGGCCAACCCTTGAAAGATTGGGGGTGTTGCAGGGCAGTCCAGGAGGTTTTGCAGTGGGATGTCCTGCACCAGCTCTGAGGGACTTTGGAAGATCCAAGGGCAGAGCAACTCTCCAGCATTAGGGGCTATCCTGGACCGCCCCTCGAGAGTTTCACCTAAGTCCTCGCCCTTGGCATGAAGTGGAGCAGGGCCTTGGAGCAGGCTGGGTGGCCTGGGGCGTGCAGAGCTGTGCAGGCACCCGGATCCCTCAGATCCTCCCCGGTGCATAGGGGTGAAGAGGGCCAGGCAGGAGGTCCTGCAGAGCCAGAACAGGCTGTGTCTGTGCCCCCCCACACTCACATCTCAGCCCTCTTCTGCATGAGCGGAGCCACACAATCCACCCTTGTCCCCAGCGGGCCAAAGTAGGTCAGGGAGGCAGAGCTGAGCCCTCTGGCCCCATCAGGGAGGGAACCTCACAGCAGGGGATGCGTAGGGGCCAGCGGCAGCTCCACTGGGTCGGTGCCCACCTGTGTCCTGGTGAGACCTCACTGCTCCCAGCCCAGGGGATGCCAGGCAGCCCCTCCCCAGACCCCCGGGTTTGGGGTCCCCCTGCAGCCCCACAGGCAGAGTCCTCAGGGTGTGGTTTGTGGTGACTGAGCCATGGCAATGGTCCCCAGCACAGGGGGCTGGAGTTGGGGAGCAGTCACTGGGCTGGGCCAGAGCTGGATGGTGAGAAACAGGGAGGAGAATGGAGAAAGCAATTTCTCACACATTAATTGCAGTTAATCATTGATGAATTTGTTTACTTCAGGAGTCAAAGGTCTGTGGCACTGCCAAGGTGCAAGCACGGCGTAGCTGCCGGCAGCATCCCGGCGAGGTGATTGCAGGTAAGGGATCCCAGCACAGCCCCAGTCCCCCCTTGGGTACTGCAGTCTGGGCTTGGGGTGGGGGAATGTCTGGCGGAGGGGGTGAGCTGACAGGCTGCCCATTGGCTGTGATACAAAAGAGGGGGATGCTGTGGGGTGTCACAGCTCACTTTGGGGCTTCTATGTGGGGCTTGGGGTGATCTGGGGTGATGCAGTCTCCAGTCATGGTCAGGAGCAGGTTTTGGAGTTCCCAGATACTCCTGAGGTCACCAGAACCTAGAGACCAACCCTGTCTCCTCACTGTGTCCCCATGGGACCTATTCCCCTGGGCAGCACAGTCCCATCCCAGGCTCTCCCAGTGGGCACAGTGTGGAGGCTCGGGACATGCAACAGTTTCTCTTCTGTGTTCCGCAGGCTCTGTGCAGGATGGCATGGCACCCGCTGCTGCTGCTCCCCTTCCTCCTCGCAGCAGGTGAGGACTTTGCTCAGTGCAGGCCTGGGTTGCCGGGAAGCATCAGAGATGCTTTCAGCTCCATCCCATTTCCCTGGGGGCACCCATGACCCCCAAAAGTGGCACTGTGGGCTGGGCGGTGGGGATGGCATGACAGAGGAGGGTGAGGAGTAGGAGATGTGGGGTGAGGACGGGGGATTCCCTGTGCTCAGCTCATGCTCTCCCTGCAGCTTCAGGCAACACAGCTCCCATCTTCGACATGACCATCGTGTACGTGGCTGAGGACCTGCAGATAGGTGAGAGGCAGCTGTGGGGAGGCTGCTGGGGCTGGGAAGAGAGCCTGGGGCTGACTCTGCCCTTGTTCCCTTGTCTCCAGGCGAGTTTGCTTTCCTGCTGACAGCCTATGACATAGATGGGGACAAAATCACCTACAGCATCTCTGGGACAGATTCCTTCTACTTTGATGTTGATGCACAGACAGGTGAAGTGACACTGAGTAACCTGCTGGACCGTGAGGTGAGGGGAGGGACTGACTGATGGGACCATGGGGATGGATGGCAGAGCCCTCAGACTGAGGCTGAGCCCTGCATGCCCTGACTGAGCTCTGCTTTATCTTCCCAGTCCCAGGCCAAGCTCACCATCCTCGTCACAGTGTCTGATGGGATCAATGAACCAGTGAGTGTGAGAATGGGCATTGCAGTGGGATCTCAGCGAGGTCTCAGTGGGGCTGACTGTGATGCTCAGTGGGGCTTTGCCCAGGGGGCAGTGCTGGCTGGCTCCTTGTCCCTCATCCAAGCTCTCCCCATAGGTCACCAAACGCCTAACCATCATCGTGGAGGACCGTAATGACAACGCACCAGTCTTCCGGAACCTGCCCTATGAAACTTCTGTCCTTGAGGTACCTTCCCGGGACCTGGCAGCCCCGTGGGCGGGTGGTTCCCATAGCATGGGTGTGCCTGGTGACAACAGGCAGCAATAATATGTGGTGACAGCATGCTGTGACACTGCCTGGGCGTGTGGTTATGGTGTGCGGTAACGGTATTCCTGGCAGACACATCAGTGCCAGTGAGGCTGGCGTGCGCTGGGACTCTGTCCTCACCAGGAAGTGCCCATGGAGCTGCTCAGCCCAGGGCAAGGCTGGCTCAGGGTACAGACAGGGAGTGGGGCTGAGACTCTTAGTAGAGTGCCCATCTGAGCACCAGACGAGGTCGGGAGGGGCCAGGCTCAGCACCCTAACCCTGCTGCCCCATGCAATGTCACCACTGCCTCTCTGTGCGCCCAGAACACAACAGTGGGCAGCATCATCTACACCGTGTTTGCTGATGACTCTGACACTGGGACTGCCGCCAAAGTCAGCTACAGCATCCAGGAGGTAAGTACCGCAGCTCTGTGTGGTAGTGACTCCCCATGTGCCAGGTCTGGTGACATGTGGCAGTGTCCCTTGCCCAGGTGATCCCAGACACCACGAAGAACCACGGGCTCTTCTACATCCTGCCCAATGGAAGCGTGGTGCTGAACAGCTCACTGGACTACACCATTAACACCTTCTTACAGCTGAAGATCCTCGCCCAGGTGGGGGACATCTTGCCCAGGTGGGGGCAGTGGGTGTGGAATGGCAGGGAAGGGCGATGGGGGACTAACAGGTGCTGTGCCCTAGGACGGTGGAGGGCTGCTGCGCAACGAGACAGTCATCCAGAGCAGCACCACCTACCTGTCCATCACCGTCATTGATGTGCCCAACTTGAACCCATGGTTCCTCAATGAGCCCTACTCCGGCTCCGTGCCCGAGGGCTGCCCGGTGGTGAGCAGCCCAACCCGCTGCCCTGGGGCTGGAGGTGTCCCCGGGCTGTGCCCTGATGGCTGTGTCCCCACAGGGCACCACAGTGCTGACCGTCACCGCCATGGACAGAGACACAGGGGTGAATGATAAGATTTCCTACAGCTTCACCAGTGAGTGAGGGGGCACAGAGTAGGGTGGGCACCCGGGGGATTGTGCCTGGGCTCCAGCAGACAGCAGCCCTGCCCATGACTGAACCTGGTCCCTGCTGTCCCTAGATACCAGTGTCCCCTTCGCCATCAACGACACGACAGGCACCATCACTGTCAGCCAGCTGCTGGACCGTGAGCAGCTGCTGAGCGAGGAGGTGCTGCTGGAGGTCACGGTGAGTGGGACAGCATGAGACCTCCATTCTTTTCCTCACCTCGCGTGGCCTGAGCCACTACTCTGCCCACACAGGCGCGTGAGAGCAACCTGGACATCTATGGCAACGTGGCCCAGGCCAGCACACTGGTGACAGTGTTGGTGACTGATGTCAATGACAACAAGCCTCAGTTCTACCAGTGCTCCCTCTCCACCTGCGACTTCACCTACACCCAAAGCAACTTCACAGGGAGCATCGTCGAGCATTCCCCCTCCAAAGTGCCCGTGTCCAACCTCAACATCGTCGCACGCGACCCAGACAAGGTGGGAGCCCATTCCTGGAGCTGTGCTGCTTTCCCACTGCTCCACCACCCTCACCCCATGTCCATCTCATGTCCATCTCCCAACAGGGCACCAATGGCACTTTTGAGCTCTACCTGCAGGGTGCGAGTGCCAGCGCCTTCACTGTCTCCCCCACGAGAATTGTGGGCACAGGGGAGGTGCAGATCCTCGTGCAGGACCCGTCAGCTGTGGATTATGAGATAACCCATGTCATGGTGGTGCAGGTGGGTCCTTCCTCCCTGCATGCTTGGGAACACAACCCTTCACTTGCAAGGACAAGAGCAGAGCATGACTTTGCCACAACAACTTGTTCGGTTCAGAAGAGCTGGGTCAGATATAACAGCTCTCTCTTGTTGGGGATCTATACGAGACACTGTCGCTTCACCCCACAGCTCATTGCTAATGACACAGGGAACCCCACAGACTGCTGCTCCACAGCCACTGTGACCATCGACCTCATCGATACCAATGACCACTTCCCTGAGTTCCCGCAGAGCACCTACAGCCTGAGCGTGATGGAGAACAGCCCCGATGGCACCATCATTGCCACCAACATCACGGTCAGGGCAGGACACAGCTCATGTCCCCAGGGCAGTCACACCAGTGTGACCCATGGGGCCACCTTTTGGGGTGCTCGGTACCCATACCCAGTGCCTACATTCACCACTGAAGCATATTTTCCTGGTGTTTCCTGCTCTCTTCTAGGCTTATGATCCGGATAGCGGTGCTGGTGGCCAGATTACCTACCAGCTGCTCCAGGATTACATGTATGTGGGGCACAGCTGCTGGGGGGCTGTGGTGCCTCCTGCCCTGGGCTGGAGCCCCAGTGATGGGTCTGTGTGTGCTGCAGCCAGCAAATCTTCATGGTGAATGCCACGACTGGGGCGGTGCTGGTGAGGAATGGGTCTTTCCTGGACCGGGAGATGCGCTCTATGTACTCCGCCAACCTGCAAGCCAAGGACGGGGGTAACATGATGAGCACCACAATGCTGGAGATCACTGTGCTGGATGAGAATGACAACGAGCCCATCATCATCGGCTCCTACTTCATCTACGTGGAAGAGGGGCAGAACGTCAGCACACAGATCAGGGTGGGCACCACAAGCAGAGGAGTCAAGGTTTGTCCTGGGCTGCAAACAACCTCATTCCATTTCCCTGGTGCTCTCTTTCCAGGCCATTGACAATGACGAGGAAGGCACTCCCAACAGTGAGCTGGGCTTCAAAATTGTGCCAGGACTGTACAGCAACAACTTCACCATCAACCAGATCACTGGAGAGATGCACAGCATTGAGTCGCTGGACCGTGAGGCTGTGGACAGCGAGGAGGGGCAGCTGGTGGTGACAGTGGAGGTGTACGACCACGGGGTGCCACAGCTCAGCACGATGGTGAACGTCACCATCACTGTGGCGGTGAGCACTGGGCACAGCCAGATCGGATGCAGAGGTGGCACTGTGTCCCCATGTGCCACAGTTGGAGCAGGGAGCAGGTGTCTGTGCTCCTGTTCCTTGCTCTATGCCAGACCTCTAGCGTGGTTACACTCATGGGCTATCATCTCCTGCAGGATGTGAATGACAACATGCCCGTGTTCCTCCAACAGTCCTATGAGTTCTCCGTCTTTGAAAGCTCTGACGGTATGAGGAGGGTGGTCAGGCCGTGGGACAAACAGTGCTTGGGGTCAGACAGACGGACACTGAGTGTCTGCCTCACCTGCAGGGTCCTTCGTGGGGGACGTCATGGCCACGGACGCTGACCGGACAGAGATCAACTCCCGCATCTCCTTCCAGCTGGAGAGGAGCACCGGCTCCAGCAACTTCTTGATCAGCTCGACTCGCCTGGGGCCAGGCAACTACAGCGGGCGGCTCTCCCTCGACCCTGACGTAACTGTGGACTACGACACCATGCAGGATAAGTTCTTCTCCTTGGTGGTGCTGGCGGAGAACACGGCTGCAGACAATGCAGGGAAGATCGCCAATGTCTCGGTGCTGGTCAACATCCTCGATGTCAATGATGAGCCGCCCACCATCCCGTCGTCCTCGCAGAAGAGTGTGAGCGTGAGCGAGAACGGCACGCAGCAGGGTCTGGTCCACACCGTGATTCCCTTTGACCCAGACACCAACCACTCGCTGGTCTTCGAGGAGCTGTCGGTTGCCTGCTATAAGGGTGGCAGAAATGCTGGGGAGGTGTGCTGGGACTGGTTTGTGCTGCTGCCCAATGGCTCGCTGCTGGCCGACAGCTTGGACATTGACTATGAGCAGTGTGATGAGGTCCGGCTGACCATGCGGGTTGAAGACCTCTACACCCAGAAAGGCGACCGCTACAGCAAGAACGGTACAGGCAGAGCCCGCACCCTGTGTCCACCATGAGCAGGGCAGGGAGGAAGATGGGACCTGGAGCTGCTGCTTCTCCAGAGGAGCGCCTCTTTGGGATGGATGGAGGCTGTCTCCAGCTCTTTGGTCCCTTTGGGTTGGCAGGAAGGTGTCCCCAATTCTTTGGTCTCTGCCTCAGGGACTGGGCCTTCTGGGGGATTGTGGGTCCCAGAGGAAGCAGAGCAGGACTGACCAGTGCTTTGTGTTTGTGGCTTTGACAGAAACCCTGGAGATCTGGATCACAGACATTAATGACAATGCGCCGATCTTCTTGCCTGTCTCCGGTACCTTTGGTGAGCAAAAGGGCTTAGGATACAGCATCCATGATCTGCTCTTTGCTGCGTGGCTCTGCCCAGCTGCCCAGGAAGCAGAGATGGTGTCTGGGCTGGGACAACCCGCTGCTCCCCACAAAGAGCAGCATGAGGTGCTTAGGGCCGCACCTGTGCTACTGAGCCACGGGGCATGCAGGGCATGGGGTCTGCAGCATACTTAGCTGCACTGTCTGTTCCCACAGTCATTGTGCCTGAAATCTCTCCTGTGGACTTGCAAGTGGCTACTGTGAAGGTGAGGAGCTGTGCACACTTCTGGGCGCTGGGCTCACCCATCCGTGCCCACCTGTGCTGCTGACACACTTGGTCCCTGCAGGCCACGGATGCCGACTCGGGGCTGGGAGGAACTATCGTTTTCTCCATCGTCAGCGTGGTGCTCGTGCAGGAAGATGGGGTCAAGCGGCCTTTTGATAACCTCTTCAAGGTGGTGACCTCAGCTGACCAGGACAACTACACCGGGACCATTCAGTAATGCCATGGGGCCAGGCTGAGCTGGGGGTTGCGTGGTGTGGGCTGAGCTCAGCTCAGCTCTTCTGCCGCGTGGCAGGGGCACAGGGAAGGGATGGAGGGAGGGCATCCCCAGCTCCTTGGTCCCCATCAAAGGGCCTGAGCGTGCTGGGAGGATGGGGCTCTCGGAAGACCCAGCCCCATGGAATGCTGATGTCCCCATCCCCTCAGGGTGGCCAGCAACCTGGACAGCTCACTGAAGGGGCAGTACCAGGTGACTGTGGAGGCTCGGGACAGTGCAGCACCGCAGCATGCGACACAGACCACTCTCAATGTGAGTGTCACCCCATCCCTTTGGGATGCCCCATGCCCTCCTGAGCCCCTCTCACTCTGCTGTCCCCATGCAGATCTTCACAGTGGACCAGAGCTATCGCATTCACCTCCAGTTTACGACAACAGTGGATGAAGTGCAGAGCAATTTGGAAAGCATCAGAATGTATGGGGGCCTGGCAGGGGCTGGGGCTACAGGTCCTGCTGCTCCCCATACACACAACTTACCCATAACCCCATTGCAGGGCCCTGACCAGCGCCACTAAGGCAGGGGTCTATGTGTCAGCCATCCGGAGCTACGACAACAGCCGTGCCACTCAGTGAGCAGGGGTTTGGCGATGGCATCAGCCATGGGGGGGGGCACCATGCCCCACAGCCCGCTCACCCCCTCCTCCTGTCTCCGCAGGGTGAAAGCCAAGTCGGTGATGGAGGCGTACTTCATCTACAGCAATGGCACAGCACTGGACGTCAACCAGCTGACCCTGTGTGTGCTGCGGAGGGAGCTGTGTGCCAGCACTGCTGCCCACCCCATTACTCATCCTGTTTCTCTTCCCTTGGCAGGCTGATCCATAGAGACCCACCAGTCCTGGCCAATCTGATGAACCTGGGCCTGGTCATCATCGTAAGTGGGGGTGGGCAAGGGGTGCAGGGACAAGGCACCAGCCCCATGTGGTTCCTTGGGGGTCCTTGTGCCTACACATTGCCCACAGCCCCACTGTGTACTAGGGCCCCGGTGAGGTGACAGAGCCCAGCAAGGAGAATGAGATGATCGGCGTCATCGCGGGGCTGGCAGCGTTCCTAGTCCTCTTCATCCTCATTATGATCCTGGCCTTGGTGCTGACCATCAGGAGGTACCATGCACCCACCCCATGTCCCCACATACCCCTTGTCCCCACATCCCCACTCACCATCACCATCCCCGCAGCTACAAGAGGAAGCTGAGCGCGATGAAGGCTCTCAAGGCAGCCACGACGCTGAGCCCAGCCGTGGTGCAGGGAGCGGGCATCCCTGGCACCAACAAGTACAATGCTGAGAGGTGAGCACGGGCTCCCTGTGCCTGTCCCCATGTTGCTCCCACATGGCTGACCCCACAGGGCCCATCATTCACTGCCACCCACCTTTGGCCAGGGCCAACCCCATGCTGAATCTCTCGCTGGACCCATCCCATGACCTGGGCTTCCATGAAGAAACGAGCTCGCTGGCCAGGTGAGCTCTACAGGCAGCTCCAAAGGCCATAGGCCTTGCCTGTCTCCCCATGCTGCCACCTCCTCTTAAACCCTCCCCCTTCTGCAGCGTCAATTCCCTGGATGAAAACAAGGTGGACTCACCCAAGGAGGACAACTTCAAGGCCAAGGTAGGAGGCATGGCATCCTGCTCACCTCCGCCCAGCCCCATTCTGCTGTGGCGCAAGGAGCGCCGGACCCTCGCATCCCTTTCTCCCCATCCCTGCTCTGGGGATGGATGGGGTGTCCCTGTCCCTACCCTTCTGACTGTGCTCTTTCCCAGAGAGGGAGCCCACATCCCACAGACTCCACCGAGGACGAGGTGCTGGCGGCCGCCCTGAACATGAAGGAGCCCTCCAAAATGGCCTACATCAACACTGCCTTCAACACCACCGACCTGTGAGCAGCATGTGGAGCACAGAGGGGGCGGAGCGGGACTCAGGCACCTGCTCTGGCAATGTCATGTTCCATCCCAGCAATAAACCCATCTCATGTAGTGACAGTGTCCCATGGCCACCAGCCCCTCGGTGCTGGCCCCAGAGGGTCCCCTCTCCTGGAAGGAAGGGGTGGATTGAGGTCAGGGTGGCTCTGTGCCACCCTGCTGTCTGTCACCCCACACATCCCCATCAAGAGCTGCTGGCAGCACTGCACAGACCTTTCTGCAATGTTTTATTACCCAACACCCAAACTGACAAGTGTAGTTCTCCCACCCCCTTCCTCCCCCCACCCCCAAAAAAACAAAGAGGAAAACAAAGAAAGTTGGGGACGAAGCCGTAGTGCCGGAGTGGACTGGCAGGCCAGGGGATCCCCAGCACCCCATTTTTTGCAGCCTCCTGTAGCTCAGGTGCTCCTGGGGCTCTGTGGGGCCACTCCCGTGCACTGAGTCAGGCTGGTGGGGGGGGTGGGGTGGGGTGGGAGGCGAGATGTGGGGCCCGACAGTTTGGCACTGACACCAAGGTGCTGCTGGCAGAGGGGTGCTCAGCCCCCCAGCAAACCGACTTTGCTCTTGGTGCTGCCCCGCAAGGCAGGGATATAGGGACAGTGTTTTGAAAGAGCTGCAGCCCCGCAGGCTGCTGGGGAGGAGGTGGCTGATGGCTGAAAGTGTCTCTTAAAAAGCTCCAAAAATGCAAACACATTTCAAGAAAAGCCCCCCCCTCCCTCCCACCCTTGCAAAATCCCAGCGGTAAAAAGTGGCAGCACTTTGCAGCTGGCGCGGCCCCAGGGGGAGCAGCGAGCAAGGCTGGGGGACCCACAAAGGGACAGGCTGGGGGCTCTGGGTGCTGCTCACAGCAGCATGGTTGGGAAGCGGTGCAGCTCCTTCCCCACCACCGGGACAAGGACGTTTCCCGTGCTTCAACTGCAGCTAGGGAGGGCTGGGGACCATGGGGACAACCTCCCCAAATGCCTCCAGCTGCAATGATGGGGACAAGCAGCTGATGGCCCCGAGCAGACGTGCTCCAGCCCCACAGCCCTTCTGCTGGGCGCAGCAGTGGGACACGATGTCGATGTGGCAAGAACAGGAGCGGGGTGGGCATCCAGGGGCTGTTGTCACTTCTGCTGCCCGTGAGCCCAGCTCTAAGCCACGGCCAGGCCCTCGCCCCTTGCACAGGGAGATGGCACCCATCTCGTGTCCCGGGGTTGGGGGGAGACCCCAGCAGATGAGACGCCCCATCCCTACCTGCAGCACTCCATCACCACCCGCCTGGAGCGCTGCACGCCGGCAGCGGGCGTCTCGGGACGCAGGGCAGGGATACTTCCCCGTGTCCCCTCCGTCCCACTGGGGAGGGCAGTAGCTCACTCCATGGCGGGGCCGGCGCGAGAGCAGCACCGCGGCCGCCGGACGTTTTGCAGCAGAGCCCGGAAGACGCTGGGCTGCCTCTTGGGCTCGCCTTTGCAGGGAGCCCCTTTGACGGAGCTGGCACGGGTGCTCTGTGGGGTGGCCACCGCCTGCCGCCCGTGCTCCTCGATCTGCTTCTCCAGGTGCTTCTGGATGGCCATGCCCAGCACCTCCACCTCCATGGAGGCCCCGTACACCTCCCACGTCATCCCCTTCTCGTCCCAGCTCACCTCCCGGATGGGCTCTGGAGCCTCCTCCACCACCCCTTTCACGTGCACCTCGGGGTACGAGGCCTGCGGGGACTTGGCCACTGGTGTCATGGGCCCGGTGGCCACCGAGCGCGTCTCCACAGGCATGGACACCTGCATCTCCGCGTCCTTCTTGGAGGGCTCCAGGCACGGGGCAGAGCCCAGCTCTCTCTTGGGAAAGGTGAAGGCGGCAGCTCCACCTGGGGGGCTCATGGGGCTCAGTGCCACCGACACCAGTGATGCACGGCTGTCCACTTGTGTCCCCGTGTCCTGCATGCCGGCGTCCTGTGGGGGTGTCACCTCGAATGAGTAGGACCCGCAGAGCAGCTTGGCAGTCCGGGGCTGCTGGGTGCTCTCGGTGCTCCTGTCAGCTCTGCCCTGCTCCCCAACTCCCTGGAGCTGCTCGGGGGTCTCGGTGCCCCCTGTGCCTCCCTGGGGCTGCTCCTGGCTCGGCATCGGGGAGGGTAGCTCAGCTTCCACCGATGGCTCCAGGAATGCCACATGCTTGGCTGGAGCCGGCGCACTGCCCGCGTCCTTGCTGGGTGCCTTGAGGCAGGGCTCAGGCAGGGAGGGCACAGGGGTGGCCTTCTCCTTCTGGGTGCCCCCTGGCTCCATCGGACCGCAGGCAGGGGCAGTGCCACCGGCTGCCCCGCAGCTCCCCAGTCCTGTTGACACTGGCACCTTCTCCACAGTCCCCAGGCCCTCGGGCTTGGCCACGCAGAAGGTCCTCATGGCATGGCCATCCGCGGTGCAGCCAGAGCTGGGCAAGTGTTCACCCACTGGCGGGCAGCCCGAGGAGCTGGCACCAGGCTCACAGGCGTCCTCAGCCTCTCGGCTCAGCAGCTGCAGGGCCTCAGGCTCCCTAGTGCTGCCCATGCCCAGGGAAGGCTTCTCCCATGCTAGTCCTGCAAGAGAGGCGATAGGGCAGTGAGCTGGGCACTGTCAGTCATCAACTGCTTCTTGCCACGCCACAGTTCACAACAGGTCTGGCTGTTCCCAGAGTGCCCCAGCACAGTGCCCACCCTGGGAAGGGAAGGACAGTGTCAGTCACCTACCTCAAAAACAGCTGTTCCCTGGTGTGACTGAGCCACGTGTGGGATTCAGCGGCTGCTCTGGCTGCTGGGGCTACGGGGCCGTGGCCTGGAGACCCTGCAGAGAGAACAGTTGGAGGGCAACCTGTAGTGCCCAGTAAGAGCCTCGCAGATGCTCAACACAGAGCTCCCATCAGAGCCATGCACGCAGGTACCCAGCCCAGGGCACTCACTGGCCTGCAGGCAGCAGCAAGTGGGGCTGCACAGCACACTGGGGGCTCTGCCAGGCAGGGTAGGGTGTGCCAGCTGGGCACCGTGCACACTTGCCCTGCACAGATACCCACACCCGCACGAGGCCACGTGGCACAAGGGGCAGAAGCCGATGTCAAACAAACGGCTCCAAACGATTCCCAGCCCTCCGAGCCTTTCTCCCTACGGAGCTCCCCAGTCCTACCCGTAACACCTCCCCGCGGGGCCGAATCCGGGAATCCTGCCCGGGGCACACGCGTGTGCACGCGGAGAGACACGAACACGCGTGTACCCACCCGCAGGCACACACGCACTCCCGCCTGCAGACACGGGCACGCAGCTGCCGGCACATGGCTCCGGGCACACACACTCGTGGACACGCGTTGGCACGCCCCGGCCGAGCCGTGAACAAAGCCGCCCTCGCCGCAGCCCCGAAGGGTGGGAGGCGGCGGCCGCTCCCGTCCCGGTGATACCGCCCCGGGGCTCCGCGAAGGAGCGGGGGAGCCCCGCCACGTGCGCGCCCCGGGGCCGCGGTTACCTGCGGCGGCGGCGGCTCCGGCGCGGTCCCGTCCCGCTCCGCTCCGCTCCGGCGCGGTGGCGGTGGCGGAGCATGCGTGGGGCGGCGGCGGCGGCGGGGGCGGTACCGTGCCCCAGGCCGCTCCCCCCGCAGCGGCACCCCCGGTCCGCGCCCCGCATCGGCACCGCCCGCTCCGGTGTTGGGGGCCCGTTGTCTGGGGAGGGGGTGCAATCTGGCATCATCGCCCCGGCGCTGTTCCCAGCCCGGGGACCCCACCGCCCTGGGTCCTCACCCCCATCCCCATCTCCCGATCGTGAGATCCTCTCCCCGCTAGAACCCCGACGCAGCCCCCGGATGCGGGAATGACTCTTGTCCCGCGCAGCCACCCAGCGGCCCCGGGACATGCTACACCTGGGGGGGGGCACGTGGCCGGCGGCCCCTCGGCCCTTGGCACGAGCCCTGTGGTGCCGTCCCTTGGGTGGGGGTGACAGCGACACGGAGCCCGTACCCCTCCTACCTGGTGACGGAGATGTTCACTTCCCCGCCTGGCATCACCGCGGGGCAATCGGCGCTGTCCCGCTGTCCGCTGCACCCCGCGGCTGCCAGCCCGAGGGACAGGGACGTGCGGGTCCCTTCTGCCGCCGCGGACGGGAACGAGGAGGGCTTCTGCTCAGCCCTCGCTCGGGGGGAGGATGGGGAGGGGAGAACGTCCCCGTCTCCCTCCCGGCAGCGCTGCCTCTGCTCCCGGGCTCAGGCTTTGTCTAACTCCTTCCCACGCACTCCCGCTCGCGCTGCGGGGGGGAAGGCGGCCCGCGAGCATCGCCTCGGGCTCACAGCCCCCCCCACGAGGCCCCGCCTGCCCCCCAACAATCCTGCAGGGCCAGCACCTCTCTGCCGCTGGGATGTCGTGCTGGCAGATGGCACTGCCCCACGCATGGGGACACGCGGTGAGCCCCCCACATGTCGCCGTGCAGTGGGGTGGCGGAGTGCACCATCACCTCGTGTGAAGCCCCAGTCAGCATGAGTCCAGCTCGGTGGTCCCTCCACGGCAGTGGAGACTGAGGGAGGAACATCCACCACGGTGCACCCCGCAGCCACGTGCCAGTCTGGTCACCTCCTATCCAGCCCAGCACCCATGGATGCCACCGGGACTGCTTTGGATAGAGAGTGGTGCAACAGGTCCCTACAGATGGGGATGTGAGTCTGGGGCCGGGAAGGTTAATGTTAACCCTGAGATAGGGTTCCTCTGCCTTGAAGTTAACATTAACCCCCCCCCCTCAGACCTATAGATCTATAGGGTGGTGTGGTGTCGGCGCCAGCGCGGTGGGAGCTGGCACACCTGGTTGCCTGGAGACAGGGGAGGTTGGCGGTGGAAATGCTCCTTCCAGTAAACAGCGAGGCTGGAACAAAACCCCGAATGCTAAAAATAGGGAGGAAGAATATCAAAATAAAGAACGCAGCCTTGCAACCCTGGGGCACCCCCACACCATCAGCAGGCACCCCGCCAAGCCAGGGTGGCACACGTGTGAGCAGTGACACACGTGGGTGAGCGGTGCTGCAGAGCACAGACCCCGCTCCCAGACCCCCAGGCACGCAGCACCTCGTGCTGGATGTTGCACCGCAACCGCTTGTCACACGCAATGCAAAAGCAGCGCTCACAGCTGCCAGACGTTTGCATGGCCAGGAGCTGTCATACCACAGGGCTCTGCCCCGTGCCGTGTGCTGGTCCCAGCCCTGTGCTCACTGTCCCATTTTCCCCCCTTGCAGCAGGGTGAGGTGCACCCTGCCTGGTTCAGCTATGGCTTTACATCCCATGTAGCTGTGAGTTTACACCCCACACTGCCACACAGGGGATTAGGGAGTCAAGAGGGGTACGGAGTGACAAGAGACACCATGGGTAGACTCAGGTCCTGGCAGTGGAGGGGACCATGTTTCTCCCCATCCCTCTATTCCCCTGCCCAGGACTTTGCCGTAGGGCTGCTGGCTCACACCCTACCTGCCCTTTCCCTGCACTCTGCTCTCCCCATGGCATCAGCATCTCCTACCCCCAATGAGATGGTGATACGAGGGGACACGCATCTCCTTCCCTCCCTGCAGCCAGCCTTCCTCCCTGGCCAGCTGCCTCCTCCTCCTCCTCTCCCCACCCGGGCACCTCCGGGCTGGCAGGATAACAATAGCGAGGAGGATGAGTAAGATGGTCCCCATTGCCTTGGCAACACACTCCCGCGCTCCCGGCTCGCAAGGAAGCCAGGCAGCTGCCTGAAAAGCGCATCCTCCCCGCGGGGAGGGGGCTGCGGGCGCAGGTAGCATGGCAGCCCCCTCCCTGTGCGATGCAGCCCTGCCTCCCACGCACACGGGCAGCGACACGTGAATGTAACAGCGTGCCCACACCACCTGGTCTGCGCCTGAACTGTTGGAGGTGCCCTCGGTGCCAGACCCCAGGGCTCACAGGCAGGACCCGGACCATGGCCAGAGAGCGGCAGGTGCCTGCACGGGGCCAGCAGGAGCTCTGGTAGTGCATCCCTGCATGGCTCCCTGCCCATGTGCTGCCCCAGACATCTGACTCTGCAGCCCCCGCTCCTGACCTCGCCCCCAAGGTGCCCCACCCTGATTGGCTCCACCCACCACGCCCCCACCACTCCACGCCCCTCCTCCCACCATAGACCCCGCCTCCTTTTCCCAGCTGCAACCAATCAGGAAAGCATCGCAGCCACTTCACACAGCGCCCTCTGGTGGCCACCCTGCCACGGCTCAGCCAATCAGAGAGCTGCTTGTTCGGCACAATCCTCGGCAGGCGCAGCTGCCATGTTGAGGCAATGGAGGGGCTAGGGCAAAACCAGCGCTGGTTTTGCTGCTCTCCCCCTCAGCCCCCTGCAGCTGTCAGCACGTAGCCTTCCCTACATCCCTCTGACCCAAGCACCCCATGCTCCCTGAGGGCGGCAGATCACATCTAACCCTGTTCTGCAGCAGTATGGCTGCTCAGAGCCCGAGGGGGCTCAGCCCCATCCCTCAGCAGATGCTGGGCTGTGCTATCAGAGCTCCCCACTGCAGCCCCGTGCCTGCAGGATGGCTGCCTGTTAGGAAATCGCTGTCTGGAGGAACAAACCCAGCTGAATGATTTCTGATCATCTATTGTGACGAGATGCTGCCGCTTCAGAAGATTCAAAGCCTCTCCCCCATCTCCTCTGTGCCGTTTGTGGCAGGATGGCAGGCGCTCTGCCTTTCTTCTCTCTCTTTTCCCAGGGGTTCGTTTCAGCAGTTCAATCGGTGTCGGTGAAGTAAAAGCCCTGGCTGCATTAATGACATACAAATGTGCCGTAGCAGAGAAGTACAAGAGGAATGCAAAGCTCGTGGTGAATTGGGCACGGGATGGGGTTGTGGTACAGTGAGTCAGAAAAGCTTGCTAGGGGCTTTGAAAATCAGAAGAGCTCCAGGAGTGCAGGATGTTCCTTTGGGCACAGATGTGCGAGGGCAAGGCTGGCTGCAGAACACAGCACCGGGCTGCAGGACGCTGGCGTTCACCAGGGAGCGGCAGGCATTGAGCTTCTCACATGCAGGCTCTGTGTTGTCATGGATTCGGCTCTGCCTGCTGGTGGCTGTGACAGGCTCAGGGCCCACGTCCTGCCCCGGCTTCAGATCTGCTCCGTGCAGGTCACACAGCATTAGGAGGGAGCTGTGTGCGGCAGGGGGATCCGCGCAGATCCGCCTCATCGGGTCTCCTCCAGATGTTCCTTTTGGGGGTGCCATGGATGTGAGGCCTGATCCCAGGAAACGCTCCCTGAGTTCACCCCCTCCTTCCCCTGCTGACGGCCCATAACTCATGCTCCATTTGCACAGCCCTTCCTCTCTGTGTGTCACTGTGATGCACTCTGACAGGCGGGGAGAAGACGTTTGTGGTGAGTAGCACTCACCCAGCCACTGTGAAAAGCAGCTCGGGGTGGGGGAGAGGGGTGGTGAACTCTGATTTATGGTTCTGTGCATGCGGGCAGACACATGCTGAAAGAGATGCTCCCGTGCCGCCTGCTGTGCTGGGGGAAGGTGCAAATCAGAGAGGGGCTGGGAGGGGAGGGGGCAGAGGGACCAGGAGATCACACATCTCTTTGTTGATACAGCAAGGGCTCTCAGCTGCTGTGAATTAACTCCCTGCAGGCAGCAGGCAGGGAAGGGTTCTATACCTTGGGGCCTATAGTTACAACTGTGTTTTAGTGTTACTGCACTAAAAGGAATGTGAGCTGGAGAAAACAATGAGACATTTTACTGTAGAGATGGACAAAAAGGGACCTATAGGTGAGTGGTTGTGTCCCCATTGTGTAAGAAGTGCGTGGTTTGGAGGCAGGGGAGCAGACAGCAGCTGCCTGGCTGGGCAGCACACAGGGACCGCTGCTCAGGCACTGCCTATCAGCAGTAGTACATCTGGTCACTGATCTGCTGCTCTGCTGTCACTTCACTGCTTTCTCTACCTCGGTTGTGAATCTGCAGCAGGGAGGGCCTCGTGCAGCACCAAGCACAACAAGAGCTGGCTCAGGCTGTGCTGTAGGTGCTGTTGGTCAGAGTCTGGCCTGGCTACTGTCCTTGATTCCTGCTGGCACTCACAGCTGCAAGGAGGAATGAATGTTTCTCTATCACATGTGATAGGAGGAAGGAATGTTTCTCTATCACATGTGATGGAGAGCTCAGCAGGTGCCAGTCACGAGGCAATAAATCTTTACATTCTCTTGTTTGCTTGAAAGTTGAGAAAGGACGTAGCAAAGACTGCAAAAAACAAAGATGCTACTGCCTGATTGAAGCTGGGAGCATCCTGATGTATGGGCAGCACCAGGTTTTGGATGCACACTCTTTAGTGTGCCCAAGAACATGGTCAGCCTATGGAAACCATCTGGCTGTACACGTGCCATGGGTTGGAGCAAAGTATTTGAACTGAAAAGGCAGGAACTGATAGATTTTTCCACCTCCACGGGGCCCAGGACTTATGTGCTGGTCCCTGATGTCAGTACCAGGGAACAGAAGATGTCCTGGATAGCTGACACCTACACCCATATGCTGGGGTACTGGGTAAGCTCCGACACTGCTGGTTTGGAGCTCAGGATGCTGTGGGTGCTAGGAGGGTTTGTGCACAGGGACCCTTGCCAGCAAGTTGCGCTAGTTTAACTGAGGCTTAGGGCTAGGAGGGGGAAGCTGAAACTTGGGAAATGCACTTGTTAACTAAGGGTGCTTATCTAGAAGATTTGGACCAGGGGACACCTTAATTTTTGCTCTTCCCTAACCAGCCTCACAGGCCTGTGTTAGTGGGAGGTCCATCAGCCAGGGAGGGGTCCATGGCTGACATTCCACCACTGGGTGCTGGATGCTGCAATGGCATCAAGAACAACATCACCATCATGCTCTATGTGGACTGCGACAGCCTGAGCCCTTGCTTGCCTGGCAAGACCTTTGTGCTGCAAGTAAGCATGCAGCCCAGCTCTGAAAGAAAACGCTTCTTTCTAACACTGCTTCATGTGAGAACTTGCAACCTCAGCTCCTGCAGATGAGAGTTGAGAGCAGCTGAAAGCCGCAGCATTGCCTAAACATCATCCCAAAACTCTTGTCACCCTGGGAGGCCAGGCCTTTACTTACCCTCCTGCGAGAGGATCCATACCATGGGGTGCTGACCCACACTGGTGGTGGCACTTCAAGGTTGTCCTCTAATATCCTCTCTCCTTTCAGAAGCACACTCTCTGCTGTTAGTGTCCAACAAGGAGATGTCCCATGCCTGCTGTGCACATGCAGGGGTCTCAGCACCAGGTCTCCAGCGCTGGCCCATCCCCTGTTTGCACAACAGATGTTCCTACAAATAAAACCTCTGTAAGGTTTTGAGCAGAGGAACTTGCAGTAGCAGCTGGAACTCCTGTGAGCAACATTTCAGATATGGTGCACACAGAGGTTCAGGGGTGCAGCACTGTTCACACTGTGCAGACATTTCAACCGTTTCTCTGCAGCTATCCAATATAAAACACTCATAAAATGGAAGCTGTGACTGACACTGGTGTGTGCATTAGCAGAGAGCAAGCGGTAGGCTGCTGAGCTCTGCTGGACTGGGTGGAGAAAGCTGGCATCTTCACACCACGTTACCCACTGCAAAGATCCTGATTGTGGGTGCAGCCCCCATCTATTGGGGTGCCTAGGCAAACACTACCTGGAGATAGCTGGCTGGGAGCTCAGAGGGCCAGACCTGCTTCTTTCCTTCTTTGAGGAAGTGCCTTCCCTCCCCTGCAGCCAAGACTTGCTGACAGCTGCAGGGAAGTGCTTCCCCCTGCTGCAACTCTAGCAGCTGCTGCTCTCTGCCAGCCACTGCTGCCCAAACGCTTGCTGTTCACCACCCGTGATGCCTGCAGCTTAGCCAACTGCATATCCCGCTGAGCTCACTGCTCTTTGGAGGTGGAAAAAAACTGAAAGCCATGAAATGAAAGTCTCATCTGAGTCCAGCACCAGGAGCTGGCGGTAGGGTGCTTTCCTCTGAACACTCCTCACCACAGCTCCCTGCTGTGCAGGAGGTTTTGGACTGAGACTGCTGCTCACCATCCTGCCTTTCTCATTCCTGCCCTTCCCCTGCATCCCCCTGACGGCTGATGTGGCAGAGAATGAGAAAGATGGAGTCCTTGGCTACTTGTGTGTAACATTTTGCTCGTTTGGAGGTTTTTGTGTCTTAGGAAACAGCACTGCTTTTAAGAGCTGCAGCAAGCTAGCAAGTGCTTTGGGGCAGACAGTACAAAATCATCAGTTCCCATAACAAGAACCATGCTACCACTATGGCTCTTGTTCATGCTGGTGCTGCAGCACCCGTCATTGTGAGGTGCTGGAAGGTTGCTCAGATTGTGCCTTGGTGCTGCACAATGGGCTGTTTCTCGCTGCATCTGTTTCCTATTGAGATCAGCTCTCAGAAGCTGAACAGCGTGCTGTGCTTGGAACATCACATCCAGGAGCACTGGAGGTGATGAAAGCAGGCTGAGCTGGAAGCCCCTGTCCCACAGGGTCTGCTTTTCATGATCCTGTAACTCGCTAAGGCAGCCTCTGTCCTGACAGCTCCTAGCCTGCACTGAGCCAAAACATTCACTGGGGGCTCTTAGATCAGGGTTCCTACTTCTGTATCAGTTTAAGTTCTTGGGGAGAGATCTGTTGCCAGAGGGTCAGTTTTCAGTGTTTGTCCCCATGAGTTCCCTCTCCCCAGAGCCATGCCTGCTCCCTGTTGCTGCAGGGCTTTAGCAATGTGGGGATGCACACATTGTACCCGCACCACTTTGGAGTCTACTGTATCTGTGCTGGGGAGACAGATAGATTAAGCCATTTACAACCCCAGAGGGATCAACCCCAAGGAGCTAGAAGGCTATGGGAAAGTGAGTTGAGCCCAGCCTGTTTTCTCAGCACAGAGTGATGATTGGTACAAGCAAAGGTACAGACTGCCCATGCCATGTGCTCACAGCAGGCCCAGTGTCACCTGGGGACCTGCACTACTGTGTGCAAGTGACAGCAGCCCAGCTATAACTTCACTTTGGGCACTCCACAGCCCAGGGAGGTATCTCATCATTTCACTGACAACTCACTCACTGTGCCAGAGGAACAGAAAGTGAGGAAAAGGTGGCAGGTCACGTAACTGAGGGGAAGAGGAGAGCCAAGCCTTTCCCTTTGATGACAGGAGCAAGGATCTCTGACCTTGGCTGGCTCTTCTGGCATCCTCAGTCTTTCTTTTACCAGATCCTCTCCTTAGGACAGAGAACATGTTATCCTTGAAGGTACTGGGAGTCACTCTGTCGACTGACACTGAAAATTGGGGACTGTAGATAAGAGTGAGCAAAGCAGGGAACTGCTACAGAAACAAGCTTCTACCCTTTGCTGAGAGCTCCAGGGAACTTAATGGACAGGGCATGCTGGAACCTGGGACTCTGACACAGCCAAGGTCTTTTGCAACTTGAGCCATTAATCATTCTGTGCAAAATATGAGGTCTGAGCATCTGCTGCCCCACGACAGCTCAGGTGAGGAGGCAAGCACTCAGACCCTTGCCCCTAGGAGTGACCTGATGGGAGGATAATGGCAGCAGGGAATGAGCCTGTCCCTGTTTTTTTCTTTCATTTCTTCTTTTCCTGTCTGCTCTGCTTGAGCTCTCCAATCATTGTCGAAGCCACTAACAGCTCCACTACACCAGAAGCACATGACAAATTCCTGTGAAGAGATATACTTGTCATCCAGTATGTCCATCTCCAAACACATAGGGGGATGGCAGGCTCGTGGCTCTTAGGGCCACATGGTGCTGTCAGCTGCACTGATGTGGATCCAGCCTGGCTCTGCCAGGCTCTGACAGCAGGCAACATTAATGGTGCTGTCTCAGTTGTTTCCTAACTTGCTCCAGCTCCTGAGCGAATCCTAGGAGCTCAGCTTGCTGCTTTGCCTTCTGAACCCTCCCAGTTTTTGTCTGTAGGCAGTGGCAGACCACAGGGCTTGCAGCCGTCATCAGTCTGTCCTGCAGTTGCTGATGGGCCAACAGCAAACCATGTCACATTGCATGGAGCATCACAGCAGCTGGTGTTCTGTCGGAGCCACTGCAGTTCTAGGATTTAGCTTTCCCAATAACCTCAGGACTGTCCTGAGGGCAGGCATGGCCCAAGGCTGATGAGAAGACCCCCAGATCAGTTGTGGGTCTCAGGGTTATTCTAAGCAGCAAATCTAGAGCATGTACTGCCCGTGGCAGGACATCTGTGTGAATGCAGGTGGGGTGACTGTATCCCTCTTCGAGTGGCTGAAGAACCTGAACCACATTAGCTATAGCTGCCTCACCTCGAGCAGGAGTCCAGCTACTGCCTCCTGCAGTCATTGCAGCATGGCCTGGAGCAGTGCTTTGACAAAGCCTACTGTGGTATAATCCCTTCTGTCCCATTGCCTGAGTTGTAGGCTTGTGTGGCTGTAAATGCTCCTACCACAGTGGCCCTGCTCATCCAGCAAGAGCAGTCTGTGGGACAGCTGAGTGTTTGCAGTGTCACATTGCTGTAGGTGAGCTTGGAGTGGGCCAAGGCAGTGCCTGGCTGGGACAGGGCATGTGGGGCTGTGTTTCTCTTGCAACACAGTGAGTGCCGCCAGGCCAGTTGAGTGTGCCAGAGGCTAGTCGTGTAGTAGTCCCAGCCTGGCTCTGACGACACAGCCCAGCTGGCTCAGGGGGTGCCACCAGCCTCCCACACCAACCTGCAGAGTCTGTCACGCTTTCAGCCACTGCCCTCATCCACTTCCACTCTGAAAGCTGCACTCCCAGCTTTGCTTAGGGAGCCAGCCCTGCCAGTGTTAGGGAGAGCCCATTTGCACCATTTAATAACGTGTCCAGCAGTGCCCAGTGGGTGCTGCAGGTGCTGCTGCAGCTGGTGCAGACACAGGGAGCAGAGCCAGGGATTTGCAGGCATCAGCAAACCTGTTGTGTGTCCGTGCTGACTGCTGCAAGCTTCAGTTCACCAGTAAATTTGGCAAGGGAGTACAGTAGGGGAAGCTCTGCACTACCTCTCTACTCTGTGCTGCCGCCAAGGGGCTGCAGGCAGGCAGGGGACCCAGGCTGGGTTGGGGCCCTCATGGTGGTCACATTGCAGCTGGGAGACACATGTATCTGCCATGTCCTCAGTGCCCCAAGGGGAGCAGGGAAGCATAGAAAGGTGGAGATGGCAGAGGAGAGGTTCCCCTTTACTCTGTGTTTCTAGCACAAAGATCAAGGCACATCTTTAGGAGGCACCTCACATACAGCAGCACATCCTGCTGCTCTGGTCAGGTATGAGCCTGCAGGAAGAGCACTGTGCCCAGTGCCTGAGCCCCCTTTGCTAGCACAGCCTGTGTCTGCTGGCAGCAGCAGGGGCAGAGCTGGGAGGGAACCAGGGCTCGAGGCCAGGACTGTGTCCATCCTCCCCCTGCCACAGGGTCCTTGGCCCCAGAGGGTCCCCTCCTTTTGCCTGCAGACTGCAGAGTCATGCAGACAGGTGGCACAGGGACACTGCCTTTGTCCCCAGCTCAGAGTGTGCTGACTGCTGCTCCAACAGCAGCAAGCAGACAGGAGAGTTCGGTCTCCACGAGGACCTGCTCTCACCCCAGCCCCGCACTCTTTCTCCCTCAAACCCGCACCCACCACCAAAGCGGGGAACAGACCAAGGGACCCCACAACCAGCACCAGGGGGCTACAGACAAGAGTTGGCTTTATTCATGGACACGGTGGCAGCTGTGTCACTGGCAGCTGCACTCGTATTGCACATCCAGCAACGAGGGCGGGGGGATATCCATGCCACGTCACAACACAGCGTCAGCACTACAGGACCTCGGGGAGGGTGCAGGCACCGTCTCCACCCAGCAGGCTGGGGAGCGGGCTTGGACACCGAGGGCTCACAAAGGCAAAAGACCCGTCCACCCATAGATAGAGATAGATATATTAAAAAAAAAAAAAAACAAAAACAGAAAACCAAAAACAGTTCCACGATGACCAGAGCAGAACCACAGGGACACGCATGCAAGCAAAATGTACAGCAGCCCGCGCGCAGGTAAACATGCTTTGTACACACACAGACACACCGGGACGCAGCCGGGGCTTACAGCGCTGGGAGGGAGACAGAGCTGTAAGCCCGGGCACCACAGACACTCGCACGCACACACACACAGCAGCCCCTGCGGGCAGTGCCCACGGCTTGGGCACATGCTGAGGCTGCAGGGCTCGGACACAGCGGGTTCTCACTGCTAGACACGGTACGGAGACATGGACATGGTCCCTTGGAACGGAACTGGAGGAAGAACTTGTGAGCGAACGGGGCAGGGGCAACCCTGCTCCTCCCCGGCACGTGGGCACTGGCCGGGGCCAGCTGGGGAGGAGCAGGGGGCTACCGGCGGTTCGTTGTGCTGCTGGTGGAAGAGGCAAGGACAGGGTTCCATTATGCCTCTGGCTCGTATTCCTGGTATTCCTCCTGCAAGATGGGAAAAGAAAGAGCAGTGAGAAGGCTCAGCTGGGACAGTTCCTGTGTCTTCCAGCATCACACCTGCCTGACCTCCAGGCTCCCTGCTCTGGGTGCTGGAGAGCTGGCAGGCTCTTGGCTCCACTCCCGACAGCGATGCCACCAAGGTGCTGAGCACAGCCCGCATCCCCTTCAGTGCCATCCTTTCCCCTCACCTGTGGGGACTCCTCGTAGCTCTCCCCCTCCGGCTCCAGCAGCGGCTCAACCAGCGGCTCTTCCACAGCCTCCTGTGCCACCTCCTCGGCCTGGGGGTGAAGCAGGTGGTCAGTTCCATGCGTGCATCCCTCAAACGTCACCCTCCCGGGGAGGGGGCTACCGGGGGACCTGGCAGGAACCAGCCACACGCCCACACGGGGTGGGATGGAGCCAGGACAGAATGATACGGGGCGAAGTGAGGGTGCTGGCAGGGCACCCAGTGCTCACAGCAGCGCACCGAGCTGGGAAGGGACAGGAAAGCAAATGTGGAAGTGCTCATCCTTGCAATGCTCATCCCCAGGCAGGTGACTCGTGCTGGCGCCTTGAGCCCCCCTCGAGCTGTCGGAGCATCCCGCATCCCGGGCGGGGCGGGTAACCCCTCCTCAGGGCCGGGCAGAGCGGCTGGAGGAGGACGGCCGGTCCCCCCGCGCGGCGGCGGTGCGTGCCGTGGCCTCATTTCTTCAGCTGCTGCTATTTTGGGCTAAGCTGGAAGCGAGCGGAACCCGCCGCCCCTCCCGCCCCAGCGCTCCCGCAGCTGTCAGGTCACCTCGCGGCGCAACGCGGCGATGCCGCCCCGCCGGCCCCGCGCCGCCATGCGGGGATCCACGCACGCACACGTCCGCAGCAGCCGCGCACGCAGCCGCCACGCGGGGGACCCTCCGTCCGTCCCCCCCGCCCCGGCCCCGGGCACGCTCAGATGGGGACCCTCCGGCAACGCGCCGGGTGTCACCGGGGGGTCCCCGCGGAGAGGGGGGCGGTACAGCGGTGTGCGGAGAGGGGGGGAATCACCTTCAGGTCCGCGGGGAACTCCTCCTTTTTCACCAGCCCCGTGGCCGCCGCGATGTTGCCGGCGCCCGAGAACGCCGCTTCGCCCAGCTGGGACGCCTGCTCCTTCGCCTTCTCGGCCACTGCGGGAGCCGGGGGTGCGTGTCAGTGCCCCCCGAGCCAGGGAGAGGGGCCGGGGGGGCTGACGGCGAGTCAGGCGCAGGACCGGGCTTTCCCCCCCCCCCTCCGTGCCCGGGGCCGCGGCTCTGCAGCTGGGCACGGAGTGCGGGCGGCGCCGCAAATCCTGTGTTGCGGGCCCCGTTATGTAAGTGGCTTTAGCCGGGTGACATCAGCCCCTCGCTTAGCCCCGACCCGGTTAGCACGGCCGTGCTCCCGGGGACAGGAAGGACCGTACCTGAAGTGACGCCTTGCACCACGCCTTGGGTTTTGCTCCCTGGGGGTAGAAACAGAGAGAGACGGGGGTCAGTGCACCCCGCGCTGAGCAGCCCCCGATTCCCCGCAGCCCACGGGAGGGCTTGGGAGGGCTGCCGGATACCGGCGGGTCCCTCCTGCGGGACGGGGGCTGTGCTGCTGCACGGGGCGGCCCGGAGATGCGGACAGCTCTTCTGCGGCACGGGGCCCCCGTGCACCCCGGGGCTCCCGCCTGGGGCAGCGCCCCGGACACGGCGAGCCCCGCTCGGCACCGCTCCACCTCTCGCCCAGTGGGATGGAGCAGCACCCAGTTCCGAGCAGCCCGAAACCGCAGCCCGGCTGCACCATTCACCCATGTGTACTCCGGGGCACGAATTCTCCCGGGAGGGACAAACGGATCCCCGGCATTTCCGTTCCAAGCCGGGCACATCTCAGCGCATTCCACCGAAGCTTCCCGCAAGCGGTGCCCGAGCATCGCCGCAGCCCCGCGGCGCCTCCGCTGAGTCCCGGAGCGTCTTCGGCGTAGAGCCGCGGGGGTCCAGCCGCGGGGTCCCACCCCTCTGCCCCCCCTCCGCCCCATCCCCTCTGGCAGAGCGCTGCGGACGGAGCTCCCCGGTGCTGCCGGGGGAGGGGGGCGAGAGCCGGGGGTACGGGGACAGGTGGGGACAGCAGGGGGATGGGCGGGAGGATGCAAGGGCAAATGCGGGAGGACGCAAGGACGGGAGGGGGGACACGCAGGCCGGGTCGGCCCTTACCGACATAGAGGACCCCTTCCTTAGTCTTCTCGGCGGCCTCAGCCACCCCCTGCTTGGTCTTCTCGGCGGCGGCGACCACCCCCTCCTTGGCCTTGGACAAGCCCTTCATGAACACCTCCATGGCGGCTCTGCGGGGAGAGGCCGCACGGCTTCACCCCGGCCCGGCGCCCGCCCGCCTCGCGCATCCCCGCGCCCTTGATACCCGCCCCGCCCCGCACCGCCGCCCCCCGACCCCGCACCGCCCCGCTCCCACCGCGCTGCCCGACCTGGCTCGGTGGCGGGCACACGGGCACGCGGGCACACGGGGACGGGCGGGGCGCGGCGCGGGCCGGGCCGAGCCGGGCCGGGCTGCGGCGGGGCGGGCTCAGTGCGGCTGTGCCGGAGCCGCGCTGCGCCGCGCTGCGCCGTGATGCGCCGTGATGCGCGGGGGGGACCGCGCCGTGAGAGCTGAGCAGTGCTGGGCAGCCGTGCACGGCTGAACCGTGACGTGCTGAACCGTGCTGAACCGTGCCGAGCCGAGCAGTGCCGAGCCGTGCCGAACCGAGCCGTGCCGAGCCGAGCCGAACCGTGCCGTGCCGAACCGAGTCGTACCGGGCCGAACCGGACCGTGTACGGGGATGTACTGCCCCCGTGTGGTGAGGTACAAGGGTGGCCAAGCACGGCTCTGCCCGAGCTTGGCATGGCTTTCCTCGGAATAGTTCAGAATACCACGTTTTGGCAAGTCATGGCTTGGCTCAGCTCCACACGGCTCGGCGTGACTCAGCCCGGCCCAGCACACTACGGTATGGCATGGAACGGCTCGTGTTGGCTCGGCACATCTTGGCAAGGCTCAGTTTGGCTCCGTTTGGCATGGTTTGGCACAGCATGGCTCTGTGCAGTTTGGGAACATTTGGCATGGCACGGCTCGGCTCAGCACAGTTCAACCTGCTTTGCAATGCTTTGGCACAGCTTGCAAAGCATACTGCACGCTTGGCAGATTTCAGCACAGCTCCTCATGCTCGGCATGCTTCAGCATGGCTTGGCTTGACACAGTTCAGCACATCTCAGTTCTGCACATTTTGGCATGGCTTGGCATGGTTTGACACAGTTCAGCACAGTTTGGCATGGCTTGACACAGCTCAGCACTGCATGGCATAATTAGGCATGCTTTGACTTGGCACAGCTTGGCATGGCTTGGCATGAATCAACACAATTTGGCACAGTTTGGCTTGGCACATTTTGCCAAGGTTTGGCACAGCTTGTGACACTCAGCATGGTTAGATATGGCTCGGCTTGACACAATTCAGAACAGTTTGGCAGAATTGAACACAGCTTGGCATGTTTTGGCACAGTTCATCATGGTTCAGTTTGGCACAGTTTGACACATTTTGGCACATTTCTGCATGGCTCAACACAGTCTGGCTCAGCACAGCATGGCACAGTTTGGCACAGCTTGGCACAGCTCAGCACAGCGCAGCTCATCATGACTCAGCACAGCTTGGCACAGTTCAGTACAGTTGGGCACGTTTTGATATAACTCAACATGGTTCAGCACAGTTTGGTATGGTTTGGCACAGTTTGGCATAGTTCAGCACAGCTCAATACAGTTTGGTTCAGCACAGTTCAGTATGCTTCAGCACTGTTCAGCTTGGCTTGGCCCTGCACCTTTTTGCATGTCTTCGCATGGTTTGCAACAGTTCGGCATGGTTTGGTACAGCACCTTTCAGCATGGCTTGGCACAGCTTGGTACTGCATGGCTCAATGCAGTCTGGCTCAACATGGTTCAGCATGGCTCAGCTCTGCATGTTTCAGCAGGGCCCAGCACAACTGGGCACAGGTGGGCACAGTTTGGCACAGCTTGACACAGCTGGGCAAGATTTGGATCAACATAGCTCGGCTCAGTTTGGCATGCTTCAGCACGGCCCGGCACTGTTGGATATGGCTCCACACAGTGTGGTACAGCTTGGCACGGCTTGGCATGGTTTAGCACTGCTCACTTGGGGTGGTTTGGCATGGCTAGGCTTGACACTGCTCAGCACAGCTTGGAATGGTACATTTAAATACAGCTCAGCTCAGCATGACTCAGCATAGTTAGGCACAGATTGGCACGATTCCGCATGGCTCAGCTCTGCACATTTTGGCATAGCTCAGCACAATTTGGTACAATTTGGCATGCTTTGGCATGGCTAGACACAGCTGGGCACAGCTTGGCTTGGAAAGTCTCAGAGCAGTTTGTCATACCTTGCTGCACTTTAGCACAACACAGCACAGCTTGGTACAGTTTGGCACTTTACAGCTCTGCACATTTTGGCATGGCTCGGCACGGTTTGGCATGGTTTGACCTGGCCCACTTGGCATGGTTCAGCATGGCTCAGCTCAGCACGGTTTGACATGGCACAGTTCTTCACATTTCAGCATGCTTGGCACAGTTTGGCACGGTTGGGCATGTCTTGGCATGGTCTGGCACAGTTTGGCAGATTTCAGCACAGCTCCTCATGCTCGGCATGCTTCAGCATGGCTTGGCTTGACACAGTTCAGCACATCTCAGTTCTGCACATTTTGGCATGGCTTGGCATGGTTTGACACAGTTCTGCACATTTTGGCATGGCTTGGCATGGTTTGACACAGTTCAGCACAGTTTGGCATGGCTTGACACAGCTCAGCACTGCATGGCATAATTAGGCATGCTTTGACTTGGCACAGCTTGGCATGGCTTGGCATGAATCAACACAATTTGGCACAGTTTGGCTTGGCACATTTTGCACAGCTTAGCAAGGTTTGGCATTGTGTGGCATGGCTTGGCACAATATGGCTCAGCACAGCTCACCTCCTCATGGCATGGTGCAGTTTGTCACAGTTTGGCACAGCAGCTTTCAGCACAGCTCAGCACAGACCCAGCCTCTCCCTACCATTTCCTTACTCCTGATCCTATCCCTTGCCCCACTGCACCCTGTTCCCATCCCATGCCATCCCCATCCCATATTCCAGCCTATCCCTCTGCTATCCCTCTCCCCCAAACCAATCAACACATTCTGCTCTGGTCCTGTCCCTTTACATCCCCACTTCCTGCCCCTGCCCTGCCCCCTCCCTACAGGCTCCACACCCTCTCCCCAGCTGCAGCAGGGCCCTTATCCCACCCAGCTGAAAGCCCTTAAAAGCACAGGGTGGGAATAGGGCTGTGTTGGTTGGGATGGCTTCAGGGGAGCAGGTGGGTGCTCTCTCAATCCCACAGTTTCTATGGGACTGGGGTGGGCACTGGGCACTTGGCAGTTTTGACTTGTGGGTGGCTGTGCTGTTTCTCCAGAGGAGGCAGGAGGAGCGGCACAGGCGCAGGGCTCAGCAGCAGGAGCTGCAGGTGGCAGAGAGCCTGGGCAAGCACCCACTGCAAAACAGGTATGTGGTACTTGCTGTGGGAAGCATCCCAGCACCAGATGGGTGTCTGGAGTGGGGTCCAGCCCAGCTGACAGCCCTGTTGTCCTTCAGGTGGGCCCTGTGGTTCTTCAAGAATGACAAGAGCAAGATGTGGCAGGCCAACCTGCGCCTGGTCACCAAGTTCAGCACGGTGGAGGACTTCTGGGCGTGAGTGCCATCCCCACTCTAGGAGGTTTGGGGTCTGGGGATTTGGGTGTCTATGGGGCACCTCCTCTCACTGCTCTCCCTATGTCTCTGCTGCAGGCTGTACACCCACATCCAGCTGGCCAGCAAGTTGACATCAGGCTGTGACTATTCCCTCTTCAAGGTGTGACAGCCATGTGCCCCAGTACCATGAGGCACAGGGTGCTGCTTGGACCCCATCCCTGTGCCCCAAGCTGGCCCTGGCCGTTGTGAGCATTCCCTCTCTGTCCCAGGATGGCATCGAGCCCATGTGGGAGGACAGCCAGAACAAACGTGGTGGGCGCTGGCTCATCACCCTCGCCAAGCAGCAGAGGCACACTGAGTTGGACCGCTTCTGGCTGGAGACGGTGCGTACCGGGCCGGGGCAGCGCCATCCCCCTGCTGCAGTCCTGAGCCCAGCCTGGAGTCTTTCTCCCTGCAGCTCCTGTGTCTCATCGGGGAGATGTTCGATGAATACAGCGATGAGGTGTGCGGGGCCGTCATCAACATCCGTGCCAAGGGGGACAAGATCGCCATCTGGACCCGGGAAGCGGAGAACCGGGAGGGGGTCACCCACATCGGGTAATGCGGTACGGGGGGTTGGGAGGGGCGGGGCGGCTCCTGGTGGGGCTGACCCATGGCGGTGGGGCTGTTCCCGTGGCTTTGCCCTGAGCTCATTCTCCTCTATGGAGCAGGAGTTGGTGGGGAGGTGGGCGTTGGGACTGGTTGGGCGATGCTCCCCGTTCTGCAACCTCCCCCCCCGCTTTCTCCCATAGGCGCATCTATAAGGAGCACCTGGGGCTGTCGCAGAAGGTGGCCATCGGGTACCAGGCGCACGCGGACACGGCCACCAAGAGCGGCTCCCTCACCAAGAACAAATTTATTGTGTGAGCATGGCGGGGAGCGGGATCCCGCTGCTCCCCACAATGAATGGCTGCAGCTCAGCGGGCTCCGTGTGTGCTGGCGTTGGGGGGGGGGGGGGGGGGGGGGGGTGCGGGGAGGGCTGCTGCTGGGGGCTGTCCCCGTGTCACCACCCGCTCTCGGGTTGTTTCCCGACACGGGGGAGGCAGCCGTCGGCTGACCGCGAAGCCGGGGCCGATTTCAGGGGCTGCAGTGCTGCAGTGCCGGCCCCGAACCACGCGGTGGTGCCGCCCGCCCGTGGCTGGCTGTGGGGCGGCGGGGATGGAGCGGGGGGGTGGGTCTGCTGGTGCTGAGCTCCATCTCACGCGGCGTTAATGGCCCTTTGTGGCCCCAGGAATGGCAGCGTGGGGGGGTGCGGGATGGGGGCTGCCGCCCTTCTACACAGCGCGGCCGCCCTACAACTTCCCTTGTTATGGGGCTGAGCCCCAGTGCCTGCTGCCCATTCTGCCATATTCCCCTCCCCTTGTCCCGCAGGCCATGCCGCCGTTCCTTCACCCCTAATCTGAGGGCAGCGAGGGTACCGTCCACATAGGGACCATGGGTGCGTGGGAGCTGTGCCCTTGGGGTGCTCCTATTGCATCGCAGCAGGAGGGAGGCTGAGGGTACCCAGGTGGGCAGTAGGCTGCCACAAGCTGCCGTGGTTTATTACCATTTGCATGCAGCTGTAGCAGGGCTCCATTTGACTGGGGGAGTGATAGGGGCCATCACTTTCCCTGGCTTTGTGGGCTGCTACCAGCCCTGCCTTTGAGGGTCCACACCTGGTCCCCGCTCTTTGGGGGTGTAATAGGCTCCATCCTTAGCTTCTGCAACCTGAATCACCTGGGGGGGGGGCACAGGCACAGCAAGGTGAAGAGGCACTTGGGGACCCCCCCGATGGATACAAGGCTGGCCAAGGGCCACCTGGATAGAGCAGCGTTGCTGAGGCTGCCCCTCCAGGCAGTGTCACACCAGGCAGCTGTCCCTTGTGGCAGCTGCACTGGAGGCCCTGTCAATAATCATAATTAAAAATTAATACTGATCAAAATGGAGAGGCAGATGGCAGCAGGGCTGTGGATGTTGGGGGGGGGGGGGAGGGTGCAGTAGAGCTGAGGATGGAGAGAGGACAAGGAGAGCTGTGGGGCTGGGGTTGGGGATGATGGTCAGGATGCAGCCAGCACCCATCTCCTTGCTCCAGGGACTGCAGGGATGCTCTGTGCTTCTGGGGAGTTTGGACTGTGGGCATGGCCAGTAGCCCCACGTTATCTCTGGAGTCCCTGTGGAGGACCATCACCCCCTATTGCCCACCCCATCCTGGTGTGGGTGCAGGCTGAGCAGCAAGGCACGTGGCAAGGGGTACCCATGGTGAGGGGTACCAACAATGCACTGTTCCCATGACAACCTCCCCAGAGACGGAAGGTAGCGTGGGAGGAGGAGGAAGAGAGGGGCCCATGGACCCTCCCTGTTAAGGCTCCCACACACAGCAGAGGGGAGGGACTGCACCCCCATGCCCCATCCCAGGGTTTCAAGGCAGAGTTTGCACATCAGGGCATGACCTGTGGTGTTTGCATAGGGTAGTTTGCATGGAGGGATGGGCACAGAGGGGCCTGCATGGCAGGGAAAGGGTTAAGTGCCTGCAGGACTATCCCCGGTGCCAGAAGTAGAGGAGGGGCAGAGGGGGACAGCATCTCGTGCCCTGTGCTGCAGGGAAACTGTACCTGAGAAGGGTCCCTCACTGTCACTTCTCATCTGCATGATGGCAGCAGCCGCGCTCCTGCAACACGGCTGAGCACTCTCCTTCCCCGCAGGGACAGGCTGGCACTTCCCCACTTGGCAGAGGCGGGTGGGGGGAGCGGGTGGGTGGTGTGGGGACAGGGACAGCAGCCACGTGGCTGGGGGGCCTGCAGGCAATGCTGTGGTGTGGCACTTCATAGGGCTGTGGAAGGTGTCCTTCCACTCTGACCCGTGCCTTATCACCATGGAGGCTTTGGGTTTGCTCTGCTGTCCCCATACAATGACCTCAATGTACCCCATCCCCATCAGGTGCTGTGCCTACAGCATGGCACGCGTGCAGCCCACGCCTTGGGGCACAATGGGACACTGCCCGTGGCACAGCCTCATCTTATCCACTAGTGCCACCCCCTCGAAGGTTGCAGCTCACATCTCCCTGTGACACAGATGCAACTGAACAGCTTGGGAAGGGGGGGGGTTCCATTAGCACAGCCGTGTCCTCACCGCATGGCACAGGGAACAGGGCTGCTGGCAGTGCCACGTGTGCCCGTCCTTTCCCTGTGTGCCCCCTGCTGTCCCTCAGTATGGGGCTGCTGTCACTGCAGCCTGTGCCCCCTCCTCCCCAGCCCATCACTGCACCCACTGGGAGGGCTGGGATTTCCCAAGCAGTCAATGCACCCATCGATTTCCGAGCGCTCTGCCGGCAGCTCTCCGACCGCCCCACTAATTAATTGCCTTTGTTGCTGCTGCGGGAGCGGTGGACAGAAGGGTGGCTGCACCCGGCCCTGGGATCAGCACCCATCAGACACGCACCCGACCCCATAGCGTGGGTGGGTCAGGACGACGGGCTCTGGGGGTCTGGGGCAACCGGGTGCGGAGCCCTGCAGGGATGTGGGGGCACTGCAGGGGTGTGGGGGCACTGCAGGGTGTTGGGGAGGAAGGGTAGAACCCCATCCTGCGCTCCGTCACACGCTCACGGCCGTGCCCGCGCCAGCTCCCAGCCACGCTCGGGGACGCTGCCTTTGTGCTGGGCTGTAATGAGATTTCTGCTTGGCTGCCTGGATAGAAAATCCGAGACGGAGGATGCAGAGAACCTCCGCCAGCCCTGGCAGCCTCCTGGTGCCGCCGGCTGTGAGGGACGTGCCCCCAGCCCCGAGCAGAGCACCCACTGTGCGGGGCTGTGCTGAGTGCCCCCTGGGTGCGCAACCCGGCGGTTTTGCTGCCTGCTGCCCCTCTCCCCTCTGCCCCATCCCCTCCATCCCAGCCCAGGTGCTTCCTGGCGCATTGTCACCGTGTCCCCAGGACCCATAGTGGCTGGGAATGGTGGCACCGGCGCCGCGCCTGGGCTCGTGTCACAGCCGGCTGTTTTCCAGCACAACAAATCCGTCTCCTGCAAAAGCAGCGAGCGCTTCCGTGGGCTGTGTGGGGAGGGTGGGGCGGGTGTGCCATGCCTTAATAGGGCCCTTCCCGCACCCAGCGTTAGACGCAGTTAATCTGCTCCTGCAAATGGCTAATTTTGAAAATCCTCTTACTAGAATTAGGTCCTCAACATCCATATTTATTTACTTTTCATTTTCATAATCTTCCTGTTCCTCGTGGATGGGATGAGCTCAGACTCCCAGCTCTGCATCCCAGCATCCCCGTCACATGGGACAGGGCTGGGACATCCCATGCCGTGCTGCGCTGTCCCATGCTGTGCTCTGTGCCCTGAGCCGTGCCACACAGCATCACAGCCACGTCCTGCTCACCAGAGCCACACATTGCGCGCTGTTTGTTCGTCAGCACTTCTCTCTCTGTAACTCAATTAGAGGCAGGCGGCAGCTTCGTTAATACAATGGTGTTTAATATTCCAGTTCCTTAAATACCACGAATGGATGGGGAGGAAGCGCGAGGGCGATCCATTATACATGAGCTCAGGCATAGATATATTTCAGCATTTCAAGGAAGTGTGGGGAGCCTTGGTGCTGGCCATGGCACCAGGTCATGGGCAGAGCTGCACCTCGACCACGTGGCACGTGATGTCTGGTGACGTCTCCAGGGATGCAGCTGTGTCCCTTGGGGACACCCAGTGCGATGCCATCAGCACCCGGGTGGCACTTTGCCCCAACACAGCTGCTCTTGGGCACCAGCCCTGGCATGTAGGCTGCAGCACACGGCTCAGCCACGACCGCGGCACACTGGAGAAAAGAATTAATTTTTAATTCCATCTTAATTACTCCGAGTAATAATCCATTTACAGTACCCGGGGGGGCCGGTACTTCCAGCATTTCCCTGGGGTATGGTGGCTGTGGGACACCTGTCCTGCTGTCCAGGCACTGGGCACTGAGCTCACTGCGTGGGGTGCCATGGGGACAGCCAAGGGGACACGGTGCTGTCCCCGAGGTGTGGCAGGGCAGCGGGGCTGGATCCAGCCTGTCCACCTCCTTGGCTTCTCCACAGCAAGAGGGAGAGCGAGCAGAATTGAAAGTGATCTCCCCAATCTGTATTAATTAGTGTCTATTAACTCGTCAGCGCGCCCAGCCGCTTCCCCAGTGACAGCTCTGCCACACTGGGCCACAGCGCAGGAGGGACATCGAGAGTGACAAGGGACACGTGTGGCAGAGCCCAGCGCCAGCATGGCACGCGTGCAGCACCATCACCATGCCAATGGGGCAGAGCCAGCCCTGCATCCCTGCCCCATACCACAACAAGGGGTCCAAGATCTGGGCCAGAGTCCCCACGCTGCAATGGGATCTCACCCTATTGGGGATGCAGTGGGATCCCAGTTCCCATGGCAGCCCCCTGGAGCTCACGTGTGTGTGGTGACTGCAGCAGGAGCAGATGGAGCCTTGAGGAGCGAAAACATCCTGTTTCCATGCGAATGCCATTAGTGATAATGAGCCAGCCCAAAGAAGTAGGCTTATGACTGTGCCAGGCTCCTGCCCAGGCATGGATATGGGGCTGTAGGTCCTTTCCAGCAAATCCATCATGTGTGGAATGTGCTGGGGTCTGAGGTGTAGAATGGAGGGCTGGGAGCATCCTGGGGTGCTGCCCCACGTGCCCCATCTCTCCCCATGCACACGACTATCAGCAAGGGGGGACCTCAGTGATGGATGGTCTAACTGTGGGAGATTTCAGTGGGTCTCTCCTCTCTGACCCAGCCAGGGCTGTGCTGCTCTGCCCCACACTGCCAGCGTTGTGCGGGACAAATGGAGATGCGTGCTGCCTTAGCACCTAATGCGGCTCTCGAAGGCGTCAGAACAGTTGTTAATTGCTCCTGAAGCTGCTAATGAAATTACCTTCACACTGTACTTGGAGCTGCTGCCTCGCTCTTCCCCTTGCCCTGGTCCTGCCGCTGGGATCAGGGGCTGCAGTGGGGACAGAAGCGGCTCAGCAGCTCTGGGCTCTGATTCCCCTGGGGGTCGATGTCAGCTTGTGCACCCCAACAAATCCTCTCCCCTGGACGAGGTCCACGAAGAGGGGCAGGGAGGGCAGCCCCCGCGCGTCTGTCCGCAGTGGGGTGCTGGACGGTACCAACGGCAGTGCCACCCCTCTACGCGGGCGACGTGTGGCTGCCAGCGGGTGGCACATGTCACCAGTAGCCCCACTTCCGTGGGCACGGCGGGAGGCACACCTGGTCCGGGTACCGCGCCGGGGGGGCGTGCAGAGCTGTGCCACGCGTGGATCTGCTCGGGGAGCGGCCCACCCGTGTGTGCGCGGGGTAGGCAGTGCGGTGCCGGAGGGTGGCGCGCGGGGCGGGAGCGGGGTGCCGTGCCGTGCCGTGCCGTGCCGTGCCGTGCCGTGCCGCGCCGTTCGCGGGGCGGGGGCGGCCGTGCCCGCTCGGCGGCGGGGGCGCGCCCAGCTGTTGCGCCGTCCCTCCCGCGGGCGGGTCCGCGCTCGGCCGCCCCGCATTGGCGGCGCCGGGCGGAGCGGCGCGGGGCGGCGCGGCGCGGGCGGCAGCAGCGGCGGGGCCGGGGCCGGGGCCGGAGGCACCATGGCCCGCTGAGGGCCGCCTGCTCGCTCGCCCCGCGCCGCCCCGCGCAGCGCTCCGCGGGGCGCGCCATGGGTGCACGGCCGCGCCGCCGCCGGGCCCCCTCCGCCGCCGCCGCCGCTGCAGCACCGGGAGCGCTCGTTTCCCTGCTCGCCGCTGCCCTGCTGGCCGCCGCCGGTGAGTCCCTGCGCGGCAAGGTCACCCGGGAGAGCGGCACCGAGAGGGCGGCGGGTGGGGGCCCGGCAGGGGGCTGCCCTCGGTACGCGGTGCCCGCTGCCCCCGGTGCGGAGTAACGGAGCATCTTCCGCCGCGCGGTGCCCCGAGCCGGGCGCTGCCACCCCGCGTCCACGCGTGTCCCCTTGCCCCACGGCTCCTCTCTTCCGTGGGTCGTTCGGCGTCCCAAACGGAGCTGCTACGTGCGCCGGTCCTCACCCAGTGAGTGCGGTCCCCGCCGCCGTCCGAGCAGCGGGCTTTACGCGGGGGACGGGGTTATCCTCATCCTGGGGACTGAGTCTGGGTGGTCGCGGCGTGGGGTCCGTGGATGTGTGTGGGTGTCGCTGCAGCCCGGCTGTCCCCTGTGTGCCGCACGCACAGACGGGGGCTGCTGTGCCGGCTCACCCCCCCTTTCCCCCCCAGCAACGGCGGGTCGGGGGCTGCGGGGCGGGAGGGAGGTGCCGGTAGTGGCGGCTCCTGGCAGGTGTCACGTTAGCCTGAAAGTGGCGGCTGCAGACAAAGGACCGAGCTGGGGGGAGGGGAGCGGCGCCCGAGCTGGACGTGAGCTCTGCGGGGGGGGGGACACGGGGTAGGGGGTCCCTCTGCAGCCTGGGGTCTCGGCCACCACCCTGCTGCCACCACCACAGACGTCCCCTCGCCTGGAATCGATGCGCAGAGCAGGCGCGGTGGCACCCGGTTGGGCTGAGTTGGGCACGCACCCCGCACTATATGGGGGGGGGGGGGAGGGGGGGGGCTACAGCCCCCAGCTCCCCGCACACGTCCTGCGTAGGCGGGCACCCCTCACCTAGTGCTCCCCGCATGGCCCCATCCTCAGAGGGACGCTGCAGAGCTGGCACAGCGGGTGGCACGCTGCCCCCCGGCTGCAGCCACTTTGGGTGCAGAGCACCGCATACGCAGGGTGCAGCGGCACCAGCACCCAGCTGGGCATGGAGCACAGCCGTCCTCATGGCACCGCGGGGCCGCAGTGACCCACAGATGGAGGATAGAGGAGATGCCGGGACGGTGGCTGCGCCCCGTGCTGGGTGTGCAGTGGCAGAGCCGGGCAGCCGGGGGGTGGCGGTGCCAGCAGTGGTGCCGGGTAGCGCGTTGCGGGAGCTCACCCGTCAGCATCGCTCGCTTGGCAGGCAGCTCACAGCCGGCCGCGGCGCGACGGAGCCCAGCCACCTGCGTGTCCGCTGCTCGGCACGGTGGGCTGGGCCTCGGCGCTTTGGGCACCCCTCTAGTCCGGCACGGTGTGGCAACCGCTCCCGTTCCCAGAGATGCTGGGGGATTTGGGTACCCAGGTGCCTGCGCCGGGGCCTTGCCTGCAGCCACGGAGCACCATCTTCAGACCTCGCTCTACTCCCGGTGCCCACAGGGAAGGGCATGAGCAGCCGCATGGGCTGGGGCTCATCCATGAGCAGCAGGGCAGAGCCAGCGCTGAGGTGCCGGGGCTGCACTGCCCAGCCGCTGCTCCGGTGGGTGGGCACGGACAGAGGAAGAATCCTTCCCATCACTGCCTGAGAACCCTTTCCTTTCTTCTCGGCACCCCCCTTCCAGGGACCTCCAGAGCATAGCCTGACCCCCACAGCTCACTGCATCCCACAAAGGGCCCAGCAGCAGGGCAGGCAGCAGGGCAGTGCTGGTGCTCGTGGGGCAGCCGGGAAGCTGCCGTGCCAGCTGTCAGCACGAGTGTGGCAGACGCAACCTGCCCAGGGCTGTTTGTTCTGGCTGGGTGCCACACGGGGCTGGCACTACATCAAACCTGGAGGAGCCTGGCAGGTGCTGGTGGGAGGGGATGGGGTGCTGGAGGTGATGTTTGGGGCTGGGCCATGGGTGCTGTCCCACCTGGGGCCACTCAGGTGTCAGCGCCTGGGGGGTTTCAGCATGGGGACCGCATACTGCACGTATCCCTCCCTCAGTGCTTGCCCTGCTCTGGCTGTTGGCAATGTGGCTGCTCCCACAGGCTGTGTGCTGCCCTGCAGATAGGGCACGTGGGCTTCCCTTCCGCATCCTAGGGGTGTTCTCAGGTCCCAGCCCCTTCCCTCCCAGCCCCAGGGCTGTGGCACGCTGGGGCTGCAGTTCACTGCTGTGTGGCAAGAATCTGTGGGTGGGATGGGGCCATACCTGGCACCAGGGCCGTGTGTGTGTCCAACCACCCAGTTCCCCTCCCACTGCAATGAGGGACCCAGGGCTGAGGGTGACCTTGACGCTCCTCCCAGCGGGGACAGAGCGTGCTTTGCTCTTCACTGTCAGTTAAAGGAGAGCCAGAAAAGCCGCTCAACTCACCCTGGTTGGGTTCCATCTCCAGCACGGCCTGGTGCCAGCATGGGGCTAGGGCAGTCCCCAGGCACCACATCAAGCTGGCAACCTCTCCTCACACAGTGCTCCTATTGCTGCTTGTGGGGCTGGCACGGCATGGCACACAGTCTGCAGGGGGATTGGGGCCAGGGAGGCACCCAGGAGCGGAGCTCAATGGGTGCCATAGTGCAGTGGCTGAGATGCTCTGGTGTGCCTGTGGCGTGGGCACATGTTGGGCGGCGTTGGCGGTGCGAGGGTGCAGCCTGCAGAGCTGTGCCCACACTGGCACATGCTAATTGCATGTAATGGGGAGAGCGTTATCAGCTAAAATCCGTAATTAGGCAGTTCCATTGTCATGCAAACCCGCCTGACTAATTCATTCATAACAACCACACGCTTAATCAGCGCCCAGACGCTGCCACACGCTTGCCAGGAGCTGGGCACACTGTGATCCCCTCCTGCAGCGCTGCAGGACGTGGCTGCAGGGCCGGCTGGCACCTGTAGGGCACAGTCCTGCCTGGCGTTGGCGTCCGACCCCACTGGCTCTGTTCCCGGACAGGACTGGCACTGCCACTTCAGCCCCTGCCCGAGGGGACCCCATCGCCAGGCCATGCTGGCACCCTTTGGCACAGCATCCTCTGCCCCCCAGCCACCCTCCTTCCCCTCGTTTAGGCGGGTGCAATCAGCAGCAATTATCGCTTTAATTACCTGCTGCCGGGGTGCAGGCTGGGCGCCTGCAAAGTGTGAGGATATCTTTCATTTTAATGGAGTGCCAGGCCTGGCGCGGGGCGCGATTTATGGGGCTCCAGCTGGGGATTTAATTTGCCGGCTGCAGAGCCTACAGTGATGTGGAGAGATCCCCGGGGGGGCACAGCTGGAGGGGGCAAAGGCTGGCAGCCAGGTCCCCACTCTGCAGTGGGGACGGGGGAAGTGTGTGTTGGGGACAGGGGTGGCACAGAGCTGTGTGTTGGGGACAGGGGTGTCATGGGGCTGGTGGCACTGCTGCAGTCACCCATGGGCAGCCCGTCCTTGCCAAGAGCATGCTGACCTTCCCACGTCCCCACACAGCAGCTGTGTTTGCAGGGTGGCAGCCAGGGTGCTGGGTGAAGGGGTGCCCACATCCCCCCTACTGGCATAGGAAGCACCCGGCCCTGCAGAACCCCGAGGTCCCGTGTCCAGACACAGGCATGCTGCCCCTTCATTAGGCTGCCGGTGTGCTCGTTAGCCCACGTGGGTGGGGGATAATTGATAATAAAGCCCTGCCTAATGCACTAGGTTTACTGGCGATGATTTATCAAGCTGCCGTCCCAATTACCCGCTCTGCTGCTGAGACGGCGGCTGCTCGGGGCCGTGCTCCCTGCACTGCAGTGGGGGTGCTGGAGGGGAGCGGGACCCAGAGCCCCCCATCCCCGTCCCCCATCCTCCCTGAAGTTAGGTGGCTCCGCTTGCCAAGGTGACATGAGCATCTCTCCTGTTTCCATGGTGACGCAGCAGCAGGTGAGCGCGAGGCCGAGCGCGCAATGTGGGAGCCCCGCACACACGTGGGGTGTCCATGGTGCTTGGTGTGTCTGCAGCGGGGGCTGTCCACAGTCTGTGAGGGGTGTGTGGTGCTCAGGGTGCTTGTGGCACATGGGGTGCTCACAGTGCATGGGACACCACTGGTGCATGGGGTGCCCTGAAGGTATTTGGGATGGCTGTGCTCATGGTGCCCGAGAGCCAGGGCTGCTTGGGGTGTCTGTGAAGCTTGGGGTGCACGTGCTGCATGCAGCACCCACACTGTGGATGCCCCTGCCTCATGGATGCAGCCCCACTGAAACCCCTCAGTGCCATCACTGTGCTGTGGCACTGCTCTGCTGGTGTCAGTGGCAGGATGGCATCCCCCCTCAGGAGCTCCATGTGCTGCATTGCACTCAGTGCCCATCCCTACAGTCTGCTGCCCGTGCTCTCACCCTGCCCACCAGGCACCTGTTGCGGGGGTGGCTGGGGCGGCTCCTGGGATGCTGCCTCCCACATCCCTCCATGCAGCTAAGATGGACAAACACCCAGCTCAGAGCTCTCTGGCCTCATTCTGAGAGCGATGAAAGGCAGGTCTCCAGAGCACTGCTCACCCATTCACCGTCATTCCAGCCGCAGCCCGGCAGCTTGATTGCTGTGCGGAGGCAATAGTGGTGATTTAATCCGTATTTGGCACTGGATGGCCCTTCTGCCCAGCACAGCCCCGGGGTGCATGGGTGGGAGGTGTAAGGGGTACCCGTGGGATAAGCCATGAGGACTGCAGGGCCCTGTGCCACTGCTGGCACATGTGGCCACGCCATCAGTTGGGAACTGCAGTCCATGTCCGCACCATGACCCCCAGGCCAGCCCCAGGGCTGCGGCTGGGGGGGTCATTAAAGCAGTGAAATATGAAATGCCTGTCTATCCCGGACAGGGGTTTTAATTAAATTAATTGCTAGTGACATTGTAAAAGTGCTGATGGGGTAATAACTGGCGCGTTATGGTGGCCGTTCATCTTCTCCGTGTAAATGAGCTGCTGCACCTTGCCCGTCCCGGTGGGCATGGCAGCTGGGATTGCTCAGCCCCGCTTCCTGCTGTGGAGAGACGTTGTCCGTCCGGGGGGAGCAGTGTGTGCTGACCCCCCCAGATGGCTCAGCCAGGACCCGAGGGATGCCCGTGTCCCCAGTGCCCCCCGTGTCCCTGCTGTGTGGGTGGGCAGGAACCCCTGTGCCCCATGTGATGAGTGGGGGCACAGTGGCCGCATGGGGGGCAGCGGGCGGGTGCCAAACGAAGGCACTTAATTACTGCGCATTCCGTCCCATTTAATTGCTTATTAAATCCTAACCAGCCAATTAGCAGCAGCAATTACAGCTTCATTCGGTGACACAATCGCTATTTTATCGTTTGTTAATCAAATGCTTATTTAGGGCCTTGTTTTATTAACTCTCTCTGCAGCAGGTGCCTGAGTGGGGCTGGGGACATGGGCACCTCCAGGCTGTGCCACGTGCCCTGTCCCCAGTGTCACCATCTCTGTCGTGTCCTCCTGTGTGGTTCCCACAGCCCCAGGCAATGCTGAGGGATGCCTGACACTGCCAGAGATACCGTCCCCCCCCTTGGGACAGTGGGGACACCGCCAGTCCCCATGTACCATGTGTGTGCCCACTCCCAGGAGCCACCATACCTTGTGGCATGAGAGTGGGGTGTGCACCCCATGGCTCCCACTGGGTAGGATGCAACGGGCAGGATGCGGCCCTGGTGATATTCAGGGGGATGGGAGTAGCGGGCACTGTGCTGTGCCCTGGGGGAGTGAGCGATGTCCCTTATTGGTCACAGTCCATTTGCTTTTCATTAGCGCTAAGTGCAGACATGAGGGATCGGTGTGGGTTCAGTGGGCACAGCCACCGTGCTGCTCCTTTTGCCGACAGATGGGGGAGGGGGGACTGGTGGCATGGTGGGGGGGGACAGCTGCAGGACATGGGGCCATTGGTGTCCCTGGAGGTGGCTGATCCCCCGTGTCCCCATAGGTGCCCAGCAGAGTGTGACGGTGGCCAGCCCTGCATCGGGCGCGTCCCCTGATCTGCTGCCTCACTTCCTGCTGGAGCCCGACGATGTCTACATCGTGAAGAACAAGGCAGTGAGCCTGGCCTGCCGTGCCACCCCTGCCACACAGATCTACTTCAAGTGCAATGGGGAGTGGGTGCACCAAGGTGATCACATCACGCAGCGCAGCACTGACCGCAGCACTGGTGAGTGCTGGTGGCACCGCTTCCCCAGAGCAGCAGCATCTATGGGTGTGGGGAGCATCCTGCATCACTCTTGGGGTTGTAGATGGGTGGGGACCCAGGTGATATGCCCCATCCCATCCTAGGGCTGCCCGTGATGGAGGTGCGCATTGAGATTACCCGCCAGCAAGTGGAGAAGCTCTTTGGTCTGGAGGAGTACTGGTGCCAGTGCGTGGCATGGAGCTCCTCCGGCACCACCAAGAGCCAGAAGGCCTTTGTGCGCATCGCCTGTAAGTGCAGGGGCAGCCCCAGTGGGTCCTCGTGGAAGACAGGGCACAGGGTGCTGGAACCCCTGCCTGCTCACCTCTGACCTCCCCAGATCTGCGCAAGAACTTTGAACAGGAGCCAACAGCCAGGGAGGTGTCCATCGAGCAGGGTGTTGTGCTGCCGTGCCGCCCTCCCGAGGGCATCCCTCCTGCTGAGGTGAGCTGAGGATGATGCGCCAGGGGTCTCCGCCTGCCCCTTTGTGCCAGGTGATATCCCTGTGCCCCACACAGGTGGAGTGGCTGCGCAATGAGGAGCTGGTGGACCCGGCACTGGATGCCAACGTCTTGGTGACGCCGGAGCACAGCCTGGTGCTGCGCCAAGCCCGCCTGGCCGACACTGCCAACTACACCTGCGTGGCCAAAAACATCGTGGCACGCCGCCGCAGCGCCTCCGCCGCCATCACCGTCTATGGTATGGCCCCGCTGCTCCCTCCTCATCATGCCACCACAGCGTCTCCCAGTGTCCCCCAGACAACGGGTTCCTCTTCCCACAGTGAATGGTGGCTGGTCGACGTGGACACAGTGGTCGGGCTGCAGCACCAGCTGCGGACGGGGCTGGCAAAAGCGCAGCCGGACTTGCACCAACCCCACGCCCCTCAATGGAGGAGCTTTCTGTGAGGGGCAAAATGTGCAGAAAAGCGCCTGCACCACCCTCTGCCCAGGTACCCCTGTGCCCGCCGTGGGTGCATCCGTCTCAGCCCTGGCACGGGGAAGGGGCACAGGGGGTGCTGGCTGGGGCTGATGCCTGCTGTGCCTGCAGTGGATGGAGACTGGTCGGAGTGGAGCAAGTGGTCGGTGTGTGGGGCCGAGTGCACACACTGGCGGAGCCGCGAGTGCTCTGAGCCTGCACCCCGCAATGGAGGTCAGGAGTGCCACGGCCCCGAGCTGGAGACCCACAACTGCACCTCCGAGCTGTGCAGCCCCAGTGAGTGCCATGGGGAGGGCATAGGGGGAGCTTTCAGTGTGCTCGTGGAGTGCTGACGCTCTGCTCCACACAGCCGCCCCAGGTGCCGAGGACCTGGCGCTGTACGTGGGGCTGATTGCCGTGGCCGTGTGCCTGGTGCTGCTGCTGCTGGTGGGTGTGCTGGTGTACTGCCGCAAGAAAGGTGGCCTGGACGCCGATGTGGCGGACTCCTCCATCCTCACCACTGGTTTCCAGCCTGTCAGCATCAAGCCCAGCAAGGCTGGTGAGTGAGGGCTGTGTGCTCAAGCTGCTGTTGGGACACTGTGTCCCCCAGTTCCTGGGGATTCTCTGGGCCCTGGATGGGGTTTCAGACCTCTGGACCCTGGGTAGGAGCTGTGCACTCCATCTGGCCCCTGGGAGTCCCCCGTGGGGACTGTAGTTAAAGGGTCAACGCTTTGTGTCCCCAGAGCTGTGGGGATGTGCTCTGTACCTTATGGAGTCTCTGGGAAGTGACCGAGTGCCCTCTGGGCACTGTATTATAGAGTCAGTGCTTTGCATCCTAAAGGACCCTGGATGCAGGGCTCTGTACCCTATAGGGTCCCACCCAGATGGACCTTCAGAGGTGCCCATGTCCCACACAATGGCACCTAGCCCCACAGCCCTGCTCTGTGCCGCAGACAACCTGCTCACCATCCAGCCCGACCTCAGCACCACCACCATGACCTACCAGGGCTCGCTGTGCCCACGCCAGGACGGCCCTGCCAAGCTCCAGCTCCCCAACGGGCACCTGCTGAGCCCACTGGGCGCCGGGCGGCACACGCTGCACCACAGTTCACCTGCTGCCGAGGGAGCTGACTTCATGGCCCGGCTCTCCACCCAGAGCTATTTCCGCTCGCTGCCCCGCGGCACCACCAACATGGCCTACGGCACCTTCAACTTCCTGGGGGGGCGGCTCATGATCCCCAACACAGGTATGGCAGGCACTGGGGGGTCGTGGGGCGCCGGGAATGGGCTCAGCATCCCCGTCCCACAGGTGTCAGCTTGCTGATCCCTCCCGACGCCATCCCCCGGGGGAAGATCTACGAGGTGTACCTCACGCTGCACAAGCACGAGGAGGTGAGGTAGGTGCTGGGGCTGCCGAGTGATTGGGGTTACGGGGCTGCCCACCGCGCTGAGCCCAAACCCAGCGCTGTGCCCTTCCCCAGGCTTCCGGGGAGCTGATGAGACTGTAGGGCTGTCCACCACACCAAACCCATCCCAACCCTATGTCCCTCCGCCAGGCTGCCCCTGGCCGGCTGCCAGACGCTGCTGAGCCCTATCGTCAGCTGCGGCCCCCCCGGCGTGCTGCTCACCCGTCCCGCCATCCTGGCCATGGGGCACTGCGTGGAGGCGGGCGCTGAGCACTGGAGCCTGCGGCTGAAGAAGCAGTCGTGCGAGGGGACGTGGGAGGTGAGCACCCACCAGGGCGGGGGTCCCCGCTAGGAGGGGGTCACATCCGTGCTCACATCGCGTGTCTCGGTGCCGCAGGACGTGCTGCAGCTGGGCGCCGAGCCGCGCACCGAGCTGTACTACTGCCAGCTGGAGGCACAGGCGTGCTACGTCTTCACGGAGCAGCTGGGCCGCTTCGCGCTGGTGGGCGAGTCGCTCAGCATGGCGGCCTCCAAGCGCCTCAAGCTGGTCCTCTTCGCGCCCACCGCCTGCCCCTCGCTTGAGTACAACATCCGTGTCTACTGCCTCAGCGACACGCAGGACGCGCTGAAGGTATTGGGGTGCGATGGGGGGTCTGCCTCCCCGCCCCGGGCCCTGCCCCACACTGTCTGTGCATACAGGAGGTGATGCAGCTGGAGAAGCAGATGGGAGGGCAGCTGATCGGGAGCCCCCGTGTACTGCATTTCAAGGACAGCTACCACAACCTGCGGCTCTCCATCCACGACATGCCCAGCTCCCTCTGGAAGAGCAAGCTGCTTGCCAGTTACCAGGTAAGGAGAACGCAGCAAGGGGGCTCGCTGCAGCACCCAGAGCTGTGACCGCCAGCCACATCCTGCTGCAGGAAATCCCCTTCTACCACATCTGGAGCGGGCTGCAGCCCTACCTGCACTGCACCTTCACCCTGGAGCGCCTCAGCCCCAGCACCTGCGAGCTGGCCTGCAAGATCTGGATCTGGCAGGTGGAGGGCGATGGGCAGAGCTTCACCATCAACTGCAACATCGCCAAGGTGAAAGCGTGGCAAGGGGAACACCCAGCACCCCTGGGCTGCACTCACTCTATGGCACTTCCCTTACAGGACACGAGGTTTTCGGACTGGTTGGTCCCTGACAGTGAGGTGGGTTCCCCGGCCCTGGTGGGTCCCAGTGCCTTCAAGATCCCCTTCCTCATCCGCCAGAAGATCATCAGCAGCCTGGACACGCCATGCGCCCGTGGGGCCGACTGGAGGACGCTGGCCCAGAAACTCAACCTTGACAGGTGGGATGGGTTCAGAGATGGGGAGGGGACATCTGCCCTCATCCTGCACTCTGATACCCACGAGAATGGGGCGGAGCTGACGGCGGAGCCATCCCCATCCCTGCACCCCAATGCCATCCTTCTGCCCCGCAGCCATGTCAGCTTCTACGCCTCCAAGCCCAGCCCCACGGCCATGATCCTCAACTTGTGGGAGGCCCGACACTTCCCCAACGGCAACCTCTCACAGCTGGCCGCTGCCGTGGCCGAGGTGGGCAAGCAGGACAGTGCCCTCTTCGCCGTGTCCGAAGCCGAGTGCTGAGTTCCTGGGCTCTGTGGGGCAGGGCGGGGGCCCCGGCCGGCCCCTGGGCCCCACTGCTGCCCCACAGCCCCTGGCCTGTGCCCCCATGGCGCTGGGTGGCCGGGCCGGGTGCCGTGTGTGCGTGGTGCGTGCGGTGCCGTCGTGCTGTCTGCGCTTGGGGCTGGGCGGCCCCGGGCCCCGTGCCGTGTTGTGTAAAGACCGTTTTTTTAATTCTGTATTAAGTGCATTCAAGTATTTACACTTGGCCTTATGTACATAGCGGTGCCGCGGGGCGGGGGGGTCTGGCGGACGTGAATGTAAATAAATTCGATATATATTGCTACGCGGGGCTCCGTGCTGTGCCCCAGTCCCGTAACACCCATCCTGGGAACTCACAGGTGCAGAGCAAAGCGTTTTATTGTGGGGAGGAGGGGTCGGCCCCACGACATGCCACCGCCGCCACCAGTGCGGCCCCTTTCCCCGAGCCATCCTCCGACTGCAGGAAGGTGACATTGCAGAGGGGCGCGAGTTCCTGCAGCATCTGCTGGAGGTTCCGGGAGAAGCTGTGGGGAATGATAGCAGTTGAGTGCCGTGGGGACTGCCCCACACCCCCCATAGAGCACGGGTACCCGGTGGGCGCGCTCACTGTGGGTGCATCTTGTACAAAGTGCCGTCCACCCCCACGGTGACGGTGAGCTGCTCCAGGCCGCGGCTTTCCCGCATCTTCTCCACCACGGCGGCCATCCCCGCGGCACAGAGGTGTGCAGCGCGCAGAGACACGGTCTGGCACACCTCCCGCACCAGCACACTGTCCTCATAGCTGGCGTCCAGCTCCAGGTTGCTCAGGATGCCCTGCACCTGCACTAGGGCCAACCCGGGGCTGCCCCCACCCAGGGCGGCTGTGAGCAGCACTGTCACCGTCCCCAGGTGGCGTCCCCTCTTGGGGATTTGGAGATTTGGGCTACGGGAACATGTGGGATTGCGGCACTTACGTCTCAATGGTGGAAAGGAACTTGGTCTGGAAGATGTCCCTGTTCTGCAGCTTGTGGGACGACTTGCCGCAGAATAGGACCTGCTCCTCCACCAGAGCCAGCAGGATCTGCCGCACGATCTCACCCAGGTACATGCCGCTGATGAGCTTCTCAAACCTGCCCCGGGCACAACCCTGCTGCCTCGGTGCCCCCAGCATCCCATAGCACCGTGCCCACCCCACAGCCATCACCCACTTCTGCTTGCCCGCATTGATGCTTTTCTCATCCACCAGCCGGTCGAAGCTGGTGAAGAAGTCATCCAGGCAGCCGTTGTCCCCGAAAGCGCCCCACTCCATGTTGATGCACATGCGACCCTCATCCCCATCCATGGTGCCCACCTTCGCCCTCTCTTCCATGTAGCAGGTGTTGGTCCCTGTCCCTGCAACCCAGCACCAGTGTCTCTCACCAGTCCCAGCCTTGCACCCACGGTATGGGGTGAGCAGTGGGGAATCCCATGGGGGGCAGAGGTGTTCCTCACCGACAATGAGGCCAATTTCACATTTGGGGTCATGGTAGCCACAGGCCATCATGGTCCCCACAGTGTCATTCACCACAGCCACCACCTTCAGCGCCGTGTGCTGCAAACAGGAGATGGGGACACGTGGCTCAGCAGCACTGACGGCTCTGCCTGGTGTCACCAGTGGGGTGCAGGGCGGCAACACCGGGCTCAGGGAACAGATCCCCCAGCCCTTCCCCACCTGTTTGCGCTGTGCAGCTTCCCGCAGCATCTGAACCACATCCTGCCCTACACAGCCAGAGGCACTGAAGCCTTTGGTCCAGTTCAGCAGCACAGCCTGTAGAGAGATGAGCAGGGCAGCCCCGTGGGCAGCATCCCACCCAAGGACTCTCCCCAAGCCCCGAGGCCGGAGCTGCCCCCTCACCTTGTCCAGGCCCAGCTGCTGGCAGGGGAAGGAGAAGGTGAAGCCAAGTGGCAGGACCTGATCCATCAGCTCCTGCTTCATCTGGAAGTCCATGATGCACTCCATGATGTGGTTGAAGAGCTGTGGAGAGAGGCTGCAGTCAGAGTGGGGAGGATGCAGGGTGGGGGATCTCTCCCACCCGTTCTGGTGGCACAGAGGTAACTCCCATCCCTCGCCCTGTCCCTGCATGCTGCCCCACCGCCTCGCCGGTGCCCTGCATGACGGCCGTGGGGATGACGTAGATCTCATTGGTGATGTCAATGTTGTCCTCTGCCACGTGCACCACCAGCACACGGAAATTGGTCCCTCCCAGGTCCAGCGCCAGGAATTTTCCTCTTTCTGTGGGGAGCATATAGGGGCAGTAGGACCACAGAACCCCCAGCAGGATCTTTCCCTACTGTACCCCATTCCTCACCAGTGCCATCGGGTGTGTGGCACACATAGGTGGGCAGCATGCGGAGGGAGGACTCAGCGTTTCTCTCCCGGTCCAACCCACGCTCCATCTCCTGCCTCATCAGTGCCTGCACGCGCTGCAGGTCGGTACGGCTGAGCCGCAGCGGGGCCAGCAGCCGCTCCACCTTGTTCCGCTGTGCCACCGTGCGCAGAGCCACCGCCGTCACCATGGCCGCCCCCAGCCCGCTGACATCGGCCGAGGGCATGAGGTTGGCCGCGCACTCGGGGGCCAGCAGCCCCACCACGCTGCGCAGGATCTCACCAAACCTACGGGCAGGAAGAGGACGGTGAGGCCAGGCATGAGGCACCGCGTGGCCAGGAGCCCGATGTCCCCTCACCTGGCGCTGGTGTGGTACAGCCCGCCATCCACCCCCACGTTGACCACCAGCCGCTCCAGCTGCCGGCTGCGGCACATGTGGCTGAGCACGGCCGCCAGCCCCATGGCACTGAGCGCAGCAGCACGGCTCACCACCGCCCGGCACAGCTGCTGCACCCGACAGCAGTCCCGCTCGCTGGGCTGCAGCCCCAGAGCCTCCAGTATGCCCTGAGCCTTGGCCATGCCGTCCTCGTTGCTGCAAAGGAGAGAAGCGTGCTGGCTCGTGGAGCTGATTGCTTGGGGAGTGGGCACCCACCCGTGGCTCTGGGCACTCACTCCATGATCTCCAGGACCTGCTGGGTTGTCAGCACAGCTTTGGTCGCCAAGATGGAGGTGTTTCTCCCGATGAAGAGTGCTTGCTCGGAGGCCAGCATGAGCATGGCGTGCCGCACAATCTCCCCCAGGTACAGGCTGCCCACCATCTTTTCAAACCTGTGTGCAGCAGGGTGTCACCCCCCTCCCCGGGCACAGCCCTCAGCCCTTTGAGAGCAGCACAATGGCAGGGCACAACGCGCCCATGGGGAGCCCCGGGACCCTTTTCTAGCGGCACACCTCCTCTCCCCAGGGTTGGAGGACTCTTGGTCCACACGGTGATCACAGGGGGTCAGCACGTCGTCCAGTGCACCGTCATCCCCCAGGCAGCCCCACTCACTGTTGACACACATCCGCCCGCTGGTCACCTCTGCCATCTCCAAGAGGTGTGACTCGGCCATGAAGCAGCAATTGGTGCCCGAACCTGCAGGATCGAGGAGGGCTGAGCATCACCACGGCCCCCAGCCCCATCACATCCCCCAGCCCCACTGCTCACCCACAACCAAGGCGATCTCACAAGGTTTCTCCCGTGTGCTGCACGTCATCATGGTGCCCACCGTGTCGTTCAGCAGGGCCACCACATCCACATGGCAGAGCTGCCCAGGAGCGTGGCACCATCAGGTTCTCTGCGTGGGGCAGCCCACCCAGTCGGGACCCCCACCCAGCACCCACCTCCTGCTTGCTGATGGCCGCCTGCAGCAGCTGCACCACATCCTTCCCCTCCACGTCGCTGCATCGGAAGCCCTTGGACCAGGAGATGAGTTCTGCCTGCAGAGAGCACATGGACGAGGTGTCGTCCCCCAGCACAGCGGGGAGCAGAGGCGGCCTCAGCACGGGGCGGGGCTCACCTTGTCCAGTCCCGTCTGCCTGCAGCTGAACGGGAAGATGAAGCCCAGGGGCAGGCGGTGCTGGGGGTTGCCGATTTCCTCCAGGAAATTCTTCACGCATTGAGCGATGAAGTCAAAGAGCTGTGAAGGCGCGGCATGGGTGGGCAGCTGCTCCCCTATCCCGAGAGCCCCCAGCGCAGTGCCCGCCGCCCGTACCGCTTCCCCGGAGCCCTGCGTGATGTCCTCCGGCATCTCAAAGACGTGGTACATCAGCTGTGGGCTCTGGTTTCCATCGCCCGTGAGGGTAACCCAGAGGGTGCGGACGTGGCTCTGGCACAGCTCCGCCACCAGCACGTCGCCGTTCTCTACAGAGGAGCACAGATAGGCAGGATCAGGCAGACCCCGGCTCCCAGCACCACAGCCGCTCCCTGTCCCATCTCGGTCACACCCGCCCGTGCTGGGGCAACAGTTCCCAGCAGGGACCACCGCAGGGCCCGAGGGAAGGGCTCCCGGCCTCACGGGAGCAGCTCCCGGCTCCGTGAGCAGCACGATCCGTTCCCACTGCACCCATCCCCGGCACCGCATCCAGCAGAGCCGTCTCACCGGTGCCATCGGGTGTGGAGCAGATGAAGGTGGGCAGCATCTGCATGGTGGAACGAGCCCCGCTCTGCTGGCTCAGCCCCTGCTCCAGGGCCTCCAGGACGCGGCCCTTCACCTCCTGCAGCTTCTCCAGCGTCGGGGTGAGCGCCAGCAGCACCCGCTGCACCTGGGGACGGCTCGTTAGGGCTGCGGACACTTCTCCGTGCACACGGGGCAGGGACGGAGCTTACCGGCGTGCAGGAGGGGCCCCTGTCCTGAGCTCCCAGCTGGAGGCTCCCCGGGGGCCTGCACGGAGGGAGCAATGGCAGCGCTGAGCCCCGGCTGAGACCCCGCACCGGGGCTGCGGGTCCCCTCCCCGGCTTGTGCCTCCCCACCTCCCCTCCGCATCCCAGCTGCACGTATCCACAGCACTGAGGCTTTGCGGTGTCCCACGGTCGCTGTCCCGACCCGGCAGCCGGGGGTAGAGGGCACAGCTGTGCCCCACAATGGCGAAGGGGCCGTCGTTGGGGCCGAGCGCCGAAGGGTGCAGCTCCCACATCACCGTGCCCACGCACCTGCAAGAGGCCGGAGGGTGGTCCGTCCCCGGGGAGGGGGCGTTCAAACCATGGCGGGAGGGGGGGGGGGGCACACACAAAAGGAGGGACCCCGCTCGCTCCCCGTCGCCCACTCCACGGCCCCTCACCGATTCAGGGCGGGCACGGGGGGTAGCCGGCCCCTCCGCTCGGGGCCCGCACCCCGCCACTGGAAGGCGATGGTGCTGCGGGCGGGGGCACCGCGGTCCCGGGGGCCGGGCATGGCGGGGGGTCCGGTGGCGCTGATGGAGCCGGATGGGGGGAGGGCGGTTGCTAACGCCGCTCGCCGTTGCCTCGGCAACAGATGCAGCGCTCGCGGCCCCCCCCGCACGCCATTGGGCGGCCCGCACCGCCCCCGGCCAATGCGGGCTCACCGCCCCGCGAGCGGAACGGAGACAGCGGGGATGCGGGGCAGGCGGTGACACGCGGTGCGAGCTGCGGGCCGGCAGCGGGCGGATCCCCCAACCCCCTCCCGCCCCTCCCCGTTCTCCGGAGAAAAACGGCACCGCTCCTCCGTCTCTCGCCGCAGTTTCATAAAAACATACATAAATATATTTCCATTTCCCATTTCCCGACCGGAGAGCACAGCGGCACAGGCACCTATAAAACACGCAGTCCCTCCTCCCCGGCGCTCCTGCGCCGATCGTACAAAACGTAGAAAAGAGGGGAGGAGGGCCGAGCTCAGAACTTGCGCTTCCTGCGGCGGCCGGCACGGGCAGGGGGGGGGGGCGGCGGGCTGCCCGGGGGGGGGACGGCAGAAGGGGGGGGCAGGAGGGAGCACGCGCTGTGCTCGGCCTTCTCCTCATCCTCGTGCGGCAGCGCGGTGGGGTTCCGTTGGTCGCCTATTCCAGGGATGAGGGTCCCCGTGTCGGCACCTGCAATAGGAGCATCCATCAGCCTTGGGGCAGCACTGCGACCTTCCCAAAGCCGGGCGTTCTGGGGAGCCCTGTGGGCACTCTGGGTACTGCCACGTGTCCTGCGGGGACGTGGAACAGACCCTCAGCCCCCAAAGGCCCAGCTTCAGGAGCATCCCAGACCTCAGAGCCACCCACCCCCAAAGGGAGAGAGAGAGAGAGGAGAAGGGACGTTCTGCAGCCCTGAGCCAGCTGGCAGGCACAGAAAGCAGCTTCCCACCTGCAGACTTGCTCTCCGAGAGCTCCAGCACACTGAGGAGTCCCCTCTTGTGCCTTGCCACAACCTGTCAAGAGAGAAGAGAACACTGTCACAGCACTGCTGTGTGGGGCCCATCCACTCTGGGTGCCCAGGCAGCACAGACCACGGGGCAGCCCTGCCACAAGGCAGGTGTTGGTTAACAAAGCAGAGCCCTGTGAAAGAGCAGAGCCACAGACAGACGAGGAGTACACAGAAGGGCACTCCTAAGGGCACACTGCCTGGTTGCATTCAGCCCTGCTGGCCCAGCAAAGTCTCCTGTCCTGACTGCTCCCTGCCCCAGAGGGCACTGACATCCTCACTGCTGGGCTGGAGCTGCTGAGCACCCCAGAATGGGCTGTGGCAGGAACCTGCAAGCCCAGTTCTGCCACCAGGAAGCTCTCCCATAGTGCGAACTGTTTCCCAGTGAACTCCCACCTCAGCACAAGGCAGAGTCACAAGGAACCCAGAGCCTTGCCAAACCGCCTCCAGGGGCCTCTGGAACTGGCACCATCCCCTGTGGCCACGAGCAGGAGCTCCAGGTGGCTATGGGGCACAGGGACAGAGTCAAACAGCTCCCAGAGCCGGTCACATGTAAGGGCAGCCATGCCTTAACAGTTCTCTCAGCCACGCAGTGCTTGGCTGTATCCCAGCCAAAATCATCAACCAGAAATCTCATCATTTGCATCTGAATCCCCAAAGGGCTGAGGCCTGTGATGGATTTAAGGGATTATATGAAACTAAGACATCATGTTGCATCTTCATGCTGAGAATCACATTTCTGAGTGCAGGCAAAGCTGCTATGTGAGGGATTTGCCGGCAGGAACCAGTGGGAAGTCTGCAAGGACCCTCCCTACGGGCTGCCACGAGCAGGAGCAGGCACAGTGGGGACCAACACCTGGAGAGGGACCGCATGCCAGCTGTTGCCTGCAGGGCTCCTGCCCCACCCCCAGCACGCCTCCCTGCAGCTCTCCTGAGATGCTCCAGACACCAAGTGGCTCTTCCCACTTTGTCTCCAAAGCCTTCCCCATGGGAAGGGGCTCACGGACAGTCAGATAAGGCTGTCGCTCTGACATTGCCCTCCACGGTGTCTCTATTCAGCTGAGGAAGGCTGCAGGACTGTGGCTGCTGGCAGCGGGGCTGGCTGGCTGCCTGCCTGCTGGAGAGCTTGCTGGCAGCTCCGCTGGATTAGCTCACCCCTGGGACCAGGGACACGGCTCCTGCTGGCAACCCAGCCCCAAACCCAGTGCAAAGCAAAGGAGATAATCTGCAGGGTCGCCCCTCACCTTGGTGCTTCGCAGCCTCCTGGTTCCCTGAGCTTGCCTAGCAGCCTGGAGGCAGCTGTCCACGTGCCTCTGATATTGCAGCAGTGGCACCAGTGACTTACAGAGGTAGCACTTCTCACACCTGCCAGGCAGGAAAGGACAGAGCACCGCATTAGGATTCACCCTGTGCTGGGCTCCCAGCCACCAGCAGTGACTTTCCTCCTCTGGACCGCGGCACTGAGAAGATGTGTCACCAGATCGGGGCTGGCTCAGTGGGGTCAGGCCGGCACCAATCACAAAGACTGAGTGATTATCGGTTTTCCCTGCCTGCTCCTCTGCATCCTGCTGCTGCAGCAGCGGGACGGTAATCAAATCTGCTCATCTAACTATCTCCAACACTGCTGATTTCTCCCCAGACATAAAGCACCCTGTCAAAATCCACAGAAATGAAGTGCGAGGGCTTTGCAAAAGGGAGTTAAATTCTGCCTGAAAAGCAAACCAAGTGTGTTAAATCAGAGAGACATGTTACCAGGGCTGGATGAACTTGTCTGACTAGTAAATCAAGTCCTTCTCTGCACTGTCTCCATTTTCCAACATGCCATAGCACACTCTCCTGCTGCAGGTTGGCATAGGTGCCCTCTCTCTTGCATCGTGCTCCTCAAACCCCCTCATTTGTGCAGAAGATGCCCAGGCTCAGGAAAACCAAATGTGCCTAGGAAGAAAATCAGCCTGGGTGAAAGGAGAGATGGAGGTCAGGCTTGGATTTACACAGCTACAACCACTTCCACGCCAGCTCTCAAGAGGGGACCATACCATGCATAAGAGGGCACTGGTTGTTCAGGAGAGCACCCACCTGCGGTGCTGCTCAGGAATGGACCAGGAGCCCCCAAGGAGCAGCCCCAGCAGCATCGTGTTCAGTTTGATAAGCAGCTCTCTCCCAGTAAAACTCACTCCAGGCTCCAAAATGCATATGGAGAGCCCCCATCGAGCAAAACTCTGCAGTACTTTTCCCATATTTTCTTTCCAGTCAGTGCTGATTACCCAGATAATGTGTCTAAACAGAAGCTGTCCTCTCTATAATTAGCCTAATTCCATTAGTGATGTTGCCATCCACTGTTTGTAACAGCAAAATTGCTTCCATAGCAGGGATTTTACTGTCAGATCCTCTCTTATGATGCTTTGTGTGGGTGGCAGGAGGAGGGGCTGCATGGGAAGAGATTAAACAAAGCCACTGCTATTCTGAAAGTCTAATTTAATTAAGAATATCACTACAGGTGCCATGTTGACAGCCTCCCCGGCCCGGCCCGGCCTCCTCTTTTCTCAGGGTTACTGAGCTCCAATCCCCCATAAGAAACCAGCTGAGTTAGCAGCATTTTAACTACAGCTCCCCCACAACAGTCAGAGACCACGCACCCTGACCCACCACGCAGTGGCTGGAAGGAAATTATTGCAAAAATAAACAATCTGAGAACAGCAAATTTCTTTTGTTTTGATATAAACATATATAGCACTGCGACAAGAAGCACTGAGTAAAGGCAGTTTCTTAGGGGGATAACACTACAAGGCCAACAGCCAGCATTTACATGGGGACAAAGACATTTCTGCAGGGGCAAGGCGGAACTGGGGCACAGAAGCAATGTTGGAGGAGCAGCATACCTACTTACTTGTCAGAACCTGAGGACGTCTGGCTGCTTTCACCACCTGCAGCTTTACTTCGTGACTCTCTCCGACCCCGAGTGAGCACTGGAAGCAAAACAGAAATGGTTACTGCCATCCATCCCCAGCCACCCTGCAGGATGTCCAAACACAGCACCTTTCAATCTCTTTCACTCAGTGCTGCAGTTGAGCGATGCAAAGTGAGACAACTACTGGACCGGGATGGGCAGGGTCTTCCTTCCAGCCAAGGGGCAGCTGAACAGTTTTCACAGGGATATGTAAGGAATTACCTTTTCAGGCCTTGAAAGACAGCATGCCGTGTCACACTCCAACCTGTCCTCTGATAGAAACTGCTGAACCAACAATACACAGTTCACAGTCATTTTAAAGTTGACACAGAGCAGCACAACAGCCTCAGAGAAGAGATGCACCGCTGCTCCAGCACGGCTGCACTGCTCACTGCCAAGGCAAACCCCTGCCTGCTGCAGGGAGAGTGCGGGGGCACCAGCCTGCAGGTTGGGTAGGAGGAGGAAGTCTTGCTGGGAAGGGAAGGTTACAACACTCAGCCCTGCAGGCCATCGGGCCTCCTTTCCCATGCTAAACAGAGGGGATCTTTACTACTGCCTGCACACAGCTCCGGATGAAGAGTCGCACCGGCACTGCTCTCCAATGGCTGCAGGGAAGAACCAGAGAATCACAAAATGCCCCAAGTTGGAAGGGACCCATAAGGATATGCAGGTGGCCACTGAGAGCCCAGCCCCACCAGCATGCTGACAGCAGGTCTGACAGTTTCTGCTCCTTTCACACGCCCGAGCAGCCCTTCCAAACCTGCTCTCCGGGCATCTGCAGGGAGCATGTCTAAATGTTGTCTCTTTCAGCTGAGTTCCTCTCAGCATATCTCTGTTGACACACCACCAGCAAAGATCCTTAGGGAGCACATCAGATAGCTTAGCTTGCTCCACCAGGGACATCCGAGACTCCAGCTCCACAGCAGCAGTCGTGGGACACAGGAGCAATGCACGGAGCTGTTGCACCGCCCAGAAAAATCACCTGCCATACTGTGTGCAATCGGAGAAGCCAGAGTCCAAGCTACAGGCAAGGCAAAGCTGTGATTGTTGGCTCATCAGCTGTGATAAAGATGGGAAGGCACAAAATCTTGTACAGCACAAAGGAAATCCTTCAGAATTTTAGCAAAATTTCCTTTCCAGAGCATTCCTGAGCTGCGGGCATTGTCCCATGGGCGACGGCTGATTCCAGCAGCTCATTTCTCACAGGCGGACGTCTCATTGACTTGGCCTGGCCCAGATTCGAAGTGGCAGCCTGATGAGGAGGACTGATGGGCACAGCTAGCCCCCAGCCACCCAGCTTGCCCGCAGCCCCACTGACATGCATTTGACAGCGTGCTGAAAGCTGCTCTCTGAAGCAGCGTGCACTTGTTAATATTCCTTTAGCACCGTTTCGGGAGCCTCGTGCACTAGCTCAGGTGTTAATCAGTTCTATTTTCTTTCAAAAGCAGTGAACACATCTGGCATAATGGGCCCATTAGAGATCTCTGGGACCAGCTTGCAGATGCCCGGGGTGGACCCCCAGCTGTGATGCTGACAGCAGAAGTGGGGGGCAGAGAATGGGGACAGCGGTGCCAGCGGCTCTGGAGGCACAGCAGGGCTGGCCCCCACTGTTTGCATCCTTGGGAGTGCTGGTGAGGACAACCTGCCAACACACACCAGCCCCCTTCCCTTGCTCTCCCTACCAGCCACACTGCTTTACGTGCAGGACCCAGCAGTGGCAGGATTGCCAGCATCTTGTCTTTAAGAAGTGGTGAAGCTTTTCTCTGCATCCATTCCATTGCTCTTTGTATCAGCGACACTTTATTAATGCCATGAGGTTTTTGACTGCACCAGCACTGCTGCCGCTGTTGCTCTGAAGATTGACAGCTGCACCAGGTTGTACTGGGGCTTGGGGAAGAAGGAATATACCAAATCCTCATTTTCCCAGGCTCACGTGGGAAAGGTGCATCAGTGGAGGACGATGGGAACAGTGTGTTTGATGTGCTCAGTACCAGCCAAGGCTCACATCCAGAGGGAAACCGGCAGCTTCATGCAGGGCAGCAGCAGGCAACGGCTCGGCAGCTCCGCGGAGATCCTCTCACACATGTAAGCCCTTCAGCTGGCTGCAGGAAGGAGGAAGGAGCTGGAACAACACTTCCACCGCTTCACTCATTCACTTGGAATTAGCAGCAGTCACTGAGCTGGAAACCTGGGATGTGAGCCTTCCTCGGCCTAATGCCACAGCTAAAGCAACAGCAGGCCCTTCCTTTTATGACCACAAGAAAATGGAAACTCATGATGAGATTTTCAGACTGCCCAGGTTTGTGGTGGTCTGGGCACCCAGCCAGGGCAACCACGGACATCTGTAAGAGAAGGAACCATAGCCCCTCTTGCCCAGCTACCTCATTGGAAAGCCTCTCCTTAAATACCAGCAGCCTGAGCTGGCCTCCTTATACAAAACACTGAAAGATTTTCTTCCCCCTCCATACATTACCTTTACCATTGAATGTTATCTTAGCGAAAGGTGCCAGCTCTGGAAGCTGTCCTTTTGTCCCTGCACAGATGCATCAAGCTACTGTCTCATCTCTGCTGAGCTAAACCCCTATGAGTTCATCCCAAATCCTGCCAATCAGTTCATCAAATGGAACATTTCTGTGGGATGTCTGTCCCTGTCTACTCACTGGGAACTGCAGTGAGGTGCCCTACAAGCCAAAGGCATCATCGTACCTCTCCTCCATGTTGTTTTCTCCTCCAGGCTCAAGTGCACAGCTCATTGCACAGGGAACCACATGAAGAGCCTTGGCCCGAACAACACAAGCATTATGGCTTGTAAATTTGGTCTGTACAGTGAAAATATTAGGATAACTGGCAATGGAAAACCCAAATTCCTGTGATTTTGTCCCAGAACCATTGCTCAGCTTAGAGCCATTATTGTAGACCAAGATCTCCATTATTTGAGGCTAGTTTTCTTTCAGGGGGAATTGTTCTGAACAAGGCAGAATAGCAGCCGAGCAATTCCAAAATAGCCACCCTTACAATCATCCCCAGGGAGACCAGTCTGGAGGCGGAGTGGAAAGGCCAGCCTTGAACTCTGCCCTGCTGAAATCCAACACCAAAGGAATGAACAAATTCTCTTGCACAGGCAAGAAGTTCTAAGCCTTCTCCTGATCACAGCCAGGATCCCAGGATCAATGGATACGCTCACAATCCAGGCACACTTGGGACCAGCTTGCCATGGGGCCAAAGATGCTTCTGCTGAAAGGCATACTGAAAACTCTGCTCCGTTTTGTAGTGCAGATAAGACCTTTATCAGGACGGGAGACAAACTGTGACAATTCACGATTTGCCCCTTTGCTTTAGGAGCTGGTTTGTGCCTGCGGAGAGAACTCCCCACTAGGATTCAGCATGCACAGTATCACTGCTACTCTGGCTCGTGTTATCTTAAAAGGACCCATGTCACATCCCCAGTGATTCTGTATAACAGGGACCACATATTTTAAAGCTACATCAATTCTGCATTAAGATTACAGGGTGAAACTTCTTCCTGCTAGAGGAATGTACATGTTACAGTTCTTGTATCAGCTCTGATTTGCTCAAATTGCTCAAACATCACAGATTTAGGCTGTATTTAATAACCCAGCATGTAACTGAAAATTATATATTCACAACCTGAAAAGTTAATCTTATTACAAGCTACCACTTTGATATTACCTGACATTGTGCTAACACAGACTTTACATTTCAAGCAGCAGCTAAAACATAACTTATTGAATACATTGATAACCAAGTGGTATATTTGTTCAGTTAAGCTCCTCAAAGGTTGGCTATGGAAACCTGACACGGAGAAGGTTGCAAAGAGGATTTAATACGGGCATTCTGACCACACTTCTCTGCCTCACTTTTCACACGAAGGAGAAAAAACTGAGTTCCCAAATCAATAGCTATCATTTTGCAATTTTGGAGGAACAAGAGGAAAACTTTCCTGCAATGCCTTCCTGCTGAACAAGCCATTTTTGCACACGCAAATGTCAGACTCATTGCACAGCAGAGGCTGTACTTGGAGCATTACAGAACATTCTCATTTCTTGAGAGCCCTGAAGGATGCTCACCCAAATGGCTCTGGAGGTGCCATTTTCTACCACTGGCAAATTCTGTGCAGCTCCTCTCACAATACGAAATAGATGTGTCTTGGTAGTACTCTGTGAAGTAGTCAGGGCTACATTCTTGTGCAATAATCAGCTTATAGATCTTCCAAAGGACTAACAATGTGGTCAGTTATGAAAGACATCAGAGAGATCTCTGTGAGGAAGGCTCTAGAAACTTCCAGAGTCTCCAATAACGTTCTCCTGACCAGCCCAGAGATGAACCAAGGCAGGGCAGACAAACCTAATTTGCCACATCACACACAAATACCCTGGGAGGAACAGGACTCCAGCAACCAGCTGCAAACAGCAGGAAAGGGGGGACCAGCACAGAGAGCAGATGCACAGATACAGCACATGGCAGACCTGGGCTGTCCGTGGCAGCATCCTCTCCCACGATGCCATTGCAGTACATGGCGTGCAGCTCGATCTCTGCAGCAGGGAAGCCTCGGTCACACAGTGGGCATGGAACGTGGTCAGCAGCCGTGTCGTTGCCCTCAGATAGAGCACTGCCATCTCCACCAGCCTACAGAAGTAGAGGGAAAAGAGACAGCTGTGTTTCTCTCTCTTTTTTTTTTTTTTTTGTAACTGCAGAGGAGCTGCTTACCTTCCCATAAACTCATTTTTCTTGGAAAGTTTTATTTTCTCTTCTTCATATACAGGTCAGAAATAAGACCACTGCCCGAGTAAACTGCAGGGCTCTAATACCTAATTCTTCTTTCAAAGGCAGTGTGTCCTGCTGAATCACAGTGACACCTCCCTGCACAGCCATGCACACCACTTAAGGCAAACATCACCTACACTACTGCTGAAAAATAGCAAGGCTTCCATTAATCAGGAAAGCTCAGAAGCGAAACTGATGGGAAATTCATGGGGCAAAGCGGGAGTTCAACACCTGACTTGCGCTCATCAGTTCCTGGACATGATCCACACTACAGAGGCTGCGCTGTCTGGGAACACTCCTCTGGCATGAAAGGAAGCTCAGATCCTGGGGTGCTCCTCCACCTCCTCCAGAGGACACTGCTGGAGCAGTCAGAAGGAACACAGAGCACAGAGAGAGGCAGCCCATGTCACACAACACTGTGAACAATGGCATTTTGCCAGGGCAAAATGTCACCACTCGTGTTTGTTCGCTGGGTGCCACTCTCACTTACCAGCACTGTCTTTTTGCATTGGTTACACAGCTGTAAAGGTGCTCTGCTACACACCCACTGAGACACAGACTGCTCCCTACGCTGTGCATGTATCCAAGACACAGCAGACTGCTGCCATATCACTCACAATTAGATCTCTGCCTAGTCAGGCTTGCTACAAAATCTCTTCCTATTTAAGAAAGAGCCATTTTTCCCCCCATTAAAATAAATATTTCAATATTAACCATGTAGAAGAAAGCTGAAAGGAAATAGTAAAGAAGAGCTCGTTGTTCTTGGGGCTAAGCAGAGACATGCAGCCACTATGCAGTAAAACTGCTGCCTGCATCCCTTCAGCAGTGTAATTTCAGGGAAGCAGTAACCAGGGCCAGCCAAGACGCTCGGTGCTGCTGGAACACACTGTCACACGTAACACTGCTTTGCCAAATGAGGGTCTGATCCTGAGCATCCATTCTCATTTTTACGTCCCAAAGGGAAGGATAGGGCTTTGTTGACTCAGAGGAGCAGAGCAAGAAATAGCATGATGGGGTCTTACATTGAGAATCAAGTCAGAAAACTCATTTCTCCCCAGCGCTGTCTGACAGGCAATGGGACTGACCCCAAAAACCACGCACTCATTTCCAGGGAGACTCAGCACCAGATTTCTACGGAGGAGTTGCCACCAGAATCCCTCCAGCCAAACGCAAGCTGTTGCAGCGCATCACTCGCAGCATTAGCGTTTGTACCCTGCTCTCACTTCTCAGTGTCACTACATCCTGTGAAGTCCTCACCACGGCGCGTTACAAAGAGGAGTCATAAAAAGCAGGATGTGTCAACTATGAATGATCAGATCAAACCTGCGTTATTCTGGTCTGACAACGCAGCAAAAAAGTGATGGAAAAAGCAGCAGACGTTGCTCCTGCTAGCTGCCATTTTTAAATCAGTCTGAGGAGATCACTGATTCCACACACCCTGCCCACCTACGTTCAGTGGTAAATCACTAATTTTAAATGGAAATGCAACGTTCTGTAACACAAGACACCAGAGTCCCAAATCCGCATGTACAAAACCTTGCGGTGACAGCCTGAAAAACCTCTACTGCAGAACCCTGTTGGAGGCACAGACTGCTGCCTCTCCTCTTTAGCAGAGAAAATTGCCCATAGGATACAGTGCTTGCAGCCAGCAGCCAGCAACCAGCCAAGAGCGATGCTGGAGGCTGAGCTCAGGAACAAGGCTCCTGTGCCCCGGCTCAGCAGCTGTGACGAAGAGCTCTGTCCCCACGGTCCATGCTTGCTTCACACTAACTGCTGATCCATGTGATGGCTGCTTCCCTGCAAGGCTGCAGGCCCAGGGCTGGTACCCGCTGCCAACGACCACGCTGTGACAATCCCTGGGAAGCACCGTGCTGCTCGCCTCGTGCCCAGCAGCTGTCCAGGTGAAGGTGTAAGACCCAGGGGCACGCTCTGCAAAGCAGCAGGGACAGGTTAATGCCCTGTCGCAGCCAAATGGGTCACAACTGTGCCCTGGGGGCTGAGGATCCAGGGCTGTGCACAGGAGCGCTGCAGTCTCTAATTGACTGAGCAGTGCTCTGAGATACCTGAAGAATGAAAGGCACACGAGAGCAGAACCTGGTTTATTAAGAGGCCTGTGACAATGAGACACGGGAGCTGCAGATGCACTGTACAAGCTGCAGGTTTCCAGAGTGAGCTTTCCACAAATGAATCCTCTTGTCAAGAGCTGTATGATTCTGTATTCATGTACCCTGCCAGAGGAGTACTTGGCAACCCCTTTGATATTGCTCTCTAAATTAATAGACAAACGGAGTTTTATCAAAAGCAGGAACTGAAGTCAGATGTCGCTACAGTGACAGCTGCAAGGCAATTGCTGCACAGGTGTGACAACACAGGGAAAGCAGCCACACAACAGCGCACATCTGGATTGGGAGGTAAGAGAATGGCCCTGCCGCTGGCTTACTGCTGCTGGGAGCTATCACTGCATATAAATCAGGATTCTGGGGCTCAGCTCATTCTCACTGGACTGTAAACCACCAGCAGCCCTCAACACCTCCTTGTTGTCTTTATCCCAACCTCTTGGAGAGAGTCTTTAGATGACAATGTCATACACAGGACTGTAACGGGGCAAAATGTGTCATAATACGTGTGGCTGAGATTTACTGGGACCCCTCTCACAGCTCCTGGGGTCCCTCTGCAATCCTGACCCCCACAGCACTACTCTTCCAACCCTGGACAAGCAACAGTGCTGCTGTTCCCAGTGACAATGTCCTTCAGCACAGCAGTTTGTGCAGCATACAAGAACAAACTGGAATTTATAACAACTCTCCAGCTACAAGGCTGAAAGGCTCCAGATGCAGCTGCACACAGCCCCTAGCCAAAGGGATCGGAACTATGAAGCAGCAGAGGAAGTGAGAAGTGTTTACAAGGATGCCACCCAAGCCCATGCACCCAGCTACCAAGGGGAAGTGCTAGCACAGCCCAGCTGAAGAAACCAGCACTGGAAACAGGATGCTTCCCCAGCTCCAGGCTCTTTACCTGCATGGGTGCATCTTTGCTGACCGAGGGAAGCTCTTCTCTCTCTGGCTCAATGCTTTCTGATGGACTCGGCTGGGTCTCTGCAGAAAGACAGCTCCATGTCAGCACAGGTTTGCAGCCCCCAAACCTTCTTCTCATTTGTTGCTGCAACTTAGGCATTTCACAGCTTCAAAACACTTTTTAGACTTCTCACAAATGTTATCAGACAATGTGCAACAACACAGTTGGATGAGGGGTTAAGAGTCACAGCACAATGGTGTGAGGACAAAGCCACTGCAGCTTTGCGGCTTCATGGGGAGTGAGACCAGACACAGGGAAAGCACGTGGGATGCTTGCTGGGATAGAGACAATGCAAGAACAGTACACTGCTCTATCTGAGAAGCAACGCAAACAGAGCTCCCATCCTGCGGTCTTCAGACCTCCATGTTTTCCTTAGCAACAAAACATGCCTCCAAGCACCGCTGCTATGACCTCCACACAGCTGCTCATCAAAAGGAGCAGGCTCTTTACGAGCTCCTTCCCCTAAAACTCTGAACTGGAAAATCTCAAACATGATAGGAGAGCTCAAGGAAGGAAAAAAAGATTTGGCCCCAAACAGGTTTAACTAATTCATGACAAATATTATTTCAACTGTCATGCTTTACATATATTGACAGTGAAAAACATGACAATTTATTGATAGCATTGCAGAGAGCACACCTGGCACTTGGGAATCTCTTGTACGTCTCCAGCAGCCAGCACCTAGCCACCCCTGTGCACAGAACTGGGATGCTGTCTTAGTGGAAAAGGGTCTAAAACCAGGGGATCACCCAAACTTACCTGGATAATTCCAGCCTGGATAAACACTGCTGGAAAGGAAATTTTGTTTGATTTGAACAACTTGAAAGTTCTCCCTTTTTCTCTGAATTTTATCAGTGTAAAATATTCAGTTCAGAACTCAGAACATTCCCAGGTGCCTCTTACCTGGGCAAACAGAGATCTCTTCTTCTGCAGAGTTTTCCCTGGCAATGTCTGGGCTCCTCTTACTGCCAAGCGGGGTCAACATGCAGATGCTGTTCAAAACATAAATGTAATATAAATCTCCAATCCATCAGTGTGACAGCACACACCTGCCTGCCTTGCACAGCTCAGACAGTTCTGTCATTTCCAGGTGGTCATTATTTGATAGCCAGAAATGATCAGGATAACAGAGAAGAATATTGGTATGAAATACTGTTCTAAACAAACCACTAGAAGAACTTTTTTGACTTAGAGAGGTCCTTGATAAGAAGACATAAAGGATCAACACCTCATATGGGGGGAATGAGAATACCTGCTCACAGCTGCGGGACCTTCCTGACTCTTTCTGCTCTTAGCTCTGGGAGCTGTGCAGGTATTAGCACTGTGCTGTCTGCCCTCTGAGGAAGGGAATTCTTAGGGGGAAAGGCACAGAGACGCAGCACAACACTGGGCTTTCCTACAGCAAAGCTGCACCAGCATGGCAGTTCCCTGCAGCATGCTGTCCCTCTCCCTTTAACCTTCTCCATTGTTTTTTTTTCCCACCAGCACAACACAGTGTCTTTCTGGAGCAGGCAGGCATTGCTGAGCGAGTCTGGCACCCATGCCGACACTCTCAGCATTTTGTATGGCTTCCTGATTAGTCTGATCAAGTATGCAAGAGCACACTTTAAAAACATGAATCCCCATCCTGACAAACAGAAGATTTATTAAGCTCAACCACGGGCCTCAGAGAGGAGAGAACAGCCACCGCTGATTTATGATAAATAACAAAATTCTGATAGGAAATCACAAGTGGCTTTTCTCTCTAAATAAAGCATCTCAGAGCATTTGTTATGAATCCAGGCTGAGCGTGTTTTACTCTGTGTCTAACATCAGGGCTCACTTCAAAAGGACTCACACAACACAACTTGCTATGACATTTATGAAATGGGCTAATCAATTTGAAGTCAAACCACATTTCTTGCTACACCAACTATCTCCCAGTAACAAAGCCTATAATCATTTATTAAAACCCCAATCTACCGTGCTATGCACACAGCACAGAACAATCAAGCCAAGTGGCCTACAGGAAGCAGAGAGTTTCCTACTCTGCAGATTGATACCAACTATTTGGGCCAATTCTGCCAGATCTAAGGAAAGATGACCGTTCTGAAATTATAAAACCCTGCAAATAAAAGAAACATAATCCACCCTCTCTTGCAAATTACTCCTTGTATCTTCTCCCATTCGACCTTCCTCTCTCACAGCCTTCGCTGCTGAGCTGCATCCCATAAGAAGGAAGGGGAAAAAAAAAGGCTAGACTTAAATGTGAGGAAAATCATGTTGACTTGTCCCACACCTGTCATCTGCTGAAGTGGCTTTTCTGGAGCACTGCACTCTATCTTTGGCTGATAGGCAGTGCCGTCTGGCTTCCTCCTCCCTGCTTTCCTCTTCAGCAGTACAGCAAGAATATAAAAATACACACAGAAATCCAGTAAACCATTCACTGTGCTGCATATGTGCCTTCAGACAGCCCACGTGACTGCACTGCTCTAACTCACCTTTAGCTCATCTACCCGTCTCTCCAGCTTTACTGTACCATGTCAAATTAGCTGCAGAGGGTAAGGATCAAGTCCTCTTACTTGTACAGTAAGATCTCGCTTGTACAAGGATGCACTTGCACGTTTTATACAGTAACAACAGTAAGTGATCTCTTCTCCCCAGCTGTGCCTCTCCTCTCTCACACAGTGCTCCAGAGCCATGTAGTTGCAGGGATGTAAGAGCAGCAGCTGCAGTAGCTCTTTCAGCAAGGTCTGCTGCTGCCAGGCTGGCTTCAGCGAGCCCATGCTTCAAATTGCTCCAGGAGAAAGGATGAATCCACATCTACAGAGCGAGCCCACAGACCCTATGTGCTGAATTACCCCTCCTCACCTCTGTGCAGTTTGCATGGGCTCCTCATCTCCACGCACACCCTCTGTGGACAGCACCTGGGAGGCCTGAAAAGGAAAATTCTAATATCATATAAAGCAATGCACACAGCTCACGGGGCTGGACAGGCTCTGCTGGGTCACCAAGTTCTGTCCGTGGCATGGGTTTTCTTCCAGAAATGGTAAGTATCCATCCTGAACTAGTCAACTTTTGACTCCATTCCTCCCTTCTCTCTGCAATAATGCGTAGCAGATGTGCTCTGGACAGCCTGTGTCCGTCCATTCCCAGGCCAACCCTGTCCATCACCTCCCAGCCCCTGCCTGCTCCCCGTGTCTGACGTTGGCAGCAATCACAGCCCTTTTACATCTCCATTTGTGCTGAGCTAAACAACCCAAGGTCTATTGTCCTCCAGCAGCCCTCACCTGCTCCAGCTTAAAATCTATTTGCCTGAGTTTGCGTGACCTGATCAACACATACAGCTGATGTTTGACCACCAGAAGTACTTTTCTGAAATTTGTGTAGATAAGATCTGCTGCATTTTTCTCGGCTCAGAAATCAGCTGTCCTATCAAAGAGAGGGAACAGATTAACCTGCACAATCTACAGCCTGTAAAACCATGTGCATTTCATCCCATTTTTCATTTACCTCTCTGACTCCACTTATTCTTTCCTTTAAAATTTGTTCAAAAGCCTTGTGCACTGCTGAGGTCAGGCTAGCACGCCAGTCATTACCCAGATCCCTTTATTCTCCTTCAGTGTACATATTACACTTGCCATTCTCTAATCAGATGGAATTACAACGCTTTATTAGCAGCCCATGCTGTCAGGTCTGTGATTTCTCATGCCATTTTTCAAAGAAATCCAAAGGATTTTTCTCCCCCTTTCTCTCAGAGCCTGATTACTGCCATAGATTTCAACTTCCATCAGCTCCAGTCCCAAAACAGAGCCTCTTGCCAGATTTCCCTCTGTTTTATCTACATTGTTCTTATTTCTTCACAGCCAACTCATCATTAACATAAAATACCAACAGCTCCTCCTTTATTTTTATTTATTTATCTGCTGAACTGCAGATATCTTAAAAATGCCTCTGCCTTGATCACAACACTGCGTCATGCGGCTGTTTTGCGTGGTACGTATGTTTTAAGGTATAGCACTAATTCAGGTCACAGATTCTAACTCTACAGAACTGGGTCATTTTCCTCTGAATCTGTCAAAAGACCAAGAGGCCCCTGACCTTATTTGAAAAGCTATGAAGGAACGCGTGCCTGGCACTGAGTCTGGTAGGGTGGCTGCCCGGTGATGGGACCTTCCAGCAATGACCCGTGCTGTGCAGAGGTGGCTCGGTGGCAGGTGCTCACTGCAGCTCTTCTGCACCCTCATTCCTCTTGTACAAGGTATGGGGCTTTCCAAGGGCAGCTGTGAGCCCCCACGGATGTCTCCAGCTCCTGCACACCCCAAAATCTCCCAATGTCCCCCCAGCAAAGCAAACCCTGGTGGCACTGGAGGGTCCCCGGCATCACTTGCGGCAGGGGTCAGTGCTGCCCTGTGGCCCTGCTTTGTCACTGCCGGTGAAATTGGATTTGATAGAGGAAAAAAATGGAGGCGAGGCACAAGCAAACATCAAACATATCGATCTTGCAAGTAAATCACCTGCACTGGCCTCAGCATGTGACTGTGCAGAGAGGCGAAGGGAGAAGGGAGCAGCCTCTCGGGCGCAGACTGATAAGGCAGATGAAAGGGTATTTAGAAATTATTTTCTCCCAAGTAAATAAAAAGCTGGGAAATTTGGGGCTTGGGCTGCTATTTCAAAGCTCACTCCTCCTCTTGGTTTTTCACCTTATAAATATCAGGAAGATCAAATCTGCATACACTGAGAGCTCTCTGGGAGAGCTCTTGTGGTCAGGATGAGTACATTACGAGTTCCCACTCAGCACCACTAAAACCTATTTTCTCCCCAAGAATTAATTAGGCATTAGCACTAAATACATCATAACAACAACAACAAAAAATACCCCACAGTTTACACTAGTGATTCAAACTTCGTGCCCCCCCCCAGCTGCTGCTGCTTCTTGAGGGCTTTGGTGCACATGTGCACAGATCTGCAGGCACCTCGACCTTCCAGAGAAAAAGGAAAAGACATGGATGAAAAAAAGCAGTTCATCTTAAGGGCTTTTATATCTATCCAAAAGAAACACAGGAGGGCACAAGTCGGCTTCTTCCCTCTGCAGGTCACCTCTAAGGCTTGCTTCAATCCATATCTGCTAAGCCTCAGCCAAAGCACTGTCATGGAAAGTCACTTTCCAGCACAGAATGCTCTGCACTTTTTCTGCAACCAGAAAATGCAGACATGACGTTTTTCTTAAGTGTTCAATATTACAAGACAGAATATAAACATCACAAAACAAGTTAAGTATCTTTCTAACACCAGGGTAAATGATCAAATACACTTGAAAACAGGAACAACAGAGTCGAGGCTTCAGTCGTAGAGAAGATAAAGTTATACAATGATCCGGGAGTGAAGTCATTATGAAAAATGAGGGTTGGAAAAGGCTGACACAAACCTAAAATACAGCAGTAATAAATACTTCATCTGACTTGCAATCTGTTTAAACTTAGCAGTGACAGAAAGCTGCCTTCCGCTCCAACAAGAGCCCTGACGGAGACAGAGGCTGACACCTAGCGTCTAGCAGCCCCAACAAGCAGGCGTGGGGAGAAGGTGCCTGGCCACGGTTACAAGGACAGCGAGCAGTGCTGCTGTGACACAGCACCCTGGGCAGGCAGCACACACGTGCAGCACGGCACAGCCAGCATCCCCCAGCTGCAGCCAGCTGCAGGACCATGAAGGAAAGAGCACCTGCAGGGTGAAGGCACACGAATGCAAATGGACACGTGGATGGAAAAGGGAAGACTGCACTGCAAGGACAAAAGTCACAAAGGCACAAAAAGCTCTCCATACGGCCGCAGGTTCCTAACTGGTTTTCTGGAGCTGTCGGTGGCACATGCTGTCACTGAGCTCGCTATCCTGACGCCCTGCCAGGCTACACCCCTTGAGAGGGAAGTGTCAGCTGGAAGTCTTTATCTCAGTGGTGCAGCGATGGACAGCTGCCAGGATGCATGATGGCCCGACCACTGCGTGCTGCCAATCAGCCTGCAGCCTTCTCCTCTCTCTCTCTCACAGCAAGCAGCATGGCTAGGGAGGAAGCCTCTAAATGTACAAGGAGCACTTAGCAGCAGCGCCGGCTTTGCAGAAGGGACTGAACCCTAAAATGGAGGGAAGACATGGCTGCTCAACGGCTGCTCAGCAGAGCTCTTACCTGGCAGTAGCTCGTGGTTGGTTCATCATCAGAAGTAGAGTTCTTCTCCTCTTCCACATTGTGCCCTGGACTTTCTGCCTCCCTCTTCTTTGAAAGGAGGAGCCAGGTGATGCTCTCACACTCCTTCTGAGTGCCTGGATCTCCATCTTCTGTGTCATCAGCAACCCCATTCTCTCTGCTTATCTGCTCTCCTTTCCCGAGCTCATTTTGGCTTAAGGAAGAACTGGGCACAACTGGGTTACCAAACTCCTTCTTATGCAATAGCCGCCTCTGAGCCTGCTTCAAGCTTTTCTGGTAAACCTCCAGCTGACACAAGATGACACTGGTGTACTGGTTGGGGTCCACTCCTTTGGGGCAGAATGGGATTCCCCAGTAATAGTGCACCGTGTCTCTCACCTCCTCCTCCTTGTGCTTCTCCTCTGCCACATTCAGCATGCAAAGCTCAGGAGAAGAGTTGGATACCTCGTTCTGCTCTGCTTGCTCTGTGGTAACACAGACCGTGGCAGCATGCCTGGACTTTTGGGTGTGCTTAGTACCTGCCCCTGCACCACTCATCCTGGAGCTGCCACCCTGCTCTGTGGTACAGCTCTTCAAGAGCTGGGCTGAGCTCCCAGCACTGGCTTCTCCCACAGAATGGCCAGAGCAGGGCAGGGGCTGCTCTTGTGGTTCGTGGCCTGCTGCTTTGGAAGAGTCAGAGGGGCCTGTGAACAGTCTCCGAGGTGTCAGCTGCCAGGAACCTGAAGGAACCCTGCCAAAGGTGGGACTCAAGGAGATGAGGTCCTCTCTCAGGGTGCTGGGTAACATGTTACTAGAATCATTCTTAGGTGGCGAGGAAGACTTTTCACTTGACCTTGTCAAAGGCTGGTTCTTCCCCGGAGACACGATTATGCTGGATACTAGTGAGCTTTCAACGATTTCCTGGCTTAACCTCCTCAACACTACCAGGGGGCTCCGGGCAACATCCATCTGTCCACTCCCATCAGCTTTGCTGCTCTGTGAGTGGGAGCTGCCCTTGGAGCAAGGGGTGTCAGGGCAAGGCGCCAGGCCTCCCAGGATCCCACAGCCCTCTTGCTCAGCGGGGTGGCTTTGGCCTTGTGTGTCCAGCACTTCCACAGACAACTGCGGGGTTGCACTGGAGGAATCCAAGGGCTGACAGCTCTGAAAGACAAGAGGTTGATTCTCTGAGAGGCGAGTTCCATCAGCAGGGCATAGCAAGAATAGACTGCAGAAACCTGTGCGCTGCATCCCCAGGTCAAATCAGCATACCCCAAAACAGGAGACTTCACGTGCCGCTCACTAGGAATGGCACAGAACATCTACACTGTGACTGCTCTGCTTTCAGCTCCTGCTGGAAACTGCAAGGCATCCAGTAAAGTCTTCTTTTGTGCAGCGAGGCAAAGCAAACACAGAAAGAGACACTGCTGAAGAACCGTAGTAAGCCTCTTCACAGAAGCACACTTACATTTAGGCTCTCAGCAATGGCCTTCCTCAAGAGTTCCTCTTCCTCCTCTTCCTGACAGTTCACTTGTCTGGCTTCTTGCTCACTCATTTTCAGGGCCAGTGCAAACTGTTCCTCTTCAGTCATCTCTACAGTAGGAAAAAAAGGATAAAGTCATGTCACAGCCGTAGGTGTATGCGAACACCCTACATTTATCCAACATCTTGAGAGATGTCCACAGAGTCCCACCTCCCCAGGAGGAATGCAGAGCAAAGCAGATAAACCTCAGCTTTCTTGGAAAGGCATCAGCAACACTAAACAGAACAAGTAACACAAGTCAGGAATCCCAGTTAAGGTTTCTATAGCAGTCCAAACTCTGACTCCTTGGGTATATTAAGGGAATGCCTTACTGCCTTCACCAAACAATGTATTCTAGAGCTACAGAATGCTCGTGTGAAAGGACGGAGAATAAAGATTGCCAAATCGTGCTCATTTTATACAGGATGGAGTCGGGAGTAAGGCAGGATAAAGAGAACATCCTCCCTAATGCACTTTATTTCCAGGCAAATAGCATGTGTCGCTGCCTTCTGACACAAAGATGTCTGCAGTACCACAGGGGACCTAACCAAGAGCAAAAGAGCCGCACGCTGCTCACCCCAAGCTGCAGGTGGAAAGCTCCATGGAGGATAATGTTACTTGCTCGGCGGTATTACGAAGGATTTTTTACATGCATACATCCCCCTTCTGCTCACATCATTACTCCACTGCATCACTGAGTCAGTCATGCATGGGAAACAGGTTTCCTACAGTCATAACTGCTATTCCAGCAGAAAATTTCTTCCCAAAATATTCCTCATTCAGGGCAAACCAGAAGCTGAGACCGGCTATTTCGAAACAACGTGGCTACTTACTTTGGAAAACACTTATTTACTTAGATTCGATCCAACATTTTCACTACGCTCAAAATATACGATGCCTGCAGAACAGAGCGCAGCGTGGAAAACAACTCAACAGCACTCTCAGGAGCTGAAAAATGCATCTTCACACTCACAGCAGACTGACAGATCTCCTTCAAAACCCACTCCCTCCTTCAGGCAGAATTCTGCACAGCCATCTCACACACAAACCGAGAGCCTTGCTCTCTGATCGGCTCCGAGAGCTCTAAAACATGCACCTTGCAGCATTTTTTGGCTGCTCTGATTACCAGCCGTTAGATTTCCTCACATGTCCTACTAAATCAGCACTTAGGCTTGGACGCGTAATTTCTCTTTAATAATTTCTTGAAGAATTAAGGCAGCAGTTGAGGCGAAGGCAGACAACAGCACACACAGGGCTCGTGGGGATCTTTTGTCCTTGGACAAAGTCACTCTGTAGTGTTCCAGCCAGCAGGGACCAGGGAAAAACACGCTCGCTGTAACGGCAGGCACACAACAGCCCAGGGTACGAGAAGGCTCCTGTCCCCACGGCAGCTCTTCACAACACCAACACCTCCCAAGCATTCAGCGAGTGCGTGACTTGCTTCCCTGCCCAAACCATCACGGCAATTAGGCCAGACCCGCTCGTTTTGACATGTGGAAGGGAACTGGTGCACGTGATCATTCCCACAACACGAGACTTCCCACGTGCTTAAATTAAAACGGGGGCCTAAGTGTTCTCCCGCTCGGGCTATCAACAGCCATGAAGCTCAGTGTAAAGAAACATTTTTTGGCGAGTTACTACTGTACATTTTGTTTTCCTCTCCCTCCCTGGCACAGCAATTTCCCCTCTGGGGACAGGGAACGTGCCAGACAAATGCTGCCTCTGGCACAGAAACCAGCGACAAACAAAACGCACTTGGTTCACGTTCCAATTGAGTAGGTGCTCTGGGGACGGGGAATGCTCGAGTTGAATTCCACCTGGCGTGCTGGTGGCTACAGAAAGGCTGCCAGAGAGCCAACGTGCTCCTGGTCCCACAGCCTGGGGCAGGCCTGCGTGCCACGGCCCGGCGTCTCCGTGTCCTACCAACTGGAGGTGGATTGCTGCGGTCATCATGGCGGCAGATCAGAGATTCAGAGCACTGTGGCCTCTGCCTGGCACATGCAAGTATGGCTTTGGGAGTAAGCAGCAGGAGTCTGGAGCTCGCTCTGGTTCCAGGAGGCCGCTGGAGGCTGCTGGAGGCCATTGGAGGCTGCTGGAGGCCGCTGGATGCTGTCCTAAGGAGGGAGGGTCAGGGGGAGGCTGTTTTTAAGACATCACAGCCCTAAACAAATTAAAGCATTTCAGAGCCTTTTTAAATGCTAATACGGCAATTTGCTAAGCGATTTATGTTCCATTTTGACATTTGCAAAGTGAATTAGATGCAAAACCCCGCTAGTTGTAGCTCTAACACTTACTAATATGAGATTTACTCAAAAATAATGGAAATGCAGGATCTCGGTATTTCCACAGACCCGAAGTGCAATTACAGTAAAAACATGGAAGTGTGCTTTAAAGCACCGACTGCACCCGGCAAAGGAGAGGGAGACTTCTTCACGTCTCTTTGTACTCCCATTTATCCCGTCGGGATGAAACGTCACAGATAGATTTTAGTTATGGCTTTAGGTTACAACGAATAAAACCACAACAAAGCGAAGATGGGAGGACACGCTTCATAACCAGAGCCTGCAAATATCTGCAATTTTCCAGTTTGGAGGAGAAAGTATTTTCTCTACCCAGAAGCACCAAATGGTTACAAAAGACCGATTCGCCTCACACCTCAAAGGATTCACTTAAAGACCCCGAGAAAAAATAATTACTATTTCGAATCTTAATTTGCCTAGAGGCAAACACCAAAAGCCCAATTACAGCTTGCGATAAAGGAGGGAAGCGAGCCAGCACCGCACACACACCGTCTCCCTGTGCTGCACTGAAGCCGTGCCCCGCACTGGCGCCCACCAAGGAAAGAGGAAGACCTACATCAAGAGTCTCAGCACCTAAAAATGCAGCACAAGTCCCCTGTGACACAGGGGCAGAGCTTTGCGTGCTGCTTCTTCGAGGAGAAAGCGGAATAAAAGAGCTCAGCCCTTCTCCCCCCCCCCTACGCCAGGCTCGAACAGCGGATGTCAGCTCCCACCAAGAGCCAGGCTGTTCCGTGCCATGGCCTTAGGCCTCTATTAAAAACAATTTAATTCGCACAAGCCCTCTGAGGGCTGATGAGCCCAACTGCTGCCGCTCGCAGAGCACCGGCGGGCTCCATTTTGCTCAGCGATTGCTCTGTGCTTTGCAGCAGACAACCTCTCTCTCATTTTAAAGCGGTCTGAATTTAACTTGTCTGAGTTGAACACGCCGGCTGGACGGCTGCCTTGCAGAGCACGACAACGTGAGCCCATGGGCTGGGGCAGAGCAGCAGCCTGCCCTGTACGGTGGCTGTAACCAACAGTGCCTCGCAGCCCGCTGACAGCACTCCTTCTGCTTGTGTACCCACAGCGCTGACAACCACTCTGCGAGAGATGCTAGCAGGAACATTCCAGCCCATTCCCTCTAGCGTCTGTTTAGAGACCTGTTGTCTATGAATGCATTTAATCCCTCATTAAAGCTGCTGATGCTGACCTCTCTACAACCTCCCGTGACAAGCAGTTCCAGGAGATCACTACACGCTGTGTGAAGCATTACTTGCCTTCCACCCATTTTAAACCTCTCTCTTGCTATTTCCACCGAGTGCACCCTGGCTGCTGGAGCTGGTAAACAACAGCTCTGCGTTCAGCTTCTGCACTGCTTTCTGATGCAGACGGATCCCACACCACAGCCATTTGCTCTCTGCTGGGGGGTATCAGGCCCACATCTCCATCCTATGATGACCCAAGCAGCTTCTCCCTGGATGTCCTTTCCTCGTCCTTGAGAAGCAGAGACCAGAACAGCACTGTTGATGTGGGTGCACCAGTGCTTTATGTAACAGCAAAGTGACATACAACGAATCTCTTGTTCTTCACACCCCCTGCCACAATGGCCAGCACGGCTGGCTGCCCTGTGCTACAATTTACAGCAGAAGGGTCTGAATGGAAAAGCACTTTGTGTCTGAAGGGGCTTTGGATCGGGTTTGGATCGGAACTGATCTCAAAACCTGGTGAGGTACAGACAATCTTGAACAATTATTTTGGAAGCACTGGGGTGCAAGCAAGTGACATTCAGACAGCAGATCCTACACCTAAGAAGGGAAGCTGTGTGTCCCAAGCCCCTTCAAAGCCTTTCTGCAAGGGAAATAATCTCAAACACAAACAGCAGAAGCTGCTCAGTACCAGTCTGCTTCCCCAGCCCCACGCTCAAGACCTACGTGCAATTTTTCTTTTAGCAGCAAACTTCGTTCTATCCAGCTGCTGTTTTGCTCTTTTCGTTTGCAATCCGCTGTCTTCTTTTGACTCCTGCTGTAATGGAAAAAAAATATGGTGAGCACATCCAATATGTAGGAAATACTACCAGCTCCCTCCCCCCTACCACTCTGACACAAACACTGGTTCAAGAACAAGCCGCTATTTGTGTGAAATTTGAATTTCAAACATAATTCAAGCACATTCTGTAACTATTAAAAGCAGTGTGATGAGCATAACGAGCAAAAAAGAGTTACAGACTGACATAAACAGAGAAGTAGGAGAGACAATAGACTTCGTGCCAGTCACCACCAAGCTCTGCACCTGCTGCCTATGATTTTAGAGAGAATGTGTTTGGCCTCGCTAAAACTTCGGTCTTCACAAGCACTCAAAATGGAGAAACAAAACCTTTCTGTGAGTGAACACCTCATACCTGTGAGCCAGAGCTGTCTGCTGCCATTCAGCTCCTAGTACTCAACCCACCAGTATTCAGCCCAAATGACTGTCACTGGCCAAAAACAGAATCCCAGCCATTTCTGGGGACCCCCCAAATGCATCCCGAGGGCAGAAGCCAGCTGCATTTAGTTCTGGTGCCATTCTATCCTCACAGCACCCTGAGAACTGCCACAATTGTGTCATTTTTGAAGCTTGAATACTTCAGAAATCTGCAATCGAGTGGCCTCCAGCAACATCACCCATGAGAACAACCCAGCCCATGCTGCTTTAAGCACGCTGACTGCAACAAGAATGGTCACAGGCTTAATTGGCACACATTTATGCAAGTTGCTGTCCTAACAGCTTAAGTGAGGGCGTACACATCACCGAAGGCTGGCCCTGGACCCCTTCCAATTTGTCTCTCTAAATCAGGTAGGATTAGAATCAAACACAGCATTTTAGGCAGACACCCACGCCTGGCCAGGAAGGGACTTCACACAACTCTGCCTGCAGCCTCATTTGGGTGTTGCTGTCCATGAGACCTACAGCAAATTGCCCCACGCTTCTGCCTCATGTCACCTTCGTAGTGGTCTTCATAGTGGGGTAGTGCTTTCCTGCAAAGGGAGGCTCTACTCATTTCCTAATGTCAGCAGCTCCTTCTGCCCATGTTTTGTAACCTGTGGAGTCCTTAGGATCAAACCTCAGCACTGAGTTTTGTTCAGATGTCTTCAGCTTTAGCTCTATCTGTAGATTTTATTAATGTATATACATCACTTGCTCGTTCTCGCAGATCATTAATGAGGGTGTTAAAACACTCACAGCCCTCGTATTGATCCCCCCGGCCTCAGCTTTACATCTCCCCAGAACAAGCCTCTCTTCTCTTCATCACCAGCCTTTGCTGACAGTTCTTTAGCAGGATTTCAATCCAGGAACGTTACTATCCAGACGAAATTGAATTATTTATCCAAGTAAGGTTTTGCAAGATGTGCCATTAAGTGGTTTCCTGAAATCCTAATACATCACAGCTTTCATGTCCCCTAATACCTGCTTCACTCCTCACTCCCACCGACTTCAGAGCCCGCTCATAGTAAGATAGCAGCACACTCCTGCTCACGTTAAGGGTGTTCCTTTAGGCTCCTTCCAGTCTCCACCCAAGCTCGGGTTTTGTTCTCCATTTCTGAGGTGTCCCTGTGGGCAGCTCACCCCTCAGGAAGTGGGATCACAGCAAGGAGCGCGTGCTGGAGGAAGAAAAGCAAAAGCTTTCCTGCTCTCCCTCCACTTGTCTAATGGTGCTAAACTCATGCTGCAAATTCTGGGGCAATGTAATCCTCGCAGGCTCTGCCAATCCCCAGCTCTCCTCTCCAGGCATCAATCTTCCCTCATCACTCTTGCTCTTGCCGGAAGGTCAACCTGACACTCATCTGCAGCTCTCTTCCAGGGCACTGACGTGATTTACGAGCACACCAAACTCACCATTGGTCGGTGTGCATTTACAGCACGCACTGCAGGGCAGCGCTGGGCTCAAGCACCTCCAGAGCTGTTGGGGTCACGGTGTGCCCATGTCTGGGGGTCCCCGCTATGTGTTTCTGTTCCCTGTGCTGGGACCTGAGCAACACTGGCATTTGCAGCAGCGGCAGGAGCAAAATGATTGCAGGACACGTGTTGTACCAACCTCATACATCTGAGCGAGATGTTTAAATTGCTCAGCAGCGTTCTACTGAACGGCCACAGCACAGCGAACTGCTGAAGCAAATCCAATTAATCCTGATGGGCCAAAATATACACACACACACATCTCAATTCCAAGAATTCTTAAATCTTTTTTATTTTTAAAACCAGAAAATAGAACGTACCTTTTAATTAGGATTTATGGCTGTTTGTACCTCTGCTGGGAGAGAGCCCCGCAGGCCCCAAAGCGTTCTGCATAAATGTGGGTGTGGATGCTAGGAAATGAAGGGGCCAAGGAATCACAGGAAGATAACAGGGCTTGCTCCTCCTGACCCAACCTTTTAATGCTCATCTGTCTACAAGGATAATAGGAACTCAGGGGGCCACTCAACCAACTGCCTTTCTAATAAGATCACTAGTCCAAAAATAATCTTAATCAATTAAAATATTCCCAGACTGCCACCAATACTCTTAGTTACAAGGTCATCTCCAACACACAACTTCCAGGGGAAACTAATTATTACAGCTGAGGTGAGGTAGGAGCTGCACACCTCTGCTCAGTGCCAGCCTGGAGAGCGTCTCTCCCTCACCGTCAATTTAAAGTGTAATGGCCAGAAGGAATCCAAATTCTCTTTCTGTGTGTCAGGCTCCGCAGTCTAATTTATGACGCTCTCTTATGAGCAATTTCACTGTCAGCATTGTACACAGATCAACGAAAAAATGGGTTTCCAAAGCTCCCCACACACTTGGTGGATGGCAGCTGCTATTCTTCTCCCTTGTTTTTTAACCTGCTTGGTTTCAACAGACAGCAGGAAATCAAATTCCCATTTTAAGATGCTTTTGCACATACTTAGGAGAACCCAGCTCCACCAGTAGAAACAGACACAGCTCTGCTTGCTTCTAAAAGCCCATAAATGGAAGCGACTCGCCAGACTCCCACATCCTGCTCCCTTGAATCCACATCATCAACCACAGAAATCAGCTTCTATTGACTCAGGGAAGGAAAGGCTACAGGAGAAGCAGAACATAGAGTCAAAAGGTCTGCTTCATTTTGCTGCTCAATAGCAGTTGGGACCATCTAACAATAGGGCACAGCCAAATGCCGTGCATCCTACATGGGAAATACGCAAATGAAAACCAGACTCATTTATTTTTAAAAGCTAATTAGATGTTGGAAGTGCCATGTTTGGTTCTAGCCAAGGCTGCTGCTGAAATTAATATCACACCCTACTTTATTAGTCTCTGACTTCAGTTCAGAATCTGTTTTGGTTCTGCTCTGTCTTTCAGCTCATTAGAACAAACCTGCTGGAAGCGGAGCGTGGAACAAGGAGACACGAGCAGCCTCCTGCCAGATGTGGTTTCTGACACACAGCAGGAGGCCAGGGAAGAAAAGAAGGCTTTTCAGTGACCAGCTAGTCCAGGCAGCGCCTAAACGCTGCTCTCCCTCTATCTCCCAAAAACATCATCTGATCCAGAACATCAATAAATGCCAGTATTTACTCAGACTGAGCATCTTCAAGCAGGAATACTCAGACAGGGATGTTCAGTGCCTATGGGGAGGCAGGCACTGGATGCCATGCAGAACGAGCCGGCACTGTCACATTCCCCAAAGGCTGCAGAGCTGATGGATGGCAGATCTGGCAGAAAGAGCCTATGAGACTTCAAGTGAACGTTACAAGTGCAAGCAAAGCTCACAAAGGATCCATCCAGAAGAAATGGCTGAAGCCACCTTTACATGAGCCCCCTGCGAGGTTCCACAGTGGATCAGCAGGATTTTAGCATCCGCAGATCCATCAACTGGATTTGCACAGCGAATGGGCCTCTGGCTATGCTCTGCACTTGTCCCTGCCCCTCCTGCTGGGTGACAAACACGCTTCAGAAAATCCCAGGGGAACCAGCAACCCAGCTGGGGGGGGTCATGAGGCAAAGCAGGACTTGCATGCTCAGAGAAAGCTCTGTTGGGCACTGTTAGGAATGTTGTGTGCTTGGGTGCAAGTGAACGACCCGCCTTTTGGCACCCAGTGCTCCATAGGATTTGAAGAGTCAGGGGAGACAGGAATGACTTTGTTCACTTGCCACTTCTGTGCTCTCAGAGAAGCAGTCTGCACACAAAGGAGATCATCGCCTCTTGTTTCCACAAAGCCAGAGAGACTGTTCCTAATTTGTCTGGCCCTTAAAAACAAAAAAAGAGTTCCCTGAATCCAGGATTATATATAATAGAGATCAAAAAGCCGCATGTCCAGAAAAATTCCTTCTGATGCAGCTCTGCAGATGCCACAGCACAGACATGAGCAAAGAAAGAAAATTTGGCAAAATAACATGGATGAGCTTGATAATCCAGCATGACTGAAAAATTCCTGGGAGAGGCAGTCTGCCAAAGATCATCAAAAGTGAGAAGCTGGAGGCTTTCCAGGTGCAGCTGCTACAAGATCTGCTGGTCTGGAAGCAGAACTAGGGACTTGTTCCATAGATACCTGCCAAGAGACTGCCAAGGAAGAAAGCCATTGAATCAATGATGCCCAAATTGTCCTTGCAGTTTTTGATTCATAAGGAACCATGTCCTAACAGATGCAAGATTAATTGAGAATGTATTGTTCTCTAAAATTGCTATTGATCTGAGTTTCCCACACCTCTTCTCAAACACATAACAAGGTCTTGCTAGAGCAAGAACAACAGTTACAGGGTCTGAAACTGAAATCCAACTTGATGTACACTGAAGAGCTGTGACAGTTACACAAAACAGACAGGGTTTTTTCTTTTGAGATCCCATGCAAATCGAATTTTTGGGTGGTTTTACAGAAAACAACGCTGCAAGAGACTGTGGCACTGGATCTGGGAGCTGATGACTCACAGAAAGAGACTGAACTGAATAAATCCACTCACTCAACCGACTGAGCTGTTGTCACTTAAACAGAACCTAATTGGCTCTTTAACGGCCTCTCTGAGCATATCCTTTTCTGTAATATGACCGATTATGCCATCAGAATTTATTGTTTATAGACAAACTTACAGAACAGTCAGGGAGCCTAACCTTTTTATAGATGTGCTTTAAGAGACGTTTGTTTCCTCTTTTTCAGATACATGCACATTGAGATGAATAATTGTAGACAATAACAGGTCCTGATCTTTTATGTACTGCAGCATCTCTTACAGCTGCTGATTCCTTTTTTCCTTATAGGTTTCACAATAAAGGCCAGTGATGCAGCATACATCCGAAGTTAACTTAGCATATTGCAGAGCTAAGGGTTTAACCCCAATGAACTATTACTGCCATATGTTCCATTTCTTTCAGGGAATTTCCCAATGGGAAAGAACTCAGACAATGCGAAGAAAAAACATCCAATATCATTTGCCCTACAGCTTTTTACTGTTTATTTCTAGTGCTTTTCCCCTCCTCACATGATAATCGCCTTATTGTAGAGACTCATGCTCCAGATGTGGGAACGAAAAGGACTTGATTTAAGATCTACAGCTTGAGAGAGAACTGAAATGCTTTTGAAAATGGTGGAATTACAAAAAGCAGCTTAGGATCCCAAATCACTGGCAAGACAGAGCAAAGCCTCAACAGTCATACATAAAAAAAATGACTCTAATAATTTTCTCTCGTGTACCTCAAGCTGAGGACAGATTCTCAGAGCTCTGGGTTTTTCCAGCTGGGAGTTCTCACACGTATCCCAGCATCAGTGTAACAGGCACAAACATCTCAGTATTGCAGGATGAGGCTCGTGTTAATGAGATGGTGCCAGGGACTGGACCTGAGCTTTTGTGTCACACTCGCTGCACGGCTCACCTTTACACCCTATGGCAACGGGTTAAAAATTCAGACTTCTGTAATTCAGGATCAGTTTACCAGACACCAGCTGTGCCTGAGCTACTCGAAGCCTGTGTTCTGAATCATTCTCTTATCTATTTGCAGATAATACAGAATCACGTTTCTACGGTTTAGCTGGAATCAATCAAATAAAAATTATGGAAAAAAAAAGATTTGTAAAGGGATTGAGGAAAGGTTACTTTTAAATTACGTTTCAAATTCTGTTCTGAGAGGATTTGGTTATCAAATCCCAGACTCATAACTCACCCTCACCAAGCACACCATTCATTTCCTAGTCAAATAGGATTGGATTCATCTCACAGAATAGAAGAGGAATGGCACAACATGCCCCAGCACATCGCACGGGTGCTCCTGCAGCAGCAGGGCCTGGCACAGGCTGAGCACTGACCTCTCCATCGCTGTCAGATATAACAATGAACGCGTCCACAAAGCTGCGTTTCTTCTTGGCATTGGCTGCACGCCCCTTCTCTTCCTCCTCTTCTTCTCCATCCTGACCTCGAGAGTCAGGGCCCTCTGCGGTCTTCCTTCTCCTTGGCATCCCTGAAACAGAGGAAAAGACTAAAAGCCATTTGTTTCCCTCTCATTTAGATTTTCCCTAATAAACAGCCCTTTCTTTTACTATTTTTAGGCAAAATACAGCAGCCATTAGAACCTTATTACAAAGTGTGGTACATTTAGCAGTACTGGGAGCCACACGTGCTTGTCACCACTCGTTTAGTTAAGAATACTTTATTAGAGCCGATTGCAAAAAGGGTTTCAGGGGAACAGCAACAGACAGGCGCCTCGCCCAGAGCCCTTGCTCCAACAGAACGAGGCTTTCCTCTTCACTTCAACCATTAATGCTCCCCAGCAAGCTGCCCAAAGCAGTGCTCCCAGCACAACCCCGGGCTTCCCACCCCTACACAGCCCTGGCACAGAACACACTTGGACGGGGAGCCGAATCAAGCCAAGGGGACCGGGAGGAGAGGACCAGGATGAGAACAAGTAATGCAACAACAGCACTCGGTGCTTCCTGAGTTGGGAGCCCTACAAGGTGGCTGAGCACCATCAGCTCTGGTTTTGCTGGAAGGAAGCGCGCAGGGCAGTGAGCAAAGAGCCCCTCGTCACACACAGACAGCAGAGCTGGAAATGCAGCCCGAGTTGGCCGGCTCCCAGACCAATGTCCTTCCCAGGATCCCTCTGCCTTCCTTTGCGAGCACTGAAATAGCTCAAATGTGCTGCTGAGGTCTAAAATAAGAGGCAGACAAGATGTGACAAAAGACCCTGCGTTACACAATGCAGAGCCAAACCCTCTTCTGTAGCATCGCAGAACTGCAAACAGCCACGAAAATGCTGCAAGCATGAAGTCCAGATCCACATTAGCACTACAGAACAGGGGTGCACTCCCCCCCATACACCAGGCAGCACTCAATCCAGGTTGGACAAAGAGAAGGACATGTGCTGCCTCTGAATTGCTGCAGTGTGCAGAGCTTCCCATGCCTGTCTCCTCTGCACACATTGGTGTGGAGAAAAAAGATGATGATCCGGTGAGCAAGGATTTGCACTGAAGACTTGCTGAGCCCTCTAAAGACAGAATATTGTACAAACTGCACACACAGCTCCAGAAGCGGCTGCAATCATCACTGCAGTCCCGAAACGCTTGTCTGTTTGGAATGGGAAAATTAAAACAAGCACTGCTCTATAGAGAAGCTCTTGCAAAACAAAGCTGTTCTGCTCCAGCTGAGCTGAACCTTGACTGTTGTTGGAATATTACTGTTATACTTTCTCTGTTTTTCATCTTTTGCTCCAACTGGTCTCTTTGCCCTGTGCCCACCCGGCTTCAGGGAACCGCACCCCATTATCAGCAGAACACACAAGGGTTTCAGTTCACCACCTGTGGCCTGGTACTGAGCCTGGGCAGGGTCACTGCTTTTGGAGTCGTCAGTGGCAAAACACAGCAGACAGCAACAAGGAACTGCAAAGCGTTTCTGTTTGATTCCTGTTAAAATCCGTGCTGGTATCACCAGCTCTCCCCTCCGCTCGATGCACTGTGCTAAATAAGAGATCACCGAGCAGTATCAGCTGGAGTTACGATGAGTCACCTACCTCCAACATTTAAAAAGGAGGAAAAAAAAAAAAAGATGTAAAAGATGTAACCACACAACTCCCACAACGCTGCCGAAAATGAAGGGAGTTGTGGCAAAGAGCCTCTCTGTGAATGTAACTAAGGGAACAAGACAAGGAGAGATCACTTGTAGCTGTGCGAGGCTGTGAGTAGGAGAGCTGTAACAGCTTTTATTAGCCCAGCTGATAGAGCTGAAGAAAACAAGCAGCAGAGCACACCCCCAGGTAAGGAAGCGTGCACAGAAGCTGCGTTTTGCTTTCAGCACTTCTGCCAAGGACGCTGCTGGTATCCACTGCGCCAATGTCTGCTTTCAGACAGTGAAAGCAAGCCTGAATCGGCCAAACCTACCTCTGCCTGTTGTCTCCCAGACTCGTTTTCCAATTTTTCACTTTTTACGACTTTAAGAGAATTTCTTTGGCAGCAAAGGTGACCCCCTGACAAGGGGCCTCGCACATGCCACGCTTCCACAGGCACATTTTTAGGGATATCCTTGAAGATCCCCAACTTGTGATTATTTGTCATTTTCCCTCTCATCTATCATTTTGATGAATCAGAAAGCAATTACCGACAGAATAATTCTAAATCTTGACACTGCAGCTCCAGACCTGCCAAGCTGTGACAGCTTGAAAAATGCTTGAAAACGGGAGCCAAAAATGAATGATTCTCATCCCCGGATGAGTTTTGGAGCCGCTCGAGACTCAGGCTGGCGTGCGGTAAACAACCCCTCCTGCTCACAGGGAGGGCCGCGGAGCTGCCAGGCACACAGCAGCGCCGTGCACGCAACTCAGTGCCACGCAGCTCCCCGCAGCCACCAGCCCCGCACCCCGGGAGCAGCCGACGCTCCGTGACGCGACGGCCTGCAGCACCCCGGGGGACAGGGGGCGTTCGCAGGGTTCGTGCACAGAACGGCTCTTCGCAGAAGGGGCCGCAAAGGCCGAGGGCACGGCCGAGCCCTGCGCGCCGCTCAGCCCCTCCAACGAGCCCGGTTACAGCGCTGCCTGCTGCAGAAGTGCCCCGCGCCCCCAGCACCCACCGCAGGCACGCCGTGCCCCGACACGGCCGCTCAGCCCTCCTCCCAGCCCGCGGCCACGCGGATGGGGTCGGGGCTCCTCCAAAAGCGCCGCCCGGGGGCTCGCGGCGGCGTGTCGGGACGGGAGCGGCCGCCGCCGGGCGAAGCGAGGGGATGTGCAGAGATGCGGCTGCCGCGGGGCAGCGGGGCCGGGCGGCACTGCGAGAACAGCAGGGCGGGAGCCAAGCCGGCGGTACCGCAGGGGTTGGGGACGCGCGCTCCGTACCGCAGCCCCGGGCCACAATCAGGCTCCGCGGGACACGGCGGTGGGGCGATGCGGGGAACCCCGGGCCCGCTCGGTACCACCGCCAGCCGGGCCCCGCAGGCACCGCCGACATCGAGGCCGCTCCCGGGCTCACCCCGAGGGAAGGAGGCGGCGGCCCGGCTCCCGGCGAGCCCCCGGGCAGGGCGGCGGCCCGCAGCACTGCGGAAGGCCCCGCGGGACGCAGCCGGTCCGGGACCCGCCGGGACCCCGCGCGCAGCCCCCGCTCCGCCGCGCGGCCACGGAACCGCCGCCTCCCGCCACCCCGTGCCGCCCCGAGCCGCGCTCAGCGGGTCTCTTACCCGCACTCAAGTTACGGAGGAGGCCTCATTGCCCTCACTCAAGATGGCGGCGCCGGCGTCGCGTCACGTGAGAGCCAGGAGGGCGGGGCGAGGCCGAGCGAGGCGGGCGGCGCCATGTCGCGTGCGGGCGGCGGCGGGACCCGAAGGCAGCGCGGAGAGCGGGAAGGAACGGCGCTGCCTCCTCCGCTCGGAGCGTCTCGGGGGCGGCCGGGATGCCCTGTCTTATCTCCTGGTCGAATTCGCGCAGGGGGAAAAATACAACGGCGTCGCCTAACTGAATCGTGGTCGTCTAGCTTTGAATCAAAAAACGTCCGACGTCCGCCTCGCGCCACGCCTCTCCGCGTGCGGCGATCGCGGCGACAAATGGCGCCGCCGCGCAGCCGGGGACGAGGAGAGCCCGCCTCCCCGCCGCCCTCAACCAACATGGCCGCCGCCGCCTCGCCCCGCCAGCACGTGCCGCGCGAGGCGCTCCCGCGGGAAGCCGTCCGGCCCCGCCCGCCGTCGCTAGGCGACCGCGGCTCTCGCGAGAGCGACGGGGGCGGCCAAGATGGCGGACGGGGCGGGTAGCAACGGGGACGCCGCGGCGCTGCCGGTGGGCAAGGAGGCAGGTGAGCGGCCCGGGGCGGGGGAGCGGCCCGGTGGGCGGCCCCGGGGAGGGGGTGGGGGCGGCCGGGCAGAGTTGGAGCGGTTCGGGCTGAGCGCGGTGTGTGTTGGCAGTGGAGCGGCTGATCCGGGAGAACGGGCACATCTTCACCGAGGCGCAGTGCAAGGTGTGCAGCGCGCTGCTCATCTCCGAGTCGCAGCGCCTGGCGCACTACCAGGTGAGCGCCGCGCCGGGCGGGGCTGCGGGCGGCCGGGCAGGGCCGGGTAACGCTGTGACTGCCCGCAGAGCAAGAAGCACGCCAACAAGGTGCGGAGGTACCTCTCCATCCACGGCGAGGAGGAGCTGGCGCCCGGGAAGAAGATGAAGCTGGACGCCAAGGTGAGACGAGGGCCGGGCCTGGGGGGTCGTGGGCTCCGAGCTGAGCGCTGCCGGGCGGCCCTTCCGTTCCTTGTGCGCTTAGAAAGGGATCTGTGGTGAAGCCGTGTCGGTGAGTACGGCTCCTGTCGCCTTTCCCTCCTAAAGAGCTGCACGTTGCCTCTTGCTGAAAGGCCCTCCTAGAGGAGCAGGGGAGCAACAGGTTGCCAGGAATATCACTGCGTAACGTTTCGTTTCGCTGGCAGCAGGGTGCAGGGTGCGCGGTTTGCTGGACTTTGTTTTGCACTTTTGAAGTTTTATTTCAGCTTCTTGGTCAGTAAGGGGAGCGCCTGCCAGCTGTCTGCTCCATGGCTCGTTTGGGAAACAGATTCTACTTCTGTGATTGCTTCAGCTTTAGTCCCTAACCCTCATAGGTTTGTTGTATGGATGGAGGGGAGGATGAAGGAGGTTGCCTTTGTGCAGTGCGAGGCCTGACAGTGACTGCTGCTGCCTGCCCAGCTGGCAGTGCTGATGGCCCAGCTGATAGCAGCGTTTGTGCTCCTTAGCTCACACCTTAGGGAGCAGGGGGCAGATCGGCTCTCGCTGCCGTGCAGTTAGCCGTGTGCTGGGCCCATGCAGGCCCTGACAGCTCCTCTACCTGCAGTGTTTCACTGAGACTGAAGAAAAGAGAATCTGAAGCAGGAATGCTGTCCAGTGAAGGAGAGGATGATGCTGTGCCATGAAAGTCCCATTCATTCAAACAACTTCAACTTAACATTCAGTGTCTCTGATGATTTAGTTTCTTGAATGCCTTAGAATTCCTCCCAGTGACAAACTTTCCCAACCTCAGCCATTCTGTGGTTCTGTGCGCACAGGACAGCAAGCAGGAAGGCACCAATGGGGAGGACAGGAACAAGTGTTGTCCCATCTGTAACATGACCTTTTCTTCTCCTGCTGTGGCCACGTCTCACTACCTGGGGAAGACTCATGCCAAGAATGTGAAGCAACAGTCCCCTAAAGTGGAAGGTAAGTCTGTCTGCAGTGCCTTTGTGTTGTGAAGCTCAAACTAGGAAAATGCTGCATGTAATGATTTTCCATTAAGAGGTGCCATTGGACATGTCATCCTTCTTGTGTGTGTGTGGTCTTGCCTGTGAAACAGGGAAAGCCACCAGTGTGCCTCCAGATCCACAGCAACGTGCTTGGTAGAATGGCTTGGCTAAATGTTCCCGCATGCAAAGAATGGGACAGAGCCTGTTGTTGTTCATGCAGCTGTAGAAGTATCTGTCACAGGATGTGATGCTTGCTTAAAGCTTACAGGGACCAAAGTGACTGGTGAAATGCCCATGAGATGAATTTGTCAGGCCTGCTCAACTACAGGGCTGTAGCTTCTGTGGTTCAGAGACTTCTGAGCTGCAAACAGCTGGAGGCTGGGAGAGTGACAGTGGGAAGTGTGAATGCGTGCTCGTCCTGACTTTGTGCTTTGCCTCTGCTGTCTGCCATGGCACATTCTCAATGCAGGCCCTGTCTGTGAGAAGCCTTCAGGAAGGGAGGCTGGATACCCGGTCTGGTGTCTGCCACTTCCCTGTGAGAGGAGCCTGCAGGTGTTAGCTCCTCTCTGGTGTTTGTGCCCCTGCTGGGAGTTGTTTTACCATGTACCTTCCAGTTCTGGAGCAATAAGGGAGGAGGTTGGAGCAACACGGGTTTATCTGGAGGTTTTATGTCCTCTGACCAGGTTCCTTTTGGGGCTGTTTTATGGATTGGTTTTGGGTTGTTTTGTTTTTTTATTATTATTATTGTTTGTTTGTTTAATGCATGTTTTGGGGAAATAAAGCTACCTTTTTTTTTTTTTCTATCTAACTGACCAAGAGTTTGGATTCATCCTACAGAAGTGGTGCCCCCACAGAAACATCCTGCTACCCTCCCCACTTCTACTGTATCTTCTAATGAAGAGAACAAGGACATTACAGACCCAGACAAGTTCTGTAGCCTCTGCCATGCCACTTTCAACAACCCCCTCATGGCAAAACAACATTACGTAGGCAAGAAGCACAGAAAGCAAGAAACCAAACACAAGCTGATGGCACGCTATGGCCGAACTCCTGACGCACCGGCATCGTCCTTCCTGGGTGAGTTCTCAGCAGGCAGGCTGGTAAGGAGCTGGAGAGCAGGGTGGGAGAGTAGCAGTGTACATCTGACAGGTCTCTGAACAGGGATTCTGTATGGAGGGAGCAGGGGAGGATTGCTCGTGGTGAGGATCTTGATGATGCCCCATAAGACTGATCTGGTTGGTACTGTAATTCCTTGGCAGCAGGAGAGGTTTTTTTATTTTTTAGACTGTAGCTGCTGGTGAGGAACTTTGAGTTGTGTTTTGCAATGTTGTCTCATCAAGTACGTGTCCTTTTTATTCTCTGTGCGGATAATCCAGGGATTTTGGCCAGTGCTGTTTCCAGCTAGGTGGATTGCATCCAAAATGGAAAGATAAAAGTGGCATTTGATGCTTAAAAAATGTCTAAGGGACTAGGCAAAGATGGAAGAAATAGGTTTAACTGCACCTGCTGCTTCAAAGTGCATGAAAGCCAGAGAGATTTCTCCCTGAATGCTTTCTGCCTCTGTGTGGGCACTTCATCTGATGAACTAATGCAACTCTCTCTGGAGCAAGCAGGAATGTGGAAAAAATTGAGCTATTAAGGAGGAACTTTAGGCAGACAGTTAACACTCATTTGGTTTATGATCTGTTCCTTATGAGTGCTTCTATATGATGAAAGCCCTTGGAGTCCAGTGAAAGCATTAGGAGTGAACTCCCTTGTTCTTTCTAGCATCCTTCTGTTGGACCAGGAAGTGTGTAGTACCCTGTTGGATGCTTGAAGTATATAATAAGCAGACAAATCATCTTAAAATCTTCTTCAACGGCTTCTTTATCATAAAAATGTCCATAAGCAGAAGATTAATTATTCTAATTCTTTGCAGGCCACCTTTAGCTACTGGTAGCACTTATGAGAAATTAAACTCAATTATCCCAGTAATATTCTCTCCCACATTGTGTAGTCATGTGGGAGATGGAAAAGGTGCTTCATATCTTGTGTTGCCCATCTGCTCTTTACCTAATTAGTGGGGCCTGATCAATGGTTCCATTTTGTTGTGACTCAGGCTGTGGAGCCCCAACCCAGGCTGGGTGAGTGGGCAGTGCTGTTGCCATGTGATTGATGTGTTCTGTGGAGAGCTTACAGAACTGGAGTATCTCCATCCACATCTCTGTGTTGCTTGAGCTGTTCCAGTCGAGGTTACAGAGCTGTGGCATAGTGTGGAGCTGTTCTGGGGGGACAGGCTGCACTCAGGGATGTATTTTCCTGCTCCCTTTGGCTGTCTCTATGTGCTGACAGCTATGCCAAGCTGGCATGCCAGCATAGTTCTTCCCAGCCCAAACTTCTCATTCTCTCCTACAAAATCGGGCTTGAGATCAGACTTATACTTTTGTAAAGGCTCTAGTCTCTAAACATACATTCCCTGTTGGGATCTGACCCTCAGCAGATGAAGATGTGTCATTCAAAGCAGAGCCAAGATGCCTTTCTGCTTAAAGCTCCTCTAGGAGCCATCCGTGTGAGGTGCTGGAGTGTTCCCTAAATAACCTGTCTACCTGATTTTCAGCAGTGATATCTTGACCTCAGTTGTGAAGGGAGGTGGGCGTGAGTGCTGTGACAGCTCCTCTGGCCCTCCACATCCAAACCCAGCCATTTTGAGAGTTAAACGGTGCCCACTGGAGTCTGAAATCTCTGTGGGGCAGCAGCCAGATGGGGAAGCGTCTGCTGTGCCACGTGTTGTGCTTCTCACTCAGTGATTATGCTGCTCTGCACCCCTGAGTGAGTGTCCCCTTTCCCCTTAAGGAAGTGTTTACTTTGTGAGACTCCCAGGCAGAGCCCTTCCCCAGAGAGACAGAATTGAGGAGCACATAATGCTGCAGGGATGTATGCCAGGACTTTCCCATTATGGGCTGCTGTGGCCAGCTCTGTTGCTTTGCTTGCTTGTTTGCTATCTATGACCCCCAGAACTTTCATTCCAGCAGGATCTGTCATGATACACACAACCACTGCTCTGCCTCTTGCAACTATTGTCACTTTTTTTTTTTGCAGTTACTAATACACTGACTGTAACTGAAGGGCCTGAGGATAGAGTTTAGTTTAGTATTCCCAACTGGCACCTCTGCAAGGCTTAGCAGAGCGCTGCGCTGTGGAATTTGACGTTGTGTATAATCTCCTCTGGCTGCTTTTTTTTTTTTTTTCTTAATTGAAACATCAAATTTACAAATTTGGTATCTCCCTTGATTTTCTGTTAGGAGACACAGATCAGGAGAAGTGGGAATTTTGGAGAAAAGTGGAGTTACAGAGGTAGTAGAACATCAAGTTTGGTGTACTAATTGCTAAGTTTTCACCTCATCTGATATTGTGAACTGGTTACAGGAAATGTGTGTTTATTTTTGTAGATAACAAATCCATGTTCTGATCAGGAAAGGTTTTCTGGTTGTTCCTCTCATACCACTAAGCAGAGTCTGACCGGTATCTGGTGGGGTACGGGATCTTGTGACCTCCCTGCCTGGTCAGGCTATTCATTTGCTACTTGCTTTGTTTAGCAGTTATTTAACACATCAAGTGATTGATTATCTCACTTGTTTCTACCTCAGGCACCAAGTTGTTGGCTAGCTGTGCTGTGTGTGTTAACATTGATGTCTGTTTCAGCTGGGAAGGGCTACCCCTGCAACACATGTAACATAGTACTGAACTCCATAGAGCAGTACCAAGCTCACATCAGTGGCTTCAAACACAAGAATCAGTAAGTAACTTGTTTAACTATGTTTCTAGCCTTGCTTTTCAAACTGTTTTCAGTATAGCTTTAATGCAGTTTTGCATGTGTATTTCAAGCTGACCCTTGCAAACAGAACAATATGCTTTGTGCAAGCTTGTGCTGTTTGTTCTGAAGCCAATTAACCAGTGTAGGTTTGCACCCTCTCAGCCTCTTCAGCAGCTCCCTCTGCAGACAGCTCAAGGATGCTGCTGTAGCAAAAGTGCCTTTCAACTGCTTTCATTTCTCAGAGATTCAGGTTCGCGTGGCCCTCTGCACTGATCACATCCATCCTGATTCTTGTTAAACAGCACTTCTGTAAGAACCAAGATGTGAATTAAAGCAAAGTGTGATGTAGTGGAGGTCCGCTTGTCATTCTGGTCTCTCTTGGAGCTGCTTGTTCTAAAATTTGGCACATAGTCTGCACGCTCCAGAAACCTAGAATGTATTTCTGAACTTGCTCTCCAAACTGGTGAGTTAAACAGGATAATCCCCTGCACGTATTGTTCATCTTCTGCCAAGGAAATGATTAACACTAAATGTACTTATTCTGGACACTGGCAGAGTTCAGTTCTCTGATTTCAAAGCATTACCTTAAGGAGGGTTGATAAGTGACCTGGGGTGCTGAGACAGCTTAGAAGCTGGTCAGTGGGTTAGAAGAAAGAGGTATTAGGAAATACTGCCTGAAGCGGTGACCAAATTTCCCAGAAAGACCAAAAGGAAAACTGGAATCTTGCACTGCATACCTGTGGAAAAACAGCCACATTACACTCTTGAGTATTTGATTGGAAGGCATAAGCCTTGTCAGTCCCTTCGTGAAGGCCAACTCTTGAAAAGCACAGCAGGATCAGTGGATGACAAACATCTAGCCTGATTTTATCCCGTTCTAGAAAGATAACACTGAAGGCATTCCCAACATGCATGCGTAACCGTTCTCTTTAAGGACATGGATGTTGTTCCAGCTTTTCCAGCCAAATAACTCCCTTTCAGAAAGCTGCTTCTGGATTTAGCTGTTCAGTCGTGTTCCAGGCCAGCTTCTGCAGTCTGAAAGGAGCCAGGATACTTGCTTTGTAGTGGAAGCTCTTCATGGTCCTTGAGCTAAGCAGTAGCTAATTCTGCCATACTAAAGGTGTCTGTTTACACGCACACACACACACACAGAGGGTAAGAATCCACTTGGAAGCTTTTCTGGCAAGTTGTTGACTTGTCTATAGTAGGCTGCTACTCTGCTGGCAGCCGTGTTTTCTGAGCACTGATTGCAGCTGACAGACTTCAGAGCCATTCTGACACTGTTTCCTTTTTTCCCTTCTTTTCCCCTTTCTCCCTCCAATGTCCAGGATGCCAGGAGCAGTGCCAGTTGTAGGACCATTCCCACCACAGCAGTATGTCCGGGAAGAAACAACTGCTCCAGGAGGCTACAGTTACTTCAGCCAAGACTTCTAGAGCAAGTTGCAGCACTGTTCTTGGAGTTGTTGGTGGCCCAAGAACACACATCCTTTGCCAGCCCACAATGGTTTCATTATCCCTCTGGATAAGCAAAGCCCTACCCTCCTGTATGCACCCGTTGAGCAGAACAGGGACTGAATCTATCCGAAAAAGGATCCAGCTGGAAGAGACTTGGTAGACAGCAAATACTTCACTCCCTTAGAGTAGTTTTCATTGTGTAATTGCTTCCTGTAAAGGTGGGTGCGGTGTGAGAGGAAGTGTGTATCTGGTATAAGGAGAGTCTGGCAACAGGCTGGTAACATCTACCTCCTCCCTTACCAGAGCAAATAGTGGATTCCTGCACCTGGAGGCCAGCAGCCCATGCCTAGAGGTGTGAATGAGACACTTTATGGGTTGCCTGGCTTTTTACAGACCTAACATAGGAAATGGCAGCGTGGCATCTCTTGTCATGACTCCTCTGGGCAGGTTTGTTTGCAGAACTCCTTGAGCCACTGATTGCCATCAGAGCCTTTCACAGTACTGCAGTTCAGGAGTTGTGTTGTTTGGTGTCTAACAAGTAGTCATGATTTGTGGTGTACAGTGCTGCTGGTGGGAGCGGAGGGCTGATGGAGGAGTTAGAGCTCTTGTTTCTCCAGGCAGCTCAGCCCTTTGCTCTGAGGATTTCCACGTGGAAGGAAGAAACAGTTTAGCCTGGTTTCCTATGGAAACAGGTGTATGTGATCATTCACTGTGTGTGTCTTTACCCCTCATAACTTAAAGCAATCTCAGCCAAACTTGGCAGTGGTGGAAATCTCCGAGACCCAAATGCAATCAGCAGAGGAAGGTGAGCAGGAAGAGTCCATCTCAGGTTCTGTGAGGGTCTTTCTATAAGTGCAGTGTTTTCCCTACTGCCAGCAAAATATTGATAGAGAAGGAGAATTTTAAAGGAAAAACAACAAAAAAAGAGGAGATAAGTATAGAAATAACAGAATACTGTAGTATAGCTTGGTTGAATTGTTTGCTGGCTAAAAACCTACAGGTTCTTTGGAAACCTGACTTAGCCCTTCATTAGACACTACTCGCCCAATCCCTCTCCTCAGAGTTCTTACACATTTGTACCATCATGGAGAAGAGATGTTCTGTCTTTCAAACCTGGAAGTTAAGGTAGATGGTCTCTTTGTGTTGCTAATGTACTGGATCTGTTAGAGGAGCCCCCAGAAGGAAGGGCGGGCATCTGAGGCTGTTGTGCATTTAGGATGAGTTCTTCAGATGTTCTGCCCTTGAGCTAGGGCAGTGCCATTCTTTGCTGGCCCATCGCAGGAGCCCTGTTGTCAGGCTGGCCTTGTGCTCAACGCCAGTGCTCCGTATTGGGCACCATGGCTTTGTCCCAGCCTCAGTGCCTCTGTGGAGCTGAGAGTTGGCCAGCCTGGGGCAAGTGCCATTGTTTTCCTTCCACGGGGCAGGAGGACAGAGACCTGCCTGGCTGCAGGAGCAGAGGTGATGGACGTGCCGAGCAGAGCCGCTGCCTCCCACTGCTGCAGCAGCTGCTGGAGGGCACTGTGGGGCCCTGCGCCCCCGGTGCTGCGTTCCAGGCTGAGCAGCTGCCGCCTTTGCAGGGCTGAGAGCCAGGCTGGGGGGGCACTTCCAAAACCCTGCGTGTGCTGGTCAGGTTAAGCAAGGGGAGAGAGTTGGTTGCTAATCTCTGCACTTGGAGTGAATGCCTTCCCTCCCCGCTCAAGGCTGTGCACGAGCTTTGTTTGCCTTCACCCTGCACAGGATCTGCCATCTCCCCTTAGGACAGGCTCCTGCTGGGCTGGGTTCACCTTCCTGATGTTTTCCAGTCCTGCTCTAATGCTGAGGGCTGACCTTAGCCTCCTGCTTGAGAGGGAGTTTTGTTAAACCAAGCAAGCTGATCAACCAGCAGAAAATTGCAGTGAAGTAAAGGAAGCATTGTGTGTCTGGTGGCACTGGATGGCCTCCAGCTCCGATCTCCACTGCTTAGCTCTCGTCTCGCTGCACGAGGGCAGGTGCCTGCTAGATGTGCTGTGCATTGACACCAAGAGGTATCCATTTCCAGCACTGCCCAGTCCAGTGTGTCACTCCATTCTGTGTACTGACAATTTTGCCTTCCTCTGTACATGATGTTTATGTATCTGCTGTTTCCCTAAGGTGAAGCTCTCCAAATAGAGTGTTTATTACTACTTCTGGGTGCTGCCTCTTTACTATAGCCCTTCCTGGGTTTTTGCCATCCTTCAAAGCAAAGAAGAGGATACAGACATCTCTGACTTGTTTGGGAGGGGTGGGAAGCTTGTGTTCCCATCTGCTATTCCCAGGCACCCTGAGATCCAGACAGAGCCACCAAGTGCCTTCCTCTGTGCTCCACTGGCACGTCTGCATGGCCTGGGGCACACCAACGTCACCAAGGGGAAGGCAGGACAGTCTGCACACACAGAGTGCTGGCACTTCTGCAGACTGTTGTGCTGAAAACATCCGTCACAGCCACGGGGCACTTGGCTGTTTTCTGGCAGCTGGGGAGCAGAGTGATGGTGTGCAGCCACTCCTCTGTCTGCATCACGCCTCACTGGGGCAGGATGTGCTCCCAGCATGGCCTAGATGGGTGCCCCCCAGCGCCCAGCTGCAGGCTGTGCCCAGCTGTGCCTTGCCCAGGCTATGTCCTGTTGCCAGGTCCAGCTGGCCCTCATCTCCTATCCTGGTACCACAACGCAGCACCCACGGGCACTCAGCAGCACGGTGCCACAGGAGCTGCAGCCTGGCAATGGGGAGGTGTGCTGGGGAAGGCAGAGCACACTGTGGCCCTTTTGTCCCACAGCAGTGCTGCCTGCCCCTGTCCGGGCCCCTGCGGGCAGCACCTGGCTGTGCCGGGGCTGCAGCTGCCGTGGCCAAGCCCCAGCGCCTTCCGTGCTGGCAGAAAGCACAGGGCGTGGAGCCACCACGGCCACATCGCCGTGGAGGTGCCGCCATCCCCTGCTCTTTCATAGCCGGCTCTGCAGAGCCTGCCCAACTGAGCCCCGGCACGGCACTGGGACCCGCTCAGCTGGGGAGGAGCGCAGCCCCATCTGCAGCCCTAACCACTGCCCTCCCTCGTGGTCCTCCTGTCTCCAGCAAGTAAATCGGGTGCAGATGTGGGGCTGGGTGCCTGCTTGCCATTAGGGTTTGGGAACACAGGGGTGGCCCAGCTCCTGCCCTGCAGCACGCTGCTGCTCCCAGGGTATCCTGCCTTTGAGTCCTGCAGCATGGCTTGCTCAGCACGTGGGGTGTGCAACATCCTGGGTGGCAGCACCTATACAGACTGTTCCTGAGCATGGTATGGCTGTCTCCAGAGAGGCTGTAGGATGCAGCTCATGCTGTGCTGCAGGATGCTCCCTGCTTGCCTTGGAAGGAGCACGGTGCCTGCTGATGAGGGCTTGGTTGAGGCTCACATCCCTCACTCCACAGCCCCTGTGCCAGGCCTGTTTTCACCTCCCAGAGGGAACAACAGGTTCATGTTTGCCAAGTGGTGCCTGGTTAAACCTTAACCCGGCTGGGTTGCTCCATCAGTCCCTCCCTGTAAGAGATAAGGATCAGCAGGAGTGCAGCATTCTGCTCCCCAGGCAGCAGGGACTGAGCTCCTGCCCTGAGCCCACTCTGCAGGATGAGCTGTAGGGATGGGACCTGTGTCCCACAGCCAGCTTCTCCATGCCAGCAGCCATGCACCTACAAGACTGGAGCAGGCACCGGTGCGGCTGACCAGCAGGCTGCAGGCTTGGCTGGGGCAGTGATGCCAAGTGCTGAGGGCAGTGGGGTTGCAGAGAGCCGGTGGGTACTCTCACATGGTTCTTGTGGCCCCAGTCGCTCAGCCTCAGCATCCCGACGCCATGCATACAGGGTGCTGAGAGCCGGGGACCTGCATCCCAAACAACAGCCGTTCAGGAGATGCCAAGAGAAACTTCCAGGAGGAAAGAGCCCCCTGGGCTCCAGCCCCCCCAAGAGCTGCTGGCCGTGCACACTGGCCGCAGGTGTGACCGCAGCAGAACCGGCGGCGAGTGCTGGGGCCAGGCACAAGGGGCGGCTGTGTTCCCGCAGCCCCGGCTGCCTTCCAAGAGCAATATTGTTGGCACCAGGCAGGCTCCCTGCGCCGGCAGCGCATACATGGGCCTTTCATGACGGGAGTGGGGATGATTTACTGCCTGGGGGAAGGGGCAGGGGTGGGAGGATGGAGCCCCTGCGCCCAGCCCCTCATGCGTGCTGCTGCTGCGGGGCCCTGCACATGAGCGGGGCTGTGGGTCTGGCGGGGCACAGGCAAACATTGGGGATCACCCCTCCTTGGGCACAGGGCAGAGCAGCTCCCGCTGCCCCATCCACCCCGCGCCCACTTCTGAGCACCCCCACCCTGGGCAGCTCAGTGGCCATGGGAATGTGTGCTCCTCGTGGTGCCATGGCAAAGCAAGGTTCCAGGGCAGGGCCGTGCTGTGGCACAGGGATCCGGCACTGGCACAATCACCCCTTGTTGAGCTGCTGGCGTGACGGTGCTATGGCGGTGCTGCCGGAGGCGGGCAGCAGGCAGTGGGCTGTGCTGCCGTGAAGGGCTTTTTGTTTGCCTTCAGTTGCTGCTATAAATCAAGCAAGGCAGTCCAAGCCCCCCAGCCCCTCGGCTGGGAGGGGAGCAGCTCCCTGCAGCCCGCACCCCACTGCCCCAACCTGGCACAGGACGAGCTGCCGGCACAGGTCCCATGTGCCCACCTGGCTCCATCCCCACTGCAGGAACCAGGCAGGAATATGGGGGTCTCGATGCCCATCCCAGGCTCCCAGCACTCTTGGGGGCTTCGTGCATCCCTCCCCAGACAGCCACAGGGGATTTGCTGCTCCCACCACCGGGGTCCGGCTGCTGCCTCTGCCTCGCTGGGCATCTCTGTGCCCCTCGCTTTTGGTTTGGTTTGGTTCAAATCGAGCCGAACCCAACATTTTTCTGCGCTTCCGGCACTTTGCAAAGCTCTGCGGAGGCGACTGCTGCTCCGTGAAATTGATGTTCTCGTTCGCTTCACGCGTCGGCAGGAATGCACTGTGCAGAACAGCTGCTGGGGGCTGCGGCCGTGGGGGCTCCAGGAGGGGAGCGGGAGCACAGGAGGAGAGCTGCCGTGCTGGGACGCGGCACTGCTGCGCCCCGAAGTCACGACGCCGCGGGATGGGGGTGACAGCGACAGCCGCGAACGGCGCAGCACCGCAGCTCCGTCGCAAAGCGGCTCCGGGAGGAGCTCCGGGGCTCAGCTCCCGGCTCCGTTCCCGCACGGACCGGAGAAACGAGAAGCGGCCGGGACTGCTCCCGGTGCCGGGGGTCCCTCCGGGGAGAGGTGTTTATGGCGCGGATTAGGGCCGGGCCGGCCCCGCCTCGCAGCCCCGCGGTGTTTTACGACGCGGCCTTATGGGCTCCTAATGGGGGTCACGGCCACTTGATGGCCCCGGCAGCGATAACGCCGCGCTAATTGCAGCGGCGGCAATTAGCCCGCGCGCCCCGCCACGGGAACGGCGCCCGGCAACGCGCGGCGGGGGCTGCGGGCTGTGGGCGGTGCCGCGGCACGGCCGGGGCCCGGGGGCGGGGGACGGGGGGTGGGCAGCGGGTAGCGGGCGGGGCCGGGGCCGCCCCCGGCGAGGCCGCCCGCGGCGCCGCGTAACCCGAGCGCCGCCCTACAAAGTGCCCGCGCCCTCGGCACAGCGCGGTGGGGTGAGAGTCGGGGCCGCCATGGGGCCGCGGCGCTGAGCGGAGCCCGCCCGGCTCCGCAGGACTTTGCCCGGGCCCTCCCCGCCGCGGCCGGTGCGGGGCTGGAGGAGCCGCGCCGTCGGGGCTCCGCGCAGCCGGCTCTGCCCGACGGCCGCGGGGCAGCGCAGCTCCTCGCCGCGGTGCAGCTTCCCGCGGGAGGCCCGGAAGATGCTGCCGCTCTGGCTCATCCTGGCGGGACTGCTGCTGGCGGCCGGCCCGGCCTCTCCCCACCGCGGGGAGATGGAGCCAGGTACGGGTGGGACGGGGGTGGCTGAGAGGGCTCCGTTGCTGATTTTTCCCGGCCCCGCTTCTCGCAGCCTTCGCGCGTCGGCAGCCCGGCTGCGGGCTGGGCACGGTGCGGCGGGCGGTGCCGGTGCGGTGCGGTTGAGCCCTGGCGGTGCGGTGGTGCGCACGCGGTGCTGATAGCTGCGGGGCTCGGGGCGCGGCGGCAGGGCGTGGGGCACGGGGACGGAGCAGGAGCTGCAGGTCCCGGCGCAGCCGTACGGTCGCTGAACCGCCGCTGCTTTGGTTTGTCCCGGCGGTGGTTTTACTCTGAGCGGCTCTGGGTTGGAACGGAACAGAATATTTGCTTTGGAGCTGCTTTTCCAGCGTGGGCCAGGCCTGCGGGGGGGGGGGGGGGGGGGGGAGTTGATGCCGAGCGCTCCCAGTCCTTTCCTATCCTAGTGCGGCAGGTTGGGCGCGGACACCCTGTTCCACAGACCCCTCTGGAAGGGCTGTGGCATGGGTGGCCTTGGTCGGGAACACGGCAGTGCCAGGCGGCCGCGGGGGAAGCCTTGTTCCAGTGCCCGGGGGCAGAGTCCAGCCCTTGCACGCGTCTCTGGTCGGACGGGGCGGCCAGGCACTGTGCCGTTGTATGTGTGCTGTGCACACCGGGAAGAAGCATGGTGGGACCCTGCTGTCGGGGCGCTCTGTGCGCAGTGCTCAGAGCATCTCTCCCGGGCTGCAGAGCTGTTTGAGAGCCCGCTGCTGGAGTCGGAGGAGGAACACCTCCTGTTGGACCCGGGCAATGCACTGAAGCTGTACTGCGATGCTAACCAGAGCGGGTCCAGCGTGGTCTGGTACAAGGAGTCGCGGCCACTGCTCCCGGGGCCCCGCGTCCGCCTCCAGCAGAGCGTATTGGAGATCACCGAGGTTGCCTACGAGGACTCAGGGCTCTATGTGTGTCGGGCGCGGGGCTCCGGGGAAGTCCTGCGCAACCTCACCATCTCTGTAGTGGGTGAGGGCCCAGAGCAGTGCTGAGAGGAGCACAGCCCGATTTCCCCATCCTGCAGACAGGGGCATCCCTTGTGACACTTTCCCTTGCAGACTCGCTGGCATCGGGTGATGATGATGAAGACAGCGATGGGGATGGTCCCCACGGAGATCGCAGCGAGGATCCCATCTATGTGCACAGAGGTAATGCTGCCATGGGGGGAGCAACTGGGGGCAGCCCCCCAACCAGGGCCGTGAGCCACATCCCACCATGCCCACTATTTCTCCCCAGCACCATACTGGACTCACCCACACCGCATGGACAAGAAGCTGTATGCTGTCCCTGCGGGGAACACGGTCAAGTTCCGCTGCCCAGCCTCAGGCAGCCCCAGTCCCAGCATCCGCTGGTTCAAGAATGGGCGTGAGTTCCGGGGGGAGCACCGCATCGGGGGCATACGGGTAAGGGCCCCCCCATGTCATCATCCCCTCCTGGTGTCTGGCTCAGCTGCAACCTCCTGAACCTGTTGCTCCCCATTGCAGCTCCGGCACCAGCACTGGAGCCTGGTGATGGAGAGCGTGGTGCCCTCTGACCGTGGCAACTATACCTGTCTGGTGGAGAACAGGTTCGGCAGCATCCGCTACAGCTACCTGCTGGACGTGCTGGGTGAGGGTCTGCAGGTGGTGCCAGGAGGGGTCCCTGCTGCCACTGTGCTGGGGAGGAGAGGGGATGGGCTGCAGGGAATGAAGACGGAGGAGCCCGTCCTCCTCTGTTCTACTTGACCAGCCCTCGTGTCCCAGCGCCTGAGGGAGGTGGGGTTGGGACACCTCTGGGTACTGTGGTGACGCTGCCTCTATGCCCTGTGTGCAGAGAGGTCTCCGCACCGGCCCATCCTGCAGGCGGGGCTGCCTGCCAACACCACTGCCCTGGTGGGCAGTGACGTGGAGTTCTTCTGCAAGGTGTACAGCGATGCCCAGCCCCACATCCAGTGGCTGAAGCACATTGAGGTGAACGGCAGCAACTACGGCCCTGATGGGGTGCCCTACGTGCAAGTGCTCAAGGTAGCATCCGGGGGGTGACAGGGGCACACGGAGCTTGTCCACACACGGGTATGCTCACGGTCCCTCGCTCTGCTCACAGACAGCAGATATCAACAGCTCCGAGGTGGAGGTGCTGTACCTGCGCAATGTCACCATGGAGGATGCAGGAGAGTACACCTGCCTGGCAGGGAACTCCATTGGCCTCTCCTACCAGTCGGCGTGGCTCACTGTGCTCCCGGGTAGGGCTGGAATTAGGGCTAGGGTTAGGGTTGGAAGCAGCACAGGGACTGTGGTGTAGACTGACATGTGCTCTCCCTCTAGAAGAAGAGCTGGTGCACGAAGCCGAGGCCCCCGAGGCCAAGTACACCGATATCATCATCTACACGTCGGGCTCGCTGGCTGTGGCCATGGCCCTCATCATTGTGGTGCTGTGCCGCATGCAGACACTGTCGAGCAAGCAGCCCCTGGAGCCCATGGCAGTGCACAAGCTCTCCAAATTCCCACTCATCCGACAGGTGAGGGCTGAGCTGGGGGCACCTTGGTGACAACTGGCCCTGCTGCTGCCACCTGTCTCTGTCACCTTGTCTGTGGGACTGCCCTCATCCGGTTGCTCCCAACAGCACCGGGTCTCAGCATAAGTCCTGGGTGTCTGAAGGCTGCTGTGCTGTCCCTGCAGTTCTCCCTGGACTCCAGCTCATCAGGGAAGTCCAGCACGTCGCTGATGCGTGTCACCCGCCTCTCCTCCAGCTGTGCCCCCATGCTGGCGGGTGTCGTCGAGCTGGACCTGCCCCTTGATTCCAAGTGGGAATTTCCCCGAGAAAAGTGAGGAGCTGGGGAGGGCTGGGGCCAGCAGTGCCATTGCCCATGGGCTCAGAGCGGGGTCAGCCCCTCGGTGTGCTCATGGCTCTGCTTCCCCTGGCAGGCTGGTGCTGGGGAAGCCCCTGGGCGAGGGCTGCTTTGGGCAGGTGGTGCGGGCGGAGGCATACGGCATCGACAGGCAGTGGCCGGACCGAGCCGTCACCGTGGCTGTCAAAATGCTCAAAGGTAACTTTGTGGTGTCTGGGCACAGCTGCTGCACTGGTGTCACCCCAGCACGCAGTGACACAGCCCTCTGTCTCCAGACAATGCCACCGACAAGGACCTGGCTGACCTCATCTCCGAGATGGAGATGATGAAGCTGATGGACAAGCACAAGAACATCATCAACCTGCTGGGAGTGTGCACGCAGGATGGTGAGGAGCTCAGGGACAGAGGGCTGCTGGGGTGGATGGGGGAAGGCTGAGTGTTGTGTGCCCTCCCCAGGGCCCCTCTATGTGATAGTGGAGTTTGCTGCCAAGGGCAACCTGCGCGAGTACCTGCGGGCCCGGCGGCCCCCCATGCCTGATTACACCTTTGACATCACGGAGCTGCATGAGGAGCAGCTCTGCTTCAAGGACTTGGTGTCCTGCGTCTACCAGGTGGCCCGCGGCATGGAGTACCTGGAGTCCAGACGGGTAGGGATGGCGGTGCGGGTGCCACAGTGCAGGGCATGAAGCCTGGGCATCTCCTGGGGGTAGTGGCCCCAAGGGGCCTGGGGTGGGAGCTGCCATCTTACACCTGAGGTGATGTGTTCCCCCTGGCAGTGCATCCACCGCGACCTGGCTGCGCGCAATGTCCTGGTCACAGCAGAAAATGTGATGAAAATTGCCGATTTTGGCTTGGCCAGGGATGTCCATGACATTGATTACTACAAGAAAACCAGCAATGTGAGTGTGGGGCTAGGTGCAGGGCAGGGTATGTGTGGAAATCCGTAAGCCTGGCTGAGCTGAGGCTTGTTCCTGTAGGGCCGCTTGCCTGTCAAGTGGATGGCACCTGAGGCACTGTTTGACCGCGTCTACACCCACCAGAGTGATGTGTGAGTGCTGGGTCCCAAGGGCTGCCATGTGTTCAGGGTGAGGTAGCACTGTAGGGCCCTCAGCTATAGGGCAGGGGTGCTCCATGGGGTGAAGCTCTGCTCTGGCACTGACCAGAGCTCTCATCCCTGCTCCCAGGGCACAGCAGGGTGGGGGAAACAGGGCTCTGCCTGCTGTGGGAGGGGCTGGGAGAGTCACACAGTCCTGTGCCACGTGCATCACAGGTGGTCTTTTGGGATCCTGATGTGGGAGATCTTCACTCTGGGTGGCTCCCCGTACCCTGGCATCCCCGTGGAGGAGCTCTTCAAGCTGCTGAAGGAGGGGCACCGTATGGACTGCCCATCCAACTGCACCCACGAGCTGTGAGTACTGGCGCTGGGGGGTGGGTGAGTGGGGGGGCGGCAGCACCCCCATAACGTGCCCTCATCCCAGGTACATGCTGATGCGGGAGTGCTGGCACGCGGTCCCCTCGCAGCGGCCCACCTTCAAGCAGCTGGTGGAGGGGCTGGACAAGATCCTGGCGGCCATCTCGGAGGAGGTGAGGGGAAGAGGGGACGGTCCCTGCAGGGGCACAGGGCAGGCAGTGACAGTGCTGTGTCCTCTTCAGTACCTGGACCTCTCCATGCCCTTCGAGCAGTACTCTCCCTCCTGTGAGGACACCACGAGCACCTGCTCCTCTGACGACTCTGTCTTCACCCACGACCCATTGCCGCTCGCTCCCTGCCTCTTTGCCTGCCCCAGTGGCAGGACTTAGGGGCAGCAGGGCCAGGCGATGCAGCAGGTATCCACACAGGGCTGTTCCCCACTTCTCTGGGCCTCCACTTGTTGGGGACTGAGCTCCTCCTCAACGGTTCTGCTTCGAGCCTGCAGCCTCACAGGGGTGGGCATCACCCTGGGGCCCCCCGGCATCGCCTGGAGAGTCAGCTGTTGTCCAATGCTTCAGTGGAAGTGGCTCCTGGGCGGAGCCCCGCTGCCTGCCTCTGTACATAGCCATAGAGATGAATATTTATGTACATGAAATATCGACCTGATAAATTATTACTATTTTTTTTTTTTAATAGATCTTGGTGCAGTTTCTGGGCTGCTCCCAGGGGTGAGGGAGGAAGGCAGTGCTGCTGGGGGGGCAGTGCCACAGGTGCAGGAAGTGGGGTCCTGTGCCTCCAGCCCCACTCCAGCACAAAGCACTGTTGCATCTGTTCCCCATTAGCTGCTGTTGCGCTAAGCCACCGTGAACTCCGCTACCAGCATCGCCCTGAAACCGATCCACCAACTGCTGCTGGCTCCCAGGCTGGGAAAGAGCCCCGGGCCCCGCACAGTGGGGTCCTCTCCCTCCCCACCTAGACCTGCCCTGGGACACCCGATAAAAGTGAGTTATGGGCTCTGCACTGCCTTCTCCTAACCCCGGTGCCCCTGGGAGCGGGGTTTAGGAACTGCAGGCCTTGCTCCTGGTGCCCACCTTGCCCTGCTGCACCCAGCTCAGCTCCGCAGGGAACGTGGGCAGGCGGGGGCTGCAGCTGTCTCCCTGGATCTAGGGTTTCACCTCGGCTCCTCCGCTCCAGCGAGGGCTGGGTTTTGCCAGGCCGTTAGCCCTGGGATCTTGTTTCCTTCTCCAGCTTCCAGCTGCAGGGGCAGCTCCCGTGGAGGGGAGCAGCCCCCAGCACATATGGGAGCTGGCTCAGGGGAGCAGTGTGCCCCAACCACAGGGCAGGTGCAATGAGGCCCCTTGGTCTCACCTATACACTTGTGCTGTGCTGGCAGGGGGCTGCAGCCACCTTTGGCTGCATTGCATGTATTTTTGGAGCTGTCCTAGGGCCCCTTCCCCACTTCAGGGGGAGCCCAGCCCTGCTACCCCTCTCCCAGCTTCTGGCCATGGGGCCCTGCTCCCCTTCTTCCCTGGACATACCTCCCCCCAGGGCTCCCAGACCACCAGCAGGTGTGAAACCTGCCCCGGTTCTACAGCCTCCCTGCCCCGAGGAAGGATCCCAGCTGTCCACTAATGTGCCAGAACCAATGCATTTAGCACAGCCCTGAATGGGGCATTCACATGCCGGAGGGCAAACTGCCCAGGCAGAGGGGGGGGCTGTCCAGTCCTGGCCCCCTGAGCCACAGGAGAGCCATCCCTGGGCTGTGCCTGGGGGTGGGACTGTGCCATGTCCCCTGATCTGTGTGCTCACAGGCTGGGGGCTCATCCTTGCAACCCAGCACATGGGTGCCCCCAGCACCACTCCTGGGGTCCCAGCAGTGCCCAGCTCTGTACCCCATCCACTGCTCAGGATCTACTGCTGCCCTGCACACCTGAGCATTCCCTCCATCCCAGGGCTGGGAAGCACGAGGCTGGACCAGGGTATGGGACATGGGGCAGGGAAGGCTGCCGGGGCGTCCCGCAGCCTCACACCAACTGGAGGATGGTTTTATTGTTGAACATTCCTGGTGTTTTCTGTCAGGGCTGAACCAATTGTCCTTAATCCGCCAGGCTCTGCTGGCCAAACAAGTGTGGCTGAGCCACCGGCATCCTGTCCCCACGAACAGGCCCCTTTTGTGAGGGGGATTTAGCGTGTAGCCCAGTAAATCCCGCTGGTTTCCTGAGGCACCGTTCCCACACGCCCTCCCCCAGCTCCGGGCCCTGGCACCGGGCCCCGGGATGTGCCGCACTGCGGGGCCGAGGTTGATTCACGCGGGACGTGGGACCTTTCCTGCTCCGCCGCCTACAGAGAGCCCTGAGTCGGGGGGTGATGCTGAGTGCCGGGGGCACCGAGCCGCTTCCTGATGCCAGCCCATTGCCGGAGATGCCTCCGCTTAACGATCCTCTGTTATCGGGAGGGAGGGTGCTCTTGGCTTTTCTCCCCAAAACAAAGGCGCTGGGTTCTTATCTCCCGGCAGCATCTGGCTTTTGTGGGATGCAGAACACCTCTGCCCCGGGGTCGGGTGGTTGCTGGGTGCGGATGGGGGCTGCGAGGCGCCGGGCTCCCGCCCTCTGCTCACACCGCTCCGTGAGCACTGCCGGCCCCAGGCAACGAAGGGAGGGCAGGGAAAGGGCACCACGGAGTCCCACGCGTGATGATATCCCACGCTGTTTCCCGGGCGCAGGGCTGAGAAAAGCAAGACATCCGCATTCCCTGACATCTGCCTGCAACCCCCACGGCCGCACTGCTACGCCGTACAAAAAGCCCAACGCTTGCACCCTCCCGTGGACGTACACGCATGCACGCCTGCAGTACCGCGCCCAGATCCCGGTGTACTCACACCATTGGAGCACTCGGGGCCCCCCTGCACAGAAACACGCTCCCCCCGCACGGCGCACACCGCGCACACCCGCATCCCGCGGGCAGCCCCGGGCCGCAGCGCTGCGGGGCTGTGCGGGCAGGGCGGGCCGCGAGCCCCATCTCCCGGCCGGCGGCGGCAGCTCCGTGCAGAGCGGCAGCGGAACGGTGGAGCGCTGCCCCGCTCCTCCCCGGCTCCCGGGACGTGTCTGCGGGGAAAAACGGAACGAAGCCGGCGTGGGGCATCGCAGCCACCGCTGGCCCTGGGCACGGAGCTGCCAGCTCCGCGGGCAGCGAGCAGAACGCCCGTTCCTCCAGCACTGTGCCGTAGCCCCGCGCCGCTCGGCGCTGCCCTCTGCAGCGGTCCCGTCCCCCCACGCCGTGCTGGCACCCAATGACCGGCTCCGGGGCCCTGGCTCCCCATCTCCCCGTGCCCCCGCGTGTCCCGGGACCGACGTTCGGGGGGTGTGGGTAGGGCAGAAGGTGGCACTGTGTCCAGCGAGGGGACCCCCGCGGGACTCCGCAGCTGATGGCGCGGCCGCGGTGCCACCAGCACAAAGCAGAGCCCATCCTCACGGCCCGGGGCCTGGCGAGCCGCGCGCTCCCCGGGGAAGGGGCCCCTGCCGGCCCTGCGGGCAGGATGCTCCCCGCTCCTCTCCTCCTCTGCTTCCTTCCTCCCGGCCCGGCCAGCCCTCCCCCTGCCCGCCAGCTTTAACCCTTTCGCCCGCGCTCGCCAAGCCCGCATTCCCAGAACCCTTTGTGCTCCGCTCCGGGGCTGCGCTCCCCCCGGCCCTCAGCCCACCCCACGGCGTTGTGTGCGTGCGGTAGAGCCCGAGGGCCGCCGGGAAGGCGAGCGGGCAGAGTCCCGCGGGGAAGGGATCGAGCGGAGACCCCGCAGTGCGCACACAAAGGCGGCCATGGCTCTGTGCTGTGCTCTGAGCGGGAGCGCGGCGGCCGGAAGAGCGTCGGCGGGGACGGTGGCAGCCCCGCAAGCGCGGGTTGGATCGGGAATGGTGCCGTGTGGGGCACCGGGACGGGGCTCAGGGGCTGGGGCCACGCTGGGGGCGCCCACGTGCTCTGTCCCCGACACTGGCACCAGGCCCTGCCCGCGGCGCCCCCCTTCGCCCCCCCCCCCTCCGAGCACAAGGGGGAACGGGGTGGGGGCCCATCCCGGTGCGGGGCCCATCCAGGCACGGCGTAGCCCCGGGAGGGCTGCGAGGCGCGGAGCCGCTCCGTGCCGCCACGCGGAGCCCTGCCCGCCCCCGGGGGGTACTAAATAAAACCACCGCCTTTATTTTGGGAGTGTGACGGCGCGGCGCGGGGCACGTGGCTGCGGGAGGAAGGAGGGAAAGGCGCTCCCGGGGCCTCGAGTGGCAAGGACGCGGGGCCGCGTTCCTACGGGGCACCGCGCCCCACGCGGGCCGTGTCACGGCGGTGGCACATCGACGCGGGGCCGGCGGAGGGGCACCTCTGGGCCGGCCGAGGTGGTCCCGTCGGGTCGCAGGGCGGTGCCGCCGGGCAGCGGGGCGCGGGGCGGCGCCCGACGCGGGGCCGGGCTGCGTCCCGCCGCCCTCCCGCCGTGCCCACCTGCGGTCGCCGTCGGCGGTCGGGACGCCCGGCCGTAGCGGAGCCCCGCGGCCTCGGGAAGGAAGCGTAGCGCCGAGCGGCCCCGCAGCCCCTGCCCGGCCGGGAAACAAAGGGCAGCGGCGGGAGCGGGAGGGGGGCAGCGCCGCACCGCGCCGAGCCCCGCGGCGGGCGGCACGCGGCCCGGGCAGCACCGCCCCGGTGTGTGCCACAGCCCCGCGCTGCCCCCGGCCGCTGCCCCCCGCCGCGCCGAGCCGTGCCGTGCAGTGCCGTGGCGCGGCGCCCGGACCCGCGCGGCTCGTGGCGGAGCCCCCGGCCTCAGCTGGAGGGAGCGACGGAGCCGCCGCCACCACCGCCCGGGGGACGCCGCCGGTGTGCGGGGAGGGGCGGCCCGGGGCCGGCGGCGGGGCGGGTGGGAGCGCGGCGCGGCGGGGCCCGACGAGGACGCGGCCGCCGCTTCCCCGCGGGCGAGGCAGTGCCCGGCGGTGCGCGGGCGAGCGGCGGGGAACCGGGGAACGGAGCGGAGCGGAGCGGGCGGCGGACAATGGCCGGGGCAGCGCGCGGGGCCGGGCCGGGCTCGGTGCCCGCGGGGTCCGAACGCCTCCATTTTGTTGGCGCCCGCGGGCCCGACACCCGCCCGTAGGCCCCGCGCGGCGGCTGGGGGCGGCGGGGCCCGCAGGTGAGGCGCGGCACGAGCCGTGCTCGCGGGGCCGGGGCCGCCGCCGAGGGTGCGGGGCCCGCGGGCCGCCATGTGCGCGGGTCGGGCCGGGCCGGGCCGGGCCGCGCCGCAGGTGGGAGCAGGGCCGGGCCGGGCCGCGCCGGGGGGGGGCAGCACTGAGCGGCCCGACTCGGTGGTGGTGGTGGGGTGGGGGGGGAAGGGGGGGCGCCCGCCGCGGGGTGTGTGTGGGGGGGGGGGGGGGGGGGAAGCCGGGGGGGGCGCGCGAGCGCGCGCTGATTGGCCGCCGCCGAACCCCAAGAGCGGGCGCGGGGGCGCGCGCGCAGGCGCGGGGCGCGCGCGCCCGGCGGGATGGCGGCGGCGTCGGGCGCGCGCATGCGGGGGAGGGAGGAGGGAGGCGGCGGAGGAGCGCTGGCGGGGCCTGGCCGGGCCGGGTCGGCGCGTCTCCTTCTCGGGCCGCAGCGGGGGCAGGCGGCGGCGAGCCGGCCGCGGCGGCCGCAGGTGAGCGCTGCCCGGCGGGCGCCGCCTCTCGCCGAGCGGGCCGCGCGAGCGGAGCCGGAGCGGAGCCGAGGAGCGGAGCGAGGCCGGGCGGAGGGGCCGCGGCCCGGGCCTAGCGGCGCGGCGGCCGCCTCCATTCCTCCCTCCCTCTCGCCCTCCCTCCCTCTCGCCCGCGCGGGGCCGCGGAGCGGAGCGGGCCCCGGGGCGCGGCTGCCATTTTGTCGCGGGCGGCCGGGCTGACCCCATTGTGCTGTCGCCCGCAGGTGGATGCCCGCCGCCCGGCATGGAGCAGGCCTGCGAAGTGAGCCGCCGCAGCTGCCTCGTCCCGTTCGGCACCTCGCTGCCGGCCGCCGAGCACAAGGGCGGTCCGTTCGGCGAGCCCCGCGGCCCCGAGCCGCCCGCCATGCAGCTGGCGGCCGCCAAGCCCGGCTTCGGGCAGGACCCGTCCTCCTGCTACATCCCGCTGCGCCGGCTGCAGGACCTGGCCTCCATGATCAGCGCCGAGTACCTCGGCGGCCCCGCCGACGGCGCTGAGGCCCTGCCCGACCCCGGCTCGCCGCCCCCCCGCGCCCCCGCGCCGCAGGAGCCGCCGGGCGGAGCCGGCCCGCAGCCCGCCGCGCTGGGCTTCCCGCTGCTGCTGCGGGACGGAGGGGACGAGGACGAGGAGGAGGAGGAAGAGGAAGAGGAGGAGGAGGAGGGCAACGAGACGCCGGAGGAGGAGGAGGAGGACGACGACGACGAGGAGGACGACGACGACGACGACGACGACGACGAGGAGCCCGAGCAGAGCCGCGGGGCCGGCAGCCCGGAGCCGCCCCGCCTGCAGCCGGCGGAGCTGCCCGGGTCGGACGGCGGCCCCGGGGAGAGCGCGGAGCCCTCCGGCAGCGCCGCGCTGCAGCTCGTAAGCGGCGCCGGGGCGGGGAGAGCGGGGGGACGGCCGGCCGCACCGGGCGGGGGGAGCGGCGCGGCTCCATCTTGCGGGCCCGGCCGGGCCGCGGCTGGCAGCTGACATCGCGGCGGCCTGCTGGCAGCCATCTTGCCGAGGGACAGATTTGACACCAGCGCTGCCGCCGTTGGGAGCCGCTGTGCCGGGCCGCGGCCCCGTCCGTCCGTCCGTCCGTCCGCCTTCACGTGCGCGGTGCGAACGCAGCTGTCACCGCCGGGCGGGCCGTGCCTTTATCGCACGGAGCTCTCGCCACACTCGTTTTATTATTATTTTTTCCTAACGTAGGCATCATTGCCGTCACTGCTGCAGAATCAGTTTGCTGGGGTTTTTTTTCCTTTTTTTTCTTTTTTTTTTCTTCCCCCCACTCCGCTCTCAGCGTGTTGTCGGGCAGGTGATGGGTCAGAGGGGACCTCTCTCATCTCTTAGCGCCTGGATTGTCAGGGCTTTGTTTGGATGTGAGGTCGTGAGCTGCAGGGCTGTCCCCCCACGTTTCCCCACCACACCCGGGCACCCCCCGTTATTCTTCTTTTAATCTCTTTCTCAGTGTTGCTCGCATTCCATCAGGTTCTTTCCAGACGTGCTGAACGAGCAGAAGTGCTGCAGCTCCGAGTTCTGACAGCAGTTGGGTGCACATGACGTATACAGAGCTCATTTTTGAACACGAGTAAAACTTTGGGATGGGTTTCAGCATTCCTCAGCTGAGCTCCCGGAGTTATTTATAGGCACATACATCCGTTATGCAGCAGTTCTTAGAGATCTTCGGTGTTTTCCTCGAGTGCTTTGTTTTTAAATGCGATTTTGTTGATTTCAGCTTGCTTCGCTCCAGGTTTGAGGTATGATTCGATGTTGGGTCTGGAATGTAACCCATGTGACAGCACTGGCCCTGCAACCGTTTCGCTCTTTCTCATTTCAGCGTGGCCACTGCTGCCAGACAGATGCTACTGCAGTATTTGTGGGGATGCTCTCACCCTCGTTCACTGGGGAACCTGTTGTGTTTTTGCTGCGGGAGTTGCTTTGGGGCACTGCGGGGCATGACCCCACGGTGTGTGCCTTTGGGAGCAGCGGTGTTGTGTGCAGAGCTCAGACCCGGTGCTCTGAGGCAGAGGCTGCTGTCAGGCTGAGGTCGGTGCGTAGCTTTGTTGAGTGGAGCGGGGATCTCTCAGACATGTGCTCAGTGATGCGGTTGTGGGAGGGTCTCACGTTGTAAACAGAATCGAGCAGAGGTACTTCCACAACGCTTTGCTTCTACTGTCGGTGGCTTTGCTGCGTGCACTGCGGCGCTGCAGCCTGAATGGTGAGAATGCTTCGTGATGGACCCCGATATTTGGGCCTGGAATGAAGGGCTGACTTTCAGTCAAGCTGCCGTCCTGCATGCCCTGGTGTGCCATTAACCTCACGGAACTGTTAAAAACTTTTTGTTGTTGTTGGCATCTTGAGATCCTTCATCTTCCCTCTGATAAGAGCAGGTTGGAGAGCAGGTTGTCAGAGATGTCATTCATTTGAGCCCTGCTGTTTGCGGGGTGGGAGAGCTTTTTGCCTGTGCCAGGTTACCACTGAGACAGAGTTCACATTTTTTATTTTGAATGTGATACAGTAGCTATAGGGATAGCCAGGCTTGCCCTCAGATGCTCTGTTCATTCAGGCATTTAATTCCTGTCCCCTTTGGTTTTGGGTGACTTGAGCCATCTTTCTCTGAGAGCCTTCTACAACTTACCAGAACCACCCAAACAAACCTAAGAACAAAACAAAACCCAGGAGCTCTACACCGCTACTTTTAGGGCAGCCTGTCATAGCGGGGCCGCTCCGATAACCCCATTTACCCACGCACTCCTTCACTTTGCAGCCGGTCTTGATCAGAACCGCTATTCCCAAACCCACAGCCCCTTCAGCTTTGCCAGCAGGACAGCATGCAAACGCAGCCTGTCGGACTGCTGCAAGCTTTCAGGATTCGCCGAGTCGTTGGAAACTCTGAAAAGGCCGATTTCCCAAGTGCCAAGGGTGCTTCCCGCAGACGGGACGGCACTTGGCTCGGTCTTTGTGGGTCGCATCCCGGGTGGGCAGGCGGGCATTGTGTTGCAGGGGGCTGTTAATAGCGCTTGGCACGCCCGGCCCGCGTAGCATTCAGGTGTTAAGAGGGATGCGCATATTCCGAAGTTATCTTAACGGCCGCCTTAATCTTGGTTAAGGTTTGCTGAAACTCAAAGCCAAGCGCCGGGTTTTGAGACAAATGACAGCAGCCGTTGTTGGGCCATTGTTCCTGCTCCCGAAGTGACAATGGGGCGACTGGGGGCAGCTGATGGCTCCTCCGTGGTACTGTTGGATCGTGGCCATTTGCACTGCAATGGATGGACGCTTTGTACATTTTTCTGTTATCAGCTTGACGCGAGCCTGTCTTCAGCGGTTTCCTGGCCTTGCAGGTCGTCCCGCGGTGGTGTTTTGCAGTCGGGTGGGTGCTGGGGCCCAAGGCTGTCCCTGGGCTGTGCCCTGCTGCCAGAGCTCCAGTGCTGCGGTGTCGGAGAGGCGGGTTTGCTCCTGGTGTAATTCTCACGTTGAAGTTTTGCTTTTTTACAAACGTAAGTGTTGTACCTAATTACCTTTTGCTTTGCCAGCTCGTTGTTTTTTAATTGCTGCCCACAAAGTATGTTGGATCTGCTTAGTTCGTGGTATAAAGTGCTTGAAACTGAGGTATTGCTCGTGTGCTGCGCAGTGTGCAGCCTTGTGCTGTGCATTCGTGTGCAGGAGCCCATGCACATGGGGCTGCTGGGGTTTGGTTCACCAGAACCATGCGGTGCGTAGCATGCTCAGGGTGCTTAAAAAACGAAGGGCCAGAGAAGTGATCTCTTTAAGCCTGGGATTAATCCCTAATGTGCTGAAGAGTTCTATTGCATTCTGCAGCCACGGTGTTGTGCTCCTGTTACAAAGTGTCTGTCCTGCTGTGTGTGGGTTACTGTGGCTCTCCGTTTATTGGCAGGCTAGAGCTAAAGGAACCCTTGCCTTTCTGCAAATGGTTCTGAAGGTGCTGTCCTGTGCCTGTGCTCTTTCCCAGAACCCTCACTGCTGAGGCTCGTGCTGCTAGCACGATGTTGTTTCCTAGAAGGTGCAGAGCTGGACCTCACAAGGCTGTGAAGCCTGCTGGGCCCCTGGCTTTGGAGTGACTCCTGTCGTTTAGAAGTGCCTCCGTGCTTTGTGCAGAGCTAAACTTATTCGCAAAGGGATTCAACCATGGTGGGCATCCAGAAGAACATGGATGTTTCCATGGTTTGGGCACTGTCTTACGCTCCATCACAGCTTAACCGTACGTTTTGAGTTCCTGAATGCCTTTGGCTGTCAGGCTGTGATAGCACAGCGTGCCCCATTTGTGATGTGCTGATGGCTGCTGTGCTGCAGGCCAGGTGACAGCCGTGTGCGTCCCTGTGGGCTGAGCACTGGCTCCTGGGAGCGTTTATCCCAGCATTTGGCAGCGGTGGCTCTTTTTGTTTCGCTTGTATTTGTTCTCTAATCGACTATTTCTGATTAGGTTCTGTTTGTTCATGTGATGTTACCAAAAATAACGTGGTTTCTTGGTAAGCAGCGCGGTGTGGAATGTGTGTGATCGATGCCTTTGCTGTCCTTAGGGGGTCATGCGGGTCTCTGCAAACAGCAAGAACAGGGGTGTGTTTTGGACAGTCTCAAAGGTGTGGTTTTGTGAAATAGAATGTCAAAAACCTCTGTCACTTCTATTTTAGAAATTTAAATGAAAAGTTCAAGCTTGGGTAAAAGAGACTTCATTCAAACCATGTCCTGGCTAATATGCTTTCCACAGTCATAAATAATTAGTCATCACTTGGTCAAGCCTTTAGTGTAGGGCTGTTGCCAGAGGAGCACAGACTTCACTCAGCATTTTGGTTCTGGTCTGTACAAGATGTGGTGAACCTGGTGCATCCTGCTGCTGCGGGAGGAGAGCAGCCATTGGCACACGATGGGCTTTGAGAGTCCCTGTGCCCCCCGCTTTGTGTTTGCTCTCTGGTGACTTCTGAGGCGAGGGGCAGCTCCCAGAGCTTGGGGCTTTTGTAACGTTTTGTGTTGTTACGGTTTCCTCCAAAGCCTTGCTGAAACTTTGTGGCAGTGGCTCATTGCGATGTTGTTACAGCAGTGCCTGACCCCAGGGCAAAATGCTTCTGTTGTGCTCGCCGTTTGTTCCTTGCAAGTGGAGCAGCTTCTTTAGACCTCAGTGCTTCCTGGTCCAGGAGTGGAGCAGAGCCACATGGAAAGGTTTCGTTTTCAAAATGTCCTCACGTTAACTGAACAAATCTGTATCTCACCCAAGAGCTGTCAGCTCTGAAGGTGGGTGATAAGCTACTTAAGTCTCAGGAATAGAAGTGGTGTTTTTTGAATTATTGTTTTGATTGTGTATGTTAAAATACATTATTAACTCAAAAATCGGTATTAAGGGCAGTGATAAACTCTCGTTGTTGTTGCTTAGAACATAAATCAGCTTTTCCTGCCTGTGATTGACAACTTCTTGTGTACAGCCATTGGGAATGGCACAGGGACCAGAAGCACCTGAAGGAAGAAACTCAAACTCCTGGCAAAGGCTGGGCATGTCCGTCAAGAATCTGTGAAGACATCATGTTGATGTCACTTCTGATACCAGGAAGAGGTGACAGATGTTTTGTTCTGTCTGCACAGAGCCATCTGTGCTGCACAGCGCAGTCCTTGCCCAGTAAAATGGGGTTAAGTCCTTTATGGTGGTTAAGGCATTGCCAGGATTTCCACGTTAATGGGTGGAAAAGGTCTGTGAGAGAGTCTGCTTTGAATTAGAACAGCAGTTTTCAACCTCTGGTGATTTGTGGACCCCTAAACACTTCCCAGGTGCAGACTCTTGTATAGTGAATTTAGACCTATCAACAATAGCATTGCTTTCTTTTGTGTAATTCTGTGGCTTTGGAGCATTTTTCCATGGAGGTGAGCGTGCAGAGCGTGGAGCTGCAGAACACACTGCAGGCATTGGATTTGGTGTGCGACCATCCTGAATTTGGTGTGCAGCAAAACCTGAAAGGCACCACAGGGCTGGCAGCAGGCTGCAGTGCTGGGTGAAGGCACGGCGTGCTTGCATGGAACATTTACTGGAAGTTAAAATGTTCCTTCTGTGTTGCTACACTGCTTGTGAGAAGGCCACTCTGGGGTTGGAAGCATCACGTGGAGTTGGTGCAGGCACAGGGGTTACAGGGCTCCTTGGTGTGGTGTGCGGCAGCACTGAGGGTGGGGATGTGCATCCCATCCTGCTGGTTCTGCCCTGTCTGGGAGTGCAGTTGTGGTTCAGCTGGTCCTTGGGTGCTCCTGGCTATCTGCTGCCCAGCGGAGTGTGAGATGCTGCTGCATTGCTATCTCTCTTCTCTTTGTTTTTATCAAATTAGAAAACTGTTTCAGTGCAGCTGCTCACGGCGGCTTCTGCAGCAGTGATTGAGTGTTCTGCAGAGATAAGGCTGGACTTGGTGCACAGCAATCTCTTCTGTGTCCAGAAGCGTTGATGAATCCAGGAGTGTGCTTTGCCTCTCTTGAGGGATGGGAAAGCACTCATTCGGGCTGACGTGTTGACTTTGTGCAGTTACCATTGAGATTGCATTGAGCTTTACTTTGTGCTTCTTTCAGAAGAACAGCAAAAATAACAAGGAGAAAAGTCCTTGTGTGCCATTTTGCCCTTGTGTGCCAGCACTTGATGGAGAGCTGCCCTGGTCAGGAAGCCATCATGCACATCTCTAGCACAGCCTGAGCTGCAGCTTTTTACTAATTTGACCACAGCTTCTTTGAGGTCCAGCTACAAACAAGTGGCAGGACTGGTGGCCCTACACATCCATCCATCTGCCAGCCCCCACAGTGCTGCACTGCAGCCGTGGCACTGCTTGGATGTGCATGGGGTGGCACTTCAGGGAGTGCTCCCAGTGCTGAGCCCACATGAGGAAGGCAGCCTGCCTCCCACTGCTGCCCCTGTCCAACCCTGGTGTGAGCAGGTGAGGTGCTCGACTGAGGAAGCAGCCTGGTTGTTGCTTAGCAAGGCTTTGTTTGCATTAATTCTTGACAGGGAACTTGTTTTGTGGGTTACGTATGGTGTAAGATGGTCCTGAGTGCTCCTTGAGATTGAACATGGACACTGCTCAGGTCTTCAGGAAGGAAAAAGCACAGCAGTTTTATTGGTAATAAAATAGCAGAATAGTTGCTGTTAACTTTTAAGTGCTTATGGAGGCACCGCGCTGGGGACTTAATTTTCAATATGCAGAATTTGTTTTCTGTGCACGCAAAACCCAAAGCGTTGAGCTGGAGAGAGCAACCCAACACAGTGTTACCCAGAGAATGATGTGGGTGTTTTCAGGAAGAAATGGAGAATTTTCTTTTTGTTTTGGAATAGAGAGTGTATCGCTGAGTTACCCTCCCACTGTTGGTGGAAAGACAGAAAGCTTCCTGTTACCTGATGCAAGAAGGGCGTGGAGCGGGATGGTTATCTCCTTTTAATTGTTCCTTCACTTGCCCTGGTGCTGGTCTGTTTGGTTTTCCCAAACACCTGTTCAGACTGCTTACTATTTTGGATAATGTGATGTCTGCCCACGGGTTTCTGATTAGCAGCAGTGAAACAATCGGATGCTTCTTAGCTTGTTGGCTGTGCTCAGTATGAGGGTGAGTGCATACAGAGCAGGATTCCCAATGATAGGGTTAAGAAGTTTCTCAAATGCAAGCTTGCAGGACCTGATTGAAGAGTGAACTTTCCTCAGGATGTAGCTCAAAGTGCTAGTAACAAGAGGTAATTAAGTATAAGTCTATTTTACTGCTCATGTTCAAAAACTGATTTCATTTTAGTAGGGAAATCTCAGCAAAAGCAACTGAAATCTTAAGAACTTCTTGTGAGTGTTATGTTTATCATCTTTTTGTTGTTGTTGTTTGGAAAAATGCTTCTGAGGAGTTCTGTGAGGATACCTGCTGGCTTTGGGGAGGTTATGGTCTTGTCTCAGTGGTGTCAGTGCACTGTGATTAACAATGTGGGATCTCAGCCCCCTTCTCAAAAATCAAGGAAATCAAAATTTCTGCAGAAAAGGAAACTTGCAAGCTGCATTCAGTGTTCATTGCTTCTAAAGAAGCCCCTGGGATTAAATTTAGAAACAAAAGTGTGAGTGGTTCCACGTACACTGTATCCCAAACTGCTTGTTTTTAGTTGCTGAGTTTCACATAGACATTCACTCCTTGCAGTGTGCACATGCTGTTCTCTGGTACTGCATCTTTCTGCTTACAGCTGAAGTCACAGTGAATATTTTTGTGCAATTTGAATATGGCTTTCATTTCATGGGTTTTGAAATGTTTCTGAAAGCGATCACTGCATTTATCAGATGCCTTGCTTGTAAATAGTTTGATAGAATAAAGGAACATAGAAATACAGTTGAAAATCAGGCATATCTGATGACCTGGTTTCATTTCAGTTGTTCACTAGTTCATGGATTGCAAGAAAATATTTGTTGACAGTGTCTTTGTGAGGCTTAGTGAGGTTCTGGTAATGCCTGCAGTTCCTCCAGTTCTTGAAACAATTCGTGTGGATTAAAGAATCCGGCTTTAAAGGAAACTTAGTTATTGTTGGAAATGCGCGCGGATAAGCAAGCAACCGTGGGCATTGCCAGGCAAGTTCATCCTCTGTCAGTGCTCTGGAATCCTCTGTGTCTGTGGATTTTTCTTCTTTGGGTGTTGGGATAAGTCTGTTCCCTTTCCCACCTGCTTCCTCCTCCCTTCTGCCTCACGTCTTGCTGCTGTTTGTTTCTGGTTACTGCGATGCCAAAGTCCCACAGCTTCACATCGCACTGCTGTTCTGTTCAGTTCCTAAGCAAACGTTGTCACCGTTAAGAAGGCAGTGAAACAGATACTGTTAGCTGGTTGTCTTCTGTTTGAGACTCCTGAACTTGAAACAGTTGCTTCAGGATTTATGAAATATCAGTGTAATGCGACCAACTCTCTTCATTTTAACCTTTTACAGTATTGCTTTCATGCATAGCAGCCTTTCCATTTATAGGCTGTGCAGTCTGGGCCAGGGTACGTAAAAGCTAGCCAGAGGACATGTATCAAGACGCACACAGAGAACAGAAGTTCTCCTTCTGTCACCATCTCTGCAGTATGTTCTACTAGTGAGCACTGAATTAGCAAATATTGAACACTTGTTTGTGATCACGTCCCAGATGAGGTCACTGTGTTGTGGATGTGGATGTAGGTCAGGCTGCTGGAGGCCAGGCCGGGCCCTGGGTGCTGAGGTCGGACCCCAGGGGTCCTCCTGCTGTGGGAGGACAAAGCTCATCCATCGTCCTGGTGACCTGGGCTGTTTGTGGCCCTCCAGCAGGCCTCTAATTTCCATCTTTGTGTCACCGCTTGCCGTGAAGTGAAGTGCCAGCTGCTTACTGTGGTGATTTCACCATACAGGTGTTGTGGTTTGCGTGTTGTTGTTGTGTTGTTAGGTTGGTTTTTTTGTCTTTACAACGCTCAGCCTTCCCTGCAGGGCTGGCCCTCCCTCTGGGCGTTCTCCAGCACAGCTCTGCCTGCACCGCTGCACTTTGACCTCTCTTTGCTTCATTCCAAATACTGCTTAAGCTTTAAAGCAGATATAATTTAATATTTTTCCAGTTTTTTTTTGGTCAGCTTTGGTTTTGATTTCACAAAAGCTTATTTAAAAGAAGAATCTTTTCTAATGTCAATTTTTTATTTTTTTTTTACTTCATCACAAGCATTAATTTCCGTTCTTAATCTTGCTTCATCATTGTTCTTCATTTCATCTTTTTCTCTTTCCACGCAACATATTAACGAGCAAAGATCCTTTCCCAAATCCCATCTTCTCCTGTCTGCATTCGTTCATTTCTTGGTGCACAAGTGCTGGAGCTGAGTGAAGTAATGAAGTTGGAGTGGATCCCATCAGGATGGGAGGCTGGAGGGAAGAGAAGGACTCTGGTAGAAGTCTTATTTTTAAACTATGTGAGATGCAGACATTGCATAGGAGTTCTGTGTCCCAGGTTTGTCCTGTTAGTGTTTCTTTGCTGGGATGATGAGCTTCAGATTCAGTAACACCAGAGGAGTACCTGGTTAGAATCAGGTGAACTCGCTGCCATTCTTTTCCTCGTGTTCGGGAAAATACTCCTGATCAGTGAGCCTTAAGGAAGAAAATCAGGGTGGGAGACAGGAGACTGACTCTCACCAAAGCTTCAGAAAGGGGTTGCTTCAGCAAGGAGAGGCTCAGAGAGAGCCCTGGGTGTTGCTTCCAGCATTGCCATGTGCTCCAACTCAGGTCAGGGTTTCACTACTACCTGGCAGCTGCTCCTGTGATGAGATCTGCTCACAGATACCCCAGGCTGCTGCCGCAGGACCTTTGGCAGGCGTCTGCTGTGCTTCAAGGAAATACGCGAGGAAATGCACAGTCTTGGCCTGCCTGCTGTTAGTGTCATTGTTCGTACTGTATTGTTTAATTATTGTGGCTGGATGTGTCTCCTCCTTGTCTATTCTTCCCTGGCTTTTGTCCTGTGTATTCTCACCTGTACCAGGTCAGGCAGCATCTGTTTTTGCTGTGGGTCTGGGCTTCCTTCTTTTCTTTTCAACATCTTCCTTGTATAGCCTGTCCTACTGCCCCAGCTTTTCCAATAGCATATTCTGTCAGTTGCCTTATTGAATAAATAACGTGCTTATAGTTCAGAAATAAGCCATAGAAAGGTTCTTCTGGCCTTGGTTTTCTATGATGGCTTTCCAAAGGAGGTCTGAATTACCAGTGTGCAGGGCCGTGCTGGGTGCAGCCCTGTCAGGCTGAGCTGTTGGGGTGCATAGCACAGAAAATCTTGCCTTGTGGGCTGAGCATACAGTTGGGTGTCCCTGCACTTTGCTGGGATGGCAGCTTCCCAGTCCCACTGCTGGGACACACAGTGCCTGTGGCTGTGCCATGCTGGAGGTGGCAGCACAGTCAAGCTGCTCCAGGGATGGCCAGTGCTGCAGGAGGGTGCAGCCTGCAGTGTGTGCGTGCCTGTGCTTTGCACTGCTTTTTTCAGCAAGATGAATGGGTTGAACAACAGCGTGAGGTGACAGAGCTGAGAGCGGGCATAGGATAAGCTTTTTTTTTGTTGCTATTTAATGGTGTGGTTATTTTAAAGGGAGGAAGATTGCTGAAAGACAGTCGAGGACTTAGAATACGTCATGATATGAGAGCTGACGCTCAGCTTCACTCAGCAAGTTACCGGGGCTGATGTGTTTTTGCATAATACAAATTCTGGAGATGGCTCTCAAGGCAGAAGTCTTCGTGTTGTCCTGTCATGCACCTCAGTCAGCGTCGCTTTCTCAGTAGTCAGTGCTTTTCTTGAGGGTCTAGTACTGGTGGAGAGGGTTTGTTTAAAGAACACCCGCAATATATGTTCTTGTTCTCTCCAAAAATAACACGAAACGGTCTGAAATACTGCATATAATCTAAAGTTTAGACTGTAGCTTGTCTCATCTGAACAGCAAATTAATGCCAAACAGCTGATAATGGAGCAGACAGCGCTCACTCCCTTTGGGAGAACGTCTGAGAACACAGACCATAACGGTGAGTGCAAATGATGCAGGTCACTGTGCTGCCCTTCCTCGCTCTCTCACCTCCCTCTCACCTCCTTCAAATTTCTGCAGTGCATCTTCACTGGAGTTACTGAAGCACGGCTCCGGCCCTCAATGCAGCCACTCACTGGTTTTGTTCTTTAAACACGTGAACATTTTAATGCCCTGTGGATAAACGTTAATTATTCTGAGCACATGTAAGGGCTGCGTCTGAAGTTGGGTACTTTGGTTATGAGTTCAGAAAATGTTTCTGAATGCTTTCTGTAGTTCATGGAAAAGTCATCGTTGCTGCAGGGCTGAAGTTCTGGACATTGGAATTTATTACCAGTTTAATCTTAGTGTAATTGTATTTAGAGGGAAATTTGTTGTTTCCTTCTGACCAAAGGAATGCATGCTTTGAGGGTTGCAGTTATCCATGGCACAGCAGTCTAAAGGAGAAGACTTATACCTGGAAATGATAACTACTACTTTTAGAGAGGGGAGGAGCAGTGTGAGAATTCAGCCTGCATCCTCTTGATGCTTTCTGTAGCTGCCAGGGAAGGGACAAGGCAGGCATGAGAATGGCTGCGGATAGACTGACGCTGAAAAGCCTGCTGAATGCTTGGGAAGAGAGCTAAGTGCTGAAGCATTGTCTTTGAATAGCTTCTTGAAAGCCAAGTTTTCCTTAGGCGGCTGTGTTTGGTATGGGAGGGTGACAAAGCGTTGATTTAAATGCAGACTTGCCTCCAGGCGGGGGCTGGGGGTGTCGCTCAGGTGAATCAGTGTGAATGACTTGGCAAATCCTCACATAGCTGTGCTGCTGGCCCAGCTGACTGCACCAGGATTACAGTTTTGGGATGCAGGTGCCTTGTGTGCGATCTGCAGCACGTTGGAGTTTTGTTGTGTTACAGTATGTATGCACACCTTGAAACCTGGCCTTGAGAAATGCATAAAATATCTGGGGTAAACGTCACCTTTACAGGAAGAGCATGTGCACTGAGAAGGAGAAAATGTGGGTTTGCATCTGAAAAAGCATCAATGTCTGAAGTGCCATCAGGTCTGCACCTCTGCCTCCTGTGCTCAGCAGCCCCCGCCCTGTGCCTGTTCCCACTGCCCTCCCGAGCTCTTGCTCAGAAATAAGTTATTGCATGGCTTTTGATGGCTGAGTGAGAGGAATTTCAGCAATGGCATCTACAGGGTAATTACCTGCTTTATTTCATGTAACAGAGAACTGTATCCTTTTGTAGTCTCTATAACCACGTGGAGAGATCCCATAAAACTTGACCTGCGGTGGGATATACCGTTTATTGGAGAGATCTGTTGTGGTTTAGTCATTAGGATGTTGAACTGTGGATTGCGGGAGATGTGCCTTAAAGAGTGGCGAGCACAATGAAAATGTGAAGTGAGAAGAAGGTGCATATTTGTGCCATGACAGCTCTAATGGGGAGCACATTGCTGATGCTTGCTGGCAAAAATACCTGCAGCACTGCTCAGAGCTCTTACAGTGCCGAAAGCACCCGGGACAGGTCATCAGCAAGTGCTGGCAAACAGGAAGGTGCCCCACAGCAGATATATGGGAACCTCCAGCGCTCCGTCCTGGCTTAGTTCATCAATGCAGGCGGGCTCCAGGATCCCCACCCCAGCCCCAGTACTGCTGGTGCCATGGTGTGCAACCAGAAGGTTGGGAAGCAGAGGGATCTGCTCTCTGCTTGGCGATGGTGAGCAGGAATGGCAGTAAGGAGTGTTACTGCTGTGTTGTTGTTGGGTTGCTGTGTTCTCCTGGTTGCTGCAGTGCCCTCAGAATTGAAGTGCTTCTGGGTGTCTGCACAGAGCAGCTCCTTGCAGGAAACAGATGGGCCTGTGTGTTTCGTGGGGGGTGATTGCACTTTTGCTGCTCTTGGGGCAGAGCAATGGCAGTTCTGGTCACATAAACCCAACATCAGAACAAAAGCTTTTTTTTTTCTTTTTCTCTGTACTTATATGAGATTTCAAATATTTTATGAGAAAGGTTTTTTTTCCTGAGCATATGTAAGAAGTGAGACAGTCATTAGCATTGTACATACCTACTCTTTTATCTGCTCTTCTCATCACCTCGTTCCAGTCAGGAATAGTTCATTGTCTTTCATTACTTTTTCTGTACATCACAACCTCTGAAATGAAGCAGTTGGTGTTAGTGAAGTCATCAGAGCTGGTTGTGACTCAAGGTATTGCCCTGCTCTGACAAATGGATGAACTCTGAGTGCAGTCATTTACCAGCTTACATTCCTCACTGGAAGGGGGGAAAAAAAAAAACGCCAAGAAGACCCAACCCAATAAAATCAAACCCTAGTTTATTGTTTTGTTCTCTCAGAAGGATCAGAAGAATGATGGTATTCTTTGAAGGTGTAGGAGCCACTAAGTAAAATCAGGACTTGCTTTTTCATGTAAATATCTCTGGTGGCCAGATGTAATCTGCATACAGGGAAGGGGGAGGCAAGGCTCTTTAGAAGCATCTGGAGCTTTAGTGATTTCTTGTGTTCTGATTTTTCCCCAAAGATCCGAGCCAAGAAGAAACCTACTCCAGTGAAGTATGAAGTTGGGGATCTTGTTTGGGCCAAGTTCAACAGACGCCCGTGGTGGCCATGCACAATTTGTCATGACCCAGTGCTGGACTGTCACTCAAAAATGAAAGGTACTGTATCTACTCAGACTGCAAAGTAGAGGAGTTATATAGTTCTTTATTAATGAAAAAAAAAAAAGGAAGGCCTTGATCTGTGAAGCAGAACTACACCAGGGAGGTGACAGGAGAATGGGGCTAAAGCTGAGGAAGTGGCACAGGCAGCTGTTGAATGTGTAGGCTTTGGTTTCTGAGGCATAAGAGGTGATGAATATCCAGAATGAGTGCGGGGCAGTGCAGGAGAAAGAACAGCTTCTTGACAAAGATATGGAGAGAAAGGTGGATCAGAGAGGTGAGGGCAGAGTAGTGCAGTATGAAAAGGCCAGGCACATGGAACTGGGTGGGCTACAGTGGGGAGTACTTGAGTGAAACTTATGAACAGGAGAGATACTGCATGGTCTCATAGTGATAGGGCAAGAGAGAATGGCTAAAACTGAAAGGGGAGATTTAGGTGAGACGTTAAGTAAAAATTCTTTACTCAGGTTGGTGTGGCACTGGAAGTGCTGCCCAGACCTGTGGGTTCCCCATCCCAGGGGGTGTTCAGGATGAGCATCAGGATGAGTGGGATGGGATCCTGCGCAGCCTGATCTGGTGGGGGGCAGACAGCCCACAGCAAGGGTTGGGATAAATGGGTTTCAAGGTTCCTTCCAACCCAAGCCATTCTGTGACTTGGGGAGTTAGCCCCAAGGCTGAGGATGGGGAGGCAGGAGGGGCTGTGAAGTGGAGTTGGGGTGAAACAGTGTAGCTGCTGAATGCCTTAAGGTGTTACATGGACGTGTGAGAGGAAGTGATTTTTTTAGCCTTGTTTGGCACTGGGAAGGAGGGGGCTGTTTATGGGGTTATATCAGAAAAACCTGGTGATGGAGCCACATGTGTGAAAGCTTAGGGCATAGTGTGTTAGTGAGACTAACAGCCAGCTGAATGTGAGGGAAAGGGATGGAAGGAAATAAGACAGAGCTGCAGGTGTGTGAGCACAGGGGAGAAGAGGGTAGAGCCCAGAAAGGATGGGAGTCACACAACATGAGGATGGAGAAGCATAGATATGTGATAAAGAGAACAGAGAAGTAATTGTTTGGAAATTGCTCTTTATTTGAAAGCTCTCACACTGTTTTTAGGATCATATTGGCTACCATGGGGAGACTGCCACAAATTGAAAGGCATATTTATTTCTTCCGATTTTCCCTTTCTGGTTTGTTTTGTACTCTGAGTAATGGGAAATCCCTAGAGAATGGTGTCTTCTGCATCTGACAGCTCCCCAGCCCTCGCCAGCATAAGAACCAAGTGCTGGGAATGAATAGACTTTTTTACTGACCACAGACTCAGAACTGTCTGCTGTTTCTCTAGAGGTATGAAGTAGCTTTTCCTGTATTGTGCTCACGTCAACTGCAGGTTTGGTTGCTGTAGTCTTTCTTACTGGTTTTCCAGTTTCTTCTTCATCTTCTGGGAAGCATTTATCCTGTTCTAGATAATACTGAGTGTGCAGGTGTAAATAGTCCCTTTTGAGCTCTCAAATTCCCATTACAGATGTTGCCTGAATCCACCTATGTTGTCCTCTGTCCTACCACCCATGATGAAATTATGGACAGGATTTAATACATACATCTGTCCAGCAATCCCCTCTCAGCCTGTGTGCAGTAATTTCTAATAAAGGAATTCTGCAGGGAGGGAACATGCTATTAACAAATTCCAGCACAGTCTACTCTCCAGCTATGTAATAGAATCTCCCATTGTGTTTTATCCATGTTGAGATGAAGATAGCTCTGAGGAAAAATTTCCAGTTGTTATTCTAATCTATTCATCTCACCTCCCTGAGTGGTGAATGGCAGAACAGGTAGATCTGAACTCAGGTGCTTTTGGGAGCAGGGAGCTGTGGGGTTCTGCACACACTGTAGGAAGCATGGTCCTTCTGCCTTAGTTCTATCTTGTTGTCATGGGAACAAGCCCTTCAAAATAAGGCAGGTTGCTTCAAACTCATCACTCGTGCAAAAAGCTCCTCTCTTCCTAGTTTGAGGCGTGGTGTTATGTTTAAAGCAGCTTGCCTTTTCTTGACAAGCTCTTGAGTGATGTAGAGATTTTTGGAGCTGGAAAATTGAAGCTCAGACAGGGGCTTGAGTCCCAGTACTGTAGATGGGATTTGGTCTGTCATCTTTGTTCTTGGATTGATTTTGCCCCAGTCAGTGTTTGTCATCCTTTACCTGTTCTTGCTCAGAATGTCGGTGCTGGCATTGCTAGGTGCCAGGCTGCTGGCACAGTGCGGGCGCTCTGGGAGGAGACAGCACAAACAAAAGGGGCTGCAAAGCTCGGGCTGCATGTTCAGCTGGTGAAGGTATTCCCAGGACAGCATGAAGCACACATCACAGGGAAAAGTTTGTATCTCGTGTTCAAGCCTTGTTGGCACTGTTCCAGCTCCTCAAACGTGTCCTCCTTCACCAGATTACCTTGTGCTGGTTCAGTTCTTCATTGCTTCGTGCCCATGAAGTGCTCTTGCTCAGGAAACACCTCTGAAAAATCTTGGAAGTTGTTGTGATTGTGCCCTTATGGTTTTCTTCCGTGGCTGTGCACCATAGTGCCCACAGCAGGGAATTAACTTTTTATAAACGACTCTTTGTCACGATGCATGTACTGCTTGTGTAGTGCAAATGCTTGCATCTGCGTGTTTATTTAAACATTACTGTTAATGTTTTATGTCCAAAATAAGGGTTTGTATGTTAACAAAGTACGGAGCAAGATGTGGAGGGGAGGTACAGCCTGCACGGGTAAATGCTATCCAGCAGGATCCTATTTCTGGGAGTTGCTGGTGCACCATTTCCTCTTCCCAGCGACCAAGCGGATGGGCTGTGCAGTCATTCATCAGAGAGGAGCAACAAGAAGTGGGCTGCCTCGTGTGATACCTCTGTCAAGGAAAAAAAAAAAAAACACTTGGATATTTTCCCATTTTGTTTTGCAGCCAGACTGTAGTCTTTGCTCTAGGGAAACGGATCGTCTTAGCCCTGTTAGTCACTGTAAGACAGCAATGAATCCAGCAATGCAGAAGGATCTCCCTGAGTTCTGACCAGGAACTGCCAGAACTGGCATTCGAGTGGAAATGTTATTAAGCAAAAACCTTTGTACAAATAACTGATAGACTGCTACTGCTTTCTGTGATTGATTTTTGTCTTTTTGTTGTGTGCAAGGGGTTAATTCTGTTAAATTTTTTGGAATAGTTTCCAATCGGAGGCCATACCGAGAGTACTACGTGGATGCCTTAGGAGAGCCTTCAGAGAAAGCCTGGGTTGCTGGAAAAGCTATCGTTCTGTTTGAAGGAAGACATCAGTTTGAAGAGCTGCCTGTTCTTCGGAGAAGAGGAAAGCAAAAGGAAAAAGGCTACAAACATAAGGTGAAAGATCTGCTTTCTCTGTTTTTGATTTCCTGAATCTGCACAATAAAGATCATTCCTTTGTGCCTGGAGTTGCACTTTGACAGTTTGCTTTTGTGACAGTGACTGTTGCAGCAGGGCCAGAGAGTGATTCTTTGCATCCTTGTAACCAGCAGAGCGTACAAGCAGCTGGGAGTTTCTAGGCTATCTTTTATGTTTATGTAGGGGTGTGGCCTGCTGCTTTTGTTGCCCTGCAGAGCTGAGAGGCAGAGGAGTCAGGTCCCTGTCAGCGTGAGGTTTGTTCAGCAGTGAAGCCCTCTCCTGATGCCAATTACAGTGTGCTTTTAAGTAACTTCCTGTGCTCTCTTGCAGTGTCTTTTGGCTGATCTGAGGTAGAAGTGGAGTTATGTACTTCAACTAGATCATGGACTGAGATAAAGCAGTGGGGGTTTTAGTCCTGCTTCTCTTTATGGAAACCTGTTAGGACTTATAATTTAACTTGGAAAACATTTTGTCAGTGAGCCTGTAGGAATGAGTTTTGTGGCTCGTTGCATCATCTCCATTTCCAAGCATAACAGCCCTGAGCAATTGTAGCCAGCGTAAGGTAATGTGACACAGAGGTCTGTTCTCTGTCTTTAGAATCATAACTGGAGAAATTCGCATTTCAAAATTATTGAAATGAAGTGAACAGACTAATGCATTCCTGTGAGAGAGCAGATAGGCACATAGTAGGAGCAGTGTCTGTTCCTTTTTTCTAACAGCACTTAAGTACTTAACCTGTGTTAGTGAGAAGCCATTGGATTAAAAGTGCTCTTGCAGATGTGAGCTTCCTGGGTGTAATGCTCTTTCTGGCTTGTCTGTTTCCAAGGGTATGCTCAGTACTTTTCTAAGGGCTTTGTTACCTGTATTTCCACCTTCCCCAGCAGTTAGTCATATACAACCAAGAAATGCTTCTGGTCCTAGAAGTTAAAATGCTTCCTTGCTAGAATCTCCCCCTGTATGTAAATTGCAGCACCAGTGTGGCTGCAGCAGAGGGAACCAATGTGTGTAGCCTGCATAAATGTTCAGGCTTGTGTACATGGAAGCCAAGACCTGCTGCAGAGCTGAGAGTATTTTGCTGCTTTGCTACTGGACCCTGTAAAATTTTGTTAATCAGCTAAGACAATCATTTGTTGCTGTGGATTTTTTTTTTTTTTTTTTTAAGAGACAAGTATCAGAAATTTGAGTTGTTCCTGCTGCTGTGGAATAGATTTTGATTTTTAGGAGTGTTGTGAATCCTGGCTTTCTGTTGTGCAGCCAAGGACAATGTGTGCAGATAAAAATCAAGTTTGTAGCTTTGTTGTTTTTAGAGGTTTAGCAGGGGTTCCCGTCTGGTATGCAGCATGCCCTTTATTTTATGCTAAGGGTGGAGTTGAAGCTGTGAGAGTTCTGTGTAAAGGACGCGTTGAACCTGTTGCAGAGTATTTAAATGTGGTACAGATTTTATGTTTGTACTGAGGTAAGTTGATGAGAGGGAAGATGGAGTTGTGCCCCAATTCAAGGGATGCAGGAAGAATCGAGAACAAACAAAGCAAACATGGCTGTTCAAATATTTTGAGAAAATGGTGTTGCATTGAGAGGCCTGTTGGCTGTTAATGTGCATTTCTGTGCCAGGGATCCATACCATACACATTCCCCATACACACTGTAGTGTTTGGGATGCACTGACGTGCTGGATGTTTGGTCACCGGGACACCAGTGTTTGCAGGGACTGTTTTGGTGTTTGGGGAATGCACGAGGATTTTCACTAGGCTTGATAGGAGTGCAGGCTGCTTACCCAGGAGAGTTGTTTTCTGCATCCTCTAGGCACAGTCTCTGTCAATCTGTTGTCTTAAAGGTGCAGAATGCAGGACTGTCGCTCTGTTCTGTGCCTTGTCTGTCTCTATCTCGCTTTTATCCTGTTGGTTACCCCCTCATTTTTTTCTTTCTTTCTTTTTTTTTTTTTTTTTTGTCTCCTCCAACTTTAAGGTTCCCCAGAGGTTTATGGCTAAATGGGAAGTCAGTGTTGGACAGGCAGAAGACATGCTTCTCGGGGGGCCAGAGGATCAAAAGTGCAGCCAGAACTCCAGCGAGCTGGACAGCGAGAAGGAAGTGCAGTCAGAATACTATTCCAATGGCCCTGGAGCCAAAAAGGACAGGCAGCTGAACGGCTGTTTTAAATCCTTGGCATTTGACTCCAAACACTCAGCCAATGAAAAAGGAAAATCGCACATAAAGCCACACGTGAAAAAGAGCTCAGAGAGCAGAAAAAGGACTAGAGTAAAAAAGAGTGGCATGAGAGAAGAAGCTTCCAAGGGAGAAATCAAAGACGAAACACCAGAGAGCATAGTTAACAGTATGATTGTCGGGGACCTACCAGAGAAACATGCATCTCATGAACTTCGCCGGATTGCAAAGAGCATAACAGCATCCAACAGCACCAGGGAAAACCATTTGCTCTCCTCCTTTGGAGAAAGACGTTTTGAAAATATAACTTTAAAGTCGGACTATGGGAGTCATAAAAGTGATACCCTGAAGAACACACTCCAAGGGGATTTGTTTTCCAACTCATCTTTGGAGAGAGAGAAAAGCTCCCTGGGCATTCTGTGCAGTTCGAAGTTACAAATACACTATTCTGCATCTGAGGCTGGTGTTGAGAAAAAGCAAACTGAATCGGATTCATCCTCTTCCCTCTCAGATGGTGGGAACAGTGATGTAGATACCATGGACCAAAGTTCAGAGAGAGCCTCTAGCACTCTTGAAGTTAGTGATTCTTCAGATAAAATGGAGAAGGAATTTCCTATGACATCAAGTGGAAACATTAAGCTTTCCATGTATTTTTCCCAGAAAAGCAGCAGAAGGACCAGGAAGAAGTCATACAGAGATCGCAAACCTCTGGGAGGTTCGGTAACCAGCAGACTCGATGCTGAATTTGCACACAGGGAACTTGAAGGAGGCTCCTCTGATGCTGAGATGTCATTGACAGCTCTTGAGTGCTCTTCAGATGTGAGAAATGACAATCTTTCCCTAGCAAACAAGCACGCTACTCCCCAAAGTGTTAACAAGGACGGCTCCTGGTCTGCTGTTGCAAATCAAACAACCTTAAAACTGAAAAACATGAAATTGCCACGGATCAGGAGTATAAAATGCAAACATAAAGAAAAGGTTGCTGGGTTGGAGCCTTCTCTTCCAGAAGAGGAGGGTGGCCTGAATCACTGTTCTTCTGATACCAAAGGTTTCTCTGGCCTTCAGAGAGATTCTCTTCCGAGAAGCGGAAAAGTTGATGGTCAGAAACTGCTAAACAACGTGCATGAGAAACCCAGGGATTCTGCTGAAATAGAAACAGCTGTGGTGAAACACGTCTTGTCAGAGTTGAAGGAGCTTTCGTATCGATCCATGAACGATGATGTCAGTGACTCTGGCACTCCAAAGGCCACAGTACCCTTACTTTTCTCTTCCGCCTCTGGTCACGGTCGTTTGCCTATTGAGCCAAATTACAGATTCAGCACCTTGTTAATGATGTTGAAGGATATTCATGACAGTAAGGCGAAAGAGCAGCAACTGATGACTGGTCAGAACATAGTCCCGTACCGAAACACCAGCACAGCAGATGGTTCTGGAGGCAATTCTGCGAGCGGCCTGACATCCCTGTCTATTGTAGGTCCCCCGTTTAAAATAGAAAAGAATGGAGATTGTGCCCAGGAAACAGTCAGTCCGAACTCCTCCAGTGTAAACAACAACTCTTTTTCACGCAATCCTCCGACCAAGTTACCGGGGATTGGTACTAGTAAAAGGGAGCCCGCGAATGCCGCTGTTTCTGGGACAAATGGCACAAATTGCGTGCCCAAACGCAACTGTTCAAAATCTAAGCAGTCATCAAAGCTTGGAGATAAAACAGTTTCAAACAGAAAGGACTTAAAACCAGGAGGGCCAAGTAAGTTGTTAAGTCGATTATCCAGAGATTCAGGAGAACATGCATTCCGCGTGCACGGTTCGGTTCCCAGTCCTCTAGGTAATGAAGCAGAAGATACTGGGAGGAAAGAGTCTGTTGATTTAACAGAACATTCAACTGATGAAGACTCTGCTTGTTTATCTGATGACAATTTAGGTCGTATTGGAAGGAGACCCGAAGCTGGTAGAAATACTGAGAGATGCACTTCTGCTGAAAATGGGGAGAGTCCAGACTTGGATTCAGAGGCAAATAGTGAGAGCTCTCTTGGTGATGAGGCTAATGATGTAAATCACGTAGCACCTAAAAAGCGATGGCAGCGTTTTAACCAAAGCAGTGCTAGATCTAATAAGCACATCAGTAGATCTAGGGAAAAAGGAAACTTGGAGAGTGCCTTTGGCCTGAATTCTCATGGCTTTTCACTGAAGGGAAATGAGTGCTTGGGACGTAGGCATTCCCCTCATTCAAAGGTGCTTGAGGCAGACCTAACAGTTCAGGACTATGAGAATCACTTAGACTTAGTTGAGAAACGTTTGAATGTATGTGGTAAGCCAAACAACAGTGTGATGGACTCAGAAACAAAGCTTGGCAACTTTGCTCCCCAGTCTGAATTCTCTGCACAAGGTAAGGGAGCTGGACTTGCGCCAGAATGTGTATTTATATACATTTTATAATTTTTAATTTAAAAGTATAAGTTTACAGAACTTTGGGCTGTTTGACAACGTGGAGGTGTATATATTTCTGTGAGCTGAAGAAGAAGAGATACGGTGTTTTTTTGGGGGGACTTTAAGCACAGAGAACGAAAGATGGAGTGATGATGGAATTTTGCTTAGCTTTTGGTTAGAGTTTAAATATATAACATCAGTAGTTCCCCCAGGGTGAAAGGTAAAACTATCATCCCTCTGAGTAAAGGATTTTTTTCCTTCAGTGCATCCCTTCATACAGTTGTTTTTGTCTTTGGTCTTAGTCGGATAAATCAGCTCTAGGAAGTTTTGACTTAGAGTGTAGGATTTCATTAAGACAGCACTTTTCTTTTTGCTGTTTGTTTTGTTTTGTACTTTAGTATGGAAGTTTATTAGCTGCTAATAATGAAATGAGGAACCCCACACATTCCCTAACTCATGGCACTGGTGGGGCTGTCTGAGGGTAAAGGGGAGAAGACAGGGACAGCTGCAGGGGGCCTGGGGTGCAGGTGAGGCAACCTCATCCAAAGGGAAATGGCCGTGGAAGAAGGAAGCGAGGGCTGCACAGGGTCACCTCTCCACAGAGATAGGGGTGAGTTTCTTATGGGTAACTAAATCTGGAAATTTGGTTGGAAAGCAAAAACAAACAAACAAAAGCACAATAAAAACTGCTTTCCCCTACAACAAAACAAAACAATGAACACTGTGAGGGAGAGGTCAAGCAGAACCACATTTAACACAAGCCGTTCTCAAAGAACGTAGGGAAGCAAGCCTTCATGAAAGCACTAAAATGTGCTTTTCTTTTTTACAAAGATTTTGCCAAACAAAATTAAATTGTTTAGCAGTAAATGAATGATGGGCAGAGTTCAGAACCTGAGCACGCTTTGTCACTTCTGTTCCCTCTGTGCCCATTCCGATGTGTTGTGCCATTAGCAAGTGGTTGCTGCACACCTGTTTCAATGCAGGGAAATCAACAGCTGGCTTTAATGGTCACAGGACCAAGGCATGTCACAGCAGGCACAGAAAATGAACCCACAGGGTGTAACACACCAGGTAAAAATCCTGTTTTGAAATCATGGCAAGCTTAATCATTTACTGACTACTCTGGCCATGGCTGTGTGTTTTTGAGGACCTAATACTTTAGAAAGGCTGTGGGAAGCGTGCTTTATTCTGGGATGGGGCTGCACGGAGGGGCTGTGCCCCCTGAAGCAAGCTCCTGGTGTGCACGAAGGCACAGCTGTGTTCTGGTGGCTTCCAGGTGGTTTGGAATTGAAGTATCCCTGCATGTTGCTGAGAGGTGAAAAGTGCGAGTCTGTAGAGAGAGCTGGAGGAGAGCTGCTAAGAGGCAGTAGCAGTGCAGAGAGAAAAGGAGAGGAACTGCTGCAGAAGACAGGTGGCTCCCATTGCAGCACAGAGCTGGCTGGGGCTGTGCAGGGCATGGGGCTGCTTTCAAGAATGGCAGATCAGCAGCCGTGGTGCAACCTGTGCCCCTGCCCTCAGGAGCACACCTGAGCCATACCTGTACCGATGTGCTGTAAGCGGGCACCAAAGCTTCCCTGTGAGGAGCTGCTGTGACGTCCCTGAGGCAGGGCTGGCGGAGCAAGTTAATGCTGTGAGAAGTCCCTTGGTGGAAACGCGTCTTCCTCCTTTTGTTTTGGACAAGGCCTATTATGTAGGAAGCAGGGAGGGCAGCGTGGACGTTAGAAGTGCCGCTTGCAGAAGAGAGCTGCTTTCCTCCCTGTGCCAGCGCTGTGAGAGACGTGACTAATCCTCCTCCTCCGCAGGCAGGCGTGGAAGGGGCCACAAAAGATCGCATTCACGACTGTGTAATTTGTACTGAGCTCGATCAATGCAAGTCCTCGTCGTAGCTGAAAGCAACATCCGGCGTGTTTTTGATGCAAAATTTGTAGTGGGGTTTAGACTAAATAAGGCAGAAGCGAGGGCTGGTTGCGTTTGCTGAGTGAGAACTTGCACAAGTAACAGCTGCTTAAAGGTGCGTGGTTTGCCATTGCCGCTCAGACTGCGTTTGTACAGGAGTCGTTTGAGGGGAAGGGTAATGCAGTTAAGCCTCACTTTCTGCTACAGTGCTGTGTGTGCTGCTGGCTGGTTCTGGGGCTCAGTAGTCACTAATGAAGACGCTAGGCCGAGAACTGGTTGCATGCCAACGTGGGTTGCATCTGGATACCTGTGCTGGGGGTTATTAGCAGCTGAAAATAGTTGTGTTTGGGAAAGGTGGTTCCTTTCTTCTCTTTTGGCCAACTTTGACATTTTCATACTTGTTTAACCACGAAGCCACAATAAGGTGTAGCAGTCTTGTCCAACATCCCAAGTGTTGCACTAGAATGCTTTTTTTTTTTTTAATGAAATGTTTCTTCTCAAAAAAGAAAAACCCACCTCCTGCATGGGGAAAGGAAGCAAGGAGTAGAAAACTTACTGTAACCTTCCAGGAGACCACAAATGTTTGTGTGGCTAGGAGAAGTCTTCTGGCAGTAAGGCAGAATAATTGTGAAAGCCAGTAAAGAGGAAAAGTCGCAGGTATTTGAGAAAGTTCAATAAGCATTGTCTTGCTTCTGCAGCTTGTTGAGTAGAGGTGACGTAGTGCCAGGGCCCTTCCTTGGAGCTCACTGTGGTTCTGTTTGTGTTGGGGAAATAGCTGGTGCCAGGCTTTTCCCTTGCAATGGTGCAGTGCTGTGCAAGTGTAAAGAAAAAGATGTCTGAGCCCTGAGGATCTTGCAGCCTCTTGGGAGGACAGTTAGCTCCCTCATCACGTCCTGATCTGAGCACAGAACCTGTTGTTGGGAAGCAAAAAGAATAAATAGGCTTGCAGTAGCAGATGGGGAATTCAGGGCTCTTGAAGTACATGAGAAAATGTGCTAGGGAGGAGGGAAGGGAAGGAGCTGGACAGGCACGGCGCTGGTAGAGACAGCAACCAAAGTGTGCTAGGGAGAGCAGCGTTTTCCCATGCCCCTGAACATAAACCCATGGGACTTTGGATTGACAGGAAAAGTAGAGTGATGAATCTGAGTTTCTAACTGATGTAGGTTTTGGGGAAAGTACTACAAGAAGGCCAAGTGTACGTTGTGTGAGGTGACGTTGGGTCACATTGCTAGGAGCCTCTCAGGTGTCTGAAATGCTTGAGGTCACCATGGTCCTTAGCAATCCCACCTGCCATGTCAGGGCTGGGAAAATAGGGAGCTCAAATATTAGAAGACTGTATTAGGGATCTGCCTGTATAGAGCTCTGAAGGAGAAGGCAGGAGCAGCTCCTACCTGCGGGTCATGAGGAGGATTTTTTGTTGTGATAATCTCAGAAACACAGTCTTGAAGCTGTTTTCCTTTTTCTTAGTACATTCAGAGAGGAAACGCCTTAGAAAGCCAAGTAAACGGCTTCTGGAATATGCAGAAGAATATGATCACTTATTTGCACCCAAGAAAAAGTCAAGGAAAAGCCAGGACCAATTGCAAAAGGTAGGTTAAGGCAAATGTGCTCTTCATGGCTTTTACTGTTGTGCTCCAATTTACATGCTTTTGTCTGATCTTGCTTGCTGAGCACTCATGCTGCATGCAAGGCTGTGCAGGGTGAATGTTTTCACCAACGTGTTTCGCTGTGTTAGGTGAATTCTGTTGCAAGGTCTGGATTTGAAGGAGGTCTTCCTGCACAGCGCAGTCCTGACAGAGAGATGCAGCGGGGGCCCAGTCCTTTGGTTTCAACTCCATTTTCAACCAAAGAGTCCCCTCCCATCCTTGAAGCTGAGTGCTCCTTCTCAGAACTAGAGCCCCATGCCTCTGATCCCAGTGAGCAGCTCATAGAAGGACAGTCCGATTTCCCAGAGCTTGTGCTGTCTTCCTCTGATGTTTCTGAAGTTTCTGCTTCTCCAGATGCAGAGGAGAGATTCCTGAAATCAGGTAAGTGGGAGGTTGTGTTGTTCTGCTCCTACAAGTGAGCATGTCATGAGTTCACTTGAAATGTTTCTTCAGCCCAAGTATAAAGGTTAGTAGCTGCTGATCTCTGTTTTGTTTGCTCTGCTTTATTCAGAGACCATTACTGGTGCTAGGAGAAAAGAGGGGCAGGTGAGATGTGTGACCTGGTGAAGTGGCTCATTGTGATTCTGCAGTTACTGTTCTGTCTAAAGACTTGTCCAAGGTCAAAGCTCCGATGCTCTGGCTATGTAAGCTTGTAGAGAACACTGTTTCTGTTCTAAGGGGCCAATCATTTTTTTTCATTGTTTAAAACATGTATTTCTAAATTTTTATTCATGTAATTATAAATGTAGATGGATAATATATGTAGGGACACTTATGTATGTGTAATAATAGACCAAGCAGGCAGAGCCCTGCAGTCACTGAGAGGTCAGAGTCTGTTATTTGTGGGGCAGGGGGGTGACAGGTAGAAGCGAAAAACCTGCAATGATTGAAGGAGGGAATCTGAGGCTGGAGATGCAGGCACAGCCCGCAGTGCAGCAGTGGTTGCAGATAGGCAGTATGCAGAGGCAGTGTATCTCTTCCCACAGCTGAGGGAACTGCTGAGGCCCACAGAGCATGGGCTGTGGCAGGGAGCAGTGATGTGCTGTCCCTCCACAAGGTGGCTGAAGTCTTTGATGTTGCTGCTTGCAGAGCCGTGTGTTGTAGGAGGACACAGCCAAGCTGATTAAGGATGCGGATGAACAGGGTAGGATAGGTAATAGGCTGTTTCCATGGAGTGCCTTGCACACAGAGCATCACAATTTCCTGGTTGTTTTAAGGGTTTACTGCTGCCCACGTCCAGCACCTTATTGTCTTCCAGTGGCTAGCACAAAGTTTGAGCTGGAGGCTGACTCCTACAGCTGGATTACTTGGGGCATTTTGTCCCACGTAGTTCCATCTGAGAGCACACCCTTCACTGTGTGCAGCGTGAACACTGATGTGGGTGCTGTGGGAATGGGAGCAGGAAGAAGCAGGGATGTGTTTGTCATTATGGGAGGGCTGAGTTATGCTGGAGAAGCAGGTGTGAAATCACGATGTGAATTGCACTGCCAGGATGGTTGCCTGCTGGCTTTAAGTTCATGGTCTCTATTCCATGGATGGATTTTTTAATATTATATATTGAGGTATGCCTGAAGGTGGTCCAAATGGAGGTCTGTTTCTGTGCAGGTTGTAGAGGTAATTGTTTCTTTTCCCTGGGGAGCTTGTGCTCCAAAAGACAAGTGAATTGGACTGCTTAGAACCGCTGGCTGGCATTTTCTTAATGGTCTTAGTGTGACTGAAGCTAAGAAAATCCCCATTTATCTAACAAGAATTTTATTGCAGGAAACTTTGAGAGCAAGCGTCAAAGGAAGCCCACTAAAAAGCTCTTGGAATCCAATGATTTGGACACTGCCTTTATGCCAAAGAAGGAGGAGTGGACTCCCCCAAAGAAGGTATTTTTCTTCCAGTACTTCTGAAAGTCAGATAGAAAATGAACCTGGACAGCAGGCCCTGCTGAGCAGGAGGCACAGGACAGTGAGCTGTGTGTTGCTGGCTGTGGCCCAGGAGTGAAGGTCCACCCTTCCCAAAGGTGCTGGTTGCTGTGTTATGGTGAAGAAATCTGCTAAATACAGAGGTGTTCCCCACCCTTTCCCACTTGTAATGGGGACGGGGGAGTTTTGGCTGTGAAGTCTCCTCTGTCCATTGATTTGTATGGAAAAATGAGTCATCTGGATACAGGCTGGGAGGCTGTGGGCAGAGCTTTTCTGTCACAGGGAATTGCTGTTATGTTACGCTGTAACTTGAACCTAAGGCTTTCTCCTTTTCTGTCAGATGTTCTCCGAATAGTATTTCATTTGTTACATTCCCAAGTTGGCTGATGGGTGGTAAGTGAGCATAGAACTTGTAGCAGGGTAAAGGCTGGAGTTGTAACACATGTAGCATGCAGTGCTAGACGCAGTTTTTTTTAATAAATTGCTGATCTTTTCTGCTGAATGCTCAAAATCCAGTGACATGATTTGAAAAAGCACGTAACGAAGACTAATAATATTGGGCATTGTATGTGCATAAGGCATAGCATCGCTGTTTCTGAGTTGGTTAATAACAGTTTTCTTGCCTTTCTCATTCTGTCGTTCTCCATGGCAGAGTCTTAATACAGTCATCGTGCTTGAGTATTACAGAGACCAGAACAATTCAGTCATAGGCTTCATAAAAATGTAGAACCAGAAGAGAGTCTCTATTCCCAGCAGCTTTTGTTTGGGGTATTAGTAGCCTTTTGGGGAGAGCTCAGGAAACAGTGAGGGATACTGGTGAGCACAAGACCTGGCAAACTCAGCATTCATCCCTCCTTGCCTGACTTTTCCATGTGGGATCTCTCAGACACGCAAACCAAATGTCTTCTTGAGAAGTTGCTAACCTTTGATGAATTCATGATCTGAAGTAGTTGTTGCGGTCATTTATAAAGAGGCTTAGTGGCTGAGGAGTGTGCATCTCTGATTTGCAACTGGTGAATTGTTTCTTGTGTATTTGTAGGGCACTGGCCCTTCAGAGAGCGACAGCTCGGAGCTGTACTCACCAGCCCACTTCCCAGACCTGGGAGAAGGTAAGAGAATGCAGGGCAGCAGAGGTGCATTTATGTGATTTGTATCAGTGCCTGGCTTCAGAGGGAGTTGTGTGTGTAAGGCTTTATATGTCCTAGGCCTTAGATGAGGCAGTGGCAGAAGAAATATAGGTATAATCGTTTATCTGGAAGTACTTATTATATATATTTTCTTACTTCCCTATGGAAAGTGGAGGTACTGGGTCCATATTTCCATGGGAAGATATTCACTTTCCATTCTTAGTCTGAATGGTTGTAGGAAAGTCGTCACACAGTACCAGTGTGCCTGATGGCGTGCTATGAGCAGCTCAACACTGCCTGCTCTGTCTAGTGGACAGTTGTGCAGTTGCTCTGTTTCCGTCCTCCATGTGCCTTTATGTCACATTGGTGTCAACACGAGGGAATTTGTATTGCATAATGACAGGAGGAGATAATTAGCAACATTTGAATAGCAATGTAAGCTTTGTGTTGATAGCATTTCTTCTTTTCTGCTGTCTCAGGAAAGTCGACAATGGCAATGATTGCAGATCAACAAAAGAGTTCATACTTGGAACCATTATGAGTCAGTGTTATCCAGGCTCTGATGGCTGTAGGACAAAGGGCAGACCTGTCTTGGAGGCTTGCATTGCCCCAGGCTTTATGCCCTCAAAGAAAATAAGAGCCAGACTGAAGCAGTCAGGGTGTGGAAGTTGGTAGCAGGCCAATTGTTATTTCTGCATTTTTCTTGAATGGTCTTTCTGTTGCATCCCAGCTTCTGAAAAGCTCTTGGAGAAGCAGCGCAAACGGAAGAGACCGCGCCATTCCTCTGCTGCAATACATTCCAAGAAGGAGAAAAATGGGGAGAGGCTGGGGGTGACCCCACGCTCTGAGGTACCGTTGGGTTTTCATACACTGTCATTCCTTTAACCTGTCTGCTGTTTCCCAGGGTGCTGTGCACAGCCCAGGCCAAGTAGTCTTTGGCTGGCTGAATGCAAGATTAGAGTCTCAGCTGGGACTTTGTCTCCCTGATGTAGCTGCATGAGCTGGGTTTGAAGCTGGAGGTATCACCTTGATTAGTAATTATTTTGTGATGGCTGCTTAACTCAGGCTCAGTTTTTCAGCTGCTGCTCTGCTAGTTCTCCAGGAGAAAGTCTGTTCTGATATGACAGAACAAAGATTTGACTGGCATTTTGCTTTGCATGTCAGGAGGCCTAACTGCTGTGAAAGGTCTTGTCTTCTGGTGGTGGGTATCTTGCCGTTTTGCACATCGATATGAAGTGCAAGCACTAGATGTGGCCTTCAAACTCTTCTATCTGCCCTGCATGCCAGGGTGAGCTCAGAGCCATGTTGGAGGGGATGGAGGGGGAACTGTGACTGCTCACAGGAGCCTGATTACTTTCTGCCATCCAGCAGGAAGGGATAATTGGGGCATCTCCCTTCTACTGCACCATAGCAAAGCTGGCATACAAATATCTCTGACAAGCACATTTTGCCTTTTAGGAGTGAGCCAGGTATCACCAAGTGTAGGGGAAGCAAGACTTTTCCTGGGAGAGGCGGGACGCCTCCGGGCCTCTCACAGCATCGCCTCTCACTTCCAGTGGCCCAGGTTCAGCAGCAGGCTGTTCTGTCAGGATAGTCAGTATGTATTTCAGGAGCCAATTATAGATGTATACTGTTATATTTGTTATTGTTATACAGCTTCCAGCAGAGCACAAACACTACACCAGTTGTCTGAGCAGCTACTCTGAGCTCTGCTGCCACTGCTTTTTGAGAAGCATTTCTAATGGGAATGATAAAGTTCGGGGTAATACCTCTGGGCCCTGTAAACCTTCCTGTGCCTTTTTAAGAGCACTGGTCAGTTGTTTCTGAAGTGTGCTCACCTGGAATCATGTTTCAAAGAAGCCTGTACAAATACGTTTGCCAGTGCTGGAGGGTAGTTAACACTGTCTGCTGTTAGGCACCCTCTGAGAGACTGGCTCAATTTGGAGCTAGTAAATTCTCTGCACATCTTTTATAGCAAAGAAACGAGGAGGCAGTTCAGAGCAGCAAGGCAGGTAGGCCACAGCTCTGAATGTCACACGCTGCTCACTGCAGAGGAAGCCCAGGGAGTCTTAACTGCCTCCAGCCTTAGATATATGTTGAGTACCTGAAGTTATGTAATGTCAATACTTGGCACCTTTTACCAATGTCCCTTTTTCTGTGATTGTGTTTCTTGAGACGCTGAGGTGTGTGTTCACCCCTTGGCTTCGGTGAGTGAATGGATACCGGTGAGTATTGGGCTGCTATAGAGATGTGATTACACTTTCACTTGGCATTCACACCACACTGGTCCTTAAGTGACTGTCCACATACCAGGCAGGAACCTCATTTTCTTCTGAGTGGTGCTGGAAGAAATAGATATTTGGATGATTCAGCACAATAAAACCTTGGATCCAGCTGTTTTCAGAGGGCAGAGGAAAGCCTGTCTCCCTGGGCTGAACTAGGCAGCTTTCTCTGCCCTTCCATTTATCTGGAGTCAGGAATGCAAGTTCACAACATCGGGGCAGCAAGACACCAAGAAAAGGGATGGAAAATGCTGTTGAAATGGTTGTCAAGGTTGTGAGCCAAGGTCAGGCTGTGCCAAAGAACCGGCCAGGCTTTTAAGGATGTGCCAGATACAACAGCAGAAATAGCTCTGGAAGAAGATCGAGGATGAGACCTGCCCCCTGTAGGAGGTATGTTGCTTCACAGCGCTCATTCTGGCAAGGGGAAATAGGGAGAATGGTGTGATTGATCCTTCTGAGTGATGGTCTTGTAGGGTGATTCCCCTTTTCCCTGTTCACCAGGCATAAATAATATGGCCTTGCCCACCCTGTCCAGCTCTGACATTCCCTTCTCTTTGTGTTTCTGGGAGGACTGATTAAAAATACACTAAAATCCCTGACATGTGAAATGTACGAGTTGGCCAGGTACCTGTGTAATTAAAAAGGATATCTTGAGGCTGAAAAGATAAGACCTAGAGCATGCTGTGCCACTCTGGATGGTGTGGGCCCAGTTGTTAAGATTTTTGCTAACAGCAAGTATTTGCAGCTCTGAAAAGAGGTCCATGGTATGTAACTTAAGATGCATTTCAGACTGTCATTCCAGATAGCCCGTGAAAGATGGTCTGAGTTCACTACAAGCAGTTCTAGCAGCCGTGGTAGAAAGACAGAAGGACCAGTTCTAAATTGCTCTTACTTCTAGCAAATCTGTATATCTCCTCTCCCTCCTTCCAAAACTCTTGAAATGTTTTATACAGTAGGAAGATAGTCATTAACCACAGGAGTGGTGCTTGTTAATCAGTGCCTTGCCCCTCTGGGGAGGGATCTTCAGTGACCATGAGAGGAGCAAAGCTTACTTTGTGTTTGTAGCACTGGGGTCCCAGCACAAGGTAGGAACTGTAGCTGACATTGTTTGTCCACACCAATAGTTGATTAACTCTGCTCTTGTTCTTCCTTACAGTGACCCCTGCAACCCTGAGGTCACTGCTGAGCTGAGCAGAAGAGTGAGCACCTATGTAGGAATAGGAGGATCTGAGCTGTAACCAGTCCCTGGAGCACTGGTTACTGGTGCTGCTCCTGGAGCGTTCCAGTAGCCAAGTCAAATGTTTGAGCCAGAGGCCTGTCTTGTGGCAGACTACAGTATTCTTAGCAGAAATTAGCTGCAGACCAGAAGTATCAGAGGTAGCACTTAAGATGCCATTGCATGCAGAGGCAAAGGTATCTGTTATGTTGTAGCTGATGGTTACCAATGCTGCAGAGATCTTTCCATCCCCTCTGCCAGGGCTATAGTGGCAGGAAGTGATGTGCTCCATCTGAGTATTCCTGCAGGCTGCATCACTGCCAGCCCTCCAGCATGTATGTGATGATAGTCTGTGAGGTTGTACGCCGTATGGTATATGGATTGTCAGTAGTTTGTAGCTGGGAGTTTTCTTTTTTGTGCTCAATAAAGCAAACTTACACCATTCATATTTGTATTGTGTGCTTTAATATTCTGTCAGTGCATTTGTGCATGGTTGCTCTACATGGTTTTAAAAGGTTCCCAACAAAAACATACTGGTGCATTCAAGGAATGAAAAATCAAGCAAAGGAAGCATCATTACCTGACCAGAATGCTGGCTTCATGTTCTTCCAACTTAAGGACATAAAGCTTTCCCGGAACGTCTTTTGCCCAGACTAATAAGGTTTGCAGAGTGTATTCAGTTGAGTTTAGGAACTTTAGTGGCACCACAACTCAGATGGGTACTCTCGCATACAGAATGTAACTCAAAGCTCCTTCTCCTGCCTGTTAGTTGGACACCTGGCCTTGAGCAGGCTCCAGGGTATGAGAGTGGTGGCTGCTGCTTCTTCTAGGAGTCTAAATTCCTGACAAGGTCTTGAAAGTGTACTGCCTTTTTTTCTGGGCATACAGTAGGGATGGCTTTTTGACCCGAGGAAGAGCTGTGTGCTGAGATCATTCAGCTGTCTGCAGTGAGCCAAGATTTCAAAAACAAATAAGGCAGAGTATTTAAGTTCTTGCTTGAAGCATCTGGTTGGTTCCTAAAAGCAGCGTGTTGGTGCAGCATGAATGGCTCATAGGTCTATGTGCTCTGGAGGGGCAGCTGGGGCTTGCTCCCTAGTTGCTGCTAGCTAGCTAGCAGCTGCTAGTTGCCTGTCCTGACAACCTTGAAGCCTACAAGTGCATACTGTGAAGAGTATAAAGAGAACTCTGGCTTACTTGTTAAAAGAAGACTACGATGAGGATTACTTGCAATCTTTTTCTAGTATTGTCAGTGCAAGTAGACATCAGCATTCAGAATGCTTCTCTGGCACTGGTGGACATGATTTTCAGTGTATGCAGTCCTGCCTGATACATTTCTATGAATAATAATACTGTTCTTTCTCAGCCCTGACTTTCCTTCCTCAAAGAGGGATTATGCACAAGGAAAAAAAAGTGTGTTCAGTGTGTATTTATAATAATCTAATAAACATAAGTGCTCTTCCTTTCCTTCCTTGTAAACCTTTTGGTGGAGCCATATGAGAGGTGGTTCTCTCCAGGGTGGGTAACACTGACTGCCAAACTTTGATGTGCTTGATGGCTGGATTTGTAATCTGTAGGTCAGGGTGGGAAGCACCGACAGCCCTTAATTTTGAATTTCCTTTTAAAGGGGGAGGCATTGGTTCATGGGACTTCTACAAGCCCCAAAGGGGGACATGAAGAGGGGTCTGAGAATGACCACGGAGTGCCTTCATCCAAAAAGATCCAGGGGGAGCGTGGAGGAGGAGCAGCTCTCAAGGAGAACGTGTGTCAGGTAGCCTCCTTGAGGAGATCTCTTGAAAACTTTGCTTTTCTAAATATTTTTAATGTTAATATTGGTATGCACCTGTGCCCCAGCTGAGCCCAGGTAGCTTCTAGGTGTTCTCTGGGGGCTTTGTGATTCTGAGGGTTTTGATAGCAATTAACTAGTAGCCTAATTGAACTGAATCTTTACTGTGTGATTGCCTCTCATCTTGCTGGAGTTTAAAAATGATGGGAAGATGTGACCAACATAGGACTCATTTTAACTGATGTATGGTAGCAGGGATGGGATAGCAGATGGCAGTGGTGATGTGCTGACCGCCTGAACTTACTGACATAAGGAGAATGCTCATTTTTTTCTACAGGGATTTGCTGACAGTTGGCTGGGCTGGGTTGGGAGAGGGGTTGCTCAGAGCTGATGATGTCCTTCCTTCCCCACAGATCTGCGAGAAGCCAGGGGAATTGCTGCTGTGCGAAGCTCAGTGCTGTGGTGCTTTCCACCTGCAGTGCCTTGGGCTCTCTGAGATGCCAACAGGCAAATTCATCTGCAATGAGTGTTCCACAGGTAGATAGCTTTCCTGAGTGCCTCCTTAACTGGCACTCCTTTTGCTGAATGATACACCTGCTGTAAGGCTGCTATGTGGCTGTCACTTCTCAGTTTGACGATCATTTTCTAAGTAACTGATCTTACTGTTTTGAGGCAGACAGGGTGGGGGTTTCCGGACTGCGATGGGCAAGAGATGGATGTTTTTTCAGTCTAGACTTACAGTGAAACTTTAGGGCTGCAGAGACCTGTGGTTTGGGTTATGTGTGGCAGGCTGGGGGGTTGTAGTGTGCTGATACGTCTCCTGACAGAAATGACATGTTTTTATTTGGCCATTCTGTGTACCTGCTCTTTCTTTAGGAGTCCATACCTGCTTTGTGTGCAAGAGCTGCGGGCAAGATGTGAAACGGTGCTTGCTGCCCCTTTGTGGGAAATATTACCATGAAGAGTGCATACAGAAGTATCCACCCACGGTCACTCAGAACAAGGGCTTCCGATGCTCTCTGCACATATGCATGACTTGTCATGCTGCTAACCCAACGAACATCTCTGCATCTAAAGGTACTGGAATCTTCTCGCATGGTCCCAGGGAAGCATTTAGAAGCCTTTTCTTTGTTTCATGCCCACTTGGACTGACCTGGTCCATTAGTTCTTTGTTTTTCTGTCCTTTCCACAGCGCTTGCTGTAACATCTGCTTCTCTTAGGGTGGGAAGGGTGCTGTCCGTGGGCAGGGCTGCTGCTCGTCAGCACTCCTGATGGTCAGACTGAGCAACTAAAGTGTTCCTGACTGGCCACACACTGGGATGCCTGAATGTCGAACAAGGCCACTCAGGTCCTCTCAGTAGAGCTGCATGAACACTGGTGTTTCTCCTACGTACCTCTCACTGTGCCAGTGCTGCAGCCAGTGCCTGCTTAGCAGCAGTGGCTGTTGAGGCAGTGGCATAGAGAGCAGTGTAGTAAAAACTGTAATTGCTTTATTTCCTTTTTTTTTCTTTTTTTTTTTTCCCCTTTTTTAAAATTTGAACTCTCATGATTTGCTTTTAAAACTGCTTTTTTATTATTTATATTTTAAATCTTTGGTATCTCAGGCTGAGCGATGATAGTATCAGCTGTATTCTTACCCTCAGGCTCTGCGTTAAAGTCATCTTCCATGTGTCAGTGCTTAAAACAGAAGAAGCTTCTGACCCCTTCTCAGCTGAACGTTTGCCTTATGGACCCCCTCTGGTGGTTGTTTTTCAGTGCTCAGATTTACTCCTTTCTTTCCACCTCTTCTCCCTGTCAGCAGTTTCCTGGGAGGAACTGAAAAGTTGCTGAGCAATCTTGGACGAAGTAGGCCTTCAGGCAATTCTGAGTTCTCCTTTCTGGAATTTCAGAGTAAAATCTGATAAAGTGGAGAGGCAAGCACCGGTGTTTTCAGAAACTTCCTGGATTGTTTTCATTACATTCAGTTACGCACTTGGAGTACCCACTCTCTAATTACTGTTTGCACTGATTTACTTATTATCTGTGTATGATGCAAAGCAGTCCTGATCTGTGAACTCTTGAACTGTTTCTGAACAGGGTGCAGAAGGTTTTTCACTTCCAAATAATTTGATTTCCTATATATTACCTACAAACACAGATCTATTTTTATATATATTTGCTTGTATTAATTCAATAGAAATACAGAGATTATTGAGATTGCTGTAGATGTCTGTAGAAATTAAAAGTCAATCTCCATTTCCAAAAATCACCAATGGCTAGTTGTTTGCAGCTCAGATACCAATAGAGAATAGGACTGGGAGGAAGTGAAGACTCAGTCTTCTCTGGAATTCACCATGATTCTGATGTGTTCCTGTGCCAGGTCGCTTGATGCGCTGCGTGCGGTGTCCGGTCGCATACCATTCCAATGACTTCTGCCTCGCTGCTGGGTCTGTGGTCCTTGCCTCCAACAGTATCATCTGTCCCAATCACTTCACTGCACGGAGGGGCTGCCGCAACCATGAGCACGTCAATGTCAGCTGGTGCTTTGTCTGCTCGGAAGGTGAGACAGCGTGCACGTGGTTCCCTGTCACTGTGTGAGGCCCTGACGTAAATGACAAAAGAGCAACAGATGTGCTATGGGAAGAGATCATTATAGCAGGCAGAAGCTTTTTCTGTGGGGAGTGTGCCAGTGAAAACTGCTCGGAACAGCTTGCCTTCCTGTTCATCCCAATTTAAATCCAAGCTCAGGCTAGAGCTTTTTCTGGATCTTTAGAAGGGTTCTTTGTGCTGTATAGGTAGAGTATGAGCTGTCAGAAAAAAGGTTGCAAAAAAGCATTGTGCTGTTTTCCCAGCTGTTACTGTTTGGAATTGTGAAATCTGGGGCTTCTGCATAGGGACCCTGATAAATTCTTCCTTTCTTTGCAGGGGGCAGCCTTTTATGCTGCGAGTCGTGCCCGGCTGCATTTCACCGTGAGTGTCTAAACATTGAGATGCCAGAGGGAAGCTGGTATTGTAATGATTGCAAGGCAGGCAAAAAGCCACACTACAAGGAAGTCGTCTGGGTAAAAGTTGGGCGCTACAGGTAGGTGAAGGTAGAACAGACTTGTCCCTGTTCCCTCTTCAAGTGGTGATCGTGGTGATTGAGATGAGAAGCTGCTTCTCTCTGCAGGGTACAGTGAAGCAGCTTCTGATATTTTTGCATGCATGTAGCAGCTGAAGTGCATGCCTTCCTCTTCTTCATCCAGCCTTATTGGTAGCCTTCACAATTTTCCCCATCTCTATGCAGCAATGTGCTTCTGGAAGCATGGGAACTGGGGAGTCAGATTTTTCATCTTCCTTTCCCTCTGTTGTGTAGATGGTGGCCAGCTGAGATCTGCCATCCCAGGACAATTCCTGTCAACATCCAGAAAATGAAACATGACATCGGCGAGTTCCCTGTGCTGTTCTTCGGCTCCAAAGATTACCTGTGGACCCACCAGGCCCGTGTGTTCCCATACATGGAAGGTGATGTCAGCAGCAAGGACAAGATGGGGAAGGGCGTAGATGGCATATATAAGAAAGGTAATTTGTCTTCATCTGGGAAGGTGCATGTTCTGTTTCTCTCTTCCTGTCTGGAGAAGATATTCTTGTAACAGAGAAAAATATCATTTTAGAGCTAAAGCTGAATTAAATTTGAAGAATGAACAGCTATTGATCTATCTTCCTGCACACCTGGAATGTTGATTGGTCTGAGTTCACAGAGGTGGACATGGGTGTGCAGATCCTGAATGCTTTTCAGTTCCAGCATAGCTCCTCTGCTGCTCTGGCAGCTTCCTTGTACCTAGTACAGTCATTATTTGTATATAAAAATGCTCTTGAGAGTTAGGAATTCACCTCTTCCCAAAAGCAAGGCAAAGCTAGCTGACTGTTTGGGTGTTTCCAAAACTTTTCACCTGCAACCGTTGTTACTGCCTTTGACTACTCTGTTGCTTTATCACGTTCTCTTTATGAATCTCTGCCTCTAAAAGTATTTTGCCAACGATGTTTGCTTGTCGAGCTGTGACTGCTGGGTGTGCTCTGGCAGCCCACCTCTGTGTGAGCAGAGTGAATTCCTCATAACACACCCTGTTATTTCACTTAGCTCTTCACGAAGCTGCAGTAAGGTTTGAAGAACTGAAGGCACAGAAGGAACTGAGACAGCTTCAGGAAGACAAGAAGAATGACAAGAAACCTCCTCCCTACAAACACATCAAGGTGAGGGCAGGTTGGGGGGAGGGGAGAAGGGCAGGTACAGAAGTCTTGAGCTATCAGTGCAGGTGAATTACAGATATACAGAAACATTTCTACTCTTGGGACATCTGGCTGTCTTCAGTCATCCTCCACAGAAACAATTCATGTGTCTGCAGAACTGTGTGGAAACTGAACACCAGTACTCTGGTGTTCTGGAGCAGACCTGGATTGTCTCTGTGCTGTTCCACGTCAGTTGTGTGATGTGAAAGAAGAGTCTCTCTACCTGTCTGGGGTTTTATGGGAGAGAGCTGGCATCACCCAATGTGCTCAGATTTTGAGTGCTGCTGGTGGCAACTTAGTGTGAGATAGGCAGTCAAGACACAGTAGAGCAGAGAGGAGGATGGTAACCCACAGTGGAGCATGGCAGAGTCTTTCACTTCTGTTTTTGTTTGTGTACTGTTCTGTATCGATTGAACAAAAATATGAAATTAGATATATGTGCTAGAATAACGAACTTTTTGTGGAGTTTTGAGGAACTCCTCAGGCTTAGGGCTGTCTTTGAGGTAGAATTGGAGCACTAATTTTTTCAAGGACCTCCAACAGGTGTGAGGTGATCTGAGTGAAGAGCTTGGGCCAAGTGGGTGCATAGGATAGAGATGTGGGCCCAGAGGGATCAGAAACCAGTGACTCAAGGACTGTGTTCCTCTTTTTCATTGCTTCCCCCTGCTCCTTCCCATTTTTATGTTTCAAGCTGTGAAAGCTTAGCTGATTGCTGGCGTTTTGTTTATAGCTAAGATTTAAGGTAGGACCACCTGCGCTCTGTGTAGTCACAGTGATACAGGAGAGGGACCCTTTGCAGCCTTTCCCCCCACTCAGAGGATGCAGAATACACAAGGTGGTGCTGTTGAGGGGATCTGTGTCTTTCTTAACTCTTTCTTCTAAGGGCTTACCTCTTCAGGTAGTGTGCTCAGAAGTACATATGTGTCTGTACGCCTCCTTTTACCCCTTCCTGTCACTAGTTTGCATTGCAGCCTGTCAGCTCGTAGGCAAAGATTGGGTATAGGAGTGTCTGTTGTGATGATCTGTTCTTAAGCAGCTGACGTCCTTCTCATGCATTCAAGGTGAACCGGCCGGTGGGCAAGGTGCAGATCTTCACTGCAGATCTGTCTGAGATACCACGTTGTAACTGTAAGCCAACAGATGAAAACCCGTGTGGTCTGGACTCCGAATGCATCAATCGTATGTTGCTCTATGAGTGCCACCCCCTGGTCTGCCCGGCAGGAGAGCGCTGTCAGAACCAGTGCTTCTCCAAGCGGCAGTATCCCGAGGTACAGATCTTCCGCACACTGGCACGAGGCTGGGGCTTACAGGCCAAAACAGACATCAGAAAGGTACGTGCTCTGCTTTACGTGAGGTTTTCTCTTGCCGCTTCTCTCTTGCTCATTGTCAGTTTTCATAGATGTGAAAAATTGCCTGCTGTAATTTGAAAGGCTTCCTTGCCATTGAATGCCGTTTAAGAAAGAAGTGGATGAATGTGACTTTTGTAATCTTGACAAGCACGTTTAGGCTCAGCTAAAATGCCTTGTATGTTAGTATCCCACAGGATAAAAAGGTGATTGCTTGGTCTGCCTGTGTGGATGGTTGGCTTTATGAATTCACCAGAATACTGAAGTAGGAGACAGGGCTCATTGATTATGCCCAGACAGGGAACAGTGATTGTGCCCACAACCTCCATTCTTGAATAGCATGACTTCTCTAGCATGAGAATCTTGTATCAGAAGCTTGAATCTTACAAAGCATAGCATCTTAGAGATGGCTATAATTACTGTGGGAAGTACTACCTTGCAGGCAGCTAAAATACTTGCAGATGAGTTTCAGATCCAGAGTAGTTATTGCGTGGGCACACATCAGTGCTGAACGAAGAAAAAAGAGCATTGCAGCTAAGAAGAACCTCAAAGCTAAGAAAGAGTGAAGTGAAACAGAGAAAATTAGATGGCATAGTAGGAGAAGAGTTTCTGAGAAAAACCATGGAGACAGCATACTGTTGGGGGAGCTGATATCTAGGAAAATTGCAAGCCTGTCCTGTTTAGGCTTCACTGCTTGCTGTGTATAGGTTAAAGGATTTATTTGCCATTTTATGCACCTTATGTTTCACTTTTAACAGACAGACTGGAAAGGGCAGAACTCAATTGTTTAATGGAGGCACCTGTTGCTCCCAGTGGAGCAGAGCTGTGATTCCCTTTGATGGTGTCTGTAGTGCTTTCATTGCAGGTGAACTCCAGAAATACACTGCAGGAGCAGGTGCTGTAGGTGCATTGTGCTGCTCAGAGTGGTTGGTCCCCAGAGGGATACTTTTCCTTCTGGAACACAGCTGTGCAGTGCTTTGAGCTTTGCAGTGAAGAACTACCTTTGTGCTTTAGCTGTGCTGTTCCTGAACATTAGTTCTTCCCACCGTGCAAAGAATGATCTGATAGCTGTTGTTGATTTATTTAATTTATGTCAAGTGATTTGTTGTGTGTGTGAAACGGAATTATAATGAAGGACTGTTAATAGAATTATAGCTCAAGATGACTGCAAAGCACAGAGGGAAGTTTTTATGAAGAAGTTTCCACAAAGAAAACAGGAACCATATTGTAGCACAAAGGTCCCTTCGTCTTGGAGGGAATTTGTCATGTCCTAGCAGCCTGTTTTCTTTTTTTTCTTCTTTGATGCAGGGTGAATTTGTTAATGAGTATGTTGGGGAGCTAATTGATGAAGAGGAGTGCCGAGCCCGAATCCGTTACGCCCAGGAGCATGATATCACCAATTTCTACATGTTGACACTGGATAAGGTATGTGGAAGAAAATTCTTTTGTCAGGAGTGAAGACAGAAGTAAAATGATTGCAACGAAGGCACAACGGTGTTCTTCTCCAGAAAGTAAAGAAATTCTGTTCAACTGGTCTGCATTTTTGTTAAAGTGAAGACTAAAAGAGTAACTATAACGTGCCTTGGAGAAGCTTTGGGCTGGATTTTAGGATTAGAAACAAAGTCTGAGCCAACTTCTTTGGAGTCTATTCAGAAGAAGCAAGGCAATAGTTTGTCTGAGGGCAATTGACTGAGAATCAAATGTTGTTCTTCCAAATAACACAGTGAATTTTGTAACCTTAGTATCCTTCCCAGCAGCTGAGCCACACAGAGTCCTGAGGTGGGCTGGTGTGTGCCATTGTGGGCAACAGCCCTCAAATGTAGAAGCACCAGTGAGACAGTCATTTAAGTTGAAATCTCAGGTCTTGCAGATCTGTGTAGAGAAGTGGGGTTTGTTACACCTACAGGCTCCTCAATGGATCCTGGAGGCCAAGGTGGTATAAGCTCCAGACTTCCAGAGGTAAGTAGTTTTTCAGTACCTTGTATCTCAACCTTGGAAAGACTTGAAGGAAACCATTAGGAAAGGTATAAGAAGAAAACACAGTGCATGGAACAGCATAATGGTATGGCTGCTTTCTGACCTTCCCTTCATCTTGCTGGAAATGCTCACTGACTGTATCTTGTCCTCCTTGTATCTCCCTTGTTGTGACAAAACCAAATGTCAGTTGCAGCTTCCCTCTCCCCTCCAACAGTCTACAAAAGTCAGTGTACTGTACAGCGGTGCACCTCAGGTTATGTTTTGTTCCTGTTTTCCAGTTATACACTGAAGCATAAGAAATAGGAACTGATATTTTATGGCCTCACTAGGGGACATTCAGGTTGGATTTAGAAAGTACTACTATGAAAGAGTGGTCAGGCACTGGAATGGGCTGCCCAGGCAGCTGGTGGAGTCACCAAACCTGGAGGTGTTCAAGGAACATCGTGATGAGGGACATGGTTTAGTGAGAACTATTGGTGGTAGGCAGACGGTTGGACTGGATAATCTTGTAGGTCTTTTCCAACCTTGGTGATTCTAGGATTCTCTAATTTTGCTTTTAAGCACAAGTCAGAGTCTGGAATTGCAAGTGCCACATTGGAGGTGTGCTGACATGGTGGTTGTCCAATACTAACATTACAGAAAAAGCTGATTTCCCAGAAGGCAGTGATAGTGCTTTCATGGCTATTTGGGAGATTGTGCCTCTTGGAAGATGCCAGTGATAGTGGGCAGGAGGCTGCTTTGATGTGCTGTCTGCCTGCGTTGAACAGAGGTACCAGTGTGTGGAAATGGATCAGCTGTTTGTTGATTGTCCAGGCAACACAGTGACACCTGGACTTAATGCTTGGGTAAAACAGATACACATATTCAAGTGCTTTGCAGGATGTCCTGATGTCCAGCGACCAGACGCTACTACCAAAAAAAAAAACGTTCTTGGCATGCTGGTATCTCTGCTTGGGTGGGATGTGATAGTTACTAACTGTAGTTTGTTGTTTTAATTTCTTTTTTCAATTCTAGGATCGAATCATTGATGCTGGTCCAAAGGGCAATTACGCTCGGTTCATGAACCATTGCTGCCAGCCCAACTGTGAGACTCAGAAATGGTGTGTGAACGGTGATACGCGGGTTGGGCTCTTCGCAATTGTAAATATCAAAGCTGGTAAGGAACCCAGTTCTCTCAGTACTTGCAGTTAAAAGCATGGGAGCCTTTCTGTAAGGAATAGAGGGATGGATGGTTTGTAGCCCACTGGAGGGAGATGCTTAATTTTTCTATTTCCACATTTAAATTCTTCTCATTTCACACTGGCTACAACATCAGCACTGCCGCAGTGAAACAAGGGCATCCGTGCTATAGATAGAGCTTTATGGCTCTAACTTACAGGATCAAGAAATGGAACTAAGCATCCTAAAGCATGGAGTAGAATGCTCTTTTTGTGGATGTAGTGTGTGTATAGAGCAGAGTTGAGTTAAATTCTCAGTCCTCACAGATCTTTGGGGGGAGTAATAGAGTACCCATCTGTAGTTGGGACAGCCATTGGGGTTACTTGCAAAAGTGCTTTAACTCTAGCAGTAGCAATAAGGGCATTCTATCACATAGTTTGTTACAACTTGTTTGGTTATTATCTGCTTTTGTGCCAGGGACTGAGCTGACTTTCAACTACAATCTGGAGTGTTTGGGAAATGGAAAGACAGTTTGCAAATGTGGTGCTCCAAATTGCAGTGGCTTCCTAGGAGTGCGGCCAAAGGTATGATGCCTCCCATAAGCTTTTGTTCTTCCAAATGACCTCTTTGTGTAAGTGTGGTACGTTTGTTGCAGAGACTTCAGGAAGGGCAGTTCACTTTCAGCTTGGCCATAGGAACATTGCTGGTTGGATTTAGATGAACATTCAAATTGGGTGTGCAGATTTTAGATCTGAATTTACTAAAGAATTGCTACAAATCATGACAGGAAATCGTATTTTCCAACTGAAGAGTAAATAAAAGATTTTTTCCAGAATTTTCTGCTCATCATGGCAATTTCCATCTTAATAGAGTGCCAGAGGATGAACATGGGAAAGTCTTCTATCGGATAACCAAGAAACTTCAGCTCAGCCCATTTCTCTTTGTGAAGGTCTGAGTAAACTGTGAGAATGCGTGGAAGGCCAGCAAACTGCATTCCTTTAGATCAGAGTTGCTTTAGAGCTAAAGGCTCCTGCACCTTCGCTGTAGTAAGAAGAAAGCTGCTATTTTTTCCCCGTTTTTTGTTTAAAGAACTGAAAAGTACACATCAGACAGAAGTAATAAATTTGCCACGTCTGTAGTAGAAAAATCACTACCTTTTAGAACTCACTGACTTTTGAAAACTTTGGTTTGTACTGCAGTGTTTCAGTAACAGGAATTGATTTCAATTACGTTCTTGTGTGAGCTGGTTCTCACGGGGAAAAGGAACTTACAGAAGCAGTTGGCTGAGTTCCCAGCTGTCAGCAGCTAAATTTCAGCTGTTAGTTTGTTTCCAGAGTTTCACCACATCCTATAGAACCTCTCTGCTCTGGTGTCTGGATACGGGTGTCTACAGTTAGGGGTTAACAGCTCCAGTAGCACAGTTGTGAAGGCCTGTCAATATGTGGGGAAAGTTTTGTGAAATTTCCAGAGCTCAGTTCTGCAGATGAATTAGCTTATAAAAAATGAATGCCTTCAGAGGTTGAGAGGTGAGGTGAATTATGCACCAGGTGCATTCAAATTCTTTTTTTTTTGGTTACAATTTAAAGTTCAATATATTACATGCTGCTCCTCTGTTATACATGGCTTGACTACCATCATTTTTGCCCTGAAATTACAGGTTGCATGATGGAAATCAGAGAAAAGTGCCCTTAAGTTGACATTAATGTGATGAGTGAGGTGATTCATTCCATCCTGATGAGATGGGCTAAGAAATAAATACCCAAGCAAATGATACCTTTATTTTTGGCAAATTCATCCCACAAAATACGCATTTTTAAATCTTCCTGAAGATGCAGGAAGTCAAAGTGTCGCTGATCAGGCAGTCTGATCTAGCTGTGATGTCCCTGTTCATTGCAGGGCAGTTGGTCTGGATGGCCCTCAGATGTCCCTTCCAACTCTTAAGAATTCTAAGATTCTATACTCAAGTTAGCCCATATTAATGATCTTTCTAACTGAGAGTTCTTAAGAGTGCTTGGGAGACTGTTCTGTTGCAGTGGAAAACCGAGAAATGCTAAGGTTGCTCAGATAACTCAAATTATCTGTGAAAGGTCTTTCTTGTTCCCTTTTAATTAGGTGGCCAAAGTGCTAGACAGTGAGAAGAGATGGAATAGTTTAGGTGTGGCCTTTGGATTTGGTGATTCCATTACCTGTGTTTACAATGATAAGACAGGCCTGACTTGTGGAAAGGATGGTGTAAAAACAGAAATATGTGAAAGGGAAGCAAACATCAAGAAGCTGGTGCCCTGGTGAGACACAATGAGCGAGTCAACACTGCGGAATTCTGAAATTGTAGCCTGGAGACAAAGAGTTTTAAATGCTTTTGGTTTTATCTTGATGGAAGAATGACAAAAACGGTGCCTGATATTTATGCAATGCTAAAGCTACCACATCTCAGCATGCAGGGAGGTTCTGCCTGCAGAATGCGCATTTGGACACAAAGATTAATGGAAAACTGTAAAATTTAGTTTGTGCCTGTTTATGTAAGCTATGCTGGGAGTTCATTGATAAGGCTGCTGGCTAGGCATGGGAGGTGTCATCACTGGGTATCTGATACAATGGGAGGCTTATCCTGGGGTGGGTCAGCTCTGGGGATTATGAAGGCCTGGCTTGAAAGGGTGTGGAGGGATGTGCAAAGAGGACACCTTAAGCCAAGGAAGTGAACACTTAGGCCATTTAGATGCCAATCTTTGGGACCCGTAGCATAACTGCCTTTAAGACAGCTGTTGAGAGCATTGTAGCTTAAGCATCCTGTGATAACAAAAAGATGTCCAGTGCCATCAGTGCTGAGAGGATCAGCAATTGCAGAGGAGTAACTGGGTGCTGGGAATGGGCTGTGGTGTAGTGACTTGAGTCGATAGCAAGAACAAATCTGCAATAAGAAGATCATCAATGTGAAGCAGTTGTGTTGAGAAGGAGCTGCTGTGTTCAGCCCCAGCATGCAGCTGGGAACGCAGAAACATGGTCAGGATGCACTGAGAGGTGTTAATGTCAGTGTGCAAGGGCCTATGAGACATCTTCTGTGAGTTGTGTTTGTGAGAAATGAACTCAACAGAGGCAGAAGACACTGGGGAGGTTGGGGATGAGTACTGGAAGCATTTATTTGTGAGCACGGAAATGTACCCTGGTGATGAGCTCAGGGAGGGAGAACCGCTTCTGCAGGGAGAGGATGGCCTTGCCACAAACTGATCCACGTGTTAACACGTTGTCTTTCCCGCAGAGCCAGCCCACCCTCAGTGAGGAGAAGTCCAAGAAGCTGAAGAGAAGGCCGCAGATGAAGCGCAGGTCGCAGGCGGAGGTGATGAAGGAGAGGGAGGATGAGTGTTTCAGCTGCGGGGACGGAGGGCAGCTGGTTTCCTGCAAGAAGGCAGGCTGCCCCAAGGTGTACCATGCTGACTGCCTCAACCTGACCAAGAGGCCCGCAGGTCAGTGCAACACAGCATACAGGCATGGATCTCAGGTGCTGCTCTCCTTGTGCCATCTACACATTTAGGTTTAACTCCAATTCAGAAAGGTAAAAGCCTGACTCGTGTCTTGGCAGGCTGGTTAGCCTGACTTTTGCCAGGTCAGGTGGATGGAAAAACCAGTATGGGATTGAGTACCAAAGAACTGAATGATAAGAATATACTAGATAATTTTTTAAGTGGAATAACTCAGCAAAACCCAAAATTGGGTTTGATGAGATTATAAATTCAGCTAATAAAGACAACTGCATTGAATTGATTGGTTTAGGGAGTTGTAACTCTTTAATACTGTCGTCATTACAAATTCTCTGTGCAGCATTCTCTGACATGCTTGAAGTGAGCTGGGAGTGTGTAACAGGAGGGCTCTGGAAGCGGCTGTTACTGCGACAGAGCTTTTGCCAGAGCTCCTGGGGAGCAGAACTGAGGGTTTAGCACTTTTAGCTGCAGCTTGACGGAAAGTATACAAGTGCTAGAAGCATATTTTGTAGATGGCAGAAAGCATGTGTTAAGTTTTGGAAGGAGAATCCAGCATTTAACCTGTTCTCTGGCTTCCTCTTTGAAAAGTTTCTCCTAACAGCCTGACTTGAAACAACAAACAACACTTCTGATACCCATTCTTTTACATTCTGGAGAAATGTCATCTCCTTAGTTCTTTTCCAGATGAAACAAACAGCCTTTCCTTCCACTCTTATTTTCAAGAATTATTCTTGGTCTGTTCTGAAATGTGTTCCATTTGCCTGCATATATTTTGAAGTGTGGTAAGGAGTATTTTTAACGTTGTTGCAAGTGAGACCTAGTTAAGATTGACAGAACAGAATAATTATATTTTGAGTTTTACATAAAATTTCTCAGGAAATGAGATCAGATTTGTTTTGTAAAAATAACTTCTATTTAAAGTCATTTTGTATTTGCCCTATCGAGTCCTCTTGTCTTGATCATCTTCCCATATTTATTTTATTTCTTTCTCCTAGGGTCCTTCTTTGCCCTGGCCTTGCTTTATTTGACTGCACCTTGTGGTACAAGAGCATTTGTTCAGTGCATCAGTGTCACTGTGAGCTCTGAGCCTCTCTAACCAGATACTTGCAGTTCCTCACAGCCTTGTGGTTATCTGTGGTTCTGTAAGAGTACTTGCTATTCTGCTTCTAGATGTTAAAATAATAACTAAAATAGACTTCTGAAGGACCTCATTTGAAAAACCACTCAGTTTGACAGAAGATCATTAATAGCTGAATCTTGAGAATGATTTGCAGCCAGTTGTGGCCATTTAACTGTTTTTTATGTAGGCTGTTAATTTCATAGCTTGCTCCTTTAGAGTATCATGCAGGACATCAAAGGTACACCAATTTTTACTTCAAGTATTTCTTCTGTCATGGGCATTGCCGTTAAGTAATTGGAATTTCCTGCTTGTTTGCATGTTACTAATGGTGTGATCCCTCTTCCAAGAGCTCCTCAGCTCAGGGCTGTCCCTGGAGAGTCGGCTTGTTCATTAGCCCTTTTATCCTGTCAAAGACCATTAGAGTGGTTTGATGTGATTTATCCTTCCTGAAACATACTGGCAGGTTTGACTGACTTTATTTTCCATCTGTACGAGTGACCTCTCTAATAACAATCCCAGAATCTTTCCGCTGGTCAGAGTGGCTGCTCAGAGCAGCTGGTCTGCTTCAGCAGCAGTGCACCAGGAGAGCTCACCGCGTGCTGGGTGGGAAGGGGCTCAATGCAGACTGTAGGGAAACAGGGGGAGCAGTGGTAACTTGTGCTGCCACACTGTGAGCCTGTGACAGGAGAGAACGCATGTGGTTTTAAACAACCATGCCCTGAAAATGATGTCAGAGAATTGGAAAAGCACAAAAAAAATCTATGTATGTATTTTGAGACCGAAACAGAAGCCTTGGACTGGCTTCAAAGCAGGGGAAAAACTTAGTACATGTTCTCTTCAGCCCAGGGGAAAAAGCAACATGAGAAGTTGGGGGTGGAAAGCTGATGTTGCTCAAGAGCGTGGAGAAATGACCACAGCTGCTCAGCACAGAACTGCAGTCTTCTGCCTGTCTGGAAAGAAGCTGCTAACCAAAACCATGGATGAGTGGGCTTGGTTCAGGGAGGTAGGAAGGGCTGTGGCCTGGCTGGCGCCCACAGCTGCCCTCCAGCATTGCCTGTGCGGGTGTCTGTGGCTCCATTTGAGGTGCTGGGGGTGCTGCCCTGCAAGGAGCTGCTCTGAGCAGTGGACCCAGGAGTGTGGGGCACTGTGGGGAGCACAGATGCAGGAGTCATCTTTGGAAAGGCAGCCACATTGATCCTGCAGTGTGAGCTCAGAGCCTCTGTGCTGTGTACTCTGGATGCAGGTGGTTCCCTGTGGCTTTAATGCTATGAACTGTCATGTTGACTTTGTTTTTTTTGTTTTGTTTGTCCATTATGGTCTTCATACTGATAGCATTATAGGTTCAGTGTGGATACTGAGCTTGTCGGGGCACAGCTTGGTTTTATGATAGGCATTTTTATCACGGCTGTACACAGAGTTAAGGAAGATGCCTCTATTTACAGAGACAAGAGAAATGTACTCCCTGATGTCCACTGCCCTCTTCTACTTTCTGATAAACAGGAAAGGAGGATGTGGGCTTAGAACTAACAAAGGCTTAGATGATCCTGAAACATCTACTTAAAAAGTCTATTGCGCATTTCTGCACTGTAATTCTTGCTCTTGCCTGGAAATAAGAGAGACAAAGGTGTGCAAATCAGAGTGTTTACTCTTCTCTAGTGACCTGTACAGCTTAGTGTCATACTTGAGCCAAATGGACTTTTGGTATGACCTGACAAACCACATTTATGACAAATATAAGCTGCTACTTGTTGCTTCAAAGGATTCCTGTTAACTGCCCTTCAAGCCTAGAAGCTATGGCAGAAACTTAGAAGAACATGTAAGATTGCACAGGAGTATTACAGAGGTGTTAACTCTGTACAGAAGAGATTCTGGGCATGTATCTTCTCTTTATACCATTCGTAAGTTATGTCTTTTCTTCTCTGTTTGTACTGTAGGAAAATGGGAGTGCCCATGGCATCAGTGTGATATGTGTGGTAAGGAAGCAGCTTCCTTCTGTGAGATGTGCCCCAGATCTTTCTGCAAGCAGCACCGGGAAGGCATGCTCTTCATCTCCAAGCTGGACGGACGTTTAAGCTGCACAGAGCACGATCCCTGCGGGCCTAACCCTCTAGAGCCAGGAGAAATCCGTGAGTATGTCCCTCCCATGGGAGCACTGACTAACGGCGACGACACCCAGCCTCCAGAGCAGCCGCCCGCAGATACAGACCCGAGTATTCAGCCTTTGGACAGGCTGCCTCAGTCTGTGGCCTTCAAACTGCAGTCACCAGAAAAGCCCCCCGCAACACTAGCGCTGAGGCTGCCACCGTCAGAAAAACCCCCCACCACCTTAGCCCTGAGGGTGCAGCCCTCAAACAAGCCCCCCACCACCCTGGCCCTGAGACTGCCTCCACCGGACAAACCGCCTGCTGCCCTGGCACTGAGATTGCCACCGTCAAACAAACCCCCCACTACCTTGTCACTGAGGCTGAAGCCATCCAACAAACCCCCCACCACCCTGTCGCTCCGGCTGCAGCCTTCGGACAAACCTCCCACTACGCTGTCACTCCGCCTGCAGCCGTCAGACAGGCCCCAGGCTGCCCTGTCCCTGAGGCTGCAGCCGGAGAAGCAGCCCATCATTTTAGCGCTGAAGCCTGAGCAGCCTGACAAACCTCCCACCAACGCGGTGCTGTGGCCGCTGGATGAGTCTTCTGGCGATGCCTCGGAGCCTCATCTGCAGAGCAAATCTCCTCCAGGAACTCCGCATTCATTGGATGGGTCGCTGGTTCCTGCTGGTGCCCTGCTCCAGCTGTCAGATGAACCTCCGGCCATCGCTGAAGTTCTGGAGTTATCGGACAAGTCTCTCATTGACACCGAGACCCAGGAGATAGAGCTGCTGGATGAGTTTCCAGCAAAATGCCTGCATCCGCAGCTGTCAGAAAGACTTCTCGCCACAGCAGGGACCCTGCAGTCCCAGCCAGTGGATGAGCCTCCTGTGGCCGAGCAGCCTCAGCTGCTGAGCAAAGCTTCTGCCCAGAGTCCGCAGCCTCAGCCCGTGGAAAAGTCTCCCAGCTCTGCAATGCCGCACATCCCAGCATCAGAGGAGATTCTCAGCCCTGATGTTGAGGTGCTGTGGCCTCTGCCCATTGAAAACGTCCCCAGCTCCCCAGTGTCACGAATCCTGCCCATGGAGAAGGCTCCTGGATTAGGTGTGTTACGACTCCCACCTCCAGAGAAAGCTTCCTTCTCTGGGGCAGTGCGAGTCTCGGCCGTGGAGAAGGCTCCCAGCTCTGGGGCACTCCATGCCTTCGCTCCAGAGAAGGCTCCTGCCTCAGGGATGCCACGGATCCTGCCCACAGACAAGGCTTCCAGCTTAGGGGTGTCGTGGCCACTGCCTCTGGAGAAGGCCCACGGCTCCCGGTCACCGCACATGCTGCCCACAGACAAGGCTCTGGGCTCCGGGGCTCTGCGGATCCCACTCATGCAGAAGGTTCTCAGCCCTGGGGTGTTGCGGCCCCTGCCTCTGGAGAAGGCTGCCGATTCTGGGGCCCTGCGGCCCCTGCCTCTGGAGAAGGCGCTTGGCTCTGGGGTGTCCCGGCCTCAGCTCTTGGAGAGGCCCCCGTCTCTTACAGCCACGTGGCCTCAGGCATCAGACAAGCTGGCCGCTGCTGTGGCTCCTCGGCCTCAAGTTTTGGACAAACCCCCGGCTGCCTCAGCTCCGAGGCTGCTGCTGTCTGAAAAGGCGCTGCGGCCCGTCGACCAGAACGCCCAGCCCAAGGAGAGGGGAGCCCCTGCTGCAGAGCTGAGCCCCCAGCAGAAGGAGAGGACCATGTTAGCTGGCGAGCAGATCTCTTGGTCTGCTGGAAAGGCTGTGACGCATGTTGGACAGGTACCTTGGCCCACAGAGAAACTACAGACACACGAGCAAACCCACTGGCCCACTGCAAAAGCCCTGACACCTGCAGAGCAGTCTCCCCGGACAGCAGAGAAGCTACCAGAGCCGACACTTCAGCCTAGCTGGGAAGTGGCCTCGGTCCCCACAGAGCAAACCCCTTGGACATCAGAGAGATTGCGCGTGTTTGAGCAGACTCCACGGCCTGCCAGGGAAGCACCAGTACCCCAGGAGCAGACACAGTGGATTGTCACAAACATTCAGACAATTGAGCAGATTTCTTGGCTGTCTGGAAAAGTACATATTCCTCGGGGGCAGGACCCTTTGCCTGAACAAAACACAGCGCTAGCTCATAACCAGGATTCTGTCTGTCATGAATTGGCCGACTCAGAGCCAAAGTGAGGTTGGTGAACGTGGGAGGCAGGTTCCAGTCTTTTAATGTTTAGGGAGGGGGAAATTCTTTGTTTCGTTTTTTTAATCACTTCCCTGAGCCCAGCCCCTAACCCATGCACATCCTATCCGTATTCTCTCGTGACATGAGCAAGGACATTCACTTAAGTCTGAGTGTGGCCCAGCCAAAGGGAGAGAGCATCCGTGACCTTTTCCTCTTCCTTATGCAAATGGTAAAGCTGAAATAAAGAGTCCACTCTGGGTAAAATCTCAAATTCCACTGAAATGGTCACGTTACTGATCCAGCGTGTTCAAGCTCCAGGTCCAATTCATAGGCAGGTTCCCCAGAACAGCGAGGGGCCTCGCTCTTGTTGCTTAGAGGAAGCAGATCAGTGAGGCTGCCCTGGGGCCGGAGATGCCGCAGGGATCGGTGAGCAGTCACGTGTACTCTTGCCAGACTCTGTAGAAGCAGGGACGAGGTTTATCTGTTGTCTGCCCTGCAGGGTTTTGCTGTGTGAGGTTTGTCCGTGTGTTCACTGGGCTGTGCCACGTGCTCGGTTCACTGAAGGACAAGCATCGTCTCCAGCTGAGTTAGGAGAGGAGCCTGCTGCACCTGGTCAGTGCAGTGTTTTCCAGCAATATGCAATATCCACGTAGGCTCCTTTACACAACTGCCCAGGTCCAAGAAACAGGGAATCTGAAGGAAGTTAGAGAGAAGAGAGATCTTGGAAGAAGCCATCTGGCAGTTTTTTCCTTCTTGTGTCTTAATCCCTTAGCACAGGACATGCAGTGTTTCCTGTCCTTGGCAAACATCACGACCTATAAAGCAGCAATAGCAGTCAGGCAGAGCGAATTCCCTCCCGGTGCTGTGCATGGCCTGCACAGGGTGCCGCTGCTCCCTGTGAAATTTCCATCCGCTCTCTTCTCAACTGGTCACCGTGAGCCAGCAGATTTCACAGTCTTCTCTCCCCTTGCCTCAGATGTGTTCAGGAGGTGTTTGCATCACACCAGGTCTTCCAGCAGCACGATGCGCTGCGGAGCTGCGAGCGAAGCCTGTGTTGTTTGCTCTGCAGCACAGAGGCGAAGGGGCCGTGTCTGTACCGGGATCCACCTCAACACCTTCCCCTGGGTGACTTCTGGCTTAACTCGCCTACAACCAAAGGAGACTTGAATTAACTGGATTGTGTTGGTGTGCGTGTGTGTATGTGTGCGCGTGTGTCCTTCCGACCCAATCGTAGTTCTCACACTGGAACACAGTGGGCTCTAGCAGCTGGCTGGCTTGCTTTTTAACTCTTCTTCCTTTTCCAGTTGAGGAGCTGTTTTGTCACCTGGTGGGTGCCCAGACTAGGCCTGCTGTGAAAACAGCTTTCTCAAGCATTAAGGCAGCAGAGTGCTCGGCCATGTACAGGAGCGTGCCAGTGCACTCTGGAGCAGTGTGTGGTGGGCAGTGCCCTGGGCACGGCGGGGCTCAGCTGCCTGCTGAGGGAGCCTTGCTGACCCTGTGTGCCCTCCTGCTCTCACATCCCCTGACCTCTGGTATGCCTGAGCTCTGCTGGTCAGGTAGCACCGCCGCTCCAGTGGATCCTTCTTGTTGGGGCAGGTCTGCAGGGCGCTCAGGAAGGGGAGGCTTCTGCTCCGGGCTGACCCTTTCCTGCTGACGTGGAAGCAGGTCCTTGGTCACTCTTGGTGTGCAGGTGCTTGCTGCTCCCAAAGCATGCGGTCACAAGCTTTGCAGTTTTCTTTGAGGGGAGGCAGACACTTGTACTGAGACAAATCCTGACCCGTTCTCCTTTGCTGATGTGTGCACCCCACAGCAATGCCCTGCTGCAAGGCCAGGCGTGCCTGGCAGAGCGGGACGTTACCAGTGAGCGGTGCATCTCTTCTCTAGTCCGAATCATTTCAGATCCTTTATAGAATAGCTAGCAACTTCAAAAAGCTTTATGGCTTATGGAAACTTCATGTTTAATGATGTTTTTTTCCGGGAAGACTGGCAGGTCAATTCCTGCTTGCTGCTGAAACGGGAAATGCAAGCAGCTCGTGTTTCTGCACGACTCCTGCACAAAGGGAATCAGGACAACTCCTCAGAGCCATTGAGAGAGAAGATAATCTAAGGGCATTTAACTTTTCTAAACAAAATTAAAAAATGGTCATGAGGACAAGTATATTAAGTATTTATCATGTGTGAGAAGGAAAATAAACCTTGAATTCGCATTTATAGGCCTTCCCATGAGCTGGACGTAGTCATGTAGATTGTGTAAGTAGGGTTACCTCCGTGCCAGCGCCCCGCCAGCTCCAGCTGTAACCATGCAGGTATCTGCGCTGCTCTGTCCGACTCCGCTTTGCTTTGTCACGTGTTAACTAGTTATTTGTTTCATGAAAAATAAACTGTGAATATTTTTGGTGCAGGCTTTTTTAAATCTGTAAAATGGAGGAGTTCTCGATGAATTCTCACAAGCGCAGGTTTGAAAAGAATCACTTCTGTGAATCGTGTGCTCCAATACTAGGGTGAGGTCCACGGCAGCAGAACCTTTCCCACAGCGAGCAGTTACCTACAAGCTTGTTTTCAGCAATGAATGCAGACTGAACTGTTGCATGGCATTTCAAAACCACGGCCTTACTCCTTGCAGCAGACTGTACCCTGCCTCTCCTCTTCTCTCCCTTAATGCCTTTTCCACGAAGATCCAAGCTCCCACCTTGCTCCCTTCCACCTACATTGGAATACTGACTTCAGTGAGCTGCCCTTCTCTCCCAGCCCAGATGGGTGATGCGTCAGATCAGAAGTGCTTCTCAGACATCCACAGGGCTCTGTATGTTCGTGCTTTTGGGAGTGACTGTGCTGAGTCACCCCATAAAATATCCTGACCAAGCATGGGGAAAGCTCCCCTGCTGTTCCCAGCCTGCCCTCACCTGGAGGTGGTAGGAGGAGGTGGTTGGTAGGAGGAGGTGCCTCTCGCTGGTGGTGGCAGTTGGTAGCACAGCTTTGGAGGCGTGTACTGAAGCAGCTGGGTTCATTTCCTGCAGCTCTTTGCTGCCTTGCAAGGCTTAGCCAATTTGAATCATGGGGTTTGGTTAATGTAGAGGAAGGCAACAGACAACACTAGCCCTGGTTGGCTGCTTGTGCAGGAGGAATGGCTGAAAGGCTGCTCCAACCTCCTGTGATGCTGCAGGTAGAGGTTGGCCAGCTTTACTGCAGCGTGGCAGCTCCTGTGCTGTCACAACAGCACTTTTTTACTGAGAGATCTGATAACCGGGTCAGCCCGGGGCAGCTGCTACTTCTGCGTTCCAGGGATGCTCATGGAGCTCCCGTGGCAGTGCACTTGTAGGTTTGGCCTCACTTCCCGTTGCACAAGGGGCTGGAATCTTTGGCAGCCATGCATGTGCTTTGCCTGTGTGCTTGCTGGTGGGCTGGGCTGCCCCTGCTCCAAGCAGCGCATTGGGGGCAGCTGCTGTGGCCTCAGTCTCACAGCATGGCCCCATTCAGTGCCCCGCAGTGGGCACCTGGGAGGGTGGAGGAGCTCGTGTTGGCAGGATCCGCCTGCTGCGAGGTGCTGGAGGCAGTGACCAACCTCCTGCTGGACTCAGTCCTTGTGCTCCAGGTTGTGGGGCTGCGCTGTCTGCCAGGGCTCTGCTGAAGCTGGTGGGAAAGTGATGCCATAATGGGTCACCCCACACCATCCTCCAATGCCTGCTAGCTCACGGTAGCTTTCCTTGTTGCTGCTCTCAGCTTAAACCTTTTGCTCTTTACAAAACAAAACAAAACCAGAATGACTTCCGTGCACAAACCATCCGGCTCGTACTGTGGGTGCATTAACCCCCCCAGGCACAGGCACAGCTTCATGGGTGTGCCCACTGAATGTGGGAGATGAGACGTGTGATTAAAGTTTCAGAACAGCCCTGTATGGAGGTGAGGATATGCAGGTTAGGGTGCTGGAAGAGCTGCAGCCGTGTTTCATGGGGGAAAAGAATAAAAAAACAGACTTAAATGTAATGCCTCGTCAGCTGCTTTAACCCGAGCACGCTGTGGTGTGAGCTGCTTGTGCTCATAGTGTTACAGCAGGGTGCAGGTGTGTTGGTGTGAGCAACCTCAGACCTTCAACGCTTTGTTTATTTTTAATTTCAGCCTTAACTTGATTTTGCTTGGTGTTTGGAATAACCGTAATTGTAACCTGCTTGTAATGTGCTTTGCCCTAAATTACCGATGAGTCTTTTCAGCCTTTGCCAGCGAGTGAATGTTCAAGCAAAGTGGCAAAACGTGCAGCTACTCTGAAAGGAAGCGATGGAGGCAGCCGCCCGCGTCCGGCGAGCGCTTGTGCTGTGGTTTGGCCACCAAGGCTCTGTGCTGATCATTCCTGCAGCAGCGATGCCAACAGGGGCCGCCGGGGGCGGTGGTTTTGGGGACGCCCCTCAGGCAGCTCGTGGGGGGAAGTTTCTCCAACAGCGATCCCATCCGAGTCGAGGGCAGTGGGATGGCGTGCGCCTGGGCTGGGGAAGTGGCAGTGATGGACAGTCCCTACAGCACTGAATCTACCTCCTAGGGAAATCTGAGAAATGGGTGTTGCTATGTCCTATTTCAAGGTAAAGTTTTAATCAGTTTGCCCTTGGTTAAGCTCTTGGGCTATCGTGGTGCTATTGTAAATCGTTCGGCAGCTTAGCACAGTAGGGCTGAACTCACGGCTCCCAGCCCGTGGGCCGGAGGGCTGTCGCTGGGGCTGGGCTTTGGTGTGCGAAACAGGACAAGGCACGTCTCCTGTGCTGGGGGAGACCACGTTCCTCCCATTTGTGGTGGCTCTGAGACTCGCAGCAGTGAGCCCCGTGAGCGCAGGGAGCGAGTGGAGCCACGTGAAGCAGCCAGGCGTCCGCTAACTGCATGTTCTGTGTGTCCGTTTGGTACTGAGCTGGTTTCAGTTTTTGTTTTTCTGATGTTTCCGAGTTGTTGACTTCAAGGAACTGGGTTTTGTGTTGTTTTTTTTCTTTTTTTTTTTTTTTTTGGTTGTTTTTTTAAGACACTGGGAACTTCTGAGAAGGAGAAGCAGCAGCAGCACCGGGGAGCTCAAGGGGAAGCTGGGCTGGAGCTGGGGGTGGCTCTGGCCGGTTGGGGGGATGAGAGTGGCTGTGTCAGATATTGTGCCGGGTTCCGAGCATCCTCTGTCATTAGGTGGTGCACCCGGGGAGTGTGGCCCCATCCCAGCTCCAAGGGGATACCCCTGGGCATGCAGAAGCAAGGAAAGGGATGCCCTTGCTACCTGTCCCTCTCCCTTGCTGTCAGGGAGGGTACAAGGGGACGTGGTGGGCTCCAGGCCGGGCTCTGCTGCCTGTGGGGTGCTGATGATTAGAGGTCTGTGGCCCTCAGGCCCCGCTGAAGGGAGCAGTGGCTGCAGTGGGGGTGCCCATCTAGGGGGCTTTGGGGTCGCGTGGTCACACTGAGCTGTCTGGGTCTCACGTGTCAGTTCTAAGCGGGAGTGCCAGAGCGGGTGAGAGAAACCTACATATTTCCAGCATGTATATTATTTTTAGAAGAGGGAGAGGGGAGAGTCTTGGACCATTGATTACTTTCATTTTGCTCCCCTTAGACTGTTGGCTGTGTATGTGAAACTTATAATGAAAAGAGGGTTGCCCTGCCCAGGTGCTCCCAGAACATGTACTGTAATTCTTTGTATATAGAAGAAAAATTACTGTAAAGTAAAGTTTAACTTTACTCTCGATGTCCTCCTGTGTTTTGTCTTGATGAGTTTGGGCAGCAGATGAGAGCGGCTGAGCCACAGCCACCAGACATGGCGCCGGCATCACGCCTGTGAGCCCAGTCTCAGACCACAATGCATTTTATTTACATTGTACACCATGATAGAAGACGCTTAAATAATCCGCAAAGAATCGGGCGATATCTCCAAGAAAATAAGTTAATGGGTGCTGCTGGGTCTCTGCCAACAGGCAGCAGGGGCACCTCGGTGGGCGCCTGCGGCTCCCAGCACCGCGCAGCTCCATGCACCGAGGCCAGAGAGCAGAGCGATCAATGGGGCTGCGCTTCCCTTGCGTGCCGCAGACGGCTCTCACACAGCTAAAATACAGCAGGTAAAAAACAGATGGAGTCCAAAGAGCAGCGGGCAGGCAGCCCGCACCAGTACTTCCCTTTTTGGCTGAAGGTCTCAGTGGTGGCAGCAGCTGTACAGGTAGGAACTGCTTTTCTGACCCAGGTCAACACCTTTCTCCTCTGGAAGAGAACAGAGCAGGAGGCTGCTGACAGATCAGTGAGGTGATGCTGAATGTAGCCCACCCAAAAGTCCAGAGAGAACGTATTTCCCAACAAAGCTTACAGAGACAGTAAAAAGAGAAAGGGGCCTGTGAGCCCCCGAGTGTTTGTTCTCCGAACATTCCATGTGGGCCCCCCAGCAGTGGGTGCTCACCTGTCATCTCCTGGAAGGCAGTGAAGTGGACGTAGTCCTCAGCCACCTTCTGGAACAGCTCATCTGCAGGGATCAAGGAGCAGTGTGGGTACCCACAGTGCCCCACATCCACACACAGCCACTCAAGGCACTGCTATGGTACAGGGCTACTCACCCACATTCTGTCCTGTCTTGCTGGAGGTCTCAAACAGCTCTGCCTTGACCTCTGAAATAAGGGCCCAGATTAGTTATTACTGTGGGCACAACACATGCCCACAGCTCAGCTGTCACCAGGGCCACCCCTCAGCTGTGGCTGCTGCCAGTGCACTGGCAGGGGTCTAGGACACAATTGTGCACTGGTGGTTCAGCTGGCACCAGCCTTGGCCCGCACGCCGAGACGTGCCGTGCTGAGGAGGCTCCTGGCAGAGCCAAAGCCCCATTGCCCAGGGAGCCCCCGCAGCCCCTAGAGAGGGGCAGATGCAACAGCCAGGCCCTGTGGGATCTGGGCGGTGGGAAAGGCCCTACCATCGGCATAGTCCTGCACGTCGTGGAAGTCAACGTCTCGCTTCCTCCGGTCCTCCTCCAGCAAGTCACTCTTGGTGCCACACAGGTAGATTCGGCAGCCCTACAGTAGCACAAGGGCAGCAGGCACTGCCACCACTCCCTGTCCCCAGCCTTTCCATAAACCCCTACCCAGAAAACAACCCTAACACAGAGCTCGTCCTCAGTGTTACCTCCTCGCAGTTCTGCAGCTCGTTCACCCAGAACTTGGCACGCTGGAAGCTGCTGCTGTTGGTGAGGTCTGGGAGAGAGGTGTCAGGCCCTGCCCCAGGCCCCCGTGTTCCCCCCAGACCCACTGTCGCTATCACCAACCCAAGCTCTCACCGTAGCAGACGACGGCAGCTCGCGCCCCACGGTAGTAGATGCGGCTCATTGCCTCGTAGCGCTCAGAGCCTGCTGTGTCCTGGGGGAACAAGGGGGAACAGTCGGGAGTTGGGGCGTCAGGGGGTGAGTGGGGACAGTGCTCTGTGATCAGCACTCACCCAGATCCCCAGTGTCACCGTCTGCTCCCCCACAGACAGCACCTTCGCCACGAATGCAGCCCCGATCGTCTGCAAAAGAAGTGGTGGAGGTACGGTGAGGCCAGGGGGGGACACAGAGGGGTCTGAAACGGGGACAAAGGGGGAACCCACGAGTTGGGGATGCGGTGGGACACGGCACTCGGGTGGGGACACGAGGACTCAGTGGAGGCACAGAAGCACGGGGGACATCGGCCGACGGATGTGTGGGAGACGCTCCGGGGACAGCAGGGTGACATGGGGGATACAGAGAGGAGCGCGGGGAGAGCGGAGCCGTGGGGACGCCGTGGGGACCCGACCCAGGGGGACCGGCCCGGGGACGTGGAGGGGAAGAGAGGACAGGAGCACACGGCGGGGAAGCCCCGGGACACCCGACCCGGGGACCGCCGGGGGACGCGGAGGGGACAGTGGGGCCGCAGCCGCCCCGCGGATCCTCACGTTCTGATACGGCCCGGCGCGGAAGCGGCGGTGCACGCAGCGCTCCACCAGGCTGCTCTTGCCCACGCCCTCCTGGCCCAGCAGCACCACTTTGGCGTCCACCCGCCTCCCGCTCATCCTCGCGCCGCGCCGGGCCGAGGCGGGGCCGACGCGGCGGAAGCGGCGGCGCGGGGACGAGGGGCGGGGCTTACGGCGGAAGTGTGTGCGGGGCGGGGCTCGCGGCGGAAGTACGTGCGAACGAGGCGGAAGTGCGCGGCGAGGGTAGCGGCCGCATGGCGGCCGCCCAGCAGGCGCGGGCCGGAACGGGCGCGGCGGCGCGGCCCTGAGCCCGAGCCCATGGGGAAGTACTGCGCCAGCCTGGGCGTCCTCAAAGGGCCCTGGGACCAGGTCTTCGCCGCCTTCTGGCAGCGCTACCCCAACCCCTACAGGTGCGCCGCAGCCCCCGGAGGTCCTCCTTCATCCCCGGAGTGGCCCCGAGGAATCCCTGCCCCGGGGCCCCGCAGACCCAGCGCCCTCCGCTCCCTCCAGCGGGTCCCGAGGTGCCGCCTCCCGCGCCGGGCGGGGCCCAGATAGCCGGGAGCGGGCTCTGACCGTCGTTTCCCCTCTCTCCGTTTCAGCAAACATGTCCTGACCGAGGACATCGTGCACCGGGAGGTGACGGCGGACCACAAGCTGCTCTCCCGGCGGCTCCTGACCAAGACCAACCGCATGCCGCGCTGGGCCGAACGCTTCTTCCCGGCCAACGTCGCGCACTCCGTCTACATCCTGGAGGACTCAATCGTGGACCCCAAGAACCGAACCATGACCACGTTCACCTGGAACATCAATCACGCGCGCCTGATGGTGGGTGAAGGTGGGTGGGTGGGTGGGTGTGGGCGGCCCCTGGGCAGTGCTCACAGCTGTGCTCTCTGCAGGCGGTGGAGGAGCGCTGCGTCTACCGGGTGAACCCTGAGAACAGCAGCTGGACTGAAGTGAAGCGCGAGGCCTGGGTCTCCTCCAGCCTCTTTGGCGTCTCACGGGCAGTCCAGGTGAGTGCTGCATACAGCTCCTGCGGTGCCGTCTCTTTCAAGAGCTCAGTTGCTGCTGTACCCATACCCTGTGCTGGTTTTCCCCCTTTTCCCATCACTTCTTTGTGACCTCCTGGGGAAGTCCAGAGCCACCAAATATTTGGGATTGCTAAGCCTGGGACAGAGCCCGAGGAAGGATCACTGTTTGCACCTCCATAAGTTTTTCTGTTGCAGGAGTTTGGTCTGGCCAGGTTCAAAAGCAACGTGACCAAGAGCACTAAAGGATTTGAATATGTGCTAGCAAGGATGCAAGGTAAACAGCCAAGGGTAGGCTAGGGCTGGATAGGACAAGTTTCTGGGAGATGCAGGTTATGCTGGCATCACTCCAGTCCATGCATAGGCCCCAACTTGAGCTAAACTGACTGTGACATCTTTGCCCCTTGCCTTTGCCCTCACAAGAACAACTGCTCTTCCGGAGTGGAGCTGCCAGGCAGTACAGCCAGGCCCAGGCTGTGCTGTGGGGAGGTTGAGCAGGGGTGGAGCATAGACAGAAGGGGGGGCAGAGCAACAGTTGTCACGTGCCCGGAACTCACTGGGACGTGCTGTGATGCATGTGGGTTGGGAACACAGGGCTGGGCTTCTCCTGCGTGGAGAAGGCAGAGCATGGCTCACCCAGCTTGTTTCAGCTGGGGCAGGGCAGAGGCAACTGGGGTCGGGTCAACAACTCATGTGTTTCAGGAGAAGCTCCATCTAAAACCCTGGTGGAGACAGCAAAGGAAGCAACTGAGAAAGCAAAGGAGACAGCTCTGGCTGCTACAGAAAAAGCCAAGGACCTAGCAAGCAAGGCAGCCACCAAGAAGAAGCAGTTCGTATGAGGAGCTGGACACAGGCAAGAGCTGGGCTACACCAGAACAGATAGGAGCCTCCTTAGATTTTATATTTTTAACTGTAAAAGTCTGACAATCAGCTGCTGTTAGATCCTAAGATGTAATTATCATTAAAGAGTCGACTTCCACCTCTGACTTGGCTGAGGGCTGGGCTGTTAGAACAGAGCTCTAGGGGATGGATGCAGGCAGGAAGCAGACACAGTTTAACCAAGTGCCTTTACTGCAATAATAGTGTTGCTATATACAAGAGAGAGGAGTCAGGGTACGGTGGGAGCACGAAGCGTTGCTAAGCATGCTCACTTCCCCTTCCTGGCTCCAGTAGGGCTAGCCTGTAGCTGCATCTGGGGGGGGTGGGCACTGCCCTGCGTTCACTGTACACAACCCTGGCACATCCCCACTGGGGCCAGGCTCTTCCACTCCCCGCAGTGCTTTGCTGTACAGAGTGGGGCCGGGATCCACGCGCCCAGCGCTGCACCCAGCTCCACTCAGCCACCTGGGGTAGGGATGCACCAGGCACCCGATGCCCCCCACAGCCCCGGGTCGGTGTGGCAGGGTGTCCTGGAGGACAGCACTGTCAGGACCAGGGGCTGCGGGGGCTGGAGTAGCTGTGGTCTTTCCCGGTGCAGAAGCCAACCAGCGGCTCAGCACCGAGCCCAGCGCCCTCCACGTCGATCTCGGCTTCCTCTGCGCAGAGGGGCGGGGGTCAGCGCCCAGCGGCCGCCCCGTGCCGTCCCCCACCCCCCTCATACAGACCTCCGTCAGAGCCCGACTGCTCCGAGAGCTGTGACGAGTCCAGGCTGTCGGCACGGCTCCGCTCGGCCCCGCCGGGGCTCAGCAGCTGCTCCAGCCGCCGCCGCAGGCTCTGCTGCCGGCTCCGCAGGCGGTCCTTCACCCGGCGCGCCCTCACCTCCTGCTCCTGCAGCCGCTGCGGGACCCGGCGGGCGGTCAGGGCTGAGGGAGAGCGGAGGGATGCGGACCCCTCCCCTCCACCGGCGCTGGGCCGAGCTCACCTGGATGTGCAGCCGAGCGCGGTGCAGGAGGCTCAGCGTGGTGGGCCGGGCCGGCCCCGAGCCCAGCGGCACCTGCTGCTTCAGCTGCTCCAGGCAGCGCCGGAGCTGCGCCCGCCTGCAGCCGGGACGGCGGTCAGAGCGAGAGGGCACGGCCCGGCCCCGCGCCCCGCTCCGTTCCCCCGCCGGTACCTGTGCTTCTCCAACGCGTTGTGCACCGACCTGCGGGAGCGCGCGGGCCGTCAGCACCGGGACCGGCACCGGGAGGCGGTGACGCTCCCCCCGCCCGCCGCTCACCTGCCGCCGTCCCCGGCCTGGCGGAGCCGCGCGGGGCACGGCGAGGCGTACCCGTGTTCGGCCTCCGCCAGGCACGGGGGGATCCGGTCGCGCCGCTCCCTCCGCTCCAGGAACTCGGCCGCCTGCAGCAGCACCTGGATGCTGGAGGCCGCGCGCTCCATGGCTGCGGCCGGGCCCCGCCGGGTGCGGGCACCGCGGGAGGTGGCGGCGGGGCCGGGCCGGGCGGCGGGAGCGCCCATTGGCCGCGCGCGGCCCCGCGGGGCTGACGTCGGCGCGCCGGGGAAACAACTTCGGGCGGGAAAGCTCGTGCTTCAAATTTGAATCGGAGCGGGGCGGGGCCACGCCCACTCGCAGCAGACCACGCCTACTTATGCATAGGCCACGCCCCCCGTCGGAACGCGCGGCTGTCACGTGGGTGTGCACAGGGTGCGCGTCTCTGCGAGTGTCGTGAGCGTGTGTGCGTCCGGCCCGCGCAGGTCGCGGGCGTGTGTACATGGCGGGCGTGTGCTCTGAACGGGCGCGGATCGCACATGCTTGCGTGCACGTGGACGCGCGGGCGGCAGGCACAGCCGTGCACCTTCGTGCGCGGTGTGCGCCCCTGGCTGCACCCGCAGGCCACGCGCACCTCTGCTGCCGCGCTGCGTGAGCTCCCACCCGCCCCGGCGCAGCGCTCAGCCCGGCCCGTACGGCAGTTCCATCTCTTTATTGAGATCCCCCCGGTGTTGGAGCCCCCCCACGGGCCCGGCCCACGTTGGCCCCCGGGCAGCGCCGTCACGTGAGGGCTGTTTGCGCCCTTCTCATGACGGTCCCCGAGGGGGAAGAGACTCTGCCCTGGACCCAACAGCAGCCAAAGTTCACCTGCAAAAAACACAACGAAGCAAAACCGCAACAAGGCACGTTTCCAGCCCTGGGGATGGAGCAGCGCCAGGCTCTGCGGGCGCGGGGTGAGCGGTCCTGCGCCCACCTGGCCCGACGGGTACAGGGTCTGCCCAGCAGCCCCATAGCCACGTCCCGCAGCCAGGGCTCCTCAGCGGGTGTGGGTACGCCAGGACGGGAGGTGCGTGGCGTGGCAGTGCGTGCAGACACGCACAGGTCTGGGCTGGCCGTAGTGTGGCAGCGCAGCGGTGTGCGGCGAGCAGCGGGCGCAGAAGATCTGCAGAGAGAGAGCGGCACCGAGTAGAACCGGGTAGAACCACGGCCCTGCAGCCCCGCACCCGGCCCAGCCCCTCCCGTACCTTCCCACAACTGCGGCAGTGGTGGCGGCGGCGCAGCAGGGTGAAGGGAGCGCGGCAGGCAGAGCAGTGGCTGCAGCTGCTGTCCGGAACCCACTCGGGCCGTCTGTGCACTCCTGCTGGGGAAACGTGAACGGGAAAGCAACGGGAGGGTTACCAGATGTCCCTGCCCCGGTCAGAACAGAACCACCCAGCTGGCACCGCCCTCCAGCTCCACTGCCCCTTACCTGCCCTCTGGAGCCCCGTGGCATCTCTGGGGCTGGGGCACAGGGGGCAGTCAGCCACGTGGGGCGCATCACCTGCACACAGGTCACCATCCTCATCCTCTGTGGGGACAAAGTTATTTATCTGTGGCAGTTATTTAACTGGGGCAGGGCTCAGCCCCACGGGTGTCGCCATGGGTGGGACGTGTGGCGCGCCCTGGCTGCCAGCATCCCCAGCTGGGCGCTGTGGCTACACTGTCCCCACGCTGTCGCCATTTCCCTGGGGACAGGAGGAGCCATGCCCTGTGCCAGCCCTGTTACGCACTACTGCCGCCTCTGTCTTCTGAGGTTTCTGCTGGTGAGGCCACGATCTTGAAGACGGTTTTCAGGATGCTGCGCAGATCACTGGCAAAGTTGGTCTGGAGCTGATCAGCCACCCCTGTATGGGGATGTGAGCTCAGTGCACTCTGGGAGCATGGGGTAGGAGGGGGACGCAGCACGCACTCACCAGAGATGCAGACGAACAGGGTGTGCAGCATGTCCTTACTGCTGCTGTAGTGGGAGCGCAGCTCCGAGCAGCGGGAACCCAGTGTGGCCTCCATCCATGGCCCCGGGGGGTGCTGGGGGCTGTGTGTGGGGAGATGATCATCACCCATCGGGTGGAACAAAAAAGCCCTATCCCACCAGGCAGGGATCAGCCACCCCATCCGTGCTCCCTCCCCAAGCAGACCCCCACGTGCCTCTCTGTGCATGGGTTGTCCACTGCACCCAACCTCCCCATAAAACTGTGGTGTACAGGGATGGTGTGGGGACTCTCCAGGAGACCCCATGGAGTAGGGGGTGTTACTCTAGGCACCGCTTCCCCCCATGTTGATGGGGTGACTGAGCTGCAGGGATCCTCTGCTTCAGCTGCACAAAGGCTCCTCTCCAGCAGGCACAGCTCCTCTGCTGACAGCACCCACAGCAGATCCCTGCAGGAAGGGGACAGCGTGACCCCACGTCACGCCCACACTACTGCCCCCCACCCTGCTGCCCACATACCTGATCTTTGTCAGCAGGTTGTAGAAGGGGCTGAACACCCGTGACATCTGTTCAGGGCTGCGCTCCAGGCTGAGGGGACCCTCAGGGTAGATGAGGAGACCGCTGCAAGGGGACAGCATGGAACATAGGGTGGAGGGATCAGCACAGGGCACTCCTGGGCACTCCTGGTGGGGCAGGGGGCTGCACACACCTGATTATGGCCAGGCGAGGGATGGTGAACATCAGCAGTGGTTCGTAGCCATCAATCATCTCCTGGGTCAGGTATCCCAAGCGCAGGGCTCTGGGGAGCACACAGCCTTACAATGGGGCTGGGGTGATGCCAGGAGGATGCCCCATGTCCTCCCCAGCACACCGTGCCCCACCTCTCCACTGTCTCACAGAAGAGCACAATGATCTCCTGCTGCCTGTAGATCTCATCAGGGGATTTCACTGCCACCAGCGAGGACACGTAGCTGTGAAGTTGGGGGACAGTGAGGTGCCACTGGACTCCACTGAGCCCCCGCAGCCCCAACACCCAGTCCCCACCTGAGCTCGAACTCGGCAAACAGGCGGTCAAACTGGATGAGTGCAGCCCGCACAGGCTCAGGGTAGGTGCCTGGATGGCTCAGGCTCTGCTCCCGCAGCAGTGTCCGCACCAGCTCCAGGCTGCACAGCAGGTTCCTGGCACGCGGCCTCAGCTGTGCCCCATCCGCCTCCTCCACTTCAAGGAAGGTCCCTGCCAGAAGACACTGCCGGGACCAGGGATGTGTCAGGAACCGGGACCAGGGGGAGTCAGGGGACAGAGCCTGGAGCTCAGCCCCAGCTTGTCGTCCCCTCCTCAGGGCTGACCTCTGCAGCAAACAACATGTGGTTCCCCAGGTTGTCCACCAAGAGCTCCTCAGGGAACTTGACGAGGTAATCACGGCTGTGCCTCTGCGTGGGGATGCACTCCTCCATGATGCGCTCAATGACGGCCAGCAGCTGAGCCTGGTGGGAACAGAGACGTCACCGCGGCCACCCCAAGAGCCATGTGCTGAGGTCACCGTGCTGTACCTGGCTGAGGTGGAGCTGGTTGAGGAGCACCAGGTACTGCTGCGGGTCTAGCTCAGCATCCAGCCCATTGATCTCGGCCACCACCCGTGTCACCTGCTCATCGGCAAAGAAGAACTGCGAGAGCAGCCGGGGGTCGGAGCGCTGCAGGCAGAGAGGACAAGTAATGGGGCTGACACACAGCGGGGCCCCAGATGGAGCCACCCCGCTGTCCCCACCCATGCCTCAGTTTCTCCAGAGCAGAGCAGGACGAACAAGCTCGCCCTCATCCCGGCAGTGTGGGCACAGATCCGTGCACGGCCGTAAACACGGCAGCGGGTGAAAGGTCTGCGGGAAGGCTGCGGGTAGGGAGTGCAGGGGCACCGGTAATTCACCCCCGCCCCGCCACTCCCCAGAACTCTCCCGTGGTGGCCGAGACTGCGGGGCCGGGGTTGCCGAGGATCGGTCCCAGCGATCTGGGGCGGTCCCAGAGCTGCCCGATCCTGTCGGGCTCCCGCGGCACCGCCACACCGTGAGTCACCGGCCGGGCCCGCGGCACCGCTTCCTCCTCCCTCCCTGCTCCAGGAGGGCCCGGCTCTGCTTCGCTCCCTGCGAGCGCCCGAGCCCCGCCACCCATCCCCGGCGCCCCGAGACCGCTCCGCATCGAGGGGGCTCCGCCCCCCCCCGCCCATTCTCGGTGCCAGGTGCCCACAGCCGCAGCGCGTGGGCAGCGGAGCTCCGGGTCTGGTGGCCGCCCCGTCGGGGCCGCTCGTGCCGTACCGGGAACGGGGAACAGCCGCCGCCGCTCTCACCTTGGGCCGATACAGCCATCTCCGGAGGGCGGCGGGCAGCATGGCGTGACCAGGAGTTCTGCCGCCGCCCGGCTCCCCGCGCCCGCCGCTCGCCAACGGGGCGGGCCGGCACCGGGCACCGCCCGGGGGCGGGTCGGGGCGGTGTCCGCCCAGCTCCGGGACCGCGGTCGCCGGAACCCGGCGAGCCGTCGCCTGACCTCGGCGGAACCTGGGGACGGCCCGGTGCAGGGAGGCGGTCGCCACCCGACGGACCGGTTTCTCTCCTCTTTCTCACCGAGGACGGATCCCCGTCGGGCAGGCCGCGGTGCCCGGTGTGCCCCGTGTGGATGCTCCGTTCCCGCTTCCCTTCCGCCTCGGTCCCCGGGGCTCCGTCAGTGCCAGCCCCACTGCTATCCATGGGGCGCAGCGAGTCTCTCCGTGGGACGCTTCCCGGCTGCGACACAGCAGGTGGCTGCTCCCACACGGAGTTGCAGAGGCCGATAATTCGGACGTCTGAAAGCCTGACAGCGGCGATTCACGGACAGAAAAGTCCACTCCGTTCTGTCAGCTCCACCTCAGGGCGGAGGACGTCCCTGAGTCACGGCCGCTGCCCGGGGCCAGCGGGGCTGGACTCGGCGGCGGCTGTGTCGGTGCTGGGAGCCGGGAGTTTGTGACCGCGGTGTGGCACAGCGGTGGGGGCAGCGGGACGCGGGTTGGCGAAGCCCCACTCCGGGCTCGGGGCTCACCTGCACGGGGTTCTGCGACCTCCCCCGTGCTGAGAGCAGGGCTGCGCGGTCGGAACGCTGCCAAGGGATGGGGGTAGCGCCGTCATCCCGGGAGCGGGGCGCGGAGGGGCTGCGAACCCACTCGTGCCACGCACCACGAGGAAAAGCCGCACGGCCGAGATGGATCGGCGGACCAGCGTCCTGCGGGTGCAAAGCCGCGTGCCCGGCGCTGCGGATCGCGCCGCGCTGCCGACCCCGGAGCTCCCCGCGCGTGGGCGCGGCGCCGGGACCCGGGGGAGCCTCTGCGCGCGGCCGACGCGCCACCTCCGGCCGCCAGGGGGCGCCACAACGCGCGGCGCTGCCCGCTCGGAAGATGGCGGCGGCGGCTTCGCCTCGCCGGGCCGCCCCCCAGGCAGGGGCCGGACGGGCCGCGCCGCCATATTGGCTGTTGTCCTGTCTGCGGCGGGCCGCGCTCGCCATGACTCGCAGGCGGAACAAGGTGGCGGCGGCCGGAGGCGCCGCGAACCGCCGAGAACGTCCCGGAGGGGCCGCCGGTCCTCCTCCCGCCCCTCCGCCGCCGCCTCCCCCGCCGCCGGAGCCGCCCGCCCCGCCCGAGGCGGCGGTAGCGGCGGGCGGCAGCGCGGAGCCGGGCAGAGCCGCCCCTCAGGTACCGGGCGGCCGCGCGGCGCTGCGGGGCGGCTCCGAGGGGCGGCCGGTGGGTCCGGGGCCCGGGCAGGCCACGCGTCGGGCCGTCCGGCGCCGCGCCGGGCTCGCTCTCGGGGCGCGACGGGCGGGCGGGGCCCCGTCCGCGTGGGGCGCGGGGATGGGAGCGGGCCGCGGGGCTCCGCGCTGCCGTGCCGGGGCTCCGTGCCGGGGCTCCCACCGGCGTGTGCGAGCGGGGGGCGCGGCCCTCGTCCCGCGGCGACGAGGGAATTGCCGCGGCGGGGTCTGGGAGCCCGTCTGCCGCCGCCGCTCGCCTTGAGCCGCGGGAGATGGGGCGGCTCCGCCAGCCCCTCGCTGCGTCCCCGCCGCTCCGCTCGCGAGGAGCCCCGCGTGCCCGCGGCAGGACGGAGCCCTGCGCCGGGGGATGCGATCTCTCCCCTGGGCGCTACGGAGCGCTGCGAGGATGCGCTCCCAGAGCTTGGCGGGAGGTCCGGCACCGCCGCAGGTGAGCGGAGCAGCGGCTGGGCGGGCTGCAGGCTGCTGCCGGGCACCCATCCGTCCCCGCGGTGCCCGGCTGCGGAGCGGCCTGAAGCACAACCCCCCTCCCCATCCTCGGGGCACAGCCCCCTGCTCTGCCTGCGTGCACTGGGTGTGCTGGGAAATGCCATCCCGTCGCACGGAGCAGCAGCTGCGCCTGCTCTTGCTGAAACACAGGATGGCCCCAGAGCTCCCCAGGCCGTGGCTGCCCCGCTGGGCGGGGGAGCTGTGTGCCTCCCGTGCTCTCCTTGGCCTCTGACCTTTGCTTCACCTTGAGCCTAGGAGACACCATCTGTTTCATGGCAGCGATTAAATGTGCGCTCATTGTTGCGGAGCCCACCGCAGTGGCAGACAATGGGGGCTCTCATGTCGTGCTGGGCTTGTCCTGGCTGCGAGGCCTCTGGTGAACCGAGGGTTGGGGCCCGGTGCGTGCTGTGGCACTGGGCTGTGAACCCTGCCCTGCCGTTCTGTGCAGGGAGAGCAGCGGGGGCTGCGCACCACCCTGGTGCATTTCTGCCACCGGCTGCACAGAACAAAGAAGCGGGCGGGAGGGCCTGGGATGTGCGAGCGCTGGCATGGGGTTTTGCGATGAATGAGCAGAGAGCATTGTGGCTGAGGGCCCCCGTGCCAACCCTGCCTGGTGACATCTGTGGGTTGCGCTTTGCTCTAGGAGTCCTTTTAGTGCTGCTGTACCACAGGTGCAGTGGGAGTTGCTGGGGGCCTCACAGGCTGTTGTGGTGCTGGATGGTGGTTTAGCATAGCACGGTTCTCCCAGGGGTCTGAAATACCCACAGCTGGCACATCCTGGGCTGACAGCAGCTGGGCAGCCCAAGGCCGCGCTGGGAGAAGGTGCAGACCCGCATACAGCCTGCAAAAAATGTTCTGGTTTGTAGTGAGCATCCTGAAGTCTTTCATGCACCTGTGCTGACCTGATGCCCTGCAGCAGGTCCTTCGGGTGACTTGTGGCCTGTGTGTCCCACTCCAGGTGCTGCCCACCGCCAACCAGTCCGTGCAGACGTGCTGCCTGCTCTGCCACCGTGAGCGCAAGGACTGGGGAGGCCCGTCCCACAATGGGCTGGTTTCTCCGGGTGAGAGGCTGCCACCAGACTTCGTGCCAACGCTCGTGCAGAACCTCTTGGGAGAAATGCCGCTGTGGATCTGCCAGAGCTGCCGGAAGAGTGTGGAGGAGGAAGAGCGGCGGGCAGTGCAGGAGCAGGCCCTGGCGGTACGCGGCTGGGGAGCAGTGGTTGGAAGGGCTGGGGCTCCCAGGAGCGTGGCCTTGCAGTGCTGATTGTCCTGTGGCGTGAGCTGGATCTGCGGGCCCCTTGCTCGCTCCAACCTTAGCTCCTCGGGTGTTGCTCAGAAGGGGTAGGGGATGATGCAGAGGCTTGTCTGGCAGCCTTTGCGGTGTTGGAGCTGCCTACCTGGCAGAGCTGGCAGCACTGCTGCTTTGCCAGCCCTGCCGCACTGTGCTTTGTGCTCCTGCACTCGCCCTGTGGCAAGCTGCCCGCTGCCTGGCTCTGTGCTGCCACGCTGGGTCTTGCCAGAGTTGCAGTTGCCAAGGTGAAAGGCGCAGTGTGTGGCAGGGCCGATCTTGCCCCTGTGCAGAGCTCGAGGGCAAAGCAGTGACTTCCTGTGTAGCTTTGTTTAATCCTGGCCCACGCTGAACACAACTGGAGCAGCACATGGCCTTTGACATCCACCTGGCTGATGGCTTGGGCTCTGGGAACCAGGCTGCCCATCTGCTGGATTGAGCAGGGGCTTGGGGTCAGTGGAGAGAGTCTTGGCCCCAACATCCTGGGGAAAAGGTCTCCTGCCTCACATCCAACCCTGCTCCTACTTCACTCTGTGTTTTCCCTGCCAGGTCTCGTTATCCCATACATCCTGCAAGTCGCAGTCTTGTGGGGGTGGTTCCCACTCCTCTTCCTCTTCCACCTCCTCCTCTTCCTCCTCATGCCACGGGAACTCAGGGGACTGGGACCCCAGCTCTTTCTTGTCTGCTCACAAGCTCTCGGGCCTCTGGAACTCGCAGCATACCAACGGGGCCACACAGGGCAGTCCCCTCGGGGCCCCCCCTGCTGCACTAGGTGAGTTGAAGCCAGTCGTGGGGTTGAACAAAACTTTCTCACTGGTCTCTGGCTTAGGCTGTATCCTTACAAGCAACTTGACTGGTGGGCAGGGGCAGGCAGCAAAGGGCTTCTACTGCAGCAAAGGCAGAGGGTACTGGGACGTTGAAGCATTTTCTTGCTTTGCTGGGAGTGTTGCTCCAGCACAGTGTCAGAATGCCACGCTGCAGGCAGGGTGGAGTGGGGTGGCTGCAGGCAGAAATGCTGTGCTGAAGGCTGCAGTACTTTTCCCACCAGAAATGGCCGTGAGACACTCAGCAGTAGCCAGGCCCTAGCTTTGCTTTCCTTGCAGGTGAAAAGCACTCCAGCCTGGCTCTCTCTCCAGAGTGCATCAGCCAGGCTCCTGCCATGGTGGCAGGGCTCAAGGCCTGTCCCTATGGCCATACAACCTCCCCCGCCACTGGCAGTGCTGCCCCAGGCTCGCCTCTGCCTACCTCACTTGACTTCTGCAAGACGCTGCCGAAGCAGTTCAAAAGCATGTGCCGGAGGGCCACCCCACCAGGTGCGTGTACCAGGGGTAGGTCTGGCCTCATCCTCCCAGCCCACTGCCTTCCCTGCCCTTGTGCCTTTCCCCTTGTTTTACCCTTTTTGTCAGGGCACCTGTGGGGCAGATGAAGCTACTGAGGCCCATTGCAAGCAGGGATGACTTTTGGCTTTCAACTTGAGTACCTGGGTGGGGAGGACAGGGTTTGTCACTGTAGAAGAAACCCACGCAGATGTGCTTTCTGTTCTGCTCTCTCCAGAGTAACCCAATCCCCATGCATCGCCTTCCAACTGAAGTTTGGTGCTATAGTACCTCTTGGTGGTACTCCTCTTGCTATTGGAGACCTGGGAGCTTTCTCTAGGCTGGCCTAAGCTTGAGCTCAGGGACCCACGTGCATTTGGGCTGTAGGATATCTCTGAGTGTGGCCTTGTTGCTTGACTGTCTCTGCTTCTGCCTGTCTGCAGGTGAAGCCTTCCACTCCTCAGAGCATCATCAGCACTCGGACCTCACTGCTCCTCCCAACAGTCCCACTGGGCTCCCCTCCCAGCCACCAGCGCTGGTTCCCTCCAAGCAGATGCCTGCCCACCCAGGACCCTTCGGCTCCCCTCCACACGTCCCGCTGGGCACCACCCCACAGGCTGCACTCTTCCCTGCACCCAGCGTACAGGCAGCAGCCCCGAAGCCAGCATCCGAGTCCCCTTCCACTGGCACAGTCTCGCACAGCCCAGGGTCGTGTAAGAGCCCTCACCTGCCCCCTGCCAATGTGCCGCTGCTGAAGATGCCACCTCCGCTTTCGGGCTGCACTCATCCCTGCAATGGGCACTGCAGTACTTCGCTCATCCCTCCACCTGCCTCCCACCAACTGCCCGGCACAAACAGGTGAGTGAATGAGCCCTGCATGTTCCCAACCTCTCCTCACTGAGTGATACCACCCCTGCCCAAGGATGCAATTTCCCCTGTGGAGGGATTGGCCACTCTGGAATGGTGGTGCAAAGAGCCTGTGTTTGTGGGCCAGTTCTGCTGCTGTAGACCCCTGGTCTTTAAGAGTTAAGCTCTTTTTCTCCCTACATGTCTTCTCTGTGCGGTTATCCTTTAGTACTGTGGTGCAGAAGAGACTGCTTGCTTGCTTACTGCTCCTCCATCTAAAAGACCCAAAGAAACCGCCTGGTCAACCTGCTGTTGGCCAACAGGATCTATGTCAGTGAGACCCATCGGGCAGCTGAGGCACTGGGCAAAGGTTTTCAAGAAGATGAAGCCTGTGGACTGGTGGTTCTGTTCGCCTGCTCCCCTGGCCTTCTTTGGGCTACTTGTGCCTTGGAAGAGAGCATGCTGAGTCGAGGGTGTTGGTTCCTCTCTGCCGATGAGCTCTCTCTGTGGAGGGCCAGACAAGTCTTGAGCTGGAGCTAGAGGAATGGTGCTGTGGGCCGTGCCCTGGCTGCCCTGTCCCTGAACTGGGTGGTCTGTGCCTGTGGGAGTCGGGCCTGCCTGCACGTGGGGATGTCTGGCAGCTGCATGCAGTTCCAGTGTTTCTCACCTGTGCTACCTGCCACCCCCAGTGAGTACCGCTCCCTGCCCTGGGATCAGCTCGTGGCCTTGCAGGGGACATTGCTTTCTGGAACTCTGGTGGGCCAGCCTTCTGCTAGAAGTGCTGGGGGGTGAAGAGTTAGGAATACCTTCTGTCACGGGCTCTTACAGCATTTTCCTTGCAGAAGGAGGGTGCAGGGGGCTGGGGTTTGTCTGCCCTGCAAATCCTTTTGCACTGGCATAGGGTGACTCGGGAAGCGTGTTCTTATACACCTAGTGGGATGATTTTGAGCTCCTTTGCTTGCACTTACTTCTCACCATTCTCCTCAGGGACCCGTCTTGCAAAGGACACAAGTTCCCAAATGGTACCAGCTGCCATCCACCGCAGCCGTGTGAGGCAGATGAGGGTCTTGGGGAGGATGAGGACAGCAGCTCAGAGCGTAGTTCCTGCACCTCCTCTTCCACCAACCAGAAAGATGGGAAGTTCTGTGATTGCTGCTACTGTGAGTTCTTCGGCCACAACGCGGTGAGTGAGACCACTCTGCAGTCACCTCTGGTCGTTGTGTTCTGCTCTGTGGTGTAAAGTTGGTGTGTGGAGAGCATGGAGGTGGGAAGGTCTGGCCACAGCTTTTCTCTGCCAGTATGTGTACCCTGTCATATCAGGAAGATGCTTCAAGCCTCTAATCATCTTTGTAGGTATGTTGGAAAGGAGTTCAGTAAAGGTTGTGCTGGGGACAGGAGTGGTTGGGGAGAATGATGAGTGACTAGTGTGGAAGCTGGGGCTGCCTGCGTGTCACACTGGTTCTGGTACCTGCCAAGCTTGACAGCTCTCACCTCCCACAGCCACCAGCCGCTCCCACAAGCCGCAACTACGCTGAGATTCGGGAGAAACTGCGCTCGCGCCTCACCAAAAGGAAAGAGGAGTTGCCACAAAAACTAGGGCACAACAGCAGCTCAGGAGAGCCCGCTGTGGACCACCGCAATGTGGATGAACTGCTGGACTATATCAACAGCACAGAGCCCAAGCCCTTGAACAGTGCCAAGGCAGCCAAGCGGGCACGGCACAAGCAGAAGAAGAAGGTGAGGCTGGGCAGAGGGAAGTGCTGCTCTGTGTCCTGACTGGCTAAGCAAGGTGGAAGAAGTGGGCAAGAGGGAAGCCTGTCCTACTCCTTTTAGAAGGTCAGAGCAAGACTGCTCCTGATGGGGCTTTGCATTCTCTCACTTCGTTCCATTTGGTTTCTTGAGCTCTGTGCCCTTTGCTGCCCTTCTCCTGAGGTAGCATCAGTGTCTAGTTCTTTGGGGACTTCCCTGCACCTCTGCCCAAAGCATCTTGGGGGGAGCTGCTCTGCTGTGTGTTGTAGCTCTGACAAGCAGTGTGCCTCTGTAGTGGAAAACTGTGCTGTGAAAGCTTATGCTGTTCACTGGTGCCTCGTGCCCAGAGTGGTGTCCTCTGTGTAGTACAGTTACTTTTGTGGTGCCTGCAGGGGACATGTGACAGTTCAGGCAGTTTGGGAATAGTGGAAGGCTTGGGAAAGCCGTGCTGAACACTGGCCCTTGGTTTGCTGCATGACTAGGCTGGTGCGTGGCTTGCATGCATCTGCCTGGCCCATCTGATCTTCATCTGTGTTGCAGGAGGAAAAAGCCCAGCTGGAGGCAGAGGCCCAAAAGCGTGCAGAGCGTGCCCCTGCAAACAGCCAGAGCAGGGAGCCAGCTGAGGAGAAGCTGCTGGAGTGGCCAGAGCTGGAGCTGGAGCGTGTGAACAGCTTCCTCAGCAGCCGTCTGCAGGAGATCAAGAACACCATCAAGGACTCCATCCGGGCCAGTTTCAGTGTCTATGACCTCAACCTAGATGTCAATGACTTCCCCAAGAAGGCAGCTGTTTTGGAGCAGAAGAACCTGATCTCCCACCTCAATGGCTCCTCCGACCTGCAGGACATAGACCTGGCCCTCGCCCCGCTCAGCCTGGGCCCCACCAAGAGCAATGCACTGCTGCGGGGTGAGCTGGGCCCTCGATGGGGTGATGGGCCAGGGGAGTTGCCGCTGGCCCCAACGGCCACCGAGAATGGTGTGGTGAAGCGCCTCAGCGCCGTGCCAAGCCTGTCCCGCATGATCTGGGTTCAGTCCAAGGCTGCGGACTGTGCTGTGGACTGTGGTGGGCAGAGCCCAGAGCCCAAGGAGGGACTGCAGCCCAAAGGGCCAGAGCCAGCAGAGCAGGTGTTGGCAGGGGGCCGGCAGCGAAAGAACAAGCGGCAGAGCGGGCAGGTGAAGAAAGGGGACGGTGCTGTGGTGCTCAGTGGCCAGGCCAGGCTGGAAAACTCCGGTGTGAAGGGGCAGGTGCTGGGAACCAAGCACCCTTCAAAGCCCAGCACTGCAGAGCCACAGAGGGCGGGTGGTTGCACTGAGGTGGAGAGTGGCAAGGGGCAACCCTGGGGCTGCAGCACTGCCAGAGCGGAAAAGGAGAGAAGCAGCGATTGGAAAGGCCGGAGGGGAGAGGGCAGAGCTGAGCTGCCAGATCTGGTGCAGCTGCCCACCCCAGCCACTGGGGACCGGCACCTGCCTCCCCTTGCAGCCCTGGGGGGATCCCCCCAGCCCAAGGGCAAGAGCAGGAAGAACCGCAACAAGGTGGAGAAATCCAATACCTCTATCGGTGAGTGCCTGCAGCTCTGCCCTGTGCTCTTGCTGCTGTGGCCCCTTCCCCAGCCCTTGCCCTGCCTGCTGCCTTCCTGTCCTGCCCTGGTGTGTGTGGGGGTCCAATCCCTGGCACTGTCCTGCTGGGAGCAGCTGGGTTTTAGGTGTGTTGCTGTGCTGTGGTGACCTTGTGCTCTGCTTGCCAGATGACGTGTTCCTGCCCAAGGACTTAGATAGTGTAGAGATGGATGAAACTGACCGGGAAGTGGAGTATTTCAAGAGGTGAGGCAGCATCTCCTGGCAGGGTGTGTGTGAGGTCACCCTGCCTGGGTTGGGGGCTGAGGTTCTGGGGGCTCTGTCGCTCACTGGGGCTCCGTTCTCTCCCGGCCAGGTTCTGTCTGGACTCTGCCAAGCAGACGCGGCAGAAGGTGGCCGTGAACTGGACCAACTTCACCCTGAAGAAAACCACTTCCAGCGCAGCGCAGTGAGGTGCGGGGCCGCCCCCCCTCCCCCACCCTCGGCCGCTCCGCTCTCCTCACTGTGCCCCGTCACTCCCTCCCGGGGGCCCCCGGCTCTCCTCTATGGGGTCCCCCGTTACGGGGACCCCGGTGCTCTCCTGCCCCGCGGGGCCCCCGGGGCTCCCCCCGCCTCCTCCTCCCCACCGCGGGGTCACCCCGCCCCAACCGTCCCCTCGCCCTCTCCGCCCGGCTCCCTGCGCCGCGGGGGAAGGCCTGTGCTGGACCCAATAAAGAACTTTTTAATTTTTTATTTTATTTAACCCCAGCCTCTGCTGCTTTGTTTCGCGTCCCGCGGGCGGGGCGCGGCGTGCTGTGCTGTACGCATTCCGCGGAAGTTTGGTCTCTGAGGGGATCCGTAGGGCCGCTTCTCCCGCGCCGGAGGAGGCGATGCCGCGTTGCTAGGAGACAGTACGCTCGTTTGCGTCACTTCCGGCGCGCCCGTTTTACATCCGGGGCAGCGAGGCTGCTGGCTGGTGGCGACGCCATGGAGCCGGGCGCGGAGCGGAAGGTGAAGCCCAGGCCGCTAGCGGCGACCCCGGTCTCCGCGCCCGCTCCGCTCACCCCACGTCTCCCCATAGAGGCAGCGCGAAGAGGCGGCTGACGGATCCGACATGTCGGGAGAGGACGACGAGGACTACGTGCCCTACGTGCCGGTGAAGCAGCGCAAGCAGCAGATGGTAACGGCGTAACGGGGCTCTGGGGGTTGGGCTCGGTACCGCTGCGGCGCCTCTCACCCCGCGATTCTCCTCCAGCTGCAGAAGCTGTTGCAGATGCGGCGGAAGGTGGTGTCGGAGGAGGAGCAGCGGGACAGCGGCAGCGAGCAGCGCGGGGATGAGGATGACATCCCCCTGGGGCCGCAGTCCAACATCAGCCTCCTGGACCAGCACCAGCACCTCAAGGAGAAGGCAGAGGGTAGGGCCGGTGTGGGGAGGAGCTCTGCTGGGAGCTGTGGGCACTCTCTCATTTTTTTCCTACCTCTCCCCAGCCCGGAAGGAGTCAGCCAAGGAGAAGCAGCTGAAGGAGGAGGAGAAGATCCTGGAGAGTGTGGCAGAGGGCCGAGGTGAGTGCTGGCATCCCTGTGTCCTATAGAGCTGTTGGACAGCAGTACAGCCTGGGACTGGAGAAGGAAAATCACGGTGAGGATCCTCAGTTAGCAGCTAGCTGCCTGACTTTGCTGGGGCTGTGCAGTTGCAGGCCCCAGGCTCCAACAGGCTGTCCAGAGGTGCTGCCCAGCTCACCTTGCTCTACTGTCTGTGGGTGTGGAGACAGAGCTCTCGCTGATCTTATTGGCTTTGTTTTTGCAGCATTGATGTCAGTGAAGGAGATGGCAAAGGGCATTACATATGATGATCCAATTAAAACCAGGTGTGTTTTGCAACATGGGGGTTGTTTTTCTCAAAATATCACTTCCTTACAGCTGACAACAGCTGGAGGCCATACAGACTGGTAGGAAGAGAGCTGCTCTGTGATCTAACCAGAGGGGTTATACTTGCTTGGCTTCCTATTTACTACTCTCTGTAAACTGAAAGACTGATGAGTCACTTTAGATATTATTTCCCATGCAGGAAGATTTATGTATGCATTTATGTAAAATTTAAAGGCTTGAGCTGAGTCTTCAGACCTTGAGGGAAACAGAGAGAATGAGAGAGGGAAAGCCCAGGAAGTTCAAGACAGTATCATGGAAATAATGAAAATGGGTCTAAACAATGTTGGCATGTTTTACCCATTATCCATAGGCTGCTGTTGTCTATTGTATTGAGGCTCCTTACTTGGACTCTGGGGAGATGTTTGTTGTGTACAACTGGCTTGGGTCTTGTCATGTGCTCATGAAGCCCTTTGAGGTCACCTGTTTTCCTTTGTGGAATTTCAGAGCCCGTCAGGGAGTTCTTGTCATCCTTTGTTGGGTTGGCTGGCTCTCCCTAGGACAGTTTGCACTCTGAACTTCTTCTGTTGCTTTCTCAGCTGGAGAGCACCTCGTTACATCCTGGCCATGTCAGAGGCTCGGCACGATCGTGTGCGCAAGAAGTACCACATCCTTGTAGAGGGAGAAGGCATCCCACCTCCCATCAAGAGCTTCAAGGAGATGAAGTTTCCAGCAGGTGGAAATGGGGGCAGCTCTTTCTGGGGAGACTTGTGTCCAGCAGTGAGTGAAGCTGTTGGATCCTTAATGTTCTGTTTGCAGGGTCCCAGCTTAAATTCACAACAGAGATTGTATCAGCTGGCTGCTGACCCGAGGGTCATTCCTCACTGATCAGAGGGCTGTGGCTGAAAAATGAGTTAGAGGGAAAGCAGGTTGTGAATATGTGTCCCATGTTCTCTAACAGCTATCCTGAGGGGCTTGAAGAAAAAAGGAATCCAGCAGCCAACACCTATACAGATTCAAGGCATCCCCACAATGTGAGTGCTTTGTCTGTGTCCCAGGTTAGGCAGTGTTTTGTTTTTGCTGCTTCCAGACCACCCAGCAGCACCAACTGCATGCTCCCCCCTAGCCTTGTTCACCCTGCTCAGATCTGGAGCTCTGAGCCCTTCTGTAACATGCCTGCTCACCATTGTCCTGTTTCTCTGATAGCCTCTCAGGAAGGGATATGATTGGCATTGCCTTCACTGGCTCTGGGAAGACTCTGGTGTTCACCCTTCCAGTTATCATGTTCTGCCTGGAGCAAGAGAAGAGATTGCCATTCTCTAAGCGAGAGGGACCCTATGGACTCATCATCTGTCCCTCTGTGAGTTCTTGGGGCACAGTGGAGCATGGGAGAAAGCTCACTGATGTTCAGTGATAGTTTCAGGTGCTCCCTGTGTGGGGAATTAAGGTATTTTTTTCTCTGCAGAGAGAGCTGGCCCGGCAGACCCATGGCATCATTGAGTACTACTGTCGCCTGTTGCAGGAGGATAGCCTGCCCCCACTGCGCTGTGCCCTCTGCATTGGGGGAATGTCTGTTAAGGAGCAGATGGAGACCATCAAACAGTAAGACCTTGTGGGGAAGGTCCTGTGGGGCTGAAGCAGGGGACCGAGGGGTGGCATACTAGCTGGATGGCTTTGGGAAGGTGTTGGGGTGAAGGTGCCATGCCAGCTGGATGTTATCAACATAAGCTCTGTAAGCTCTTCTGTGTATGTTTCTGCATGGGAAGAAATCTGAGTGCCTGACTGAGCCTTCTCTCATCACACAGTGGTGTGCACATGATGGTGGCAACCCCTGGCCGCCTCATGGACCTGCTGCAGAAAAAGATGGTGAGCCTGGACATCTGCCGGTACTTGGCCTTGGATGAGGCTGACAGGATGATTGATATGGGCTTTGAGGGAGACATCCGCACCATCTTCTCCTACTTTAAGGTACTGGACGTGAGAAGATGTGAGCACTATTTAGCTCAGTCCCTGCACCCACCTTTGGATGAGCACTAAATCCTTGCCTGTGCTTTGCTCCCTGTGCAGGGCCAGCGGCAGACCCTTCTTTTCAGTGCAACTATGCCTAAAAAGATCCAGAACTTTGCTAAGAGTGCCCTGGTGAAGCCTATCACTATTAATGTTGGGCGAGCAGGTGCTGCCAGCCTGGATGTTGTGCAGGTGAGGTACTTGGGAGCTCCCCCACGCCATGTGGGAGGCCTACATAGTTTGTGAGAGCAGATAGTACCTCCCCCACAAGGACAGGTGTGCTTGGTCCTCTGCTGTCTGCTTGAACCTTCTCTGTGCTTCTTCCTAGGAAGTGGAGTATGTGAAAGAGGAGGCCAAGATGGTGTATCTCCTCGAGTGCCTGCAAAAGACCCCACCACCTGTGAGTAAACACGCTCTAGCTGCTCCTGCAGTACATCTGGGGGCAGCACTGTAGCTGTATAGCACAGCTGTAGAGATGGCAGTGAGGATGCAGCTGTGATGCTGCCAGGCTCTGCTCTGTACTGGGGTTGGTGAAGGAAGGAACTGTGTTCTGTGTACGTACAAGTCCTGGGCACAGAACTGTTGTGGTCTCTGTTCAACAAGAGGAAGTGGGTTTCTCTGGGGATTGTGCTCTTCGTCAGCACACAAAAAAGCCACTCTTACATGTGTGTGTTCTGGCAGGTGCTGATCTTTGCGGAGAAGAAGGCAGATGTTGATGCGATCCATGAGTATCTTCTACTCAAGGGTGTAGAAGCTGTGGCCATCCATGGAGGCAAAGGTCTGTGAGGGCGCTGTGGAGGTGTGGTCCTGTCTGATCCCACTCCTTCCAGCACGGTGTGTGAGCATGGGAGGTCCCAGCACATAGCTGTTTGTCACTGTGTGAGGATGGACTGGGGCAGTGTCAGGACCTCTGGTAGGGAGTGCAGCTTTATTTATTATCATAGCAAATGTAAGCACCGTACAACTAGCTCCCTACAGGACCTGTGAGTCCCTCTGCTGCTTAATCTGGGAAAAGGATGTGTAGGTTTTCACACAGGAGAGGCTTAGGCTTTGTAATGCTCAGCTTTAAGGCTGTAGTGGTTGCTGCAAGAGGTAGGACTGGGAGCTCTGATCCTACTCATCTTCTGTGTTGGATGTTTACAGATCAGGAGGAGCGAACAAAAGCCATTGAGGCCTTCCGAGATGGAAAGAAAGATGTTCTGGTTGCCACTGATGTCGCTTCTAAGGGCTTGGACTTCCCTGCCATCCAGCACGTCATCAACTACGACATGCCAGAGGAGATTGAGAACTATGGTGGGGAATGGGGCCAACAGAGGCACTGAGGGAGAGTAGCTGGGTGGCCACAGGCCAGGAGGGCTGTGCGCCCATCTTGGTGGTCACTGGGACAGGAGTGTCATGTTGCATTTGTCCAAGCCTGATCCTGTCTGTTTCTTTGCAGTTCACCGTATTGGGCGTACAGGTCGCTCAGGCAACACTGGTATTGCCACCACCTTCATCAACAAAGCCTGTGGTGAGAAACAGCGTGGGATGGGGGGAGCCTGTGGGGTGGCCTGCAGCTGTGTGATGCAGCTGGACAAAGAGCTGCTGCTGCTTGGGTGTGGGTGGTGTTCCCATGCAAGCAGGGAAAAGTGATTATGGTTCACAGAGAGGAGGTGCTTTGCCACTCTTGTGTTGGGCTTCTGCTAGGACTGTATCTGATCTGCGTCTCTGCCCCCAGATGAGTCAGTGCTCATGGACTTGAAGGCTCTGCTCCTGGAGGCGAAGCAGAAGGTGCCCCCTGTGCTCCAGGTGCTGCACTGTGGCGATGAGACCATGCTGGACATTGGAGGTGAGGGACCCTGTGCTGGGATGGGGAACTTCTGTGGGACTCTTTGAGTGACATGGGCTGCAGACAGAGTCTCAGCTCCCATCGCTTCAGACTCATGGGGTGGCTTCTGTCTCCCTGCCTGCTGGGTGCCTGCTTTGTCAACTGGCCTGGCACACAGCTCAGCCTGATCTCCTTCTTCCCATTGCAGGTGAGCGGGGCTGTGCCTTCTGCGGTGGCCTGGGCCATCGCATCACTGACTGTCCTAAACTGGAGGCGATGCAGACCAAGCAAGTCAGCAACATTGGCCGCAAGGACTACCTAGCCCACAGCTCCATGGACTTCTAGCCTGGGGACTGTGCAGTTCAGTGCTCCCCCTGCACAGGCCAGGAGAAGAGGAGGTTGGCTGCTTCTCTTTGACCTGGGGTTCACATTCCAAAACCCAGACCAACCTTGTACCAGAAGACTCTCCAGCACTTGTGTCCTGTTTTTTGCGACTGTCAACAGCTCAGCCTTCCTGAGCTCCTGCCCTAGATGAAAATGCGTGGAGCTGTGCTGCAGCAGCCCAGTACATCAGTGTCACACTGCTGTGAGGTGCTGGGTAGGCAGCAAGTGGTGGGGGAAACTCTCTAGGTGGGGTGACTGGTTTGTGACTGGTGGGCTGCTGCCCATGCTTAGGGGGACTTCTATCCAGCCCCTCCAAAGCCTCACAGTCTCCTTCCTCTCACCTTGATCTGTGTATCCTCAGCTGTTCCTGTTAACACCAGCAGTGCTCTGGTGCAGCCAGGGCTAAGCTGAGCACACCATGCTTATGTCAGGTTGTCCCCTGAGAGCTGCCTGTGCTCTTGCAGTCTGCGTTCTGCCCCGCTGCAAGGGGTGGGCGGATGGACACCTCCTGTGGCCCAGCCTTTGCCTCTCATCCCACACACCAAAAAGGGGAAGTCTCAGAGAGAAGGAAGTCTGCCCCATGCAGTTGCTTTGGCTGAAGCAGTCACATTTCTGTGCTGCCAGCAGCCCGAGCCCCCAGAGCCCTGTGTTCGCTGCTGGGGCAGTGCTGGGCCCATGGAGAGACCAGTGAAGGATGGCATCCTCTATGTACAGCACTGCAAATTTGGAAAGGTAAAGGGCAGAGGGTGGATTTGTGGCTGGATATAGGGTTTGTACTGTTGGCATGCTGCTTGGTCTGGGCCTGAGCCCCCCAGCATCTGGGATGGGTGTGAGCAGAGCGGGACCTCTTTAGGCTCCAGGTTTAGTGGTGGTGCTCTCCCACTGCTGAGGGACCCATCTGTGCTTTGTGCACGCGCTAGCTTGTGCTCACCCCTGTGAGCTGTGACCTTGTTTGGTCATTGCGTGATGTGCAATGAAACAATAAAGGTGTGTTACTGAGGCACAGTTCCATGTGTGTGTGAACAGGGCAGCAGGTGGGTTGCTGGGTTGAACCTGGTCCTGGGGCAGTGCTGTGGGAGAAGCGATGACTTCGTGTGCTTGGATCTGTGGGTACATCATGGGTGACATCATGGCAGCCCCTGGAGCTGCGTGTTCACAGATTGCCTCCTGCTAGCCTTCTCACGGCGCAGAGTGCTCTGTGCTCACTGTGTGTGCAGGGCTACCTATGATCTGCTAAAAGAACTGGTCCCACCTTGGTACTCCGTGAGAGCTAAGTCCTAGAGCTGAAGCGTGCAGTCCCCATGTGCATGGGGCTGATGCTCTGCCATGTGGGAGGCCAATGGGTGTTTTGGGTGCTCTGCCACATCTGTTTTCCAGGGCGGAGGCTCTGCTGTGTACTTGAGGTAAGTGGGGGCTTGCAGCCCCTCCATCTCGTGATGGGCTGGGAAGGGACGGGTGCTGCAGAGCCTCCCCTGGGAGGAAGTAGGCTGCAAGCTGCAGGGCCTGGCTGTGTGCAGCAGATGCGAGCTGCCAGCAGGAGCACAGCAGCTCAAAATGGCTTTCATTTGCATGGCGGTCCAGCATCAGAGCAGCTTTCTGTGCCCTGTCACAGTGTGCAGCCTCATAGGCAGAGACCCCTGCGTGCCCATTCCCAAGCCACGCGGGTGTAGCAGACAGCTCCCTGCTGTCACTTTTTCTCCATATCCATACCCTTCCTCCATTCCAGCGGACCTGGAGGAAGATGCGAGCACAGCTCTTTGCTGCCAGCCCCTTTGGTGTGGCCCGCATGGAGAAGTTTGATGCACGGGATGACGGCACAGTGCCTGACACCTCCCTGCGGCGCTGCGCCCGCCGTGTCATCCGCTTGTCTGACTGTGTCTCCGTTGGCCCCATGGGCACTGAGAACTGCCCTAAAGCCACTGCCGCCTTCTACCTCACCACCACGGAGAAGAACTATGTGCTGGCAGCTGAGCAGCGGGATGAGTGGATCGAGCAGCTCTGCCAGCTGGCCTTTCAGGTACGCCCAGCATTCTCCTGCTGCTCCAGGCAAGGAGAATGAGGGTGCTGGGGATGGGCCATATTCACCTCCCTCTGTTCCAGGTCAAAAAGGAAGCAGCACAGAGTAGCAGCACCGGGCTGCAGCCCATCCCTATGGAGGAGAACTGCCTCTACTCCTCGTGGCAGGATTGTATGTGCTGCAGTGGGGCCCGTGGGGTTGGGGGGGGGGGGGACTTTCTACTGGGTGTGCAGCAGAACTGACCTCACTCTGCTCCCACAGTGACGGAGTTCCCGGTGCTGGTGCTGAAGACGGAGGCAGCCGTCCGCTGCGAGCTGCACGGGCACTACGTGCTGGCAGCCCTGCCCCAGAGCCTGACGCTGAAGGATGCGCAGTCCCAGCAGCCCCTGCTCACCTGGCCCTACCCGTTCCTCCGCAAATTCGGCCAAGATCAGGTAGGTGCACCCTCCCCAGGGCCTCTACCTGCCCGTGGCAGGTGCCAGCCCCTCACCCTGCCCTCTGTCCCAGCAGAACATCTTCTCCTTCGAGGCCGGCCGCCGCAGCGACTCAGGCGAGGGCACTTTCACCTTCAGCACCCCGCGGGCCCCAGAGCTGTGCCGGGCCGTGGCCGCCGCCATCGCCTGTCAGCAGCAGGGCCAGGAGAGCCCCCAGCTGTCAGCCCCAGGCCTCAGTAACCAACCCTGGGGCGCAGAGGCTGAAGACCCCCAGCACAGCCCAGCGCTGGGGCGGGTGCAGCCGGCCTCACACTCGGCCTCGCATCCGTCACCCAACCTTCTCCACTTCCCGCCCGTGGAGCCGGAGGCTGCTGGCCCTATACTGTACGCCTCCATCGCACGGGGCCAGCAGCCCCACTTCGGGCCGTGCCCAGGGAAGCCGCTCCCCGAGCATCTCTATGAGAACATCTTCACGGCCCAGCCTCGGCCTCCGGCGGAGGAGGAAGAGGAGGAGGAAGGGCGCTGGGAGCTGGGCTGTCGCCAGGCCCCCGAGGGCCACAGCAGCGAGGCCGCCGTTCCCTACCCCGCCCGCAGCGCTCCGCAGCCCCACAGACAGCGCTGGGGGCCGGGCGGAAGCAGAGGAGAAGCGGAGGAACACTCCAGGCCGAAGCCTCAGCGCACCCTCCGGGCCAAACTGGTGCGGCTGCTGAGTCGGGACGGCCCCGGCGCGCGGGACTGGCCGTGAGCGGGAATAAAGGCCGTGCTCCGCCCGACCCCGGGACCGCGCCCGGCCGCCAGGGGGCGCCGTAACACCCTCCGCCATTGGTGTAACCGAGCGGCGGCTCCGCCCCGCCCCGCTCCTCTATAAGCTCGCGCCGGTCGGGGAGGGGGCGGTGCCCGAGTTCGAGTCCCGCAGCCGCCCGCTCCGCTCGCCCGTTGCGGAGCGACCGCTCGGCCCGCATCGCCGGGCGACCCTGCCCCGCCGCGGGTGGGTGAGTGCGGGCGGGACCGCGGGGAGGAGCGGGGACCGGGGCTGAGTCCTGGGTCTGGGGGAGGGGGGGGGAAGGCGATTGCTCGGGTCAGGGGAAAAGGAGGCTGCGTGGGGCGGGTGGGGCTGGCTGGGCAGGGAGCCCCCGTGGGGCAAGGCTGGAGCGGGGGTCGGGGCGTGGCTGTGCCCCGCGGTACGCGGTGACCCCACGGGACGTGGCTCTGCCCATCCTTTGATAGAGGGCGCAGCCTCCGCTGGAGGGGGCTTCTATTCCCCCCCCCCTACTCGAGCAGACCCCGGCCCGGTGCTGCCGGAGCCCTCGGAGCGGGGAGCCCCGTCGGGGCTGCGCGGCCGCTCCATGCTGGGGAATGTCTGACACGCAGCCTGCGCCCAGCGAGCGGGGAGCAGCGGGTGTCAGCTTACACGCCTTATATAGCCCGGGCCGGGCTGGGGGGAGCGGGGGCACTCCGGGCTCCGGCCTCGCAGCTTCTCTGCCCCGTCGGGGCACGGGGAGATGTCACAGAGCCGGGCCTTTGCCCGCCACGTAGGGCTCAGAAAGTCCTCGCGTTTCCCTTTAGGCGAGGTACAGACGCGTGCCCCGCGCCTGGGCCGGCTGACAGCTGTCAGTGTGAGCACGGGGCGTCCATCCCTCCTGCCCAGAACCCTGCGGAGATGGGCTCACACCCAGGTGCAGCTGCTCGACCAGCTGCTGCTGCTACTGCAGCCCAGCTGCTGTGCCAGGCGGCTCCGGTGCAGTGTGCTGCCGTGCTGCTCACCAGGCAGAACACCTCTGGCTGCCATCCCTCCGTGCTGCTGCCTCTCTGCAACCTGGAACAGCTCCTAGCAGCTCGGGGTTCTGTAACAGTGCTGCATGGCAGAGCCCATCCTGGGTTTGGGGTGGTTGAGTCTCACTCTGTGCATTACTCTGGCCCCTCACCTCCAACGCCCCTTAGGAGATGCTGATGGATGTGAGGTGCGTCCCTAACCATGCTGTGGGATGGTCAGGGTGGAGCTCCTGCTGGCAGTGTGACCTGTCTCCTCCTGCCCAGTCCTGCTGGGCCCCCTCCTCGCCTGCTCCCACGTCGTTCCCATGCAGTATGATGTCAGGATCACACCCTATTCCATTTTGCAGAGATGGGCGAGATGGAGTCCTATAAGGTGATGCTGAACGGGCCGGCGCCCTGGGGGTTCCGGCTGCAGGGAGGGAAGGACTTCAGCATGCCGCTCTCCATCTCCAGGGTAAGAGCCGCCGAGAGCTGATATCGCCCACCCTCCTCCTGTCTGTGGGTGGGAAGCTGCAGCTGTGTCTGAGTGGCTGAGGCAAAGCTGTACAGGGGATGTGAGCAAGCCGGGCCTTGGAGCACTGGTTCTCACTCTGCTCAGCCCCCTTAGAGCCACCCAGCCCCTTATCAGTTCTGGTTTGGCCAGGGGGAATGTGTGCTGGGGGTGTTCCGGGCAGGGAACTGCAGCAGCGATGTGAAATGCTGCGCAGGCTCCTCAGTGTCACGATGCGGTGGGAGGCAGGGGGCCTCTTCCGGAGCCAGCCCTGTGCGGGGGCAGCTCTCTGTGTGCGTGAACTGTGGGACTGGCCTGGTCTGCACCATGATACCGGGCTCAGTGCCTTGGGGCCAGCTTTGTGCAGGCACTCGCCTGAGGCTGCGCTCCCACTGGTCCTGGGACAGATCCTGGGACAGGTCCCATCCATAAAACCAGTCCGCTTCTGGAGCAGGGATGTGCACAAGATGTGCTGCCAGCTGCTTACATCTGGGGCACCCGGTGGGAGCTTTTTCTGTGATGCTTACCCAGGTCGAAGCTGTCTCTTGGGTTCGTGTGGCTCCCCGTCCTTGAGTGGCCTGCACCACGGGTGCTCGCAGCAGCTCCAGCAGCTCCAGAATTGCCTTATAAGCCTTGGAATGTGTCTGCACCGCCCGTGCTGCTGACGCTGGGGCAGCTGGCACAGGGCTGTGGCTCTGAGCACAGCACTGGGCACAGCGTGGGGCCTGGCCCCCGCACTGTGTGCCCATCCCAGGTCATGGGTCTCTGCAACACCCACCCCAGGGGCACTGTGCAAGGCCGGAGTCACCCATGCCGCTGCCCTGGGGCCGACCAATCTTTGTAAGGAACAGAGACGGCTTCAGCAAGTTTATTCTCTAAAAAATGTTTCTTTTGGCTGCAAGCCAGGGCTTAACAAAGGGTCTGATCAGACGGTGGAGCCTCTGAGAGCCCGGGGCTGGGGCCTCATGGAGCAGCAGCGACGTGCGTGCAGACCAGCCCCACTGCAAGGCCTGGGGAGATGCTGCTGGCAGGGCAGGGCTCTACAGGGTCCCAGCACCTTGGCTGCCCAGTGCCAAGGAGGATGCTCCCTTGTGCCTGCCTGACACCTCACTGGTGGACTCGGAGCCCTGGATGGAGGCATCCAGCCGTGGTGGCACTCCGAGGTGTGAGGACAAAGGCCCAGCTGGGCGGAGAGGCAAGGAAGGAAGCTGTGACTGGTGGGGCTGGGCAGGAGCCTCAGCCCATGGTGCAGGAAACGGGAAGGCTGGAGCAGCTCCTGGCTGGAATCTGTTGAGCTGGCACCTGCCGAAGGGCTTTCCTGGCGAGCTTGGGTGCGGCGGCGTGACGCAGCCTGCCATGCTCCCCCCTGCCCAGGCAGCCATGTGAAAACCTCTCCCAGCTCCTACTGCTGCCTTAAACCCATGCTGCTTCCCAGCCCCAGGGGCAGCAAGCTGGAGCTTGCAGGAGTGGCCGGGAGCCGGCCAGAACTGCTTGCTGCCTCCAGCATCCTTCTGTGCCAGGTAGTGCCAAAGGCACTGTAGGGGATGCTGTGTCCGTCTGGGAATGGCAGTGGAGCCGGGGTACCTGGTGCTGTGCTCAGGGCAGGCTGGGCTCCGTGCATAGGCGAGAAGGGCCATGATGCTCGGTGGCAGGGATTTTCCAGCCCTCTGACAGTGCTGGGAATCTGGCTCGCTCCTTTTATGTTCATGTCGAACAGGGCTTGAGGAAATACTTGGTCTGAATCCAAACGCCTCGAGTTGTTCTGTGCTGGAGGAGCAGGAATGGCTGCGGCCTGCCCACGTCTGTCTGTCTGAGTGTCTGTCTGTCGATACCTGAGAGCTGTGTTCAGTGGTGCAGGGGCCAGGGCCCTGCTCATCTTCACCAGAAATGGGGGTGTTTGGGGGTGGTCCAGGCATATCCCAGCCCCATTGCTGGGCTGGATGAAGGAAACAGGCAAGGCAGGAGCACAACATAGCTGGAAGATATAGGGGGCTCTCCCCGCCCCTGTGAAGGCTGGGAGCATGCCTGTGGTTTGCAGCCCATGGGGTGAGCTGTGGGCTGCATGACGGGCCCTGACTCACCCTGCTTGCTTCCTGCCCCAGGACCTTGGGGCCGGCTCCATGACCTCCTGCTGCAGCTGAGCCAGCACAGCCTCTGCTGCTGGGCATCGCCTCAGAACACCTGGGCTGTCCCCGGGCCACCTGTAGGGATGGTGCTGGCACTGTCCCTGTGGTGCTGGCACATCTCTCAGCAGTGTTGTGCTGCAGCTTGGTGCCTGGGGCAGGGCTCAGCTGCTACAAGGAGAGAGAGGCTCCCTGAGATAACAAACTGGGGAACACAGGGAGCTCTGGGGGTCCCTGCATCGGGCTGCAGTGGCACAGTGCTGCGGGAGCTGCCCGGTAACGGGGTTAGGAGCTGTTTAGGGTGTGCCCAGTGGCCCTCTCCATGACTCTCAGGGGCACAAGAGCATCACTCCATTTACTGCTGGTTTCCCTGACACTCTCTGTCCTGCAGCTGACTCCAGGTGGAAAGGCTGCCCAGGCCGGAGTGGGAGTGGGCGACTGGGTGCTGTACATTGACGGGGAGAGCACCGGCGCCATGACGCACATCGAGGCCCAGAACAGGATCCGCGCCTGCGGGGACAGGCTCTGCCTCACCCTGAGCAGGTAGGATGTGTGGATCCTGAAAACTTACGGTGCTGGTGCAGCTGAAACGAAACTGTGGCCCTCAACCCATCACCTCCCTGAGCCCAATGGCCCTGCTGCCATGAGGCAGCATCACTCATCTCCCACAGCCCTGGCTGGATCTGAGGGCTCTGCACGGCTGGATGGGGCTCATCCCATCTGCGGCAATCCCGGCTTTAAGCCATCATCTCCGACCGCGGGTTGGTGCTGCCTGGTTACAGTTCCACGGTGTCAGCATGCCAGCCATGATGGATGCTGGGCGCGTGCAGCATCTGCCTCACTGTGTCCTCTCTTGCAGAGCCCAGAACCACCTGGGGAAGCCGCAGAAGGTAGGTGTTGCTCCAGCAGTGCTGGCAGCTGCTCAGCCCTGGGCTGGGGGTGGGGAAGTCTCTGAGCTTACCCAGAGAAGTGGACTTTGCTCCTGGGGCCCAAGGGCTTCTTGAGGACCGGGTGTGTTTGCAAGTCTCGCAAATTCCCCACAGCTGCAGCACAGCCTTTGGGCCCCATGTTGGCTAGTGCTGGAGCTCTCTCTTGCATGGGGAGGCAGGGCTGGGGCCAGTGGCTCCTAGAGAGAAGCCACTTGCATGCTTTCTGCTTTGTGCCCTGGGATGGTTGTGAGCAGCATGAGTGCATGCAGAGCCCCACCACGGGGCACTTACTAATCCTCAGGCTGACTTTGCAGCCTGGTGTCCCTGGGCTGGATGCTCTGCAGAGAGGGGACCTGGCTGGCAGAGCCACACGTGCTGTCAATGTCCATGTGTCACTGCGAGGCTCTGCGGGCAAGAATGGGTCCAGCATTCCCACCTGGCTGCCTGCTGTGCTGCCTGGCCCAGGGCTGCCCCTTGCATGCTGCTTGACGTGTGAGCCCGTGTCTGTGTGTTTTGTCTCGCTCAGGACTCACTCCCCTGCTCTGAGCCCCTGAAATATAACTTCGCTCCCAGCACCGCCCTCAACAAAACAGCTCGGCCCTTTGGGGCCGGCTCGCCTCCGAACCCACGGCCCGGGCTGGTGACGAAACCCGTGACGTACGTGCCCCTGGCGCCCACCTGCACCCCCCAGCACAATGGGTATGTTGCTGTCCATCCTGCTCCCCAAGAATACCAGGGAGCCCGCTGCCTGGCCCTGCTGCACCTTGCATGCCAGGCACCTGTGGGTGGGAGTGGGCAGTGGTGCCCGTGCTGAGGTGCTGAGACTGAACAACAGGACTATCACATGTGGGGACACACACACATGTCTCTTCCTCGCTTAGGGCTGTGTCCTCCTGCACTGGCCTTTGGAAAGCCCTGGAGGGCACGGCACACCAGCTGGAGCAGGATGCTCGCTGCTATCTGTGCCAGCCCTGCAACAAGGGGCAGGAAGTCTGTGGCTGCAATCAGCAGCACCAGCCCAGGGCCATGACACAGGGCTGTCGGGACGTGCTGGGCAAAGGGAAGCCACAGAGCCCTGCACAGTGCTGCCCATGCCAGCCCTGAATCCTGTGTGGAGGCTCCAGCCTGCACACTGTGTGCTCTGCTGCTGTGTGCCCAGCCTGCTGCCGCTCCTGCCCACAGGACCCTGGAGCTGGTCAATGGGGGACATGGCCCCGGCTGTTCTCTGCACCCAGGCCTGTTTTGGTGGGGCTGAGGATGGCATGATCAGGTCTGTTGCCCCTCAGCCCATTTTGCTCTCAGCCCTGGGTGAGATGGGCATGCGTCGCAGGGGCAGGGGGAGTGGTACAGGCTGTAGGTTAGCTCTGGAAACTGCTTGGGTTCTGTGGGTCTAATTTCACTTTCCTTCTCTTTCTTTCTTTTCTCCCTTTCTCTTTCCCTCTCTCCTACAGGTGCAGAGCCTTGACAAGTCAGTAAGCCTTTTGCCTGCTCTCTCTAGCCTTCCTGCATGCCTCTTGCCCTGTTAGTGGCCCACTGGTGCCCTGTTCTCCTGGGGCAGGGTTAGTTAGCCCAGGGGCTCAGTGTCCCCAGGCTGACAGCTCCTGGCTGCAAGCTGTCCTTAGCCTGAAGTGCAAGTGCTGCCTGGTGCTGCTGACTGCAAGGACGTCAGGGTGTCCTTACACCATGTCCCTCTCCAGCACAAGAAAGGCTGTGCTATGCACCCTTCTGTCAGCATCATTGGTGCTTGTCAGGCACCATGCAGCTCCCCTGTGTGTGATTTGGATCTTGGCTTATCCTTGCTCCACTCTCTCTCCTCCTGGCCTTTAGGGCTGGGCTCAAACTGCAGAGATGGGAAATCTGTTCTGAGAAGACATCCTTAATAGCCCCTTCCTTTGCTGATGGTGTGGGGTGGGGAGGAGGGCAATGTGTGATGTGTCAAATGTGTGCTGCTGTGCTACTGCTATGAGCTTGAAGAGTTGTGGGATGGCACCAGGAGGGATGCTGTGGGAATCCTTGTGGGTCTGTGGGGCAGTGATGTGTACCGGTCCCTGTGCCACCAGGCTGGGGCAGAACAGTGCTGGCTGAGCGCCTGCCCCTGTTGCTCATAGGAAACCACAGGAGCACCCCAGTTCCCCCAAATATGACCCCAGCAAGTTGCATCTGATCGAGGACTCTGAGGACTGGCAGCCCCGCAACACCAGCACCCAGTCCCGCTCCTTCCTCAAACTGGCCCAGCTGACGGGCACAGACAGCTGTAAGTCCCTGCGGGTCTGGGGCTGCCTGTGGGTTCCTGGAGTCAACCTGACTGTGGGGTGAGGTGTTGGCGCTCTGACTGCAGTGGCCCTGTGTGTGGCATGGGCCATGTGGGGGCACACGTGGTGCCCGGGGTGCTGGTGTGGGGGAAGCGGGGAGGGGTGCCCGGTTCTCATCCCTTCGTGCTGTGTGGGGCCATGCTGCCGCCAACTGACTCTCTCTCCTCCTTTCTCCCTGCTGCACTCAGTTGAGGACCACGAGGACGAGCTGGTTAGGAAGCCCAGGTAAGGGGCAGCACAGGGTGTAACACGGCTCCTGGCTATGGTGCTGCGGGGATGGGGCTCAGCCCTCCCCCCCCCACTGTTGGCCTTACACTCATGGCTGGTGGCGAGTGCAGCTCCTGTCCTCTGCTGTCCTGTCCTGTCACCTCCTCCTCCCTATCCCTCTCTGTCCTTTCACTCTTTAGAGCTGAGGTATTCATGGAGCTGCAGCACCCGCACTGCTCTCGCCTCTGTGATGGGCACCACCAGCACTGGGCCACAGCTGTGTCCGTCCTGTTATGAGGGTCCTGCTCGGGCACTGTGCTGCTGCTGTCCCCGGTCTGGGCATCCCCAGCAGGACCCTGGGCACTGCTGGCACTGGGGAGGCCGAGCTGCAGATGCAGCAGGTTGATGGGGCCTGCTGGTACTGGTGTGGCCTGACTACTGCTGTTGGGAGGTACTGGGCTTTATTTGGGCCTTGGGTACAAGGTGCTGTGACTGTGGTGTGGGGCTGGAGGGGAGCTGGACTGGTGTGAATGCTGCTGTGTCACTATGGGGCTGGAGATGAGGCATGGGAGATGCTCCATGCTGTGTGCTGGTGATTTACCCTTGCGTCGCGATTTTTTTGCCGCCACAGGGGTCCCCGTGTGTCATTTTGGGGTACAGAGGAGGAGTGGTGAGTGCTGGGCCGTTACAGGGGTTCATGTGGGTTCTGCCCCATGCTGGCAGCTGGGCAGGACCAGGTCCACGGTGCCAGCTGAGCGCCTGCCCCTGTTGCTCACAGGCAGTCCATGCACCCCCCTGGCACCCCCGCGTGTGACCCGGGCAAGCTGCGGCTGATGGAGGACGCTGAGGACTGGCAGCCCCGCACCGGCACCTCCCAGTCCCGCTCCTTCCGCAAACTGGCCCGGCTGACGGGCACTGATGGCCGTAAGTCCCTGTCATTGCCTGGAGCTGCCTGCTGCCGTGGGTCGAGGTGGCACTGGGCTGTGGCTGTGGTGGCCCCACGTTATCCCTGCGTTTGGTGCAGGCTGTGTGGGGCTGTGGGAGCCCCGAGTGTGCTGTGGGCCGTGTGTGGGCACACGATGGTGCCCGGGGTGCTGGTGTGGGGGAAGCAGGGAGGGGTGCTGGGTCCTCATCCCTTTGTGCTGTGTGGGGCCGTGCTACCGCCGACTGACTCTGTCTCCTCCTTTCTCCCCACTGCACTCAGTTGAGGACCGTGAGGATGAGCTGGTTAGGAAGCCCAGGTAAGGAGCAGGCAGCTCCTGTCCTCTGCTGTCCTGTCCTGTCACCTCCTGCTCTCTGTCCCTCTCTGTCCTTTCCCTCTTTCTAGAGCTGAGGCGGTCATTGAGCCTCAGCACCCACACTGAGCTCACCACCTCTTTGCTGAGCCACAGCTGTAGCCATCTCGTTGTGATGGCCCTTCCCCAGGCACTGCAGTGCCTCTGTCAGCAGCCCGTGTGCCCTGATGCTGGGCTGACCCTGGCAGGACCCCGGGGCCTGCTGGTGCTGGGGAGGTTGAACTGTACCAGTTCAACAGCATCCCAGACACAGCATGTTGATGGGGTCTGGTGGCATTGGCACAGACTGGCTGGGGATGTTGGGAGGTGTGCAGCAGCAGTGGAAGCTCAGCCCATGGGGCTTTGTGGTGGCTTTTATGGAGCAAGTGTTGCCGGCATTGTTGTTGGGCTCAGAGGTCGGTGGGGCTGAGCATAAGCTGTAGGAAATGCCACGTGCCAGCAATTTACCATTGTGCCGCCATTTTCTTGCACTGCAGAGATGCCCGCGCGTCCTTCTGTGATACAGAGGAGCAGCGGTGAGTGTTGGGCTGTGGCTGGGGTTGGTGTGTGTTGGGCACTCAGGCAGTGCTGTCCCATGCTGGCAGCTGAGCAGGTCCACCGTCAGGTCAGTGCCAGCTGAGTGCCTGCCTGTCACTCGCAGGCAGCCCCCGCCCCACGTGGAGCCCCCCAGCACCCCCGCGTGTGACCCGGGCAAGCTGCGGCTGATGGAGGATGCTGAGGGCTGGCAGCCCCGCACCGGCACCTCCCAGTCCCGCTCCTTCCGCAAACTGGCCCGGCTGACCGGCACTGATGGCCGCTGTAAGTCCCTGTGGGTCTGGGGTTGCATGGAGCTCCTTGCTGTTGTGGGTTGAGTTGATTCCAGCCTGTGGCTGTGATGGCCCTATGTTATCCCTGCATGCAGTGTGGGTCCGTGGAAGCCCTGAGTGTGCCGTGGGCTATGTGTGGACATAGAGTACTGTCTGGGATGCTGGTGTGGGGGAAGCAGGGAGGGGTGCCTGGTCCTCATCCCTTTGTGCTGTGTGGGGCCGTGCTGCTGCCGACTGACTCTGTCTCCTCCTTTCTCCCTTCTGCACTCAGTTGAGGACCACGAGGACGAGCTGGTTAGGAAGCCCAGGTAAGGAGCAGGCAGCTCCTGTTCTCTGCTGTCCTGTCCTGTCACCTCCTGCTCTCTGTCTCTCTCTGTCCTTTCCCTCTTTCTAGAGCTGAGGCAGTTACTCATTGTGATGGTCCTGCCTAGGCATCACATTGGTACTGTCCCCTGCTGCTGTGCCCTGATTCTGGGCTGTCCCCAGTCTGGGCATCCCTGGCAGGACCCTGGGCATTGCTGGCATCAGGGAGGCTGCACTGCATCGTGGCATCTCAGACACAGTGGGTTGCTGGGGTCTGGTGCTACTGGCAAAGCCAGGGCAGCACTGGGACCTCATGCAAGGGAGTCTGTGGGGCTTTGTGGTGGCTGATTCGGTCCAAGTGCTGCCAGCATCTTTACCGGGGTCAGGCTTCCATGGAGCTAGGGGTCAGCTCTGCAGAGTTCTCCACACAGTGTGCCAGTGATTTACCATTTTGCCACCATTTCCTTGCACTGTAGGGATGCCCGCGGGTCGTTCTGTGGTACAGAGGAGCAGTGGTGAGTGCTGGGCTGTGGCAGGGGTTGGCATGTGCTGGGCCCTCGGGCAGTGCTGCCCCATGCCGCTGGGTGGGCAGTGCAGGGTCAGATCCGTGCCAGCTGAGCTCCCGCCCCTGTCACTCACAGGCAGCCCCCGCCCCACGTGGAGCCCCCCACAACCCCTGCGTGTGACCCGGGCAAGTTGCGTCTGTTTGAGGATGCTGAGGACTGGCAGCCCCGCACTGGCACCTCCCAGTCCCGCTCCTTCCGCAAACTGGCCCGGCTGACGGGCACCGATGGCCGTAAGTCCCTGCGGGTGTCCAGAGATGGCTCTGGCTGCGGGTTGAGGTGGCACCTGGTTGTGACTTTGGTGGCCCCTTCTTGTTCCTGTATTTGCCATTTGTGGGCCGTTGTGGAGCCTGGGGTATTGGTTTTGGGGTTGAGAGGGAGTGGGTGCCCAGTTCTCATTCCTTTGTGCTGTGCTGGGCTGTGCTGCCAATGGACTGACTTCTCCTCCTTTCTCCCTGCTGTGCTCAGTGGAAGATGTGTTTGTTAAGAATCCCAGGTAAGGGAATGTGAGGCGCAGCATGAGCTCTGGGCTGCATGTCCTGGGCAGGGCTGTGGGCACTGCTGGCACTGAGCTGGGGCAGTTGAGCTGTACTCTTGGGGTGAGCAGGAGTGTGGTGGCACTGGCGGACCTCGCTGTGGGTGTTGGAAGGCACTGGGCAGCGCTGTAATAGGGTGCTGAAACCCACGGGGCTGCAGGGGCCAGACAGTGCTGCTGCGTGCTCCTGGTTGCTCTGTGGGGCTGGGCTGTGTGAGGAATGGAGTGAGGACTGTGGAGGAAGGCTGTATCCCTCTGAGCTGGGACGGCATCTGAGTGCTCCTGTTGGGGGCAGCTCTTCTGCCTTCCGCTTCTGCAAACCCTCCTGCTTTGGATCAGTGAATGAGTGCAGGAGATGGGCAGCTGCCTGGGAGTGCTGCTGTTGTCACCAGGGGCTGGGGATAAGGCACAGGGAACACTATGCCAAGTGCCAGAGATTCACCATTGTGCTGCCATTTTGTCACTGCAGCAGGGATGCCCGTGGGTCGTTCTGTGGTACAGAGGAGCAGTGGTGAGTGCTGGGCTGTGGCAGTAGTCAGTGTGGGCCGGGGCCTTGGCCATGGCTGCCCCATGCTGGCAGCTGGGCAGGGCCAGCTCCACGTTGGTGCCAGCTGAGCTCCTGCCACTGTCGCTCACAGGCAGCCCCCGCCCCACGTGGAGCCCCCCAGCACTCCCGCGTGTGACCCGGGCAAGCTGCGGCTGATGGAGGACGCTGAGGACTGGCAGCCCCGCACCGGCACCTCCCAGTCTCGCTCCTTCCGCAAACTGGCCCGGCTGACGGGCACTGATGGCCGTAAGTCCCTGTCGCTGCCTGGAGCTGCCTGCTGCCGTGGGTCGAGGTGGCACTGGGCTGTGGCTGTGGTGGCCCCACGTTATCCCTGCGTTTGGTGCAGGCTGTGTGGGGCTGTGGGAGCCCCGAGTGTGCTGTGGGCCGTGTGTGGGCACACGATGGTGCCCGGGGTGCTGGTGTGGGGGAAGCAGAGAGGGGTGCTGGGTCCTCATCCCTTTGTGCTGTGTGGGGCCGTGCTGCTGCCAACTGACTCTGTCTCCTCCTTTCTCCCCGCTGCACTCAGTTGAGGACCATGAGGATGAGCTGGTTAGGAAGCCCAGGTAAGGAGCAGGCAGCTCCTGTCCTCTGCTGTCCTGTCCTGTCACCTCCTGCTCTCTGTCCCTCTCTGTCCTTTCCCTCTTTCTAGAGCTGAGGCGGTCATTGAGCCTCAGCACCTGCACTGAGCTCACCTCTGCAATGGGCACCACCAGCGCTGGGCCACAGCTGTGACCGTCTCATTGTGAGGGTCCTGCCCGGGCACCACGGTGGAACTGTCCCCTGCCGCTGTGCCCTGATGCTGGGCAGTCCCCAGTATGGGTGACCCTGGCAGGACCCTGTGCACTGCTAGCGGAAGGGAGGCTGCACTGCACTTCAGTGTCCTGACACAAAGAGTCAGTGGTGTCTGGTGGCATTGGCACAGCCTGGCTGTGGGCATCGGGAGATCCAGGACAGCGCCGACACCTCAGCATGAGAGGCAGCAGTTCTGGGGTGGGACTGCAGGGGAGCTGGGAGCTGGAGGGAGCAAATTCTGCTGGCATAACCGTGGGGCTGGGGATAAGCCGTGGGGAATGCTCCGTGCTGTGTGCCCATGATTTATCCTTGTGCCGCCGTTTTCTCTACACCACAGAAGTCCCCATGTATCGTTTTGTGGGACGGAGGAGCCGCGGTGAGTCTGTGGTGGGGGTCTGTGCATACGAAGCCCTCAGGCAGTTCTGCCATCTGGGCAGGGCCAGGGTCAGGTCAGTGCCAGCTGAGTGCCTGCCTGTCACTCACAGGCAGCCCCCGTCCCACGTGGAGCCCCCCAGCACCCCCGCGTGTGACCCGGGCAAGCTGCGGCTGATGGAGGATGCTGAGGACTGGCAGCCCCGCACCGGCACCTCCCAGTCCCGCTCCTTCCGCAAACTGGCCCGGCTGACCGGCACTGATGGCCGTAAGTCCCTGTGGGTCTGGGGCTGCCTGGAGCTGCCTGCTCTTGTGGGTTGAGGTGGCACCGGGCTGTGGCCGTGGTGTTCCTGTGTTGTTTGTGTGTTGGCCGTGTGTGTGTGGTGCCCGGGGTGCTGGTGTGCAGGAAGCAGGGAGGGGTGCCCACTCCTCATCCCTTTGCGCTGTGTGGGGCCATGCTGCTGCCGACTGACTCTGTCTCCTCCTTTTTCCCCGCTGCATTCAGTGGAAGATGATGATGTATTTATTAAAAAGCCCAGGTAAGGGGGGTGCAAGCACAGATTCCTGGGCTGTATGTCCAGGCCTGTGGGCACTGCTGGCACTGCGCTGGGGAGGTTGAGCTGCACTGTGGTCTCTTGGGCAGCTGGGGTGAGGAGTGTGCTGACGCTGGCAGACCTTGCTGGGGGTGTTGGGAGGTGCTGTGCATCTTTTAGAGATCAGGTGGGTGAGCTCCTGAGGCTCAAGGCCCTGCATGGAAGCAAGGAAGGACACAGGCTAGGGCTGCGGCACAGCTTTGCCTTTCCACCAGCCCTACTGCCTTCGTGCTGTGACCACTCAGTTCCAGATCTGCCTGGTTTACTCTGTTGCAATTAAACACTTGTGTTTAATAGTTTAATAGCTAGCTCCTTCTTGTCCTTGCTCTCAAGAGGCACAAAGGCACTGGCTTTCCATCTGACACTGTCCTTGCTCCTCTGGGTGCTGCTTGCCCTGGCTTCTTACAAGTCCAGTGCTGGCAGGGTGCAGGGGGGCACAGAGTTTGCCCCCTGTGGTACCAACCCATCCCTGCCCTTCCTGGCTCTGCTGGAGCTGGCCCAGGGCTCCCCACACTACCAGATGCTGTGTGTGAGGTGGAGATGTGCCTGGACACTGTCACATTGGAGCAAGTAGCAGTGTGTGTGATGCCCCAGGTCCTTGGCCAGCCCACAGCACCTCAGCATTATGGCACAGTGGTCCTGTGCTCCCACCCTGCTGGGTGCCACAGACCTGGGGGTGCTGCAGGGCTGAAGGTGCTTGGCTCGATGCGCAGCACCAAACTAGCTACTGGCTGGGCATGTGGGCTTGGCCAGCTCCTGGCTGCAGAGTGGGGGTCCTGCCTGCATGCAGAAGCTAGCCTGCATCTTGGGGGTGAGTGTGGCCAGCAGGATTAACTGGTTGTTTTGTAGCCAGGTCTCTGTACCGGACCCGTCCCCGGGAGCAGCAATGAAAACAGAACCAGGATTGGGTGAGAAAAAAATGCTTTCTCTGAGTTTGGGGCAAGGGGAGTGGGGATATGGATAGCGCTGGTACTGGTGGATGCATCTTGCTTACCAGTGGATACAAAGGGCTTGGGAACATCATTCAAGAAGCTTCTGTTTGTGCAGCCTCCAGGACCCCTGTTGCCACTCCTGGCCCTACCAGCCGCCCGCCCTGGGCTGTGGACCCCTCATTTGCTGAGCGCTACGCCCCAGACAAGACGAGCACAGTGCTGAGCAAGCACAGCCAGCCGGCCACGCCGACCCCCATGCAGAACCGCAGCTCCATCGTGCAGGCAGCTCAGCAGGCTCCTGAGGGCCCCGGCCGCACACCCCTCTGCTACAAGTGCAACAAGATCATCAGGTGAGCCCTGGCCCCTGCAGCCCTGCCGCCGTCCTGGGCACTGCCAGGCCCTGCTGTGGCTGATGTGGCTCTGTCCCACCACAGAGGACGCTACCTCGTGGCACTGGGACATTACTACCACCCCGAGGAGTTCACCTGCTCCCAGTGCAGGAAGGTGCTGGATGAAGGTGGTTTCTTTGAGGAAAAGGGCTCCATCTTCTGCCCCAAGTGCTACGACACGCGCTATGCGCCCAGCTGTGCTAAGTGCAAGAAGAAGATCACTGGGGTGAGTGTCCATCAGTCTGCCCTGCACCTACCATCCCTGCACCCTGCTTACCCATGTGTCCCCAGCTCTGTCCCTTCTTGTCTGCCACAGGGATCTCCTGTTCCTTTCAGCCTTCTGTGGGGGTTCCCTGTGGGGTGTGGGGTGCTCCCTCCTGGCTGATAGCAGTTCTCTTCCAGGAGGTCATGCATGCGCTGAAGATGACCTGGCATGTGCAGTGCTTCACCTGTGCAGCCTGCAAAACTCCCATCCGCAACCGTGCCTTTTACATGGAGGAGGGACAGCCCTACTGCGAGAGAGGTAGGGCCAAGGGAGGACCCACGTCACCCCACACAGCCCCGGGGTACTGCCCACTGGTCAGACCGAGGATTGAATTGCTGTGGAGCTCTCCCCAGGATTCAGGGAAGGGAGGGGACCCCCATGAACCCTCCATCCCTATCCTCCCTGGTGCTGGGTGGTGCCATTGCTGGCATGTTGCCATAGTGATGATGGATGGTTTACATCAAATGTGAATGCTGCATCCCAGCTGGGGAGATTCACTTCTTCCCTGTGGCCCAGTGGTGGCAAGGGCCACCTTTCTCCAGGTGCCCAGTGCTTTCTTGTGCTTCAAGTCCTGCCCCTCTCCAAAGCTGGAAGCAAGTTGTTCCAGGGCTGTGCTGCAGCCCTGCTGCACAGGAATGAGGGGTTGCAGTCTTGGAGGAACCACTGACCTGTGCTCTGCCTATGCTCACAGACTATGAGAAGATGTTTGGCACCAAGTGTCGTGGCTGTGACTTCAAGATTGATGCTGGGGACCGGTTCCTGGAGGCTCTGGGCTTCAGCTGGCATGACACTTGCTTCGTCTGTGCGGTGAGCCATGTGCCTACCTGTTTCTCCCTGCTGTGAGCTGTGTCTCACATGGGGTGCATGCTGCCATCAGGTTTTTCCCACCTGGCTGTCCTGGTGGCTCAGCCTGCTGCTCCCTGACATCTGTTCTGGGCTGTTGGCTGGGGCTCAGCATGGGAGGGGACGTTGGGGGCTGGCTCAGCCCTCCTGACTGCCTGCGCTCTCCTCCCCAGATCTGCCAGACCAATCTGGAAGGGAAGACATTCTACTCCAAGAAGGACAAGCCGCTGTGCAAGAGTCATGCTTTCTCCCACGTGTGAGGGGCAAGAGTTCAGCTGTGCCCATGCATGCCCCTGCTCCTGCATGCTCCTTTCCCACCCCTTCCCCTGCCCCAGGGAGCCAGGCTGAGACTTCACCCCTTCCCCTTGCTCCTGCCTCTTTCCTGGCAACTCCTGGCCAGGCCCTGACAGAAGCAGCACTGGCCCCTTCCATCTGGCTGGCTTCTTTTGTGCTCCTCTAGCTGACACAGGAGCCTGGGGAAGGGGATGCCACAGAGGTCTCCTGCCCTGAAGCTACTCAGCACAATGGTTGTGGTCGTGCTGAGGCTGTAGCTGGGGAGGGTCTGGTTGCAGCAGAGCTGCTCCTTTGCTTTGATGGGGCCCAGCTGCCTTGGCACTCAGCACCAGGGCAGGGATGCTCCTAGCCCCCAGCCCCTGGCAGACTCTTTCCTCACTTCCCCAGCTTCATACTCAGCGCATGGGGCTTGAGCACTGGCTCTTCTCCCCCTGCCCACAGTGACCCCACAGCCCAGCAGACTGCTGCCATGGTTTCCTACCCATCCCCACATGGCTGCATGCCATAGAGCTGGGGGGACTGTGTGGCTATCTAGTGGCAGCACTGCCGTGCCATGGAGCAGGACTGTGTGCCATGCCTGCCCTGGCTGTGGGCTGGGAGTGCACACCAACCTCTGGCTAATGGGTTCCCATCAGGCTTGAAAACTGCTTCCTACCAAAGAGCGTGTGCCACTGCTATCCCAGCACTGTAAATGCCTCTCCCAAACCCCCACTCTCCGGTTGGGCTGCATTTGATGTAGCCACGGTGCTTTTAGTGCCTTGAATAAACACTTTTTTGCGAGTGCCCACTGTTTGGGGACTGTGGTTTTGCGAAGCGTGGTGTGGTGGAGGCCAGGAAGGTCACACGTGGCCCTCACCCTGCTCCTGCCTGGAGCCCTGCCCTGTGGCCTGACTCAGCTCCACCGAGCTGCTAGGGAAAGCTTTGTTTCCTAGAGTTTCTCCTCCTTTGGCCCTTGGCAGAACCCATGCCCCTGGGTTGCCCTTGCCTGGTTTTAGCAAGCAGAGAGCAGGGAGGCAGTAATTAATCCAAAGGGCAGAGTAACAACAGCGCTGAGCGAGAGATGATGCTGAGCTGTGACCCCACAAGGGCATCCCCACTTACCCAGCGTTGTCCCCGTGTCCGTGCCGTGCCTCAGTGCCCATGCAGGGGTCGAGTAACCGGCACGAGCAGCTCGAGCACAGCGGTTCTGGCCGTGCTTCGGCGTAGTGCAGCCAACCGTCCGCCTGTTAGCACAGCTGCTGTCCCGAAGGACAGGCGCGAGGCACCGCCGCCCTGAGCGGGTTCTGGAGCAGTGGATGTGGGGACGGCCGCTCCCAGCGCTCCGATCTGACAGCTGTAGCGGTCAGTAATAACGTGATGAGCAGCGGTAAGAAAAATCGCCTCGCTCATCCGTTGGAACGTTCTGCTGGGGGCAGGAGCGGCTGCGGGAGCGGAACCCCAGCTCGCCCTTCTGCAAGTGGCAAAGTCGTCCCCCCCGCACCCGGCGGCGGCTCTGCCCTTCCGCCACCCCGCCGCCTGCTGCTCCCTCCTGACGGCCTCTGCGAGCGGTGCCGAGCGGCCCCCGCCCTCACGGCGCACAGGAAGGAGGGTCGCGGGTGGGCTGCGGAGGTGGAGCCCGGGGAGGGGCCGCGCCGCTCCGCTCCGAGAACAAAGCCCCGCGGCTCCGCGGCTCCCCACGCCGCCCCCACCCCCGGGGCAGCCGAGCCGCTCGCGGGGCGGCCCCGGCCGGCAGCTGCTCGACAGCTGCTGCCCAGCTCCCGCAGCCTCGCAGGGCGGCTCCAGCTCGGGAACTGCTGCGAGCAGGGCGTGGGCAGGGAGCAGCGCTGCGCTGCGTCCCGCTGCGCTTAGGGGCGCGGGCTGCGCCCACGGGCACGGTGCCCTGACCTGCAGGGATCGGGACCCTGTTGTTCCCTGCTCGGGCTTCTGCGAGCACGGCTCCTGCCTGGGATGGGGACGTGGGACGGGCAGCGTGAGGCCGTGTCTGTCCCTCACAGGAGGATGCTGACCCGTGTGGGAGCAAATGGAGACCGCTAGACCCCGGAACCACAGACGGGGTCAGTTTGGAAAGAACTTTGTGGGTTCACGCAGAGCCACAACCTGGGGGATGTCGAGGGCTGGAGGGGCCCAGGGTTGGCTGGGAGCAGAGGGACACATCTGACAGCAGCTGGAATGAGAGAGGTCCCCTTCGTCCTATTGGCAACCTCACAAAGGCTGGGCCCGGAGCAGCGAGGGCACAACGGTGCGCACGGGGCAGAGACGGCAGAGCGGGGTCTTTGGAGGTGAAAGCTCCGGGACTGTGGGTACCCGGACTGCGGGAAGTTGAGGTCACGGGGATCCCGGGGCAGAGCGGGACTGAGGGCGCATCCGCGGAATTCGGGGTGCCCAGAGGGAGCGCAGCCGGGATTTGGGGCCGGGGGTGCAGAGCAGCTCCTCTGGTCGAGCTCAGCACCCCGCTCCAGGAGCTCTGCCCCGCGGCGGGTGCTGGTGGGGGTGCCCCAGGGGTCGCCCCGGGGGAGCAGCGGGGGCCGGGACGGGGGCGGGGGCCGGGGCGGGGGCCGGGGCGGAGGGGGGGCCGCCGTTCGCGGCGCTAGGACCGGGCGCGGCGGCGGGCGGAGCCTCCCCGCCGCTCGCCCCTCCGCCCGGCCGCTGCGGCAGTGTCTCGGAGGCGGGCAGGCGGCCGGTCCCTCCGGTCCCCCGGCAGCATCCCGGCCTCGCCATGGCTGGCGTCGGCTTCGCGGCGCACCGCCTGGAGCTGCTCGCCTCCTACCAGGACGTGATCGGCGAGGACAGCCCCACCGACTGGTGAGCGCGCCCGCCGCCGCCGCCGCTTCTTTGTCCCCGCCGCCCGGGGCCCTTTGTGCGCGGAGCCGCCCGGTGCACCGAGCGCGCCGCCGCCGCCACTACCGGGACCGCGCCCCGCGCTGCGCCCCCCGCGCCGCCCCGCCGCCCCCCGCCACCTGCGCCGGGCCCGGAGCCCCGGCACACAAAGGCGGGCGGGGCCGGCGGGACGGCGGAGGGGGTGTGCCCGGCCCGCCGCCCCCGGTGCCCGCACCTGCCCGCCGCATCGCCCCGCACCGCACCGGGCCGGGGCGCGGCCCCGCTTTGTCTGCGCCGGGCGGCACGTGGGGGCACCGGGGACTCCGCTCCGAGCCCCCAGTCTCCCTCCTCCCGGCGGCACCGCGCGTGGGGAGCGGCGGGTGGGAAGGGCCTGGGGGACCTTCGGTGCAGGGCCCGGTACTGGGATGCGGCGGAGTTTTGCCATTGTCTGGAACCGGTGGTGGGTAGGGTGGGACGGGGAGCCCTTAGCCTGATCCCGGCAGAGCCAGGCCCGCAGCTGTGAGGGAACGGGGGGCCCTGCTGCTCCTGGTTCCCGCAGCCCCGGGGGATTTCTGGGTGCCTGGTCCCCGGGAGGGCCATGCGGGGTGCCCTGGGTCTGGGATGCGGTGGGCAGGGGTAGGGGATGGGGGCACCCTGGGGTGTTCCACCTGCAGCCCGATCCCTCTGGCACCCTGTGCTGGGGCACGGTGGTTCCAGGCTACAATGCAGCTTTGCTATGGGAGCAAATCCCACCACAGCCCCACTGCTGCCATCCCCCAGCTCCCAGCTGCCCTCCAGGGCCCCCTGTCCTTGTCCCCTGGGTGATCACGTGGGGGTGCTGTGGGCACCCCAGAAGCTGGTACTGGTGCGTGCCATGCGTGCTGAGCTCCTGCCAGGCTGTGCACGCTCTCCTGTTGGGTGTCCACTGGTGTGGGCCTGAGCATTGCCCCCTCCCCACCAGTCCCACTTTCCAGGTCCCCGCAGCCCTGCTTGCGGCACAGTGGGTGAGTGCGGTGCATGTCGGTGGCCAGGAGGCAGCTGTCAGCCCAGGGTACATCTGGCTTCCCAGCATCCGCTGCAAAGCTCCCCACCGAAGCTGCTGAGAGCAGCAGAATCGGCTCCCGGGAAGGCGAGCGCTGGGAGTGGGCCACCCCTCTTCCAGCACTGAACCCCACAGCTCCTTTGTTGTAGCTGAGCCCCATGCTCCCCATCTCCTCCAGTCCACCATCACCGGTGGTGCTCAGTGCCAGCAGCAGCAGCATCCTCACTGCAGGGCCTGGTGCCCACCCTCAGTGCGGGATGGGGAGCAGTGCTGGGGGACCATATGCCCCTCGTGGCTGGTGGTACTGTCCCCAGATGTTGGCACTGGGCAGGGTGAGCTGGGGCTGTGAGGACACTGTGTTGGAATGCATTCTAGGCTGGCTCGGGGGATGCCGGGATCCCCGTGGCCACGGGATGTTTAGTCTGGGATTTCCCCCGCCCCAGCCCAGTCCTGGAGGGTCCGAGGCTCCCCTCCCCCTCCCCAGCCTCGCGGAGGCTGCTGGGGCCCATTACTCGATAGGAAAGGAATTTGGTGCTGCTTTCTGAGCACGCTGACTCCCTGGAGCTCGCAGCCACATTGGAAACACATGTGCCCGGGTTGGGGCAGGCAGAACAGGGCACCCCCCCCATTTCTGACCCCACACAGGGGGCAGGCAGCTGCTGGAGAACCGCTGTGGTCTGGCTCAGAGCAATAGGGGCTGCAGAAGGGCAGTGGCTCTGCCCTCTTGGCAGCGATGGGGAGATTCCAGTCACGAGCATCCCTGCTCCCTGCCTGTCCCTATATCACCCATGGGTGATCTCAAAGCTCAGGTGCTGGGGAAGCTGCATGGGAGGATGGAAGCATGGAAGGAGGTGGTCCATGGGATCATGATGCTGTTGGTCCCTGCTCATGGTGATGCTCTAGGCTCTGTGCAGGGCTGGGGACACTGGAACTGTCCCTCCTGGTGCAGGAACAGGGGCTGTTCTGAGGGCAGTGCCCACAGTGCTGAGCCACAGGAGCACCTCTGGGTGCCAGCAGCAGGGTTGTGCTCGGGGTGCTGCCCTGCATGGGAGAGGCTGGGGGTGGGCAGCAGGCAGCGGGTGCCCTGGCTGCTCTGCCTTGGCTGTGCCCTACTTTTTCATTCTGTTCGTTCTGCCTTATGAACCCCACGGTTTTGCCTGCAGCCCCCCACATTGCAGCCCTGTCCCTGGGGGAATAGAGCAGGGCCAGGGTTGGAGCTGCCACCTTTTCCAGTGCTGTGAAGCCGCCCTGCTGCCTCCAGCCTGGGAGCCGCGCTGGCTCAGGCGGCCGATTAGCGGGATTTGGATGTGCGGATTAAAGTCAATCTTGTTGGTGCAATTATCTGTGGCTCACTGCAAGAGCAGGGCTGGAGGGAGATCAGGGGCTATGGGTGCTGCAGGGCGGAGGGAGCCTTGTTTCCCCCCCTTTGTTAGGCAAGGCCCTAAATTTCCATTATTTCTCAGCTGGAAGGAGGCAGCTGAGGCCCAGGATGGAGCAGTGTGGCTCCAGTGTGGGGCTCTGCCCATGGGGGGCACCCGTTTCCCATTCCTGCTCCCATCTTTGCTTTCCCTCACCACTTCCACATCCCATCCCCACTCCCCATCTCCCATCCCCGCTTCCCCATCCCCTTCCTGGAAGCCACCAACTCTGGTGGGCTCCTCCTTCCCCAGCACCGCAGGGATTTTGGCTCTCCGTTGCTGCTGATCGGCAGAGCTGCCCGCCCACTCGGCGAAAGAATTATTTGGGGGGGGGGGGGGAAGGAAGAGGGGGAGTCCAGCATGGTTGGCCCCGGCCCCCCGGGCACAGCGCGTGACGGTGGTGGGTTTGGGTGCCCGCCAGGTCCCCGCTGCCTGCCTGCCTCCCCCGCTCCCCTCCACTAATCACCTCGTCATCGGGGCGAGCTGCATCCCAGCTGGGATGGGGGGTTGCCATAGTGACGGAGGATGCTGGTTGCCTAGCAACAGCCATCCCCTCGCCCACCCGCCCTGGACCAATTCAGGGCACAGCGTTCTCCCCCCACGTTGCCGCCTACCCACACTTGGGGACGTGCGCGGGGTCTTATGGAGCCCCAGGTGGGCTCATTGGGGCACAGCGGGGGTGCGAGGGGGTTTTCCCAGCTGCAGGGAATGGTTTCCAAGGAACAGTCTCCATGACGGCCCCAGCACACCCCGGCGGCACATTGATTTGCTGCCGCTGGAGCTCTGGCGTCCTCCCCCGGCCTGGTGCCTGGCGGGCCGGTGGCTCACGCAGCCAGGAACGTGAGCAGCCCCATGCAGGCACGGGGCTGTCCCCATAGCCAGCTGACCCTATGGGATTGCCGGACAGGGATGGGTGCGTGGGCAGTTGGGAACACTGCGTCATGCGGGGTGAGTGCGACAGCACCCAACTGGTCCTCGTGCCCAAGTGACCCCTTTGTCCCTGTCCTTGGAACCTCACTCCATAGCTGTGAGCTGTGGGGTGGAGAGGAGTGCCCTGCCCCACATTCTGTGTGCAGGAGAAGTGCTTTGTGCTATGGAGTCTGTGCTGAATCCTGTGGTGGATTAAGGGACCTTTGGCACTGCCACTGGTCCCCGGACCCTGCCCTGGTCTCAGTGTCAGCAGCAGAAGGGGAGGTGGGGAGGCTGCCTCGTGTTGTGCAGAGCCATTCTCACCCCCTGCACCCCCCCAGGGCCCTCTACACATACGAGGATGGCTCCGATGACCTGAAGCTGGCAGCATCAGGAGGTAAGGTCTTGTCACCCAACTCCCATCTCGGCCAGGGCTCCTGGTGCAGGGCTGCCATGTGCTGAGAGTGCTGTGCACTGTGCCAGGAGGGGGTCTGCTGGAACTCTCTGGGCACTTTGAGATCCAGAAGGTGATGTACGGCTTCTGCAGTGTCAAGGAGCCCCAGGCCGTGCTCCCCAAATATGTCCTCGTCAATTGGGTGAGTTGGGCAGCATGGGGACACCTCCTGCTGAACCTGGGGTCCTGTGCCGGGGCCATTGCAGAGAGGCACAAAAGAGTGGCCACAGGGGATGCAGGTTGTCAGCAAGGTGGTGGGGGCACACACCCCCTGGCTCAGCATCCCCCTGGCTGATGTAGGTGGGTGAGGATGTGCCTGATGCCCGCAAGTGTGCCTGTGCCAGCCATGTGGCCAAGATCGCAGAGTTCTTCCAGGTGAGTAATGGCAGGGATGGGGACTGGGCCTGCTGGGGGGGTCTCTGATGGGTTTTGCCCCTGTCACCCCCAGGGTGTAGATGTTATCGTCAATGCCAGCAGCGTGGAAGACATTGACCCGGGAGCCATCGGGCAGCGGCTCTCCAACGGGCTGGCACGTGTCTCCAGCCCTGTGCTGCACCGCCTGCGGCTGCGCGAGGACGAGAATGCCGAGCCCGTGGTAATGTCCCCATGGCCACGTCCCTATGGCCAGGGTGTCCCCCGTGTTGATCCCAGCCCTGTCCCTGCCACTCTCTGACTCTGCTCCATCAGGGCACGACTTATCAGAAAACCGACGCTACCGTGGAGATGAAACGGCTCAACCGGGAGCAGTTCTGGGAACAAGCCAAGGTGGGATAGCGAGGGATGGGCAGAGGGCACGGGGTGTCCCTGGAATAGGCTGATGACCCCATGTCCCATCCCTGCAGAAAGAGGAGGAGTTGCGCAAGGAGGAGGAGAGGAAAAAGGCGCTGGATGCGCGGCTGCGGTTTGAGCAGGAGCGCATGGAGCAGGAGCGGCTGGAGCAGGAGGAGCGCGAGAGGCGCTACCGGGAGCGTGAGGAGCAGATTGAGGAGCACAGGCATGGGGCGGGCCTGGGGTGTGGGGTGTCAGGGGTGCTAGGGGTTGGGGGGAGCCACGCTCAGCTCTGCTCCTGGCCCCATCGCAGGAGGAAGCAGCAGAGCATGGAGGCGGAGGAGGCCAGGCAGCGTCTGAAGGAGCAGTCCATCTTTGTAAGTGCCATGTGGAGCTGGGAACCGGGTGGTGGTGCTGGGGGTGGTGGTGTCAGGGGTGATGGTGCCGGGGTGATGATGTCGTATCTTTGCAGGGGGAGCAGCAAGAGGAGGATGACAGGCAGCAGCTCCGGAAATCAGAGTCAGAGGTGGAGGTGAGCTCAGAACTGTTTGGGACCTGGTGTGGGGCAGCCCCCTACTGCCCGGGCGGGGGGTCCCAGCCTTGCTCCCCCCTGCAGGAGGCCGCTGCCATCATTGCCCAGCGACCCGACAACCCCCGGGAGTTCTTCAAGCAGCAGGAGCGGGTGGCATCGGGCAGCAGCGACGCCATCTCGCCAGGCAGCCATAGGACAGGTGAGGGGCTGAGGGGCACAGCGGGGTGCAATACGTGTGAGTTCGGTGCCACTGTGACACTCGCAGATCATCCACAGAGGGGTGGGTGTCCTCTGCTGCCACTTTTGCTGTGGTTCTGCGTACTGGGAGGACTGCGGTCATTCTGCTTGGCACCACCACTGCCATAACTCCTTGGGTGGGCCTGCACCTGCTGCCACTGGGATAGGGCTACAGCTGCAAAGAGATGGTCCTGCAATGGGGGAGCTCAAACTGCTCATGGCTGGGTGCCCTCTGCACCTCTTGGCAGCATGGTCCAGCTGTGGTGGCATCCTGGGGACTGGGTGCTGGCTTGGGAAGGAAGCTTTGATAGCTGAACAGGGCACAGGTGGGGCTGGGGCTGTGTGACTGCAGTGGGGCTGATGTGGGGCACCTGGTGTGCCCCTGGCTGGATGCATGTGGCACACATTGTGTACTCCACAGTGTACGTGCCCAAGGGTCCCCGGTGCCAGGGTGACTGTATGCAGTGGGACAGGATGCCCATTCTGGGTCTGGCGGTACCTGCTGGCCCTGGCAGCAGGACCCTCTGCAGAGCCCTGGCTGTAGGGTGGGGTGGCTGGTGGGGGGTGCTGGGTTGCCCCACAGTGCAGGGTGCAGCCCTGGGGCTCTGCTTGCAGCTCTGGGGCCTGGCTGTTCTGGTGGGTGCCTCTGCCATGGGGACACGCTGTGGGGCTGTGCTGTGGATCACGCTGTGGGCTGTGCTGGGGGCTGTGCTGGGGTGGAGCTGTGCTGAGTGTTCCTGCTGTGGGGCTGTGCTGTGGGGTCATGCCTTGGAGCAACACTATGGGGCTGTGCCTTGGGGCAGCACTGTGTGTTTTGCTGTGGGTTGTGCTGTGGGTTCCTGCTATAGGGATGCGCTGTGCCTGAGCAGACAGATGGCCCCGAGGCTGTGTCTTGACCCCTTTGCCCACCCGGCCTTGGTGCTGCCTCCCGTCCCGCCGTCCTTCTGTCCTGCTGTCCTGCTGTTCTGCCGTCCTGCTGTCAGTGCTGCTTCCCTGCCGTCCTCCCCCATCCCGGTGCCTCGGTGTCCCGGCCCCGCCATGGCCACTCTGAGCAGGGACTGACCCATCTCTTTGCTTTCTCTCTCTCCGTCCGTCTGTCTGTCTTTCTCTCGGCAGGTCGTCTGCACTGTCCTTTCATAAAGACAGCTGACAGTGGGCCACCTTCTTCTTCTTCCTCCTCCTCCTCCCCCCCGCGGACCCCCTTCCCCTATATCACCTGCCACCGCACCCCAAATCTCTCCTCTTTCTTCCCATGTAGGTAGCTGGGAGCCCCCAGGCACGCAGCCCCTTGGCCCTGCACCCCTCCCCAACCCTGCTGCTTGCGGGACTGGGGTGCAAGGACAGAGCTGTGGGATCAACAGCCAAGCACAGGGGACCAAGGGGCACCTCCTGTGCCCCGCAGTGCACCAGGAGTCAAATGGGGACAGGCAGAGCCATGCCCAGGAATGTGATGCTGTGCCTGTGGGGCAGTGAGGGATGGATGAGGCTGTGTCCAGGAGCAGGTGGAGCTGTGCCTATGGGGCAGAAGGGGGCATATGGTGCTGTGCCCCTTCAGCCAGAGAAAGGGGGCACTGTGTGATGCCTACAGAGAGCAAAGGCTGTGACAGGGCTCGGTGGGGCAGTGTATGGGCAGCGCGTGCCACAGGGGATTGCAGCTTGTGGGGATGCCCTGAGGAGCACAGGGCTTGCTGCACCAGGCCTCCCTCCTGCTCAAGGAAGGGACTCGAGGGGTGGGTAGGTGGCAATGTGCGTCTCACAGCTTTTGGCCAGACTGGTGTGGGACACTGCTGGGGCACCGCTCCCTCTCCGTTCAGGTGTTCACCCCCCAATACAGGCATTTCCCCCCAAGCCGTTTCTCCGTTGTCTGCAGGCAGCCAGTCCGACTACCGAAAGGTTTCGGCAGCAGGCTGCAGCCCCTGCGAGTCCAGCCCGGCCTCCACGCCGCTGGGCGAGCAGCGCGCCCGCGCCCCGGCTGAAGAGACGCCGGCAACGCCCAAAGGTGGGCGAGGGGCTGGCGCTGCCTGCTGCATCCTCCCTCATAAACCTGCATCCCCTGCTGCTGCATCCCAGGGTCCCCTTTGCACCTCTCAGTGCATCCTCGCCGTATCGCCTGGTGCATCTCACGCGTCTCTGTTGCATTCCCGCCGTCTGTGCTGCATCTGCGCCGCATCCGCTGCTCCCTGCTGCTGCATCCCCACCACCACTGGTGCATTCCCCTCGTATATCTGCTGCATTCCTGAATGCGCCCCTGCTGTCTCTGGTGCAGCCCATGCTGCATTCTCCGTTGTCAGTGCCGTGTCACACCAGTGCATCCCCGCCATGGCTGCCACATTCCCAGTGCTTCTCTGCTGGATGTGCCTCATTCCCCAGTGCATCCTTCCCTACATCCCCACTGCATCCTAGGGAACACACCTGCCCTGCCGCACCTTCTGTTGCAATCTTTGTTTCCTTTGTGTCCCCCATTCCGTTCCTGCTTTCATTCTGCACTTCCCAGGGCATTCCCATCCCTTTCCCTCCCTTTGCCTCCCAGCTCCCAGCCCTCTCTGCCTCCCCAGTGCTCCTCTCACCCCCACCATGTCCTACTGCCTCTTCAGAGAACACCATCGCTGCCCACCCATCCCACCCGTCCTTCACCATCTCCCAGCCCAAAACATCCTCAGGGTGGGCTCTAACCACTGTCCTCCTCCTTGCAGACTCCCCCAGCCCCAGCACCCAGGTGGCAGAGCCGGCGGTGACCGAGCAGCACTGGCCCTTCCCCGGGCCTGAGGACAAAGCCGCAGAGCCGCCGGGGGACGAGCCCGACCCCGACCCCAGGCCGGTGTGGACAGCGGGGGCTGACGTGCTGGGGGACCTGGTGGCCCTGGAGCCCTCTGAGCCGTCCCCAGTGCCCGCCGTGCCCGACCCCCAGCCCGTGGAGACACCCGGCGTGGCCGAGCCCCTCATAGAGCTGTGGCAGAGCGATGGTGCGGCCCCCGCCGCCTCCAGCACCTGGCCCCTGCCCGACACCCCTGCGGGACCACCGGTGCCCCCCGAGGAGGGCACGCTGCTGGGCCTGGACGAGCTGCCCGAGCCCCCCGCCACGTTCTGTGACGCGGAGCAGCACGAGGAGGTGGAAGAAGAGGAGGAGGAGGAGGAGGAGGCCACGGCGGGTGGGCCCCATCCCACGGGGCTGGGCTACCAGGAGGGCTACCAGGAAGGCCACGAGGTGCCCCCCATCACTAACGGGGAGATGGGCCCCAAGGACGGCACGGCGGGGCGCGGCGAGCAGGTGAGGGCTGTGGGGTCACGGCACAGCGGGGTGGGGTGAGGGCACGGGGCCTGCAAATGGCGGCACCCCAAATCCCGCAGGCCAGCGAGGGCTACTTCAGCCAGTCCCAGGAGGAGGAGGCCCCGCCGCCCGAGGAGCCGTCGGCCAAAGCCCCGCAGCCCGTCTTCTACAACAAGCCGCCAGGTGAGTGCCCACGGCAGGAATGGGGGGGGGGGCTCTGCGGGGTGCCCCCTAACTCCATCCCCACAGAGATTGACATCACGTGCTGGGACACGGACCCGCTGCCCGAGGAGGAGGAGAGCTTCGGGGGCGGCCTGTAGGCCCAGCGCAGCCTGGAGGCCCCGCCGGCGCGGGGTGCGAGCGGCCGTGGCCGGGGCCCCCTCCCTGCTGGGGCCCCGCAGGATGGGAGCCGGGGGGGCCGCCCCGCAGCACCCCGGGGTGCCTTTTACAGCCCCTCCCGTCTCTTTCTCTTTTATAAGTTGTCGGTAGGAGACGTGTCAGCCCTCCCCCCCCCCAACTCCCCACCCCATGAACCCCTCGTAGGCCCCTCCCCACCCCAGCCCCCCATCCTGGGGGGGACACATGAGACCCCCGTGGTGCCCGGCTGTGGGATGGGGGCCCCGCTCTCTTTTTGTCCCCCCACCCCCCTCCCCAGTACTTTGCACGAGTTAAAAAAAAGGAATAATAATAATAATAATAAATGAATATGGCAATAAAGTGATCCTACCGAGGCGAGGCTGCAGCCGGCGGTGCCCCCACCCCAAAGCACTGCGGGGATGTGGGGCCCCCTCCTTGCCAGGAGCCCCCGGTGCAGGGCTTGCCCCGTCCCCATTTCCCTCTCCCCGCTTCGCCCCTCGCTTGGCCCCCCCCCTCCCATACAGTATAACTGTTTTTTGGAAAGCACAAGTTCTGTAACGGCGGCGTGCTGATGTATGTTAATAAATAAAGCGACTCCCATAGGGGCTGCTGCCTGCTGGGGCGGAGGGGGGGCTGGAGCAGAGATGTGGGGGGATCCCTTCTGCCCTATGTGGCGATGGATCCGAGGCGAGCCGGATCCACAAACTTTTATTCTCAAACTGTAACAAACAAAATAAGAAACAGAGCAGAGTCCGAGCCCGGCTCCAAGCCCCCCCGGCTGCGGGGGTGCCAGCAGGGGATGACAGGTGGGGGCGAGAGGGGGAACCAGCCCCTTCCGCGCTGGCGGCGATGGCCCGCGCCGGGGATGGGGTACCCAAGGAGGGCAGATGAGTGCCCCCATACTGGAGGGGGACCCTTGGGTGGCTGCTGCCCCTCCCTTAGACAGCCGTAGTCCTGCCGAACAGGGGCATGGAGACCGGGAGGTGCCACGGCCCCGGCTCGAAGGTGTCCCTGCTGCTGAGCTCTGAGTCCGTCCAGCTGGGGAACATGCGCGGGGAGCACTCTGCCTGCAGGTAGAGGTCCGGGCAGGCCGGCCCGGGGCTGGCTGAGCGGGGCAGGTGCAGCGCAGAGCCGTAGCCGGTGTCCAGGAAGAGGGGTTTATAGCTGGGGGGCTGCTCCTGCTTCTCCAGCCGCTCGTGGCTCAGGAAGGGCGCATTGATCTTGCGATAGAGCCCACGCGTGTCCATCAGCACCTCGCTGTAGGGTGGGGGGGGCTCGGCCATCAGCAACGCCTCTTCGTAGCACGGCGGCTTCGACAGGTCTGACTCTGCCGGGCAAAGCCCCCCCTCGGCGTCAGCGTGGCCCCCGTACCGCCGTGCTCCCCACTGGGGGGGACGCGCGCTCCGCGGCCGCTCCTTACCGTGCCGGCAGCTCCAGGGCCGGGGGGGTGGGATGTGGGGGTGGTGGTGGTGGTGGTGGTGGTGGTGGGGCTCCAGGCGCACGCGGTGGGGGACGGCCATGCCGGGGGGGCTGCCCCCATAGCCCTCGTAGTGCAGCGGCTCCAGCTCCAGCGCACGCAGGCTCTGCTCCCGCAGCCGCTCCTCCTGCTGCCGCTTGACGCGCCTCCGCAGGTAGCTGCAGAAGCAGCACAGCAGCACGATGAGCCCCCAGATGAGCCAGAAGCCGGCGAAGCAGGTGAGGAAGGTGTAGGTGCCCTGGGACATCACCATCTTTGCCGCCGGCCCGTGCGGGAGGCCCCCGCCTCTCCCTGCCCTCGGGGTTGGGTTAGGGGTGCTCAGGGTGGCGGTAGGGACGATGCGCTCAAGGCGGCTGATGGCCTCCCCATGCCGTGCCCACCACTGTCTCCTCCTGGCCCGTGGGCACCTGCCGTCAGGGCTCCGTCCTCGCCATGGGCCTGCGGGGCTGGGTCAGGTGGGGGGACACGGGGATGGCGCGGTGCCCGGCCCAGCCACTGCCCATTGCTGGGAGGGGGTCAACGGGGACGGGGTTGGGGGAAACCCTGCAATGAGACAGACACCAGCGTGAGCATTCCCATGATATGCAGCCATGCCAGGCCCCACACACCCCCCACACATCTCCCCAGCATACACCCTGCCATGGCTGGGCACCTGGAGCAGGATGCCCTCGATGCCTTCAAGGCCACATGGCATCCTCATGCGTACTGTGCCCCAAATACACGGCTGCCCAGTGCTGACTGCCCTGCAGTGTCATAGTGCTTACGGTGCTCATAGGGTGCCATGGGGTGCCCCAGGGAGGAGTGAGCAGCTGCATCACATGGCACATGGAAGCTCATGCACCACAGCCATTGGTGGCCTTGTGGCTGCAGGGGGCACATGACAGTGTTGGGGACATCTGGGTAGAGGTGGCACTGGGACTGTCGCCTCAGCGCAGCACTTGGCTGTAGGTGGGCTGACAGCTCGGTCACCTTCAGCTGAGTGCTGTGCCCAGGGGGGGCTGCACAAAGCAGCAGGCAGCACCCATGGGTGCTGGCAGACTGGCACGTAAGCACCCGTCAGGATTATTATTATCACAGTGTGGGAGAAAACACAATGGGGGAGCGGAGACGTGTGCGAGTGCCGGAGCAGCAGCCGAGGACAGGGAGAGTACGGCGGTGCCACGTGCCTCTGCTCAGCAAAGGTTCCCCAGGCGGCACAGAGCACAGCCAGTGTGCCCAGTGAAGGGACCACGGCAGGGACACAGCGTGCCAGGGAGCTGAGGGGAAGCGGGCAGAGCAGCTGGGCCAGAGGGCCGAGCCATGCCGGAAGGAAGGAGGGAAGGGGAACGGAGGGGCTGGGGAAACACACTCCATCCCTGTTCCAGGTGGTGGGGGCTGCTCCATTGCTCTGCCGCGGGGGCAGAGGAAGCGTTTTGGGGGAACAGGGTCCCCCTTCCTAGGGAAATGCGAGCTGGCATTGCTGGCTAAGGGCAGCACGGTACAGGCGCAGCTCGCTAGACTTGGCTGCAACAGAGCAGGGAACAGCGGCGGTGGCAGGGCCAGGGACGGCGAGAGATGGCAGCTGCCAGGGACCGGGGGCGGATGCAGCAGGGAAGGCGGTGGGAAGGGAATGTCGGCGCCGGGGGTGTTCGGGAAGCGGCGGTGCCGTGTGGTCTGGGGGTGCCGGGGACACCCACGCGGCTCTCTCGGTGCGGAGCGGGAGCGCCGGGCGGAGGCAGCGCGAACCGGGCCAGATCTACCCCGACCCCTTCTGACCTCGGCCGGGCACACCCGTCTCCCTCTGACCCCGGCCTGGGCTCCGGTGCCCGGTGCATCCCCGCGCGGTGCCTGCGGGGGGCGGGATGGGGACACCCGGCGGGGACCTCCCCGCTGCCGGTGCCGGGCACGGCGGCCCCCTCCGTCCTCCTCCTCCTCCTCCCCCCACCGGGAGCGCGCGTTTCCGCCGGGGCGGGGGCGCTTCCCTCCTCCTCCGCTTCCCGGTGCCGACGGCCCCGCGCGCCCCCGCCCCGGCCCCGCTCCCCTCCCCTCCGCGCAACAGGCGGGGGCGCCGCTCCCGCTCCCTCCGCGGCTCCCGTTACCGGCGGCGGCGCACGTGGCTCAAGCTGCGGGCGGCGGCGGCTCCATAGGGCGGCGGCGGCGGCGGGGGTGCGGGGGGTGCTGGTGCGCGCCCGGTGCGCGGCGCCGCCGCCGCTTCCCGGCGCTGCCTTTGTCTCCGGTGAGCGCTCCCGCGCCGCCGCCGCCGCCGCGCGCCGCCCCGCCTGGGCTCCCGCCCCGCCGCTCCGCCCCGCCCTCGGCTCGGGGAGGGACCCGGCAGCCGGCGGAGCCCCCCGCGCCTCCGCCCTGGGACCCGCGGCCACCGGCGGGGAGTGACTGGGACCAGAGTGGGGAGGGGGAGGGGGAGCGGGAAGATGAACGGGAGCGCGGCGCCCGGAGGGGATCCTGCCATGGGTACCGGGAGCCCCAGCTGAGCCGCTCGGCGCGGGGGTGGCAGCCCCGTACCGTGGCGATGCCATCGCCCTGGGGTGGTGGTGGTGGCCGTGGGGTGCCGAGGGGTGACACTCAACCACGCCCTCACATCCACGGTGACAGCCACGCTGGGTCAGTGGCAGCACAGGGGCAGCCACCCCGGCCGTCCCCCCGCCGCTGTGACCCACGGTGGCCGATGGCGGCCTCCGCGCCAGGCGGAAGGTGCCGGCGTGGCTCCAGGGTCAGAGGTGGCACCGGGCGCTGAGGGCTCTGTGCCCCCTTTCCCCTCCCTGCACCCGAGCGCCGTCCCTCTGCTGTGGCCACTTTGCCCCCGGGTGGCTGTCACCAGCTGTTCCACGGCACGTCCAAGCCGTTGTCACAGCCAGCCCAAGGAACGAGAGCTCTGCTATCACCGTGGCCGGGCGCTGCCTGGTGCCGCGTGGCTCTGCTGGGAGCACGGCAGCGTGGGCACGGGGCGGCAGCAGCGCCGGCACGAGGCCGCGGAGCCCTCCGGCTGCCCAGATCCGACCGCGAGGCGGTGACACAACGCGGGGGTGCCCGCACGGGCCGTGACACCGCCGCCGCTTCCTCCCCGTGGGCGCCGCACACTGAGCGCGTTGTCGTGCACGGCCCGGCCGGAAGGACATCCTCCTCCGTGCTGGCCGAGGGCCGGGCTGGGAACAACGGGCACCGCCGCCGTGCCAGGAGGGAGGCCGTTCTGGCGTCGTCCCCGCGGTCCCCGTCGCTGCGGCCATCACTCACCTCGCTGGAACCCAGCTCCGGCGGCGGCTTTCACAGCGCGGCACGGCTCGGTAGATGCAGGGCAGTGCCGGGGGTGGGCGGTGGGGCTGGGAGGCTCCGCACGGGTACGGACAAGGCACGGGGCGCGGCGGGCATCGTCAGGCCAGGGTGAGGATGGGTGGTGGGGATCGGGCGCCGGTTTCGCGTTGGGAGCCGGGCCCGCGCCCTCGCCAGCACCGGGGCCGGGAGCTGCCTTCCCCACGGCGGCGGTGGGGGGGGGGGGGGGGGGGAAGGCAGGCGGGGGAGCGCTCCCTGAGCCACATGGTGGGCTGGAGGCGGAGCCGTTGCCCAGGCAACAGCTGAGAGCATCCTTCACCCCTGAAAATCGTGCTCGGCGCTGTCTCCACCACCCCACGGCTCAGGGCAGGGCACTGGGCACCCCACAGCCCCTTGCTGGCCCCCGGCTTGCAGGGGATTGTGTTTCTTGGCTCTGGCTTTTTCCAGGGGTTGTGCAGCAGCATGGGCACTGCATGCTGCTCCCTATCTGTGGGCACGTAGATGGGGGCAAGGGACCCCCAGGCACCGGGGCTGAGGTGCTGCTGGTCAAGGCCAAGCACCTTTTGTGCAATATTTGTGGCTCTGTGGGATGCTCAGTGGCCCAGCTCTGCCACAGCCACAGTGCCCACCAACAAACTAGGACTTTGTGCCTGGGTGCTGCAGGCCAGGCAGTGCCAATTGGCACCAGCACCAGCCTTTCCCATGGGTGCAGCTCCCCCCCCCCTTCACCATGCCTTCCTTTTTTCCAGAGCTGCAGAAATTTCCTGGATTTTACCCCAAGATGCCCCCTCCGAGTGTGAGAACTCCTCCTCAGCCTGCTCCCATAGCAACTGTTCCCTAGCTACCGATCCCTACTTGCTATTCTCATCCCTGCACAGCTGTGTGCAGCCACCCTGCGCTGCGCACGAGGCCACCACCAGCCCTGCTACCAGCACTGGGCTCCCAGCCCACCGACCGCCTTACCCCACATGGCTCCAGCCAGGCTGCCCCCCCCCGCATCCCCTCCTGGCAGCCATGCTGGCCCCAAGCCCTGGTGTAGCTCTGCAGGGTGTGGGGACCTTGGAGATGCTGTCCCCCTGCACAATGGGACAGCAAGCAGCACTTTGCTTCAAGCATAGTGGGGTCAGCTCTAGGGCTGCCCTGGGGACATGTTCCAAAGGGAATGGCAGCACACACACTTGGACAACCAGTGGTGTACCCTGTGGTGACCTAAACTGCCCTGCAGAAGCCAGAGGACCATCTGCAGTCTCCACCATTAGCAAAGCTCTATCCGAAATTCAACAAGCCTAATGCTGCTTGCACTTCTGGCTCACTCCACCTTGACCCAGCAGCAGCACAAGGCACAGCAAATCTTACACTTAACAAAAGGTTAAAAATGTAAATACTTTCAAACTTTAGTGCAAGGCAAGCAAATGATACCACAGGTCCAAGTTGGTGCTCAGCCCTGCCGTGGGGCCTGGCTCAGAATGAGCACAGGGCAGCAGCACACACACATACACACACAAGACCAATTATTGCTAGGAACACAGCTGGGACACGTATTCACAAGACAGGACATGACATGGAGGACAGAGGCAGGAGAGCCAGGCTGAGCTCCCTGGGGACACACAGGACCCCTTTAGAGGCTCAGGCCTCTATAGCAATGCCCTGCCCTCAGGCACAGCTCTGCTGGATCCTGCACGCTGGCCCTGCTCCCACTTGGTTATAGCCCTGGGCAAGGAACAGTTCCTCTGTCACAGCTTTGCACCTCAAGAGCACAGCCATCAAAACCGAGCCAGGACTGGGGCCTGCTTGTGTCCCCAGCAAGCCAGCCAAGCTGGTGGGACTGCGCTGGGTCAATCCTGCAGCATGCAGGGACAGGGCTATCCCTCAGGTCCAGCTTCCAGCCAGGTACTGGGGAAGTGGCTGCGTCCTGCTGTGCTGCGGGCAAGCTGCCAGCAGGCTGAAGAGGCCAGGATCAGTGCCCAGGAACTGGCAGCATGTGTGAGATAAGGCAGGAGAAAGCAGGCTCTGGCAGACAGGGAAGCAGGAGTGAGGCAGTGATGCTCTGCTGCCAGGATGCAAAGGGAGATGCTTTGGCATAGCATTCTCCTGTGCCTCAGGGCTGAGCAATGGACTCCTCTGGAGCCAGGGACGCCTCAGCAGGGCCAGAAAGGTCCAGGAAAGATGCTTTAGGCATCTCAAGGCACAGAAGGCCTCTGCCCAGGACTCCCTGGTACATAGCTGGGACTGTCACTCCCCCCATAGGAGGACATTTGTGCCTGTGACAGAGTGGGGGCAGTGCAGGCCCCCACCTATAGATTAAAAACTGACATGTGATATGTACAGACCGACATATATAAATATACACCACACCTGCAGTGCCACTTCGACACCATGGAATGTGTCAACAGAGCTGCTCCAGCCTGGCCTTGGCCCACACCAGCACAATCCCTCCCTCTTGCCCTTGGCCCCAGAGGGGAGCGGCAGTCGGGGGGCAGCAGCAGCACCATCCCCAGCAGCACTCAGAAGTGTCCAGTTCTGTCCTGGGGACGATGGCACCTCTGGCTTTGCATGAGCCATGTGCTGCTGCCAGCGCTGGAGCCATCCTCACAGTCTTCAGAAAAAGACATGTAAAGTTGTAAACAAATCCACCTCGTGGGGCCACTGCTACCTTGTCCTTCGGGCTGGGCTGTTGTTCTTCTGGGCACCCGGAGAGGCAAGTGTCCCAGGGGCTGGAGAAACAGGCTATGCTCTACAGCCGGGTGGGTTCTTCCTCACTGTCGCTGCAGTTCCCACAACAGTCCTGAAGTCAGAGGGGCAACGAGAAGGAGGGAGAGAGGAGCACAGCAAGCAGAGGGTAAGCACAGTCACACAACCTGGTCTACAGCTGCCCTCTGGCAGAGAAACAAAGTTGCACTGTGGGGCTCAGCTCCTAGCAGACATACTTGTGAGTGCATAGCTGACTGGCTCAGAAGCTGGGGGAAAGATGGGCTCCATAGACTACAGCCACCCAGGGAGACAGCTCAGTGCCAGCGCATACAATCTGCCTCACTCAGGACTCATCAGGTCACAGAAAGCAGCTGAAGCCCTGGGGAGGGAGCCTGAGCATGGGACAATGCCAAACTCTTCACAGTATCTCAACTCTTCTGTGTATCCAGGACATCCAAAGAGAGGAGAGAGGGGAACCCTGGCCTTCTCGCAGCCCCCTGGGAGCAGAGCTCCCAGCTGCAGCAGTACAGGGGCAGCTTTGGCTCAAGCTGAGGGTAAAGCTTCCCCCACAGTGGGGAAGGCAGCAAGAGCAGGGAGCAGGATTAGTGGCTCAGGGGGCAGTTAGAACAACGAACAGCTTATGCTCTGCTGGGGGAAAGGGTTAGGCACTGAAGGACAACACTCCTCTTTCCCAGATCTTGCCATGTCCGTGGGCCACCAGGTAATTCCCTGAGCAGAGCAGCCAGGAGAGACTGCTCACCTCTGGAAAGAGAAAACGTGGCAAATCACAGCTCAATCCCTGCATGAGGCAGCCCGTCTTTGGGCAGGTCTTGCCTGCCTATGGAAGAGCTGTGTCTCCCAGCAAGCACAACAGTTAAGCATAAATGGGAACTCAATGGGGAAGTCAGAGTCAGCACCGGGTGACTGGGAGTGGGTCCAGAGCAGGCCGGAGCCAACCATGCTCGAGTGCCACAGCTGCTAGCAGCTGTTGAGGCAGCAGCCCAGAATTTGCCAGTCCTGGAAAGAAGGCAAATACTGTTTGGCTCAGTGGAGACATACAGGCAGGCAAGCCCACAGCAGATGCATGTTTCTGTTCTCCTCATCCCTAGAAAGCATTGCTCTCTCTGTCTGCTCAAGGCCTAGTAGAAATGTTTCAGAGACTCCAGGAGCAGATAGAGACCACAGCAAGATGAAGGTCTTCTTCAGGGATGGTATTATTCATGTAGGAAGGGAGAAGACTTGCTATTTTAGTGCCGTCAGCAGCATCACTCTCTGTGCAACTGCAGCATATTTAGCCAGGACACTCCATACCAGCCCCCTCAACATGCAGCAGTGTGAATGTCAGCCAGGCAAAGGTTGGCTCCTTGCAGCCTTGCATGGGACCTCCTGAGAGCCCTGGGATTCAGCCCAGCATGGGGGCTCATATCTGCTGCCCCTACATGCCCGCCTTCCTGACAGTTCTGCATTAGTGAGAGAAGGCTCAGGGCTGTGCAAGAAATACTGGGCAAGCACTCATACCTGTCTGCTGAAGAAGCGCTGGAGTAACCCTTTCTTGGGCTGTGGTGAAGGCTGACCTTTCCAGTCCAGGTCTGGAGGCACTGTGCCATCTGTGCTAAACACATTCAGCTCCTTGAAGCAGTCTGTCTCTATCATCTGGAAGAGGGCAAAACATAGCTGCAGCAACTGCAATGCAAAGCCTGTCACCAAGGGCCCAGCAGAGCGCAAGGGCAGCAGTGACAGCAGAGTTGCTGCTGCTTGCCCTGCGGGATGCTGCACCCAACCACAGTGAGCACAAGCAGGGGCAAAGATCTGTCCTGCAAAAAAGGACTGGTGTACATGCTAGTTCCCACCTCATTCTGCCAAGGAATGGGCACACTTCCTGTAGCAAACTTCTGGTAGAAGTCATTGTCCGTGGGCTCCAGCTCCACTCCTTTCACCGTGGAGAACTGCTCGATGTCCAGAACATCCTTGCAGTAGATGGCCTGGGGCTAAACAGCACAAACATTGCTCTAATGCCAGGCTGCACAATGATAACACCCACTGAAACAACTTGGATACTGCCCAAGCATAAGCCCCTTCTACCTGCCTGCCTGAGCTCTGTTCTGCCACGCAGGGAGCACTGGTCAGACCCACTTGTGACCAGCAGCCCACCCTCAGGTGAATGGCCAGAGCAGCAGCCCCAGAAACAAGAGCGATGGACCCCATCTCCTCAGGTGAGCCAGTGCAGGGCTCCTTCTTGCCTTGAGAGCATCAGTGACTGAAGAGGTCAGTAAGTGGACAGACACTTACATCTGGCTTGAAGGGTGGGTCCAGCATGCCTGCTTCCAGCCTCCGGAAGTTGAGGTGTTTGAAGAGAGGGTGCTCCTTCACCTCCCTAGCCCCAGCTCCTCGGCAGCCCAGGCGCTCCAGGGGGTCTTTGCACAGGAGCTGTAACATAAGAAAATCAGTGTTCCAGGCAGAGCAGTTTGGGCAGGAGCAGCCCTGAGGTTGGTGGACTACTGCAGTATGTCTCCAGGAATGACATGCACTCACAAGGCATCTGCGAGTTAGGAATTAAGCACTCTGGACCCTCCTGTTACCAGTGTCAGAGCAAGGGAACCTCATTCCCACCCATGCCTCTACAGGGAGCAGTCCTGATGTTTGGCTGCTGTGTGCAAAGGGATGGTAGGGCACAGGGTTGCACTCGTACCATGGTGCAGAGGGAGCGGGCACAAGGCGAGAACTTCTCTGAGTACTCCTCCTGCACATCCTTCACCAACCGCTCCACCTCCTCCCGCTTGATCTTCTTCTTGCGCTGCTGGAAGGGGGACTGTCCCTCAATCATCTCATACACCAGGCAGCCCAGTGCCCACCAGTCTGGGCTGAACGTGTAGCGCTCATTCTTCACTACCTCTGGAGCTATACAGAAGCAGGAAAATGTGAGGTCAGGGAGAGCACAGCGCAGTGCAGCACAGTGCAGTCAGAAGCTACTTTTTAATTAAACCAGGATCACTTCTTACCCATGTAGCCAACTGTTCCCACACGTCCCTTGATTGTTTGGCCCTCAGGCACGTGCACAGCCAGCCCCAGATCTGAGATACGAATGTGACCTGTGCAGAGAAGGGCACAAGTTAACAAATCAAAGTCATGAGACAATATTTGAAGCTGCCAAGAACTTGGAGCAACTCTGATTCAAGCACAGGAAGGGAAAAGGACCTACGCTCTGCACTCACCGTGGTCATCCAGTAATATGTTCTCAGGCTTCAGATCCCTAGGAAGGAAGAAGCCTGATCAACAAGGAACCCATTATGAAAACAAAGGACATGGGGATCAGTGACATCTCAAGAAGTCACAGGTAAACAGCAGAGGGATGCAAAGCCCTGCTGTAGGCAGCCCTCACCCTGGAATTAGCCCTGTAAGATCCCCCTCCCAGGCAGAGCAACCTTCAGCCCTCCACCAGGAGGCACTGAGCCTACATCTACTTCCTTCTCTTCAGGTGCACAACTCCAGATAAGATAGGCCATGCAAGAGAGGAGCGGAGTGTCAATACTGGTTGTGAAGTTGAGCACCCAAGTGCATTCTCTGAGGCAATCACAAGCACTCGCATCCTATTAGTGATCTTTCACTGGTACAAGGTAGCCAGGCTATGCCTTTCTGCATCTCCTGTGAGATCAGCTTTCTGTTTCTGATCTCCTCTCACTCAGCTCTATGCTGCTTTCAAGCGCAAGCTTATTTTCTTGAGCAGGCAGTCCCAGCTGTCTGATAGTAAGGACAGCAGAAACATTCTTGCTCCTGCAGCCAGTGCCCCCGCTGGGGCCAGGCAGCACGCACCTGTACACGATCCTCTCCTGGTGCAAGTCCTCGAGGCCACAGCAGATCTCAGCAGCATAGAAAGCTGCCCGGGGCTCCTCGAAGCCAGCCTCACCCATATGGTAGATATGGAACTTGAGGTCCCCTCCATTCATGAGGGTCAGCACTAGGCAGAGAGCATCTTTAGTTTCATATGCATAGGCTAAGCTCACCTGCAATTCAGGGCAGAAAGGCTGTTAGAAGACACAGCTGGAAGAGGGAGACACCCACATTTTGATGGGCATTGTAACCCAAGAAGCCAAGATATGGGCAGCAATATGATGGGCTTTTGTAGAGCAGACAGTGGATTTTCAAACCCAGAGAGGATCTGGAAGTGCCAATAGCCCCTGTACACCTCCAGCTTTCCTCAGAGAGGAAGGATGCTCATCTCTCTGAGCCAGAACTGCTCCCCTCTAGGGGCAAGCCGCACCCAGCAGCAACCCTGGGGCACCATTTGATGAATCCTTCATAGTGGGAGGTTTCAGACTGTCCACACCTCTGCATAGCCAGGGAGAGAGCTATCCACCACGCAGCACAGGGCTAGGCTTCTGCCCATTTGGCAGTCTGGAGGCATTTAGGTCATTTTGTGGAGGCAGTGGAAGGTCCTGCCAGACCCAAGCCTTGTGACTGGGACCCTGCTCCATAGGCAGGGTCTGCTCCTGCCTTTCCACACAGTGTGAGGAGCACAGAAGAGCCAGGCCAGCTGGTTGTGGGAAGAATCAACCACTGCAGCAAAGTGAGAGCAATTCCTATGTACTTACTACAAACCTACTGTTCACTTTTTCCAGGATCTGTTTCTCATTCAGGGCCATGGCTTCTCCCTTCCGCTTTTTGATCCTTTTCTTCTCCAGTTTCTTGCAGGCATACATCTTCCCTGTGGCACGCACTTGGCAGGCACAAACCTGGAGTGGGAGACAAGGCTCAGCACCTTCCCACTGCTGTTTCCAGTGGGGGTCTAGGTTCTGCTCTTGGAGTGAGGCACAGAAAGGTGAAGATTGTCCTGGTTTCAGCCCCATCCTGAAGTGAGCAAGGACCACAAAGACACAGGGAACAGCAACATCTCAAGGTGCCACAGGAGCAGGCTGGTGCCTGCAAAAACAGAAGGCCACACTAGAAACAAAAAGAAGCCTGAAAGAGCAGCAGTTTTCAGGACTGAAGTTTCCCCTGTCAAGAGACTGGGGAGAAAATTATTCTCAACCCAGGGCACCACAAAGTACATGCTGCCTACTTTGTGCAACCACCTTCTGCATCTCCCATGTCTGCAAGATGGGAGCCCTTGCCTATCATAAGGGAGCTGAGATAATGCAATGCCCAAAGAACAGCAGTGTCTGGCACAGAACCCAGATCAACATCTCAGAAGAATCCCACAGCCAGTAGCACCTGCCTCCAAGTGCTGGAGCAGCTCACAGTACCCCACCTGCCCACCCCAAATACAGAGGAAATGCTGCCACTCACCTCTCCAAAACCACCCTTGCCTAGCACACGGTATTGACGGAAAGTGTTTTTGGTCACCGGCTGCCTGTGGAGCAAAGGAAACTGTTGTGAGATGGAAACAGGAAAAGAACAGGGGCTGAAACTCAAACCACCCCCACACCCTGGCCTGAGAGCCTGTAGGTCACTGTGAAACCCCTGCTCAAGCAGAACCTGCTTCCCTACAGGCAAGCAGGGCTAGGGCAGCTAGGGCAGCTGGTAGAGGCTCCTTGTGCCAACAGGGGGCCCTGAAGGAAAGGAAGTGCAAAGGCCAGGTCCCTGGCCTAGCAGCAAAGGAGCCCTAGGGACCCCTCGGGCAACCCAAGTGCAGCAGGGTGCAGGTCTCCCAACGATGCCAGAGGATGTTACCGTTCCAGCCATTTCCACTGCAGGAAGCGGTTGAAGTACAAGCTGTCGAGGTAGTCAGCAAAGGGAGCCACACTCAGGTAGTCGTGGATAAGCCTAGGAGAGAGCAGAGCCAGCAAGGCAGCTGAGAGCTGCTCACAGCCACAGAGCAGGAGGTGAGGAGCCCCAGGAGCCCCACGGCTATACCCTCACCCAGCACCGTGCTGAACTGAATCACCCACACACCCTGCACAGCCCTGACCCTAAAGCCCGCCCTCTGTGCTAAGTCTTGATCCAAAAGAAAGGTGCGTTGGAGGCACAACTGTGACGAAGGCAGCACCCTGGGATTGCCTACTGCAGGACTGGCACTGATAATTGTGGCCTCTCAGCAGCAGCCGTGGCTGTGGGACAAAGGGGGGGCGATAGGACTCTTTGCAATTGCCCCTCACTGGGCAAATGCATGCACAAGGCTGTAATCAGTTGCTGAAAGCTACTAGCAACATTCAGTACCAGGCACTGAGTTGTTCAGTTTCAGACGAATATCCAGCACAAAAGGCCGCAGGGGATCCTGCTTGAGAGCTGACTGCCTCAGAGACTGGTGCCAGGGCTGCCCAGTGGAATAGAAAGCCTTAGACTTAGTGTCTAGACTAGAGGCATGCATCAGGGCGAAGTGGATGGGCTCTTCCCCTTTCAGAGCCTGCCAAGGCAGAGCCCAGCCCGGAGGCTCTGCATTCAGACAAGGACACCAGTTACCACACACAGAGTTAACGTTCCCCAGAAGACTGCAGCAAACCCATTGCCACAGCCCTGCACTTGATTAGGCAATGTGCTGCTGCTACTGTTCACAGAGGGGTGGGGGCTGTAACCCCGGTTTACCTAACAGCTTCCTCTTTGCACCCAGAGCCATGACCTCAGACACTGTTTCTGTGATGAGCTCAGGGAACAGAAGTGACCTTAGATTGCTGTAGCAACAGCTACCATGATCTAGCCACAACAGCCACATCTGTGGTCAGCGGGAGAGGACAGCTGGCATTGAAACTGCTGCAGTCAGCTCTGCACAGTGGGTGCCCACCAGATCCAGGCACAAAACTAGAAATAGCCTGGCCAGCCTCTGAGGCTTCCTTGGTATGGTATCTTCCTAAGTGGCAGCTCAGACCCATGACAAGCTGAGAGAGTGACAAAGGTTTCTGCAGCACCTTGGATTCCTGGAGCTGTGTTGCACACTGCTAGTCCCAAAATACCCTGGCCCCATCCCGCACAGTCCCAGCCCTGGCATCAATCTTTGATGTCCTGGAGGAAGGGAGTGGACGAGGTGAGCTGGCTGCAGCATCCAGCTCTGTGCTGTGACACAGCTGCAGCATTGGCCCAGCCCTCCAACTCACTTAGTGGATTCTTTGAAGAGCTCCTTGGAAGGTTCCTGCTCCAGCCTCTCACAGCAGGCATCCACCAGCTGGGAGGGGACTTCAGGCACATGGTCCTCACTCTGGGGACAAAGGGACTGAGTCAGTGGGCAGCAGAGCCCAGGGGTCCTGTCAGGAAGGAGAAGCCACAGGAACAGCACACAGGTGCTCATCTGCTTCAGAACAAGTGGGAAAAGCAGCACAGGCACTTGCGAGGTGAACTTCACCCTCTCGATCTTGTCCAGCACTGCAGCAGAACATGAGTAGTGACAACTGTCAGATGCTACTGCAGGCAGCACACACAGCCCTCTCACTCACCTTTGGCTTCAAGTACTTTTCAATCAGGTGCTGCCCGCATTCCTTCCGCTTCTCATCTGGAGCCACTTCGTACCCAGCCTGCAAAAAGCAAACACGGTCAGGGACAGGCCCAGCTGGGAACCAGGCCCTGCTCCCAGGCAACAGCTGCACAGCAGCAACACCCTGCCCAGGTACCACAACACTGTGCCTTCCTGGAGAACCAGATCTCTGGCAAACACCTCCCTAAGCAAAGGCCCAGCCCTATCTCAGAAAAACTGCAACTCAAAGGAAAACTTCCTTGCCCAGAAGTACCTGGCAATAGTTTGAACACCCAGAGCCAACTGAACCGTGCCCAGGATGCCAAGAATATCCCTGCCTTCTCAAAGAAGCCTGACAGGCTTTTTGCTCTTACCACAGCATCCAGGAACTTGACGCAGCGTGACAGCTCAGGCCGTGTCTCACAGAACTGCCGAAACAGCATACGCCCGATGGGCTGCTTCTCACATAGGCTGTGGTAGTCTCGCTCTGCAAATGTGGAGGAGATCACACACTGTCAGCCCCACGGAGCAGCTGCAGCCCTCCTCCCGGCCCCAAGCAGCAGTAATGAGGCTTCTGGCTGCGCAGGAGCTCCACGGCTCCCAGGAGACAGAAATGCACCCACCTGGGACAAGAAGCCACAGGCTGAGCTTTTATGAGCCTCTATGGAAGGTTTTCCCTAACAGAGGTTTGAACTGCTCTTCTGTACAGTATCCCCATCTTGTTTTAAGCAAGGGATCTCGGTATCTCCTGCTTGGCTAGAGGCTCTCTTCTTGATCCTCTCTCCATGGTGATCAGATATATAACTTTCCCTGGGCCCTGTGGAACGCACTGAGTTTGTTTTGAGGCAGAACTCCCAGGCCGAGGGCTGCTCTGATGACTCTCACAAATCACTCTGCTTCACAAAGCCTGCTGAAAGCAGCGGCGCCAATGTGGGGGGAACCATTTCCAGCCACGTCCCGTTAATGCTGCACATCACCATCACACATCCCTGCTCCATGAAACAGCCACCTCTTTGCAGTCAAATCCCACTGCCCCCCTGGAACTTGGGTATCCCCCAGTGATTCCTCCTACCCATCTCCCCATAGTCTTCTGAACCAGGCACACACACCTCTGACTATCCAAAGCACTTCCAGTTCTATGCTTCACCCTGCCCTGGGCTCTTGGTGCTCATGGCTTCCCCCCACCATGCAGCAGCTTCTCCTGAGGAAGCTGTGGCTTCCTGGCAGTGCACAAGCATGGAGGGGCCACACTGCTGCTGTGGGAGCTGCTTCACCATCCTGGCTGCCCCATCTGGTTTACTCATTTGCAGGGGAAGGAGTTCCCCGCTGCTGTAGAGGATGGGAGCTTGCTGCCAGCGAGACTGGGGGTTTTTGGTCACCTTGCTGCTGCCTAGGCACACATTAGGTTGCTCTCTGTAGTCACGGCACACAATCCCAATTCTGCAGCAGCACCAACACACTGGCAACCCTGCCCAGCCTTTGCAACAGAAAGTGAACACACCTCTATCTGGCTGCCAGGGAACAACAAAACCAGAGCACAGGGACTACGGATGTCTCTCCTGAAGGGAAACCAAACAAGGCAGCCACCATCTGCAAGCCCTCATGGCTCTGCAAGGGGAACTGGGCATCAGTGGTGACAGCACAGGCTGGGAGGCACCTCCACAGCATCATGGGACAGTGGGACAATGGAGATGGACAAACCATCAGCATTCATCACCAGCAAATGGGCAGCATAACAAAAATGAACATCAATGCTAGAAAACAGATCACGACACCTACAAAAGGGTGGCCGTGCGAGGACAGCCCATGCCAGAAGCACCTCAGTGCTCAGGACCTGCTATACTGAGGCAGCATGTCCAGTATCAAGGCTGCAGTTTCGAGCTGACTGCAGTGGCTGTGGAAAGAGCCAGGGAAGTGGTGCCCACCATGAAGCAGCCGAACTGGGTGTTGTGGGCTTGAAAGTTAAAATCTGGATGATGGAGGTTGTTATTTCGAGTGCTATGGTCCCGTGTGCCTTCAAATGGAATCACTTTGAGTGACTTCCAGGACCCTGTACCAGGACCTGGAACACCTGTGCAGTTCAGAATTGGAGACTGGAGTTACAGACACATCCCAAACCCAGACAGCCTGGCGACACCTGCTCTGAAACAAAGTCAACACTGTGCCACTCTCCAGCTGGCAGATGAATATGGAGTGACAACTTAAACAAGCTCTCCCCCTCCCAGAAAGCAGATCACTCCCACCTTCCAAGTCAACTCCTCAAACAAACTTATACGATGTCAGGACCAAACCTGCTGCACAAACATTAAAATCATGAAGAGTACAAAGTACAGAATTAAAATCACAAACCAAGCCTACTCAGCTGTACAACTCTCATCCATACTGCACAGCAAGAACCCAATTCTGCTCAAGTAAAGTGGCTGCTTTAATTTTAGAAGCTGAGATCTGCAGCGTAGGACTGAACATCAGCCAAGGAAACAGGAAGATGTTAGCAGGACCTTTGTAATTTATGCAAAGGCACTCCTGAGCAATGCTCACAGCAATGGGCAGGTTTGTTTGTGCAGAGAAGGACACATATCTCTACTGAATCTTCTCACCATCTAGAAGGCTTGTGGGTACATCAACAGCAAGTGCCATGCAGCTGTGACTTACTTGCCCACTGTTCCTTCCCCGCACTCTAAACTGAGTTGGCCAAATCCCTGGCCAGGATTTGTGCCCTATTACCTGTCTCTGACCCTCCCATGGCTCACCTGCATTCAGATCACCTGTGATCTGACAGGTCACAGCCACACACCTGCCCCACAGCCCAATGCCAGAGCCCTGCTGCTCACCAAGGGCTTGCCGAAGGTCCTCGCAGAGGCTGATGTGTGGGAACTGCAGCATCTGGCGCCATTTCTTACTCTTGCCTTTCCGGTTTCCGCCACCACCTGCAGGGCACACAAATTTGGCAGGATGAGTTATGAGTGAGGGACGTCCAACTGCAGATGAATCTCGTTGCACCAGAAGCCCGGGCAGCACCAAGAGGTATCACTGCCTCCCAGCCAGAAGGATAGGAATGCTGGAGCCTCAGCTGACTGCCAGAGGAAATGGAAGGACCGACTGCTCCAGCTGTTCAAAAGGCAGAACAAAGCAATGACAGTAAGGTCTTTCCTCTGGACATTTCAATCATTCATATTTAAGATGGGAAAATCACTGCAGAGGGAGGAGTGCCTATAGCCACAGGTTGCTCTGTGCCTTGGCTCCCAGGCCCTTCTGAGGCCAAACCGTGCTTGGTGTGAAGCTCTTCACTGCCGGTTTCTTGCTGTAGTTAAGATTCATGCCACCTACTCATTCCAGACTGATTGCTTACTGCAGGGAGGGGCTCTCAGAGAAAGGACATGAAGCTGGGAGACAGGAATTCCTGCTCTAATCCCAGCTCCACAGACAACTCACTGCATTGCCCCAGGCTCATCACTTCAGTTTTCCCACCTGTGAAGTGGGGACACTCCCACTGTTCTACAGAGATAAGCCAGCCTCAGAAAAGCAAGATCCAACAACTAGATATTATTCCATCTTCAGGTGCTGGAGTAAATGCCCAGTGCTGTAGGAAAGGGTGGGAAAGCTCCTAGATAGACCAAAAAATTTACATCATAGCAAACACTAAGTACTGGAATACTTGCATGCCTGATTGCTCAGATCAGCCAACCTCTAGGGATTGTGTTCCTCCTGCTCAGTGCCAACAAACACAAAAACTCCCCCCTGACTCTCGAAATGCGTTAAACCTCACTGCTGAGTTGGGCCAAAGGCACAGCACTCTGAAATCAGTGTAGAACACCATATATCAGCTCTTGAGAAACAGTTTCATAATGCTTTCCTCCACCGCAGATGTGATTCGGTCCTCAGACGTTCCCTGTACCCACGCTCCGGGTTTCCAGCACCTACACTACAGGCATGTAGGTGGGGTGGGATGGGATGCGACAGGATGGCTGCAGCCATGAGCCCTGGCACCGCTGGGTGGCTGTGCTGCATCTGCCCCCCGTGGCAGCTGGGCCGCACAATTGTACAAACTCAGGAAGGAAGTGACTCAAGGGTAAGCAGGGGTGGAAGAAACCAGCAGCGCCGACACCTTGTCAGCCACAACTCCCAGCCACAAACAAGGACAGGGACAATCGGTAGGTGAGAGCTCAGGAGTGTAGGCACTCTCCATGAGCATGTAGGAGAAGGCAGTTATGTCCCACGACACACTGAGAATGAGAAGATGCAGCTTGTGCTCCTCTGCAGGCAACGCAGCAAACAGCTCAGTGGGGACCTGCACCCTATGCAGCTCTGTCCCAGCAGTACACAGCAACCCTCCTTTTGAGGAGGGGGCAAGAGGGAGGCAGGCCTGACCCAGAGCTTGTCACATTTCTGAGACTGGTCACATCCCATCTGCCACAAGCCAGCAGACAAAGGGAACAACAGGGGAAAGATCTTTCCAAGGGAAATCACCATCCTGCTGTGCCCGCTGCTGCCCACACCCTGATGGCACACACTGAGCACAGGCCTGTGCATGGGCCTTATCACACTGAGTGCTCTCCATCAAGGCAGAGAGGAGCACCTCAAAGCAGGGCAGCGGCTGTGCCACACCTCTCATACAGCCCCACGCTCCAACCACAGCACTGCAGAAGCCGTGCTCCCAGCTGCTCCGTGTCAAGAGGAGTTTCACGTCCTGTAGCTGCAAGTGCTGCTCTTTGGTTTTGTCTGGGTTTGACTTCAGCTAAACCACAATGGCAACGGTTGGATTTCCCACTCGCTGCTCGACAGCCTCCACGCCTGAAGTATCTGAACGAAGTCTGATTTCCAAGCAGTTCAGAAAGCTCTCTGCCCAGGGAAATTTAATTTCAGTGCTCTTTGCTCCCACAAATCTAATCTCCAAAGCCCTCTAACTGGATTTCAATGGCCCCTTGGGCTCAGAAACTACTCGGCCCGGCCAGCTGCACAGCGCGGCCCTTCCACAGCCACAGAGGGGCCGTGCTTCCCCACCACCCTACGCGATCTAATGAACTTCCCCGCGGAGCCAGACCCAGACAGCCGTGCGATGGACTCCCAGTTCTCTCTCAGCCACTCGAGGCGTCCCGGATCGGCTCAGCTCCACGCTCCTCCAGCACCACCCGCGCTTCGCCCCGCTCCACGCCCTGCACCGACGGAGGGCCGCGGGCACACGGCTCAGCCCTGCGTGGGTAGAAGCGGTCGCAGCGCGACGTGCCGGCCCGAAATGAACTTTTTTTCCCCTCTTCGCCCCCCGGGAGGAGGGCTGCGGGCAGGAGGCGGGCAGCAGCCGCGGCTGCAGGGCAGCTTCTCTCAGAGGCGCAGCGCGGCCGTCCCACAGCGGCTCCGCGCCGTCCCGGCGCTGCGGGCAGGCCTTGACCCCCCGCCCCGGGACGGAGCGCGGCCCTCCCAGCCCCGGGCCTGCCGCCCCACCTCGGGCTCCTCCCGCTGCTCGGGAACCGCTCACCTTCTCGGGCCTTGAGCAGCACGGTGTTGGCGACGATGTTCTCCAGCTCCATGGGCCCGGGCGGCGCCGCCACCTCCCGCCCGGCTCCGCGCCGCTCCGCTCCGCTCGAGCCCCGCCGCCGCCGCCGCCGCCGCCCCCCCGCTGCCGCCGCCGCAGCTACGCCCCGCCCCCCACGGCCCAACCCACCAATGCCTGCCCACGCTCCTCCCGCGCCGCGCTCCCATTGGTTCGGCTCCCCCCCAGGAAGCCTCGCCCCCTCCGCTGCGTCCCTGCCCGAGGAGGGCGGAGGTGTGAGGGGGCGGGCCGGAGAGAGAGAAGAGCGCGTCATGCGGCGGCCATTGGCGGAGCGCTATCCGGGGCCGGGAGCGGGCGATGATTGGAGGCGGAGGTGTCAGTCAGAGAAGCGCACGGCAGAGCCGGGCAAGGATTGGACAACCTGTAACTGCGCCCACCACACTAGGGTCCCGCCTACCGCGGCCTCTGAATGGGCTGTAGAGCTGCCACTCCGTGGCGGACTGGGCCGTGATAGGAGAGTAGCTTAGGGGTGGGGTCAAGAGGCTGCTTATAGGGCAGTGCTGAAGGTGGGCTCAGGGTAGATGGTGGTACGGCTGCGTGTGCTTTGTTTGCTGTCTGTTCTGTTGGCTCATTTTTTCTGTTCACTCAAAGGTCTTTTCCCGCTGCCCTTCCATCAGCTGTGGGCTCTGACTGAATGAAGGCTGCATTACGGTAGCCTCCTGCTCGCTCCGCTCGCCAACGAGTCGCTGTGGGGCAGACCCTGAGCGCTGGTGGGGCTCTGCGTTTCTGTGCCCCCCCCAGCAGTGCGCTGCACGGCAGCCTTCCTGCAGCCTGTGCTCTGGGGGCCGGCCCTGGCCGCCCTGCCGGCGAGCAGGAAAGAACCGGTTCCTGTTCTCATTATCTCTCCCGATAATAAGGCATTATTGCGAGCGCTCATTGCCTGTGCAATTTGTAATGGCTGTGGTCTGCTGCATCCTTCAGCATCTGCTGGGGATCAGATGTTGCATCATTGGCTATGTCTCCGCAGCAATAAGAGGAGCTCCGGTGTCGGTCCCCACATCAGCTCACACTGAGAGCTTCCCCTTTTCAGAGCTGTTCTGCTTTTAAAGGTGACATATGCTTACCCCGAGCCTCAAACGCAACAGCTCTGTATGCCTGAACTTGCACGTGGGTCCCATAGGTAGCAGCTTTGTTTCCTCCTCAATGGCGTTTTGCATCAGGGCAGGCACAGATGTCCTGCTGCTGGTGGAGCTGGGGCTCTGCTTTGGGCTCTGCAGAGGAGCTGAGGCTGCAGGAGAGCTCTGCAACCACGTTTCTTGCAGCACAGAATAATCGTTCAAACTAATCTGGACAAATGTGAGAAACAGCCTGAAAATACAGGATGCAATTCAGCTCTGGCAAGCGCAAGTAATACATGGAGGCAGGGATAATCAGTGCTTGCAGGGGATCACCGTTCCAGCAGTGCTGCTCAGCAGCTGAGCAGCAATAAGGGTGATGCTGCTGGGGATTAAGCTGACTTTGTGAACCCTGAATAGAAGGAGACAGAGCAACCCATCCAGGGCGTCACAGTGGGTTATGAAGCATCACTACCCAGCTGAACCAGCTGTGCTCCCATCACGTTCATGAGTATTTTTAGATGCAAAGTGCTGTTTAATTGTGCAAAGGCTGAAGGCTGGCTGCGGGAGGGAAGCAGGCGGTGCCGATAGGGCAGCTCCTTCCGCGGCAGGGCCAGCGCTGGGCCTGTCCCACAGCATCCCCACGGGGAGTGGGGCCATGCCATGCCCTGGCTGGGGCCGTGCATCCCTCGCTGCACCCCAGGGCTGGCCCTGGGCCGGCGTTCCTTGGGCTCCGGCTCCCAGGCGCCGGTGGCTGTTTTTAGCCAAGCAAAAGTTTAATGTTTTGAGATTTTCTATTTTGAGCTGTGAAGCTGGAGAAGCCGAGCCTCCTCTGACCCCTGCGTGTCTGTGTGGAGCAGCGGGGCTGGCCTGCCCTGCCCAGCACTGGGGCTGTGGCTGCCCTCGGTCTCCACCCTACAGTTGCCCCCTGCCCCCTCGTGCCCTGTGTTTCCGTGTGGAAACATCTCCTACACTCTCTCAGGAGAGAACAACCTCTCCTCTTGAAGCCCCAAGCAGGCTATGGGGGCATCCCTGGTACTTCTGCAGCATGGCATAGATTATGCTGGGGGGCATAGCCGGGAGAGCCCCAGCAAAGGCACTGGGCTGTGGTGCTGCATGGCACAGGCTGCTCAGTGGCCACAATATTGCCATCTGGGGCTTTGGTTCTGCAGCAGCTGCAGGGTCTGTCTCTGTGCTTTGTGCCAGAAGTTACTCACGTGCATGCAGGGGAACTGACATTTGCTTGGTCTCCAGCAAATCCAGCCAGGGTGAGATGGCACAGATTGCTGGTACTCAATGCAGATGCCACCACTGAGAAGTCACCCATGGCTGCAAGAGACACTGGGGGTAGATGGGGTGACCTGGGAGAGGAGCAGAGCTGAGTGCTCCTGGGATGCAGACACCAGCCCTGGGTGTGCAGTTCTGCCATTTTTTATTCACCGCCCTGCAAAACCCTGCGCTTCTGGAAGTACCTTGAGTTCAGACCCAGCAGCACAGCCCTCCATCCCCCATCTCTGTCACAGCGCAGTGGGGTGGCTGCCCCGGGAGTCCCTAGGAGCCATGCCGGACCAGGGCAGCCAGGAGTCTGCGGAACGCAGCGCGGAAGTCCCTGTTGAAGACAGTGTAGATGATGGGGTTGAGGCTGCTGTTGCAGTACCCGATCCAGAAGAAGAAGCTGAAGAGGGGCTTGGAGACGCGGCACCCCTCTCCGCACACGGCCTCCAGGCTGTAGGTGAAGAAGAAGGGGAACCAGCAGAGCACGAAGGCCCCCATCACCACGGCCAGCACGATGGTGAAGCGCCGCTCCCGCACCCGCAGTAACCGCCGCCGGCACAGCGACACGCTCTGGTGCTGGCTCCGGTGCCGCCGGCTCGGTGCTGCAGCCCATGATGCCCTCCTGTTGGCATCCCCAGGGCACGGGGCCGAGCCACGGCGGGCGGCGAGCACGGCGGCACTCCGACGCGTGGTGAGGCGGTAGATGCGGCAGTAGACAGTGACCATGACGAGGCACGGGGCGAAGAAGGAGGCGACGCAGGAGGCCAGCACGTACCACGTCTCGTCGATCAGCTCGCACTGCCGTGCCCGCGGCCGGGCCTTGAAGAGGGGCGGTAAGGCCACCAGGGCAGCCGCGGCCCACACCGCCCCGATCATCCCCTTCACGCGACCAGGGCTGCGCCGCAGGTTGAGCCGTGCCGCCCGCGTGACAGCCCAGTAGCGGTCCAGGCTGATGGCACAGAGGTGCCCGATGGAAGCTGTGCACAGCAGCACATCCAGCGCCAGGTAGAGGCTGCACCACAAGCTGCCGAAGTACCAGTAGCCCATCACCTCTTTGGCCAACGAGAAGGGCAGGATGAGGATGGCCACCAGGATGTCCGCTGAAGCCAGGGACACCAGGAAGAGGTTCTGCGGGGCGCGCAGGGCCCGGCTGGTGGAGACGGCTGCCACCACCAGCGCGTTGCCCACCAGCGTGGCCAGCAGCACGGCCAGCACGGCCAGCAGGATGAGCCCGGTGGCCGCCGGTGAGTGTGGGGGGCTGCCGGCTTGGCTGCTGTTACTGGAGGCATTGGGCAGGGTGATGGCAGCCTCCATGCTGCACCAGCCCCTCCGGTGACCGAATCCCCATGGGGCTGCCCCCCGCGCACGCCCTGCTCACCGCCGCTTCTTGCTGCTCGAGCCTTCCATCACCCGACCGCTGCGGCTCCTCCTGAGCTGACCCGGTATCAGTGGGGCCAACCCGGTGCCCCCCTCGCTGCTGCCTTCGTGCCGTCCCCGCGGCGGCTGCACCGTGGCTCTGCAGCAGCCCCGCTCACTCGTCCCAGCCCCAGGGAGGAGGGAGGGCGGGAAGCAGGGAGGGAGGGACGGCCGCTATCGCTGGCAGGAGCCCAAGCATCTGTGGGCAGTGGGAGAAGTGGTTGTAGCCAATGCTTAAAGGGCTCCTGCCGGGGTCACTGGGGCAGGTGAGCTTCCACAGTGGAGTTGGGCACTGTGGTGCTATGCTGTGCCAAGCCAGTATTCTGCTGAGCCCCAGCAATTACACTCTGCCATGACACTGAGTGGAGTGGCACCGACCTCATCCCTGCGGCTCAGCTCTCCAGGGATAAGGGATGCAGTGATACTGCCAGCAGGGCAATGGCAAACTGCAGAGCACAGTATGGGTTTGGCTGCAGCATCGCTGTGCCGCTGTGGTGCCAAGCATCGTGCTTGGTGCTGCCCCAGTGCTGGGCACCATGGGCTGCGGGGCAGTGCCTCAGTGCTGCATGGACACAGCAGTCAGGATTTGCAGGACAGGGGCTGAAGATGCACAGCAGGGACACAGGTGCTCAGCCTTTATTAGACACCAGGGAAAGTGGAAATGGCTAAAGGCGGGTGGCACTGTGCAGGGCCAGGTGTGGGGAGCCCACCCGCAGCACGGGGCTGGGCATCTCCTCAGGGTAGGAGAGCACAGGGTTGTCCAGCCCCAGCCTGGCCTTGTCACGGGCAGCGGCCTCACGCTCATCCCAGCCTTCAGGGCTGCGGCAGCGGTCGGTGCAGCAGAGCGTGGCACGTGTTATGAGGCTGTCGAGCGGCTGCAGCGAGTGCATCCAGGCCGGGAGGAAGTCCCAGCTCTGCAGCCACTTGGGCAGGCGGCCGGGGCTGCGTGCCTGCAGCACATTTACCAGCCCCACAAAGAAGAGGAGACCAAGGAAAGGGGCACCCACCCCCACCAGCACCCGCCAACCCGCCATGGAGATGCCGAAGATGAGGGAGGGCAACAGGAGGAAGCAGATGATGAGGTACAGCACGGCAAACCAGCGGTACTTGGCTGTGCGCTCGCCCAGCGCCTTGGCCATGCGGATGGGCAGGCGGGTGAAGGGCAGCGGATACCAAAGCAGGATGCCAGAGATGTTGAAGAAGAAGTGGCAGAGGGCAATCTGTGGGGATGGCGGTTGTGTCAAACTGGGCATAGGGGCACATTGGCTTCTCCATGTCTCCTCACAGTCCCCACTCCATACCTGGAAGGAGCTAGCCAATTTGTCCCCAGGGCTGGCCAGCGCAGCCAGGATGGCGGTGGTGGTGGTGCCAATGTTGGAGCCCAGGGTCAGCGGGTAGGCACGCTCAATGCTGATCACCCCCAAGCCTGTGAGAGAGGCACCACTTGGCATCGCAGCCCTCTCCCTTGAGGCACATGTCCGAGCATCCAAGTGCCCATGGGCCATTGTGGCAGGGACCGGCACGCGTCTGGGGCTGACCGATCAGGGGTGTGATGGCTGAGGTGAAGACGGAGCTGCTCTGGACCACGAAGGTCATCCCAGCGCCCACCACCATAGCGAAGTACCCAGTGAGCCAGCTGAACGGGTGTGGGAGGTCTGCCATGGCACAAAACAAGGGCACAGATATGGACGTGTCAGCTGGGATCGGCCCAGAGCTGCTACCTGGTGCTAGGGAGAGAGCTGTGGGATCGGGTTCTGGGTATAGGGCCAAACTTGGGGCTGCAGGAGTCTGCTGGGCAGGATGGATGGATGGATGGATGGGAAGGGGGGTGTGGACACCAGGAGGATGTGATGGGCATAAATAGAGCAGGGAGCAGGTAGGAATGGGGCCAGGAGTTCATGCAGGACTGGGGGTTAGAAGTAGGGTTAGGATGGAGGATGACAGGAGCGAAGCAGAGAGGGCTGGGGCTGTCAGTGTCCCATCCCACAGTGGTTCCTGTCCCACTCACCGGTGTTGATGACCTTCTGGATGGCTTTGGCCACCTGCCCCTTGAGCAGGGAGTTGAGGATTTTGACCAGGAGGATGAGGCAGGTGCAGAGCACGACGAGGGACCCGGCCAGCAGAACCAGCCCCACGGCCAGGTCCGGCAGCGGCGTGTCCGTGAAGAGGTGCTCGCCTGCCCCACAGCACGGCTGGGAGAGGGCCTGGGGCCTGCCCAGCCCCGCTCACAAACCTGTCCCCACCAAACAGCCCCACACAGCCCCACAACATCACCCGGCCCTCCTTCAGTCCAGCCCAGGGCTTCCAAACCCACAGCACCCCCAGCCCTACAAGCACCCCCTCCAGATCCACTCACACTTTTGCCTGGTGACATTGTGGAGGATCCCAATGCCATTACTGCTGCAGTGTCCAGAAGCCGTGCAGTTTGGAGGCACTCCTACCTCACTGGCAGCTGTCTGCAGAGAGCAGGCAGGCTCAGGGTGAGTCCATAGCATCCTCACCAACCTCAGCCCACTCCGTGGGGTGCTTCTAGGGGGGATCTGGCTGGTCAGCCTGCTGCTCCCAGCGTCATAGCAAGGCCATAAGCCCCTCACCTGGGGAGGTGCGGGGTCGCACCACATGCGGATGAGGCTGCGGTTGCGCAGGCTCTCATCCCCTGTCGCGATGCCTGTGATCACCGACTTGTCCAGCTGCAACAGCACATTGGAGGGGATGGCACTGTGGGGCTGGCAGCATCCCCAGGCTGGGGATATCTGTGCTGTGATGGGGACCTTGCTGCCAGCCTTTGGCAGAACTCCCACTGCAGGGACACTGGTGCTAGGGACATTATTACTAGCATGGGAACGTCAGTGCTGGAGGACCACCCCTGAGGACAACACAGCCAACCCAAGGAGACCTGGATGATGAGCTTGGTGAAGGGCTCTGTGATGATTTTCAGCAGGTCAGGGGCATCCTTCCCACTGCGGATGTTGAAGGTGGCTACCACCAGGCGGGTGACGTGGTGCAGGTATCCGCTCACCACCTCCAGTGGCAGCAGGACCAACACCGACAGCCAGTTGAAACAGTCATGCACAGTAGCACCAGCAAAAGCCCTGCATGGAGGAGTCTGCGTGTCAGTGTGGGGCAGCCCTCGGCCCCTCCAAGTCCCTTTGCTTCCATCAATGCTCACCTTTTGAACTCACTGCGGTCACCAGCCTGCATGAGGGCCACGATGGTGTTGGTGACTGAGGTGCCAATGTTGGAGCCCATGATGATGGGTATGGCAGAGCGCACCTCTAGCACTGGCGGCAGAGAGACCTGCTAGCCCCACATCCTCCTCAGCCATCCTACCCCCAGCCCCAGGGAGCCCCACGGGTGCACTCACGCCCCGAGGAGACCATGCTGACAATGATGGAGGTGGAGGTGGAGGAACTCTGCACCAGCACAGTCACCAGGATGCCCACCACCAGCCCGGCTACAGGGTTGGAGAGGATGGCATTATCCTTGAAGATGTCCCCCGCCACTTTGCCTGCGAGAGAGCGTGAGGGCAGGGCACTGGAGCCGGGGTGCTGCTGGCTGCCCTCTGCCCACGGCCGTACCTCCGGCCAGCTGGAAAGCAGAGCTGAGCACGTCCAGGGAGCAGACGAAGAGGTACAGGAAACCAAACATCAGAGGCACCTTGAGAAGGGAGACACAGATGGACTGGACCCTCACCCAGCAGCCCAGCTCTGCGCAAGACAAGAGAGAGTGTTACACGCTGGGCATGTGTCCGTATGCCTGGCCATGTTTGTGGGTCTGCCTGCAGCACCACAGGGCATTGAGCATCTTCCACACCCCCTGCCCTCCTTACTGGGTGCAGTGCTTGAGGACCTCACCTGGCTTCTGCAGCTCTTCCAAGCCCAGGCGAGGTCCCTGCCAGGGCAGTGCATCCAGCTCATAGCGCTCCCGGCTCTCCACCAGCCGCCCCGGAGAGCCAGGGCACAGGAAGCCATGGTCAGGGCAGGTCACTGCTCCCACGGTGAAGGGGCAGGTGCGGGCACCCGGCAGCCTGTGCAGAGCTGGATACAGGCATACCCAACACGCATTATGGCCCTGTCCTCTCGAGGTGCTGGGCATGGAGCCCGCCTAGTTCGGGAAAGCAGAGCTGAGCTCTGCATGGAGAGGAGGGTGGTGAGGAGGAGGGCTGGAAGACCTACCTTGGGGGCTGGGGCAGTAGGCAAACGGGGTCCCGTGCACCACCCTTCCTCCCCGCACCGGGCAGCGGGGCATGGCCGGGCTCTCCCTCCGGTACGGCAGCATTGCTCTGGCTGAGTCTGAGCAGAGGCAGCCACACGTCACTGTGGTGGGGCCACATCTGCACTTCTCCAACCACTGCCACCCCAAAACCACGCAGTGGTGGCACCAGTGCTGCTCACCTGGTGCTGGCCAAGCACTCAGAGCAGCGCCATGTCCTCATGCCAAATCCACGCGTTCCTCCAGCAAAGTGGCCCACGGGGCACCAGGGCCCTTTATATGCACGTCAAGAGCAAAGTCTAAGGAGCCCAGCATTGCCCCTCGCCTCTGCTCACTGCTCACCTCCTCCCCAGAAATTCCTGCAGTTAATGGGTAACCCCACAGCATCCCACGTCAGCCGCAGTCCTGGGGGTGGCATGGGGCACACATCCCAGGGTATGGTGCCTTGCACAACCTGTGCACCCCACCTCACCTGCCCGAGGCTCTGCATCACCACTTCTAAGGCAGCCTTGCACCAATACACTTCATCCCCTGCGGGAGAGGAAGAGGACGTCTCACTGTTGGAGCTTCCTGAACTGGAGGTGAGGCCATACACGCACCCGTCGGCCTCGCAATCCCAAGGGCACAGCTCTGCTGGCCTGGCCCAAGGGTGGTGGCAGAGGTTGCATCAGCACTGCAGCAGGATGCTGCCAGCAGGACAGGCACTGGTGTGGTCCCTGTGTCATCAGTGATGGTGGTATGCCGCCCGCCCATGCCACTGCACCACAAAGAATGCTTTATCTCAGCATGCATGATGCCAGGTCGAGTGGAAGGGGAGCAGTGTCTGTGTGCTTGTCACTGCACCTCAATGCTGTTTATTATTACCCCTCATTTACACACCTCCGCCAAGTTTCCATCCACCCACGTGGTGCCTGGCCAGCTCATGCCCATGGCAGCCAAGGGCAGAGCTGGGGCCAAAGGCCTCTCCAGTACAGTTGCAAGCGGGCACAGAGGGGCTGCATGCCCATGCTGCTTCTGTTCCTCTGGAGCTGGGTCCAGCTGGTGCCACACGGCTGTTGCCCACGAGTGCGTCAGGGCACCCACTGTGCCCTGGACTGTGCCTACTGGGGCATGGAGCACTGTGTGACCTGTGCCTGGGTCACCCTGGCAGCATGTGCTGCTCCCTTGGCATAGCAGGGTCCGGGGGACATGTGTGCTGCTGGACGAGATACCCTGGGCCAAGCAGGGCACTCAGCTGGGGAGTAGAGCTTCATCTCCATTGGTCCATGGGTTCGTGCCATGGCAGATCTGGAGGGTACAGTGACGCCATGCACCAGTGCTAACTGTGGGATGAGGTTGTGTGGGGAAGTCATTATTTGCAGAGTAACATGGCAGCTCCATAAGTGCAAATAAGCCAGATGCAATGGCTTATATGGGGACAAGGGCACCCAAGGTGCTGCTGGTGCTTGGGGACAGCCTGCGGGTAAGCCTGCAAGGGACCCCCTGCCCCTTACCGGGCTGCAGTGTGCCTCTCCAGAACAGCGGGGGCATGGAGGTCCCTTGGCCAGGGGCTGCAGTCAGGGAGCACCCCATGGCCCCCGTGCCCAGCTCTGCCAGTGGGGGAGACTGGTGACCACATGTGCCCTGTGCCCAGAGGATGCAGTGGCCACTGCCTGTCTGTCCCCACAATCATTAACCTGCAGAGGCCCTGGCAGCTGGGCTGTCACTCATTGACAGCTTTGGGGCTGAAGTCCTACCAGCCCCACAGTTTCCCCTGCATCATTAGCAGTACACAGAAAACAGGCTACTGTTGCTGCCCCTTCCTGCAAGAGCAGGATGGACACCGGGCAGGGTTGTAGGGAACAGTTCTAGTGGGCTGTGTGGGTACTGGGGTTCAGGAGAAGCTACCCCAACATCCCTCAAGAGCTGAGCACAGTATGGATCCCCAGCAGAGAAGGAAGGGAGGAGAGAGAAGTGATTCCAGGCAATGCTCTTTATTTCCCCTGGTTTCACACCACAGACAGGACTGAGCAGCACCACGGAGACACATGGGGGCTCTGAGCCAGCCCTGGGGGCTGTGACACCTGCCTGGGGAAGCAGGAGGCTGCCCTGGGCCACCCCTCTGCCTGTGGCTGGGGAGTGGGGACTGAGCGGTGGCCCAGGGCACTGCTGGACTTGCCTAGGGTAGGCTGAGATGCTGAACACTCAGAGGTGCCGCACTGATCCAGCACTTCTAGCACAGAACAGACTTATCGCCAAGGGCTGAATGTCCACAGCTCCAGCAGGGACCAGGCAGGGGCTGTGGGTGTATGCCCTGAGGGCTGTCTCTGCAGCTTCCCATGCAGAGTCTCACACTGCTGCTGCTGGGACAGGGCCTGATCTGGGCCAATGCACTCTCCTGTCTCTGCCTGTCTACAGCACTGGGGCTGAGGGCTGGCGCCTGCTCTGCCACCCAGTCTGGCCACGTCCTCTCTATCCTGTCCTCCCTTGGGCCAAAGGCTGTTTCCTGCGGGTCTGCACCAGCTTGGTGCAGGCAGGATTCTCCCAGGGGCAGGATTTGCCTAGGGGCAGCCCTGCGCCAGGGCAGAGGCACCAGGCAGGAATAGCGCCAGGAGCATGTGGGATGCTGCAAAGTGCTTTGCAACAGGGGTTTGACCTATATACAGGACTCCCTTGACATGTACTGGGGTATGGCCCCACCGAGGGGCATGGCAGCTGTTCAACCACTCACAGCAACACAACATGAGGCTGGGACAGGACATGGATGGATCTGTGGTCTGGGCAGTGTTGGCAGCTCCACACGCTGGCGCAGGTGTGGAGCAGGGCTCACCGGGGCTCACGGTCAACCGCAGGCTGAGCTGGTGCAGGTTTGGCAGGAGTAGGGTGGCCATTCCCTGGGTGAAGGGCACTGGGTGGCTCTGTCCCCCGGCAGGTACCATCATCCTGCCCTGGCAGCTGGAGGAAGTCAGGCAGGACCAGGTCCTCCTTGGAGAGCAGCCCACGCTGGTCATTGGCCCGGCAGCTCTGCGCACGGTTCAGCAGCTCTACCAGCCCTGGGGAAAAAGGAGGACACGGGCCTCAGCCATCCCATGAGGATCCTGCATTCATGGAACCTCTCATCCATCCGTGGTACAAAAGGGACCTGTCTCCCCCCATGTTTTGCCCCAGTCCAGAGGATTTGAGGCATGTCAGCTTTCACCTTCCAGGTCATATGTGCGGCGGTTCAGGTTGCTGGCAGCTGATGACCGTGGCCTGGAGGAGGTTGTCCCCCATGGTGTGTCAGGCTCTGCTCCCGTTGGGCTTCCCTCCTGCAGGAAGCAGCCATGCCTCAGCACAGGGAAAGTAAGCAGTGCTTTCCTACTCCTGCCTCTTCCCAGGGCTCACAGTGGGGTACAACTTCCCCACAGGCACTCCTGCAGTGGGATCTTGGACTCACCTTACTCTGGAGAGGGGAAGGGGCGGCCGCAGCCTCAGCATTCTCTGTCATTCGCATGTCTGCAACACAGAGAAGAGAAGTGCTCTGTACTCACCCAGGGAGCAGAAGCTACTGCCAGCAAAAAGCAGCAGGAGGGGCTGGGGACACTTCTACGAGCAGTGACATGGCTCATGGGAGTGACAGTGCTTGGGAGGAGACAGCAGACGTTACCTGCTGGCATTTCCAGGACGAGTTTCTGTGCGGCCACTGTGCTAACCAGCTTGTCCATGTCCAGGGATGCCTGCTCACCTTGCTGCAATGGGGAACACCAGTGTCAAACATGGCACGTAGCAAAGGTGGCTGGGTGGAGGGCCTGTGACTATAGCATCAGCACTCACCAGGCTGGAGGCTACCCAACATGGAGCACCCCCCAGTTACTGCTGTCCACTCTGGCCCTATACAGATCACTGCCCCACCACCCTCACCCGCCGCAACAGTGCCAGCTCCGTCCTTATGCTGTATTTCCCCAGCACAGGCTGCAGCGCTTCCCGAATACGCTTGGTGGACTTGGCCGTGATGCGGATGGTCTTGTTGAGGGAGGAGATTTCCAGACTGCAGAGAGAAAGACAACACTGGGGATCCAGGTACCATGTGGAAGTTGGGATGGATGATGTGGAACAGATATACAAAGGCATCAGTCCTGAAAATGACACTCACTCAAAACTTATCCTGTTCTCCAACTTCACCTCTTGGTCTGCCAGCACACAGCATTCCTGGTCCAACACCAGTGCTTTCTGCAAGAGCCAAATCATGATGCTCCTGGCACGGACACATCCATGCCACACCAGCCTTGCTGGCAGGAGCCCCCCTGCCCTGTACCTGCTCGTTCCCCACCAGATAGACCTTGATGTCGGAGGGGCTGAAGCCGCGCTTCTCGCATATCCCAGCCAGCATATCGCGGATGGAGAGACCAGGCCGCACGGAGGCGAGTGAGGCTGTGCCATCAGGCAGGTAGACGCAGCAGTACTTCATGGGCTTGGCCTCAGCCTCGCTGCCCCCCAGGCTCTTGCGGTGTCCCTGTGGGATGGGAGAGCCACCATCAGCGTGGGCAGTAGTGTTGTGGGGCTGGCACAGCGAGGACTTACCTCTGCCCAGGGGCTGGGAGCTGTGCTGGCCGAGGAGAGGAAGCCCAGGTCCAGGCTGGCGGAAGAGTTCAGGGAGCCCTGGGACTCTCTCCATAGCACAGCGCTTCCGCCACCTTCTCCACCATCTAGGACAGACAGATAGACATGGTGGGGATGGCACGAGGACAGGGACACCCAGAGCTGCCCCGCATGTCTCCTACCTGCCCAGGAGGGCTCCCGTCGCTCGCCCTTGCGGAAGGAGCGGCGAGGGCTGCGGTTAGCACTACTGCCAGCTGTCTCCACGCCCAGTGGTAGAGACTTCCCCAGCTTCAGCTTTGACTTCTGGGGAAAAGAGGAGGAAGCTCAGCATGGGGGCTGCCCTGTCTCCCACTATGTCTCCACCCCTCAGGCTTGTGACTGGCCCCAGATGGGTCTGTGTCCCCTTGACACCCCACGCACCTTGCTGAGGTCTGGGGGGGGGCTGCTGCTGCGGGAGTGGGGCCGCAGGTCTGGCAGGGGCTGCCCCTGGCTCTCAGCCGTCAGGCAGGCTTGGTAGAGCGGGGACTTGACAAAACGTGTGTAGCTGTCGAACTTCATCAGATTAAAGATCTGAGGGGGGGAAAAGGTGCCTGCTCAGCATCCCAGCCTGGGGGTCTGGCTCCTGCCTCACTGCTGGAATGGGACTGGGGGTTTTTGTCTCACTTGGAGCTGCTGGAGGCGGAACATATCCGGTGAGGGAGTTGCCAGCATGTCCTCCCCGATCCAGGCCTGCCGGTCGATGTTGACGGGGCTCACTGAGTGGCTGGAGAGGAACTCATCGTAGATCCGCCGCGCCTCCTGCGCCAGCTAGGAACAGGACTCAGGATGGGGCCATGGGCCCCACCTGTCTGAGCCCCTGAGGTCTGGGGGCCAAGTCCCACCCGAGGCAGGACAGGCACTGGCCTCACACCCAGTACATCTTGATGGAGATACCTGGCCATGGCCCCTTGCTCTCCTATTTCCTGTATCTCTTTTCCCATCCCTGCCCCTGGCAGCAGCACTCTCCATCCTTTTGCTGCCCCAGAGATGGAGAAGCACAGCCTGCCCTGCACCCACTTTCTTGTCCAACATCCTCCCTGCAGCAGTCATACAAGCACCCAGGAACACAGTGACATGATTGCCACCTCCACATCTCGGACCACATCCTCTGCATGGGGTCAGTACCTGCTGTGTGTTGCTGGCTGGGATCTGCTGGAAGCGCTCACATGCCTGCCAGAAGTAGACATTTTCGGCACTAAACTCCTTCTTGAGGAACTCCTGTGGGGCAGAGAGCTGCTGGCCTGGCTGCACCCAGGGCATGGGATGCTTGAGGCCAGGACTGCAGCTGTAGTCAGTGCAGAGTGTGGGCTGCAGCACTCACAGTGAAGTAGGTGACAGCCACGCGGTCCTGCAGCAGTGTCTCAAAGGACTCGGCCCAGCTGACAACAGAGCTGTGCGTATTGCTGCTGAGGGACTGCACTGCAGGCAGGCTGTTCACGCTGTGGTTGCTGCCCCTGGCTCTGGATGCATTTAATTCTGAAAGAGAGAGAAAAGTTCAGGTCTGAGTCCCTGGGCACCATGGCCACCCTGTGCATGGGCATTCAGCTGGGGCTGAGTCAGCCCCCAAAGAACTGCTGCCTGCAGCCTCCATTATCTGCCCCAAGTCTATCTGCCCCATCCTGGCTGCTCCAGCCCTGTGGGATGTGGGATGGGAGCAGAGGGAGCTGGGCCGCTGCTCTGCGCATCACATCAGCATCACCATTGGACTGAGCACAGCGATGGATGGCACAAGCTGACAACTTCCAGCATGACAACACTCCCTCCCAGGGCTGTCACCTCACTCTGTGTGTGACTCATCTCCCGGGAAACAAATACAGGGTGTGGGGAAGGCACCCAGTGGGGAGGGGAAGCAGGATGGCAGGAGTAAATGGGGGGCATGTTTCATGGAGAGAGCTTGGAGGATGGCTGGAGGTACTCCCCAGGAACTATGCCTCTGCACTGTGCTTCAATTTACCTCCTCCATCCCCCCAGCCCTGACCACTGTGGGGGACACAGATCAGCCACCCAGGTCCCTAATCCTGCAGGAACCCCTGGTGAGCACAGCTGTTGGACTGAGAGAACCGGCAGCAGGAGGACAGGGCATGCAGGAGCAGCAGCATCCTGGCTGCTTCCCAGCAGGGAGGAAGCAGCTTGTTGCTCTGCCGGGCCCTGCTGTTCTCGATCAGTCCAAATCAAGGCATGACTTGGCAAACAGGGAGCATCCCCTCAGAGCACTGGGTTCAGCATGCCCCAGCCAGTACTGCAGCTCCCAGCACCCAGGGGCCCAGCGGAGGAGAGAGGAATGGATGGGACTGTGGGGCTCCCCCTCCCCTGAAGATGCCACCAACCTCGTCCCAGCACAGCAAACAGCCTTACCTCCATCTGACACAGCCGGGCCCTGCAGGGTGGAGAAGAGAGGTGAGGGAGGGCAAACAGCTAGAGATACCACCCCAATGTTATCTACCTACAGCTGGAGCTGTTGCCCCATGGTGGGGGTAGGACGTGGGACTCCCCCAGCACAGCAAGCAGGGCTGTGGGTGTGCAGCGAGCACACTGCTGTTCTCCCACCTGTGTGCCTCTGCCGCCCTGGGCTCGGCAATTGGGAAAGGGCAAATGCTGTCAGATGTGACTCTGCCGCTACGCAGGGAGAAGCAGCCTCCCCAACACAGGAAGAGCAGGGGAGGAAGGAGAACCCACAGCCCCAGGCAGGCACAGTGCCCGCTGCCTCCTGCTTTGGGGCCCGGGGCAACTGGAAATCCAGCGCCCAGAGCCTGGAGTCAGTCCGTGCCCCAGCTGCTGGCCCAGGGCGTCCTGCAGCATCCCCCAGGCCGCCCTGGGCAGCTCCTGCAGGGACGTGGCACCCAGGAGGATGGGCAGGGCCTCACGCTCACCCCCAGCACGGGGGTGGGCAAAGCGCTGCACCGCTTGGCGTGGTTCCCCGGGCCCGGTGCCCCCTGCCAGCCCCACACCCACGGAGCTGCCCTGTGCCCCCCACCCCCAAAAGCCCCACAGCATCCCCCTGCCCGGCCCCGCCCCAGCCCCGCACCTCCCACCCCCGCACCCACAACCCCTCTCCACCCATCCCCGACGCCCACCCCCCGCTGCCCACCCCGCACACCCCATCCCCGCACGCCCCAGGCTCGCACCACACCCCAGCCCCACCCCTCCTTCTCCCGCATCTCCCCGAGCTCGGTACCCAGCCGGACCCCGCTCACCATCCGCCCGTTGAGGACCGGCAGCAGCTTGCCCTTGCCCTGCATGCCTGGCACGGCCCGGCCCGGCCCGCCGGGCTACCCGCCGCCCCGCAGCATCGCGGCCCGGCCCGGCCCTCCCGGCACCCCCGGCCCCGCCGGCACTGCCGCTTTCGGCTGCCACAGGAAGTGTCGCCATGGGAACCGAGACCGCAGCCGGGGGGAGCGGAGCCGCCCTCCCTCCCTCCGCCACCGCCGGTAGCGGCTGCCCCGGCTCCGCTCAGCGCCGGGCAGCGGGAGAGCGGCGCTGCCCCGGGGCGGCCCGCGGCGTTGGGGTGCCCCGAGCGAGGGGCTCCGGCAGCCGCAGGGAAAGGGTGTTTTGGGGAGGGTGTTTTGAGACGGGCCGGGAAACGTGAGTGAGTGCCGGGCGGACGGCTGGGCACCGCGGTAACGGCGGGGCGGATAAGGGGATGCGAGCGGGGCCGGTGAGCGAGGTGCTGAGCCGGGCGGAGATCCACGCGTGGCGATGGCATCGAGGTGCTCGCAGCTCCCCCTCCCTTCGTCGCCGCGCTGTTTGCCTTGGCTCCGCACTGCGAGTTATAAATAAAAACTGCTCACCCAGGGCGCGTGAGTCACCGTCCTCCCTGCAGGGATAACTGCGTGGAAACACGAGCCGGGCGTGTGAGAAGCGAGCGCATGGCTTGGTTAACCTCATCCAATTGGCTCTGGGATGAGCACTGGCCCCGTGTGCGGCAGGGTGGGCTGCAGGGTGCCCCATCCCTGGAGGTACCCGGTGCCATGGATGGGCCCCGTGCGGCCTGATCCGGTTTGGGGCAGCCAACCCGAGGCAGGGGTTGGGGCTGGGGTCTTTAAGGTCCCTTCCAACACAGGCCATTCTATGACTCCATGATTCTATGAACATCCCTGTCCTGCTCCACAGCCCGTGTCTCCCTCAGGCTGACGTGGCTCAGAGCAGCCATGCCCCAGTGTCACCTCCTGCTTTAGGTTGAAGGGAGAGGAATCCTGGCCACATTTTGCCCCCTCCACAGCCCTCAGCTGCCCTCTTTTGTGTGCCTGACCCTGTCCATAGTGGTATCCCTTGCTGGTGATTCCAACACAGTGCTTGTGGTGCCTAGGTACCTAGGTACTGCGTCCTCCTGCTGTGCTAGCATCCCCATGAGTTGGGGAGAGGGATGCTCTGTGCCCCCCATTTTACCCTGGGGGTCGGGAGCAGGAAGAGGTAGCGGATGGGTGACAGCTGGCTGGGGGATTTACTGAGGGCATTACTTAATGCTGTGAGTAAATGGAGAAACAGTAGCTAATTCAGGAGCCCATAATCCTCTTCCTCCCCCAGGGATGGAGAGTGTGCCAGTCACGCAGATGCCGGTGCCCCAGGGATGAGCCCCCAGCCTCTCCCTGGGTGTGCTGTGAGCTGCAGCCATTCCCAGACTGTGGGCGATGTGCAAGAGGTGGGGGGGGAGGGTCTGGCTACATCCCTCCTGCCCTGAGCGTCTGCACTGGCATCAGTGCTTGGCTGGCAGAGCAGCACCAGGGCTTGTCCCCTAGCCTGCCAGGAGCTGCCTGGGCTCCCAGGGAGAGGGACAGACTGGGCGGATCTTCCGTGGGGTCACCCTGAACCTGTGCACCTTGGGACAAAGTCCCAGACTTTGCTCAGGCCACAGACACAGGGCACCCATGGACAGCAGAGCACCCAGCTCCCCACTGCAAAATGAGGGTGCTCTGCAGCAACCCAGCACCCTGCAGGACTCTCCCAGCTCTCCGCATCCTCAGGGGCTGCTTTCTGTCATCCAGAGGTTGAGGGGCTCCCCAGGGCAGGAGCTCCGCATCGTGCTGCTGGGGCTGGACAATGCAGGCAAGACCACGCTGCTGAAGTGCCTGGCATCTGAGGAGGTCAGCACCATCACTCCCACCCAGGTACAGGCTGCTCTGAAGCACGCGCAGTGGGAGGGCAATGGGTCCTGTCTTTCTTCCCCTGGGGTGATGCCAGAGTTTGTGTGCTTCCCCGCACAGGGGTTCAACATCAAGAGCGTCCACTCACATGGCTTCAAGCTGAACATCTGGGACATCGGTGGGCAGCGTGCCATCCGACCTTACTGGAGGAAGTACCTGGGCAGCACTGACCTGCTGGTGAGCCAGGGACCATGCCTTAGCAGAGCCCTGCAGCAAGCAGAGGGCTGTGTGATGTGTGAGGAGGGACTACCTGCTGTTCCTTTTGTCCCCCCTGGCAGATTTATGTCATCGACAGTGCAGACCAGAAGCGCTTTGAGGAGACAGGGCAGGTATGAGTGGTCTGGGCAAGGGGCGGTGGTGAGGTTCTGGGGACAAAAGTGGGGAACAAGGCTGTTTTCTGTGGGCTATTCCCCGTGGTGGTTGAGTTGTTCCCCAAGTTGTGTGGGAAGGGCTCATGACCAGGGCCTCAGCATGCAGATCTGTCCCACCCCACAGCAGACCTGCCCCAAGCAGCTCTGCCTATCCTACCCTAGCTGGGGATGATGCCCCAGGGACATCTGACACAGGGTGCCTGTCTCTGATACGACCATATAAGAAAGCCATTTACTCAGGTAGTGAACCGGGAGATGTAGAGCTGGAAAGCAAAGCAAAGAATGGAAGGTGAGACAGTGTCAGCTGAGGCCATGCTGACACCAGACTCTGCCAGGAACAGAGGCGTGGGCGCCAGACAGTAGCTGCCCTTTGCCCAAGGTGCTCTGGGTGCCAGGAGCGTTCTGTCCCTCAGGCAGTGCTGAGTGCGGCTCCAGTTCTCCTCAGGGCAGATGTAGCTTCAAGGGTTCCCATCTCCCCCTTGGGTCGTGGAGACCTCACAGCAAATTGAGACTCACCAGCACCTGAGAGAGGAACACAGCTCTGTGGGAGCAGCAGCACTCCTGGGAAGGGGTTCTCTCTTGACAGGAGCTGGCAGAACTCACTGAGGAGGAATCTCTGATGGGGGTCCCACTGCTGGTATTTGCCAACAAGCAGGACCTGGTGACAGCAGCACCTGCAGCTGAGATTGCAGAAGGGCTGAGCCTCCACACCTACCGGGATCGAGAGTGGCAGATCCAGGCCTGCTCAGCCCTGTCTGGAGAAGGTGTGCAGGTACGGAGTGAGTGGCCGCCAGTGCTGCAGGTGCATAGCAGCAGGCTGTGCTCATACCTCTCTTCCCCTCAGGATGGAATGAACTGGATTTCCAAGCAGATCACGAGCAGGAAGAAGTGAGAGCTGCAAAGTGGCAGAGCTGCAGATCATTAAGCCGCAGCCAACCTCTCCTTCAGTCCCCACGTACCCTGAAGGCCTGACCGGGCCCTGAGCCTCCAACTCATGCTATGAGGGGTTTTCCACACGGTTGTTCACCACTCATCCTCCCTTCCCTCCTCATCTTCTGGGCCTCCACGTATCCTGGGTCCTTCCTGGTGGAGAGAAGCAGGGCCCAAAGCGTTACGGCCTCTCACACCTCCCACACGGGCGCCGCTGCTGGGCACAGCCCATACACAGACAGCGCGGGATGTGGCAGTGAGAGATGTGGTTCAGCGATGAGACCCAGCGGGCTAACATGATGCGGGGACATTGTCGTGGGCCGGCAGCACGGGCAGCACTCAATAAAGCAGCCCTGAGCTCCGCACTGACTCTGCCGCCCTTCTGTACTGCGCTCCTCTGTCCGCGCGGTACGGCCCCTGCCACCCGCCGCCATCTTGTGAGGCGTTACCGTGGCAACGGGCTGCCGGAGGGCGGGGCGGAGCGGGTCACGTGCCCCGCGGGCGGCACGAGGCGGAGCGGAGCGGACTGCAGCTCCCAACAGGCCTCGCGCTCGCGCGGCGCACGCCGGGAGGCGCTGTACTGCCGCTCCCGGATCCGGACTGCCGCGCGGTGGAAGTTGCGGCCTCGCTGGCCCCGCCCCCTCCCCTCCCATAGGCGGGCGGGAGTGACGTCATCCCGCGGGGGCGGGAGCGCAGCGGTCTGGAGGCCCGTGATTGGCAGAGAGGGCCGCCGCTGCGGGGTGGGCGCGGCGCGGCGCGGCGGAAGGCGGAAACGGAGGATGGCGGCAGGCGCGCAGCTGGTGGCGGTCGCGCTGTTGCTGCTGGTGGGGGTCGGCCCGCGGCTGGCCCCCGCCGAGCTTACGGATGGCAACAGCGAGCACCTGAAGCGCGAGCACTCGCTGATGAAGCCGTACCAGGGTGAGCGCGGGGCGCGGCGGGCGGAGGCCGGGGCCTGGCCGGGGCTGCGCATTGAACCACGCTCTCTGCACCCGTCGCAGGCGCAGGCTCCGCCGCGATGCCGCTGTGGGACTTCCAGGGCAGCACCATGGTTACCAGCCAGTACGTGCGTCTGACGCCTGATGAACGCAGCCGGGAGGGCTCCATCTGGAACCGCGTGGTGAGCCCCGAGGCGGGCGGCTGGAGGGCCGTTCCCCGTGCCCGGCTGACACTGACTCTGTTCCGCAGCCCTGCTTTCTGAAGGACTGGGAGCTGCACGTCCACTTCAAGATCCACGGCGCTGGCAAGAAGAACCTGCACGGGGATGGCCTGGCCCTGTGGTACACGCAGGAGCGCCTCGTGCCAGGTAGGTGGCAGCCCAGAACGGCAACCATATCCTGGGCTGCATCAAAGGAAGCGTGGTCAGTAGGGTGAGGGAGGTGATCCTGCTCTTCTGCTCTGTGCTGGTGAGACCTCACCTGGGGTACTGCATCCAGGTTTGGAGCCCTCAGCACAGGAGAGATGTAGACCTGTTAGAGTGCCACTGGAGGAGGGCCACAAAAGTGATCCAGGGAATGGAACGCCTCCCCTGTGAGGACAGCCTGGGAGAGCTGGGGCTGTTCAGCCTGCAGAAGAGAAGGCTCTGGGGAGACCTGACAGCAGCCCTTCAGTATCTAAAGGGGAGCCATAAGAAGGAAGGGGACAGACTCTTTAACAGCGTCTGTTGTGTTAGGCAAGAAGAAATGGTTTCAGACTAAAAGAGGGAATATTGAGAGTGGATATAAGAAAAAATAAAGCTTTTTACACAAAGCATGGTGAGGCACTGGCACAGCTTGCCCAGAGAGGTGATGTGTGCCCTTTCCCTGGAGACATCAGAGGTGTTGGAGTAGATGACTTTTAAGAGTCCTTTCCAACTCAAACAATTCTATGACTCTAGGTGTTCAGCATGAGCCCCATGCACAACCTGGGTTCAGCAGTGCTTGCACGTGTCCTGGGACAGCCTTAGAGCTGCCTCTCTGCAGAACAGGTTTTGAGCTCCCCTTGCCCACCCCAGCTTAGAGAGGAGTGCTCTGCTCAGTCCATCCTGACCTGAAAGCTTGCAGCAATGCTCCAGATGAGCGGTGCTTCTCAGTGGCCATTGTGCCCAGTTCTTCCCTTGGGGCTGTGTGCAGTTTGCATGGGCAGGCCTGGTGCTGTGTCTGCTGTTCTTGTGCAGATTGCGCCTCGCTGGGCTGTGCTTTGAGGTGAGGTAGGCTGTGCTACTTGTGCCAGCTGGAAGGAATCTCAGTGTCAAAGACCTACAAACCAGGGCTTCAGGATGAGGGTACAGAACAGAGCCATCCATTTACTGTGTTCTGCCCTGTTCCAGGTCCTGTTTTTGGCAGCAGGGACAATTTTCATGGGCTGGCTATTTTCCTCGATACGTATCCCAATGATGAAGCAACAGAGGTGAGTAGTTCAGGGAGCTCACTCAGTGCCCAGGAGGCTGTTTCCTTGTGGCTTTGTGCTGCAAGTGCTTCATACCTGGACTGAGGAAAACTTTCTTTATGCAAGAACAGATTGTTGTTGTTCCTGTCCTGTGAGCTGGTAAAGAGCAGAGGATATATGTACATTAACGGGGACAGGTGCTTGCTCCATCTCATGGTGTTGTTGACTGCTCCTTTGCTCCCAGGGCCTTTCCCCTGCTTCTGATAGGACAGTAGACATTGAATGCGAAATCCATCTGAAAATATATTAATCCCAGGTGTCATTTCCTGAACTCCTCTGACCATCTCACATTGTTTCTGGCCTTGTTCTCCATCTCCAGTCTGTTTTTCTAAAAGAGAAATTCCTGTGCTGGCTTTCTTCTCCAGAATTTCCCCACAGTGGTTGTGATCCTTCTGTCCTGCTTCATGTTTGTGGATCTCATTATGACATGGTTAGACAACATAACAGCATTAGTGAGGTCTGTTGCCCCAACCACTTGGTGACACTTAAGTCATAAATACCTGGGAAGTGATACTATCTGCTTGTCTTGATGTTCAGTGAGTTGTTAATTCTTGCCTCTATCTGCTCCTTACAGCACACATCACCTACTGACTACAAAATCTTGAATGTGGCTTTGCTGCTAATGTGCAGTTGCTGCCCAGTTTCTGTGCTGTCTGTAGGCTTCTCACTGGATCTTGTGCATTCTCTGCAAGTTACTCTGTTGGGCACTGTCCCATTGTCATGAGCCTCCACTGCTGTGTAAGCCCATGAGAGGTCTTAATGCAGATGATCAGATAAGGCAACTCTGCTTTAGGCAGAACAAGCTCTAGCTCATTTTAGGGCCAGCTTTACATAGGAAAGGAGCTTTGATTTAATAGTTCAGCTCTCTATATAGTTCAGCTCGCTTTGTTACCATGCAGTTGCCTTGCTCTTTCTGGTCTCACTGAGGTTTTTGAGCAGACAGGGGAAGTTGGCTCTTGGGTCTGCAGCTGGAAGGCTGCTGCAGACTGAAGGCACTAACGTTCTCCCTGCAGCGTGTGTTCCCCTACATCTCTGCGATGGTGAACAACGGCTCCCTGACTTACGACCACAGTAAGGATGGGCGCTGGACGGAGCTGGCAGGGTGCACTGCTGAGATTCGGAATCAGAATCATGACACTTTCCTGGCAGTTCGGTACTCCCGAGGTCGCCTGACGGTGAGATGTGCAGGGAGCCTTGTGCCTTCTGCAGGGCACCTCGTTCACGTACAGCAGGGTGGTACTGGTGGGTGGGTGGTGCTGTGGCAGTGTGTGGTTTGCCACATTCAGCCTCTGACTCCAAAAGAAGTGCTGGCTGGGCAGTGGGGCAGCCAGTGTTCTTGGTGTGACTTCCCTGGTCCTACAGGTGATGACAGATGTAGAAGACAAGAATGAATGGAAGAACTGCATTGACATTGCAGGGGTACAGCTGCCCACTGGCTACTTCTTTGGTGCTTCTGCAGGCACTGGAGACTTATCTGGTGAGTGGGCTTTGCTTGCAGGATTATGTGCTGCTTGGTGCTTGGAGTATAATGCTGTGGATGCAGTAGATGGTGGCTTTTTGTTCGTGGGGCTTTTGAAACTGTATTGAATTGGGACATGTTGCCTGGGAAAGGAGGCACCTAAAAGCATCTCAAATTATACCTGGGATATGAGGGTTGCTTGAGAGGGAAGGAGACCTGCACCTGGCAGAGCACAGAGCTGGGGATGCTCTGCCGGCGTGGGCATTTCTCAAGGCTTCTGACAGTCCTCAGTGCTGACGGTTGCTTCCTAGACAATCATGACATTATTTCAATGAAGCTATTCCAGCTCATGGTGGAGCATCCTCTAGAAGATGACACTGTTGACTGGACAAAGATTGAGCCTAGCGTCAGTCTCCTTAAATCTCCCAAAGGTGAGTGTCTGGGCTTCCCAAACCTTTGGTGAAGGACTTAGATCTTGGGGCTGGGCACCTAAAAATCTGGAAAAATCTGCCACAGTGTGCCTGCCAAGAGGCAGGTGCCTGTGTTACGCATCGGCGTTCAGTGGTTGCTGCCAGCAGCAACAGCAGAGTGCATTTTGTGGGGAAAATGTCCATCTATCCCTTGAGCACTGTGATCTCCCTGTTCTTAGCAGTGCTCCAGCGTTGCTTTTTCCAGCAGCTTCCCGCTCAGCAGCAGGGCAGTGTTAGAGCTGAGATTCCCCCTCTCTGAAGCATTGGTGGAACTGAGGCTTGGTGAGTCTCGTACTTCTTCTCCTTGCAGATAACGTGGATGACCCGACGGGGAATTTCCGCAGTGGGCCCCTGACAGGCTGGAAGGTGTTCCTGCTCCTGCTCTGCGCGCTGCTGGGCATCATTGTGTGTGCTGTGGTGGGAGCTGTGGTCTTCCAGAAACGCCAGGAGCGGAACAAGCGTTTTTACTGATGGAAGAGCCGGGCTGCGGTGCCCAAACCGTTCCTTTTCTATGGGGAGCTGTACAAACTGTGGTTTCTAAAAGCTGTTTCTGAGAAATACAAGAAGTATTTTCTTAACTGTCCCTGTGGCTGTAATCCTGCTGGACACTTGCTGTCTAGCGGGCTGGACTTGGGGGGGGAGGGGGGAATGTTTTTAATTAGAGCCCACACCTGCTGCAGAGGCACTGCTCACCCCGAGAGCCGCGGTGCTTCCTCTGGGCACCCCCAGGACCCGCTGTGCTGCCCGGGGCGGTGGGTATGAATGTAGGGGTTGTTGGGGCTGGGGCATTAAAGGACTGACACCATCCGCGGCTCTGCCTGTGTCTGGGGCTCTGCTGGGGAGGGTTCGGGTGGAAGGCTTGGGGGGGGGGGCGGAGGGCTGAGCTGCGTGAGGGGAACGGAGAATTGGGGGTGGGGGGGCAATGGGTCCTAGCAGGGGAGGTAGCGGGCGCGGGGGTTGAAGCGGGCACGGGGAGGGTCCCAGCGCGGTTCCGCCCCCGCCGGGCGGAAGGAGCGGAGCGGAGCGGAACGCCGGTGCCGGGGCTTTGTTTCCGGGGAACGGCACGGCCCGGCCAGCGTGTCCCGGCGGCGGGGCCGGGGTCCGCCATGGGGCCGGGCCGCCGGAGAGCCGCGCTGCGCCTGCGGGGCGGCGGGTGAGCGGGGGCGGCGCGGGGGGACGGGGCGGGGGGGCGACGGGGGGACGGGAAGGAGCGCCGCTGACGGCCCGCTGTGCCACAGCTCCCCGCAGCTCCTGGGTCTCCTGGCCGGCAAGTTCTCCATCTTCCAGCTCTTCTTCCTCGCGCTGCTGTTGGGCTTCGCCTCGCTGCTCTGGCTGCAGCTCAGCTGCTCGGGCGAAGCGGCTCCCCCCGGGCGCGGGGCCCCCCGTCCGCCCTGCCCGCCCGAACCCCCCGCCCCGCCGGCCGACGACCCTTCGTGGGGACCGCACCGCCTGGCGCTGCTCGTGCCCTTCCGCGAGCGTTTCGAGGAGCTGCTGGCCTTCGTACCCTACATGCACCGCTTCCTCAGCAAGAAGAGGATCCGCCACCACATCCTGGTGCTCAACCAGGTGGATCACTTCAGGTACAGGAGCTGCAAAGCCAGGGGATGCCGTGCGGTGCGCGTGCAGGGGGCAGCGACGTGTACCCGGTTCCATTGCAGGTTTAACAGAGCGTCGCTGATCAACGTGGGCTTCCTGGAGAGCGGCAATGACACGGACTACATCGCCATGCACGACGTCGACCTGCTGCCCCTCAATGAGCAGCTGGACTATGGCTTCCCCGAGGCCGGGCCCTTCCACGTGGCATCCCCAGAGCTGCACCCGCTGTACCACTACAAAACCTACGTGGGAGGGATCCTGCTGCTCACCAAGCAGCATTATGAGATGGTGAGCTTAACCCCCCCTGCTATGCGGTTGGGTGTACAACGAAATCCTGGTGTGTGTGTTGTGCCCCACGCTTTGGAAGAGAGAAGAGGAATCTGTGGTTTGAGCTGAGGGCACAGTGCAGGCTGCAGCCGTGCTCGGGGCCGGGGGTGGTGGAGGTGTTTGGCTGCTGCAGGAGAGCAGTGCGGTCTTGTTGCAGTGCAATGGCATGTCCAACCGCTTCTGGGGCTGGGGACGGGAGGACGACGAGTTTTATCGACGCATCAAAGGAGCTGGTCTCCAGGTGAGTGTGCTCGGGGGCCTCCTTGGCTGAAGATGCCCTTCTTCTCATCTCCCTTTCTGTCCCCTGCTGCAGCCACCGGGGCTGGCATGAGGGAAAGGTGGCTTTCCCACATGTGGGCAGGCTTTCAGGAGCTGTATGGAAGCGTTTTTCTCCTCCCAGGTTCACCGTCCCTCTGGAATCACAACTGGGTATGAGACATTCCAGCACCTTCATGATCCAGCCTGGAGGAAGAGAGACCAGAAGCGCATTGCTGCACAGAAGCAGGTGAGCCGTGAGAGATGCGGGCTGTGATTGCCACATGCTCCGAGCCCTTCCCTGCCCACTCTGCTCTCTGTCTCAGCACCAGATGCTTTGCCTTGAATGTTCCTCCTTCTCCTCAGGAGCAGTTTAAGGTGGATCGGGAGGGAGGTCTGAACAACGTGAGATACCGGATTGAGTCACGGACTGCTCTGACTGTGGCAGGAGCCCCCTGCACTGTCCTTAATATCTTGTTGGACTGCAACATGAGTGAGACACCGTGGTGCACGTTTGGCTGAGCTGTGTCCCATGTGCCAGCATGTGCTGTGCTCATGTCAAGACGCCAGGGCTGCGCCGAGCTGCTTGGAGCAAGGCAGAGTTTTGCAGCAGGCCAGCACGGTGCTGCTGGCAGGACCCAGAGGAACAGAAAGGGCTGAGTGCTTGAATTTGCTGGGATCAGCAGAAGAGGCCAAGAGCAGGACTCCATGGCATTGCTGTGAGTGATGCTGCTGTCTCCCAGGGCAGGTGCAGGAGGCACTTTTCCTTTGCTGGGTATGGCTGAGATGCCACCCAGTTCAGAGGACAATAAAGAACTATCAAGGCATCTGCTCGCAGTGGCTTGGGGACCTGCTGCAGGCAGCCATAGGGAACAGAGGCAAGAGCAGCCCGTGGGAGGCAGCAGATGCACTGCCACTGTTTGCTGGGAGAGTATCCTGGGGTAGGAGGTGGGGAGTGGAGGGGAACATCCCTGCCTGGCTGCTGGGAAGGCACCTGGGGCACTCCAGCTTGAATCCAGGAGTGGGGAGGCCAGGAAGGTCCCTCTGCCCCCTGCTAGCTCTGTGTTCCTCCTGCAGCCTGGCCTGGCCTCTGCTTGTGCTACAAGGTGAATTGCTGCCATGCTGCTCCAAGCTTGTGCTGGCACACAGGTGTTGCCATGTGTGGGGCTGCTCTGGGGCACTGGCAGTGTTTTGGGTGCTGCTTTCACCTAGAGCAGACAGACACCCCCTGCCAAGCACTGCACTGGACTGGCACTCATTCTGCCATGCTTCCCAGGCCTTCTGTCCTTGTCCTTCTGCCTCCTGCAGCACTTCCCTTGCTGGGTGCCTAGAGATGGAAGCTGTTGCCATCCTGGGAAGCCAAGTGGTTCCTGTCTCATGGAGACATCGCAGCTCTTGGTAGGAGCCCTGGGTAGAGGGAAGTGACAGTGCTGGAACTGAGTGCAGGGACTGTGAACCACAGGGAGCAGATCCTGATGGCTCCTGCCATCACCTGCTGCTGCAGAGGAGGAGTTGGTGCTGCATATACCAGTGTGCTGCCTACATGGAAGGGTCAAAGCTGTGATGAGGACCAGCCCTTGCTCCTTGCATCATCCCACGCGCAGGCAGCGCGAGCTCCTCCCCAGCTCCAGGCCTGTCCTTGCCCCGGGGCAGAAGGGGATGTGCCATCCCAGAGCCTCGAAGGCCTCTCCACCCCGGCAATTCAGTCTTGACACCCAGTCGCAGCCATTTTTGTTCTGCATGTAGCCCACAGGTTGTTGCCAATGCGTGCATGCAGGCATCCCCAGCCCCCACTGTGTCCTTTGCTGAGGGAAGGGGAAGATGCCAGCCCATCATCACCTCTGGAAGGCCCATGGCACTGCAGCTGCCCCAGTCCCTTTCCATCGCTCGGATTTTGGGATCGGCTGGTGTCCATCAGCTGTGTGCCGGTGCCAGAGCACAGATAAAAGTATCTCTCCATGCTGTTGGAAATAGATGGCACAGTTTCACGGAGCCGTGCAGAAAGCAGCGAGCATATGTGCAGCTCGTACTTTGCTCAGCGCTGCAGGCTCCTCTCCCGCTGCCTGGCAATTATTTCGCAGCTCTGCTCACAGCCCCCTCATCCGCCGGCTGCTTTTGTGGCAGAGGCACCTCGCTGGGGACCCGGCTTCCTTTTATAGCCCTGAATGCCTTTCAGAGGTCGCTCGGGGCCGTTCTCCCCACGCACCGGGCTCTTAGCAAAGGCGCAGCGGGAAAGGCCGAGGCTGTTCCCCACCGCATTCTACAGGCGCATAACACCCTGCTCGGAGCTGCCCGCATCCCGGGAGCCGTGCCTGGCTGTGCTCCCAGCACCCCGGGGGGGTCAGGGCTGCAGCCCCGCACCTCGGAGGCCACGTGGGTGACGCGTGGCCGCAGGGAACGCGGTGAGAGCCTCGGCACCGCACTGAGCGTGCGGAGACGGGGACGGCGTGTGCGTGAGCGCTGGCAGCGCACAGCGAGCGGGGAGCCGGCAGAGAGCAGGGCGGATGTGGGCGGCCCCGAACATCGGCAGGGGACGCCGCGAGCACCAACCCTCCGTGGGAGGGCGGGCACCGAGGATGCGGCACGCCGCAGCGCTGCGGGTCACCCAGGCGGAAGGCCGAGGGACGCTCCGTGCCCCGGCGGTGCCGCGCGGACACCTCGACGGCGGCCGGGCACGCGGGGCCGAACCTCGCAGCTCCGCTCCCGGGGAGGCCGCAGGGGACCGCGTCCGCGCCGCCAGGCTCCGCCGCCCCTCCCCGCAGCCGCCCCGCCCCGGCGCCTCCCGCCTCCGCGCCGCGATTTGCCGCTGCCGGCTCCGCCCGCTCCCCGCGCGGCCGCGGCCGAGGGGCGCGTTCAAACGCGGCGAGGGAAGGAGCGGAGCCGCGCGTGGACCGCAGCGCCGCCGGCATGGTGAGTGCGGCCCGGCCCCGCCGCCGGTGCCCGCCCCGGTGACCCCCCAGAGCCCCGGACGGTGCCCCGGTGCCGCCCCCCCGCCCCTCCGCGCGGCCGCGGCGCTTTGTCCTCGGGCTGCGGCGCGCCTCGGCCGAGCGCGGCCCCGGATTCCCGCGGGATCCGCCGAGCATCGCCCCGTGCGCTCCGCCGCGCTCCGCTCCCCTCTCCCGGGGCCGATGGCGCTGCCGCCGTCGAGCGCCCGGGGCGCGGAAAGGGGCCTCGGCCGTGCCGCGCTCCGGGCCGGGGCCCGCGCCCCCCCGGGCTCTCCCCGCCCGCTTCCCCCTCTCTCCGCGCCCGCGGTGCCCGGAGCAGGTGCTGAGCCGAGGGAGGGAGGTGACAGCGCAGGCCGGGAGCTGTCAGACAGGTTTGTGCGTGGCAGCAATTAAAAGCGGGGTGTTTGTTTACCCGGCGTGTGTGCTGAGAACCAGGGCAGCTTCCTGGGTGAGGCCCGACAGACGGGGCCTGGCGGGGAGCCTCGGGCCCCCCGGCCTTCATTCCAGGACCGGGGTTCTCCCCTCGGGCTGTAATTTGTGGGTCGGGGGCCTGAAGATCCCCATCAGGCCCTCCCTGCTGCTCGAGGATGAGGCATTGAGGCTGAAGCCTTGCTGTCCGCCTTCCTCCCCCAGGGTCCGGCCACCTGTGCAGGAAGCCTGCATTGTCCCATCTGCATCCTTCCCCTTCCCGTCCCACGTCCGGCTGTGCTGGGCTGCGGGCTGATGCGCACGTCCCAGGGAGAGGTTGAGCCAAAAGGCTGGGACCTCCCCAGGGTCATTTGTAGCAGCGTCCTCCTCCAGCCCTTGAGAAGGGAAGGACCGGGGGTCTCGGGCAGCCCAAAGGCCAGTGCTGGCCCTTGGAAGCCAAGGGTATGGGGAGGGGGAATTCCGGCGCCATGTAGGGGTTCCCGGGAAGGGGCGGCTGGGTGCCGCCGGGCCGAGGCTGGCGCCAGGCCCAGGCAGGTGCTGCCGGCTGCTGAACTCGCCCTCCCGAACAGGCTGGGCGGCAGGTGCCTGTTCTGGTGGCAGCCCCGGCCGCAGGCGGGAGGTGGGGCTGGGTGTGGGAGGGAGGCGCTGAGCCATGGGGGGGTGGCAGCGGGGAGCCCCCACCCCTGCGCTACCCCATGCACGATAGAGCCCTGCTTGCTTGGCTGCCAACGTGGCCCTTTGGGGTCCCCCCTCATTTGAGTGCTAGGATGTGGGGCTGAATGGGCATCTCCACGCCCCTGCTGCAAGCCGGGTATCCCTGATGGGCCTGCGGTCACGTTTACGCCACCGTGCTGACTTTGTCTCTCCTTTGGCAGTGCTGGTACCGGGCTTTTCTCTGATTCTCCATGGCAGCAGCACAAGGCCCTGTGAGCTGTGAGCCCGACACCCGCGTCCTCGGCACCTACCTCTCCTCTGTGCCCGTTGGCAGCATGGGCAGCGTGGGCAGCCTGGTGGAGAAGCAGGACCTGTCCCCCCTGGAGCTGCGGGCCCCGCTGGGGGGCACACGGGGCCTTCGGCAGCCTGACGGCTTGCTGCGTAAGGGGCCGAGCCAGCGGGAGCTCTTCGGATACCTGCACGGAGCCAAAAAGGAGACACGGTCGGAACGGAAGCACCAGGCATCAGGAGCGTGCTACAAGCGGGACTATGAGAGTGACCGCGAGAACCGATCCCCTGAGCGCTGCTCCCGGGAGCATCACCGCGGAGCTGACTTCTCCAAAAGCTCGCTGCCTGAGAGGGGCCGCTTCGACAAGGTGAAATATGAGATTTGTCCCTAAAGCGTGTCCTGCTCTGGGGTGGATGGGGCTAGAGGATGAGCTGAATGTGCCAAGAATGGGAGGTGGGACACGGGGATTTGGATATCTGGGTGAAGGGACGAGGCTGTGTGCATGCATCTTCTCTGAGTGGAGCTGGGCATGGTGTGTGCTGGTGGGGCCCAGCCTGATCTTGCTTGTGTTTTCCAGTGCCGCATCAGGCCCTCAGCCTTCAAGGCAGTGACTGGGAAGGGGCTGGTCTCCATGCAAGGCCTCTCCTCATCCAAGGGGCAGAAGCTGTCCAAGAGCAATGGGAGCCTGCACACGCTGCTGTCGCAGAGCACTACGGCGGCCCCACAGCATGGCCCGCTCCGCACCCACCTGCTCCATGCCATCAGCCTGGATGAAGCCTCTGACTCCAGCCACAATTCCATCCAGAGCTTCCCCTCCTATGGCTCCCGCCTCAAGCCTGCCCAGAGCCAGTTCAGTGCCTCCATGGGCCACATCAACCACATCGGGGGTTCCCTGGACAGGGTGTCCCGGAGCCCCAGGGACCCCCTGGCTCCTGAAAAGGCACCCCTGTCCTGCAAGAGCATGGCCACGCTGAGCCGGCTGCAGAGCCCTGGGGAGCCCCCACCGCCCTATGAGTTCACCTACTCCCTGGAAGATGCGGTGAAGCAGCTGGAGGACCGGCTGAAGGAGACTGGGGGAGAGCTGCGGCAGCTCAAGAGGAGCCTCAGTGAGACTGAGGACCCCTTCGCGCAGGTGAGAAGGCCTGGTGGCTGTGGGGAGGTGGTGACTGAGTGGAAGGAGCTGTGAAGGACCTGGTGTCCTGCCATGATGGCTGGTGAGCTCCCAAACATGGGAGAACCCAGTGTCATGGCCTGTGGGGCAGGAGCATCTGCAAAATCAGGCTGGGAACCTGCTACAGAAGCTCTGTTCCTTGGGTCTAGCTGGGAATGTCCTGGCAGTAAGACCTCCTGGGATCCTTCCAGGCACTGTCCCACACAGGGGCAGGATGTAGACCCTCACCAGTGTCTCTCTGTGCTGGCAGGCATTTGAGGACAAGCAGCGGCTGTGGCTGGACGAGCTGGAGGACCTGAAGCAGATGTACATGGCCAGGCTGCAGCAGGTCACACAGCAGGCACAGCGTGGCCAGCGAGCGCTGCAGCTGCAGCTCTACAAGGCACAGCAAGAGAAGAAGCGGCTGCAGGAGGAATTGAGCATGCAGCAGTGCCAGTGCGAGGAGACCAAGCTCCGGCAGTCCCAGGGTGAGCGTGTCAGTCCCAAACTGGAGGAGACCAAGTGGGAGGTGAGTCCCCTTCTGTCCCTCTCTGTTTCCACCCTTCAGGCTATGTAGCCAGGATGGGGCAGTGGTTCTCTGCTCTCTCACTTGTGGACAAAAGATAGGGGGAAGAACCAGGCATCATTCTCATGGTCTCCCAGTGATGCTGTGTTGACAGTCGGGGGTGCTGCCACCCCTGAGATCCCGCTCCTTCCTCACTGTTCACCTGTGCCTTGCAGGTGTGTCAGAAGGCAGCAGAAATCTCCCTGCTGAAGCAGCAGCTCCGGGATACCCAGGAGGAGATGGCTCAGAAACTGGGTGAGATCTTCAGCCTGAAGACGCAGCTGCGGGAGGCCAAGGCGGAGGTCCAGGCCAGGGACTCCCAGCTGGCACAACTGGCTGATTCCCTCCAGAGCCCTGCGGAGCCTGGCACCTCGCTGCCGCTGGGCGATGACCCCATGCCGGCATGCCAGGACTTCCCTGGCTGTGAAACGGATGACTCCAAGTGCCGGGGCCTCCACAGCGACTCAGCGGAGCCCCTGGAGCGGCAGGTGGAGTGGCTATGGGCAGAGTTGTTACGGGAGCGGCGCCAGGGCCAGCTGCAGGCTGTGAACTTTGAGCTGGAGAGGAAAACCTGGCAGGAGGAGAAGGAGAAGGTGCTGCGGTACCAGCGGGAGCTTCAGGCCAGCTACATGGAGATGTACCACCGGAGCCAGGTGTTGGAGCGGGAGCTGCGGCAGCTGCGCTCGGAGCCCAGGGATGTCGGGGCTGACTCGCCATGGATTGAACGGGTGGAGTCCTCGAAGATCTGAGCAGCACGATGCCTGTGGGACCATGAAGGGGGGTCTCTTGCTGCTGCAGCGGATGATCTCAGGGGCTGCACAAGGACTCGCCACTCATTGCCGCCCTGGGGAGAAGGACTGATCACGACAAGGGAACTTTTCCTTCTTGCAGTGCTTCGGGCCCATCAGGGGTGGTCGCTGGAGGGGGGATCATCTGTACCAGGGGTCTTGCATGTGCCCCGTGCTCTGACTCCAGGATCATTTGCCCTGCACTCCCTTCTACCATTGGGGGCATAAGACCGAATGCCCTGTGAGCCATTCCCTGTCCCTCCTGCTCTGTTTTCCTTTTCCCTTCAACCTGTAACTTAATATCATGCTAAGGAGAGGCTCGAGCCCCGTCCCCATCCCCACGGACCTTTTGTGGGTTCCAGCGGGGTCCTGGGAGCTCTCAGTGCCCTGGGTCTGGCCGAGGTGGTGCTGCTGCTGCTGGGAAGGCCCTGGAGGAGCTGCGTGCAGGGAGGGAGGGAGCTGCCCCAGCGCTGCAGCTGGGCCCTTGCCATGCCATGGTGCTGGTGGGGTAGGGGGTGGTTAATGCAGCTCTCCAGCACGGAGTCCTCGGGCTGAGAGGAGGCAGCGCCACGGGAGAGGTGGGAGCAGCGATGGGGCACCCCCGTATCTGCTCGGAGGGCAGGGGGAGAGGCGTGGAAGAAGCCCTGGGCCGTGCTTGTAACGTCCTCGGCCTTTCCTGCAATAAACCTAGATTTCGTTCCTCCGGCTTCCGCTTCCTTTGAAAGCCGCGGCTCCGCGGCCCGGGCTTCGGGCCCCGCTCCCGGTGGTCGCCCCCGCTTCGCAGCTTCCGCCCGGCTCAGCCGGCGCGGCAAGGAGGGAGGCGGCGCGGAGCGAGCGGCACAACCGGTTCGGGCATCGCACGGCGTTGACTCACAGCGGGGCCGGGGCCCGAGGGACCAGCCGAGCCCCGCGGGGCGGCTCTGGAGCCCCGCCGTCGGCCTCGCCCCCCGCAGCGGCCTGAGCCCGCCGCGCGACGCCGCAGGGAACAACAGGCGCCCCCCGCCCCCGGCTTCCGCCGCGCAGCAGCGGCCCCGCCCCCCCGCCTCGCTCCCCTCACGCCGGGCGCCCCCTTGCGTGTGGCGGACCCCCACCCCAACCCCAAAGAGCACCGGGCGCGGTCCTACAAACATCCCAACAGCTTTATTCACCCTCAATGAGCCCTTCCCCCCCCCCCCCCAACCGTAGAGATGGTGCCCCCGGAGGTCACAAGGGCAGCGGCAGGGATTCCACCTCCCCCAGGCACTCATCGTAGGCCTCCTGGTACTCCTCGTGTGGCTTCAGCAGGATGACGCAGGTGGGTCGCTTTGAGCCGGCTGCGGCCCCGAGGTCCTGTAGGAACAGAAGGCTGTGGGTAGTGGGCAGCCCGCATGGACAGAGCCTGACACCCTGCACTCTGCTGGGACACGGGAAGGCAGCCCTGCAAGCTCCTGAGAGCAGGCAACTCAAAATAGTTGCATTGGAAGGGACCTTAAAGCTGACCCAGTCCCAACCCCTGCCCTGTGCTGGCTGCCCCCCCCACCAGCTCAGGCTGTGCAGGGCCCCATCCCACCTGGTACCTGGTCCTGAGCAGCTCCATGGATGGGGCACCCATTGCTCTGGGCAGCAGTGCCGGTGCCACACCAACCTCTGAGTAACGAATTTCTTCCTAACATCTCACCCAAACCTTCCCTCCTTAGTCAAAAGCCATTACCCCTTGTGCTATCACTATTAAATCATATTAAAAGTTGGTCCCCCTCCTGCTTATAAGCTCCTTTCAAGTACTGCAACAAGGCCACCCCAGAGCCTTCTCCAAGTGAGAGAAGAAACCTTGCTCCCTCAACCTTTTTTCATAGGAGAGGTGCTTCAGCCCTCTGAGCATCTTCGTGGTCCCCCTCTGGACATGCTCCAACAGCTCAGAACCATTCTTGTACTGAGAGTCCCAGGCCTGGATGCAGCATGTGATGCCTCATGAGGGCAGAGCAGAGGGAGACAATCAGCTCCCTTGCCCTGATCCCACCCTTCTGTTGATGCAGCCCAAGAAGCCATTCCTAGTTTTGCCCAGCAGGGCCAACATGTGCCATAAGTGCCTGGCATGAGCCTCTTGTGTCCCACTCCTCACCCGGAACAGAGAAGGCAGTGACCACCTCTAACCCTTGGTCTGAGCAGGGAGGGACATCTCCCAAAACCACACCATGGCTAGTGCTTCCTTTCTGTATGCATCCAGGTCCCAGTTCAGAACTAAAGGAGAAAAAAAAAAATCTGTCCTGGCTCTGCCCCAGAGAGCTCCACTGGGGCAAACAGTTCTGGGATCCTGTCACAAAACAGCTCTACACCTAGGCTGTGGCTGTTTGCTCCCCTTATGCTCTGGCATTGCTCAAGCACCGGATGCTTCGCTAGGTGCCCCACGTATGCCTCCTTCCTCAGCACAGCCCTGGCACCGAGCAGCCCAGCTGCAGCCAACCAGCACGGGCTCCTCCTTACCGACTTGGAGGGGACGTAAGCGTAGGGCAGATTCCTGTCTTCGCACATGATGGGGATATGGCAGTACACGTCGATGGGCAGCGTGTCGCCGGCCAGCACCGTGATCCTGCAGGAAAAACCTGTGTCAGCGGCCGCCCCGCGCCGTGCCACAGGGTGAGGTCGCGGCTTACCCCTTTTCGCCTTTGTTGATAAACTTCTGCACCTCCTTCACGCCCCGGCGGATCTGCTTGTGCTTGGCCGCTGCAAGAGAGGCACCGCATGAGGGGCTGCGCGGCCCCGGCCAACCGCCCCGCCCCACACCCGGCACCCACACCTTTCCTGATACACTTGTAGAGCTTGCGCGTCAGCTTGCGAGAGGCGAGCGGCTGCGCGATGGGGTTCAGGTGCTCGAGCTGCTCCCGGTACGAGAACTCGGGAGCGGCCTCCGCCGCCGGCTCCTCCTGCTTCTCGCGCGCCATGCCCGCGCCCTGCCGGCGACCGCTTCCACTTCCGGGGCACGCAAGGCCCGGCAGCGCGATTTACAACCGCTTCGTGAGCGCCAGCCAATGGGCGCCGTTCCCCGTGCCGCCTTAACCAATGACGAGCGGCGCCCGGCCCCGCGCCCCGCCCTTCGGCCCGCCCCGACGCCGAGCGCAGGCCGCTGCCCGGCCCCGCGGCGCCCCGCTACCTGCGGTGCTCCGAGCGGAGCAGGGCCTCGCCCAGCATCTGCATCTGCTCCAGCACCTCGCGGCGCATCTCCAGCGCCATGCGGTGCACGTGGTGGTTGGCGGCGTTATACATGATGGCGTTCTGGAACATGAGCATCAGGCTGCACTGGAATTGCGCCAAGGAACGGATGTGGCCCTTGGCCAGACCCCTCTTGATGCTGGTCAGGTCCATGGGCCTGCAGGAGGGATACGGAAGGAGAGCTGAAGGCCCTCTTTGCGTCGTGGCCCTGAAAGCACAGCACTCTGCAATCAGTTTTAGCGCCTGGGGCTAAGCGGGGCAGTGAGAAGTGTTTGTTTCATTTCAGTTGGACACTGTGGTACTTGTCATCGGGCAGCCTGGCAGGCCATCAGCTGTCGCTTCTAACAAATGTGATGAGGAGCTGCAGGGAATTCAAGAGCAATCCCATTAGTCCTCGTGAAGTCAGCCCAGGTCTTGGTGGAGAAAGAAAAGTTACTAAAATAGGGATCTATTAAAACCCCTTAAAATCAAATTGTGCCACTAGCCAAAATAGCACCGCTGATAGGGGAACGTGACAGGGAATAAATATGACTTCCCTTATTTTGACACAATGAGAAAATGAATGGCTGCAGAGAGGATGACTGTGACCAGAATAGAACATGATTCAGCTATGAAAAATACCCTTAATCTATCTGGGAAATATTCTTATAACCTACTTCTCCACTGAGACTATATCTGGGGAGAAAGCAGAGTGGATACTGACAGAGACACAGGTTTCCAACATGGAAACTGCTGGGCTGCAGAGGCTGAATCCCCAGCTCAGGCAGGGGGCACAGCTGCAGACCTGGACTGCAGTACATCAGTCCATGCAAGGCCAGCAAAGGGCAGGCACAATGCATGTTAGCACCGTGGTCACTGCAGACTTCCAGGTCCTGGTCACCTGGAAGGGAGTTTTGATAACAGAAGTCAGTCAGTGGGAGATGCTGATGGCAGCCAGACTCTGTGGGACAGAAGGAAGGAAACAGTCCCATTAGTGTTTTGGAACCAGAGATGACCCGAACCAGTTGTTGAGTGCCAGAGAAGGCAGAGAAAACAGAGAGAAATCAGCTTGTGAATATTTCTTCCACAAACTTACCTCTTCACCACCTCACTGTATCCAGGAGCTTGTTTGTCTGACACTGCCTTCAGAAACGGGCCACTGCATCTACAGGGACAAGCACAAAGAATGACCTCTGTCTACCTCTGAGCAGGGGGTAAAGACAACATGGCATCAGAACCAGTGCTTGCCTCTTACTGATGGCCATGAGGACCACAGCCCATCAGCAGCTTCTGGTGTTCAGCAGCTGGCACAGCCAGGCATGGGAGGAGGCTGAGCCCCTTGCTGAAGCTGTCTTTGCCAGCTGTGTAGGAAGCAACACTTGGACTCTGGCATGTTACACAGAGGAAATAAATATGCAGTGTTCTCTCAATCTTTGCAGCACACAGCTGTTCTTGTTGCAAGAACAGCCAGAAGCAAAGCCGTGGAGAGAGACAGCATCCTGTGGTGGCTTTTGTGGAAGGGAGGACAAGGTGACATGGGAACTGGCATATAATATAACGTCAATTCGACCCTTTGCCTCTACATACCTGTGACTGGCTATCATCTTCCAGATGGACAGGACAGTTCTTTTGAAATGAGAATGCTGCATGGGGTTATCCCAGCTCAATTGCATCCTGTGGAAGGTATATAATGCCGGATTGTTACGTTTGAGACAAAGTATGAATTGGTGCACCCACAACATCCAGATGGATAAAGCCCAGAGATCTTTTTTCTTTAGCTACACAAAGCAATGGTGTAAGTGTTCTGAATCTGAACACACAACTAAGCATCCAGAATGCAGGAAGATGCAGGGTGACATGCAGGAACAAGGATAGAGCTGACCAGCTCTAGGGGGCAAGCTGGACAGAAAAGCTCACACTACTCTGAAGTTTAGAGTTTTACATTTTTATACTCAGATTCCTATCCCATGAAATTACGGTATTCCCTCTAAAGGCAGCCCAGGTAATCATACAAGTGGTAAAGCCCATGTGTGACTGACAAGCCTGTGCTTGCTTAAAGGTAATGCCTCTCTTAAGAGCTAGACTGGACATTACCTAATAAAGCACAAGCTTGTTTTTATAAATAAAAAATAGCACAAGCTATTTATAAAAACAAGGTGTGAGCTTGATATTTCCCACAAAGCCTAGCTGCCTTGAAGAAACATGTATTTTCCAGTTGACCTTATTTAACTACTAGTCTTATTACTTACTTTTGGGGTAAGTGCTAAAAAATAATGGCAGACCCACAGAGACAGTACAAGTTAGCTCCTTCCCTCCTGCTCTCCATGGGTACCTCACTTTCCTAGAGGTGACCTGTGTCATATACGTCTTCTCATGTGAATCAAAGGAAACAATTGTTCCAGTACACCTGCAAGAGTGCAGACAGACTTACAGCTGTGGGTTGGCAGGGCCTGTGGAGCCCAACATGGGGTCTGCAGAAGTGCCATCGCTATCATCTTGATCCTGGGCTTGGTTAATCTCCTCTGAATCTGGCTCACACAGAGTTTTTCCTCCATGTACCTTTTGAGTCTTGTCCTGAAGAGCACAGAGGAAAATGGAGATCTGGTTAAAATGGCAGCCCACCACTTGAATCCCTTTAGCAGAAACCAGCCTGCTGCATATGCTCTTACTGCATCCAATCTCAGATGGGAGTTACTTCTCTCTATATTATTCTAGAAGATGATGTTTGACCTTATTCAGACTTCACTGTGCTGGCCAGGACTCCAGTAACAGTTGGGTTTGATCTCTTGGATCATAACCACCTCCAGCTAACACAAACACTGTGGAGATGACTGGTGCCCAGAGGTGTGTCTGTCTTCTTTTCTGGGAAGAGTCATGGATATACAGAGGGCAATCAGGAGCTGAGGTAAGACTGCCTCAGGCTTGTTAAACCTCAAGACACAGAAAACAGGATCCCCAAGAGTGCAACAGGGTTGTTTCCTCAAAAACTCCCACATGAAAATGACAGAGAATAGATTCAGCCAGGAAGGAGAGTTGTGCTGTTGGCACAGTGATTTTCCAGTAAAATGGAAAAGGAGATGCAGGGAAAGAGGATTTCTGTAGTCCAGAAGTGGGACTCTTGAGAATTGCCTAACATGAGATCTGAAGCATAGAGCGGACTCATCAGAAAGAACATTGACACTGCTATGAATGGCTTTGACCACTGGGCAGACCACAAGGGAACTGTTCAGAATAACCCTGCTCAGGCTTAACAGGTGAAATGTGAAACCCTTAGTACAGAATCACAGAACCACCAAGGTTGGAAAAAACCTCTAACATCACCTGGTCCAACCATCCACCTATCACCAATATGTCCCCATTAAACGAAGTCCCTTAGTACAGAATCACAGAAAAACCCTGGAAATCATTTCTGCCTCCACTGTCTAAGTTTGCAAGGCAACAAACTGAGTACTGGATTGAAAAACTGGGCACTGTTCTTCCACTGCTGTGGTATTACAACTTGTCCCAGCAACATCTCACAGACTGGTGAGAGCTGAGAGTCCTCCAGACACAGGATTAGTGCAAACACAGGCTAGACAGTGCCTACTTCCAAGACATGACGGTCTCCTGGGGCAGATGGTTATTGGTATTGCTTGTACATCCACGTGGGCCTGAAACCAGCCAAGCTGCGTGCTGCATAACACAGTAATTAGAACAAACCATGTATTCCAGTCTTGCATTAAACCTGAGAGCAGACTGCCAGCTCTCATGAGTCACCTTTGTATTGCCAAGGAGCAATTCCTCCAACTCACATCTGAGGGTTTGATCTGTAACAAGCTTCCTGTTCATAAAGATGCACATCCATACACAAAAACCATCCTTCCCCTTATACATTTCCTCTGCATTCACCTCCCTGCTGTCTCCTCTTCTGTGTTCCTCTCCACCCAGCTGGAACATGGGACTTCCCCATCTCTAGCAGAGATGTTTTCCTTCACCATCTCATCTCTCTTAGGACCACCTCTCCCCTACCTCTCTTCCTGGGAAGTGTTCTTTTTCATCTTCTGCCAGGACATGTGGCTGACTTTCCTCTGCTCTTGAGACAACTGTCCTGGTGGTCTCTTCCTGGCATCTTAGATCTTTCCCATCATCCTGCTTCCCAGAGCCAGAATAATCCCATAAAGTCTCTGCTGAATTTGTGCAGCTGACTCGGAGAGGTTCCAGCAACTGGGTTATCTGTAATGCAGAGATTTATTGCTTCAAATTGTGAAGGCAAAGGGAAGAAAAAATAAGCAGCACAAAAGCTATTTTTGCTTTCACTCGCTCACGTCTTTCCATTTTTAGGAATCCTTGCAAAATCTTCTGATGAAGCCCTGTGTTGTTATTTCAGTGTCAGCTCAGTAACATCTCTGTGCTTTACGGTGAGCTGTGTTTTGGCAAAGCAGCTGCCTGGCTGCTGTGCCAGCTTTAATTAACTCTGGGCACCTGCATTTCCCCCAGAATATTTCTGTTGTCAGAATGGTGGAGAGACTGAAAACTCTACTGTTTCAAGGCCAGAACTATGCAGCCCACTTTGCTGTCATCCAAACAGCCGTACCTCTGAGAAGAACTGGAGAAGACTGTCATCTTCATATTGCCTCTCTGCCTTTTGGAAGTCTTCACTATCATCCTCCCAGAGAGGATCACTGAACTCCAGCCTGCTGTCTGTCTCTTGGCTGCTTTCCTCCGGCTTCCCTATAGCCACCTCTTCGGTATCCCTCCAGTTTCCCACTTCCAGATCCAAACTTGAATGCCAGCTGAGAAGAGACTGTAAGTCACTGTTCTCTGACTCCGACTCAGAACTGCACCACACCCAGGGATGGCCCATCTGCAAACAAACACAAAGAGAGAAACAGCAATTTCTTTGTACCCTGATCCAGAACTACAAAGCCCAGTTCATTTCCTGACTTACTCAGAGAGCCAAAACATAGCAAGAACTTTGTGAGGCGAGCAGCCTACTCCTGAGCCCACACTTAACAGCACATGGCAGGGCTGTAGCTCTGCAACAAAAACTGACATTTCAGAACAACTGAATTATGATTTTCCAGTGCTTTTGCTGTGCTCTCCCCTGGCTGGTGCTCAGGGGATGCTAAGCTGCTTTTGAGCATTTGACTTTGTCTGATGCTACATGTTTGGGCACTGATGACAGGCAGCAGCAAATTCAAAACCAAGTCATGCTGCTGACAGCTGTGAGCCAGCGGTGACTCCAAGGGTCATCCACTCACTGGAAGTTCCCTCACTGTGCCGTAAGAACTTTCTACTTTGGAAACAACTTACTGCAAACACTACAGAACCTTTGTGTTGAAAATGACAGATATGATTTAACTGGATGGTGGTGACTGGTGTACCTGAGCCAGAACTGGAACCACACACACTCATCCTGATTCATGACTGATGGATCAGTTCTACACATGTATAGTGTCAAAAAGTTGGCACTCTTGTAAGATGAAAGAAACTACTCCTTTCATCTCCACTCATTAATCCATGCCTAAGTCTCTTCCAGAGTATGAGTCCAACACGATTTCTCTGCAGTCAGGGGAACTGGTTGCAGAATCACCCTAACAACAGGAAATAGCTGTTAGAAAAATCTGTATCTTGCTAGTGAACTCAGCTGCCTGGATGCTGTACCCATGGAGAATTCTACACATTCATTAGCAATCTCTTTAGAGTTTTCAGTTAATTATGTACAACCTAATCTTTCCAGGGTCTTGAACGAGCACATTTCTCACTGACTTCCTTTTGCATTCTCAGGACTGCTACCGCAGCAGCAAATGCAGCCTACGGTGCATAACTGGGAGAAATAAAGAATCCAATGGGTTTGGGATGAGAATATTTGTTTTTCTTTTATGCACTTACAGTGAGAACTGGGATCTCACTGGCCTCCCTTCCGAAACCTATTTCAAAGTTAACTTCAGCAGGAGCAGATAAAATTTGATGAGGTAGGAGATAATATTACCTGCTCTCAGCTTCCAGCTAAAGGAGTTGGGCAAACTGTGATTTCATCTGACGACTACCAGTGCCCAAAGCACTGCACCATGGGCAGAGCTGGCTGCACACGCATAACCAGTCACAGCTCTGCCGAGGAACAGAAAAGCCTTAGGCTAGGGTAATCCAATCGCTTGTGATCATCCTTCTGTACTCCAGTCCAGAGGGATAACCATCTAAAACCTGGAAGCCTAGGTAACTTGGGCATAAGCGCTGATTAAAAAGATCTTTGGCCTTATGTTCAGCTCCACTAAATCTTGGAAGACTCAAGATGTTGGAGAGCAGAACAGCAGCATTAGTGTGAGACAAGTGGGATGAGTGAAGTAATTACAGCCTGCTTAGTTCATAACAGTTTGGTACAAAAATAAGGGATGAAAGATGGGGAATTCAACCTCTAATTAAGGACTGCCTTGTGGACTTTACATAAGTTGCCAATAGGGAATCGTTATCAAACGGGAAAGTTTTAGTTCACTTTGCAGAGATCAGACACTGCGCAACGCCTGCTGATATAGGAAAAAGCTGTTAGATACAAAGAAGATGGACTTAAAAGGAATTTACATGTCAAAACAAGGAAAATGATAAAAGCCTGCTCTCCAGCAAATGAAACGTAGAATCCACAACAAAGCAGGTGAAAAAAGAAAGAAAAAAAAAGAGAACAATTTGCTGAAGACATAAAAGCAAATAACAACAAACATCAGAAGCAGAAAGCTGCCAGATGATCAGTGGGGGCGACGCACCATCAGTACCAAACACCTCAGTGAGAAAACAGGGTCAGTTGGAAAACCTGCATTAATTGTAATTATCAGCAGTTGCCACAGAGGAGATCACAGAAGTCCCAGAGAGACTTTCTCTTGAGATAGAGACTATTTCTAATTAAAATGTCAACACGGGAGGTTTTAGAACAGTTGGGAGGGAGGGAGTAAGCCACAGAATGACTTGGACTCGTGAGTTCCTAAGAAGCTTAAATATAACGTGACCAAACCTATACACTGTATAGCTTGCAGTGTGAATTAGCCATAGCACTAGAAAAACAAAAGAGCAGTTGTTATTTCTGTCTGCAGAAAGGTGGATTAGGGAGATGCAGCATGGGCTTTGTACTTAGATTAGTACAAAACATTGCAAAGTATGAAATGAGGAATCAGAGCATGAGAAGGTGAATTGGGAAAGAGGCAACAGGTCATAGAGGGGAAAGCTGCATTTCAGATTTTTGAAGTTATCAAACAACATCATTACAGGTTATTAAAATGTCACGGGCTCTCTGAGTAGGAAAAAATCTCTAATAGTTAAAGGAAGAAACGAAGGGTAAGAATGAAGACCAACTTTCCACAACGAAAGCAAGTGGGCAAGACAGAGGTCCTCCCACGTGCTGGAATTTCCATTGCCCAACACAAACAAACAGAGGCAGAGGTGCTACAGAGGAGACAGAGCCAGACTCTTCTCAACGACCAGCGTCAGAAGGAGAGGAGGCAGTGATGACAAGCTGCATCAGGGAAATTCAGCCTATGTTTACTCCATGGGGGTGGGTAAGCACTGAAACAAGCTGTCCAAAAGATGGTGAAATCTGCATCCTTGCAGATTTCCAGAACTTGATAAGGCTCCGAGCAATCTGCTCTAGCTTTCAAGCTGGCCCTGCTCTGAGCAGCAGGTTGGACTAGATGATCCTCAGAGATGTTTTCCAGCTTACATTATTCCACAAAATACCAAAAAGCAAAAGAACCCTCTGACTTACTGTGCCATGAGAATCTCTAGAGATTGAGGCCATAAAAATTCAAATGAGAAATTTGTTCCCAAGCTCAGCAGTGAGGGACAATGAATCAGTAAGTAAAGGACTGTACACTTCTAGCAGCAAGTACAAAGCGACCCTTGGTGGAAACATACCTTACATTAATCAAGCATGGTACGCAACACAGCAGGCACAACAAACTTCAACACAAAACTTGGGAAAGTCAAGACCTCTTATTAGTTAAGGTAACAATCCCTCTATATTAATTGTAATGACTGTTTCCTGCAACTTGTGTGACAGAAAGCTGAGTCCCACACACATACAAACACACACACACGTACAGACACCTCCTAGCTGCTGCAAGCATCAGGACCATGGGATTTTTTTGTTGTCATTCTTTTCTCCTGTAAATGTAAATGGGCAAAAAATTGCACAAAAGTTAGCAGAAAATCAGGTAATTTGAGCATTGTCAGGAGTTTAAACTCAGTCATCTAAGCTGCTAAGAACTATAATAACCAGCTGAAAAAAAAAAAAACAGTCAAAAGTTTCTGCTGTGAAACCAGATACAGGCATGCCTACAGCTGTGAGAAACAGATTTTCACCACAACTCATATACTCTTTTCAAATTTCTGGGCAAATAACATGGCACTCAATATACTGGTCTCTTAAGGAAAGCTCCAGTGAGACTGTAACATTTCCACTTTTCATGGTCAGATGTCCCATTTCATAACAAGAGTGCCATATCCTTACACCCAGGCAGGAAACCTTCCCCTCCATCCAAGCACTATGCAGCATTCTAATGATTAATGTACTGTCTCTAACGTCAAAGCACTGCAGTGCTTATGTGCTCTTAAAGGGTAACTGGAGTGAGCTGTATTTGCAGGAATTCAAGGTTTGTATGCACATTCATACAAAAGCAGGGTTCCTCATCAAAGAGAGCTGTGATGCTCAGAAAACTGCACACTGTATACTGGCTATTTTTTTTTCCCAGACTTTAATATACATACACATTTACACGTCACTAGTAAAAATCTGTACACTTCACATTACAGTACATACGAGCCACCAGTTGCTAGCTAACACCAGAACACTGATGAAGCCCAAGATGACTGCCCTAGAACAGGCAGGGGGGCTAGTCTTCCCCTTCAAGGAAGTTTCTTTGGGTAACACATTCTGATGAGATGTCACTTCCCAGACTCAAGCCAAGAAGGTGAAACAGGTCCCAGAAATGGACCTGCAGCTCTTCTTCCTCTAACAGCTTTAACAGCATCTTGCTTGCACTCCAGCTCTAGATGTTAGGTGCTGGGTTTTCCCCTCTTTCTCCGGCGTCATTTCTTCATCTTCATGTCTGCCTCAATGGCACAGCGACGCCCTCTGGTGCCTCCATCCTAGTCACAAGGCAAACAAAAAGACTGGCATTAGCAGAAACCAGTTATGCAACCTTAAGCACAAAACATTTCCTCCAGCACATGGAGGTAAGAAATTGTGCATCTGGGAACAACTTTTCATGCCTTCCAAACAGGAGAAAAAGGGAAGCTCTGCTAAGAAGGCCTGGGGAGGCCTGCTTGCAGACCTACCTAGAATTCATTCTGGATACAGCACGGGTGCTGGGATTTGCAGCATCTCTGCGCATTAGCAGTGGCCAGGACAGAGATGGGCAAAAAGTTTCTCACCCAAACAGATGCTTTTGGAGCCTGCAGCGTGCAGGCTTTCTCCAAAGTGATAGATTCTAGCTTGGCTCTTAAGATGGAAAGAAAAAATTGCTGACTAACCTACCTTATTAGCTGCTGATCCCTACAGGAAGTGCTCCTCCAGTTGAGTGACCCTGGCACTAGCTCCCTAGCTTCTCCGTACAGCTCCTTTCCATGAGCAGAAGGCGAGCTGAGAGCTTCCTTTGATCCGCTGCCCTCTCCCTCTGGCTGACATGCTGACTCTCCTGGAGTACTCCTCTGTCTTTAGATATATGCGAGAGAAAAAATAAACTCTCCATCTTCCTCCCCTCTTTCCTCCCTGCAACTCAGAGGCTCGGGAACACTTTGCAAACACTTCCAGATCACCATGGGCAAAGAGCAAGGTATTTCTGTGGAGTTTGTTATTTGTTTTCTGGTCCATGAACAACAAAGAGAATGCAGCTGAATCCTCACTTTCCCCAGGCCCTTTGTTGGCCTTGAATGTGAAGAAGGGGCAGCTGTATAAGCATGAGAGATGTCAGAACTATAGCAATGCATTATTTGGTGTGTCTTCCCATTTACATGGAAAGAAAGCAGGAGAACAGTTGTGGAAAAAAGCAAGGCAGATGACAAAATACAAACACTTAGAACCAGAAGAAAGACTGAAGACCCACCCACTCACCCAAACCAAGAGGAAGGATCTGAAATAATTAGTCTCTACAGTTCATGGTTGTACAGACCCGAAGTTAAACACATGTTGCTGTAATGCGAAGGACGCTGTGACAGTGCAGTGATCACCCAGACAAGGAGCAGAGGACAATGACAGCAGTACTGCAGTACCTGCTGGAGCCTTTCAATACTTACAAAGAGAGAGAGAAGGAAGGCAGGAGAGCCCATTGGGACACTGTCCTGTTAAAAGGCCAAACAGAAGGACTTATCAGATATCAGATAGGGAAATGCACGCACCACACAGAAGCAATAAGCCCACATGTGAGCATGAAGAAACATGTGCCCCACTCCCCTTCCCGCATGGCTTCAGCCTTACATGGCAGGAACATAAAAATGCACAGAAGAGGAATAAGGCAAGAGCAAGAATGCTAGGAAAGGGATATTTATTCCCTCACCAGCTATGGCAAGGCCTGTACCACTGAAAAAACAGCTGCACTCTGCAGTCTGCCACACTCTCTACTTGAACTAAGCAGGGAATCCTTGCTGTCACAATGTTGTGTGTACCAGCTGAGAGCAGGTGAGGTCATGTAATCAAGTCTGGGTATCTCAGATTGGTGTGGAAGTGGAAAGTTCCATGGTGTGTTTTAAACAGCAAACCAGACTCGAGTAACTCTCTGGTTCTGAAACCTGACGTGGAAGTGAAAAACATGGCAGAGGCTAGTCTTCAATTTGTTACACCTTCACCTTCCTGCCATACCACACCTCCTCCAATATTCTAGTCATTTCACAACACTTTTCATCACTTACTCTTGAAATCATGGAAAGAAACAGAGGGGTTGCAGAAATAACTCATGATTCTCCGACCCATTTTTGGGTTGATGTACAGTTCCAGAGCCGAAGTCTAATCAATGGACTTAGTTAAAGAAAAATAATAACAAATTGTTCACATGAAGATGCAGGAACTATTTCAATCTAAAAACACATTCTGCACATCTTTGGTACTGGAACTTTATGCAGTATCTCGAGATTCTCCAAAAGACACCAGCCACCCTTCTGCAGGGTGCAGCATTCTCACCTTCTCTGAAGCATCTTGCTTGCGAGTGGAATCTCGCCCACGCAAACTCTTTGCGCTGATCCCCGACTCTGATGTTTGCATGATCAGTTGTGTAGCCAGAAATTGCTGCAGGAAAACCATGCTCTGTTAAGATTCTCAAGCAAAACAAGCTCAGTTAGAGCTTGTCAGCTAACCATCACAAACCACAGGGCTGGGAACGATTGGGTCAGAGACAGTTTCAGTTCCTTGTTTGCTACTCAGAATAAGTTCCCCCATACACCTCAGAAGCCACAAGTCCGGAGGGACTATAAAAATCCAGTTCAAACTATGACAGCTCTGGCAGCTGGGACTTTCCACTTCAGAAGAAATTCTAAATGATACATTTTCACAGGACAGTCTCAGGACACTTTTGTATATGCCTCAAGCCAGCACAGACTGACAGTCACCAAAAGCAGCAGTTGCGTCCCTTGTCATTCACTGATCTTGTTGCTCGTTTCTGTTCCTGAACCACACCCTAGTTCTTGCTGGCCTAAGCATATGTGCACCCCCAAAGGAAATTAGGTTTGAAATTAGTCTGGGCTAAACCAAACAAACATTTTGCTGTGTTAGTTCTAACAATCCAGTTCACCACAAACACCTAAGCTAGTAAAAGCAGGCACAGATGGGACTTCATTTGAAGACACTGTGAGTGAAACTTTGTTTTCACTTCCAGAATTCTTTCCTGTATCTGTGAACCAATGTAGACTCACTGTTCTAAAACAGCCTCAGCTCAGTACTTTACCTGGATCTGCTCCAGGACATCTCGCTGCATCTCCACAGCCATATGGTACACATCATGGTCAGAGCTATTGTACATAACTGCATTTTGAAACATCAGCATAATATCACGCTGGAACTCAGCTGTGGTTCGTATCAGCCCATTCTCGATGTTCTTCTTGATGGTAGATAAATCCATTGGCCTATGAAATATGTTCAAAACAGCAACAGAAATACGTAACTCTCTCCCTTCTCATTTGCAAACAGTCTAATGACTATGACATATCTAATTAGATCATCTAATTTAGCAGAATATGTTCTCCACATAGGCTGCATTCCTGAGTTCCAAGGCCTCAGATCAGGAGACACAGGCTGCTCAGCAGTTAACAGGAATGGTAACAATGCAAAACAGCTGCCTCAAGAGAGGCATTTGCCTTCTCCAGGCATCTTGGGAGACATAAGGGAGCCAGGGCTACAGCCACTGGACTATTTAGGAATACTTTGGTAACTCTCTCAGAATCTGGACTTTCTGAGACAATAAAAAGCTGATCAAAGAATCTAGGTCTTTGGAATGTCAAACCTTAAATTCAACCCTTGGGCAGAAACAGAGATAGTCACATACCACTTCACTGATAAAAAACATTCTGGTCAAGTCTGTACTTCATTCAAGGGCAGGGCTGTGTGTATTACTGAAGGTGTCTCTTTTTCTTGGGGAAATAGACTGAATGATGTCAGAAGAAAAGTATTTTCCAAGTTCTGCAGTCTGAACAACAGATGAACTCTAGACTTTTCCTGCCAGAAATTCTTACACAAATACACCAGAGTTCTCGTGACATAAGAATGCTGAGACTCACCTCTGCACAATACTGTGGTAGCCCGGTGCTATATCGTCAGTCACAGGCTGTAGGAAGACATTGGCATACCTAAAAAAGAGAAAGACTCCACTGAATGCCCTGTCCTTGCCAACGGAGGAACAATTCTCAAATACTTGTGTCATGCTCTCATGTTTATTTGCCTGCTATCACTAACAGTATGATTCACCCTGTAACAATGCAGGTAAGCCCCAGAGTTGGGAAAGGACAGGCTTGCCTGAGATTAGTCACTTCTTTATGCCAGTTCTCAAGACATCAAACTCACCTGTGATTAGCTGCTGCTCTCCAAACCAGCATGATGGCTTTCTTCCAGATCTTCTGAGCCTGTATTGCTTCCTGATCCTCACTGCACACTGAGCTGAGAAAAAATGGTATGATTTCCTTTGTGAATCTCCATACTGTCTTGGAGTAGAAACCTTACAGTTCATTTCCCTTTGTCATGCTTACAGTAAACCAAGCTGGAGAGAGAGAGAAAAAATGGGACCTGGCACTACAGCATTGTGAGAACACCTGCACTTCTGAGTAAGGACAATCTAGTGCCAGACAAATCATCAACAAATTCCCCCACTGCACCCACTCAGCAAAACAGAATTGAGAATCTTACACTTTCCCCAGGAAACAGCCTGGGATTTGCACCTGTATGGCAGAGAGCTTCACTGATACTCACAACTGCGAGGAGGCTGGGCTGCTGGGGATGGAGTCAGCTAGTGTGTGAGACTGTAATGGTGCGTTGTGGACACTGAAGCCATCGTCGCTCTCACTCACAGGGGGTTCGTTATCCATCTCTGACAGATATCCCTCACCCTGATCTTCTTCTTTGGGCTCCTCCAAACTGGCAGCCTCACTGGCACCATCCTCATCATCCTCTTCACCCTGTCCATCCTGAAACACAGAGTTCATAAGTCTGCACAGCCACCTACAGCAGCAACTCCAAGCCTCCAAAGCACTACGGTTCAGCAAGCAAGCAAAGTGATATTATTACTACAGCAGGCACTTCCACAAAATTCTGGTTACTATCCTGCCTTACTTTCCACTGCCAACAACTTAAACATAGAAACACGTATACTCAGCTGTACAGAACCTGAAGCAATCTCCCCTTTAGTTCCCAACTTCATGCTGACTATTTCTCAGTGCAGAAAGCTGAACACAGGCATTGCTTTTTAGTAGGTGGAAGCCAGAAAGCAGCAGCAGTGAGGTCTTATTAGTGAAACCAAGAGGACTACAGCTAATTCAGAATTACCTTCATCTGACTCCTAAAGAGGGCTTGGGCTTCCTCCTTCATTGAGTCTGCCAAAGAAAGAGAAGCAGAAAGATTATGGTTCTCTAATGCAGTCTTTTCTACAAAAGCTCCTGAACCAAAGCCTACTGTCCTGCAGTAATTACCCCTGTTCCTACATATACTTTTCTCCCTCCACCCCAAAACACCTGAACCAGATCACTGACATCTATCCAGCTAATAATGTTGCATGTAAAAGATTTCCTAGCTGTATTAAGTTACCTGACAGCTCAAATTTGTGCTGAACATCAGCCTGTGAGGAGTCTTCACTCACATTTGGGACTTGTGGAGGGGATGAATCATCATCAGGTGGGGTCTGGAGGGAAGAGAAATGCACAAATCTAGACGTTTGTGTCAGCTTACTTCAGTGAAGGTGTGGGCACAACTAATCTCACTCTAACCTAGCTCAAGGCAATGAATTTCACTGAGCACCTTCCCAACAGCAATTCTGCACATGGGCCAGGGGAGTTACATCAAAGTACTGCCTAAAGCAGAGAAGTTCCTTGCAGATCGAACAGATCAGCAGTATGACTCCCAAGGAAACAGTCAGTCACATTCATTGATGCGTCACCTTCAACCCAGCACTCATCCTTCCTCTAAACTTCTTTCCTGCCTACTACAGCTGCTTCTCTTTCCCCACATCAGTTTCAGGCCTCTCAGCTCACGTACCTCAGTCTTCACTGTATTATGCATTGTGTCTTCTCCCTTGGTCGATTCTATTTCAATTTCAGAACTCTCTCCTGCTGCTACAGCTGCTCTTTGATCCTCCTCAATCTCTTGACTCCTAAGCTCTGGCGTTTCTGTCACTCTTGCTGTTGCTGGCATGGTTTCTTCAGCACCCAGCTGATTCTGCTCCTGCTCTGCAGGTTCTGTCTTTATTTCTGATCCCAGCTCTCCAATGCCCATTAGCTCTCGAATTCCCTTTGCCTCTGGCTCCTCACACTCCAGTCTCTCCTGCTTCACAGTCACAGACACTTGGGGTATCTGGGCTTGTTTCTCATGTTCCTGATGAATTGGGTGCTCCCATGGGCCAGGCAAAGCCTGAGGGTCATCAGTATCTTCACAGAAAGAGGACAGAGCAGCTTCAACAACTGCCGCATCCAGAACTTCGGGGTTGTCGTCTACCTTTATTACCAAAATAAACACAGAGAGAGAAATGCAGACCAAGATCAGAAATAGGGACTAAAAATAATTCACTGTTATTTGGTAGCAAGCTAATTGTGGAAAAGCTGGGTGTAACAGATCTACAGAGTTGCTTTTAGCAGAGTCCCATCACTCACTGTGGAGTCTCAATTTCAGAAAAAGGGCACTGACTCAAACCCTATCCAACACAAGAGATTTCTGTCTGTATTCTGAAGCAAAGCACCAGGCTAAACATGGCACTGGTGTCACAGTTGCTTTCTACTGACAATAACTGTGAAAATGAGCATTTTGAAAAAGTTATTCCTCTCTTGTTCAAGCTAATTAATTTGACAAGCAGTAATTGGTTGAGATTAACCTAACTTGACGGGAAAAACAAGCTGCCAGCTTTCTGCTTTGCCTGTTTACCTTGTCTTCAATGATGGCTATAATATTCCCAACAGTATCAAAGTCCAGCTCTTCGCCTGTATAGGACACTGCAATATCCATCTTCTCAGCCAAATCCAGGTCTTCTTTCCCATCAATGCAGTGATCTTTGGAAGACCCCGCAGTACTGCCAGCTCCAGAACCCAGGCACTCTTTCTTGATTGAATCAATGATCATGGATATTTCACTGCTGTCCATGGATACTGTCACCGTATGGGAATCAGACACTGCTTCCATGGAAACACAGGCTTCTGGTTGGCTCACTGCACAAGGATGAAAGTGACAATCATAACCAAATAATGCAGCGGCTAAGACCAAGCACCAGTCTCAGGTACCCCAGCTCCACCCATAACAATATAGCATAGAAAAATGAAAGACAAATAAGGGTGACATGTTTGCTTTCCCACAGCAGAGAGAAAGAGAGATTCCAGGCCTTGAATCAGCCCTTGAATCATGATCCAGCAACTCCCACCCAATAAACCCCGTTTAAATCCCATATTCACCACCTGTTTACTCCAAAACCCAGCCATAACCATCCTTTCAGAAAGGAAGGTGAGTCTGAGATGATAAAATGCCAGCTGAGAGCTTGCTGGGTGCTGAGCCCAAGGCAAATTCTACGACCTATGAGTGCGTAGTTCAGAAACGCACCTGTGACTACGCTTTCTGGAGCTGCAGCTGATGGCACAACGGATGGTGCTGACAGCGTGGGCATCATGACAATGGTTGCCTGCGACACAGGCTCTACAGGGGGTGGCAGGAGCTTAGCTGGAGGTTCGCTGGCAACAGCGGAGAAGGAAGCAAGAGGTGAGGTGAACTGCGCAGGACCAGCTTCTAAAAGCCGGGAAAGCGTAGGAGCACCTAACAGAGAGTAGAAGGGAAAAGCACATGAGCGAGAAGCAGCCACCACTGGATTCTTCGCTTGTATGGTGGCTTCCTCTGGGAGAATACACTAAATAGAACCTACTAACAGTCCCAAAAGTTGTAAAGAAAGCCTGCACCAAAAACGCATGATTCCTAGGTGCAGTCAGAGATGAAATCATGCAGACTATGGGACAGTGTTCAAAGTAAGGCCTGGACAGGCTAAGCCACACATGCAGAGAGATCCCCTTTCAAAGGTTCATTCCAATATAATCACAGGAAATCTGAAAACCGGTGCTGAGAGAGACACACAAGGTAAGCCAAGACCAACAGTCATCACAGGAGGTGGAAGAGAGCAGAGGGAATCTCTTTGCAGGTCTTTCCTGGAGATTTCCTTTGTTATCAAGAGATTGCCACTCAGCCGTAACTTCCAGTCTGAATTTACTGAACCATCTGGACCAAATTAAAAGGTCTTAAAGAACAGAGATGGGTAAGGAAAGTAAGATTATTCATTTGGAATTATGTACGAATAAATGATGTAAACCTTCAGTTGCAGACAGTATTAATAAATCCTTCGTTAGTATGAGCTGAGAAGGAACTTCATCTCAGGCAGGAGGTTCTGAAAGGACACAGTGCACAGATTCCCACACTGTCCCTTATCACCTCAGCCTATGGAATTTTCTCTAGAGCTCACAGTCCACTGCAGTCTGATTCTCAGCGCACCCCTGAGAAGCAGAGGTAAGGTAAATGAAGTCTGCAATTTCACAGGCAGCTGTATTTAGAACACATTGAGGCTCAGACACTAGATATAATTTTCCCCAACTCCTTGTCAACTGAACCTTCATTTCTAAACTGAAATGCCTGGTATTAGGCCAGCATCAAATCCAGAAAATCAAATCTATCTGTTTCAGTCATTTCAGACCAAGACATACATACATACATACATACATACATATATATATATATATTCTCCCATTAAGAATTAGTCTTCTCAGAAGGAAAATGGGGAAAGGGATAAGGGTGCAGAAATCGCAACAGAACTTGTAAAGAAGTCCCTGATGAGGCAGGTTGAGAAATGCTCTTCGTTTCTCTCCAAGGAGAATTCATAAAACAGTCTTTGAAATTATGGCACGTAACAGTAACATTGCTAAGCCTCAGGGACTTCTAAAGGGAGAACTGTACAGGGAAAAAACCCCTTTTGAGTTACCTGAAGCAGCAGGAGATGCAGGAACAGCACCAGGTGCTGACTGCATTTCCCCACTGTGCAGCACTGGAAGGACGCTTCCTACCTCCAGCAGGACTCCTGAGCTGTTCATGTGACCAGAAGCCACTGCCATTTCATTTTCACCAACCTGCCAAAGGAGGACACAACTGAAGTTCCTGGAGATATGACCACATCAGCGATTCTCTGCCAGATATGCACCTTCGTGAGTATAGCCATCATTTGCTGTCTCAACAATTCTTCTGTGCTTTTTGTCCAGTCTAGTCCCTGCCTAAGGTCCCCTTATGCAAGTTTAAAACTATTCTTCAACTACAATACAGCTATAGTGCAAACTCCCGTTAAGGTAGGACAAAAACATCATTTGCTCTACCTCAGTTACTCAGCACAAAGATTACACAATTCCTAACACATACCAGTAGAGTTAGCCTCTCTACCCCCTAAAATGGCAAGGAATTATCCTTTATTTTGAGTTCAGAGAAACTGACAAATAAAGATGGAATATAACTCTGTCAAGGTCACACTCTAAACCAATAACAGACTGAATCGACTGCCCTGTTGATACAAAGAAAACCCAAAGACTTCCACAGCGATTCTCTTTCCTTTGTCACATCTTACACTGCAGCCCACTAATACAGAGCATGGAACACCTACACAAGCTAATGTATAGAAAATACTCCAAATATGATTACCGAAAAATCATCAACAGCAATACATCTACTTCATCACACAAGCACTAATGCAGGGAATCAATGCCATGTGCAGGCTGATGGCTGCTGCTTTCGGACAGGGCTCTGAATAGAGTCAGCAATGGCTGCCCTCCCTCCTACGCCTTCTAGTCACTAACACCAGAAGGGCCAAAATGATCTGTCATCACAACAATTTTAGTAACTGGCTACAACAAGACAACTGAAGAACTTCAGTACTGGTCATAAACTTAACTGAAGGACTCTCTATTCCTACCCTAAGATCCATTACAAAGACTGAAGCACAAGATTACATCCTGCCAAGATGTAAGCAAGAATTGTGAGCCCAAAGGAGAACTCAACAAGAACACCTCCATGGAGACCAACTCGGATGATGTCTACTAACATGCAGCCCCAGTGAGAACCATTTCCTTTACCAAAGCCTGCAACTCCAACTCCTTACAACTAGGGACAGCCAGTTCTGTGTGCTGATACCTGCCACCCTGGATCCACAGTAATGTTGGGAAAGGATCCCACCTTTGTGGCTTCACAGAGATAATTATCTCTCACAAATTTCTCTTCTGTTGGGATTCTCACAGAACAGTATATTTTTAAAAAGCCTTTGCAGCTCCCCCTTTTTCAGTGGAAGAATCTGGAGCAGATTATTTGTGTGCTTGTATATATGAGCAGAGAGCTCCATACCAGCCTGGGGCTTGTGGGCAGGAGACTGCCCTTCTTCAGCAGCTCTGAGAGCAGAGGGGAAGGAGGCGGAGTTGCTTTTTGTCCTAGCATCTTTTTCTGGGGTGAATCATCAGTGACTGGGGTCATGGGGGCATCCAGGGGAGCAGAGCCTGGAGGGGTGTCAGGGATTCCAATGAAGGAGGCAACTGGGGTGCTGGGCAATGTCCCTGGAGTGACCTGAGAAAGAGAAAAACCACACTGTTCAAAGCCACACTCCACCACATCGACTAGTCCCACTTGCTCCTTCCCCCAAGAGCAGTGATCCAGCACACCACAGACACCTACTACATTCACTCACTACACTACTCCAGGCTTTCACCCTTTCCCTGCCCTGTAGTGCCACTTCCCAGGCACACACAGAAGACTGCCTGGTCAACCCACTGCTGCCCCTACACAGCCTTTGATTAAGGTACCTGATCATCACAGACACGGAAGAGGACACGTCTCTCGAGCAGCACTGTACATCAACCACACTACAGCACTACCACAACAAAAAGTCTGCAGAACAAGCCAAGGGTTTCTCCCCAGGCTCCTGTTTCATGAAGAATGCAGAACCCCATGTCCCAAGCTGGTCTTTCCCTCTTACCATGGGAAGCATTCTTACCCCTGGGCTGGCCTCATCCACAGCAGGCTGAGACAGATCTCCCAGAGCATAGTCTCCCCCTGGAGAAGTTGAACCTGCAGGGGAGCGAACCATCACACCCGTTAATCTTCGTGGCGGATTCTTAATGGCCTGACGAGCTGGAAGAGAACAGAAAACAATGGGATTCCATGACTCCATCCATCTTGGACAGCTCCTGAGTTACTTCTGACTGTCCTAAAGAACCCTAAGAAAAAACAATTTATACCGTAGAAACTTCCTGCACCACACCACGCTCAGTTCACAGGTAATACTAAGAATAGGTAATGCACCTTAATTTCATTTCCCTAGCAATTGGGTATTTACCACATCCCACCACTGCTAGTATAACTCACTGCATTGCCCTAGGAACTATAAATGGATGAAACATCCAGAACAAATTCTTATTCCTCTTACATACGCCCTTTCTACAGAATTTGTTTTCTTATCAGAAGTCCTTGTGTTCTGCTGGAAATACTAACTCTTTCTTCCACCCTTAGGGCAAAGAATTCACACTAAACAGGTCATAAGATATGGTATTTTCCAGTGGTTCTGAAGAACAGAAGCACATCCCTTTGGAAAGTAAAGAAGCAACTTTCCAGCTTACCTTGATAAGCAGCATCTGTAGCCTTCCTCTTGACTTCTGCCTCCTCCTCCTCCAGCTTCTTCTTTCTGTACACAGAATAAAAATCCTGTCATGGTGTTCCACTGCCCCTTAGCTTCTCTCACACAATCAGCTTACTGGCCCCTACCCCATAATCTCCAGACAACAATGAACTACTCTGTGGACTCAGCCTTAAATCCTCTGAGGAGGAAAGCAGAATCAGAGGCCAACAAGAGAATAACACGCTTCGGAGGAAGTTTCACTTCCAGTGGCATATCAAAATGGTAGAAGCAAGCATCATTTTACAAGCCATCAACAAACACTATCCTGAGAACTCTGAAAGATGTTTCACATAAGCTGGTGTCCCACAACCTAAGCTCACCCCCAGAGGCCAAAACATGATCTATCTCTCTCAGTTCAAAAAGGACCGAACCAAAGATGTCTGCCAAACACAAAGCATCAGGGAACTACAAACTCAGAAGAAAACAACGTGGAAATAATTAAATAACCCACATCATAATCTCATTGCACAGCTCCTCCAGTCTGTTATCCATGTGTCCAGCCTGGATCAGCTCTGCATCCTTCTTGAGTTGCCTGTAATCAGAAGATCTTCTTACTTACTTATTACCAAACAATAAGCCCGAAAAGCTCCAGTTCCATACGCTTCTGCCCCAAGCATTGTCCCACTTACACCACTTTTTCAGGACAGATTTTCAGGCACACCACAGCTCTGCCTCTGTCACATACCTGTATTTCTCCTGTGTTTCTTTAATAATTTTCTTCAACTCCTCAACCCGTTCTGCAGTCAGTTTCCGCACAATGACATCTTCCACAGTTTCCACCACCTCTCCTTTCTCACCACGCTTTCTCCTGTAGAACAAGAGAAAAACAAAACAGTCACGAAACAGAAAATCTGAGTTCTCCTTTCTTTCATGACTGCTGCCAGCTATTTCCAGTCTGCATTTGCTTCAGACTTTATACTCACTTAGGGGTCTCTGTAGTCTCCAAGAGCTCTGAATACTGAGATGCACAATGCTGAAATGAAACAAAAAAAATCAGAGGACATCAAAGAGTCAGATCAGCAAATACTTATCTACAAAACCGTCAGGGCACCTACTCTTCAAAGGTCTAATGCTTTATGAACAGAATTCTCCAGAGTTTTTCCCAAAGATACAATTTAGCAGACCTCAAAAGGAGGAAGCAAGTTCACTCTTTTATTCTAGCACTGACCTGGCTGATTCAGAACAAAGACAAAAAAACAGAATTTCCTAAAAAACAAATTAGAAAAAAAAAAGAAACCAAACACGAATAGGAGATCTATAGTTGTAACACTTCTGCCTGTAAACACGGACCAAAAATATTTCAATGAAGATGACAAGATAATATTAAGTCAAGCTTAAAACTACAGGAACAATAAATGACATTAAAACCAAACAAAAAATGAGACTTCTCCCTTAATTCTCTTAAATATACCTAACAAAAATTCCAGGTGCTTGTCCAAACACTTGGACACACCAAAATATAAGGGCCCACAAAACCCCACAGCAAAGAACTCCAGCTCAATCACATGCCTCTTTTGGTTTGCTTTGAGCCTGCCTCCTGTTATTCCTACTTAATAGCCTCTAACTCTTCTACTGGACAAGGCACTGAGCAATTATGCCCCGTTCACCATTGGCACGCTGTTCACAATTGGGCATCTGTTGTTTTTCTTTTCAGTTCTCTCTTTAACTATTACCGAAAGGTTCCATGTTACTTTGTCATCTCTTAGGAGCTTTTTCACATCTCTGATCATTCTGCTCTTTTTGTTTTTAACCTTATTTAGTCTTATAACAAATCAGTTTTGTTATCTTATTGTCTTCCACACCACATACAGAATTCATTTTTTCCAGGATTGCATTGGCAGCCTCTTACCTTTTGGGAAAACCAATCGGGCGGGCGGCCTGGCTCTGCAAAGGGTTTGATGGCTCTGCTGACTGAGACCCTGCGGGGGAGAAATGGCACATGACTGCCCACTGACCCTACCCCAGTCAACACACTGCGAAAAGGTGTCTTAATGTTCATCACAAAACAATCCCCATTAACACAATGGATCTGCCAAGATGGATGTGTTTTTTTTTAAGGAATTATTCAACTACAGCCTCTGGACTCAAAAGGATCCGCCTACTCCTAAGGCAACAGCTTCTCTTCCTTGCTCTGAAAATCATGTTCTAATCAATTAAACAAAAACTTCCCTTTGTGGGGAGGAAATAGGCAGCAAAACCAAGCTAAGAGCGCAGGAATGCCAAACATGGCTCTTACATGTATTACCTGGACACAGCTCTTCCTATTCAAGCTTTCCACAGGTCAAGAAGTGTCTGGATAACGCTGTCAGACACAGAATCTGAATTTTGGATGGCTGGATGTAGAGCCAGGAGTTGGACTCAATGAGCCCTGTGTGCCACTTCCAACTCGGGACACTCTGATTCAATCCACAAACACGTGTTCTGCACCAATTAATGCACTTCTGTTTTCACACACTATTACAGAAGAAGCAGAGCCGTTTCCAGGCACGTGTTTAACACCCCAACCCTTAGCACGCTGGAATACAAAACGCACAGGACCAACCGCACAGTGGCAGGCTCACCCCTTACCAGTTCTGGTCGCCGCTGCGCATGACAGAGGAGGCGAGGCAGAGCTTCTCGCGGATGGACCAGGGCTCGGTGGGGCCGGCGCTCAGCAGCTTGTGCTCTGCCGGGACAACGGGCAGCTCCGCACGGCGGCACCGCACGGCGGGAGCCGCTCCGCGCCAAGCCCCGCCCACATACCCGTTGGCCCCGCCTGCTCCACCAGACCCCGCCCACTCCGACCGTTGGCCCCGCCTCTCCCCTCAGACCTCCTCAGACCTCTCCCCCGCCCCAGCACCATGACTACAAACCGCCGCCGTTCCTCTACTCCCGGCTCACCGGTTCCCCACCGGTTCCCCACCGGTTCCCCACCACCTCTCCCCACACGCCCCGCACTCACTGCCCGTTCCCGCCGCCATCTTCCCCGCCCGGCCCGAGAGAGACGAGGCGGAGCTTCGCGCACAGCCCGCCGGGAGCCGCGCGCGCCCCCCCCCCTCGAGCTCAGGCTCCGCCCATCCGGTCTCAACACGGCCTCTGCTTGGTTGGCGGGCGGCCCCGGGCTGCCATTGGCTTAGAGAGCGGGCGGCGAGGTTTGAAACCCCAACAGCAGCGGCCGCGAGGTGAGAGCGGCGTTCGTCCGGTGAGCGGTGCGTCTTGTGCGATCGAGGGCTGGGGAACGGCGGGTGGCGGAGCCCCGCGTAGCGGCCTGCGGGGAGGAACCGTCCGCAGGCCTGCGTGCGCGAGGAGGGCGCGGGACGGGGGTATGCGCTCGAGGGAAGCGGGCGGGCCGGCTGGGCCGCTGCTCTGACATCGCCCTGTGCCGCTTTTTCTCAGCGGTCCTGTGGGACGCCATGGAACAAGCGCTCGCCTCCCCGGGGCTGTTCTCTGATGATGACGGTGCTGCTGCGGCCTCCCCCGTTCTGGAATCCACAGCGACGGGGTTTGGAGCTGACGTGCGCAAGGATCTCCTGTCCGAATTCTCCGCTATCTCCCCCAATCTCGAGGGCACCCAGCAGGTGAGGCCGGAGCCCTGGCGGCACGCACCGAGCAGCGCCGCGTCCTGCATACGGCACAAAATGGTTGCCCTGCACGCTCAGCAGGGGCTCTTAAGAAGAGTCTGCTTTGGGCGGAGCAGCTCTTGTTACCAGCAGCCTACTGATGAAGGGCACAATTAATGGGTGCCCCGTAACGTGGTGCTCAGTTCTGGGGCTGGGTTTGGTGTCACGGCTTTGGATTTTTGTTCTGATTCGCTACATAAACAAAAGATGTGTTCTGTGTACATAGAAATATATGAGAACATGTTCTGGTGTTTTTGGGAACCTTGGGAGCACTGAAGTGCTTGTTAATTACAGAGCAAATCTTCAGGGAGCTGTGTGTCTCCCAAGCATTGATTCCTGGTGGTCTGGGCCTGCCCGATAGCTGTGCATTGCTGCTCTGGCTGATCGGTTTAACTTGTGCAAATTTTGCAGGCTATTGCTGAAGATGTTAATGGAAAACTGAAGGTGTATCTGAGAGTTCGACCCCTGAAACCTACAGAGCTGGAAAAAGGGGAAGACCAGGTGAGATCCTTAATAAAGTAGTTGCTTGTGTTCTTACTGGGAGAACCAATTTTCCTTTGTTGTCATGTAAGCTATTGCAGTGATGCGATTTTATTTTCTCTTTCAGGGTTGTGTCTGCATTGAGAACTCAGAGACTCTTCTTCTAAAAGCCCCCAAAGACTCCTTCACCATGCGGAGCACAGAGCGTGGAGTGGGACAAGCAGCACACAGGTTCTCTTTCACTCAGGTAGGTAACCGGGACAGACAACCACAATTAACCCAATTATGAGGGTTTTGAGCTTAAGCCAGTAATACAACTTAAAAAGCTGCCTTATTATTAGTAATACCAGTACTCTGTGTGAACTGTGTTCTCTTATACTATTCTCTACTCATTTCTGATGTTTTCCTTATTTACATATATATTTTGAAATAGGTTCTGCAAGCTTTAGCAGCAAATGCCAAACTCTTATTTTGTTAATAAAGATCTAAACGTGCTAAAGATTGTAGTAATATTGTATATTACTGGCCTAAGCAAGTGAACAGTCTGTTTTTATAGGGCTCTTGGGCTGAAATTACTGGTAGGTTTGTGGTGGTGAAGGATGGAGGGCTCCATTAAGGACTAAGCAGTATTATTTGAAAAATCAGCTGCAGTCTAAAAGTAGGAAAGATCTACCTGAAGCCATTTTCTGTGTTTTTTTGCAGATCTTTGGACCAAATGTGGGGCAGAAATTGTTTTTTGATGAAACGATGAAACAGGTAGTAAAGGATGTACTGAATGGGCAGAACTGGCTGGTTTACACTTATGGCAACACCAATTCAGGGAAGACTCACACCATTCAGGGTAATGGGAGTATGAACTGGTAGCAGACATGCGAAGTAGCTGCGTGCTTCTACATTTCTGTTGAATTCATAGCTTCCTGCTCTTTTTTCAGGCAGCATCAAAGATGGTGGAATTCTGCCTCGTTCGTTAGCTGTTATCTTCAACAGTGTGGGGGACCATCTGTACCAAGCCATGGACCTGAAGCCTTCACTCTGCAATGAGGTGATCTGGCTAGACAGCAGGCAGGTTCGGCAGGAAGAGACCAAGAAACAGAGCATGCTGCGAGGGGGTCTGTGGGAAGTAAGAATGTTGCTTCCATGAGGTTTACTAGGGAGTGAATAATGTCAGACCACTTGGTCACGGTTTTTTTTATTTCCTTTTTAGGAGGAGCTGTCAACACCACTGAAAAGGAGTTGCAGCGCTGAATCTCAGCTTCAGGCTGCCATCAGTGGCAGCTTTGACAGTGGAGTTGCTGGCCTTTCTTCATCCAGCCAATTTACCAGCCATTCAGACATCAGCCAGACAGAAGGTATGACTGGAAACCTAATTCGTACTACCTTTTTGTTGGAAGAACAGAGGAAGAAAGGGTAATAGCTATCTAGATGCTGTGCTGTTCAGTAAAGAAGCAAAGGTGTTACAGTCTCACAGATTTTTCCCTTTGAAAGATGACTCCTGTAGCAGATTTGCTGAGTCATGGCCTGAAGTAGTGATGGAGTACCTGCTGGGAAGACAGGGCCAGCCCAGGGGAGCTCAAATGCGGGCAATGTGCCTGAGTGACTGAAAGGGATGGAGCCAGGATCGACTCTTTCCCAGACCTCATTTAAGGGTTGGCAGTGGAGGTGAAGGCATATCTTGCTGGAGATCCCTGCTTACCTGAGGCTTTCCAAAGGCAGGCAGCTCTTTTCCTTCATTTCTGCATCTGTGGCTGCTGCACTTGGGCTTGTTCTCATTTGCTGCAGCTGAAGACTTTGCTACCCTGCTATTATTGTGGTACTTTCCCTCCCATCACAGCGTTACATCCCCTCAGCTGAAGAACTCTGTACATTTGTCTCATCAAAATCTGAACATAAGGTTATTAAGCAGGTGACTGCCATGCAGTGAGGGGTTGTTGGAAAGCAAGGTGCTGCACTGAGATATCACACTGACCACTTGTTCCTCCATTTGACAATCTGGGTACTACTAGCTGAGTAAGTATCCAGAAGCAGGGAGTAACAAGGCTTAAAACATGTCAGTTTTTCTGAAATATCTTGTGCTTCTTGAGTTGAGATCAAGTATATAGGCAGTCCTTGTGCATAAAGATAGTGTGTGATTGGGCATAGGTAATTGCATATGTCCAAACTGCAGAGGGTATGTAGAATAGCTTTGAGTCTGGAGTGGTGTTATTACTGAAGATGGACACTTCAGTCTTTTCCTGAACCACTCAGGTCTGACCTTTGAAAGACTGCAGTCATGATTTTTTTTTTTCCTCCCCAGAATTGGGCCCTCGTTGGGCTGACTTGGATCGTATTTCACTCAGCACCACAGGAGATGTGCAGTTCTCCATCTGGGTCTCCTTCTTTGAGATTTACAATGAATTGATCTATGACTTGTTAGAACCAGCCCTCCCTGGCCAGAACCGCAAGAGGCAGACACTGCGGCTCTGTGAAGACCAGACTGGCAATCCCTATGTGAAAGGTATTTACCTGAAAGATGTTTGCAGTGGGCCCCTAGGTGGATCACACCTGAGGGAGACTTAAGGACAGAGTGGGTGGCTTAGTAGTGATTCCCTGTCCCTGGAGGTGTTCAAGGCCAGACTGGATGGGGCCCTGGGCAGCCTGGTCTAGCATTAAATGGGGAGGTTGGTGGCCCTGCATGTGGCAGGGGAGTTGGAAATTCGTGATCCTTGAGGTCCCTTCCAACCCTGGCCATTCAGTGATACGCGGAGCACAATGTCCTCTGGTCCCTCAGAAGTTTCTGATGTGTGGATAAAGAGGATGTGAAATAAAGAGGATGTGAAGCTTATTAATGTCAGGGAAATGCCATGGTTTCTTAACTGTCATGCCCAATGCATGCCTGCTTTTCTAGATCTAAACTGGATCAATGTCCGTGATGCTGATGAGGCCTGGAAGCTCCTGAAACTGGGTCGGAAAAACCAGAGTTTTGCTAGCACCCACATGAACCAGAATTCCAGTCGCAGGTCTGGAGTGGGAAGGGGGTATTAGATATACAGTTCTGAGAAGCTTTTAAATGTTAAATTTCATTTTTTTCTGTTTTTTTTAAATGTCTGCATGCTTCTTTTACAGTCACAGTATCTTCTCCATTCGAATTCTGCACTTGCAAGGAGGTGGCACTGAAATTGTTCCCAAAATCAGCGAGTGAGTTTCATGCTTTCTAGAATTTGTGGGTATTCTCTGGACTTTTTTAAACTGTTACTGTGGATCTGGGAAGTATCTTAAGGAAGATCTTGTGGGAAGCACTTAAAAGGAGTGAATGTTTCCACTCTTTAGGCCTGGAACTGACAGTGGGGAGAGCTTTGTTGAGGAGTACTGCAAAATATAACTTGGGATAGTTCTTAAGCTCTTTAAAAGTAAACATGAGTAACTGCCCTTGCAGCAGGGCTGATTTAACTGAGGCTGCTGCCTGTTTTTCAGACACAGTTATCTGGACATGAGTTGGCTCAGCACCTGGGAAGCAGCTGTCTTGAGGATCTTTGAATGTGACACTAAGCTCATGTTGTTCTTACCTCGTTTAATCCTTACACTTGGGCTGTTGCTAGACAGAAAGACCTGCCTAATTTATCCCAAAGGAGCTTTCTTTGTCCTCCTGAGGAAGCTGGGAGAGTGAGCAGGGGAAAGTGATTGCAAGGTGTCTGAATTGTAAACCTGGTGAGAACAGCACTAATACGGTGGGTCAGATGATAACATCTCCATTTTTTCAGGCTATCCCTGTGTGACCTTGCGGGATCAGAGCGCTGCAAAGACCAGAAAAGTGGGGATCGAATGAAAGAAGCAAACAACATCAATACTTCCCTCCATACACTGGGTCGCTGCATCACTGCCCTCCGTCAGAAGCAGCAATCCAAGTGAGTATCTGGAGCTTCAGAGGGGAGGATGTGGGGAGGCTGTCTTTTCCCATGGACTTACTCTTGTATCTCCCCATAGACTGAAGCAGATTGTGGTTCCTTTCCGGGACAGCAAGCTAACCCGTGTGTTCCAGGGTTTCTTCACTGGACGTGGGCGCTCTTGTATGATTGTTAACATCAATCAGTGTGCGTCTACATATGATGAAACTCTGTATGTAGCCAAGTTCTCAGCCATTGCCAGCCAGGTAAGTAACACATAGTAGCACTGTGACATGCTCAGGATGCCTCCTCCTATGGGGAATGGGTCCTTTCCTACCAGAGGGCAGGCACTCCTTCCCTGTGTTTTTGCAGTGGATTATTAACTCCACAGTAATTCCAAACTACTAAATTCAAAAGTTCGACAGCATACAGAGAAGTGCCATGTTTAAAGACTGCAGCCTCCAGGCTTTGTGGACCAGTAATGATAGGTTTTTCCCCTCAGCTTGTTCAGGCCCCTCCCACAAAGCTGGGACTTCCATCCATACAATCAATTATCAAAGAGCACAGCAGGCGAACCAGCCAGGGTTCAGAGGCTACGGAGAAGGAAGAAGTGAAAACAGAAGACAGTGAAGATGAAGTGGATGTCTCTGTTTATGAGAGAGAGGTGGGTTGTGATTTATTTTACAGCTTTTATTGATAGAAAAGCAAGAATATGACTAAACATTAACAGGAAGGTGGGTCCTGGAACTCAGTGCAAAAGATGACAGAAAACATCAAAGATATGATCCTAGAACACTGTAAATTGAGAATCTATGGAAGATATTCCATCCACAGTTGCTCAAAATCTGAAGCATGTGCTTAAAAGCACTTGTCCATTTGTGGAACAAGGACAGTAAGAGCTCAGGTGCGGATCTGTAATCTCTCCTCTATAAGGGAAATCTTGATCAGAGAATTAGTAAAACAGTTGGCTAAACTGAGGGAAAATAATCAGACTTTCTGGATACTCAAAGTGGGCAGCTGGAATTGCTGAAAGAGAGTGGGGTGGAAGAAATACAGAGATTTGAGTTGTAATGTATCAGTGTAGCAAACACATGTGCAGCCTTGGACAGTACAGTATAGCAAGCTGCTTATGGAGATAGCTTCAGTTGGAATGGTGTTTAAACCATCTCATGGTGAAGGAATTCGGAACAAACCTACCAACTTGGTTTTAGTCACTTGGAAAAACATCCTAAACCTAGATTACCCTAGCCTTACAGATACAGGATTAGCTAGTTCATTTTATCTAGGTCTTAATTCTGCTGTGCAGTGTGGGTAAGGGAGTTTGTGTTTTCCAGGACTTGTTGCGTGTAGTGGAAGCTGCGCGAGAACTGCTGGTGCAAGAGAGGCAGGAGAAGCTACAACTAGAAATACGTCTCCGTACGGAGATCTGCAATGAGATGCTGGAGGGCATGCAGCAGAAGGAGCAATGGTGGAGGTACAGCTGATCAGGCTGATCAATCTCCCTGTATTCAGGGCATGCTGTGGTACCAAGGACTATCAGATCGAGATGCAGATAGTTGTTTGCTTTCTTTGTAGCCAACACATTGATGCCCAGAAGGAACTGCTGGAGGAACTGTATGAAGATAAACTGAATAACCTGAAGGAGTCACTGACTGATTATTACCAGGAAGAAATCCAGGTTTGTTCAGAGGGATGGAATGACATCAGGAGGAAGGTGGCAGGGACTTTGGGGCACTTAAGTCCAGGAAGATGATGGTTACACAGACTGAAAATAAATATTTGCATTTTTTTCTGTGCTGTGTTGCTACATGATAACTTGATCCACAATTCTTGTTAATTCTCATTTCTTGACTATTTTGTAATTAGTTGGACTTGCAGATTTTTCAACTCTTAATCTGGGAATTAATGTGTAACCATTTTTATTCCTCTAGTAGTCCAACGTAATTCTTTGTCCCTTTATTTTTGCTAGTGGCTTGCCTTGTAATTTTCAAATTAACATCAGTTCTGTGAATTTCACTTCTTAACTGTAGTTGTGAAGGGTACAGGCCTGTCTTTAGCTCTCATCATATGAGAGTGGCCCTCTCTGAAGATGCAAAGTAACACGTTGTAGAGAGGCTGGAAAAAAATGGCTTAGGTTCTCAAGAAGTGGGTTCACTATCTTCACTTAAACGACATTAATGCTGTATCCAATGTGTGAAATGTATGATGGAGAATGTCTTGTAGAAAAAAGACCTGAAAATCTGACTAACAAAGGCTGTATTAAGAAAGTCTTGTATAATTTTTGAACAAACTTGCTTCAAGGAGCGTGATGAGAAGATTGAAGAGCTCCAAGCTGCTCTGCAAGAGGCGAAACAAAAACTGGATGCTCAGCAAAGGGACTCAGAGCAAGGCTTGCGTCGATCAAAGCGAGTGGCTGCCTCGTGTGCTCTGCAACAGGAGCTGACAGATACTAAGGCCAAACTGGAGCAGTGTCAAATGGAGTTGAATACAACATCATCAGGTAAGGCAGGCTCATCTCCTAGTTCAAATTCTAAAGTTCCTTTGTTTAAACTGGAAGCTTGAGCTCTTTTCAGTTTGTCTGTCTCAAGGGCAGTCCAGACTTTAAGAAAAACCTAACATTCTATGAATGAGCTCTTGCTCACTAATTTCTGTCTGTTCTTAGAGTTGCGCAAGTACCAGAGATTACTGGAGCCACCTCCCTCTGCCAAACCCATTACTGTGGATGTAGACAAGAAACTGGAGGATGGACAGAAGGTAACTCTATCTCTGTTAGAGAAAGAAAATTGCATAGCAAAATGCTTGCCAGTTAAAATGTGTTTGGAGCTGCTCTTTTCAAGTCTTTAAATGGTTGACAGCATTCTGAAAGCAAACCTTGAGCACAGATGAAGATGCTGGTATTACTGATTCCAGTGTACCTTAGTCAGATCTCCTTCAGTACTGCATGTCTGGATTATCTCAGAGCAGCCTTGTTTCTAGAACAGTGTTAATACAACAACTCACTTTAAATCTCTCTTGTAGAATGTGAGATTGCTGCGCTCAGAATTACAAAAACTTGGGGAATCTCTTCAGTCTGCAGAGAGGGCATGCTGCCACAGTACAGGTGCAGGGAGACTTCGAGAAGCCCTTTGTACATGTGATGACATCCTGGCTAGACAGGTAATGTGTTGTCTTTTGTTGCAGTAGTATTTATGTACTTTGATATAAGCAGTAGATAGACCTAGATCCTTGTGGCTGCAAATATAAATGACTTATTCTCTAGATGTGTAAATACCTGTTATATTAAGGGAGCTATACTGCTAACTCTTTACAGTGTCTGAGTCATACTGCATACTTAACTCTCCAAAGGAGACTCAACTATTTCTGTTCAGCCACCTGGCAGCTTGCACTTAAAGCAGAATTTAGAGTTCTCATTCCTTTATCCACTGTGCTCCATCACAGTTGCTATGGCAGCATGTTCACAGCAGGGTGGATTCTGTTTTTTTTCTTAGCATAACTGTTTCCCTTTTGTTACTGAACTGCTGTACTGGTGACAGTAGGAGGTTTTTCTGTATGGCCTTATTTAGCATGCTGGTTAGTGAAGTTCAGCAGAGTCTTCAATTCATAATAGCCAAGGAGTTATGTTATTGTATTTCTAAATATACTGCTTTCCATTTTTCAGGACCAAACACTAGCAGAACTGCAGAACAACATGATGCTGGTAAAACTGGATCTGCGGAAGAAAGCAGCTTGCATTGCTGAACAGTATCACACTGTACAGAAGCTCCAGGCTCCTCCAATGTCTACTCTAAAGAAACGGTTCTGTGCCAACAGGGAAAACCTACAACCTAACCAACCTCCTGGCAAAAAGCCTTTCCTGCACAATCTTCTAACACGTTCAGCTCCCCGTCCTGCTGCTACCAGAGGGTGGCAACTTCGATCAGTTGCTCTATGACTTCTTGGAAAGGCATCCCTGCCTCCCTATTACTGGAACAAGTGGCACATCCAGTATCATAGCTTCTCCTCTTCTTTGTGTGCTTGTTTATTATTGTAGCTGCTTGAGAGCTTATGTAAACATTTCTGCATATGTATGGTTAAATGTTTTAATCAATACCAAAGTGAACAAAACAAAATGACCTTCTGTAATTTAAACACTACAGTGAGGAAAGATTTTTAAGTATAAAACAGTGCAGATGAGCAGAGTGTGGTTTAACAGAAGGACCAGGTAAAATGAGTTCTCTTCAACTATGTTGGCACATAAAAATAAGTTCACAAGATCCTCCTTGTAAGATATTTTCCCTTCCTTGAATTATAATCCTTTATTAAAGTATACACGTTCTAGGTCAGGGCTGTTCTCCTGGATCTTTGCTTGCAAGTCTGGCTCCAAGCGTGTTACAGACATAGAACTGAGCAAAAGAAACAAGTAAAATGGTTATATACAATAAGCACTTGATTCTAAAATAAGACTGAATCTCTTTTTAAAATTCCTGGGTTCTGAAAAGTTTACAAAAAAATTGAAGACTCCTCATAAAGGAATCATGCTCCACTGATCAAGCAAAGAAATCCCCCATTTAAAAGGTGTTAGATGTTCTATAACTTAAAGGAACAGCTGAGTTCCTACCTTCATGAAGGTAGGAATCTAAGGAGTTGCTTAAGGTTGTCTCTGTCATAGAAACTTCTCTTCCTTAGGATGTTTTTCATAATACAATGCCTTTTGCCTGTTTAACTTACTGTCTGATTTTATTCAGTTAATGTTTGAGTCATCACACACCAAGTGACTTCAGCTGCCAGGTTGCATAAACAGCTGCAATTTTCTAAAGACAGTTTGAGATCTAATCTTTCTGTGAAGTTGAGAGCAGTAGTTAGAATCAAGAGGTAGAGGGGTACTGTGAGCTATGCCAAAACTGCTTTGTAGTACTCAAATCAGATGAGAATTAGGTTTTTTTTTGGAAGTCAAAAGCTACTTCAGTTGCTCACTATTTTAACCAATTCAGCTCCAGCTTGCATCTTATAAGCTACATTTGGCAGCTTGTCAACTTGTTCTGACAATCACTAAATAATGATGAGTGATAAGTAAGTTGAATACATAAGACCCTGTTTCTACTACATACTGCACTCTGAGGTAACTCATCCAGATTTTACTCTTATCTCAGCTATGAGTTATTTTTCTTGACAGCTTTTCACACTGAGGAGTTTGTATGGATGGAAAAAAAACAATCAAGTTGCAAATAAGCACATACAGTCAAGTGCTGTTCTCTATAACCAGTTTCTAGCTAAAAATGAAATGGAATCTGACCATTCTTAATGAAGCCATAACCTTACTGGACATTAACAGATCATTTAGACTACATTAATAACAATGTTACTCATTACTACTTTTCTGAATATTCTCATGTTTATCATATTATATGAATATTGAGACTGTATGCTCTGGGAGGCAATGACAACTTATGTCTCTTTGCAGTACCTTGCATGTGTTGAATGTAACATTAAAGAAAGAATAACATAACAGGAATACGTACCTTTTTTGAGGAAACAGTGCACAACACAGAGGAGTTGCAAATACAAGGCTAGGGAAGACAAAAACAGGTTTACAATATTTAGGGTGCTAAAAGAAAATTTGAAGTTTTACAGTCTTCTAAGCACAAAGCTCTTTTGTTTTGGCATAGATAGTGAGATAAGGTTCAGTGAAAAACAACAACTTTACTTCTCACTGCATTATACTTCTAAAATCCTTTATATATGATGTAGTACTTAAATGCATAAGCAATACCCTTTCATCTGATGTCCCTGCAGTGCTTTGCACTGGTGTATATGCAACATAAGGTGCTAGACAACAGCAATTGAAACCTTCCATTAACCAGATGTTTCAAGAAACTCAGTATTAATTTACAATTATTATTTATGGAGGTGGCAGCTAAAGTACCTTTTTAAAAATCAAGTTGCTTACGCATTTCCTGTCACTTCCTCTTCCCTATATCCTGCCTTTTTTTGTCAGCTTCTTAAACTGCTTTCTTTTTTATGGTATTATCAGTCACAGATGTGGAAATGAAGTGCTGTAGTCTCAATTTCTCAGAACAGTGGAGGAATGTCATTTCTGAAGCTTCTTACCTGTATTGTTTCAACATACATAGGTGTTTTTATTTTTTTACCTTTATACAAAATGCAAATGCTACTTTCCTTAGAAAACAACCCCTGAAGTTATACCTTCAAAATAGCAGACAATCCAAAGAAGACACTCACCAGAATCCAACTAATCCAACTTGAATAGGAGCACTCATCCATGGAAATCTCTGTTTAAAATAAAATATAACACAGTGAGTACAGTATCTTTTATTCCTCTTCCCACCTTGGAAACTTGCATTGGAAGGGACAGCCTGCACCTAAAAGTCTGTTTTACACGATAAAAGGAAAACAAGCATACCTTAAGCTTGAGCTATGGCTTGAAAGCCTTATCCCAACCTCTTTCAACTAGCAAGAAAGCTCTCAGTGATATCAGCATATGCTTGTTCTGAGCATCCCTTAGAAACTACAATAGGTGACCAACTGTTTTACTTCTGAACTGATCCTGACCTGAACCTCTCTGAGTCATGTAAGCCCACAGTAGCTAGCAAGCTGGGAGTGGTGCTGGTGGAATGCGCTGGCAGACCTCCTGAGGGCACAGGGAGTTTGGCTGTAGCTCTCTCTTCCATACCATCAACTGGCTTTAACTCACAACTGTCACTCTGCTCTGTGGGTAACAGCCCATTGCACCTGCCAACCAAAAATAAGGGAGATATCAAGGAACTGACTGCCCTTCCTCCTGTCTTATGATATGATTTGATGTGCAGGAATTTAACCATTAAGCCACAGCCTAGTACAGTCCAGTTCTGCAAGTGTTCAACTCTTGTTAAGGAAAAAAATAGAGGGACCAGGGGACAAAGCTGAGAAAGCACCCCATAATACACAGACTCTTTTTCTTTACAGCATACCCTCCAGTACTGTAACTCTTGCAGAACTTGAACGTACACCACAAAATGGCATAGTTTACTTGTAGGTCGTTGGATGGTTTAGAAAACCTCTCCTCTAGCCCAGGTTAGAATTCTAGTTGAAAATGCTAATGAAATAAAACCAGATCTGTTCAAATATCATTTCTAGATAGGGCTTTTTCCATTACAGCAAAGTCAGTGTCTTTAATAAGCAGAATGTACGTAACAGAAAGCTGATTTTTAAACAAATGAGCTAATGAGTAAGAATGCGTTACGGTGGGCGATGCTCTCAACGATGGAGATGTTTTTCTGCAAGAGGCATTATTCGAGATGTAGAAGTTACAGGGGAAACCAGTGAACAGAAGACAGGCAGTATTTGACAAGTGAGATAGAAGAATGAAATTTAGAAAGCTCAGTGTGATAAAGCTGGTGCTAAGTAAGGTCTAAGCAGTGTAACCAAGCCTGTGTATGAAGCTTTCTCCAGAGCCTGAGAGAAAGAGAAAATGTAGAACACACTGTTCCTCTTTTCTTCTTCTTCCTGGTGTTAACCTGTAATCCAGAAATGAATGCAGAAAGAACTGCACAATTCAATGATGAACTGCAACAATAGATAATAAATGGAAAAAGCAACAGTAAGAAGGGTAAAGACTGAATTCAGCTGCGCTCCAGTGTTCTGACAATTCACTAAATACACCTTTGACTCTCACTTGAAATAAAATCACTCAAAATGCTTTAAATTTTTATATACTGGGAGAGTTCCAATGGCAAGAAATTCCATGGCTGACAGGGAAGGATCAGAAATTGGGCTGTGCCAATCACAGCTCACAGATGAGGGACAGTAGTTACCGAAGTCATCATCCTATGTTTAAGCTGGGAACACAAAAACTCAGTAAGGTCACTGGCTCCTGTATACAGGGAGAATTAAAGGAGAGGGATGCTGAGAACTGCACTGCAAGATACATAAAAGAAAAGCCCCAAACACTTCTATAACCAAAAAGACTTAAAGGGCATCATGATTTTGGTTTCAAGCTTTCATCTGAGTTGGTCATGATTCTGAAAGAGAGAACTGTCTATGAACACAGACAATACTAATACCTATTTCACTTGCTGGAAATTTTGCCAAGGTGCTTGATCTGAATTATAGCTTTTATTTTTCAAGAGTTTTTCCAGATGGCACTAATTAAGAACAATGGTAGGTAAAACACTGATACTAGAAGGTCAATGGCTGCCTAGAGAACAATTCAAAATAATAAAGCCAGTCTCAAATGCAGGCTGCACATCCTTACAAAGAAAAAACACAGAAGTACAAGACAGCAGAAGAATTTAGTCTGTTAAAAGATGTATTTAAATAAGGAAGAAGGCAATCTCAGACGAATTAGGATTTAAATTCCAGATGACTTCAAGGCATCTTTGGCAGTTAGTGCAAAGAGAAAGTAGAGAAATGATAACAAACAAAATGGAGAAACAGAGCAAGCAAACAAAAGCCAAGAAGAAAAATCAGATTTTTTTCTGCTACTTCTACTGTGAGATCTCCAACTGCGTCAGTTCTCAGGGTAGCTATGACTGTTCTCAAGGAGCAATGACTAAATGAAACAACAGCTAAAGAAGGAAAGCATGGAATGATCTAAGGCGCAAAACATTCAAGAATGATATTTAAAAGAAAAAAAGGCTCTGTTCTAGTTTTGTAAGAGCTTTGAATAGGTATTTTAGTTACAGACTAAGAGACTTGAAGTTTCTGGAATCAATATAGTATGCAGAACCAGAGAGAAACAGTTGCTGAGGATGTGAGAGCAGCAATATAAATTAAAGCTTCAGTTTCCCTTGGGATTTTCAGACATTTCTATGAGATGTTTTATTTCCCACGGGGAAAGGTTATCTGAGACTAAACAAATCTATAGGCCCTGTCCCTTAGAGCAAGGTTGCTTATGCATCCATTTGCTGCAGCAAATGTAATAAAGATTTGGTTCCATGTAGAGCTAGTCAATACGTGCAGTGTACAGCCAGCATTCAGCCTCACCATCAAGAGCCACTGCATTGCTTAATTCCTCAAAACGCAGTCAAAGCAACTGCTGAAATCAAAGGCAAAAGCAGTGTATACATAAAACCAGGTTTTTAGAGTTTTCTGGTCAAGAATTAGGATTCTTTTTGAACCAGTAAGTATGTGTTTGTGTTTTAAAAATATTTTTGAATCGTCTCGCAATAATTTGAGAACACTGTAAGCTATATTAGTGCTGTAATTGAAATATCCTCATGCAAAGCCACATCAGAAAATGGCAATGAATAGTACTACAGAACATACATCTTATTTTAAATATCAAAGGATGACTTACTGCTATCACTGAGACCAGCAGTCCAGAAGTATTTACCTCTATCTTACTGCACAACGTTGTTTTATGTTCCTCATCATTTAACAGCCTTTTGACTTTTCTGGCCCTGCATGTTGCTTTAATAGGCTTTGGCAAGCTTACAAGAAGTTTTTTTTTTTCCAAGAGTGAGAGCAAAGCAAAGACTAAGAAAAATGAGTTAGTAAAGCTTGTGTGGATGGTGTTGGAATACTGCAAATGGGATGGCGCTTCTGAAACCTCAAGAGAACGTGCAGAAGCTGCTTGTTAGAAATGCAGCTCATTCCTTAAAGGCTTTAGTACTAATCTCTACCAAGTGTTACCACTGATGACCTGTAGAGCAGTGTTTCACCTCTGCTCAGTCTTTGAGGCTGTGGGGGAGAAACAGGTGAGCATGAATGGTCATGATGGTACCAAAGACCACTGAACAGTCACTGAAGAGATCACTCATTTTTGCTGATCTGAAAAATTCACAACACTCTTATGTTGACACCACACAAACAATAACAGATATGTCTTCAAACCCTGAGAATTTTCGCAACTTCTTCACAAATGCCATGTATTTCCAGTTGGCTTGATGGCATTTGTATTAATAACTTTCAAGTAATACATTCTCAAGGACACAACAATATCACAAGCCACTTAAAGTTATTTTGCCAACAGAGAATGGGTCAACAGCCACGGAGCCCAATCAGTACAGGGCTCCTCACGCTGCAAACAAGTCAGTGTATTTGGATGCACTGCAGTTTCACTTCTTGAATGAGATAAATGCAAAGACTTTAATTGTAAAATTCAAACACCACATTTTCTACTTTTACATTCTGAGCAACAGTGTTTTAACAGGAGTGAGGGGAAAAAAAGCAACAGAAATCTCTACAGGAAAACAAAAGGTTTTTTGCAATTGGGACACCTGGGATGTTTTTCCAATGCCCCATTTATCTACTAATACACAAGCACTTTCAAATGATGCACGTAACCAGGTTATCTAACCACACACAAGAAGTGTGAAGATAAGAAATAATAAAATTGCAATGTTTTAGAAAGTTTTATCATAGACAAACCAATAGAAATGGGCAATTTCCTCTGCTCTCCCTCCCAGCTGCTGCCCAAAGCGCTTTTCCAATGGATGATTTGGAAGCCCTGACCTAACAGGGAGGAAGCAGATCCACTTAGGCTTTCACTCCCAGCTTGCCCAGCACATTTCCCAGGCAGAGAGTTTGTGTGGAGTTATGCAAGCAAGTAAATCAGTGACATCAACAATCAAAGATAAAATTCTCTTTACTTCTGAGGAGTGGTCCTGGCTGTATTTCCTCATTTAAAAATTGTTTGTCCAAATTTAAGCAATTATATAATTACTTTCATTGTTGTTCTTTATGACCTTATGCACACACAGTACCATGCTGGTTTAGTTTATACATTTACAACACCAGATTTGACTTCACACTACTTGAGCAGCAATAGAATTCAGGCAATACATCATCTTTGATGGCTGTGCACATCCCACATCTACCCCATACTCACACATCCAGTTTGTTTTAAAAGATCATTTGAAAAAAGCATTTTAATCATCAGTATTATTTTCAAACTCAAACTGCTACTATGGCAGCTAAGCAAAGCTTCCTTCGTTTATTTTTTTTGGGGGGGAGAGGGAAGAATTATACAAGCTTTTACTATTTTTCAGATAAGCTGTATTGCAAGTCTTGGTAAGAGGAAAGTGTTTTTACTGGAAAGAACTCTGCATTTTATACATAATTACTAGGATGACAAAATAAGTGAGTAAGTTCTTCGTGTCCTTTAAGATTAAAAGAACTAAGATACCTTTATCTGTGAAAGACAAAGAAAGCAGCAGCTGTAAAGTACACTCTACAGTGACGTACTCCAGGAGTGCTCTGGAGGAGAATACCAAGACTTAAAGTATTTTAAATACATGAAAACATTAGCTTAGCATGTGAAATACACATACACAGTTTATCTAAGACTAACCTTTAAAAAGGCTCTCTTTTCCAGTGTGTTCATTATAAAGGGAGGAATTGCTGCAAATGAGAAAAAAACAAAAATGAACTAACACTGGAATTCAGTTTTCACAGCTGTCATTAACTGAGCTTTCATTTCACACCATTAAGAGATACTGGATTGCTATTTACATAAGTAGACTCCTCCAGTAAGTGGAACTTCTAATTTCACAGGTAAAGGTAACTAAACCTGAGCTCAGTAACTTGGCACATACCTTCAGTAATCCAGTTCCACTCGAGCAGGATTTGCAACGATTCCTTTGCTAACTGCATAATTTCTACACAAGCACCCCAGGAACTGTTCTGTTGCACATCAGTAAGAGATGCAGACTTTAAATTTAACAAATGCAAACGCTATGTGCATACCTGTAGGATAATTGGGCCTCTAAGAAAATCACTTCCCCCCCCCCCCATAGAACTTAAGCTCTCTATCACAATAAGAACTTATAATTGGGAGCTGTATATGACTGAACTTATTCTTACCCATGCCAGGAGCAGCCATGAGGATCCTTGATATAACCACCTGAGTAATTGCCTGCTGAGCTGCTTTTGTTGATTCACCCAGTCTGTTTCCATTCTCATCTGTGATGGGGATTCCAAACTTGAGTTCCCTGGTGAACAAAAGTACAACAGAGACTGACATGCATTTATCTGCTTTTTTTGGTCACGTTTCTCCTCTTTAAAACTTTTGATTGGAAGAATTATGCTATTTTATTATTCATATTTGGAGCAAAAATTTCAAAAAATAAAGATTTGGGGCAAAATATGCTAAAAGTGAACAACTGAATATTTGTAATATCAGTCTGACATCTGAGCCTGGCCACACATTCTGAGACCTGTTGCTTCTGTAGCACACAGAAGAGAGAGGGTTCTTCTTCAAGAAAAACCAGAATGAATAGAATTTTCTGGACTGCTCTTAAAGTAGTCGACAACACAGGGAATAAAGGCAGATTAGCTTCATTGAATGAAAACAATTCTCTGGCATTCTAGCCTGGGTTTTCATTTTAACCACCAAGAACGTATTTGAAAGTATACCAGAATGCACTAAGTAAATTATATTTCTGTATCTGCATAATTGTCTATAGAGCTTTAACACAATTCTGCACTAGAGCAAAGCTCACATACAGGGAAAAACCTTTCAGAAAATGAGAAGCAGACAGAAGGGCAGATATAGTGATGACTGCCTTAGTTCTTCTTCCCACCTTTTATAGGAAATAAAATACTACCATAGATTCAACTTCACCGTGAACATAAACATGAAGATATTCCCTTTTTTGCTCATAACCCTGTGTTTCTAAGAGGATGGTTTTTTTTTTCCCCCCTCATTTCTATTCTTATTTCTTGACAAATTAGAATACATACGAAACTTTGTTACTGAGAAAGTGCATATTTTTTGTAATCTCAGAAGATTAAATAGAACTCTGACTAACTTTTGTATGTGGGATTTGAAGCACCATCTCTGAAATGATTATACTTTTCCAAAGCGCAGTTTGTATCGAAAGGGCCCACGTGATCAAGTCTTGAAGGACAGGTACTTGGTTACTGAGGTTGAAGGCTGAAGAACTAAATAGATATTTATCTGAAGAGAATGAGAACGTTCTATTTTACACGTGTCACAGTCAATCAATTAATACAAGACCATGCCCAAGGTTCTTGCAAGGTTCTGAAACAAGCTAAAGATAATATAATGTTCTTTTTTCAGTACCTTGCTGATCTAAGAACTCAATAACATCCTTTCTTTTAGAATGAGTGATTTTTTTTTTTTGCCTTTCCCTACCTTTGTCTCATTAGTGGAATATTAATGCAGTTAGCAGCAGCAACAGCAGCAAAAGGAACAAACCGTCCTATAAGAGGTGAGACATGCTGTGAAAAGTAAAAAGAAAAAAAAGAATTACATAATTATTTTTTCTGAAGGTCACATCAAGATGCTTCACTTGTTAATGATAGATGAGATTTCCTTTAAATTAAAATTCAGTTAAGAAAATCCCTGGTAAGGTAGAGGCAAAAGAGACATAAGCAAGGCTTAAGTCATAAATACTTCTATCAGGGTGAACACTGGCAGGAGACTGGCAAAAACCACCTTAATTTACTAGCATCATTGAAGACAAATGCCAGCTTCTGAGCATGCCTGTCTGCTTGATGGCAACACTAAACAGACTTTAACTTCACTGTCTTCAAGGGCAAGGTTTCAGCCAGCAGCATTTCTAACAGCTGCTTTGCATCTAAGGACACTCACTGCATGAAGCCATTTATGTAGTTTCATCTCGTATAATCTGAGTTACTCTGCTTAGGATAGTATCTCTCAAATAAGGTGTCAATGCTGTACCATACTACCATGCCCAGTATACTAAAGCATAAACTGAGGGATGTAAAATAGTTTTTTTTTCCTTGGAACACGCTGTGTATTTGTTTGAAGAATTTGAGTTTTCCATATTTAAGAGAAGCAGCTCTTCACACATTCTTCAGCCAGTGCAGAGTAGGCTTCCATGTTTCCAGAAGTAATACTGTACATTAAAAACCAGGCAAGCTGCACAATTGTGTAACAGGCCTATGTCAATGTAATTACATCCATTGCAATAACTTTCAAACGCTGCCAGATACTTTGACACCTTAAAAGAAAAGGCAAAAAGGCACCTTCATAGGATACATTTTGTGCATGAGAACAGCAAGGATAGGGCATTTAAAATACATATAAGACCATCTATATGGGGCAAGAAATAAGACTGGGAACTAAAGAAGAGAGCTGCTAAGGGTAATTACAACTCCATGATGGGAGCTGTGCACAGCATGACACAGAGCCAGAGGAGGGAAGCGAGCCATTTCATGTAACACCAAGATCTGAATAAGAATGGGAAAAGTATCAGCAATACCTTTGTTAGTGCATTAAGTCCTAAAGCTGTTGCAACAGCACCTGTGGTAGCAGAAACATAGGCTGTTCCCAGCTGGCTAAAACAAAAATAATAATGTTTGTACATGCACAACAATTATATCCATGCCACTTTCAAGAACAAACAACTTTTACACACACAGTAAGTTCCTTCCACCCAGTTAAAGCATATCTTATTGCATATCTTATTAAGTTAAAGCATATCTTATTGCAGCAACACAGAAAGTGCTAACTGTGAGCCAGGCTCCACTGATTCTGCACTGTCGTATGGCATTTTCTCTTATGTCTGAATGAGCACTTTGAAGGATTTAGTTCTGTATTTAATTTCTAAGGTCAAATCTACAACAGCATTTGAAATGAAAAGTACCAAAACACACATCTGTGTAAACCAGCTATGCTGTAAGCACTGAAATCCAACCCAATCAGCCAGTCTATATATCCCCTAATCCACTGCCTTCTGCCAGACATCTACAAAAAAGACAGCTTCAGACCTGATTAAGGTCCTTAGATTTTATCTTTAAGACAAAAAAGGTCACACTCATCACACTCAGGCTTCTTAACTATACATACTGTAATGCTATAATGGGGTGATAATAGCAGGGTAGCAAAGTCTTTGGCTACAGCAAGCGAGAACAAGCCCAAACACAGCAGCCACAGATGCAGAAATGAAGGAAAAGAGCTGCTTACCTTCAGAAAGCCTCAGGTAGGCAGGGATCTGCAGCAAGAGATGCCCTCACCTCCACTGCCAACCCTTAAGTGAGGTTTCCCATCCTGGGAAAGGATGGATCCTGGCTCCACCCCTTCTGTTCACTCAGCTGCACTGCATGCACCTGAGCTCCCCTGGGCTGGCCCTGCCTTCCCACCAGGTGCTCAATCACTGCTTCAGGCCATGACTGAGCATTTCCACTACACAATACCAAACTGATGATAAATGCAGATGAACAAACTTATCTACCATCTCAAAGACCAATCATACTCCAGTCCATTAGAGAGAACTTGTAAACACATCAGAAGCATCTGGTTCAGTGTCTGACCTGACAGTAATTGGGGCATCACCGCTCCTGTTTGTGTAATTTACTATAGCATTGAAGGACTGGTTAATCCACTGCCAGAAAACCACTGCTGGTGTCGTTCTTGAAAAAAGAAACAACCATTAATATTTTTAAAAACAGAGTTGAGTCAACAGCACAGAAAAGTGTTGGCAAATCAAGAAAAAGCCAATGCAAGCAGTAATCATGCAGTTTCTTGGATACCTGAATAAAGCAATTCAGTTAAGGAGATACTGTCTTAATAATGAAAGTGCAAGTTACTTCTAAGAATAAATTTTAATAGCTTTTAAAACCTAAAAGGTTTATAATAATAGCAAAAGCATTATAGTAAACCTCTCTACAAAAACATACAGAGGAAAAAAATGAAACTCTACAAGATCTAGAGTACTTTTCCAGAGTTAGTCCTTTGCAGTTCACTTGCTTTCCTTCGGAAACTCCATAAGTGACTCAGAAATGGATTTTAGAGGCAGGGTTTACTTTCTCAGTCTTTGAAAAGTTTTTATGGTCCTAGTTGTTCTAATAAATCTGAGACATTATAAGAAGGAAAAGTGGGATATATGGATTAGGAGAAACATCCAAGAACTTATATCACAGCGGCTTCCAGAGGAAACTAATAATCAGCAAGGGTATGAAGGAACACAGAGAGAAAAGAAAGTTTTACTTCCTTTTCTATTTTAGAATATTTATTATACATCTTCTAAAACGCTCTTTTGACAATAACACTGGTTTTCACTTATCTAATTTGTAGGGAAATGTTTCATGTGTTACACTGCCACTACTTACCTATAAAAGGTCATCATACAACCTGTGATAGTCATGTTCATGGGTACCTGAGCTGACATTCGGCCAATCAAGACCATCTTTTCACCAGTGTCTGGATGAAAGGCTGAATCATAGATATATTTTGCTCTCCACAGCTCATTTTCAGTCAATCCAGGTGCTACAATACCTTGTCTTGGAACAAATCGAAACCAACAAAACAAGACAACAGCAAAAAGCACAACTGTTATAAACATAAAATGCTGCAACTTCCAGTGAAAAGCTTAGCATCAAAAGGAGGCTAATTTAATCTAGCCTTATAGTCAGCTTTTAGATCTTCAACTATTAAATAAATTGGTGAAATAAGAACTAGAACTCCCAGCATGTGGTTGTGCAGGCTGAGTTGACACAACCAGCATCAAACTTCTCTTGACTCAAGCCAGTACTGGGTCTGAGCTGAAATGGACAACTAAAGTCCCTGAGCATGACAGTTTGGAGATTTAGTTTGATTTAACAAACCATGTGCTCCAAAAATACAACACATGAAAGGGTATTTTAAACTGTTGTTCTATTGACTATTTTCAGAACTAGACACTCCCACATTTTCAAATACTAAATAGTTTTTCTCAGATGACAATTTCCCCTTTCATTAGTAATCTGACAGCGTTTCAAGCCCCGAAACAAGACAAAAGAGTGGTGCAATAAATACTTTTAAATCTACAATTGTGATATTCTTATTGTCATGACTTTTTTGGGCCAGCATTATAATGCCTGTCATACCTGTAATCATGCACGATTTTTCTTGCGCTTTCCAGCTGGGCATCAGATAACAAAATATTTCGGGGGTCTGTTACAGTGAAGAAGTGACTGGCTCGTCCAATGAAAGTGCTTTGATCCCATCGGGGCTCCTTGATGTTAATATTTAACGGTATATCTGCTGACATCTTCAAAAACTCTGTGAAGAAAACATGAACATTTGTAATTCAGAATTCTTATTTCGTAACATGTCTCAAACTGATAAAACTCCACAATGAAAAATAGCTTTAGTTGCAGAAAAAAAGAGACACATCTTGCAGAACTGAGCTTTAAAGGAGTACAGAAAGTAGATGATGTCAGAGATCATAATTTTAATGAGATTGGTATTCATGCAAGAAAATGAACTAAACTTAAATATCTACATTTTTGGGCTTGCTTCCCAAAACACTTTTACATTTCATGGTTTTCTGTAAGACCATGATTATCTGAGGATGAGTAGAATGCAAAGTATAATAGCTCACTAAGAAGTAGATGTACTAATTAACAAGATATTAAACAGAAATCTGCTTTACTCAAGTGATGAATTAGTGTTAGCTGAACACGTTGTCATAAAGGGAAATTAAACTTTTCAAGAGATGCCTGAAGAGCCTTTATAAAGTTCAGTAGCATTTAATAAAATCCAGTTAGCACCTCTGGCATTGCAAAGCAAAAAAAAAATTGGGATTACAAACACCAAATATTATTTTCAGTAAATGCAGTTTCTCCAAATCCATGCTCTATTGAAACAAAGATTACATAATGCAACAATTTGCCACATTATGAAAGCATGAACAGTTCTTCTAATGACACATCAAGGATGGTAACAGAACCACAATGACAGGCACCAAACTAACACAGCTCTGCATTTAGAGGGCCTAAAGCCCAGAAAATTAAAAATTTACTTAAAAATGACCAGAAGTACTCTGACATCTGATCCTTACCTCCCACTAACAAACCCTAAGGAACACTGTAAAGCTCCTGAGCCATTGGTGTAAATTTGGTAAAACTTGTACGGTGGAAAACGTAAGGAATTATCAGAAGAAAGGAACTAAGGATGCAGAGCATCTTCATCATTAAAAAAAACAGGGAAAAAAGGAGAGAATGTTTGTGAAACCTGAAGAAGTTGTTGTCAATCCCTCACATGTAATTATGATCCCTCTTCTTCTACATTAAGCGGAAAAATCTGTTAGTCACAGGAGAAGAGGGGTCTACAGAAATAAAGGCCTAAATGCCTCTGTTTTGCTGTGTGCCATATGCATATTATGAAAAGCACTGGGTTTTCCAATATCATTGGATCATAGAATGGCTTGGGATGGAAGGGCCCCCAAGGAGCATCAGGTTCCAACCCCCTGCCATAGGCAGGGCCACCAACCTCCAGATCTGGTACTAGACCAGGCTGCCCAGGGCCACATCCAACCTGGGCTTGAACACCTCCAGAACGGAGATACAGCATGACAAAAAACAAGCAAACCAGACCATCTTCTGGACTAAAATGGTGACAGCTGCAAAGGGCAGGGAAATCATTCTGGGAATACTTCCCTATCAGTTAAGTATTTGTGGGAAAGTCTGTTTCAATATCCTTATAATTAAATTATCAGTTTCATTAGGAAAGATTAAACCTGCCTAGGACAGCTTATGTCAATCTGTTTAAAACTGTCCAACGAATGCTTAAAAAAGCACTCTATAAACAGAAGCTCTTTGCTTTCCTTTCACACTGATCAGCAAGTGCTGAAAACTGCTTTGTCTATATTACTGGGTTGTCTGTAATTTATTTTTATTGCATACAAAACTTCTGCCATGAAGCCCAGATCTAAACAACAAAGATCAATTCAGTATAATTTCACTCCAAGTCACTCAGTCTGCCCTGATGGAGGTGGATCTACAGAGAACAGAGGATGGACCACAGCCACATCCTATCCTTACCCCCAGATAAACTGACATGACCACGTCTAACCTTGCTACCAACACACATACATCTTCCTGTGTGGGCACATCCCAAGGAAAAAGATAGGCTTTCGTGTGGCTGCATGGCAAGGGTTAGCATGGCAGCAGCAAAAAGCAAAGCAGCAGGAAAATGGAAACCACTTTGACAAAGGATCCTTGGCACGTGCCACAGCAAAAATGTATGCTTGAAATCACTGTGTCTGTTTAAAAAGGTGACAACAGGAACAAAAAATACCGACTTTGATAGATCTGGTCCTGACAAAGGTAAAGCAGAGCACATGGACTCCAGTCTCACTGGCATTCACCCAGCAAAAGATTTGCTCTTGTGCAAAAAGAGATCAAAGCCTTGGGTGCCTACTATCCAAGATCACAACGTTTTCTTCTCAATCACGTGACATAACTGACTTGCACTTTAATACTATCAGTAGGCACAATGCTTTTCTAAGTGAGTTTCAAGTCAGAAAGACTCTGCATAGACAGACCACAGTGCACACAAAGGAGCGGATGCTGCCCAGGCAAGGAAGCATAACAAGTTCCAGACACTGGAAAAATAGTTTGGTGACACACAAAACCTGCACTGAAGTAGAAAGGTTGCTGGGTTTGTTGGTCTCAGGACTCTGAGTCGCTGCTCCGCTACAGTGCTCCTTGTCTAGGAGAGCCAGGGAAGTTCTGCATTGAAAGTGTACATGATTTCCAGCACAATGTTTTTAGAATACCATCACTTGTGTCAAATAGTTCTCAATATAAGTTAAGCATGTCCAAAATTTAAGCTCGAATTACCCAAATATTCGTAATAAAATTGTGATAAGAAGTAATACAGGGCCCCGAGGTTAAATCAAGTTAAAATAAACCCAAGTGAACCGTGAGATAAGTGGAAAGTTTGCAGAATGGGAAAGTAAGCGCACAAATCTTCCAGAATGAAAGTGAAAAGGTTTACTTTGTTCTATATACACAGTTGAGCATTAAGGGGCAGCTGCAGCCCACCTCTTTATTAGTTGACTAATAATTTGAATTTACTGATCCCACACCTATGGCTATTTGCTGAGTGGTGACAGAGGGGAGAACACCTGCAAAATAAGAGAACTGAGTTAGCAGCACCTGAGATTTTTAAGGTGGAAAGGTAAACAACACAGTTACCCAATCTGGTCTGAATGCCCCTCGTCCTCAAGCAACTCCATTAGCAGAGGATTTGAGAGACAGCATTAATTAAATTACTGAAATAATTCACACTTAAACAGCACCCTGTGGTCACATTCACAACACAGGAGGATCAGCACAACATGAGTGGATAAATGACAAGGATGACAACATAGCACAGCGAAGCTCAATATCATGGAAGATGCACAGTAAGGAAGAAATAACATCTCTGCTGTTTCAAACAACTGACTAAATGGGGAAGTATTGAACAGAATCACATATACTTGCAAACCTCAATGTTAGCAACACCTCATACTAGCAAATTAAACCAATAATAAAGAACTGAGAGTCCTGTGGCACATTCATACTGCTGCACTCCCCATTTCCCAATGCCATGGAGAATGGCTGCACCGTGGGATTGTTGCAGCTGCTGTGGGCAGAGCTGTGCTCCTGCAGTTTAGCACTGCAGCTCCCCAGCACCAACACAGCGACCATCCATGTTTCACAATGCAGCTATTTGTACATATCAAGGCATGTTTTCAGAATGCTAACTGCAATCACGTGCTTCATCAGCTTCCCACATGGGAATGGCTGTGGCTTGCTGGAACGTGCTGCCAGGAGTTCGGCTGCAGGACCAGGAAGATGATTACAGACTCATCAAAATAATGAAGCTTTACTTATCCATAGCCAAAAATAAGGTCTTCTTCATCTGCAGAGAAATTTTCAAGTCTGTATTCTGAATAACCTACAAACATCTTTCTTTTAAATTGAATCACTTCTTGACTGTCTTTCAACTCCCCTTTCCAATCAGAAAGTGACCTTGAACAGAATGCCCCAGTGCTAAGCACACCTAAACCTGCTGTCCTCTGATCAGATGAAAATGCCTGCAAGTTCCCAGTGTAAAATGACATTAATGGGAAGGAAAAAGAGGGTTTGGAACTAAGTGAGATTGGCCTCTCTTAAAAAATAATTGCATAAAACCCGCACAAAGCCTGATCAACAATTTTAGTACAAAGGCTGCATTTAGATTTGCTGCAGAATCAGCAATAGCAGAAGACTTTAAACCTTGTTTAAAAGGTCAACAGTAGCAGTTGCAACAATTCTAAAAAATGCCGATTCAGGAGTTGTCAGTTCAACTCTCCAGTGTTCTATTTCCAAACTGCATTTCAGACAGCACACTGACTGCCACAGATCGCTTCTCACACTGCAGCAACAGCCAGAAGAGGAGCAAGGACCATATGAGACAGTTTTGAGCAACCCAGACATTTGAGCATTCGTTTTGACATGGATGAAAAGAAACAGAATTGAAAACAAAAGATGAGGTTTTATAAAATGTGAACCCTATTTGTTACTAACAGTGCACTTGAAGGACTCATAAACTAGGGGGTGAATTCAAGTTGGGCAACCCACACTCAGGCAGCAGTGCTTGAATGAGGAAACTGGATTTGCTACTTTCCTTGCAACAATATATGCTTTCTTATGTTACTTATATCCTCTATTTTAACCCAAATCTTGAAAAAACCCATTCTGCAAGTAAAAAACTTCACCAGACACATCCCTGATTTTTTCCAATATCCAAGCTAAAGCTGAAAGTACAGCTTTGAGAAAGGAAATTTCCTGATGATACAACTGTGTATCCTGATGTTTCTGATAGCTGCAGTGACTGTTCTGAGTCAAGAAGCATCCCTAGTGTCAAAATATCCATTCCTTGAGTGATGCAGAGAGCTTCTGCCACTGCTTGGAAGAGCAGGAGGTGATTCTGACAATGGCTAAAAGATGAGAACTGCCTGCAGGTTGCTGAGAAGTGTTATATTGTCTGAGAGAATATTTTGAGAGTCACTAGCTGGAAAACTCACCCAGAAATAGGCTTTTCTGAACAGATACAAAGGCTTGGATTTTCTTGAGTGGGAATCCTTTGGCAAATGCCCTCAGATTGGATAGGATGCTGCTTCACTACACAGAATTTTCTGTTCCTTTTTGGTTTTATGGGGGCCAGAGTCCAGATTATCAGCTCCAGCACCTTCCCCTATTTTAGTGGACTCTGTAAATGAGAGCGGCCTTTCACCTCCCTTGCATGCAGATCCAGAAAGCAAGCAAACACCGAGCTGGGGAGGACAAAGCTGGCCGAGAGAAGACTGTGTCTAAAGCAGTGCAGATGTGATAATGAACATTGCAACATCTCACATCTCAGCTCCTCAGACCAAATCATTTATAACACGACTTATACATCATTGGACATGTGATACTCACAGAAGTCAAAGCAGCCTTTGTAGAGGAAGGGAATAAACTAGCCAACATAAATGCTAAATGAAAGATGGGACTTTCATGGTACCCTTTACCAGGACTTACTTAGATCCCTCACTTCAGGCATTTGGGTCAGATCATGATTCACAAAAATCTCCTAGGAGCTAAGTGTTCTTTTCTCAGAAAAAGGAGAAGAAAATCACTTTTCTTTCCCTCTCTGAAAACCGATTAAAAATAGAAGGTATCAGCAGTACCCACTTCTTATCAGAATCCTAGCATTACAGAATAGCTCTAAAGTTGGAGCCATGCGTTGCTGAAATCATTTGATGTGCAGATTCATGGAGAGAGAGACACACATTTAGGCTCCTAGATCTCTGTTATTCAAAGCACTCCCCAGCACCTGGCTGTGCAAATGTCCTGTTCTGGGAAACAAGAGATGTAGGCTGGAAAAAGCCTTAGGCTCAGAAAAGTACCCACTGCTACAAAATGGGAAGAGGAACAGCTCTCTCCTTTCTCTGCCTCATTTATAAATCAAAGCAACCATGGCCACTTGCTTGTTACTGCAGAGCTCAGTTCTTCTGAAGCCCCCTCATGGTGCTTTGATAGAAACTATAGAAAGATTCTGTTAGGCATTTTTATTCCTCCAATAACAAACCGGCCCTTTTTCGGCCTTTTTTGCCCAAACAAACTCAGTATTTTGTTTTCCAGGAGGAACGCCATGAGAACAATGGCTAGTTGGTTTAGGAGAAACAAACAGGAAGTGTACTTCCTCCTGATCAGTAAAAAGTGACCCATTCTACTTTAAAATTACAGTGCTCTGGTAAAGCAACAGCAGGAATGCAAACCCAGCTACTACCCATATTTCAATTGTTCTGGCAAAGGAAAGAACACAATGAATGCATTCTCAGGGGATGTCAATCAAGGCAGGATAGCTGGAAAGCACTTCTATGTGACGGTAAAACAGCAGCTCTCAGACTTACCGGGGTCATTAAGCAGTGGTATTCCTCTATTTGCACTGTGCCTGCTATCACAGTTAGAAAGCAGCAGCACTGAGAGAAGTATGATGCAACACGCACCAAATGCTAACAAACACACTTGCAAAGCGTTCCTTCCCATCCACTAAATATCTATTTAGAGTACAAAGAAAATAATCCTTGCACTACACTTTTTCCTTCTGCAATCACAAGAACAAACCGAGTGCTGGAGAAAGCAAATCGTGGCAACACCACAAGATACTTTTTTGCTTGTGAGTGTACATCCTGTTTGTAGCCTAGCAACAGAAGCAGCGGTCTGCGTTAAAAGGGCAGTGCCTGCTGCTGGGGCTCTCTCCTCAAAACAGCAGCCATCTTTGGCGTGTCACTCGGTGGGAGGTTTCATCATTCTGTATCGAAGCTGCTTCCAGATGTCCGAGCTGCAGCAGCGCGTGCCTGCACTTTGCTGTCCCCGCTCACACCGCGGGATGGGGAACGCAGGGATGTGTGACACACCGACCTCTCCTCGTCATTAAGAGAGAAAAAGCTAAGAAGGGTTAACTCAAGGTCTGATTTTGTGTCATTGCTGCGAGCTCGTCTCTACAGCTCTGCGGTAAGCCGTACCCAGACACGTTCATCACCTTCTTCCACAGTTTTTTTTTCTTTCTTTTACTATTGGATATATGTATTTCTGATAGGAACCATACAGCCAATTTTAAACTGGTACAAAGCCAGCCTTCGCTCCCTCCTGCTTTAGCATCACAGCAATGAAATAAACCCTCCTACTGAGAACCCCCGGCTCCCAGCCCTGTGACACGGCACCCCGCTCCGCGGGCGGCTTGGGGGCGCAGGGAAGGTGCCGAGAAGGCGTGGAAGTAGAGCGTCCTCGTTCAGGAAACGGGAGCGAACTGAGGCTTGGGATCCTCCCCGAGGAGGACGGGGGTGGCAGAGCGGGCAGGGCGACAACCTCCACCCGCGGCCCAGCCCCGCGCCCCCCGCTGCCGGTACTCACCGCGCCCCGCCGGCTCCGCGCCGCCCCGCCGCCCGGAAGAGACTCGCGTTGCGCGGGGCCGGCTTGAAGAGCGGCCGCCCCGCTCGCTCCGCTCCGCCCCGTCCCGCTCCGCCCAGTGGGGCCGGGCGGAGAGGCGGGGGTCGGCCGGCTGTGCGGTCATCTCGGGCGGTAAAATAAAGCGTACGGCTTTATACAGCTGTGTACCGGAAAGTGTAGTAGGAGGGCTGCAGGGATGCTCTTCGCCTTTGTAGGGAGAACATCTGTGCAGGCTGAGGGGAAGGTTTGGCACCCTGCAGCTCCTCGTGGCACCTCACGTGGAGCGGAGGGCAGCGCTGAGCTCTGCTCTCTCTGGTAGCAACAGGGCTGGTGGGGACGGCGTGGAGCTGTGTCATCGGAGGGCAGGTGGGGCTGAGGGAAAGGTTCTGCAGCAGAGGGCAGTGGGCACGGCTCTGAGCTGCTGGAGATCAGGAGGTGTTTGGACGATGCCCTCAGACACAGGCTTCGAATTTTGAGTGGTCCTATGTATGGACAGGGGTTGGATTCGGTGGTCCTTGTGGGTCCCTTCCGTCTTGGGATAGTCTATGATTTTGTGATTTTGGGTTATTTGTGGCATTAAGGTGTCCAGCTTGCTCAGCTCCCTGATGGGACAGGCCTGCCGTGTTCTGCTGGCAGCTCGTGGCAGAATGTGGCCTCAAGTTTTGCAGGCAGCTCAGGCTGTGAAATTACTTTCATAGTTAACGGAATAAAAGCTAATGGAAGGGTTACAGGAAATATTATTGGCCACCTCTGTAGCAGGATGGCAGTACTCAGCTGGTGAACAAATTGGATCATCAGTCAGTTTAATAGGAACAACTTCAGAGGCAAAAGAACTGGTGGCCCGAAGGCAACCTTGACAACAAAGATGGATGGTTATGGACTTTCTCATTTTCGTTACTCCAGCTTTAATAAGTATTGCAGAAAACAGCCAGCAGCAGGGAAATGCTCATAGGAAACCACAGTAACTGAACCCTTAGAAAAATAATTCACCCTCAGATCCTAATCCTAAAAAATAAAAAGAGGAATAAAAAAAAAGAAACTCTATTACTATGAAATTTCTTCCAGCTGATGAAAACTTTCTTGCATGTGGTGCCTTAAAAATGTCAAATAAATGTGGATTTAAATAAATAAAAGGCTGAGGAATGGATCACAGAGCGTCTCATTCTTTTTGGTAATTATGGTCACTCCTAATTTTCTCTTTGTACCATCTGATAGTTTCTCTGACGGTTACGAGATGTGCAGTCATTTGAGATTAAAAACAAAGCTAGGGATACTCAATTAGGCTGCTCCCATTCCTTTTCCATCCCAACTTTTAGATGAACATGGTGATGAATGCACAAAATAGATCGCTAGCTCATTTCACAAATCAATTAAAGCTCATTAAAGTCTCAGTTTGATCGTGTTATGATAATTTGAAAAGTCAGCAACACGTGAGCTGGTGTCATCCCGTATCTCATATTGAGTCTTTTGGGAATGGGAAAAGCGTGCTGCGATAGAGCTGTGTTGCATCCCATGAATATTCTGCAAACAGTGCTAGGTTACCTTGTTGGTGTGCCAGAATAGCTCACCAATGTGCAAAGGCCAAAAAACAGACACTCCGTGTCATAGAGTCTTAGAAGTAAAATAAGATGGGCAGGAAGAAGCTGTGGTGGCTCCAGCCAGCTCTGCCTTAGAGGACTGGGAGGGGAGGACCCCACAGTGTGGCATGCAGTATATTGATCTGCAGCTGGGTAATACAGCTTTGTCCTTCTGAAGTCCTCATTCTCTCCCAAAACCCCTGCACAGACAGTCCTATAGACTAAATCCACATAGTTGAGTCAGTAAACTCAAGCATGTGTTTTCTTACAGGTTTTCATATGGAGTGGGGTTAAATTACAGTGTAAGTATTAATAGTACTTACAGGAAGCACATCTCTAGAGTCTGAAATGGATGCATGAAGTAGTGCTACCTTGGTTCCTTTCGAAGTGTTCCTTTCAGTCATCTTATTTCCAGAAGACCTCACTAATAAGACTCCTGCAAACCTTCTGGTGTGCATTCAGTCCTTTGTCTTTGTTGAACTAGATATGAATTCAACCCTCTTTGTGTTTCACCTGAAAGAATTTCTAGACTGCTGCAGAACAAACCTTTCCCTATGCAAATTAGAGCAGGAACATTTCTGTTTCTGTACAGCTACTGCCTCATCTAAGAAATGAGCTTTACTGTATTTGCTCTCTTCAAGCTTCACTGCATTCATAATATTTACATTGGACATAATAATTTTATATTTTTTGCCATTCCAAATTGGTGCTGGGAATCAAATGACAAAAACTGAGAGCTGCTGCGCACTGCAATTATTAACACAGATATCCAGTAAGTGGCACTGCAGGACTAGCTTTTCTGCAGCCCTGTATCACAAACAGCAAGCATGGAATGTATCAAGACTTTTCTACTCCACGAGAAAGGCAGTTGTACAGCGGGTGGGAAACGATGTGTGATGATGGCTCTGAAGGTGCAGAGCAAGGAGCTGGAGTGTGTTCAGCAGCTGGCTCCTGGGATGGTGTTAGGAACTAGCCTTGGCACCAAGCTGACTGTTATCAGAGGTTTGCCAGAAGAACCCAGCCACATTTCTGGGAACTGTTTTTAGCACTCATTTGATGGGAGGTGTGTGTGAAAGCTTTGTGCTGCGTTTTACTATCAGGAGCACAATATGGGGCTGGGTGAACCACATATATAAAGCATTTCTTTTGCTCTGCTGACTTACTGTGCATTAATGTTATGCAGGAAATCCAAACCCCAGACTGGAAGGGATGTCGGTACAATCTCCTAAAGTCTGTTTCTGAACTAGAGATTTCTGTGAGTCCATGTCAGTACATCAAAAACCTTCACCCTATTTTCCAACAGTCTCAGCTGCCAAAGAATAAACTATTAACCAGGGAAAAATGGTCCAACAGATGAGAAACACAACACTTTTTGATAACACAAATTGTAATAAGGCCTTATATAAGCCAGTAGAGAATTACTTGCAAAGTCAGTTAAAGATTTTGGCTCCATTTGCAGTATCTGAACCTAACTTCAGCTTACTCATGCTATATTGTGCCAAGCTAAATTGATGCATACCAAATGTTCCCCTTTATCTAGATGAAAACATGCACAGTTACAGCAAGCAAGACTTGAAGAGGAAGAACGTGAAAAGCCATCCTGCATTTAGAAGGGGCATAGCACTACGTTTAAAGGGATAATTCAGAATTTCAAGAGGATTAGGGACCATTTCCTCTGTGATGTGGCTATTCCAAAAATGCCTCCTGTGGAATTGTCCACAGCCTGAAGCACTGTTGGCAGCAAGGCTCTCAGCCAGGCAGGCTGAGGGATGGAGTATGGAGCAAGAGGAGGTGTAGGTCCCTCCTGCTTTAGCACCATTCCATGAGATGTCACAGCTGCTTCAACTGTGCTGGACAAAATTCTTCATCATCCTTTAGGGACCAGCTATGCAACAGCATCAGTTGACATGCATGGGAGCATGTCAGAACATGGAGAGGCATGCAGAAATGTGAGTGAAGAACAACATGTGACAACACAACATGGGACAAAATAAGACATCACCAGACAACTCTGAATAGTCACATGCCATCACAGATCATAGGATCATTATGTTTAGAAAAGACCTCTGGGATCATCTAGGACATCCCCAACCCTCCCCACCATGCCCACTGATCATATCCCTCACTGCCACATCTACGTATGTATTGAACACCTCCAGGGATGGTGACTCACCCACCTCCCTGGGCAGCCTGTGCCAACACCTGATCACTCTCAGAAGAATTTTTTCCTAAGATCCAACCTGATAGCATGCAACAGCATTAACAGCATGGATCAACATGTCACAGCATGATAAATGTACCTAGAAAGCTGGTAGAAATAACGAGAGAGCAGTGAGAAATTCCTAGCAGCAGGAAAATTCCTGGGAACATGTAGAAAGTGTCAAGAGAACCATAGGAAACTCCTAGAAAGATTTTGGGAGTTCCTAGAAAATTATAGGAAACTCTTAAAAAACAAATTTCATTTCTAGAAAGCAGTGGGGAGAATCCTAGGAAGCAAAAAATGAATTCCTAGAAAGCTGGCTACAAGTTTTTGGAAAACTAGAGGACAATTTCTAAAAGGGAAGGGAGAATTCCTAAAAAGCAGTAGAGGAGTCCTAAAAAGAAATGCACAATTCCTAGAAAGCTATGAGAAATTCCTAAAGAACTGAAGAAAACTCCTGGAAAACAGGTCAGAATTACTGTAAGTAGAGTACAGTTACTAAAAATCATTGGGATACTTCTAGAAAAGTGTTAGGGAATGAGAATAGCTGTGCTGGTGCAGCCAAACCCTGATGTGTTCCAAGCCCAGAGCTGCTGAGCCTCGCAGGGCAGGAGCATGAGCAGCTCACTGGCTTTCAGGCCCCTGACCCTGAGATGGATTTTGACAAATGGGTGATAGGAAGCAGGGAACATTTCCAGCCAGGGGAAGCACTGCTTGTTAGACACTGCTCTGAGAGCTGCTGTCGCAGCAACTTCTTTCTTTGCAACACAGGGCAGGGAAAAGCCAAGGACACAGAGGCAGGCTGCAAAGAGCCAGATATTACTGAATTACTGAGACGAACCAGTTCTACCTGGTGTGGTCAGACTGGCACAAAGGCTGGAACAGAAAAAGTATGCAGACAAGGTAGGGTGAAAATGAATTTGGGATTGTATCATGGTTTGGGGTAATCCAGTCTGAGCCCTGCGTGTTTCAAAAGCTCAAAAACTGGCAGGAGGAATAAAGAGACTAAAGCCAGAACCTTGGTTTGGATTCTTATTTTTCTACTGGCACCAGGGGAGGTTCAGTCTGGATATTAGGACAAATTTCTTCATTGTGAGGACAATCAAACACAGATCAAACACTGCCCCAGTGCCTATCAGTGCTAAGAGATGTTTGGATAATGCTCTTCTAATAAGCTTTAATTTTGGTTAGCCCTGAAAAGCTCAGGCAGTTGGACTGGATGTTCTTCCAAGGTCCCTTCCAACCAACCTATTCCATTCCATTCCATTCCATTCCATTCCATTCCATTCCATTCCATTCCATTCCATTCCATTTCTTATTTTTTATTTTTCATATTTCCTTTAATTTTCATTAATTCAAGGATAGCCTGCCTATAGAAGGGCTGTAGAACACAACCATATTGGATGTGCAGTAATGTGCACTTATATATACATCATCAGCTGTAGGGTAATAGTCTGACTTTTCTTACCTACTCTGCTAATCTTTAGAGGCACTGGGCTTAGGTTAGTGCCAATGACATTTTCATCATCACACGTTCTGCATCAGAAAGAACAAAAGTCCTCTGATGGAAGAGGAGCAGTTCTCCATCCACCATTCAGGGGCTGTGCTGGAATATGGGAGACGGATCCATTTTGTGCTGCTGACTGGCACGCAGCTCAGGAGTAAATCTGCAGCTTAGGAGTGGAGTGCCACCTACCAAGCCATCTGCTAAGAAAATTATGTTATCTGTAGCTTGATCCACTGCTGCTAAAAATCACTGTAACACTCAGCTGTGAAGAGTTTTGCTGCTAATATATCCATTTGTACTCTTTTTATTTATCCACTCAGAATTAATTATTTCTCAGATTAATTTCATTCTAATGAATCATTCCGTATTGCTGGCTTTATTTCATTTCTGAGGTACTAATTAATATGTCAAAGCCATCTTTGACATTAAAAGCACTGTCATTTTTGCCGTGACTTCTCTTTTGATTCATATATTCAATTTTTCTGCCCATCCATGGAGTGAAAGAAAAAAATGCAAGCCATACGCTATAAAAAATGGTGCATGTGCAAATAAAGCATACATCAGTGGAGAGTGGAAAGTCTATATTTTCATGTTGACATGCTGGTTTATGTGCTGTTTCATACCTCAGCAATCAAGCTGTGGAGGGATCCTGCTGGTGGTGTATGGGGTTGTTCAGCTCCTGCTCTGTCCCCAGGATGGATATTTGCCCTTCATTTCTGCCTTCCTCTTCTGTCCAAGAAGAGCTTGTAAAATCTCAGGGGCTGCAGCTGAAACCAGCCAGCTTTGGTTTGGTTTTTACACTAGAAATGTAAGGAAGGACTGGTGACATGGGAAGGGGATGTATGAGCAGAGCCTGGACTGACTGATCAGGACACGTGGGGAATGGAACATTGTTCCTCTTCTTTTACAGATTATGGTACTCCAAAAGAAAAAAAAAATATCCACACAGTAGTGAATATTTAGGCCTTGTTAGCAGTGCTTGGGGACGAGAAATCCTTTCTCTCTCTGACTCTTTCTCCCTACTGATGGGTCTTCATCATACAAGAAGGAACTTGAGACCCTGATGTGTGGGTTGTTTTTTTTTATTTTCTCCCTCTCATCTTTCCTCTGTGTTTTGTACTCACTGCTGTGCTTTTCCCATGGAATGCCCAACCATGGAATGCCCAACCATGACACTATCAATTCAGCCACGTGCTTTGCTGATCTTTTAAGAGAGTTCATACCTGCTGCTCCATTTCCAGAAGCTCTTGATTTTTCCGAGAAGGTTAAATTGAGGCTAAAGTTATCTTGGCTTATTAGTATAACCAGTTATTTAGAAACTTGACAGCTCTTTCAGACATTATTTCTGCTAGCCTGCCTCAGCTGATTTGATGTTTAATACATCCCAAGCATGCAGACTCAAGAAGTCAATCCTGAGAGTGACGCGAGTACAGTTTGTATCCACAGATTGTAATATTGTTTTGTAAACCAAGCCGCCTTTCTCCAGCTTTTGTGTGTGTGCTGTTTGGTAGATTAAAGCACGTTTATCTCTGAACGCAAGCTTTGGATTTTGTTCAGCTCTGGCTCGGTCTTCTAGTAGCTAATTACTGTTTGGATTAAGATCATTTGGATCAAGGTGCTACTCTGTGTATTTTCAAAACTTCATGCCAACCCAATGGGCGTTTCTCCAAAAAGAGTCTCGGAGGAGCAACAGATGTTTTGTAGGGTGGTAGCAGAGACACACGAGATTTCCTTTCCTGGGTATTGCTTTGATTGGTCAGCAGTGGTTGAAAAGCATTAAGCAAAATCAAGCAGCTGTTATATGTGGGGACATAGGGAAAATTAAACCAATTTTCTGTTTATTTCCGGGTCTCTCACACCTGCACCACTGTCCCATTGCTGGCAGCTTTGGGCAAGCTCTGATCTGGACATGAGCTGATCCTTCAGTGCTGTCTGAGGGCACATCAGCTAGAAAGCAACAAAAGGTAAATTCAACCCATTCTTTACAGAAATGGCTCCCAGCGCTGTGCCAATCGGCTGCCTAATCCCACCGCTACATTTACCTGAACAGTAATAAGGGTTTAATGGATCTCACTTTTGTGCCTCACCCGGGTATGACTATTAAGTCATGAAAGTTTTAAAAGCTCACAAATTAGCTGAAGTGGCAAATGAGCACAGCAGGGTGCCCTGTTTGAAGGGGGAGGGTTTGAAACCTGCAGAGCTGTTTAAGGGGCTTTGCTGTGCAGTTATGGCCTCAGCTGAGCCAGACCTGAATTTCATCCACAAAATGATCACATGAAATTAGGGATGAGATATGAGAAAGACTGGCTGTTGGAATAAATATTGAATTAAATGAATGAAGAATGTGAGAATGTTCTCAGTGTCTTCTTATGAAGGCAATGTTCCCCTCGTCCCAGGGTTTCTGCTCCAAAGCAGCAGTGTGCTGCATTTTCAGAAGATAAGTACATGCAGTAAATCTCACCTGTGCTGTGCTTTGAGGAGAAAAGGAGAAAAAAAAAAATCTCGAAATTATAAAAAGAAAGCTCAGAATGAGTTTCATTAGGCATCACTATTACTGAAAAACAAAGAATTCGCTTTTTGTCTTTTTCATCCTCCTTTGGGGATGAATGATGATTAAAGAACAGGATCATAAGAAGGAGGGATGAGACCTTGCTGAGAAGGAATTAAAAATGAGAGAAAGAGAGCGGGGAAGGGAAAACAAGCATCTTAGTTAGCTAGTCAGGGTTAGTTTAGCACTGTATCCACACTAACTGACATTATGAAAAATTATAGCTGGCATATAAGCAACTTCACTAATGCTGAAACCCAGGAAATGCATCCTGACAACTTAGTGAACTTATTTGCTCTTCTCGGAGGTTTTAACCCCCCCACCCCATGATGTTTATCTTCATTTTCTGATACATTTGTTTGAGGTGAGGTTATGACACAAAGGTAGCAACTTGCAAATCATTGTGTTCATCTGCTTCGTTGGCTCTCGTGGCTCAGGTAAGACGGAAAAATCCCTTCTGTAGAATGAAAGGGTTCGAGATGTAACCACTCTGCTTTCAGTACGTACTGCTGAACCGGAGTGATTTTTGTAAAGAAGAAAACACGATCTGAAAAGACACATTTTTGCGGGCAGAAACGAACGGATTTTCTTGTGCAGACAGAAGGGGAACTGCCCAGAGCTGACATCTGCTGTCAGGAGGTGCAGCTCCGGGGCTGTCGGCAGCTCCCAGAGCCGCAGTTCTGCTGTCCCCACTCCTGCTCTGGGACATCTGGTCAGAACCCGGCTCCTCAGGCATCGGAACGCCCTGAGAAAATCGCCCTTGAGGTTTTTCCCTGCCGATATGTAGAGACAGCGATGCCCTCCGTCTGCTACAGAGATCCAGGTTTGAAGTTTGCTCGTGGATTTTCTCTGAACCTCTTCAGCGGTGATCTCAAGACCCGTTTCCCGTAGCCGCTCCCTGCGGTTCCTCCCGGTCCTCTCCCCGCCGAACCGGCCAAGCTGTCCGGGGGAAGCGGCGGGGCGGGACACCCGGAGCATCCCTGCCCCGCGCCCCTGGGGCTGCCGTGCGCTCCGCTCCGGCGGGGGGGCGCGGGGCCGCGGCCGCCCAGGAGAGGGAGCCCGGTGGCCGCGGCTGCGCCGGGAGCCGCGGGGGCGCGGAGCGGCGGGGAGGTGGCGCGGAGCGGAACGGGGGGGAGCGGAGCGGAGGGGAGCGGAGCGCTGCCCCGGCTGCCGACCGCCGTCACCCCGGTCCGACCCCAGCATCCCGCTCCGGTGAGTACCCTGCTTTGCCGGGTGCCGAGCGTGCCCCGGGCTATCCGTGCTCCCCGGGGTTTCGGTGCTCCCCGAGGGTGCCTCGGGCTGCAGCCCGCCGCCTGCACCGCTGCGAGCATCGCCCAGCCATAAGTCGGGTGCCGGTACTTACTTTACGCGTCAATGAATGGGACTCGGCTGGCTCGCAGCGCCGAGGCATCGCGCAGCGTCCCGCAGCTCGGCGGGGCAAAGTGATCCCGCGTGCGTTCAACTCCCGCAGCCCGGCTTTACTTGGTGTCCTGCTTATTCCCCGAGAAAGCGGAAAAATCGGGGAGAAGCGGCCCAGGGGAAGTTGCGTCCGACCGACGATGTGAAAGCAGGAGAAGGGGGGCTGCTCTGTGCCCTCTGCGTGCCTTCACCCTGTCTTTCTCTTGTCTTAATCCTTCAGGAAGGAGACGCCGGACGGACAGAGCTCTCTCAGGGGCGATGCTGCCGAGCCCTGCCCCCGGCAGGAGGAAGTCTGTGCCGCCGGGGCCGCCCTCCCGGGCGAACGGAGGAAAAGCCCCCGGCACCGGAGATGCGTGGCCCGGGAGAGCGTGAAGAGCTGCTCCGCCTGCGCTGTTATTAAAGGGAAAAGCATGCTACAGACGGCTGCTCCGACGGCCGGAGCGCAGCCCCTCTGAGCAGGAGGTGAGAATATCCCGCGCTGTCATGGAGAGCTATATCCTGGCAGAGAAGCACTAAAGCCACTCATCCCTGCTGGAAGAGGAACCACTCTTGGCACCACCGCCTTCGTGCAGAGGGGAGCTCACTCAGGTCCTTCCTCCTCCTCTCTCCCTCCTTTCACCCTTCAGAGAACGACAGAAGAAAGAAAGAAACAACTGCGACTTGGCTCTTGCTGGTGCTGGGAATACCGTGCCTTTTGCCTGGGATGATTCCCTCTGACGGGATGTACAAAGCGCCACCGGGACCGAGCCAGACAACAAAGTTTGCAGAGCAGTCTATGGGGTCTATGGGATGGAGGTAGCTGGGCACACGCTGACGGGGTCCGCCACACACTGCCCACTAACGCTGCCCCACTGCTCGCTGCAGGACTAACTCCTGGGGACTACACTCTGGCAGCTCCTGCATTGCTGATTGACGCTTTCAGGGAACAACACATGCCTGCACCTGATGCAATGTTGGGTTTGTTTGTAAGATTTGCTATGCAATTCCAAACCTAAATGAGAAGAAGAGGCGGCCCTGTGTCCCAGAGCAAACAGAAGCGAAGCTGAAAGGTAGGAACAGAATTTCTCATTTCAATAAAACTAAATAACCTGAGCTACTTCTTACTGAAAACCTTTAAAACACACCTGCTGTATGCTTATTTCCTTGGTCTCTGGAAGTGTAAAACTTGAAACAAAGTGAAGAATTGCTCGCTGATGCTGCCCAGAAGCAGAGAACTGGTGGATTTTGTAACAGGAGTGTGCTGAGGAGGAAGGATGGGGTGTTTGATCAGTGAGACATTTAGGGAACCAAAGCAGAGGAAAAGCACCTCATACAGCACGCATCAGTAAATATGAAGGGCTAGTGCAATGGACGCTGGAAACACTCGATCAATAGTCTATTTAAGTGGGAATATATGCAAGCATGAAAAAGTGATTGCTTTCCTGTCTGTGGGGTATATTCGCAGAGGACAGCAGCAGAACATTTGTAGGTGAGCTGTCTGAATTAGGCTGCTTCATGCTGAGGTGGTGCAGTGTGTTCTTGAAGGGATTACTTAAAAACCCCTCTGTGGAGGTGACTGTATCTGTGCATTTTCAGTTCCTGCTCATAGAGCTTTCAATGTCGTTCAGGGAGATTCAGAGTGGATGAAGTCCATCTGAGCTTGAGGGGACCGTAACCAAGAGCCTTTGGTCTGTTCGGACGTCTCATGTCTGCTATCTGTAAGGAAAGGAGCTGATGTCGTCATGAAAATCATGATGTGATTTTCCCTCAGGAGAAACTATGACTTGGAACGACACCACTATGGATGGGGAAGGGTTGCTTGTGGAAAGGGACTCTTCCTTTCGGATCCTCACAGGCTGCTTCCTCTCGCTGCTGATCCTCTCCACACTGCTGGGAAACACGCTGGTTTGCGCAGCTGTCATTAGGTTTCGCCACCTCAGGTCCAAAGTGACCAACTTCTTTGTCATCTCCTTGGCCGTGTCAGACCTCTTGGTGGCAGTTTTGGTCATGCCCTGGAAAGCCGTGTCTGAGATCGCTGGTTTCTGGCCTTTTGGTTCATTTTGCAACATCTGGGTGGCCTTTGATATTATGTGCTCAACAGCCTCCATCTTAAATCTCTGTGTCATTAGTGTGGACAGATACTGGGCCATCTCCAGCCCATTCAGGTACGAGAGGAAAATGACCCCCAAGGCAGCCTTCATCATGATCAGTGTGGCGTGGACTTTGTCTGTGTTGATTTCCTTCATCCCCGTGCAGCTGAACTGGCACAAGGCTACAACCACGAGCTTTTTGGACCTGAATGCCAGTTTACAAGGTATAAGCATGGACAACTGTGATTCTAGCCTAAACAGGATGTATGCCATCTCCTCTTCTCTAATTAGCTTCTATATACCTGTGGCCATCATGATAGTAACCTACACAAGGATATACCGGATTGCTCAGAAGCAAATACGACGAATTTCAGCTTTGGAGAGAGCAGCAGTGCATGCCAAGAACTGCCAGAACACAAGTGGCAACAGAAGCAGCATGGACTGTCAGCAACCTGAGAGCAACTTCAAAATGTCCTTCAAGAGGGAAACAAAGGTTCTAAAGACTTTGTCAGTGATCATGGGGGTGTTTGTGTGCTGCTGGTTGCCATTTTTCGTGTTGAACTGCATGATTCCCTTCTGTGAGCCCACCCAACCATCCAAGGGAGCAGAAGCTTTCTGCATTAACTCCACCACCTTTGATGTTTTTATTTGGTTTGGATGGGCTAATTCTTCCCTAAACCCCATCATTTATGCCTTCAATGCTGATTTCCGCAAGGCATTTTCCACCCTGCTAGGATGCTACAGGCTCTGCCCGATGTCCGGCAATGCTATAGAGACTGTTAGCATTAACAACAATGGAGCAGTTGTTTTTTCAAGCCAACATGAGCCCAAAGGGTCCAGCCCCAAAGAGTCGAATCTAGTTTATCTGATCCCACATGCAATCATCTGTCCAGAAGAAGAACCTCTAAAAAAGGAAGAGGAAGGTGAACTATCTAAGACCTTGGACAAAATGTCTCCAGCATTGTCGGGTATTTTGGATTATGAAGCTGACGTTTCTTTGGAAAAGATCAACCCCATTACACAAAATGGGCAGCATAAAACCTGAACAGTAAGGTGTACCCAGCAAAACATAATAGTGTACAATGTGATAATCTTAAAAAAAAAAAAAAGATATGATTTTTGTTATGAAATAAGCTCTAGGGAGAAGTACACATTTACATAAAGCCCTGAATGAATTTTCCTGGTATTAAATTTAATATTTAAAACACTAAACAGCAAAAAGGTACTGAAAATTGGTTAGAAAGTGGATATTAAACTGTGCTGTTCATACTGAGGAATATACACAAGTTTGGATACAGTGCAGTGATAAAATACTGCTTCTCCTCTGCACCCAGAGAGGCCAATTTCTTGCTTGAAGTGAGGCAAAAGATAAATGTTAAGTATTTAAAGATTCATGTTTACTAGAATATAAAGGATTGCTGTGTCTTGTGATAGTGGGTGCTAACAGGTCCTAATTAAAGGCTGAGGGATTGTAAAGGGAGGTAGAGGCCTTCTTAAAATTATTTCTGAAAAAAATAATTGAGCCTTATAACAAGAATGGTTATTTTTAAAGCTTTGGGAGTTAACATGTTGATACTGGTTTTATTTATTTATTGTTTTAAATTGATATTTTTCATATGTTATTACAGATCTAGCTTTATTTATGTTATTTAAGATGTCTAAATGATGGGATATTTTTGGAGTGTCATTACTGCATTGTGGCCAGACAACCAGTCAGCACTTTATGAAAGCCCCGATGGCCTCGAGAGCTGTGAGGGATGGAAGAAGGCTGAGAAGCTCAGCGAGAGACCAAGGAATCAACAGAATTGATGTGGAGTGGAGCTCGTTTTCTTATGGGCTTTGGTTTTTAAGTGGGATTTCTTTCAAAAGATAGGATCAGCGTTGACTGAGTTGTGAATTCTCTTCCCTTTTACAAATAACAAGAAATTGCTGCTATTTATTTTTAAAAAAGTTTCATGTTACAAAGACTTTGCTAGAATGTCAAGTTTGTGGATCTGTACAGACCTTAAATATGACTACAACCTTAAGGAGAATCCAATTTGAGAAGAAAAGCTACTTAGGTAACAATTCGTAGTATATAACATTTTGTATTTATGTAAGATAAACAGCTTTCTCAGACTTTTCTTATTCCAAGTCTTGGATATCTTTTCCGAACAAACACGATTGGTTTTATGGTAGTAAACATGCCAAATCTCGTTATCATCTGTATTATTTCTTGCAGCACCACTGGGATCATGCTGTCTGTCTGCTCTCAGTCTGAGTTCAAGTGGGTACGCAGTGCTTTGCTTTGGAGGCCAGGAGGACGTTACATTTTAGTAATTCCCACATCAGTAGTCCCTTCAAATAAGGAATAGTGCCTCATTACTGATTTGAATTAAGACTTTTCTAACTATGGATGGAACTGCAGCCCCCACCTCAAAAATGCCCCGTGAGCTCCAAAACAAAGATGCCAGTGTTTAATTCAAAAACTGCCGTGGTCCTTCCCTGCTGCTTTCCCTCTGTAATGCCCAAAGTGAGCAGTGAACGTTAGCGACAGGAACACTGGGAGTCAACATTCAGCAGCACTCCAAGACAGAGCTTCTGAATGGGCACAGATACCCTTTGGAGAAACTTTTCATAGTATATCAAAAATACAAAAAAAAAAAACCAAAACAAAAATGTTGTCAGGAAAAGAGAACTGAGAGGAAAAAATCTCAAAGTCTAATGAACTATATACATCCTGCATCAGGTCTGTGTATTTATGTATCGTGAATGTTTTCATAACTTTATTGCCTGTAAGCTGCTTTCATACATATAATAAAATTATTTTGTGAAGAGAGGGTCAAATAAAGCAATCTACATGGCATTTGTTAAATACATGCAGTTGTATCGATCATGTTCAAGGCGGGGATGGTTTCTGCTTTTCTGTTTGCCCTCATTTGGGATCACACCAGGGAGGCAGATGGGAATTCTTATTAGAAGCAGGAGAAAGTCCTCAGTGCTGTGGGCTCTCAGTCCTTCTCTCAGCTGGGGTCTGAAACAACCACATCCTGCTTGAATGTGACCAGGTGAAACGTGCAATGGTAGATTTATTGGTGACTCTTACTTTGGTCAATTTGCCTTGGTTTAATAGACTGGGGGACTTTGTTTATAACGCACTCTTATTGTTGCTTTTTGAATTATTTTTTCTTTCTGAGCCGCTTGATAGAATCCCACCACCAGTATTGTTTTGGATCAAAATGAGTCGTTTTAGGAGCGATGAGCTGGTGGGGCTCAGCCAAAGGACAGAAGCATCAATTTGTTAACAGCAGCCTGGCACTTTGCTTTCAGCTTTGTCAGCAGGTTCATTTTGAAATGAAGAAGAAAAAAAAACAAACCTACAGAAAAAACCCGTGGTCGCTTCTGTATTACCAACATGATGCAGCTGGGATTGGAGCGGGTGCAGGGGCTGCAGTCATGTCCCTCCCTGGTGCAGAAACATGATTTAAGAAGAGCACGTAAAGCAAGATGCTGGCTTCATTCTAGCTGGTTCAGAGCTGATATATGCTCTGTGGTGTGAGCAGTGGCCACCCCAGCACCTCCCTACCTGTGGCTGGAGCGGAGGGACAGATCTGTGGGGAACATTCTTGTTCCCCTCAGTACTAAGGGCCAGGCAGGATGGACTCTTCTGCATTGGTTTATTGCTATCTGTCCCTCTATTTGAACAATATTTGCTTCCAACTCCTTTCTCCTGCATATATTTTACGGTACCAATAATACGTTTGGATTTTCATTTATCATCATATCCTCCCTTTTCTTGCTCCTTTTCAGGTCCCTTTACCTGTCACCTCCTTTCCTCCCACTCCTACCAGAGCCCTCCTGCTGCCCTCCCTTGGCTCTGTAATGCTTTGCTGGAAGAAAGTCCATCCCCACACCCTCCCCCAGGACTCCCCTTGCTGCACCCAGCGGTGCCTCCTACCTGCTGTGGAGCCGGAGATCAGGGCCAGGACCAGCAAGAAGGACCAACCTGCTGCCACCCTATTTATGTGTGCCCTAACCCTCGTTAACTGCTCCACAGCTGTAACCTGCTGCTTGGAACCGGTGTAACCTTCCCTTCTGCACCACTTCCTCGTGACTGAAGGTATTTTTCTGTCTGTAGATGGAAGAGGTTAATGATTAACCCCACGGCCTTGATGAAGGAGCTGTTAGCAGTGAGCGAGCCAGAATCACTAGATTAAATCTGAATACATTTCTCCTGTCCCTTGGCAAGTGTGTTATGCTAATTTGGGTCTCTGACTTCACAAACTGTACAAAAGATAGGAGATGGGAGAGTAAATGCCTTTGCTGATGAACAGCTTTAATAACATAGTTACTGGGAGACGGTCCTGGATTATTTCAAATGAATAATTTTCAGAAGCACCCAAATCTGATTGCAATCTCAAACAACCGCTTCGAATAGCATCTCGACAGGCAGCTCTTTCCAGTAATACTTTGGTTTTTAGCATAATGACAGTACAACATGTTCTCGGTGATGTCACTTATGTGGCCACACAGCAACTGTAACTTGAAGAATAAGAACAGTGCCATTCCATAACTGTTCTATTCCAACACGATCCCATAACTCTCAAAAGATGAAAGCACATTGTGTGGGGTGTCCCAGGTTTCCATCAGATTTCTTGTGTCTGTCAAGTCAGCAATTTCCCTTTGAACTCACTGGATTAAAAGAGATCTCACCCCACACGAATGCAATTGCTTCTGGGTTTTGAAATTGCTCAGTGAAAGGTGTATTAAATTAAAGGTGTTCAAAATTAATTTATTGCACTGGACTGGATGGGCCTTGGGCAGCCTGATCTGGTGGGGGGCAACCAGCCCAGGGCTGTGGTTGGGGCTGGGGGGCTGTAAGGTCTCCTCCAACACAAAGCTTTCTGTGATTCTATGATTTTGCTCATGTAGAAAGTTTCCCGCAATAAGAGGACAAATTCTGCTGAGAAAAATGTCATGCAAAAACTTTCAGCCCTATTTCTTTCTTGCTTGAGGGGATGTAACGTAGCAAAGGTGGCCTGGGAAGCACGTAGCAGTGGTAAAAGCACCTCCCTGCAAACAGCGGGATGCAGACGCAGATGTGCTCCCCAAAACCTTGAAACTTCAGCGATTTAAACCTGGGTTTTTCACTGACCTGAGTTCAGAAGAGCAGTTTTCTGTATCCAGGCTGCAGCGCTTTCCTTCCTGCCTGCTGGGACCTCCCGCTGCTTTTCAGCAAATTCCTTCTTCCTCCTTCCACAGCACTTTATACAACTTCTGTCTGTTCTGCCTCATTTTCCCTTCCAGATCGGGATAAACTGTAGGGATGTGGTTTGATCTGAAATAACAAACACTTTTCACCCCCCCAGAAGCTCCATTCCTTGTCTCCACCCCACCTGTCCCGGTACAGTCACGCTTCAGCAAATAGAACACAAACAGTAGCTATCAAGCTTGGCATCTGGGGGGAGAAATGCCATTGGGGCCGGATTCCCACCCTCCTGCAGGGTGTAGCCCAGGACAGGAGTGGTATAGGGGTGGGCAAGGGGCCCTGCGGAGCCCCATTGCTGCTGCTTTGCAGTGGGACAATAAGGGAAACGCTCCGCATGCCACAGGCAGCAATCAATGGAGCGTTCAATATTTCAGTCACTTTCTTTTGCAAAATGACTGGTGATTCCTTCCCACCCCCATTGGCTGGCTGCGCTCAGAATTAAACACAGGAAGAGATCACCAGCGAAACCCTGGGGGCTGGCAGCAGCAGAGGGCTGGGTTGGGTTGGGGTGGGATGGCTGAGGAGAAGTTTTTCTGTTCCCCCAGCTGGAAGGGTTTCTGTCATTCTGGAGAAGCTATTTCTGGGCTCTGAGGTGAGGGTTTCCTTTCTTTGGGCCTCATTTCTTGCAGAGGGCTCCCTTAGTTTGAGCCTGATGTGCTTTCCCTCCTCAGCTGGCAGTAACTGAGCTGGATGGGGCTCTGAGTACCTGATCGAGCTGTAGATGTCCCTGTTCATTGCAGGTGAGTTGCATCAGATAACCGTTAAAGGTCCTTTCAGCTCAAACTATTCTATGATTCTGTGATAAATTTGGCATCTTCTTGCAGTGCTGCTTCTTCAAATAGATGCTTAGCTGGATCCATAACTCCAGTACACTAAGCAGACTAATTGTTTCAGCAGCTAAGCTAATCAAAATGACCCTTACACCTTTACTCCTTCAGGAAAGTAAGAGAATGATTTGTGATACTGCAGAGCAGTTTCTCAGTGTTGAAGTTATCTGAGGTGGGTCTGAGCCACGCCTGCTGTCTGCAGCAATGCACGGTTCCACTGTTGTCATGGCTTGTGTATGCAGTGCATGGAAGTGCTGTGCAGGAAAAAGAAACAAGTGAATGGGTCTCATGATGTACGGTCTGCTCTGGATAGACCTGAATATTCACAGTGCTTAGGCAAAAGTAGATGCCAGGTTCCTTCCTGGCGTTGTCTCCCTGGATAACAGGAGCTATAGCAGGAGCTGATGCTGGAATATCACTGCAAGCTCTGATTTTATTCCTTCTGCAGCCAAAATGAGGCCATGGAGGCTGCCAAGAGGCATACTTTTTGGGTTTGACACACAGAGATTGCATTTTTAATGCTGTAAGTGCTGTTCCTTACCATTGGACTCCCATGTGATAGATAACTGCAGTCAGAGCCTTGCAGTAAAACATTTGCTTTCAAGGAGGACGGAATAAATTACAACAGTATTTTTTGTCAGAACAGCAAAATATTCCTTTTAATTGGCCAGTCTCTGATTTTTCCCAGATCTGAGCTGACAAGCAGTAATTATGTAATTAAGTATGGAACTGGAGAATAATTTTCTAATCTAAACCGATGTTTACCACTGCAGGACAAGTTGCGTGTTGAGACACGGACGGGAGCATTCAGGTGGAGCTAAAGACAATTTGGCAGAAATGGAGATCAGCTTTTCCTCTCATCCTGACCATCCTGTGGACTGCTCTGATTGTAGAAGAGAGCTGTGACTGTGATTAACTGTGCAGGCTTTGTGAATTTGAGTTTTGAGCTGGTTAGAATAGACTTAATACAGTAAACTACCCCCAAAATTCCACCACCATGGGAATCACAGAGTGAGGAGAACCATATTCGAATCTTGGATGTATGGGATTCTTTGCAGTCATCCTATGAAGACTAAGATAATAATTGCAATAATTTGAGAAAGAAAAGATTAAAGGTGATATTCCTGCATAAATATCCGCTGTGCTCCAGATGGGAGAGCAATTCTTCCCTTCTTACCCTACAGAATGAATCTTTCTGGGGCATGGCCTGTGTCCAGCTCTCATGCGGAGGGATTAGGGAGCATGAAACCATTGCACTTGGCTTTGCTTCTTCATTTGAAATGGGACCTGGGACCAGAGGTGTTGAGGGGCTTGCATGAGCAAGGGGAGCAGCAATGTGGCTGGGACACTAGGTCCTGTCTTGCTGCTATCCCTGGTCCCGGTGGGACACTGCTGATGACAATGAGTTAAAATCCACGTAATGATGTGCTCAGCTGTGTTGTTGTACCCCTTGCTTTCCATTGCCATGTGAGGTAGTGAGGCTTGCAGAATACTGGACAACTGATCCTTTTCAGGAATAACACAACCAAGTGTTTTCAGGAGATAAATACAGAGATATGAATCCTCTTGAGCCACGAGGAGTTTTTGTTCCAGATCTTGAATTCTAGTTTAACACTTCTTTCCATATGGGGGCATGGTTACATATCTGCATTCATCTGAGACACGAAGCCTTGTCATGGAGCAATTGTACACATTAAGTGCTTGAAATTCTGGCATTGAGCAAAAGGCATGGGTTGCTTCCCCATTTCCTGCTTACAGAAGTGTTCCCTCCTGTGGGGATGCATTAGCAGGGAAGAGGCTGTGCACAGAGAAAAGAAAATTTGGAGTCGCTCAGGGACAAATGTTGATCTATTACAGCTGAATAAATCCACAGTAATATAATTTATTCCCTGGGATATGCATTAGATTTATCCTGGCGTATATGAGATCACGAACTTCTGCATGCATGGTTCCCCAGCTGATATTAGCACAATGCGATTCTGATGAAATTCCAGACTACCTTAAGCTTGATGTTTCCCTTAGAAAACCCTTTTTTTTTTCCTCTTTTTTTTTCAGTTGCTTATCTCTTTGGCTAACCTCAACCATTTTGATAGAGGTTTTTCTATGCTGAAAACGTGCCTCAGGCAAATCTGCAAACTTTTAAAGTGTCAGTCAGAACAGTGAAATCAGCTCAGCGTGAGACAACACGAGAAACAGAAAGTTGCTTTTCCCACATGAAAATTTATGGCTTTTTTAGGGAGAGACTCCAAAGTTGCTGTGCTTTGGAGCAGTGCTGGCTGGATCCTTGCTGCCATCGGTTGTGGTAAGGAATCCTCCTGAGGAGCTCGTAAGAAGCACAGAGATATGGCCACAAAACCTAACAGAATTGCTGAATACCCAAGTCCTCAGCACTCCGCAGCCTGCCAGGGTTGGGTGTTACCAGTGTGTTTTGTCCACCCATCTTCTCCCATCCTGCTTGGCTCCAAGCGTGCTCTCCTGGCCTACCACTGACAACCACAGCCACCAGCTCCTCTCTGCCTGGGCTAATGGCTAATGGGGTCTGCTTATTTATCCCTGGATCTTATCATAGAATATCTGAGTTGGAATGAGTTGTAAGGGTTGTTGAGTCCAACTCCTGGCTCCACACAGGACCACCCAAAAAGCAGACCATAATGGACAGCTTGGAAACAAAGGGAAAGGAAGGGAGCCAGGCTAATGTAGAAGCTGCAGTCTCAAACAGAGAGAAAGAAAAGGAAGAAGAGAACAAGATGAGCCTTTGTGTTCCTGCAAATCACATTCCTCACTCATTTTCAATGAGTACAATATTTCTTATTGCTATTCACTCACCTCCTTGCCGTGCAATGGGAATATTTCTATGAGTGAGAATATGCAAAGCTCCAGCTTGCTCATGCATGGAGCGGTAGGATATGTTTGTTTATGCATAGCATAGAATTCATACAATCATAGAATGGTTTGGGTTGGAAGGGATCTCAAAGGTCACCTTATTCCAAGCTCTGTGCCATGGGCAGGGTTGCCAACAACTAAATCACACACCAGATCAGGCTGCCCAGGGTTCCATCCAACCTGTCCTCAAATGTCACCAGAGATGGGGCATTCGTGTCCTCCTGCTTCATCAAAAGAAGCATTTCCCATCAGGTGTGTGAAGGACCTACCTGTGCGACCTGGTGTAGGGAGCCTGCTTTGGCAGGGGGGTTGGACTCGATGATCTCTGGAGGTCCCTTCCAACCCCTACAATTCTGTGATTCTGTGATTCTGTGACCAAATTCCATCCCCACCTGTGGGCAGCCAAGTGAGGCTGCAACAGCTGCAGGAGGTCTTGGTGATGAGAAGCTTGGGAGATGGAGGGAGGTATTAACTTCTCCCTGCTCCCAGCTCAGCAGATACAGCCCTGGGTTGTTGGCCCCTCACTGTCCTGCTGTGTTGGCCCAGTGGGGTTACGGGCACTGGAGGCAGCCAGCAGGCACCAGATGGTGAGCGTGGTACCTCACAGGGGAGTCAAATCACAATTAAAAAAAGCTTCATCAGTGATTTGGAGGGTAATAAGATAATGTTTCTGTAACACGAAAGAGCTGGGATCACAAAAGCAATCACTTTTGGATAAGTCCTTCAGCCATTTAACCTTCTTAGCATCTGAGAAATCCCCGGTAATGGACTCATGCTGGGCAGTGCCTCCGGCCCACGGAGCAGACATGGTTATGGCACTGTGTCAGCCCTCCCTGCACTGCAGCCAGTTAACCACTGTTTTCTCTGTTAGATAATAACAAAGCTGATGTGCGTTTATTGTGTTCAGACAGATTGCTCTGTAAACGAGAGGAAATAATTTCAGTTTAATGTCAGGCTCCAGTGAAGGAAGAAATGAACATGGAAAGCAAGTACCCCCTTGAAGTGTTTGTTCCAAAAGCAAAATTTATTGCTGCATGTGGCATGTTTGCTTTTCACCAATGTTTTTGCACAGTCACATCAATTGACTACACATCAATTGTCATGGCTCCACTGGTTTTATAGCACTGCACTTACAACGAGTGCCTGGTGTTGGAACAATCATTGGGAATTAATGATATTTAAATACGGGCGTGAGCATGAAGAACCTGCAAAACAGAACTTTTTGCTGGAGCCCATTAATACCAGCTTGCTACCTCATTTCTTTCACTTTTCTCCTATTTTTCTAAAGGAGGGAAGATCTGCGGAGAGCTGCTCCATTGCCAAGCCACCCCCACAGGCAGTGTTATCTTCCCTTCCATATTGTGTTCCCCATCATCTGACTTTTTTCTCTCTTATCCCTGCAGCAGCTCTGTACAGCATGTGGGTGCGAATGAAGAGAAGGTGCCAGCTTGGCTCAGGGCTCTGCTATCTGCGTGCAGTTCCCTTTCTCCCCAGCTACTCTTTTGCCTCTGCTCTGCTTGGAGATGCTCAAAGAAAACATCAGGGAGAGCATAGCAAATGCCAGTGGTCTCTTTCAATGGGACCTTTCCAATGGGACCACAAAGGGCTGTGCTTCTTCCCATTTACTGCAAAGAGTTTGTATGGGCACGGCTGTGTAGACAGTGTAACATGCATCATCACTCTGTGCTATGGCAAGCCCAAATTCCTTAAGCTTTCCCAACCAGGTTTTACATGCATCTTTCACTTTTGTTTTAATTATTTTTCACTTTCCAAACAGCAATGTCTGTAACTCTTCAGTATCTTTTTGAAAGCAAAAAAACCCAACCCATATTCTCTCCCAGTCAGCTGCTCGTTGTTTGTTTATTTCCTTAAGAAATGGCTGTTTTCAGATTTGAAATATAAATCTTAGCATATGTAGACTATGATAAACATCTAAAGAAAAAGGCAAGCAGCTTGTGGTTGAGAGCAAGCCATAAAACAAATTCCCTATCTGGCATCCCGTTGTCTGCAACACGCTGCTGCCCTTCAGGCGGGCTGTGATCCATCCTGGGGGCTGCATGCTGGGATAACACAGAGGGAATATTTCATTCTGAGTGGTCCAACATCTCTGATCAGAGGCGTATTTAGCACTGTCTGCTCAGGTGGGACCGCAAGGTGATTTGTTTCCACCATACTCTCTTCTCAAGGCTTTCCTTCATGCTGACAGCCGGTAAGGCAGGCATGTCTGATGGATGGCTGTCTTCAGATAGGACCAAGAGCCTTAAGAAGCTGAACAGGATGCCTGCTGAAAAGTGTACTCCAAAAAAAAGTAGCAATTTGTCTCCTGAAAAACCTGATATTTGCAGTGATGTCTGCATAGTCCTGGAAGGCATAGTATGAGAGAGGAGAGGCTGAATGGTGCATAATAAATATCCTCTCATGTATGTAGATGTGTGATGGGACTCACTGTGTGCTTAAGACATGGAGAATGGCAACCTGCAGGGAAGGCATTCAGAAAGAAGTGGACTGAGACAAAAAATTAACTCTGTTTTCAGAAATAGGTCACGGACAGTGCATCTTTACTGTATCATGGAGAGAAATTAAGAAGCAGCCCAAAGTCAAAGGAGAACAAGACTATAACGTGTGACTCACAGGAACTCAAACACATGCCTGAGAGGTAGAAAGTGAGCTCAGCTACTCAATCATCCTCTCCAGGCAGGAATGAGTCAGGCAAGCCGACATTTGATGATGCTCATTCCAGGCAGGAACAGGGAGGTTGGCAATGGGAGCAGCGCGGGCAGTGTATGAATTCTGCTGGTTTGTGGAGTACCAGACCCAGTGCAGGGAAGTGCTGGTGGGTGGCTGAGGGCAGAGCAGTGGCTGTTCGAGTCACATGGTGCTGCTGTTACAAGGGCTGGGACAGAACTCTCATCCATCCATAGAACTGGTCGTTCTGGCCCTTATACTGCACAGTTTACCCCGTCCTGCAAAAATAAAAACCATTCCTCTGTTGTCCTGTTGCTTGAGCCATGCTTGCTTCACTGCAGACCTTCAGGCACAGGCTTTAGGGCTGATTTACCTCTGCACTGCCTGCAGGGGAGGCTTACAACAGGAGATCAGCTCTGCCACCGAGCATCCAGCCCAGCCCCATGGCAGTCCCACAGGGAGGCTGGATTGCTGCAGATCAGAGCTGCACGCCCTGCCCTGTGCTGCACAAAGGATGTTGGGGGTGGATTTGCTATTCAAATGCAGTAACTATTATACACGTTGTTGATGAAGGACTTTAACAGGGGAGGCTACTTGGGAAAATGAAAGGTTAGAGACCCACACAAACACATGGAGCAGGTTGGCTTGTCCCCGTGCTTGCTTTGAGCAGGATTTGGGGGAGGTTTGTGCATGGGGTGAGCCAACTCTTCCTCTGGCTCCATGCTGGGCATCCCTGCACAGCATGGAATGGGCTGCGCAGGGTGCACCAGGACTGGGTGCTCTGGGCTGGGGGCATCAAAACTGCATATTCCTGGGATGACTGAGGTGAAAGAGAAGCCCATGCTCCAGTCTCCCATCTGCTCCCGGGGCTCAGTGCTCATACCCCAGGCCCTGCTCCCACCCACCTGCAGCACAGGGACAGGAAGCACCACCTCGAGGTGGGCATCTTGCTTTTCCCCATATCCAGGAACATGAGGTTGAAGCAGGATCACAGTCACGCTAATGCTGGACCACAGAGACCACTTGTTAATACGAAGTGAATTCTTTCAGTCTGAGCCCTTTCAAAAAATTTTCCCACTATCGAAACCCTTTTACAGCAAAAACTTTTTTTCCCCTTCTTTTTTTTTTTTTCCCTCTCTCTTTTTAAGTGGTTCAAAGAGAAGATGCTCTATTACATAACCCCTGCTATTTTTTTGAAATATTAAAAGCCACCAGCGAGAGAGATGCTGCTGAGTTGGTGCTGGTACAGGTGGCTGTGAATCAGGTGGTGCAGTTTGTACCCTGGGCGAGGAGGTGAGCATCCAGATGTGGGCTATGGGGGGGAAAAGATGCTCTCTGCCCCAAGTGCTATAGGAGCTGAGGCATTTTCTGCTCCTTTCACATCTGTCCCTTCCTTCTGCCAAGGTGTCCTCTGTTAGGGATGTGTTATATGCAGCTGGACAGGCAAAGGGCAGCAGCAATCAGTGTTTTTCCTCTTCTATATGCAAAGTGTGCATGTGAGGCATCATCTTCTATGTACCCTGCCCATGCTTTGGGAAATTTTTATGTGATTTCAGGCTCTGAGTTTGGATGAAGAAATTCACCTCCCACAGGAATTGTAAAGATAAATCATTTGGCTCTAAAAGCGTGAATTCTTATTTTGTGTGAATATTCCCCTGTAATAGAAGAGAGAATGATAAAACATTTTTGCCTTAAAACATGGAGCTCTTTCACAAAAAGAGAAAAAGAGCATTAATTCATTCAAAAGCCTTGGGACTATTTTTTAAGCATCTCTTGGAATGCAAGTGGAATATAAACAACAAAATACCTGAGATGGGAGTGGTTTTGAATGAATGCCCCCAAAAACTCAGAGTAGGGCTGCTTTGGTGACATTTTCACCTGGAAGGTGCTATTTCCCAAGCAATGTTTTCACAGGATGTTTTCTAACCTGCTTATGTGTGAGAGTAGCTATACGCCCAGAGTGCAAATTCAAAGCTGTAGCAAGCAAAACTACAGCCTCCATGGCTTTAAATATATATCTAAAAATAAAGGAAAAGAGTCCAAACTGGGAAAAAATAGAAAGAAAATTTTGCATTCCAGTTTATCAGTCAGATGAAGGAGGGGCTGCACAATTTGCAGAGACTTTCAGCTTTCATAACCCCAAGCTCAGTTCTCCCTCATTCCATTCCTCCTCTGCTGCACACACAGCTCCCCTCCCCTCTGCCTCCCCCACTTCCAATGCCTGTATTTTCCTTTACCACAAGGGAGCTCTACTGCTGTGCTCTGTGTGCTCAGGGGACACTGTCATGGATTTCACTGGGAATCCTCACTGTGAGATGGAGCTGCCACAGAGCATTGCTCCCTTTCTGGGGCTTGAACAGCCACAGAACCCCAGCACCTGGTGGCAACCTCACATCCCTGACCTCTGCCACGCACAGACATCTTCCATTCCATGAAAGCCCAGGCTGTGTGACAATCGTGTTAACAAACCCACACCGTAACTGGAGCAGCGCATTTGTTCGACTGCTGGGTTCAGTCAGGACACAGAACTGCCTGCATCCCTACTGCTTCTCAGTTCTGTCACCAACACTTCCAGCGCTGATTAAAGCCTTTGTTGAAGCAAACTCAGCTAAGACAAAAAGCAGGATTTTTAGTGGCCTTGATCATTAAAATTCAGGTAAAATGCAGCTTGTTTAGGGCTATTCATTTCTAAAAAGTGAATCAGTTGCAGTGATTCATGAGTGTACTATTTGTGACTTGGTCTGTTTTGTCTAAATGACTATACATTCAAAATATGTATATTTTTTCTCAGAGCTCTAAATGTCTTGAGGACAAATTTCATATTAATGTCCCTATTTACTGTCCTTTCCAGCACCGTTTTCTAAGAAACTCTCTGAAGACTGATCCTTTTATCCTGCCCCTTATGGGCTGAAGTAATGCTTTTTACAATGTACATCATTCAGTGCAAACCTGCTTGGGGCAAGAAGGGAGAAATTATCCCATATCTATTTAATTTGAAGGAGAATCTGAGGCAGAAGGCGTTTAACTGCTCATACTGAAATTCAGATGGGAGATGTACTCTTTACTAACTGTTGGATCGTTACTAAGCAGTGAGGGCTATGTCTTTGCTGTACTGTTCATGCAATGAAACCTAACACAACCTAACATAATCATCAACAGCATGGCTGCAACTGATTCAAACAATGACCGAGTAGTGAACATTTTACGTTTCCTAAACTGCAGCTACATAATTTTCTTTAAACTTATTTAAACATGAGAGTTCTGCCAAGATCTTGCTTAAGGTGCACTGATAGAATGAGATCAGTACCTGTTGGTACGCATGCATGGATGCGTGGGTTTGTAATCTAATATTCAAGTTTGCCAATAGCCAGTGATGGCAATGATGTAGCTGAAGTGACACTGTAGGAATGAATCCTGCAATCTAGCAAATACAAATTAAAGCTTGACTGCATCCTAGCAACATTCATGAAGTTGCTTTGATGTGTTTATTAGTTTTTCCACTAAAAAATGACATGTATTCCTTTGCCTGCAGTTCTCTAACTCTTGCTGTGAAGTCTTTCAAGATGCCATATTTTAGAATTTTCTCCTGGTAAGACAATTTGTAAATGAAAACATGAATTACTATGCCAACAAACTTCTTGAGATGGGCAGTCTGGAGGAAAATAGCAGACCCATAACAGAAGAGCCTTCATGAAGAAAGATGCCAACCTATGAACATTTCATGTCTGCTGTGTGTTCAGATGTATTCCCCAGCAGTAGAATTGAGACAGAACTATCAGATTGCCAGTAAAGCCTTCTCAATACATCTTTGCCACACAAAACAACCCCTATATTAAGAAGTGATCTTGCACATGTCCACTTATCTCACCTTGTATCAATGGCTGTGTTGCTGCCCGTAATGTAAGGTAGCATAACTGCTGTCAGCAGTTGTGCTGATAACCACAGTGCCCTGCATGGAGCAATGCTGTCAGATTTCAGTATTGCAACACAGATTGATTTTGTACATTTTCTTTTCAAGGCAAAGTTCTGCCAAAAATATCTCAAGAATTGAATGTTTCTTCCATAGAAGAGCTGGCTGGTTGAGATCAGGTATTTCCCAGAGCTTCCCTGCATTCATTGCTGGGGGGATGCTGCCCTTGACCTTACAGACTACAGCTGCCCCATCAGTGTGTGCTTGTGAGTGGATCTGGATTATGGTAGACCATGGCTGTGGGTATAAGACCCGCTCAGCTCTTGCCCAGATACTCAGGGGTTGCATCCTCGATCCTACTATTTGTCCCTCACAGAACAGCTCGCCCTGTCCCCTCCCTGGTCCCCTGTGCCCTGAACCAAGCACTCAGACCTGGGGGAAAGAGTGAGGAATGGTAATGACTGTTTTCCAAATGCATAGTTCCTCTTAAGTACAGCTCTTTTGTCAGCACATATGGCTGGAAGAGATAGCTACAGAAATCAGTGAGAAAGCACAGGTTAGGAATGTGTTAGTCCTGAAATGTGTTAGCCAGTTTATAGCCAGGAAGAAGAAAATCTCCAGCTCTTGTCTCATTAACAGTGCTCTCTTGGCAAGAAAAAAATGCAATTCAGAAATTCCATTTTTAAAAGCTGGCCTTGGGGAAAGAGAAAAGACAGAGAGACTCAGAGAAAGCACGCAACTACCAAGCTGGGGAAAGTGTGGTTTTCTCTGCTTTGAGAAACGTAACACCTTATCCAAAGCATTTGGATGTTCCTACCTCATCTCATCCCTTGTTCCTCTCCCTCCCTGGGGTTTGCCATCGGTTGCCTCAAGCACCATCATTCAGCAGAATGTTTCAGCTGAATCTTTCAGCTGAATGTTTCAGGCAATGCTACCAAAAAAATCCCCACCACCAAAAGCCCAAATGAAGGGCTTATCAACATGGTTTGCCCTAAGGAGAGAATTCTTGACCCGTAGAAAAGGTGTGAGGTGCTGAAGGCCAGCTGGAAGAGATGCAGAGATGGGAAGTCATGGGAACTTGGAGAGCCTTACAAATCTGCCTCATTCCTGATGTGACTGCTGTGGGAGGAGGGTTGGCTGCATGGGATTAAACATCCAGGGAAGGGAAAGGGAAAAGAAATTTACTTCAGATGTAAGTTCACTTGTGTGAAAAGAAAAGAAAGAGAGAAAAGAATGTAAGATAAATACTGGCACCATCACTGTCAGAAATGTTTTTCTTTTTTTCCCCAAAGCCGCCACGAATCCATTCTGAACCTATTTTGCATTCATTTTTGAAACATCTGCATTCAAAAACTGTGCTTCATCTCAATTCTGTCAACTTGTCTATTATGTGCAAATCATTTGCATGCTGAAGTGCCAACATAAAATAACTTTGTTTCATCATAGCTGTAACTCTTTTTTTTTAATTATTTTAAATTTTCCTGGGAATTTATAAATTCTATTTGGATTCTTTATTTTGGGAAAAAGGAACGTGATGGAAAGACATAAATCAATGCCTGATTGGTGAGATAAGTTGATGAGAAGCTATTCTGTGTGTCATGGCACGTGAGTAAAGGGTCTCTGGGAGGTGGGAAGCTGCTGGAATAATTCCTGGGGAATAATTTCACAAAACTTGCACTGCAGTAACAGCCACTGAAAATGAGAATTTACACAAGAATTTCAAAATTTGACGCCTGTAGGAATATCAAGAATATTTCATTTTCATCATTGATCACCATCAGAATTTTGGAAAAACGGTCTGACTTTGTGCATTTCATTGCTTATGAGCACCATCAAACACTAAAGCACTGCCTTAGTCATAAGCTGACATTAAAACCAGATAGATGCTCTCTGAAGCCATTTAAATTGCTGAATAATGGACATTTCAGCAGATGAATGGTTTCATTTCTGTCCTTTACTTGCACATCTGGATGTGTAAGTAAAAAGACTGAGGTGGAATCATTGTGGAGAAGCATTAGAACTCGTCCTGCTGCTTTTGTGGTACTGCTATCTCAGAGAACACAGGTCTTCTGTCTTATTCTGAAACAGGAAAAAAAAAAAAGAAAACATTTGCAATATCCCCAGAGATCACTTGTCACTTTAAATTCTCACATGATTCTTTTCTGCTGTCAATCTACTTATAGCTATCCCTGAGGAAGAATTAAGGGCTGAAACTCCAATAGCTCCTCAAATAATACTGAAACAAGCCTCAAATAACAATGGGGACAGAAAAGGAACAAGGGCAAACCACCCTGCTACTACAGAGCTGGTGAAAACTCAAAATATCCTAAAAACATGAAATGCTAAAAATTTGAGTTGTTTTTGCTCTGATTTGGTAAGAAAACCATTTTTTTTAGGGAAAAATAAAGATAAAATATGGAAAGCATCTTCTGCAAAAATCTTTTATCCAAAAATAGTGTTTCAAATCTGATTAGAGTAGTTTGCATTCTTTGTTTTTCATATTGGTCTCATTATATTTTTACCACTAAGTCAAAAACCGAGTATGACATGGGATATTTTGAAGGCACCTTAAGGATCCAGCATGAAATAAAAAGTCAAATAGTCCACAATGCTCAGAGGATCATAGAATCACAGAATGGCTTGGGTTGGAAGATCAATTACAGATCAAAGATCATTCTCTCCTGCTGCAGGCAGGGTTGCCAAGCACTGGATCATGCACTGCCTCTGGTTGCATAAGGCCCCATCCAACATGGCCTTGAACAACTCCTTTTCAGAAGAGATGATGGTAGCTTGGTGCTTTGATCACTTGCTTCCTGGATACCTACTGGAGGCATGTTTTATACTTTCAAATAATTTGAAAATCACTATTTCAAACAACAAATAAGCATAAATAAAATATGGGAAGCAATCTTTGTGCACTTATACTTGGGGGTGATGGTCCTCACCTCCTGTTACCGCACATTTAAATCTCCTGCTTGACCATGATGAAAAACTGAGCTTTGAAAACTGTCAGCTTCTGGAAGAACTTGTAATGTGTGACTTAGAAAAACTCTATGTAGTAAAACATCCCAACCTGCTCTTACTGTAAACAGCTGAAGCAGAAGGAACTGCAGGAGCAGTGCTCTGACCTTGATGTTGGGAGTGGACCCTTTGTTACCCTACCAGCACTGACTCTTGTTAGAAACCTTACATCTCATTAAACTAGCAGAAAACTTGTCATGAAAATGGGAGTGTCGTAAATGCACTTTTTTGTAGCTCAAACTTGATTCTCACTTGTTACAAACATGCTTACAACTTTATATACTTAATGTAAATGAAAATGAAACCATCTGTTGAATGGCTTCCCACTACAGAACAACAGATGCATAAAACATGTGCTATAAATGGTACTGATGGCTTTGAACCTACTGTGGGAGTCCCAGATTGTTTTCAATCTTCTCCCACAGTGACTGATTACCCTCTGGATATTACTCAAGTGCCATGTTCCACTTTTTAGCTAGCATGAGGCAAAACTGAGAAAACTGATAAACATTATAAGGATGTAATGCACAGAGTTCAGCATCTCCTGGACTTCCCCTCTAATACAGCCCACGGAACCATATGCAGTGGTTCCTGATAAATGATTTTTCAGCTCAAAGAGTTTGATAATTCACCTTTGGAAATGTGAAATGTAACCCATAACATGGCAGGGTTATTTTGACAGCTCTCCTTGCCCATTTCCTTCGCACAAAACACATAATAGATAGCATGGAGAACAGTCAGCCTCTGGTGTATCTCAGTGGAGTTTTAGTTCTCTCATTATCACACACAATTGGCTCTTGAACAAATTTAGTTTAATGACATTTTGTGTTGGGATAGACAAGTATTCCTCAAGAGCTCCATAGCAGGATTTCTTCCAACAAAAATCACTCCCCCAATCTCATCGTCCTTCTCTGTTCCTCACTGAAAGTACTGTTTGCTGTAATACATTTCACTAGATGCAGATGTGCAGAAATTCAGATAGTATTTCTCACAAAGAAACTCCTAGGGCCTTTTAAATATGTGAATACAAGTAACCAAGTTCTTTGAAAATGATTTTTGGTCTGCTGAGGCTCATAAAAATCACTGAATATTTATAACAACCAGCACAACAAAAGGAAAGAAGAAAGGTGTCAAGTATAAACTAGAAAAACTGCTTTAAGAGGATCATCTCTTTGGGAACGATTTTGAATGTAGTTGTCAAAGGAACATGAAGGAATTAGGTGCTCAAATTTCATTAAACTTCATAAGGATGTTGTCATCCCCTTGGTCTTTTAAGTAGATCCAAATGATGATCTGAATATACTTACAGGAAAAGCTCTTTCAGAAATTAATAATTTTTTGTATCTTTAAAAAATATAAGATCATTTGATCTCCTCCTCATTGGAAAGATTAATTGCAGTTTTAATTTTTAGATGAAGAGCTTCATAAATCATAGTTGGGCTATGATAGTTGGCCATGATACCTCCTTTCCTGCCTGCAAATTGCATTGAGGAATAATTCATAGGATTTTTACATTTATCCAGTATCTGAAGCCCAGCTGAAATGCTGAGGAAGAGTGCAGAGGCTGTGGCACATCCAGGGTCAAGGATGAGTTTAAGATTCTTGGCTTTTAAGAAAGGGAATGACCATGTGGGTGACCAGATGGCAAATAAGTAAGTTTAGCCTGGAGGATAGCCAATGGATCTGGTGAAAGGCAACTGTGGGTCTCACTGCTATAATCATTTGGGATAAATCACTGAAAAGACCACACCAGTACAAAATTAGGTTTTGTACAGGAGCACGACTGGCAGGCTGTTTGCTTCTGACCCTGAATTCTCCAAGAGAAGTGAACTGTTTTTTGACTGGAGCTCGTCACCGCGCCGGGCCATCAGCCTGGCTAAACAAATTAATTAATTACATTCAAAATCTGATTTTAGTGGAAGAAAAAACACAGGGAAAAAAAAAGTTTGGATCAAAAAATTACATCAGATTAAAGCCTTAAACAATGCATTGATGTTTTTATTTCATTTGGGAATGATTCCATCCTTAAAAATGTTTTTAGTTTAATACCACTGTAGTGCTATTTAACAGAAAAGAAAAGCCATGCTTTTCAGCAGGAAAACTTTAGAACATTTTTTTTTTCACTTTTGGCATTTCTATCTGAGGTATTTTTAGCCAAACCGGGTCAATGACTTTTGCTGACGTATCTGTGAATGGTTTCAGCTGATGTAGATGATGGGTTGTTTTCTTTGACTTGATGTAGTGCTGAGTAGTGCTGAGTAGCAAAACTTGCACAAGGTGGTCTTCATCTGATGAGTTAAGAAATTAGGCATTAGTTCGTTAGTTTTGCCTCTCAGATTCCCACAGGTAATATCAAGAATCAGATCCTGCACTAACGGTTAGCATCTCCAAGAGACTGAGTGGGCAGTGCTGTAGAAACACTCTTTATCTGGACTGACCAGCTGAGATGAAGTGGTACAAGATGCAATATATCCCTCTCCACTGCTCAGTTGACTTCTGTTTTGCTTGTTCTCATTATTTTTGACACGTGACATGATGCCACACATTTGTCTCAAAGCTCAGTACTTTGTGAACATGCCATTTTCAGCTTCCTTATAGTCTTCCATGCAAGATCATTAAAAAGACCACTCCCTATCTCCTACAAAACCAAACAACCCAAAGGAACTGTATTCGTATAAATATTAATCATAATTATTATACATTCCCATATTATATTTGGTGATGCTGTTATTGTTAATGCTCAGCTTGGTACTCACGTGTCTTTGCAGAGCTGCTCAGTGGAGGTGTTACCAGCATCATGACTTCAAGGTGAACGATTACTGTTGACATTATTTGCATAAATATTTATAAGCATTACAGATTTTATATGCATATTGCAAAAACCTCTAGGCAGTTAATGTACTCTTGATACACATACATATATATATGCATAAAATATTTATGTATAGGCGATAAATGAATAGTTGCATTAATCTTCTATTTTGGATTTGCAGGAGGCTGGTATGTGAAATCCTAACATATGTGTTAATTAGTAAGCTCTTGTACTAGGATTTAAATGCTTTCACTCGACATATATCCAAAGGCACTGAGTCCTTTCACATTAAAGCCAGGGAAGTTTTGAAAATTAATTTAGTGGAAGTTTTTAACTTCAGATTAAGATATTTAATATCCAAAAAATATTTTAAAAAACTGTTCGTTGAAGTAGAAAAGGCTCAGTCTCCTACTTGCCCTTCTGAAGATTTGTCCCTGCATAATAGGCTTTACACTTTTCAGAAATTTCAAATTCTTCCTTTATCATCCTCTCCTTTTCATCCCTGTCACTGAATTCATTGTTCTTTTTCCTGACATATCTACTGTGTTGAGTCCTATTATAATTAACTTCAAATCAAGCTGATCAAAAATCTTACATCCTCCTCAGATCCTTATCTTAGCTTTGTGAGTATTTCAGTTCCTCACGTTCTCATCAATAAACATAAATTTCCTTCGATCCATTGGCCAGAAGAGACTCCTTTGTTTCATCTCATATTTTGGCATTTGGGGCTGCCCTGTTCTGGACAGAAAGGAGAAAAAACTGGTTGTCATTTCACTTGAGCTCTTGTCCTAACTCTAAAGGAGAAAAATTCTATAGGAAAAGTTTTTCTGCACCCCTCGCTGCTGGTAAATTGAAGTAGAATGTAGCTAATAGGAAAGTTTCATTTACATCAAATCACTTCATTGAAATCCCTTAGGAACTACCATTACTGCCCACACACTCATAACTGATTAATGGAACAGTTTATCATGTCCTTTTGGTCTGGTGTATAAGCCTGTGATGTGTTAATTCATGCAAGGCCAAATTCTCTGCTTCTTCTGGGATGGTTTCATCTACTAAAGTAGAAATGTCAGCTTCCCGAGACTGCCCTGAAATACACACATAGGCTTCTTCCATTAAATAAGCCCCAAAGTCTAAATGAATCTTTTTCTAGATTCACTCTATACCTTGTGGTATATCCATATCTTACACATTCTATAACATTACAATCTTGTGCAAGAGTAAAGAACCATGTATCCAATGCTGTGACATGACAAAGAATCCCACATCCCTGCCAATCTGAAATAAAAATATGCACAGTGTGAAAATACCAGCAATCAATAATTCCCAAACTGGCTTCCATCAGTGCTATCCAGACGTATTGTACTGCCTGAGGTCAATTTCCTGCTGGAAACCCGGCCTGAAACAAGTGATGAAGTGAACAAGTGACGATAATGTGCTCTGAAAGTTAAGCCAGGGGTGATTAAATATCTGTGGGTAATAAACAGATTTATAAGTGTTTAGGAAACAAAGCTCAACGCCAAACATAACTCGAGCATGGTGTGTCAGTGCAAGCAAAAGACGTGCGTTTGTCAGACTGCTGGCTGGGACAAGATAATGGCTGGATGTGAGGATCTGTCTGCTCAGCTGAGTGCTGTTTTCCGCACTCTTTCAAAAGCCTCCTGTAAGCTGAGTGCTGTGGTAGAGCCATTTAGCCTGCCAGATGATACCTTCATACATTTCATACTGCAGCTCTGCTTTCCTGCCCTCCAAAGTCTTTTTGATGAGTGCTATTCTGAAAGGGATAGCTTAATAAGGAGAGAATTTGGCTCTTCTGAAAGAGAGCTCGCTCTGTCACAGGCACTGTGATAGATTTGACTTGGAGAAGCCCTTGGGAGTAGAACTGAAACATATCTGCTCACATTTTGAGCCATTCACCTGTATCATATTTTCAGAAAGTAAATGATAATAATTCAGGATGTAAACTTTGATGGCTTCAATTGCTTAGCAACAGATTCAGCAAGCTCAAATTGTTTCAGCCATGAAATTGAAAGAACTACTGGGATCTGGAAACAAATGATGTTGTAATCTGGTTAATTTCACCCTTCTTTCCCTTCCCCTTGATTGCAGAATAACAGATTAGCTAAAATCTAGTACAAGCTGCCACTATAGGCTTAAAAAGCAAAGTGGTTTGTCCCTTAAGGGGGCTGTTGGCAAAAATGTCTCTTTTGGAGCACAGAAGTGATAGCATGGAGTTTTCAGGAAATAATCTTGGAGGCTGGGGTAGCTCTACACAGCGAAAGGTCTGAATCAACAGGTCCTTATTGTTGTCAAACAGATTTCCTGATTAGTGCTAAAACAAAATCTATTCCATGCCACTAGATAGAGTCAGCTGAAGCCTGAGGATTTTTGCTATAAATATTGACACACCCCCGCAATTGCTATTCTGACTCATTCTGTTTCCTGTTCCCCTCTTTGGCTTCAGTTTCACGCTAACGTTACACTTCTTACTCACCAAGTGGCAGAGTCACTGCTGCCTTCAGCACAACCTGAAAGCCCTGACTTTCCAATCAGAAGATGCAGTCTGACTGATCACTTCTATTTTGTCTGCTTGGGAAGTAGGGCTTGGCGCTACGCAGAGCATACTTGGAGGGAAGCTCCCTGCATCCTAATGTGGGGTCTGAAAGTGCCTGGCTTGAGGAATGGGAAGGATCCCATATGGCACAATTTGCCTTTTTCTTCTTTTCTTTAAGTGGTTCGCCCCCAAAAGAGCCAAAAGCAATTTCAGGAGAAGCCACAAGCAGAGAAAGCAGTTTTTAAAGGAGAGTGTAGTGACCCTGCTTGTGGCTGAAGGATGCCAGCTGTAGCACAAAAAGGATGGCAGGGAACGCTGAAACCATGTAAAGAGATGAATGGATTTCATGGTGTTTCATGGCTCCTCTCGATATGCATTTGGAGATTTGCAAAACTACTGTCCGTTCACTTTTCCAGCCTTAAACTTAAGCCAGCAGGTTTTCAAGGTGCTACAGCTAGATGCTGCATCTAGTCTGACTGTCCACCTACCACCAATATCGCCCACTGAACTCAGTGCCACATCTCCATGTTTCTTGAACACCTCCAGGGCTGGTGACTCCACCACCTCCCTGGGCAGTCTGTGCCAATACCTCCAGAGACCTTCAGACTGAATTCTAGGAACCTAATTCCCTTCCCTTCCTATCTCTAGCTTGGAACCAGCTCACTCCAGCCTGTTTTTCAGAACATTATTCTGGAAGAAGTATCCTGACCTGTGCTACTGCATTTCTCATTGCCTATATGTTGATGGCCATGTGCTGGTTGATTGAGCAGACAGGCTGGGTGGTGGCATCTGCTCTGTCTTGTCATGTCTATGTGGGTGGGTGGTTGCCCTGCTCTTCTCATTGCTTTCCTTGCTCTTTGCCTGCAAATGGAGATGTCAGTCTCCAGAGCTGACAGCCGTGCATCCTCCAGCCTTGTGAAAGTAACTTTTTAAAAGTGACATGGATCAAACAAGTAAAATGTTAATAATTTTCATGTAAATTCCATCTCTACTCTCCTGAGTCTGGGGGTGTCCAAAATTTGAGAAGCAAAAAATAGAAGATTCTAAAAGAAACATCAAGCTATTTGGTAGCTTCTCTGTTTAAAAGGCATTTAAATGTGCAGTGTTCTGAGTCTTTAAATACTGTGATTTGGATTTTATATTCGTATCTTTTAAGCTTTGCTCGTGATTCATATGTCAATAAGTTGAGCTGTATTTGTTGTCTGAGTACTTTTCCTTAATGTTCCTCAGAGTGAGTGCTGTTATGTAGCTCTGCCATTCCCCTCTGTTTGCCAACTGACCAGACAATGATGGTGCTGGCTCTCAGCACACAGGGCTGTGCCATCCAGATGAGGTTTGCTTTGGAAGATTGGATAAATTATTGCTTTGGAGTGCTTATTTCTCTGTGTTTTAAGTGAGCAGGACACTGCAGGACAGGAAGATGGAGACGAATGGATGTGCCTTTGCCATCAGTGCGTGCAGCAGCTCATATCCACTCGCAGTGGATCTGCAGTGAAACAGCACTGCCCTTCCTGCAGAGATGCCTTAGAGGAGATGCAGGAGACCTCCTGTTTAAACACATACTCCTGTTTAAAAAAATTGATGCATTGGAGCCAAAAGTCTTGGTAGAGCAGAACAGAGCCAGGCAGGAGCACCACTGGTACTGCAGGCAGAGCAGCAAAGACTTGCTGGGCTGTTAGATGTCCCTCTCAGGAGAGCATTTTCCAGGTTTCCAAAATGGAGATGAAAATACATTCTTTTCTCATCTCTGAAAAAATTTCTGCTGTCCTTAATGCCACCCCATGTGCACATCCAGGTTATTCCATGCCCTGCTGTGCACACCCAGACTGTGCCACAGCCTATGGGGAGACTGCATGACAAAAACAGTGCCCCTATCTGTACATTAAAATACAGTGCTCCTGCCTCTACTCCATTTTTGATGCTCATTTAGAGAAATACTGAAGTGGGATTAGTGCTGAGAAGATGTGGTTCATGCAGTGCAATTGTTGAATAGTGCCAGAGAGGTGAATGTATTTACAGGCAGTCAGAAACCTGAAACAAAGGTAGAGCAGACCAACCCTGATGCTTTGATGTGGGATGAGCTAAGGAATAGTGGCTGAGCAAGAGGTGAGTGTTTAGGTGTGATGGGTCAACTCTGAGGCTGCGAGAGGGTGACAGTGAGGTTGATGGATTGATTCAGAGAGTGCTCTGCTTTTCTCCAACATGACAGCCCATGTGCAGCAGGTTTCCTACCTCACACTGAGCGCTGGGAGTCTCCTCTGGGGGTTTTGAGCTGTCTCAGGAGGGCTGGAGATGAAAAGGTGACTCTGAGAATTTCTTTTGTCTTTTTTCTGGCTGCAAACTGCCTGCATGAAGGTCATCTCAGTTTCTTTTTTTTTTTTTTTTTGATTGCTGCCAACATTGATCAAATAACTCTGGTGAATAGTGCGTGGTGTGTAACACGCTGTAAGTGCATCATAATCCTTACCTGGTACACAATGTCAGATGGCAAAATACTCCTTTTTATTGCATAATTGTAATATAATGTATTTTTCTTCTTCTAAATCTACGGATTCCTAAATATGCAGAAAAGCTCTCCTGGGGAATATTGTATCATCCTAATTTTACTTTTGTTGAAAGATGTCCAATCTCTGCTGAAAATTCCCAGTTCTGATGGGTATTCCAGCTGGCAAACTAGAACAGTCACAGTAAATTCATTTCAAATTGCAAATTAATATTTGCCAAGATGTACTCATTCTCTTTGCAGCATTCAATCAGCTCTCCCTAAAGCATAATGGGAGGAGAGACTGAAATGGATGAGAAACCAATTGCAATCCACATTAATGTTACTAATGGGAGTTCTAAATGAGAATTGGATCAGGCACTAGATGAATTAATATGTCTCTCTAGTACTTAATTAATCAGTCAGTTTATCAGTAATTATGAATATAGCACTTCTGATCTTCAGGAAGAGCTCACCCCCCTCCCAGTAACCATGCACAGCTGATTTTTTTTGATTGGGAAATGCGCATTTATAAGTTCACTAAAATTCTGTAAGTGTATTTATTTTTTAATTAAGAAGTATGTTACTTATTTCTGCTTATATTAAATGGGCATTTTCAAGGAAAGCATAGATTCCCACTGGGGGATTTCAGTGAAAAATAGTCTTTTATCAGAAAAAAGTCCTTTATCAGAATTGTTTTAATTGTCTTTCCAATCGGTTGCACAGTTTACAGATGCTGAGGGTCCCCAGAAACTCAGGTGGGACAATTTATGTTCAGTGCAGTATTTGCTGCTGTTTCTTATAGAAGCCATCTTTATTCTCAGATGCTTTGAGATTATATTCCTTTACGGTATTTAGGACAAACTCTCACACCAGTGTTTCATCAGGCATGTTGCAATGACAGAACACTTCAAAATTACTGCTAAGTTCAGTACAAAGCAATGGCTTGTTTTGTGACATGAAGCTGCAAGGATGTTCTGAACAAACTTGAACAGATGTGCTGGATGAAAGAAAAGAAAGATTTTCAAAGTACAACCTGTTCAGATCCTGACAGTTGGATCAAACCAACATTTCTTTTTTAGATGCTTGGTTACGGATGGGTTGTTCGGTCCCATTGGCAGTTTTTCAAGGAAGTTAAGCTTTGAAAGACTTGCAATGAGGTTAGCTTTGGTGGGATCTTGGACTTGAGTGCTGGCAGCAAAGTGCATCTCAGTGCTCTGGCTTTGTGCACCTGAACTGTGGTAGTCACAGTGGAAAGAAAATGAAAATGAAGATGGACAATCTAGAATTCTTGAGCAGTGGTTGAGAGTGGAGAAAATGACTTTGAATATTAGATCCAAAAAACCTGTAGAGCTGATGGTCTTCTCTGCCATTGGTTTCTCTGACTGTCTTCTCATGTGTGTCTTCACTCTAAATGAAACACAGCATCTCTGAGGTCAAAGTAGTTCAAGGTTTCTGTTGCTTCCATGACTTGAACTCTGTGTGGTGTTTTTTAACAGTTTCCTGGTCTTGGTTGATTTATTCTGCAGATCTTCTCTTTTGGTCTTTGTTGGAGCAGGGTATAAATCAGGACTCAGACATCTGGGAAGGAGTGGATTGCAGAGTTCTGGTTTAAACTCAGGGACTGTCATCAGTCTCTCTTTTATGGATGATTAGTGGAAGAATCGAAGAGAGACATTTCAGACACTCCATGTGGGTAATTTGAATAACCATACTACCAGCTGCCAAACTATTTTTTTTGGTTTTGTATTATTTTTATCTTTCAAGTTGTTCTCTCTTTTCTAAGTTTGAAATTTATTTTTCACTTGCAGAGATGGCTGTATTTTCAATAGAAGAGTCAAGTTTTCTAAAAAGGGAAAATTAACTCAGAAATATTTGTTCCACTTGAAAACTTGAATTCTAATTGTTTTTCTTCCAAACTCCCTGTAAAGTCAGCTCAATTTCAAACTTTTTAATTTGGATACTTGTAGGATGTATTAAAATATTGAATGCAATGAAGCTAAGTGGATTTTCTTTTTTTTTAAGTTAGAAATGTAATATCTCCCTCAATTTCCATCCATATTGAATTGAAAGTAGACTTGCATTAAGCAGCAAATTTTTCACACCCCAGTAACCTGCCTTATGGGCCATTCTCTTTCTATAAATATTGAAGTTTATATTGAGTTTATATTGGATAGCAGCAGAGCTTTCCAAAGGTGATAGCGGCGTGCCCTGGAATTGCTCTGTGCATTGACTGCGTGGAGATGTGAGGGTACTGAAGTAGTCTGCAAAAGCAATCTTATTCAAGCTGACAGCATGCCAGTCATAGTTCTCTTTCTTTTTTCTCCTCTTTCTTCAGAGCTGTTGTGGCCTTTGGGGTTGTAGAGAGATGCTCCCTCATAGTAGGTCTTTTCCAGTTCCCTAAGCTTGCTCACTGCCTGGCTGAGCCAATGGCTTTGCTGCTTTAATGAGAACGGAATGGCTCAGTAGGTTTGGGCATAAAACTGTTTATGTGCATTGTACATGTAGGCTGGAAGGAAATCCTTTAATTAGAGAGCTGAGAGGTCAGAAGGGTTGTATGGGATGAATGGACTCAGTTAATTTATGGGTATATGTAGGAATATGCACAGATTCAGTGAAGGGGTGAAAGTACAGTGAAACAATTCATGCAGTGAAAAAAATTAAAAGATGAAGAGGAAAACCCAGGAAGGCTCTCTGCCAAAATAATCAAAGTGGGAACGGAGCAGAGATCAATGTAAAAAGCAGACACACAGACAGACTCTTCGGCTTTAGAAATCTCTCGAATCACTGTTTGCTTGATAAAAGTAACTCTGCTCTGAGGTTCTCTCTGAGTATGTTTAAGTATTCTTACAATATTTTAAATATATATATTAAATAAATAAAAGGGAGAAGAAGATACAAAGTTATAGAAATATATGCTGATACAGCTCTCCGATAATGCAAGGCCATATTTATGAATTAGCTGGTGATTTTGGAACCATCAAACACGTATGTCACTGCTGAGGAATTCAGTGTGCTGCGGGGTTTCTGGGGCTGTGTGATGGAATGACACTACAAACACTGCATGTTTTAAAAAGAGCTCTTCCAGATTTCCCCATTATTCACATATCATTCCTTGGTTCAACTGCTTCCCATCCTACCCACATATTTCCCTACCATTTTTGACCCATATCCTTCTGTTAATTATACTGATGGATGCAACTACTGTTGTACTGATTTATGGATCGACAGAAATTTGACCCATTCTTGACCACTGCCTGCAAAAATAAGCTTTTTTATATTCCTTCACTAGCGCTGAACAGGTTCTTTGTGCCCAGCCCCACTTCTTGGCTCTGGTGAGTATGCTCCACTGGCACATTTCTCCACGGATTTGCATCCTTGTCTATGTACTTAGTGCATCCCCCTGCATGGAGTCAGTCTACTGGTCCCCACTCTGCCTCTTGCTTCATTTTGCTCATTAATTCATATGGAATTAAATGTGCATTGCATCAAAAATAACGAATAAGTAGGGCAGGGCAGTGAGTTAAAAATAAGCTGTGCTATGCTTCAAGGGTTCCTTCTGTCCAGTTACATCTGATTTCTGCACTACTTGCAGTGGCCACTGTCACAACCATTTCCTTGGCACTGTGAGAAAAGCCAATGCAGCAACTTCCGTACCGCTGGGCTTCGCTGCAGAGGGAAATGCAGAGCTCCACTGTGCTACCCATAGCATGTGATAAGAAACAATTTCTGCTGGTAAATCCCATTTTAAAATGCCATACTGAAAACATTACTCCATCGTTTAGAAGGAGTAGGTGGATCAGACCTATTGCCACTGCTGTTAATCTGTTACAGTTGCTTCAAAGGTTTTCAAAGACAGGCTCGTCAGTTATTAAAAGAGGTGTTATATTTTATTCATTTGAGATGAAAAATATATAAGATCTGATATGATACCGCTGAAGCTGAAGGAAGAGGTTTTCAGTATGTTGAGTCATTGCCAAGAAATTAGGTGAAATTATGAACTCCACATCTTAGGGATGTTTTTCTGCACATCTCTCTGAATGGACTCTGCTCTCCATGGGGCGCTTCCCTTCGTGCTGCCATGTTGTAGCAGTTGGTGTCTAAAGAAGATGGGACTGAGGTTTTAGGCTCTCATTCATTATGGACACTGAGGCAAGCCTTCTGCCTGGCACAAACCGTAGCCCTTGTGCAGAGCTATGGCTGCGTGTTGGTGTGGGGTGGAGGAGGAGAGCATAGCAGCACAGACATTTCCCACTTGAATTGGGCTGTAGCACAAGATGTGTTGATGTGAGGATAGAGGCATTTCGGTGTGTTCACAAAGTCACCCTTGCCCACAAGTGTGTGTAACTCAGCAGGTGAGTAACGACATTGCTTTTACTAGATAAAGTTTGCTCAAGATTGACAGTTTTGATGGACCAGATTCCTGCAGCAATGGAACAAACACTCTGTTCGTATTAGTGCTCAGAGACTGTGACAAGTGTGGTGCACTTTGGGGCTGACACCTGTACAGGGCTGCTTAATCCTGGATTTGTCCCATTAAAACGCAATCATGCTGTCATTTTGAATGTGGCTGTTTGCTGCACAGACATGCACAGAACTGAAAAATCTTTTTTATTCCACTCCAGCTGCCTGGAGGACATAAGTCCTATCTATATCTTAGTTCCCTGCTTTAAACCCACTAAAAGAAGGAAACCAGTACACAGGTACCACTGGGACATCACTTGTTAAAGAGGGATACATATAAATACAGGACTGTGGACGGATTCATATCTTGTAATTTGCAGATTCTGTTAAGATGACTTTGCAGAATTCCTCCCTTTGCCATTTCTTAAGAATTAGTGATTTCGTTGTGCATTTGCAGCCCCGCAGAATTGGCCCAGTTTCTCACCTGTTCCTGAGGGTTAATCCAGTATGGACATTTTTCCTAAATGGTAAAGGCAACCTATACCTTGGTTTGTAGGAAGAATAAAGTATGTCATCAGGTAAGATGTTGATACCACAAATAGCTTTACAAACACACTGAGAACTAAGAAATAACACCTGTTAATCCGTTGGTAAAGTTCTACTGGAGACATCAGCATCCTGACAGAAGGAGCTCAGCATCATTTGCATATTGGCAATTGCCATTCAATTGGATGTATGAGCAAAAACTCCTGCCATATATATATATAGGACAAATATTTGAGGAAATGAGGACAAAGAACATTCCTTTCTCCATTTTGCTACTTTGTTTGTCAGACTGTCTTTTGATTGGGAAATACATTTCATGCTATCAAATGACTAAAGGATAGTGATTATAGCCCACAGCACAAGAAAAAAAATGAGTTTCTGACCCAAAAAGTTTTCCATTTGCTGAGGCTATTATTTGCAGTCTTTCTGTTCTGCTGCCATTTGAAACACTCAGAGTCTTTTGTGCCACAGACAGAAATAGAAACTGAAGCAGGAATATAATGTTGGTGCTATCTTTGTTCACCCTAGGATCCACTTTGTGCCATGGTCACACTTCAGAAGAGACTGGCTTTGCTTATTAACCTCATGTTTGTATTCCAATGCAAAAGCATGCTACTAGTAAGGCAAGATGCGAGGATGGAGATGAACAGTAGGAACTCCTGCTGAGATGAGCCTTGGAAAGATGATGACATTAAATATTTTTTCCATTTGTGACAGCAAAAATAAAGATCACAGAGCGAATTTTGAAGGATAAGAGGCAGATAAGTACCTACCCACAACTGAGCATCACTGAGTTAGTCACTTGCCAGCTGTACACAAGCAGTAGGTAAAAATCAAGGTGGAATAGCCTAGCTAAATTTAACTTCCAACCTGTGTGTTATTACAGAAGCTTTGCTATGAGATGATTAACACATGGGAAAGGGAATGCAAAAAAAATCCAAACCAAAACCAACAAAAATGAGAAAAGTTATAAGGAACTCATGCTTCTAAATTCATGGGTACTTCAGACCATTAGAAGAAAAAGCACTCTTTTCAAAAGACCTATTTTAGACCCTGGAAAATTGTTAATGGAAGTTTGTTGGTGGTGTTTGGCTTCTTTTCTCCCAGCCATATGCATATACATGCAAGGAGGCATTAAAACTGTTACCATCTGTGGCTGATAGTTTATAAGCCTTAATTAGTCAAAGTTTATCCTTACACTGAACACAACCAGTGTGTTTAGCAGACAGTAGGCCCACACATGTCAGCGAGAAGATTTCCTCTAGATATGCCATCATCCATGCCAAAAGAGTGGGAAGGGAGCTTTGAGGAGACAGCTACGAATGACTGTAAAGAGAGACTTTTCCCTGTACTATTACAAGGACAAGGTTGACAGTCAGTTTCCAATGCCCCACAGAAGTGAACTTCTCTGCAACTTATTAAAAGTTATTTGAACACTTCCATAAAGCATTACTACTGTAATGCTTTAACTGAAAAGGATATATAGTATAGAGTTGACTCATCTTGATCATACCTGGCGTATCCAGCGCTGTCATGGAAAGATGTGAAAGCCTAGAAACACAGTTGTGAACATCATCAGCCTGCTTTGAATTGTGATCAAGATCAGACTTGGGTTGGAATTCTTATAATCTGATTTTAGCCAGTCTTGGCAGCTACTGTAATTTAATTGTCAGTGATTCTCCTCATCTTACGATCAAACAAGGGAGATGAATTATCCATCTCTTTCTTCTGGCTAAGTGACTAGTTCTAGTCGAACTCTGTCCTTTTATGAGTAGGTGAGGGAAAATCCTTTCCTGTAGAGGCACTTTGCATTTCTCTCTATTGCTTTCACTCTAACTCTGTCAGAACATATCTTCAGATGTCTGAGATTAGAAAACAGTAGTGCAATCCTTAATGTCACAGGCATAGCTAATATCTTCTCCTTGCATTGGTTCTATTTAGTGTACGTCCATGAATACCAACAAAGCCAGACCAGTGGTTTTCTCCAGGCAGTTCTGGAGAAAAGGAAATAGAAGAGCTTTTATCTTAAAGACTAATACTTTTGATATCTAGGGGATCATAGCAATGATCGCTCTTTAAAAGAGCATGAACCATCTCCCTGCTTCATGTTACTGACTGATAACTGAAGCAGAGCTGGCTGTAGTTTCAGAGGCAGATGCAAAGCAATTCTTCCAGATGGAAGCCAGAGCGAAGCAGGCAAGATGCCATCTGGAGAGGGGGCTTGCTGTGCAGATGCACCGTACAAATATGACAGAAAAATAAAATTGGAAAAAACATATATGGTGAATGAGATGGTTCACTGAATGGCTTGCTGCTGATTCTTGCCTTTCCAAAGGGCGTGTTTTGCATACCAGCATGTAGCTTGGCAATAAGGCTTAGAGTAAGAATCTATTTCCATCTTTCCGGATTTTCTTTTTTTCTTCTCTTTTTTTTTTTTTATAACTGCTTATTTTGCAAGTTGGAGTTTGGCCAGATTTGGCACCCATTAGATTATCCCACATTTCCAAGAGCTCTTATAAATGCTGAAGTGAGGGCTCTTGCAATATACAGCTTCACATACTCCATTGTATTTTACCCAAGAGCAAAAATGGTAGACATGAAGTTTTGTGCAGCAGACAGAGAGAATTGCACCATGGTGTTTAGGGATGTGTTTCTTAGAAAGCACTATTCAAGTTGATACTGCACATATTGCTTTACAACAGTCTTATGGAATCAGAGGCAATGGACAGGAAGGAGAAAGTGAGAAAGCATAGGCAGTCTGGCTGGTGAACATGGGGACACAAAAAAACACATCTTTTTCCCTAATCCTGACTAGGCAAGAAATTACTGAAAAGCACATGACTTTAAAGATCTACCTTTCTTTTTTACGTTATCTTCTGGGCCATTGTAAATAATATTTACAATTGATCTTATGGTCAACCATAGCTCATGCCATTGACTGTAAAACAGGACTATCAGGTCAGCTGCTGCTTGTAACCTGTCCAAAGCCTGGGGGCTGCCAAGTTACCACTGGTTGCCTGACAGTTCTCTGGAGTGTGACAGGAACTCATCTGCACATCATAGCTCTTTAGTTTGCCTTGCCAGGCAGATGGCTTGTGATTTATCTTGAGACGGAGGCATTTATGGAGTATTAATTCATAACAATCTGAGGATTACTGGATGTGAATTCATTACAGAGCAAGAACAGTTTTCTGAGGCAGATCTTCAGAGCAATTCAGTCTGGATTTGTGAATATAACAAAGTGTAAGAGCCATCAAATTTCAGACAGGCTATATCTGCCACATCATTTTCTTTTAAATTTTTTTGTCATGGGAACAAATGATGGAAGTCTGTGAGAAGTAGCACTAATGATTCATTTCAGCTACTCTTCAAATACCCTGATGAATTTGGTAGTATGAATGGATGGAGTCAGAACTGCCCAGTTGTGTGTCACAGTCCATACTGTCTGCACCTCTAATGAGGACTCACTTTTAGGACATCTTTTCTTTTCCTTTCTTCTCTGGGATGGTAGACCTCTGCCTTATGGGTCAGCACAAGGTAGGTAAGTAGGGCTGGGATGGTGGCTTGAGATACTGTTGTTTATCCATGACCAACAAATTAACTGCCCATGTTTTTATATTTGTTCCTAGAAACCTGCTGTTGCTTGAGACTGAACATTTGCATCATCCTGCATCAGCACAGAGATGCTGGGCAGTGCCATTTGGAGCTGCCTCCTGATGTGGTACTGCAGGGATGTGAAGGCATCTGGATATGGTTCCTGCCATTGGACACTGAACCCTAGACTCTAGGCACCAACTTTTAGTAAGAGTGAGGTTATATTCAGATTCACCATCAAAAAACTCATACTGGAAAAGCTTAAAACAAGGAGTTTGGAAGCAATGCCACTTTTTCAAAATATTGCCAATGGCGGTGTTTTTAGGCTGGAATAGAGAAGCTGAGGGCAGCAATTCAAATTTTCAGCTTCTCTCGTAAGCGGTATTAATTGGGATATGAGGTCAATAGTCTGAACTGTGCTTTGATTCAGGCTTAGTGCTGGACCGACACCTGACAAACTGGAAAAAAATGAGCAGCTTTGGAAATCTATTCTTTAAGTACTGGCAAAGATGAATAAATCAATCAGGAAGAAGATAGAAACTGCAATATAGAGTGGAGAGCTGTCACAATACTGACCAGATGTACACGAGTGATCAAAGAATAAACAAATCATTAAGTGAAACAGTTTCCTTCTGCTATCATTACTTATCTGAAGAATTGAAAAAGTGCAACCAGTCATCTCATGGTGACTTGAAAATTTTTGGTGTCTATCATTCTGAATCTCTCATTTCCAAATATGAGTGATAGGAGAAGAAAATGCATGAAATGTCCTAGTGGGTGAGGCTGGTAGCCCAAGATTCCTTATCCGTCAGGGACAGCAGGAGATATTATCTAAGAAGTGCACAGAAAACTGATCATATCCTTCAGTCCATTCCCCTGGTGGCCCTGGCACCCACTGCTGCTGTATTTGGGATATCAGGGGGCATGTTGCTACCTGGTCTTCCAAGTTTCCATTCAGGAATCTGCTGAGAGACATCTCTTTCCATCAGAGTAAGATGAGTGCAGCATCATGCAGGCATGGTTTTGATGCTTTTCCCCTGAATACATCACCTAATATTTATCTACTTCACCTGTCACTTTTGTGCCCATTTACTTGATTCTGCGAGGTCCTCTGAATCTATGTAATTTTGATGAGTTTGCTAGCTGTCATGAAGCCTGACTCAGGTGGAGGAAGCTTTGATGCATATCTTTCTGTGAAATTAACCACTGTATAGAACTGTAGAGTCATTAAGGTTGGAAACACCGATAAGATCATCCAGTCCAATCATCAAACAGCAGGGAGCCTGTAGCAAAATCCTGTGCTGGATACACCTGACTCTCTCTGCCTTCTGGAAGAACAGCCAGACATCTTCCAGCCCCAGCTCCTAAGGGAATGTAGCACTGTGCTTAATTTTATGTGTATCAGAAGTCCCTCAAGGAAAGGTGGCATACATCTACAGTTAGTCTCTCAACACTTTCCTAAAACAAAGTAATTGCCTAACATCCTGCTTAGGATACTCAAGCCTCGAGCATGTGTAACTTGGCTGAGCAGATATGATTTCAGCATTGATTCTATTTTCATGCATACAGATTTTACAGAATTGGAGAAAGATTTCTTCAAGGGGTCTTCATCTCAGCAACACAGTGAAAACTGTCATCTTCAGGGAGGGTGACAAGCTGACACCTTCCTAATAAGAGCCTAACACATCAGCACTGCTGCCCACAGGCAGGCGGAAGAGCTCTTTTGCAAATGCTGTAAATTAGAACTGGCGTGTCTTTGTAACACGAGAGAGTGATGTGCTGGGAAGGAGGTACCTGGCATTGACAGCAGGCAGAGGAGGTGTTCAGCTCAGTGGGAAAGGTGAATGCTGACTAGAAACGTACAGCCAGCTCTGCTGCGTTGGGAAACATCTGTGCTGAATCTCCACCTTGCTTTTTTCTGTGACACACATGAATGAAAGCCTGGCCACTGCAGAGCTGATTCTAAGCAGCGTGTGCAGAGCGATAAAAATAGATCCCTCTATTTAGTTCATAAGGCTGCGAGCGGTGTTTACCCCGTCTGTGTTGTGAGAGGCATCAGAACGGATCTGGCTGGGAGTTTGTATACAGCTACAACTGCCGTGATTGGGAACGTCTCCTTAACACAGAGCTGAGACCCACAGCTCCTTCACAACACCTTTGTGTAGAGACAATAAGGCCCAGATTTTATCTGCTTTCCCAAAACAACCTTGAATTAATTAGGCTGTGGGGACGAGATGCAAAATGAAGCATAAAGATAGAACTACATGCAAATGTGCCTGCTGGCTGCAGAGCGGCTGTGTTTCTTCCCTTGCCTTTATGCTTGCATGTGATCAGTAGCAGCTTATTGACAGATCATTAAATGTCCTTCCCTGGGTTTTTGTGTAACCTGTCATGAATAGGCTAACATTATTTTTCCTTGTCTATTACCTAACCACACGGGTTGGTTCCTTCATGGCTTGCTTTCCCACAGGAGAACAAGCAGGTCAAAGTAGACAAATTCATAAACCCTAACAACTCTCAGCTCTCCCCCACAAATCCCTCTAGTGATGCTGCAAAAATCACTGCTTGGAAGTCATTAATTGGGCTGTTGGGTTTGTATACTCTTTCTTAGCAAAGAGTATGCATGGCTCTCATATTGATATATCTCACAAAATATTTGTCGTATCATATCAACATGTCGTGCTTGGAGGCATGAACTGGTGCAGAGCCTAAATATAGCTGCTTGGAGATGATTGAACTTGCTTAAAGCCAGGCTGGGATCAAAGAAGAATGAATGTGACTTAAATTCACTTTTTCACTTACTTGTGTCCTAAACCTTGACTGGAGACTTTAGGAAACTAATTCAAACGTTGTGGCTGTGTATAAATGAGAGTGACAATGGGAAGGCAGTGAACATTTTTACTCCAGTTCCTGTGTTCTTTTCCTCAGTGGCTCAGGTAGCACATTGCTTACTTTTTGGCCCTGCAGAGTCTCTTGAAACACAAAAGCGAGGCAGCAATTGTTCAAGAGATCAGTGAAAGGTTGTTTCCCCAAATGGCAGAAGGAGGTACACAGGGAGCTGCCAACTTCCTCCATAAACTGCTGTTTTGTGCCATATCTTTCCTGCAGTTGAACCTTTCTTCAAAGCCAGCACAGCATGTTCCTGAGCTAATTGGACATCCGAGTCATATGAATCATTGGAATCGCCACAGTGATAACAAATACATCATCTGGAGGAAAAACCAGCTGTTTAAGATGGACCAGCAGTGCCCCTTAAGTAGATGCTTGCCTAACATTTGGGATTTGGAAATCTTCATGAATGAACGAAATGCCAAATAATGCCATCTCCTGTGTGACTGGCTTTGACATTTGCAAGCACTGCCTCTCTCCTGGGCCATCATTTTGCTCCCACACTTGTCTGACAACTTGCTGAAGAAATGCATCCAAACAGACAATGAAATGCCTGGATGATTTATGCAGGAGGGAAATAAACAAAATATCGCTGAGAATAAAATCTTTTCAAATGCAGCTATAAAGAGCAATATGAAACAGTTCCAAGTGTTGGAAAATCGTTTTTCTCACTGCTGTTCGCCTCATTTCAACTGATTCTATCAGGATAAGATTCTTCTTAATGAGATCAGACCGGACTTGGATTTAAACTTCTGAAAGCTTCTCGTTCTCTCCTGTATTGCCTGTTTCCTCATAGCAATATGCAAGAATGAAATGTAAGTGGTGATTTTTACCCCATTTTACCCAGACAGTATCCTGAGAATCTACAAACAAAATCTGTGCTGTGCTGTTCAGACAAATGACACATTCATTAGATTCAATTGAGCATGGGAGACAGATATATTGAAGATGATATGCAGACTGTAAACAGGTCACCTTATTTGGGATGAAGTGGGTTACTTCTGTGCAAGACAGTTCAATGCAATTTCTTTGAGTTTTCCCTTTTGTGGTCAAACTTATGCCTATCTAGGAAATGAACATTATCTTTCAGTGAATTTGTCTGACTTTCCTACTTGCAGATACATTTATTCTATGTTCCTTTTTGGCTGTCAGGGAAATTATTAGTTACAAATCAGGATTTTTCTATCTGACATAAAATGACGTCTTCGTTTGAATGGATCTCCTGTTTCAAGTGAAAATATTCAAAGGTGGAGAGCTGTGTTTCCCACTTGTGAAATGCAGCTCCTGGTGAATGTACTGATTTCTCCATTGCGTGAGAAACTTGTAATACACTGTAAAACTGTCTGAAATATGCTACAAAGCTATTTTTCTTTTTTTTTCTTTTTTTCTTTTTCTTTTTTTTTTGCACAAAATTCCATCATAGAGCAGTATTCTTTCAGCACTGGGAAAAAGTAAACCAAGTAATTTAAAATAGACGCATCTCCAGAACATCTTCGTAGTGGAGACTGAATGGTTTTGTTCAGAAAGTGTGTGAAGATCCAGGAATTGGGTTGGTATTTTTCAACATTTTCAGATCTGTCGATTCTGACGGAGCAAATTTAAGAGCAGACAAAAGGTTTGTCTTTCCTGTCTCCTTTATCAGACTTCCTGAAAATCATTGAGCATTAGGCAAGCAGAGGGGACGGGATAATGCTCTAGACAACTTTTATCTAAATAGGTGAGATAAGTGGAGTGGAAGGACTGGCATTTGAACCAGAAGCATTTGAACCAGGTGCACCTTAAGCACCTACAACTTTCTCAGCTGCCTGATCTCAGATTCATCTTTCCTCCATGAATTTCTCTGTTGACAGCCCTAGCCTGATGCTGAGTGCTTGCTTTTCCCCAGTACATATAAACTACATAGGGAACTTTTTGTGCATTGCCCCTAGGGTGCTTACCTCTTAAGCAGCAAAAAATCAACATACATTTTCTGGAACTGGCCTAAAATGATTTTCAAGATCATATTACATATCAGGACAAAAAACTGTTGAACAGCGGTTGCCATCAATAACCAGGTATGAGGGCTGCACCAAAAGTAATGCCTCCTGGTTTGTTATGTTGGCCCACGAGGTCAGAGGTGGATGTTGGTGGGATGGCAGTAGAAGTTGAACCTTCCCACGATATTCCATTGCATTTTGTTGCCATGTGACAGATGGCAGCAGAGGAAAAGTCTGACTCTGTGGTGTCTGACATGGAAATGTGGGCATGAAACAAAGGTGTGGATTAAATTCCTCCTTATGAAAAAAAAGGCACCTATTGGCATCCATTTCTGAACATTTATGGAGCCCAAACAGTGGATGTAGCACAGAGAGGGGCGGATGGTGCATTTCAGCAGTAGCAACAGCAACATGAAAGACAAGCCAAGTTCCAGATGGCCATGCGCAGCTTCATGTCTGTCATAGTTTAATGTTTTTTGGTTTTCAGTATTCTGCATCATAACATCATGTAGTGCACTGGGAGTTAAAGCGTTGATGCTCCAATTCCAGGTACCTATCCCTACATTACAGAAGTCATGGGATCTGACCCTTCTGAGTGGGGTGGTCTCTTACTGCCTGGCAGTGGGTGCTGGAGGGGGCTTTCCTAGCCTGTTCCAAGCCTTTCAGGTTTGACTCGGTCTCAGGAGCTCTCTCTCTCCTATCTTATTTGATTTATTAGTCTCAATTTCAATTAGTTTGTATTATATTGTGTTATCTTGCATTCCGATATCATAGTTAGTAAAATAAGTTTTTCTCCATAGATTGTTGCCGCTGTTTTTTTTCCTTCCTTCCTTTCCATTTTGAGGGGCCGGGGGGGGGGAGGGGCAGGGGCCTACTGCCCCCCTGTCACAGGCATAGATTGATCTAGTTAACTCTGTGACATCACAAAATGAAGAGCTCTTCATCTTCATCACTGGTGAAAGTGCATAGCTAACCGTGCTGACTACGTTGAAAAACCGTGTTTCGTAGCTGAGAATTTATTCTATCAAATAGTGTTATTTTGCTCTTTATATCTGTTGTAGTTTCCATGGAAACAAATAGGAGGCATTACTTTCAGAGTGACCTATGCAAAAGCAGATAAATGCCGGCAGGAATGCTGTGAGCCTAAACAAGTGCCTGCTTGCCTTCCATCCCCTCGATCTGCAAAATCCCCGCATTGTGCTGTGTTGGTACTACTGGTCTTTGCCTTGAAGAACTCAGCAGACTTCCAGGCGTGGGAGTAATCTTCCTCATGGTGTCTTCAACTCTCTGTTATGCCAAACATTGTGCCTGGGCTGTTGGCAGGCTTCTGGGCTCCAACAAAGCCAGCTAAGTTTTGTTCTGGGTACTACAAGCAGTGGGGTACAATGCTAATTCCCATATTGGAAGCTTGGGAAAACAGGTTCAGAGAAGAGGTGTAAAACAAATGTATATTAAATGCGGGCAGGAAGGTGAGCCCTTCAGAATAAGGATAAACAAATTAACCTCAAGGGGTGGCCACAGAAGCAGTGACAAACCTTAATTTCACTAGATTTTTTTTGTGTATGTAAATAACAGTATTGCAAATTTAATCAAGGAAATAACATCTTATCTTAAGACAAGAGAAACTGTAAATAAGAGGTTGGAAAAGTCATCTGCACTGGGTGCTGAGGCTTCAGGTTCAGTGACAGCTGATTCCTTACTGCTTGCATTAGGCTCTGGGATTTTTTCCCCTTGCAGATTACTCCAGTCAACCATGGCATGCTCTGTGACGCTGACAGCCAGACACTGAGGTGCTCTGCAGCAGAGGAATGTGGACTGATGAAATTGCAGCTGGTGAAAACTGGCTCTCCTTTTATGCCAAAATGAAACTGCTGAGAACAGGCCCTCCTTACTGACAAATTCTTATTTATCAGGATCAGTCTATCACCTTCCTTGCAGCTGCTCTGGGTTCCTGACTGTGCTGGCAGCAATGCACAGCCTCACCACCAGATGTGATTTGCAGTCAGGCAAATATGAACGGTCATGGAGGAGCTGGGTCTGCATGCATCTGCCCATAGTGACATGCCAATAGGTGGCAGACACAGGCTATCAGCAAGGACCAGCACCGAAATTCACAGGTGGCACTGTACATGTGTGCCCTGTGCTGGGAAGGAAGACCAGTGTAAATCTTTGTGATGGGAATGCTGTTTAATGCTTTGCTGCAAAGCAGAGTACAGGGAACCAAGTGTGAAGAGAGCAGAGCATCGAAAAGCCACACGTAGGAAGGATGGAAACTGAGGCAGAGCTATGGGTGTGTGAGGGCAGGGCAGTGAGGTACACATCTAAGAACCAAGGGTCTTCAAAGGAACCCCAGGTGTTGGTGCACGTAACGTATGGAGGAGTGTGCATTTCTGTGTTCCACTGAGACCTTTGTATATTTAGAAGTTTAAGGTCCATTTTAGTTGGAAACGTTTCTTTTTGAATGCTGGTTGTCTTCAGGCAACAGCGCTGAAGGTGGTGCTCCTAATTAGTGTTACAAAGATTTCATTTTAAATTTTGAATGACATTGTAATCAAGCTCGCTTCTTAATTCCATGACAAATAACAGGGAAGGTCTGGAGAGCAGGTTTATCTTCACTCTGCTATTAAATACCTGCATGTGTGCCAGATTCAAGGACACCTTGTCAGGCTTTAATATGGACATATTAAAAGAGGAATGCACTTCTAAAGATCTTAAGAAATACTGAAGGTCGGAACAGAAGTTGAAAAAATAGACACTCATTTAAAATTTCTTCTAACCTTGCTGAAATATCATGCTTTTTTTTTTTTTCCCTTCAGAATCTTTACTTAATCTTTTAAATTAATCTTACAAAAATAAAGATGACAGAGTACAAAAATGTTAAATCACAAGTTGAAAGCATCAGCGTTTTAATTAACCACCTGTGTGCTCACTGCTGAAGATTACAGCCCTCCTCGTGAGCACTGGAACATGAGGACATCAAGAGACTGAGTCCCTGTGCTGTGAATTAACAGTCAGAAATGTGAGCTTTGCTACTGATCTGCTGCTTGATCCTGGGCAAGTGATTCCAACTTTCTCTGCTACTGTATTCTTTTTCTATTCTTCTGCCTCCTCTGACTACACTGAGTGCTTCTCTCAGCATTTCTCCTGATGCCAATTGTTGATGCTGAGATTGAAGCTCTGTTCACTGTGGTAGAAATGGTCCTTCGCTGTCAGAAGTTTGAGGTATTCTGAGAGCAGCTCCAGGACTGCATGGAGTCTGTGCAGAGGAATGTGTGCTTGGAAAGGTGCTGCCCTGGGGCTGGCTTTCCTGGCTCAGTGTTTCAGGGACAAGAACAGTGCTCATGGTGCACACCACGTGATTGTCAAACAGGGAATTTCATCCTTGCCAATGGCAAAGGAGCACAAGGCAACATGAAGTGCTCCAGCAAATAGCTGCAGCACATATGTATTGCTTAAAATGCTCCTGCAAAATAAAAGGTTCACAGTCCCTAATGATTATAGACTGAGTTGTACAAGTGTAACGCAACACAAGATGACATGCAGTGCTCAGGATGGTCAGATCTGATGCCGTTCTTCTTGCAATCCAGCTGAGCAGCACCCTCTGTGCTTCAAGGAAATTATTTGACCAAATGAATGAATTATTTCATTGTGCATGCCCAGATAGCTTTACTTCAGTTACTATTGCATATTGGAGGCTATAAAACTTCTGAGCTGCAGTGGAGGTGCACTCTGACATCCATGCCTTGCACACCCAGTCAGGCTAGAATTGAGTGATCACCACTCTGCTGACCTAGAATTCTCTCTCTGCACGCTCAAATTCCTTGGATGGCAGTTAGATTTAGTTCAGTAATAAAAAGTGGATAAACTTAAATCAGATTCTCTCACTGTAGCTGTTTGTGAATGGTGTGCACATCAATGATTCCTTGGGCTGAGCTCACATGCAGTGATTCTCTAAGTCAGTGGAGCTGGAGTGTTCCTGTGCTCCAAATACTGCTTGCATGTGCAAATTTGGGTGGAGATTTATAAAACCATGTGTCAGAGCTTTCTTTTTCCAGCAGTTAAATAATCTACCCACTTAATAAAGGATGCTAAGGTTCCAGCAGCGAGCCCCACAAACAAATACCTGCCCTCCTTTCAGATATATGACTCTCACACAAATACATACCGGAGGAAATTGAATCTTGGAAGTAATAAGGTTGTGCATCTTAGAAGTCAGTAAAGTGCATTAAAGTGCACTGAGGATCCCTCTTAAAAGAGCAATTATTTTGCAGTCTTGATTTCTGTCTTCCACTGCACTTCAGGAGTGTTGACATAGTTCACGTGGGTCAATGTCTATTGATTATTAAAGTTGTTTTATAAGTGAAAAAGAGAGAGTGGTCAGAACTGCAGTCTCTAAACTCACATATTAGAAGGGAAGTTTTATTTTTGGGAAATGCTTGATTTTTTTCCTCCTGTATTGGTGACCTAGTCTTGCAGAGCTTAGCCATGCTTTTTCTTATTGCCATTGCTTATAAAGGCTGGATTATTCTCCTTGGCTTCTGACGGAAACCTTATTATTAGCTGGCAGCTGTCACTGTCAGACAGTCTGCATTCAATTTGATGGATTATGCAATTGTCCTTGTTCTGACATAACTGCAGCATCATCTTGGCGTCTGTAAACACACAGCTGCAAGAAACATGCAATGAGGAGGCAGATGGAAAGAAAGCACTTCTTCAAGGGGAGAAATGAGATCTGCTTTTCAGTTCAAGGAATCAGACCACGTTTGGTTTCAAGGCATTGTTGGCTTGGTCTTTTAGCTTCTATTCTTAGTTTCTTCATTTATGCACTATTGATCTTTGAAGCTAGAATCTCTCATTTAGGTGCTGAGCAGATTGCTACGCATCTGGGAGATCCTTAAAGGTGAAAAGAAGCTCTGTGTGTATTAGCAACCTGCAGCAAAGCTGAGGATTCTCAGCTATAATTGGATGTTCTAATTAATTACTAAGCTTCAACCCTTGATTAATTTGTTTTCTTTATTTAGGTCCTTAGCATTATTAGCATATGAAAGGTTCATTAGGTGTGGTCAAAGGGCAAGTGGCAGGGAGGTGTGTTCTGCTTTCCTGTCGTCCCTCTGACGTTCTTCACTGCTGTACAAGTAAGCTGCAGGCTGTTGGGAAAACTGAAAGCTGCCAAGGACCTGGGAAATTAGGGCATCCTCCCGAAACAGCTCCACAGTGTGTATCTAGCTTTAGTTGTCCCTGTTTGTTGCAGGGGAGTTGGACTAGATGACCTTTAAGGGTCCCTTTAGAGTGAACAGTTCAATGATTCTGTGGTTCCTGACCAGGTCAGGGATGTCCTTCCTGGCCAGTGGAAGTATAGCAGAGAGATAGCTACTTTCACCAAAGAATATAGAGACAAGCAGGTGATCTACTGTGGGAAGGTGGAAAATGAAAAACATGCATAAAATATTAATGTATTTATTGCCCAAACAGTGTAAAAGGTGTATTCCTTGCCTACTGTTATGTTTTTCTGGAAAAGGTACAGTGGCCATATACAGGTATAATCTAGCCTTCTTCCAGAGAGATGGTACGATGTTAGGCAGCCAGTGATGCACTCAGCAAGACAAAATGGGATAGCAGTGCAGAAATCCACAGGGTGTTTTATAGCCTGTGATACAAAGATGTTATTAATTACTCAGCAACTGTGGCAGTTCAATAGACAGAGCTATTTTGTGCACTTAAGCACGGCTCTAGGATCAATTGTAGAGCTAATTTCTTCATTAACAGCTTTTTGTCTTCAGGGTCTCCGTCTTCAGCAACTGGGAGCTAGATCAGCACTTAATCACAAAGATGAACTGTTGGAAGAGAGTGGGAAAGGTCAGGAAGGATGATGCTGTGAATGCAGGAGACCAGGGAGCCAATAACATCTCCTGGATGTGGCTGGGGATCTTGAGGGTAAATTGCCTTGAAGATGTGAGAGAAAAAAAAATGCTTGTTTAATTACTGTGTGGAAAGCATTAGTTCCTCTTCAAACTTAAATTATGTTCTACAGAACAGAGCACACAACCCCTGCGCTGGAGCAGCTCTGGTGGGAGTTCAACCACTGCTCTCACAAACCCAGGTTGGGTCCCAGGACAACTGACAGCATTTCACACCCAGCACTGTGGAGCAGAAGAACAGCATCCACTGCTCTGCTTTTCTGAAGTTTCTCCTCAATTTTACAGCACCATCAACCATTTGTTTAACCAAATATTTTGTAATGATTGAACAAGTAATAGGATATCTTTTTTTTTTTTTTTGCATGTTTAAGTGATTTCACTTTTTATTACTTGTTTACTAAACAGCAAAAAAAAAAAGCCATTTTAAAACAAAAGTTAAAGTTTTGTTTAGAAAATACTCTAGGGGAAGTTTTATATTTAATTGCTTGGCTTGACCTTTATTCATGAAAACATTTGATTTTCCTCAGAACTTAATTATCTGCCTCACTGACTATTCTTCTCAAAAATTGCCATGTTCTTATACTAATATTTCAAAAACTAGAGAAATTTGGCAGACTAAAGAGAATAGAAAATTTATGGAAAAAGTGAACCAAGCCATCGGGAGAGAGGGGCAGTTCTGTTTTTTCTGTCTAGCATCTCCCTCTAGACAATGATGAATCATTAAGGCCTTTAACTCTTGAAACACATCAGAGAGACTGAGAAATAGTAAATATAAAAGAAATTGCAGATCAGTAAATAGCAAAAGAATAGCATGCTGTCAAATCCAAGTCTCTGACCTCAACAGCTGAATTCTTACTGTATTGCTGTGAGTTTCTGATAATTGCTTTGGCCTCCATGTAGACATGAAGACTTATGAGCTTTCTTCCAATGTTCATTGTCTCTGGATGCCTGAGTCTGCAGTGTGTGGTGCTTTGGTCTGAATGTTCCTCCAGAAGATAACTGACTTCAGTTGACAAAGTCACATTTCAAGAAAATTTTCCCTTCTTGATTCTGTGTGCACAAATTCAACAACATATTTTAATGTATTTAAATCTGACAGCTCAGGACAGAGGCTTAAAAAATTCCCAAGCCAGGATTGCATCCTACTGAGATGACTGCATTGACCCCACTTGAGCCCAGAATGAGGGAGTCTTCCCCTATGTACTACCTCATGAGTGAAGACTTCGAGTCTGCCTTCTTAATATGTGGAGGCAATATTCATCATGCAGGTTCACCAAAGTAGGGCAAGACCTCATTATAGGAGAACAGCCTGTTAAGAAACTTGTGGATTGCCTTTATTTTTAAGTGTTGGCAAGTAAGGAAAACAATCAGCACGAAGAAATAGAAGACATTGATACTGTGCTACATCTACTATTTGGGTTCCATAATTGTTCAGCAAGCATCATTGAATGCCAGTGGGTGCCTTTTTTTCCACATGGAGGAATTCAGTTCCGCATCTTTGATTCATTTCCACTTCTGTGTCAGAGGTCATTGTGTCAGACTGTTCCTCTGCTGCCATCTGTCACACAGCAACAACCTGTAATGGGACACTGGCAGGAAGGTTCAACTTCTGCTGCCATTCCACCATCATCTGCCTCTGACACCGTGGGCCAACATAACGAACTAGGAGGCATTACTTTTAGAGCAGCCCTTGTATATTGCATAAACAGTCATGCAACAGGACAGCAGTTCTATTCTTGTCACACTTTATAGACTATCTTGTCCCACACAGAGCTGTCCATGAACCCTTAGTGTGATTTACATCAACACCTGCATCAGATCAGTGCATTTCCTGAACTATAGTATTTCACATATATTATAAATCTATAACGCTTTCAGGGAGTACTTACAACAAAATGAAGACCAGGTCAAAAACTTAGGATGGATATGAATAAGATTCTGTGAGAGAATTTTGGATAGATGGCATTTTTATGTTCACGCTGGGTCTCCTTTCTGCTCACGGTGCTATACATCAAGATTAGCTCCTCTGACACCTGTGTAACCACTCCTGCAACAGCAGTTTAACCAAGAGAAATTCTTTATGACTTTCTATTCCTGGTAGTTTTTATTGTGATATGCTTCCATTACTCCAGAATACAGTGTGGCACAGCATGTGACAGGAATGGAGAAGAAATCACCCAGTCAAAACAAGGATTGTCCATTCGAAAAAAAGAATGGTGTTTGCTGAGTTTTATAACACACCAGCTAAGGTTAAGAAGAAGATAGCAGACTGCAGAAATCTACCCTGTATTATATAAAAGAACTGGGATATTAAAGGTTGACTGTGATCTCGTCTGGCCGAGATTTAAACCGATGCCCCTCACAGGCATCAGTAGCCTTAACCCACATTTACAGTGGCAGAGAGGAATATTTGGCCATAAAATCTGAGGCCTGTACAGGCTAAAGAGAAAAACTAAAAGCCCACAACATTCTGTAGCATGACAGTCCTTTCATTTGATTTTGACAAGTTATTCAATTACCTGGTGACTCAACTTTCCCAACAGTAAACTGAAGAAAGGCCTTTGGTGAGGCCCACAGAGCCACTGAGAAACTCAGTGATCATGAACAGTTTGAATGTCCAAATGGAAGGCACTAATTTATATATATATATAATTAGCATTCCCTGTGTGGGTAATTAAAAGACCAAAGTTTTCCCTCACTGTGCTAAAGAAAGGTAAATAGAAATTTTAAAATATCTTTTGCCACTCAGGATAAAGCACGTTTGTCACTCCCTGAAGGGTCCCACCGTCTCCAGGGACCAACTGAAATTACATGGAGCTGTTCGCTGGCATTTCCAGCCTAACTAATGAAAATCAATTATCGTATTTAGCTATAACATGGACAGTAAATAGACGTTTTGATCTGATTTCAAGGTCAGTGGACATCAAGCTTAATTAAAATGGTGTGGTGCATTACCCGTTGTTATTGAGCAGTCCGAGGGACCCACGAGGCTCCAGCGTGCACCCCAGCTATAGAAGAAACTGAAAGGAACTAACTAACTAATACTTTCAAATCTATAAGGAAAGATTAGGAGAGTCTGAAGAGCTTTTATTACTGCTTTCATTTCTATTACTCATAAATCATTAGAAATGATTTACTGGAGAGTTCATTGATTAGGGAACCTGGCTGAGTGAAAACAAACCGAGAAGAAACATAATCCTTACGTGTGGCTTTGAGTTGAATGTATGATAGCTCCAATTTTCTTCAAAATATCAAGATTAATTTTCATCTCTTGCACATTTTTAAGCCATCGAAAATCATTAGATTTTGCCAAAATTACTCATTTTCACTGGCAGAAGAGAGACTAACATCAGTTGCCCCTCTGTAATTCAATTACAGGAGAACTAAAATTTTCTTAGCTATTCTCTAGAATTCTTAGCTGTTCTGTAGAATGACCTCCTGAAGCACATAGAAAAGAAAGTACCAGGAAGGTACACATTAAGGTGAAAGACTCAGTGGGAATCAGTTCTCTTCTCCTGCCTCCCCAGTTACACCCACTGAATGCAACACTAATAAGAGGCTCACTACTTTCCCCTTGCCCCCACCGCCTTCAGTGAGATCTGAGCTCGGCCTATTATCTGACTCACTTGTATTGGATGTGATATGACATCATTAAAGTAATTGTTTGGCCCAATGGGACTCATTTTTTCCACCCACTGGCTTTGTATGCAAGGGCAGAATTAAACCTGCTGCATTGACTTTCCCCTGTATCAGCATGTTAAAAAACACTCAGAGGGCAACATTATTCCTTTCCTTAATTAATAGGAATATGAGCAACTCTTCCTTTGTGAAATATTCATTGCAATTTTGCTTATAAATATTCATGAGTGTTAACAAATAAATTGTATCCTTACGTACAACATTGACACTTAAGGAAATGAGAGTACACACACACACGCAACTGGAGCTATGCTGTGTTACAAACCACTGCTATTATAATATGCTCTAAATAAGATTTATTTTAGAAGTCTTCAACACAGATCATGCCAGTTAGATGTCTCCTTTAGACACACCAATGGTTCTTTGTGCCATAATAGCACCACTATCTTTTAATAATCGAGCTGCTCCCAGATTAAGCCCTTGAACTATGTTTATTTCCTCCTTTTGTACGTGGTGATGTACTGCACTGTCTTAAAAGCAAATGAAGTTCTCGCAGTGACATTTCTAATGCTGAGCGTTTATGCCTGTTGTAGATTCAAAATTGTCTCCATTTTCCCCTGCAACTCAGTACTACATCAAACTTCGACTGAACAAAAAATCAGCACTGTTATTTTAAATGGTACCTGCATGAGATGCTAGCTGAAGCCACGAATATCTGAGATTATTCCCTTACTCTTACCTAAAATAGAGCTGGCTGGAAGATGACAGTTCATTCTGAGGTACTTACATGCTGATTTCTGGCCTGCCAGCTCACCAACACAGCCCCATTTTGCTGCCCCACGGTCAGGGCACCCCCTCAAGTCCTCTGCTGGGGGTCAGCCCCAAAGTATTTCTATCTTTCTGCTTTTGTAGCTCCTCAAGCATTTCCTACCACGACACTGGGATGGACTACTCCTTTGCCAACCTGTAGGTTTTATGAAACTGACCCCAAATTCCTGGTTGCCATCATAGGATGTGTGGAGTCCTCATCCCTTGGGACTCCCTCTGCTTCTGCTTCTCCAAAAGGAAATTCAGACAAGGATGAGCTCTTTGCTCTCCAGCTTCTTCATCCTGAAAATGGATATAGAGCCATAGAATCATTAAGGTTGGTAAAGACCACTAAGTCGTCTAGTCCATCCGTCAATCCATCCCTGCTATATCCCTCAGTAGCACATCTCCAGTTCTTGAACACCTCCAGAGAAGGTGGCTCTACAATCTTTTGCATTTCATCCACTGGGTCATCTGGGATCTCAAAGGCCACACAATGTTGTCAAATATCCATGTCCTGCTGGTGCTTGGAAGGTGCTGTGTGCCATAAACCAGTCCTGCTCCTTTAGAAGGAGGCTGTCACATGTGCTCCTCATTCATCCCCTTTCCATTTCTAGTACCTTTCCTAAAATGCCTTTGAGCTGCAGAAGGCAGAGAAATTGAGGGTTTAAAATGACTAAATTTGAAAGAGAGTAGAGAAGTGTGGTCCCACGCCTAGCCGAAGTGGGAGGCTGCTTGCCCTGCTCTTTGTCACACAAGGACATGCCTGGGATTCTGCAAGCCTCTTCCACTTGCAAAGGGAGCTGACGCAGTGGAGAAGGCACTGTGCATTGGCAGCCTCTGTATTCACCATCCAGCCTTATCACAGAGCAGGAGAAGTGGCTGGATTTTAACCTGGCACTATAATGACTCCAGGTTAGACGTGCACCAAAGACTGCCAGGCATCCCATGAGCAGTCCCAATGGCATCCATGTGTGAGTAAGCAACCACCAGCTTTGCTGTGGGGAATTATTATCTTGGCAGATTAATTTTTAGTATCTGACAAATGAATCATCAGACAAAGCTGTAGCAATTATCTACCTTATCAGGCAGTTATTTCTTACACCTGTGGCTTACTGACATCTTGGGCCATTTCAGTGCTACAGAGGCATACCACCACTGCTAGCTCTGCCCAAATCAACAGTTGAAAAGCAGCACAGAAAAGGATTTGCCACTACAGAAAACCTGCAGAGTCTTTCTCTGCAGATCAGCCATAGAAGGCAATGAAATTACTGTTGAGTGAGTGGCTGCAGAGGGGAGTCATATACGTAGCAGTAACTGTGACCTTCACTGCAGTTTGTAAGTCCTAATCTAGGTTCAGTTTGCAGTGGAGGGATGAGGATGCTCAGAGTGATTGATCTGCTGGCTAAGCAGGGACAAAATGTATCACAGATAGGAACTGACCCTGAGTTTGTATCACAAAGGCTGGAATTCATCACAGTATATTATGGGATGGGGCCATGCTCTGTTCTGGCTTTTCATTCTGCTTACTTAGCAATGCTTGAGCTCCCATATGTGCCCTGTGAGACAGCAGGCAAAAAGCAGCCTGTTTGCTGCAGTGCTGCATCACTACTTTGAGTTGAGCTGAGAATTTCCTCACTGAAGGAGGGATTAGAACATGCCCTTATTACTATTTTCTGAATACTTGCATGCATGTCCTGACTTTTCATGGGCATTGATTGTTGCAGCTGTGAATCTTGAGAGGCAGTCATGAGTTGTAGGGAAGGAGAGGAACAAGGTGAAAAATCTTTCTCTGTTTAGAGGAGAAAGTAATCACATTACAAGAAGAAGAGGCCAAAACTTTCAGCCTGACCTCTCTTGCTTGGCATCCTCACCCTTATTGCTGCTCTGCATTTGAGCTCTTAGATGGGACATTATCTATCTCCGTTAACCTTCCACAGCAGACAGAGAGAGTAAAATCAAACAGAAAGAGGAAAGATCTCTGAACTTAGCAGCAGTTTAGCTGGGGAATGATCCATAGGCAGCTATAGATCTGTGGTTCAAAGCTGGGGAGGGCTCTGCACAACAGGTGAGGACAAGGATTTGTGCCAAAGCTGATGAGGAGACCCCCTGCCATGTGGTAGGGAGAGGTAGCTGTTCCCAGATCTCCATGAAGATGCACATAATGAGACCCATATGGAAATTCCTGCTTTGAAGGCCTACTGCTGCATTAGCAGTACATGAGTTGAAAGAAATAAGATAGATATCAAGATATCTATCAAGATATCAAACCAAGTAACCTTACTTTAAAGAGAGCTGTTGAGTCAACGAACCCCTTCCCTCACCCCCCCGCTTTCCCTGTGCTCAGCCAGCAGCAGCTGTGGCCCAATTAAACTCAACTGCTTACAGAAATGGATCTGTTACAAACAAGCACACAATGGATTATGATTGTAATCACTGAAGAGGTCATAGCAGCTCAGTGCCTATGTTTCCTGATTTCTCCATGAGATGCACAACTGAAGTCCTGACCCACTTTGGGCAGCCGCAGACCCTCCAGCCCTTCATTGGTAGGATGCTAAAACACAAATCGCCGGTGGTACCAATGAACAGCCTGGATCTCTCGGCCCATTTAATGCCTCTCTTAAATTAGTGCAAAAGGTGCTGACATCAGATCAAGAAGCTCAGGAGAGCAGCAGGCAGTGCTGTATTGAAACAGCAGAAACGCTGGGCCAGTGATGTGGCTGTGAGCTGCTCCATGGGACACAACTTATTGCTACAGGTTGGGGGCTTCAGGCTCTGTAAGTTCTTCTAGGGTGAAAGGTGTTCTTCATCAAACATATTGTTGTTTGATGATATTGAATATTTAATTGCTTTCTGTCATGACTCCATCAATTCTGCCAACACAGAAAGATGCCTACAGGCACTGAGTGCAGCCCTTGTTCTTCTTTTGAGTTCTTTTCTGAAGAGCTTTCTCTATCGGGCCTCCCTCAGGGCATTAGCCTATAATATATAACACCATCTGCTTTGCTGGGCTACAAGCCAGGTCACTTTATTAAATCAGCATGGAGTAATTTACGGCATTGTTTTTGCACAGTGACAGAACTGTTTCGGGAAGCAGAGACAAAGACGTGTTTGTACTAGAGCAGAGTAGCACATGCATGTCAATTCTGATGTATTTCACCAGCAAAAAGGAAAGAAGAAATGGATTCCCATTCGCATAGCCTCTTCAGCACAACTTGTGGCTGCTGCTACGTTGGGAAAGAAATTCTGAAATGAGTGCTGAAGAGCTGCTGTCTGTATCAGACAATGCACTTTGGAGCTGTCATGCTCAGCTGTCTGAAGGGCTGTAAGAAAATTGCTACCTCATATAGCAGCCTCAGCTCTTGTTTGACATATATTGAAAAGAGTCAAACATTATTTTTGAGTTGGAACAGCAGTTGAGACCTTTGGTATAAAACACTTGAGAGAATTGCAAATTGCTTCCAGAATCTTGCAAGGGGTTTAATTGAACCTTTTTTTGTAATTTGCTTATTTTCACATAGGACCAGGAGCACAGAGAGGCCAAAATATGTACCTGTGCTTGTTGGCAGTGTGATCGTTGAGCATCACATAGAAAGGGAGTGATGTTAAAAGAAGAAGTACATGATAGAAAATAAACCATTAAATGTCAGCAGCAATGATCAATGATAACAATTGTAAACAGGATATTCTGCATGCCGTCACAGATGTTGCATCTCAGAATAAAGTTGGAGAAGTTGTAAACAAATTCCTTTCCCCAAGCAATGTTTAATATGAATTGATATTATTGAGTATAACATGCACTAAACAACTGGGAATCCATTTAAGCAACGTCCAGCATTCGTCCCTGTACATCCAGGACTTATGATGAGAAATGGATGAAAACATCCAACCAATAGCAATCAGGCCTATAATAAAAATCTGCTGTAATCAGTCCAGTGACTGCAAAGGATCTTTGACAGCACGTTATATGAAGCCCCAGGGTTATAGACAGCTTTGCAACATAAAGGTAGAATCAAACCTCTTTAAAGCTTTACAAGGGATGCCATATATCCAGCACGTGAACGCAGTGAGGGGTCAGGCACTCACCCAAACACACAAACTGTTACAGGGAATTATAATCCTGCAACAGTGATGAAATTCTTTTTTTAAAAAAAAAAAAAATTAAAAAACCGATGATATTAAAAAAAAAGGAAGCATTTGAGACTCCTCTGTGGTGTAAGCAGCTGTGATTCTAACTGACTTATGATCTAATGGAAAGTCTTCTTGCATTTTTTTTTTGTAACACACACTGGAATTTTTTTTGGTTCAGATGATAGGATAAATATATTTTTGGCTTGGTAAACTCAGGAAATCTGTCATCTGTTGAAAAACTCCACTCTTACCTCACCAAATGGACCATAAATTATCTGCAGGGATCATTGCTTTTGTATGTAGCTGCTTCTGAATAGGAAGTTGCAAGGCTTCTGAGTCATAGCAATTTTCTATTTGTGTCATTGTTTTAATTTTTAAAGCAGCTTTTTGGAACAGTTTTAGTCCATGATGATGCAGACCAGTGGTGTAACACACCCAGAGCCCCAGGACACTTTCACCTCAAGGATTAAGGTTGAAGAGAGGCATTTGCTAAATCTGTTCTCTGTGCACAAGACTATAAAAACAACACTTCCTATTATAACTTTGCCCAAAACAATGTCAGAATAGCTAGATTGGTTGTCGTATTCAATTACCCACTATAATTTCCTTAGAAATGAACAAAACCAGCTTGAATAAATGTGTTGATAGGATTATGCTGTAATCTGATCACCAATTCATCAAGCAGTTCTTCAGGTTCCACTGAATCTACAGCTGATATGAAACCTCAGTTATGGCAGACTTTCATATGTCTGTCTTTTATTGCTCTGGCATGGCAAATTGCTGAATTTAGGACAGCAATGAAAAAAGGAAAAGGTCATCTTAGATGATGTTAAAATTAACTTAAAGGAAATCTTTTAATTCTTTAGATCTGTTGATGTTTTGGAGTCTCATCATCTCTCAAGTAAGTGGTATCTGAAGTCTAAAGTCTCTAAAGATTAAATGAAGAGGAAAAAAGCAGATGTGACCACTCTGAGAATTTGGGATGCACAGTCTGAGGGAGATCATTAGGGAGGGTAGAAAAGGAGAAGTGATAGAAAGAGCTCTTCTTCTGGTATAATTCCATACAATATAATGTAATAATTATTAATAATATTAGATTTATTTACTAAATACATGCTTATAATGGAATCTGAGGTTTTAGGAATACAATAAGAGATTTATTTTGCCCAGAGCTGAGCTCACTCTCTTTTAAACCCTATTAAAATCCTATATGTGCAGCCAGCCACCGAGGGAATGTGATGATTAGATCAATGTATGTATTAAGATGTACCATAAGAAAAGGAAAATTGAAGAATGGCAAACAAACAAACAAACAAACAAAAAACCTACAGTAGAATTCATATAGATTATGACGCTCATCTGTTTGCGTGAGGGATATTTGCTGACTTGTAAGGCTTTTAGATTAAACTGAACTTCAGATAATCCCCGTGTCTGGGGGCTCTGATCTCTTAACAATTCCTGTTTATGTGTGGCTTATCCTGTGAAAGCCACCCTGCACAATAAGGAACACCTCTGTCACTGATGGCAATTGGCAGTGCTTTCCCATGCTGTCTTATTTCTAATTCCTGAGTAAATAATTATTTCACCTTTTTTTTTTTTTTTTTTTTTTTTTTTAATGCATACAGATTCAAAACCCAATCACACAGCATTAATTCAGTGATAGAAAGCAGACTTTGCAGAAAAAGTTTTCAGCCTGATTCCTTGAACTGGAAAATCATATTTCTAAAATTACAGTTGAGACAGCGAAGGGTTTGGGTTGAAATAGTCAGGAGAAACAAAGCTGAAAATGAAAAGCTTTATCAACTGCCAAAAAGCTGGTGAAAAAGTTTTGATACGGTGGAGTAATTACCGAGCTAAATACACAGCAACATCATTATCCCCCAAAGCAATACTTTCTGTGGATTAAGGCCACTGGCTCATTGCATTGAGAGGCTTCTAACGAAAGATTGCAGACCTGAGAAGTGTAGCAACCTTTAATGAAGCTGTGCAGGAATCAAAAGGGCAAATCCAAGAATAGTGACAGGTAAAGTAATCACTGCAGCATGGCTGGAGGTGCTTATAACTGTTGGTTGCACAGAGCAGCACTGCTGGTAAAAAGACACTTTCCTATATAATTTAAGAACATTGTACACCTCAACCCCAACCCCCTGTCAGTTTGTTTTTCCATGTGATTTTTCTTTGAGCATGCACTTCAGTAAGAATGCCTTTATTTAAGACACTGTTTTTTAAGTTGCATGGCACTGAAAACACAGGCAAGTTCTCCATAGAAATCAGCATCTTGAAAGTAGATTTGCAACAATTGTGTTTAAACCGAGGGAAGAAAAAAAGCACATTATTTGTCCATAAAAAATCTTACATCTTAACAACAAAGCTCATTTAATTCAAAGAAAAACACTCGTATTTGAAACAAATCTCTTCTGACTGGAGGACAGCTGCCTTGGAGGGATTGCATAGCCTCTCAGGCTTGAACATCTCTATTCCTTCCAAGGGAAATGAACTCCAGAAAGATTGTAGCTGCAATCACTATTGCGTATTGTACCCACTGCACCTGAGTATCCTCTTGAACAGGTTTCCTGGAAGGGTGAGAGCTCCGTGTGTCAGCTCACAGCACCCTTGAGATCATCTCAGGAGCCTCTTGCACTGCTTATCCATGATGCTGATGAGTGCTGATTTGGAAAGAAGAGCTCATTGCACACCGCATCTCTGCACATACGGATTTCAGAATCTCCACATCCAGGCAGATGCAATGGATTTGGCTAATGGGAAGAAAAAGGAAATGCAGTGCAGGAAGGTGTCCGCATGGAGACAAAAAACAAAAAAAAGGGTATGAACTGAAGAAGTTACGTTTCACAATCTCACTGCAAATAATTTTCTAATCTAGCAGGAGAAGAGGAAATATCAGGAGAAGAGCAAATATCTGGATGTTTTAATCAATGTTTTAAACTAACAAAACATTGGAATAACATAGCCAGTGATAGAGGTAACTCCTCTTCATATGAGACTTTCCATGTAAAACTGTGCCTTTATTGAATCAGAAATGTTTGTGCCTTAAAATTTGCCTTGCTTTCCTTCCTTCCTGCCTTCCTGCCTTCCTGCCTTCCTGCCTTCCTTCCTGCCTTCCTGCCTTCCCTCCTTTCATTTTTTTTTTAAGTAAAGGAGTACATGACAGGAAGGACCTGGGAATTCTAGCAGTTCAGTCATCTAAAAATGGTGGAAAAGCATGGAACTGCAACAGCATGGCCTGGCCAGATATTGAAATCCACATTAGCAAAGGAGAGCATAACTTGTCTGATGTACCCTACTGCTGAAAGGCAGCTTAAGAAATACCAAGCAATTTGTTATAGCATACTGGAGGATTTCTGTGAAAGCTATGAAGCTTGGTAGCTTTGCTTTGCATAGGCTGCATTACTGTGAACAGTATCTTGCTCCCATCCTGCACATCTCCTTGAGTTTTTGAGTTTTTGTAACTGTGAAATGTCCTGCTACCATTCATGCAGAAAGGCTACGTCATACTGAGCAGTCTGAAGTGGTAAACATGCCTGATGCCCTCTCCGTTCTACAACACAGACAAAAATAGAGGGGAAGAGAGTAGGGAGATGCTTGCAGCTCTTTGACAGCCAGTCCCTCAGAAGATGCCTTGTTCTATATTTAGTACCTGGATAAAGTTTTCAGCTGCTCACACCTTGCAGCAGCAAAGAGGAGAAGCTTTGGATTCAGTTCAGCTGCAGCTCTTTGAGAAGACAAAAAAGGGGAGGGAGTTTTGTTTCTGAAGAAGGGGTCCCCTCCAGTGCCACTGTCTGGGTCACTGCACAGAGCAGCGACACTCAAAGGGCACCATGAGGCAGGAGACCTTTCACAGGAGCACCTTTTGCTGGGCTGGATCAGTGACACCAGCTCATTCTAATTATTATTTTTAGAATATGCTGAAAGAATGTCACATTTCACCACTTTGGCCTGGAGGCTCTGAAAACCCCAAAGGATGTGGCTTGTCTTAAGCTTTCCCATAGCATAAGAAATATTGTGAAGGATCCTCTGTTCAGAGAGCTCTATTCTGATGTACATTCATGGACACGTCATCTGCACAGCCCCAGTCTTGTGCAGTCCAGACAGGTCACCCAGAGGTTTGTTTGTCACGTCTCATCACTACACCAGCTTTTATCTCCCTAGTCCTTTCTTTAGCAGGAGAACTAAGAGTGCTGTGCAAAAGCAGAGCCCATTGCTGTGTTAAAGCCCCTCAAAGACAAAGACACACAAGGAAGCATCCCATGCACTTGAGAAATTTTACCTGCTGAACTTTCAATGTGCAAAAACCTTCAGAGGTAGATCCATAAATAGCCCCTTGTCACTTATTCAGCTGAGAATATTCCTGCTGTTATTTTACAGATCCTACAAGCTCAAGGCTGTGGCTAAAAAAACACTAAACACAATGACTTTTGTTCCATTGCTATTCAATACACATCTCAGGAGAGGTGACTAAGAGGTGAATGAGAGCCTTCAAAGTATCTGAATTCTCTAATTCTTCATATAAAAAATAACTTTGGAGCAGAACATTATTGAAGACCTGCCTGAAACCCTTTTAGGGAATAATTCTCTAATAAATTTTTTCTTCCTAGCATGAATTTACAAAAAAAAAAAAAAAAAAAAAAAAAAAAAAAAAAAAGTGGCAAAACAGTAAATATCCTTTTTATCTGCAAATACTACTCACTGTGCAAACACATTTCAGTTTATGGTGCCCTGTTGAGATGCTTGTTAAGAAGGATAATGCTATTCAGTTGATGCACGAACTGTATTGTTGGGGGAAATTGATTGATATTTTGTTTTTCCTCACTGAATGACTAAGTCTGACTGCTAACATACATTTAAAAATTCGTGTATGACAGAACACATAAGTACAGATAAGCATTTCTTTCAGATGTCGACAAATCAATTTTAACTCATTAGTATTAATCACAGAATTCCTCGCTAGGTAAAGACGTGTAAAGTGGCTTGGGATCTAAATTTAAATATAATATATTGCCCAGTTGATTTTCATTATATCTTATCTTTCCTCATATCAAAACCAGAGCACTTAGCTCAGACACTTCTATGTGCTATATCATGCAATCATGCACGTTTTTACTTGTATTTGTCAATGTTTGAGTTGTTCTAACTGGGTTATGTACAGGTACTAGAGTAAATGTTACCACAAGTAGATGGTAATTTAATTCATTTCATAGAACAGTTGGACATCTCTCCTCTCCTCTCCTCTCCTCTCCTCTCCTCTCCTCTCCTCTCCTCTCCTCTCCTCTCCTCTCCTCTCCTCTCCTCTCCTCTCCTCTCCTCTCCTCTCCTCTCCTCTCCTCTCCTCTCCTCTCCTCTCCCCTCCCTCCCTTCCCCTCCCCTCCCCTCCCCACCCTTCCCCTCCTCCCATTTTCCCCTTTATCTTCATATTTCCTTTTCTCTGTTTTGTTTCAAAAGCAAGTTTCTTCTTCCCACAGCACCTACATTTTGCAGATTAGATTCTATATTCAAAACAATGTAAGCAACACGATGACATGGAAATTATAGAGTGCTCAATGAAATTCATTTTTACACAAACACAGTATAAAATATCACACAGTCTCAGATAAGATACTTCATTTACTTGGCATTACGTTTAAAAGACTATTTAATACAGATGTCAAAATTCAAAGCAAATAAAACACAGTTAAAAACAGTTGTTTTGTGGAAGAGCAAAGGAAGTCTGAAACTCAGACTCAAACTTATAAGGAAATTCTCTAATCACTGGGTTTGTCAAAGTATCACAGAATTTAATCTTGCTCCCTTTGTATGCTCCAAAAATTAAAAAGAAATATTGGGATTGTATGTCCCGTCATTAACTTATTTGGTAATACCCAAATTTCATCCTCAGTAACCCAAAGACAGATTCAGCTGGCAGTTTTTGTGATATTGTGACTGTAAGAAAATGTATGTGGGTCAGTGACACCTCAGCATTTGAACAGAGCAAAATCAGGAGCTCAGCCTGAGCAGGAACATCAGGGTCTCTACAAGCATTTCCACAGGCTAACATCACCTGAAAAATGTTTGCTTTGTAAAAGAAAGCATGGAGAAAGCTCAAATATCTCAGCACGAGTGCCTAAGATCATGACTCCATGGGAAGTCTGTCTGCCGACACTGCTCACCCTCAACTGCCTGTGAAGTTTCTGCATCTTCTGCAGCATCCCACCGAGGTTCTCAAAAGCCTCAAAATGGTCCGCTCAGTTTTCATGGCAATGGCCATGGACAGACATATAGGGCATGCAGATGTGGGGGCATGATGTGCTCCCAGTGAGGTGCAGTGGGGATAACACAGGAACATTACTCCAGGGGTAATAAATCTGAGCATCATCAGACATCATATAACTGTGGCATTTTATTTCCCAGCAATGTATGTGGACATACAGTTTATTGTACTTTTCCTTTATATTCCCCCACTCTGCTCCTTTTTTCACCCCCAAACTTTCTAACGAATAATTTCTCTTTCAGAATTCATTCCTCCTGAAGGCTTACTACTGTGCTGTTTTTAGGATTAGGAGGAAAATTATCTTGATTTGGGACTCCCTTTTCATTATTACGATGCTACGGTATTTATTAATGGTGGCAAATGGAGTGAAGTAGGCTGAACATTATGAATAGCATCTTGCAGTGTTATTCTGTTCACCTCAGTGTTCAATAAACCTTTAATAGCAATGATTTTTTTCTCCCTACCTTCTAGCTTTTTGAATTATTTAGGGAATTAGTTCTTCTGGACCTCATTTTTCTCCTGACACATGCTGTATTTCTCAGAAAGCCTTGAGAAAGAGTATTATGACTGACAGAAATCCTCAGGGTCCCATCACTAGTAAATGTTTAGAGACTGGAAAGCCAACTATGATGATAGCCTTCAATTCAGTAGTCTTCTGTAGTAGTGCTTGGGCTTTTGTTACAATTCTGGTATCTTTTTCATTTCAATACAGATATCACTTAGATAGCACTGGTGTTAAGTCTTTTACTCTGATCAAGGGAGTTCATCCTTATGACACAGAGTTTATATCCACTTAAGCAGAACTCCTACAGTTCAACATGTTTTTAAGGTGGCAGAAAGTAGCCAGGGTAGGAGAAGTGACTTCCCAGATAAGTATTTACATGACAGGAGTGGAAGCATCTTTTAACAAGCAACAAATCACTTCCTTTTCAGAGACACAAACAGGCTTTTTATTGCTTATACATATAAATATATATGTATATATATATATGTATGTATTCCACTGTTTTAATCACATTTGGAAAGTGAATCTAACAAAGAGAACCATTGTTGGAAACAAAATGTGGTGATTTGTCATTGGTAGTTCATCATTAATTACTGTCTATTTGGGTTTGAAAGACTGAAGGGAGAGCAACTAGGGAAGATAGAAATGAAAAACTCAATGTGAGGTGGAGAAATATGTCACAGCACCCACATGCAGCCAAGGCAGCAGTCAGCAGTGAGCATCTTCCAATTGCGCGGGTGAGGAGCGTGTGGGCAGTAGCCACGCAGCCAGATGCAGGCAGACACAGCTATTTTGGGTCTGGGCTCAAGAAGAGTGGGCAGCAGCCCTGCCTTGGTATGCCGAGCACTGCTGGGAGTGGGGCAGCCTATAGAGCTGAGATAAAGGAGTGCTTTGTCAACTGCTGTCATGCATTGCCTTCATGACCAGACCCATGTATTTAACTTTTTGGCTGAGCATGGTTAATGCTGAGTCGGACCCTAGACAACCTGATCTAGTGCTTAATCTAATGGTTGGCAACCAGTTCATGACAGGGGTGTTGGAACTAAATGATATTTGAGGTCTCTTCCAACCCAAGCCATTATTCTGTGATTCTATGATTCTATGTTATAAGAAGGTGAGATAAAGCTACAAGGGTTTTGGTTGAAGCTATCTGTAGATAAGCCCGAAGTTATTTTACAATGAGGATAGTATCACTTTGCATAGTGCTTGTAATTGGATGGATATGAGTGTGAACAAGATAGGCAAGGAATGGGTCTTGCCAAGCTGAGGTTACAGCAACTATCAAGTTGGAGAAAAGGCAAGAGAATTCCTCTTCAGTCACAAATGGTTTGCAGGGAACAAAATCAAGCATCCTACCCAGAGTTGATGTTGAAGAGCTGCTTTTACTGCTGGCTCTATTTCTTGACCAGGGGCCCATACTTCAGCCAGGAATCAAGCCAGTCCATGCCTTCACGTCTGCAGTACTAGGGAGACGTTTTTAGGGGCTGTTAATTGGAGATGATGTAGTGTAAAGGAACAGGCAAACTGCTCTGTCTCCAAGGGAGATTTGCTTATGTTATCCATCCTAATTTTTCTGCTAAGATAAAAGAAAATTCACTTGTTAATGAAGCTGTGGGGTACTTGTATGCATGCAGAGATATATAACAAAAGAGTCCAAAGCAAATGCTACGAACCAAAGGAAGCCTACAAGGTACCTAATGATACAAGGTTTGGCTGAACACTGAATCAATTAACAAGTAATTCAGCAATTTCTGAATTTTCACCAGAGTAACATCTGGGATAACAGTACAACACGATCACTTGCTATCTTTGGAGAGCTGTCTCATGGAAATATCAGGAATAAGGTCATAAGCAAAACTTCAACTGGAAGACTTTCAAAGCTAAGCATTTCAAGTATCAAACTGAGGATAATAAACTTCAAGGTATGCAAACTCACTTATTGCCCACTTTTTGGCCTACAATTGTATTCTGAGTCATATGCATGTATTTCCCATTGTGCATATCTCTAGAATTGAGTAGTAAAAAATTCAGCTCTCACTAAGGGGGTCTGAGGTTGTAAAACTGGACAAAGTGAGGGTCCCAATTTTGGTGCAGGTAATGCACCTCAAACACAGTGATGGGATCAGAATCCTCATTAAAGAAACCATAAAACTGAAAGTGATGTAATAGGGGGTTTCTTGAGCATCATTTTAGAAAATAATGATTATGGCAAGATAAATTGCATAAATGATCCCAGAGTCGGACATTTCTGGGTAGGGACACCTGCAATGATAATCCAGTCAACCCATAATGTGTAATGGCAGAGGCTGTTACAGGAGCTCCATAATCCAAAGACCTGTCTGGCTTCTTCTTGACCACAGCAAGCTACAAGTTCCTGGCACTTACATCTCTGCAAAGCAGCCTTCTGAATATTCTGTAAAGAGAGCTTAAACTGCTTTTCAACCCAGGGTTCCACAGAATGACTGCACCAAACCTGGTAGCCTGCTTTCCAAAGCACTAATAGAGTGTCTTAACCACAAAAACATTCCTCCTTTTGGTGTGAGAACATGCATTGCTCTTTATACAAAGGCTTGTTTAAGAATCACCAAGGTGACTCTGTAGTACTAACGAAGTTGCTATAGTAATTTCATAATCAAACATTGCTGTAAATGGCCAGCCACAATCCTCACACAAATGGATATATTTTGGAACAGCACTTTCATTTTGTTAGGCTTTAATTTACACTTTGGCTCCATATTCTGAGTCAAAAAAGGATTTATGTGCTGCACACAGCGAGAACTGTTGCTGCAGGGACTTGCATCACCTGTGGTGAATGAATGTCACCAGGGTCCCTGGAACTCCCTTCGTCCTGTTTGTACAGTGGCCAGAGTAAATGATCTGACCACGACTGCAGTAACACTCCTCCAATATACACTCCTGACACTGCACAGTTCCACCCACAGTGGATCCCTTGTACTTAGCTGAACCTTGGTTTCTGGTGCATGGTAAAGCTGTTCATTGTTCAAAGCTGTTCAAACCACTCTCATGACACCCTCGGTATTATCTCTGTGAAAGATTTGGATAGAAAGATAAAACATGAAGTTTACTGCAGCTCTTTTGTTGCAGACACAAATGGTTTCATCTATAAGTGCAATGCTTCCGAGCAAGAAACTCCGGGTTGAGCACAAAGGAAAGAAAAAGAGATTTTCCCATTGCAAATGTACAAAAGGTATGAGAAGAAAGCAATTTTGCAAGAGCTGACTTCTCCACAAATGTCATACTTAAATTATGAATAAAGGAGTTTCTAAGTGGATGAGTTTGTAGAGAACCTAAACTGGCCATCATTCTGCCTTTTTTTATACCAGCAAGAAACTGCTTAAAATGCAGGCAGTTCCTGAAGTCCCCAAAGAAGGACACATTTCCTTCTATTTTAATAAACTCTTTTGTTTGACCGCTTTTCCCTGCCATTACTGTTTACTACCCCATATGTGTTGCAGCACTTAAAACACTTCTGAAAGCCTCATGCACTTTTAATAAGAGATTAGCTGGAGCCACGAAGACCTTCAATAACCCCACTGCTTGTTGGTAGGGTTTCAGCACAAGCTTTTTTTTTTCATACCACCAAGGAAACGCACAGAGAACTGATGATCTTCAAACTAAAGCTTACCTTTCTTTTTTCATTAGATTCATAGCCAAGGGTGTTTAGAAGTGGTAGGAGTACATGCAGGCTGAGTGGGGAGCTGCTTTGTGCAAACATTGGTATTCAGCACTGTCCAATGAAACCTATTACATAAAAGTTTGCTCTGAAAGGTAATATTAAAGAGTGAAATCTGAGCAGATAAAAGCGTGTGTTGATCACTCCTACACTGAGATCCCAAATCATCCAGGAACTGTGATGTACAATTCAGCTGCTTCTCCTCCCTTAAACTGAACTCAGAGAAATACCTTTGAATCTCTTAAATCGCAGCAAGGAAATTCTTTTCATTATAGGAGGAGAGCACCAACAGAGCTTAAAAATTGAGAAACAAAGATTTTTCATAGTAACATTTGGTGATGCAATGCAAATTCTTCCCATATACAATGAATTCTGAGTGTTTGAACGCTCAACTCCTACATCCTGTCCTCTTCGTTAGTGATATTAAACTAATAATAGATAAATAAATTAGGATTACTTGAGGGGAATTCAGAGAACTGGAGAAATTCACCAGGCTCTCCTTGAGATGAATTGGTGGAATAGATCTTTTATCTGTATGCATAATGTTCCATACAAAACATAGATAGGCATCTATAAGGACATGCCTTTAAAATGTACAGCATAACATACTCATTAAGGCACTGCTGTGACCTGTATCTATCAGTACTAAGGTATCCATTCAAGTAGCTTCAGATTTGTTGGCTCATGTAGGAATTTAATACACAAGATGCATACACATACAACAGATGCATATACATACAACATTTACAACGCTTCTAATTAAGTTGGTAGTGGAATTAAATTTCACCTCAAAGCTTGATTCTTAATTACTCACCACCCGGCAATACTACACCTTCTTAAAGTTTCTACTATCTGAAAAAAAAAAGGTTGTCAGAGGGTAAGCATGACCTTCAGTGATTTGAAAGCCTGTAAGGGAAGTATGCAAAGGTTGAATGAGTTTGGTTCTGCCTGTCTTCTGCTGGGATGCAGTTTCTCTAGTCAAGTATAACTAAAGAAGGAAAAATGAAACAGCGAGACAATATTGTGTACACAGAAAGAGTAATCACCTGTCAGCAAAGTGATGTAAATCACACAGAGCACTAAATCTCTCCAGCTGCGCTCACAGAGCAATGTGGTTTGTGAGTCCTAGGTGCTCCTGCCCAAGAAGGGCAGAGTTGAAGGACCAGCTCTGCAAATGCCAGCAGACACCCAGCTGTCGCTAGCAAATTATTCACATTGTGATTAGTACTTTAGAACAACTGATGTTAAGATTTTAATTTATTTGCTTCATTTTATTTGGGTGATGTTTGCTGGTTGAGCTGCAGAAAAACCTAATGACTATTGGTAAGAGGTGATTCTGCCTCCTGATGAATTCCCATACAGAAGAACTGCAACGAACATAAGTGCAACTGAGTATTTTTGGTATCATTTGTTTTTCTTTAGATCTGCTAATGGTACCTAATTATAATGATAAATATTTTAATTTGGTCGTGGCATTAATCATTACCTTCATTCTCATCTCACATCAGCTGTGACATTCAAACAATTCTCATGACTTCAGTGGAATAATTCCATATCTACGCCAATACTCCCAAGAAACGCTGCTCTACTTTAGTAGCAACTCTGGTAAAATTCCTTTTCCCAGTTAAGCCCAGTACTCTCATTACTGGATGGGGTCCCCAGGATGGAAAAATTAAATTGGTTTTAGGATATGTTATTTCTGAAATTTTCTCTTGTTTTCCTGCTATGTGTGCTACCTCAAAATCTCACTGCTCAGTAAAGTTTCTTTACTCCCAGTGATGTTGTTGTTTCATAAGCTGAATTGTAAGGTTGTTTTTTCTTTTAGCTGTGGCTGACTAGAGTAATTGTTGCATAGAAAGCTAAAGGTTAAAACTAAAGGGTAATGAAATGAAAAAGCAAGATTTCTAAAATCACGTTTCTGTCTAATAGAATAGGAAAACTGCCCACTATGTATTTAATTTTTTAACGACTTTTCTCTTGGAAGAAGTGGAGTAAATTAAGCAGATTTAATTAAGTTAATCTAATTTTCATATTCTTGCTTCTCACCCACACTGTGATGGAAGGACTGAAAAGTAATTGTGGAGGAACACTGCACTGCAAGAACAAATTCCAATTACTGCAAAGGAACTTAAAAATCTTTTTATTTTCAAATATAGTTAAATTTTTCCATTCCCTTTAATTTTGAGAGTAATGTCTCACTGCTGTTCATGTTTGTTTTCCCTCGAGGCAGCTTCTGTTAGAGAAATGTTGATAGATGGCACATAGCTAGGGTATGATAACAACAGAATGAAAACAAATGCCGGTAGCTGGCAAGTGCAGCGCTATCAATACTGATGGGGAGCGAGCTCTGAGCAGCAACAGCCCCATTTCTCCCACAATGAAGGACATGGGGCAGTGACCCCTGGGCTGCACTTTCCCAGTCACCAACTCCCATCCTCCCACCTTCCAGGGCCCCTTGGCCACTTTTAGTCGTACAATCATAGAATTGTAAGATTGGAAAAGGCCACTAAGGTCATCCAGTCCAACCATCAACCCAACCCCACCATGTCTACTAAACATGTCTCTCAGTGCCACACCTCCGTGGTTCTTGAACACCTCCAGAGATGGTGACTCCATCACCTAAATGGCAGCTCTTCATCCAGACTCTCTCTTCTGGAGTGCCACTAGTGCTGCAGGATTGAAAGCCCCTCCAGTATGTGGTGTAGACATTTAGCTGCAGGGATGACTGCGTATAAATTAACCTGACTTTCATTTAATATTTGCTTTATTTATGAGGTAATTTATAATAAGCTTATATTATTACAAAACATTTTTGAAGATAATCTTTATTATTACTGTAGCCTATAAATAAGGCCATTTGTAGTAATATTTCATTTCATACCTTCCATAATAGTGTGAAGCAGTAGCTGAAACCATGATATATGAGCACAATTGATGGACAGCTTTGGCTTTTAATGGAGCTATCAAAGCAGCAGGGCACTATTTATCAGTTGGCCCATAATGTGAAGGAAACAAATAGAGGAATTCAAAACCCTTCTCTCTTCTGTAAAACTGATTCAATATGATGGGAAAGCCAATCACAAAAGAGACACAAACTCCTGTATGTTGTGGTGCTACAGATGTCATTCTTTTGTTTTCCTCTTTTACGGAGAACACCCATCAGAAAAAAATGCCAATTAAAAATGGCAAAGAACTTGAGGTGATGTACCTCTTCTCAACAGTGAATAAGCCTTGCTTGGAAATGTCAGTGCAGAGCAGTTGCCAAGAGTTCAGTGGGAGCAGCTTGAAGAGCAAGTGAGATCTGTCATCAGCTTCACAACAGCATGCCACACCTGCAAAAGGTCTGCATTGCTCTGCCTTCAAGACTTGTGCTGTTCCCTGCTCGCTTTCACACAGCTTTTCCTCTATTCACATTAGTTCCAGCTCAGGTATTTCAGACAATATCACTGCCATGCATGTGGTGGTACAGGGCTCGACTGACAGGATCAATCCCAATGTCTCTCTAATGGCCAACACACAGCAGTCGGGCAGTGTAAGGAGCCCATAGTGCTGGCAAGTTGTGCAGCAAGCTGTGCTTGTGCTAGCGAGTGTGCTGGTCTCTGGGAGGAGGCACTGAGCATCATGCTCATGTTTTTTTCCTCTTTGCTAGCAATTAGCTGGGAGGGGAGCACAGATGTTTTGCAAAGAATCCCTATCAAATTTAGAGATGCAGAACTGTTAGGGTGGCTCTAATTAATTTTCTGTCTCAGTTTAAATGGCATCATTATATTGTAGCATTGGGCAGGATGTTCTGCAGTGACGGGACCAAAATTGCCCGTTGCATTTTGCTGCATGAAATGAATCTGGCCTGTTCTGATGATCACATGTTAAGAGGATACAATTTTGTTGAGTCCCCAGATAAAGAAGTATGTGCCAGAAGACATTATCGAGAAGTGTGCTCTATTTCTGTGTTTATTGCTGTCTCGGTTTGTCCTAATTTATTCTCATTGTGCTTGTAATATATAACATATTTTCACAGGCCGCATTGCATCTGTAGTGTTTGCAGGAATACATCAGCTAAATCTAATGTGGGTCTCAACAACCCAGGAAATAGGTATTTTGATCTGGCTTTAGCCCCGTGCTTGGTTCCTGAGACACCTGAAAGGAGAGGATTGCTGATGGGATCCTAGAATCATAAACTCATAGAATCATTACGGCTGGAAGAGACCACTAAGACCGTCTAGACCAACCATCACCACTGACCCCGTTTCCCAGCTAACTTGAAAAATAATTATGATGTGTGATTAACAAAAAATAATTAGGTTGATCTACAGGAGGCTTTTCCCCCAGCGCATCGTAGCAGCCTGGCTGGTTATAGAAGCTCCTTTGTATGCTGGAGCATTGGCGCTGAGCATCTGAGACTGTAATAATTTATATTGGCCTGGGAATAGTGCAGTAATTGTTGCGAGAAGACTTAAATGTGAAGCGTGGTGAGCTTGTTATGAGAGTTTTAACTGGCAGCTTGCAGTCTCATGGGGATCCACAAATTACTTTTAAAACATCAGCAAAGATTAAATAAGGAAAAGAAGTGAAACACTACAATTTGCTGGGCCAGAGTTTCTGTCTATAAGGGTCTGTGATGGTGCGATCTACAAGAATCCTATGGCAGACTGTCATGATGGTTGAACTAGATGATCTTAGTAATCTTTCCCAACCTTATTGATTCTATGATTCTATGAATAAGGGACCTGCATTCCTTAGAATTGCTTAGGAAAATGCATCTACTAACAAGGTAAAGTAATTGCAGACTCTTTAAGCATATTGTAGTTGCATCCTAAGCATTTCTTAATTGAAGGGTATAAGTTACTCTAACTCAATATTCAATACTCAAAGGGTGCTGTATCCATCTGAGCAGAGAGTGGTAACACCTTCTGTTGTTACGTCCCACACTGTGATTGGAACATGACTAAGCAACATCTTCATGCTACAAAGCAGGGGAGGACGGAGCAAGGGGGGAGGGGGGATTTCACATTCCTTGCAGTTTGGTCTAGGCTAATCCAAACAGAAATGCACAGGTTAATGGAGGAGGTTTATATAAATAGCACAGATAAATGCTCTTGTTCTTAAAATGCCACAAAGTTTCACTTGAGGTGATCCTTGAAAATCAAGAGAAATATAGCAGCGCTTGTTTTGCCTGGAGCTGGAAAGTCAGTGTTCCGAGAAAAGAGCCAGAGAAAACGAGGGGAAAGGAAAGGAGGGGGTAAAGCTGCAGTCCAACTGCTCCAGAGCAGTGCTGCAAATCCTCCCAAAGTGTGTGGCTACAGAAAAAGCATTGCAGCGGGTTGTTAGCAGGGGACATTTCTGTGTGCGTGGATGCAAGGAAGAAGTCATTGCTGTCCCATCACTAAGCAAGCCCGGGGCTCCTCCAGTGCAGCCAGCAGCCGCCATGCTTCACTGCTCTGCAAGTTCATTAGGTAGTGATGCTGCAAGAAAAGCCAATGCGAAGAGCCTTGCAGCTGAGGTCTGCTCTGAGCCAAGTGCATGGCGAGGAGTGCTAAATTTAGGTCCTCCAATGCAAGAGAAAACCAGGCATGAGAAGTGCTGTGCGTGGGTCACCGCTTTGCAGATGTCAGGAGGTCTGAGCTGCAGACGGCAGCACAACTGCTGTACTCTGCAAAGCGCTGGGTCGGACAGAACAAGAGCATGCAGGGACTGACAGCACTGGGGTTAAACTGCGCTGCAGTGTGTCACCTTGTGCCACTTTTTGCAGCTGGAAGAGAGAGTCACCGCAAAGGTGTGCAGCACAGAAGGCTCTGGATGGTCCTTTGGGTTGAGATGTGATGAAGAGGCTTTATGTTTTTTTTATTGACAAGAGGGAGATATTCGAATGTATTATCACCAGGAAAGGAAATTATCACTGTCTTTATTTCTCTTAACTCCTTAAAAATGAAGTGAAATTTTTGTTTTTGTCAAAGGCTGGGATGACCACCTTAATCCTAAGGATGAGAACCCTTCTGCTCTGCAGGTAGCAGCGTATTGACAAAAAGATTGCAAGGCTGAAAGGTTCTGCACCAGAAATCTTTGCAGGTTTTCTTTTTCAAATCAATTTATAATAAAGACCTTGAAGAAAAGAAGTCTGCTTTGCAGTGCTTGCTTCTCACGGAGAAGAGTTAAAACAGTGAGTTGCACTTCCAGCAGTCCTTGCTTTACCTTTCAGCATGGAGCCAGTGCTCACTGAGCCCTTGGGCAGTACAGATGGTTTTGTATTTGTAAAGCACTCTTTGTGATGAGTTTTCTTTAAAAGAAGGAACCACTGCATAGCAATACTTATCCAGGAATACTAGGACATGGGAATGCGAGAAACAATAAATTAGGGCCTGTGAAAAGAAGCCTTGGCACACACTGAAATGCCTAAAATGAGCTTTAGGGCGACAATATTCAATTAACTTTTAGGAATAGCTCCTTGACCTAAGCTTTTCTGAGTTAAAGGAAAAATAGTTAGCTTTACTGGACAAAGGACAGACATAAATCACTAGGAAAAGGAGTCTGCACCATTCTACCCTTTTGTCTTTCAATTGCTCAAATGAAATGGATTCAGAAATGAGGAGAAAAAAAAAAAACAACCATCCATATCACTGCAGCAATAAATCTGTGCTCAGAGAACTCCTGGAAGGGCTTAGAAAGACCACCACAATTTTGAGAAGCCTTTCCTGGTAGTGTGAGGTCCCAGCCAAAACCCTGGCTCCAATCTGTGCCATAATGTTCCAGGAGGTCAGTGCTGTTGGCACACATACAGCTATACGTTCCAGCAGACACTGCAGCTGGATTCTCTCCTAACCCCAGAGCTTGTCTTGAAACTTGGATGCTCTCCACTATGTCCTCAAAATGCATTAAGTATTCCTTGGGACATCTGCAGTGACAAGCACGCACCATCTGTGATGTTTGCACTGTACTGTTAATGGCAGAATGCATAGCTCTCTGGATGAATTTTTGGAACTCTTGGCCTCTCAATCTGACACTGGATTTGTGCTTTACATCAGATTTGAGGATGAAAATATATAATTTTGGCCACTCAGACCCTACTGAGGCTCTGTTCTGCGATTCTGAGATTCAGCCTTATGCTCTCTGCAGCACGAACAAAGGCAAGAAACAGTCCAGGACAAAGGTTCAAGAGAAATATCATTGCTGACAAGCACAATGTGGGCAGAGTGCAGTATGACTAAAGAGCAATGTGCCAATGAATCGCTGGTTTTCCTGAATGCCCCATACTAGAAGAATCCCAAATGACGTCTGTGAGTACAATCATTTGACCCAACCCACAGACACAGATGGGTACTCAGAAACACATGCCAAAGTGTTCGGAAGGCAGATGGAGATGAAATTAAATGATATCAGCTAACTCACTCTGAATACAGTTGCTGAAAAATAGCTTTGCATATCCCCAAATTCAGACCAATCTGATTTCTGTCTTTGTAGACATTTATAAAACAGAACGCTGAGAAATTAAGATAATCATTTTTGTGATTAACTGTAGCAGCATCACTTGTACACTGATGAATTTGTGAGCTTTTCCAGTTTCTTGCCTTAGCTAGGAACTGCTGAGTGAAATATCATCACAGAGGCAACTCTACCGTGTAGTGGCAAAAATAAATACCAACACTAAGAAAGCCAGTGGTTGAGAAAAATAAGGGAAAAGTAAGAGTCTACAACGTAAACCACATCTCTTCTGCACTTCAGGGACAGTTTATGCCAGTGTAAAGTGTATTATGGGCTCAAACAGCATATCCTCCCCAGCTGCATCACTTGGGATGAAGTCTCATGATAGAAACCTCCACCTCTCTTTTGTTTTGCTCAACAAAGCAGGTTTTCTTTTCCAACAGAATGTCTGATATCCAGCACTAACTCACTTGATTTTAGTTTTTAGCTTTTTATTTTTTTAGGTACTTTTCAGGTGCTCTCCTATAGCATTCCATGTTGGAACACGTGCTCAGTCCCCATGTGCCTGCTGTAGATGTGCATATATGGTTAAGTACCCAAGTCGTTGTATGCTTTTTCTCTTTCAGCATCTGAAGCTTTTCCATTACAATCATCAAGAGCTCTCACTCTCAGCACTGTGGTGCCATAAATCAAGACTTAATCTCACATGATTCCAAAAACAAAAAAGAATAAATCAGTCGTAGTTAGCAGATTTACCTGTTTTTGTGTAATATTTTTCTCAGAATAAACAGTTCTACTCTGACATCAGTATATTGCTTTGAATTTATTTTCGTTAAAAAGCTCTGTAGTAATTAACTGCACTAGTAGGAACTGTACTTTGATTATTCTTTCCTGGAGATTTATTCATACCTCTTTTCCCCCTTCTTTTATTCATACCTCTCAGGATCTGGATGGGCTTGTGACTAATTGGTACTCATTATGATGGGATGCTATAAGGAACATCAAGAAAAATCACTGCTATAGATTTTCATCAGTTTTAATAAACGTTGAATGCATTTTTTCTCAGATTTTTTAAAAATATAACTGCATGTCAAAGCTCGCATGTTGATGAAGGAGTTAATTGGGTGGAAAAGGAAAACCATTTCCTTCTCTGTGTATTTTGGTCCAGGAGCTATTCAAGTAAAATAGTTTGTTTTCTTCTTTTCTGATTAGAACCCAGGGGTACACACTTGGTGCTTTGAAAGTGAACCTTGCTCCTTATCTCTGGGCAGAGCAGTAACAGGATTAATTCAAGCAAAGTCCCTGAGAAAGAATTACACAAACTGAAATCTTTGAAAATCTGTATCTAATTACACCACATTTGTGGTTTCCTTTGTAAAATATACAGGTCATATATACCCCAAACATGACCAGAGGTTTTGCTCTGGGGGGCATCTGCCAGGGCAGAACATCTCAAGTTAGTAATAATGATTTCAATCTAAAGGCGGTGTATGAAGCAGAAACAACGATGAGACTACTTGTAAACTTTCAGACAAATTCTCTTTGAAATAGGCAGCATTTGGAATGTCAAACATTTCCCGGGTTGTAATAAATTTCTGGAACAAACTGATGAAATTTTTTCAAAGCAATCACAAAGAGAAAATTATTTGTTTTACGGAGGTTTTATCCAATCAGCTACACAAGTATCTAGACATTTGCACTGCAGCATTCTCTGGTCCATTAATTAGGAGCTTCACTGAATAGAGCATCTCAGATCAGGCAAACCTGGAATCTCTGTTTGTGTTTTAGTTTAGTATTTAGTGAGGCTTCATAATTAGCGTCTAACAGACTCCTTATACTGTGGCTAGGTGTTAGTATAGTAATTTTATGCAATTTCAATTTTCTCTCTGTTATTTTATATGCATTTTTTCATATTTTTTTCCTCCTCTATTACTTCCCTTGGAACAGTCCCAACAAAACAAAACCCAGAAATTCTACCTACACGTGATGTATTTACATGTAATTTAATATTTTATTTCACAGAATTGAATGACAGAAAGGATGAAGGCTTGAACGTCATACTAAAATGCAAAGCCAGAATGGTAGAAACCATTGGTAGCAGGAAGAAATGGTAGCAGTGTGCTCAGTGTTTTACACAAGGCAGCTCTTGTTCTTGTTTGTTCTCCCTTCGCTGTTATCTAGGGCAATAACTCTAGGGCTGGAAGACCTCACTGATTCATCTAAAAATAGGGTGTCCACTATGTCAATGCAATTATCAGTTTCAATGCACAGAACTCTACCCTAACCTTACAGCCAGAGAGCTTTGTGCAAGCACGCCGGCTGCTGAGCGCACACAATGCCATTATCAGCTTTCATTCAACCAGAGTAGTCATCCATTGATGTGTGGAATTTGTTAATGGGGATTTTACCCATGGCTGTCGATAATTATGCCCTTCTGACCAACATGCATTAAGTGTATTATGATGTTAAATACTTAGTCCCAAGTGTCCTGGATGAAAATCCTATTGCTTTCTGTAGCTGAATAGTATGAAGGCTGTAAGAAATTACCATAATTGAAAGATGTAGCCAAAGAAATTCAAATCATTTGCAAGCTGATCTAATAAGCTCATGCCATTTCTGATTACTCTTTTTGCCCATGTGTTTCTCTAGTCTAGTCAAATTTCATTACCACAACCACTTCTAGTAGACATTAACAAAATGGTATTTGTCTCCACTCCCTCCTCCCATTGACAGAATGCAGGGAAGAGCTGCTGTGTAACTGTGCTGGGAAGTTCCTTTCCAGAAGCACAATGACCAAAGCAGACCTTATAAGTACGTGAAATGCCTCTCCCCTGATTAGGGTTCAGTCCTGAGCAGGAGTTGTGGATTGTGGCAGACAGGAGAGCAAAGCACATCGTAGCAAATTTGGGGTCAGTTCTATCTGCCCTGCCCCAGTCTTTGGTGTTCCCATTGCTGATTGGAAGAACTTTAGTGTGTGAGACAACAGGAGTGGAATAAACCTTTTCCCATAACTTCTAAAGGCAGCATAAGAGGTAAAAGGCTTAAATTATAGTAAGGAGGATGAAGGTTAGGCATGACATCAGCTTTCCAAACAGCAATATTTTTTTAAATATATGGAGATGAATATCTTTCAGCGTATAAATATTGATACTTGTATATTTACATCATACATTTATAAATATAAACATTGTATAATTATAGAATAAATCAAATCAAGGTTGATACATCTGTATTCACATTTATAAAACGTATCAGCCACAACACAGTACATGCGGCTGTGGTACAGCAAGATGAAGTCCTTGCATCCTTTCAGATCTACTTTTCTCTCATTTCTCTATGAATTCGATGATGTAGTCTCTCCTGCAGACTTGTTAAAATGCTGTGTGTGTTCTGCCTTTTTTTATCTCCCCCAGTTTGTTGGATTTGCATCTAGCTTGTAGTTTGTTAACATCTGACGTATACCTGTGCTTGTTCAGAGGAATTCAGGCAAGTTGCTAAAAGCAGCTGTGCTTAAATGGTGTCTGAAGAAGATGCTGGGGTTTATGTAGAGTCTATGAATTGGTCTTAAATGACCCTTCACTGGTTGTAGAATTTTCCTTACTTTGTTTTTATGCCTTAACATAAATTCCTTCAGAGAATGTTAAATTCAGCAAGTCCTGACATCAGTCATGAATATTTCTGAAGCTCAGAGTATGAAATTTCACCAGCATAGTGAGTACAAATCATTGAAATCATGTTTTTTTATTGAAGCACATTCCCAACACAAAGGCTGTGTTACAGACATAGTAAAATGATCATATGCAAATACTAGGAATGCTTTATTATAAACACTACAGCGGAATGCAGATAAGACTCCAGAAACATTTATTTTGCATATAGAATACAATTTTTAATACAGGAAACTGGGTTACAGAATCTGGCTGGTACATCAATTCTTTCTAATGCAGCAAGAGTGCAAGTAACTCAGGTCTTGTGGGTTTGAAGTTAAAAGGATGTCCAACAAAATGCAAAACATTACTCTTTGGGTAATTCTAATTACATGCATGTTCTCTCAGTTGTTACACCACAATCAAACAATGTACCTTATTCTAAAAATGCAGATCAGGATTCCTGCCAGTCTCAGTTCATTTATCAGCTGAGACTGGATGTAAAATAACACCAAACAGATCCAAACCAAAATTTCTGACAGCGGAGTACCATAAGGGCATCTACTATGCGTCCTATACAGAGTGGAATGAGTACAAAACAAGCTTAGATCATGCTCATCTTCTGCACCCAAGTGACAATGAAAATAAACGCTTTGTTCTTAAAATTACTTCCAAGTCTCATCCGTCTCCATACAGTTATCAACCTGTTGTTGCCACCTGAAATCTTGACCTTTCAGTGTGACTATGAAAAGCCTTTTGAAATGGAAGATATTGAGTTAGATTTTAATACCAACAATACATCCTACTTTATCTCTTAGCTCCTCAGGGATTTTATAGGGAATAACTATTTTGGCACTATTTTGGATGGCATAAGTCAGCCAAAAAAAAAAAAAAAAAGGCTTTTATCCTGCTTCTTGCACAAGTATTTAGAGCACTGTTTAAAGAAGAGTGGCAGTGTCCAACCAGAGCAGAATTGTTTGTAGCAAAAGGCCAAAAAGGACAACAAGAATGGGAAGGGAATGAGGCAGAGGAGGAAGCGTGGATGGGAAAACAGCCCTGCACGAGGCAGCACGTTGCTCAGCGTGGTGAAAGTTGGTTTTCTCAGTCCATCTTCCCTGTCAACCTCATACTGTAAGCTCTAAGGAGAAGGAGAGGTCATTCATCCCACAAGTCTCACACACTAGGAATTAATTGATCTTTTAAGGAAGTTAGCCTCCTGTTTGTGGCTTGAGCATCGTTAGGAGATGGTAAATAGCGATTGCTAGTTTTGATTTTTATTGATATCATAAAAGCACTGTAGAAAATATGAGTCAGATTCTCACTGCCTCAAAGAATGCCGAGGCTGAGCCTCTCACAGAAGTCACGGGTGCTTCACTGCAGGGGGAAATGGGGAGAAAAGCCTCTTGAGGAAAGCTCATCTGATAATAGATACTCTGGGTACTAGTGCTGCTGGAAACCAGTCCTTGCAGAAATTCACTCCAAAACTGCTGCTTTTTGTCTCCCTAGAGCGCCCTCCATACCAAACAGAGCATTTAACTTTCAGCTCAAATGGAAAGAAACGCGGTTAGGCGGTGGCACAGGAGGGATCCTCTTGCCAGAGCAGGGAGGACACACCGACGTGCTGCGTGCCTGCGGGCAGCCTGTGGCTGTGACAGCCTCAGCCTCCAGATGTGCCAGCCACAGGTGCTTTGTAAAAATGGGTTTGGAATTTTAGTTTTATGCAATCCAACCGAGAGCTCTGGACTCCTCCCAGCAGCATAAGAGCAGCATGCAGAATTCCTGCAAACCGCCTGCACCTTCCTTCAGCAGTTCTGGGAGCAATTCCAGAGATTTCAGAGGTAGGGATCACTCTGGCTTTCATGACACATTCCGTTCATGCAGGAGTTTTAAGAGGTTTTGCACTGTTTATAATTAGAGACAGATTTTTGTAATGCCGTAAGTGTGGTGGTAAGTTCTGACTAAGCAGAATAATGAATGTCTGTACTTCTTCATTATTTTAGTTTTCCCTAACATTGGAGGCAAGGTGAAAGGGGAAAGCAGTGTTATTCATGCTTAGCTACACTGATAGTCAGTAAATCAAGTATAGTTACTTTCTCTCCATTTAAAATTTCCCCAGCTGCCTCCATCAGCCCTCCCTCATTCTTTCTCCATTTTTTATCCTTAGTTCTAAATCTTACACTGACTGACAACATTAGCTTTCCAAACTACTCAGCAATATCTGTTTTCCCCCAAAGACTTCCTTGAGGCTGATTTGTATGGGCTGCAGTTGCCTTTTTTTTTTTTTTAATGACTTACATTGAACAATACCCTCACTAATGACATTTCCCCAGCAATGATGCACCAGGGAAAAGCGTGAAACAAGAAGCAGGAATGATGAATAAAGCTTTAATATATGGAGGATGGTGTGCTAAAATTCACTCCTGTATCACTCCATAAAAGCTATAACTCCTGTTTCTTTCCATCCATAAAGATGGAGCACTGTGCTGCAGTATTCTTAGACAGCTATTTCAGGCACACTATTGCATAACTCAGTTTTGCATCCTTACAAAGAAGATACATTACATGCCTGTGTGGATAATATAATTTCTGTCTGACCATATAGCCTGATAAAACCACCTCACCTTAAAGAAAAGATTAAAATAATCACCAGATGAAAATGAAATAAATCACTTCCTGCAGTGAAAGCAAGTGGAATGTGAAATCCAGGAAACTGTCTCCATTAAGTTTTCTGAAGCTGATGCACAACATTACCTCCTTCCTTGCCTGCAGCTCCAGGGGTAGATGGCATTGTGGATGCTGGCACCAGGGACTGAGCAAGGGGTGAAAATAATCTATTTTCCCCTTTTCTTGTAGTACTTATCGTAGCTGCAGTTTAATGCATTTTAATACATTGGCAGCAGGAATTATGCTAAACTATCACACGCTCATACCAGGCAATTACTGGGTTACTTAGCAATGTCACAAAAGAAAACAAAAATTATCATTTTTACTCAGTCATTGGAAGGAGTTTTTACTGCCTTTATATCTTCAGTACTTAAAAACGTATGTCTCAAAGGTATTAAATTATATTTAGGATCCCCCTAACCCAGAAAAGCATTAGACAAGAAAACTCAAAAGGGAGTTTGTCAGGGTCCTACAGGTTTCCTTCTGAGACAGGAATATTGCTGGAAACAACCCCATGCAATCAGGACCATGGATCCAAATGCCCTTCCTGCCCATGGAGAGGCTCATTTCTGGGATTTCACATGAATAATTTCTCGAGTCCCAGTGTTAATCAGGAATGATGAGAGGCTGGCTTCGTTGTCATTATCTCTAAGCATCTGTTGGGATGAAGACTGGCTCTCTGCTCTCCTGTGGTCTTTTACAATTGCAGTCATCCTTTACAAAGCTCCGAAATGACTGTGCTAAGTATTGTGTTAGCGAACACTGAGCTGAAAACCCTGTGACACTGGCAGGTCAGTGCTGTTTGATTCTATTTGAGAGTCTATTTCAGGAACTCATTGAGCTGTTTTGGGGCTATGTCACATGCACAACTAAAATGTACAGCAGTTCACAGCAGTCAGAAAGGATTTCTAAATATTTACGCATATACACTGAGACACTCAAATGTACACATAATCAAGCCTGCAGGTTCCTACTGTGCAACTGATTTTCTTTAAAAAGATTACTAGAATCAAAGTAGAAATGGCCCCTCTTCACATGGTGTCCTTTCTGGAGAGGTTATGCACAGACTGAATACAGACAGTCGTGACCTTGATGCAGTCGCTGTCATGCTTTGGCCATGCAAAGCAGGGCAGTATAACTGAGAGCACTGAAAGAACCCCCTGCCACCTCACCTAATGCATACAGCCCACACTGCCAACAACCAGAGGGATTTTTAGAATAGACAATCCATTGAGAGCATTTCTACTCTGCTTTACTGTTCAGCAGAGGACTCTTTTAAATTAATAAGCATCAACTTCAGCCCCAAGAGTCCATCAAAACATCAAAGTTATATACCACAGCGCATTACAGAGTTAGTATAAGGACAACTGAAGGGCTCTTTAAATTCAGCTGGGCTATCAGCTTTGTCTGTCTCCACTTTGCTTGTGCCAAAAACACTTTCAGGTAGTACCTGAAAGTGATGGTCTGTCTGCCAGGAGGAAGGCTTAGAGGAGACATCTCACCTCACAGGTTCAGTGTTTTTAACTGTCCAGAAGTGATTGCTGTGTTAACTCCTAGTCACAAACAGATTTTCTGGCTTCACAAACTTGGGAGATTCTGTGTTCCAATCTGGCTATTTCAGAGCAGATATTTTCCCTTTCTCTATTAGTCCTTCACATCTCATCATCTCTGAGCGTAGAAAGTTGTCTACCAGACCATAAAATTATAAATAGAAGATACAGTGCAAAGCAAGACTGCAAGAAAAGTGTTATGTTCTATGATTTTCTTGCTAGCAGTTTCTTTTTTTGAGATCTATAATAATGTCAACAAGAGAATGACACTCTAATTTGCGTTTAACAGTTCTACTATTGTCTTCTTAAGACTTTTTAAAGAAGCATATGTTTGCTGGAGGCAATGTTGATGAGGGGCACATGTGAGCAGTTAATGCCTTATTTAAACTCTTCCGAGAAAGTGGCTGGAAATGATATGGAGGTGGTGGTGGGTATAGAGAAGGAACTAAAGCATAAAATAGTTTGTTTTAAAAGATGTACTGAAATTCCATTGTGTTAGTTGCTTTTTTTCACCCACTGTATTGGAATTTAATAGAGAAGAAAGTTTTAAGCTAAAATAAGAAAAGTTTTTTTGTTTTGCTGTTTTTTCCCTCATTATTTAAATTCAGTTTATTTAGCTGCTGCTTTTGGACTTACTGTTACCATTGATTTAATTTTTTTGAACTTTAAGAGCAAAGCATCACAGAATAAAATAAGCTTAAGGCAGCCTCTGTTTTGATGTGGGGGGAATGGGCAGGGAGGGAGCAACAGGATACACCAGCAGCATCCTAAGGGATAGATAGGAGTCCCTGCCTGTAGAGCAGGTTCAGCCTCTGGAAGAGCAGCCAGGGCCCTTTTCCAATTGTAAGTACGGTTAGATGATCTGTACTGCAAAAATCTGTAATCAAAAATATTTGCATAAGCTCCATGCCAAGCCATAATTAGTGATGATAACAAAAAGATAGGTATCAGCTTAAAAATATCAGTGCTTGATTCTGACAGCAAAGGTTAGTAGAAAAGAAATAATGAGCTCTAATGGTTCCTGGTCACAACTATCAGAAATCTTTGAGTCAGAAGGGATCCTTAATGGTCATCTACGTGTTGTAGCCAGAGTTTGATCGTGCAATAATGGTTTTACATTAAAACATAAAAAATCATTTACTTATTCAGGGACTAGTCAATGACCTGGGCTGTGAGGACTGAGAGTCCTTGTGTGGCTGACAATGCTATTCTTCGTCATAGAAATGTGTAATCCTACTTTGAGCTAAAATAAACCACGTAACTTCATAGGGGTTGCAATTATGAGTTCCAAACTGCAATTGCTGAAACATGCTTTGATGACTGCGCTGCTATTATTCTATAATATTGAAGTAGAAGATGCTACAAATGTACTTTGGCTAAGCATTTTGGGATTTTCATGTTCCTCATTTAATGTTTTCAATAAATACCGTACATGCTTTCCTTTTTGATTCACACAGAACAGGAGTGAAATTCCTTAAGGAAAGGACTTAAGGCCTTGAAGCAGGGAGTATTGCATCTCTGAGACAGAACACTTTACAATCCTGTTGCAAAAATTCAGCCTTACAAATTGATGTATACATGGGACCCTTGCTTTCTTCACCCAGTCCTTACACGGTTTGCTCATCTTTTGTCATTGATCATCGCACTGCCAGCTGCTCTTTGACTTTGAAGCTGTCACTGAGCCGGAGGATATGACAGTAGGGTAGGAAGGCAGCAGGATGATAGCAGTTTCAGACTTTCTCTCAGTCCCTGCTGATGCATCTGTGGAAAGGCAGTAAAAGAACCAGGCGATCGAGGGAAGACAAGAAAACAGTAATAAACAATTTAAAAAGTGGGGGGAAATCATGTTTAGAGAAGTGAGTTGGATGTGATGTGACACTACCATCTGTTTGGCATAAGATGGGAGCAATTGAGGTCCCCTGGCAGTGCAGCACAGAACACGGAGAGCAGCAGGCATTACCAGCCCTCCGCACCCACTGCTTCTGTGCAGGTGGACAGCGTCGACACACGTCTCTTCTTCCAGTCACTTTGTGTTTCTAGCATGCAGATGGTGGTTTTGAAAGCTGTCAGAGGAGCAGAGTAAGAGCAAGAAAGCTCGTGTTTCATTACAGTAAAATAATGGGGTGAAAAATGTCTTTTCAAACTGTCCTTCTTATCCAGCCCTTAACACTGTTGGGGTAATGGTTATGCCTGGGAGCTGGGCTGTAGCTGGCTGCCTGCAGGCACAAGTGAGGTGAGGAAAGGGGATGGCGTGGTGCAAGGAAATGTTTCCAACCCATCTCAGACCCCGGTTCGGGAAGTATTCTTAGAATTACCATCAAGCATCTCTGATCTTTTGACCATGGATTCTTCAGTCTGTCAACGGGAAGCATCCCAAGTAAGTCTCAGCAGCTTTGCTCCTGGTCCTGAAATTGGTGTGAGCAATCAAGAAACTTCTTTCTTTAAATGCCTTGATTCATCTGCAATGGATTCAACGTAAAGATAGTCTTCCTGAAGACTCCAAGGCTATATGCATTTCTTACGGAAAACCAAACTCTTCACTTTCTAGTGAAAGATACATAAATACAAAAAATGTTCCATTTTAACAAACCAGGTTTCTTTTATAAATACCAAAATAGATGCAGCTGGGACTGAAACTGAAGAAAATAGCCAGTCTTTTTCTAATGGCTTTTATTATTACTAGCTTATAGTCATTACTTTCATGCTTTTACCTTCTGCTGTGCTAAGAACACATCATTGTCATTGCTTTTCAACTGTTCCTGCTGCAGCTGTATGATTTTCCATGAGCTGTATTTCTCTCTATTAGATTGGTGGCTCGGAATATTCCAGACCTCCATTTAGCATCTGCTTTCTTTGACTATCTACTTTTCTCCACAAACTCCACTTTAGCCCTTCTGCTGGATGATAACTAAATGTCCTGTGGGAGTCCTAATAGGCTGTGCTTCGCTGTCCAAAATGAGACAGAAGTGTACATTTCCATGATCCTTCTCAAATACGCTGTTTTCAAATGCGTTTTCCCTCCATCTGTCAACTGATTGCCTTTTATGGTGAATTTGCTTTCTACCACCCAATTCATTTTTGTGTATCCTAGTAGGATAGATGCTTTTAAAGGTAACTCCCCGTTCAATGGTGAATAATGGATAAGCTGTTTGTTGCAAAAATTACTTAATAGATATTGCCCATTTTTCTCCTTTCATGGTTTATCTACACAGGAAAGCTATTACACAGCAAGGTAGAACACAAATTTTAAGCCAAATAACTACTTCACATTAGTTTCCCACAAGGATACTGTCATCCTGCACACAGGTTTCAATTAAACCATTCTTAAAATTGGTTAAGAAAATTTGCATAAGTATCTTCGTGGTGTGAAATGTTGTGCACATGGTGAGTTAAATATGGAATAGGTTTCCAAGCTCCTGCCCACAATGGCAAACACTTGGGCACTTATATGGTCCACACTGCAGGGGCACTTAAGTGTCTCACGTATTTTTTTTTTTTTTTCTGTATTTATTCTCATAACATTCCTAAGAAGTAAGCAAACTCTGAGCATCTTTTTCAAGGTTGTGCAAAAGTACTGAAGTAGAGCAAGAGATGAGTTTGGTCCAACAATGGCCCCATCATTTCTGGGTCATCCTCTTATTCCACAAAGATCCGGTAGCTCCCAATATTGTCTGCCAAATAAATCATCTTTCCATTCATCCTCCAGGTGTGACATCCAGTCACAGGTGTGACTCAGCTGCACAAAACTGCTGATGGATCTTGTAAACTAAAGCTGCCGTTTCCTGACAGTGACTGGCCAAGTGTCCTTAAGATGCTTTTATTAATTTAGCTTCTCATTTGCATTCAGTGAGGACAGAGAAATGCTAAATGTTGTCTTTTGATATAGATTCTCTGCGGTCTGATGTACTTAGGTAAGCAGTTCCATGGATTTATCTTTCAGATTGTTTAAACAACTGTTTGCTGATCTTATTTTTTAGGAAAGGGTTGAATGTCCTGTTTAAACTCAGCTTCTGTTCCTTATGCTTTCTGTTCTTGCTGTGGAGCTGTGTTTGCAAAGAAAGGGGAGTTTTAAGTAAAACCAAAGTCCGTTTTCTGAATACAAAGAAACTTGGCAGCCAAAACTAATGTTAGGATTAAACATTGACCTTCCAATTCAATTATGGGCTGAGTCAAAAGTCCATAGCATTTTACTGTGTATTAAGATTGGATGGAGTGTCAATCTCTTGTTCCATCTTTCCAAATGCCTTACTGGAAGCAGAGACTTCAAGACTCCTCTCATCTTCCTGCCCAGGATCTGATATCTGTCCTGCTGCATTTCAGAGAGGCGACAGACCTACAAGTAAAGATGGAGGTAGGGGTTGGATATCAGTCAATCAAACACTGAGATTCAAAATTCAGACTTTTTTCTTAATTATTTTTGTTTAATGGCACAAGTACAATGAAAGGGTCAGTCTGAAGTAGGTGTTATTTTTTTTTCCTCGTCTCTGCTCAGGACTGCCTTTGTCTTGGTTGTGACTTCCTGGCACAGGATCAGCAGTATGCATGCAGTGTGTTTGCACCACGGGAGTCAGACCTGCTGCTGTTGGCCACTTGTGAAGGGAGTGTGAATGTTGACTACATCAAGAGGGTTCCCACAGGTTGTGTTCAGTTTCCTGGAGTTCCCGTGGGTGCTTAGTTAGCAGTATATTCTTGCATGTTGAGAACTGACTGTTTTCAGAGGAGACCCTGCTGGTTGGACATGGTGATCTCCAGAGGTCCCACCCAACTCCTATGATCCCATGATTCTGTTTACTTTAGCCTGAGGTCTCTGACTTCAGGTAATTAAAAATCCTACATTATTTTCATTCTAATGCTAGAAAAAAAGCAAAGGTTCTATCTGTTTGTGATAATACCACTGAGTGACATTGTTTCAAATCAGATTTAGAGATAAGTTTGGTCCTGACATTTAGTCAGCAGGTGGGTGTTGTTTATTGCCTAGCAATTAGAACTTAATATCTCCTCAACTTCAAAATTTTTTGAGAGCTCTCTGTGAACAGATTCCCAAGAGCTCTCTCCTGCTCTCTTCCTTTTGTCTTTTTGCTTTCCACCTCCACATCCATCCACCCACCTGCCTTTAAATGTGCTATTTCAAATTTAGAGTTCAGAAACTTTGTTTCAGTCTAAATCATGAAAGATATTTTCTCCTAGGGCAGAGGCAGCCCACAGCCCCTTTATTTTAAACCAAGTTAAAATGGTGCTTTTTAGTCTTCAGAAACTTTTTACACTCATATTTCTATGTGCACAGCACTACAGAAAAATATGTCGAGGAGCCTGGGCTGGTTCTCTGCTGCAAAATGGCCCAGGTGCAACAAGTGCTCATCACCACCTGCTTCTTCAGTGCTCCCTTTTCCCTCAGTTGTTTCTCTGTTGTTATCATCAGTTTACTGGAGAGACATATTCGTTAGTTTTATATTCTACTGCTTTTCTGTGATATTACCATGGAAGAAAAAAGGAATATGACAATGCAGGCAAATGGGAAAACGAGATAGCATTGAGCTGAAGAGGCAACAAAAGCAAGCGAATGTAAAAAATTAACCAACTTACACCAAATTTATTGCTTTAAAAATAAATCGCTATCAATTCCAAGCTTCTGACTCAAGTCATAGAACCACAGAACTACAGAATGGAGTTGGAAGAGATCTCAAAGGCCATCCAGTTCCAACCCCTGCCGTGGGCTGGCTGCCGCCCACCAGCTCAGGCTGTGCAGGGCTCCTTCCCACCTGGTCCTGAGCACCCCAGGGATGGGGCACCCACAGCTCTCTGGGCACCCTGTTCCAAACACAAATCATAACAGCCTGCTCTTCAGTGTCAAGCATCCTGTCGTCCTCTCCCCCAGGCTTTGTGCACAATGTCGGATTAGCAAAATGGGAATGATCTTTAGTGAAACTAGACAAAAATGAGCACCTTTATTGAGCATTTTTGTCTTTGTATATGCACATGGTCATACATTCCTAGAGCAAACTTTCCTCCTTCCTTTCACATTATTATTTTTTTAAGCTTGAGTTTCATCATTTCATTTAGAAAATAGCACTTGGTGACACTGATCTTTTTTTTTCTTTTTTTCTTTTTTCCCAGTTGTTTAGAGTGTACTTCTTCATCAAACAAGACATCTTCCTCTCTCCTCTGGGAGGAGATAATTATAGGAAGAATTAGTCTTTTTTTTTTTTTTCAAACAGTCATAATTAATACTGGTGCAGAGTGGCTCTGGGGACTAATCACTGCCTTGCTCTGATCCTGGGGCAAACTCTGAAAGACCAAATACTGCTTCTCCCCTGCAGCCATCCCTGTCACAGTCATGTGGCACTTGTTAATAAATACAGCAACCACGGCCCTCTGTGTGTACTATCAGAGGTTGCTACAGCCTTGATGGTTAGAAAGAAGTTAACCGCATGGTGAAGCGCTGAGGAAGAGATTGAATTTTTAAGCCTGGTCAAATCAATTGAGACTCCTTTACGATGTTAGTACTCGGCTTCTGGGAAAGGGCCACTACTTGTGTGGTACCTCCAGGTGATGTGGCTTTTCTTATGGCCAAGGGGAGGGTGCTCAGTAAGAACATACTGACTTGTTTCAGCCTCAGCTGGGAACGAGAGAAGCAGATTCTCTGCTTGCTAGATGAAATGGCTCCCTTTGCCAGCCAGCAGGAGCAGAAGCTCTCAGATGGGGCTGAGTGCAGCTTTTACCCCCAGATAATGAGCCTGACAAGTGCCTCTGACATTCGGATGCACTGAATTCTCAGGAGGGTTTTTCATGAATAAATAATTACCTCCTTGGCAATAACAATCTCCAGCTTTCTTGACAAGTGCTCCTTTTGCTGTGGGTTGGAGCTTGTGATTTCTTAGAGGTTGGTGATAATTGAGAGGTCCTGAAGGCTTTTACCTTCAGCTTCCTGGATATTCCAGTTACTTTTCCCATGACTGAATAACTGAAAATGACTCTATAATTACCACAGAGTACATTGTTCTCACAATACCAGTGCAGAAATGGGAGAAGAAATCCCAAGTGAGTAGAAAAATGTTGTTTCAGATCAGAGTCAGAATTAAAATGAAGACAAAATTTTCTGGAGACTGAAAAGTAGAATTTAATTACTAAGCACATTGGGGAACTTCATTCTTCTAGTTTTAATTAGCAAAACATTGAGGTCTGAGGAAACACTGCTGTTTTTAGATGGCTGTGGTAAACTCTACTCTGTGGATGTTTTCCATGTAACACTTCTTGTACAATTCCTGATACAATTTCACTGTGCAAAGAGTTTTGGGAAAAGCCATAAATATCCTTGTGTGATTGGGATCTCAAAATAGATGAAACCCTTCTGCCCCTGAGTTTTACTTCCATCATTATCTGATGTGCATTTGAATGTCAGGCTGAACCACATCACATTTTTCCTTATGTTTATCTCACTTAAGATGAAGTTTTTATAACTTGAATTTTAAAAATATAGGATGAGCTCCAGGGAAAAAAAATAACCCACAACTTTACACTCAAATATGAGCTTTCCCAAAAGTCAGAGTATTTGGATCTTTGGTAGTGTGAGAGTTATTTCTGTCACAAAGCGTGACTGTCTCTTCCGAAATGACTTAATAGGTTAAGCATTAACATATTTTTAATTGCTCTTTAGCAGTACATTTCTTAAAACTTCAGTGCATTTTCCATGGGTAGCCGTGGCACTGCAGTTTGGGAGGTAGGCAAGCAGCTGTACTAGCAGAGTGAAAAAGTATGAAATACAGCCTGAGACCTCACCACAGCAAAACTACCGTGAGAAAGACATAGGACTCCAATGCCCCTCATTTCTAGAACATTCAATTTGGAGAGGAAGAGAGGAAGGGGGGTTTTTGACCAGAGAGTGGTGATGCCCCATTCCTGCTAATGCTCAAGGTTGGACTGGAAGGGGCTCTGAGCACTGATGGAACTGTGGGTGTCCCTGTTCACTGCAGGAAAGTTAGACCACATGGCCTAAGGGGTCTTTTCAACTCAGAAGATTCTGTGGTTTGCTCAGCATTTTAGAATTCCCAGTGCTTAAAAAGAAAATAGAAATGAAATTGTCTGAGTTTCAGTGGGTTTACAGGTGCTCCTAAGTCTGTTACTTTTTAGATGTGTAAAGGTAAAGGTTCAGAGCAGCAACTTCTAACACTTCAGTTTCATGGCTGTGAATGCCTGCCACCTTTACAAACTCTGCTGGAAATGCAGGATGAACCTTCATCTGTGTTCTTTCCCCAGAGCTTCAAGCTGTAGCCCCAGCAGCCCGTGGTACGCAAATCCAAATCTGCATTTTACAGCCAGGCATTGCTGTGGGGGAAGATGGAGAAAGAGAGTAAATCAGAAGTTCACACTGGTATATAAAGGGTTGTTTTTAAGTAAGAAGTTCAAAAATATCCAGCAGTGATGAGACAGCAGAAGCAAAATATTCATAATAACCACTTTTGTGACTGATATAGAACAGTTCAGTGTCAAGTGTATTATCTCACTGCCTAATAAGTTTGTTTTACAAACCTGGACTTAGGTCAGAGTTTGAATTACATAAGCTATGAGTTCGCAAATGCAGCCTTATCTATAATCACAAAGTTTAGAAATTATTATTTTTAACATTAATCTTGTTAACATGTTCTCCTGATTTGTGTCAGGAACTACATTAACATATTTTATAATGAATTTGCATAACACGAAAAAAAGGTTCGCGCGGCCTAATATCAATTTACATTTGTAATAAAGTATTAACATATCCCAAAATGGATTTTAAATAGTACCGCTATATTTTAAATCCTTCCCGCAGATTCTTAACAAACAGCTTTGATTTGCATGTCCTGACATTGCTGTTAACACAGAACTAACAGCTGACTGATTCATAACTCAGCCCTTTGATCCTCTGCTGCTGCCTTCTTCCCTCATACTGCTGGAGGGGTCCTGGTATCTGAAAGCCAGTGGTTCCCCACAAGTGATGTCTGAACAGTGATCAGCCTGTAGCCACGGGTGCAGAAGGGCTCTGATTCAGCAGGGTGCTTAAGCTTTTGTGGTCCTACTAAAATTGACTGCATGGTTTTTTAAAGTAAATATTGCTGAAATGGAGTCAAGAGCAATCCCCACTAAAGCCTGCCATCAATTTTACTCTTGTTCTGCAACTGAATCACTGGCTTTTCTGCATCTGTATGAAAGCAGGAGCAAGGCTGAGCAGTAATGTGTTGCCTTCAGCTGTTACAGCTTTATAAGAGAGCTGGCACAAAGTGGCAGTGAAGTTGGAAGGTGGGGCAAGGGGAGGCACAACTCGTATTCTTGCAGTGGTTTCCTACAGATCCTGTGAGATGTGTTCATGGCCTTCTCTGGTTCAGCTTTGCTCAGCCCTGAAATATTGCCAAGAGTCTGGAACACTAAGCTGAGCCCTGTGGCCGATAGGTAAAGCTGTTTCTGTAGCTGGAGGGGTGTTGGGAAGTTCTTAAAATCAAGTGATGACCCAAGAAGTAGGAAAGCAGAAGCACAACTGTAGGTTAATTTACTTAGCAAATTCCATCTATTGCTCTCAAATATTTTGCTAAAGTGAGCTTGTGATGGGATGTCCACCTTTACTGCCATCCAATTGTGCCATCCTGATTTCAGATGCCACTGAAGTGTCTTTAGGGTGGATGATAAATGTAAGAAAATACGAATTTTGAGCCATGTCATGAAGGGCTATGTGCAAGAGAATAATAGAATCACTAAGGTTGGAAAAGACCTTGTAAGATCATCACATTCAACCCCAACCCATCCCCACCATGCCCACTAACCACATCCCTCAGTGCCACATCTCCGCAGTTCTTGAGCACCTTTAGCTTGGTTCAGTGTGTTATATGCTGACTTGTGATTCTCATCAGCAAAGTGGCCTCGTGGTGTGAGTTTTCTGTCTGTTTAACCTTTCTTCTTCTTTTGCTTTACTCATAAAATCAATCCATCAAACTGCCCATGAGAGCTCTGATAACAGGACTGCTACTTCTATTGCTGATAGTAAAAGTAGAAAAATAGAGCTTGATTTTTTTTTTGCATGTCCCTGGATGAGCTTTTTCTACGAGCAGTTAAGTAAAAATCCCTTCTGATTAGCAAATGTGCAGATATGCTATGTGTAAATAGTGTGTGGAAAGCCCTGAAACAGAGTAAATACAGAATCTACATGATGTTATTTATAGCAATTACAGTTTTGGAGCGTAATATCTGGTCTTCCTAAAGACCTCTGTTTGCCTTTATTACATAATGCTACTGTCCTCTCCATATGGCAGGTTTTGCCTATGGTTAAAAGCCGACAAAATGCCCTCTGGAGAGGAGTCCTCAGAGGAAGTGCAGTAGGTACTGAGATGTTGAATATTCAGTAGGTGATTACATTTTCTTATTCTTGACGTGCCCTCCATTTTAAAACTCTTGAAATGAAAATAAGGGCCTCATATGAAAGGTTTTTAGCCTCCAACTTCTAAAAATCCGGATTCAGCCACTCTGTTGAGTGGGTAGTACTGATATCTCGTATCTGGAAGCCAGACAGGATTTGTTTTATTTTTGGGTGGTCCTGTATTGAGCCAGGAGTTGGACTCGATTAGCCTTATGGGTCCCTTCCAACCCTGGATACCCTATGATTCTATGATACAAACCAAAATGTTCTCCCACTGCCACTGTCATTAATGTTGCCAGATGTCCTTTTGCATTCATGCTGTCACAAATAAAGAAAAAAAGCAAACCGAAGGGGCATTTTTTTCAGCGTGCCACAGAATAATCTGTATTTGACCTAGCTGTGAATATATTTCATGCATATTGCATACTCCAGAATATACCCAAGGCTGCAATAACTATATTAGCTATTGAAAGATGCTATGTTATTGAAAAATATACCTTCATAAAGTCTGAACAATGGTATCAATTTCTCAAAGCCTTAGGTAAAATGGGTACAGGACATTAAAACAAACTTATCTTTTACTCAAATATGTAAACGTAACACGGTGAATCGAATCATTAATCAAAGTGATTATATTAGAGTTCTAGTGGGCTGGACCTTTTAGTGTTTATACTTAAATAGGTACTCAGTGCTTTTTTCTGCACTGGGAGAGCCAAAGCACATCACTCTAAATTCCCCATTTAGTTTACTGTGGGAACCAAACTGAACTTTCTGTTCCATAAACAGAAGAAAAGAAAGCTAGTGAATTTGATTGATGAAAATGTATTTATTTAAGTATCTGTCAAAGTCAAAAGTTAAATGGAGAAAAGATACTCATGCAAATATACAAATCATTTTTGCCTTCTATATTTAGTGTAAGAAAAATTCTATCCCTTTTCCTCCCTTGTAAGTAGCTGCAGTGATTCCACAAATTGCCTCTGGATTTTATTCTTGTAACATTTTTTTTTTTTTTTTCAGATCTTCACAGTAATATCTACATATTCTTGACTTATTTATTGGTTTTCCTCTTCTATTTTTAAAACCATGTTTTAGAGTCACCAAGTTGCAGATCACAAACTGAATCATACTCCAAGTAGTTCATGACCTGTTATGAGTAGCAGAATTAGGGTTATAACCAACACCTTCTTACCACCTTCTAGATCAGATAAATGAGTGTTTCTTTGAGTAAAAGCAGCCGTGAGATGTCAGAGTAAAGCCCAAGCTTTGCCTTCATGTAACCTGTTCCAGGAGGCACGATCTGATTGAGAAAAAATGATGGTTATTGTAATTCAGTTCATCTTTTGATTACTCCTCTTTATTTTCCTTAATGCTGGACTCTTCTTTGCTCTTGGCTGTGTTGTTCTCATATGTGTCATTAACATAGGAAAAAGCAAAATTATAACGAGAGCTAGGGATATATACCTTCATGACAGCTGTCAATAAAGGCTCTCCACCACAGTTGCCTAACACAGCCTGTACTATTCACCAAGGCTGCCATTTTGGCTAGGCATGATTTACCAGCAGGTATACATACTCAGAACACAGCACAGGCAATGAGAAGCTTTCCATCTTAAAATTCAAAACTATCCCTATTCCTCTATCAGACAATGTAATTATTCCAGAATAATTAGGAAGTGAAGAAATTGATACGTATGTTTAAAAATAAGAATTTGCAGAATGGATAAATCATGAGAGGTTTATACACAGAAATTGCAATTGAATACATCAAAGACAGGCAGAGAGTGAATTAATTTGTTTCAAATGCTTTATAATTTTTGTCACATTTTGTAATTTAATTTTTGTGAGTGCTGTATATCCTAATTACCTGTGTACTGTCAGATCTAAATATATAAGATGGATTTTTTTCTTATATAACAAGCGTTCATACACAAAATCACATAAACTCAACACTTTGGTATCTATAGTGTAAATAAGTCTGTGCAAAACTACAAGGCATTGGTGTTAGACGATAAGTTCAATGTGAACAAAAATGGTCTCATGAAGTTTTTGAATCATCATCTGATGACGAGCAATAAATTCTTACAATTGCTTTGTGCATGTCACTCCATCTATGCAGGAAAATTGGAGGTACATGGAGGTTTGCCTTTTCTGGGACAAGAATTCTATTCCAAGTTTTTGGCACAGTTGGCCATGATGCTATTTGGCACAAAGTGAAATACATAAATATTCCTCACATTATGGCTGAGTTACAAAGCCAACACTTAGATGAGTGCTATCAAAGAACCAAGAAGAGACTAAATAAACTACAGATATCCATCTGACACTTAGGCACTTAGGAGCCAAGTGGGGGGGCTTAATCTGACTTAAAGGAGTCTGTTAGAATTATAGAATCTTAGAATCATTAAGGTTGGAAAAGACCACTGAGATCAACTATTCCAACCATCAACCCATTGCCACCATGTCTGCTAATCCATGTCCCTCAGCACCATTAACCCACTCTGATTCCAGATGTTGTTCTGCAAAAGTGCTGTGCTAGGAGCATCAGTTCAGAGAGAAGCAAGGCATCCTTGTCTTTTGGGGGTTTAGATGCAGTTTAAAAAACAGTTAAATGTCCAGGAGGGCTCTGCAGACACACAGAAAGTCGGGAAGCATGACTGGGGAGATACAGGTGGCTGATTCACTGGATATAGCATTCTGCAGAATACTAAAAATTTTCTGGGACATTTCTTTGGCATTCATACAAGGAGTCAGGAAGCAAATGACACGATGAGGAGAAGTCAGGCGACAGGAGAAAACAAGGACTGAAATAGAAATGAATATTGACTTAGAAAAATCAGAATAACTCACATAAACATGACTAAATATATATATATATTAAGTAAACCCCCTTTCTAGGGGGCACAGACTTCAAGGCTTCCACACAGGCAGATCTGTAATGGGATATGAAGTCTTTACCCCTTATCACTACATTATTTTAATAAGTTCTCCTTTTACTCCTGGAATCATTCCATGACAGTTCCTATCTAGATCAGGATAAGAGCCAAGAGCATTATTTCTTATAGCTGCTGTACTGGACAGCCGGGGACAGGGACTTCTCTTGGTTCCCATGTTGTGCAGCACCTGAAGCAGCAGGGTCCCTTTCTATGTGCTGAGCACCTGTGTGTTATGAAAATGTACTCTACTGGCATAGATAGATCTGACATATCATTACTACAGCGCAAAGAGCCAGTGGGCCATATGTTAACAGATCAGATCCTTAACAATGACTGCTCATCATAGCGACGTATTGAGCCGAGGAACCTGATTGGCAATGAGCTCATTTCCTCGGTAAGAATCAAATAACACAGAGGTGATTGAAGACGACGATTTTTGTTCTGCATTTGCACTCTAGTTTGTAGTATTCCACTCCACTTACAGTGCAGATCATTGTGATTAAATCAGTCAGCAGTAGCTCAAAGCCACCACTGGTTATCTTTCTGCACTGATAAGCAAAGATCTCCAAGTGTACAGGCTTCGGAACAAATTCGCCTTGGGTCACTTGCTTTGCTATCAAGGACATTGCATTATTTTTAACAATATGTTTTACTTTGGGAGGTCAGTGACTTTTGCCTGGGTATTTTTCTGTTCTTAGTATAACATTTACCTAAATGTTCAGAAAAATCCAAAATGTCAGCTTCTGCTTTACACAGCATTTTAAGCAACTATTTCCTTGCTGGGTTCTAAATGCCCTGCAATTTGCATTGAAGAAGCAGAGTGAAAGGCATGCAGTTTTTCGCTTTTGGGTGAAATAAGAACAGAATTACAAAGGATTATTTTAAAGAACCATTAGACACATCTGCTTTTTAGGTAGGCTTTTGTAGAAGACTGTCCATCTGTATCATTGGTTAGTAGCTCTCACGAGAAAAAGGGCACAATGCAGAGCTGTTGGTGCATGGCTGCATGGCTGTGATGGTGTGTCTGGAGCCATTCTACACAATTTGGTACCTCTACCAAAAAAAAAATACCCAAAGGCTGGGGGGGGAGACTGCTACAGCAATTAAACTGAGCCTCGGACAGAATCATAACCAAGCAATCAAAATCACTCTAAGTGTTCCTTTCTCATCTGCTCTGTGTTATTACTTAGCAGAGTGTGATATCTCTCCCTGTTTGACTCAAAGCAAGTTTATCTTCTCTGCAACACAATAAAGAGTTGTTTTCTCCTAAAAGCTGACACTAATACAATACTTCAAGAGTCCAGCTCAGTGAATAATTAATAGCAAACAAATTTCCTCAATGAGGTATTTTTGCTTCATTTTATGGGAAAAATAAGTTTCTTCCCAAACGTATTTACTACTTGAAATTACTGGGTAGATTCATCAGGCAGCTCTGCATGTTCTATTTTGGAATTAGTGGTTTACAGTGCATATTTACAGTTCAAAATTGAAGCTGTCTTGTCTGCGGATGCAGAATCTGCTTGTAAACAGGATGTTTTACATCTCTGCAGCTTTGCTTTTTGTTTAATGCCACAAGACCTTTTCTTTGCTCCCCACTTCTAGCAGAAAAGGTGGACAGACACAGGGCTATAATTACACAGACATCTCAGAGTAATCTCCCAAATTACTGCTCTGGTCTCTTTTTGCACTCACAAATGCAATTCTTTTCATGTAATACTTCATAACCATTGGAATATTGTTTAGAATGGTACACAACATGACAAATACAACTGTGATTACACGTACATTCACCCAACAACTTTTGCTCCTGAATTGTGGATGAAAGGCTGCGATGATACCAGAAATAGAGATCTGTGTACTGCAGAAATTTCAAAGGTGCATTTTTTCTCACTAAACAGAAGAAACAGTGTGGGATCCTTCCAAGGCATGCTTCTGTACATGTTGTTACTCATATTTATTCTGTAGTGCGTACGCCTCCCATGCAACTTTTAAAAATACATCAGTTATGGGATTGTACCATGTTGAGGTCTTCAAGGAACAAACACCCTGCAAAACATTTGCAGACGCTCTAACTTCTGCACTGCATGAAAACCAGGGATATTATTCTTTCAGGGGAAGAAGAGGAGGCCCAAAGAACCTCTGACTGTGTTTTTAGATCTTGGCTGTACTCAGTGCTGCTGCATGGATCTATGTGTGGATGTGGTGCTGCTCAAAGGGCATGGGCACGTTCTCAGCAATTATCAGCCCTTTGCACTGGGATGTATAATGTTACAGCTCCCATTTGATGTTCTAGACTCACTTTTAAAGCTCCTGCTGGTTGTGTTGAGCCTTAGCGACTTGAGGAAAATAGTATTATTTTAATGTAGAGATACCCCACCTTCCATAGTTTCAAACACATGGATAAATGGGATGAATGATTTTCTGTTTTTCCATGTCACACTAAATATCGGTTGCAGGGCACTTGATATGACTAAAAAGAAATAATCCCGCAATGTTGAAAAGTCCTTTGCTGCAAAGTCTTTGTACTATTCTATGATTCTATTCAGGTTGGATGTTAGTAAAAATGTCTTCTCAGAAAGAGCAGTGATACACTGGCACAGGCTGCCCACAGAGGTAGTAGAGTCACTGTCCCTGGAGGCTTCAACAACCATGGAGATGTGGCACTGAGGGTTATGGGCAGTAGGCATGCTGGGTATGGGCTGATGGTTGATTTCTTCCAACCCAAAAGGCCTATCATTATGTGATTCTATTTTAGTGTACAACACACCATATTCTTCAGTATCTGTCTGTTCTGTCCATCAAGTTTCAGTAATGCAATTTCAGCAAATGATAAAGCCTGTGTGGTCCATAGTTGTTATTTCCTCCAAATTTGGTGTATTCCTGACAAAATAATAGGCAGCCACAACATTCATTTTGATCTGGTTAAATGCACTTCTTTCTAGGGATATTTGCAGCAACAATTTGCTACAGGCATTTAGCTCCATTTCCTACTTGTTTTTTTTTTTTCTTTCTTTCTCTCTTTCTTTTTCTCTTTTCTTTTCTTTTCTTTTCTTTTCTTTTCTTTTCTTTTCTTTTCTTTTCTTTTCTTTTCTTTTCTTTTCTTTTCTTTTCTTTTCTTTTCTTTTCTTTTCTTTTCTTTTCTCCTTTCCTTTCCTTTCCTTTCCTTTCCTTTCCTTTCCTTTCCTTTCCTTTCCTTTCCTTTCCTTTCCTTTCCTTTCCTTTCCTTTCCTTTCCTTTCCTTTCCTTTCCTTTCCTTTCCTTTCCTTTCCTTTCCTTTCCTTTCCTTTCCTTTCCTTTCCTTTCCTTTCCTTTCCTTTCCTTTCCTTTCCTTTCCTTTCCTTTCCTTTCCTTTCCTTTCCTTTCCTTTCCTTTCCTTTCCTTTCCTTTCCTTTTTTTTGTAATTTTCCCTATCTATCTATTTATTTATTTATTCATAGCCTTCATGTACCTTTCCATTCTATGGATTCCTTTAGCAGAAAGACACTAATTCAAAAGTAATGACGATGAGGCTCTTAACACCCCTAAGTGCCTGCTCTGCTCCTTTCCCTTCTGAATAATCAGGTCTTAAGAGTACAAACTTTTCCTTTCTGGTTTCTCTTGAGAACAGCTTCCCTAAGCAGAAGCTTGAAGAAACAAAGCTGAGCAGAAAGAACGTGTCTGATTTAATGAGATAATTGATATGAACATCCTATCTTTATGATCTATTATTAATATTCCTCGACTATTTTCCATCATAATCTGTGATATGAGTACCATAAATTTCTGAAATTTCAAGAGAAAGCTCTAAAAGGCTTCTCAAACGGGTATAAAAGCTTTAAAATGCGACTTACAAATGCAAATGTTTTATCCTCAGAAGGATCCTTATGAGCTTACCAGCTTTGCTTAGACTCAGCGGTAGCTCTGGTGTTTGGATCATGCATTTTTTATTGCAGTTTTGCTACAGTTAGCTTACATCTTGAAACAGTCTGATATGTGCTTGGCCATATTAAAATGTGTGTTTAAAAGAAAACTGAGTGGGAGTTTTGCTGGAACTGGCTCTTTCTCATTGATGGGATTAGTTTTGAGGACACCATTTTTTGCTGCTTTTTAAATTTTTAATGGCAAATTCTCCTAAAAATGCTCTAAGATACTTCAAGAAACTGGCATCTTTAAAAATAAAGGGAAGGGGCTTTGTTGGAACATATACACGTTTAAATGAAGAAGAGTTTCTTGCACCACCCAGACTGCTCCACACAAGGCTACTGGAGTTCTATGGAAAGGATTTTTCATTTTATCCAGTTCAGCCCCTCACACTGATGCAAAATGCTACTGGCCAAGTTTAACACTCGTTCCTGGGGACTCGAGTCAGTGCTGCCCCAGGCATAAGGTGGATCCTATAGAGATGGCCAGTAGGGTCAGGACTGAGTGTCCTGCAACTGCAACTGGTGTCTCCACTTGTCTTTCCACTCGGCTCTTTCAGCTTTTTCAGGGTATCAGGTAGGACAGCTTGTGGGCGAGCTGGATCCTGGATATAAATAGAAGTAAATGCTGAAGTTTGAGTGGGATATATCAGGAATGTAAGATACACTGAAAAAAGAGAACAGTTTAAAATGTATTCCTTTCCATGTATGCAAAAAATTTCCAAAACAAATTGAGCAGTTGCTCAGAAATAGTCATTTAACTAAGTAAAGTTAAGGATTAAAATTCAATTAATTCCTGGGGAAACTGAACTGTATTTTTCATTAATTGCAATGTCATTAACCTACCATGCTACCACACCAACTGATTGTAGGATTTAAGTAAATTCAGATGTGTTGTGTCAAATTCAAGGTTGTTTCAAATGGATCGGGAAAGAATGAAGTGTTATATTGAACTGACAAGTATAAAACTTAATTTTAATTTTTTTTTAGGTGCACAATTTGCACGTCAAATAGATGGATGTTGCAGAATCAATTTATTTCTGAGACCTTTGATCAAAGATTTGGGGGAGCCATAAAGAGTGATTTTCCAGAAAATGTTTGCTGCTTTCTGATGAGAACTGGCACCATTTGGGAAGGTAGATGAAAACGCACCTAATCTTTTTTTTGCTCCTCCTTTTTAATGATTGCCTTGGATTCAGAAATAAAGCACAGCAGGAGGAAAAATCCTGTACAGCACATGTCTCTGCACTAACAAAGCAAGCTGTCTGACTGCTGAAATAAGCAGATATTTCTCATACAGTAAGTCACTTCTATGGGTGAATAGGACAAGAAAGCTGCTTGGTTAATTTTCACAGAAAATCAAGGAATAAAGACTTGGAACTTTGCCCATCGAGAGCTTCTACAGACTGCAATACAAGCAGCTCCAAGCAATTCAAAATGCTGCGTGAGGAAGGAGTGTGACAGCAGACTTACATTGGGGTTAACAGAAAAAAAAATCAGAAAAAAACCCCAGAATACAGAACCAAGACTTCGTGTGCCCTTTCCCCTTCTCCAAGTGATGAAGGAGAGAAAAAATGTAAAGAGGGGAGTGAAGGTGAGAGAATAGTGGGGCTGGGAGTGCTCCGTGCAGATTCAACCCCCTGTTCATGCCACACTTCATGGCCAAGGCAATGACCATGCAAAGCAAGAGCTGCTCAGCCCCACACGGGGGGTTCCCATCTCACCCTCTCTACTGACTCAGTTGGTCCCTTCACTGCCGTTTCACCCTTCTGCCAAATGTGGATGGGTGTTCCAGGAAGATCGTTTCCTTGGTTTATGACCACTGCAGTTAACGCTAGAGGATGATGACATCCTTTTGGAATGCCTGGAGATATTCCTGTTCATTGCAGAGCATTGGATGAGATGACCTCTGAGGGTCCCTTCCAACTGATGATCCTATGATTCTATGAAATGCACAAAGTTTTGTCGGGATGGGATTTAAAGGAGATTTTTGTTTTGATAGAATAAAGTGGAGATGCCGCTTGTGATAGCCTTTTTAGTTGGTGGTATTTCATGTTAATATAACTGACATTTTGCTCCCTCTTTTCTAGGAAATGATTAGCTTTTATTATTCTATTAACTGCATCAAATTATCCAGTAATACCCACTGCTGTGAACTACATGGCCTCAGAAGTTTTACAAGTTGCACTAAAAAAAGAAAGTTAAGATAAATTAATGCAGGGCGAATCTTGAAATGAAACCACTTGACCCCTATTAAAAATTTCTACTAAAGCCCTTTGCTGTTGTGCTCAATGTTTGAAATTTCTCTATCGTTTAAAATGACAGCATGAAGTTGTGTGGTTGCTTTAAGACAGCTTTTTAAAAATTAGGGTTACCAGGCATTTGCTGCTGAACCATGAATCCCATGAGAATGGAACTGTTTCCCTACATTAAATTAAAAGGTATTAATCTCTTCAGACACAATATCCCAGATACAAATTCTTGCTTTCTATGAATGGAATGGAGAAAAATACACCAAACTGCACTGCGTGCCAGGAAGACGTGGGGCACATTTCTAGTTTAGCCTATAAATCCTTCTGAATAGAGTATGATATGTTTCTAAAAACTGGGCAATGGCTCATCTTTCCAGTGCCAGCAATCACGTCATTACTTGCCTGACCAAAACCCTTTGGACACAGATGCTATCAGGCAGTACACTGCTTCTTTGAGGCAATATCTATAAATAAGATAGCCACACTGCTGTTCTCAAGATTCAGACTTGGGAAATCTTCCTGAGTCTCCTCTTACAGAGCCTGGCATAAAAATGGGTTATACAGAAAGTTGTAGATCGGATTGCTGCAAGCCTGATGCAGGCAGATTTCCCCGATAGTTTTGCTTGACTTTCCATCAGGTTTGTGGTACTGTGCAGTCATTCTTCTCTGTAATTGTCAAGCTGCTTGGAGGAAATTATTGCTGCTGGGAGTCAAAGGAAAAATGCCAATGGACGTCTCTTTGTGGTCCATCGAATTTTGCCCTTACTTTCTCCTGTTTGGAGACAAAGTGATACATGGTTTGATTTTATCTGCACTTTACATGTTTGCAAAAATATCAAAACAGAAGAAAGGAAAGATTTACAGCGTGTTTGTTGATAAAATTAATCCACACTAAATTTAGCTTCATGTTGCTCTGCATGATACTCCTTGTCTTTTGTTGATATAAGATCTAGCTTGAAATTTAGTACAGCAGCAATGATTGCGTTACAGCCTGGGGCACCGTTCTGAGGAAACAACAAACTGCGACGCTGAATTAAGTCAATTCCTTCACATTTGAGAGCAGCTCTGTGGGCCTTTGTTACCGTTAAATGAACTTCAGTGAGCTTGTGGAGATACGTGAAGACATGCTATGTGAAGCTCTTCTACTTCTTATGAAAGGAGGATCCATTTCTGCTGTTTGCACAGCCAGACTGCAGTGTGCACCCAGTTCAGTATAAAATGGTGACTATTAAATTTAGGCATCTCCATGTAGGTTTACACATGTGAGCTAGATGTCTAAATCCCTACTTAGATGTCTAAATCTGCCAGTACAGCCCAGGAAGGCAGAATTTTGGGAGCTTCTACTAAAGAACATGGAAACAGCCCCACCTCTAAGGGGTGGTTTGAATCTTCTCTCTCTGCTTTTTGTCTGTGTTTTGAAGAGGCTCAATATATTAAAATAAATACAATATGTGGTAAGTTAATGAGGGCTAATCAAGATTAATATGCTGAAATCACTGAGATTCATCTTTTCGAGAGAGGGATAAGTCAGGGGAAAATCAAGCTGCATATGTCTGATAGCTGCAGAAAATTGATGGAGATGATTTAATGGGTCATTTCTATTATTCATGCTGTATGCATTCCAGTTCAGTAATGAAAGGACTTGCCAGAATGAGATTAACTGATGGATCGTTTTGTCAGCTAATATCTGAAACTGGTTCCAAATACTGTTGAATGCATGAAATACTCAGAAGCATTTGTGCTTTTGTGGGGGCACCACGCTCTCTCTGGTCCAGAAGGAAACATAAAGCCAACAGTGCTTGACACGAGATGATCATCCTTCTCATTCTCAAGCCATAACCTATCTTAAGAAACACTCTACATCTTGTATTAATTGCATAATGTACATGTAAATATCCACAGACCCTTAAGCATTATATCTAAAAATTTCAGAGGATGAACAAGAATTGGTGAGATGTGGTTATGTTAAGGCAAAGACATCCAAAAGCAATTGCATACAGAGGGATGGGGCATAGGAAGTTGCAAGGCAGGAAATACTAGGACTGTACAGATGTTTCAGCTCTGGAAGGAATAGGAAGGTAAAAGATGATAATGGGATCAGAGAGAATTATGGAAATGCAATCTTGTAGGGAAAGAAAAGAAGGCAAATGCTGTATAATTTGTGATAGATTTTTTTTGGTCATACTACTTATCTCCCACTGCAGGAGTTACAGTACAGTATGCACTGAATCTGAATGCAGAAAAATATTTTGCTTTTTTTAAAGAGCTTGTACAGGACCACTTCTGTTGCTGATACCCAGTATCACAGTTCAGCTGTTTTTCAATGCAAATAATTCTAGATGTTGATTTTGGAGAAACTGACAGCGAAGTGGCACCTCTATGCAATCAGACTTATTCAGTAAGACATAATTGGTAATCTTTTCTATGATTATCACACCTGGATGGGTATTTTTCTGAAACTATTTAAACAGAAACAGTTGGTTTATCTATATTTGTTCTAATATCCATCAAAAGAAAAGACCCATTTTGACAATTTTCTTCACTCATAATTTTTATGAAACTTTGAATTTTTAAAATATTTGAAGATTATCTTAAATGAGGAATTTTGTTCCTCAATTTTTAAATCAACTTTCATTTCACAGTGTAAGCTACTTACAGGAAAATATTTTTAAATGAATAATTTTCGAAGTGAAAGCACGTCCTGAATCTCTTTCTTATTTTGTTCCAATTTACATTGGCTTTCGTACCAGTACTTCAGTTTCTGGAGCTTTAAGCATGCAAGAAAAGCCCCAAACATTGTGAAGCAGATCATAGATCTGCAGATGCAAGCCTCACTCTGTCCCCCTACTCTTTTTTTAACACAGCGTGATATTTCTATGGAAAAAAAGTCCTGATATTTCATGAATGTTCAATTTTTTTGTGAATTCCAGTAGGTCACCTGCGTACCTTGGTGACGATACCAAGGCGGGAGCGCATCTGCTGTTGTCACCCAGATGGCCAGGCTGCACAGACAGGTATCAGCATGGAGCAGCTGCTGGAGCTGGCATGAATTGCAGAACAGCTTCATTGCTTTTTACAGACTCTTGCTTAACTCATTTTTTTTTATATGGTTGGCTCCTGGTGCCTGGCCTGCTCCGGATAGCTGAAGTGTCGTGATAAAAGCAGCAAAATCCCCCTGGCAGGCTCCAAACTGGGCTTTCCTGACAGCAGAAACACAGCACTATCATTCAGATACCAGTCCCTGCCTTCAGTCTTTTGACTTTTTAGTAAACTTCAGTTCTCATCATTTTGGCAGAACCATGGTGCTCTGTGCTATTGCAGGTACTGTTTATATGGGTTCTGCTAGCTCAAAAACAAAGAGGTCATTCTTGTGGATCTTTCTGTAAAATAATGTATATGGTAGCAGATATAAAGACAGAATTTCAAGCAAGAGATGCCCAGAACCTGATAGATCCACATATTGAGACAGCAACATTTTTGGGCACTGGTGAAAATTTTGTCCTGAAACTTTTGTCCTGGTGAAAATTTGGTTGGCCACAATCACTGTGACAGTTCTGGAGCTGGAAGAGGATGGCAGTTCTGTTTCATGACTGATTTTTGGATTTGTTGTGCTGCCTTTCCAGGCAGAATCACTTTTTTTTCTTTTTTTTTCCCCCAAAAGAACGTAGTCTTGTCAAAACATGCTCAGACAATTTCATACTATCTATTTCAGCTACTTCTTTGCCTGGCAGTAACCTCAGCAAACTTCCTGTTGCAAGCATCATTGATGCTAACATTGTGTCCACTAGAAATATCTGTGGTGAAATTGTGAATTTTCCTTTCAAAACTGTACTAGAAAGCTATAGAAAGCTGCACTAATTGCTGATTTTGTGTCTCAATCCGAAGTATCAATAGGCTGACCTTTCTTTAACCTATCCTTTTGCCCATACTACTGTTTAAATATTGTTTCTATATCCCTAAAAACTCCTACTCAGGATATACTTACTGATATCCTTGGTACTGGCAGTTCTTTTTGAAGATATCACATCACGTATCACATCGTGTGCATCTCCAGCCTTACTGCGACGACTCAGCCGTACAGCCAGAGGCAGTCTGGCTCCAGTCTGTTATTTTAAATGAAGGTAGAAATAGTTCTGCTCACAGTCACTCCGTGTGCACAGTCCAGCCCAGTCAATATGAATACATGTCGCAGGGGGATGATGATCCCAGGGTGTCCACTGTTATAGGGAAGATATTAAAGAGAACAGTTTCAAGACAAAGGAACATACCCATAATTTAAATTTATAGTTTCCAGGAGCAGCCTGAAGGTCTTGTTCTTGCAGTTTTATAGGTCCAGCAACAGTAACTCTGTTTTTCTTATACTCTGGTCTTTTGCTTACTCTTTTGAAGTGATGTTTCAGTTTTGTAGAGGATGTAATTCCCTTTCTGAATGCCTGCAAGCACCATCTTTGACTGTGTCCTAAGGTCAGTGCTTTGATTAACTTTTGTATAGATAATTTGTTGGTTTCAGAGAAGAAATCTTTCCAAGAGCAAAACATTTTTTATTTCTTTTTTAGCTCTTTTTTCATATAACTTTTGCTACGATACGGTGAGACTAAATTTGGTTTCCTTCTAGATAAATCTCAGTGTCATTTAGCGATGCTGCAAAATTAACAAGATGCAGCAGTTCTGTGCTCCGTAGCAGGAAGCCAAAAGCAAAGATATTTTATATTAACAAATGAGGTGGAAACGACTGTTTTTCCCTGGAGGATTCGTTTCCCATGGGAAACAAGTTTCTCAGAAAAAGGGGAGTCTAAAAATAGTTGGTGTCACAGAGTTCTGAGCCAGCCTGCATCTTCCTCATTCTTCCTGGGAAAGCATGGCACGCAGCGTGCTCTGGTCTCCAGGAAGGCTCAGACAGCTCAGAAATATTTTAACATTTTTAACAGCATCAATGCAGAAGAGCAGGAGTGCAGGGATGGGAAGGTAGAGCAGGTGTGTAATTTACTGGAGTGTTAATTAGGCTGAGCAATTATAAAGGGTACATCAATTCAGCTGGTGGATAAAGCATTTTGCTGCTAGCTAAAGGACAGTGTAAACACTTGCCTCGTCTGAGGAGAATATAATGAATGTTCTGTCCTAGGGAAAGATTGGTAAGAGGTAACTGATGGAGAAAATAATGAATTGTGTCCAAAGTTGACAAAGATGAAAGTGTAGCTTCTCAGTATGTTAATTCTTAATTAAACATGCACTTATTGATGTTAACAACCTGCATTCCCTGCCTTCATATGTCACCACAGCTGAATATACCTGGTTTTGGTCATGTCATGAGATTATATATGATGTCACCAAAGATTATCCAGACCATTGATAGATGAGCCAATGTTTCCTTTACTTCAAAGACTGAGGACTCCCTCGTTCACTGCACCGTTGTCACAGTCCTGCATGTGTCCTAAAAAATTAAAAGAGGAAAGGAAATTCTCTTCACGTTCAACATCTTATCTTCAGCACCTCTGTATTTATAGATTATTGAAGGCTTACGAACATGCAGATATTATCTTTCATATCACGGCTTCATTCAGTAGTTTTCATACAGTCTGAAAACTTTTATGGGTTTAAATGATTCAATTGTACTATTTTATTACTTATTACTTTTCTCCCTGTAAAACCTGGGAATTATGGTAATAAAAATACTAATCTTAATAATATTACCATAACAACAGAGCTGGAAATTTTCAAAGGTACCGATTATTTTTTAAAAGTCTTACATCTTAAATAGTAATGAGATGAGAAAACACTAAATAGTTTAATCTACAGAAAAGTTTAAGAAGAAAGAGTGTTTGATTAGTAATAGCAGTATTTTGTCAGGAGACAAGCAGGCAAAGATAATCTGGAGAAAGATATTCTGACATTTAACCAAATGCAACCCATCGCTGATCAGGCCCCTGGTGGAAGGATGAAGACTGAGAGCATCTTTGTAACTGTGATGCTGTGGTGTGTATCGATAGAATGGTTGACTTCCTTGCTAAACAGTTCTCAGAACAAGAGGGCATCTGTCCTCTTAGATCAGGAAAGTCTTTTCTCAGTAATCTCTCTTATTACTTCTGTCTGTTGCCTCCACAGCGCTCCCAATGTATTGTTGGGAGTCTATGACTGGAAGGTGAATTGATGTAGTTTCTCAGTCTGTGAGATCTCCTTTGCAAGGCCACAAGTCTAGTAATTGTAGTAATTTTAAGAGTGCTGGAATGTTGTAAGTATCGTAACAGGTGTGTATATCCTAAGACAGGCTAATGTAGGCTACTGAGGATTGACACACATTTTAAGAAGTCAATGGCAGCAAAAAATAACTGAGAACCGCGTTAGGTTTATCACTGAAAATCGTATATCAATATATCTATTTTGCATCATGAAACCGATCTTTTTAGTGATGTTCAAAATCAACAGCAATATGCAAATAATTGAGAGTTACGCCATGTATATCAGCAATTCCTTAATTAGTAGATTGAGTTCCTTTCTGAAATTTGGTCTCTCTAGTACATAATCCAGGGGCAATCCAATGAGGACAACGCATAGGAATGGGCCCCTGGGTCTTCTCCATATCACAGATGCATACGTACTAATGCATTTTTTGGCAAAGTGACAGAATCAAAGACAGAAAAGATAGAGATGGGAATGTTGTAGGCAAGAGCACTTTGATGATGGATGAAAATGCTATTAGTGTCAGAAAATGGTAAATTCAGAACAGAATTTATATCAAAATTTTATCCAGAGTCACTGAGAAATAAACAAGCAAACAAACTACGGCAGTCAAAAAGAAAAACAGTAGTTCACCCACACTCCCAAAACTGTAGCTATTTCTTTGCATGTTGAACTTGTCTTCTAATGCAATGATCTATTCTGTAATGCTTGTAGAAAATCCAAGGGGCATAATAATATAAACTACAGTCATAAAGGGTACATACAGGTGCATTCGGGAGACTGTGTCTTACCCTTAGGCTATATTAAGAAAAAATTATGAATTTGAATCAGCTTGATATGCAAATAGATTTGGTTTTTGAATCAAAATTTTAGGCTGGTCCTAAAAAGAGTTATGGAGCTGAGATTAACACATTCTCTGATCTTTGTGAAATTTTGGAAGCGGATGCTGATGTTCATACTCATCTCTACTGCTTAGATGTGTACTTGGAAGCAGAAGGATGAAGAAATAATAGAAGGGGGCAGAAAAGAGCCCTTAAATATAAAAAACTTCTGATATCAACCACATGAATACTGAGAGGGCTGAAGAAGAATTGCAAGGATGTTGCCCTGGGAGAATGATTTCATCTTAGCAAACTTGGCTCCTCTGTGTCATTTAAAGCACCATTAAAGTAGGAACATGTGTCCCAGTCTCCATGTTGCAGCCCCCAAGGCATCGCGAAAAGCAAGCAGTGAGCCAGGTATGGATAAAACACAGTCTGCCCATCAGCAAGTGAGCACTTTTCACATTGCAGTTTAGTCCTGAAGGTATATGGCCCCCAAGTGAGTAAGGCAAGTAATCGTCTGCTTTTGTCATCTGCAAATGGTCCTGTACATCACCACAAATAGCAATTTGCTTCGTGTCCCCTGGTGAGGAAGGTCCCCCTACTGCAGTTCCACAGTAGCATCTCAAGGTGAGCTGCCAGCATGCAAGGGGCAGTGATTTATGCACAGTTCTAAGGTACACAGTGCAAGTGTATGAAAACAAAGCACTATCTATTTCTTGTTATTTCTTTCAAAATGTGATAATGAATGAGGAGGTTAGTAGATGCTAGTATCCAAGATGTCCCTTATGGCCTTCCACACTTACTATCCAAATACAACTCCTTTTGATGACTATCATCTTGCAGAACAAAGCAGCAGGAGGACTAAAGGGCATGCCTTCCATTACTTACTGTGCTTATTGATACGAATGAGATTGCCAAAACATTCTTCAAAGAATTCCCAAAGGAAAAGCTGGTTTATTCTGAGAACTGGAGAACATTTTCTTGTTTTGTTTCCTATTAAAAAGTTAATATACCTCTCAGGACTATGGTGTTTACTCGGATACACTGAATTCCCACTGACAAACATAGTTCCAACTGTGATCAATGCATGCAACAAGCTACCTTTTTTAGCTTAAACAACGATGCTGATTTTGTGTGCAAATTAGGGAGCTGTCTGTGTTAATTATAAGCTCCGATCATTTGTTATTAAACTCATGCTATATGTGCACACAGCTGAATCAAGTGTGTGTGGGTCTGGGACATGTGCTTGCAAATGCTCTCAATGTATAATTTTGCTAGTTCAAGAAAATTAGAACTTCTATCTGAGATACGGGCTACAGTATATACAAAAAATGGACAGTCATTTAATGGCTCTTAGCTCGTAAACTGCATTTTCTTCCAGACAAAATTATTTCATCATGACATCTAAAACCATTCAATAAAGTAAGTTTTAAAAAATACTGCTTAATGCAGCCATAAACCTTGTTGCTGCATTCATACATGTAAGTTCATACATGTGAAACATTCCCTTGGTGGAAAACTTAAAAATGAGTTTTATTCTGTATACTCAAGAGACCTTGACATTCAGGCTTCCTCCATATTTAAATACATCCATTATTTTTCAGGTACTCTTTGTACTGAAGTATTTTCTGAGCTTCCAGTCATGAAGAGAGGCAACAAAAGAAAATGACTTTGGTCCTACCTTAAGAATTGCTGTATTTTTGCTTGCTTATAGCATATCAACTATTCAGTTGTACACACTGAGTTTTGTATTAAAAAAAAAAAAAAAAAGAACAGTTCATATGCACAAATATTTGTTTTATAGGTAATTTTACAAAAAAATAGAAAAGAAAGAAAAGTTGTAGATGCTTCATGCATTCTACCTTCTACCTTCCTATCTACAATACATATTTACTTTGTTCAGCTTTCTTCTCCAGTCATGTTACCTAATTGTCAGTGCAGTTTTATTCTAGTTGGTGGCTTCTGCAAAAGCTGGTGTCAGCAGTCATTGCCAAGTCACAGAGCTCTGAGAGCTAGTACTAACTTTAACAGTAGATGAAACATAGAGGCTAATACATGGACTTGCATGTTCCTGCTATGCTTGTCTCCATATTGACAAAAATCTCCAAGATACCCATCCTGCATGACTGTAACATCAAGTTTTAAATCTCCTTTTCTCTGATGCCTTCAGAATGAACTTGGGTGACTTTCCAGTCCTGAAATCTTTGCTGTTAAATCTCATTGCATATTTCTTTAAATCACATTCACTACTTTAATGGTAACATGGATTTTTTTTCCCTATGGTGAAGGTTCATTTAATGAGTCATTTTGCTTCCTACATAAAATAGCTTCTACATCTTTTTTTTTTTAAATGCATGGCTGATTAAATCACATGTAATTGCTCCTCAGAAAGAACAGTATTTTAAATCTCTTAGACTTTCTGCCTTTCAAATCAAAGAGTTCAGTGAATCATTAGGCATTTCATTTTATTAACAATTTCAGTGGTTTGAAGATAAAAAAAACCCTCTTATTTCATGCTTTCTTAAAGTTACTTTTGTTCTTACCTATTATCTGCTGAACAAAATTAGTGTTGTTAGCTCTCCCAGTGTGGTATATATTGATGATTACATGTGATATATTCAAAACATTGCAGTGACTTCCATTTGTTAAAGCAATGAACAGGTCCTTGAGCTCCATATGTGAAGCTGACTCTCAATTGCTGACCTGTGGAAAGCTACAGAATTGTATCTTGCTTTATTATAAACACCCACATGAGTGGCAGTGACAGTGTACAATGCTAATGAAGGTTTGGCTTTTTAATATATATGCCCTGAGCCTACACACTCAAGCATACTATGGTTGAATTGCCAATTAGAAAATAAAAACTGCTGCCAAGGGATTGATGTATTGAAGTGTTATATTATTGAAAATCAAAAAACCTTGGCTAAGAGAGTCATTACTGTTATATATCTTCAGCTTTCATGGCTTCTATTTTAAGCCACGCTTTGCTCAAAATGCCCTCCAGGATTGTTTGTGTGAATCAAGCAAGTGAACTCTTAACAGGTCCTATAGGTTGCACCTACTGGAAATCTTCATCCTCATCAAATCTCCAGTCTTTGATTTGATCAACTCTGCTGATTCATTTAATGCTCAGTTACATTTATATCTTCACATATAAGAAAGAGATAACTGAATGTGTCAAAAGCTTTGTTCAAATCTGGTATTCAATATGCTGAATGCTTATTTCAATTGGCTTGGGGTCAGATCTTTTATATTACAGAAGTGTAGGCAAAAGATGGATGGAAGGAAACAGAATCATACCTGATGTCCAGGCTGTCTGCATGGTTGTGCGGAAAGCTTTTCAATGATTAATTATTTGGCAACAGATAACCTCCCATACAGACATTCTGCTGAAAATTCTGGTGTTATGTAATGCAGGTGAAGCAGAGAATGCAGATCTTGTGCAAATTCGCCTTCATCCTTGCCTTCACTTTTTCAGTCTTGAAGGCTGTATTCACACACATACAATGTGAGTTAAACTGAATATAAAAAGAACAAATGACAATGTTATACAGGCCAAATTCTCTAGAGAACTGTCAGGTCAGCAGTGGGAAAAGACAATACAGAAGAAAGTTAATATTATCTCTCATATATTTCTTCCATGGATGAATCATTCAGTATGGAAAGATGTAGAATACAAGGCGCGATTTACTTAGCAATCTTCATTGATTTTGGTAAGGACAAATCCCCAAACCTTCTGGATATTAAAGAGAAGGCTCAGTCCCAGCCCAGAAAGAACAGCATCTATCATACCTCATTCAATGCTTTATGTAATAAAATGTACAGCTAATGAGCAATATCTCCAACATTTCACAGCTAATTATTCTCCCAGTAGATACTTTTGGTTTGAGTCGGAGGTTATGTTCTGCTAGGATTAATGTGCTGAGTGGAGCTGCTCTTGTAGTGCTCATAGTTTCCTGCTGTGATCATTCAATTGCCTGATACATCATTTCAGCTGTAAAAGCTGTTTAATGCATTGATAGTGGTTTGCCCAGCTGGAAATGTGTTTGTATTACTTTATAATTCATGGCAAGGAGCTAACATTTGTTTTCATTAGCCACACATCATGTTGTTACGTGAAGCAATTGTGCATGGCAAGTTTATATAACAGCTTCCCCCAACTTGTGAACTAAAGATTGACATCAATATTGACATTAAAACCTTTTTTTTTTCTATCATAGTGGCACTTTATCTACATTTCACATAAAGGAAATGAAGGAGAAAATTACCACACAATAAGGCGTTTGCAAGAAAAATTGTCCATAATTCACCATTCATCAAATGAAAGTTGTGACCCAATATCTAAATTACTTATAAATGTCATGATTTACTACTAAAAAAAGCAAGTCAGTCAGTAAATGGACAAGATCTGCTATATCTTTTTGAATGGAACAGTGCTATAATTATTAAATATCCACATGTTTATCTTTGTTTTTTAAGGGATACCTGCAGTACATTGCAAACCAGCAGGATGTGGAATCATCATAGAACTATAGAATGGCTTAGACTGGAAGGGACCTTAAAGCCCACCTAAATCCATCCCCTCCTGTGTGCTGGCTGCCTCCCACCAGCTCAGGCTGTGCAGGGCCCCATCCCAACTGGACTTGAGCATATCCAGGGATGGGGCACCCACAGCCCTGGGCAGCAGTGCCACACCAACCTCTGAGTAAAGAATTTCTAACATTTAACCTAAATCTTTCCTCTTTTTGTTTCAAACCATTTCCCCATGCCCTTTCACTATCAGAATTCCTCCTGATTATAAACTCCTTTTATGTACTGAAGGCTGCAGTGAGGTCTCCTGGAGCCTTCTCTCCTCCAAGCTGAACAAGCCCTACTCCTTCAACCTTTCTCCATGGGAGAGGTGCTCCAGCCCTAGGATCATCTTTATGGCCCTCCTTTGGACCCGCTCCAGCAGCCTCACATCCTTCTTGTGTTGGGGACCCCAGACCTGGACACAGTACTTCAGAAGAGGCCCCACAAAGAGAAAGTAGAGGAGGACAATCACCTCCTTCACCCTGCTGAGATGGAAGCATTACTGTTAGAGCGACCTGCATACAAAGGCATTAATACCCATTTTCAGAGTTGATTTAGTAAAGAGGCAAAAAGACGCCCGAACAATTTCCTCTGAGAGTTGAGTGCTTTCCCCATAATGATTCTGTTGCTACAGACTCTTTCAGATTGTTCCACTAATTCTTTGTTTGCCTGTGATAGCAGGAGCTTTATGCCATACCTTGATACCTTGTTGTCTGTGAATCTGTATATTTTTTTGTGAAATGAAGTGTAAGTCTAGAGCTGGCAAACTGTTGAGAAAAATTTGATTGGTCAAAAAAAAGTTATTCTTATCCAATGATGAAAAGGAGCAAGATTAATACATGTAGGTTGCTCCAAAAATAATGCCTCCTATTTGATTCCTTTCCTGTAGAGCTCCTTTCCAGCAAGTCATCCCCTCACCTGTACTGATGCATGTGGTTCTTCCTCCCCACATGTAGGACTGTGCACTTGCTTTTGCTGAATCTCAGAAAGTTCCTCTCTACCCAACTCTCCAGCGTGTCCAGATCTCTCCAAATGGCAACACAGCCTCCTGATGTGTCAGCCACTCTGCCCAGCTTTGTATCATCAGTAAACTTGCTGAGGGAGCATTCTATCCCTTCATCCAGGTCATTGATGAAGATGTTGAACCGACTGGATCTAGTACTGGTCCCTAGGGAACACCATTTCCCGGCAGGTTGAATCCATCACAGAGGACTTCTTCACTCATTTGACAGCCTTTTGCCAGAGCAAACAACATAGTGAGAATAAAAATAGTGAATGTTTTAGTCAGGAATTCCTCACTCCTGGCATCTTTGACCAGATTTTCACGCCCAAGGTATTCCTTTTGGGAATGACACCCACTTGTCAACACTTTCTCCTTCGTGATTTCACTCCTAGTGGCTCTGTTGTCAAAGAGGTCTTCTCCATAGACACCTAGGTTCTGCTTTCTAAATTTGTTTCCATCACTTTGAATCAGTGCTTTTAATAAAAAGAAATCTTTAATCAGATTCTCCAAACTGTTATTCTAGAGCCATCTCTGGGTGTTTATTTAGTAGCAGAATGACATTTACTATCTTTTAAATAGTAAATTCCGGACTTTTGCACTTGGATTACTCATTTTGCTCCCACTTAAAAAAAAACCTAACTAACAAACTCCCACTACAGAAAAGCTATTTTGTGCTTCTCTCTGCAAGGAGACTGCAGTAGTAGCGATACATCCAAACAACTAAGTGTTGTTTGTACTGGACAACTGATTACAAATTAAGTGCTATTATTTAGCACTGGGAAAATTTGTCTTTTCTTCCAAAAATCTTTAAGCCTGAAGGCTGGCAGAGCTGTGTGAAGGAATAAATACTTTATGCCTGGTATTGGTAATCACCTTACTCAGCAGCTGACTCATCTGAGCCAAACATATGAATAGAAGGGCCTGATTCTGCTGGGCCTGATTCTGCTCATCCTTGGATGTCTACGAGTCAAAAGCAAGTCCACTCCAGATCTGTTAGTGGATACTTGCATGATTGAAAAAAACCTCTAACGTGGAGGTACCAGAGTCTTCAGGCTAAAAGAAAGTGCCAGCTATCCTGTCACATGCTGAAGGTCTAGACCTTGATTAACATACCAGAAGGGAACAAAAACTTTCCTTCCCCCTAGACATAATTTGGGCATTTCCTCTCACAGTGCAGCATAAGGAAAATGTTTCTTTTGTGACAGTAAGAAAGCCAAGTGGTGTCTCTGTAGGCTGGTGATGAGGACTTGAGAAAAATCAATATCTTAGAGAAATAAAAGATAGAACAGTAACTTTACAGAAAAGGTCTCAAAGAATTTTTTTGTGTGTGTGTGTGATATTGGGGAAGGCTTGTCCTGCTTTCATTATTCAGGAATGAATGAATTGGGAAGTCCAGCTTTCCCCTGCAGCATCTACTGGGGTGGGAATGGAGGACTCCAGGGTGATGGCTTCCTCCCTGGTTTTGTAGGAAATCCCTGGTGGAATGAGGAAAGCAAATCCCTTCCCCCTACCAAAGCCACGTGGCATAGCTGAATCTGAGACCTGCTCCACAGCACAGCACCCTGGAGATACAGTGCTGGCAGTGAGATGCTAGGAGGCCACTTTGATGACCCCCCTGGTTGTGAAAAATAAAAGCAGGTGGGCTTCATGCAGCTCACTGACTAGTCATGTTGCACAGGTATAAAATCTCTGTAGGAGCTTCCATGTCTGATGTTTTCCTTCTTTACTATGTATTAATTCCTGTGTTCTCTGCTGGTAGCTTAATTGCACCCCACGCATTGTTGTTTTGCTCATTATTTTGTTCTGTGCCCATTTAAACAATGAGGCAAAAATTATGAGGTGCTTCCAGGTGAGAGTATGTATGTAGGGCTGGGAGTGGGACACACTGGCAAATATATATGCCAATAAAGATAATTTTGCAGTATCAACTGTTTAGCTCTTGTCAATCCTCTAAAAGAAGCAGATGCACAAGGCAGCACTATTTATTTTAATCCCATATATACAGTCTGTTCTTTCATTCTTTTTACAGAGCAGCTGGTTCTTCATACAAGCCATTCTACTCCCATATATATATATATATATATTTAATACAGAACAGGAATGTAAGTTTAATTTATACTAACTTGACATCGAGGGTTATTGTATCTGAGTAAGGCACTGACACGGCAGCCCAGGGAGGTGATGGAGTCACCTGGAGGTGTTCAAGAGCTGTGGAGATGTGGCACTGAGGGATGTGGTCAGTGGGTATGGTGGGATGGCTTGGAATTGGGGTTGGGGATTGTAGACATCTTTTCCAACCTTAATGATTCTATGATTCTGTAATTCTAAGAGTGGTGCTAAAAGGGACTGAAGGAATCACATTTTTTAAAAATACATTTCTTTTCTACAGAACCCCAATGACAGTGCTGACATTCTTGAAAGAACAAATAATTTTCTCCTCTTTTGTTGACTCTGTTACTCCCTTTGCAATTCACCCTCCTGTTGTCAGACCAGTTTGTTCAAAATTCTAATGCTTCCTCCTTTCATTTTGAAGATGCTTAATTCTCTCCTCTTTGAATGTTTCCTTACAGGAGTTAAATTTCTTGCTTTGATGCTGCTGAACAAATGGCTGAAGTCCAGCCTGTTTCTCATACCTATTCTCCTCATTTTCCCTCTGCAAGCTGTCTCTCCTTAAACAATGTCCCTCTCTTTGTTCAAGTGCCTCCTTAAGGCAAATTTATCTCCAAAGCTTTCAGCAGCTCTGACCCAACAAAGTATTTGACTTCAGTGGGATTACTGACCTGCTCAAAGCAACAGGAGTGCTTTAGCTGGAGGTAGCAGCTCTTCATCCATTGTGTTTTCTGTTCCTGAACTGCAGTGTACAGCTGCCCTGTAAGCACCTCTAAGCCTCTTCTTTTCTGTTTCTACCACAAAGTGAGCATAGTGGAAACCCACTGAACAGCAATCATTGCCCTGTGGATGTCACAACGCAAGCTGTGACTCCAGAAATCACTGCAATGTTATAAAAAGGGAATGACTAGACTTAGATGGCAAATAAAGGGAAAGAGCAGGTTTATTCTGCAACCATTCAAACTCAAGCTTTTTATATGTCTTTCTGAATTGCGACAGAAACATTCAAACACTCAGAAGGAGCGATAAAAGCAGGGCTGCTGGCAGGTTTCTGCTCACAGCCACTGCTATGCAGTGCCCTGGGCAAAGTCCTTGTTAAGGAAAGGATTTTACCCAAACCCACTGTGCTAAAAGTTGATCATATGGAGTGGTATTATGATATCTCTGATAGCTTATTTTTCTCAGCCCATTTCAGCTTGCAGCTGTGGCATTTGCCACATACCTTTCACATACACAGGAGAGAAATAAAAATGAGGGGGAAACATTTTCTCCTGAATTAGAAGTAAAATAATATGTTGGTTTTGCACTTTTTTTCCGGTACTTCACCCATAAAAGAAAGCATTGCAAAATAAATGTTTCTAGCCCAGCTGTATTACTCACAATCTCACTTTCTCTTTCAGCCCTCTACCAGGCACAAAGCAAGGACTGCTCAGCCAGGACCTTGCCTTCCACTGAATGAAGCATTTGAGAACCTTAAGAGAAAGACGATGATGGAAGTCAATTAATTCTGAATATGGCTAATTGGTTGCAAAAGCTTGTTACATTCAAAGGCTTGCAATTGGGCATTCATTACCTCCCAGGTTATCTGCATTCTTAGGGCACCAAAACCCTTCAAAAAGATGCTCGCAGAAATCTGGCAGCTGCTGAAGTGCACTGTGAGGTACAGATACACAAGCCTTAAATAAACCAGTTTTGTGGCTCAATACAAGCTGGCTGTGCCGTGCTTAGTCCCAGCTAACCCACCTTGCTCAGAAATAAAGCTGAGGCTCACGAGGATATCCAGACTCAACAGGCACAAAGAAATCATCAGTAAACCATCAGTCTTGATGGAGATGTTTCAGCCAGGGTGTACTACCAAAGATTTCATGTTTACTGGGATCATGGACAAACAAAAATCTCAGTCTCACAGGGCTGATAGCCCTGTATGAATCCAGAGCCAGGCAAAGCTGTGTTTAGAGTGTAATTAACATGCAACCTTGTGCAACCTTCTTTAAATTGTGCCAGGCGGATAACACAGTAGCCCTCAGAGGGAACTGGAGCAGCAACTGCCAGTGCAGCTACCAGCAAAGCCAGGCGGGGATCCAGCCTCCAAAACAGATGATGCTGTAGCTGGAAAGAAAGAAAACCTTGTGTAGCAGCTGATTTCGGGTGAATCCAACAGTCAGTGAGGCTACTACACATGGTGCTAGAGGTATTGATGACTGAGGAGTTAGATAGGGCCAAATGTATTGATAGGACAAGGGGAAATGGGTTCAAACTAAAAAAGGGGATACCTAAATTGGATATAAGGAAGAAATTCTTTACAATAAGGATGGTGAGGCACTGTCACAAGTTGCCCAGAGAGGTGGTGGTGCACTGGCCCTGCAGACACCCAAGGTTAGGCTGGAGGGGCTCTGAGCATTGATGGTGCTGTGGGTGCCCCTGTTCATCACAAGGAGTTGGGCCAAATGGCTTTTAAGGGTCCTTTCCAACTCAAGCTATTCTACAATTCTATGATTCTAAGACATTAACAAGAGTTTGTCTTGCTGATGAGAAATGTCAGCAACTGGCTGAGAATTTTAATTTTGGGCTAATTGGGCAAAAATCATTGCTGTGCAAAGTAGCTTTTAAGTGGTACACAGGTCTACTGATGGTTTCCTTTACACTCTGTATATTCTAGCAACAACTCACCCATCAGTCCTGCTGTCTGAGAGGAACACAGCATACAGAACAGGCTGACAGGTAATGCCCAATGGATTCAAGCTGCACTGCACTATCTGTAGCAATGGGCAGTAGCACCTACTGTGACTTGCTTCTTTCACTCCTCTGGAATAAATCCTTTGAGCTTTCTTCTAAAATGATGCGGCTGTTTGGACAACTCCCGCTGACCATACACAAAGCACAAAGACGTAATTTGTCTTACCTTCTTTCAGTTTCCTTTAGATGATGGTAAACAACAAAATAAGAAAGAAAGCCCAACAGAGGCAACACAGCACGTATGTCAGCCCACAGAGAGCAAACTGCCTCGTTTAAAACATAAACAAAATCATTGCATCCATAGCAGTGTAGGAACCTGCCACTTCATCCTCTCCTTGCAGGCATTGTCTGACTCTCAAATGGACAATAATGTATCAAAATTGCCGTGTTTTACCACAATGCAGAGTCGTAAGGCACACAAGACTGCAGAGAGACAGCCATCTGAGACCAGGTTCCCATTCTTTTTGATCCTCACACGCTTGAACATACACAAATCACAAAACATCCCCAAACTTCTATGAAGTATAAAGCTTCTGTTCAGAAATCTCAAATTTCTGTTTGTTCTGTGTAAGCAAGCAAGTAATGTTCACAGGGTTGAGTGCTAGAAAATACACTGAAGAGTGCTTCTCTCCCAACTTCTGTTTCTTCTTGACCACTGTCACCTCTTAGCTGATGGCATTTCCAGAGCACAGCCATCAGATCTGGACTCTGGCTATGTGACAGATAACAGCAGCATCTATCCTCTCGAGAGGTTTAACACAGTGGAAATTGAAAAGGCTTATGTGGACAAGCTTGACAAAAATGCTGTTTTCTACCTGAATTACCTGCCACTCAGTGAGTGCTGCCCATGTGCTGCTATTATACCGTGCTCTGAGTGAAGCTGTTTGCTCTGGGATCTCAGCTTCCTTCAAATCTGGAAAGAATAGTGTGACTGACATTTCTCTTGCACTGTTCATATAGGAGACATAAGAAAAGAGGATAAAAAGGTCACTGGAAAAGTGGTAGTCTGATAATAAAGGGATCCTGAAATAAGGTCTGCTGACTTGCTTTAGTTAAGAGCTGCCTATGTGAACACCTCAACCAAAAAAACCAAGCTAGAAGTTCACCCGCACATTTTAGGTGTGCCCAGCATTGAAGCTGGGGAAAAAACTGAAGACATCTTTACACTGGAAATGAAGAATCATCCGTCTTTACAGAAGAAGTCTAAGTTGTTCAAATTCCATAGCTTCTCACTGGAAAACTTGATCAAGAGATCAAACAGCAAAGACAATTTTTGAAGCCATTAAACCCACTGACAGAGTATAATTACCATCAAAGCTTTAGTTTCTATGCCTACGTCAACACTTGTATGTCTACTCTGAACGCCTCCTGAAAGTCATTGCACATCAAAGCCCACCACAAATACACAAACTTGGTGATCTTTGGCAGAATGAATAGGAGAAAAACCTGTCTGCAGTGGCAGACACAGTTCGGCAAGAACTCCAAAACCATTATCAGCACCCTGAAAAGGTGGAAAATCTCTGGAGCTAGCCAAAGCTTTTAAGCATTCCTCTGAGGAAGATACTCACTTTGCTCTCCTTTGCTTAATTTCAAGAGGGTCGCGTGGTTTTTGTTAGTGCTGGTCTTGAGAACTCTTTTACTTCTTTAACCTGATCCTGACAGCAGTTTAAATCTCATTTGTTGTCAGACCTTTCTGGCCTTGAGTTAATTCATGTCAAAATGTTAATAAACAAATAAATTTCATCTAGACGTATACTGGTGATATGAAGATAAATGGGTACAATATTATGCATAAAACACTAATTATGTTTTGTAGGATCCTACCATTATTTTTAAAATTGTAATTATAAGATTGTGTCTAGGAGGGGAGTAAAATTTCTGCTGTCAAAATTATGTCAGTGTCAGTAGAACCAACAGCCAAGCCCATGGTACGTGTCTCCAAGGAACAAGAATTAAGTCATCTCTCAATATAGATCCCACTTTTTGACTGGTAGCCCATTTCTAATACAACAAAGGACAAGCAAAGGCAATGCTGAATTTCTCATCAATAACAAAAGATGACCAAAACCCAAATTCAGTCACCTCATGTTCTTCAGTTTGTTAGGAATTTGTACCTTTCTGGACAAGTAATATCTAGAAGATATTATATATTTAATAAACAAAAATCCTGGATGCAAAAGAAGCCTTGGAGCTTTCCTGACTCTTGCAATGTGATTCTCTCTTCTCTTTCATGTATTGTTACCTCTATTGAGTCTACTCACTTACGACTTCTGTACAAACAAGATTTCAGTATGAAGAGCAGATTTCATACATAGTATTGGTACTGAAAAATGTAACATTATTTCAAGAGCTTGAAATAAAAAGACTTCTTAAAATGTACATTTGATACAAACTAAAACTCCTTCCAAAAACTCTTTCTTCAAAGGATTTTTTTCTTTTTTTTTATTGAAATCATAGGTTTTAATAGAAACTCACAATAGAAACTAGGTGTTGAAATGTCATTTTGATATCTCTTGTGTCAGGAAATTTTGCAAACTCATATCAGAACTTCAAATTTTCTTTAAGGATTTATTTAACAGGATTTTTATTTTAAAAACTGTGCTATAATTTAAATTGCTATGTGTCAGATTATTAGCACACAAGGAGTAGTGAAGTATAATGGCATTTTATGCATTAATGTATGCGTGTGTATATTTCTGTTGTCATACAGGATATTCTAGAAATAGTATTTCTAATATTATATATATATATGTTTTTATATTCAGAAATTCTATTTTTGCAGTTTTACTGTTAGGTTCTGCTTAGATAGAGGGAGAAAGAGAAAAACTGTTTTCTGAAGACCCAGCAATTATTCTTCTCTCTCCTTTTGTGACACTAAGAGAACTTTATTTCTGTGACTTTAACTGTGACCTCTAACAGAAGAAAAAGGAAATGTATAATTATTGCCACTTAACTCTGTGATGTTCCCCTATTATGCTCTTACTAAAGACAACCTACAGTGTTCCTTGCTGCGGTACTGTGAAGCTTCACCTTGGTAGTGGCTGGAAGAAAGGGTTTGGAAAACAGAGCTTAATCTGCCTCCTATTTAATTATAGTAATTGTTGTTTTCATAATTGGCTACCAACCTACCAACAGCTTGGACAGAAGTAAAAGGGCAGCTTCCTGCAAATGATTCCCATGAAATTTGATGTGCTTTGGTCTGATAGGGCCTTCTTCTAAGGCCCAGATCCAGCTGCATATTCTGTAGTGGTGTGAGAATGATACTCGGAACATAAGTAAAACAAAACATGAATTCCTTTTGTCATGGGTCCCAAGCAGGCTGTGCACCTCCTTGCACAAAGATTGGCTATTGCACAAACCAAACTCATTTCTTCTTCAGGTGTGAAGGCTGAAGCATCTGCACTGGGTGGCATTACACACCTGATGTCCTCGTTCCTCCTGCTTCACTACAGAGCACCCTCCTGTCTCCCTGCTGCACTGGTGTTGGGTGCTTTTTAAGCAGTGTTATAAAACATCCCAATGCTTCCATTTTACTTTTGTGTTTTAGTTTTTCTTCAGCTGTAGAGGAATTTTGCTGCCTTTTGACACTTTTATGAAGATAAACACTCATTTTTAATTTTTTTTTTTCAGTTTAAGATAACTGAAGGAATAAGTAACATAAGAATGAGATATCCTGTTAGTAAGTATGATTATCATTACCTTCAGCAGAAACACTTGTTCAGCTATTCTCCCTGAAAAGGATGAAGCACAAAGGTTTCTTCAGCAAATAATGCAGACTTTCGCTGTAGTGGATGAAAATTTAAATAAGACCTTTGCAAATTTCCAATTACCTAAATCATTTTACATTGATCCACAACAGCTGTAGTATAAAAGCATATCTGCCTTTAAACAGATATGAAAAGTGTATGCATTGGTATGGAGGCAGGAAGACGAAGTCAGGCAAATGATCATAGAACCATAAAATATCCCAAGTTGAAACGGGGCCCAGCAATGATGCTTTCCTGCACACCTGACAGTTGTTTGAGGTACCTGTGGTACAACACAATGGGGTTTGTAATGCCTACACCAGTGAAAAAGCAGACATTTGAAGTTTGCCTTACCTCATGCTACTGTAGTTAGAATCTTCTAACTTCTAACAAAATGAATGGCCATAAGTTCCTTCCTAATGTACAAGCTCACCTTCAGGACCATCAAAATAAGATCCTGGTGGAAACTGAGCCAGCTGTGAGTTTGTTGATTTCTAAGCACCATGTAGTTACTCTTATTTTCTGGTACAAAGAGCTACCAAGTCGGACAGGTAGAGTCTCCTGAAGACCTTGAGGCACAGGGATTGATTTTCTTCTACTTTTCCTGTACTCATAGGCACGTTTTAAGAGGAGATGCAATATTGTGGTATTTGTGACTACTGGTCATTGTGAGATGGGTATCACCAGCAATGTGGAGAGCAGTCTCAGAGGTCTCAGTGCCCTCTGGAAATTATGCCATGAACCAAACTGTCCCCTGAAGTGCTCCAGGTTTCAGGGAACTCAAAGGTGAATTAAAGCTGTGTCTGTTTGTATTTGAATCCACTGAGAAGTAAAGCAGTGATGTGAACTGACAACCCCAAACTCGCTAGTGGAGAGAGCCTTAGTGCAGAAGAGGAAAACAATTTCCAGGACATGCATGGCTCTGATATTCTGAACTCATTTCCATTGTCCCTTAGCATCAGCTTTGCCACAATCACAAGAACTTAATTTCAGAGGAGACAGTCAATATCTCAATCTGGATAGCAAAACTGGTGTGTAAATGCAGAGTAAAGAATCACTTATCTGGAAAAGGGCAATTAACCCATTTCTAGATTTAGATTTTACCTGTGTGTGCATTCTTTTAACTTACTCAAGGAGATGGAACTGTCTATGGGATGTGAAAAAAGAAGCAAAATGATTCTGCTTCCTATAAAGGGTATGTCAACGTTTACACTGTTACAGGATTTGGGGAACTGCCTTGTAATCTTAGTTTTCAAGAGACCAAAATTTTGGCTGCTGTTCAACAGCTGTTCCTTCAGGGAGGTAAATACACTGATACTGTATCCCTAAAAGAAATCTTTTGCTTAAATTAATGAGAACTCTCCAGACTCTCTATGAACAACAAAAGACATGACAAACCTAAGGAGCAACGTTTTAAAGGTCAGTAAAATTCTCCACGATTCACAGATTTCTGTGGGTGTCGGGATGTGTGTCATCCGTGATTTACCCTAAAGACTGAGATCTGGATTAAAGAAGGGATGAAAAACTGAAGGTGAGACATCTAAATAAAGAAGGAACTAAGGAGCTAGAGGAACTGTTGTAGGCAGTCACCAGTTTGCCCAAATGTAGCTCGCTGTAAGCCTCTCACCCACAGCTTGAGGTTTGGAAGCAGCTGGATGTCTGCTTAGAAAAAAAAATCACTGATTCTAAACCAGGCCAGAGAAAGGCAGCACCAGAAAAACGTTTTCCTATTGGCCCTGTGGGAAAGGGATCCTACAGCTGACCTACATTTGCTCAGAAACCACTGTGAGGAAAGGCTTTTAAAAATGCAAATATATATATATTTTTTTTACTTCTTCTCCCTCCTTTGCCTGCCCCCTCTCTGCTCCCAAAGCTGACGGTGAGGTATCCTACCAAAGAAAATCCTCCAAACGCCATCTCAGCCTGCCCTAACAGGCTGTGAAAGATTTAGTCCAAACTTCTGTTCTGATCATGTCACGTCAGTTCTCTCCTGGTGCAAGGGGGCACAGACCAAGTAAGACAGATGCTTCAATCTTCCAAAGAGTTGTCACTTCCCATGACTGTCACATCTCAGAATTGTGACTTTCTAATATAGCAAACCCTGGAGGGAGGGGAAGAAAAAATAAATCAGTCATCTCACTCCTGACCCCAATACAGTTTCTCAGCTCCTTCCCCCCTGAATGAGGTTATCAGGCTACAGATAATTCAGTGAGGGACACTGATGGTGCTACCAGGGGACAACAGGCACAGCAGGTTTAAAGTTCTTCCTCAACCAGTGTGTGATCAGACATTGTCCCATCTCTGGGAGCCCAAAGAGGGACAGATGTGAGTTAAGGGCTGAATATCACAAGCACCACTTCTCCTTTTGTGTTTACCTATAGACATGCAGGGATATTTCTTTGTTGTGTCTGCCTCGTTCAACACAACATGAATTTCTATGTCTGCAAATGGGGATGGAAACTGGGCAGGCTTGCTCTATCCATGAGCACACACACATGACAAGGCGTTTCCTTGGCAACAGAAATACCATAAAAGCTATCTGAAGAATTCCTTAGGGCTGTGCAACAAATAGAAACATTAACATGCTGAGACCTAAATATAGCTGCGTTTTAGTGCTGCTCATCCAAGTCTTTACTTAGCTTCAGCTTGTATCTGAAACAAATGCAGTCAACAAGACATACAAGAATGTTTTCAATATTTTACAATGTTTTGCTTTTAAACAGTGCAAGAATAGAGGTGAGGAGAGGGTTACAAATGGGACCAGCACTTAACTGCAGAATTACAGCCTTGCTCGACTTTGCTTTGAAGGTGCCCTTCATTACTCACCAAAAGCTTCAACTTCTGAGAAGAGCAGAGGTTGAGCTGATGTGGGGAATGGTTGAGTTCTGCTTATCAGTCTCTAGAACTATGAGAAATCGGCCTTAGTGTTGCTAGCACTGAAAGCCTAAGCTGGAGGTAGGCAAAGAGTGTGCGTGCAAAGAGGGTTTCATTGAGAGTAGGTGCTTTTTTCCCCCTTTTTTCCCCTCCTTTTTACCACTGCTTGGAGTGGGATTAAAGCTGAAACTTCTTCCACGTAACTTTAGAGTTCAAATGCTTGTGTAGCTATTTTGTCTGGGAATGCTGCAAATTGAGCATCTGGATTGCAAAATAAATAACAAAAGCTAGTTGGACTGCAAAACAAAGGAAGTGACCTGATGGCAAATTTGTAGTGAAATGTTTTGATGGATAGATACTTTATAACATAGGTACAGTGTCTGAATGTGGGAATTTTAGAGAACAGCTCTCTGAGAAGCTGGAATGGAGTTTAAACCTCCATCATAATTAAAGTGTGACAGAGTAATCCCATAAAGCAAGATCACTCAGCACCTCTTACAAGCAGGATGAAAAAATATAAAGGTGACTTAAAGCTGAGAAGAACCTGTGCTATTGGCATCTCTGAAATAACACTCTCCAGACAAATGTGACAAGAAGTCATGTTCACTGAAAAATGAACACAGAATTCTGGAGCTGTGGGAAGGTTGGGCTGGAAAATATCATCTAACCCTGATGGTCTGCAGTCCTCTCTCGGAGAGACTCAGGTGCAGAGTGTCATGATGAATCATATGTATTTTTACTAATAATCATCTTTGAAACTTTTTAGATACCCGAAGTCTTCATAAATCCACAGAACAGAGCATGAAATCACAGAGCTACATGAAACCCCCTCCCTGAAGCAAGATCTCAAGCACATTTTCCCCATTTCTAACAGAAGTTTGTCTCAGCTATTATTAAAAAGAGACAGGGATGGATGTTCCTTCAGTGATTTGTCTTAGAAATGTTTTGAAAAAAGCATACAGCTAAATTGACTCAAATGTTCAGTGGGAACTTGAACCTTTTGTGATATGAGATAATTCCTTTAATTATGTTTGCCTGCAGCTTCACGTTAGAAGTTTTTGGTGCGAATCACTAAGTAACAAAAGAGTTTCAGAGAGTGCAAAGAAAAGATCTTTAATCAACCAGCTCTATTATATCTGCTTTTCTTTTTATTGCTTTCCGTGTTAAAGATTAGATTTTCCTAACGGCCTTCAAAGCAAACCTTCGTATCTAGAAAGCATTTAAGCACTTGCTTGCTTCTTGAGCAAAGATGGGATTAAATGCAAACAAGTGCTGTCCTGATGTGCAGTCACCGTTTTTCAACTCCCAGACCAGGTCACAGAAGCATAGATCACAGCATGGATGGGTTGGAAGGGACCTTAAAGCCCACCCAGTTCCATCTCCTGCCCTGTACTGGCTGCCCCCCGCCAGCTCAGGCTGTGCAGAGCCCCATCCCACCTGGCCCTGAGCACCTTCAGGCATGGAGCACCCACAGTTCTGGGCAGCAGTGCCAGTGCCACAACAACCTCTGAGTAAAGAATTTCTTCCTCTCACCTAAATCTTCCATCTTTTAGTTTAAAGCCATTCCCCCTTGCGCTTTCACCATAAGACCACGTAAAAAGTCAGTCCTCATCCAACGTGTAAGCTCTCTTCAAGTACTAGAAGGCCACAATGAGGACTCCCAGAGCATCCTCCAGGCTGAACATGCATCCCATGAGGCTGCATATAGGCAGAGAGAAAGGCTGTGAGCTGACAGGGTCTGCAGCTTCTTGCTGGCAGAGGTGTCTGTTCACGCTGATTTTCACACACAGTGACTTTGATTTCTGGCCCCTCACCTGGAGCTGTGGCCCTTTGGCACCCTGCCCTCAGTACACACAGTGAGGTGATGTGCAAACTGGAACTGAAGGCCCGGGCAAGAAAGAATAATGGAATATATATATAAAAAAAACAACAGTAGAAGTCTGTGTCATAACAAAAGCAAAGAGTCAATAGCTCACAGTGTAAATGAAATCTCGTTCCAGAACTCAGTGCCACTGTGGCTCAGTTACAGCTACATGCAGGCTCCCAAAATCCAAAGCTGTGCCATCTTAACCTTGATACATTGACTGCAATTGTTATTAAATTAGCAAACAAGCAATATTAAATTAATATAAATGAATCTGCCTACAACAATTTGGCTTAATTATGCAGAGAGAAATCTAACGTGAGTGTAAATAGTTTTAAAATTGCTAAATAATTTGGCTCCCCATATAATTGCTTGTGTAATTTCTGTTAATTGCATGTGAAGTAGAGGTTTTCAAATATTCATCAATGCTTATTTATATTATTAATTAACATTATTACATTAAATTTAAATAACCTTGCAATGGCAACATTACCAAAGGATGATTTTCTATTTTAGGGCTTTTTTCTCTACTCAGTTGCAAAATTTCTTTCAAACCCACCAGTGATTCACATACCCCTAAGGCAATCTAGATGATCTCACATAGTACTTAATCTTTCACTAAAACTAAAACTGAGACCTCTCTATTATATATTGATTTTTGGGTGGAAAAATTCAGGCAAGCATCCACGTGAAACCACTTTGTGTTATAAGGATGGAAGTATGAGAGAACAAAGTAAACCTTTCCCATCCTTCCATAGGTTGCCTCCTCGAGCTGCCCACTGCTCATTGTCCAGAGGAGAACATACAACTCAATTATCAATTAGTTATCCACCACAGTCAGACCTTGTTGCTGGAGAACATAACAGTGTGTCAATGATGTTTTGAATGAAAGATCTGAGGAGCTGCCCAATGCCTTCCTTGTGAAAATGGATGTCAACAAAGTGCCTTGCACATGGAGGAACATTTTGAACTGTTGAAGACATTTGACAATGCTAGAAGAAAATCCCCTCATTTCTATTATTACTTTAAAGACTCCACCATTTTGAAAGTTATGCTGCTTGAATGCCTCTCAGAGCTCCGTGCTTTATCAGAAAAGTCGAAAAAATGTCGATGGATATTTATCAGTTTGAAATGGCAAAACCTACAGCTTGGGAATGGCTCTAGAGAGGCCTCTTTTCTCTCCTTTCACATGGAGGGATGTATAAGCTCGTTATTTCTGATGACTCTCAGGATGTAAGAAGGGGTCCCTCATTGACGACATCACTTCATTATAATCTTCCAATCCTTTGCCAAATTAAGAAATCTTGTTTGCTATGTTAGTCATAGCTCTGTCACTCCTAGCAGCTGGAGAGCTTCTTTTCATAGTTTTCATTTCTCAGTGCAGAAGGGAGGGGTTTTGCTCCAGATTAACTTCCTAAAAGTGCTTAAGAGTAAGAAAGCATACTGCTTTAAAGAGACCCTATAGAAACGAAAAGAACTAGTGCATTCAGCTCTGTGTAGCATGACTGACATATCAGTATTATTTTCTCACAGAACTGGGATTATTTTATAACAAATAAAATACCTTTGATGTCAGTTTTAAAACTTGCACAAAGAAATAAGGAATGCAATTCTTTTTTTCTTCAAAAATACAGACCTGTGCAGCCCTCACTATGAGAAAAGAACTATGCAAGAACATTAAGAATTTTAGTAAATCACAGTTATGCAATGATGCTTTTAAAACATCAGGCAATCTCTGATTGGGTGAAACATTTCATAAAAGAGCACAAATCAGAAAGAAAGACAAGAAAACTGTCCAACAGATTGTGTCCCTTTTGCAGCAAATTTCTGACTTCCTTTTTCCTTGGACGTCCTGCTTTGAAATACGCTGGCATTGCTGACATCTTGTATTCCTTGCTTATTATGGAAACTCATATATTTCATTTTGTTTAGTTTTAAGTAAATAATACATTACATTATTTGGATGAGAAGTTATGGAAAGCAAACTGCTACAGTTGTAATGAAGTCAGCACGCCCAGCTTGTAGTCTAGTACAGAGCATGATATAATTACTTCCATTGCTATTGAGTCAAAAATTTGATGGCAATCACACTCTGCTGCCAAAACCCTGGTGAGAGTTCATTGATTATTCTGCAGTTCCTGCTGTTCTTCACTGGCATCAGATCAGCTTCAATCTGCGTACAAAATCCTGCCGTCAGAACCATGATCGTGTCAATAGTTTCCTCTGTTCAGTCATCTCAGATGAGTTATTTATACGCTGTGAAGGACCAGTGTAGAGAAGAATGCAGCAGAAGACACAGCTGTGTGCAGTCTGAGAAAAAAAAGTTGGGCTTGCACTGTCTTTTTTACTGGAATGTACACTTTAAATAGCTATTTATTACATGGGTGAATGAGCAATTGTACTTCCTTTTGTTTAATTGCATATTTTAAATATGCATCAAGTGTGTCTCTTCTTGTTTACAAAAACGCATTTCAAACGAAGCATTTTAATCACAACCAAAACCTGCTAAAGATCATCCGAGAGAGAAAAAGAGCCATCCTCTCGTTACATGTTGAAAACTCCCTCCTCAGAAAGTTCCCATGGTTCAGCAAATAAACGAGCAAGGTGCTCATCTAAATTAAAAGTCAAAAAGCTGCTATTGGATCTAAAGTCATACGAAATACTGATGATTGAACTCTTATTGTACATTATGAAGGACCAGTGGGTGTGTGAGTTGTCTGTGCAGAAGGACTGACTGTCATCTCCGTTCACATAAAGGAAGTTTGGGCCAAAGCCAGGTGGAATCTTAAGCATCAGCAGAAATATTTATGGTTGGAGCTATAAACAAGGGTGACTGAAGGCCAGAAGGATCTGCTCTGGAAATGGTCTGAGTGAAAGAATAAGAGCTAATAATGGTTAATCTGCACTCTGCCTTCAAAATAATGGTCACTTTGGACTTCTACAGTGCAGATATAAAAAACATCTAAAGAGAATCAAAAGGAGATAAAACCTACAGCCAGAGAATAGAACTGCTTCCCAAAAATAATGAGAGCCCTTTTGCAATAGTATAAGCCTGTACTAGAGATTTATGATAATATTTTCCCCCACATTACTGCGAAGTGTTAGGATCAATGAATACAGAAATGGGTTTGAAGGATCTGAAAGCTTTAGCATTATTGAAACACCTGTGCAGATGTCAAATGTTCTTTCTGCCTAATTCACAGTTTGATTTTAAATGCACAACAGTGTGTAATTCCATTATAAAAAGTAATGAAACCAATACTTTCTCAGACATCAATATTGTTTAGGAAAAAATCTCACTTGGCTAGCTGAAGAACAGAGATTAAATTAGTTGGAAAAATAGCTAAGAAATGCAGAGGACAATTCTCCTATGCTTGGTTTATATAAGAATGTCATACAAAAAATGATTGCCTTCCTCTCACAGAACAAAATGCAAACAACGTTCCCAGAGACACACAGAATATCTGGCTTCTTTTAGCTATATTTTACCAACCTTGACACTTTTTCAATTATTTGCATTTCTGTAGTCTCTCCTCTACATTTCCAGGATCCATCAAGAACTGGAAATAAATTATCTCAGGGCAGAGTAGAAAAGAGGGAAGAAAGAAAAAAATTATTAGGGCTATTGAAGCAGACCTGGAAAATCCTGCAGTTTCCAATTCTTCATATAAGGGACAAATGAACTGCACTTATTGCCAAAATCCATTTTCATTTTAGCACAATTACAGAAGTTCTCTGCTTTTATTAATTGACTGAATTCAGGTTTCTGTTATTGGAACTGAAATCCAATGTTAACTGCTTTTTGGAAGATAAGAACAGCTGAAATAAGTGCTTCTTCCTGCCAATGGCTTCCAGGACAGCTTTATCTCTGGTAACAACAACGTAATTCCAGAGTCATTCCAGAATGCTGCTGAAGCAAACTTCACTCAGCTGCACCTCTGCAAAGATATCAAGAGAAATAAATGCTGAATTCGCAAAGGGGACCTCTGGACAGTCAGTGTCCCACCACTGCCACAAACCCGGTGTACAAACAAAAAGGGGCTGGAACACGAGGCAAACCCCTTCCTCCCTACGTCTTTATATAGACTATCACAGAAAAAATCATAGAATGGTTTATGTTGAAAAATATCATTGAAGATAATCTTGTTTGAGTACCTCTGTCTTGGGCAGGGACACCTTCCAGAAGATCATGTTGCCCAAATCCCCATTCAGCCTGGCCTTGGGCATTTCCAGGAATGGGGCATCCACAACTTCTCTGGGTAGCCTGTGCCAGTATCTAACCACCCTAATAGTAATGAGCTTCTTCCTAAAGTCTTATCTAAACCCATCTTTTTTAGTTTAAAACAGAATAAAGCTGTATTTCTGCTTCACCAAATAAGCTCTTCCATCAACTGCACAGTGGGGCTGAGCTCCTTTGGGTGGCTTTGTAGTTAAACAGAGCTGAATCCTGGGGGATGCAACATGAGTTCTAAGAGCAGTTTTTGTTTAGATATTTCATCAGCTTTACTCATGGCACATTGAATGCGATGGGGCATGCTTGCTGAGCAGCAAACATCAGAACACATAAAGAACCAGTTACAGCAAATGCAAATGCCATGAAACAAAAATACCTCCCAACTGACTCATCAGCAACTAAAAGTGATGCTGGGAGATCAGAGGATATTAATGGGTGAAAGTCATCAGGGAGAGAGCTTTGCCTCACCTGAACATGGCAAAGTTTGAGAAAAAGTGAGTTTCTGTTGTCAAAGTGCTGCTGGCCTCTTGGGGCAGCTGGTTGGGCTTCAGCCTTGCTGTGATGTCCCTGAATCACGATGGTCCCTGTGGTTTGGTCTGCTGGTGAAATCCCGTAGGGCCCACACAAGGGTCAGGGGTTGGGCATTTCACAGCAGATCAGAAGAGCTAGTGGTCCCCACATGGCTGAATCTTTAACAGATTTTGGCAAGCCTTTCTCTTAGATATTGCTGAAAACATAAGTGCCAGCAAATATCTGAAATCACGAAAAGCACAACTTCATTCCCTGTAAATCCAGCCCACCCTACAAATCAGCCCTGCACGGGCAGGACAAGCGCAGAGACAAATTGTCACTGATGACAAGTAAAATGGTTGTAACTTCATTTGAAGACCTAACAGCATCCCAAAGCCTTTTTTTCCTTTTTTTTTTGACATAATTTCCTTTCATAAGAAAGATGTTAAAAAAGATTTAAGCCACTTTTTCCTTTTGTTGTAAATGCCGGATCATTTCCTGCAGTATAATCTTGGGGACACAGATCTGGAAGTCAGAACTTTTTGCTTCTTAGCCAGTTCTGTCACTCTCAGATGAATTCATTTCAGTTTAATAAAACTCAGTACTAGGAATTAAACAGGTCTTGGAGGAAGACAAGCTGACTTATTTTTTAGCTTGACAAAAACACATCTGTGAAAATGCCAGCTTGGGGAACTCAGCTGTGCTACCTATGAACCAGGACTTGAAGTCTCCTCCAAACATGCTCTCTCCTGACTGTGCTTTCACAGAAATAGCTGTAGTGTAGGTTACGATTGGCTGGTGGATTTGGGCATTGCTCCTGAGACCCATGGAGTGATTTCAAGATCTTTAAATGCTGTTATAAACCATATATTTTTTTTCTCATTTCCATGGTTACAAAATTAGTTGGCAGCCTTTTCCTCCATAAGAATGTGAAGATCCTGCACGTTTGCCACTGAGGCACAAAATCTGCCATCAGGTAAAGTGGCCTTAAATAAAGTGGGAAAGCAATGACACTGCTGCCCTTACGGCCTCAGCTATATATGGACTGGGCTGCTCTGAAAGCCTTTCACCATTAAAGCAAGAAAAATGAGAGCAAGTGCTGCTGTAGGCTTCTTGTAGACTCTGCGTTTGAGTTAGAGAATAAATGCAATAGCTGAAAGAGCAGAGAGAGCAAAGACTTTTTCCTCAGTTCTTAATGTATCCTGAGTCAGTATTATGTCTAGTTTTGTTGTGCTTGAAAGGCAGCAGAGCTCTGCTGATTCTTTCAGCTTGCAGTCCTCAGAGCCATGCAGTTTTCTTATTCAAATAATGGCTGCCCGCAGTCCTCTAATTTCTGGAGCTTTCCATTTGCCCATGGGCTCCACCCTGGAAGTGTTGGGGTCTTTTCTTATTTCTCATAATTAGCAGCATGGAGCCACAATGAGAAGAGGCTGGAGTTTACTAATTGGTTCTTCTGCCTGAGGATGGGAAGGTGAAAAAGAAAAAGCGTGGTTATTTATTTCTTTGTGTATTTATTATGCTTTTTCTTTTCTTGTTGTTGTTAGAGGGGAGGAAACAAACTGCAATTAAGGTATTAACATTAGCTCCATCGTTCAATACATTATCTAATAACTTATTACATTGCAGATGCAACACACCTATATAGCAAGGGTGTAAAATGTAGAAAATTATGCTCACATTTGCTAAGCATCAAGCCTCAAGCATCTGTTTCTCTTGGAAGATATTTCTGTCTCCCAGCTGCCTCCGAGATGTGGTTATTGAAGGATAGAAGAAATTTCCCAGGCTGGAAAAGACTATGCAGTGTGTTCAGATAGGAGCCCAACAAATTACACTTGACATTTATGAGGCAACAGTGGTATCAGCCCCTTCCTGCTCAACCAGCCAGAGGCTTTTCCATGAGGACAAACTCAAGCAAACTGTGTCCTGGGCTAAAGCATTGCATTTCTCAGTGCACGCTGCCCTGGGCTCAGATAATGGGAGGGAACAGGAGGAAAGATGGAAGAGTGGCAAAAAAAATAATGGTCCTTGTTGCATCCCTCTGAGTAAAACACTTTCCTGTATTGTTTGGGCTCTTTGAAATATCTCCATCATTGTAAAAACCTGTACTTCCAGCACCACGGTTGGTGTGCCTTTTTTGTGAGACGTGAAGGAATAGGGCTACATCATACCTGGCCATGTTCATTCACTGATGCCTTTCAGATTTCGTATTTTCCTACTGAAATAAAATTGGCAGCATTCAGTCTTCCTGAGTAACTGCATTCACTAACTTGTGTTCACAACTAAGTCTTCATCAACGATGCTGCAACAGCTACCCAGTGGGTGAACACAGAGTGAAAAATTTGTACAAGGCAGAAAGAAACTTTCAGTTGCGAGCTGGTGGTTTAATAATAACCTCTGCAGAAAACAAAGCAAAACTCGAGGTTAATTGGTTTTAGCATGGAAGAGGGAAGATCTGCTGAGACCAAGACCAGGCATCTGCTATGCATTTTGTTTTAAAGATAGATGATGCTCTATGGAGAATTTTGAGAAATATGCATGGTATTTGCAAAACCTTCTGATTTTCCCAACCTCTTTTCATCTTCCACAAAAAAGCACACATCAAAATACACAGTGTCAATAAAGGTGCAACGTGTATGGTGAAAAGACTTACAGCAACATCACAGAAGGAGACATCGGTAATGTGTTCTTCAGCATCGTTGTCTTGATGGAGAAAAAAGCCCTAATAGACTATTCAATATTACTGATGTCTTCAAAAATGAAAGAAATCAGGTGGGAGTGTCACCTGGCCAGAATGAACACATTTTTAAATGCCTCCCTTTCCTCTGTTATTATGAAAACTATTACTTACGCAATTAATGATTACATCTCATTAGTAATAAGTACTCGAGAGAAGTACAGTGAAGTTACAGTACTGTGAAAGTGATGATTTCCTATAGGAAGATCCTTTTCGGTGTGGACTTCGACACTCTCGTGTTTTGCAGTCATGGTATCTGCTGGCAAAAACTATGCATTTAGGGAGTAGAGGCAAAGGGACTCTTCAGTGCTGGAGCCTTCTTCCATACTGTTGGTGGGTGGCAATCTGGTGCACACCCATGTTCACTCACACAAAGCAGAACTACTGTGGATGTATATTAGATATATGTCTCATTTCTGGCATACCTCTCAGGCGGGCCGGGAGAGTGGTGTGGCCTGGGTAGAGCATGTCTTGAAGGCAGAAGAGCTGTTTTAAGAGCTGTATTTCCAAGGTGAGGTGCAGAGTGTTGCCTGAGTTTGCAGGTGCCCAATGACTGATACGAGGCAGCTACACATGAGCACCTGGAGATCCACATGCATTTGTACAAGGAATCAGATATAGCCACCTGCTCAGACCTCAAATGTGACAGAAAAAAAAATAATCTGAGTGGATGGAAATAAAACTCCAGATGTTTATCACTCAATACTCATTTCACTCAAACAGCAGCAAAAAACATCAGACTCCGAAAGGTGGGGATTTGGATGCCTTCACAAACAACCAAAAAAATAGTGCAACTCGATCTTTATGACTGCATTAAACAAAACGAAATACTGTGCCTGTAGACTAAACTTCTGTATTGCCCTTCTCAGTGGCTCGTTCTCTCACTCTGTTGCACATTCATAATTAATGTACTTGGATTAAAGAATTAAACTGTAACTTATTTTTTAAAGCACAGGGTCACTTCCTGCATTTAAGGCTGCATTTCTTGAAAGGGAAATAGCTCAGGCATTTTATTAGACTAATCCTTTTCTGAGATTTTTACAGTGAGCAGCGATCCAGTTTCATTGCAGGCTACGCACCTCTGACTCCTTTTATTCTTGTTTGTTTTCTAGAAGCGCCTTCTTTGCGCAGTCAATGTCAAGAAGGTAAATGCAAGTGGACTTTAAAACCATTAGCAATCTGCCACCATTTTTAGAGGAATGGAAAGTGCTGCTTACAGAAAGAATGTCTCCTAACGACCCAATTCACGCTTGCAATTTGAAGCCTCAGACAACCAATAAAGATAACTTTCCCATCAGCAATTTATAAAGGCAGATTGCTGAATACAGTCTGCAGAAAGATGAAATGGAGTATATTTTAGCTGAGTTATGAATAGCAGGATGCCTTCCAGTAAGTTATCATCTGATGTTGGATCTAGAATGTGCTTTCAAAATACAGATCACATATATACTGTGCAGGTGTATTTTACAAATTTCAGCTTGGTTTACATAGTAAACTAATATAAATCCCACCGTCCAGTCACTTTGAAATGGCTTTAAAGAATCTGATCCAGTTTTCAGTGCTCTCAGATGCTTTTTGTGCTGTGATCCTTGTGCTAACCATCCAAAAAAGGCAATTTTAAATGTCTGTGTTTTCCTTTGCAGGACTCTACCATTTGTTCTGAATCCATTCCACCTCCTCCATATCCACTCACACATTGTATAGTATGTGAGGGACGTTTGCCTTTTCTGCTACAAATTTCTTTTTGCTGATAAACTTTTTCTCAGTGCAAAGCCCCATTCAGCATGCAGCATCAGATCAGGGAGTAGCCTGGTACGGCTCCCGTTATGTTGCAAAGCACACTCTGCCCTCTGGCTGCTAAGAGGCAGCACATCAATTAAAGCAGTATATCAACGGCTACCTTTGGGGATTTTCTGATTTCTGTAATCTCAGTTCTGTCAGGTCACCAGGATGATCCAGCATAGTAGACTCTGCAGGCCTATTCCTAGCCTGCAGTCTATGTAAGTAAGCAGGGAACAAGGGAATCTGCATTGGGAAGACTGCTGGGAATACTCAACCAACCAACCAGCTCACCAACCATCTCCATGAAGTGTCTCTACTGGCCTGAATCAGCACTTCTGGCTACAGCTCGTTAGGTCAGCCTGCTTCATGGGGATTTAATGGCAAATGCCTTTCAGGTGAGTTAGTCATTGATTTGACTTTGGAGCCAGTATTTCAGCTCCAAAGACATGCGACTGGCTGTTTTAGGGCTGAAAATGTGTGCAGCACTGCCTGCTTGTTTACTGTTGGGTGAAGCACAGAAACAGCCTTTGATGTTGTGGCTGCTTTTCATTTTCTTAATCTGAAACCAGAGGCAAAGAAATTCTATGATTCTATGAAATGAAGGAAAATGTTGAACTGGAGTTGGTTAGTGAAGGCTTGGTCTGATTTCACTTGGCTCGGCCCTGTCCTTGCTGATACATTTACTGTAGAATGCGTTAGAGAAAAAAAAAATTATAGTAGGTCATGTGGTAGTCATGATTCCTTTTCCAGAATTTAATTTTTATTCTCTTGCATCACTTTTTATTCAATACAATGAGAAAGTTTTTTTTTTTTTTTTTTTTTTAATTTAGATGATGATACCCCTGCTGTGTTTAATTAGATGACCATAAAGCTCAATAGTCTGGTTTTTTTGAATATGAATTATAATTCACATGAGTTGTTTTGATTTGTCTAGCTGTCATCAAAAAATGGATTTGATGATGAGTCAGTCTCTGGTCAGGCCACCCAGAGGCGTATTTAATAACTTAATATTTGGAGTGATGTATCCACCACCTCCTGCTGCAGACCTCTGACAAGCCGATTAGGCAAGGAGGAGTTATGTGCATCTGGAACTTATCCCATATTTATGTTCTCTGGGGACAGGAGTGCTCATTAAAACAATGAATACTTTGTTACTTTTATCATGGGAAAAAAAATATCTGAGCTACCAATCTAGTACTCTGTTTCCTTTCTTTTGTGTCAGCTGTTACTAAGAACTTGACCTGCTTCTAATTTAAGTTCTAGTGATTCCATGAGCCTGCAAATTCAGGTGTTGGGCTCATCAGAACACTCTCTAGATATCCCTAGGATGGACTATCACACTGAATTTCCCAGGTGAGTCTCCCTGCACAGGGAGAGGAAGGTGGACAATTTCAGTTCACCTCTCATGGTCTGTTTTTACTGCCTACTTTAAGATGTGACAAATTGCACTGGCTCTGCTGCCCAAGATGAGGCCTGCAGGTATGTAGCTCAGGTGAAGCTGTTCACATTCTGTACGCTGTCATTATGCATCATGTGTACCCAAACAGAGGCTGAGCTGGTGGGAAGCTTTAAAAGAAGTACTGTGTTTAAGTAGAAATCCAGCAGCTAATGCCATTGGGCAGATCTCACTCCAGGTTGGGTCCATCTGAGATCTGCAATAGAGATACTATACAATTCTTGGTAAGTTGGGCAGTGATGAGTTTGAATACTTCCCTAAGGGAATCAAACATGTAAAGATACTCAACCATGTGAGATATGCTGACATTTTTCAAATAAGTTGACCACATTGATGACCTTTTATCCAGTGTCTAACTCACTTTATGACTGCAAGCTGTGAATGATTTAAACCCCGTTAGTTAAAATCTGGAAAAACTGCAACAAATACCATGGAAAGAGGCAGTAGCCATATTTGGGAGATTCGTTTTCAGCTAAACACACAAACAAGAGTCAGATAAAAGTAGCAGCATTTTTTAATCAAAACCCAGGATTTTCTATAAAACAAATGCAGACTATAAAGATCCTGAAAAAGAACATAGTATCTTACCATCAATTGACAAGAGATAACAAGTGACACAAGTTCAGCTAAAACAGTGCTTTTTAAATAAACTTGCAAGATACTCCTTCATTTTGCTTTTGTGTACTTTTAAAAACAATCCCCCACAAAATTCTTTCTGCAGATTTCAGCCTGTACTCTGCAAACAAAAAATAATTATAGCCAAGCATTGTAAGAGCTGGGATTTTCCATCCCCTGTTTTTCACATCACCCTGTGCTGACATGCAATGCTGACATACTCTTGCATAGAGCATCCCCCAAAGGCATAAAACTTACAACATTTGCATATGGAATCTTTTTTCCTTTGAACAATGTTAGCTGTAGCTGCATAATACCAGTAGCTACGCACGTTACATTGTGCAATCTTATTTGGTGGTTCTTTTCCTTTATGTCTCTGCTGCACTGTTACAAAGCTGCCACTTAAACTCTGTGCAACTCCAAAACGTATTGTCTGGAATGAAACAACCAATTATTTCTTCAGGTTTTGTGGCATAATATCCTAGGAAACCAGCAATTACAGAATCAAAGTGGCATCAGATGGCGTAGAAAGAAGTTAGCATGTATTATTCTTTAAATAGCAGTTACATGAACTCATAATAAATGGGTATTAAGTGCTAAATGCATGATAAGTAATTCTTGACAACGCAATTATCCAAACAATACAAGAAAAAGCTGCAAGATGGCGTTGTCAGATTTGCTTGTGCAAATGCTTCTGTGTGATGGAACTATACTGTAGACTGGTTTCTCTTCATGAACTCTTTGGAAACAGCATAAGCCCAAGTGTGCAAGCAAAGCAGCACGTTCAAACAGATCTGGATTGCCAGCAGCTCTTGGCTGGTACTTGTCACCTGCTGGTTTGATCCCTCCTGAGGTTAAGCCGTTAATTTCTCCAAAATGAGTGGAAGAGAGCAGGATACTGTTTTAACCTCTGAATATGGTATTTATAGTGTTTTTGAAAGAGAGCTCAGAATGATAATGAAGGAATTATGTGAAGTGGGGTGGACTAAAAGAACTACTGATCAGAAGTTTTCAGTTTCCTGGCAAGGTTACATCGTTGTTATAGCAACAGGCTGGAAACTTAAGGAATTTCCAGAAGAGGCACATCCATATTGGCAATAATGGGATACAGTTGATGGGGTAGCACATATAGTTCTAATAGATGCTTCTTTTTGTCTCAGAAGAGCTTGGCAACTTGTTTAGCTGAGCAACAGTTACAGCCATCAACTCAAGAATCTGCCCTGAAAAGAATCTCCTCTCTGTCTCATCTCCATCTTCCAATGAAAGAGAGAAATCTTCGGACCAGAGAAATTCCCTGGAAAAAAAATGACGGCCTGACATGACCTAATTTGCTTAGCTGAGAGCAAAAGGATGGCATCAAGCCCACGTTTTCTTCTAAGGAACACCCTAGAAATAGACTCCATGCTATTGCTAGTTCCCTGTCCCCTCATCCATGTCATTTTTCTTTCCCCACTGCCTCGCTGTTGGTAGGGACTATTGAGAACTGCTCAGAGACAAATGAATAAGATGTCAATCTGCAGTATCTGTCAGTGGTCAGACAGACAAGCAGGCAGTGAACCATGAGTAACAACCAGTTAAAGTGTGGTATCCTCCACAACAGGCTAGAGGAATGGAAAAGCAGCTGAGACAACAATTTTTCTAAGTAGAAAAAGAAAAACCTGTTTCCAAGTGATGCTAACTAGGTCATGAGCCATATGCTCTGTCTGAGCTCCTCCAGCATATGGATTATAAGAAAACTGAGATACAGAACTATACTCACATCTATAATCCAGCAAGCTCCCCATAATGTGAGTATTTGTCTGAATTTTTCTTCAATTCTGGTATGTCTGCAACGTACCCTGCACTCCAAAGAGAAGGAAAGGTGGTGTCTCTAATCTGGTTAAGGACCTCGATATGCAAATAAACTTTACTTGGGAAGGACTGAAATAATCATAGGTCATGTTATAAAAACATTAGACAAATAGAGTGAAACTCATTGCAGAATAAAGACTAGGCCTTTACTCCACACATTGGTGGCCCTGCATGTGGCAGGGGGTTGGATGTTCATGATCCTTGAGGTCCCTTCGAACCCTGGCCACTCTGTGATTGTGTGATTTCTTATTAAGCGATGTAACAAAACTCTAGCTCTATTTTGGAAAACGTTCCTTGGTTTGCACCTACTCAAATCAAAAGATGCTGTTGCCAAATGCGTTGTAAAGGTGGAATGAAAAATGAGTTTCATCTTTGAACAAATATCTCCTTTGTATTTGTTCCAAGAAACTAAGTAATAATAAGACTTTTGTGGAACTTTTGTAACACATTTCACACTTTTCAGTGGTAGAACCATGCAGTTCATAACTTCAGATCTGAATATTTTCCTTCTCTTCCAGACAGGACTCATCTTGGACAGGAAGTCTCTTCAAAGGATTTTTGTTTGTTTGTTTGTTTTTGCTTTATTATTATCTAAATTAATTAAATATTCCAAAGGGAAGGATAACATATTTGAAGAACTACAATAAGCTTTTCAGTTCAGTTCCTCTGTGTCGTGTTGGTTTTTTTTTCCTGGAATAACATCTGGCACCATATGTTTAAACATTCAGTCTTCCTTGTTAGTCAAGAATTAAATTTTATAACTAACTCTTACACTCATAAAACTGATTGAACAGAATAATAAGCTTCCCATCATTTCTCCCTGTTTCAGACCTTCATGCACATATTCAGGTGTGGGTCTGCCACAGCTGATGCAGGCGCTCTTCAGATCACTGTGTCCCGCTCCTAAGTGATGTCAATCCTGACTTGTTCATCTGGAGCTTGTGGAAACTTGCCTGTTTGTGCACCTGGCAGTTCATCCTTGTGCCAATCAGAAAAACTTAACCAAGAGTTGCAATGACACCTATAGGAATGACCCTAGCCCTAACTGCCAGGAACATTAATGACATGCTACGGTGGCCAGCAATATAATCCACACATACACACTCATATGTATTTTGAGATTTATACAACATTTAAAAAAATAGTTTACTGAATTTCAGGCTATGAAAGGTGAATACAGAATCACAGAATCATTAAGGTTGAAAAAGATCATCCAGCCCAACCACCAACCCACTCCCACCATGCCTGCTAATCCATGTCCCTCAAGTGCCACATATCCATGTTTCTTGAACATCTCCAGGGCTGGTGACTCCACCACCACCCTGGGCAGCCTATTTTGTTAATAGGTTTCATTTGTTCCTTTGCACAGCTGGTAAAGGTGTGTGTTGTAATAACACAATGCACACTGTAGTCACAGGGGAAAAATGTGGTGTGGATGGGAAAGAAATGGGAGGGAAATTTGGAGTGCAGCATTAGGAGATGTGTGAAGGAAGTCTGTGCTCTACTTAGGTCAGCTCAGAACAGCTGTCTCCTCTCTTTTGCTTCATTTGAAGACATGCATACATTTAAGCTTGTCTTGAATAATCTCTTCGGCTACTCCATCACCTATGGAGCCCAGTAAGAGCAGGCCAAGTCTTTCATAACCCCAGTCTGTTCTCATCATCCCCAGTGTGACTGGGAGTTCCGACAGCACAGCCCTTCGACTGAGCAGATTGCATGATGGATAGCTGAGTGGAAATCCTCCGAGCTGTCAGCATACGTGCTCATTATGGATGTCACGAACAACAAGCAAATCAGAGTGATTGTAGGTAGCTAATGTAATTATGATCCACGTGGCAAGCAATTTCTATGGCAAACTGTATTACTCTACCTGCTGAAAGTCCTTTGTCTGTGTTTCTTGCTGTTGAAAAAAGATATGTTTGCAGCAGGCAGAAATTTAGAAACGTGGAAAACATGAGATATCTGGGCATTGAGGAAAGCTTTGAATGTTATGTAACTGTAGATATATTCACATACATAATATATTCTTCTTACAGCTGATAAAAAGAAACCCCTTCTTTACACAGTTCTCATGTGATTTTTAAAACATACTTCTCTGTACACTCGTGACCAATGCATAAACATGCCACTGTGCCTCAAATGTTATTAAGCTTTCAGTGACAGCAGAGTGAACCTTACAAGCTGAAAATGTGACAGAGAACAGATTTCACCATACATCAGATCTGCATCTTAATCGGGGAACTGTTCTCCCAGAGTGACTTTAAAATGAGAGTAGCTTTCCCACGTTGTTTGTCAAGTATTTACAGCTTCTGGAGGCAACTCCTGCTCCCCAGGGAAGGAAGATATCTTTCCCAAAGCACTACACCAAAATAATGAATGAAAACAAATATGGCTTCACACCTGCTGGTACTTTTTCGGCAGGTGCAGAGTGAGCATTCACATCAGTGCTATCTTGTAAATGTTCAGCTAGGAGAGAGCAATTTCTAACTACTAAAAATGGCCTTGTTTGGCCATTGCTTCATTGTGGAGTTGCTCTTCCAACTTAAAAATGCAAACACCTTCCAATACAGGTTTGACAATAACTATTACTTTCCATGAAATGACCAGTGAGCATTTTTCTTTATGAAAATATGAAAATTGTTGAGAATGGTCCACAATTTTTAAAGATGCAGGACTTTAGGCTCAGGGATTACATTGTAAATGGAAAAGTATACATAAAAGCTGTATTATCTTTAACAGAAGCATTTTGTTCCATGTATTTCCCTGTACACATTCAGACACTGTTTTGTTTTGGGTTTTTTTATGTGTTTAGGTGCCTCAATAAAATAAGCTACTTATAAAACTGCAGCAGGGATTTTTTAATGGAGCTGCATTCATGTAATGCAGAAACTGAACTCTGCTTTAGAACCGCTGCATCATTGCAGCTCAAATTCCATATAAGTACTACTACATAATTATTTCTACTCGCTCAGAATGTGTGTGTGTGAGAGATAGAATACGGAATTGTAAGGTATATAGAATAAAATGCAGCAGATGGAATAAAATACATCTCAGTTATGTAGGTAAGTATTTGAGAATCGTTTTAACCAGGTTTCTCCAAATTATTTATGTGCTTGTGAAATCAGGTTCTCTAACAAAAACCTGCTTGGTTTCTCAACGGTTCCAAAGTTTCCAAAGGTTTTATTTGAATTTGCCCTAAAACGTACATCAAAGATGGGTCCATAAAATAGGAAAGGTGATTTGTTTCCCTTAAACAAAACTTTTGCAAGGAGAAGATTTAAACCTCTCCTCCTTAGATTCTGAAAGAAATGCTTTATTTACACACTTAGTACAAAATCAATACAACTCTCTTTCAAAAGCCATTACAGTCAGTGAAGAGGCTTTCATCACACTGATGGTGTTTTGCTCGAGATGGAGTTTTTGTTATACAGTTCAGAGTACAGCTCTGTTTTTGTCTCCTTGTTAATACATTTTCCAGCAAGTTCTGTTCTGCTGTACAATGCAGGCATAATATTTGTTTAATAAGTTTTAGCACTAAATTACTTGATCGCACTTCTTGGAGCCAGCAACATCAGCAACATTGCTCTCAAGTGATTACACTGTGTGTAAGTATTCTGTAAATTGTGGGCTGAACAGTGGTTAAGTGGAAAGTGGCTAATTTATTTTGGTGCTTAAAAAGTACTTCCTACTTTTGAAGTCAGACCAGAGACACAATGCTCTACTGCTACAACTATTAAACATTTCAAACTTAGCCTAATAAATGCCTGTATAAAAACCATCTATTATTAGGAAAGCATAGTTTTCGGTTCCTTTTGCCACCTTTTTATGGTTTTTTATTCAATTCTTAATTCCTTAACATTGCACTCTTTATTTCTGTGTTGCTAATAATTATTCTTACCATTTGTTCTAATGCTGCTCTGAATTATCCTTATGCAGGTCCACATTCATCAAGTAGTTTTACTTATCCAGAGCAGATCATATACATAATAGTTTCTATATTTGTATCATACTCATTATTTTTCAACTACTTTTACTTCCAGCTCTTCTATTTTGTTTCCATCATGGTTCAGAGCCACAGCAGCACACCAGTAAGTCCAGTTTTGAGATTCGTGACATTATGTTCTTCACTTCTTTATCTGTTTCAGCAGTTACTCCCTTACTTTTGACTTTCATGATTAGCAGTGTGTGTCTTTCAATCAGACTTCCCTTTGCCATCCCCATTTTAACACTGCTGCAGTCACACAAATGAACAGCTAAGGGCAAACTTGAAGGGATGTTCTCAGGTACTACAATAAATCCATAGAATCATTAAGACTGGAAAAAATCTCTCAGATCCCCAAGTCCAGCTGTCAACGCAGCCCCACCATGCTCACTAACTACATCCCTCAGTGCCACATCTCCATGGTTCTTGAATAATTCCATGGACAGTGACTGCATCACATCCCTGGGCAGCCTGAGCCAATTTCTGATTCTTTCTAAGAAGTTTTTCCTAATATCCAACCTGAACCTCTTCAGGAGCAACTTAAGGACATTATCTCTTGTCCTTTTCTCCATCTTGCATTCCATCCAAGGTACACTGGAGCAGTTGGTACACCAATTTGGAGTGGCAGAAGGTGGCCATTGGCTGTTAGCAACAAGCAAGCATTTGGTTATGCTGGCTTACAGCGGAGGACAGCAAGTTCACCAAATATCCAAGCACTTGCCTTACTTTATCTGAAGACTTAAACACATTTCTCATCTGCAATTTCTAATCTCCGTAGAAGCCAAAACACTTAAGATCCTTATTTTGAATACGTATGAAATCAACAGGGGAGGAAGGTTCCATGGTGCTTGGAGTATCTGTACCTTCTGGTGAAGCGTATCTTGTAAGAGATTAGCAATTCAATACATGTTCCATACAGCTGTCTCTGTTCACATCTGCAAACACTGAAAACACTATATGACAACACTGTATGAAAAAACATGACTACATCGTACTGCAGGGTCTGTTTTGCATTTTGAAATAAGTCATGTTCTTTGTATAAAACACTGCCAATCAATTTTGTACTGCTTCTGCAAGCATTGCTATTTAATCTCTGGAGGAGATAGGCAAGCACTGATTTTCTAGGCATCTGTTTTGTTAATATGGGCATTTTCTTTTGTCATATATTTGTTTAGCAGTGGAAGCGATGATTTAATTTTGAAGCAACATATGTTTGAATACACGGTGTTTTACTTCTTTGACAGTGCTGATTGACTTATTTGCTATTTGTATCTGATGAACTAGTTTGATTCCCAGTGAATTATCTGATCTGAATGTGACAGCAATCTGTAGTGCAGAACCATATCTCCATAACTAATCAGATTCCCATTATAGCTTTCAAACTTTTCTGCTGCTTTACCACAGAATAAGCATTATCCACATTTTCTCATAGTCTCCAACTAGCTATTTGTCAAGCTTTCCTGATACAAGAAAACTTTTATAGCATCATGTAAAGTCCATTTGTTTGTATATCTCAGTCTATACATAAGTTATTTGGTTTCATTGTCCATGGACAGTTTAATAAAGATATTTCAACTCTTTAATGTAGCAGTACGAGAGGCATCAACATCAGTTTTCAATAGAGCTTATTTTCTGACTTTCTTCAGTAAAAATTAAATGCAAAAGGTCAGATGTTGATTCCATTCTTGCTAGGATAAGTAGCAAATAAGTCTAGAGAACTCGGAGAATTTATCGCGCTGTAAATGAAATCAGTCTGGCTCAAAAGATAGCAATAATTCTAAGAAAGTATTTTGCCAAAGGCTTTCAGCCAAGACTGACATTCAATTGTAACTGAACCAGCTTTATGTAAATGGCAAAGTCATGTTTACAAAATAACTTATCCTCAAGCAGAATTCAAAGCGAACTGTCTAGCTGCAAGGTACAGCTCAAATCCCAACAGACACTGCTTTCTATTTGTGTTAATGGATAGAAATTTCAGCTGCATTAATCTGGAAAATAAATCCTTTCTGATGATGGTATGGACTATGTACTGTCTGAAAACTTGGGGAGTTGAGAAATTTTTAATAACACAGCAGTGATTATTAAGTACCAGTCAATGACATCTCTACCAGTAATCTCCATTTTATTTTTTTGAGTCAGAAGAAATAAGTAAAGCAGAACATCAACTGGAACTTTTTTTAAGAACTGTCTTGAGACATCCTTTTCCCATCTGGGCTTCTGCTTGCAGTCTGTGGGTTGCACTTTTCAAAATAAAAGGGAACCTTAGTCATAGCTCAAAGTGCCTTAAAGTACTGCTGCTAATTCCTCAGGCCAGCCTCTGCAGAAAGCTAGCAGCACCTTCAAGGGGTGGCAGTTTTCAGTACAACTGTCCCTTGGTGATGACCAACAGAGATTCAGAGATGATTTCAAAGGCTCTCTGGTTCTTGGCACCTCCTAAATTTGAGCTGCTTTCCTCCAGCACTGCTTGCCCTTTGCAAATGAGCCCATTACTCTATGGAAATCAGAACTCCAAAGGGAAAAGTTTGCTTTGCTGACCCTAAAGATCAGTATGAACTAAGTAAGATTAATTTAGAACCAAGACATTAATTAAGATTATATTTTCTACCCCTAAAATTCAAAGGTTTGGCAATTTGTCAATCATCTTTCATTGTTCAAGTTCTCATCACAAGACTGTTAGGGGAATGGGATACTGGGTGAGACCTAATGCTCACAGTGATGCGTGCCCAGATCCAGCTAGTCTAGATCCAGTACTCCCAGCCAGCAGTGCTTCAGACCCTTCATCACCACCTGAGAACCTCTGTATCAAAGGAATTGACTTAGAAATGGGAGATTTGTTTCCCTTCCTATTTTAGTTAACACACGAAGTTAACAAGCAACCTACCCAAAAATGAAATGCCTTATCTGCGTCCTGCACTGAGCTTTCTGATCCATCTGTACCAGGCACTTCCAATTAGAAGGAAAATGATTCTGCATCCTCTCCCACTTTGGATTCAGCTCCTGTGGTTTCTACTTGCAGGGAAGTTTGAGGTCAAGCTCACAGCTGTTACTCACCCAGGCCAAAATTTTCATTCCTGAAGAAGAAAACACTTACGGCTTGACGTTGTTTAATAGCACTTTTTTATCGTGATTATTTTTTGGCACAAAATTTTTGGCCCTAGATCCTCTGGCTATTAATTACTTTTATTTTTTGTACTTAAAATCCTCGTTTTCTAGCTGCCCATTTCCCCCTTTTCTCTCTGTACAGCTCTAGCCCTCAGATAGACTGTGAAAAATTAGAGGCAAAAAAAATTTGGCAGAGAAGAAAAAGGAAAAGAAAGGGATCCTCGAGTTGAAATAAAATATAAAGCAAACAGCTCCTTGTATTAGCTACAGATGTGTCTGACTCTGAGTTTTGTGTTCTTAATCAGACAGACATGGCTTATAGTTATGAAAACACAAAGCTGCTCCTTTTAAGGAACTGTCATACCGCAAGGCTTCCCTTCTCTTCCTCTGAAACAGTGTAATAAAGATCTTCGGTTTATTAAAGGATATTAAGAGCTGGTATGGACCCTGGCACCTGCTGGGAACATAGAGTAAATGGCCTGTGGACCTGTCTGGATGAGATATCATTACCCTGCTGACCCACGGAGTCTCTTCCAGGTCTCTGCCTGACCTGATCTGTGTCAGTTGTTCTGTAACACCTCGCGGTTTCAGTGAAGTTTTCAGGAAGCATCACTCAATGACAACAGACCGGTCCTGGTGCAGATACCAAACCAAACAGATAGAATGTGAGCACTGATGTGGAAGATTGCTGAATCAAACTCAAAATTATTGCATTTGTTCTTCTGGAGCACCAAATTTCCTTCTTCATGCACATTAATTACATTCAGATAGCATTGTATCTTCATTAAATTTATTCTCCGTGCATACATCTGAGCATCCAGAATTCCAACTTCTCTTGCAGGTTTGGACTCTTGCTCACATTGGAAAATGTGCAATAAAAGTAGGAGCAGACAATGAAAATAACAACCTGACTTTTATCTCTTTCTATGCTTCTGAAAGTCTCTTACGAGTCTTCTCATGAAGGATCCATTTTTCACAGAATCAGCTTTGCAGCATATAACATTCAGCATCTTATTTATTACATATTAAGCTGATTTCATAAAAAAGTTCAATAAAAAGATGCATTCATCTTTATAAACACAAAATTACAAGGCCCAATACAAACAACAGAGAGTGGGAAGGAGGAATATATCTAATTCTGACTTTGAACGTAGGCTTTCCAGTGACAAGCTCTTGCTGGTTATTTGACAGAAGCCATCAACAGATATCCTTGGAAGTGAACATTTAACGTAGGATTCATCTTAGCATTTGATTCAGTGGCAATTATTTTCCCAGTGTTAGCAGTGAAACGACACCAAAGCACTCTGCCTTTTGTTGTTTTCAGAGACTCTGCCCAGGTCACAAAAATGGACAAAGGAAGCACTGGAATGAGATAAACCAACAATTTGTATGGAATTAAAGCTTATAGATAATCTCACACCCCTCTCTTTCTTGCTCGATAGATACTCTGCTACAGGCATGGGTCCTTCACCCCCCACTTCATGCCTGTATGAAAGTCAAGGTATATCTTGTGCCTGGAAAAGCAAAAGTGCACAAAAATAGCTGTCATCTTTCTCATGCTGCTTAGCTTATGAACCTGCAAACATGCAGTTTTATGTAAGTATATAAATATATATATATATAAGCTCAATATAATTATATTGAACCACATTCTTCTATTTGCCTGGCTGAATTAATCCCCATAACATACAGGGCAGAATCTACCTAAAAGAGCCATAAACTTTTAAGTAGAAAGAGTCTGTTGTTAGGTACATCAATAGAAAAAAGAAAAGCAGAGGGTATGACATTTTGTGTGAAGACTCATAGAAAGAGAAGGAAATTTAGACTAATATGGAGCTAGAAAAAATGTGACTAGAGGAGAAATCCTCCATTGAAATCACTTTGTGTCCTCTGAGAAGATGGGCAGGGCAACTGGATTTTATAACTTGTTTTGAGCCAACTCCTCTACTTGCAAACTACATCATTTTTAGGTTCATTTAGTGAAGGAACAGGTTGTATTTCTCAAAAGAGCAAAGTTGGGCTTCAGCTTGGAATTTTGAAGGTTGCCATGGTTTCAATATTTTTATCTGCTCTGCAAGTCATTAAGATTTCATTGCCACCTTCAGAAGGATTACACCTGCACAACAGGACCTTCTTGATTACAGAAGGCAGTAGTCTATGCACACAAAAACAATGAAGCTGTGCAAATACGGCAGCTCAGAGCAAAATGGCAACAGACAGATAGTGATAATTCTCATATCAAAAGATATGTCTTTTTTAAGGAGCCTGTGAGTCAACACGTAAATAATTGAAGATTTATAGTATAGGAAAAATGTGGAGCATTCAGTGAACTTTTCAAAGCTTGAAGAGAGAATAACACAACAATCCTATTTTGATTAGCAAAGCCATTTGTCAGGAATGGAAGATGACTCAGAATTGGTGGGTTCAGCAGCAAGATAGCTTCTCTTCAGATACCGACAGCCCAACCTTCTGGAGCCCATTCTGGTTCATCCAGAGCAAATTGCTTTGCTGAAACTTCTCTGAGCTGCAATTATTCCCAGAACAATGAAGTTTCACTTCTGCAGGATTAAACTCTAAAATATACAGCACACACTGTTCTCTCCAGTCAGAGTCAACTTTGGTCATATCCTGTAAAGGGTCTGGAATTAATTGCATCATCTCTCCAGACGTAAGTTGTGATTTATCTCCTTGGGTGAAGTTCTTTTTATCCCACAAATTAGAATCTTCCAGAGTGAGAACCCAAGCTGCCTCTGGGCATACAGGGAAGGAAACCTGGGCAGCACGGAGGGCTAGGCTGCAAGAAGGGAGGAGCAGCAGCTGCTTGGAGTGAGATGCTCCTCTTCACACAGCAGCATTGCCTCACCTGCAGCGGGCCAAGGTGAGCCCTGAGTGGGATGGGGCCTCTGTAAAGAGAAAGTTTTGCATTCGGTACCATCACTACATGTGATTTTTGGATGCATTTCCAACTACTCTTATATTTGTTTTTATCTTTTTTCTTCCTCCTTTTTTTCCAATTTTTAGATAGTAAAACTGAACGGTTTATTTAGCCATTATGTAACCCATATCCATCTCACTTTCTGCAATTATACAATGCTAATCTACATCCACAACTCAACAAATACAGCAATGTGTCACTTCTAACCAGGAAAAATTACTTTTCAAACCACAGTTCCATACACTTTAAGACCACACTGCTTTGGGAGCTGAGCACCTTGCCAACAGAAGATGTAAGAGTAATTTTTCTCCTTTTGAATCTCCATGAGGATACTGGAGGCTTTCATGTATTGCTTGATTGCAAAGAAGCTGTGATGCAAGATTTATCTTTATGTTATGTCCCTCATGTAGAAAAGGCACCCCCAGCACCATGGGCTCTGCAAGCACAGCTCTGTGGGCAGCTGCCTGCTGCCAAGCTTATGACTTCTGCAGGCTCGTGTGCTTTGTTGACTGATTCCTCCTTCCTGTAGAGTGCACTTATCGTGTTGAATCAACATCTCAGAGAGAAAGCAGGTCTTGGAGTTAAATAAGGTCCTGATGAACTGAACACATTAAAAATGCAAGATCCGGAGCTTCAGTCTCAACTGATGTTTCAAGAGGAAAGAAAATGTCACAACTCAGAACTCGGGATGAACTGAGCACAATTTGTTTCACCAGGGAGGCCAAGAGTTTCATATTTTCCGAGGCCCTCTCAGTTCATTGTCAGCATACAGAATTTTGGCAGCAAGTCAGTGAGGTGCCTACAAGTGTGCAAATTATTACCATGAAGTTAGCAGATCGAAGGCAAAACTCTCTTTTCAGGGAGTAAGGGAGAAGTGTTTTAAGGGATGTTTTAACATGGGGTCCTCAAAAATGTCACAGCTTATAAAGTCAGGAGTAGATTCATTCAATCATGGTAGAACAGTTATGTAGAAGGCCAATCATGTCCTGTTTTCCTCAATAACGTAACCCACATTTAACTCCAGAGTGCCTTCCTCTTTCAGCTGTTGATCTCTCTGAGGTTACAAGTTCTCGGGTTCTTGCTCATTATCATGGCTCTGAAAAACATTTGCATGTCACTTGTTTATGAATGATATCTTAGCAGCAACTTCACACTGTACCTTCAGCTACTCTAGAGAAAGCAGATATTTAGTCAGGGAGAAAGCACCAAAAATGTGCAAACAGCAGCATGCTGGAGGCGTGCATCTTAGATCCATCAGCACCCAGACCAGCAGTTGTTTAAGTAGTCTTGAACTTAATCTTATTACTGTTGGTTTCTCCAGACCTCATACACCAAAAAGAAAAAATAATAATTGAGAGACCCTACCACAGTGAGGTTCCTGCTCTTTGTGCAGTAAGAGGAATATCACTGAGAACTGAATGGGTGACCTGTGTCACACTGTGAACACACTTTCTGCTGTCCTTATTCCATGTGAGGGAGGGAAATTAGAAGTACAGTTTGTGGAATGACAGACGTATTTCAGAGTGAACCAGCTATGCACGTGCTTTTCTGAAATACCCAGTTGTGTGCATCCTCCAAACAGGGAGCTGACAAGACTAATCAAAACTATTTCTTGATGTTGCATTTCTCCTGTCAATTTTACCAAACAGCATGATTGTTAACAGCGTTCACATATCTTCATCTTGCAGAGATGTTTGTAGGCTCAAATGTGCCATTTCTCTAAAGATTCGGTAAGAATTAAAAAGGTTATTCATGTCTTTAATCATCCCAAGCAAACCTCCAATTGCACGTTCTGAACTGGATCACCAGATCTTTTACCTGCTCCCCAGGGTGGCCTAAGGGGATGTTACAAATTTGGAAGAGGTAAAAGCTACCTGAGGACTCCAAATATGTGTCAAAAATTTGCACAGCGATAGAGCAGTGTCTGGATAAAGTCACTCTTCAAAAGATTGGTAGCAATGGGTAGGCAAAGGACAGAGCTGAAGCTCCACATGTACCAGGATGCTGGGCAAAGCCTCCCCATGGGAGAACACGCTAACTCAGTTCTGCAGGACTGCATTAAGCAGCTGAGCAAAGTCAATTCAGCTCTGTAACACTGCTAGAGTCACAAAAGCAGAGCTAAAATAATGCAGCACATCTTAGTAACACTTTCACCTGATTTGGCTGGAACCTCCAGTGCTTGAAGGCAGTCTGGGGCCACAAGGTTATTTGCATCTTCACTGATCACTTCCTGTCTTAAAATATTTGAATTTAAGAGTAGTTTCATTTTTAAAGTAATGTATTTTAACTTAAATATGCTGTCACAAATACTGTAGCAATACTTAACCTTGCTTGTTGTTTCCTTATGCCCAGTAGTAATAAACTTTGTTTTTTTTGTAAGCCTGAAAAAGCAATGTTTTTCCAGGCTTACAGCAAGTGAGATGATGTGATGTAAATATACTGAATCTAGCATTAACTAACCATCTTGGGAACTGGCAGTAATTTTGTGACATCTGTAGGGGGTTGAATGAGGGCTAATTTAAATTTTCATAACAATACTTCCCCCCAGAAGTTCATGACACAAAAGTAATGTAATACTGAAGTACAGAATAAAATGTCAGGGATTGGAAAGGACCTCAAAAGATCATCTAAAATATAGTATATATACATATATATAAAGGACAGACCAAAGGAAAAAAAAAAAGCCAACAACCAAAACCACATCTACATCTCTTTCTAGATGAACAATTAACTTCCTGTAAGCATCATCTATCAAATCAATCAGGAGAAAGAATTTAGAAGAGGAGGGAGGAGCTGCAGAACAAGGAGCCCATGTAAAAGGCTGCAGTTTATGAAGTTCACAGATGAGAGGCGATGCCATTAAGCAGTTCAACAGTTTTATCAAAGTGATTTTTAATCAATGACTCCTTCCAAATGGACTGCAATTAAAAGAAATGTATGTATGTGTGTATGTATCAAGAGGTGAAATAAGAATGTGAACATTATGTATATTCATTTCTAATCTGAGGCCAGCATTAATGAGTGCACAAAGGCATTAGTGAATGCTTTAAGAGTATTAAAGGTGTTTAGGAGGATACACAAGGATAATATATCTTGATCTTTGTGGTAAACAGATCTTCTCAAACTCACAACAGGAATATTACAACATCCTCTTGCTGGCACCTCCAAATTCAAAAGCAACCCAGGGCCGAATCAATGATAGCAATGACTTAGCCTTGACATTTTTCTTTTCATTTTACAGAAGTGACACATAAGAATGCTTCCACTGTAACATTTAAGTCAACTGAAAATCACATTCAAAATGCCTGATATTTAAAAAGAAAAAGGTTTTTTTTTTTTTTTTGTTTTTTTGTTTTTAAGGTAGCTTTTCCTGAGCAAACATGCAATCATGAAGCAGAAGCAAAGGAGAATGTCAGCAGTTTGTATTTATAACATGGGATCTCAGCTTCCCTTGTTACCTGCCCATCTCAAATTCTAGGTCTGACTCCTTGTTAGGAGGCTTATATAAACATTCATCATTTTTACACCATTACGTTCTATAATCAACACTTTTGATCTACACATCTGTAAGCAAAACACATTTACCATTTACCACATTTACTGTAGTCACCTGGGAAACTCTTCCTGACATGACCCCTCCAACATGACCCCTCCAAGTGGAAAGGGCACTGAATCATCCCATTGTGTCAGGACACGAAGAGAGAACAAGGTCAGACCAGTGCCATAAAACTCGATTTAACATATTCCTGATCTAACATACTCCTGAATCTTTTGGGTTTGAAAACAGACACCACAGAACAAACTGCCTGGGGCTTACAGAAGATTATACAAACAGAAGGTCATTCAAAGTTTTGCACGTGATGCTGCCATGAATCTCAACCCACTTACACGGACCAGCTCCCTCTTCTTTTTCCAGCCCTGAAGATCCACCCTCAGGCTGCCAGGCATTGGCACAGCCCAGACCTCAGAGGTGAACAGTTTGGGTCTGCTTTTATCTGTCTTCACACAGTCTTGTGGGGTTGGGTTATTCCTGCCTGGCACTCTGTGCTCCAACTGATGCTCCTACACCTGGAGGGCTCTCACGTGCTCCCAATATTCAGATTCAATTCCCTTTTGTACGTATGGAGCAGTCCAAAGAAGGCTTACTAGTGCTGGCACACTCTGTTCAGCATTTACTCTTGAAATCTTTGCCAATATTAGAATTTGAGCTTCTACGTAGGCTAAGGATTTAACTTAATGGTTCCAGAGAGAGAATATGCTCTGAAGATGTGACATGACTCTAGAGAAACCATCTCTATACACTATGCCTTTCTGTACCTGCTGAATGATTCAGTAGATAGGGACCAAAACATGACAGCTGAAAACTGAGAATAAATATGTGCAATAAGGCATAATTACCCTAAATCACTTCCCTGAAGTTACCAAAAGGAAAGAGAACAAACATCAGTAAAACCAGTGATTTAATAGTCCATCGGCTGTCACCTGAGGAAAAACATTAACTAGAACAGGCAAGAGAACAAAAATAACTATGCATTACCCCAGCCTGGCTTTTATAAAGGTACAACTCCTTCTCAGCGCTGCTGGACCCACTGCAACTTTACTCTTTATCCAGAGAACGTCAAACTGAGTGAAAGAGATAAATGGTTGGAAACAGCTGAAGAAAATTTTCAGCTGTTCAGGTAAATTTCAGCCATCGGTCCTCTGATTTCCTCCAGCAAATGGGCCGTGTGTGTGTGGCCACTCCTTCTGTAGGTTTGAGAAGGACTCTGAAAAATCTTCTTTTTGTTTTGTTTTTCTTCCCAGAAGGAAGCAATTCCAACTTATCTGAGAGACAGCCTCAGTTCTTAGAAAATTATTTGTCTGTCTAAGTTTTTTCAACTAACTAATGACTCGCTCATTTGCTATTACACTTCAGTGCGGTTGCTGACAACCAGTTCCCTAGGTGTTCATGCTCTCAGCTCTGTTCTCAGCAATTGCACAAGTGTGAGCATTTTAAGCAGTCAAAACATGAGATTTAAGGAAAGATAGGACCTGTGCTGGCCCTTTGAACAGAGGTAAAATTGAAACATGACTTCTGTACTGGTTTTGTTAGCTGTTTCTCAGGATCTGCCACTCCTCATCAATCACATGGGATTTCTGTTTCATTTAAACTCACAAAGACCTTTCAAGATGGTTACACAGAAGTACTTATGTAAAATAAAACACTTGTGTAAATTACTTGGTGATTATGCAGTGTTCCCACAAGAATTCACTTATCTCAGTGATTTTTTCCCTCCAAAAATGAGATATTAATAAAGGAAGTTTGTAATCCATTCACTTGAAGAAACAAATATTATTTATGTTCCAGTGGTGCCTATAGACAGAAATCATGTATCTTTGGTCTAGATACGCTTCAGTTTTTTTAGATTTTGTCAGTATATTGATGATGATGGCACTACAAAAAGTATTTTGCTTTCTCTGTGGGCCAATGGTTTGGTGCATCTTGCAGCTGGGCCCATCAGCTAGTGATCATTGGAAATATTTCAATATTTGAGCTTATTCACCAGACGTAGATCCATGGTAAGTAAAATTCCCATGTGGTTCCTTGTCCAAATTTGGTGATGTCCTTGTCTGCTGAAGGCTAGGCACATTCAGCTGGAATAAATCCTTATTCTATACTAAACCTTGTGCCATCTACTCAGCTTGCACAGACATGGATCAAACAGAAAAACAGGACTGCCACTCCTGCATAAAATCTATGGGATGGAGAGATATGGAATAGTATCAACAATCTTAACAGTAAATACAAGGAAAGGAAATAAAAAACAGAGGGGACAAGCTGGAAGCAGAGAAATGTATTATGAGGATGGCATCTGATGGAAGAACTACCTAAAAAAGGGGTTGAAAAAAGAGGAACGTGTGCCAATCAGTGATACATTTTTAGAGCTATTTTCAGAGTCACTTTTGTGCTGACCCTGCAAAGCCCCACTGGCTACACTAGGGTAGCTCCTAGATGTATAGGAGTGCAAGTGCATTTAGGGAAGACTAATTAAATAGATCTTAATTTAGGGACTACCTTCTCCTCTCTGGAATTGTTGTGACTAACAGAGCTCAACTGAAATTCAATCAGTAAAATGAGCATTGCTAACATTTGGAAATTAATTGAAGTAGTAATTACTGAAGAAACAGATTTGCTGCATCTAAGAGTAGTTGCTATGGTACTCCTGTATATATCTGAGAAAGCAATTAAAAATCCTCTGATGTAGACTGAATGGCTATAGGCAAGTGGAAAGCTAAGTGGGCAATACAGAATGTCAAGGCAATCAAATATTCTCCAGTTCAACTGTTCCTTTCTTCCTATGGCCCTTTTCTCTTCGAATAAGTGCTGGATACTGATGAAGGTTCAGACTGCGCGTCTTGGATGTACAACATGCAGAGAGCTGAGGGTGAGGGATGTGGTCATCTTGAACATAGATTGGGTGGAGATGGTGAGACTGTTGGAGAGGTGTGAGGACAGTTCCAACAGCAAGCAGTCAGGAGATGTAAGAGCTTTGGGAAGTCAAAAAGGATTTTAATGGAGGGGATCTATCCAGGTAAATGCTGCTATGATCTTGTAAGAATGGCTGTTTAAGAGGCAGATTGCAGCTGATGGAACGGCCTTGGAGAAGGGGCAGGAAGCCAAATGTGTAGGCAGCTTGTTTGCTGCATGCAGAAGATGGATGGAAGTGCTGGCAGGATCAAGGGCTTCATATTTATATTTAGTTGCGTCAGGATGTTGGAGGCTGCAGGGGCAGTGGCCACGGTTTTAGTGATATTCCCCAAGAGGAAAGACCCCATGCAGACACACTTCTAGCAGAACTGATCTACCCTCTGCTAACAACAGAGAAACATCAGTGTTAGAAGCAAGTGTTCAGCTCAGGTCTCTCCCTCCAGATGTCTCAATTCTGTGCCTAACATTATAGCAAGAGCTGTGTGATGCTGCAAGGAAACTTCTAATTACTCTTCCCTCTGCTCTCATACATTCTGGATTCTCCATTCAAAGGGAGAAAGAAAGAAAGGAGATCCTAGAGGACGGGAATGGCAGAAAGGGTCCTCCCACAGAAGGACTGTGATTTTCCCAAAGTGTTTCAAGGGAATAACCCAAAAACTTTTTGTTTTGTGCATCTGAAAATGTTAAGGGCAGAATATTAATTTTAAGCAAGGCAAAAGGACCATTTCTTAGCACAGGGTTACAGTATCTAATGACTTTGATTTTTCCTCTGTTGGAAATAAGCAATTATGGCTAATATCTGCAGATAATCAGAAGGAAAATAAATAAGCCACCTTCAAATCAGCCATCATCTAATTGCAATATGCACTCAAAAGGCTGAGAAACTCCTAAATCTCCCACTTCATGAGATACTGCCCTGAATAACTTGAAAATATACATATTTGCAAACACTTGTAGTGGATGAGAGATAACCAGTCATGTCTAGGCATATATTATGGAATACTTCAATAAACTCACACATTGCTGTAAACATCTATTCATGCAAGACAAATTCTTGCATTTTTAAGGCTGGAATGTGACACATGGTGCCCTGCTTCCAACTGCATGCAGGCACGCAGGCATGCAGCAGCACAAATCAGCCAAAGGGAAATCTGTGCAGTGAAGCAAGCAGTGTGCAGAACCACGAAGGGAAAGGATGATCCTGCACTGTGGTATCGATGTCCAAACAGATTTCTGTGAGCAGATTTTACATGCGATACGATGAGAAATATGTGGCAGAGCAAGCTCTGATCTGTGGTTTCCAATAATTTCTTGTGTGGAGATTGTAAGAGAGGGGCTCAGATCACTTGAAAGCTGCTTGCAAAGCACTGCAGGTGAGCAGCAGTGGACTCAGCACTGAGATGTGATACTCAGTGCTTACAAAGCCTGGTCTGTTGAATGCATGCTTGCTACTTACAATTTTCTTTCCATGCCCTTTAAACAGTAGCTAAAATAATATGTACTGTGTACATCAGAGATGCAGAATTGCATAATGCAGCGGTGTTTCAGTGACAGAAATTGGAGTGGTAAAAGTGACTGTGCAATCAGATCTCTAGGTAACGTGTGGAAGAATGAGTGGCATTTTATGAAAATGCAGAACTTCCATAAATTGATAATGTTTTTGTGTTTTCATTCTGAATGTGAAGCAGAGTGCAAGATCTTCATGAAACTTTCATGATGTTCTGCTTTTTTTTTTCAAGCCCTGTGTTCACACAAAGTTGAATGATGTTTCAAACTCCAAGTTTCTAAGTCTTGCTTTGGTTTTTATGAGTCAAAAGTCTCAATGGAGCCTTATCGTCACTTTTCTTTTAATGACCCTGACAAAAGTGGAGCTGTTTGTTTTGTGTTGATTTAACCTCATCTAAAGACTCATTATTCATTTCTATCCCTTTCTTCCCATATTTAAGTGCTGACGCTGTACAAATTTATTGTTGACCAAAAGCTCCCCAAAGCCCCCAACAAAGCAGATGGTAAAACTGCCTGAAAAGGAAAACAATGAAAAACCAAATTATTTATGATTTCGGGACAGCAGCTGACAAATTCTGGTGGGATAAATTACTCTTCCTCCATTAAACTAGCTCTTTAAATAAATAATACACAGAATGATTTTTGACATTTATCTACAGATTCACTGTTTTCCCCACATAGAAGATTTTTAAAAATCACTGTTTCGGTGGCATCCCCTAACGGTGTCACTGCTCTTCTGCAGTGCCCCTGATGCAGCCTCACTGCTCCCTTCTGCAGGAATTGGGGGGAAGATGAACAACTGCCAACCCCAAAGTAGCAGCCCCAACTCGGACCCCACTCTGCACACCCCCACGGTCTCTCCCGGCTCTGGGAACGCTCTCCTCCCCTTTAAGCTTTACAACTTCACCACCTAGTGGAAATTCAGGTATTTGCTTTCCCCAAATACACCTCAGCTAGAGGAATTTTGTGCCGAATCTCAGAAGGTGAGTGGCAGGTTTACAAGGGAAAGCAAAATATGGACTACCTTAATTCCTGTTCTTTATTTCAACTTGCCAAACTGTAGCAGTTCGGGATATTTGGTGAGAGTTTGCTGGGTAATGGAAGAGAAAATATAGGAAGAGCATAATGGTATGGAGGTGATAGAACAGCACAGTATGGAGAAAAACACATAATATGAAGAGAACAGCGAAGCTTCTTCCCCTGATGCAATTTTCCCCGGATGGGCTCTGCTTGGCTTTCTCTGTACCAAGAAGAACCTCACAGGGCCCAAACTTCATCTGCTCAATCCAAACCTCACCACTCAACTTATAGTGAAAGGGGAAGGATTTATAAGAAGAGCTCCCGGTGGGTTTGATTCTTTTTTTAATCCTATGTGTTTTGCATAGTTTATGGCAGCTGAATTAGAGTAACTTTTTTACTTCTTCTTCCACTTTTTCTTCCTTTGGCTTGCTGTGGTACAGATGTAAAAAGATAGATTAACAGACTCAAGCAAATTCCTGAAGAACTGAGGATGCTTTTAAAGTTTTTAAGTGAATACTCGCTTCACTTACCAGTCTTCTTTTTGCATTCTAATAGGGCACAGCAGCAGTAAAAATTGGATTTTGTGTAACCACCCCTTGGGTCTGACCCCAGTCTGTTGATCCCATACCTGCAGAGCGTTCATTTGCCTTATTCTCTTGTCTCAGTAGAGAACCTCTATAATGACAGATGAGGAAGAACAGGAGGAAGAAGCAGAGACTCTTTATGGACAGGTCTATTGTGCAGAGAATCTATTTTAAAAGAAATTATTGCACATGAGAAGAAATATCCCTTGCCTGTTTGTTTCTCTGTGCTTGAGTGTGATTGCAAGCTTGCAACATAAGCCTCTTCATCCTTATGCCTCTTGTAGAGCCTGGGGAACTTTCAATATACCCAGCTACCCTTGGCAGACTGCCATTAACCATAACAATCCTGCTCCTTTTCTCCTGGAGTCCCAGGAGAAGGAATTGTACGATGGCTCTTCTGCACAAGATAGACAAAAGAAATTAATAGGAACCTCACATCTTTGCAGCACCAGTGTTTAAGTATGCCCTCAAAGCTTCAGACTTGTGCCTGAATTAGCCACAGTTCTCCAGGACCTATTTGCAATCCAGTTGTGCAGCAGAAAGCATAATTCTGGTTTAGGCAGGTTCTCACTCTCTTTGACTGAGCTTTGAAATCAAATGGTCATGCATTCAGATATATGATTGCTTTCTGTTGTATTTCAGAAGTTTAGAAGACACTTTCCTTTAAGCAGAAAGTGAACAACTGCTAAGTCCAGCACGCTTTTTCCTTCCAGCTGGATACCTCTGCTGTCCCTCTTTGCTGGGCAGTGGCCAAGGACCACCTCCATCATCTCAGCCCCTGGGAAATGGTGCAGTTCCGAGGCAGGTGAGCTTGTGTGATGTGGGAGCTGGCTAGGTGGCAGCAGAGCCATAGGCAGAAGAGAAAGTGGGAGAAGTAATAAGGTAGCAAAAGAAGGAAAACAAAGGAAAATGGAAAATTTATTTATATAGGCAGTTATGTTTTACTCATCCATCAACTAGAAGGATCCCATTACATTTTTCATTGCTGTTGATGGAAAAGTAGTCTAATGGGCTACACCCTTGGACTGACATTCACAGACAAGTAAGGCACAACCAAACCCAGCTATGATATTCTAGCCTAATTAATGCCAGTGGAGGTTCAGGTTGAATATTAGGAAAAACATATCAGTAAGAGTGGTAATGCACTGGAATGGTCTGCCCAGGGAGGTGGTGCAGTCACTGCCTCTGGAGGTGTCCAAGAAACATGGAGATGTGACACTGAAGGACATGGTCAGTGGGCAATAATGGTGGTAGTGGATGGTTGGACTAGATGATTTTAGAGGTCTTATCCAATGATTCTGTGATTCTTTCTGTGTGCCTCTGCTGCTGAATAGCTGTGGAAACACGGGAAGGTCCTGGATCCTTTCCTTTCCGAGCACTCGCCTGCAATTCCCAGCATGTTGTCAGGCAGTTTGACATGCCAAGTTTCTGGCATCACACAAGTGACAGTGAGTAATGGCAACAGAATAAAAGTCCCTTACAAGTCATAATCTGTTCAGTAGTGGAAATGAATCAATCAGAGCTAAAATTCAACTCAGATTTGATCATAAAATCCAGAACAAATTTTGAAAAACCGAAATCTTGATGAAATTTCCAAAACACCTGAAGTGTTAAAATACAAATATCTAGCAAATGAAAACAGTATGATATTTTGAGAGAGAAACCAAGAGCTCTGTTGTCAGCTGCGTACAGATCACACAGCTCCCCACAGGTGATAAAAGCTTTCAATGGTGGCATTACCTTCCCTTATTCAATAAACATCTGATCCTTTTAAGAACAGTGTTCATTTTTAAGATGTGGATTAAGCTCATGTATGTTTATGATGCATTATCCTGTTCAAATAAAAGCCATAGTTGTGTGGACGTAGGTATGAATATTTAAGGATAAATGAGTGGTGCAATTTGCAGGGAGAACCATCTGTTATTAGATCAAACATTAGTTTTCAAGCACGACAGCTCAAATTTAAATATGTTGTTGGTAGCTTTTAAATATTGAAGTGTGGTGTGTTGGTTTCTCTGTGCATAACCTCAAGTTGCATCCCTCCACCTCCTGAGTCAGCCATGCCCATGATGTGCTAATGCACTGGTGGCTAAAAGTGAAGTTTCCCAGTAAACAAACTTGTCTATCCATGAATACTCACACATGTGCCACTGCCTTCGTGGGAATACCATTTAAAAAGAACACATTTATTCTCCATTAGAAACTGTACTCATGTTAGTAGTCTCAGATATCTTTGCCCAGTGAAAAAAGCCAAGGACGTGTGTAAGGATATATTTTTTTCTGAATTTTGTCATTGATTTACTGTGGAAACTTCAGCAAGTCTGGGTTGGGCCTCATTTTAATCCTCTTTCTATAGCATTTTGGGATGCATTTTTAGATGCACATGTCAAAGTGCTGAAATAGAAGAATGTTAAGAGACATGTTGACTGATCTTTGGCCAATAAGGGCAGAAAGATGAAAGTTTTGCTTGAGCAAACCAGAAAGATAACATATGGTACTGTGTCTCTGAGCTCTCACAGATCTCAGGTTCATTTAGGATTATGCAGTGTTTCTGAGAAGTGAAAGCTAGAGTATTTACTTCATTGGGAATTCTGCTGCTGATTTCACATTTTGCTGTGAAAGTCATCAGAGGAGAGAAAGTCAAGGGGCATTAAGAACTGGCAGTGAGACCTGGCCACCATTAATGCAGACAGGGTTCAGACCTGTAGGCACCAAGCTTTGTACTGCACTGATAGCAACTGACTTACTCAGAACGAAATTGCTTTGCAATATTTAAACTGTGCTGTCTTGTGCCAACTGTTAATCTATTAGACTGATATTCTCCTTGTGGAGCCTTAAATACTGGGAGTTTTGTTGAAAGATAAGGCTAGTAGAGATGATGCTTAGACTTACTAGTTTAATATATGAAAACATGTATCGGGCATTCTTAATGGCAGTAGCATTTGTGTGTTACTGAAAATAATCAAACTGTTTTACTATGTATTAATTTAATAAAAAATAAGAGCAAATGATGTAAAACCTTGTCTTACGTCAAGAGACTGAGATTTGGCTCAGCATTCTTAAGCTGAGTCAATGGGGATGCATTTGACAATGTTTTCAAACAACTCAGTAAGCTCCAGTTTAATACTTATAAAGCCACTGGGATCAGAAGTGATGAAGGAGAGGTTAAATATTTGGAACAGACCTTGCGACACTGAGAACAACTGCCCATTCATTTAAGATCAGTATAAAAACAGTGGGCCCAGTTGTGATTTCATTTGCTTTGGATTAAGTCTGGAATAACTCCATGGAGATCAGTGGGATGATACTGGTATTTAAAAAAAATGGGACTGGGATCACATGGAGTGGTGTTTTGCTTGAAATACACTCGGAACTATTTCATTCATAGCAGAATGATCTGCATGCTTTGTGAAGGAATTTAAAACATTTTAAAGGTTTTGTGCCCCATCAAGAAGGAACGTAATCAAACAATATTAAATAATATTAACTTTGCAGACAGTGGGTCATTTTAGACCACATGTGAGGGTAAAACTACATTTTCCTTAGATGAATTTTGTGAGTTTAGAACAGGTGTTTCTGGTGTAGAAGTACTCTGATATCATGTATATGTAAAAAAGAACATTCTTTTCCTTTGGATCCCATTGCTTTATTTTCACACAATGGTTGCACTTCTGAAGCAGCTTTTCAATCAGTCACAGCATGCAAACAAGCAACAACCAACTTCTGAATTGTGCACCTTGTCTGTGTTGATGGCTACACCCCCAAAAGCTGGCAGAAGGGTGCTAGAGCAGCTCTATTTTTAATGGAGCTCGCTGATCACTTTGTGCAGAACTGATGGCAGACAGGGAGCGATTTGTTAAAGTGAGATAAGCTCCGCTGAAGTACTTGCCAGGCAGATGGGATTTGTGTGTGTTTGCTTGAAAGCTTCAGGATGAAGTAAGTTTATCTGAAGAGCAGAAATTGATTTGCCAGTTTGCTTCAACACATAATAGAAACACAACCAAAGTATCAGTAGAGAAGAGCGAACTCAAGCCCTCTTCTAAAAAGGCACTAATCATCAGCTGTAATTATCTGTGGTATGAATAATTCACAGATTAATAGGATTTTCTGCATTAAAAACGAATGCCTACTTCTCTTCTTCCCTCAAGAATTCTCCCGTATTCTTTGCTTTATTTACTTTGAAGACAGCAGAGCCCACTTGAGTAAGTCTGGCAATGAAATCCCAGCAAAGCAAGTCAGCAGCATTTGTGAATATGGAGCAACAAGCAAACCCCAGTATTATTACACAGCTTGGAAGCTGGCCACTGAGTCCTATGCAGAGGATAAAGACAACTGTAAAGCCTAAGTCAGCTTCGAAAGGGTCAGGAGGAAATTGCTCTCATTGCATCTCACTAAGTACTGTGAAATCGTTGAGGTATTTTATGGCCATTGGAATCTTCCTGAGCTGGAAAAGATAATAAAAAATATCTGGTAGATTCATATTCCAGTGTAATTTTTATCTGTACATATAAAAGTTATAATATCAGTTTAGAATAATGCAATTTTGTAGTATCATATAAATATTTACTTTGGATCTCTCCTTAATTAGTATGTGTAAGCAATGGCTTTAACTCTGTGTAGTTCATTGGCAACAACTGAAATATTTGAGATATTCTCAGATGCAGAAAAAAGCATTTAAAATGCAACTACAAAAAAGACTGTAATAAGTCACAGTACTGGAGATAAGGCTTCAAAATTATACTGTTGAGCCTCATTTCCTTTTCACAGCACACACATGGAATTTAGAATGCACACAGTAACCATAAGAAAAATAAATTTCTTTTTAAAAGCTGTTTTCTGTCACTAGCATTTTCACATAGGAAATAACCGATTTTAAAGAAGAAAATTGCTTTTGTGAAGATTGAATTCTGATATACACACGTTGCTCTGAAAGTAATGCCTCCTATTTATTTCTGCGGAAACTACAACAGATACAAAGAGCACAATAACACTATTTGATAGAGCAAATTCTCAGCTACAAAGTACTATTTGTCAATGTAGTCAACACCATTAGCCATGCATTTTCACCAGCAATGAACAAGAGCCTGCATATCTGTCTTGTAACAATCTGTATGGCTGTCTGGAACGTGGCTTGCCTTTCATGTCACTGTCACCACTACTGAACTGCACCACCTACTGCCTCACTATGCTACATCCACTGTTTGGTAACGCTCAGCAAGCATCAATGAATGCCAGTGGGTGCCATTTTTTCTGCATGGAGAAATTCAATTCCGTGCCTTTGCTTCATACATACTTCCACATAAGATGCTTTTGTGTTAGACTGCCCCTATGCTGCCATCTACCACGTGGCAACAAAATGTAATGGAATGTTGGCAGGAAGGTTCAGCCTCTGCTCCCATCCCACCAACATCTGCCTCTGATGTTACGGGCCAACATAATAAAATAGGAGGCATTACTTTTAGATCAGCCCTCGTACTTCAGTATTTATGAAGGTTCGTAATGGAAAGAAATTTTGTACAGGTCCAAAATTTGGTGGTGATTTCATTTGGAATGCCAGTGAAGCCTAAGGAAATGTCACTGTGAGCACACATTCCCAGGCTTCTCTTTTCCGTGTGTCATTTATAATTTCAGAAATCATGACTTCTCTGAGTGAATCAATTGCAACTCTAGTTGGTCAATTAAAATCCCCTCAACTGTACCTTGTTTTAATCAATGCACAAGTGGAAATAACAATTTATTTGGATGCCACTGAACCATAAATTTTATTTTCCAAGCAGGCATTTTGCTGCAAGTGAAATGCATTCATCAGTTAGAGGTCAGCTTCTTTAAAAACAATTTACCTACTTCCTCTTTTCTGTCCTTGAGTGGAATTACATTTATTCCATTAGTTACAGCAATCTACAAATGAAACAGGAGGAATTACTCTGATTGCAGGTCATGTGGCTGTTAATGCCACTTGTTCTGTCCAAGATCATCCCAGTGATTAAATTCACTATTAATGCACTGAGGATCCCAGCGATGGAGGGTCACATTCAGCACTGATTTCTCTCATGCAAGAGCCTGTAAATATTTCTACCTGGAAGAGTATCTAAGTCCATGGTATTCAGAAGGGGCATCGATGCGTTGGGAAGACTCAACCTGAAGAATTTTGTCTCAGTGAGTGTGAAGGGGCAAAAAGAACTAAATGAGAGTGGGTTGGATTCTCAGCTGCATCCCTGAATTAATGTAATTGCACTGACCTCAATAGAACATGTACGTGCTTACTACATCTGAGGCTCCAGCTTGTGATTTATAAGCAGAAACCAAATTGTCCCAACAGCTTTTTATTCAAAATTGTAGATTGCACAACTCAGTTCTGCAAACACACTAATGAACTACACAATCCCTGAAGAACAGCTTTAGGAATACATTGCCTTTGCTAAAAAATGAATAATTTTTCATCCACTGTAAACTGACCAGATGTTTGGGTCCAGCTGCACAACCCCTCAATTTTGAAACAGGCTGCCATCAGTCTTTTGATCATTTCCCTGAGAAAACCATCTGCTCTGTTTCCCCTTCTTCTGCTCTTTGTTTCCACAGGCTTCCCTGAAGGCTTCCCTCACCACAGTGTTATTTTGAGCCTTGAGTCTAAGGAGAATATATGGTAATTTCATATCCAAAACTGGTCAGGCAGGATCTGTTTTTCCTGATGTAACTTCATAAAAGCCACAGGGATGCTTTTCCAAAGAGCCATGCTAACATCTGTGTTTTCTTTTGTACTTTTCTTATTTCCATGCCTCAGCTTTGTGCACCTATCTATTCCCACAGGAGACCCAGGGACACAGAATGGGAACCAACTCAGCAGCACCAAAAGGGACATCCTGACACTGCCTGTTGGTTAACTACATGAAAATCAGGTGTTTCAGGAACTGAAATAACTAATTTTGTGTCTCCAGAGACTGGTAGCCGTGGAAAGACACTCTAGAGAAATCCTACATTTGTTTCATCCTCATCTGAGCAACCCTCAGTGAGCTTGCAAGCCAAAATTCATAGATCAGACACATTCAGGAAAACTCCTTTTTACATGTCCCATCTTTAAATCTCAATGCCTTTTTTTTAAGAACTTTCCTTTTAAGACAGAATAATCATTACCGTGTACAGAAACAAATTTTATTAGAGGATTTTTTTTTTTTTTGAAAATTTATGAAAAGCAAAGTAGAAAACCCATAAAACACTCCACCAGATGTCCAAAAATATCGATGGCAGAAGTTCCATCTTCTGTTTTCTGCATCGTTCTCGGTTTCTTTTCGACCTCCTGACCATCTGCTGCAGCCTTGAAAACTGTCCTCAGCCTTTCGGCTCCAGCTCAACCTTTTAATGCCATTGTTGACAATGCTACACCCATTGATTGTTGCTTTTAATTAGCGTGGAGTGCATGGGGAGGGATGAAATTAGGTTGTTCGGTTTCATTACACTCGTGGCATTGTGTGATCCAAGTGTCAATAAATTATCATTCTTTTTATTAAACAACAACAACAACTCTCTTTATTATCTAAATTACAAAAGGCTGCATCACTTGGTTGCAAAAGAAAACTTGCAATTAATAAAAGGATGTAACAGCAATCTCTCAGTCATGTTGAATAGAGAAATGTTAATCATCTCCCCATAAAGCATTACTCTTGGCATATTTCATTTCAGTCTTGGAATGAGCTATTCACATTTGACCTCCTCAGCAACGTAAGTTTAAAGAGCTCATAATGCCATGTGACAGAGCAGTCCATTTGTAAATAGTTTATTAAAATCTTGTAGGTCTACACTAATTAAAAGTTGCAGAGTCACTGTCATTGGCTGCCCTTAGACAGATGAATCTGGAATGAAACAACTTTGTACGGTGCTGTCTTTTGTGGATATCTTTGCCTGCTTGTGTGATGCCTAGATTCAGCTTCTGTTGAACACAGTGATGCCACAGTTATCTCTGGCATTCCAGCATGAACTGAAATACCAGACAGTAACTCTTTCTCCAGGGGCTTTCTTCTTTCTCCAGCTGAAATGTTGGGTCACTTATTGGAGAACCAGACTGTCTTGAAAGACGGGTGTCCATGCCTGTGGTCGGTCCTCACTTTGAGACACGGCACAGGCTTGGTGCTTGCAGAACAGAGGGTTTTAAACTCAGTAGGCAGAAGAGAAGGAGGGACAAGGTTGAGAAGAACAAAGAGAGAATGGATGGGAACCACAGTACGTCCCACAGAGAGAACCCATAGGAACTGGGGCTAGCTGAAAGTGAGACTCTCTTTACTTGTCAGCATTATGTTAAATTAATCCACTGAGATGGTTTTCATTCTGGTGGAACAGCACTGGATGCTGTTTGACTGCCTGATGCAGAGCCAGCCTCTAATTTTACCAGACAACAAAACCTCTTTCCCCTGATAATTCTGCAACGAATAAGTGTCTTTTGGAGGTCAGTGTACATGACTTCCCTGTTTCCCAGTGCTCACAGTGGTGCTGTTCCGTAGATGAACAAGCCTCTTTGCTACCATCCTAGCTAAATAAATACTTTCCCATATCATTCCATTCATGATTAGTTCCATTTGCCTCTAGAAGATAGTTCAAAGGTCAATATACTATTTCAAAATTAAACGTAGATATTTCTTGCTGCAATATAACAAACCAAAGGTCAACTAACATACGCATATTCATTTTACTTTGAAAAACATCTCTACTTCCAATAATATTATTAAAATAATACACCTCTAAACGAGTTTACATAATTCTTTTCTTTAAAGAACTGCATTAAATTAATTGTGTTTCATGTAAACAGCATTTTAAAAATTAATTACGAATAAGGTGGAAGAGAAATAAAATTAACCAGCTCATTGGGAGTGGAATTGTCTCTACAACAGGGCTTTAAGAAAACAAAAATGACACAATAGGTTAATAAAGCCTGTTATAAATGAGTTTTCATTCTCTCAGTAACATATGATTAATCAACATAATTGTAAGCCCTACTGTGAGTAATGTAGAAATTTAATTTATATAGGCTTGGTGATGAAGTAAGTCAAATGAGTCTTTCACCTTTGTTCAAAGCCTTTATTTCAGCCACGGGGTGAAACATGATTGTCTCATCCTATTCTCTCTTGGGGCACATCAAAAACTACCAACAAATCTGGAGAAGTTACTCCTACTTACTCAGTAGATGTCCTCAGTGGTTGAGACAAATGTGTCAGGGGAATCCATCTGTGCATGGGAAAATTGGAAGGTACCAGGTAGGAAAGCTGACAGCATTAATTTGTTGGTCTAAAATGTACATGCAAAAATAAAAACTGCTTCAGATTAAATAAATAATGAGGTAATGTGTATTGAAAGATTTATATCTTTTTCTTCTTATTGTTTTTTTAATCTATTGTCAAGCATCCTGCAGTCAGTCTGTGTGTGAGGGTAGTACTTCAGCATGTGGTAGAACAGCATGTCCTAAATGAACATCTTGACACAGAACCAGAATAATTCCAAAAACACACGTAAGGTATTAGAAATGCTGTTACAGCCTTTGAGCACTCCTCAGGGAAGTGATGGAGTCACCATCTGTGAAGGTTTTCAAGAAATGTTCAGATGTGGCACTGAGGAACAGGGTCAGTGGGCATGGTGGGGATGGGTCAGGGTTGGACTAGGTTAGCTTAGCAATCTTTTCCATCCTTAATGATTCTATGATTTCCTATCACATCACCAAAAAATTTACATCCATGTGGGAGACAGGGCTACGCCCTACCTATTTTGTCTACTGTGGTATTAAAAAAGACACCCTAAGAAGATTCCCTCCTGTTTCAGATTGTCTAAAAATTGTGATTTTATCCAACAGAGAAGCATGTAAATACTATAAACAGCATAAGTATGTAAGTATAAATGCCCAAACATTAGTGCAGATACCCCACACCCAGTGTTGTAGCTTTTAAAAGTTAATATGTATTAATAAATAGTGAATTTTATCTTCAGGAGCTGCCTCAAGACCGAGTGAACCTTTCTTCTCACCTTGCATTTTTAAAACCAGACTGCATCTCATATGGTTTTCCTCGGGGAACAAAATAGCAGGAACTGAGACAGAGAGATCTTGTAACACTTTGCCTTCTCAGTGCTCACAATATGGCATGGAAACACGTGTGAACATACGTGCACACACATACACACGTTGGAAGGACTTAAAAAAAAATAAAATACACGCATAGGAAATTATAAGGAGGTGAAAAATAACCAAATCACTCCAGTTGGAGTAAGCAACCCCTGAATCTCAGTTTGGTCCTTCTAAGGGGAATAAGAGTGTAGACATGAAGCAGAAGAATGACAGCTCTCTTCAGGATCACAGAAACTCTTCCAAAGGTCAGTACTGACTGAAATTTAATTAACATTTGCATTTTCTGGGAAAACAAACAAACAAACAAACAAAAAAAAACAGTTTCAGGGAAACATTGAATGAAACACAGGAAACACCCCAAAGTGGAAAATATTTCTGGGAAAATAGTTTGCTGAAAAATAGCTTCCCGTGAGAGTAAGTCGGAAAGGCAGGTACTACAGGCTTGTTCTGCAGCAAGGACAGATAACACAATTCAGAAACCCTCAGAAAATATGATATATCTTTCATCTCAAAACTTTATTACATTTATTACAGGGCAAAAGACATCAGAAGCAAATTTATAGAAATAAAATCAACTCCCCGTGGATTAAGATAAACTCAATTAAGAGAATAGAATGTTATTTTTCATGTTCAGGCATAAACTCTGATAAAATTTCAGGCTTTACATATTTATAATTGGTTGAGAAAACACCTGTAGAGCAGCCATGCTGTTCATATCCAAAGGAAGAAAGTTAACTACTGAAATACACTCAGCACCTTTACTACATTAAAGCACTATGAGATCTGTTGTAATTATTTTTTCTTGTCATTTAATAAGGAAAACAAAGCTATATTAAAATAAGTTTCATCAAAGTTTGTGAATTAAAATGCTGTGCATTCTAAACAGTTTGTGGTTTGAGATCTTTCTGTAATAAATAACAAGGAATGTGCTTGCACTTACTGTGTTTGGGCCAGCATAATTGCTACCAAGATAATTACGGCAATTTTCCTCTTGCATTAGATCCGTTGATGAAGAGGAATAACAAAAACCTTTTCTTCTCTTTGTAGTTCAACACACGCAAAACAATAGCATTGAAATTCAAATCAAATGGGCAGATGCTACCTCTAAGGGAGGATCAACCGTCTGATAGCACACAATATTTTTTTAATAGCTGTAGTAAGTGTTTATGGTAAACTGAAGTCCAGTGGGACTAGAAAGGTATGTATAACTTTATTTCCATCTCCTGTCTGCTTTTTTATTTTAAAGAGATTTCAGCTGATATTAGGCAGAGAGGAATACTTGTTCTTCTTTTTCAATTTCTTCAGCCCAGTGAAGAATGAATTCCCATAGACACTTATCTATTCCCAAGAGGTAAAAAGTTTCACATTAAACTCCAGACTGATTGGCTGGCATTCTTGTGTGCCAACTGCGTTAAAACATAGCAAGGAGAGAACTTAACCCATAGTCCATATGCTGCTGCTTGGCAGGGAGCTTTGTGTGGATGGCTGTAGAGAGAAGGTGGTGTTCTGGCAGAGAGAGAAATTACCCAGGCTCCAAATGCAAGAATCTTTCCAAGCTCTGCTTTTATAAGTAGCCAAACATCCTTTTGGGAAGAGCCTCCAGTGAGTCCCATTACACGTACTGCTGCCACTCTGAACCAGTAGCTCTCAACATTCAGAGCATCTAGATTCCTATGGAACTGCTTGGCAGAGGAAATACGTGTTTAGAGGTATTATTACAGAAATCTATGATGTCATGAGTGGGAAACACTTCTTCAGAAACCACTGTTGTATACAAAACCTTGAAAATGGCAATTCAGGAACCCACGATTGACTGTGAAGAAGCTGGAGTGCCAGTAGGGATCAATAAGTTACTTCTAAGGGGGAGCGTGTCCTGAACTGAAGCCAGCTGGAGTGGATGAAGTCTTGCTGTGATTTCAGTAAGTACTGGGTAAGGCTTATGGGGGTTGGGTACCAGCTGCTCCCAGCTGGGAAGGAGTGAGGTGAGCTACAGCTGCAAGCAGTTGTTATATGAGCACAACCAGCTGGCTAGCTGGAAGCTGGTAAAGGAAGAATATTTTTGCTACTTTTCCTTTACATGTTCGCAAGTAACACCAAGAACATCTGTCCTGGAAGTTAAACCAGTGCAGAACATTGGGTTGCATTAGAGCTGACTTTAGGTATGTTATTTTAGGGATTTTGGGGGCCACAGAAGTTTCACAGAAGACTTGCCTGGGACCTCTGGCTGCTCACTGCATGGCATGACGATCACTGGGTTTCCAGCCTAGTGGTACCAGCTGAGGATGGTGAGCAAGAAGAGCAGAGAAAAGGCTGATCCCAAGCACAGTTACTTCATTCTGCATTACAGACTGAGTGACTTGGCTTGTACTCACGGAGTAAACCAGAGAACACTTCCTTCCAGGTAACATGCACTCCCAAACCACGTTTAGAAATGTTGTCATTCTGGGAATAAGTTTTATAGCATTGACTGCTCACCTGAGTCCTTGCATAAAGAATTTCCCTATTGAGGAGGGAAATACCGGCTTCATAAAAGTTGCTGATGGTTCAAAACCTCTCCTTGTCAGATCTGTAGCCAGGAGTGTATTCAAGCCATTTTGCTCCAGGAAAGAACAGGTTTTTATGAGGAGAAACAAAAAGTTTCTCCTCATCCAAAATACTTCTAAAAGAAAAAAAGAAGGGGAAAAAAAAAAATACAAGTATTGGATAATTAGGAATCACAAGGCAAGAGAAAGCTAAAACAATTTTTGCTGTTTTGATTAGGTACATAATTTCCACATGTAACAAAAGAAGTAAATCAAAAGAAACAGTTGTTTCAGGCAACAACATAAAAAGAAAAATGTGTATGTTATATCAGATGTGACTCATAGAAGCCATGGTGGAAAATACATGAAATCTCGAATCTCATGTTAAATACACATTTGAGATACACATATGAAACGTTCAGAAATGTGATGCAAATTTATCTGATTGATCTTCAACTTGTGGTTAGAGTCACAAAGTATAAGGCTCGTGTTTGTTTAGATATATGACATTTGAAGGACAAAAGTAGATATTTTACTGTCTTTTTCTCTCTGAGTTATTGAGAATACATAATGAGGCTTCAGACTTTAAAGAAAGTGAACATCTAGGCTCACTTGAGGTCTCATTTTTACACTTAATTTCTAAGTCTTGGAATAATCCCTTTCTTTCTTTTCTTTCTTTTCTTTCTTTTCTTTCTTTTCTTTCTTTTCTTTCTTTTCTTTCTTTTCTTTCTTTTCTTTCTTTTCTTTCTTTTCTTTCAAAGAAGTGAAAATCAAATCAGGGACCAGATTTGAAAACACTGCCTGTTCTTTTCAGTTCCACTGTTATTTTCAGATGGAGTCTGTGTCACTTGGACATGATTTACAGATGCAATTATGGCACTTAATAACCTGGATTGCATTCTTAAAATGCTGCCAGCACAGAAAAGCAAGCCCAATTAGGACCAGACTCCAAACCTGGCCCTTCTCCTTAGATTCTTATGCTCTTTTTATACATTATTTCAAATGCATTCATCATTAGCCACTTAGGCCATAAAGAATTCAAGGTAGGAAAGGCTGAGTTAGTCGGCACCAGAGGACTGCAGAGTCCCTGCTGGCAAAGAAAGAAAAGGAAATTATACCTGCACACACCTGAAGATCAGCAATAAACTAAATCTCCTTAAAAACTTTTAGCCTTTGAGGATTGTCAGGGCAAAATCTCCTCTCAGCAGCCAGCTCCGTCATTACTGGAAACCACACAGGATCTGAATTGTAATCCCTCACAATCTGGGAATTATTCAGATTGTTGCCATTTTTAAACTGTTCTCATATGGAAGCGCAGTCACAATATGCAGATGTATGAACTTCCACGTGCATGCATGTCTCTGCTTCCCAGAAGCCTTTGAAGCTTTTGTCTAATCCTGAACCATTTTTTGACAAGAATTTGGGTGGCAGGAAAGTATTATTTTCCTAATTTTATGCAAATAGAATAATACCTAGCAGTGTCCTCATCAATCAATATGATCACTGGAGGGAAACCCATATGGATGCACCAGATAAAACACCAAGGACAGATGATAGAAATGCACTCCTGATGCCTGTGGAACCAGCCTGGCCCTGCGGACCTCTGATAGCAACAAGTTTTATTTGCAGAAAGCTCTGCACCCAACTGCTTATGTTTCTTGATGTATGGGAAGGAAGCCATATTGCTGCATCCCAGTGTCTACACAGCCAGAATTGCTGCGGACAGCAAATACAAGACAGTAATAACAATTACTGCTCAATTAGCTGCTGTCAAATCTAGCCAGCAGGGTGTTTGCTACTGGAGACCAATATACACGTTTATTTTTTCCTACTGTGTATTTGGACGATTAATTTCACATTTACATTCATTTGTAACTTAATTCATTCATATTTCTTGGTTTTACACAATGCCAATTTTTGGCTGCTGTCATAAAAGCCATAAAGCTCACAGATATACTGCAGATAATTCAGCAAGAAAATCCAAAGAAAATCTTTGTCATTAAAGGTTTAGCTGCAGAAGGGTGTTTTCAAAGAAGCCCATTCATTAATATCTTCTCTTTTGTGTGAGTAACGCTGCAAAGCCCTTAATATTTAATTTCTTAGCATCTAAGGCTTATTACTCACAGTGACAAAAGCTTTGTTCTTGCTCCTTGCCCAAGCAAGATGTGGTCAGAGAAACATTGCTAGAACAAATCACTGCCTTTCAAAATGCAGAAACGTGATAGGAAATGAGGGCAAAATGACAGGGAGACATTGTTTTAAAATGAACACACAAGAAGTTTTTTTAATGCTCTGAGCAGTTCATTGTTGTATATGGGCACGTTTCAGTTGCCCACAGAGGTACAGAACCGCACATAGGTGCCTCTTCTCCTTTTGGAGAAAGAAGTGTGATCTGAGGGGGATTAAGGTTTTGGTTCCACCCTTGAAAATGCATTTAAATATACTTGTTTTCTGTGACATAACGTTTAAGAAGCCAGAGACATCTCCTGCCCTTGGAGCAAAAAAGAATGAGATCTGTGATTGATTCTTTGGGGCTCAACCCATTATGACTTACGAAAATCTCTCTCTGACACAAAGAGGCTCTTGTATGTGCAATAACTGCTTTGTCAAATCTTATTTATTTATTTATTTATTTATTTATTTATTTATAGCAAGGCAACACTTGGCAGACAAAGCTCCTGTTCTAGATGTTTTATAGAAGCCAGTGCAGATGGTCTTTATATGCCCACAGATGCCTCTGTCAAGTCCAGTGATAGCTGGAGTCCTCCTGCACGCTTTTTGTCTATAGAATTTGCATTGCCCTACTGGTGTGCAAACTGTCAAAAACTCGAGCAACAGTGGCAAAATCATCAGCCAAGAGGATGAGACAGAATACCCGAAACAGCAAAGATAACAGAAAGCTGGATATAACTGTGAATATGGCTAATATCATCCCTGCAGATTTAGGGAGAGAATCTGAAGGCAGTCATTGGTGTGTTTGCAAGGTGACCGTATCTTGCTTTCTTTCATTATGATTTAGACATGAGACATAGGAATGAAAATCTGTTTCTAGCACATTTTTCTCCTACTGTAAGTGTAGCCTGTTACAACACAGCACCTGATAACTATCTCTCTGTTTATGTCCAGAGGGTGAGTTTGGAAGAGGCTGAGTAAAATAGTCCTTCCAGTTACACTAAAACAAACAAATGGCAGACAAGGGGCAAAGGAATGAAATCTCAATTATCTGCTATTCCTAAGTACTTCCTGTTAGAACAATTTGTAGCTTGACAAACTTAATTAGCTTCTTTACCAATATTTTCCAGATGTTCCCATTTTTGGTAGACTACTTAAAACAGATGTTTTTCACATTTAATCATATGACTGTGGCAAATTTTTAGCCACTAGTGGACCAATAGGCTATGAAACCTAAGTTCATCCAAGCAGCTAATACACAGACCAGTGCAATACGTCAAGGAGCTAATCTCCAGAAAATATACTTGTGATTTGCGATGAAGTCATACATATGTGACTATGGAAACAACCTATTAGCTGGACTGCAAAAGAAATCAGGGCTTGAAAGTTCAGACTTGTACAAACTGTGTCAGCGGCAAAAGCTCATGGAGTTCAACGCTGTCAGCTTTGTAAAAAAATAATAGTCTCTACAATGGATCCTCAGAGAGCAATAAAATATTTCCTTTTGGGACACTGAATGCTTGTGGCAATTAAATAAATAGAATAAATAGAACCTTTTCCTGGTGACAGATGAAGATGGAAGAGAGATCTGGCACCCACGCTATACAGAGGACAGATTCTTCTTTTGATAAATGTAATTTATCCAAAAAGGCTGTATCTCATGCTAGTTTTGGTCTTTAAGTCAATGGAAGAAGAACTGTCAGATAAGGCATCAGCATTTCCAAGTAAGAAAAACACAATAGCAATTGCAAAAGCACTTGCTGGCATGAATTGCATCATCCTTCCATTAAATGCTTTACTAATTAACATTACAACCACTGTCAGGTTTACGCACTGTTATTTGTGTTTCTGAAAAACACCAGAAATCAAAAACCAGTGAGAGTTGTGAGGTCTATTTCAAGCCACACACTCAAGCTTTAAGCATGGGAAGAGTTCCCAAACTAAAAAGAACAGAAATGCAATTCAGAAGTGTCTGTTCTCCGTACATCAAAAGCATTTTCCTATTTACTTTCTGACCCGTCAAACTGCATTAGCCCCTTTTGAGTCTCTCTACCTTTCTTTCTCAACTAATTGTATCAAGTTTAGACTCATACCTCACGCCTATACTGATCAACATACACTTCGTGCAGAGATGCATGAAGAACATTTAAGACTGTGGTCACAGAAGCACCTAGATTAGCAAATTAGCACTTGAATCAGAATTTGTAAAGATACATTAGATGGTTCTTTTGAAGCCAATAGAGTCAGAGCCGTGTCGATAACGGTGATGAATTAGCTTGGATCATCTCTTCTGTGTTCTAAATCTGTGACTCCTTTCTTCCCTTCTGTCTTTTTCAGTGGTGCAAAAACAAAGTTCTATTGCAGTTCCTCAAATCTACAAAACTGGAGATAAAAATATACGTGGCAAATCAGGCTTTGAAGCATGGACTGAGATTTAATTTTGAATTTTCTACCTTTTTGAACTTTTTATGGAATTGTAGAATTATAGAATATTCCAAGTTGGAAGGAAAACGTTACTGCAAAGTGAGATGCTACATTCCCAATCCTGGGGGCTGGAGGGAGAAAGAAAGCATTTCTTTTTCATTTGAAAGCACTGCATCCATAGAAATACAAGGAAATTAAGTTCTGAGCTATTGACAAGATCTTGATTTTCTTTTGAAAGAGCATTATCCTCTCCATCAAAATTGGTAACAGTTAACTAAAATTCTTTTAAAAATTAGTCCCATCTATCACTAATAAAGTGCTAAACTCCAAAGGCATTGTCATTTTCCAATCAAAGAGTGAACCCTTCCACCTCCTCTAGGTGAAAACAATTAACAAAACCAGAAGGCTAATGATATGCAAATTGCCTCCATGGAAAAGTGGTTCATTTGCAATTCTTTCTCAAAACACCTTTGTTACAGAGAGCTAGAAAACAAGGTCTTCCCCTACTCTTCTGTCTCTGGAGAAATGGGTCTTTTTCTCGTGCATACTAATATCCCTCCTACTATCTCTGGAACACTTTCGCTGCAAAGCTTCTCACCAGCTGAGTGATTTAATGATGATTTCAGTGCAAAAGATAGCGTCCAACCTTTTGAATGAATTGTTAGAATTTATTGCGCAACCTTGAGACACGATGGTCAGACCACTCTGCCAAATGAAATTATGCTCCACAGACAAACAAAATTTGAAGCATCAGGTTACAGAGCTGCACAGAAATCCTTGTTTCAGCAAGTAAGAGGTGATGGATAAACTCTGTAGATGTTTAAATAGAAACAATATGATGGCATCTCTGCTACAGCTAAGAAGCATCTATCAATACCATCTGTATCCCCTTTATGTTCTCCTCCTCCTGAAGTGAAAGCCACTAATAACTCTGAAGTACAAATCGTACATGCATTTTTACTTCTTGCTGTGATCCTGGGAGCAGCTGGTGATCTTTGATCTCTACACCTAGAAGCCCTCCCAAAACATCCAGCCGTGCAGATCCTGGAGATTGAATATTTAAATGTAGCATCATCAATCTGAATCTCCTTTTATCACTTCTTGAATTCCCTGACAATCATATTTAACTGGGAAAGAATAGGAGTAAGAGCTGGTGTGTTTGTCCTAGTCTCCTTCATATCAAACCCTGAAAGACGTAGATCCAAACGATTGATCTTTTTTCAGTATGTATCGTGAATAGGACAAGGGAATGGCCTCAAGTTGCACCAGGGGAGGTTCAGATTGGATATTAGGAAAAAATTATTCTCAGAAAGAGTGTTGACTCTCTGGAATAGGCTGCCCAGGGAGGTGTTGCATCCCCCATCTCTGGAGGTGTTCAAGAAACATGGGGATGTGGCACTGGGGTCATGGTCAGAGGGACCATGTGGTGGATGATGGCTGGATGTGTTCTTAGAGGTCTTTTCCAATCTGAATGATTCTATGAATCTATGAAAACATAAACTGTCCTGGGTTGGTTTATTTCTGCCTTATTTTCTCTCTTTTTTTTTTTTTTTTTTTTTCCCTGACTAGTTAATTCTATGGATATTCTTGCAGGAAAAAAAAAAACAAAAAAAACACAAAAAATCCCACCATAGTTCCATAGTGTATTAACCTATGGGTTTTCTCTGATCACTATGGCCACAGACCTGAACTGTGCAATACCAGCCCTCTTCAGCATTTGAGACAGAAATATAATTCTGTTGCTTTGCTAGAAAATACAGCAAGAGGACTTCTCCCCACACAGCATCATCCCAGCCTGGGGTCCACTGCAGAGTAGTGAGCAGCCTCATTCTGAGTCCAGTTTGCAATGAATTACCAGCAGTTAGTGACCAATGCTGGACCCTGATTATTTTAGCAAACTTTTTCTACATGCATGTACACTTCTACATGCACATATGCAAACTTGCTCATGAATCCAGTGCCCACGTTTGCTTTGTGGCTGAGGTCTCCCTCACACAGGAGCACAACCATCCACACAAACCCTCTGCTTATACTCAGAGTAATGTCATGTTTTCCATATCCTCTGCTCTGCTGTGCAAAGCTGTGCTTTGCTGGAACGGGCACCATTTCCAGGTGTGTGACTGACCACTGCCAGTAGCTGGTGCTGGTCTTTTTATTTGGTTGTCTGCACATTTTGTGAAACATTTGAGGAATTTTAAGGCACTATGATAGCGTTTAGAGCCCATTTTGCAATCCTGATGGTGCCATCTACTGCTGAATTTCAGCCCTAACAGAGTATTCTTTAGAAGAGGAGCTGAGGGTCCTACCTGCTTGTGAGAGCAGTGAAATTGCCCCACTGCATCTATTTAAAAATCCAAACAGAACAGGAGCACAACTGGAATTTCAGCATCCCACTATCAGGCAGAAACTAAGCATCTCTGGGAGTAGATCCCTGAATGCAGCTCATGGCTAACTAAAGCAGGTAAAAACCTTCCCGATGTAAAATCATTGCTTCGGAAAAACATCACTGATTGAAGATTTGCCCATAAAGCAGAACTGTAGGACATTTTCTACCCTCTCTGAGACATCAGCACATTCCCTTCACTTTTATTCGTGTTCCTAAAGTTAAAAATCTCCCTTTTGAGATCAATTTTTCACAGCCAACCAGAGCAGTGCCACTGCACTCCATTCATTGCAACCCCTATTTGTGTGTGCAGAGCTCCACTCGGCCAACTCAGAGAGGTTCAGACGGAGAGTGGTCAGTGCCAGGGCCCTGCACAAGACACAGGCATCTCCAGAATTTACAGAATATCAGATCCAAGGCTGCTCATCAAGAGGAACAAAAGGCACAGAATACACCCACCAGTATCTAAGACATCAGCAGTTCCAAAGCCAACTCCCTCTGTTTCCAGCACTTGCAGCAGAACGGTGTGTGTACAGCCTTACTGTCCTCCCACCTGAACGTGCTCCTCATTTGATGTGCACAGGGGGAGAAGCTGACAGAATATTAGGCAAATTCTATACTAGCTGCTTCTGCAGTTCCCAAAGAGTACAACTCATTGCACAGTGGGTTGGAAGGGGAAGGAATTAAGATTTCAGTATAGAGCTAATCATATTTACAACATAAATCCCTCCTATTGTCCTTTAAAGAGCTATATGGTGTCCTTAGTGAATCTAGTGAGTCCTTTTCTTTTTTTTCTTCTTCTTTTTTTTTTTTTTTTGAGCCAGGAGAGCAAGAGGAATAGTGGGATCAACCCAGAACTGTTTCACCCTTCTGGCTACTAAATTTGCAGCCTATCTTTGGGTTTTTGGAATGAAGCACAGTATAGAGAACCAGATGGAGTTCTGGTTGTTTTATGAACAGGATTATTTAATATGGCTGCTTAAAATAGCAGGGAACTAGATTAAGCATATTGACCTGCAAGACTTCACATCTCGTATATAACTAGAAATGGCTTTATAAGTCTTCCTGAGTGTAAACTTTCCCGTTTGCTTTCAATCCGCCATGCTCTAATAACCATTTCTCACATAAGGAGAAACATGCCACCTTCCAAGGAACTCAGTTTCTGAGACCTTAATGTGTGCTAATATACCTGACCCACACCCACCTGAAGCAAAATGTCTCTTTCACAAGGGGCTGGAGACACTCAGCAATCACAGTAGAGCTCCTCCAGCTTCTTCAGGATGAATTTTCAGCAGAGCTTATGGTAGCGTTATGTATCACTCGGTAACTAGTAATATGATGAGAGGTAATGGCTTTAAGTTATGCCAGGGGAGGTTCGGGTTGGATATTAGGAAAACATTATTCTTAGAGTAGTATTGCATTGGAACAGGGTGGTGGTGCAGTCACTGTTCCTGAAGGTGTTCAAGAACTGTTGAGATGTGGCACTGGGGGGCTTGGTTAGTGGGAGTGGTGGACATGGGCTGGGGTTGGGCTTAGTGATCTTAGAGGTCTTTTCCAATCATAATGGTTCTATGATTCATGATTATTTGACAAGGAAGCCCTTATTATTATTTCCCACTGGAGACATAAAACATCGTAAGAAGCTGAATTTTCATATCCTGCTTGCCTGTTTCTTAACCTGGGCAACATTCCCAGACTGCTTTGTTCTGGGTTGAGTTCAGCCATCCTCACTTTCCTTGTTCACCCCCAACTGTTGGCTGCTTCTCCTTATCTCTTCCCACCAACAAAGGAGAAAAGGGAGCTGAGACGCCATGGCTCTGATGCCACAAATGCATACTGCAAACACTCCTATCTTGTACATTTAAATAATCTTGCTTTGCCTGGGGCTTTGCAAACACTGCCTTAAACAACAAGCAAGCAAAATTGGAACAGCCAAAATAAATTACCTGTTGTTGACAAAGCCACCCACCATGGGCTGGTTCAGGTGGGCTGAACGATGCTGAGAACTTAATTGCCTATAAAACGAAACATCAGATAATTGAGGCTGCATAAATTAATTTCAGAACAAAGAAGATCAGCTTCTAAACAAAATCCTAGTGTTTCCAGTAACAGTTTTGCAGCCGATACACCCTCTAGTGGCAAACAGCCTTTTTTCTTACTGGAGTACCAAAGCAGATGGGAGCTTTTATTTTTTCCTACAAACACCTCTCTGCCCCTGGGGATAGGGGTTACTCTGTTCCAGGATGAACATTCCTGATGTGCTGTAGTTCACATATTGCTTTTGTTATACTGCCCTAGATTAGTTTTGCTAGTGAATAGCAACATAAACGCAGGCAGGAAACTTGGAGCAAAAGGCTCATATCCAAAAATAAATGAAAATGGTTTACTTTGCTGTACCATACTGTAATTATTCCAACTCAACAGTAAGTAGCCCAGGAGGAACCTTTTGACTAAGCTGTGCAACGTATTCCATTGATCTCAGTTTTAGCTCTCCTGAGCTATGCAAGAACTGCATTTATTATTCTATAACATCATAGTCAAGTGATGAACTGAAGGAGAACATCATGGCTGACTCATTTATCTTGAACAAAACCTAGGCCTGCAGGCAGAACAGTTCTTCCTTTGACACTGTCCTGAGACACATCCTTTTCTCTACATTGGAGAGAGATGGTTTTGAAGGCTGTTCAGTGGATAAAGTATTGGTTGGATGGTCGCAGCCAGCGGGTTGTGGTCTGTAGCTCTATATCCAGGTGAAGGCTGGTCACGAGTTGGGTCTGTCTTGGGGTTGACACTCTTCAGCAACTTTTCAATGACATGGACAGTGGAATCAAGTGTACCCTCAGCAAATTTTCTTATGACACCAAGCTGAGTGGTGCAATTGGCACAACAGAAGGAAGGGATGTCATCCAGAGGGATCTGAACATGCTCAAAAAGTGGAACCACCTGAACCTGATGAGGTCCAACAAGGGAAAGTGCAAGGAGTTGCAGTTGGGTTGGGGCACTCACAGTTAAGTATGCAAACTGGGAGAAAAACTAATTGAGAGCAGCCCTATGGAGAAGGACTTGGGGGGTTTTGGTGGACAAAAAGATGGACATGAATCAGCAAAGTACGTTTGCAGTGTGGAAGGCCAATGGCAGCATCAACAGAGGGGTGGCAGCAGCACATGAAAGAAGTGGAGCTGTTGGAGTGTGTTCAGATGAGGCCACAAAGATGCTTAAAGGGCTGGAGCACCTCTCCTATGAACAGAAGTTGAGGGAACTGGGCTTGTTTAGCTTGGAGATGAGAAGGCTCACAGAAAAATTCCTTTACTTTCTCAACAGCCTGGACAGAGCAAAAATACCACAGCACATCCAGCTAAATCCAGTCCTCTCTTTCCTGCTGAAGAAAGTGAGTCCTATGCAGCCTTCCTCCTATCCTCTTTATACAATTAGGGAAGTACTTTGTAAGCTCAACATCTTGAGTGACCAAGGGACGCTGCAGTCTTCTCAGCATAAGGTCACGAGAGATATCCAGTAAGAAATGACTCATACAGGGATGAATCTGAAATGCTGCAGGATTTCCCCCAAACCATTTATTAATCTGTCAGCATTTATTTAGTTTTGCTGTCACATGCAATCTTTGGTTGCTTTTTTCTAGCCAGATCCTATCTTGCAAACCACACTCTCTCACAGAAGACAAAGTCATAAAATGTCAGGTGAATGTGGCAGGCCATCTATTGAGACCTGAAAGCCAACCATTTACATGCTTTCTGTTGCAGGATGATGACAGCTTCCAGAGAGAAGAATTGTTTTATGCATATGCTTTGCTATCAAAACACTGGAGCTATAAACTTCAGCCCTCTATTTGATCTGAGCATCTTGACGATAATGTACAAGGAGTCAGTTGGTCTCCAAGGAGTGCAGAACCAAAACATAATGAGTTTTAAAGCTCAAACCACAAACTTGGAATTAGACTCCACCTGCATTTCATAAACAGGTTTATGCTGTACTGGCCTATTTTGAAATACGACCATGTCTCGTGTGGCTGAGCTGCCCCAGTTCTGCCTCAGGCTTTGGATGTCTGCCTTCATCGGTTCTTGTTTGCTGGTTCCACCTTCATCAACTCAGGTAAAAGAATAGCCATTGTGTTTCTTGTGATTTTTCCTCCCGCTCTGCAATGAGCATCACAGGGGCTTCTAATAGAGGTTTTTACCAGTAGCAGTTTCTACTTTGTTTTTGGGAAAAATAATTGAGAATCAAACCTTCTTCTGAATTGGGGTTGCTTTTATTCCAGCTAGCAGGACATCTCTCATTTGTAAAAAAAAATCTTCCCATTTGTAACAAGGAAATACTTCACAGCCTTTCAGAACTGGGCACCATTTTCCCAGTTGCGTTATTTTACCTAAATTGTCCATGAAATGCTTGCTAATTGCTACAAGATTTAAAAAGGAAAGGAACAGACCGGTTCAATAGGGTTTCCCTGAAGCATTCCTTGCTCAGAATGGCACAGTGGTTGAACAACAATGCAAAATGTGCCCTGCTAACTGAGCACCAAATTGCTGGGATCATTTTCTACCTGTGAAAGAAACAAAAATACGTAAAAGTAATTATGACATTTTTCATTGTTTTCAATAAATCTAAGCCTCTAATTACCCAAACTATTTATGGGAGAGTTTAGATGGAGTGTATTAGCTCTCTGTTTCCTCAGGGCTCTGCAGTTATAGTGCTTATTTCAGTAATCCCGTATTATTCTCTCATTTTACATGGCTCCTTGCTCCATTAGCCTGTTTGCATTCAGAGATCTATGTAAAGAACACATCATTTGAATTGGCATGATTCTATTGACATATATATTTATTGATCCTGTTTAGTCTTTTAGTTTGACAACAGAACAAGATACTGTGGTTTTGTGAGCAACTATTTGCAACTCTTCTTAAATTCTTGATTTTTTAACATCCTCCAACTAAGAATTCATTTCAAGTGTCAGTCTGGTATCCAGGTGGGGTGGCTTTTTTTTTTTTTTTTTTTTTTGGTAGCAGTTTAGAAACCAAACCAGTAACCCAATTCAAAGGAGTTAAAACCTAGTTCTAAGAGTAAATACCATTAAACCATGCGTATTCCTATGTTTCATTGGAGGATTGGAGGAGCAAGGTCTTGGCTCTGGGAAGTAATGGGTTCATAGAATCATAGAATCATTAAGTTTGGAAAGACCACTAAGATCATCTGGTCTAACCATCAACCCATCATCACCAAATCATGTCTCTTAGTGCAACATCTGCCCTTTTCTGGAAAACCTCCAGGGAAGGTGACTCCACCACCTCCGTGGGCAGCCTGTCCCAATAATTCACCAACCCTTCTGAGAAGAATTTTCTCATAATAATCAAACTAAACCTCCCCTGACACAACTTAAATCCATTACCTCTTGTCCTTGTAGGATTTTCTACACTGATGTTCCCTCTGCTTCTCAAGGGGTTTTCATCCTATGGGCATTCATAGTGCATGTATGTTACTTCCTATCTGTGTCAACAGTGGCAAGGAGGCAGGTAGACTAAGGTACAGCACCATGTTCTGGACATGATTTGGACAAAAGCCAACCCATGCCATCATGTTCTGGGGACCACAGGGTGAAAACACATCAAATGTATTACAGAAAAGGCCAATAAAGGACTTATGGTAGTTGCTGGGTTGTGCTTCCAGTTAAAAAACAAACTCTGCGTCACAGATTAAACTCTAACCAGAATAAACCAGTAATCAGACTTTCAGAGATCTATTTTATGATGCTGAGCGTTCTGGCCACAATCAAGATTACTTCTGAAACTTTAAGTCAACTGGAACAGTTCCTGGACAGACTAGCTTCTCATTTATGTGCATATGAAAGATTATTTCAATTGCATCAGCTGCAATTCCTCTTATGTCCTTAGACCATCGTGGCTACGTTGCTGCTACTACTGTAACACAGCGGAGCGTGTGTCTCTGCAATTATGGAGCCAATTAGCTGACTCATTGACCGTTACCCATCATTTGGATAAACACACCTACCTAATCTTGTGATTTAAAGTGATGAAGGGACAGGTTTGAGGGAACAGAGCAAAGCATTTATTCCCACTAGGAATACCATGGTTCTCCTTCACTCCCTCCCTGAGAGCTTAGTGGGCTCCAGGTCTCTACTCCCAGCAAAACTCTGGGAAGCTGAGAATTGTCTCTTCTCCTGCTAGTCATGGGCCATGCAAAAGGTTTTTGGATCCTACATCTCTCAGATAGGCTGTTGGCTCAGGTGGTGGTGCCTGATGTATATTCTCCCACTGTAATGAACAGAACTCTGTTTTTCATATATTTTCAGTTTACCTGGGAAATTAGCCAAACAAAATCAAATCTCTCTGCCTCCTCCCCTTTGTGCCCCCATTAAAAGGTTATTAAAGCTGCAAATTCAAACCCTGAAAATTAGGAAAAACAGTGTTACTTTTGGCAGGAGATTTTTGATCTTCTCTCTGTGCATATATATTGTATATGCAAGGTCATGGGATGCTTGCCTTATTGATGCACAGGAATTGCTCTGGGGTTTCATCAGGACTGAATATCAAAGCAAAAAGTTGTCTGAAAGATCTCTGCTTCATTTGCTGCAACTGTGGAAGCTCTGTATTGAATGAGGCAAAGTGTTGAAGAAAGTTCAGCCTTTTGGATGAAAGCAGTTGGATGTTGTCCCAGAAAACTGATTCTACTCGTGTCACTGCTGCTGATTTCCTCTGAGCAAAATAATTTCTTTAAACCAAACTTTTAAAATAAGCGATCATCCCTTATGTTCCTCCTCTTCAGGGACACAACACACACTCTCTCTGCTAATTTGCAGAAGAGCCAAGCACTAACACAGATAAAATCAGCAGGAATTGCATAAACTAAATGGATAGTTGTAGCCCAGAGATATGAAATAATTATAATTTTATGGAGATAGTTCCATACATCTTCAGAGCTCTGGATAAGAGAAAAGAAGATCACAGAATCACACAACTGACAAGATCGAAGTTTTTCCATTTTAAGAAAAATATATTATATATTTGCAATGGGTAGAAATAATTGTTTCATTGGTCACCACAGAAGAAAATAAGAGTGAATAATTCAATAGAGAGGTAATTAAATGAACTGAAGGATGTTTGGGTGATTGTGAAAGTCTGCAGTAGAACTTTCAAGAATGTTTTATTGAATAGTAGCTCTATTAAAAGAAAAAAAAATGATGGTTTTCACACAACAACAACTTGAGTGGAGTTGGACAAATAGTTTATGGAAAAAGTGCTTTTAAAAACTTAGAAAAAAAAAGTTAAACAACTTCAAAGGCCAAAACAAAAATCAACCTACCCAGTATTTTTTTGCAAACTGAAAAACACTTTTGTTTTGTTCACCAAACTATGGAAAAAGGATTTGTTCACGGTTGGATTCACCTATTTTTAGACAGACAATCCTGCATATCAGAAAAACAGAATTCAGAGTGTTCTAACAGACATGCTTATAATGATTGTTGCTTTTTTAATGTCTGGAGTATTCTGAGCTGGCTGATGAACTGGCAGCTGCCTGTAACTGGAAACAAGATGCTAAGGACCTTCTTGCTGCACTAGCTGAATTCATTTTTGTGGTTTCTTTATTTTCCTTGTTGTTCTGATCCAGTTAAAGTCACTGCAGCTAAATTAAAAAGACATAACAAGTTTACTGGATTTGGCAAGGTGATTGCTTAAGGTTTTAAATCACATTTTACTTAGTTCAACTTATTTTAAGTTAGCATGTATCTTTTGTTCATGGTTTGAAATTCTGGACTATTTTTCAAAGAACTCTTTTAAGTTATCACCATTTTTATTGCTAGCATTGATCGGCCTCATGGGAAATAACAAGCCATTCCCATCTACAGAGCTGTAAATGCAAAATAGCATTCTGTTGAAATACATAAACCTTTTGCATCTCACCATGATCTGAGAGTTATTAGCAGGGGCGTATCCTTTAATAACTTTGAAAAATGAACAAACTTATGACAGCTGGGAAAGGTTTTAACATACAGCTGATGTGGGAAATCCGCTGGAATTCATGATTCACAACTGAATTTCGAGACTGGATGAGATTGGCCATTTTCTACAAATACATCTTCGTGTTGAGTTAGTTTGAATTCTGGTCTTTGAACAAATACTAAACATATTTTTTATTGTCAAATGAAAGGAAGTTATGAAATTGCTTTTCATAACCTTTGCTTTAATTATGTTTCCACTTTCTCATTTTAATATTAGGCAGCCCCCAAAGACCTTAAGATTGGTATTTGTTTCCTTCACAGAAGGAATCTGTGCAACCTCATCATGTATTTTACTTAAAGTCATCTGGTAGAAGCAAGACTATGGCCAAAGAGGGACTGACAGAATCAGGCTGCATTCACGGGTAAGTGTATACCTGGTTGGCACTGAAACCATCTGTGTAAATCTTCAAGTGCAGTTTACAGCCAAATTCTGTTCTGTGAATTCACACCATTTGCAGCAAAATTAATATACTGAGGGTGCATACCTAAGATTGTTAAAGAAGTCCTTTTCCTTTTCAAAGCAGTTTGGGAATGGATTTGATGTTTGGTGGGAAGAGAAACACACGGAAGAGAACACTTCAAGAGATGATGAGCTCTTAAATAAGGACAAAATGGACTGTTTTAGCAATAAGCTTCCACTTAGATTTCTCTAGATTAGAGAAATTGCTGTGAGCTGCTCGGAGAAGTGTTTTGCTAATGTTAGTTGGTGGTTCTCCTCCTTCCCTCCCTGTTTCTACAGGGAGAGTTAGGAATCACTGGAACTTACATGTTTCCTCAATTTACGGCCCCAGAAACAGTCAAACCCTCAGTGCCTTCTGTTGGCTCACAGCAATGATACAGAGCTCCCTGTGGCCCTGAGACATACACGTGCTCTAACCTTGGCTGAACCCTTCTACTATTAGTCTTGATAATTGATGGAACCCAAGGAGAAATGACTGCAGTTTAATAACATTCTATGGTTTCTGGGTGACTAGTGGTGTGTGACTAAAGCAACATTTAGGTTAGGCATTACCCAGTGCTTCTCAACAGAGCCCACAAGGGAAAAGAAAAGCAGGAAATGTGGAGGAAGGTCTCAAAAAAAAGTGGAAATTTCTCCATACTCTTATTCTGAGTTGCTTCCTTTGGAACGTGACACTTTCTGACCTGCTGATGTTGCAGATGATGAGCTTTGGAGAGTGTTCCCCTGGTCTGAAATCATTAATTAAAACTTGCATAAATAAGCTTTTTACAATCTTACATCTGCAATTTTACATCTGTTTCCCAGGTACTGAAGGACTTAAATCTTCTTGTCTCATTTTGTGCTGACACAGAGCAAAAGTAGATCCAAAAATAACTATGGAAAATCTTAAGGAAACGTATTTATTAAGATCCATTATGCTGTTGACCTGTTTATAATATCTTGCAGGACCAGAGCTCAATTACGTGAAATACAGACACCCACCCACACCCCCAAAGTTTCAAATACACCGAAGCAAAATTGATTGTTATTGTTTTTAACTTTGCACTGTCCACATTCATACCTTCCATGTGGAGATAAAAGTGTAACATTATGCACGAACATATGTTGTGAAGAGTTGACCAATTTTTAGTGATCTGAATAGTCTTCCGTTAGCCTACAAATATTAATAACATTACATTGCCATTTTTCTTCAGCACAGCAAATAGCAAAGTTTTTTTTTTACTGATGTGATAGTTGTAAGGTCTGCTAAAATAAATGCCTCTCACACTGACCTAAACAGTGTAGTAGATCAGTGTGAGAGGCATTTATTTTAGCAGACCTTACAACTCATGTATCAAGCTAAACAAGGTATCTGTATTCCTTCTTTTTTTAGCATAATCATATGTTAATGGCATGGAAAAATACATTTTGCAGTGGTACATTCCTCAGAAATGCTCCCTACGTGGTCAGCTTTGCACCCTTCTGAAAATGATCTGCTTCCAAAAGGGGATATCAAAGACGCCATAGCCTAGAACTTTGCAATAGTAAAAAAGTACATTTGAGTTTTCTGCTCGTTTTCTGTACTTTCTCAGCTACAGGAATAGCATCACTGACAATTGTTGGAGTCCATTAAAATACGGATGATCCGTTCTGCGGACCAGCAGCTTCTCATACACTGAAATGAAATACACAGCTCAGAACACCCAGAAAATTCCTACTTACATTCTTTTGTAACAGAGATCAAAAGTATGCAGCTTACAGGAACAGATAAGGAGATACCACCAGCTTCTCAATTTCCTGCAACACTGGAGAATGCTTTTTTCCTTTTCCATCTGAAGAAATACGTCTTCACATCAAGGAAAGCACAGGGTAATAGGAAATGACCAATATAATGCCATGTGCTATAGTCATGGGAGTGGTGGAGTAGAGTCATAGTCATGGCCAGTGTTCAGGAGCTCAGCATGTAAGATGTCGACTTTCTTTAAAAATCAGACTGCTTCTTCTGGAGTCTAGCTGGGAGCTGATTTCTTTTGAAAATCTGTCTGTAATAGTGCACGAACAACAATGTTCTTCTAGTAAAAGAGCCACTACTGGCTGCGTGTTTAATTTATGTGTGTTTAGTCAACCATGATAATACAGTACGTCTTGTTGAGAACAAGATGTGAGATCAGACTGCTGCCCATATGTAGAGAACAAATTCATATTAACCACTATAGCACATACGTCGAACTTGGCCAAACCTTTTAACCAAAATCTGGGACTTGCTAACATTTCAATATGGAAGACATATGTTCTTCAGGATATAAATTATGATGCTTTTCATCATATTACTTGTGCAGTCCAGTTTATGGAGTAAAGCAGCTTAGAAGGGCTTGTTTGCATGGATGGAAAAAGCATGAATCATAAGTGCAATTTCCCTTGTTCTTGTCTGATAGGCACCCTGTTACTCCGGGCAATGTGGGTTAATAGAGCTAAACTAATAGTCAAGAAGAGCAAGACTTTCCATACTGCACCCCATCTGGAAACACAGGTGACACAATTTAACTGTCACAGGCTTGCTGTCTTTATTATACTCAATTTAACCAGAGAAATCAAAGCTTCTGTAAAATAGCTGATATAAAACCAGTAGTTCCCATTTCACTAGACAATTATGAGCCTTCCTTTTAATGACCATAGCATGCATTTCTCAGGCAAAGAAATTAGTTAAATTCATGTTTTAAAATATACAGGTGCTGTGCCTTGATTTTAAAAATCCATTTCAAAGCAATTTATATGCGGAATATTCTACTGTTGGGACAACAGACTCCCTGGATACTACTTGGAATGTATGCCCATTTCCGGTAAATTTCTAACACTCCTTCCTTTAACTAGCATTCCTTCTCCAACTAGAATCCAAAAGACTATTACTCACAAATAGCTGTTAATTCTGGGATTCTCATTGCCTTATATGAGTAAAATCATCACGTATGGATTAAACATATACTATGTTGAATATATGACATGGAAAAAAAGAAAAAAAAAAGGGGAGGACAGGAGAGGAGAGGAGAGGAGAGGAGAGGAGAGGAGAGGAGAGGAGAGGAGAGGAGAGGAGAGGAGAGGAGAGGAGAGGAGAGGAGAGGAGAGGAGAGGAGAGGAGAGGAGAGGAGAGGAGAGGAGAGGAGAGGAGAGGAGAGGAGAGGAGAGGAGAGGAGGAGAGCTTTAGTTTGGTATTAGCTAGAAGAGAAAAAACACTGTGGGTAGTGCTGACTCCAGTTTGTTACGAAATATGTGAGAATGCTGTGGATCTTATGGTCATTGTGTAGGGTTTGCAGTAAAGACCAGTTGGGCAGCCCAGACCTCAGGTCTGTTTTCATCTGAAATGTATCTATTGAAGAATCCATACTGAAACACACACAGAGATAGAAAAGTTGATTTTTTGTATCCTCCCATGTAGGTGCTCAGGAGATGCTTGGGTTAAGACTGGATAGGTAACTAAGCAGAGGATATCCTAGGAGTGGTGCTGGGAAACTATAATTTACCCTCCGGCAGTAGCCCAGAGTTGAAAGCATGGGGCACATTGAAGCTGAGACTGTAACTGGATATTATATGCCAGTTTAGTTCTGGACACAATGTATTTATGCTATCGTGGCATTAGGAGGATCTATTAATCCAGAAACATCCTCTAGGTTAACTAGTGCCTGCGCACTAATGAGAACTTCTGAGTGAGAGAGCTGCGCTCCATCTGAGCCAACAGATGTATGTGGTGTGGATTCATCACCTCTTACCTCTGCTGCTCTGGGCAACTCTGCACAATTCCCACTTTTTCACCCCTGGCCCTTGAAGACTGACACACCTCCTCACCCTGCTCAGCATTTACTGCTGGCCTTTCAATGCATTGAGTTTTTCAGCTTGAGGATTTTCCCCAGTACAGCAGGGAGGAGTATCTGCACGGCAATGAAAATACCTGGGATCTGCTTAGGTGTCCAGTTCTACAGCTCCTTGTTTGAGGTGGGCAACGTTCTGAGCACAACACAGTTAAAACCAATCCTACAGATGAGGCGGAGCATGGAAAATATGAAGACAGCTATTTGGTAGCACATCTGAACCCTAGCACAGCAACTCCATCTGCAATCACTTAGAGGTGCCCCAGTAAAGCACAGTCCGGAATGCCTGGCTAATAAAGTGTCAGCAGCAGGGGGATTACAAGGGAGATTTACAAGAGTGCATGAGTTTAGTTGCTGCTGGAGACATCCGATACACTCTGTGTTTGATTCCTGGCTTTGAGACAGCAATGAAATAAGCCTGCAGACTTGTGTCAAAAAGCATTTCAGGGGGAACACTTCTGCCTTGCGTACCTGCAGGAATCCCAGCAGATGCTTTGATATGGTATTCAGTTTTCTCCTTTTCCAGTCCCCCTTCTAAACTTGTTTGCAACGGAGTATAAACTACTGAGTTTGGGCCAGAAGTTGCCAGAGCTGTGGGGAGGTAAGATCTGAAAGTTTGTCTCAGACTCATTTCTAATTTTTAAATAATGGCATTAAGTAGACACAATAGCTATTTAAATCTAAATTAGATGAAGCATGAGTAAGTGTCCTGTAGTGAACACATCATCTTGGAAAGCTTGATTAGAGGAACAAATGCTGCTTTTTCAATCTTTAAGTGATGAACTTCCCAGCTATGCTTTCAAATGTGTTTTCCTTTTATTAAGTGGACTTTCCAGAGGGCAATTAGAATGAATTGGGCAAAAACAAAGAGCAAAATATTTTCCCCTCATTGTCTAAGGCAACATAAATAAGAACCGAGCTTATTACTCACTCCCCAAGCTATTGGAAAGAAAAAAGCATTTTGTGCTTTGTCTCTATATCTGACACACAGGTGTAAAATGGGTTATACCCTCAGCCACAGCTATGTCACTTATGAAAAATCTGCATCTCCAATGGGATCATCCCAGTGCTAAAGCTCTGAAAAGTTTGCAGGATGAAACTCCTCGCACCAATGTATCTGTGCCTCTTGGCAGCTCATCAGGCTGACCCAGCAGCCAAGATGTGAGGCACAGGGAGTGAGGAATGCACTTGTTCAACCTAAGAAAGTAATTGGAGATATTGTTCCATCTGGATATTTATCAAGGCTGGAGGCTAAATTCTGGCCCCGCGGGAGCTAATGGCAAATCTCCATTGATTTCGGTAAGGTCAGGATTTTGCTGGTGATTTATGGAATGGACTAACACGACGTTTTAACAATCAGTTTTAGTAGTTGGAAGTGTTATTCATTGCAGAGGTAAAGTATTGTTTGATTTTATGTGACAGTGTACCTTTAAACACAGGCAACCTGCAAAGCAACAGTATAAAACGCAGCGCTTCAATTACATTTTGATGAGGAATGACACCAGGGAATGAAACCAAGGAAATGTTCCTTTTCATTCCTCTCATACTTTCAAAAGTCAACAGTTATGAAGACAGTGTGACTGGTAAATTTAAATCACCTGTCCCCAGCTTTGGGGCTGCTTGTTTGCTGTTTCTTTTATTCCTGGCTAAACACAAGGGCGTATTTTCAATACAAAATACACATTTTTCTGAGCAAGCGCAACAGTCCATGGACACATGTGAGTCACTGATGGGGTGTTACAGGACAAAGAAGGAAAAACAAGTTTACTATCCTCACGTATATCTGAGTACATACATTAATAAGAGCTGTAAAGATCTCTTTGTAAACTCTACTGTCAACTCTGCCATTCATAGTCATCTCCATTTTCTGCGCCACGTTAAAACAACATCAGGAAAATTATAGGGTAGGTCTTGGAAAAGCCTAAAAGAAGCTTCAGATTTTAATGAATTTATCACTTGTGTTATATAAAATCAGACCTCTGCGGTTTGATATTATCTGCTAGGTGAACAAAAAATGCTCTATGCAATGATATAAAGGTATGCGTACAAATAAAAATAATTGGCTTTATTATAATGAGATGTTTCGATTTCTGATTTTCCTTGCTTCTTTCATTTTGAGGTGTTTTTTTGTTTGGTTGGTTGGGTTTTTTTTTTTTTTTTTGAGAGTATGCATTTGTCCTTAGAAGTATAGCTTCAAGAAACTGAAGAGAAGGCAGATCCGTGTGACTCCCCCAGCCATACTGAAGGACCAGAACACGTTCCCCCATGAGAGCAAGTAAATCTGCCCCTTTCTCCATTATCAGGATGGGTGCAAGTCCAGTTTTGAAGCTCTTCAGCTGATTTATTTCTGCAGCCCTTCAGCCGCGCTGAACCCTAGCTGCTCTTTTCTTAACTGAATGTTTTGGTAAATTAACTTCTAAAGAAACTTAATTAAGGAAGCACTTCATTGTGCCTTAATTTTTCAAGAAGTCAGCAGCATTCCCAGTCTTTCTTTTGCATGCCTGTTAGCTTTGTTTTCTTAACCTTGCTATCATGCTTCTGCGTGTTGAGTCGTTCCCAATCACCTCTGCTGCGTTTTGGATCTTCACAAGACAAAAGATCCAGTCCTGGCAGAGCCTGAGAGCTTCCTCACCTTTAATAAGCACTCCCCAATGCAATTTAGCTGTTAGTTGCCTTTAAAGGGAGTAAGTGATTCAGAGGATGAAGCCTTGCACGCATGTCAATCTTTTGAATCGTTCCTTTCTACCAAAGAAGGAATGATTCAAAACAATCACAGCTATGACCAGATTCATCCAACAGACTTGTTCTTCCAGTTGTTTTGAATTGCTATTTTGTAATTGTTGAGTAAAAATTATTGTTTGTTTTAAAGCAATTGGGAAAATAAAAGCCTCATTCAAAATCAAATGAGTTTTAATAAGCAGCTTTGCAGGAAGGCAGAGCGCAGCCTGACCCTGCCATGCTGCTTCAAGTCCTGAATTTGTATTAGAAGATCTGTCAGTGTATATGTGACCCCTCCATAGTTTAGATAATTAGAGTAAGTTGAAGATGTCCACTTGCAATCCTTGAGATGATCCTCTGAAAAACAACTGAAATAACTGCAGAACTTGAAAAAATATCGAAATTGAACTCTCAAAGTGTTGGCATTTTCAAAGTCAGGAGAGAAAATTGTCCTTTTCTTTTCTTTTCTTTTCTTTTCTTTTCTTTTCTTTTCTTTTCTTTTCTTTTCTTTTCTTTTCTTTTCTTTTCTTTTCTTTTCTTTTCTTTTCTTTTCTTTTCTTTTCTTTTCTTTTCTTTTCTTTTCTTTTCTTTTCTTTTCTTTTCTTTTTTCTCTTCTCTTCTCTTCTCTTCTCTTCTCTTCTCTTCTCTTCTCTTCTCTTCTCTTCTCTTCTCTTCTCTTCTCTTCTCTTCTCTTTCCTCTTTTCTCTTCTCTCTTTTCTCTTCACTTCTCTCTTTTCTCTTCACTTCTCCTCTCTTTGCCTCTCCTCTCCTCTCCTCTTTTCACACTTTATTTAGTCCATTTTAGTGGGCATGGTGGGAATGGATTAGTGTTTGGACTGGATGATCCTAGTGGTCTTTTCCAACCTTAATGATTCTATGATTTTATTTACTTGTCTAACTTTCCAAAATTGATCAAATTTGGAACATCCACTAAACATTAAACAGAAAAAGGGAAATAATCTGAGCACCATCCATTCTGTGGTGTGGAAGAACAAAGCAGGATAAAGGAGGATGAAGTGGTAAGTCCACAGAACTTCAAATCACAGGAAGATTTGAAAAGACTATTTGAATTTTGAAAAAATATATATTTTTTCTGAGCTCCACAAAAGACAAGGAGCTTCCAGAGTTCCCACAAAGTTGCTTTTCTGTTTCAGCTGCAGGTTTCATAATTTTAATGTAATTTTGTGCAATCCATTATGCATACAGAAAGGAAAAGAGACCTGCATGTGAATGTATTCTAAAGGTGGAAGCTGTATTTTGTATTACACAGAAGAAAAATATGAAAGATCTCAGAGGGACAGATTGGTCTGTGCTGTTTGGAGTGCAGTTCTGACGCAGGTCCATGGCATCAGTGGGGGCATTCGCAGAGGTAGGGATCTGCAGCCACTGCGTGAGGATGCACAAAGACAGGGTTGAGCATGCTTGGAGTGATCTGTTTCTGTATGATAGCCAGAGAACAGCAACCTTTGCTTCCCCATTTGACTCCAGTGCTCAACCCTCACCCCAAATGTATCCCTAGTGACACTTTTCTTTGCACCTTACCCACCCTCTTGTCCCATGTCTCCAGCATCCTCTCTACTCTCGGTCCCTTAGAAATTTTTCCCTTTTTGTTTTCCTTATCACCAGGAGGAAAAGCAAGTGCTTGAAGCAGACATTCTTTGAGTGGGACATTTCTCACCATGGCATGGCCAACAGCCTTTGTGCCAGTGGCAGCTTAGTGCTTTCACCTCTGGCAACACCAAGCAGCAGGATGCTCTGCTCCATGGCTCCTGTCCACCTCGAAGCATTGAGGGAGCATCTGTAAACGAATCCAGATTTACTTGTAATGTTTCATTTACAGCTCCCCTTTGGCTGAGGAAAGACCAAAGGCAAATCCACTTTGGTGCCAGAATAAAGGAATTTGGAGGAGCCTGGATTCCCAGCAGCACAAAACTTCCGCAGCGCCAGAAGATGACACAGCAACTTGCTGAGACTTTCACTATCTGATCAGACAACTTCTTAATCAGCAGAGACAGTGCTCACTGTCAGAAAAATGTCACATGAGTCAGCTTTCGTCTGCAGGGAACAGGTTCTGCTCCTGCACAACTAATGGGTGTCCAGTTGTTTTCCATATTTATTGTCTTATGCTGTACTTTCTGCTGTTCCCAGGCTCTCCTGGCCCTTGTGTCCACAGAGGCTCAGCACACAATCACGGTTTCAGCAGTGAAAATCAAAGCCAGCAAGAGAAAAACTGCTCTTACATCTACATTGTGTTGTGGTTATAAGCCCCTGAACAGGCGCTTTAAATAATTCAGGAATAGATTTGAAAAACACAACCTCTCATTCAAAAGGAAGGAGTTTCTCAAGTAGCAGATTCAATGTTGAAAGAGTAACAGATGCCTATGATTTCCATAATAAACATTCTCTCTTTAGAAGTAGGAGTAGAAATTGTCACCATAGTTAAACATAAAATTAAGACATGATTTCTCAACTCCTCACAAGCTTTGTGTTTTGCTAAAGTAGTTTTTGAACCACATTTGTCTCTAATAAAGTCCATGTATTTGCATATCATGACCACAAGAGAGAGCTTTAGTGTTGGATGTTGTGTGCTCTCCTGGCAGAAGACTCAGCAGCTCAATAGCACAGTAATTTTAATCGGCACTTTTCAAGCACGACAAGGATGCCAGCGCAAACCATCTAATCCAGATAGCAAATGTGTACTCACTTTTCACCATACAGGCAACCTCCATGTGTCCAGAAACACAACTGCCTGAGAGGTATGTTGTCAAAACATGGTTCTAGCATCTGCCACCTTTTTCCCCGCAGATCAAATTGAGTCCCCCTGAAAACCTGAACCAAAAAGTTTCTGAGCAGCCTTAAAAAGAGGAGAAATGAGGATGCTTCCAAAAGGAAGGTGTGATATCTGTTCAGTTCTATCTTTACTGACTTGTCGGGGTGATATCATCTTCTATATAACCTGGTATATTAAATGTACATACCCATACATATGTATACATATATATACACAAATATGCATGTATATATATAAATATATATATATACACACATACATATATATACATATATATGTAAACCCAGTCTTTTCCCTACACCACCCTTCTCTGCTTAAACAGCCTCCCAGTTCTGCCCTGCTAAGCAGCTAGTCTCATTCCATTCAAATCCTTACCTAAGACTAATTTCTCCCATGATATCCATAAGGGCTTTAATAATAATGATTATACTGCAGTCCAACCATCTCAGGCTCTCCACCCATCTCCTCCCTATTGTGTATTACCTTCCACTCATTTTCTCCCAGATAAAACAAACTCTTGAGGGCAGAGACCTGCTGGCTCTTCTAGTCTTCTGGGTGTTGTAAAAGCAATAAGGCAATATCACACATAAAGCACAGTATTCAAATGATACTGAGTCAAATGTAAACGAAGAAAAGCAGGTCATTCAAAGTTACCTCACCATGAAGTGTCTAGGTGCATCACATTCCTGCAGCTTCCCGGATATGGTATGTAATGAAAATGGTGAATAATCCTGTGTGCATGCATTATACCTTTCATCCTAAAGAACACTCAATTACTTTACTAATTGCTTGTGCAAAGTATCTACATGAGAACCTCTTTGCTCATCAGTGAAATGCAGCCAGAGCGGCAGCAGAGCGCAGAACCAGCACAATTCACTGAAAGGCTTAAGAGAAACCCATGGGCTCTGGGGGAGAAAATGAGAGATTTGGAGGTGACCTTTAACTTGATGTTCCTCTGTCTTTGCCCAGTTCCAGGTGAACAACTGATTGATTGTGAGCGTGCACTTGCATACAGACACCATGAAGCTGAATTGGGGGGACTGATGTGGTGCTGAGAGCTGCTCCTTACCTTTGCTGGAAGGGGAGGGTCTGATCCTGAAAGATGCTGAGTATTTACAATTCCCTTGGACTCAGCAGCATCAGCCTTATCTGCAGCTCTTGAAATGCCACACAACAGCGAGTGTTAGCAAAGGCTGTTTGCTAGGACTATGCATTAGTTTACTTTTGAAACATACGCCCTGGATGTTTCTGAGTTACTTTTTATATACCATTAACTATTTTGTTATGTATTGGAAAATTTCCTTGGACTCGCAGTGGTCAATTATGTACCTGGAAATATGAGAACAAGATCTTGTCCTAGATAGAATGTATTTTCAATTCTGAAGCACTTTGTCATGCAAATGATTTCACCTGAACTGAGGTGGAAACTGATGGGGAAACTGAGGCACAGGAAGAGAAATGACTTTTCCAAAGCTGATCATCTGCTAAAAGCACACTGACCACCGAGTGCTGAGCCCAGCTTTTGGAAAGTCGTACCTTTTCCAAACATGTACGCTTCAGAAAGTTGCTGAAGTCCTACACAGAGCAACAAGATTTTGAACAGTTAAAGGAATTTATGCTCTCAGATCTTATTGTAAGCATGGAGCCAGATACATCCTCTCGTTTTACAACATGCATATGCATCTTCTAACAGGCATTGTCTATCTCTTCATCTGCACCACACTCATCAGATTACACTATCTGAAACTTCTTTTTTCCCCAAGAGATCATAAAAGTTTCAGCGTTTACTCAAAATGTTTTGCCGTGTTTTCAGTTTGACAGACTCTGCAATGGCTCCAAAGATAACAGGGCAGCTGCCAGTTCTCCTCATGTGTTGAACTGAATTGTAGATGCCTGTCTACAATGGTATGTTTCCTTGGTAGTTTTAGATACTCTGAAACAGAATTTTCCAGTCTTCTCAAATATGTAAGATACAGAACGGCCAGAAGCTATTCAGATTACACAACAGTGACATTTTTGAAATCTGAGAAGAGGCAAAACAACAGACCTTGTGATGCAGAGCCTCTGACTGAGCCCTCCTCTAAAGTACGCTGTGGTTCCTCACGCTTATCCTGTGCTAAAAGCCCTAAATTAGATGTTTTCTGCTGCTTTTCACTTCTTTGCCTTCTTTCTTCTTCTCCAAGGCTGCAGTGCTTCTCTCTGTCACGGCTCTCAATGCTGGAGGTTTGGAGGAGACCCGTATCATTCACCCAGGCATCCAGTACAGACTTTTTCAAAAGATGTTTGAGAGCTGGGATGGGATGGGATGGGATGGGATGGGATGGGATGGGATGGGACGGGATGTCAACAACCAGAACTGGCTGGGACATGTCTTCTTACTTCTCATCCCACTACAACTGCCCAGTGATTTCTCCACTCTCTGGAACTCCTGCTGTTGCATGGAAAGGGACTGTTTTCATTTATACATCTCTGGTGCAGGCAGTTCAGTGCAGAGGCAGAGGGCAGGGTGCAACAGTAATTTACACGCCATAAACTTTTGTAGGTTTTATTCACCTCATTGGTCTGGTATTAAACAGCATCGCATGTAACTGTGTAAGCTGGGAGCTATGGTGCTGGCTGCTGACTCCATGCTCACTCTGCCACGAGTTTGCTGCTCCCTTCCCCATCAGCTCTGGAAGAGCAGAAGGCATCAGGGAGAGCTGCTTGTGATGGACTGACACAGCCAATCATATATTTATTGCTGTAATACTTTACACCCTGCTAGAAGCTTTATATATGCAGCTGTCTGTACACAAAATTTCCAAAATAACAAAACTATACAGAATGTGCCAGGTGCTGCTGATGGTGAAGTATGTTAGGAAGCATAAAACAGTGTTTTTTATGAAAAAAAGCCTTAGTGTAAGTCCTTCCTCATCAGGACAAAACCACTTGGAAATAGCAGTATTTTATTCTTTTTCTGAGGGCTGTGAAGTGTATTTGAAATGGGAATCTAGAGAGGTGAAGAAAGTGTGAGTCAGTCTATTTATCCGAATCCCACAGGGCTCATAGTGATTCACAGCTAGGGAATCCTTGTATTGATACTTCTGTCCCATTTGTGACACACAGGGTTTAACAACACAACCAGAAAACAGAAAGCAGAAGCAAAACAAACTTGATTAAGGGGCATCATCTGCAAATGTGCAGAGGAGATGTAGAGCTTTACCATCCTTAAAACTAAAACTAGAAAACTTTCTGCGGGAAAGAAGGATGCTGAAGCCCCTCCTCCAGCATCTTCACCTCTGGCTCCAGTAATTCCTTTCTGGTTCCATTCCAATTCCCAAGGGAAAGATCCCAAGAAACCCTGCCCTGACTTAGCTGAGTGTCACTGTCTGTGCGAGCTGAGGATGACCATTTGAGAATTCAGATTCAGATTTTATCAGCCAGTAGCACAGATCATGGGTTAATCCATCAGCGCAGTTCGTAGAATCATAGAAACACAGAATGGCCAAGGGTTGGAAGGGACTTCAAAGATCACCTAGTTCCAACCCTTCTGTAATGGGCAGAATTCTCTTGTGAAAACAGAAAATGTTTTTTCCTAGTAGATGTTGCACTGAATAAGTGTATTTTTTTTTCTGTTTTGGTCAAGGAAAAGGAAAATGTTTGGGCATTATTAACTACTCAGCCATTTCTGGACGAGAAAACAATTGTAACATGGAACATCTGCATCTGAAAACAGTGTTTTTAATGTTCTTGCATTTCCTTACCTGAATAATAGCACTCAGGGCTTTGTTTCAAGACCTCATTTATTATAGGAGGTTAAAAAAAGACACACACAAACAACCTTATGGAAAATTTTGCCTGCAATAAGTGTCAAGCAGAAGGAATGTTATTGATTGCAATGGATTTAAACCCGTAATGAATTTGGCTGGCTGGTCAAAAGTCTGGTGGGTGTGTAAATGGGGAGGTGAAGCGGGGAATGACGTACGTAGTGGTTTATCTGGAGAATGGAGCCGCAAAATGTTGTAGTTACACTTAAGTTTTATTAAAAATGCCATTCTAACGAGCCCTAGTGGCCCTAGCACATGGAAAGTGGCTTGCTGTGTTTTGAATGGCACTGAGTAACACCCCAGGGCCTTAAATCAGTTCAAGATGTGTTGGTGGCGTCTGATGTTAAGCATAGAAGGGAAATTCAAAGCAATATAGCTTTAACCCAGGGACCCTTCTTTTGCCTGATGCTTATCAATAATGTGTAAGTAAGAGCTAGGAGAAATTTGGTACTGAGGCAGAGTATTATATGAATGCATGATTTTATTAATAATATTTTTACTGTGAAGTTTGGATAACCAATCAAAGCAGCACGACACTGAAATGTGGAAAACAAAGCAAGAAAATCAGAGATATCCCATCCTGTGAATTTCTGCAGACACCCCTGGATGTACTGTGCCCAGGGAAGATTAAGTTAGTGGAAGAAAAAAGAAATGTTTTTTACAAGGCAAATTCAGGAAGAAGCAACCAGGGAGTTGGTGGCCATGTTGCGAAAGATGGATCAGATGCAATCTGTGTCTTTAATCCAGAGCTGCATTTGCAAGCCTTGTCATAGCTGGGACACTTCTGCAAGAACTTCTCCATGTCTCACCTGTTTTGATGGTACAATGAGAATTATGGTTGCAGAGGTATCATTAGTACCAAGAAAGATTTGCTAGGCACCTGGTTTTCACATAAACTGTATATATTTGCCACTTACCAGAATCTTTTGCATTGTGAGCTCTAGGGTGAAAACCAGAAGGCTGAAGTGCACCACTAAAGTCACATGGATGGCAGAGCAGCAGCACAGTGAGTTTGGGTGGTTTGTCAGTGGCAAAAATGGTGGCATGAACTTGAAATCTGATGAAACCCCACGTGTCCTTTGCTCTCTATCTCTTTGACCCGGGATGGACAACCATTGAGTCATGAACAGCAATCACTCACTTATGAGATGCAATTAGAAGGGAACCCCAACAACCACCTAATGAAATGCCAGCGACTTGGCACAAATACCTCTGGTGTGACAATGAAGAAGACTTCAGCTCTTACCTTAAGCACTGCTTGCTTCCTTCCCACACCGACAGCTTTAGCAACAACGTGACTTAGAGTGTCTAATTATAGGATAATTATTGTTGTTACATTTGTAAAGGTCAGTCAGTAGAAGCTAGGACCCTAGGGGAATGGAGACAACAAATGTGAAGAAGTAAATGGGAGGAGCAAGGTTCACGGACTTTTTGGCAAATGGAAACGGAGGTGATTTCTCTTTAATTGGAACAGAGCGTGTTCTCATATAGTACTAGTGGTTTGGTACACAATTCCAGTCCTCTACTGATAAAAATGCGTATTAAGTCTCAGTTCAAGTCTCTCTCTTTTCTCCATAACTCCAGTATTAATAAATCAAGCTGAATGGTGATATGGCCAAACACAATCCAACAAAAGCAATGAAATGATGTGCTCTCCTTCCCTGCATCCAGCCTCCTCCATAGCAGCGACTCACTTTATGGGTTAGGGATTGTTTTTTGTTCCTAAGATTAAGGAGAAGGACTGCTGAAGGCAGGAAATATAGATCTAAAGGTAACTGACACAGCAAAGATGGGCTCATAAATTAAATGGCGTAGTACTGCTGCTACAGTCAGTGACTACCTTCTAAGAAAGCAGAGAACATAGTAACTGTTCAAGTGATTGATAAATTAAATTGTCTTTTAAATCCACAAAAAGGGAATCTGTCACGCTACAGACACACTGTGGATCCTGTTGCTCTTCTTCCTCTTTATGCCTCCTGCCCATTTTTTTACACAGAGATATGTGGGATACTGAGCAGAGGGTCACTCATATTTTTAGTTCATTTGTGTTTGAGGTTTCACAGGGAAGGCTAATGTTTGTCACTCAGCTATCAAATGTACCTTGTAAGACTTGGTATATTCTTATGCACTTTAACATTACAGGAAATCTTCTGGAGTACTAACCAGCAAACAAATTAATAAACAAACTAATCTGTGAGCAGAGATGCTGATCTACATCCATCTCAAAATCTGTAGATGTCACTGGTGGAAAACAAGAAGCAGAATTGCAACCAGTAAAAAGAAACACTTGGAATCAGGCAATCATCAGGGCACAAGTGGGAAAAACTCACTATTTGGATCCCCGCCTCTTGTGTGAGTTCACTGCCTGATTCTGGAAAAATAAAATAAAATAAAATAAAATAAAATAAAATAAAATAAAATAAAATAAAATAAAAATAAAATAAAATAAAATAAAGTAAAGTAAAATAAAATAAAATAAAATAAAATAAAATAAAATAAAATAAAATAAGTTGGTGGCTACAAGAAAATAATGAAATAGTAACAATAGAGTTTTCAGGATTCTTCAATTTGCCCTGTACAAATGGAATGGGCACACTCAGTGTATTTTTTACAGGACTTCAAAGGATACAGGTCAAAATTCCTCACTACAATTACTTCAGTTTAATATGTGTGTATTTGATCTGTTAAAATATAATTATACTTTTGCAAATTATCATTTCACCAAAACTGGCATGATATGAAAGTATGGATGGATCTGAATTTATTCGAGGTTCTCCAAGGAGTTGTCTCATCACATTAAGAAAAATTACTTCTCAGAAAGAGTGGTGAAGTATTGGAACAGACTACTCAAAGAGGTGATGGAATCACCATCCCTGGATGTGTTCAATAACTGTGAATATGTGGCACTGAGGGACTGGTCAGTGGGCATGGTGGGATGGTATGGGGTTGGTCCTGGTGGTCTTAGAAGTCTTTTCCAACCTTAGTGATTCTATGATTCTTTAAACTTGTGATATGACAGCTTCTGAAAGTCCATTGCCTGTGATCTAATTTTGTTTTTGTTTTTACTCCTGGAGCATCATTTAGTATTTCTATTGCTTCTCCTAGCAGGAGAAAGAGCTTTCTTAAAAAAGAAAGTGTTTAGATTTTAGAGTTTTCAATAATATGTTGAACTTTTACTTAGCTTGGATCCACTTGTATTGTTTTAGCACCCTGTGGAATTTGTTATCTAAACATGACCAAATTAGAGTCAGTCACAGATCTCTCATCTGAACGGCTGATTCGTAGAGAAAGGAATGACAATAGCTGACACCACTGGAATCAAGACTAGTAAAAGGTATCGGATCATAAATCTGCTTTTTGTCCTCTTCAGGAATCCTAACATTTATTTCTAATTCCTTCTGTGTTTCTAAAATTATTTCTAAACTTCAGTATTGGATCATATTCCACCAATAGAAAGTAGAAGTTATCACCAAAGATGAAGAGAAATCAAAGCTTCCAAAGGAAAAATGGGAAATAATAACTCTGTGGGAGGAGTAACAAGGGAGCTCTGGATGGGTTGGTCATGTCATGGAGGAAATAACTTATTTTAATCTGTCGTGATTCATGGGAAAGATCCAGGAATGAGATCTATAAAGGAAGAATAAGTTGAATTAAAAAATATTGTGGTTGGAAATGGACTTTTACAGATGTTAAACTGTACAGGAGAGAGATCATAACTTACATGGAATAAATCATCCACAGTTCGACTTTTCTGAGTTCAGCATTCACACCTGGTGCCTGTCTGTGTGTCTGAGGAGGGAAAGGGAAAGAGTGAAGGATCCAGGTAAACAAGCACATTGTGCAACAGCGCATCTGGAAAACTGTGTCAGCCTTTAACTTGTTTAACTGGCCCTTCTATGGCAGTAACACATCATTACTGCTTTCCGGTGTTTATTAATGTCATTTTTATGGTTTATTTGTAGCAAGGTTCAAATTCCATGTAAATGGATGCTTTAAAAAAATCTGTGGTTTCATAGCCTTCATTATTACTTATTGTAATAAGATATTGGTCTGAATATGGATGGGCCAGAAAAAGAGGGCAGTGGAGCAATATTGTGAATAGATTTGTGGTCCTACACAGAATCCCTGCCTCATCAAATTCCCTGAAACCCCTGAAGCCCCTGAAACTACCAAAACAAACATTCCAGTCAAACCTGCCATTTCAGACTGAAGATGCTAAATTCTGCTGCACTAAGGATTTTTCTCTATGCCGAAATGGTCAACACACTCTGAAGAAAATTGGTGGAGGTTCATTCCCAAGCGTGGTCAAGTGTCCAGGGCTTCTCAGAATTAGTAGTCATCATTTCTTTAATAACAGTGTGCAGAGGAGGACTGTCATTCCCAAGCCACTCCTGCCCTGTTGGCACAGACGGACTGCATCATGTAGTAATGTGATTCTTCTGCTCCGTCCAAGGGAAAGGATGCAGAAGAGTCAGGCTAAATGACTAAGCACCCACCAAAAAGGAAAACTGGATGGTTAGTCATAAAACTGAGGCAGCAGTTTACTGCATGCTAAGAAAACTAAGCTCAGAAAGGACATCTAGACCCTATGGAGAGCAAAAAAGAGTTCTCCAGCAATTTTCCTCTGTTTATATTTTTCCTTCTTATTCAGTCTTACATATGAATATACACGTCATGTCCATAGCACTGAAACAGACAAGAGCTGTGAATATTCTGAAAGACTGAGTTAAAACTTCTATTTTATTTATGAATGTAGGAATATTTTCTGTTCTGGAGCCTGACCACTTGCTTGGTTTGCCTGCCAATCTGACCTGAATGCTGCAGGAACCATTAATGTATCTAAGACAGGTGCTGATTCTCCCATCTGTGTTTTACTACAGGGAACTCTGTTTTGACTGCAAAAATCAGTATGGAAGGCTCACTTTAAGGGTGCTTATTTCTCAACAGGAATGCAAAACGTGGGATTTAAGAAGTGCTAAACTGGATTTAATTTGAACCAAAATATCCAGTGAATTCTCCAAATACTTATATATATATATACATACATATATATATATATATATACACTATAAATTGAGCTCCAGGGAAGAATCTTTTTGCTTCCAGAGCTCAGTTTAGTCAGAAGACTTAAACTATCCCTGCTGTGGAATGGCAGGGTTGGATGCAGCTTTGGGCATAGCTTGAGAATTTAATAGAGAGGTCTACTACATCCTGGAAACTTACCTTGGAATTTCATTTCAGCAACATCAGTCAGTTTTTTCAGGACTTCTTTCAGCATTTTGGTTCAGAGTTAAAAATTCATTTCACTTTCAAGACCTTCCTAATGGAAAGAAACTGATTCTGGGCTAGAGCCTATCGCTAATTGAGATTTGTTGTCGTGATTGTGAGAGACATACTTTCTTTAGACCGAAAGCTATCAAATTTGGCAAATGAAACTATTATTTGTTGTTACGAGATTTTCAGTGAAAGTATTCAATTTCCCTTAGTGGTTACCTGAGATATCTTTGAACTTGCAGATCTACAAATTCACCTTCATTCTAACCTTAGTGCAAGAGGTGCTCTTGGTTATTAAGGAGATGTATAGTTTGTGGTAGTTCATATGTGGCTCAGTCTCAAGTTTCTTTGTCGTTTCTCACTGAGAAATCACGTTTCTGTTTCTATGAGTATTCTCTATACCTCTGCATGTCTGCTCATTCAGATAAAAACTTGAATAATACATGCAAAAAGAATCTAAATGCAGAAAATGAAAATAAACTGAGGATCATCAGTTGTGCCTCTCAGGTGTGTTGCATTCGCCTGGTCTGGTTGAAGTCAGAGATTTGTGAATGCCCAGGTTTGCTCGCAGGGCAGCACAGGAGTTCACAGGAGGTGGACTGAGGCAGGGAGGAAAATGGTCATGCTGTAAGGATCTCTGCTGGCTATGAAGGCATGATGACCTATGCATGCCTTTTTCCTCTCAGGATGAAACATTGCTAGACCTCCTCCCAGATCGTGCTTCATTCCATCAGCAGCCCTGCTGACTTCACTGCCACTATTCAGTCTGCTTAGAAGACTTGCAGTCTGGCCCTAATTTCTCTGCTCCTTAATTTAGGGACGGCAGAGAGACTTAGTCAAAATATCTAAAAGCCCTAGACTGTTACTACCAATTGCAGCAGAAAAACTTTACAAAAGCAGATCAAATCTGGCCCTGTTAGCCCTCGCCTGCCAATGTTATGGCTCTGGGTATTTTTTAAGTTCCTTTCTTGTCACTCTAAATCAGATGATTCACGCTGGTAACATGTTGTATCGCTTATCCAGTAATGCAACCTAATAAAACCCTGCTTAAAACCATTTTCCTTAAAGAACCAGAAGAATTTGTTCCTTGCAGAATCAAACCTGTGTTCTTAATAAAGGCAGATTGAATAAAACAAGCCCTATGAAGTAAAGAGACTAATTTAACAGCTCGCTGATGAAAATCTGTGGCTAGCTTCCCCCTCCCTCACCCCCTTGCATGGGAACAGATGGTTTAACAGAAGTTTTGAATGCAAAGTTAATTAAAAAAAAAATCCATTCCTCTTACAATCCTTGGGCTAAGGCTTTAAAAATTCTCTGCTAAATCGGAATGCCAATGCTCTTATTTATGCTCTGTAATAAGGAAACACAGTCATTAATGTTCTGCAATTATTGAAATAGAGTGATGGTCATGGATTATCCCTTGAATTGAGCACGGCAGGCTCTCTTGGCAGCCAGACGTCAGCATGGAATTTGAAAACCTCTGTTTTGCTCCTTTTCCTCCACTGTCCTTAATCTAGTGCTAGGAGCAGGTAGAGTTACTTGTGGCCATATCCCCGAAAGAAAGGAGGAGCAATTCAAAAGGCAAGATCATTTCTCATAACAAGAATAACAGAATTTACTACATGCTAAGATTTGATGAATGCTGAAAAAAGCATAATTGCAATAATAAATTATTTCATCCTGAGCTGGGATGCAGCTATTTCTGGGGTAGAATATAACAGTTTATCTGTGACAGCAACATCATATAGGAATCAGCACAGAAGATGAGAAAACTAATATTAAATTTGTTTCCAGTATTTCTGCAAGCTCATGTCCATGAAGATCTTCCAGTCTGAACAGTTGCTTTAAATAACTGGGAGGAGTTTGGGGTAAGTGAAAAGTAATTGCACAAATTAGAATCAGCTTGTCTCAATGCATTTAATTCTTTCATACCATACACATCAGAAAAAAACAAAAACAAAAACAACCAAATGCACCTGGAGAAGAGTTTTATTTTACCTCTCACTAACAAGCAGAGCACCAACCAGTCCTGTTCTTTGAGATTATCTCCGAACTAAAGCTCGTCCTGAAGATTCACAAATGTTTCCTTCTGTGTTTCTCTTCACCCAGATTTCTACTAAAAAAATGGATTCGGCCCAAACATCTTTAATACCAGCTTTTAAGAAACTAGAAATTCCCAGACTTACAAGTTTGTCTTCAGATAAAAACGTGAGTCCAAAGTTATGGTGAATTTGCATAGGATCAGGTAATTCTGATCTTGTCACAGATTCTGATTCTAATCACAATAGGACCAGTGCTAGCAGTTAGTCAAGTCATTCTTCTGTTCCTGTTGAAGTATAACTCAGAGGGAGATCTAATTAACTTCCAGGAGGCAGAGTCCTGCTAGTTACCTTATCCACTTTTGATCATATCTTTTACGAGCTCCAGCAGTAACACTCAGAAACTGAAATGGACTCAGAGTGTTAGTTTCACAACTTGTACATACAAAAGAGAACTAATTAGTCATCAATATGTAGACTCTGAATGAAGGTCATGAGGGGCATAACTACAGGTACTGGACTAGGGTTTTTTCCTCTGGTTTTCTGTTTTTTTTTTCTATTTTATTTGTTTGTTTTTTAAAGTCAGAGTGATTTTTTGCACCACCAGTTAATCATGGATTGCAAAACCTCAGGAGCAATTAATTGCAGAGAAAAACTCTTACCTTACTACAGCCTAATTCCTTAATAGCATCCCTGAATCAAAGAGATGTCTAAACATTATCACACACCTATGATTAATATCTTCCACAATCGATTACAGATGCAAACAGGCAGGAGCAGACTTGGCTCATAATGTAAATGGATTGAAGGTATGATACAGGTGACCAAGAGTTAAGTACACTTACCGCCTACTGCTGATATTTTATGGAGACAAAGTTTTAAGTTTTTCCTGCAAGAAAAGACAAGAAAAGAACTTTAAAGAGACTAAGCAACAATTTAATAAATACTGTGAATAACATTACATCTCCTCCAGCTCAGTGCTGTTGATACTCTACCTAATGCTTTTATTGACATGAAAGCTAATGGTAATCATGGCTTATTGAAACCGAAGGAAGTCTTCTAATTTCCAGTCTGTTCTTTTACTTCTTCATTGCTCCTTAAGTGCTTTATCTCTGTGTCTTAGTAACTGGTGGGACTTCCGATGGACTGTGGTGAAGAACGACGTTCTTACACAAAATCCCAATGGGCAGAGAAAGATGCAGTAATAAAGGCTAAATTGGTAGCTGGAAAAATAAGGGAAATTGGGGTAAAGCAGTGCAAATATCTTCCAAGAGGAAACTGGGAGTTCTCTCTCTTCTGTCTTCCTCACTTCCTCCTGTGCTCCCCACTTCTCAGCCCTTTGGTCAAACTTTGGTCGGCCAAATCATGAGGCAGCAAGATTCCACTGGGAAACAAGATTTTGTTACCACCCCCTCCATTCTCCCAGTCTCCAAGAGTGCTTCCACCTCCTTAGCTCCGCAAGCTCTGGTCTTACACCAGACAGCTCTCCTAAACTGCCTCATCAGATTTTCAGAACCACAAATGAATGAAAGGGGTTTTGCTTGCCACTAACACTGTGATTTCGCATGTATCTCACTAATTCTGGGCCTTGCACTGCTAATCTCATTTTCTAAAGGGCAAATTATTTCCCATAAAAGTTAGCAGTGGGCTCTGCACTAGTCTCTTCACTGCTTCTATGTCATGCAGGGTTTTACTTGTGGGGAATTGTGGCTGGCTTAAATGCAACCCGAATGTGATGTGATATGTTTTCTCCAGCTCTGCATTTCCTTAAACATTTAAAACTCAAGCAGAAAAAATAAATAAATAAGACAAATGCAAACATAATGTCTTTACAAGGATTCATTCTTAGCAAGAAAGTCATACAGAACTGGTGGTTCTCTGGATTGTTCTCTAGACACAAGCATTAATGACTGAGCAGCACAAATGAAGGGCTTTCTTCATAAAGTGTTTTCTTTTTGCTTATTTATTACCATTAAGAAAATAAGTGAATCAGGCAGGATGAAGTAGTGACTGATTGTAGACCTTCCTCTTGTTAGCCATCTCCTGAGAGAGCCTGACTTGGCCCACAAAACGGAGGTCTTCACCTGACCTTGCACACTTTCCCAACAGCCAAGGGCTGTTCAGAGCTTGGGTTCTTGTTTTGGCCTCTGATAGAAGCTACACATAACCCAGGGCAGCTGTGAAATACAGATCCCAAGCCAAGGTCTGATTTATGAAAACCTCATTCAGAGCGGTCTGTATGTAATGTTTGGGCTGGAGCCATCTTTAGCCAGAATTGGAACTAAACGCCTCTTAAAGGTTCTGTAAGATTTTTTTGGTGGATTTTTTGTTTGTTTGTTTGTTTTGTTTGTTTGTTTTTTTAATTTCTTCTTGCTCATTTCCCATATTTGCTCTGTCTCCACACATCCCTACTTTAATAGGAAATAGAAATGCTGAAATATGCTCAGAAAGGCTCTGTTTTGCTTTGCTAATTCAAGTATTTCAGGCTCAACAGGAACCAACAGAATTGAAAGCTTCACAAAGAAGCTTATTGGACAAGACTAGAACCTGATTCTTCCTCAGGGGTATGCTTTCTGCAAGTACGCTTTTGCTCCTAGCAACTTGAAAAATACGGGGCTTCCTAAACATTAAGTTATCTATAAAATGCCCGGTTTTGAGTTGAAACCCTGAACAGCAGCCTCAACATAGGGGCTCAAGCACAGAGTGAAGCCACAGTTGTCACAATCAGATCAATACTTGCACTTTACATAATGTAGCATCTCTGTTCTTAGAGAAGGAGAGATGAAGAGACTGGATTACCCACCAAAAAAAGAAAAAAGAGAAAATATCTGCTATGAATACCTCAAGGAGGTGAAAGAAAAAGTGAAAAACATGGATCAGAACTATTTCAGTGTTTGAGGGCCAAGGTCCATCCTTGCTTCTAATTAGAGCCCACACACTCATTTTCCTTCTCTTGCATAAGGGTTATGGAGAATCCCAGCCCTGTGCTTGGGGATACACACCAGCAATACCTCCCATTAAAGGTAAGGGTATTCATGTCATGAAGTCAGTTTTCTGCCAAGAGGCTGTAGTTCACACATCCTAAAAAGATGGAGTATCATGCTACCTGCTTCCCAGGCAGAGCAGGGCGCCTGGTTTATCTTGTGGGACAGTGTGGCTCTCCATCATAACCTGGGACAAGATTTTGAGTTGGAATAATTTGAAAAGTGCTACCTTCTCTACCAGCACCTCCCTAAATGTACCATATCATCTCATAGTGTCATTGCTTGCTTAATTTTGTGTACTGGAGGGCAAGACTGAGCATCTCTGTCTTGGCATACACAAAGAATTTGGTCAGGTTGCCCCAAAATCCCAATCTGGCAGCTGAACCTCTCTGTTCGGAGAAAGAGGGGTGGGGTTCCCATGAATTTGAAAATGGTACCGAAAGCAAAAAAGCTTGCAAAATCCTGCATGTATGAATTAGCTCCTGTGCTTCAGTGCTTCCTTATGTAGGCAAGCTCACGACATTTGAAAAAAGCAGGAGTAAGTTCTGGCTTTCTACATGCTTGCATGTTCAAAACTCTGCTACAGTGCACAGTAGTGGTTGGTCCCTCCTTTAATCCTTCCTAGCAAGTCAGTAATTTTGTTATGGCACAAGGAGTGCCCTATGGCTTCAGCACAAAAGCCTTGCTTCCTTTTAAAGAAAGCTCATATTGTACCAAAAAATGAAAGGGAGCCAGCAACAAGCAAGAGTACATGTTCGCAAAAAATGTTCTTTGAACATTTGAACAAGAAAATGTTTGCAGTGTTCTTTGGTGTATTCACTTCCCTGAGTCCCTGCTTTGTGCTGTCGTGGTTGGACTGTAATTTGCAGGCACTTTTGTTAATGATGATGAATCATAACATTTTCTAGATGTCAGAGGGAAAAAAAAGCAGTAAGAACCTACAGTAGCATTTCCTGGTTAAATATGTGTTTGCAGAACAACATGAGGTGCTGGGTTTAATGAACAGCTTATCTTTTGAATGTATCACTTTAACTGCATGTTGGAAAGTACCTTTCACCAAACTGCCCATCAGAAGTGAACTACAAAGTAAATGGTTTCTGTATGGGAAGCATTTCTTATCTCTGTGAGTGATGGACTACACTGCCTGCAGAGGCTTTGTTTCAAGTGGAAGACACTTAATGATCCCTTCTAAAATTCAGATAAAATTATCATACTTTATTTTCTCTCTGCTACGAGAGGTTTGACCAACACTGTGGGACTACAAACACAGATGCATAAATTAGATCCTTAAAATCATGGGTGAAATAATAGGTGAGGTTGCAGTCATGTATCTCTTCCTGCTCTGCTCTTTTATGAGGTAATTAATGCTACATATTATGGAACAAGTGGAGAAGAATGTATTCACTTAAGACTCAGCACACCACTTATACTTTCAAGGGGATACACAAAGTATTTGAAGATCTGATGCCTTTGCTTTTTGGGAGAGAAAGGGCAGGATCTGGATTGTATTTATCAAGGCTTGCTCTTGCTGAGCACAGGACAGACAGTCAGTATTTAGTTAGAAGGAGATTATGACAGTCCATTATTTATGAGGGTTTTTTTTACCATCATGAGGTATTCCAGTGTGCCGTTTCCCTTTCAGCTCACTACAGCCACAGCTCTAATGTCACTAATGGTAACTGAGGAGAGGGCTGAACTACCTTCAGAGACTGCAAAGGTCGTCTCCGTATCCACCACTCAGGGAGCCCGCGGTTCCCACACAGCTGGAGGTTGGTTTGATGTAAGGCATGGGAAATCTCCACGGAGGAGATTTCTGGTCAGAAGTCTGAAACACGGTAAATGCCTGGCCAACAGAGTTTGGAAAAATAACCACTGGGATTTTTCTGAGCAGTTCTGAGTTCCAGTCTCAGAACAACCTGCTCACATGCATTTCTCCCAAGGCCCTTTTTGAACACAGCAGTGACGTTATCAAAGCTACTGTGTTGCTGTTGTCATACCACAAAAAGAAACAATTTTTTTTTTATGTGCTTTATGCCTTTAATTTGAGTTATTACTGCCAAGCTGCCTGTCTGCCCCAAACAGAAGTGTGTGCATTTGGCTTTGTAGCCAGTACAAATAGAACAAATAAAGACATGCAAATATTCTCACTTACCCAATTAATTCCACGAGGCTGCTGTGGCTGCCACCATTAAAAGATCATACTCAACCATTAGCCTGGCATTGTCTCTGTGATGGCACCAGAAGCAGACACATGTGTCAGACAAGAACATCCTTTCCTCCTCACATATCCTTTTCAGCTAATAGCTATCATCCCTGTGACTCATGGACAGCTAAACCGCCATCACCATCACAAGGAACAGAGCAGCAGTATCTTCTTGTTGGGTTTGGCAGGATCTGCTAAAGTTGAAGTGATGTGCTGTAGCTGGTGATGGCAGCCAAGTTCAATTAACTTTCATTTGACGTCTCTTTGTATGTTTCTCCAAACTCCATGTGACTCTTTTGGTACTGAAAATCTCAAAGAAGCAGGTTTCTTCATGATTTTTTTTTTTTTTTTAATTGTTTTTGTTCTGCATGAGGCTGGACATGAAAGCGAGGACAGCCATCCACTTTGAGCACTGTCACTGTAGTTTTGGGCAAAAGATCATTTTGGGGGCAAAGTGAATAGCTGTCTTATTTTATCTGAGCTGCCTCCTCATCTGCTACTTGAGCCTCTTTATTATTTCCCCTCACTAGGAAGCAGACTGGCTATGGCCATTGCCTGACTGGTGAAGTCAGGGTCAAATTTTTCCATCTGGACTGCATTAAGGGTCTTCCATTTGCTCATCTCCCTCCCCCCAAAACCCCTGCTCCTCTCCAGCCTCCCTTATAATGCTGATGTGCTGCCAGGCATGTTCCATTTCACCCACAGCCAAAAGGCGGCTTCAGTAGGATCTCATTAATTCACACTAATGATGGGGAATTTGGCAAATTAGTGAACTGACTTGATCCTGCCATTATTAATAGCTTTGCCATTGACTTCGGGCAGAAGGAGGTTGAATCCCCGAATAGATAGCTCTCATCTGACACCAAAAAGAATTTATGAATTATGAAATAGACTGATTTTTGTTTGGACAATTGGTGTTTAGTGTTACGCTGGTGCAAATTACAGTATAAGCAACAAACTCTAATTAATGTGATGACTTACAAAATTTCTCAGCTATTAAATCTCTGTGAAAATGAAATGAAAGCGAAAATATGAGGTTTTTTTTTTTTTTCCATTTAGGAGAATGCAGGAACTGGCATGCTGACATTCTCTGTTTGGCCACTGAAGGCTTTAGCCTAGCAAGCATTTAGCTGATGGATCTCTCACAGAGATTTCCATGTGACCAGACTAAATTCCTTATTCTTTCTGTATCTGAGCTGCCTTCTAGGAAAAGGAGATGATTCTCCCTTTCTACAACAATTTATCACCTGAATGATGGTATCTTACTGTTCAGTCTATAAGAAGTCTATGCAGTGAGACTGTTCTTCTGGCAAAGGCAAAAAAAATCAGTGATCCATTGGTCATTTCTGACGTATCTCCTTAGCCTTGGTACAGGTTATGTCCAAGCTTCCAGTCCAACGCTAAAACTCAATCACATGAGCCCAGGGAATGTACAAAGTTACTGTGCCAGTGGAAGCTTAGCAGCCCCAGGTGATTCTTACGCTCTCATGATATGACAAAGAAGCAAGCCCAGTGGCACTACTTGCAGGTATGTAGTAGTGAAGATTACTGTTGCTTTTCTCAGAATTAACATACTTTAATTTACAAAGAGCAAAGCAAACATACACACAAACCTATTCTGTTAAAACACCAAAGGAGACAACTGAATTCTCCCTTCGGTGCTTTCCTTCCTAGAGGCAATGTGTGATCAACTTTTGGTCTTCCAAACTATTTAAGCTAATAAGCCAGACCATGAACTGGAACAGCCAAAGCACAGACACACAGTGTCTTCTGCCAGCTTTTGGGAGTGGGGTGAGGCAGACAGCTGGAGGCAGTAACGTCTTAAATCACTTCCATCACACAGAGCCTGGGTGCTATCAAGGGAACAGTGAGAATAAGGGTGAGACGAAGACACAGTGAAAACAAAGCCCGTGTTTCTGCCTCTGTGCAATAATGTACTTCTTGACTACATAGGCTTGAGCAAGTTGGTAGGGATTGTGATGTGAATCTACCTTCTGTTCTAGAGGTTAGAAGGGTAAAACTAAATTCCAGCTCCCAGAAGTAAATCACATCCCTTAAAGTTGAACTAAAAAAGGGGAGATTTAGATTGGACATAAGATAAGAGTTTTTTTTACAGTAAGTGTAGAGAGACAGTGACACAGATTGGTTGCCCAGAGAATTGGTGGATATTCCTCCCTGCAGACGTCCAAGATCAGGGCTGGAGATGCTCTGATCACTGATGGAGCTGCCGGTGTCCCTGTTCACTGAACCATACGGCCTTTAAAAGTCCCTTACAACTCAAACCAATCTATGATTCTATGATTATTTGATGGAAAATCACTTTACGGACAGCTCCGTGTCTCTTGCCTCGTGCATAATCTTGCAGAGAAAGATGGCAGTACATAGAACTGGCATATTGAAGATCTATGATTCACACTGTTCCCTATTTAAGATCAAGACTAGAGGGAGGACTGGGCCTTACTGCATCGAATGTGAATATGTGTGAAGTCCAAGTTAGAATCCACCAACACTAATTCTAACATGTTTAAAAACTCCGGTCACATGGCTCAGAGGAGAGAATATAAGTACTGTACAGATTGACCATTCCAGATATATAGAGGTATTTTTGCATCTTAAATTAACTGGGGATTGCATTCCATCCTATGTGATTTGATCCTCTGCCTTTGCTGCTCCTTCAGAAACCAGTTCCCACTCCAGTTCCAAGTCCTTGAGAAGCCACTATTCAACGTTCCCTTAGCTGACATTGTGTGGTATTTCCTCTATCTCTTCCCATGCATTGTATACAGCAGACTTTCATGACATCCCGTTTTCATTCCTTGTCGTTCCCTTCCCCCTTCACCTCAAACAGCAAAAAGTCTTAAAAGAAGGGAAATGGCCAGATCTGGGGAAAAAAAAAAAAGGAAATCTGCCAGAAGGGATTAGCTGGAGTATGTGTAGGCAGCTGTGTGCTCTGGAAGGAATCCGGTCATATTTATTTTCCCTTGTTCTATTTTCCCTAAGTTTTTCTTTAATTTATCCCCACTTTATCTATGTGTGATGCTAAAGTTAGATGTTATTCAGTGAGACTCTTCAAATGTTGAACATCTATGGGCAGCAGCATACCTGCCTTCCTTAGGCTTCAGAGTTAACACTCCAATGGCAAAGAGTAAATTAACTCTCCCTCCGCAGGGAACTGTAGGATTCATTTTTTTTCTACAGGCTCAGAAAATCTTTTAGATCTTGTTTGGATTATATTAATTTTTAGAATGGTCAGTGCTGGGAATATTTTCAATGGTAACAGAAGTACATATGCTTTGATTTTTATAAATGACAGCTCAGATGCTGAGACAGCCACGAACTGGCAAGCTGGCTAGCTGACCTATTCCAAACTGGCCCAGTTTGACTTGGCATCAGCAAGGAGGAAATGTCTCATTCTGCACTTGGCTTGCCAGGGAAGGTCTCATTGCTTTTGTAGCTGTGTAGAAGGAATGACTGGCTGCTGTCCTTTGCTGCTGAGTTATGAATCGTGCTCTCTCTGGGGTAAGAAGTCAAGTCTCTCCCTTGAATGGGTCTGTTTTCCTGTCTACCATACCACCCACCTTCTTACTGGCATCATCACCCTAAGCCTGAAAGCATGGTGGCACATTCCAACTTCAAAAGCAAGCACCACATAGCATTCAGCTGAGTATTAATTGTATAAAACGTGATTTAATAGAACTGCTTTACAGGCTGGATTGAGAGTGCAAGAAACAAAGATGCCTTCTCAAAGGCAAAGCTACCAGCTCAAATTTCACAGCCTAAATAAAACTGCTTATTTGTCCCCTGATCTATTTTACTACTTCTAAAAGGTCAACAGCCCGCCTTGAAACTCATCAAAGTAGCTGAGAATTCTCAGTTTTTCTCTCCTCCTTACTGCTTGCCAGGATTTGGATCCATCTGCTAGAAACACGATGCGGGTGGACTGATTGAAGGAGATGACACAGACAACAACGAGGGCAAAGCCCCTGCTGTACACACACCCAGACCACTCATCTGCTGGGCCCCTGTGCTGCTGCCAAGCCTCACGCTTCCTCCATGCAGCCCCAGGAGGCGTCTGTGCAGCTTGTTGCCCTGGATGATGCTGTTAACCACAGTTTGGGAACTGTCCCAGAGACTCTGCTGGTGCCTAGATCTGCCCTTTGATGTTCTGTAACTTTTCAAGTCAGAGGGCAGTTTGGTCCAGAAAATGGCAAAGAAAGATGAATACAACCAATGAACATTTCCTCAAGCAGCAAAACACACGAAGCCTATTTGGTAATTGGGTCTCATAGCTGCTGTCTCTCATATCTGAGGTAGAAGCTGATGGGATATTTGCAATGTTGCACTCTCATTTAGCTTCTCCGGTGTTTTTTAAGAGCAAAGCTCTGGTTACAGCTTTAGTGGGATTTAACAAGATCTCTCTCTCTTCTATCCAGCCGTCTATTTTTGCGAAAATCACAGCAACCTGATTATTTCTGAGACCTCTGCCCCCTTGTCAATTTTGATTGGAGTTGGCCCAGGAGTTCAAAAGGCTGTAACAGTTTGATCATATAATCCCAGTTTCCTTAGGAAACCAAGCTAAGGAACAAACAAACAGAAGTCTTTACAGAAATACTCCCTTGACAGCTGAGGATTTTATTTTTTAATCAACACCCTGACTTCTATGATGATTTTTACCTTCACTTCCCACAAAGATTGTCTTACAGGACAGCCACCAAATGGAGCAGAAGTGGCATCAGAGTGGCATGACTGCAGGCAGGCTCACATTAGGGTCCAACTAGTCTGCAACCAGTGGGAACCATGGGAAACCAGCATGAGACCCAAGTATCATGCCAACAGCCCTTCTACACTTAATGCAAAAGATGATGGCTTGCAGAGTGATTAGCGGACATGTTTAAGTGGAGTAAAGCTCAGAGCTGAGCTGGTTGGTGGATGGGTGTGCGGGGGGGGGGGGAGGAATTCCCCAGAAGGAGCATCTCCACCCAGCTGAAACCCTGAGCCAGGAGCTGCGTGAGGAGGGGACACCAGCTCCAACCTTGGCAGCCTGGCACCAGAGATAAAGAACAACATCTCTCCATGGTCCCAGCTGAATTCCAGCCCAGTTTGACAGGATTGCTTAACTAAAATATTGCAGGGAATCATCTGAACCCTATGGGCTGCTAACTCAAGCTGAGAGAGGAGCACAACTCTGCCAGTCAGAAGCTTTGCCACATCCAACCTGACTGTGGAGCAGGAACACAGTGCTCAGTCTCATCCAGCATCCACCTACCTCCGCACTCCTCTCCATTGCTGTTCTTTCTTTGAACACTGACAGCAGATCTGTTGAAGGCACAGTTTTACAACCTAATCCTAAGAAAAGACAGCAGCTGCCAATGCAGAAATTCTAGACTCTGGGAGCATGCCTGGATGGACCAAAGTAGTATTTTTTCGGTGTCAGTTGCAAATTGGTTTTGCATATACCACTTTCAAAGCAGTTTCTTTCCTTTCTTTTGCTTTATCATCTTCGTCTTTTTTCTCCCTTTTTAATTATATTTTTAACACAGCTTTTCCGTGTGTAAGAGGTGTACATTTAATTATAAAAGAGCCTTTTTCGGTTGTAATCTGTTTCCAGTTCAATTCCTTTGCTGGATAAATCCCTTAAACGTGTTGTCATTCCTTATTTATTGATTGCAGGTATTTGGGGTTTAATTGAGCAAGTCGGTCGTGGCCCAGGGCAGGAGTGGCGCTACATGAGCAATTAAATCTGATTAGCCCGAGCCCTTTAAGCCCCAGCTGGGTGATTGATAACCGAGACCAACATTCTTCAATTGACTCGCTACATCAAAAAGGAGAAAGGCTTAGAGGAGAAACGCATGGGTCCAACATGAAAAATAGCAAAGGAGCCGGGCAGATTAGATTTGCAAAGGAGTTGAGCTAACAGCGAGGGGAGCAGGGAGAATGGTCAGCTCATAAAACAAATCCCTAAATGTCTCTCCCTTTAAAGCTCACCCGAGGATTTTATTTATTTGTTTGTTTGTTCGTTTATTTCAGAAGCTAAAACGACCCGGTCTGAGGCCAGAATGGGAAAAGGCAGCGGTGCTCTGGTTTTAACACCCCTCAGCCCTCGGAGCTGGGCTCCATCCATAAAGCTGTCGTCTGTTTGTTAGTGTGTTTGTCTGCTCCGACATTACACTTTTTGCCCGGTAGTTTAAGAAAATAAACTAGCAGGAAGAACAGGAGTGAGTAACCCCCATTTATCAAGCTGATGGATGTCCCGTGTCTCCCTTCGGGGGGGCGGTCGGGGCCCGTCGGGGGGAGCGGAGCGGGGTGTCACTGCCCGCAGCGTCTCCTGCACCGCAGCCGGGGGAGGTGGCACCGCCGGGCGCTGCGGAGTTGGGCCGCTCCGGGGATGTGGGGTCAGGGATGTGGGGTCGGGGATGCTCCGAGGTTCGAGTCACCGCCCCGACAGCGGTCTCGCAGCGCTGCTCCCAGCTACTCAGCCGGCCGAGACGGCGCAACGATCGTTCTCCGTGAAGTTGTAATGAATGAGCCCAATGAAGCTTTCGGAAGCAGCCACGGAGAAACACCCACCCGCAGACACGCGGGCGTGGAAGTCGAGTCGTTTTCTCTTTGGCAACATGGGGTGCGGGCAGCTCCCGTTCCGCTGTGCCAGCCCTCGGGGATCCGCGGTACGAGCCGGCACCGCCCGCCTCATCCTGAATTACAGCGAAGGCGACTGATGAGAGTAATCTAAAGGGGACGAGAGGGTGAAATGTTGGAGGTGCGGCGGGGGGACAGCGCGGACCCCACGGATCTGCGCCCCGGGATGGGGCGGGCGCCGCAGCCTCGACGGAGAGCGGAGTGCGGGACTCATATGGGGTGCGGGACGTGGGGTGCAGGACATGGGGTGCGGGACATGGGATGCGGGACGCGGGGTGACACCCCCGGCGGGGCTGCTCTGAGGGCGCTCCCCTCCTACCCGCCGACTTTTCCCTCGGATCAAACCGGCTTGAAAGCAATAGAAATCACTTGGGAGGGGAGGAGGACGTCAGCAGGAGCTGGACTTCTAAAAACCGTTCCGCCCCATAGGCTTTAATATTAAAAACCCCCTAGGAGTCTCAGACACTGTATTAATTAGTGCAACCACCCATGAAAAGTTGGGTTTGGAACAGCATTCTTTGCCCTGTGTGAAACAGCAACCCTAATAAACAATTGTTAACTTGGCCTATTGCCTCTGGTAAATTACACAGCATTAAAAAATAATGCTTTTCATATTAGGCAGTAATTAAAGGTTGGGACAGCTTTAAAACAAGAGGGGGAGGGGGGGAATCAAAGAAAATATAAAAATGTTCTTTCAAGAGTTATGGGAGGCTAATAAAGTATGTCTGTTATAGTGCACCACTTTGCCCCCAGCTACAGCCAAACTGGAGCCACTGCAATTGCCTCTCAATAAGATAATGATATTCCTTTCTCTGCTATTAAAAGGCTCCCAGTGCAAACTTAAAATGATTTATTTAATTTAAGAAATTATGAGGTGTAACTTCAAAGCGTAAGCCGTTAGTAATGGAAAACACCAGGTTGTTTAAAATTATAATAATAATTGTTTGGAATACAGTGACATCAAAGTGCTTTCATCACCAAATAAAATATAGCACAGACCCCCAAATCCAGTGGAGTTTATTGAGTAGACATTTTTTGGTGTGTTTTTATTATTTCCTTATCAAGAGACATTATTTTAGCAGCTCCTTTTCTCAGCTTTGATGTTTTGACAGTCTTAAATTAATTTTATTGCATTTTTTTGGCTCGGAGATGGGAGATTATTCTGACTGCTTATTTTTCATTATGACTTTTTTGTTTTCAAGAACCGGTTTGTTATTTAACGCAGCACCTTGATAAGCGCAGTTGAAATGAATTGGCCATTACAGGTCATTAAAAAGCAAAGAATTCTGTTTGCAAGCAATCCATTACACGTCTGGGAAAATATTCCTACTTAAAACAAACTTGGAGCTGAACGTTGGCACAATCGCTTTAATAAAACGGGTAGCACATACTTTTAAGGAACGCGCTTTTTTTCTTTACGAGATTCTCGCTTATTCAAAACACAGCAATCTAAGAAATACAGACACAGATCATTTTGCCAACAGAAGGAGACCCGCCTTTACGGTGAGACTGTCACAGAATGTTTTTCATTTCCTCGAACAGTGTTATAAAACATTAATCGCACAAACACTGCTTGAGACTTTTCCTTCCCGAGCGAAGCAGAATTATTCCAATCCCCTTTAAAAAATTTGGTAGCATTTTAAAATATACTGCAGTTGCAACTTTATAGACCGGTATTTCCACTAAAACAGCAGGGACAGAATTGCTCTGGTGTTAAAAGACTGAAATATAATGGATGGAAAGATTTTTATCCCTTTCGTGCGATTGGTAGCACCCGCCAAATGCCTTATGGATTACGGTGGGAAACACGCATCGAGGGGCTAAGGGACTCCAAACCAAACCCAAAAAACTGTCTAACAAAAAAAAAGACCCCAAATGCACTCTCTTTCCACGGTTGTGTCCGACACCGAAAAGGAGTGCAGACAGCGTTCCTGGCTTTTCCAGTGTGGGGATGAACTGTTCGATTCTCTTAACGCACTTCAGTGGAAAAACACGCTCGGTGCTCCCTCATGGAGAAGTCCAATGCCGCTTTGCTGTTATTCCGCGAGAGACGCAAAGACTGCGGGCGCTGCCGAGCGCGGGGTGACTTCGAGACGTGACCCTTCTTTGAAAAATCCCCGGTGGTGGTCATTGACCGTAAGCACGAGAGAAGTGCGCAGCCCCCGGGTGGTTCGGGTTGTTTTGTTCTTGTTTTCTTTTCTTTTGTCTCGTTTAACGACTTTTTAATTTTTTTATTATTATTATTTTTAAGAAGTATATAAGAGTTGAACCGCGGTGAAACTGAACTGGGGATGAATAGAGGTGGGAAACGTGATCTGGAAAAACACAACGATAACCTCGCTGCCTGAGCAGCCTTGAGGTCGGCGTGACCCGCATCTCCGTGCGGCTCCCCCCGTGATTACACGGGGGCGGGGCGGAGCTGAGGTTCTCTTTCTGCGACCCCGGGGACGGCAGAGGGTAACCGGGTGCTTTCTGGGGATGGCTCACCTTTTGCCTTCCCCTCTCTCCTGCCCTGCATATGCTCCCCTGCTCCTTCCTTCGTGTCCCGCACTCATCCCGCAAAATCCCGCAGCGCCCTGTGCGTGCGCGAATGGAGCATTCCCATGCAGCGCCTACGGGATTCGTGCGCAGAGACTGGCGGACGGTATTCCACAATACCCAGTGCACACTTCACCGATGCGGAGACGTATGTACGCGCAGCCCTATGTTACGTGGGTGCGCGTCAATCCCCGACGCAGCGGACCGCACAGGAGCCGGGCAGACCTCGGTGGGCAGCGGCACCCCAGCCGCACACCCGGCCCCCCGGCCGTACCCCGAGTCCCGCGGGCGCGGAGCAGGTGGCCGTTCCCTCACCGACCCTCCCGTGGGTGCTCAGCCGGGGGCGGCTCCTCCCCGGCCCGGGCTTCTCCCGTCGGCGCCGCCGCTCTCGGTGCCCGCCGCCCCCGGCCTCGCAGCGCGGCTCCCGGCGGAGATCAAACCCGGCGCTTTCTGGCACGCCGGCACGCAGACGCGCCGTAGTCACCGAGCGTTCCTCCTTCCCCATAAAATGCAGGAATTCCGGGCTTTGACAAGGCGATGTGACAACATGAAATGCAGGCTCCGAGCGCCCGTGGTTCTCTGTAATGAACGCTTGGCCGGAGCGAGTCAGAGAGCCCATTCCTAACTGTTTATGTCAACAGATCCATAGCTCGTGAATTAAGGTCCCGGGAGAACCGAGCTGTGCCCGGCTGCCCTGAGCCGCCGTTCAGCAAGTCGGGATTTTAAGGATCGGGATAATTTATCGCGTTGTTTTTAATGTTTATTATTTATTGCTCTAATTATTTTTCACTTTCCATTGGAAATTTAAAATATATAGATGTACCTGGAACAGATGCCAACTCCTTTCAGTCTCACTCAACTTCTAATCATCGCATCTGCTTTGTGTCAGAAAATACTTTGGGAACAATTTAACTTTGCATTAAAATAACTAATTAAAGCCACACCTCCCCAGCCTCTTGCGAAAGTGGAGGAGGAATTTCAGTAAGTGCATCGCGTTTAATGGTAGCATTCTGATTTCCCTGCCTCGCTGTAATTTATTCAGTTACAGATCTGCCTGCGGGGCAGCTCCCATTAGGCCGATGATGAAGTCTCATGAGTAAAGCTTGACACCTCCCTCCTAATAAAATATAATACTCAATTAACTCGGCCTTTCTGAAGGCTTTAATTGGAACAAGTTAATAATGGGCGCAGGGTGAACTGTCATGCCATCCGCGAGCTCGGGGAAGGTGTCACGGATCCGTCCTGCCTTTCCCATAGCAAAGGTTGTAACCGAGTTCTGGAAGCTTTTCCTTCAACACCCTTCTGTTCTGCAATAAATCTGTATGCATTTAAGGATCTATCATAACACGCACAAAGCTCCTGCGCTCAAAGAGTTTCCAGCGAAAAGATTTAGCTGTAATCCCTGACACAGCTGATTTATACCGAAGGTTAAAAAATACCGCTGGTTTATTTATAACCGGCGGAGAAAAAGCTCGGGACGATCGCAAAGGAAGGGAGAGGGGAGAGGAGGCTTCTCCCTGCCCCGGAGTGAGGGGGTAATGCCTCGGAAACAGGGAACCAGAGAAAGGAGAAGTTGTCTCCGGTTTCACGCGGCAGTAAACGCTGGTTTGCAATGTCCGCGTTTGGGAGATTGGGTTCCCCCAGCTTAGTTCCGTCCAGTTGAAAGCAGGAAGGGTTTGTGTCCGAATCGGGCTGAGACGGGAAGGATCGACCCGAGAGCCGCAGCGCGGCTCGGAAGGAGCTGCCCCGTTCCTCCCGTCCCCGTGCTGAGCCGCAGCCCCGAGTCTGCACGGAGCGAGGAGGGCTCGGACACAGAGCGGGGCTCCGAGTCAGGGAGCTGGGCACGGCAGGGATGGGCGCTGGGCACGGGGATGCTTTCCTCCGTGCAACCCTATTTCATCAACCCGGCTGTTCCTATAGAGGTGAACGCAGCTTTCTCTCCAGCTGGGATCGCAGAGGTCGCTCCTAATCTGAATAATCCTACAGTAAGGGCAGACATGAGACTTTGGAGTGCCGTGGTAAAGTAGCCTCATGGAGATCCCTCTCATCGGAACAAACTCCTGTTCCCTTTGATAGAGAGGGCCGAGGTCAGGCACCTGCTTTCTGAGGCTGCCCCAAAACCAATGGACAGGTTGACAGCACCAGGAGCCCTGCAACGGCCCTGTGCCAGAGTACTGCAGGGTCCCTGTCAAGTCTGACCTGTACCAAAGGACCCTCAACCACGATCCCCAACTATGGCTGGGGCACAAACCAGCCACACACCAAAGACAGATCTGAGGTGAGGGAAGAGGCCTGAGCAACAGAGAAGGGCGCGTGAGCTGAGAGAAGTGAGGGAAACATCCCCAGAATATGATGCTGTAAAGAACAGAGGCGCCTAAAAGGGGTTGTTAAAAACAAGGAAACCTCATAAAAGGTTTGGCTCTCGACTTTGAATTGTTGACTTGCAATTCACCTTCATGTGCAGCAAATTTGGCTTCACTTCAGACTCAGAAGGGGAAATAATCACAAAGGCAACCTAAACATTCCTTTGAACTTGACCCAGCAGTGCAAAACACACACGGAGAGACGTTACCTTTTAAAGAACTCCAAACACTCACAGACCCACACGTAATTAAACATGTTTTTTCTTTTTTAATTTAATTCGAAATAAGAGATAAGAAATAATAAATCTTCAATAAAATATATAAAATTGTACAAGGTATCCCTTTCAAAGGGACTTTCCTATAATGAAGGGTTGGGGGTAAAGGGAAGGGAGATGGGAAGTTCATCTACAGTGGGTCCCAGGCAGTGGGAGTGCCTGGGTCAAAACAAACCAAAAACGGTAAAACTTCGTGGCTTTTTAAAAATTTTAGGCCTTTTTTTTTTTTTTTTTTTCTCTCCTATTTTTTGGGAGGGGAAGTGGGGCGGAGGAGGGTTTCTTATCAACATGCTAAGAAAATAAATCCAGGAGAAACTCTGCCTTCAGTGCTCCACAACCTTCAGAGTAATTTTCTCACAAAGTTTAGCAAGAGTAATACACAGAATACAATAGTTACAAGGAGAAGACCGGGGACGATGACACTGCCAGCACTTGGGAAGCTCCCATGGGGACAGAGAGCTTACACAGTCTCTTGGCACCCCACCGTCCCACAGGTAGCATTGTCTCGTTTTGATACCTGGATCTCTCTTTACAAGGGCTTGAAGCATGAGTCACTTCAGATGGCATCCTTGGCAAGGGGAGGAGAGGAAGACTCGAGGGATTCTTCTATTTAATACAGACTATTGCATATTGCAGATACTAATAAAAAACCCCAAGCATCTCCGCAGAAGAGTTCGACAACCCTTGCTCACCACCACTGTGGAAACAACCCACGTCTTCTTTCCCTCCCTCTTGGTTTTCAAGAAGCATTGCAGAGCCAAGATTACCTGGCTGTAAGAAAAAAACAAAACTCTATGCACGCCAATCAGAAGAGATAAAGAGCAGCCTGCCTTGCACCTCATCCCTCCTCACAGTGCTTTAAAAACGCTGAAGCGATTTACACACATAAAGGCATTACAAGACACACTGGTGGGTAAAGCCCTCGCTTTACTCTATGCATTTAGGGGCCCTCATCTTGTTGCAAAAGGTCTGCGGAGGTCTGGGATGTGAAAAGTTTTCCTTACCCTTAGAAATGCAGGAACTTGCTGGCTCTGAACTTCACTCGGACTCTACTGGGTCTAGTTTCTATTTACACTGTGTCTGTATCTAAGGGCTCTGCTTTCTTTAAACGACAGCAACAAAAGAAAACAAAACCCTCCAACCCACCTTGATTATAGCTTTTTATTTCCCTCCCCTTGCCCCTGTATTAAATGATGACACTTGAGAGTGTGGATTTAGGGCATGTACCCCTTTTACTTTAAACACAGCTTGGGTCCCATCAGGAAGCTGTTGGGAGATCTCTGCCTCTGTAAGGCAAGCTTGTTTTTTTCACCCGTTCTTTCTTACCCCAATTTTACATGCACAGTATAAAAACCCTACAATTGCTCTTTTTTTTTTTTTTAAATCGTTTTTACTTTTTTTTTTTTTTTTTTTTAAACACTTTGAGGATCAGACTGCGAGCACTCAGAGCGCTCTCAGAAGACACCCAGCCTGTTGCATACAGGATGCCTTGCTTTGCTAACACGAACTCCTGTACACTCAGGATGGCAGATAGAAGTGTGCGGAAAGAACGGCCAGCACCAGTTGGGTACTGCATTCTTGGGGCTGGATGAGATCCACCAGGAAGTCTGTCTCGCTGTCACTGTGCCTTTCTGATCTTCTTAGGATAAGTGGTACATGCTATATCCGACAGGAGTAGCATAGAGTCCAACGGGCGGGATAGGAAGCACAGGTCTGTGAAAAGGGTAGGATGTTCCGTACAGTGAGGCGGCCTGGATGGGGGAGTTGATGGGGAAAGGGAGGCTGAACCCTGACGGCAACATGGGCTTCGCTGCCATTTTGAGCTTCTCTAGCTCAGCCTCCTGCAGTCTCTTGGCCTTGGCCCTCCGATTTTGGAACCAGATTTTGACCTGGGTCTCTGTGAGGTTGAGGGAGCTGGAGAATTCGGCTCGCTCGGCGATGGACAGGTACTGCTTCTGGCGGAACTTGCGCTCCAGAGCCAGCAGCTGGGAAGTGGTGAATGGGGTGCGGGGCTTCCGATTCGTCTTGTGCTTCCTTAGGGTGCAGGCTGTAGGGCTCAGGTGTCCTGCAAGGAAGGGAAAGGCCGGTTATCACAAAGCGGGGAGACCTGGGCGCTCTGCAGAGACACGTGGTGCTTGAGATGGCTCAGGGAGGACCTGTGCCAGAGGATGTCCTGTCAGGTGACACCCTCAGAGCAGGGGATCTTGCACAAATGTCACTGCAAATCTCTTGCTAGATCAACTTATATTGCAGTACTTCAGCAGATGTCCTGAAATTCTGGCTCCTTGATTCTAAGGAGTTAGCTTGTAGGCAAACAGAGAGTGAAGGATTTAGAGATACGCAGCAGATCACCTTAGGATCACAGGGGTCTGCACAAAATAGCTGTCTCAGTAGCAGCAGAACTGCAGCACTAACCCCAACACAGCACAGGACAAACGTGTAGGTGAAAGCAGGAGATTCACAAAAGCACCACGGTGTGAGAAAAGCCCACGCCAGGACTTTGCCAACAGCAACACATCAGCCCTACCGGAGCTCATCCTGACAGCTGAAGAACAGAGTCTGATAACTGTTGTGTTTTGGATAACTGAAAATATTATTCCAGTTTCTTTTCCCATTGAAATCAAGAGCAGATTTCCCTTCTACTTAACTTTTTTTTTTTTTTCCCCTCAAGACATATTTTCTGTTTTCTTCAGAAAATATCATACAAGAAGAAAATGCCACACTTCTCATTCAGTGCTTGTTCTTGTGACATTTGCCGTATTTGACTCATACAGCTGCAGCATCTGTAGCCAATACAAATCAGGAAATCTGGTACATTTTGTGCTTTCCTTATAACCCCAGCCAGGCTGGGCACTTGTTCCCGAGTTGGCACATTGCTGAGCTGTCTTTCAATTCATTTTACATTTCACTCATAATTCTAAAAAATGAGGAAGACGCGCAACCCTGGTGTGAAGAGCTCTGCAATTTGACTGTGTTCCAAATCACTCTCAGGACCCACAAGAAACCACCAGCTCCAGTTTAACACAGAAAATGATGCACTGTCAGCACTTAAGCACCAGCAAAAATTTCATACGTGCTGTAGTGCCTGGTTCATACACTTGCCACTGCTTTCACTGCATATTTTCTGAACCCTTTTCATTTTCCTTTTTCATTTCAGCATCAGACCACGATGCTGTTCCAGCGCATAACTTGCAAGAAAAAAAAATCTCACGAGGAGAGTGTTCAGAACGGGGAGAGAGAAAACAGATTTAAAAAAAATAAAAAATAGCGAAATGCATCTTCCTACGTTTCTTCCGGATACTGAACACAGCAAATAAATCCCTCTTGGAAAACAAGTTGTCAAACGCCGCCTTATGATCACACGGGATCGTTTTAATAATGAAGCTGCAAATCGGCGCGCTGCTAAAACTTCACTAATTCATTACTAGTTACCCCTCCGTTCCACTCGCCTTTTTTAAAAACGAGACCGATTCTTTATCTCGAAAATCTGCAAAGACTCGGCTGCCGAAGCTCTGTCCGTACGGATGAGGTTTACAGGGACGCTGCCGCAGCGCCTTTCCCTGCTGTCAGCTTACCCGGCCCGTCCCGACTGGGGCTGCGCTCGGCAAAGTGCCGTAAGGCGCTTTTAAACTAAATCCCTGAGAAATATTTCTCGCGGAATACACCCAAACGCTCACAGCTTTTTCTCCTACCGCCCCGCAGATGACTGCCAAACTCCGATAAGAAGCCCGGAGGTCGCCTCGGCGGAGCCTGCAATGATGGTGATGATTACCCCGTGCCCGTCCTACAGCGCTCGCTGCAGTCATTTGTTTCGCTTTGTATTTATTTATTTCTCTCCCGTTTATCGTCCGTTTTCTGGCCAACGGCGGACAAAAACCATCACCTGCTTCTCTCTACGTTCTGTTCACAATCTAACATTGCAGCTCTTCCCCTCGCTGTGTTAATAGTCCCGACGTCAAAGCGCTCCGCGGACAGACGGGATGGGAGCACCGCTCATGTCCCGCATTGTCCCGGCAGCTCCGACGGGGCCGAGAGCCGGGACGGGCAATGAGGAAGAGGACCGAGGCTGAAGGACCTTCCCGAGCTGCCGGTACCATCCCCCGTCGTTGTTGCCTCAAATTCCCCTTGAAATCACTGGACTTTAACACTCTACACGCTGAAGTTCTTTACAAGGGTATTTTCCAGATCCCGAGAACTGCCGATTTGAATAGAGGAAGAGGTGGAATTTCGAAGTAAAAGAACCCAATAAACAATAAATGAGAAGTGAGGCCTGGCCTTGTTAGAGGAGGGGGGTTGAGCTGAGGCACCCACGTCTTTTCACGCGTTTCCAGAGGACTTGAGAGTACGTGAAAATCACAACCTGGAGCTACAGAGCACTGACAGGGGCGGCCTGTTCTCCCATCCATCTCAGCAAGTTAGAAATCAAATTAATTCGGGGTAATGGCAAAGCAAACGAAGTGGCCGAAAGCCAAATCAAAGCGACTCTCCCCAAAATAGAGGAGTTGTAATAGCACTAAACTTCCTTGCAATGATAGGTTATGATAGCAAATTCTCCATGACCGTTCAGCTGTTCGGTTTGGTGAAATCATTTGCGTTAAGAAAGCAGAGGATTTGGTTTAGATCGCGCGAGTCGGCACAGCCCGATCTGCTAATACAGGTGTCTGCCTACAAAGGCTCACGGCAATAGGAAGGCAGAGTCCGGCATTGCCGGGATACGTTTTTCACCCTTTCGTGATGTAGTTTTGGCGGCGAGTTTATTGCTATTATTTTTTAAAGCAATTAAAATTTAAGAGAAAAAAGGTGGACGGAGGGGATCTCGCCGAAATAGTTCAGCAGAGGAGCGCGGATCGGACAGCAAAGAGGTTTAAAAAGTGACCTGTCAGCTTGGGGTTGAGAGTCCCCGAGGCGAAGGGGAGAGCTCGGATGAGGGGAGGGGAGAAACGAAGAAAGACCCAGCTCGGGACTTTGACAGCCTGCATGCAGAGAGAGAGGTAAGAACGCTGGTGGGACAGAGTGCACAGACAGTGCATAAAGTTAGAAAAAGTAAGGAGGTCGCTGCGTGAGAAGGAGAAATTCCACCTCTCAGTGTAACGGGGTAACATAAAGGTATAAACTGGCAGCTGGTGAACTGTATGTAGGGGAAGGGAGCTCCTGATCATTGTACGGCTTAAAAGCATTGGATATTTCTATACCTAGGTAAAAGTATAAACACATAACTTCTATATAAACATACAGGCAACATGCAAAAACTAAACAGGCATAACTGTGAACACACACACACGCACATAACTGCGTGTATGTATAAATGCAGCTATCCAACGTGCCCTGAGCATCCCGTGCTCGGGGCTCGCAGCGTCACCCGGGCTCGGAGCGGTGCCGCCTTCCGGCTCTCCCCGGCCCCGCGCTGCCCTCCGCCGCCCCGCCGCTCCCCGGCCACTCACTTGGCGGAGGGGAATATCTCCCGGGCTCTTGGATCCAGGACGTGCCGTCCTCCGAGTTCTCCGATTTGACCGAAGCGGTGTCGAAGGTTTTTGTAAGAGCCCCGGGAGGGCTGTGCGCGTCCCGGGAGCCGTGGCCCGGCAGCAGCAGGTTCCTGGAGGTACCCACGGTCGCCCCGTCGGCGCTGCCCCCCGCCGCGGCCAGCGGCAGCTCTTTGGGAGGTTTCTTGTCGGACATGAGGGCTTCCACGCTGAACGGCAAGCTGGACACCTTGACTTTGTGGTGCTCCTCGGCGCCGGCCGCCGGGCCCTCCTCGTCGGAGGAGAAAACCTCCTTCGCTTTGGAAGGAGAAGCCATCGCGAGTGCGGAGCGGGGCTGGAGCGGGGCCGCCCGGGGAGCTGCGCTGCGCCTCTGCCCGGCCCTGCGCGGGGACTGCGCGAGTGAGGCGCTGCGGAGCCGCCCCCCTCTTTTCCCCCCTCTGGGGCTCCCCGGCTCTTTCCTCCTTTGGGAAGTGGAGTAAACGCCCCACGGGCCAATCAGAGCCGCCGCTGCTGCCTGACGTCGCGGAGTGACTCATGTCATTGGCTCGGGAGCGGGAGGGAGGGCACAGACTTTTTTTTTTTTCCCCTGTGTTTCTTTCTTTCTTTCTTTCTTTTTTTCTTTCTTTCTATTTTTTCGAGGCTTATTTTGTTTGTGGTGTTCCCCCTTCCCCCCTCTCCCCCCCCCCGTCCCCTCCGAAATGAATTACGAGTTAATGACACGGGCAGCGAGCGGAGCCGTGCCATTAAGGAGCCGTTCAGGGCTATAATCATACCGAAGCAAGAAAAGAGCCGCCGGGATAATTAAGGCTGATGATTAGGCGAAGAGGAAACTTTAGAAGATCGCAGCACTGCCTTCTCTCGCCGCCGGCCCGGCCCCTCCCGGCCCCCTCTGTCCCCCGGCCGCGCCCCCCCCTCCTTCCCCCCCCGCCCCGTCGGGTCTCGCCGCTCTCCCGGAGCGGGGAATTTCTCCGGGATCACATTGGGGGGGGGGACGGGGGGGGACGGGGTGCTGAACCCTCACTCAGTGCAACACCCCGCGGAGAGCCCATTCAGCGCATTTTTCATCCGAAAAGGGGTTTCGGTTGCGTTTCTTCGGCAGCGGGACCCGAGTTGGGCAGAAAACACTCTGCAGAGGTTAGATCTGTAATTATTATTGTTTTTTTTTTCCAGCGTCAATTACGCACGTGATGAATAGATGAACTTTAATAAATTAGGGGCACGCAGTCCTTAATTAAGAGGTATATCAAACTAGCACTACGAAAGCGTTTCTCTCACTTTTTGACTTCCTACCAGCGGTATGACTAAAGAGCATCCTTTTAAAGTTTCTAATTACCGCGCGGATAAAAGCAAATGCATATTATTCTTTTCTTAATTATTTTAATCTTACGCCGGGCGTTATTTCATCCTGTGCCTGCAACTTTCTCTGTTGTTCCCTTTTTTATCTTTTTGTTTTTTAAACGTCCAGGAAACGCAGTTTGGGAGCTGCTTTTGTGTTAGTTATAAACGAAGCTCTAAAAAAACTCCCAAAAAACAAAAACAACAACAACAAAAAAACAAACCACCAAAGCAAAACAAAAGCATAACCAAGTGTGCTGGGGAGGTGGCAATGCATCTGCCCATGTGTGGGGCAGTGCGCTCCGCTCCATCTTCAGTGCCCCGAATCCAGGGGAGATTCGGACAGTGCTATGGATTCGGTCCATGTGGGCAGCAGATCTGCACTCCCTGCACCGGTTTGGTTTATGTCCTGCATAAACCGACTAGGATTCCACCAGCGAACATTGTTCGAACTTGGGATTCCCAATCTTTCTGCCGGTCCAGGGCGTCCCCAGCCCCACTAACACAAATCACGACGTCCCACTCTCTCTGTTTATGACTTTTCCTGAGGGTCGTTAGGGAGCTGATTTTGGGGAGGAGAACTGGGCCAGTTGGGGTTTTCTTCAGCCCATGCTCCCCACTCAGGCCAGGCCAGGTAGCACCCCAAAGGAGGGGATGTAATGAGTGTGCTGTGCTGGGCCCAGAGATCCTCTCTACCCCTCGCAGCTCCCTTAATCCAGCTTTGACAGCACCTCGCCAGGTGCCACGCACTACAAATTGGGACCGAGTCAGGCAATTGCGGCATGGGAAGGAGTGTGGGGGTTGTGTACGAGGAGCCGTGTTACAAAACCCCACTCTTCAGTGTGACTAATAGTAGGGTTTGCACACTCGTTATTTATTGCTAGCAGTGTTACTGCAGACCTCAATGGGACAAGGATTAAAGCCAGGGGTGATATGCAAAGAGAGGTGATGCCTTTCACTACACCAGCTAACCAGACTGAGTCAGGTTATATTTCAGGCAACAGAGCCCCGATTTGGGCTTTTCTCTGAGATTGAAAGTAACAGTTGCTCCCACAAGCTGATTCCTCATTCACTCCTCTTCCTAACCCCATTTTCTCTCATCTCCTTCCCCAGAAAGTCTCTCTTTGCTGGGAGATACTCTCAAGGAGATGCAGGACTGCAGTGCCCCGGCTCCGCAAGCTCTCTTGCTGCTGAGTGAGCCTGTCCCTCTTTTCTCCTTCAACACCCCCCACCTTCCTTTCCCTTCTCCATGCTTCCTGCACCGTGACAAGTAAATGAGAATTGATGGACACGCAGGAACAATGTGTGTGTGTCAAGAACAATGCACCGTCCTCAGAAAGCCATTGTGGGACTGCTGAAAATGCTACTGATAATTATACTGAGCTCCCAAAGTCAATGCCCGCTGGAAGGGCGCCTGGGGAAAGAGAGCTCGCAGGAGGGCAGGTCACGGTGACACCGAGCTGGGGCTCACATCCCGTGGGTGCAGCTCCTGGACTGTATGGCTGTGGCCTGGACATGGTCCCCATGAGGTTGGAGAGCCCTGTCTGAGCTGTCATCTTTCAAAAAGGTGGAAGAAGGAGGGGAACGGAAGGGCAAACTTCTCACGGCGTCAAGAAGCATGGGACAGAAGTCGGCTCTGCCAGCCAGGTTTGGTTGGCCTAGGGGTGCCAGAGGGGTGTTTGGTATTACACAGCATGGCAGGTCTTGCTTATGGTGTTTGCCCTCCTTCAGCGTCAACCCGTACCGAGCTAGGAAACTTTTCTGTTTAAAGTCTGATCTTGGAAGTTTCTCTCCTCCCTCACCCCTCCCCTCCTTCATCCTCCTGTCAGTTAAACACAGGAGAAAGAAACCCCACGCGGCACCGAATGCCGGGACAGCAGCCTCGAAAGCACGGAGGTTTGATGACAGTTCTTGGAATTAAGTCTTTCCCCGATCCAGGACTTCAGAGCGACCTCAGAACAGCAGGGATTTCACCCGTGCCGGGGAACCGAGGTTCCGGGGGCTGTCCCGTGCGTGTCCACAGCGCTGGGGAGGGCGGTCCCGGACACGGCCGTCGGGGCTCCATGGGAGCTGTCTCCGGAGCTGTTACCCTGCCCCAACTGCCTCGTACCCCCCATCCCCCGGCAGCCCTCAGAAGCTGTCTCAGCGAGTAAGATCCCAAGGATGCCCCGAGAGCCCCCCGCGCCCCCAGCGTCCCGCCTCTGTCCGCCGAGACTGCTTCTGCGCGCCCCGTCCTGGGGCTCTCAGCTGGAGAGGGACGGGGAAGGAGGGAGGGCAGGGGGAGGAGAGACGTTGCAGACAAACTGAGACTGTTTTGCAGGCGCCAGGAGCGGGGAGATGAAAGGGAAGCTCCTGGGGGAAGTGGCTGTGCAGTTTGACCGGCTCCAGCGGCAGCAACAGCGACGGCCCGTCCCGGGCAGCTCCGCCTCCCGCCTCCCCCTCTGCCCCCGGGCTCCAGGCTGCCCCCGGCCCACCTCCTCTTGCCTCTCCCAACCCGGGGGCGGAGGGAGGCGACGGGAGGCACCGCCGCAGCATCCTCGCTGGTGTCTCCGAAGGGCCGTGGGCAGCATCCCCACAACGAAGTGCGGCCGCCTAGTTTGTCCGTGAGAGCCGGTGTCGGCGGCTCGGGGAGGTGGGGGGGGGGAGGTGGCTGTTCTGTTTCACCAAGGGGCTCTCCCTCTTATCTGTGTAAATCAGAAGGAAACCATTCGGATCATCACACGGATGATGCCCCATGTGATGCCTCAGTCAAGCACCAACCCGTGTCCTTCATCCGCTGCCCGCGGGCAGAGGGGAGCGGGTTTATTCTTCGGGAGAGACGATTTCAAAGGCATTTTATAATCGATTTGTTTAATAAGCCATTTTCTAAAGATGGGAGCGTATTTATCTATCTATTTATTTATTTTTTATTAACGAGCCAGCTTGATGCTGGTGTGTGGAAGCCCTTCAGGAAAGGAAGAAAGGGCTTCCGATTTGACTAGAAATCAATACAGGTTAATAGAATAAGTGCACGCATCAAGTCTAAGTATTACCCCGAAACGAGGCGTACACCGAGGTAATAAAGTGGCCGAATTGGTGAGATTTTTGTCTCAGTGCTTTACTCCACATGAGACCTTGTGGTCAAGAGGTAATAGATTTTATAATACTTCATTTCCAGACTCTAGAAAAGGTTAAAACAAGCTAAACATCAGAGCTTCTGAAGGATCGGATTTAGTTACGGACCCTTCCTTCTTTCGAGTCTTTTGGACTGTTCGTGAAGCTCTTTGGGCTGATAGCGGAGCCCAGCTGTACGCTCCGGAACGCAGTCCAAGCGGTGTTTCCCCTGAGCATCCTTTGGCCAACCCCGACGGGGGATGTGGGGGGGGAGAAGGGGGGGGAATGACGCATCCCAGGGCCGGAGAGGGCTCTGCTAGGCGCTCCGAGACCGGCTCCTGTTGCACGGTGAAGGTGGATGCGGTGAAGCAAAGTCGCGCTATATTCGGTTCTGGAAATAGGCAGTGAGTGCAATCACGCGTTATAATTGTCCTCTGTGTCACCCGACAATGGTTCCTATTTATCGCACTGGTGTCATCCACTCGTTAAGACAGTGAGTGTATAATGAACCGTGATTATTGCATAATATCGGCGTCTCCTTTCTCACTCGCCGAGGGTTGTTCTCTCCCTCTCCCTCTCCCTGCGCAGGTATTTTACCTGCGATCAGATATTTATCTTCTGTTTGGTAAGAGACAAGGGGTAGCTGGGGGGAGATCAGATGTCTCCCCGCTCAGAACACTTAACCGCTTTGCCCTTAAGGACTGAAAAGGATTTTTTTTTTTTTTTTTTCTGAGGTAATAACTTTTTACATAAACACACGGGAAAGGTTCGGGGGAGAAAAACTCTGTTTGCGAGGTTATATTTACATGCGGAAATCCCGCGAGCAAAAGAGGATCGGATGGAGGTTCTGTTTTTAGAGGCGACTCGCGTCCAAGAAGAGGAGAACTGCGGAGATACGGGGTGTGTGAGGCCCCGCGTCCCGGCGAGCCCACGGCCGAACCCTTCGCTCCTCGAAGCGGCTGCAGCCGTCGTCCCCCGAGAGAGCAGAATCTGGCAGCGGGCAGAGAACCCTTGGGCACCTGCTGGCGCCGTGCTGCTGGGAGCCGAGCCCGGCCAGAGCCGTTTTAGAGGGACGCCCCAAATCCTTGACCGAAAGCTAAAGCGCACAAAACCCTTTGGATCTCCCCCCAGCCAAGCGCAGGGGAGTGAGCCCTGCCGGACCAACCATCGCCCCGTCGGGGCCGGAGCTGCGCGCGGACCTCTAGGATTCTTTCTCTCTCTCTCTCTTCTTCTTCTTCTTTCTTCTTTTTTTTTTTTTTCCTCCTAAAAAATGAGAAGAAGTGTGAACAAATACGATCTAAGAGTTCTGCTTTTTTTTTTTCTTTTATCCCCCCTCCCTTTTCCCCCTTTTTCTTTCTCTTTTCCCTCCTTTTTCTTTCTTTTTTAAAATTTTCTTTTACTATTTTTAGTGGAGCTCTATTTTTTCCGTTCTTGAACAGTTTCAATTGAACTTGCTGCTGGGAATCGCAGCTATCGTACACACCTTCCTGCTGGTTTGGGTTATGAATATATCAAAAAGATTTATCCCAGAGAGGAAAGTAATTTGTAGAGAGTTATAAACTAAGAGATCCTGCACTGGTTTAGATTCGAACACCCGATTATTCCCAGAAATTGCCTGAATAAAGCCATCTCCCCAAATAAACTAGAAGCCGAGCCCATTTACATTAGCCTATTTTACTTTTATTTGTCAATTTTCAGACACATTCCTTTTCTTTCCACCAATATAGGAAACATAAAGGAAATGGGTGTAGGAAAATACGCTGAATTCTCCCGTGCTCAAACGGAGCTCCTATAAAAATCCTACTATTTCGGCCATACATTCGCAGCGTGTGGACATACCCAAAACTCTCGGAAAGCCTCGAATAATTATTATCTGCTGTCTATTTTCTTTTTGCACACGGATTCCCGTCTTTATTTTCCAAATCTATCCTGAGTCCGCTGAGTTACGGCAGCTTTGCGATTCACTTTTTGCCTCCCGTGGTTGCCCCATCCTTTTTTGATTACCCAGCTTGATACAATAAACCAATCAATAAATCGCTTTGGATTTACAAACTTACATTTGCTACAAACTGACAACGGGAGCGCCCGACTCTGAGATCACCTGGATGATTTCTTCTAAAAAAAGAAAAGAAAAGAAAAGAAAACCAAAAAAGGAAAACGCATTTCTTTAAAGAAATTTAAATCTCCATCAGTTAAAAAAAAAAAAAAAACGGGGGGGGGGGGGGGGCGGAGAGGGGAGTAGGGGGGAAAGAAAAAAACGTGAAAAGCGATTAAGAACCTTTTTTATTTTTTTTTCCCTCTGTAGAATAAAGGCTGCTGGGTTGCAGCGGCTGTCCGGGCTGGGCTGAGCTCTGCAGATGGAGCAGGACGAGGGATGCTACGGGCAGGACACGCGTTCTGCTCTCCCCGCACCTCGCAGCCCCTCCTGCAATGCCGGGTAGGAGCGCAGCGCCGGGTGCTGTCAAACCCACGGGGTTCCTCGCTAAAAAAGAGCTAAAAAACCCTCCCCGTGCTCCTCCAGCCAGCACTGTCCGGCGCATTCCCGGCTCAGGATGGGCAGCGGACCCGGTGCGAGCGCATTCCGCTCCGAATTCCTGCCAGCCCTCCAAGGTTACCGGCTTCCCCCCCCGCCCCCGCTTTCCTTTAGTTACATTCAGGGTTCTTTCACGGGGATCATAATTACTCTGATCGCATTTTGAGATGATATTAGCTCTGCAGAAATCATCATCACGGTCCCTGAAATGTCCCTACAATTTATTTGGGTGCTCCCAATTTGTCTGCAGATTGTATCGACTCCAAGACTTCTTAAGAGGGCAACAATTTCTATTTGTATATGTATATACATACATATATATATATACACACATTATGAAATTCTAATAACCAAACCAAATGACATTTTAGGATATAACAGATGTTGGAACGACATTCTTTTAGCAAATGATGAAATCAAATCCATTCAACATTTTTTAACAGCTTTATTTTGCACAGCCTATGAGAAATCAGAGAAGAACCACGAAGTCAATCAGTTTACAGTCTTCAGTCCCTGCTAGTGCAGCTTTCCCTGATTCCTTAATGTATTGCTGCTCACACTAACTAGCTTGAAATATCTCAGACTGTGCTGTTTCCATAATTCCATTTTGGGGAATAATCCTCCTTCCAATATAACCAATCCTTCTGGCTATTCACTTACGGAGTATGTTTTAAATAACTTCATTTATAGTCTCTATATCTAAAAAAAGAAATAATCTTTTTGCCTAGCCAGAGGTGGCTGCTTGCAAACAGAGATTTTGGGGAGGGAGCACTTGCACTGACATCAGGACACTGTAGTCTGTTATATGAGGTTTTGCCCCATGCAGCAGTCGGGTCTTGTGTGCTTTTTATTGTATCTCTGTATTTCCTTGTGAGTATACAATCCCAATTAGTACCAGTGGAAAGTTCCTTGGGTATCGGCTCCCCATAGATTCTCATCTTCAAAAATCCCTGTTGTCCTACAATCAAATCAGACTTTTGTTCAACACTTGTGGGTTTTTATTTTTGTTTTTATTTTTACTTGCAAAGTGCTGCTACCAAGACCACTATGACTAGAGATGCTCTCATTTTTTAAGGGTTTGGTTTGCAGCTGGACCCTGATCCATGTCAGTGGTTTGGCACGGGCTTCCTCCACAACAGTGCTACATAACCCTGTGGCTCCAAACACTTCGGGGTATGCAGTCAAACAGTTCAGTCTCTATTTCATTAGTGACAATGGTGAAGAAGCACAGGAAACTGAGCTTAGTACCAAGTGAAGACATTTCTGCAGTGTCAGGGTGTTTGACTGCGATAACACTGAGCTTTGGATATTTAAGGTTCAGTTAATAGAGGTTTTATTTCATTTGATTTACTCCAGATGGTTCTCAGCCACAACACAGAGACTTAGATAGCAACCAGAGCTCCAACATGCAGGAGTATCTGAGCAATGAATTTTCATTTGGGCCACAGCAGATAACAGCCTCGGCAAGGCTTGGATCTGCAGCAGTTGGGATTCCAGAGCCATACACAGGAGAAGGAGGAGGGGTGAACACAGCACAGCAAAAACCAGATCTGTGCGTGCCAAGAAAATAATCTTAAAATTATATTAACAGTATTCTAAGCTGCAAAGGGATAAATCTTGAACCAACACCAATGAGAATATTTTCCCCATCCTTACTCTGCACTGGGGCAGTTCTTACCACGTTGACGCTGCTTCTCCAGTGTTACAGGTGTGGGTCCAACAAAGCCACCGTCAGTGTGATCTAACTCCATTTTAATCAGATCCAGACTAATCAGCCCAAGGTCTACTGTGTTAACAAAGGCTTTTCATGATCCAAAATTCCCACCAGATGTACTGGAGCATGACCAGTTCATGTTAAATTTGCAAATCAGCTCTACGCAACTGTAAAGGACATTGGAAAGGAGAAGTACTCTCTGTCTCGTTAGTGCTTCCATTTGTGCTCTAAACCATGCACCTTTTCTCTGTGTAAATGCATCATTCACTTGTATAAATTCTTGTTTATTCAGTAAAAGTTTGAGTTTTTTTCATCATGTTTCAAGCAGGACAAGACGAAGGATATCCATGATTGTGGGAAAAGAGGGAAAATGTCAGATTGTGAACAGCTACCAGTCAGTAATAGAGGAAAATCTGTCAGGAAACCTTGGAGGTAACTGCTAATGCTATGATTACAGTTACTATTGGAGTGGTAGAATTCAAAGAGAATAATGCAAAAGGCAGATTAGACCCAATAAATATGGAAGCTGCTGATGCCTTCTGGGAAACACTAGAAGATTTTCTCCATAGCAACATTTTATTCCAAGTGTAACATTAACGTTGGTGATTACTCCTTTGCTTTTCTTCACTAGCAACAAAGCCAGTGTGTAAAATCAAGTTCTGTGGGAGATGCATTTCCCCTCTGGAAAATGAAGAGTGTTCTGTCTCAAGGTGTTGAATGCCAAGAAAAGCAGCTTCTGCAGCTACAAACAGCACAGAGCAGATCACAGGGCAGAGGTGCTCTTGATTTACCTTCACCATTCCCACCGCTGCCTGGCCTCAAACGCAGAACATCACTGCAGGCATTGCTTGGGCCAGAGGGTTCCTAAAGAGATCAAAGTGCCCATTCTCAGTTTTGCATCAGCCCTGGCATGGGAAGAAAAGCAGGTTAGCAGAAGTAAATGTCCATGCGGAAGAATGCTTGCACGAGGTGGCATTTACTGTCCCTTGCTCAGTTCTCTGCCCTGAGCATGTTCTGCTCCTTGGCTGCAGCATGGTCCTGCATGCAGAACTGCACTGAAGCATTACAGCTGCCTCTCCCCAACCTGGCTCTGTGTCTTCAGATGAGCAAAGAGAGAAAGAGTGGGCAGCTTTGCCTTCAACCTCATTCAGGATTCCTTCCAAGCAGCCCATGGCAGGGAGCAGGCTGTCTCCCCACTTACCTCTGTTGCCCCCACACAGTCTTGAAATGCTGCCTCCAGCCCTGGGCTCAATTCAGCAGATGCTGGAGCGGTGCCTGGATGTGAGTGGGGATGTGAGCTCCCATCTCACCTTGCTGGTGCCTTTCTCCCAGTAGAAGCATCTGCTCATTCCACCCTGCCCTCCTTGCAGCCTCTTTTCCCAGCTCATGCAGGATGGATATTAGGAAAATTTATCTTCAGAAAGAGTAGTCATGCAGAGGCACAGATTGTACAGAGGGTGGTGGGATCACTGTCTCTGGAGGTGTTCAAGAACTGTGGAGATGTGGCACTGAGGGATGTGGTCAGTGGGCATGGTGGGGGCGGGTTGAGGCTGGACCCGAAAATCTTAGAGGTCTTTTCCAGCCATAATAATTCAGTAAGTCTCTGACTTCCACTGAAGGGGCTGCCTTAACATCTGTGGGGCAGAAGGTTCACTTCCAAGGCTTCCAACCCAATCCCACTTTTTTCTTCCACAGTTTATTTCAGTCCCTCTGTTGAGTTGTAAGCTGGCCGCTACCTTCCAGTGATGCAGGTCGTCCACCATTGGAGGCAGAGGGATGACACCAGCACAACCCTACAGAGATGAGGAAAGAATAGAATTTCCTCTCCAGCTTCAGTCTCCTCTCTTTCTCTCTCTCTCTCTTTTAGGTAAAGTCTTCCAACAACAATATAAAAAGGTAAGAGAAACATGAGCTCATCCAGCGTTGGCTTGACAGAGGCAGACACTCCTTCATGTGTGTGTTTTCCTGCTTGCTCTGTGCAGTCTTTAGGGATAAGCATAAATACTGAGTAATTTTATTAACTGGCTATGCTATGGGCTTGTTCAGGCCAAATTTGGATTTTGTAAAACAAACAAACAGCTTTTATTTTATTATTATTATTTTTTTTTAAATCAAGAATGTGAAAAAGTATAAACAGGCAGATATTAAGCTTTCCAATTAAAAGAATTATCGTACATAATTAAAGTCCCCACCACCTCCCAAATTCTCTTGTGCCAGGAATGAAAAAGTAGAAATGCAAATGGCAGCAATGTTTTCACTTCCACAGTCCAAGCAAAAGGAACGGAGTCAAAAAGAAAGAGGAAAAAAATAAAAGATTGAAATTCTGTTTTCTCGAGTGGAGTTGTTACCAATAGCTTAAAGATTTTTTTTTTTCTTCCCAATTTATTTATTTTTGTAGTTTTCGGTCTGCTGTTGCTCCACTGATGTTGTTGGACTGCTCTGGGAAGCAGATCTACTTGGATCACCAAGTAGAAGCTAAGGACACGATGTGTATATATATGTATATATGTGTATATATATGTATATATATGTATATATATGTATATATATGTATATATATATAATTTTTTTTTAAGAGGGATGGCAGAAATTGGCTTTTTCAGCCCTGAAAATTTCTCTGGCTATCCCAAGCAATGTGTCTGTGATATCTCTGGAGTGGTGTCTTGTAAATAGTTTTTTGCCCTCGGAAAATGCTTTATGGTGCTCACTGTAACTGGTGACTCAAAGATGAATGTGCCCAGGTTTCCTTGGTTACCTCCAAGCAAAGTGTCTTTATATTTGCTGAGTTACGACTTTATCAAACAATAACAGACAAACCACTGAGGTCTGATCCGAAACATTTTTTAAAGTGTCCATAAGATAACGTGTATAAATACATGCACCTATAGCAGCTGCTCAGAACAGAATCTCAAATCTGCTGAGATCTCAAATCACTGCTTAAATTATTCTGACTTAAATTAGAAGCTGTTTAACACAAAGACAAGAGCATAAAAAGATTCCTGGCTAAGCTTACTTATATAAATCAGTGGTTGAAACAGAAACTAAGCTCTGGAGCCCTGACTTCCATTTCACCGAACGACTTTTGAATCACGTTTCCCACATCCAAAGCTAGATCTGCCTCAGTTCGTTGCGATTTGCATTTGAAGTCCAAGGAAATGCAATATCCAGTCAAATGTACGCTTCCATTGAAGTCGGTTGATTCAGTTTTGCCACTCGGGAGTGCTTTGAGCCAGCAGAGCTCTGTGCACAGAGTTTGCAGGAGTGGCACTTGACTTGCATCATAGGCGGCCAATTGCTCGGTGCAGCTTGGGCAGAGCTCACCTCAAGCGAAGAGAAAGCTCTGCCACTTAGACTGGGGTTGTACTCCTTTGTGCAGCACCATAATTGGTAACTTCGCTTTCATCCTCCTCTCGTTTGTTTTGTCCTATTTGACAGCGTACACATTTGAAAATTAATGTGTTAATCGCCAGCATAATGGCTTTATACCAAAGTGCCGAAAGGATCTCCCTGGATTTCGTTTGCGAGTTTGAGTAGCACCATCATTTGCGCTGCTGGGAGAACACCTTGATGAGGCATTGAGGAAGGAGAGTTTCTTCTTTCTTTTTTAAATGCTGGAGATGCTGAAAACAAACTTTCATTTTGGATTTGGCATTTCTTTTATCAACACCATCAGTCAGTGCCCATGTTAATCACTTGGCTGAGTCTGTTCTCTTTTTAAAATTAGATTGTTTTCATCTGTTCCCCTATGGAGATGGAATAGACACAACGTTTAAGCACACATTCTTTTTGTTTTTTTATTTCCTAAAAAATAAAATAAAATAAAAAATTGTGAAATATGCAATATGATTTCCCAAATACTTTTAGTGAAGAGTGATATTAAAGCACTGAAATATTTTGGGGGGAAAAGAAAAAAAAAAAAAAGACAATTTGATGCTGGTTGAAAGGGCCATTATTTTAACAAAGATCCCTGAACATTTCCAAGCAGAGCAGTGTGATGTCTTTACATTCATGCTGACGGATGGCACAAGCTTCTGGAAACATCTAATTGCAGCTCTTCAGGATCAGTAGCTTATCACAACCATTTGAATAGTCACTCCTATACAAATACAGGAGTAATATGATACCCAGCCTTACACCCTCAAACCATAAAGTAAACTTGTTTTTCCATGAAGCAATTAGAAGGATCCATTTAGACATATCCTTAAAATAAACAACATAAGCATATCTGAAAACACTACTTAATGTTGCAACTTGTGGGTTCTTAGAATGGCAGTTTACAGTTACTGAAATACCAGGGAAAATATTGATCAAAGCCTATAGAGAGCAAACACGGGAAAATCGGGGTCATGACCAGGAATTTCTCTTCTAGTCCCAATTTTGCACAATGATTCCCCTTGTCTGGTTTACAACCCAGAATGAGACAGGTGGTAGAACACAGGAGAAGTCCTCAGTATCCCCCTTGTATCAGACTATGGCCCTTTTATTTGCTTTTCTTAGATTGTTAGTAACACGAAGGAATTCATTTAAATCTCAAGATATGTATATATAGATAAAAATATATGTAAAAACTTCTGATGCTGTATATCTGTGACAAAACCACTTCTATTTTTCCAGTGGTCTCTCAGCCAAGATTGAGGTGGAGTCCGTCCCTGAGGTGGACCATATCTTCTCAAGGAGGATGGGGACGCACAGAATAAGGGCCCCGATCCCAACCTGAGCACAACAGCAAGAGGAATAAACTCCACAGCTGCTCAGGATATGCAAACTCAAGGCACTATTTCAGCATTCCCCTTTCTTCTTCCATGCCCTTGAAGAAGGTCATGTTTGCTGTTCAAAGAAACAGCAACACGGGAAAATCTGCACTGAAATTTAAATATAAGCATCAAAAAGGCAAAGAATCTCAGCTCATTTATTATATTTCCCCCTCCAGTGATGCAGCATTTCCACCCCCCTAAACTACTGGTTTTTTTTTTGTTTGTTTGTTCATTTTTTTTCCTTACTTATTTGTCTTTTTTTCAATAATTTTCAGATGCCAACACAACCACAGGTTTCCTGTCAGCACTGCTGCACTGCAACATCTTTCAGTGGATCCAGTGTGCTCCGGAGTTTCTGGAGTTTATAACACAGCCATAAAAAACTGCCCGAGGCTGAATTTTGGCATATTAAGTGTCATCACAGAGGTAATTGCTTTTCTTTAAACACCCAGGGAAAAAAAAAAATAAAGAGAAAAAGCAACATCTGACGTTGCCAAAAGGCTCTCATGTCCAAACACCTACACTTCCACAGAAGGTTTTCTTGGCTTTTATTCTCGTCTTTCCTTGCAATTTTTTTTTCCTCTCAGCTGATTTTGCAATTGAATGTAAGCAACAGAAAACAAGCGAGGTTATTAACCCACAAAAATGTGTCCAGTTAACAAAACGTTAGGAAACACAATGTCTAGGACAATGCGTCCTTATTACACCCTTTTCTAGCATAACAACCTCTGGGCTATTAGAGAAATGAGTAAAGCACGGGACTGAGGTTTGAATACGGCCCTTTTATTATTCCATTGTCAGCTCTGATGACAGAAAAACTCTAATTTAGTTTATTGCTTCAGTCCTTCACACTTTGTAATGTGTCAGTAAATTCAGATTGACACAGATTCAGTCACAAAATAAAACAAGGATGGGGCCACAACGAATTTTCAGGGGTCATTTATTTGTCTGACACAGAAATCTGAAAAAATCCAAAGATGAGTCACCCCTGAAAAGTGCTCTGGGTTCCTAATTCTGAGGAAGTTCGAGAAATCCAACATTCAGTTTGGAATTGGTTCAAAAATACCTTAAATCTGCAGGGCTGCTTATTTGGATGTTGAGATATTTGGATATTTGCAAATGGAATTTGGAGGATTGTAGTTGAATTAAATAATCACAAAAGGGAAGGGAAGGGAAGGGAAGGGAAGGGAAGGGAAGGGAAGGGAAGGGAAGGGAAGGGAAGGGAAGGGAAGGGAAGGGAAGGGAAGGGAAGGGAAGGGAAGGGAAGGGAAGGGAAGGGAAGGGAAGGAAAGGAAAGGAAAGGAAAGGAAAGGAAAGGAAAGGCTGACACATGAAGAGGTAAATAGTAACCAATCAATCTTTTTTTCTCTTGTGCATTCTGGTGTGAATTTCCCCATTCGTTCTAAGGAATATTTTGGTTATGTACGATCTCAGACTTTTGGAAATTCCTCAGGACCCCATCAGCCTTTTCACAGACTGTAGTCGGGAGGAGTTCTGAACGGCTGACTGACCCCGCTGCTCTCTCTGCAGCCTGTGTTAATCAGTCATGTTCTGGTTCATTTTGCGCGGCTGTCCTTTTTCAAGTGCATTTGGGGAGTGCTACTGTGTAGCCTATCTTTCATTTAATCTCTCTAGGCTTTCTCCCATCCATGCTGGAGCCCTGGCTCTTGGTTGTGCCATTGCACTGCAACACCCAGAAGTGTGGTGTCGGTGTTTCATACCATCTTGCTGACAGATATACAATTGTCTTTAATTAATTTTTTTTTTTTTTTTTTTGGAGCTGATAGATATGTTGGGAGAAAATAATGTGTATCTCTGTGCATAGCTTTTAGACTGCAATTTTGGGAACGCTGAGTTCTGTATGCAGAGAGCAGCACGAGATCTGTCAGCTCCATGCGGTGAGAGGTTCAGTGAAATTGCCCCTGCTCCCGTTTTCTCTGGGACCTCCTACAAGAGCTCTCCTTAGAGCCCTCTTAATGCATCCTGGGCCTCCCTAGCATTGCCCTTGCTGCATTCTCCATGGTTGTTTGTCTTCTCCAATCCTTAAGAGACGGAGTCGTGGCTCAGGAATGAAGACCACATCAAAAAGGTTACACATGAAACCAATATGGTTCTTTCCAAGAATGCTGCACGCTTGAATACAACCCTAAACAGTCATACCAATTAACATGCATATTCCAGCATTTCCCATAACTAAGTAAGAACGCCTCAGTCTGTCAGCGCTTCAGGAAATTTCATCACCTCACTGTCCACTTCTTTCTGCAACTCATTAAAAAAGCCAACACATTAAATCTCACTGCTCTGCAGCTTTGACATGAGAACAATCCCTGGGTCTGTCTTTCCTATGCTCTGGGGGTTACGGTGTACCAAGTGCTGCTTGGCAGTCTGAAGCCAAGAACATACCTTCTCCCTCATCCCAAAATGGCGAGTGACTTTGTATAGCCACCCACCACGGAGGAGACACCTAAAAGCCTTCTCAAAATGCACAGAACGCCTCTCTGTCTCCAAATAAACAATCCCCATTCAAGCACATTTGTTTGCTGTGACCTACATTTGAATTTCTTGTGAAGAAATACTTGTCGTTAATACTCCCATCTGGCCGGCTACCAGGATTGCACCACATCGAAGCTATGTCCATGGTGCAGATAAAGCAATGGCTCAAAGGAGGGACACGGGGTATTCGTTTGGTACAGCAGATGTACAAACATGGCAGTGGATGACTCGAGAAGGGTTTTGACGGAGGGCCAGAGACTATAAACCACACTGCGCTTTGGGTTGCACGACGAGAGCTGCATTCATAAGCAGATATGTAGGTGGAAAGGAAAGGCAATTTTGTGGTTAGAGCTGCATACATTCACACAGGAAACATAGGTGAATTTTTAAACCATGGACATTGTCCCCAGCTTTAAATAAGTCATACAGCCTCTCTTGGGGCTGAGGTTGTCATTATGACATGGAAACCATTGTATTTTCTTCCTTCAGCTCTTTGTTGCCCAATCCCCTGCCTGTTTATACTAGCTATTATATGTTTGTACAGTACTTAACACAATGAGATCCTGTTCTTGTTCGAGACCTCAGAGAACTCTGTAACACAAAGGCTGGGTTAATGAGAGAGATAACAAACCCCACAGAAAAAAAAAAGAAAAGAATTCGTGTCATTTTTGTTGGAATTCCAATAATGACCAACTCCAAGAGACTGAGCCCCAGGTGACTCATAGAGGAAGGAAAACACGCCGCAACTTTTTCACAGTTGGCTTACAAACGCTTTCTAAAGATCAAAAATCCCCTGCGTTCTGAAAATGGAAAATACGCTTCTTAGGGGCTATTTGACATTCTGCTGATGCTTCTGAGATGGATGACACCAGAGAAGCATTCTCATCTCAGGACACGGCGCTCAGCGTTGCACTCAGGTAAAACATGACGTTTCTTGCAGGGACGCGTCTCCCACCTCACTGCACGGTTCGGAGTTGGCCAGCCACTGCGATCACCCTCCGGCAGCTTTTCTCATCCTTTGTTGGGAGCAAGTTTTGACAACAGCAATGCTAATTGATTAAACGTTCTAATCAGAGATTACAGCTAAAAGAGAGATAACATTTTCAGTTCTTTGTGTCTCTGTGAACATTAGCCTGTGATGATCCAGCAACTTCGGCTGCAGAACTCTATCAAGCTGTGCTGATTGACTTGCTTGTCCCCCTCCTCCTTTTATTTATTTATTTATTTATTTATTTATGATTAAATCCCTGAGGTCATTCAGCACTTAATTTTTTTTTTTTCCCCTGGAATTCTCCTTTTTTTTTTTTTTTTTTTTTTTACATCTTTTTTTTTTTTTCCTCCTTCTTTTGTAACTTCTACATTTCAAGCCAGCTGGCATTGATAGTAGATGTTTCAAAGTGTAAACATCCTCACTGAAGAAAATTACATGGGCCAAAGTATGGCTACAATATTGCTGATGAAAGGGGTTAAGGCTGGAACTAACATTATTTTACTTACTTATGTACAGATCGACAGAATGCAAACACAAAGTTCACCTGGAAGGATCATCCTGTTCTGAGATAGAACAGAATATTCTTTAGTAATCCATGACAGCTCATTTGCTTAGTTTTTTTTTTTTATTTAAAACCTCTCCAAGAGCTATAAATCAAGGTGCAGTAAAAGCACAATATTTTATGCTTCTTTTTTTCTTTTTTTTTTTCTTTTTCTTCCCCCCAGATTGAATTAAATGGTGCAATGGATGCGTGGATGGGAGAGGAACTCAACCTGCCACTGAAAACAGCTTTCTGCGTGCCTTGGTGCTGACATCTCTACTGCTCAGATATCATTGATAACAGATTTACTGGTGAGGATATCTAAGATCTCGATTTTGACTACTTCTCTCCTTTTTGGACCAGTGTTACGCGATTGTTATCGTTCACACTTGCAGAAATAGTATTGCAGAAAGTTTCCAAATTGTGTTTCCTAACGAGGCACTTGAAGAACCAATCTTTGCATCATGATTAATAAAAACAAAATAAAACAAAAAGATGTCTTTTTATACATAAAGAACTGACCACTATTTGCCTTTTTTTTTAATCAATTATTTGAAGGATAATGCCACATTCATCCCACATATTCAGACTGACGCTACTGCTGGAAGTGTGGTTTGCAGATAGAACTGGTTCCCTCAAGACCTCTGAATAATTTACCTTCTTAGTTTTACAGAAAAAGATTTGAACGAAGTGGAACTTTTGTAGGATTTCATTAATGTAATTAGATGTTCAGCAGTGGCTGATACTCAGATTATTTAGATACCGATGCTGCTAGTCATATAACACTGTCACTTCTGTAATTTAACCCAGCTGTCAGCTCTCCTCCTCTTAAAAAAGGGCCAAGATTGGATGATTAAATATTGTAGTCCAAGTATGTTAGCAGAAAAATTCTTCAGGAATGTAACAAGGCAGAAGATAACACAAACATAAAAATATGCTTGTGAATAGGAAGGGTAAGATTCAGAGCCAGATTTTGATCTTTATTAGAGTAGTGTAAATCTGGAGGAGCTCCACAGACCTCAGCTCGGTTGCTTTGACCTTGCAGCAGATTACAGATACAGGATGTAAATCACCAGGGAGATAGCTTTGTATCTTTATGAGAAGAGGTGGGTTGTAAATACATGCAGATATTTACGCAAACATATGTGGTGTAGAAACATCCCAATGGTTGTTTTTATATGAAACTGTCCAGGTTGCAGTTCAATGCAACCACCAACTCTGATGCACTGATGCCTCCACCCTCTTGAAATAGAGGCTGTACAATACTCCTAAGAAGTTAAAATTTAAGAAATAGAGGAGAGTTTTTTCCTGTACATCTGCCAAGAGGGAACGTCCATTATGTACACACAAAGGATCAATTATACAAACTACATGTGAAACCAATATGCAGATATCATCGATAGCCTATTTCTCTCTCTCTCTTTTTTTTTTTATTCTGCCATCAAATCAGAAAGAAATCAAAAACAATGTATGCACTCTATGCTCCCATGCATTGGCTTCAGTGATAATTTATATTAGCATTTTTCTTTTTAAAATATATATTTTTTCTACCCAGTGTTAAGAGCCTGGATTTCCATAATAAAGTCTGTTAACTGAAGGCTTCCCTCCTGATCGCAGCCACTCTTCACTGCACGGGGTTCCTATGGGTTTTTCTTGTGGCACAGGATATGGGCATCCCTGCTGCCTCCAGTGGCTGCTGCTCCAGCACTTCATCTGCTGCTGGAAGAAGCCAGGAAGAATCAATTTGCTGCATGCGTGCTGGCTGCCAAGGAGAGAGGAGACCCTGCACGTGTGATTAGGGCTGATTTCTTTAAAAATTTGTTTGCCCCAGATTTAGGATATTCATATTTCTGAAAACTCATCTATCTCAAGCTGTTACCGCCTGTTCCGAAGAGGAGCTATTGCCCAGAGATCACAGATCTTTGGCACTTTCTTTACCCTTCTATTTCTGCTGCATCCAGAAAGTAGATATCCAGGTGACCAGAAGACCCACCTGCACCCTCTCCTTCTATTTCTCTGTTTGCTGGGAAGGATATAATATTAGATCAGATTTTATTTCATTTTCTCTGCTGAGCAGCTACTTTTGCTTTTCCATTCGCACAGGTCACCATGTTCTGAGCACCGTATGGGTTTGCTGCAGGACAGAGTGGCTGCAGGTAATCCTCACCTGCTCCCCTTTCTCATTCTCTATAAAGCACTTTGCAAAGCTCTGTGATAGATTCAAAGAAGGTGTAGAATAACCTTTGGCAAAAGTGCTTCCGTTATCTGGTAGCTTGTTACCCAGAGCCACTGGACTTTAGAGGTTTGCAGGAGATCTACAGAGGGGCAGCACTGGTGGATGTCACATATTTGGGTTAGTGGAAAAATATGAGAATCTATGAAATGGCTTCTCCAGGAATGCAGCTGTAATCAACTGTTCCTTAAAAATTCCCCAATTTCTTTAAATTTAGCAGCTCATAGGACTGTGCTTTATTTTGGGCCATTAGACCCTGTAAATGAGTTGGGAAAAGAAGGTATTACTTTGGAAAAGCATAAACACAGGTGCCCATAATAATATTTCTTTCTTCCATCGCTCACTGATTTTGATTTGTCTCTTCTGTTAATAGCCACAGATGTGGGAACCTTCTCTGTTCTCACTGGCGGGTCGCATGGTAACACTGCAATCAGCAGTCATGATGCAGAAGTTAAAATGGGCAATATGCTGTAAAAATGCTGTGGGAGGGCAGCTGGGAATTTGGAGGTAGAAACTGCTTTATTGTCATTTGTTTTTCTACATGCTTCGTTAAACCAGACCACTTCTAAATAAAGTAACATAGAGATGAGTAATGACTTTGACTTAGCACTGATCAGAAGTCTACATTATTTGCATTAGAGAAGCTATAGTAATCTCTCTTCCCATGGCTGGGAGAATCCAAATATGCAGTTTGATTGTCCTGTATTATTAATAACAAATATTAATAATGATAACACAGACAAAAGGGAAGTAATGGGAACTTTTTGTCCCTATAGTAAAGAGAAATCGTGTGGAGGAAGATGTCAGCTGTGTAACTTATAAGCAAATGCTGGGAGAACTATTCTCTCCTCCTGCAAACTCATTTCTTTTTCATCTTGTTCCTTTTTATTTATTTCTTTCTTTATTTTTTTTTTTACCATATCTGATTAATGCCCTGCTCAGTACCCTCCCACTCTCTTCAAGTTTTTCATTTTAATGGCACACAGCTCAGATTTTCTTTTTCCTAAGGGAAATAAGGCTGCTCTTGGAAGCTACCTCCATACCATTCGTGCGGAGTATTTTCTAGGGTGAGTTAAGGGCAAAATCTCCACAACATTATTGCACCGGGTTGTCATCTCACATTTCATAAATCCTTGAAAATAAGCTCCTGAAAAGCAGGGATAAAGTGACATTTGGGAATGGAGTAAAATCACAACCTAAACGTGAACTCCGGCAATGGTTGGGAGTTGGGTTACCAGCTCCTCAGTCTATTTGGAATGGCTTAGAGCTGGGTCGGAGCTGTTTGCTTAGCCCCGTTACGAACACAAGGGTTGAACTCCTGGCCCCCTCCCTCATAAATAAACTGATGTCCAGGCTGAAGTCAGATGCCCATCTTTTCTGGAAGTGACATCTACAACTCACATCCGCAAAAATCTCCGGGGTGAAGAGGGTTAAGAAACATAAACCTCAGAAAATAGTTTATTAATTCTCTGATAGAAACTCATGCCTATGAAAGTCAGGAGGATGGATTAGGCTGCCTGCGTACAGTAAGGAGGGTTTTTTTTTTTTTTTTGATTTCTCCTCCCACCCCCTTTTAATTAGAACCAGATTTAGCAAGTGGGACTTTCCTGAATAATCAGCCACAGTAAACCTTTAATCTCAGTCACCTCCATGAGAACAGAATAGGAAATTGATGTACAGAAAGAAGGGAGGCACAGATGTAGGGGATGGCAAAGGAAGGACAGGTCATTGAATTCACCCCTTTAAGGCTATTGTTAATATTTTTCAAATGTAGCTGTGTCAGTGACTCATAAGGCCCAAAGGGGCTTTCCCTGCAGCATTCACCATAGTGAGATACCAGGAGCCAGAGAACGTTCAGGATCCTGCTGCTGGTCCGGTGGTGACCCAGGCAGAGCCACATCCCTGTATGGGGCAACAGTAACTGTAGCTGTAGAACGGGGCAAGTGATAACTGAAACCCTCAGAAAAGCACCTGGAGATACAGTAGCTAAATCAAAAGGTTGGTAGCAACAATAATGCACAGTGCCTCAGGTATACAAAATGGACGCATGCCTTCATAGGGATGTCTTGTTTGTTTTCCCCCAACCTTAGCAGTGCTCCAGCAAGAGAACTGTACCCTTTTTAACTCTTTGAATTTCATCTCAGTGTTTCACCATAATTAAAACTGTTTTTGCTACAAGCCATGACTTGCATTATGAAGCCATGAGGATCTTTTAGATGTTTTCCATCCCAAACCATGGGCTCTGTAACCAAGGCCTGCTTGATGCTCTTACTCCATAAATTGCAACAAATTCAATTGTGGGAAGGCTCAGAATACCCCAAGGAAGAAGATAAGCCCACATTTTCAAGTGGCTTGAAACTGTCTGAGCAGCAGAATAAAAGATACCTTTGTCACAGTAATTTCTACTTTTTCTTCCTTACCCTTTGCCCATTCAGCTTTTGCTCACGGGCAAAGCTGTGAGTTTTGCCTTGATGGACAACCCCCCTGGGCTAGCATTTTCCTTCTTTGGAGTGTTGATAAAGCACATGGTTATGGTATGGAATTTTTCAGTCTTTAATGGCGTATTTTCTTCCTCTGGGATCTGCTGAGCACGTCCTAACTGTACAGCACATTTCCTGTGTGTTTATGGGAAAGGTTTTTTGGTCTGCAAATCCCCCAAGCTCATCTAGCTCATCAGAGAGCACCACCTTCTGTAGACCAAATGTCACATTTTCCTGTTGTTTTAAGTAATGGACCAGTTAAGCACTGCATTTTGCAGAAATAAATGGATGATGAGCTGCTGATGAAAGCCTCCTCTACAAAAGCACAAGCAAATGGACATGGACACTAGAAGTCCAATGAGGCACATATTAGCACCAGAACTGGCAAAGAAACAAAGCTGGTTTTGGACCCTACTTCAATCATTTTCACTTGGAAACTCCTCAAAACCAATAAAGCAAATATGTTAATATGATTATCTTGAAACAATCCAAGAAAACGGTTTGTTTATACATCTTGGCACAGCTTTTGACAAGTATATAAGATAAATCAGAATAAATTTACTTTAGTGAATGGGTGTGAAGTGCTCAGTTTACTTAGTGCTGGGATTGCATCTGACTATGAGCAAGAAAAAATGAATTCTGATCTGTACTAATTTTTTTAAGCAGAAAAATAAGTCATTTTTACTCAGTTTATCCAAAAGAAATACTCTTACTTTTTTCACATAGCACCATTTGACCTGGTAACTGTCTACTAAAACTAACCAAAAAAAAAAAGAAAAAAAAGAAAAAGAAAAAAATGACTCTCATGGAATTAAATAGCTCATCATTAGTAGGCACTGATTCTTCTAGATTAGAACTAATCTGTGATTTCTTACCTCAAAAACCGCTTTTCATCTTTAGACATCAAAGTACGCAGTACTCTTGAATAAGTGCTGGTGGGGCTTTTGAAAAGATGAGGCAGATGTAACTGAGAAATAAAAAGCTGTTTGTTTCTCTCAGGGTCATCATATGAGATAAAGAACCACCACTTGAGCTCACCTGACTTCACTCCAGCCCTGAGCTTAACCCCTTTCGACCATGTTGTCTCTCCCTTTCCTAAGCAGGTGAGCCTGGGGAGCAGAAAAATTAAGATATTTCCTTCTCACACATAAACCACACATTTTTCTTAACCTTCCCTCCCTCTATTGTGGAGCAAAATACTTTTAGTGGGTTACTTTGGCTTCTTTGTTTCTCTCTCTCTCTCTTTTTTTTTTTTTTCCAGTTTTCACCTGAAAACCATCCACTATTTGTCACCTGAAAGCTACCAGAAATTTTCTAGACAGAACTGTTTGCATGAGATTCCACAGTTAGGTTTGGAAGGTCTGAGGTGGAAAGGTTTCCCAACTCACAGAAATTTGACTCTAATTTTTGTAATATATATATATTCAAAGTTTCTCAGCCTGTAGGAAGCACTGAAATGAATACAGGCTTGCACTGTAAGGCGTCTCTTATTCAATTAGAGTACGTACCATGTTAACATTCTTCACTGTTGTCATAATTCCTTCTTATTTTTCAGTGAGAATTAACTTGTCAGCTGTGAAGTAGGTTATAATTTGTTCATAAATCATTTTGCTGCAGGCTAAAATGTGACAGAGCGTAGGTAAACACAATTTATCTTGGGAAAAAAAAAAGACAAATATATTATGACATTTTCCCCCTTTAGAGCAAAGTCTCTGATGCCTCCAGTTTACGTATCAAGGTTCTCCAGATCACCTTACACTGCGCTGTTACATCATTAAGGCAAATGATCACCACGAGGCTGAGAACAACACCCAGATCAATAGTGGGACCATTTCAAAATCTGACAAGGGATTAATGAGCAATTCAGATCTCTGCTTCAGCCTTGGATCATGCCGGCTCTTCCTCACCTTTGTGATGTGAGCCTACAGGATGCTCAGGACCTGACCCTGAAAACCCTCCAGATGTGGGTGAGCTCTGTTCCTGGGACAGCTGGCATTCACCCTGGAGCAGCCGCTCAGTTCTCTCTTGTATTTCAAACATCCCTCACTGTGGCCAGGCTGTTGATTTGCTATTGCAGTTGAAAATTTTTGACAGGTGACTCATCCCCACTCTAGCAATATGCTGCGTTTGATCATTGAGTCCTAGAGGGCTTTTAGCAAGCAATTAGGAGGTGGATGTGAAAATAATTTGTACGTTTGTCTGTTTGTTGTTTGTCTCCAGCTCTCCTGTAATCAGTTACCTCTCTGCCTTCCGCTGTGGGCAGGAGGGGCCCAAGAAACTCGGTTGTGATGGGAGAAGGCTGTTTGGGGCTGTTGGGAGCTGTCGTGCTGCTACTTGTCCACATCTCCAACAAAAAGCTCTCCACTAATAATTACCGCATTGCTGCAAACAGACTGAGGAGAGACATGATGTAAAAATTAAATTACTTAAAACATTTTTTGAGCTAACACTTGACTTTATATAAACTCAGAGACAATCCTATAAGGCACTCAGGGCAGATTATAGGTTTGGGCAAAGCTAGAAAATTGCTGCCATTATATTGTTATTATTAACACCTTGTAATTAGCCCTAAGGAATCCTGAAGTTCTCTCTCCTGATTTGGCTTTAATGAAGGAAAATTGCTACCTTTGCAAGTTGGATGGCGCCCGCTCTGATTAATCTTAAGTATATAGGACTATTATTTTGAAAATGTTTGTTGTCATGTGAATATTAGTATTGCATGTAAAGGGGGAGGGGAGCGTGGTGGGCTCTTCTCTCTCTTGGCCGTGATGAGTCACATGTTCACTTTAGTTACGGTCATTCCCTTCAAGACAGAGAATGGAAACCTTGAGAAGATATCCCGACCACAAGCTAATGAATTCAGGAGGATCTTGTGGCAAGGGCTGCCAGCTGCCCTACCGGCTGATTGCATTGGCTGATGGAGTAATTGTTGCATGGAGATAGTTTTATGATTGCTTTGAGAGTCTGAATGAGATCATGCATGAGTTAGCACACTAAGTGCAATAAAAATGATTTTATTTGCATGTCCCAGAGCCTTTCCTGATTCCTTTACTGCTTTCACAGGCAACGTCTTCCCAGTGAAATCAAGCCAACATTAATAAAACATCCCTTCCATACATCTCCACTCCTCTCCTCCCACATACTGTACGCTTTCATTACCATCTCTGGGAAAAAACTGACATTAAAGAAAATTCATCTGATCTTATCTGTAATTAATTTGTATTTTGATAATATAGAAGAAGAATTTTTGCATGTAATGACTTACCTGTTCATTATTTCTCTCCTTTGAACTCCTGTGACCGCTTAATAACTCATGCCAAAGCAGAACTGATTATGACATTTTCCCCACCCACCATGCAGGAAGGTTGAAGGTGTTGCCTCTCATACTTAGACAAATTGCTCCAAATAATGACTTTGTGCAAAATTAGTCATACATAATTGAGAAATTCTATAGATGAATAGGAAAGTAACTCGAGATGAAGTTATCATTTTAATGTTTTTTAAGCTAACGTGGGATTTGGTATACCGGTTCAGACTAGCAGTCCACCTATGACAACCAACTGCATTTTATAGGAGTGGCATCAGAGCCCACTCCCACTAGAAGAAATGAAAGCTTTCAGTTGTCATCAAGAAGGGTCCAGAACGCCCAGGGGTACACATGGCACTGGGAAGCGTGGTGTGAAATAAGCAGCGTTGGTTGGGGCTCAGGAGGGCCCTGTCTTCCTCTTGTGCTTGCTTTGGCACTGGCAAACGCAGGGACCTGTGGTAATTTCTGATGTGATTTGTATTCATTTAAAATGGTGACATAGCATTAAGAGTCAGATTGCCCTCCCTGACATGTTAAGACACTGTAACGGTCAGAGATATATTAATAGGCTTAGAAATAATTTCTGAACCCGTTGGACATATGAATTACAGTTTCAAACCCGCTTTTGCCAACATGAATTTTAGAAATACCTGTCCCTCCTCATCCCTGGGAGAAATCCAACAATTTCTGTGCAACAAGGATGTCTGTTGTGATGGAATCATAGAATCAGTAAGGCTGGAAGAAACCACTAAGATCATCTAGTCCAATCATCAGCCCATCACCATCATGCCCACTTAATCATGTCCCTCAGTGTGACCTATACCTTTTTCTTGAAAACCTCCAGCAACAGTGATTCCACCACTTCCCTGGGCAGGGGATTTCATGATATAATCACAGGTGATACCAGAGAAATCAAACAAAAGAGAAGTAAGAATCCAATACCCATTAGGCTCTAATGAGTGCAAACAAAATGTATAATATTGCATCAAACAGGCAACATTCTTCTCTCCCCAGGGAAATACCAGCTTACAACATGAAAGCTTTACCTTTGTAACCGCCCATGCCTGAGTAGCAACACAAGTGTTCAATGATCATAAAATTATCCAGTTCCTCTTTACAGAACAACAGGGAAAAGGAAGAAAGTGAAGTCAAAGTTCCAGAAATGTAAAGGTTTCAAATAAGAAGCAGAAAGTTTAGAAAGAGACTAGGGTCCCAGAGATGTGTTGGGATGAAGCTTGGGATGTGGGTTTCTGCTCTAGCTCGCTGTAAAGTGGTCAGTTGAGCAAGTTAATGTCTGTTGGTATTCAGGTTTCAGAAGCTTGGCTTTGGTCCCTCGACCATCCTCTGGAGGATTATCAGAATTGTACCTTAAGAATGTCACACTTAAAGCACAAACATACTCACATGTTTTTCATCTCATGTATGACCTAATTCTCTCTTATGACTTCTTTCATCATAGTCCAATATATTAACAATATATTTATTTTAGCTTAATTTACATTAATTTTGAGTACCAGTGCTACTGCATTTCTCCCTTCTCCTTTGCCTAGATTATTGAATATTGCCTCTCTATAGACCAATCTATCCTTTGTGTTCTGAAGCAAGAAAACTGGGACAGGACAACACATTTAAATAATATACATATGGTTTCATAATTCAAAATGGAAAAGTTGCTCGTTCCATACGAGGAACCATGATGGATGTAAATGCAGGCTGAATACAGGCTGCTTTTTCACTTCCCCAATGAAACTGCTGGCCCTGCTTCTTTGTGCAGGACAGGCAGTCACGTTCTGATAGTGGAATGAATGATAAATACGATAAAAATAATTCTGATGGACAGTTGATTGACATGACTGTATCCAATGCATGTTCAGGTTGAGAGGAGTGGTTTCAATTGCTTTGTGGGATATTAGTTCAGGCCCCTAATAGGAATGAAGAAACAATTTATTGAACTACATGTGTTTATTGCAATGGATAACATTTAAAAGGATGCTTGCTTGCTGCCCACAGTGTGTTTGGTATTACTGAGTTAAAGTAATATAATGAAGACCAAACTAGCATCCACCCACCTGCCAGTTCTAGCGCTAAAAGGTAGGACTGGCCTCAGCATTTTTTAAAATGAATGCTTTGCCAAGTCCTGGCCTCTGTCAGGTATTATCACACACCTACTTAGAGTAATTTAATAGGTTGTAGACAGTAAATGGAATCAACATGAACCATAAATCAAAACAGAATAAAATAGGGGACCTATGAGCTTTTAATTCTTTGGCTACATGGTTGCTTTTTAACACAAGATGAGGAAGCCATAGGCAAGCTAAAGCCTATGGTTAAAGCCTTAAGAACAAACCAGTCCTTATGATATTCAGAATACTGGTTGGCTTTACTCAGTAATGGCTTGTACTACCCATAGGGAAGGCTGGTATAGAGAAAATAGGGAATAGTATATGGGATCTGCAGAAGAGAAAACACATCTTAAGTGAAGTGTGTTCTCACCATACTGTCACCTCTAATTCTCCCATAGCTGCCAGGGAAAGAACTGATTCATCTGGCTGTGTGGGTGAGCGGCCAGGACCAACAAGGAATTAGAGATTCATTGCACTGCTGTTCAATTAGGCATGTTCTCTGAGAAAAGGAGTGCTTATGATGCAATTTGTAGTACATGTTCTGCTTCCCTGAGCAGAAATGCTCCCTTTCCACAAGTTGAGCTTGTGGGAGAGGCAACTCTGTGGTAGAGCAGCTTTTCATAGAATCATAAAATCACAGAATCATTAAGATTGAAAAAGAACACTAAGATCATCAAGTTCAGTCGTCAACCCATTCCCACAACGCCCACTAAACTATGTCACACAGTGCAACATCTACACTTTCCTTGAACAGCTTCTGGGACGATGACTCTACCACCCCACTGGGCAGTCTATTTTAATACCTTGCCACTCTTTCTGAGAAAAAATATTTCCTAACATCCAACCTGAACCTTCCCTGGTGCAATTTGAGGCCATTTCTTTCCAGACAATTGCTTTTGCCTGAAAAAGACAATGACCCCATCTCTACAACCTTCTTTCTGGGTAGTTGTAGTGTTTTCATGTAGTTTTACTGCTGCAGCACATGTTCAAAGCTCAGTGGGCATCCAGATTCCTCTACAGTCCCCATGCTGAAGAACTTGGACTTATCTCTGGGTCTTGTTAAAGACACCTTCTTTACAGCAGCCCCATAGGTCCCAGTTTTGCAGTGAGCTAGAGTGAGCACCCTTGGGAACCGCAGAACACAGGGACTGACCTAGAGCAGGTCCCATCACTTCACTTGCCTGCAAACTTGCAGAGGATTTTCAGCACTCAGCAGGACATATGCATGTTGGGTCAGGGAGCCCAACAGAGGCAACGATGTGATGAAGTGTTAGAAAGATGGAAATGTCCTACTGTGCTACTCCACGACTCCAAATTGTGCTTGTAATCATGTATGTCACTGACACCAGTGAAAATAAGTTCACTGGTGTCAGTGACACATCTTGCTTCCCTTAAAATCAAAGGATGATGGTAATACCTCCAGATCTTTTGCAACAAGACCTCTGCAGAACGAAACTCAGTACATAGGGAATCAAGACAGTAGAGATGATTTTCCTAGCATGTAGGAACCAGCTTGAACTGGAAGAGTCACATCAGCATATGAAGGAATGAACAACAGATGCTGCTATTCTGTGAAACAGGACAGGGAGAAAGATACTGAAGAAGTTAGGTAAATGCCTTGCATATGGCAGGGGAAAGCACACTAGGCACATGATGATGCAAATAGGTTATTATGTGACCCCTTTGTCATCCCTAAAGATCATGGAATCATAGAATGGTTTAGGTTGGAAGGGATCTTTAAGATCATCCAATTCCAACCCCCTGTCATAGGTAGGGACACCTCCACTAGATCAGGTTGATCACAGCCCCATCCAGCCTAGTCTTGAATGCTTCCAGGCAGGAGGCATCCACAACCTCTCTGGGCAGCCTGTGCCAGTATCTCACTACCCAACTCTAGAATTAGATCCAACTCCAGAATTATTTTTTAATTGGGATAGACTCTGGGATCTGAAAGAAGAATGTAATGAATGGTAGCTCTTTTTCAGCATGGTCAGTTATGAAATTTAGTTAAAATTATCAAAGCCAAGACACTAAAAGGCAATCTGTATAGCACAAAGAGCCTTTCTGTTCATTTTATCTTTCAACTGCTGCTGCTACTTGTTTGTTCCTGGTCATGGTCATGCCCATCCAGCCATTGCTCTGCAGAACGACAGAACAGTAGTTTCAGTGTTACCTTTTCAGTGAAACGAAACCAGCTTCAGCTGCTGAGCCCAAGAGCTTGGTGATGTAAGTTCCCGCAGCAATTAGCTCCTTCATCTCTTCTTCCAGCTTCATGAGTCAGCTCCACAGATCAAGAAGTGGGGAAAAAAGGAGTACCACAAAAGACTTCTGTAAAAATTCACAACAATTATTTTGCAATGACTAGAAGCTACCAGGGATGCTATAATTGTAACACTTGCGGGATGTATAATAGTGTGACCTTTTTATACAGAGCACTGCACTATGATCGTGCTAAGCACAGAGAAGAAACTGTGAACAAGGGACTGCTTAGACTTCTGAGACTTCTCCCTTTCTAACTTATGATTAACTCATCTATTTATATTAGGTGAGGAGAGATTCTGTGTGTGTTGAGCACACGTAGTACTTAGTTCTTTGGCATAACTTTCTTTGTACAGCCTGTGCATCCTTTAATCCAGGCTGAGCTCAGTAACTATCACTCTGCCTATCTAGCTCCCTGATGGAGGCACTGCTTCTTTACTATCCACTATGCACCTCACTGTGCACTGAAAACATACGAAGGGACCGCTTCCATCAGCATCAGGATTTGGAAGATAGCCATGATTATCTGCACTCCAGTTCTGAGATGACCAAACTTTATACTTCCTCAGACTACAGCAGTTATTAAAAACATATATAACAAACTGCAACCCAAAACATGCTCTCAATTGGAAATCTGAAGAAATATGGTTAATGTTTCCTGTAGCATAATTAGCTTTGAATTCTGTATTCCCTAGAATGGAAATTCTTTGAGGTATGCACATCATCTTCACTCCAGTCTCCAAAGGATCTAAGATGTTTCTGGTGCCAACTGAAAAATAAGAACTATTAGAAGAGGTACACCAAAGGCCAAGGTTTTTCTGGTAGGCTGTACGAGGCATAAGAACTAAAGAAAGGAATCATCCTGAGCAAATTACTATTTATTAGGAAAAGTTTTTTTTTTTTCTGAAATATCCAGGAACTTTTTTCTTTTCCTTTTTTTTTTTTTTACAAATTTGTGCACTGTATGATGATTGGGAACATATGCTCGCAGGAAATGTCATCCTGGATCAATCAGAAGTCCAGCAAGCCAGGGGGTGGGATTTCAAAAGTGCCTAAGTGAATTAAAACATAAATCCCAGAGAATTTCCACTGCACAAAATTTCATCCAAACCCTCATTAGTCAGAAGTTCAGATAAGCCTTGAAGAATGTAGATTCATAGCTCTCTCAAAATTCTTATTTATTTTTTTAATCATTATTATTATACCTGGCTATTCTTGTTACTGATACAAATATCTAATACCTTTTTGAATCCTTCTAAGCTTCTGGCCTCAGGAAGACCTTGTGGCAATCAGTTTCCTAGCTAACAACGCATTCACTTTGTACACCCGTGGTTCCATGCAGGATTTTACTTTCAGTGCCAGGTGACTGGTCACACATGATGGACAAACGATGTCAAGAAATCCAAGGAAAAGAATACGACTCGGCAGCTTAAGCAAGAAAAAAGGATTACAGAGATGAATGGCAGAATTTCAACATGCCTAAATCCCCTCTGGATGTATCTTCTCTCCCTTGACTATAAAGATGAGACAACAGCAACTGGGCTCCTGATTTAAGAACCTAAATTTAAGTGAGACTAATTCGGCCTAAGAGTCTTCAGAACCTCCAAGGTGCAGGAGTGATGTTTTCTACCTTCAGAAGAAAGAATAAATAAACAAGAAACAGCTTTCCAAAGCCACACCAACCTCATGGATTTCTTTAAGAGATGTTAGAGGCACCTCAAATCCTGATGTACACCTGGTTCCTGCAGAATCTCAAGAGCTCCTCCAAGAAAACATCTTCCATGCTCCGTCTGTGTTAAGGCTTTATGTCTGCTACTGTCAGTAGCAGAATAACTCAGTATTCTTTGGAGAGTAGAGATTTTATTTCCCCCTTAAAATAACACAGCACCAATACTTTTACTTTCTGAGATCAGAGCTGAACCTGAGTGACACAGGGATTAGGATCAAAGGTTAAGCCCATGTCAGACTGAAGATAAAGATGCAAAAGGAACAAATGACTTCACCAAACACTATTTAAATGGTTTCACATCAACCATTAAGCTGACTCTTCATTTAGCTTAAGAGCCTCTGTAGTTCAAATGAGACATAAAGTTGAGGTTTTTACCTGCTGGCGATAAAAAAAAAACAAAACAAAACAAAATAAAACAAGAAAAGATCAGGGAAATTATTGTTCTTCTTTCTGACCATTTAATTGTGTTTTGCCTTGCACAAGGCTTTTTTTGGCATTGAGAATGTTAGCCCTTGTGATTTAGACAACTGGCCTCAAGGTATGCAAACTAGTTTTGAACAGCGAAAGAAGAGAAAGCTGTAAAATACACAAATCCTCATTCATTCCACATTTTCCCTTATGTTACAACACCAAAATAATCGTACATTTTTAACTTGAAGTTGTTTCTCCCCTCCCCCTCACCCCCCCAAAGACCAAAGAGGAAAAGTAAAAATAAAAGATATGGCTGAAAATAAGGGATGTGAGGCAATTTAGGCTGAAAACAGAAATAAATGGAAGCACTGATTTGGGAACAGTGGATCAAAGAGATAAGTAAGCAACATAAAGAACTCCCATAAGCTTCAGAAACAGTGCAAATAACCTCTAAAATGAAACGAACATCTAAGTTGAAAGTTTCCTTTAGGGCTGGGGGGGGGTTGCATTTGAAATCCAGTTGGCACAAGAAGAACCTTGCTTACAGTGAGGTGTTTTTTCAGGTCGGAGCCCTCAAATTTTGTGTTTAGAGAAAAAAATAGTTAAGGGGAGGATAGGAGACCTCAAGGAAAATGGCAATTTTTCTAATGTTTGAAGTATTTAACTTTTGGCAGGTTTCTTTCAAGTTGAACTGACACCGAAAACATGTTGAGATTTGACCACCATTAGCCCTAAAAAAGGATCCCTTTGGCTGGATATTAAAGCTTTGATATAGTATCTGATTGGAAAAGTGAGGGAGTTTCTCCTGGTCTGCCCTTCCTCAGCCCTGCACCCCCAGAAAGCCGAGGGCAAAGAGCTCTGTCCCCTCTTAATCTCTCCCTCCCTCATTCCAATTCAGTCTGGGGCTCTCATTACTATTACCACACTATAAGGGGTAACTGCTTCAGGTTGTTGCATTTGGCTTGGTATGAGTCACAGCTATAGCCTAAGACTAATTTTCTTTACAAGAAAGAAGTTTTTACTTAGAGCAGTCTTGCTGCTTTGACCAAACAAAATTGCAGTTCTGCACACTGCTTAATGAATCCTAAAACAATTCGCATCCTTCACTGATGTGAATTCCCCTGTTCCTTTTCATCTCATCATGATGTGTTTTGGTATATAGAAACCCGCAGCTCCCAAGCAATGGAGAATTTCTCCCCACACACCTACTGGTTCTGTGGAGTGGTTATGGAAGATTACGGTTGTTTAGGAAAACCTTCCCATCAACAGAGTTCTAGTAATCTATATATTTATCTATCAATTTATCTGTCTGTCTATCTATCATCTATCTACCTATCCATCCATGTATCTATCCATCTGCGTATCTATTCAACTGCCTCTTCAAAGTGCTGAAATTATATTTCATTCGATTTTAGAGAACTCTGCTGGCTTGACACAAATATCAGAGCATTTTATGTTCTGGCTTTGAGATATCTTTAGATCCAGCTTTGCATGATACTTTACAGTCAAGGACCACATTCTGCTCCTACAGAGTCTCTTGCTGTTACTAGTAGCCAGCATTCATCATGCAGGCAGGCATTACAAAGAGATCGCTTTACTTGTTGCTGGAATGCATTCACCTTTGGGGTGCAACATATCAGCTGCTTAGCAACCTATGACCATGTTCCAGGAGTGGAAGTGAAGAAGGGGAGAACCAAATTCAAGTGAAACTGAGAAGAATCGTGGCAGGCAGAATGCAAGTTGCTTCAGATTAAACTGTCAACCCTCCTCTTCCAGGCCTGCAATTATTAATCTTGAGAAAAGTGTCATGGGACTTCTAATGAACAAAAGTGCTCAAGATTTGGTCTTCCATCTTCTTCAAGTAGACCCTCCTGCCGTACTATGCTTTTAACATCCAAAGACCATGGATCAGCCCTAAATTGCTCCCAGGATCAGTCCTCTTCAGAAGAACAACCCAAACTTGGCTATAATCAATGGAAAACAAAACAAAATAACTTTTTGTGGCCTTTGGAACCAGCTAGGTGGACTTTACTAAAGAAAAGGGCCAATGACAGACAACTTGTTATTCCTGCTGGATGTGCCATGAAGGACAACCACGAAGAACAAGGAAGAGCTAGGCTGCCTTTCATTTAAGGTTGTGGTAAGATGCTTAGTACAGGATATCATGTAGATACTTCTAAGTTGTTTTATTTAAGTATGATTGCTGAGGAAGGTACAGTCACTTCACCACACCCCTGCCCCCCAGGGTGGTGCATCTTCTTAGGGAGACATCACGTCAAACAGCAAGCTGTGACATTCACAACCATGGGCTGTATCACAAGATAATGTATCTGCCTGGGAAATCTGAAAAAATGCACTGATAACTGCCTCAGGAAAAATAAGGAGATAGAGATGGAAACCATTAAAGGGGAGAGAGAAAGAGAGAGAGAGAGAGAGAGAGAGGGAGAGAACATTTGCAGTACTTTTCCTTTTGAGACCTGACTAGCTGACAAAATAACTAATTCAGGTGCTGTCTAATGTGCAAAATAACTTCTAACGTTCTGCTGCGTAAGACAAAACAGCCCTTGTTTACTAACATTAATCATCCTTTATGAGTTCTATTCAGTTGAGCTCTTAAAAAAAAAAGAAGCCTGGAAAAAGAACTTTCTGATATATCTGTTTCATGCTCTTACATCATCATGAACACTGGATGCAGTCCTCAGATGCTATAAATAGACCCAGTCCCAATAAAATGAATGAGCTTACGTTCTCTGTGATTTACATGGAGTGAGAAGCTAGCCCAGGAAGATTTGCCAAGCAGTTGGGACCAGCACTATCAAAACAAACCTCCTCCAAAGGAAATGTATTCTAGGATTCCACCCACTTGCTTTTCTCCCGTGTCCTTGCCTTGCCCAGTGCTGTCATGTTGCATCAAGTAGATACACCCTCACAATCCCTTCTGCCCCATGATGGAAGGATAGTTGTCTAATATTTCAAATTTCCTTATCCTGAAAGAAGTCCCCTGAGCTCAGGGGAATCCATCCTCTACAGTCATACAAGATGAGCCAGTAGTAAAAACAGAGAACCTTACCCTTTGTTCTTTAGAAAATTCATATCCATTAAGAAGCCTTCGTGTGTCATTATTCATTTTTAAACAGTAAGTTGTAGCAATTGCATAAAAGTTTTAAGCCACATGAACGGGAATGGAAATATATCATGTTGCTCATCTTCAAGTGTGAATGTAAATATCTCAAGTAATACTGATTAAGTGTTCTTTGTCACTCGTTTTTTTCTTTCTCTTTTCCTTCAAACAAAATGTTTGTACGTGAAAGCCTTATAGAGGGATCAAGATGACAAAATCAGAACTATACAGCTAGGCAGAAGATCAATGGAAAAGTTCTGGGAGAGTTGTTCAAAGTACCTCAGCTGGCCTGAGATTTGTCAGCTCCATAGGCCAAACAGGCTTGAGCATCTTCAGGAAATTGTCCTAAACCCAAGGGACACCTCTGAGCACTGCTCTGCCTTCAGCATGTGATGGGGATTGCACTTCAACGTGGTGCAGTGGGGAAGATGTCAGCCTTTGCTATCTTCTCAAGGCCAACGAGATCCATCTTAGTCTAGAAAAACAGACAAGAGGAAAGAATAACTCTCAGGTTCAAATCAACTTTTTCAAAGCTCAGTATAAACTTCTGGCTAATGATTTATACTATATTGTTCTGCTTCCAAAGTGGTTATCTGCTCCTTCGTCTAGATGAGAGGTTACCTGAGAAGGTATCCTTTCTCCCTCCTCCATGGGAACAAATAATTTACTGTCTTTGCTTTTCCTGGCTGCAGTGGATTCTGCCAAAGCAAAATAGCCAAAGTCATGTTTCAGCCTGAAACATGCTTCTGTCTTGGTACATGCATACTTTGAGTGGTGTGTGGAAGGACTTCAGGTGTCTTTTACATCCTCAGACCAGTAAAAACTGCCCAAGATTTTGCTTATCTTTAGCTTTCTGTACAAGTTGCTTAAAATGGCTGCTTCCCATCTTTTTCTTGTTCATTAAACTTGTCTAGAGTTGAAAACAAAACCAAGCACAAGTTCTAGGTGCTGATTCATAGCAAAATCTCCCTACTTTCCAGAGATGGACAAGTATTCATGGAGTTCCCTATTTTTTCCTTTCCTATGGATCAATGGCATGCTTCAACATTTAAAAAAATCTGTTTCCTTATCCAGTTTATACAGCAGCAGTAAAGGACTGTGAAGCCATATTTATGAAAAATAATATGGAGATCACCATTCCCACTGTGTCTCAGAAGGATCTCTGAACAACACTATTTCAGTGCTGGTCCCAAAGCCCAGTTTGTGTGTCACGTGCCTTTTTCCAGTTGCAGAATTAGTTGGCTGTTATCTCCATCTTAAAAGATCTTGAAACTGTGTGGATAAAAAAGGAAAAAAAAAAAAAGGAAATTTATAAGAACTAGTAATGTTTCCACCAGGGCCTTATAAAAATACAGCAGGACTTAACAGTCCTCACTGCATCTGTTCCATTGAGGAACATGGTAATATTACCTCCCGTGCTTCTGGAAAACAGCCTTTTGGGACCAAATCTGGCTCATGCTGATTCCAGTCACTGGAAGAGCTGCTTTTTTTTGCAGCAAGTTCAAGGAGAGCAAAGCATCGCAGTTTGAAACAGTCAAAATTAGTCAAATGCGTCCACAGAACAGGCTGGATTATTGCTGCCTTTGCAACAGGTGATTGCTCTGCACATAAACAGAATAACAGCTGCGGGCAATTGCTGTTTCCTCATTAATTGCGTTTTAGGGCTCACCGAGGTTTTCTGAGTGGCAGAACATTCCCTGTCCCTTGAAATGCTAATCGAAGCATTTGAATATGTTGTTATCCTGACAGCACGCTTGAGAAGGGCTTAAAACTGACCAGCTCTCTAACTACTCCCAATAAATCACTCGCCTTGACCTAGCGGTACATATTTCTTCTCTTTCGTGTCTATTTGCTGTTTGATACAGGAGCCTGTGCTGTAACTGCTCATTTAATACCAGACAGTGTAATACCCTTGCAGCCTGCCATGATTGTCAGGTTGATTTCATTAGCACGATAAGATGCATAGACTCCTTTTTATCTCTTGTATTCTCCTTCTCTCTCTCCCTTTCTCTGTAATTTGGGTCTTTAAAGTCCCTGCTGTCTCCTGATCTACAGATAATTGTTTACTGTAATACTAGCCAGGAAAAGAGCTGATAAACTCCAGATGTAGCTAGGTCTTCAAATTCACTTTCCTTGCTCTATGCCCATGGCTATGGACCTCAGATAATATTTTGCCGCTGTCTGGGGTCCTCTAAACCTGCTAATAAAAGAGGCTATTTAAGATGGAAAATGATCATATCATATATGATCTGGGTGGCTCATTAGAGTTTCTTTTCTATTTGGTGGTTCGTTTTGTTGTTTTGTATTTTATTTTTTTTTTACAGGCTACTTATTAGCCCCATTCTTGTTGCCTGCCTGTATCTGCCCTGCACTGTACTCTTTGAAGTCTTATCATGCTTCTTAGTGACAGGAGCCAGGATGCTACATGCTAACCCCCATGGAGCAAAGAAATGAGCAGCCTTTTCCTCTTAAAAAAAAAAAGGGGGGGGGGGAAGCGGGAAGAGGGAGAGAGGGAAAAGAAAAGAAAGAAAAAAGGAAAAAAAAATATATGTGTGTATATATATATATATATTCAGTATATATATATATTATATATATATATATAATCAGTCTTCTCTGCCTTGCTGGAGTTTGTGGTTCCTCTGGGTTCTCTGCACAGTGGTGTTTAGAGAAGGCAGATTGTCAGGGGTTCAAAAACCAGAACCAAGGTACTGCCTCCAGCTTCAACAGCTCATGAAACAATACCTCTCCCAGGTTTGATAGCAGTTCCTTAGTTTATTTCTTTATTATTGTTCCTTAGTTTTACATACCTTTGAACATCCCCTTCCACCAGAGCTGAAAAGCAACATGCCATCAGAGGCAGCTCTCATATCTCTAGCCTCATTCTAAGGACCAAAAATAGCCCACGCTTCCACTGTGAACCGAGCTTGTAACCAGTTCATGAAAAGGTTGACTCTAAATATGTTTTGTGCCCACACATTATGTGGTTAATATTGGCTAGTAGTTGTGACATCCTCTCTTGGCATATGGAGATCTTCCAATAAACTGGTTTGGCACATTATTTTTCGCTATAAATTCAAGACCACCTAACTCTGCCTGTGTAACCTGTTTGTCTTGCTCCTCTGTGCTCCAGACCTAGGTGTGGGAGGATATCCTCAGATGCCTTGTCTCATGCTGCTGCAGCAAGCCAAGGTACAACATTTTCAGGCACGCTGGTATGTATTCAAGAACTGTGGAATATTTGTCTGACCCAGGTGCGAGCATTAGGCAGAATCTCTGTGGACGCACCACTGCACAGCTCTTACACTCTACAGTCAGCACATGGCTGCTCTGGAAAATGAGCTGCCATGGGGATGTGGGCTTGTGTCACAGGAGAGGCTCAAAACACAACAAAACAGCATGTTCAGAATCATACCTTAGTAAGAATCTGGGCTTTTTTCAACCTGAGATTTCCAACCTAATTTTGCAAAATCAAAACTGAATTTGCATCTGACCATTCCAATTCCTGAGAGAGGACTGAAAGGCTGAAGTAGGATATAAATTTTATGAGAAGTGTCCTATTCATTAGCCATTTCACACACATCAAACCAAATTCCTTGTGTATGACCTCCCTGTAGCCTGAGGTTTTGGAAGGCTCTAATATCCCAGGCTAGATAAGGATGTTCAGTGCCTTCCACCGGATGCCCCTTGTTTCTCTGCCCTAGAGCAAGGCAGATTGGCAGTCAGCTGCCCTCCTGCTGCATTGGCATACCTGGGAAAGGGCATCTTTCAGGAACAGGGAGTGAGAGTTCAACTGCAGATCTAATCTGGGAAGTACCGATCCCATGTCTCCCTGTTCTTCAGGCCTTCCCACTTCATGTTCCCCCAAACGCCTCCTTATTGCAGGCACTGTTATCAAACTCCACATCCTAATTACACTCCCAGAACTCTTACACAAATATTTTGTCTTCCACTTGGTATTGCATGAGAATAGGAGAGTGTAGATGAATCTACAAGCACATTGCTTTCAACTGTTTAGAATGAGAGGTGTGGCTCATTAGGAGAGGAGGCAGAATCAAAAGCAATCACTCTGCATTATCTCAAATAGGCTCTTACTTTCTCTGTGAAAGCATCTTTTCCCCACTTTTTTTTTTTTCAGCGCAGCTCTATTTCACTTTCTCAAGGCAGTGAAGTCCTGCTGGACCTGGTGACAGGGCATTTTCAGCAGGCAATGAATGCCATAGTTTTTAATCTGAAGAAAGGAGCTGATGGACTCAACATCATCTCCTCAAAAGCTGGACTAGCCGCCACTCCAGACATCACTAGAGACTTGTATGACCCACCTTCTCCAGCCCAGTATCATTGAAACCCTTGGCTTAGCCATCAAATCAAATAGAAATGCATTGGTGTAACTCTTCGCTCATCACAATGCTGTTTCACTGCCTTGTAATCTACTTTTAATTGGGATTTGTTTCCTGGCAACAAGATGTAAACAAGGAGATGGTCCAAGGACTCAGCAGGAGGGGAGAGAAAAATGCAGAAACGGGTCTCTCTGGTCAAGCTTCTGTTCTCTAAAGTTCTGCAGTCTGATCTGCTCCCACAGTGGATTCCAAAAATGCCCCTCCTTTCCCCTTCCTTTCCTCAGATTTAAAAAGGGTCTTTTCTCCTCCTCTCTTCATGTAAACATCACTTATCTTGTTCTATAGGCAGCACAACTATCAAGAGCAAGTACTCACAAAGTGTAAATTAGCTAGTGACAATAAATTGTCAGATTGCCTCTGAGGCAGAAACAAATGAATAGCTTAGTTTATTAATCACATGGCACCTTCACCTTTGATGTCTTGATGTTCCAGTTTTGGTGCTCCATTAAGCAACCCTGAGTGACTGCTGCAGCAGCCTCCACTAAACCAGAAATTTTGTTGGCAGCACATTTCAGGACTTCAAAGGCGGTAAATTACCTTGAGATTGTTTCATTAAAGCGCCCTTCCCAGTGTGAACAGCAATAACAGGAGAATTGAGATCAAAGAGCATCCATCTTTCTAGATTTGTTACATAGAAAATTACATGCTGAGGGTGTCTTTTTCACAAATCATGTCGCCTTCCATTTCGGCAAGAATGGTTCTAATTAGAGTCGAAGACTCCCTGGCTGTGTGGAGAGTTATGATTGTCATTAACAGAGCATTGGAAACTTTTTCCTTTTTGCCCTCCCCAGACCCCTACCCAATTCTCTGTAAAGCAGCTATGTTTGTGCCGTGCCTCTGGACTCTAATTAGAGACAATTATGCTGATTAACTGATTGCAGGCAGTTCTACATGGATTCTTGAGAAGAGCTCTTCCTGGGATGTAAATTTGTTTATTTTAAATATTCTTTCATTTTCCTTTCCTCTCCACCCCCATGGGCCATCTGAATTCACACAGTCCTCTCTCTTGCTCTCTTCTTTCTCCTCAGCTATCAGGGATGCAACCTATGCAAACAGACCAGAGAGAAAGGGCAGCTGGATGTCCTCCTGGCACATCTCCTCTCTGATCACAGAATCATAGAATCATTAAGGTTGAGGAAGACCGCTAAGATCATCCAGTCCAGTCATCCAGCTGTCATGTACCAGGCAAAGTCAGCATGATGAAGGACCTCTCACCCCAATTTCTGTATGATTTAGTTTCATTTTCAGGTGGCTGACAGCACCAACCTTCAAGCCATGTGAATCTTCCCTATCAGCTCAAATCCCAGCAGAACCAACAATAAAGCATTAAAAAAAAAAAAACCAAAAAACAACATCACCTGCTGATCTGTCCCTGCCTCTAATGGCTGGTACCTTCTCAGAACAGCACATGGAGATGCATGGGGTGGAGCAGTCATGGGGAGGCAGGAGCTGATCTCATGGTATAACTGTCTCTTCCTGTCCCAGTTGCTGTGCACAGGCAGGGAGAGAGCCAGACGGGCATCTCTGCACAATTAGGGCAATTCTTGTGAAGCCTGAATCATCACTTCTCGAGAAATTCCTTTATCAGCAGGCTGCAAAACTCGTCCTCCGACTTCCTCACGGCTGTTCATCCGTGTCCTCGGCACGTTTTGTCACACACAGAGGCACCGCTGTTGTCTGTAGCATGCCGCGTACCTCAGGATTTTGCAGAAATAACAGCAGTCTGTAAAGAATCGAACTCTTCCATAATCACAGCATTCCCATCTGCTTCAGAGGAAAGCAGGAGAAACCCAGCAGTGGAGGCAGTCACTGAGAAACCCCCTTCCCCAGCAAGGTTCATCCACATCCCAATGATTGGAGGCTGATTTCTGCATTCAGGAGCAGCATGTTTGCACCTGGCCACTCTCTACTTGATTCCCATTCACTTAAATCTGATGTTCTTGCCACCTAGACAGACAGCTCTTTTTTCATCATATATTACTGAGGACAAAAGCTTAAAACCTGCCCAAGTAAAGACATCTTTCAATGGTTCTGCACTTGTGTGTTGCCCGGGATTTTCTCAGGTATTGTTCAGAGTGGAAGCATTGGTTTGTCCAAATGTAACAGTGAACATTTTCAAGCACTTTCCTGTACTTCTCCTACTAATCTCCCTAAATGAGCAACTGTGATCTTTTCAGTTTCTTTGAATTTGTTTCCCTGCAAGACTTTGAGATCAGAACAATTCCAGAGGTATTCCAAATTCTCAGAAGCATCTTCTGTCCTATTTTTTAGCTTTCTTTGTGGAAGATCATACAATTATTCATATGCATAACGCTTGGACAAAATAATCTATTACTCTTTCCTGGGTACAATCTATTAATTTGATACAGAAGATTATAACTCTACTCCCATCTTTTTTGCACTTGACCTCTGATTTGCAGATCTCCAACCACAAATGGACTGAATGAATCTAAAATTCAATTGAGCTTCTGAACTTCAGTTGAATGAAACAGATGAAGCACTCATGGCCAGCAGTAATATTATTCAGATTTTCATTTTTTTCATAATTCCTTAGAAGTTTGAAATAGGAACAGAGTAGTTCTGAGGAAACAAACAAACAAAAAAAAGTAAGCAAATGCATCAACTTTCAGCACTTCGTGGGTTTCTTGAAAGTTGAAGACGATATCAAAATGCAAAGCTTGAGAGATACAGACATTTCATTTTTCTCTTTTGTTTTATGAGACTTGTTTGTCAGACATCATAATGGAAGCAAAACATGAAGAGTATAGAACAGTGGGAAAACAAGCAGTGAAGACTTTTATCTGAAATCCAGTGGAATCTCTTTCACCAGCTCCACAGAGCTCCGAATCCAATCTGCTGGGTCCTTTTCCACAGAGAAGAGATTGAGAAGAATAAATAGCATGCAATGATTTGTTGGACACTAGTGAAGACATACCATGCTTGACTTCATTGTAAATGGAATACGCATAGCCATTGATCAAAATGTCTTTGTCATTGCTGGAGTTATGCCAGAACTGTTCAAGAAGGATTCCTGTTGCTTTTTGTGATATGAAGTCAGAATAAATTAAGTAAGGCTTCTGACAGCTGATTTTCAATGATAATCTCCATGTTAGAATTGACCTGTTTATTCAACCCAGTCCATCTTTCATCAAGATCACAGCTCAAGAGCACTGTTGATTACTAACCCCAAGGATGCATACAGATCCTCTCACTTGAGACAATAAAAGCTGATTAGTATAAATGCAGAAAAAGAAGACTGAGTGAGAAGAAGGTGAAAAAAAGATCAGAGGCTGTATCTCTGCTGCTACTTAGAATGCAGCAGATCAAAACTGCAGATATCTTGTGTTATAAAAGATCTGTATAAAGGTTTTCTGGTTTTTTTTTCTTTTTAATTGTAATGATATGCAAATTTTTGATGTTGGAAAACACCAATCTTTGCAACCCAATAGGTCTTTCCCCATCACAGGGCTTTATGGGTTATGCTCTGCTGTCATATCTGGGTAAACTGATTACAGCTCCATTTGAAGACAATGGAATCACAGTGATGACAGACAGATAGATAAATAGAACATAAAAGTCAGTCTCAGAACTGATGGGAGATGGTACTACAGAACAACTTGCGAGGCACTGCATGAGCTGTAGGGTGTGTGAGATTAGAACAGCTGGCAACTTCTGTAGTGTGGTTGTATAAATATTTCAGTACAGCTGTTGGTAGTAAAGTCTTGAAGTGTACTTGTCTGAACAGCTCCTGTAGAGATTGATTTTTGTTTATCACTTTTTTTCTAAGTACAAAATTTACACATGAAATTAAAAAAAAAAAAACAACAACACAACATAGTAGTCTTTCTAATTGTGGTTGAACAGTCATACTGTTAATAAGTGCACAATATAACTGTAAACAGATCACAAATCTGGAAGCAGATTCATTTAAGTTACCTTTGTTCTCATTCCAGGAAATACAAGGATTTGATAAGTTGACATTGATTTAATAGTCTGAAAACTGGAATCAATCTCTCTTTTCAGCCTTTTATTTTCCCTCCTGTTGCAAATTGCAAACACATTTCTGCTTCCTGCAAGCTGTGCATATATTTCCATGGCCATCTTGAAGACCTCTCCCCCCCCACCCCCACTCCAGCTTAAGGAAGAAATGTCTTGTTAATTGAGGTTGCAATTCAATGTTTAGTGAAGGAAACGAGCGCAATACAGTTAAGGAAATTCTGCTTCACTGCATGTTCATTCTGCAGTGGCTGATTACTGGTGTGATGATGATGACGATCAGATGTTGTTTGAGAACTGAGATACAGTGATTGGTTTTGATAACCTGAAATTAACAACTGGATTTATAGCTTGTAAATATTCCTTGTGGTGAATTCTCGCATTGCCAGCGTAATCCCCTCTTCCTGTACAGACCTCATTTATGAATCCCAAACCAGTGACATTATCCCCAGGATGTAAGACAAGACTCTCTCCTGTAATGCACACTGCATTTACTGAGTAGTCAATAAAGTGGCATTCTCAGACTTTTTATGTGGACTGATTAAATTGTATGAGACTGCGACAGTTAAATTTACACATGCTGACCTACTGCTTGGTTATAAAACTGCAGGCCTTTACTTGCATGGGATTTCTACTACAGTGTTTTTCCACCATTTTCTCCTTTGTGGTAAGTAAAGGTCTCTTATTTTGGGTTTTGTGATGCAATGCAGATACTTGGTGCCAGCTTGGCTCTAAGGCAGTTGCCAGATTGCACTGCTAAGATGTGCCATCCAACAGCATCAAGCCAGAGTGACTGCACAGCAGGGGCAAAAAGACACCCCTACACCACTCCAGCACTCATTCTGGCCCACTGACAGACACTGGTATGTAGAATGAGTTAAGGATCTCATGACTGTTTTATGCCAGCCTAGTGGAAATGGCTCTGCTGGGCTGCAAGAATAAATGGGAGTGCAAATATAAAGGGGATGTCACTTCCACGTGCCACTCTACCAGCCCCTCCAATCTCTTTACCACTGCCTGCCTCTGAAAACACAGGGATCACATCATGCTGGGAACTCCTCTTGAAGATTGAGACAATTATCAGCAAAGGGGAAATAATACTTCTTAATAGTATGATTAGGAAAGATTTTCACGCAGATTCATATTTTATTCTGTTGAAAAACACATTTAAATGCTGCTTCGGTTTTTCTTGCCACCTAAACCAGAAGTACAAATGCTGAAATAATAGTGTTAAACTGTGAAGTTAGGGAATGTCACTTTAGTGGGCTCCTGAGATGATGACGAGAAATACATAGCAATGACTGTCTTTTGGAAACATTTTGGCCAATGTTCAGATCTTGTAATACTTATAATCCTTCTGAGTTTGCCTGCTGGCAATGATGAAGACTTGCCCTTTCTAGTCAGGAAGCTGACAGATACGGGAACAGCAAGAACCTGTAAAATCATCAAGCTAAATCTTTCCAAACCCATTAGTGAGCCAGGGAGAAGACAAAGCTGATAGGAAGGTAATGAGTGCAGTCAGAATTGCCCCATCTTATTTTGTGTTGCTTGTGATTGACAGGCCATTCTTTACTAAGTAGTTTTAGGAAAGGTTTGACTGGTTTCTTCTCAAGAAAGGGTCCATTTCTTATTCTTCTAGAAATGTTTTTTTTTTTTTTCCCACCAAAAAGGAAGTTGGAGTCTCATTCAAAAATAGAGTAAATGGAGTTTATTTGTTGATGCGGATTCTTTCATGCTGCTGAGGTTTCTGTTTCATCTTCCTTAGGGACACTGTCAGACTACAGGGCAGGTCAGCTTCAGCTATGGGCCATGCCACACTGCACTCTGTCAGAGCTCCTGCTCTGGATACAACTAATGCTAACTAGGAAACAGGAGGCTGGAAAAGCATCTCCTAGGGAAGCTAGAAAAAGGGTCCGCTCTATATTTAGCCAGAGAACAGCTGAGAGCTTCCTCTAAAGATTTTGAGAGTGCTGTAAGGATTTTGGCATGTTAGAAGGTGTTGGGAAGCTGGATAATATGAAAGTATTATAGAGCAGCATCCCCAACACTCATTAGCATAAGTGCTTCTGTGCCTGTGCTATGCAGAAACCAAAGTCAGAATAAATTAGACCTGTATTTCAACTAGGCTATGCACACACTTTGGTGAGAGAGGACCAGGCATCAGAGGAGAAAGAGAAGTACAACATTTCCATGTATATTTATGGAATATTGTGTCCAAGATGAAGGAAATTATTTGTAAAAATATTCCATTTAAAAACCACAGAATAAAAGTGAACTAGACAATGTTTAAATTGTTATCCTTTGTGGGTGCCTGTTTTATAAGTTGAATATTTTGTAGGGGTTGTGTGCAAACCACCTAATTCATAGAAATGTCATTCTGCAATTAAAGTAGGTTTATTCAGCAAAGTGCTGTATTATGTCTGCCTGAATAGTTCACTGCAGTTTGGGCCACTGCATGTCTCAAAGACCCGATCCTGTTTTCAGTACACAGTCAAAGCAAGTTAGTGGAAGCTCTTCTTGAATAAGCAGTATGGAATGAGATCTCTTGTGCTCACTCTGTCCACAGCAAGACTGTCCTGCTCTTTTAAAATGAAACGTGTTATTAGTACTTTTCTTAATTATGTAAGGCTGTTAATACCCAAATTGATTTGTCATTGCCACTGCCAGGAAACTATTTAGCAGAAGGGTATTTTTATAGCACCGAGGAGCCCACAAGTCTGATATACTCAGTGGACCTACAAATTAGCATGATAATAGAATTTATAATCTGTTGAGGTAAATAGAAACCAAAGACCACGGAGACATCCGCATGTGGTAAGACCGGTTTGCTAGCCAAAACAAAGTCTACTTGTGTTGTTCACATTCTTGAAGAATCTGAATATTAGAAGATGTCTAGGACATAATGAGGTACATTTCCAGACAAGATAAATAGAGACAGAAATATAAGCTGAGCGTGAAGAACAGAGCTACTGTAGGAATTTTAACACCAAAAAATTGAGTGAGCTGTGGGAGGCACACCCAGTTGGGATTCTGGTTTTCATAGGCTCTTCGCTTGTCAAACTTAATATCAAGTAAAATAACCTAATTTGACTTGGCAAAGGCATACAGTATATAGACTTGATATCTGTGACAGGGGCTTTTGAAGTTTCTTATAAACAGTGTTTTCCTTGCTTTGGAAAAGGAGGCTGAACAATCAACAACTTTTCCGATTCTGACTCCCACAGCTGAAAAGAACAAATCGCAAGTAGCTCATCAGTGAAGGAAATCCCTCTGCTCAGTCTGTCTTCCACAAAAGGACTTAACCATGCTCAGTTTTAGGCATGCGCTTAAGGATTACCCAAGTAAGGGTGTGTCACATTTTTAGGGTTTTTTTTCTCTGTTTTTTCTCTAACTCATGACCTCATAGAAGCAAACTGTGGGATTGTCTAGCAGGCAAAACATGTGGTTTTGCTTGCCTGATTTCTTTCTTTCTCTGTCTTTTTTATATTATGGATTAACGTTAGATCTGGATATGGAAAGAGAACTTATTCATTCATTAGGAAACCCAATTGCTATTATTACTACTATTATTATTGCTATTATTCCTGATTAGGAAACACGCAGAAATAGGTTGCACAAAGGATAATAAACACATACTGGAGACCGCAGGCAGAACTTTATAAATATGTTTGAGATGCATTATTTTATCTTTGGAAGTAGAGCAGATTTAGCCACAGGTGAAAGAAAAGTTGATTGGAAGATGGTGATAGAGCATCAGTTACAGAATGTCCCAATTGAGTGGCTTTGTCTTCTTTGGTGATGTTCCAGTTTCTTTTTCAGGCTCCTTCCCAAAGTCTGATTCAGTACTGAAATATGGAGACACTGTTCTCACAGGAATCAACAAAAACTACAGAATGACTTTTGAATTTTCATTTAATTGGAGATCAGAGCAAAATAGGGGTGGTATCAGAATACTCCCAAAATACCCAACAATGCAAACAAACAGCACAAGAAGTGTGAGGCTCACAAAGAGCTTCATGTTCATTTCCACATGTTGTGAAATGTGTCAGATCTGCATCTCTCCCATCTAGGAACAAATCACCATTTTCTTTTTTCTTTCCAAAAAGTGCTTTCTCTTACCCTTATGCTCTCCACCTCTGTTGTTCTTTTTCCCTTCTGCTGCCACATTGTAAATGCATTTATACTCAGCATGTTGAAATGCGCAGGAGCTCACAGTTCCCTCTTGAGTCTCAGCTCTTAGTATTGAAGTACTTGCTTCATATACTTTAATTTGCCCAATTCCTGCAGCTTTTATCCAATTGATAATTGATAGACTGTTCCTTCCTTCCCAATTTCCTCCATTAGTTACATCAGGAAGTTTATTGGTGTTCCCTGCATGTAACTCAAGAAGACGGATAGCGCCACGCTTGTTTCAGGCCTATGTAAATTAATACTGGCCAGAAGTCTGAAGGCAAAGATCAGCAAGCCGAAAAACCCGGAATATATCTGGTTACATGCCAGAGGCCTCCTCTTCAAATGAAATGACAGGAATCTGGGGCTGAAGGACTTCCGTTCGCTCTTAATGAACTCGAGTGGCTCTTGCCTACAACCAGAAATGATATGCAGACAAGCAGCTCCTAAGACACGTCATTCCTGTAGTTTGCAGGCTGTTATTACTTTTATTCTCTCCAGCATCCCCTTTTTATTCTGCAAGCCTAAAGACCAATCATGTAAAGCGCGAATAATACAGTGGCCAGGAATAGTACCACCAATGTCAAAGTGACTTTTCATCAAAGTGGAAACAGAAAGTCTGATCCCTTAAACCTGGCGTGGTTCTTGGGCAGGTTCATCTGACAGATGTTTCTGAGCAAAACCTGAGAGGATTCCTGCATTGACACAGCTGGTCTTGAAGCTTCATGTGTCCCTTTATTATGAAATCCAAACATTTTCTCTTGTCATTCCTGCTCCACTTGAACCAAGATTCGGATGCATGTGCGAATGCCTTTGTACAGACAACAAATAATCACAAGAGACTGTCATGATTTGCTGTTGTCCTCTACCATTACACATATGTACATAAACACATTTACAGAGGAATAATAAAGGGAATTTAAAGCCAGGATGTAAAAAAGCAGGGTATGAGAAGTTACCCACTCAAAATGTGGGTGTGCGTCTCTCAGATGTAACAATTAAATGCTAACATGGTGTAATACAATAATATGGGAGCACTGGGTTTCATTCCAGTGGCAATCCTAATTATAACACTACTTAGTACAGGAAATTGCCTGTTGAACTGCTCTGCCTGAAAACTTAAGGAGAAAATCATGCATATGTTTGCTTACACAGTGAAATACAACGCAGAGCCAACTTCAAACAGCAAACCTCAAGATATCCTTCTTCCCTTTACACCTTCTCTTTCCTCCAAAGCTGCACATGGCAGAGTAACACCGTGACAGAAGCCTCTTTATTGGTGGAAAGAAAGTGAGGCAAGAGCCTGGTTACAGAAGCCAGTGGTGTGTGATCAAATGGTGGCTTGATCGAATGGTCGTAACGTGATAAAAAATGGACTGGAGGAGCTCTGCTCCACCAGCAGACAGAGCAAGAGCTGTCACCCCTCAGTGTAACTGCCCTTGTCAATGGCTGTGAGATGCAGGTGAACTGCGGGGCCTGGGCTTGTTGAAGCAGTAATAAAGCGAGAGCACTCCTTTCTCTCTGTATTTTCAGGAAGCTTTGAAGAGAAATGAGCAAGATATTTATGAATTGAAGTGCTTCTAATTCTGTTTCTCCTAAGAGGGAGATAAGTATCAAATTGATGTTCTTCAGAGATAGGGGAGGAAAAAAAAGGACTGTGTTCCTCTTAGCTCCCTAAGATTGGACTGAAGTAAACTTTTTTTTTTCCCCTAAAGTTCTGCTTTTAACTTCTGTTATAATGAATCACTATACCCTTCAAAGCATGTAGTTTGCTAGTTTGTAAAGAATCTGGAGGCATTCAGGTTGGGCAAGGGACATTGGATGCATGATTCTGGTTTCTGTTCTGCTCGATTCTTTACGTCCTTGACACGCTCTTGATTACAGACTGGAGAACATCTTGATATTATCAAAAACATTTAACTGCATAAAAGGGAATCTAGGCACTAATTCAGGAGAGTCCTTAACCATACACTTAAGGTTGTTCCTCAATCACAGCCAAAAGAGAGGACAAAGACCTCAAGCACAACAATATGCAGACGGAGAAAATCTCTGCTGGGGGCTTTGGTTTCTTAGCTGTGCGTGTACTCATGTCATTCTATTGACCTTCAACATCCACAAAAAGGCAGTATGTTTTACTGGAGCCAAGTTGTTTTACGAGCGTCGGTTGAGACTCGAAGTTCTTCACAACAGCAAACAAGTGCTGAATCAGCAGCTGAGTTCCGCAGAAAGGGAGAGTGTGACATTTTTATAGCGCCAGTACATCTAATCAAAAGAGAATGAACTGCATTTTACACCAGAGTAAACACTATTTACTGGCTGATATCATGTGACTAGACAGACCATATTTTGACACTACAATGTCTTCCCAAAATTCCTGGGAATTTCATTCAGTGTCTGTTTGTTCAAGGAACGTTTCGATTTTGCGTTGAGAGGTATGGTATAGTGAGAACTATTGGTGATAGGTGGATGGTTGGACTGGATGATCTTGTAGGTCTTTTCCAACCTTAATGTTTCTATGATTCTGTGATTTCTGTGTTTCTTTATAATTTCTCTTGTATTTTCTCCTTATACTTCCTCTTATATTCATTCTTATTATAAACTTTATAGCAATAATTTACTGAGATTTGATCCTGCTTTGAGAACCCCAGGCTACTGAAACACTTTATTACAGAAAGAAAACTGTTGGCACCATCTAGCATATCAAATCTTGAAGTTTACTTCTTTGCCTTTACAGCTTTATTAGCATCTTTCTGTTGACATTTAATTTGCCAAAGGTTTACAATGGCTAATAATAGACCATACCCATTTAATTGGACAGATTAACCCATGGAAAACTCTTACTTGTGGTGCCGCATGAGCAGAACCACCCTTCAGCATGGCAACCCAATGTATTGTGGTGATGTGGCAGTTCAGGAGATCTGGGACACTATAAAACAGCACAAGACAAGTTGCTTTAGCTCATTCAAAACTCTACACAGTAAAAAACCTCCTTAATGAACACTGACATGAATTGATTCAGATATGTCAAAGTGCTTCAGTGCTGCAGGTGTAAAACTTGATCAGAAAAGCTTTAATTTAATTTCTGGATCTGAACCTCAAGAATACATTCTAATCTCAGTGCTGTGATCAGCTCTCAAAACAAAGCTACTAAAAAGTGATGGAAAAGAATATTTTTTCCCTTGCTTAGACAGTTTAATACCTTTCTGACTTTGTATCACAGTAACAAAATGAAGGTTAAATATGAATGACTAGGCATGAATCCCATTTCTAGTGGTAACAGATCAAATACATTACCCTTGCAAGTCCATATATGTCCCTCCTGCCTTACCCCTAATTAAATCTTTTATATATATATGGGTATTCCTGTTTAATCATCTCTGTTTCCTCCTTGCCTCTGTTCCCAACTGTCACAACTCTACTTCTTTAGCCTGCATCAGCCAAGCTTAATGTGTGCCATAGTTTTGTTTATGGATATATTTTACTAATTCTTATTTATTAAAATAATTGCCTTAATTAATCCTAATTGTTCACTGTTAATCACTTAGTAATATAATACCATTTGCTTGCACGTATATATTTTTGTATTAGTCATTATAAAAGCAACACGTAAAGCAAATGGTGTAATTACTCACAAAAGACCAGGAGTTCAACCAATAAAAATCAAAGAGGAGAAAATAAAATGCTTTCAACATTCCTATACAGTAACTGGGACATCCTGTGTCACAAATTACTTTATGAGCTGTCTGGAAGTGGGATTCCCGTCTAAAGCCTCAAGAAGCTCAGAAATGAAAGGAGAAACTGTCTTATAGCTGAGGTGATGTTTCCAAACTTACCTACTGCTGTTTGTCAGCAAGACCAGGAGAAGGTAAAAGATGTCAGTACCCCACTGAAATAAGATAGACAGCCTGGAAGACCTTTGAAGGGAATGAAGTCTGAATAACAATTAACGTCAGAGAATTCTACATTTTCTCTTTCTATTGTCTTTTGGATGTGAAGGGAAAAAAGCGATCACCTACCATAGTTAGGCAAAAACTCAGGTTTTAATATTGGTGGTTACTAAAAATCACAACATGACTTGATCTGTTCTCGATCAGTTCATGATCATACAAGTGCATAGGGGTGAGGACAGAGGACGTCCTGCTGAGAGCAATGGTAGTGCCATTGCCTAGGTGGATGGTCTTCTGCAACTCTTGCCTTTCCCCAGAGCCAAACATAAAAACAGTACAGGCTCTGTTACAGAGAGAGTCTGAACAAATCTGTCTCCAGGGCAGTTCTGGGCTGGCAAAGATACTCTGCCAGAAGAAAGAAGATTCCCTTAGGCAGGACTGCTCTGCTGTTGCTTGTCCTCCACACACACAGACTCTATCTCCTATAAGAAAACTGGTTTGTTTTTTCCATTAGTTGGAAAGTGACTTTCACACCAGACAGAGTTCTGCTCCCCTAGAGCAGTGTATAGAACAGATACTGCAATGTGAGCCCCAAAAGGAGAATTAACTGCCCAAATGCTTCAGTGCCTCAAAGTGACAGAAGGACTTGGATTTCAAGGAAGCCCTTTCAATGTCATCATCTGAAAGAATGATCTGTGTTTATTTGTAACATTCTGATCCTTCTATAACTTTGTGACTTATTCAGCACTTGCTGTTCCCACAGTTCTAAAGATTGCTGACTTCATATTCTCTGGGTAAATTATTTGTGGCTTAATCTGCTGGCAAAGTCCCAGTGGTTTTAAGGAAGTTATATCAACAAAAGCTTTTTTTCCTTAATAAGTATTTTTTCCTCTCTGCCTGACAAGCTTTAAGTATCTACTAATGCAAGTGTAATCTCTTTTCTATAGAAATGATGGTATAAGGTAGTTTGAAGTTAATTATGCATTTCTTAAGTCACCTTCCGTCTCCAAACACTCTCTGTTGTCTGGGAAAATCCATCTGTAAGAAGTATAAGTTTATTCTCCTGAATTTCCACTTTTTTTTTCTTCTTTTTTTCCTTTGATTCTATTAGGTCTTCCAACAAAGAAGTGCCAGTTATTAGTGGCTTCCATGACCTGGATTTCTGATCCACTATGAGAACTGTCCACTTCTGATACATCTACAAGCCAGGGTCACATGAAAGAACGGCTTTATGAATATTCCATCACTATTTTCTATGCACTAAACCAACCTGCATTGTCCATTAAAACTGGTCAATGGATTGGAGAGAACCAACATGTTTGAACAGTCACTATGGGTTGGTGAAATCCTGATGACTCCCTTGTTCATTTACAGAATAGAGATGTCCTATGGCAAAAACGTGCCTGCATGTGAAGTGCATGGGAAGTGGGGGCAGCCCTTTAACACGAGGCTAGAGCTGAGAATATGTTACCTGAGGGCACATTTCCCTGGATCCATCACACACAGCAACCAGATGCATCTGGCAAACAAGGCCTCCAGTGGTGGAGTCATAGCTGCACTCTGCAGAAGGCAGTCTGTGATTTGGCAGCGACGAGTGGAGGGGCACTTTGTCACAGCTTCACAAGAAACAACCCAAGAAGCACTGCTGCCATACAAGGATGTGATTTTAAAGTTCTAACTTCTTTCTGGGTGTCGTGATGGAAAGCACATCTCTGCAACGTAATGTTAAATGTGTAACCCAAATCCTGCTAAATATCACACGAAGTGGAAGATAGGAAAGAGGAAATTTTTAAGGAGTGAATTAATGGCTAAATTAATGCTATAGAACCTCCTACAAGTGCTCATTTACAAGCTCAGCAGGTTTTTCTTGTTTGTCTACACTGCCTGTCTTGAAAAGGGACCTCCTACCTCCTTTTCTGCTGCTGTTGCTATTAAGAGAGATTTTTGTAGCATACAAAAGTTCTGATTGTCCTCTCACTTATACTAATTTTGCAATTGTGTAAATCCATTGACCTGAGCAGATTTTGATTGACACTAATACATGCTGGAGGAGAATCAGGTTTTAAACACCTTTGAAGGCAGACAAGCTTGGAAAAAATAGTCTTATTTTTAAGCTCCATAATTGTGACGATGTCCTTTTGTGCCATACTGTTCATTTGTTATTTGAATTACATTTGCCAAACATTCATTCAGGTCAGATATTTGTATATCCATTGTGTATTAGCTTGTAAATTTAACTTAATTTGTTTGTAGTTTTTCTTTATAAATAACCTCACTTCAAAGTTATTTTAAAGGTTTTAAAGACCATGAAGTCAAAGTGAATGCGTTTGAATGCTTCAAGTTTGTAAAGCTTCCATTTCTTCCAGGATTTATCTTACCATGAAATGAAATGAGTCGTTTATATCTTACTGCATGATGTGATCATTCTGCTACCACTATGGAGCTAGACAAAAACTCTTGTAGATGATTTACGCTCATGTGGTTCTCCTCATAAATCAGTGTAACACACAGTTAAATGGTGAGACTTCAGTTTGGTCTCTTTTATGAAGAATTCAGTTCAGCTGATCTGTGTAAAGTAGTATGTCTAACCAACAAGATGAGTCACTGCAGTATTATAATTGCTCTTTTCTGTTTGTTTCTTGTTTTATTTTTGCCATTAGGTCAATTACTTATCTTCAGCAATCAGGGGATCATTCCTCTCCAAAGTCCTTTATTTCCTACTCTTTGATGGATCAGTGGGCAAAGCTAAGGGCTCAGCTGAGTTCAGCCTGAACTCCTGAAGCATCTTCCCAAAAATGATTCAATGGCTGAATTTTTGTGGACATTTTTATAAAAAAAAAACCTTTGGCCCCATTACTGGCTTGGCTTTGGGCAGGATTACAGCACAAATTGCAACACTTCTTTCTGTGTTGTGCGTGACAAGTAAGGATTTACAAGCCTGTCCAGCATCATGGCCTTTTGCATACTTCAGAGGCTGTGGTCTCTAATGCAATTTGCCAAAGCCCTCACTGCGTAAAAAGTTGTTGAACACACATACTATACATACATATATATGTGATTTATATGCATTCTGTTTATTGCAGTGAGTCAGCTTGAAAACCTCAACAAAAAAGTCAGATGTTGCACCTATGCTGTGACCTATATTTTAAAAGAAATGCCTTGGTCTTTCCATGCTGTTTAATTTTTGTTTAATCAGTATGCATTTCTGCTAAGCTCCAATGTCAGAAGATTTCTTCTGTAACACAATGTTCACTGACAATAATAGATGTTTGTTCCTTGAAAAACAACGTGGTTTGCATCTGGTGTGAAACTATTAGTGAGTTGACTTACTGTTGTTAGAAGAGATTATGCTAAATGTGGCATAATCCCCTAGAAAAATGTACACACGGATCATTATTGCTGTTCCAGCCCTACATTAGCCCAGCTGAACATGCAAGTAACTGATATATGTGTCTGCAATAACTGTGCAAATTAGACGTATAATTGCATCCATAAATTGTTGGAAAATCTGGCTCTTAAATTATGCATCACAAACAATAATAACCCACTGAGATGATTGCTGTCAGTTTACCTTACATAAACTGTGTTTTTCTCTGTTCAGCATAAGAATTAGGGGATGATTTCTAGACTCTGCAGGCAGCAATCTTCAAAACAGCAATGAACGTGTTTGACGTGCTTCTTCCCAAAACATGTCAGCAAACTTTGGAAAGTACTGCTGTAAGGAGTTGTGGGGCCAAAAGCAAAAAGGAGTTTAAAAGACAGTCACATTTTTGGTAGGCTGAGTCCATCAGTAGCTCTGAAGAGTCCAGTTATCTTTTCTGGACCAGAAAGTCCTTGTATCACCTAGTCCTGAAAGCTGTGAGATTGTAACAAGAGAAGGATATCTCTGTACCTTTGTCTGCTTTCTGAAGATGCTGGATTTGGGCTGAATGAACTTTTTCTGACAGTTAGAGCTGATCCTTTCATCTTATTTTTCTTTACATTACTTTGCATAACATTTCTGTTTCATACTGATCTTGAAGTCATAAAAGAAATTCTTATTATAGCCAAATCACAATGATGATGGTTATTTTTTGAATCTCCGTAGCTTGAAATGGGACAATTATCATTCTTACTATTATTGTCATCTCAAAATCTTCAGAATCTGCACCTAACACAGTGAAGACTAATCCCACGGGGATTATGACTCTTAACTTTGTGCACAGTGCCAATGAAATAAAAAGAATCAATTTTAAACTTCTTTTTAATATCTGAATAGACATAACAGTGGTTCAAGATAGACAGCAGTTAATCTAACTATTCACAGAAAAGCCACTTCAGATGAAATTTGTGCGTGACAAGAATAGATAGCTCTGACCATCAAGTGGGGTGAGAGAGGATAGAAATAACACTTAAAGTCCACATCTCAAATTACTGTGATACCCTCTATAATTTAATAATGAGAACATCACAACAGGGAGGTGTATGAGCTCGTAATGACACTCAGTAAATGAGCTGGCTTGCAAAACAGGCACACAACCTTTTGTACTTATAATGGCTTGACATTTTGTCTGGAGGGCTGTGAATTTTTCCTAGCTCAGCCCGTTAATCTCAAAAACAAATGTTGCTTTTCAGTGAGAAAGCTGTACAAGCTGCTCTCCCTGCTTGTGCACTGTCAAAGCATGAGCCAAGAGCTGAAGTGAAGTTTATCAAAGCAAGGAGCAACAGTCACCCATTAGAATGCATGAACATCAATAGTACGTGAAACCAAAGTACAGTTTGTTGAAAAGCACTGGTCAGGTGTGGATCCAGTGGGGAAGTTTACCCACTGAAACTTCATGGTTCTTCTGTGAAGTACCATCTAAAGTAAAATTCACGTGTATTGTTTCAAGGCGCTGTTCTACTTGCACAAATGTGCTGTAATTTTTTTTTCCACCATCATTCACAGGTATCCCCGAGTCCGGCACATCTCTCAGGGAAAGGTGAAAAAAGGAGCTCCTGATCACAGTGAATGCTCCTGTTCTAGATAGGCTTTAGGGGTTTAAATACATACATTGTTAGATCTGGGCTCCAAGTCCAAATAATGAATCATATGTGTTACTGGGAAAGCCCATAATAGCTTTGCCCTGGGTGTGTACGGAGTGATAGAAATTCTAATGGATTTTAAAATGAAACTTGACCTACAGTCCTACTCCAATCTCAGATCTGTACAAAGGCATTAATTGGACTTATTCAACTAATTACTTGTTATTAAACTAGCATAGAGACTGTAAAGACTTGGACAAGCAATTATTTTCTATAGATGACAACCCAAGTTTTGGCAATATTATCTGAACCGGGATAAAAGTTTTTAAACCTTCAGAAGCCGAGCCTGCGGCAGCCAAGCCTGCAAAGCCAAAAGATTGTGCCAATGTTCTCATAGCATTCATTTTCTTACGCAGGATGAAATGATGCCAAAATGTTATGATACTGTATCGCAGGGATTGCATATCTTCTTAGTACGAAACAGTGAGGTTACAACAGCCCATTTTAACATAAGAAGAAGCAGGCATAAAGAGATGATAGCTGTAACACTACAGCTCTGGAGGCAAAAGACTTATTTTGTTTGGGGAATGGAAATATAAAATGAAATTAAAAAAAAAAAAAAAGAGTGTTTTGAGCTTGCAACCAAACCAGCAATTCTAATCTCTTATTTTGACATGTGCTCACTGCAGATTGCTGACAGCACTCCCAGGGATTTTAGCTTGTGTACAGATAATGCTCCCGCACATCCTTGGGTGGCTGTGATTACTGAGAGAGATAAGAACCAAAACTTCATTCTTTTTTTTTCTTTGTGGGTTAGTGATGGTCCTTTTTTCAAGGGCTAGAAGAAAAAATGCTAAACTTTCTTTTTTTCCTGTGAAGCAGTACTTCAAAAGAGAAGTTGTAGAAACATCAAATATAAAAACACCGAAGAACTTGGCTGTGATAAGATCAACACTGTCATGACTGGTTTTTTTTATCCAATAAAATAATTTTCAACTGCACAGATCCAGTCTGGATGTATCTCAAAAGCAAAATCCACTGCTATTTTTTAACATATTAAAAAATATTTATTTTCCCCAAACACTTTGGTGGCATTGAATCAGTATTTTTCCAGTAGAAGACTCTTCACCTGGAAATCTGCTGCAGTGAGGTACACTCGCTGCATCTGCTGGTGTTAAAAATACCTATTTTTTTTAGCTCCTTCCCTCTAGGTACTCAACTGTTCCTCAGACGCACTCCCTGTGAGGTCAGAAAGTGTTGCTATTCTCATTTGGCGGCGAGGAAACTGAGTCACAAAGAGGCCGGGTGATTTTCCTAAGGGGAACAGGAAGTGTATAAAAGGGGTAGCTACCAAATCCTGGCTTCCCAAGCTCATTAAGTTTTCTCTTCAAGTGTAATGACTTCTTACTAAATTGACTGAAAACAATTTCTGCCTCTCTCAGCTGCGCCGCTGCTGTATTTGGGGACCCATGCTGTTCTGAGCTCTGAAAAGCTTCATAGCTCTCCAGTAGGATTTTTAGAACATTAAGAAATATAAAAAAGAGAGCAGTTAGAAGGTGAAAAGCTTTTTTTCACAGTCTCTCCTTCCCTTTTTCCTTCTGGAGCCTAACAACTTCCAAATGTTCTGGAAGGTCTATTTTTGATGAGTTTTGGACTGAAAGTGCTGTTCTTGTACGCTGCTACATTAAAGTGTTTACACAGAAAACAGGGCAGTCTGGAAAAGTAACAATTTGTTCACAGGATCATATAACATATTTGCCTAAATGGGCTCCTGGGAGGAAAAAGCAACCAAGAAAAAAAGATTTCTCTTTTCACCCATGAAATCTTCATCATCTTCATAACGTCAACTGAATTTTGTCTGCAATTAACAGCAGCAACAATAAAGGAAAAAATAAACCCCTTTTGATCTGTAATGCTGAGAACAACACAAACATCTCATTATGCTTGCAGGTCAGCATCTTGGGAGAAATGCTGGCAGGGGAAGAAGAAAGAATAAAAATCCCATCAGAAAAATATTCTTTGCTCTGTATAATTCCTTCTTTGCAAGTTCCAGAATTCAGACTTTGTAATTAAAGAGAATGAGCAGTGTGCATGCAGTGCTGTGAGTGGTTTCCCTGTTTGTGCACCCCAGGTATGACACAATAAGGACAAATATCCGGAGGCAGGTTCAGAGACATTGAGTCTAGATCTTTAATTAATAGCTGGAGATCAATTGCATAATACCTGAGCAAATAGACACGTGCATTTATTATCTGAAAACAAGAACTCTGCAATTAGGGTCATAAAGAAAATGTCAGAAAACAAGAAGCAACAAATACCCATTGTGGAATTAATAAGAACAGTAGTTCCCCTCCAGTGGTCACTGAGTAAGCAAACATTCTGGTTAAATAAACTGAAATGGAGCATATCTGGGCAACACACTTACGTGCTGGGTCAAAGCAGAGGTTAAATAAAAATTTGTTTTAAAAAGACCCAAAAGAACACAATATGACTCCTTACCCCATGTACCACATGTTGTTAAAGGAGGGAAGAGGAGCACTGGGTACATTCATGAGCGCACTGCATGACTTTGAAGCAGAGCTGTAAGGAAAGCAGGGAGCATTTGTGTTTACCCCTGGCTCCTAGCAACTCCCCTGCTCACAACTAATCTTTGGCACGGAGGATGTATCAGCACTCAGCAGCCAAACACAACTCACTCCTGCCAACACCATGGTGATGGGCTGATCCTTTCGGAATACATCGGCATTAGGATTTCAGAAGGGGCACATTTTCAAGGTCGATGTTTATTTCATGTAAAACTGCTACCTGAGGTTTCCGAGGTGCTGATCCTTAATTGGTCATTACAGTAAAAACACGGGAGTAATTTCATATTAGAGTGATGCCTCAGCATGTAATCCCAATTTAGGTCATTTCATGACCAAAGGATTTTTGCAGCTTCAAATGCATACTTGCATATCTAGTACATAGTTAGATGCATCCAGAAGCTTCAGAATGATTATTATTTCTACCTTTTTATAAATGACATAAAGCAATCTCTAGTAGTTTGACTGTGGTTAGGAAGATTTATATCTCTTATTCTTGCAGCTCTGTGGTGATTAATACAGCAGGGATTTTGAAAGGCTATAGAAATGGCCCTGTGTAATCATGTGAGAAGGAACAAATACTGACTCCAGGTTTCCCCAGCAGGTAAGAGCAGAAGTTATTCACAGAGGTGAAATAAAGGGAGTTTTGTCACTGCAAGAAAAGACTAATGTAAGGACAAAGGCCTACTGAGGCTGAATGGAATCTAGCTGCACTTTGAGGTGTTAATACAAATGACCAACCCTGAAAGCAGCCATGCTTTATGTAGAATTTTCTGCAGGTTATACTGACAGATATTTTGCACAGTTTTACAGACAACCATTTGAATCTCCCGTAACTCCTTCTGCCACATCTCCTTACATTTCCAATATACCTTACTAATCCAATAATTAACCATAAAAATAAATTACTTGTATAGATTATGTAACAATAATAAGGCAGCATGAGTCACATTTCTTTGTTCTCATTCACTAGCGAGCAACAGCATGGGCTCATTAAGTAGGTACCAGAAGTTCAATATGGAGCAAATTCAGATCTCAAGGCTAGATAATTTGGTCTCCATTTGTTTGCCTTTGTTTTCTTTTGTTTCCAGATTAAAAGGGCACCATGTACTTTTAGTATCTTCAGGTAAAAGAGACATCTGGGAGCTGCTCCTCTATTGACTGCTGACAAGCATTGGCTTAGAGTCTACACAATAGCTGCACATTTTGCTTTTGCAGTTTAATTTGGATGGACAATTTGAATCGTCCCACTAAAATTAGGAAATGAATCTCTCTGACATGCAGGCAATGAGAAACTGAGCCACTAATCCATTGCCACAAACATCCAAAAGCCTTCACGAGCAATCAGAGATTTATGGTGGAGAAGGCACAACCTCCTGCTCCGTAACCACAAAATCAGTGTAATGACTAGTCCCAGATCCATAACAGTCTGGTTAGCTTGGGTCTAATTTGTAACTTCGTAGAATGGCACAAATCCTGGATACCCGTATCCTAACTCACATGCAATCCTGTGTAAACACATGTAGAAGAAGTTGTACGTGCACTGATATAGCTGAACCTTCTGCTGAGTGGGAGAAGGATGATTTAATCCCTTGAAAGGCTTCCAAACCTTTGTGTGGGAGCAACTTCCAAGTTTATCGATGAACACAAGACTGCGTGGCCTCAGGAAGACACAGAACCCGAGGAGCTCTAATGGGAATTGATACGCTGAACATTCCCAGTAAACCTGGCTGTGATTTTACTCCAATTTATATTTGTCTACTTTCAAAGACCGATATCTCAAGAGTCACTGAGAAGCAGCTTCTTAAAGAAAGACTGCTTTCAAAATAAAAATTCCTACCAATAAGCAATTACATTCAGCTTCCATCAGCCTTATTGACTTAAAATAAGTCAATGTTTGTTTAAAAAAAAAAACAACAACAGGCAGGTGCTACAGTTTCAACCAAAGTAAGAATTTGTTTGTGTGTAGAGATAGACCAGTTAGATGATTTTCAGATTAAACATCAGGATCAACTTTAGGTAAAGTTTTCAAAGGTAGCTTTGTATTCACTAAAAATGCGGTCATCAGTTCTTAGAAAGGTTCATCATTATGGTGGTAGAAATCTCATGTAATTCATCGATGCCATGGGGTTTCCACCACTAGGGGAGTCTAATTTTCAGACTTGCTTTAATAACAACTATCAAAATCAGGTCACTTGAAAACATCATCATTTAATCATCTGGAAATTGGAATGCCCAAAGTCATTAGTCATGCTGAAAATGCTTGTGTTTCTAGCTGATTTGGACCTGAGTTTGATTATAAAGATTAGAGTTTGAATACCTAAACTCCAAATATGAGACATTATCTGAGATCATAGGGGTGTTGTTAACTCTGATTTCTTCTATCTTTATTCCATCTGTAGTTCCAGCTCTGTAAAATCACAGCTCTCTGAACCACAATTACTATATTTTATGTAAATGAAATGGCATTATGGTGCCAACTGACTCGAGTCAAACTAACTAGCAAAGAATTTAATTATATCCATTATTAAATGTTTGTGTTCCACAGATCCAACTTCTAAAAAATAACAATGATAAATTTACAGATTCCTGTAACCATCTGTTGCACTCTCTCCAAGCCTAGCAGGGGGTGGAAATCTTGCTGAATTAAAAATATTGCTATTTAAAGTCTTCACTGTATTCATTTTCTTAGATATTTGAACTTATTCAGTGGCAGAGCCAGCCTTATGGTTTCTGTAACTTTGCTGGCTGCTGAACTTGGAGTCATTTTAAACAACTCAGTGGATTCTGACAGAATTTATTTTTTTTTAAGCTATATCCTTCAACCACAGAAATAAGTGGATGATCTTTTTTTTTTCTTCTTCATTTTCTCCCTCTCTCTCTCTCTCTTTTTTTTTTATCCCCCAAGTCTCAGAAAGCAGAATTGCAAGGAGTTAAGAGATGGAAGAGCTGACTTGCCAGAGTTTCTGGCTTCACTGCAGCCCAGAGTTGTTGCCCGGGTGATTGTGTTCATGGGAGGTCTTTAACTGGCAGAGCTGCCTGCTCAGTTTCACAGGCGCCACAACTACTTCATTATTTCATCAAAGTTCATTATGTTGGGGAGGGTACCACCAATAAAATTAGATTACAATGAGCTCTTAAAGACATAATTCCTGGTTTTACCTTTTGCCATATCCCTGTCTGTTGTCCTATAACGAACAGAGAGATTTGCACCTATGATATGGACTATCCTACAGCTTAATTTAACTGAAAAACTCCTGGAGAATTTGATTCAGTTTTTCTTGCAACAGACCCTACTTTTGTTGTCTGTGGAGACAGAATTCTGCATCTAAAAAAGAAATCAGAACAGTTTAATTACGAGTTTGCAGGGAGGTGAGAGCATCTGGAAGAAAAGAAATCAGCCTAGATCCAGAGCAACATCATTGTATATTAAATATAGATCAATTCTAGGAAGAATTCTTAACCATTCAGGGTGTAACCATGTGACATGGTTCCGTTTTTGGTGAATCACATCTCTCACCTGTGCTTTATGAACCATCAAGATCTGGTGCTGACAATCATAACATTTTCCTGCTTCTCTGCCAGCTGATGTAAGTTCATAATACATTTGATCTTGATGTACAGTAATGCATATCAAAAGAGGTGAAAGCAGATTTGGTGTGAGTTGGTGTTTTTCTGCCTTACTATTCTGCTCACGCAGATTTAAAGTGGCTATTCCTAGCTAACAGCAATAATGAAAACATTGTACTCTATTTCTGTTAAAAGGAAGCAAAATCATAATCAAACAACCATTTATTTCCACATCTTGCTGTGTTTTGTTTTGCTGTAGATATCTAAAGTCAAGTGACTACTCTAAATTCATCTCCATTTTTAGAGATCTTAATCTTCTCCAAAGATGAATACTGAAATATTTGCTTCCGTGATAAATCTACATGAGTTACTTGTCCTGAAAATTGGCCACTAAATAATTTGTTTCAAGAAAACAGTTTTAGACAAACATAAAACTGAAAAGCAAATCTTAAAAGGTCATTGATCTCGTAGCCTACATTTTAAAGAGAAGTTAGCAGATTCTACAGCCACAAAATAACGAGAAACAACAAACAACCTGACTGTGTCTTGGATTCATTCTGCTGTGAGATATTTCTGCATTTGTGAAGAACAGATCTAGCAGTGACTAGACAATAGGTTTTACTTGGAAAGCTAAAAGCATTATTTTACCTATTTCATGGGCTGGTGAAAATTTTATCTAGATGAAGAGGTGTAGGATAAACGAGGTCATGTCGTCATAACAGCATTCTTTTATCCCAGCCTTGGACATCCCCTCCTAGAATTGCATAGAAAAATTATAGGAAGAAACAGCTTAAAATCAATCACAGAATCACAGAACATCCTGAGCTGGAAGGGACACACCAGTGTCATCAAGTCCAACTCCTGGCCCCACAAATGTCACTGTCTGTAAAAAAAAATAAATCCAGATTATATCGTTCATAAATCACACATGTAAAATAAAATATTAACTAAAACTGAATTTACTGAAATAGGTTTCTGCATCTATTCTAGACAGACACATAGGCTTTACTAAACAGTCTGCATTTCTTCTCAGATTGCCTCAGACTCTCCAGGTCTTTCTGAGAACTCTGTACATTTGTATGTTAGACTGGACAATTTATATATATTAGGAAACACAGACAAAACTCTGTGACATGCATAATGAAAGCCAAGATCCAATGAGCACACTGAAAAATAAAGTGTACAAATAGTCCCAAGAAGGCACATTTGTTCTGAATGCAAAAGCACATATCTTTCTCTAAATGAATGGATTAACCACAGCTATTTCTGATTTCATTCTCACTGTTTCAGCTCTGAGATGCATGTCCAGACAATGAAACCAAGAAGTGGCAGAGAGGGAGCTGCAGAATGCTACAGTCAATCTACCAACTATGGTTATTGTTCAGATGAAAATTAAAATTGGCATGAATTCCCAAGGCAATGAATCACTGTCCTTGTGGGCTTCAGTGTCTGCTTTGAATCTTTTGTTTACTAATATTGCAAGCATGTTGGTATTTTCCCCTACTCAAAGTGTTTACGACAGGAAAACTATTAGCCCTGCAGTCTGAACAATGCTGGATGCACTTTGTTCTAAACCTGGCTGTCACCCTTATTCATTTATCTCCATCCAGGGAATGGAGATAGGATGGGATACAATATCATAGAGGTTAAGTGGGAGACATGAAAATAGAGCTGGCCTCACACTGCCGTGTTTTACTTCAAAACACATTTTCCCAAGCTGCAGTAAGACAGAATTTTCCTGAGTGTCTTACAGATACCTTTCTAGCATTTACCACCACTACTGTAGAATGCAGTTAGCTGAAGCTCACCAGCTGCCCATGTTATCACTCGTTACTCTTGATTTTTTAGCAATCTATTTGACATGCTGTAACAATGAGAAAGAGAGGTGAAAGCTCTAGAGCTGGATCGTGTGTTTTGGAGAGGTAAGGTTGGTTTCAGCACATTTTGTACCTCTTATCTTCCTTTATTTTCCTATCTACCCTGAATTCAGACAGTGAGAGAATAGAGTTTATTTCCCGAGTGATGACCCTCAACATGTCTCAGCTACACAACCTCAGGAGATTGTGTAGAGAAGAAGACTCATTCCACCCTCTCCCCCAGCACAAATATATACTAAACAACTATTTGGTACTTTAAAATCCAAGCAAATCCAAGCAAAAACTGCCTAATTTCCCAAAGTGAGAGCTCTATTTTCTAAATACCTTAGCATTAACACTCAGCTTATTGCTGTATGATCATTCCTACTCTGTTCTCTCCATGTATTTTTTTGCACAGACTATAATTATTACAGCCCAGCTTCTCCTTTTTCATTTTGATCCTTTGTAAACCTAGTCATTACACTGCCTCAGATTGGCTTCCCAAAATGTCAAGATTAAAATGGGGCATGAAAGCTTATGCAAGAGTGAGTCAGTAGAGCAATTTGAACCAATAAATATCAAAGCAGTCTGTAAGAAGTAAGCAATTCATTTGATACCACATCTTTCAACAAGTCTTTAGAAGATTTTCCTCTGCAGGGTTACACCCTGATATTTACGTCTTGATCTCTCCACTGTGCAAAAGTCGTAGTTTGCCTCATTAATGTGATGCTCTGTCAGGCAAGCATTTCTGTCTGCAAAACACATCAGATTACCCTCCAATCTTAGTGCTCAGCAGTGATTTGCAGTGCTATCTGCTATCAAAATAAATATTCTAGAGCCTTGGCTTGTACCACTGTCTCTGCAATTAGTGATATTTTATTAGTTAATTAATTAGTTAATGTCAGATACGAGCCAAGAAATAAGGAATGTGCCAGTATTCATTTTTTATGTCACTGTGGGTAAATGAATTATCAAGACAAAAACTTTGTTATAGCACTGCCAGTATGACTTACTGGGTATCACAGAATACAAAAACGACGAGTCTATTTTCACAGATATGTCCTGCTGCTACTGCTTTTTTCCTCACTCCTTTCAGTCTGATGAGTGTAACAACTCTTGTCTTTGATTTTTTGCCATGGACTCCTGCTCCATTGTCTTTTTCTCTTACGTTATCCCATTTTCTTGCCAAGACTATATTTTACTTTACTCCTATCCAGGGATCATTCACTAAAAGCTAAGACCCCTCGAAGCAAAATTGCAGTACTGTAAAATTCCAGCCCTTCGGGTTACTCAAAGACTTAATTTCTCAAATGGCATTTCTCTCTACAAAAGGCCTTGCTACTTAAATGCTACTCCCTTGGCTCGGGATGAAGAGAAGAAAAAATGTTTTAGAACCACCAATCTCTGCTTATAGACTATTAACTCAGTAGAAAGGGTATCCTGTGCTTCATTTGCTTATTCTATTTTCACTTGTCTTATCTGTTTTCCTGTCTTATAGGCTCTGACTGCTTTCTAGGGTGTTGTATCTCCATGTCTGTTCCTCTCTGAGGTTTCAAGATCACATTCAGTGACCTTTGCTAATTTCTCCCTGCTAAGTTTAATTAACAAACAATGCAAAATAGCATTAATTGTTTCCTGTTTACACTTTTTATTATATACAAGCAAATTACCCTAGATACACCAGCTATTTTACAATCAAGAATGAAAAGTGTTATCCATGAGAAAATCTATTTCCTCAAGTGGAAATGTTTGAGAACTTTTGATACAAGATTTCTTTTGCAATATGTATGCTGTGATTTATCTCACCCAACACTATTGCACATTACATTGAAACAGCTTTTGCACAAACATTTGTTTAAAGTGAAAAACTTACGTACTCTCAGGAATTATCATAGTGTTTTCTATGTCAAACCCCAAATCTTAATTAATATTTTGTCTTTTTTTTTTTTTTTTTTAACAAAGAAATGTGTACTTTCTCTTCATATGTCTATGTTTCTTTCTTCATTTCTACAGATTGTTGAGCACATGAATTAATTTCAGTTAAGACTGGAGAAGTACTGTTCTCCAACAAATACTGAGAAAACAAACAAGTGAAAATAGAAAAGTGTCACAGTGAATGCATCCACATTTATTGGACCTCAAGTCGCCATTCTTGGTAAATGAAGTTTCTTCCTCATGATTAGAAGATTATTTAGATTAAAAAAAAATCCTATTACCGTGAGGGTTTAAGAGAATATCCAAAATCGTGTTCAAGATTAAAGGTTGACAAAGCTTTACAACTTGCTTAGGACTGAATAATCCCTGGAAAGTGAATGTCAGACCCTAGGGACAAGTGTCCTAAAGACACCTATGAAGTGCAGCTGATTGAACACTGAATGCTTTTTTCCTTTCTGTTTATTGTACACCTCACATCTCACCCAACAATTAACATTGGCAGCTTCAAGTTGCTACTTTTGACTCTTTGTTTACCTATGATGATATCACAAAAAGCCTATACATTTCATTTTTTTTCCTCTCTCTCTCACTCCTTTTTATTTTTCATTTTTTTGCTCTAGGTCTTTTAAGTACTAATACTAAACCACTAATTTTATGAGGGCTGCTCTGAAAGTGATGCCTCCGAGTTTATTATGTTGGCCTATGATGTCAGAGGCTGATATTGCTGGTATGGCAATAGAAGATGAATCTTTCTGCCAGTATTCCATTACATTTTATTGTTGTGTGATAGATGGCAGCAGAGGAGAAGTATGACACAATGGTATCTGACATGGAAGTGCATATGAAGCAAAGCTTTGGAATTGAAATCCTCCACGCTGAAGAAACAGCAGACACTGACATTCATTGATGCTTGCTGAACATTTATGCAGACCAAACAGTGGATGTAGCACAGTGACGCAGTGGGTGGTGCATTAAAGTGCAAAAACTCGGCAGAGTGCAGAGTTTTGCACTTGGGCCGGAGGAATCCCAGGCATCCATACAGGCTGGAAGGAGCGGTCCTTGAGAGCAGCCCTGTGGAGAAGGACCTGGGGGTCTTGAGAGATGAAAAACTTAATATGAGCCACCAGTGTGCCCTTGCAGCTCGGAAGGCAAATGGTATCCTGGGCTCCATCAAAAGAGGAATGTCCAGCAGGGACAGGGAGGTGATTGGTCCCCTCTACTCTGCTCTTGTGAGGTCCCATCTGGAGTACTGCGTCCAAGTCTGGAGCCCCCAGTACAAAAAAGACAGGGAGCTGTTGGAGAGAGTCCAGAGGAGGGCCATGAAGATGATCAGGGGACTGGAGCACCTCCCCTATGAGGACAGGCTGAGGGAGCTGGGCTTGTTCAGCCTGGAGAAAAGAAGGCTGCGGGGTGACCTCATTGCAGCATTTCAGTACCTAAAGGGAGCCTACAAACAGGAGGGGAATCAACTCTTTGAAAGCATAGATAACTGCAGGACGAGGGGAAATGGTTTTAAGTTGAGGGAGGGGAGATTTAGGTTGGACGTCAGGGGGAAGTTCTTTACAGAGAGAGTGGTGAGGTACTGGAACAGGCTGAGATTCATGATCCTTGAGGTCCCTTCCAACCCTGGCCATTCTGTGATTCTGTGATTCTGTAAAGCAGGGGCATCAGCAATGTGAAATACAAGCCGTGTTCTGGATGGCCATGCACAGCTGTCACCCCACAAAATGAAGAGCATCTCAATAGTTGTAGCAGAGTTTGCAGAGAAAAAAAGAAATGCAATCTTCATGTTGATGTCAGTAGCATTGTTCACAAGGCTATGACTTGATTTCTCCCTCTGTAGTGCATAGATGGTTGTAATGTTCAGAGTTATCAGGAAGAATGGGGTACTTCTCGATATCCTGGATTGGCTGCAAGGCATCGGGACAATCTGAGAACAGACATAATTTGCTCATCTTACTTATTCTCTTTTACTCTTTTTTGGAATGTTTCACTGTAGGGCTTGCAGTGAAAAAAAATCCCTCTTGAAATTAGTAAGGCCCAATTAAGAAGACTGGGGGATGGCCGCTATAGTTTACAATAAAAACAAAACAGCAAGGCAACAACATGTCATCATTCAGTAAGAAAGTTAGAAGGCAAAAGGCTATTTTTGTTCTTTATTGAAAGCTGTTTTAAAAAGTCACATGGGAAGCTTGGATCTCTATTCTTCATGAATGTCAAATGCACTTAAAGGCCCATGCCATGAAAAATATGAGCACAGGTTTGTTAATTTTCTTATGTTAAATCTTTCTCTCTGTAACTGCTGCACTTTTTGATGGCAGAATTAATTTTCCAAAATCTTACAAGGAAATAGTTCATCGTATGGAACTTAAAATAAAGAAGGAATAGATTCTTCAATACATTTTGCCTTCTGCATCTCACTTTCCTCATCCTGAAACAGTAAATATACATTCTCCATTAAATTAAAATTCATGGGAATCTTATACAAGGGCTATATTTGAATCCATTTTATGGGCCTCATGGTCATTTTTTTTCCCATGTTTTTCTTAGTAACTGAAAGTTCCTTCTGTGGTAGAAGCTGCCAAAACAGCAAACACAGAGAATTCCCCAGGGAATGCCACACAAATTCCACATCTCAGACTGGCTGCCATTTCATATTGATCTCAGTCGTGATGAAGTATTAATTTGTACACAGTTGAATGACCATGTTCTTTTAAAAAACATCTAATTCAAAAGCTATGAAGCCTTGGCAGCTATTAATAAAGAAGAATTCTTGCTTTGCTCTCCTGCAAAACAGCTGTGGGTACTAGCGATATTGTGGACAAGGAGACAGATCTCCTAGGTTATTTAGCTCAGGTCACTACTGTCACAGAAAACCCCATACTTTAATTAATCCAATGAATTTACCAATCTTTATCTTAAAGGTAGTTAAGCTTGCAGCTTTCATTTTACAAATACAAGCTTCTTTCGGAATGTGACTTCGTTGACAGCTGGGAACATTATCAACTAAGTTCACTCATGGACAATTTATTACCATTCTTTCTTATTATTTTATTACAATGCTTACTCTTCCCTCTCTGTAAACTGCAATGTTTGTAAGGAACAATTATAACCTCTTCCACACTAAATCTTGCTTGATTCACTCTAATTATAGAAGTAAAGCACTTTGAGTCTTCTCTCACATGAAAGACTACTCCTTTCTCTGATGATCCTGGTAAAAGGAGACAGCACAAATGTCCTACTGAGAGCAAATGTTAACATTTGATGATGACTTATGATATATGTCACATGATTTTTTTTTTTTTCCGAAAGTGAGCAAAGCGCAATTACAGAAACTACATGGAATTTCTATGCAATATATATATTTTCATTTTCTGCAAATTGAATATTAAATTTGACCTCTTGGAGTTTAACAGATTTGCTTTTGTGATATAATATGTGTAATAATATTGGTATCACTCTAAATTGCTGTTGTGCATGGTTGACCTTTACTCCAATTTAACATAGCTTTTTTTTTTTTTTTTTTCCCAGTGAATAGGAATAATAAGGAATTGATATTTTGCCAATTATACGTTATAATCTTTTGAGATAAATCTCAAGGCAGCCTTGTTGTCTCAGGCATGACAGAATCAATTGCACAATTTGTGGGTTTCTATTTAAGAACTTAAGTAGATGAATTATCATTGTCTACAAATGATTTTCTAAATCAAAACTAAGCAGTGGAAAAAATTAGTAATGATGTCTTGTTAGTAACATGAGCTTTGCAGACCTCATAGTCCTTGAAGATAGTCTGGAGGTTACCTTTCTGCTCTTGTCTGATGCAATGTATTGCCACACCAGGTAAGATCAACAATTTTGGTGTACAGTGTCTCACTTGGAGTGGGACCAGCTTTCACTACGAATCAGTGGCTGAGAGAAGCAAGAACCTATTTTTGTTCACAAACTCAAATTTCAGACATATGACAGGAAAGATGTGACTTAGGAACTTGCTGATTCTGTGCCCTGTGGCTGTCAGAGCTCCTGTGTCAGGATCATCTAAGTCTCTTTCATGATGGGTACCTCACAATAATATTTTGGATACATGCTTAAATGGTCTCCTTGATGAGGTCCTTGACTTAGAAATAGAAATAGGAGAAGTGGGCTCTTTTCCGCTATCTATTTCTTCAGCCATTTTTTCTCAGCCTATTCTTTTTTTTTTTTTTTTTTTTTTTTTTTTGTTATTGTGGGGCAGTGAAGGAAACCTGTCTCTCATTATCTAGTTGTACACTGGCCACCACTGGGGCCTTGATCTCAGCTGGGGCCTCAGGCACCACAGCAGAATAAATACAAATAGCAGAGGGGAGTCCATTGGTGAATATTTTTTGTTACAGATCTCGTAAGATGCTTTAAGGATTCATTTTCTAATGGGTATATTTTACAAATTTTACCCGTAAATTAAATAAATATGGCAGAAGGAAACAGAATTTTTAAACTAAACTCTTGTGGTAGAAGTCAGACAAGCATATGACAAATAGCTTGATGCTACTCAGTTGTAGTGTGTACCTATCCAAACATAATTAGAACAAAGCTTCTTTCTGAACTGCTTCGGTATGAACTTCTTGTTAGTAATATGACCTCAGTGTGTGCAAGAACATTAATATAAAATTATTCATCAGTATATCACTCAGCAAACAATTCTTCCTCTCTGACATCCTGATTCCTAATTATCTTGCCGTCTTTCATTTTCTAGTAGTAGCCAAACCCCCAGTCAATTGCCTCATAGGAAACATAGCAAAGAAGAAATCTGGAAGAAAGCAGTGCAAAGTTATCAACATGAGAGCCAAAAAGAAGAGGCTGAGAAAGGGCATGCAAGAGGAATGCATTCATGGCATTTTTTTCCTTTTTTTTCTCCCTTCACCTTTCTGGATTTAAGGGTTTCTCATCCTCTCTGTTCTCTATTGCTCTGTCTTCAAGCATGAGAGTGGTAGAGTTTGTCATGGCAGAAGACAACAAGTTCTTCAGGAATCTTTCTTCCTCATACCCTTGCATTTGCAATAACACTCCTTTTTTGAGGATCAGTCTCGAGAACAACTGACTACCATGGGACAGAGACTCAGAAAAAAGGTAGAAGATTCTTTGGGAGCAGCAATTTTATGAGTAGTGCCCCAGCACACAACTGATGCTTTTTCTCACTTCACACTCCATTGTACCCTGAGACAGCATCACACCTGGCAGCCACCAAGTATGCCTGCCTCTTCCTTACTTCTGGACAACCTAATGTCCCCAAACAACCAAAAAACTATCAAAATCAGAAAGGCACAGCAGAGAAGCAATGGTTTTCCGTGTGATACTCTGTTAAGCTTTGCAGACTCCAAAATCTTGGAGACAAGATGTTGCACAATTTAAGCAACTGTATAGCAAGAGTAGAGTCACTTTGTTTTAGGTTACGTACATACTCAAAGTCATTACACTAATTTAAAACTGCCCAGAGGATCAAAGAGGCCCTCTGGCTTCAGTGTATTTGTGTACTCCTTTTGTTTCCCATCCGTATGGTAGGAAAGCTGTCAATTGAATTTATTACAATAAAAAAACATACTCCTTCCCTCTTCCCTAGAGAGTACAGAACAGCACCCTACATATCTGTTTGTCTCCCTTTCAAAACCCATAGGATGGTTGCTCTGTTTCTATTGGTTTCTAGGCACCTTTCCACCTCAATCTGCCTTGCCAAAACCATCAGATATCTCTGTCATGTGAACTAGGCAGTGAGCCAGCAGGTCAGAGCTTACACAATTTGTGGCGCCTACTTAAAGTGTCTGAGATTCTTACCAATCAGTCTGAACCTGGGGGCAAAGTGTAATTCTTTCCCCCTTGCCTACATTTATAAAATCACACAAAGGTGAAGTATGACAGTGGTAGATTGCTTGGCTTTTTATTTTTCTGCATTGGGAGGCTTAGAAACCTTCTACATCTCCTTGACTACAGGTTAATCCCTGCTTTGTGGTAAAGGTGTTAAGCAGCTCATGTGACAACTGTCAAAAAAACCCAAATTGAAATAGAATATATCTAACATATTACAGTGTATGAGGGCCTTTGCAAGGCTCTACTTCTTTCTCAGGCAACATTTTTGTTGTCAACATTTTGTTGTAAATCTTGTTGTTGTCACCTAGGAATTTTTAGACAACACAATACAGACAGACGAAATGGGATTTCCTACGAATGAATGGTATCATAATGCTTTTATAAATGTGAATGTGGAAAAATGGAGTTCATAAGAAAAAGACCTATGAAGAAGGAGAAAATAAAAAAATGTAATTATTTCAGATCCTTTTTTTTTTCTTCTTAGCTGCAAACTTCTGTTCTTTACACGGTGGCCCTGGGTTCTCATCAGTCATATCTCTGGATGGCTTTGTTTCCTCCTGTCCTCACCTAAAACACATTGGGTAAAGTGAATTCCTGTCCAGCAACCACTTACTTAATAATTTGAACTTCAGATGCTTCATGTTGCCACACTCCTTTTACATATGTTCAATACATTTAATCATAAAAAGAGCTCATGTATGGAAAACACATGCCTACTGTGACTAGGCCAGCACTATAGCTCTGAGTCAAATAAACTACCATGGATTTATCCCACAATTCCAGGAAACCTTTTCTTTAGTATACACACAGTATATATAAACAGAGTTATAAAAATCAGCTGTGTTATTTTGCTTCATTTCATGCTTCAGTTGTTTGGGTTTTTTTTCACCTAGAACTGGATATTTCCCTAGGTTCTAATACTGTCATTTGTCCTCCAGTGATACATTTTTTTCCTTCTGCTGTATTAAGTTATACACCAGCGCTGCATAAGCACTAGGACATGGGATGAAAGCCACAGCAGGCTTGTAAATTTTTTTAAGACATCTGCAGGAAAGGATCACACTTATTTAGTTTTCTGAGAAAATGTAACATCTTTTATGACTGGAAAAAAAATGCAGGGAGCAGGCCTGCATGGCATATCTTTTCTAGCACATCATCGATGTGTTAAAATAGATGCTAGTATAGCGTCAAAAGGGAGTAGCACTGCCAGCAGTCACCCTAAGAGAAAGAGGAATTTTGATGGGTTTTGAGAAAATATGACTAAAAAAAGAAGCAGCAGATTGACATTCACTGCTTATGGTGTGCTTCATCTGCTCTAGTAGGCTCACTGCTTGTAATGGCATAGTAGCATCAATACCTCTTCTTGTCAGCCCTTCCGTCTGGTGCACACATCCAATGATGACCATGAACATCTCTTTAGGTTTCTGTTTCCCCATCTTGACATCAATGGCCTTGGAAATGATTTTCTGGTGTTGTGCAAAGGTGTTCTGTTGACACACAGATTCTGTCCTGAGTTATGTGCGGTGGATTTACAATCTAATTAATAGTGAGGAAAGGGTGATGGGTGGAAATACCAACTATGTTGAGATCTATGTCTCCTGAGTGGGACAGAAAGCTGCACATGCTGCTTCTGTGCTGCTTGGTCCCCTAGGGATGGCCACGTGAGGAGTGTGAAATTTTACCAGCACAGCTTGAAAAGCATTTGGAGCTGGCAGTACAGGACCAGAATTTCATCATCTTCTCTCATGTTTTTCTTACTCATGCCTGAAAGTATGAGGAAATATTCTTCTTCAAAAGAATATTTTGCATATCAATAACCTGCTTCATCCAAGATCTCAAAGGACTCTATATACAGTCATTAAATAGAATTCCTATCGCACTCATACTCATGGAGAAGTTGGTAACTGAGCTGAGAATACACCCAGGAGACCTGACCCCCTGCACTCTTTCTTAACCTGCAAATTACATTTTCCTTAAAAACAAATAAATGACCCTAAAAATCCCTCAGAAGCTTTAGTTACAGAAAGAACAGCAAGAAACACAGCCTTAGTGACATCACAAAACCCCATACTTTGGCTGGAACTGTTAGAAATGTTCAAGCGTATGTGGGGAAGTAAAACTGTAACCATGTGGCTTTGGGAAGTCATGGCATGCCCAGCCCATTACTTGCTTTAGTAGCTCAGTGCAACTAGATCAGCATTCATAAAAACAACAAGCTGAGCTGGCTGAGAAATAAGGATACTTGAATTCCTGTAAGTACATTTCTCCAATGTCTGATATTTCCTCTTTGCTAATATGATGATATCTGAGGCTGGAAGCCTGGAAAGTCTGGCAAATCTTGCTGGCAAACTGGCAAAGTATGACAGTATTCTTATGATTCTGAACACAGATACCTTGATAGAATGTGTTTGTATCATGGCTCACATCATAACTTAGAACAGGAGGATAAGAAACTAGAAGAGAAAATGGAATTAACTGAAGTCAGGTATCTCCCTTTTGTTCTTATTTTGCTGTTGAGGTTGCTGCAAGGGCTATTAAGATTAGCCTTACAAAACTGGTACAATTGCAGTGCACAGTCTAGGTGAGGAGAGTGGAGAATCTCAGCAAAAAACAATCTGTGTGTATGGCAGGTGATCTCATTCCAGACCGAGACTTCCTGGGATAGCGTGTGCCCGCCTGTTCGTGTTTCAGCTACTGACAAAACATGATAACATGACTCTGTGTGCAGTTTTCAGAGTCTTAGGCTACAGTTCAGTCTAACTTTCAAATAAAGAGTTTGTCATGTTAGAATGCACACTGAAAGACCATTTAAGATGATGATCCATCATTGCTAAAATTTCTGAAGAATGCAAGTAAGAAAACTTCCTTGTGTCTCAGGTACCCAAACTTGCCGTCAGCTGTGTGTATATATTTACACAGTCATAGATGACTCCCTATAAAGCAGAATAACTACGTTTATGCAGCTCACAGTCCTGAGTACTTCCAGTTCTGTTTCTGGATTATGATGGTAAAGTAGCTGTTAATTACATAGCAACAGAAATAAATGCCATAAAAAAAGAAGTGAAGCAAATGACAGCTACTCCATGCCTTCTTAAAACAGTAATATGATAAAGAATAAGATTACATAGGTGTTACAGGAACCTCAGAAAGCTGGGACCTAAATCTTACCTTTCCATCCTCAAGGGGAAAACAAAATGTTTCTAATAATTTAAATGCCATGCCACGATAAAAAACCCACATCATCCTCAATTAGAATGCTAAACATGAGGACCAAATAAACAAATATGAGAACAATCTTCTAGGCCTGAAAGCTCCAAAACAGATTTTGAAATACTTTTTATAAAGAAAGAGGCCAGATTGGCATTTTGACATCCCTGACAGTTTTTCCAATTTTTTTTTTTTTAACCAGATTTTTCTAATGCTTCACTTTCCCTTAAAATGAACATAGAGGTGAAGACTACTGAAAGCAAATGTATTTTTAAATTGCAATGAGTAATCAGCATGCAAATCCAGCTATTTATATGCTGCTTGTCTGATGATTCTAAAATGTTTCTTCCACTGTCTGGCCGGTTGACCTTAACACTAAATAAAATCACAAAGGTCTAGTCTAACTACTGCTTCATTGTGCTCGTTGTCTGCCTATCCTGAGTACTTTCTCTTCATAACATCAGTGTTAGAAACAGGTTACATTCTCATTCTTTCATCTTACAAAACCAACTCCTGAAGATCACTGTGTATTTGAAGACAGGCCACTATAAAATAGAGTTTTTGTCCCTTTTCTCCCCTTGTTATTTCTAGCCGCAAAATTAAATGAAATCTTGACAAATAAAAATCTTGTTTCCTGATGGATGCAAAATATGCTGATCCAGCATGATCTAGTAGCAGATCATAAAATGAATACGCAATATTTGAAGCAATTTCCATGGTACAGGCTCCCTCTTTTTTAATGCAGGAAACCAGAAAAGAAGCACAGTGAAATGAAATGGTCCCTTCATAGAAAGACTCCCATCTGAAAATTGTTTTAATTCAGAGCAGCCATGGGTATAGTTTACATAATAAAAAGCAGTTTTACTAAAGTGTCTGTGGTTATACTAACCCAGTGTAGAGGTCCTGATCAAAGCTGCCTTGCAGCCAAAGTCATCAGCAACCCGACAGCATGCGTTGGTGAAAAGGACTTTCTTTCTCAGCTGGGATGTCTCAGAACCACTCCCAAGTAAACCAAAACTAAGCAGAAAAGAGGGTGTAAAATCAAGACACCTTTTCCACTTGTTCAGCGTTATGTATTCAAATCAGAGAGTACTTGGAAGGAGATGTGCATACCATCTTGAGATTTAGGAAAATAACTGCAAACCAGCCAGAATTAAGGCTTAGCAGGCCTGATGTAAGCCACGAGTTTGGAGCTGGTCACTTGTCTGTTGAGAGCTCTGCTCTTCTAGTACCTCTGCTTCATTTATCAGCTTCTGGAGAGATAATGCTCAAAGCAAGCCTTAGACTACCAAATTTATTTTCAGAGCTGGGGAAATGAACTGAGAATATATCAAAAATAAGAATTGATTAATCTCGCAAAATTTAAACAAAGCAGCTTATTTTCTCTTCCATTATTTTGCTAGCTCCTGTTTCAATCTGCAGGCCTTGTAGAAAGGAAGGTGCAATAACGCAGTCTTATATTATAGTTATATGAGAGAGAGACAAGGAGAGGCAGACTACTGCATTTGTAAAAAGCTTCCCTAGGTGATCCAGGACTAAGCATATCTCACCCCACTGAGAAGCTTTTGTTTTTAGGTTGACCCTTACTTTTTTTTCATTTTTCCTCCTCTAGGTATGTCACATCTAAACATCAACCAAATACTTCAACAGGCAGAAAATGAAGCCGCTACAGGCCTTGTTCTTTTGAACTAGGACCCAATTTGATTGGCGTCTCTTGACTTCTAGTAAACTGTGTGTTCTGAAGTGTGAGAGAGATCCCTGCAGCAATAATGTCCATATCAAATCATAATTAAAAACAGCAGTGAGGAATGTGCTGAGATTTGAACTGTGGACCTCCCAGGCCTAAAGCCCAAATTGCAAAACAGGACTTTAAAGGCTCATGGAAGCTTTAAACATCAGACATTTAATCACATGGTCTGTAGGGATGACTTCCAAAAAAAGAAACAAAAACGCACCACCACAGAGAATAATAACAAGATCTGAGTGTGTGTTGTAGAGGAGAGACAGTTTCTTCACAAAGAGGTCACACGCTGTGCATCTACTTTTCCATCTACCAATGACAGTTTGAACATTTTCAAAGACATTTGCAGTGGGAATCATATCAAGCCAAACCTGGGGGAGGGGAAAGGAGGCTCTTAAGCAAGAGTATAGTTATGTTTGTGATCCAATGGCAGCTTGCCATGAGTAGGAGGGCTCCACCCAAAAGTATCAAAAATAAATTAACACACCTATCTTCTTTTCTTAGACTTCTTGGCACCTATGCAGGAACTTCTGTCAGCCTACTACAAGATCCACTTACCCCCAGCTGAGGTCAGCAAAGAGGTGAAGTAATAAACAGGCTTAAGAAAGGTCAACTACACAGGGTCAGGCCAAGGAGCTCTTTAGCTCAGCATCCTGTCCCTGACAGCAGATACCTAAGGGAAGGCATACGAAAAGGGCAAGCATAAATGAAGCAGTCTTGCTCCTCTTTGAAAGGGGATATCTCTGGCTCACCAGTGAGACCAATGAGTTGAAGCAAACCTGAAATGAAAAACTGCTTGATCTGGTTTTTCCTTTTAAATATATGTCTTTAAATAAGATTTGAGCAATCCAGGTACCACTGATGAAAAGCCAGGACTGAACTTAAAGTGTGGGAGTCTAATGATGTGTTTAAGACAAATTAGTTGGGCATTGCATAGTGTTGCCTTTGGGCTGTGTATCTACTACACTGACAGAGAAGAGACACTACTTGCACACCTTCCTGACCCACAGTGTTGAATAATCCCAGATGCACGTCCTGATGGGTTAGCTGACCAGCATGAATCAGCCTTATCCTTTATCTATAAAGGCACAGGTATGGGAGGCACACAGCTAAATATTGGCTTTATGTTAATGAGCTGAGGGAAGACCTTAATTTCCATGCAGGTTGCTGGATCTTCCTTGCTGTCCTGCTTAAGTTTGATGTTATTTAAATTCACTGTGGCACTTTGCCTTTTTCACTCCAATGGTTAACAAGTTGGTATCTCTAAAGGGAACAATAATTTTATCATGAAAATGCATTGAGCTATGTGGGATTTCCTGTCCTTTTCCTGTGACATCTAAGTATTGCTGATGGCGACAGATCTTTGGCTGAGATCACTGTGTAGAATTCAACTGGTACTTGAGCAAGTACCTGAGGTATACCAGAGATATTGACATCTATGAATGTGTGAATATAGGGGGAGCCTTAAGTCTGAGATACTTTGCAACAAGAGTTGTATTTCCCTAATTTTTTACCAGTTGATGAACAGGAATAGAAATTCCTATCTTGGGAAAGCTCTCTGGCAGTGCTAATGTTTGTCTCAACACCTGAATGCAGAATGTTCTTGCTTTTAAAAGTGCTTTTTTTTTTTCTTTTCTTTTCACAGAATCACAGAATGGCCAGGGTTGAAAGGGACCTCAAGGATAATGAATCTCCAACCGCCCTGCCACATGCAGGGCCACCAACCTCCTCATTTAATGCTAGACCAGGCGGCCCAGGGTCCCATCCAATCTGGCCTTGAACACTTCCAAGGACAGGGCATCCACAACCTCTCTGGGCAGCCTGTTCCAGTCCTTCTTCACGGGGCTGCTCTCAAGGCCCACTCCTTCCAGTCTTATGGATGCCTGGGATTCCTCCAGCCCAAGTGCAAAACTCTGCACTTTGCCGTGTTGAACCTCATCAGGTTCACCCGGGCCCACCTTTCTAGCCTCTTGAGGTCCCTCTGAATGGCATCCCTTCCTTCAACCGTGTCGACCGCACCACTCAGCTTGGTGTCGTCAGCAAAGTTGCTGAGGGTGCACTCAATTCCGTCATCAATGTCATTGATAAAGATGTTAAAGAGCACCGGTCCCAAGACAGACCCCTGAGGGATGCCGCTCGTTACTGGCCTCCACCTGGACATGGAGCCATTGATGACCACCCTCTGTCTGCAGCTTTTCAACCAGTTTCTTATCCATCGAGTGGTCCACCCATCAAATCCACATCCCTCCAATTTGGAGATAAGGATGTGGTGGGGGACCATGTCAAAGGCCTTGCTCAAGTCCAGGTAAATGACATCAGTAAAATCTTTCTTTCTTTTTTTTTTTTCCTGGTGGTGGCTGCAGTACTACAGCAGACATCTGTCAAAGATTCCCACATACTGAGGTAAAGATAAAATGTCAGAACAAGAGCTCAGCATAACCTCTGAGAAACAAGAACTAATAATCTGCTAGAACTCAAAATCCTAAGGATTTCCTCCCTTTTTCTTTTGTAGAAAATCCGTTCCTCATCCCAGAACTGTAATTTAATTTCTTCATTTACATGGCTTTTAAAATAACCTTTTTCTTCCATAAGACCCACAAAGAATACAGTATGTAAATACATGATGAAAACTTTCTAGTCAATGTCCATCTTCCTCTGGTTATTAGTTTCTCATCTTTCAAACTCTGAAGGACAGAGCAGCATTGAATTTATTTAATTGCATAGTAATATATTCATCACAGTGGTCCTACTTAACAGAAGGAATTGACTCTGGAGTGGTTTCCTAAGAAAACAGTATCCTCGCCAGTGGAGACACTGAAATCTGGGGAAAAGCAAAGTCTGGAAGAACAGACAAGGTCAAAGCTGTATGGGTCCCCTTGTCAGTGTGTCAATGTCTGATATACAGAAGAGAAAACTGAAGTTAATTCTTGTGTTCCATGAAATAAACTTAGAAACTTACAGATCGGAGGTGTGGAAATGTCTCCTTTAGTTGCTTCATCTCAGTAAGTATTACATGATGATAGTGAAGATGATGCCTCCCTCTTCAAAACCAAACTTCAGCCAGCTTTCAGATCCTGAAAAAATCTTATGTCAAAGGACCCTTCCCAGTGGTACTGGTACAGGCACAAAAACGTGATAGGCTTCTTCAGCTGGAAGAAGCCTTGCCTGCTAGGATGACCAAATAGGAGAAGCAGATTTGGGTGCAGAAATTATAACTCACATTTGAAGCCATGCTATAAGCAGTCAAACATGCAGATCTTGCAGAAGCCTTCTCTGGCCATTCAGCCATTCTCTGTCCTGGGTTCTATCACAGAGCTCAGTGCATGGCTACTCTAGAACTAGAACTGAGAAGACAAGAAGTGAGATGCAGGAAATCTAAATCTGAAAAATTGGATCATGGGTATAACTTTGAGAGGCAGGGAGAGAAAACTGGCTGATGAGTGTAGCCACATACCTTATATGTATTGAAATTAATCACGTGACAGGAATCTTCACCTGAATTTCAGTGTTCAGGGTAGTGATTTGTAGACTTGCTATGATTCCTACTCTCAGATTCCTGTTAAGTGCTTGTATTAAAGAACCTAATTTGATTTCCAGAGTTCTCACATCTTCCTACACCATGCCTTCCTCACACTTGACTTTGTATAAGAAGATAGCTTTCAGCTTGCTCTTTGGCTCCTCATGTGATAATTGAAAAAAAATAGGACAAGTTGCCAAGTGTTCCTTCAATACCTGAACTAGGAATCCTGTCCTACTAAGAAGGGTGGGATAAATTAAAGACTGCAAGGGCATCAGAAGAGGTAGCAGTGGGACTGAAGGTCTCAAAAGAGGTCTGTGCATTATTGAGAGGCAGATAATCTCCAGTCTGATCTTTCCACATGGAAGGAGAAGTGCTGCTATTGGTACATGATATCCCCAAGAACACATAGGGCATGAGACTGATGATGACATTGTTATTATGTACTTACTGCACCTGGAAGCCACAGCTGAGATCAAAGACAAAATCAGACTTGTGTTCCAACTGTAATAACAAGCACAAGAATGGAAAATATATCCCATACATGGCTTTCACCATCCAAGAACAGGGTTCTTGGCCCTCACCTCCAGCATTCTTCCTCTAGAACTACTGACTTGCAAAGAGATACTGATTCACCTACTTTCTCAGGAGTTATTCTGGGGGGATTTGGGGATTGTCTAGATTCCAAATTTGACTTTGCAGCTTTGAAGTTTATTTCTGCACAGTGTTTGATCCATGGGGGGGTTAAACGCTATATGTTGTTCCCTCACTTCCCTTCATTTAATTTCATTTTGTCTAATACATTAAGATTTTCCTGTTCCTATGTGATACAAAACAGTTCGATGTAGAAGTGCTCAAATTGACTCACATCAAGTTGGTCTGAGTGTTATAACTTGTTGAGCTTTGCTGCTGTTCAGCATTCCACCTAGCTTGTTTGGACTTCATTACCTGTTTGCTGCAAAGAGAGTCACATAAATGGTTTATGCCGATGTCTGAGTTACTTCTTCAGGTTCAGCTTATTAGCTTCTGCCCTACAGAACTCATCTTCCATCCTTGGAGGAAATTGGGATGGCAGAATGCATCCTGTACCACACCAATCTAAAAATAAGCCACCAGAACAACAGGCAGCTGAACAATTTCTTCAAGATGTTTATGTCTTGGCCAACTTCTTTCCTAAGCCACATTCCCCAGTCTGTCTGAATCCTATCTACAGCTTCAAGAGTTTCCATCTCATCTTCTGCTCAGACCATGAATAACTGCCTTGTTACGTATATGCATGATGGAAGGGTGGGGTGGAAAAAGCTCTGGTAGGAGCCTGTCTTGAGCTTGCAGTAAATCCTTACCCAACAGAAACATCGATGAGATCTGGCAGGCATGAGGAGGACTTCTGGAAAATGGTTTCAGGTTCCTAGGAAGTGAGGGAGGAATTTGGTAATGGGTGGGGACATTTTTTCATTCCCTCGCCATTTCTCGTCAGAGAAAGGGAAGATCTAAATCCTCCTTATTCACATAAGGAAATCCTCTGTATGTAGAAACAATATCCTCTGCACAAAGTCTACAACTGTACCATCCTTACAGAAGTCACAGGAAGAACCTTGAGTAGTGTGATACCAGATCTGTCATTCTCCAACAGCCCTGATAGCTATGGAAGTCTAGGAATACCAGGCAGAATAAGGTAGAGAGCATAGCAAAAGCCATCTGGAGACATCACTTTAAATCACCTAATTCTTGTAACTTCTGGCCGTATTGGACCATGCAAGATAAAACAACATTTCATCACCATCACTTGCACAGCCACAAGAAGTCCAGCTGCACTAAAAAAAAATCTTATTTTGAATAGTAAATAGAAGAAAAACCTTAATTCCCACAATGAAATTCTTTTACATTTTTAGATTCCAGGTGATAGGGATCTATCTGTCCCTATCTGGGATCAGCCGTCTCAATCAGTAGATTATTTCAGGTGGGGTAAAATACCTCAAATACTGGGTCACTCAGCTTTTACCACTCACCCAGAGCTATGAACTTTGGAAAAGCCGCAGAAAAACAATGACAGAGGGAATCAGGGCTCTTCTCCCTGCCTACACCATGCACAAATTGTGCCTGTGTGCCTGATTCTTCTATCATATCTTGTCCTTGTGATAATGTCACAGGGGCAAGAGGATCCAGCTGGCCCCAGCAGCCTACAAAGACAAAGGAACTGCAATCATCCTCTGTCTAGGTGCAGCTCAGTTCTGTCTGTCACAGTTACCCAGGAAGACAAACTTCTCTGCTTCTTTATTACTTAAAATAACCAACAGTATCATTTATACAAGAGATTTTCAATTAAGGCAAAATTTTCACTGGCTTTGAATAATGTGTAGGAAGTATATGCATCTCAATCACCTGGACTGGATGAAGATAGAAATATTAATTATTTTTAATTATTCCATACATTTTATACATATCATATATATATTCCATACGTATTCAATTTAAAATAAAAATACAGGCTCCCTAATCCAGAAGGTTGTAGGCATATAATAGAAATCTTGAGTGCATGCCCTTTAGAAAGATTTTTTTTTAATATGTAGGTGCTGCATATTGTTTGTGCTTCTCTATTTCACTTTGTTGTTTATTTCTCCGACTCCTGCTGCTATTGTTGATCTTAGAGATGGGTCTGAAACAAAACATGAGGTTGGAGACAAGGAGTTGACTTTGGCCTTCTTTTCTGGTCAGAAAATGTACTTGTTCAACAGTGGAATTACTTTCAAGTGATGTTCCATTTGTTTATTACATCACTGTCATCCCTTCTAATGTCACTCCAATAGGGTGTGGAGGTTCTAAACATTAAGAAAATAATAAAAAGCAGCAGGCCACTGTTCCTTTCGTGGAGCTCAGCTCTCTCTAATATATACTCCAGGCTGAGATGCTCGCAGTGTAAAAAAAAAAATGATCCCATGCAATGAAGCTATACAAACTTTAGAAATATTTTGTAGGTTGATGCAATTCTGAGTTAAATATTTTTTGCTCAATAGCTCAACTCTTCCCAATATACAGCACAGTGTGTAATAAGCCACACAAAATTTCCTTGTGAAAGTTACACCTGCCCTCTGGGTGGTAGTAGTTTATAACTCCTTTTGTTTCCCTTGCAGTTTTTTTATTTGCTTAAATGTTTATATGCAGCATCCATCCTTTTGAATCTACAACAGGCTGCTCTCACATAAAGGATGGAGGCATCACTCCAGATACTGTGATTCCTGTACACTAATGGCTTTGATTAGTTTAGATGAAAGCGACACTTACTATAAAACATCCCATACTGGGTGCAGCTATGTGGGTGGATTTTACACCCATAAAATGGAAAGAAAAACTGTAGTAGCCAGACCCAGCACAGTGGGGTTTGGTACTGCATTAGCACCATCTGTAGTCATCTAATATTACCATTTTAAATTCTATAAAATATGACCTGTTGCAACACCTTCTGATAATTTTTTTGGGGGGGTAGATAGAAACAACCAGTTGTATTTGGCAAGGATGTTATACAAGCAATGAAGTCCTCAGAACACGAACTGAAAATGGCTATCTTGCATCTCGTATACAAAGCCTAACACTAATTCATTCGTGGGACTGCAAGAGTAAGGATCTGGAGTAATACAGAATATTTTCTTTTGTCCTTTCTTTTTTTCCTTCCTGGCTGTCAGTAGAGAACAAAAAACACAGACAATTGCATCTACTATAGGGATTATTGACAATTTGAGATCTTTTGGTGACAGAGGAAGAAGTGTAATCTTTAATAGAGGGATCTTCAGCAGATACAAGAGCAGGATGCTAGGTCTAATACCTTTAGCAGAGAAGAAGGCCCTGATTTTGCCATTCAGGGAAGAAGGCCTTGTCATGTTTTAATTTGTGCTAGCAGAATTTGTTTAGACTGTGAGGAGGATGTTTTGGCATTGGGCGATGAGGATGTTTGGTTAAACCACTTGTTAAGCTGGGTAAATCTGACATCAAAGAGTTTGATAAGATTTCTGAGATCTTTGTGACTTCAACGATGTTGTTGGTGCAGAAATTATATAAAGATAAATGAACTGATGCTTAACCAATTAAATAGCTTACCCCCAGGTATACTGTAGGATAGATCAGTGTACATGGTTCTAGACATAGTGTGCCGAGTTGTGAAAAGGCATGGTTTTCCAGAGCTTTCTGAATTCTGTAACTGCTGGACATTGCCTTCTGCTGGGGAAGGATGGTGCAGATGAAAGAGATAATGAGCTGCTTCTTGGATTCTGGGAACAAATAACGCTAGACACATGTCAAGAGACTAACTTGAATTAGCATGTGATGACTTGCAGAGCTTTCAGCATGACTTGTTAGCAACAAACCTAGCAAAAGCAGCAAGTATGTAATTAGACTCTTACCTAAGTGGAAGGCCAACCCAAACCTCTGGCAGCATGAATCTACCAGGGAGCTACCACGAGTACAGGACACACAACACATATAAGGATGGCCTAAGTTTCTGCCAGATCTCTGTGATCTGCAAAGAAAAACCTCAGTGTCTCTGCTACAAAATGGAGGAATACAGAGGAGGGTCTGTAATCTCTATCTGTGACCTTTTTGCATTTCTATCATGTGGAGGATGTTTAGTGTCCAGGATATCACGGGCCCTAGAAAGACACTAAAAGCACTTCACATGATGCAACAGCCATGTGAGAGGAACTTTCTCCTGTATTTAGTACAGGAGGATGCTGATATGACTTGAAGTTTTAAGTTATCCTAGAAATAACCATGTTAAACGACACTGCTAACTGAAAAGCGTGAATGCTTTTTCCTGTGTACTGAAGAGAGTGCGTGTATTGCATCATCTTACTCCCTTCTCCCCTCCTGTGTTATCTACTTGGGCACCCCAGCCAGTGTCTAAAGTCTCTTCTCTTTGCCACCAGAACGTGAGGTGACTCACAAAGTACTTTGCTTAGTCACAAATGATGGATGATTGCCCACTATCTCAGATTACTTGTCCCTACTGCTTTCTACCTCAGCAGAAGGAAATCATTTTTTCTGGAGCTCACAGAGCAGGACAGCAGGGTTTTTCACTCTATCACTATGAAAGCTTGAATGCTGACCTGGGCAAGCTCCTCCACTGTGCTGGGACAGGACTGCACTGACTTCTATAACCAATGCTCGGACTCCCCTAAGACCTCTGTGAGTATCTGGAACCTAACTCAGCACAAACCAGCATTGCTGGGAAGATTTTCTATCACTTCAACAGGTATGAGATACTGGATAGGGAACTCTTCTTGGTGTTCTCTCTGACTTACTTTTCTAACAAGATGAGGTTTGGATGTAGGGTCTTATTTCGGAACTACAGCTAATTGGGAAATTGAAGGTGCTATGAAATAAGAAGAAAAGGAGTTAAGTTTCTGCTCTGGAGTAAATCTCTATCTCCTTTCTTTTCCAAGGACCCCACACAAGACATGGGCCAAACCCAGCTACTGAAGTTCTATTTGTCATAATGATACTCAGGGGCCAGAAGATTCTTGATGATCAAACCAAGATGACACGTTCCACTACTAGATTCTGTTCTTCAAAACTCTGAGACAATTCTAGCAGATAAATGGTATAACATATTTCTCATTATGGTACTGCTATAAAGCTGGAGAGTCTTATGTTTACCACATTAATAATTAGTCACCACGCAAATCAGAAAGAAAGGATTTTAAATCCCACCATTACCTTAAATTACCTGCCAAACACTTACCTCCACTTGTCTTTTAGGGCACTTATTTTTTGCCGTGTGGTCCTGGTTCTTGATTAGTTTAACAAACCCCCCTGCCTTTTGACAGCAAAAGAAAAGAAGAGGTGATTATTACAGTTACTGCTCTCACTTTGCCTTGAAAGTCCATTCTAAAGAAGGCATTAGGGAAGGCTTTCTTGTGGCTGAGAGATCAGATTACCACAATTAAAGTAAAAAGGTGTGGTGCTATTTACTCTGCATGTTATGACACATGAAAGAAAGTGATTCAGGCAAGAAAAATAATTACACATTAATTTGTGTTTGGCAACTTTATTTCACGTACGTGGCCCACAGAGCTTAGATAAAAAGCTGTTTTGTCCAGCATGTTCTCTGTGTGAGCTTGGAGGAGGCTTATGCCACGTTTTACGAGGAGCTGCCAGTGTATGTGTGTGAGGATGAGGAAATACGTGGGACTAACCTCCTGGTTGTGTTCTACAGCACAGCCTTGGGAGAATTTTTCATCATGAAGCCCCCCTGTATTGCCACACAGATTCCATTCAACTGAAAAACTGCACCGCAACATGGAAACTTTCCCTAGATCTGACAAAATTCTTGCAAATCTGAGGAGAGTTTCTGAGTTAGTTCACTGACATGGGAACTGGGTCTGAATAACTTTGAAGGTGAAACTCTGAAAATAGCTGAGTTCCTATGGGTTTCTGCAAACTTGGAGGTAGCTGCAGCAGGCGCCCAGCACAGCTTGAGAGGAGGTTCAGTCTTTGCAACTGCGTAGTATGGATGCCATAAATCAAGTGTGAACACCTCTCATGCCTTGAGAAAATATCCCCTTTATTGTATTGGCAATAATGCAAAGGGAGACGAGTTCCAAAACACCCAGGAGGGTTTCAGTGGTGTCACACGAGGTTTAGCAATGCATCTGAAATGTAGGACATTAGAACTATGAAGAATGATCCAATCTGAACACCATCGGTGTGACTACAGTACAGCTCCCTTACTGTAAATAATCTCAGCAACAGATTCTTGCCAAAACCAGTTAATCTCAGACATACTGCAGTTTCTGTGCTAGGCAGATGTTAATTCTACAAAAATGGATTTCAGCTGGCTTTTCACAGAATGGTACACAATACACGTATCAGCTCCGTGAGCACAGCTGCCTCTTCATTAGAGAAACCACCCTCCAAATGTAAGAAACAGCAAAAGGAGCTTCAAAATGAAAGATTGCTATCTTATTTTCCTTTCTATTTTTGGAGGAACTCTCTGCCCAAGTTTATACAGTTTCACTGACTTCAGGACACATTAATGCTAACGGCACAATGACAATAGCAGCACATTTGGCCTTTAGGAAAATACTCATATCCCTATAGTAATAACTTAGCTCAAGGAAACAGCAGTTATTCGTAACATGAAAAGAACAAATACATGGAATGTAAACCTACAAAGGTTCGTTTTCCCACAAAGTAAGCTTTTTGCATAAATCATCATTACCCATTGCAAAGAGGCAGTGCTGCTCCTATATCAATATGTATGTTGGACTGATTGCCTGAGTCTGGAAAGGGAATGTATTTACATTAGTAAATAAAATAAAATTTCAGAATATACAGGAAAAATCCAGCCAATTGAATTGTGTCTGCTTGCTTGTAAAACAGGAATAGTTTTTATAGAACAGAGTAGAACAGTATAACTTATGCTGTGTGCCGGTTAAAATTTCAAGGACTGCTCCAAAAGTAATGCCTCCTATTTTATTCTGTTGGCCCACGATGTCAGAGGCAGATGTTGGTGGATGGCAGTGGAGGTTGAATCTTCCCAACAATGTTCCGCTACATTTTGTTGCTGTGTGACAGATGGCAGCTGAGGGACAACATGTCATCCATGTCTGACATCATGGCGTCTGAAATGGAAGTGTGTATGAAGCAAAAGAGTGGAACTGAATTCCTCCATGAAGGAAAAAATGGCACCCTCTGACATTCATTGATGCTTGCTGAACAATTACGGAGATCAAACACAGTGGATGTGAGCACAGTGAAGCAGTGGGTGGTGCTTTTCAGCAGTGGGGACAGTGACATTGGGTCACCTCTACCTGTGCAGATTTTTACATGCATGGCATACAGCTTTTGTTCATCATTGGCAAAAATGCCCAGCTAATGGTGGTGACTATGTTGAAAAATAGTGTTTTGTAGCTGAGAATTTCTCTATCAAGTAGTGCTATTGTGCTCTTTGTATCTGTTGTAGTTTCCATGGAAATAAATAGGAGGCGTTATTTTCAAAGTGACTTATGCATGTTGATTTAACTTGGCAATTACTGCCTCTTTTCTTTGTGCCAAGATATTTTTCATCTTCCAGAAAAGAGTCGCTGAGCTTTTTACATAACGCTTCAAAGTATTAATTTTAATCTGTGAGCTTCAGTTTGTGAGTCTAGGGAATGTATACCACTTTGGTAAGATGCTTTTATAGGCATGGCACTGGGATGGCTGCATTACTTGCAACTGGCAGAGAAACGTGAGTGCCTTCTGTAAGCTGTCATCACTCAACACTTATGGTTCTTTTGTTTTGCACTCAGTTTTTTCAGTAGTTGATCTGTATGGCACAGAAAACACAAGCACAGCTGCACTGGGCGAAGCTAGAGGTTTGCCTAGACCAGAAGCCCGTCTCCAGCCATGGCCAGCAGCAGATATTAAGGGCTGAGCATGTGAAGAGGACAAGCACGTGGTGATTTGCTTTCTGCCTCCAGCTGTTAGTGGCTTAGAGATATCTCAAACCAGAGTTGGCGCCTGCCAAACCAAGAGCTCTCAGAACATCAAACGTGCAGAAAAGCACTTTCATGTATATCATTAGCAGGACAAAGCGTGTTTATGAAAAGCTGCTAAATGTCCATTTTGAACTGGATAGTTCTAAGAAGAACAACTACAAACGTTTCTTTAAAAAGGATGAACGTGTAACTGGTGCATCCATTTCTGAGAGCTTCTGAATGCTCTGTATTTACTGTCATGTGTCAGTGCTAAGAAATATAATTAAGGTCTGAGTAGGCCTAGATCATAATGGTACCTCTTCTAGATACCACTGCTTACCTTATACCTGCCCCAGGGGACCTGGAAGGTGGCCAGAGTCATTGACAGGTTCATAAAATGTAGGTGCACCTTCTTAAGTCTCAGAAATGGTTTCAAAAAAAAGGAAATAAGTATGGTGTTTCCATTGTGCTTCAGAAAAACAAACCCTTCAGGAAGAAAAAAATGGAAACACATGAAACACAAATTGGATACACTCAAAGTTAATGAAAGGAAAATCTTTTTCCATTTTAGTTAATGTCTTAAATTAGAATTTTGGTAAAGAAGCTGGAAAACAGATGGAGAGGATATATTTTTCTAAAATAATTTGTTAGTGAATTTGAAGCTCATGAATGAGAATAACTATTAATAGCACTGGCTAGAGCAACACCGCATGGACTGCAGTTACATTGGTTCCTCCACTGTATGAGAGAAGCTCCAAAAGTAATGCCTCCTATTTTGTGATGTTGGCCCACAATGTCAGAGGTGGATGTTGGTGGGATGGCAGTAGAGGCTGAATGTTCCCACCAATATTCCGTTCCATTTTGTTGCCACATCACCGGCAAAAATGCATAATAGTGGTGACTATTTAAAAAAAATAGGTTTTTTTTCTAGCTGAGAATTTGCTCTACAAATAGTGTTATTGTGCTCTTTGCACTTGTAGTGGTTCCCATGGGAATAAACAGGAGATATGACTTTTTGAGTGACCTACACAGTTCTCCCACTGCACTGTTGGAACCTGTGACCCACAGCTGCATCTTGCTCATCCTGCTGGTCTAATTGTGTCAGAAATCCTTTCCTCCAGACTCTCCCCAGTATCCTTACTTGTATTACACCTTTTTGTCCTGTTTCTTCATTCTCACTTGGTTACCAGCACAACCCATTTTCTACTATCTCTAAGGAAACCTTTTATTCCATCTTGCCCAACCTGATGCATCTTGATTTGAAAACTTTATGCTGTCTTCATGTTCTGGCTTTCTCAGTTTCCCCGCCTATACACACACACTTTACCTGGGGGCTGCTCATTATATCATATTTTCATACCTTCCACCAATCCTTCTACTTTGGAAAAACTCTCACCAAGTACATTTCCAATTTACACTCACAAAAGTAAAATAGAAAGGTTATGCATGCTTGCTTTGAGGTTGCCCATCAAGTACTGTATTTCTTTTTTTACAAAAAAGGTATTTATCTTTCCATTCCACATCTTGACATGTATTTCTTCCTCTGTTTTTATCAACCATCTTGTTTGCATAGCTGCTCCCCAGGATATTTGTCACGGCTGGCTTACAGCACACTCTGCTGATTTACAGCAGCAATTAATAATTTCATATCTGGTGGGAGGGGATGGATCTCTATCTTACAGAGATGAGTAGCAAATGATACTCACAAGTCTGAAAAATGCTGATAAGCATTTTTTCATCCAAATCAAAACACAGAGTTCATGCCCTGGTGACAAACTGGAGTGGAAGATGTTGTGCAAGGATGGAGGGCATCAGGGAGCCACTTTCAAGTCCCATCTAGGAGTCGGACTGATGTTTCTGCCCTGACTCAGTGTTGTCTGTCCTTCTACCTGCTGGGCAAGATCCTCCACTCATGTGAGGCTGGTTGGCTCTGCTGGCACCCTGTGCTGGAACTGGATGGCCCTGCTCAAGCTCAAATACTTGTGAGTGCTGCAGGTCAGCAGCCATGAGCAAAGTTGTGCAATTAAAGTTGCAGAGCACCAGCCCACACTCTAAACAGCCCTATCTGATTCTTGACTTTATGAGCAACCACATCGACACACACATTGTTTGGAAGAGAAAGGGAAATGAAAAAAAAGATTGTGTTTGGTCCTCTTAGTAAAATCTTTCTGAGCCTGAGTTTTGGTCTCTACCTCTCTTTGCTAACTTACAAAATCAGATTTAAGTCCAGAGGAGCTGCTGACTTTCTGTGCAGATATGAAACAGCAGCAGAATGAATGTTTGTGCAAACACAAAGGAGCAAGAGACCTTCTTTCACTGTGGCCTTTTATTGCACTTCTGGGTATTCACTCAGCTTAGAGACAGCACTGATTGTCCCAGGCAGTGGACTGTGAAAAGTCTGTAAGTGCAAAAGAGGTACACAAACTCCATTGATAACAATAATCATCTTATTTGGTAGGTGCCCACAAATTGTTCCTTACCCAAGTACTGTTTATTCCAATGTACCTGACTGCTCACTGCCAACAGTATAACTGGACTTCTTAATGCTTCCATAGCTGTCTTTATCCTGGCCTTGTCAGGCCCTGTCTTCACAGCTTAGCACATTTTTTACCTGTCCCTGGGCTTCATGTCTTTCCTTTCCCACTTTGCTAATCCACCACGTTCTCTTCTTCCAACACGCTAAATCAAGGTTAGGAAGAGCAGTTACAAGAACACAAAGGTGCCCCTACTGCTAAATCTCCAAGTTTGGACTAGTTTATATGTGCCTATATTTTTTGGAGAGGGAGTGTCTCGCAGATGAGGACTGCCTTTGATTTTTTTTACTGTCCAGAGCTGAGCAAGCTGTCGGTGTTGACCTGAAACATGTAACACTTGTGTTAATGTTTTCCTAAGTATTCCTAGGTAAAAACTTGAGACTACTGAAGGGACAGGCAAAAGAGGAAGGGGACAAGCCTCCCTAGGTTTTAATGAAAGTTTTTAGTCATTTGAACTGACCATAAGCCAAGGGTACCTTGGATAAGGCCTGAAATGACAGCTTTGTACATATATATAGATCCCTTTAATAACCTGGATGTACACAATTGCCTTTCAACCTAGAGAATTATATAACACTTCACATGGTTTTGCAAGGAGTGTACCAGGGAGTATTTGAAAGGATCTGAGCCAAGAAGCTGTACAGACAGCAAGGCGTCTGTGTTGCCACTACAAAGTGGATGTTAATTACCTAAAACAATACATGTAATAGGCGAAGAGAAAAATGCTTTGCATTGCCTTGCCATACCCACTCATCTAGTGCATCTCTAACTGCACAGTTATTTAGCCTGGAGGGATCATAATTAGCTGCTTCATAAATTAATAAGGGAAAGGAGGAGGGAAGGGGGAAAACTACCAGTGCAAGAATGGTGGGAAACTTTAGATAGGATGTTTCTCGAAGAATGTCGTTAGCACACATAATTACTTCATTAAATAAAGACACATACAAATGCACAAGGATTCTCCATCCCTCGACAGAGATGAGTTGTTCAACGGGCACTGCATGGCTCCTAGTTGAAGGACACCCTGGAGGTGCCAGGCAAACGTGAGGTGATTGACACGCTGTGCCAGCGTGCTGAAAAGCATCCAGGGAACATTGTAATGGGACAGGGCCACGTGTGACTTGTAACCCCTCTAACACTGTTCATCCAAGGTACTCAAATGGTGTTGTGAGCACTAGTTAGTGAAGTCGTGCATGGCTCATCATAAGCAAGGTGAAGACGTGTATCACTGCTCATATTCTACAATGCAGAAACTGAAGCTAATAGGGGCATGTCTTGCTCTGTGTCACTTGGCAGGTCAGGGTCAGGCCAGCTGCATTAAGCACCACTGCCAACCTGACTGTGTATAATGAGCCTATTGGAATCCCATTTACATTAGTTAATTACAAGTTCATAAAAAGAATGGGTTTTATTTCCTCTATTATGCAAAGAATTTACCAGGTGGGAGAAGCATCTATCCAGTTTACAACCAGACACTAGGCCCATTTAGCTAATTAGCTGGTTCCAGGCTGGCAGTTGGATGCATTCATACATCTTCTCCATTACCATAGTCTATTTGTGAACCAAATTGTCTCACAAGACAAACTAAAATATCTCCAAAAATACAGGAAGGGGACCATGTTCTGGCTGACCAGAGACACTGCACTGTGTTCCTCTCTGTGAATTCTGCTGTACAGACTTCAACACTTTTAATCCGTTTATCCACAGCAACTCATCTTGGATCCAGAGCCTGCCTGTATGGGCTGTTTCTGCATATTTTTTTTCCTTAAAAACCAGGCTTCTTGAATTGCAGGGAGGTGAGGGATGTGACTTGACCATATTCCAACAGCAAGTCTCAATGATTCAAAGTCAGAAGTGGAATTCAGCTCCCAGGCTTCAAGGAAAACTGGGCCAAAAGGAAACTCTGCTTTTCCCATTCTACTTTGGCCAGCAAGCTAAAAGCTAGGCAAATAGGAAGCATGTCCCACCCTAACAAAATGGAGAGCAAGCTTTTTAAAACTGCAGCTGGCTCTTTTTGTTGGTAACTAGTTTTCTACAGGAATATGTGGGATTTCAATAGAAAGGCATGGGGAGTATTTTCCATTTGAGTTTAAAGTATCCCCTGTGTATGCTTATTTGCATTAATCCATACTAAAGACTTTTTCATCTTCTGGGCTTCTTCCTCATCCTTCACTTCTGAAAGTTGGTTGTATTTTGGTTTTTATCTTTTGTTTTCCTATTTTCAAATACTTCTGTGTTTTTCTCACTTCGCTCTTTTTGGCCAAGAGTCTGACAATTTTTCTAATGAAAACTGTTGCTTATATCCAGGAAGTCTTTTTTGTTTACATTAATGTCTTTCATTATTTTCTCCCTTTCCTGAATGCTCTTTTTAGATTGTGCATCTCCTGCCTAACTTTTGCTTTATTTTTTTAGCTCCCTACATATTTCAGAAAATTTCTGGAAGTCTTACTTGGCATGACCAAATTACCATGCCTGACTCTGCCAGCTCCCTGACTGGGTCTTCTCTGTCCCTCCACCATGGAGGAGAAAACCTTTCCATCAGAAATGGAGCTGGCAACAACAAGCATTCTCCCTCTCTCCACTTTTCTCATTATAAATTTCCATGGCACAATAAAGCATTTTCCAACCAAGTCTAGTGCTGAACATACTGACAGAGCTAAATACATTGAGCCATTTAGATCTGGGGTTTTCTGGTTGGCTGGCTTACTAGAACTGTTGACTTTCAGTGGCAAATTTCCCACTGACTTTAGAGTGATTTGGATTTCACCAAGTGTGTGGTTTGAGCATCTGTGACCGTGTCTTGTGAGAAGTACGTCTTGATCTAATTCTTAAAGGTAAACAAGTGGCAAAAATACAGCAAACTCTTCCAAATTCTTACATCTACAGTAATTAAAGATTTTTTTTTTTTGCAGTGCTATAAAGTTTATAAAGAATATTGTTTTAAATAGATTTCTGTACTCTTGATTAAGTACTCTTTTTTCAATAAAGTAAATGCTTTTTGCCCTGAGGATTCAACCTTGGGCTTTTCCCCTCTACAGAAGAAATGAAGAACGGTTTATGATAACCAGGAACTTCTAAAGATTCCTTCTGCAAGCCTGAGTAGTTCCTTGACACCAACGATAAGAAACCTAAAGTTTTCTGGAGTAGGAAAATCTGTGTTAAAAGTGCTGGGGTGGGTTAGATCTAAATACATTATATTCCCAACTTCAAGCCTCATCTTAATTTCGTATTTTTAACTTAATTGATTTCAGTGGGCTTATGGGGTAGGTAGATCAGACCTCTCATTTCTCATTATGTTGATTGTGCATTGCGGTTCCTACGCATCCAGATAAACCCAGTTTTCTCTCTTTGAGTATGAGTCATTCACTGGGTGGTGAGAATGCAAGGTCTAGTCTTCTTCTGGCATTTCCTGCATGCAAGAAGTGAGATCATCTGAGGTCATATGTCATAGCACTGTGCTCCTACAATGGGCTCACCAAGACAGATGAGAAACACAGATGTGCAAGACACTCACCTGAGGACCCCCTGAGTACAAGAAATGATCTTTCACTAGCTGTCCCACATCCATACCTTCATCTGCTCTTCCTAACATGGAATTCTGTTGCTGCTCATGGGAGGATCTGAGAAGAGCTCTGCCCAGGCCCTCATAATGCTCCCTTCCTTCATAAAGTTGCCAGCTTTGTTCTCCACAGATACTGATAACCAAACGGGTGCTACTGTCAGGGCTATGTGTTAATATTCATTCCTAAGCCTACATACATGGGGAATTTGTTTCATCCCCTAGCAGTGGTCAGGATTTCAAACTCTTTTAGCTGCAGTGCCTGATGGATTCAAACTCTGCTCAAACACAGTATGTAGCAACTGTGGGTTTTTCCTCTGGAGTCATTAGCAGGGGTGTAGCTCTTTCTTCTGGCGACATCCTGGGTACATGGGCACCACCAACCTTATTGCATCAAAAATTACCCAACAGGCAAAGTGTCTGTCAAATATAAATTAAGGTGAATTTCAGAAACCATGAACCTGGGATGCTTGGAGTCAACTCCAAGAATCACACAAGCACAGAAGTAACTAGCTCTTCAAAGTCCTAAGTTTTTGTGCTACTACAGTTACTTTTGAGAAAGCCGTGTACAAGCATGGATTAATTAAGCAATTGGACTTTAATAGTGGTGCTGGAGCTATCTGGGTTTTTCATACCCTCTGAGGTATTCTGTCTCTCTTCCTTTCTTCCTGACTTGTCTTTTCCAGAGCCTTAGAGTGTGCTGCAAAATGGACATACTGCAGAGGTAAGCGTGGTGTGGGATCCTTCCTCCAGTGCCTGACATCAAATGACAAAACACTTCATCTCATGATACCCCAAAGTACTTTATGACCCATGAACCATCCTGTGTCTGACTCCTGCAGAGGTGAGTAAATAAGGCAGATATATGAAGGACTTGAGACTGTGGCAGGGAGTTCTGCATTAAGGGTATTTGATTCAATAGGGCTCTAGTCCTTCTGCACAGCCAAAGGCAAAGGGCTGCCACTGTCCTAAGGTTTTCCTTGTGCCTTTTCATACCCCTGAATGAGGCAGAAAAGATGTGCGTATCTCACTCCTGTTGGAGATTGGGCTGGAGAGTAGGCTAAAATAAGGGCTCTCACATCACAGCTATGCTATCAGCCTAAATGTCGAACATCTTTCTGCACCGTGTATAGTGACTTGCTCCCTCTAAGACTGTGCTCTTTGCATTTCACTGCTGCTTCTGCCTTGGGTTTTTGTGGCACTTTTCAAGGCTGCTGAAGGAGTCTTCAACTCCCCCTCCCCAGTAAATATATGTCCTGCTCTGCTGACGCACAGAGAAGTTAATTGGTTTAATTTAAGTCACACCACATCGTTGGCAGAGCTGTGGAAGAAACCTGGGAGACCTGGGGAGGGAACCTCTTCTCTCCTCTCTTCTGGCTGCAGGGTTTTAGCAGCCATGGCGTCAGCTAGGAGACAGATTTCACCAGCACAGAAGTGTCACTGGACTCAGCTAATAAACAGCTTTATGCAGTCTTGTTTACTAGATCTAGCATGTGATACGACTAGGAATAGGGCGTAAAAGCATGTTGTAGAGAGGATTTCGCTAATGCTAAGTTACACATTTAAATTTAATGTGCAACTTGGCATTACCAAAATCCTCTCCACAACATTGAAGAGGTACATTGCAAAACAGTGGTTTTGCCCCAGATGAATCCAGAACTGCAGCTCACAATGTGTTTTCCCACTTGATAATGCTATGGGCTCTGTGTCCTCCCTTGGACAGTGTTATGCTACTGAGTTTTACCTTAGAATTCAGAGGGATGCGTAGAAAAACAAAATGGGAGTGCCAAAAACATGAGTCTCCCTTCAGGGAAAATGCAAAGCTCTAGTCTTGTAAAATATCTTGTAAAAAAGAAAAATAAGTGAATTGCAAGGCTAGAGATGGCAGACATAAAACCTGAATCAAAATTTGAGCAAGCAGGGCTTGAAAAAGAGTGTGTTTCTTTTTTCTTTTCTTTTCTTTTTTTTTGTCTCCTGGAGAGATGTTAGGTGAACAAAGTCTTGCACTAACCCTGCTGCTAAGAAACATGCTCTGAAGAAGGATGAAATCAGCAGGTTGAGGTGTTCCTTACATCAGAATTAGTCAAATCAGCTGAATCAGAAGCAATAGATTATCTTAGAGCTCCAAATTTCATCTGTGGCTTCTTGTGCAAGCCATGTGACACCTGCCTTAGACATTCAACAGCCTCACACAAGGCTCTAAAGGAGAAATGAGTTTCCTTTCTTTACTTTCTCTGGCCAAGGAAACTTGTCTCCTTTCCTCTTTTCTTTTCTTTCCTTTTTTTTTAAATCCTTTTTTTTTTTTTCTGTCGCCAAGATTTCTGACTCACGGCACATGGAGATGGTATTAGTCACAAGCTATTTCCTGTTTTCCAGATAACCTTGCAGGCTGGGGCTTCATGGTCAACAGCACAACCAGGTGGAGTGCAAGGCGAGAACCAAATGTTGGCAAATGCCAAGGAGGAATAAAAGCTGCACTCAACGGATTGTTTATCCTCACAGGCATCTTTTTTATTGTTGTTGTTATTTTTTCTCTAAAGGAAGGGCATTATTTAAAAGTCCTTTCTATTCGTCTCCTGTGAGTTTTCCCAGACCCACACACCAAACATGTCTTTGCTTGCCCTGCCCTCAGTGCAAATTTGATCATTAGCTTTTCAAAGCATTGCTCTTGTTTGTTGCAAACCTGCAAGTGTCAGGTGTGAGGATCATGCCAGACAATGAGGAACGTTCAAAATCATTTGCTGCAAACAGTTCTTCTGTTTCTCATCCCTCCTAAGCCTTGTCAGGTGTATAGATGTCTCTGTTTAAACCAGGTACCACTAACAAACTCATGGCCCCATGGGTTCCTGCTGCTTATCCAAGCAGATTCACACAACCTACATTCACATCTAGGGCGCCACAGCCACCAACTGCAAAGACAGCAAACTTAAAACTCGAGAGAAGAGCTGTAATTGCACCTCTGAATTGCGCTATGAACATCCCTAGGCATGTGGAATAGATGTTACCCCAGATTTATTGCTGTGCATGTTGATAGCAAGTTTGTAATGCTTCCTTTCCAAAATACGTTAATTTTCTAAAGTGCATTGGAACATGTGCACCCACCCTTGGTAATGCAGCTAGCTTGGGGGGACGAAATGGTTGCTGTCTTAAAGCAAACTAGCATTAAGCAACTATCTTGGATAAGAAGGCAAGAAGTCTTTACCTGAAAGGAACTGCAGGAGATATGAAAGCAGAAGGCAATTATGCAAATTGAAATTGGAACAGGATTACTCAGGCTAGAGCCATTTACTTTAGTAAAGCGTGCCATGGGTTTTAATGGGATGAGTGTGCTGGGGGAGTGGGGCTGGCTGTACCTGGGATCTGCCACTGCCTGTACCTGGGAGATCCCACCACTGGCAGCACAGCAGCCTCAGTACCACCAAGAGCATGAGTTAATTCCAGCTCAGGCTCTGCTGGCCACAGTGGCATCAGCACCCTGGGGTGCCTGCAGTTCCCACCATCGTTTTCTATTTCACCATGCCAGATGGACTGTAGGACAAAGGAGGCTTTGGCTTAGTGTGCAGAACAAGAAAAGCTACTGCAAGCAGAAAAGGAAAACCAGGTGGACTGCTGCTAAACCAGCTAGGACTTGGCTTAAATCTTTGGAAGTAGTTGGAGTGTTTTTATGGCTGTGCCAGGGCAGATTTAGAGGGCATTTCGCCACCTGGGCCTATCCAAATGCAAATATGCTGCTGCGTGTGGAGGAATAGGCTGCTCTGGAAACTGGATTTCTTACAGGGGGAAAACATGCTTCTGGTTGTCATCTGCAGACACTGTTCTTTGTATATCTCACTCATCCAATATTCCCATTGCTGCCAATTTGGGAATTCAACCATGAGTATGAAATTTCTTTCCAGACATTTTTGGGTTTTGAAGAAAAAAATGAACAGCAATTAAAGGTTACTTCTTCTTGTAACTACCCTGAAAATAGAAGGAATGGGTAGCAACTCAGGCTCACAAATATGGGCTAGTACATGCTGAAAGTAATTGTTATCATCCTATGTGGTTAAAATTAGTCACCAGCAAGTTAAAACTAAGCATTACATCCAGCTTCATTGCTGAAATGCCCTTGCTACTGTGCAAAGTGCAGAATGAAATAGAAAGAACAGGATCAAACATTCCCACTGTTTTTGTTTTGGATGAATGCTAGCAGAGCCAGCAGTTTCGCACTCAGACATCAGTAAAGGTCAGTGAAACTTCAGCTTCTGATCTCAGACAAAAGCAGCAAAAATAAAATGAAGATTTTGTTCTTGGAATATTAATGGCACAGAGGCTGTTCAAGCCATCTATTACTGTCCCCATGATCTGGATCTGTGTCTTTGTTTTCCTTTAGTTACACAGATTAGTCCTTTGAGTACGGGGTGCAAAAGGGAGATCACAATCATTAGATCACTAGAGAACAGGAAGATGACCTGGTCCAAGCTCTCTCATCTGTGTTGTCTGCGATATTGAACAAATGGCTGAGCCTTAAGTTTTTAGTTGTGTACTTCTGTGTTATAGGGCTGAGCTATGCACATGCTGTGGGATTTTTGATCCTGCGCTGACAGTTCTGAGTATACCTGAGGCTAAACTCAGTTTGAGAAATGGAGGCTGTAAAGCATTTTTCTGCCAAAATTTTCCTACTTAAAAAAAGGGACACTTGTATCCTCCTCGCTACCAGGATGGAGTTTATAAAGCTTGATTCTGCTGTGTGGGATCCTTGGGAAACCTAGATTCTGAATGGATATCCTATAATACTTCTTCTGTAAGTGATTTGCACACAATCAAAACCTCTTAAAAACACGCACTAACTGCCATAAGGAGACTTTTTAACCTATCAGTTTCATACCCTGGACAGTAATGGACAAGCCAAACCCACAAATTATGAATCCAGTTGTAATATTAATATTGACAGAGATTTTGCTAATTATGCATGAGTGTGTGTCGGCTGGGATTGAAAAAACAACATCCCACCACAAACATGATCCCCCTCAGTTGTCTCTTGACAGAAATTTTTGTCTTAAATGTCTTCCCCAGTTTATTTAATGACTCCCACACAACCAAGGAAAATCGTTGAGGTTTTGTGATAAGTTTCCTCCTGGTATTCCCCCCAGTGAAAATGGGTGTTTACAGTTTAAGGTGTTGGCACCAGTGTCACCCTGCAAATTCCTCAGCTACTAATGTGTCGGAATGGAAGCATGCAGGGTAACCACAGTCCTGAGTTAGGGAAGAATAAAAGATCTAGGATGGATAAAACCCCTTTCTTAACCTGCCCGAGGAAAAATGAGACCCTTTGGAAGAGACTGGCACATCTCTGGATGCCATTTCTGACCTTCTGGGTGTGGCAAACATCTTCTCTGAAGGAAAACATCGTGAACTCACTCAGAGTAAGCAAAGCAACATCCGGAGGATAAGTGGTCAGCGTGATGAGTAATTTCAGAATGGTGGTAAAGTTATTGGTTTGGAAGCTAGTAATTTCAAGTTGTACATGATATCTATATACTGGAGAAAATGTTGTTCTCTATTTCCCAAAATAATGTTTTGTCATATGGGGTTAGGTTGGTTGTTGTAGTCCTAAATCTTTGTGAATGTAATTGTAATTTCTGTTTAATAAAACTCCACAGGTGATCTCTTTTTATCAGCCTATCATCTGCAATTAAGGCATTTAATATTCAAAGTCTTTGATGTCATGTCATCTTTGAAACATAAATAAGAAGTTTGTCTCCATCCTAAAAATTAAGATAAATTACTTGGAAGGGTACCCAAAGATACTTTTGAAAACCTTTTGGATATTATAATAGCTACCAAAAAAAAAAAAATAGCAACAATAATATTTAAAAAGAAACCTTGGAAAAAGCTTAGAGCAGTCTTATAGGAAGTGTGTAATAGGGTTTGCATCTCACCAGAGAGACCTGGACATGTTCAGTTTTACTACTGTTCACTGTTGCATTGTTGTTGTTTTTTTTTGGTCTAGATGATCTGTTTATAGTAAGGATCTCAAAGAACTGAATTTAATTCCCAGTCACCCTCCCTGTTGCTATCAGATAGAAAAGCAGGTCGTGGCAACCCATGAAGCCATGCTGAGAGCCTGATCACTGTGATATGGAGGATACCTCATGTTACACATCATTCTCTACCCCAGTATTTAATAAGAAAATCAGTGGGGGACAGCAGCTATCTAACAGGGCATCAGCCCCATTTGCTGGGCTTGGATGAAGCTTGCAGTGGGATGTCTGCAAGAAAGGGACCCTTTCTGTGCAAGATTGTGCAGAGCAGGGGGCTCACAGCTCATTCATCCTGTTCCCTTGGGAGCAGTGCATTGGGGAATGCCCTCCTTAACCCTTTTTCTCTCCTTGCCTGTACTGGTGGAGTAAGTCTTGCCTAGGTCAAACTGGAAATCCCTATCAGCAGACCTAGGACTCCAGACCTCAGTCTACTTCCTAATCTTACTGCTTAGCCACACGATTATCCTTCACTCACACTCAATGGATCTGCAGTTTTTTTCTGCCATCACTCTCCCCTTCAAACTTGTCAGAAATCTCTCACTCTTTCTCCTGGCTCAAGGCCCACTTCCACTCTCTTTATCCCTCTGCCGGTATCCCTGGATCTCAGCCAGCTTAGATCCAAGCTCTCCTTCTGTCTGCTTATAATTAGAATGTGCACACATTGAAGTTTGTTTTATTCCCAAGGTTTTATTGGTGAGTTAGGGGGAGCAGCAAGCATGTGGGAGGGGGATCACACAAATCCTGTTATTTGTAGGTTCAGAGTGGTGCATGGGAGGAAGATACAAAGCTCCCATTAGTCATTAATAAGACTTTCGGGCAGTTTCATAGGCAGAGCCTGGAAAATCTCTTCCTGGCTGTCTGCTCTGCTGATATCTAGGTCTTCATTTGTCCAACAGCTCCATACCTGGTCAAACTGTGTGAGCATCCCAGCATGTGAAGCTACCACCTCACCTCCTCTTCCTCCACTAGATAAGGAAGATGCTAGACTTTTATTTCTGTTCTGCATCATGCAGAATTCATCCAGGTTAGTGCACGGGGGCCATCATCATTATTTATTATGAGAGCAGCAACATTTGTGTTAAGGCTTTTCTTGCACTCTGCAACAGGACAGTGCTCTGAACAGACCTACTTCCAATCCTGATTACTGGTTTCTGGTTAAACCTATCACACTTTTAATTTCCAGATGAGTAAACTGCTTCCTGGATTTAAATGCAAAAAAGCCAATATCCAGGACTTCTCCTATGGAGATCTACACTTTTTTGAAGGTTTTAATGTGCTTAGCTATCTTTTTACATGACTGCATTCCTCTGCTCCGAATACAAGCCAGCATGATTGATTTGAGTATTAATTAGCATTATTAATCACAGCAGACTAAAGAGTGATCTTGCTAAGTTCATAGAAGAGCTCTGAACAGTAACTATACAAGGAAAAGCAGGTCAAGTGCCAAAGAGATGACTAGACCCTGCCCTGAAGTGATTGTATTCCAAAGGCACAAGTGAAGGAAAACAAAGCCAGACAAGACAGAACATATGCAGAGTGGGAAGTGGGTATTCAGGCCTGAATGTTTCTTGAAATAGGTGGGGTCTCAATAGCAGCTTGCTAAAAACAGTGTGGGAGCTGAGCTCATGGTAGCGTTCTTTTCGGCAGTCTATGAGGTGGGGTTATGAAAGCCTGCCAAGATGGGTGGATGAAGGAGGCAGAAATATTGGTGACTGATGCTGGGGCAAGATATTCGCCGAATGGCAGATATTCCATTTTCTCTAATCTCACTTTGACACCTGTTTCTTCCTAGACTGAATTAATCAGCACTTGTCAGATTAGGTAAAGCTGCCCACTTAGCTACAAGTCTGGTTTTAATATGGCAGCTTCGCCAGCTTTTCCCTGCCAGTTGTTTTGAGGCGGTTTCGTGGGGCTGTAAATGATTGGATGAGCTTTTACCTCAGCATTTGCAGCCATTTCTGTCTGGAATGATGGCCTGTGGGGGCGCTTGGGCAGCTCAAGGAAGTGCCTGGTGGAAAGCACTACCAGTGATGGAGACTGTTCTGCTGCAAGTGTGTGTTTCACATTAGGCACCAGATGACTTTTCCATCTTTTTTAGTAGCTCCTCTAAAATGGAGATTAAAATCCCAAACACACAACTGCAGAGCTCCATCCCAACAGACCCATCAAGTTCAAGAAACCCACCCAGCTCAAAAAAGGCATCGTGTACCATAGAAAACTATGTGTGGGTGGCAGTTGAGCTTACTAGTGTCTGCTCCATTTGTTTAAACAATTGCTGCATGGCTGGTTTCGAATTTACAAGTATTTAGGAAGTTTTGAGATTCCCAGACTACAAACGTTGGTATCTATTCCACTTTCTCCAGACTTGAGCTAAGCCGCCATTTCAGAGTGCACCTAATGATTCAGGTGAAGGAAATGGTTTCTACTGTTGTTGTTTTACTCTTTTGCCGGTTTTTCTGTGAGATGAAGAATCTTTTAGACATGGAGTCTTTCATGCTATGCTTCATCCACTTGAACCTTTCCTTCCCAGACTTAAAGCACTTAAGAAAAAAACCAGATGTCTTGGGGAAAAAAAAAAAAAGTCCCCAAAACCCTAGCTTTACATGCACTTGGATCTTTCATTTTATAAAAACAGTCAAGCCACAACCACAAGATTTCACAGATAAGAGAAAAAATGTGGATTGTACTTAATTCAATATTATAAAGAAATGCTCTTACGGAGAGACTGCAAGCTGAGCCAAAGCCAGACCAAGACTGCTGACTGATCTGAAAAATGTGAATATTATTCACACTGGGACACCACATCTCATAATGCTCCATGTGTGCTATAGTATATAATTATGAAATGTTTGCATTAAGTAACTTGGGTGCCTAAATACAGATGTTCCTTATTGACATTAATTGGACTTGACATATCTTTGGCCTGCTTTATAACAGTCACCAAAGCATGCATTTCCACTTTACCGTACATATTCTAAAGGAGCTCTGTTCCATATCGAGCTTATTAACAGAGAAAAACATTAGTGCCTTAGCTATCTGTCATATATTTCAGGTAAAAATGCAATTGGTTTGCATTAAAGAGTGTAGTTGCAGGGAACTGACCACAAACATTAATTTCTGTTCTTTTTTTCTTTTATTTACAATGAAGTCTATCCCAAAGACTTAGATTCTTTTTTCTTTCAAAAACTGACAATACACTGTGGTGTCATTTTCTCTTTGCTTTTTATTACCATCACTCAGATGTCATGTTTCTGATGAAAAAAAGAAGGAAAGAAGGAAAGAAGAAAAGAAAGAAGAAAGTAAGAAGAAAATGTGCTTTATCTCCAATATAAAAATATAAATGACTTTTTCACTTGTTAGTTTAACTGTTCCACATTACTCTGCAGCATGTCTCGTTCCATCAGCTAGAGAGAAAAGCTAAGTATTAAAGAAAAACACAGATATTCATAAATATGAATTTCACCTGGCAGGTTCTAAACAAGTTCTCCACGTGAGAACTGAAGAAGGCCTGGGGGTCCTTGGAGATAATTTTTTTAATATCTCATGCAGTTGAGATCCAGAGATCAGATTCTTCAGGTTGGAGAATCAGGTATGGAACCTCAGATTTTAAATAAGCTTCCTTGGAAATGAAAGATAGGCTTGGTTTTTGACATTGTCATCCTAATCTGCAAGGTTCAGGCGGGCTATTGATGAGTGGGAGGTATTTAAGTGGACATTCATGCTTTTAAATGAATAGAGAGATGAAAAGGCATTTGAAGTTTGAACTGAAATTCAGACATGAAAATTTATTCTCCTGATGTTCCAGGAGAAACTTCTTACATATTTTGTTCCAGGCAGTTCAAAGATCAGGATAACTGCCTTGCTTAAAAGAGACTTATGTAAAATCCTAGTTAAAACTTAGAAGAATGGAAATGAAAGTACACAGACAAGGGAACCTGTGATTTCATTTCAATGGATTTCTTCTTTTAAAAGAGATGGACACCTTGCCTTTCTTGAACCAACCACTGAAATATTTATGTTTTCTGAGTCAAATTCAACTTTCCCAAAGCACACATATGGCTTCTTGGAGACAAATACCTGCTCTTTCCCTTAAGACTGAAGGGAACTTATTACATCCAAGAAAAGAAACAGTTAAAGATGATTCAGAACTATTGTATAGACCAAGACTTCCTACCTTAGTTAAAGAATCAACTTGTCGCTATGCATTTTAAAACCACTTGAGAAAAAACGTCAGAAAAAACAGTGCATCTTTTATGCTGCCACTGCTAGATAACCCAATTCCAAGAATCTCCTGCTTGGAATATGTCTTTCAGTTTCCTCATGACAATGGAAGAAAGACAAGCATGAGATGAAAAAGGAGCTTCCCAAATATTTGTGAACAGTTAATCACAGAGGGAAAAGTCCTGTGGCAAATTTTCCACAGCACAATTCACACGTATTTCAAGACTAAGCATATCTGATCCTACCCACAGCAGGAAGATTACTATTTATACTGTTACTGTGAGCTGGGAAATATATAGTCTTCAGACACAGCTAGGAATGGATGACAGAGAGTACTAGCATATTCTGTACCACGTACAAAGACCAGTAGATTGTTTTCAAAGTAAGAAAGGTTAAAATGGCTTAATATAAGCATATTCAATTTAAGATATTAGAAAGGCCAAGTCAATTTAAAACGCAGAAAAATAAGCTGAACAAATATATGCATTTGAACTGGATGAGTTAACACCAAAGAATTTACAGTTTCTTGTGTTCAACTGCTGAGATGTTGCTTGTAGCCGAGTATGACACAGGTAGTAAAATATTTCTTTTCTTTTCTGTAGGCCATGCCAAATGGACAATAAATACCTGACAAAATAATCTAGAGGTCATCAGAGGTCAGTCCAGGATGTTTTTGTCCAGGCTTGCACATTATAATGCACTGATGATCCGCTGGGGTCTGTCATATATGAATTTAAAATACCAAACTTTTTATAGTTGGCTTGTTTTTCAGTTACAGAATCCATAACTAGAAATATGTTAAATATTGAAATCATTCTTCACCTCTCTTGTTCCCAGCCAACTACTGAATGACTATCTATCTATCTATCTATCTATCTATCTATCTATCTATCTATCTATCTATCTATCTATCAGATGGTAGCTCCTAGCAAAGCAAATTAACGTTATCCTTTTGAATGCCCTCATATGGAATGTAAAAAAGATGCAGTTAGATCTGAGAGAAACAGCTGGTATCTAATTCATGCCAGTAATATAACTGTGTTGCTGCAGTGAACGATCCTGTTCATCTTATACCTACTGTGGATTCAAACTAGACATTTTTATACAAGTCTGTGAAGAAACAGAGGTTCTTTAAAGCAACAATGAGCCAGCAGCACATAGGAAAACAATTTGATTCCATTATGCTGGGCTGAAGTACACTCTAGTAGTTTACTTCCAACACTAGCATACCTTGTCAAAAATAGTCAAACAAAGGAATTAGGAAACAAAATGCCATCTTCGCCTTCCAGTTCATTTATTTTTTCAAAGTACACACTAATACAACTCGCTCTCAGTTTTGCATAGATTCTGGGAAAACACCAGCAAATTTGGGTAGAGCAGGCAAATTGCCTAGAATTCCTTCCAAATTTGGAGAATGGGCTTAAAAGTATTTAAGTAATGAATCACCTCAAATTCTCCGTAATAGCCGAGGCAGCAGCACTTTAAGCCAAAATGCAAGGTTCACCTCTCTGTGAGAGGCACAGACTTGCAACTCAGAGATGCCAAGAATAAGGAAAATAATACGCGTGAATTATAGCAAGATAAACTGGACCCATGGCTTTAAGAATGGAAACATATTGTAATTAAAAGATCAAAGACAATTCAGATAAACCAACTCTGCTTCAAGGGGTAATGCTAGGAACACACTTCCCACTTCCATGATATCATGCAATCTTCTTGCACATGCCCATCCTAAACTGTCAGCACCCTGCAGGACGTTTTGTGTCGGCCTCCATAACATGTGATTGGGTAACAGGGTGCAGAAGATAGGATATTTCCTGCATTTAATCTAGTTCTGGCACTTAATGGTATTTTGGTATTGTCAGTGGATTTTTTTCTGTTAGCCGTATCTCTCACTGAGCACCTCAGGCAACAAATACCTACAGGTGGACAGGTGGGGATTTGTCAGAAGGTAACAAAACATAGATAGCAAATTATAGTATCTAAGCCATGGAAGTCAATTTATGACAGTGTGTACCCAGGAGTATTTGTACCAGTAGGTGTGCTGCTCACTGTGTATTCCTTATGTATGTTTTGATGAGAAAGATGGGCTTAAATATAGAAAGTGTCTATACAGCTAATGAAACTATTTAACCTTCAGATGGTGCCATTGTGCATCCCGTGATCTCCTCTTTCAAAAGCTGATTTCCCAGGTAAACCTGTATCCCTGATTAATGTGTCAGATCAGACCTATACACCAACTACAGATCAGCTGAGATACGCAGATTGTTTTTTGAAAACATGCTTAGTATGAGCCTTCATGCTCAGAGTTAGGAAGGGCGGGCTTTGATTTTTGGAAGATTTTGGTATAGCTTGCTTTAAAATGCACTAAGAAGTGACTATTGTCCGTTTGTTTTCATGAGGCAGTCTCTAGGTGTATGCTGGGAACCTCTCAGCAAACAAGTTACGGCTGTAATGGAATAGCCTACTTTTGTTCCTGCTAAAACTGGGATTGAAGGGACTTTAGGGTAGGTAGGTAGCAAGTTGAGCTGGTGCTAAAATGGCACAAGGTTTCTATACTCTGTTGAACTTTGCTTTCAAAGCTGCCTGTATTGTGCATGTATTATTATCACTCTGTCACTGCTCTCAATATTGAACGCTTTTTCCTTCACAGGAGTTCTCAGGGACTGAAGAAATGATGGCAGTGCTAAGAAAAGACCATTTCTGTTTTAGAGAGGCTTATGCAGTGGAAGTAGGGTCACTCACAGCTTGTCTGTATTTTGCTGGACAAGCCTAGTAAGACCATATTTCCTGAACAGATGAATCAGTGCAGCTTTGCAGCATTATAATGGAGGTCATGGCAGTCACCCAGAAGCTGCAATAAGCTTGGGTTCTGAAATAGGGTTTCTCATGCTCAAGAATTAGAAGAGGCAACCCACAAAGGTTGTAGGCAACCCACAAAGACAGACTCTCTACAGAACACCGGCTAGCGCACGACTCGACCAAATTATTCATTTTTGGGGGCTGCTGTGAGTGATTTACTGCAAACTAACAGGATCCTGGAGCTCGTAATCACAACTAAAGACAGGGGTACTTTGCACAAGTACTTGCTGTAGCAGGACTTTTGCAAACCAAATAGAGGCCTTCATTAGGAGAGATAGGGTATGATGCAGTCTCTACTGCTTGCTGTTACAGAGCTGCCTGCTGTGCTTCACTTTGCCACTGGTTGCCCACTCGAGCCCACGGGTGGCTGAAAGGGTTCTTAAAACTGTTCATACAGCAGAGTCTTATGTTTTGATCCTGGAATAAGACAGTTCCCATCAATTCTACAGCCATTCTTACACCAGTGCCGAGATGGAAAGCAAGGTTGAAGCAAGAAAAGAATAGGAAGAAAAAAGAGGATTGGTGCAAGAGAGGTTTATTTTGTTAGTTGGAAGGAAAAGTCTGGTAGGCAGCAATTTAAAGAACACTGAAGGGACTTAGTGCCTATCTCTTCCTGAATTTTGAAAAAGGAGGCCTTTGCTGAAGAAGGCAAAAGGCAACGGACTTCTCAGTTTTACCTGCAGAAATGAGCTGTGTCTGAAAGGAATGCAGGCCTCTGCCTTGTTCTGTGCAGTAGCCATGAAAAGATCCTGGGGAAGGCTGGTGCAAAGGTGGAAGGGAATGAGTATTATTATTTTTCTACATTTTGACCCCGCTAAACATTCCAGGCACAGGTCAAGTGCAGCAGTTTATCTTCACCCCAGGGAGGAGTCTGATCTGCTGTCTTTGATCTATCCTGTAGTGATGAGTCTGATAATGTTTCCATCTGAGAACACTAAAGTAAGTCAATAAATAGCAAAGCAAAAAATTTCACCTCTGTCATAAACCAGGATGGGAGAAGGGGAGGAAACCTTGAAGTCCCTATTACTTTTTTTTCTTTCCCTTAAGAAGCAGTGATAGGGGCATTAAATATGATTTCCACTTAAAAATTTTCAACCCAAATACTCTATCTTTTAAGTGTCATTATGCTTGATCAAAGGGTGTCCAAATAAATACCATTAGTCAAGAGATCTTCATTTCCAAATGTTTCCTTGGACTTTTTTTGCCGTTTGCTGAAGTTTTAAACTCTCAAGTCAGAGTCTGCATGTCAAACTACAGAGTGACAAATGAAATTAAGAGTAAAAGGCTGTCTACAGAATCTATTCCTTACTTCAGTCTCAATTATAAACCACAGGCAATTCTTCTTAATCCCTGAAGAAAAGGGATGCTGCTTCTTGGCTGAGGCAGACAGACAGCGGCTCCAACAGCCATGTCTGCTGTCTGGTTACCCCCATGCCAGAACAGACATTTGGGCCAGCTCTTCTCACCTGGGATGGCTCTGCTTGGCTGAGGCATTGGATGTGGCCAAGAGTCAGCTCTTGAATAACACAGTTCAGCCCTCATTGTAACACAGAGACACACAGCCCCCAGGGAACTGGGATCAGATACTTAAAAACATAAACAAGGTATTTTATCACAAGGAAATAAAAACAAATTTGAAGATACTATCCCTTGTTAAATGCATCATCAGTTCAGACAAAATATTCAGAAATAAGAACAAAAGTAAAATAGAGTTTTTTCCTCCCTCTTAAAGAAAAACTCTCTACTTGTGACTTCTTAGAATTGCTAAATTATCTGGAGCAATTTATGATAAATTTTATTTAAGACATTTTCCAGCCTCTGGATGTTTTCAGGACCGTAACTGTTTCTTTGATCTATCTGAACCTCTCAACTCCCAGTCCAGGATGAAAGATGAACAGTTTTCACCAGGCAGAAAGTCTCACAGAATGGGTTTACAATAGTTTCATTTCTTAAATTCCTCTTTTTGACAATTGTACAGTAATAGATTTAATTCAGTGAGGATGTGCAGTAATCCATATCATGGGAGCAGTAGCCTGGTGCCTGAGTTACAGGTTAGAGAGCCTGACACAAAATGCAGTGCATTGAAAGGGATGTGACTGTGTCCAAAACACATTCAGATCCCATGAAACAGCATTTCCATTTGAGCAAACAGTGTCTGTCCCCACACAATAACTCAGCTACCCAGATCTCCACAAATTTCCACTCCTCCCATCCATCTTCAGTGTGAAACATGAGCTTAGCACCTGAGCTCTGCTCCTTCACTATGAGCAGGTCAGGAGATAACGCCATATGCAGTTCCTTGCAGTGGTCAGTGGAAAGCAGGCAGGACTTCAATTCTGCTCAGGAGTACCTCATACTCCTGTTTTGTGTGAAAACAAGACAGTCATGGACTCTTCTCCATCAGGACACTATAATCATCAGCCTCATAGCCTTTTTGAATTCCTGCAGCATATGAACACAACTTGGGCAGGAGCTACTCGTTAATATTTTAGATCTCATTAGAGGAGTAAGCTGCCTTGTCTGGATTTTGAAGTTGTAGTAGTGGAACATGTTAAGATACTTTGTGATGGCTAATTTCCTCCTGGCATCCAGTCATCTCCAAAAAGCAGACAGGGCAGAAAAATACAAGACATTCAAGAATGAAATCACAGACAGCAATTTCACAACAGAAGCAAGAGTTGCTCACTTCCACCTAGTAAAAGTTTGCCGTTATTAAATTACTCCTGTATAAAAATCTGAGCTCGTTGTCTGTGAGAGTGAGAACCCAAGAAAGAAAAAGTTGAAATAAATCTGGGGCAGCTACAAAGACTTTGATCCTGATGCCGCTACACAAATCTCCAGCAATGGGCTCTCTCTAGGAAGACAAATGGAGACTTACATCTCTACATTTGCGCAAAATGGTGCAAAGTGGAACGGTATCAACTTCCCATTACACCATTTCTTTCTCACAAAGCTCTTAAGACTCATTTTTCCCTCTCTTTCTCCCGAAGTTCTGAACCTTGTGCAAAGGAAGTCTGGACATTATTACTATAAGTGTCTCCCTCAGGACTCAGACTTACAAGCATTCTCTGATCCCATATAAACAGGATAATGTGTTGGACTGTTTGTTTATGCTGCACTGTTATTCACCCTTTGACATAAACCAGTTTCAAATGAATTTTTTTGCCCTCTCCCTGTCTGGGAATCAAACATGACCTGCAGGTTTCCCTGCATAATTAGATAACAGTAATAGCAGAATATTGGCCAGTAGCTGAGTAGTTGAGCCAAGACCATAGTGTTGATGAGGCAACAAGGACTGCCATTATGTGCAACTGCTGCCACAGATGGTGAACCTCACGGTGTCCTCTGAGTAGAGATAGGAATCACATCCATTTATCTCCAACCAAAAGGGTTAGAGCAGTGGCTAAAATTCACTGATGCTTCAAATAGCTGTGTCCTGAGAGATTAGGATCCGGTACTGTTCCTTTATCCTCTGCTGATGTTGACTGCTTTTTCCTGCAATTTCCTTCTTCTGTTGTAAGACAGCTCCTACTGAAAGTATGGCAGTTTGCTGGAAAAAGCAGAAATATGAGACCCTTCTGAGTCAACAAAGGCAACTCAGTTGTAAAAGCAATACAGGGCAGCGACAACTTGCTTACAAGAGTGTTCCCACCTTACTTCTGGCAGAGCTACGCTGACATCAGAAACCATGAGAATTTGGAAGAAGGGAAAAACTATGCAAATACAACCAAGTGGTAACTAATTCGTGTTTTGGGAATATGTTCAGTGTCTGGTCCTGAAACTGGGATTCACAAAGGAGTGAGGAGGCAGAAAACACCTACGTGTCTAAAGAAGCTGACAAGTACTCATTGAGTTTCTCAGAGATATCTGAGCAATTTGGATCTGTAACTCTCATGGATTTAAACATGAATCCAAACGCACATAAAACACCTTCACAACTTCACTTGACTGAAATTTGGAGAAAATAGATGAATAATTTACTTACATTTGTGTTTTGCTCAAGATCACAGGATAAAATGGTAGAATGAATCATAGAATCATAAAATCATTGAATTGTTAAGGTTGAAAAAGCCCACTAAGATCATCTAGTCTAACTGTTAATCCATCCCCACCATGCCCACTATCCATGTCCCCCTGTGCCACATTTTCACAGTTCTTGAGCACCTCCAGGGACAGTGACTCCACCACAACCCTGGGCAACTCCAATTCTTGGTAACTTATTTATTTCACTGAAGGAAAGTAGTGGGCAGCTTAAAAACACATCAGTAAAGCAAAGTTCCCAGAGACATTATATAAATATATATATATTTTTTTGAGGACTGAGCATTTGCAGCTATGTGACAAACAGCCTTAGCTTTTTCCTTGGCAGTTAAAAAAAAAAAAAGGCCATAAAACTCTCTTTGGGCAATTGGTTGATGGGACTCAGAGCTCTTGCATTTGCAAGCATCAGACAAAGCTTAGGGAAAAGAGGGAGGTGATTTGTTCCCAAATGATTCAGTATTGCCACTGCAGCAGGTGGGATGGGAATGGGCTCACAAGAAAGGTGGAAACTCCTCAGCAGGTCTAAGTAATAGAGACTGTGATAAGGCTGATCTAGACACAAGGCTTATCCTTTATCCGTCTGAAAATATTGACTGTTTCCTAATTTTATCAATCAAAAAAAAAAAAAAAAAGCCAACAACAACAAAACAGATCATCATCGTCATTCGGGCTCCCTCTGAAAAAAACTCAACACTTAATAGATTTCCCCACCAGCAGATCAGACCTTTCTGCTGAACACTTTGGCTTAGGTTAGAAAATAAAAGCAGCAAGGTGAAATTTTCTTCTCACTCAAAATGGGCCCTCCTGGCTTCCACCAGAAAGAGCAAGACTGCTCTATGATATCTTAATCTTTTGGGTATGTTATGGAGCAGTCAATGGCTATTAATTCTGTTTGTTCATATACCCTTTCCTGCATGTGCTTCTGTAAACATATTCAGAGCTTGTAAAATGTTAATTAGGAATAAAATAAAATAAATAAGGCAATAATCTAAACCTTCCGGTCTCTTTTGGCCCAGGGTACGTGCTTGCTGTTAACTATTTCCAGGCCATTCACAAAGAAGTGAAAATTTACCAGAACAAGCGTCTTTATTCAAGCCTTTTTTTACGATGCAATGAAAAGTGAAACACAGCCCCGTAAATCATATAATTAACACAAGCTTGGTGCATGGCGTGTGAAATTAACCCGAGGAATAAACAAGTGGCTGGGTTAATCCCAGTGAAACTCCTGTTGCTCAGAGGAGCACTGGAATTGCAGGCATTGGGACACTGCATCTCCTGTACCAGGGCAGGGTGGTGACTGCCATTCCTTCTGCAACAGCACTGCTACAGCAGCACCAGGTGAGCCACAAGACCTGGAGGGCTTCGAGATATCTGTGGATATCTGTGTCGGATGTGGAGAGAGACAAGGATCATAGAATCATAGAACTGTTATGAGATCATGTAGTCCAACCATCAACCCAACACCTCCATGCCCCCTAACCATGTCCCTCAGTGCCACAACGTGAACGGACAGTCATGGGTGAGCAGTGTGCAAAAATCCATCTGGAATGACTTTTGTCCTGCAGAGTTCATGGACCAGAAAGAGAATAAGGGGGAGATGGAGTGGCTTACTGAATGTCCTTGTTGAAACCAAGACCTGGACTTGGGCTTGTGAAGACTTCTCTGGTGGTATGAGCTCACCAAACTGCTTTGTAGTATCCCTATGGAGGGCACAAATCCTTCACAAAAAGAATAACTATGGTCTTGCATACACACAGTGTGAAGAGAGGTTCCCACCATGTGAGCATCTGCTGCTTCTGAACAAAAGTTAAAAAATGGTTATAACTACACTGTCAGTAACCTGTGGTTGAAAACAAGAAAATCCAAGTTAACATCAACAGGTATTTTATCAAAATGTGTTCTTTTTTTGGTGAACTGAGATGCAATTTCCAGAACAACTGGTGGAGTTAATGTAAAACAACTACCTATTGTAAAGATTTATCAAATGTTTGGACAGACTGGGATGGTGATGGCTTGCCTGAAGATTAGCGGTTTGCTTTTAAAATAGACCATATTAGTCAGTCAAAAGTAGTAAACAGCTAGTCTGTAATTTACCTGGCATTAATTGGGTTATGAAGAGGGACTTCTGACTAAAAAACAGGTTCCTGATTCTCAAATGCAAAGCCAAGGAGGCTGAATTGCCTCCTTTCCTCAGCGTGACTCTCTGTCTGCTTCAAGGGTGCAGCAAACTCTGCAGTCCATGGTTCCTCTGGTCAAACCACAACAGCAGAAGCAGAGAAGCAATGAAGCAGCACAGGGGAAGGCTTATTTTCTCATTACTCACTCTGCTCTTTCTTTGTGAACAAACTGCAACACAAGCAAGTATTTACCAAAGATGACCAAACGTCTGTGATGAAACATTTAATACAAAGTGATTGTTAGAAATAAGGGAGAAAGAGAAGAGAAACCACACACATATACATAAAATCCATTTCCAAGGTGAGTTGAGAAATTCAAGAAGCCAAGGTTTCTATCTCGATACAGTTAAGTGTTTGTTCTTTGGTTCAGATCCTTATGTGATTAAGCTGGGAAAAAAAAAAAAAAAAAAAAGGCTTTACAAAGTCCAAAGGGGTGGTGAGGAAAAGCTAGGATCCTGGATCGCATGATTTCTATCATGTATAATCAAGTCATTAAAACTACTTGTAACCAGCATCCCTCCTTGTCTTCCCACGTGGGGTGCAAAACAAGCAGGCATTCAGAGCACGCTCATTGTGTGAGCATGCTGAGGGAGCAGCCCTTCTGGAAAGCACTCTCTGTGTTTCTGTTCAACTCAGTGTCCTCGTCACAACATCTACATCTTCCTTTGCATCTTTTTTTTGTTGTTGTTTGACTTCAGCAGCCTGCTAACAGCTTATCTTCAACAGCTTTCTAAAAACAGACCAAAGGGGATGTCACAGGCTGAAGGCAGCAGTCATCACTTCATCTCTGACTGCCTGTTCAACTTCGTCCATCTCAAGGGTGGTGGCCAGAAGCCTGGGTGTGTTCTGGGAATCATATCAGGTGGCATAGGAAAATAAAAGAGATTTTTCTGGACAATTGGAAGGCATCTGTAAAATGAGAAGTGCTCTCTACTCACACACTGCGTAGCTTCTCCACAGCACCTACTTGGAGCTGTGGGCAGGAGGTAGATGTCAAGTGTTGAGAGCCATAAGGTGATTTCTCTTTCCTTCCTAAATCTATTATTATTATATTTTAGAAGTCTGCTGGGAAGGGCTGATAATCAGGAACAATACAATGGGAGTTGGTGAAAGCAGCTTTCATTGTGTCCGACTGTCAGAATGTCTCAAATCTGAACTGCAAAGCTGTTTAAAATCCATAGGCAGTTTTGGGTTATTTTTCTGATGCACCTCAGTCTCTCCACAGCCCTTTGGAGCTCCTACAGAACAGTATGAGTTCAAAGCACTGCTCATCTACCCATGCTGTCCTGCTGGAACTGCAGCTTGTGTCAAAACATTCAGAATGTTTGGATACTTTAAAAACAAGCAGGTCTAAAAATAAAAAAATAAAATAAATCTCATGCTTGTGTAATACAAGCTACAATAGATCTGATCTCAGTTTTCCAGCTCTTGTGAAATTTGTGTGTAAAATTCCAGCTCCCGGAGACCTGTGATGATTTGAGAATCACAGCTAAAAGACAATGGCAAAGGTCTCAAAGGGATTCGAAGAAAACCTCAATAATAAACATCACAATTCAGAGAGCTTAGAAAAAGAATGCGTATCTACAGTTTTGGAACTCCCATGTCCGATTTTTGGGACATGAGCTATTTGCTGTTTATCACTTATGATTGGTGTCCCATAATTACTTAAATAGTGCTTATAAAATTCCTTTCCTTCTACTATGATTCCTGACAATGCAGAAAAGGCATACAGTTGACTGAGATATATGATTCCCAACTTGTCTCTGAAATGGGGGCAAGGCACGATATTGTAACTTTTAGAAGTACAGCCTGCACTTATTTATAAATTAGAGCTAATTACAGGTAACCTGTCTTTGGCATAAGTAAAAAGAAAAACATAATTTTCAAATCTTGGCAGATGTTTCAGTGTCTTCCCATTATGATCTCAGTTGGCTTTATCAAGTGATACCACATTATAATTAGCTGAGGTGTATGCTACAATTCAAAGGAGGATGCCCAAGAGCAGCAGAGCTGAAGAAGCCTCAAGCAAAGAAGCTTAGAAATGATACTGTTTCAATTGGGTAATTACTTGTGAAAGAGCTGAGAGAGCTATACTGAAGACAGCATTTCTTAATGGATTGTTCAACACTTGGGGCTCTTGAGTAAGATGTGTGGCATCCCGGGAAAGCTGAAAGCATTGTGCTCTCCTGGATGGAGATCTTTCCCTGTATTTAAAATGTGCCCCTGCCTGTAAACCACACCAAGTGAATCTGGATCTTCTATGAGAAATGCTTGTGTAATTTATTCTTAAATTCTTACAAAGAAAGGTCTTTTGAAAATTTCCTTTTTTGGAAACAAAGTCTACATATGAGAATAAACATCCATATTCTATATTTTAATTGCTTATTGGGTCAAAAATAATCAGCCTCTCTGACAAAACAAAGACATTTCTGAGGCTACTATTAAATGCCAAAATATTAAAATTTTACACATTCCACTGCATCCTTCTGGCTTTCCAGGAACAACTTGAATTTTGAAAGTTTCACACAAGATAATTATTATAATAAAACAAAAGCAAAGAAGAAAAACCTCCCAAACAACACTTAAATGGCTAGAAAGGACTTGTTTCTCTCATGAAATACCTGTACAAGTCCCATGTCCACCCAAGCAATATTTGGCACCGGCAACATATGAATACTGTGGATGCAGACATGATGGGAAAGCATAAGTGCTGAGAGGAGTATTGCCCACTCATCCCTTGCTTTTCACCGCCTCTCAAGCGATTCCTTGCACTGATAACAGAAGGTATTGTTGAGCTGCCCCTGAAAAAATATTGCACTTGACTTCCCATGCTGACTTCATGCTGTCCTGCTGACACCCATAGAAAGGAATCTCAGTTCACGACTGTGGTTCCTCAGTGCTATTGTTAGTGCCATTCTAGTGGTTATTGTAATATTAATGATGACGGTTATAGGAATAGTAATAATGACTAATGACATGTACAGCATAAAGTCTTCATAGAAGAGATGCTCTTAAAGAGGACCTTAACATTTGTTATGTATTTATGTTGTTTTAGATTTATGTCATTATAATTTACATTGCTTTTCTCATTTAAAACAGTTATTTTTGTCAAATTATATGTTTGTTCCTTTTCATCCAAAAAAAAGACAAAATGGGAACCAATGAGCCTCCTCAGCAAGCAAGCTCATCAATGTCTATTTGCCATGTGTAGCACGGTCATTTAGGTATCCTTGTGCCTGGTGGAAGATCCCCAGGAAAAGTAGGGCTGGTGTGGCTGAATGAAGCCCATCAGCATGGCAGATGTTGTGCCCAAGATGTGTGCTAGGCTGCAGACCTGTTGCCCAGTGCCACAGCCCTGCTCACTGCGCATGGCACCACTGGCTGTCTGTAGTCCTTCCCTGCCTCCTGCACATGTGCACCAGCTGGGTGCTGTAAATGCTATGGAGACTTTATGAGGGTCAATTAGCACCTTACATGCAACTCCGTACGCCTTAAAGGAAATACAGAGAAAGTGCAAAACAATGTCTCTGCACTTTGCGCTCTGCAAAACCTGTGGAAAGAGATCATCAGGGTATTGGTGAGGGTGCAATTAGTGTACTTTGAACTGCCCTCTGGAAACATCCCTTTCCCTTCCAGGGTAGGGGCCAGTCTGAGTTAAGTACCTAAAGATAGATGGCATAACTACTCCTCCCACATCTCCTTCAGATTTCAATGCCTCTAAGTCAAAATGTTCCCTGGGAATTAACCTAAACTGAAATGAAGTTGTATTGTTTGATGCTATAAAACAAACATGGCAAATCTTTGACAAGACTAGCAATAGGTCAGGCTTTTTTTTTTTTTTTTGCAGCAAGGGAGTGCTAACATTAGCTTGTCTCCATAATATACTTCTTTATAAACAGCTACTTTTCCAAGCTGATTGCATTTGAAACGCTGCAAGTTCACTTGACCTCGGTTCTCTTTGGGGTTAAGTACCTCCTTGGGCTAGAGTTTAAGACAGCACTTTGGGAATGTAAAGACTTAGGGTGCCTTTGGCCTTTCTACCAGCTCCATAATCTGCTTACAAGCTCGTCATGAACTTTGACCCTTTGGAAAAACGTTTGCTCCACTTAAATGGGGACATTCTGGTTCTGTCCTGTGAGAGCTGGAGCACTGAGGAAACGTGCTTGCTTTTAAACTTCAAGGAGAAATGGGAAAGAGGAAAAAGATTTTGCCTTACTGCAGAAGCTCTAGTTCCCCCAACTATATAGCAATTAACGTCTGTGAGCCACAAAAAACCTGTGAACCACTGAAGAGCAGTTCAGTAGGGTCCAGCAGGGCACAGAGAGCCAGCCTTGATTGTCTGTTGGTAACAAAAGGTTTTTTCCAGGCCTTGTGTGCTCACATTGCAGCTCAAGATAAACCTGCATTTCCTAGCAGACTTTACAGTACGTATGCCTCACCCCTTGCTTTTTTACACCTTCTACTGGTGTTTATCTCGTTACTTAAACTTCTCTGGCATTGTGCAGGATATATGTGCCAGGTTTCCTAGCACTGCAGTGAGAGACATTTTTGTGGGAAATGGAAAACTTATCTTTCTTTATATCTGGCCACAGAAGTGGTGTTGGTCATCTATCCTCTCTCTCACATCTACTCATTTGAACAGTAGCTTGTGCCATGGGTTGGTGAGCAACTCCATTTGGCAGAGGAATGGCTTGCACTGCTGGGCTGGTGCTCAGCTGCTTGCTGAAAGATCCTTCTTGGCACAAGACTTGGAGAAGCAGTCCAAGAGACCAGAGAGTCACCATTTATTTTCCATGTTGCTAGGGTTTCATATCACATCATCTCAACCAACTTATGGAAATTTATTTTAATTTCTTACCAGCAATAGTCATCCTAAATCCCTGAAGCCACACAGCCTGTACACACATTTTTTTCATATCTAAATACCACCTGAATGACAAAACTCAGAGTAATTCCCGAGACAGCTTCCTGCTATGACTATGGGCTATGTTTGAGAACACACATAGGCTGCTTACCTATTTATTCATTAAGAAAGTTGGGTTTGCTGTCTACTTCATCTGGAATTGCCTCTTGTATAAAAGGCATCACCTTTGCAGCTAGCAGCATGATAGAAGACAGAAAAGTATAAAATATTTATATTACCCTGTGGCTTTGAAGCATCTTTCCTATACACATATTCCGCAGATGTGCTCAGACAGACAACAGAAGGCCTTTGCCCAGAAGACTTTACAAGCTGAGTTGTCCTGTTCCATTCCTAAAATTTCTCTTGACCTCTAGGCTAAAGAATTTGATACAGATTCTTTGGGGAGATTAAAATTTAGAAACCCACAACCCTGTTGTTACAGCTGGATCTAGATTTATCTCTACCTCAGACCACTTTTGTTTTTTATATGTTTTTCTTTCCTCTCCTTTCTTCATATCCTAGCCAAGGCAGGGCTCAAAGAAGGTAAACACTGACTAAATGGAGCACACCAGATAAAGCAATGAACAAACTACCCAGAGGACCTCCCTACAGTAAGTCCATGACAATATGTTAATCACTTAAATGTCTATTAAAGTGGTTTTTCTCACTTATTCCTAAACTAACAAAGATTAGTTTTACGTATCATTTAAGAAAGCTCCAGATTGCTCCTTCCCTCTATGCTGCATGGTTTCTTGTGTTCTTTCATCTACCCTTCCTAAAATCTATGGAAGCTCCTTGATATTGTGAATGCGCTCAGTATTCATAGCAGCTTCTAGATTGACCAAAGGGTTCTACTGACATCTTAGAGTTTGTCATCATCTTCTAGGGCTATAAGGAGGTTTGAATTCTGTGTTTGAGTATGTTATGGTTTGAGTACGAACCTGCCAAGAAGACAAACAATCAGTATTTGAAACCAAAACGAAATCACTTACAGGTGGTCAAAAATCAGTATTTCTGCTTGAAAACGTTGTCAGTTCCATCAGAAGTTTTGCACCCATCTCTGCTAAATGTATCTGACAAGACAATATATCAAATAGAATTCATGTATTCCATAAGCTGTTTGTACCTTCCTCTTTTACAGGAAGTAGCCTCCAGGAGTCTGGGTGGGTCCAGGAAAAAAAAATAGAGAGAAAATTAATTTATTACTCTGTATCAAAAGGTAGTGGGGCAACTTTATTCTTTTTTCTCCCAAGTTGGCAGACATATAATAATGTATAAAAATAATTATTTATTTTTCTGATATGACAGAATAATGTCCTCTCATTGGTATCACAAAAGACAGCTATAGTTACACTGCAAGCCCATGCATATCATCTATGTTGTTTGGTAGCTGGTGAAGAAAATTACTAGGCAAAGTTATTGAGTCTCTGGCCAAACTGAGCCACGGTAACTTTCCACCAGTACCCAAAAGCTAAATATTTCCATCAATTTCTACAAGCAAGAAACAGATTTATTATTTTTTTCTGAAAACCAGATCATTCACATTGTTAAAGCAATGGCAGAAACATTTTCAGTTGTTAGGTCTTTGCCAAAAGCCTGTGATGGACAGGTCCCAGTAGTGTCTGTGCTTTACTTTGGCTTCATTTGGCTAGCACCACTTCATTTTCATTTGTCTTCATTTGGTTTTGGCTAGAGTGCAAAATTCTAGATCTTTTCCAAAGCTCTTGGATCTTACAAAATGCACAGGCATTTTCCTCAAATAGGCTCTTGTACAAGTAGAAAAGCCAGTATGACTGTAAAAAGTATCCACTAATGTCTTTCCAAGTAAAATCCATACATTATTTTCAATTGCAGTCGTGATCCATCTTCTTTGTTTCCTGCAAACATTTGAATAAGCTGCTGTTGAGTGAAACATATATGGGAAACATACACTGAGACCCTTCATACAGCTAGTTGAGTAGAGTTTATGCCTCCCCTAAATTCTCCTTCATTCTTTTGGAATTTATTAGTCTAATTAACTAATTTTTAATTTTAAGGCTTATTTTTACATTTTATATTTACCAGTGTTTGGTTAGAAATAACTTTGACCATGAATGAGCAAATTTCAAATCATTATAAAGCTTACTAAAAGCAAACCATTGGAGAACTATTCCTGCTTATGAGATTTAAACAATTCTGGGAACTGAACACATGTGTAAAAATAAAGTTCTATGAAATGTTAGTTAGACAGAACTAGCAAGGAAATAATATGATATCATATGATATGGACTGCTAAATGAGAAATAGTTCCCAGGCTTTCCTGGTTCTTCGAAAACAGTCAAGACGACTTATCCCACTGCTAAAGAAATCTCCCTTACTAGTTTCGAGTGACTATTTTGTAATTTAAGGATCGGGAATCTCATTTTGGCCAGTCAGGCCTACTATTACTGCTATCCTAAGTACTTTGCAGTAGATCAGTTAGGTTTTCCCATCAATTTCCATTTGTTACAATGAAACATGAGGCACCATTAGTATAACCTTTTCTTGCTAAAATCCAGTTGGCCACATAGGGGCCACATCACATCTAACTGAAATATATGACCGAGGATCGCATTCCCAGTATGACTGCAGGGCTGAGGTGTGTAATTCATGTCAAGTATCTAAGTTACTTATATGGCTTGGAAGATGTCAAATGCTCAATTAGTTTTTGCAGATTGTCAGACTGCCCTGTGGTGGAGCATGTTTGGCACCAAATTTGTTGAAGCGACAGGGCTCACGGTACAGGCTTTGTTTCTAAGAGCCAGGAAACAGAATACGGTAACAACAACAAAAGGCGAAATATCAAAGGTTTTTTTAGAGTTAGCAGCTTTAAAGCTTTCTCATAAAGCCGTCCTGTGACCCTCCAGACAAAATGGTGATGTTTCAATCATGTCATTACCTGAGGCAGATTACAATTTTTTTTAATTATTCTTCCCTTTTGCTTTCAAGAGGCTTGTTTTTAAGTGGGAGGAGAGGAGGCTGAACAGTGGAAAGGGTGTGTGCAGCTTTACCATGAAAAGTACATTTCAATACATATAAATACTCCAAAAAGCTTTATATATGTTGCATTGTCCCAGACGTTGATGCTCCTGAAGAGAGCATAAAAGAAGAGCAACCCTCAATGAGATAAATATTGCAGTAAATCAGGTTCAGAAAGAGAAGAGGGAACGCAGACACTGGTTCACTCAAGGCTTGGGAGACAAAAACCAGTGGGGTGGGAACTTGTTTTCCCATTCCACGCTGTCTTGAAGCTGTGTAACTCCTCCTCCCTCAAGTGGCCCCATGGACCACTTGGACAGGGAGTGGAGACAATACTGAACCCTGAGCCTAAGCTTCTCCCACTTGAGGTAAACTTTCACTCAAATAGGAGATGTTGCTTGTCATCACATAGGCTGCCTCTTTGCACAGAAATTCTTATTTAAAATCCTGGAATTTTCTCACCAGAATCACCCCTGAAATCCCCAAGTCAGTGTATCTCTAGCAAGAGGCAGGAAAGATGAATTGTCCCTGGTTTTCCCCGTGATTTAAAAAAAAACAAATAAATAAGTAATAACAACAATAACATTTACTTATTTCTTTGAGGTCATGAAAAAAAAACTACCTAGGTAAATTACAACAATTTTTTCTTAATATTTCATGCCATTAAGGTTGTTTTTTCCTTATAGAAAGGATAACTGGGGCCGAAAACATAAGCTCTGATTCTAAATTATGGTTCAAACTCAGCAGAGCAGAATGTTGTCCAGCCCATGTCATTATTTACACCTTAATGAAACCTCGTGTGTGTTTGAGCACACAGTTGATGTCTGACAGGTGTCCACCACGAGGCTGCTGTTAGAGCAATGAGAACCTGCTTCTCTTCAGTTTCTTTCTGTTCTTATTGTTTCCAGAATGAGGTGTTCAGAGTGCCTTTCAGTGGGAGGACACCAGGCACTTTGTTACTTTACAAACTTATTTAATTAAAAAAAAAAAAAAAAAAAGCAGTGAGCCCTTTTGGTTAACACGGTGACACTGCATTTAAATAATCATCATTGTGAGTGATGATGCTATTACGCATCACTCCACAGCTACAAATGCCATCTGTGGTTGGGATATGCTCAGTACAATGACAGGAGGAGGTATTATCTACCTAAAGTACACAGCTACAAGCTTTAATAGCTCACAGCTGTTCTTTAAGGTGCAGAAATTACTTTATTCCCAGTTTATTGAAATATAACAGAGGGCTAAATCCTCAAAGGTATTAGCAGTTAAATCACGTTGAACTCAGCTAGAGTCAAGCACTTACTTAGGTACTGGGTGAGCCAAACATCACACAGGCAGTCCGTAGAGGAGCAGAAAACCAACTTTTGGCTAGTACTTCAAAAACCACTGCACTGTTTTGGTCTCTCTTGAGCATACCTTCTGCTTAGCTAGTATTTGGCCATGTTCTTAGGGCTAGCTAACTCCTGAGCTAGCATTCAAGAAGAAAATGCATTGACATTTCTGCACAGAGGGAAATGTCTATTTCAACACACATTTTGGGTCTTGAAACTGGCTTCAATTTGGGCTATCATACCACTGGAAAGCTGTACAGCAGCTGGAAGAAGAATAGTGTGAAAAAAAATACTGGCGTAAAGGTTCTGATTCATGAGTTACGAGAGTAGTAAGTTTAGTTCAGGAGAGTGAGGAGTGAAGATGAAGGTTATTTGAAGTGGACAAGATGGTGCAGTCCTGTTCTGATGAACATTTTCTGTGCCCAAAGATGGACCATCATAAGGCTGATCATCAAAGAGGGAGTGGGAATGGACCTGCTAGTCTATCCTCTCCCAGCTGTCAACAGTGGATCAATAGCAGGGAAGGAAACTATTGGGGGAATGCAAAGAAATCAGTTTGGATCTTGGCCCATTAAATTCTTAAGTTATTTCCCCAAAGGAAGACTATGTGTTTTCAACTCTGAAAATGCCCTTAGCTCTAAGTGGATGAGAGAAACTAGCTTCACGTAAAGTGCATTGTCTGGCTTTGCCTCCTAACAGCTTGCATCAGCCCTTCATGGTCCAGAAAGTAGGGGAGGAGCCAGGATCACAGAAAACCTTCTCAAAATGGTTATGTTTGAAGTTCAGTGGGATTTTTTCTTTCCTTTTTTCTCTTCCCTTTTGGCATGTGACTTTTTCATGTTGAACTAAGGGGGTCTAATGAATGGAAAACTGAAATCGGAGGATTTTCATTCTTTAAGGAAATTAACCTCGTTTAAAGGAAATGAGTGTTCAGAGGCAGAAAGGAAAGTCATAATTTAAATGATATCAGAAGCTGGTTTTCCTTATGTAACATATTATTAAACAGTGGGGAAAAGCTTTCAGTAGGCAGCCTCAGGGAGCACTCAGCAACTATAAAGAGATTCACATGCATGGCTCTAATATGTTAATAAATTATGCTAATTACAAGCAAGGGATTAGAGAAGGGGAAATCAAGTAATGGAGCAGTAACCGGGCCTCTTTCAACTTAATTTGCAACATTGCCCCGTCTAGGCTCCGCGTTGAGTTACCGAATTTGTTTTCTGCTTTCAAAAACACCAAACTCCTCTTCTGTCTGAGGGAATATGGTGGTATCACCTTTGGGAGAGAGAGGATAAAAAAATGAAGTGCGAGGGGAACGAAAGCGAGAACGAGCTCTCTCTCTGATGAATTTCTGATGACGGAAGGCTCAGAAGAGAGAGCAGAAATCCTGCTGCTTTTGCACTGTGCCAGCCTGGAAACCTGGTTGAAAAGTGTTGTCAAATATTATTTAATGGATCACGTTCCATTTCTTTTCCTTGCGAAGTTGCCATAAGCAGGCACTTAGCAGAGCTATAGGAGGAGAGTGTGTGCCCTCAGCTGCTGGCTCTTACGGTCCTGATAAACTTTTCTCCTCATGACTCATAGAAAGCGATGCCTACATTTAAGTTCTTTTCGCTTTACTGGTGCTTTTCTGCAAAATGTAACGTTGTCTCGTTTCTGACTTGGAAATGGAGCCATTCCTTGCCTGGGGGTTCCCTTATCTCACTGGGAGAAACATTTTGATTGACTTCTCTGTGCCTTTTGGATCATTGATCTCAATTTGTTTGATAGACGTCTTCCCCTGCTTTTGGAGGTTATTTTCCTTCTTTCATCCTCCATATGAACATCTCAAGTGGTTTGTCAACTCTCTTTACCTTTTCCTTTGTGATTTGCTGGAATTTATGACAGGAAGAATTGTAGCAAATTAGTGCAAATAAAAGCAAAGCACAAATGTGTTGCATTTGTACTTTTGCAATTAATCCAGAGTACAGAATCCTATTGTCCACAGTGTTCTGGCTCGAGCCATGTGTCCTTCAGGGAAGGGTAGAGGTCAGAAGGGGAAAAAGCTGCATCTGGTAAGGGAGGATGACATAGATACAGAGACGGGGAAAGTTTCTTCTCGTTCAGGAAAGCCTTGCAGTGTGAAAAGCACTACCCAACAGCTCAGCTATCTCACTGGGAAAGACTAATGGAAATAGACACAAATGAACATTCACGAGCCCCAATTTTCTCATTAAAAAAATCTCGAGTTAAAAAATTGCCCAACACAAGTGTGTTTAATATCTCTAATAAGACATTGCTTTTTACCCTCAGGAAAAGGACAAGTATTCATTTTCATAGATTCCTTTAAATAGTTTTTTCCTCCTTTTTTTCTTCTTTTTTTCTTTTGCTTTTTCTCTCCTTCTCTCTTTTTTTCCCCTCCATCAGCAAGGGGGGTGGTGAAAGAAAACAGAGACAAGCCAGATGCCTTTCAGTGCTTTGATCAGTTCCTCTGCAGACAGCCAGGCTGCCTCCTAGCACCTCTTTAACTACAGCTTGCCAGTAAGAAAATGAGCTGTTTTAACTCTGCAATTACAGTGCCTGCTGAATGCCTGTCATCACAGCAATAGGAACCTGATCTGAACTGTATATCCACTGGAGAGAGAATTACAGCAACCAGGGCAGAAAGTTAAATACCCCCTGTGGCGGTGAGACTCATATAAACGAAAAAGCCCACATCCCAGGCCTCCTCTGTTGGTGTAAATATATAAAACACTGACAATACGACACAGAGCTTCTCGAGAGAGGCAGAGAAGGGGGAGCAGAAGGGTGATGCCATTCTGTTGTTTTCAGATGTTCTTGGGAATGATAGCTATGAATGCCTATGAAAAGAGAGAGCTGTGGGGGAAGGCAAGGCATGAATGGGGTAAAAATACATGTTATAAGCAAAGACATATGTGCACTGGTTACCGCTCTATCTGTGGCACAAATATAAATGCATATATGGAACTAAGTCAAAAGGTAATTTACCTTTCAACACCATCTCTCTCTCATTGCTCTGCTATCACCATACAAATGTGGATGGGCTGGTGAAGGTTCATAAATAGATTCTGTCCCTGTTTGGAGGGCACAGGCGTGAAAAGTTGAGTGAGTTCACAAATATGCGGCCATTCGGGGAATACAGTGTGATTTCCTCCTCTCTGGAGGTTATGCTTTAATCACTAGATCGGCCTTCCCTTAGGCAGACAGCAACTTGTTTGAACCCCTGAGAATACTGTATAATTCTATTGTGCGCATTCATTTTTAAGCCACCCTCTGTAAAATTATACAAATGAAGAAACACAACCGATTTGCATTCATGGGCATTTTATGTACAGGCGTTTGTTTGGGAAATATGCAAACCAATTGCAATTTGGGCCTGATCCAATGCATACCCAATCAGACAGCCCTGAACCAGTCCCTTGCTTTATATGGGCAGGTTTTAATGGTCTCCTTGATTTGCAGTTTGTTTCATTTACCTTGAAAATACGTGGGTAGCAGGCAGTTCTTCAAGGTCTTTTCCATCACAACAAATGAGCTGCCCATCAAGTGAATCTGAGGTTAGAATTACATGACTTTAGCTTATTTGAATGTGTGGGAAAAGATGGATTATAAGTAGGCAACTTTAGTCAGAAAGTTATTAATTAGTTAATGGCTGTTTTATAAAAGCATTTTCCCATGGATCATGGCCTGTTAGAGAAATAAAATCGGATAACTGCTTCTCTAGTGCTTCGGATAAAGGCCTAAGAATCTAATCTTATGGGTTTTGTTCCTGGTTCTTCTAACACACATTTCTATTCAAGTGGTTTTTATACCTGCATGCTTAACTTCCTATTCTGAAATGTGTGTTCCCATCAGCAGTTGTCTCAAGGATGCTACAAATAATAATTGCATCCTGTTATGTTTATAAACTAATCTGAAGTGTTCATGCCAATTTTTTCAAGCTGAAATGGCAGTGTGGAAGTGCCCTGCATGCTACTGACTGCTGCAAACAATGACTTTGGACAATCCTTCAAGGGGCCCTGAGATCCAAGTAGACATTACTATGAGTGCTGCAGGAGCATATAGGGATTTGTTTGCCGTAGAAGAAGCAGAAATCCCTCTGCTAAACTGGAGGGGTGATCAGTGCCAGGCAGTGGCTCAGAGCAGGGTGAGCATTTCCACAGCACTTGCTAAAACAGCACCTCTGCTGCCTGCTTCCCTAGGATGATGCTCTACAGGTGCTACATAGGAGAACCCTCTAGCACCGCTGTGCCAACCCACAGTCAGAAAAGCTTCCAAAGAAGCCTGCTTTGTACATCAGTTCCCCGTGTCACCTTTTTCAGCTTGGCTAGTGACCGTCCTCCAGCTACATTCCTGATGTGCATCCCCAGCTCCAGTCCCCAAGTGGGGACACAGGGATACTTAATCCCATCTCCAGTGCAACTTGGAGCAGCCCTTCATCTACTTGAATGCATTCCTATTTTGCCCTGCACTGACTTGACCAGATCTGGGATCAGCACAGAACCAATCTGCACATGGTTTCACCCCTATGCCCAACTGCTCTCTGACTTGATCCCAACACAGAGTCTCCCTGGAAAAAGGCTGTGGGTCGGATGGATCTAGCCCGTACTGGATCACCGCTTCCTCTTCCAATCCAGACAGCACTGGCAGATTTTCAGAACCATTTCTAAATGCTGTGATTTCTTTTCTTATTTACTGGCAGATATCCGTAGCAGTGAGGTTTCCTTATGATAATGGACTAGAGAGAACGTGTCAGAGGAGACAGCAGTTCTTTGCTGTAGACTCAAGCTCCCTCTGCTGAAGAAAATGAGTAAAACAGAAGACAATCGTTGCAGTTGAGTTGCTGGACTTGACTTGCTTCAGTGTCAGATTAAGTGATGATATAAATCCCTTAATGATCTGCCTGGCACATGAGGATGAAGAGATATCCTCTTGTAAAAATAGAGCTCAATAAAGCATATCCACACCCTTGCAATCTGGCTGCTGTGGGATACGAGGTTTGGGGCCATTAGTGTAGAATACCACAAATCCTTTTCTTCATAGCTCTAATGACAAGGGACTGTTCTCATCATCTGCAAAATAACCTATTCAAAAGGACAAGTGGCGAGTCACACATGAATTGCTATCGTATGGTATAACGTATACTCCAAATATTTACAAGACAAGGCTGCGCTCTGCTCCCTCTCTTGAAACCACATGTATTTATAGATGTAAGTGAAGGTAGAATTTAGCCAGTACCATTGCATCCTTATATGAGATGATTAAAATACTGTGGCTTAGCTGCTTTCTTGCTGAATAAATGTGTCCATCATCCTTATCCCCCATATTTCAGCTACTGAGAGCTATATAAATATGATGCAGATCACAGAAACTGCTATTTGTTTGGCAGCTATAGGTTACTGTGATGTCTCACATATAATTCTTTTGGTCTGGCATGTATGTCTAACAGCGAGACACTACAAGCTGAGCTAGTCATCATATTATCCCTTTGCAGAAGGACCTCCACAAGACAAGATGTATTAATATTACAGCCTTCTTCCTCCTTGTACCTGCCTTTTATTTGTGATTTGAGGAGGGCATAGAAGGAACACGACTTACTGATCAACTTAGGTATTAGTCTGCTTGAAAATTAGAAATGGGTCAGAGCACCTCCTTCACTACATGGAGTTTCTAGCTGAAAGCCCATGTTTTCCCATGAAAGAAATATCAAAAATACCTGGAAAGGCACTGGAGATATTCCTGACTCCACTGTAATTTTCAACACCATTTGTCTAATTATTTATGATATTTGACTTCTGTGTTTAAGCTCTTCACAAGGATCAGATCTCTAAAAAGCTCTAACTTGAAAACAGATGTTTATACTTATACTTCTGTTTTCACTGCAGGCTGGTCTTTGATGAAGAATGGATTATAGAATAGGAAATGTCATTTCTTTTATCATACTTAAGTGCAGTGAGTCTGATTTGGCCTGTGGAAGCAGTTCTCTAAAATCTGGCAGTGCTTTCCACGATTGTTAACTAAGTTAAAGTCAGATCATTTTTTTTGACTGTTTGCTAGTTCTGCTATATAGATTGCACTTCATTCTTAGAAGTGCTTAAGATGATTATGAATGGGATCAAGACATGTTTTCCCCTGCCTGAGTGCCATATGAAAATAAAGTGTGCATACACTGTCAGGTGAGTCTGCTGTCAGTGGGAGTGGAGCAAGGATCACCCCGTAAGAGTTTACTCAGTAGAGGAGAAAGTTCTCCACGCACTGACTTTGAATCTACTGTGTTTCTATGCCTCTTGCATTTAATGCTAAGTCAGTTTTCACACCTATCTTTTCACCAACCTGTTGAGTTTGTTCTTAACTCTATGACTCCTTCCCTAACAGCATAAAAAACTTGTGGATATAAATAGATGCTCTGCTTCTTCATTTCAGTTATGTTCACTCAGTGTCAGAAGAGAAACAATAGGAAGGGATTAAGCAGTCACACAGAAAAAATAAATACATCCTTGTTCAGTGAGCAGTTTACCAGCTGGGGTAATATTGCTTATAATGCCGTAAGAATTACTCTTATTAAATAGAAAAAAATACAGGCACTTTTGCAGAGGAGACACCAAAATGTGAGTCAGATTAAATAGGTTAGACAGACAGTTTTTTGTTCTTGGATCTGACAGTTTTATGCCAACTTTCCATGGCATAATCATAGTAGTTCAATTGCAGTAACAAGCAGGAACTGTGATTACTCCATAGGTCACAGATGACATCTTTTTGAATCTAGAGTGTCTTAACTGTATTCAAGACCACCCAAAATTTCAGCATGCAAATGAGCATAGAGGTGAGGTTAAAGAGCAATTTGATCACAAAAATTAAAGAAAGGAGGGGTAGCAGGGAAATAATTCGTGGTCTGTGTGACCAAACCTCTGCATAGGACTCAAAGCTGAGGCCCAAAAAGTTTAAGCGAGAACAACCATACAAAGTCTTCACTGATACGCTTATCTATAGATGTGGAGGCTTCAAGACAAGAAAGGGTGCTTTCCAAAAGGCATGCTCTTTCTAGTCCACGTAAATACTCTGCGCCAGACAGAAGTTCCTCAGGGTGCAACTCTCTGGCTTTTATTATGCCAGACCAAGAAATCAGACAAGATAATTAGGAAAGTCCTTTCTGGTCTTAAAATCCATGAATTCATGAATCTTTTAATTTAACTGCTTTAATTGCAGGTGCAAGGTTGTACAAATATTTCACAAAGGCAATGATAATATTGTTTCAATGCAGTGCTGTGTTTGAGAGACTCCCATGCTGGGCTGCTCCAACAAAACAGATGACAGGCAGCCCTCGTTCGAGCTTGAAAGCCAAACATGCTTAGAAATGTGTTTTAGATTTCTGTTTTTCAACTGGAAGATGAGCTGAGCATGGTATGCCTCAGTGGACTAGTCAGCACTGAACTGTTTTCACACTCATCAGGGTTGGATGTGAAAGTCCAATTCAGTTTGTGTATCACATTGGGTACCTATCCTGTGATCACATCATTCCTTAGCCAATGCCCTGCGGTACAACCCTTTAGAGGTTTTGATAGGAACCTGATGAGATGGCAATCATGGGCTGTGATTGACATTTCCAAAGGGAGCTAAAAAAATCAAGCAAGCCCTGGTCTCTCTGAAGAGTGCGGTTTGAAATCAAATACATTTTTGGCCACCACAGTCTTGTGGCATTGAGTATAATAGTATTTCATTTTGTTCAATGACAAGCTTTCATCTTAAACAACTCCCTCCTTCAAAAATGGAGCTCATCTATAATAAATTAAAGCCAGTATTTGGTGTGGGGACTCATTTAAGAGAGGTGGTTTAGCTCTGCAAGGCACCACCTACAGTTCTGTAAAAGGATCTCAAATCTCACATGCTGTTATTCCCCTCATGTGCCCAAACTGCCCCTCTCATCTCCTCCTCCTTCCCACTCCCAACACCCACAGCAGCACAGCAGCTTGTGCAAACAATTTGCCTCTACTGCAGCTTTTTTTTTTTTTTTTAAGAATCTGTAGCCCTTATGCAGTCTTCCTTCACAGGAATGGGTGTTACCCAGTAGTCTGAAGCCTCTAACAGAGGTCATTATGTTGGGTTCTGCTACACATTGCAAGGGATGTGCAAGGATTTGCAAAGAGCTTTCGGGTTACAGAGATTGAGGGAACTGAATGAGCATTAGAAGCGGTCAAAGAAAGAGGAGCTTATTTTCTGCATAGTTGCTTATTTTCTGCATGGTCTGGATGCTTGCAGAAATAGCCAGGGGAGAGGACAGCAGTAATTGCGGTAAGGCTGTGAGTGGTGCGTGTGCTTGAGTTGTTATGGGGTTTTTGTATGTGTCTTGCATTTATCTCTAGACTGGATTGTCACAATGCACTCTCCCATGCTTGGCCCAGAAAATGTTTGCCTAATCTTCTAGCCAAAGCGATTAATCAAGTGATTAAAAGATCACCTGACAAACTGCTAGGTTTCTTCAGCAGTGGTTAATTTCATGTGTTACATCTCGTGGCACTGGGCCTATCTGTGAAGTTTCTATCCAGTTCAGCATGTGCAACCTCTGGCATGAGCTGTCAGTCCTGCAGGCCCCTCTGGAGCTATGGGCTCTGCCCAGAGAGACACTGGCCTCTGAAGTAGGTCAGTGCCTGTTTGTGCAGGGACTCCTCTAATTGCTCCTGCAGTTCTTCTGACTCCCAAGCCCAGCAGCCAGACTCAGCCTTGCTTGCTCCTTGCTTTGCACCCTGCATTTGTAGGGTTCCTGAGCATTAAGATCACTTTATCAAAATACAGGGCAAGTACAGAGGTGTGCCTGGACACACAAAGATACTTCTATAGATAAAGATAGGTCTTGGAGAGAGGGGCTAAGAGGTTTTGCCTTGCAGTAGCCACACCATTCCCACAGCAGCTACACTCAGGCATGGTTGTGAAGGCAGTATTCTCCATACCAGGTGATATTTAAATAATATTTCATTCTAGTACTTAACGTGGTCCATTTCTTTAGTTCCTGTTGAGCAGAGACTCCTCTACCAGCCACACGTGATTTCCTTATGATGCAATAAAACTGCATGCTCGGAACTGGCATTACCATTCACAGCCTGTTACAGTCACTGGGGCACTAATTACCCCCTCTCCTCCCAGCATTTGATGTCATGAAACTCACAGGATGCATCATTACCTTGGAGATTAGAGCACTCAAACAAGCTCCCCTCCCTCTGGGGCTGTATCTAAAAGAACAGTAGGAATTACTCATGGCTAGCCACGTTTAGGACAAAACAGGTAGCGGGCAGTAGAAGTTGTGTTTAGAAGCAACTCTGGACTCAGCTGAAACACTTTGATTATAAATTCAGCTTTTTTTTTTTTTCCCAGCTGGACTTTTGTGTCCTTTTCTTGCTCTCTTTTCAAATTGTTTTTTCTCTTTGATGTACTTATCACTGTTAATTTGTTAATTTTGTTATAGATTCTGCCATCCCACATCCTCTTGCTCTGCATCCTTGCTCCCCCTCATCAGCACCTCATTCTGTTTAGCCACAGCAGAGTGTGATCCATTTTGGAATAATCAGTTAGGCACAGGCAAATATCTCCAAATCCAAAGGAAGAATTTCCCCATCTGCAAAATCAACAAGCCCATGGCTGTGCAGATGGAAGGTTGGGGAGAAAATAAAAAGATAAGCCTAAAATCACTTTCCAAGCTGGTAACAGCGAAGGAAAATCAGGCAGATCCAGTGACTGGGAGAGGAAACAAACCTTAAAAAGAAATGGTGAAGTTGATGCCTATCAAACTAAGCTGTAGTGGCACTCATGGTTTGCATACAATAAGTGCACACAGGGAAAGCATGAGAGTGTGGCTGTGGTATGGAGGCAGTGCTCCTGCACTGGGCAGGAGGCCCTTGGGCATGGAGATAGAAGCATGTAAAGCAGGAGACGAAAGAGGAAGTTCTACTGTTTTCACTCCTGGAAGGAGTCATTTATCATGACAGCCCACCTTTGCTTTGAAGGCTTGCAGATGCCTCATGATAAACAGCTCAGAACTCTTATTGTAAACATTTCATGGACTCTATGGCTTGGAGGCAGTTTTGAGTGAAATCTGTAGGAAGCAGTTCACTTCTGTAACCTCAGGGCACAAAGGTTGTGGGAGTGGAGTAGTGTCTATGGTCTCTACCTGGGTGCAGGCACCAAGGGAGCTGCACCAGCTCGTCCATGGGCTGAACCACGGCATGACAGCGTTATCTGTGAGGTTGGTATGTGGGCCTCACCACGCTCCCTGTACCCTCTCTTTCTTCCCCAGGTCAGCCAGTTTTCTAATCACCGGTCAATGATTTGTCCAAAGGCCATCCACCCACGTGGCTTCTGTGGGAATACAAGTTCCTGATGGCCTTGCCTTTAGCCATGCCTCGTATGCAATATACAAGCCTGGCACACAGAACAATAGACAAAGAAAAGAGCAAAGAATGCTCTGGGGGGGAAAGATAGCTTTAACTTGGCCTGATAATACCTGGGCAGGTACAGCAGTCCTGACTTCAGAAGCGTTATCTGAAATGTAGTATCTAAACTATTCTGAGACGGCTTCTGCTGGAGGTCTTCACCGGGTGAGATTGACTGCATGATCTTAATGGAATCAACTTTTCCCCCAACATTTAGAGCCCTGCTGGCATGATCTATGTGAACCTTGTATCGACCTTTGTCTTACAGATCCATATCTCATCTGCAGATGATTCCCATACTTCTGTCATTCTGGGACAAAGACCAGAAAAGAGATTTAAGTTCGAGCACATAAAATACTATTCGCCTTTTTCCCCCCTATCCGTCTTACAGACTACAGGGAATAATTAGAAGATAATCTCTCTTAATTCCACAATACATAAAGCAATAAAACAGATGCCAGGATGGAACAGTCAGTGGAGCCAAATTACACCATCTAATCTCTTTCAAAAGCTGTGATTTTGCTAGAATGTTGCAAAACCAGAGAGATAACTCAGCATGCAATGCAGCAGATTGGGACAAAGGAGATGTATGAGCTTTCTTTCTGTAGATTTGGAAGGAATTGTGAACCTGGACTTTAAATGGCAGTTTGGGAATAAATCAACTGTGGACACGATAATCCTCAATATAATTAGTACACTTACAACTAGCACATTTATAATTAGCACACTTCTGCAGGACTTCCACTCAAGAATCATAAAGCATTTTCACCAAGGCAACTGCAGTTTTTGGGCCCATTTTGTGGATGAGCCAACAGACATTCAAGGAGGGAAGGACTTGCCTGAAGTCAGTAAAAATCATCTGACACTGAGCACGTTCCTACTCTTCTGGACCATTGCTTTACTGGCATGTGAGGCAACAACTGTGGGTGTAACTTGTCTGTCTGGATAATTGTTCGATAATAAATAACAGATCAAAGGAAGATACTCTCTGGATGCTAAGAGTCTCTGAGAGGGTGTTAGTGGCAAGACACAAAGCTCAGAGGCTATAACTAGTTGCAGATTAAAAAACAAAAATAAACCCTCGGAAGGTGAAAGACCGAGAAAACTGGATTTTCACAGGCAGATCACATTCAGATGCAGTTTATCTCTCATGGAGTAACGTGGGGGTGGTATGATTGCCCAGGACTTACATGACATCTTACACACATGGAGTATATTCCTTAGGCAGCGCTGCATAATAAGTGTCTAATTATTATTATGATTACACTTGGCATTTTTAATAACAGCAGTAATTGGGTGATGTTGATGGCCTCATTTTAGGATTCTGTACTTGGCCTGGAGCTCCAGTCATTAAGTGCTAGCTGTGCAAAGAATAGCATTTCATGAAATATATTTCATGTCCCAGATATCTGCCAGGCTGGAGGGCAAATGCTGACAGTGTCCTTAATGCCAGGAAAGGTGTATGCCTTTTAGATATTCATAAGACCTTAGTGACGCACTGTGATTTCTCACAGTAGCACACTCAGGTCACTGGGAAAGCTAATTAAACAGAAGGCATTTGGCTTTGATCAGCTGCTTACAACTATATTGCCATGATAAAATCAAATGAAGCTCTGCTACTATCATAACGCATTCTGAAATGTAGAAGGGTGTGGGTGGGCGTTATAAGCAATATGATCTAATGGTTTAAATCCTGGACTTGTAAGACATGGATGACGTGGATCTAAGTCAGAGAAATAAGTCTAGATATCCAAACACGAAATGGAGACAGCGATTTGGCAAAGGATTTTAGCAGATGCAGAGGTTACCCTTAGAAAAGCACATAACACGAGCAGTTGACTTGAGCCAGATGGGATGTAAACTGGTACTTAAGGATAAGCATATGTTTACATGCTTATTAAATGAGAACAGGTTGCTGAACCAAAGCGTAAGTAGTTGAGCTCATTCAAAATGCTGGAAGATTTTTAGTAAAATAAAAAGGGAATTGCACTTCTCTCAATCTTTGTTCTTGCAGTTTGCTACTCAGCTCCCATCTCCCAGCAACTTTTGAAACAGCATACTATTTTTTTTACCCAAAGTACCAGAAACACAAAAAATCTCAGGTAAATTCCTACACTGTAGGTGTAAATCAAAGCCTGGGTTAAAAGAACGCAGCTTGGATTCCTGTGGCCTCCAAACTGCCTTTCAAATATATTAGGAGGAAGGAACAGATTCACTCATGAATTTCCAAGTGCTAAGCAATGCAGCAGTGTTAAGGACATACCAAGGCACATGCTGAAATTGAGTCAGTATTAATGAAAGGCCCATATCCTTGGAAGGACCGATGCTTGGAGGTGCAATCCTGAGCTCCAATCCATTACCACAGAGCTATAATCAAATACAGTCATCACCAACTCTGAGTAACTTATTAGTATTTTATTTAGCTAAGCTCCACCAGAGGCCACTGTTGTTAAATATACGTGGGTATTTTAGGGTGTGCAACGTACAGATCGTTTACTCTCTGGTTACAATGGGCATTTCCTATTTAGGAAATTTTAAGGCTTTCTTTCCCCACCTTTATAAGCACAGGTAGATTTCTGAAAGATGCATACATTTCTCCTTCTTCTTAACAAGAAATGGATATTAATGATCATGATTTTTCAGAGAGCACAGCACGTACTGAACAACTACTGCGCCTCAGCACAGGAGCTTATGGAAAATACAGGGATACATGCATGTAACAAAATGAAGGACGAAAGGAGGTACTTGATACCTATTTTGTTCGTTAATTTTTGCAATTCTTACTTGAACAGATGGCCTGAAAATCTTACTGAACCAGAGCTTTCTTATACTCCATCTGTAGGATTCTGTAATACTGGGAAAAAAAAAAAATCTCATCATAATCTGCTTTTTAAAATGTTCTGGCACACTCGAGATTCTTCATGATACAGAAGTACAAAGAAAATAAAAACAGCCATGAAAATTCATTAGTTATCTTTGAGGAGAATGGTCTTGCAGGAATGACATTAGGGGTGCAGTTTATCTGTGAAGATTCATATCTCAATGTGAACGTCATTCACAGGGACCCAGCAAACCTATTTGAGTACCAGGGATGGGGGAAACAAGGTTTCAATAAGATATTGATATACTGAATTGAAAGAATAATTTAACAAGAAAAGTAAGACGGATGAAGGGCTTTTTCCAAGTGCATAATTGAGTCTGAAAGGGAGTTCCTAACATGAGAGGATGTTGAGTCTAACTCCAGATGAAGTTTATTCTTCTGGGATCAATCCCACAGCTGACAGGCTAAAACTGAACAGTTTTGTTTACCTTACCTATATTAACTGTGAAGCTTAATAATGGTAATTTAGACGCAAAGATTTATTTAAAGGTACCTCTCCTCTGCTTTCAGCTTACATAGCAAAAGGCTGGCCTTGCTATGGGACATTAAAGCACTATAAATGCCACCATAGCTGGAGAATTTGGGAGGGAAAGATTTTATTTAACACAGTGTCTAATAGAGACAGTAGCCTGTGCATTTCTATAACAAATTTCTGTTGACTGGTCTAACACATTAAGGATCTTTGAATTTTCCAGGATGCAATATGTTCAGTGCAGCAAATAGTTGGCAGCTTCCGTACCATCTTAACAAACTGCCTTAGATAATCTAATGGAATAATCTGCATTATAGTGTTCAATTTCCCATCAGCTGATGATGAAATCACTCTCAAACTGCTATTTGACTCAGGATATTGCTTCTTGGCTAGCCTACAGGCTCCCTCCAGTCATCAATAAGCATTTTAATTGTCAAAATAAAATCCTAAACGTGAATCAAATCTTCTCAGCAGTTCCAAATTCTGTTTCTGCAAAAGGATCCTGTCCAGGGCTGCTGTTCAGCACTAGAGGGCAATCGAGGTACACATGCCAAATATTTTCCTCTTGGTAGCATTTGCAGTGGGGAACAGTGACAAACAGGGCAGTGATGTCTGTTTCAGCCCAGTCTCTGCATGGGGAAGCGACATAGCATTGCTCTAGTGAGGTGGGCATCACCCACAACATAGCTCAGGAGACCAAGGGGTGAAAATGAGCTGTCTGAGGAAGCAACTCCAGGTTGGATAGAGGAAAATGGGTTGGTGCAACCGATTCATCATCATCTTGGCTACATGAAGAGTATGGGCGGAAACCCAATGATTTCATCACCTTTCTCAAGCAGAAAATCAGATAAATAGGTTTTCCCAGGTTATATGTATTTTGGGGAATTGGAAAATCTCTAGATCTGTGCCTAGATGCCAAGGGCAGATGTATCTCAGTGGTATGTACTACATGGAGCTGGTGCAGCCAGCAGCACGCCCCCATTCCATCTCACAGCTGCAGCAAGCCTATCCGAGGGGTTCCTTGGTGCCATTGGCCAAAGAAAAACTGCAATACTAAACATGAATTAGAAGTAGTCATAGCAATTGCTGTGTGAACTTCAGGTCCTAAAATCTATGAATCTCAGATGAAATCTGCATTGTAGTAAATCCTCCAGCTATTCTCTGGGCCACCTTATTTAAATATTTGCTTAGTGCAGCAGATAACCCTCATAAAATGGAGTGATCTGTCAGGATGAAATAAATGCAATTTCTCCCTCCTCTAGCCACCCAGCTGCCTGTGCTCCCGCCCATGCTTTAAGCGCAGAAAGCACTGTGCAGCAGTAAGAAATTCTGCATATAATTTGGTTGGAGGTGGTTAGGCCCAGCCCTGTGGTTGTGAATTCACAGTTTCTTTAGCCAACACACAGAACTCCGATCTCCTGCAACCATTACATCTGCCTGCCAGGGGTCTCTTATTGGTAACTGAAGAAAATCCTTCTCTGTTCTGATGAGAATAAAAATAGGGGCTCATTGCATTTTCTATAGTGCTTGTTTTGTGCAAGTACTCCTGTCAGATCTATCACCAAAGAGCATTTGGGAGGAGACAGCGCATTCAAATTCGGTATTTCTGCATATTAATGTAAGTTAGTGGTGCAGTGTAAGAAACGAGCAGTCAGCCATGGCACAGATCGCTGCTACTCACCCAGTGAGAATTAATCACCGCAGACCAAAATGAATGATAGCTCATACAGTTACAGCCTCATTCAAGAAAGAAAATGCAAGAAAATCATTTTCAGCTGCATTTAAAGTGGTTTTACTCTGCTTCAGTGTGAAGCCGGTCCAGAAGATAAGAAAGAAGGGAATAGACTCTTTTGCAGGGTCTGTCGTGATAAGACAAGAGGAAATTGTTTTGAACTAAAAGCAGGGAGATTTAGACTGAGCACCTCATGGAGCTGTAGGTGTCCCTGTTCATTGCAGGGAAGTTGAACTAGATGACCTTTAAAGGTCCCTTCCAACTCTAACAACACTATGATTCTAAACTATCTATGTAGTTTGAGATCTTCCCATATATCTTGGGACCCAATTCATGATATCTGGGTGAGTTATCCTGCTCACACAGACCATACATACATATTCCTCAGCATAGCTGATCACATCTCCAGGATTTCAGATCACCTTGCGTAACAGGAAAGAAGTTTTTAATATTTATATTGCATGTGCACATCACATTAGAAGGACTTATACTGCACGCCACACAAGTGGATCACACTGCACAGAATGTGTTTATAAGTTTGATGAATTTCACACTGGTTGAGCATTAAGGTTACTTTCAGAGCCCTCCTATGAGCTGGTGACCAACACTCAGAAAATAATCAGATTTCCCATGGCACTGTACTAGGAACACACTTGCAGTCAATTACCATGTCCATGCAGAGCAATGTCAATCTGTAGTAATGAGCAGTACCTCCTAAAACACACAAAATTTTTCACGTGATCATCTGACCATATCCTGAAGCACATTTAAAAGTGATCAGACGCACATGTGGAACATAAAGCACTTAGCATGCTACAGCAAGCAAAAATTCCTATATTCCTTCGTAGCTCCTAACAGCATTTTGCTTATCCATCTGCCTAAACTCTCTTTCTGCATCAAGCCAAGACCTCAGCCTCCTGAAAGCAGCGCCCCAGGATGGGATGCAGCATATGGCAGAATGGAGCTGCCTTCCAGGGCGGCCATGAGCTGCTCATCTCCAAGCTCCCCTGCCACTTCCCATGGGAGAACAAGTCATTAGTCCCAGTGTCGCAGCCAAATTCCAATCTAGGTCATTACTAGCAGTTTAATTTTCCCCAGCGGCTTCATTTGGACATGGTATTCATCACTCTCTCTGAAACAGTTATGGGAGAACCACTGAGCACTGATGACAGAGGTTTTTATTCCCACTTTTGGCTGCTTGACAGTGATGGAAAAAGCCTATCCAGGGCAGACACATGAACATACTATACAGAAATCTTTGACATCCCTTCAAACGCTGTGCAGAGGAGTATAGCATTTTTGTCTGCATCATTAGCTCCTTTAGAAAACTTTGCACTTCAATTTGCAAGTGATTTGCAAGCGATGTGGACACAAGACCTACATGCACACCATAGGCCATGATAGGACTGTTGTATCCAAGCACTGTGCTTGCTGGGGGCAGCTGCCTCCACACCATGAGCACAGAGCAGATGAAGCCATACTTTTTCCTACAGCTTTTGCTCTCTGTGTCTTTAGTGCTGTAAGCCATGAAGCTTGTTTTAATTTAAAAATTGAATGGAATCTTTTGCCCTGCTGAACCTTGGTTCCTACTTCCTACAAATTGCTCCTCTACCTTCAGAAGCAGCCTTGTGGCTCCGACTTAAACAGCCTGCAATTTACCAGTGCTTTAGACAAAGAATATAGAAAAACAAAGGAAATCTCCATCTCTTCTAAACTATAAGCCCCCGAAGAGAGGCCACTCTACTGTGTGTTGTGGGCAAGTCCATAAGTAACACAGACACACACCTTGCTTGACAGAGAGATGTAGTTTTCTGGGGATGTTTTTGTTGCTGCCATAAAGCACAAGAGACAATACCACCTGCTGGTGTGAGGTGCTGTTTGCACAACTTATGGATAAAAACACAAAGAAGTGAAGAGAGCCACGTTTCAACCCTGTGTTGCTTCTTCTCTCCCACCTCTCCAACCTGCAATCTCCCATTCACAAGATCATGAGTTTCCAGGAAACTATGCAGAGACCCAGTCTGAACACACTAGATCCTGATCAAGACTGAAATCACAATTCTTAGCGTTCCCTCTGTCTAAGCCCACATGTTCTATTGGTCTCTTGGATGCTTAGGAGTCTGAAGTCAAATGGGACCAGATTGTCATACTCTGGGGTGTGCAGGCAATGTTTTGCTCCTGTGAGCTAACGAGTGGGGTCTCTTTTGGGATCTGATAATTCCTACACAACTTATACTGTATTTCCTGCACAAATTCCTCTTCCAGGCTTCAGGATTGTTATGCTGTAACCTATTTCTGAGACTGCAACAAGCAGACACTACATGGAAAACACTCTATGGTTGCTTCCTCTGAGACTTCATCCTAGATAGTTGCCAAAAAAGCAGAGGACATGATAAATATTCCTTTGAAAATCTGCCAGTGCCAGCACCCAAGACTAAGATCAATGGGAAAGCAGCAAACCTCCTTGCATTCATATTCATGGCTCTGAAACCACAGCCTGTTGATAGCAAGCTTTTAGGGCTCCCTCCTCAAAGCAGCCAGCACCACTACAACTAAAGGTCACCAGATAGGAAAGGGAGAAATGGAGAAATGATACCCACAGGGAACAAAACGTACAGCTCCCTTCCATTTAGGAGAGGCAGTTCTTTCTACAGATGCTTGTCTTCACTCAAGTAATAGTCACCTCTGAACCCTAGATGCAGAAGGCCTAGCTATATTATAAGAGTATATATATAAATGCATATGTCCTAATTATATGTGCACAGAAGTGCAAATGTAACACACAAAGGACTCTGGACCTTTTACTTCCCTGAAGTTGTTGGTTGTTGATCATTCCTGTCCCACCTCTCCTCCCTCTCCTGCTTTTCTACTTTATCCTCCCCAACCCTCTGATCCCATCATGGCCATATATCAGCTGCGGTTTACAGAGCCACAGGGATTGCTAAAGGTAAAGGAAAAGAGAAGTTTTCAGATAATGCATGTGGAATTTATGCCTTGGAGCATCTGCCTGAGAGATGCTAGAGGGGATAGGGCAATGCCTGTCCCAGTCAGTTCAGTGATAATGCAGAGCGACCTGAGCTGTTATCTGACATAAGTGTGCCATTCCCTCAGTAGCAGTTTTCTTAGCACACAACAGACTTTAAAGCCAGCAAAGCTGATTAGCTATGAAGTAGTGACACAGTGGTGTGCCTAAAATCTATCCAGGATGCAGGCATGTCATCTGTTCCTGATATCTCACCATAACAAGGGCAGGCTGCTGCCCTGCTCAGCACCCCGCAGTGGAAGCAGGGCTGAGCCTCCTCCATCCTCACTTGTAATGCACTGCACCTGAGCACTGAATGATGTTGCTTGTCCCTCCCCTGAGTAGGAAGCATAAATGAGCAGAAATCAGTGAGAGATTTGTTCCAAAATCTGATCTCTGAGCTGCTACAGCCAGGCTAAGAGGCAAACAGGACTGCTGGCATCTCACTTAGCATGGTGGTATTTCACAGTCCAGTATTTTCCCCTTTTCAGAAAGAAAAGCAGTCACTGGGGTGGAAAGAAGAAATCACGTGACAGGGAAAAAAGCTACACTTGGGAATGGGCTGTGCTCATCTCTGTGCGTGAGGTATGTCTAGGCATCTGATTTTTCTTTATTAGCAAAGTGCTGCTCTGCAATTTCAAAAGCAGGAGCTGACTGCAAATAAACAGATGTCAACAGCATGTAGTCACCTACAAGATAGCCCCTTTCTCACCCCACAGTCCCCAGTCTCGTTAGAAACAAAGCATGTTTCTCACTGGTGGCTGAGATCACAAGGACAAATAGCCAGTGGTGCTGCTCTGCCCTGTGGCTCTCCCTTAGTTCAGGCTGTTAGTTGTCAGAGGTTGTTCTGAGGTTGTTCTTGTGGCTTTGTCCTAAGCTACACCCCTTGAGAAACTGTAGGTCATTTCCCTTCTTTGAAGGGCATGTAGATCTCGCTATAGGGCCTTCAAGAAAAAAAAGTATAACTGGGCAAAGGAACTTTTCTGCTGAACACAAAACCCTGTGAAAATAATTTTCAACAAAAAAATGGAAATCATTACTACGTTTGGTCTTTTGTTGAGTCAAAGCAAACCAGAAATACAGATAGATTTTGAAATATTTGCTGGAGAAATGTTTTTTTTCAGACCAGCATGGAGATTTCCATAGAGACTGAGAAGTTGTCAATCAAAAAATTCATGCTTGGGAATGCCCATCTCATAGGGATACCCTTGTGCTACTGAACTCCCTGCAATCTGACGGTGGTGTTTGTTCAAGAAGGAGTTGATGGTACCTTGCAGGAAAGTGGGGAATCTCAGTCAAATGCAATCTTGCTGACCAAGGCTGCATGGCATGAATGTGTTCTCCTTGTGCATGATCCTGTCTCTGCATACAACAGTATCTACCTGGCTGTACTGAAGGATGAGATGTTGGATGATTCCGTGTGCTGACAAAGGAGAGACTGGGTAAGGACAACCAGCTTGGTTTTGTAATGGAGATTTATGTGCTGTCTTGTTCTGTTATTCATGTGCCGAATTGCAAGATGAAGAAAACTTTTTTCTGTTTTCTGCAATGGAGAGAGGTTAACGTTAGGGAGAAATCACAGTGGCAATGGCTGGGTTTGAGCCATAGCTCCTCTTACTCAAGGAAGGGCAATACCCATAAATACTTTATTTCAAATCTCAAACATGAACATAGGTCTGTAGCAGTGAGCTCCAGATTCACAGCCTCAGGGACATTTCAGGGGAAAAAGAAGAGTTTTCATCTTTTTTCTCCCATCGTTCTGATTTGTTTCTGTCAAATACCTCTGTCTTCTCCATTTCCCCTTGCTAAATGCTGAGAAATTAACACTTAGATGCATGAGAAGTGACCCCTTTTCCAGTGAAGGAAACCAGCACAGATTAATGATGCAAGATAAGAGAGCAGTGTAGGTATCAAACAGAACACTGGACTTTCTTACCCTGCCCCTTCAAGAGGCCATTCCTTAGAGCAGGCATGGGGACATCACACTCTTGCACAGCCTGTTAGTGGTGTCATCAAACAGTCCAGGAATTAACAACTGCACTCTTGTAGGCAAATTTTGATGTTAAGAACCACAGAACAAACACAATGTTTTTCTCTGAGTTAGCCATAATAACAAAGCAAGTACATATCTCAGGTATATTTTATGAGCGCTCATTTTTCAGAGCTTTTCCAGTGTAGCTTTCTCAGAACTCTTGCCGTTCAGAGTCCTGTATGCCTCAGGTGAATAAGGCAAGGAGAATTGCTGTTTCTTTTGTTTGTGAACAGTCTTTGACATTCCCTGCCTGTATCATTAAGTGAAGGTCTGGCGAGTTCTGATACTAGTGAAAACTATCTATTATGTTCTCCGTTTTTAATTGTCTGCACTTGCAGAATTGTTGTGTCAAGATATGGTGCCAAAGTACCAGAAACTGTAGACTTGAAAGATTTCACCCTGCCATCACAGATTTTGTTCATGCATTATTACACTTATTAATGTCTATCACCAGGGCATATGGAAGAGCAGTTACACCAGTCCTGTTAGATCATCACTCAGAGATTAGAAGCGAGTAAAAACTGCAAAGCATTCTCCATAAATATTCATTGGAATTGTTTACAATGCTGTTACTCTGAAGACAGCCAGGCATCATGGCTGGAGGTACTGCATCGATTTTGTCCTACAGCTATCAAGATTAAATCTGCTCATTGTAGCAGTCAAGAGATTACTTCATGAAAGGAAGTTCATGTAAAGCCAATCAGCAATGTCTCTGATAAATTAAGCTTCTCCGAAAGTGCTGAATCACAAAACTAGAGCTATTCCTGGAGATCTACTAGATAAAAAAATTCTTTTGGAGAATTACTCACATGCATTCTGGAATTTCTTTCCAGATCTGGGCAAGACACGCACTAAGAAATGTCTTGAAAGAAGGAAAAAGAATTTGGGACGCTTGCATTCACATCTTTCACAAGACAGATTAAATTAATGGCTGGAGCAAGGAAATGAACAGGACCACATCCCTCTTGTTTGTTTGTTTAGACAATGTCTTTAATAAATGACATTGTCATCTTCTCGAGATGTATTATCTGTTTATGCATAGACCAGACATCCTTAATTATGATTAATATTTCTTAAAATAAGTCTAAAAAGTCGTTCTAGTCTCAAACTGAGTATGAACACCAGATTATCCAGTGATCTTGCTTCATATGCATTAACTGACTTATTCAAAAGCTGTCTTCTAAGGCAACAACTAATAACAATGCAGTAGGGAATAATTTGTGAACAGGGTAGTAAAAGCAACGAAAATACCAAAGGACAGCACAAACTATAATCATTCCACATACTTTCAGCATTATCTACAAGACTTGCCAGAAAGGGAGGTTCAACTGGGCAAGCAGCTGTAAATACAGACAGCCAGGATCATGCATGTAGAACAGAATGGGTGGGGTAGAGAGCACAAGGTGATGGGGACGAAAAAAATCAATGCAATATGCAGCAACAGGCTCTTCAAGCCATCTGCTTGGTACTTTCTCCTGTCCCTATTAGAGCTCACTTTCACGTCCCATAGATCAGCTGTTTTCACCAACACTCTGAGTGACAGTCTAACTGTGTTTGACAGAATATGTTTTTTCCCACCTCCTCCACAAGCCCTTTTCTTTGTCCTCTTTTCAGCAGTTCTGATTTCTGCCAGCAGATTATGCTGGCATTCTAGTGTGAAAAAGAAATTAGAAATGCACCAGTGTTCCTCACATGAGTAGAGCCACGGCTTGAACGAAGACATTAATTCAGATTAAAACTGAATCACTCAACAATTCATCTTTCCAGTGCACGCCTGCATGTGTATGCACCTTATGTGTACAACAGGGATGTTATTGTGTTAGGTCTCTGTATACGACCAACCTGATTAACAGAACGACAGTCTGCCAATATAATTCCTACAGTGAAACTAGTGCATCATGCAGCACATGTATCCCCAAGGAGGGGAAGCATGGTCTAGAAACACTAAGAAAGACAAGCTGATTTCTAGACTCTGCCTCGTAACTGTGCAAGAGCTTTGCTGCATACAGCTCAGCCTGATTCTCATACTGGCAGCTAACAGTCTCAAGAAGCTCTGCTCACTGAGCACCAAAACCCAGTAAACTCGCAGTGCATCACCCTGAGCTGTTCCACCCAAAGCCAACAAGTGAGGGGGAGGTTTTAAGCTGTCTTTGAGGATGCTACCTGCCCACGGGAGCTGGCTGCCTTTGAAACTCTCCTGCAACACCTCTGATTGCCACTGTTTCCCTTCTGTAAATTGAAACTGTAATGAAATGTAAGGGAATTGTGAGACTTCATTCCTGAAATTTTATGTGATTCTAGTGTAGAGAATATCACATAGAAACAATATCTTCCAACTAAAATCTAGCTGTAAATGCAATACTTCCTGCCACGGGTGAGAATGAAGTGTCAGAGGTTCAAGTTTGTAAAGGCCAGGAGGGTCTAACCCTTGAAAACAGCAGAAAAATCTTTTTCTAAGTTTTTTTCAGAGTGTTTGGTGTCAAGGAAAGAAGTGCTCGTAGGTTGCCAAGGGCTTGTGGAAGAAGTGACTGCGATTAGGTGCAATAAGAAATAACTCCATGAGAGTTCCTCTCAGCGTATAACATTGTCTGGTCTACTCAGTCAGGAGTTAAGAGAAATGTACTGCTTTTCCAGATTCTTTCCAAGACAGCCTTCAAACTGATTATTTGGAATGATGAAATGGCAGCACAAGTCTATGACTCGCTTCAGATTTCTGCTCAAGAAGTCATCTTTTCCTCAGCAATTGCCATGGGCATCCCACAGAGTTACACCAAAGTCAACAACAACAGCAAAATTACACTCAGTGTGCCAGGTTCATTTGAAAAAGCAGTATAATTAGAAATAAATTAAATATTATCAGTTGGTGGGACACTTCATGTTGTCCCTGCATAATTAAGGAGAGGATCACACGGTACTGCAGGCAACAGACGGTCAAATGAAAAGGAGAATAAGACAACAAGGACACGATCAGAAAAGGCAGTACCCAGAGGAAGCAACAGAAAATCCATCTGTTTGTTTTTGCTGATAATACATAGAAGGTTGGTTCCTGTGATGTGAGGTTTAGCTTCCTCCCTCTAAATGAATATAATTTCTATATAGATAAGAGCAGACTAGCTGCAGAGGTTAGCACTAAGGTCGCAGTGCCCCAACTCCTGTCTCTGCCAGTTGCTCTTTCTACATGTTCAAGGGAAAGATTCAAGAACAGGTGAAATGAAGAGACCCTTCCCCTTATCTGTATTCCTGGCTTTCCTCACTCTGTACGTTACTGAGATTGTACATATCCATGGATTTATCAGCATCTCATCAAGGAATTTCCCTATATTAATTTATCTACTAGTTTTTAACATAAATGAATCATAGAATCCTTGCCTTAGAAGGGACCCTTAGAGATCATCTAGTCCAACTGACTGCAAGAACAGAGACACCTACAGATAGATTGGCTTGCTCAGAGCCTTGTCCAGCCAGAACCGTGGATGTCTCCAAGGATGGGTCACCCAAGGAACATGACACCAAAATATCCTGCAGCAATGAGTCCCAAAGATGCCTTGTAGAGGAAAAAATTCCCTTGATTTTTTTTTTTTTTTAATATCTTTCCTGACTTTTTGAGACCTGCAGACTCATGTAATGGGAAGGAATGAAGAATCATACCTTGTTTTGTTTCCCCATGAGGAAGTTATTTTGCACTTTTAGTTATCACTGCTATGCTGTGTTCCTTTTCTTGTTCTTCTCCATCTCAGGGGAAACTAAAGATATACACAGATTTCAAGACATCTGAACAGTGGTTCCCTGGTATGGTCTCCATTCCTTCCCTGATAATTTCTAAAATTCTCAGGGAATTCTCTGCACCTTCTGACTCATTCCCACTGAGCCTTAAGCTAATGTTTTCATAGTACTGTTCAAAGTGAGTCCAAAATATCTTTCCTGAATGCTAATAGCTAATCTGCAGTTCATCACTGTGTAGGTTATAATTACTGTTGTTTTTCCCAATGGTCATTATTCTGCAGTTCTTAACATGTGAATTTCATCTTCTGTTTTATCCTCCAGTCCCTTGGTACCGCAGGAAAATTCTGCAGGTTCTTGAACTTATTCTATCTTTCTGTCATAAACAAACTCATATAATCTGAAAATGGTATTACCTTGCTATTCAGCTCTTTGCACGTTGTTTGCCAACACCTTGAATAACAGCCCCAAGCACAGGTCCCTACAGAATGCCATAGGATAACCTCCCTCCCATGTCAGACCACAGTTCTGTGCTTTCATCCACTTACTCACCCAAGGACCTTCACTTCTATTCCATGACAGCCTGACTTGCTCAGAATCCTTTGGGAAGGGAACTTGCAAAAAAATCTTGAAAATCATAATATATTGTAGTGACCAGATCACCCATACTTACATGCTTACCAATTTTTCAGAAATGAGGTTTTTTTTTAGGCATGACTTCTCCCTGCAAAGCTGTGCTTGTTCTTTGCTATTTTGTCATCTTCATCTCTCTGCCTTCTAATTCCATTCTTTAATACAATTTTTGTCCTTGACACCCAAAAGATTAAAATTGTTTCTCTGCCACAGGCTAAAAAAAAAAAAACTCCCTTCCTTTGGGCTTTGAGTTTGATTTGTATTTCAATAAAAATAAATCAAAGTGGACAGATTAGTGTGTTTTGAAGTGCAAATGCTTTGAAAACATTAAAGGACAAATAACAACGTGGCATGTTCTTACAGTTTATTTTTGGTTATTATTTTTATTTACTCTTTGTTCTTAAATAATTATGTGTATCCTATATGCCTAATGGAAAATTTTGTTCTCTGCAATAAAATGGCTGTAGGAAAAGCAGCAAGAATCTCTTCTCCAATATTTTCTTACCACCGAACAATGCAAAGCAGCTATCTGAAAATACCCATGTAATTTGAATGTTCATCCCAAGGCACATCCTAAAGCATCTGAAAGTTACTAGGTTGTTTTGACTGAACCTGGATACAAGTAAAAAGCAGCAAACTGTTTTTCAATTTATATTCAGAAATTGGGTTTTGAGGGCTTGTTTCTGATCTCACTTAACCAGATGAGAGACCAGAGAAGCACCAGAGTCAATGCTGAAAGGAAACACAAGACTTAAACCAGACCCAAACATGGTTTGAGGAGGTAGGGTGCTCATCCATAATTAATAAAGCAGCATTGTGGTTCCAAACTAATTGGCAATGAATAGACAGCAAATAAAATACCTGCAGAAATTGCCTAGGATAAGCAACACCTAATCTCAGAGGCAGTGCAGAACAGTTCATAGATTTTCTCAGAAAGCTGTTCTGTACATTTGCAGCCCTCCAGTTCTTTGAAGAGAGCTTATGAGCAGGAGGAATACCAACTTTTTACACTGTCTCATGGAGGTAGGACAAGGGGGAATGGCTTTAAACTAGAAGAGGGGTGATTTAGGTTAGGTGTGGGAAGAAATTATTTACTTAGAGGGTGGTAAGGCACTGGAACAGGCTGCCCAGAGAGGTTGTGGATGCCCCATCTCTGGAGGCACTCAAGGCCAGGTTTGATGGAATCCTGGGCAGCCTGATCTGTGGGAGGCAGCCTTTCCCATAGCAAGGCAGTTGGAACTTGATGATCTTCAATGTCCCCTCCAACCTAAGCCGTTCTGTGATTCCGTGATAGTCTAATTACATTTGTCTGAGGCAGCTCCAGCCCTAAATATCCCTCTTAATGCTAGTACCAGAAGCTTACCAACACCAGAATACTTATGCCCTTATGTATGCCATCAATATGAGAATGAGAATTCACCCTGACACCACCCTCTGACACACAGCACATCTCCACATCTCCATCCACCACTACAAAGGAGTCAGTCCATGCACAAAGCAAATCCCTGACGTCCTCCACTGACAACTGAGCCAAACATGATGGATCTTTTTTTCCTAACGTGGAAAACTGAGTAAACAGAACTTTTAAGCTATTTGCTTTTATTTCTTCAAACAGTTTAAGGGTTGAAGAAATGCTTTCTCTTTGAAATGGATCATAAGATCTTATGAAAGCCCAGCAAATAGAAGGAAGAGAGACAGAAAGGCTTTCAATGTGTTTGAGTGCCAAGGAACAAAGACCTTTCCAAATTCCGTACACCCCTCTGTGTTCCTCCCAAGATAATTTCATGTCACTATTAGAGGGAGAGCTTTAAACCCAAGTATGACTCCAGCTTCGTGTTCTTCTAAACATCAAATATCTGGAGCTTGGCTTTGAGATCCCGTCTCATTCGAAAGATGGATATTTCAGAAATTGTAGACTCAATTAAATGTTATATTCTGCTTGAGGCTGTCTAACAGTGGAGATTTGTCTGGTATCATGTGCAGATACTTTGGGGAAGCTGGCAAAACTCAGTTAGCTAAGTCTTATTTCACATAATGTTTGAAGTCCTTCATAGAACAGCAATCTTGTGTACAGATTGAAGCTGTGAATTCAGATCTAATGAGGGAAAGGCAGAGAAATAACCTCACAGCATCCAACTGTCATACTTAGGGAAATTCTGTCCTTGGAAGTGGTATAAACCCCACATTTAAGCTGTAGTTTACATGTGTTCATGATAACGTGCTTATCTAATAAGATATCTTAAATCTCCCTATGAAGCATGGCTGTGATTAATTGCTTCTCATACTGCTACTAGCTGTTGCCAGGGAAGCACAATAAAGAATGTGCTTCAGTGGGATCTATCAAGAAGGAATTCAGCCCACTATGTGCCATCTACACACCCACTGACTTAATTTGTCCCTGAAGATAAAGCATATTCACCAGTTTTGCATTGTACAGTCACCATTGCAGCCCCTTTCACAAAGCAGAAGAGCAGTGGAATGAATTTTTAGTAGTCCCACGTGCCTCCAGGAATTACCTTCTGTGAGATAAGTAATTTAGTCCTAAATTATGAGGGATTTAGATGCTCTCACTATTTTAGTGCATCACTATCACCTTCAGACCTATGAATTACTTCAGTGTAATAGGGAAGAGCCATTTAACCATTTCTTAAATGATCATTTAAGACCCTATTTGCATACTCAGGATGTTTAATACCTGCACATCTGAAGCTTGCAATTCAGTACCACTTTTATCTAACACAAACGATATTTGATTAGAAGTTGAGAACATTAAACTTGTCTTTTGTAGCAATACAGTATTTCACAACCACCTTGAGTGACAAAGGAGGGCCAAGATATCACCCTTTCCATATAACCACTCTGGGCAATATCAAAGAAGCCTGGAGAAATGTAATATGCCTGAAGAAAGCCTGAAATTCCCCTTTTATTCTTTTTCCCATGCCAGGCACAGAAGCCTTTCCCAGAGGCAGCTTACAAACCAGTGTGTGAGCAGAATGAGAACATGTATCTGATTTTATAAAGCATAGACCAGCCTTAAAAAGTTACTGGCAAGAAAGAAAAAGGTGATATTGTTTTCAGTCATTTGTTATGGTTTGAAGACTAGAAGTGGCTGAGGAGCTCCACAGCACTGACAGAGGAAGTCAGTCTGTTGGCCAAGGCACACTGCCTCGCATGGCACAGTGCTCACCAGCTGGATGCTCAGGTAATCCCAAAGCATCCCTACTCAAAACACTGAGTACTCAAACCTGCAGAGTGCTCAAGTACCTACTACTACAGCTCAGCTACTACTACTCTCTAGCTACTTAGCAGCAAGAAAGACTGCTAAAGGCCAAGGCCCTTGCTACAGCTAACAGCAGAAAATGAAACACAAGAACACTATTGAAATAAATAGGATACTGTTAAAAAAAAATTGAAAATTTCAAAGCTTTAAGTGCTCTCCTCCTAAGGACACATCACATTCCAGAAGCAGTTACAGAGCACTCTATTAGTTGAAACTGAGAACGATGCTGTTTACTACTGTTCCTAGGAGGCACTGTCACCCTGCAGTCAGGCATTCAGAACCCAGGATGATGCAGCCTGGGGGTTGGATGAGGCCTGGCTCTGTGCACAGCCCACCTTTGCCAGCACTCCCACTCCAGTACTTGGCTCTGCTGCAGCATAGGACCCTTCAGCTTCACCTGGAGGATGCAGCTAGGAATCATCTTCAACAAGGAGAGCACAGTTTAAGATTTGTTCTGGTACACTCCAGACCCAATTCTCTACCTTTTCTATTACAGATATCTGAAGTGTTTAGCACAGCTAAACAGGCTGTGTACAATCTATCAAGAGCAACACGCTGACATTGAACTGCAGCCCTCAAGAATTAAATGAGTGCGTCACAACAGCATGCACCAGGGAATGAGAATGAGCTGGAAATAGAGGAGCCTCTCTCCTCTGCAACCAGAGCATGACAGGGACTGTGCAACACAAGTACAACTGCACTTTGTCATCTCTTTGCACAGATGTAAATACCAGACCATCATGAAAATTGGCCCAGAGTTTAATATACCAATAAGGCTAAGATGATCAATGCGTTTCCGAACATAATCTTGTTTAATCCATTAGCTTTTAGGATAATACAGTACCACAGGCAGCTGCAGATACTACAGAATGTAAGATACCTTCCAAACACCAAAGCTTTTGTGAGGCAGCACCAGTAGCTTTGCTCTCTCTATATATTTTCTCTATATGAATTCAGCAGAATATCACTTGCCCGGTTTCAGCAAAACTGCAGCCAGATGTCAGCTTTGATCTCATCACCACATAATGAGAACAGATAAAGGACAAATAGGTTATACTGCGCTTCAGCAATAGGAAGAATTAACTTCCCTGTTCCTTGCAGCACCATCTGGGTTTGGCAAAGTTAATTCTCATCCATGTCAAGAGTTCATTTGAGGAAAATAATTCTGTTTCCCAAATGCTATTCCTTCCTGCTTCTTCTGGATATGTAATGCCTGATCCCTTGACCTGCTCCTTCTGTCCTGATTATTCATACTTTAGGCATCTTAAAACAAAAAAAAAAAAATACTGAGGACAACTGCCAGAATTAGTGCAAGGCATTTAAAGCACATTTTTAATACGTTAAGTAACATGCTACAGTTTATTTCTTACACAGCTTGAAAAGAAAGGACCACAACTCCCTAGTCAGTCCTGGAGACCAGGAAAACCAGGATCCTGCCTTCCAGATCTGCTTTGTAACTGACACCAAACACCTGGTAGACCTCTGTTTCTCTCCTGCAGAGAGGAACCAGCCATGAGCTACATGATAACACCCCAAAAAATTCCAAGCAGCACTTCCAGAGCTTTTTAAGACAAATTGCTACAGAAACACAGAGAGTGACTACTTCAGCAAAGCCCAGACTCTAAAAGCAAACAGGTTACAACCTCCCCAGTCACCCATTGCTCACTCTCCATCAAGTCAGTAGTGGGTCACCACCTCTTTTCTTAGACATACGCTGCATTTCAGAGCCTCCAAAAGACAAAGTAAATCAGCCACCCATCATCTCCTCACCCAGATACCCCCAGCAGTACCTTTGCCTTGGTGGTTATCTCCATACAGTTGAGCAGCCAGTACAGTCCAAGCACCCCACCATCTCAAAGCACCTCTTGCAGGAGCTCAAACTCCCATCAATCACCTTAGGCCACCTTCCTGACTTTTATATACTGGCTGCAGGGTGGAGCTGGAGGGCAGGCAATTCCCTTAAAGGGCTTATTGCATTATAGAAGACCTTTGTGTGTTCTAAAAAGTATTTTGCTTCAAACTGGGAAAAAAAAAGTTATTAAAAAAATAATAAATTGTATACAATTTGTTTACATTTTCTATTCATTTTATTTTTAAATTGAGGTTGTAATGTGCTTTGGAAATAAATACTTCATGGTCATAGCAATATTTTATTTCTGGATAACTTCAACAATTGGTTTAGACTATATTTATCGTATTTTCACTTCCCTGTTTCTAAACTTGTGTTTCAATATGTCCAACACACAGATACATAGATGATGTGTCACATGACATCATCTTCACCTACGCTTTTCTCATATTACACAACATCATCTTCACTTATGCTTTTCTCATACTAAGCATATAGCAAGCACGAAGGATTATAACATATTTTTCCATCAAATTTATTGTAAAAATCTTTAAGGAGAGCTGCTAATTAACACAGATCTAAAACACCTGACTTTTTAGATCAAAGTGTCCCCTATTTGAGTTTGTAATGAAATAGGCTAACGCTTTGAAGAAGAAAAGGAGCCTATTAATTGGAGGAAAAAAATGTTGTCGGTGTGTGCGGACTCACCTGCAATCTCTTTTTTTTTGGTACAATTTAATGGACTTTCAATTTCACTGTAAATGCTGACATACCAAAATTTCCAGGGAAATAGAAATTCAAAGTTTTAAGTTGTGTTTGTAACTTACTGTAACTTACTCCTCTTGTGGTTGCTCCATCCTTAGTGGTTCCAGATGTCAAAGGACTTCAGCTACAGAGATGAGTGATAGCCGTGATTTCTGCACTGTCATTTCTGCCAACTATCCAACAGGTTTATTGATCTGTCTTCATGTCATTGCAAAATATGATAGCGTCAGGATGTTCTCTGCTGCATTACGTTTCACTGCAGCAGATAAAATAAGTGGAGAGAAAACAGAGTCAGGGCCTTTGTGGCTGGCAAATCCAGAGTTACATCCCCCCAAATGGATCAGATATCTGCAGAGACTGGTAAGGCACAAAGATCACGTTTGTGGTTCCAGGAAATCTGTGGGAGCTGCACTGCCAAGAATTTGACCCAATGCATTTTGTGTGGTTGGAGACGTATGTTTCGCTTCTCCTGGCGTGTGCTTGATGGCACGGTGTGGCTTTGCATCTTTTCTCCCTTTTACTTGCTGTCACAAGGAATATCTACAATAGCTCAGAAGGAGCACGTTGTTACTGTGTCGTGTGTGTGAGAGTATCAAAACAGGAGAGGAAATCACAAATCTTAGCAGGGTGAGGAAAAAAAAGTCTTTTATAGATATTTTAAGTGCATTCACGGGGGGTGTCAATCTGCACACAAAGTGTCATATCTAAAACTGATTCTGACAACGCTGTGAGGTTTCCCCTTAGGTGTGGAAATTTTGCAAGAGGAGATGATTTAAAGCAGCTCAGGGTTGAGGTGAATGGACAGCATTGTGTGAGATATCTGATCCAGCAGTCATTCTCTAGTATTTGAGATGGCTGTGTTGTAGGGCAGACAAATTATGATAAGAAATCATGCTTGCCTCTGTAGTCACTGGAAGGTTTTTAGCGCTGAAGCTATGTTAGATCTCACTGCTACTTATGCTAACTGCTTTTATAGGTCATTTAATTATTGCCTCATTGTAGAAGATTGGACTTATTAATATGCAGGAGATAAAATCCTCTACATTTTAAAATGCTAATTTTTAGGTGTCCATATGGCAATAAAATCAGGCTTTGAGCCATCCATCCGTATCGTTATATGTCTGTCTATATAAAAAACAATTTTGTGGTCTAGTGAGTAGGGTACTGAACTGGGAGCTGAAACTGGGTCTGTTCTGTATCTGCCATTGACTTTGAGAATAGGAACATGGACACATTATTATGGGGTACACTTTGCTGTCAACTATCCATATGCCATCAGCTTTTGAGTAATGGCCTCAAAATAAACTTCTGTCCTGCAGAAAAGCAAAGTAATTCACCCCTTTAATGGAAAGGACCGATGCTCAATGATCATTGAGAGGCACCACAGCTGACTGTGGGCTGTTAGAGCCTCAGGCTGCTCATTGTGCAAGAGACTTTTATCCTCAGATGGAGCTTGTTTATGCATCTCCTGCATTCTTCTGTTCTTTGGACAAAATATTTTGGATCTCTGTGCATCTCTTTTCTGCCTCTTGCATTTTTACTGGTAAAGGAAAAATTTTTACTCTTGCATTTTAGCCTATGACTAGGCTAAAATCTCCCACTACAAGTCAGCTTTGGGGGCAAGTGGTAGGAGGGTGGTGAAGGATGCTCTGCCTGGGCTCCTGAGCTCTTCCATGTATCAACTAGAAGCATGGTGAAGGACTTCTCTGATTTTCAATTAAGGGGCATTTTCCTGTGATCGAGTAAAGAAATTTGCATCATCTTTAGGTACCATAAAGCATTAATTGGACTAATAAAGACCGATGCAGATGCAGCATTGTTACTGTTTCCTCCATTCTTATTCCTGAATTTCTGCTGCTCTGTGTTCACTTCCATGTGATATTTTCCCTGTTGGATTTTACGTTTGTTTTCAAACACATAAATGAGGGTTTGATTTCTTTAGCTGAAGACTTTGGATGACACTGGAACTGTTCTACCTGGTGAGAACAGAACAGCATGTTCCAGCTGAGATGCTGAAGATGGCTCCTGTTGGGATAGCTTAATTGTGTTTCTGTTAATTATCTTTCTTTCTAAGTCTTACTTACTCAGTCTGTCTTAGTTGCTCTAAGTCAAAACCTGCACAATTAGTATTTCTAAATTCTGCCTTTCATCTCTGTCTATATTCCTTATTCAGACCCAGGTTGGAAAAGATAGAGAGATCTAATTATGCTGCTCTTCACAGACAGAATTAGTGACTCATGGGCCATTTGTACTGATTTATGTTCAGAGATCACCAAAGTTAGCCTCTACTCCCAAGGAGAAGTGAACCTATCTGCTCCACTCCTTGCAGAAAGTTTTCTTAGTAGGGTAACCTAATATTCCCCCCTGAATCAGCAACCCCCAAATTACTTTTCCTGCTGCAGGAAACATTTTGGTAGAGGACATAGGTGATGTAGCCTGCAAAAAGCTCTTTTTGTATTGCTGATACCTCTGACAGCAGACAGAGGCTTGTCAGTGGTTAAAGATTGGTCAATACGTACTGGCTAAAGGAGTGGCTGTTTTTTCTTGTCTTAGAGGAGAAGTACTCCTCTAAACTGAAGGCCCATTCAACAGAAAAGGCTTCTATTCCTCAGAAAATAAATTAATAATATTCTTTTTCTTCTCATTATTTGTCTTTTTTTTTTTCCCCAAAACAAAAACACTATCTGCAACTGCTGCAGCCAAGAAATGACATGAATAATTCATTCTAATTTCACAGCATTTAAGCTACTTTACTAGCTTCTAATTAACATGTGTAGATTATTTAAGGACAAGAAAATTGCTTTTAAATGCAGGTAAGACTAAGCTGACTATCCCCAAGTATTATGTGATTTGATGTCTTCTCAGAACCCAGCTGTGCTGTTGAATTTCTCAGGGTCATAGTAGCTGTAGATGAAAGCTTATTCTTATAAGATTGGGCTAATGACATCACTACAGAGACCATTAAATGTCTGGGATATGATGCAGACTGGGATTTCTTATGAATGCTATTTAACTGCCATTTCAGCAAACGCTCACAGTTGCACAGGATAACACTTCTGTCATTCCCACCTTGCATTGCAGTTGGGATTCAAAGTTGTGTTCTCTTCAGTCACCAGGAGCGGGACAGGAGGAGAACGAATAAAGCAAGCCTGGCAGAACACAATGCCTATAAACAGGTGGTGCAACTGCTCTTTACAATTCAACCCACTCGGATTTTGTGCGCTTAAGAATTGTTTTCTCTTTGAGTGTCCAGAAGAGTCAGTTTGAGTGTCAAGTACGAGTGAGAAAGAAAATTTTCCTTCTGCTGGGAAGCCTAAAATTCTTGGGCTGTTTTCTTCCTTTACACACAAAGTGGGATGTATCCACCCTCATGTGGACTCTTTTTTCTCAAGACTCTTCTTGTAGACTGCAGATAGAGCTCGACCACCTAGACCACTCACCATCTCATCTCGCAGCAATCACTGAACAATATGGGAGCACTTACTTTGTCCTCTGGAGAAAAGGATCTTGAATAAGTAGCACAGAAGTGGATGCCTGCACTGGATATGAGAGGAATCATGCACAGGGGCCCTCTAGCTGGCATCTATCTGCCACGAGCATGAGTTTTTGCATGCATGGGGTCATTGAAAGGATTGCTTAAGGACTGCTTATGGATTAAAAGCCCAAAGCAAAAAGTTCATAGAATCCTAGAATCATAGAATGGCCTGGGTTGAAAAGGACCACAATGATCATCGAGTTTCAACCCCCTGCTATGTGCAGGGTCACCAACCAGCAGACCAGGCTGCCCAGAGCCACATCCAGCCTGGCCTTGAATGCCTCCAGGGATGGGGCATCCACAGCCTCCTTGGGCAACCTGTTCCAGTGCCTCACCACCCTCTGTGTGAAAAACTTCCCCCTAATATCTAACTTAAACCTCCCCTGTCTCAGTTTAAGACCATTCCCCCTTGTCCTATCACTATCCACCCTCATAAACAGCCTTTCCCCCTCCTGTTTATACGCCTCCTTCAAGTACTGGAAGCTACAATGAGGTCTCCCTGGAGCCTTCTCTTCTCCAAGCTGAACAAGCCCAGTTCCCTCAACCTTTCTTCATAGGAGGAAAGTTCCAACCTAACCTAAAGTTCAGACCTAACCGTCTGATTGGAATGAGATTTGTACAGAGACAGGGCCTGAATGTTAGCCAGGGGGAACTGCAAACTCACCTCAAGCTCAGTAAATGGGATAATTGTGTTTAAACTGCATTTTGTAATTAAAAAGATACATTAAATGAATCAGATCTTATCATCAAATGAAGTTATCTGAGGTCCAGGATTTGATCGTTGAGAAAGGAAACAGCAGTTATCAGATTCATGACAAGTGGATTTTCAGGCTGATTAGTTAAAAAACTAAGAAAATGGAAAAACAAATAAGATGCTGTTTATATAGGGCAATCTGAGCATTTCCATACTATTAGATGAGAGGTAGGATAATAACATTCTCATTAAGCTGCAGAGACCCATTTATTTTTGTTTTCTATTTAAGGATATATTTTAACTCTGCAAACAAGCAGAGGCAAAACTTGGGTTCACGCAGGGTTTTAATTGCCTGTTAATGCTTTGCCAAGTCCAACATAATGCTTTTGAAAAGCTCCTGCTTGTCACATGCCCTCTATCTGGCTGATCCTCACGGATAAATCAGAGAAGCATGCTGGTGTGTGTTTTGGCAAGCATTACCCTGATAAAAAATAAAACAACATGATTTTATTTCAATTTTAGATCACTGAGGAGAGACTGCACTGAATTCATTTTCCTTGTGGAAGCAAATGGCCAAACAGCCAATGGGAACAGTCACATATACCACCTATTTCTTCCTGGCTCCAGCAGAAAGGTTTTGATTGTCAGCTGGGATCGATGGAGGATGACAATGATTTAATACTTTGGGACTGAAAGTCCCAGCTGGAATCGCTTGCTGCTCAGTGCACCAAATGGTGCTGAGCGGCAGACTGTCCTTGAGGTCTTTACAGTCCTGGGTCCCCATCCTGCAGCAGCACTATGCCTTGCTTATTTCTACTAATCTGCCTAATATTAAACATGGGTAAATGTTTACCAGATTGAGACACAAATGGACAGAACAAGCAAAAAGAATGAGAGCCGGGAGGAATTATCCTCGTTTCGCAGCTGCCCTGATCTGCTGGCTCGGAGTTTATCTGTGCATAAAGGCAGCATAAATCACTCCTGATCTGGATCAGATGTGTCCTGCTGGGCAAGCAACAGAGCACAGATCGAAGATTAATGATCACCAAAGCAGAGACCTGGGCCACTCCACCAGGAGAAGATGAAGCACCCTCTGGGGGACTCTGTCTCTCTCCCTGCCAACAGCAGGAGCCGTGCGGAAAGCTTGGAGCACACACCAAATTTTAGATGGCTGAAGTTAGGTCAGATGAATTTCCCTCCTGAGAAGCTAAGTGACTTGACCAAACTCAAACATGAAGTCTTGGGCATAAATTAGATCCTGCACTTGTGCAAATAAAGGAATAGGATTCTTCAGGCTGTGGAAATGTATCAGTAAAACAACCAAAATTCCATGAGTTTGGAGCTAACTTCATGCTGCCATTTATACACGTTCTCTGAGCACAGATACACATCAGTGTTAATTTTGCAGACCCGTTTTTGGCCACTGCTGGCCAAAAGAAAGATCTATACAATAGAAACAAATGTAGATGAATAAAGGATGTGTGTGAAGAAAGCTGGTTTAGATGGGTGGAGACATCTTTCAACTACAGCATTTTTAATAATAAAGTAACCACATCTGTTATTGGAATAGATTAGTTAAATTCAGTAGGCTTAGTTCAATGGGCAATATTTGGGAATTTGAGTGGAGAGTGATTATTATTTGAAGTGTTACTTTTCTCAGAAACACACAAATAGCAACAGGAAACAGGGGAAGAGTGGGAAGTGTGTGCTTCTCAGGGCACGTGGCAGCAGCACTGTAGGTTTCCCAGCTGCAATGGCAAATGCTGTGTCCTGTACAGTGGGAGAACACAGATACATGAGACAAGATTCATTAACTGTAATTGTGGCTTAGTTGCCATTATTGCTTTGTTCAGTTACTGTGCTCCTGGACACGGGGAAAAAGAGGTGAAGAAGAAAATGGATCAGCGTCGCTCCTGGTGTCCCCATGACACTGCTGTGCAGTGACATTTATCACACACCTCCTCCCCTCCACGGTGTGGCCAGGGGGAAATACATGTTATATTCCACTGAATCCTCCAGATCTCGAACAAAACAACATTTGGATCCAGCATGCTCTAGAAATGTCTTAATTAACTATAAATTATAACCCCATTGCATTGGCATCTACCCAGGCACTTGACCAGCTGAGTGATGAGGCGTGTTGCTCACCTTTACTTCCCCCAAGCCAGTTGTTTCCCACAATGCTGCCATGTTGCAGTTGCAGGTAATGTGATGTTTTACGCTCAGCGCTGCTATTACCTCCTTGCCGTACCTTTATAGTCTGAGCATTCAGATTGAGATGAAACCCATTATACTTCACAGCAGTTTGAACACAGGTCCTTGAGTTGATTTATCTCCTTTATGCCTGTGCAGTTGGGTTCTCTCCGCTACCTCCCTCACTTCTCTCTGATTTTTAAACTACGGGATGTAAGTAGCATCTGAATTGTAATTTTCCATGCTTTCAGACATGGTTAAGGTATAATAAAATCCTCACGCTCACTGGCTGCGTTTGGATCAAGGTGAGTGGAGCTAAAAATAGTCATTTTAAAAAATAAGCAATTTTTTTCCCTCTAAATTTGCAGTGCTGAGCATCTTTCTATTTTGCTGAGGCTTTGAAAGTTGTTTTAATTGGGAGCAGTGCTTTATGGCTTTTACACCCTTTCTTCTCCAGCACTGAAGCTGTCTCTAAATATAAATAGAGATGCAAAATTCACCCCTGAAGTATGCTGCAGCTTGGTTAATGCCAAAAGACAGATGTTCACAGCGGTGTAAGACTGTTTCCTCTCTGTGTTTGTTGGAGGTTGGGCTGTTCAGTGATTCGTGGCGTTGAACTCTATGCCATTTTTGCACTCAGCAATAGAAACAGAGCTGTAAGTAGGGTAAAATTGGGTGCTCTCACCCAATTTCAGGTTAGATATTAGGAGAGATTTCTTCTCAGAAAAAAAAAGTGGTCAGGCATTGGCACAGCTGCCCAGGGAGGTGCTGCAGTTACTGTCCCTGGAGGTGTTCAAGAACCATGGAGATGTGGCACTGAGGGATGTGGTCGGTGGGCATGGTGGGGGTGGGTTGGGGCTGGACCTAATGATCTTAGTGGTATTTTCCAACCTTAATGATTCAATGATTCTGTGATTCTTTGAATATTTTCTCCACCATCTCCTTGATCCCAGTACAGAGCACGTAGGCACATACTCCATCTGGATGTCCGGGGTTGTGTTTGCCCCTGTGGTAGCTGAGAGCCTTGCATTTGCACTGTGACAGTCACTCATGGCATGGGCAGCCACTTGCCGAGGTGGCCAGGTCAGTTGTTGGTTGTTTTTTTCTGGTGTCCCGGTGACAGCCATGACTCACACTGGCTGAGCTGTGACATCTGCCTGCCGGAGATGTTGGGTTTTGTCTTCTGAAGGTCACTGCCTGGATCTGATCAAGACATCCCTTGCAAAATGTCATGTCAACAGCTGCACAGAGAGGGGGAAACAGGACAAAAAAAAAAAAAAAAAGGCCTCTTGAGTTTACACTTAAACATGGTGCAGTGAAGCCCGGTGTTATTATTAGCCAGCAGCAGCATTTTGGGCCATTATCTGACTTGACAGTTCCAGGCCTCTAGGCAGCCCTTCTAAATGCTGGTGCTGATTTGTTGCAAATGTTAAACAGACACATTGCAATTGTTTGTCAGCAATATAACTCTCCCCTGTTGCCCTCTGGTCTTCATGTACATATGGTGATGTGTGGCTTTCATGAGAAATGATCAACTCCTGCATCAGAAAGCAGAGAGCTCCCAACACAGGTCTTCATGACAGAGCCACTGGATGACAAGCATACATCAGAGAGAAGCAATTGCCCATCACAAAGCCCTCTCAACCTGGCAGATGTGACTGCAATCTTCCTTTAAAATGGATGTGAAGCGTTTCTTCTGGTCAAGGCTATTTGCACTCTCCTTGCTGGAGCTGCAGAGCTGCCAGCATAGGGAGTTTTGCCTGCCTGGTTTTACTGAAGTCACTGAATAGCAGCTGATGCTAATGAATTGCTTTCTTGCTTAAAGATAAGGCTGTACTTAAATGTTTCACTGCATTGATTTTGATTCTCATACAGCATTTAAAACTTTAATTTTGGTGAAAGAAGGAGTATCAGAGGGGAGTTTCATTTATTACTGAGATTTATATGCTGTTTGGGTAACACTCAAAGCCTTTTTATTTCCTCTGCTTACTTTTTGTACAAATAAAGTATGCATAAATCTTGAACAGGTTTTTGATTTATAATAATGTCATAAGTAAATACTGTTACCCATAACAAAGAGTTTTCCTAGCTCAAATTTTAACTAGATGCAAGGAGAGCCATACAGGACTGCTAATATGATAAGCTTAAGGGCTTTCAATGTCTGGGAACAATTAAAAAAAAAAAAGAAAAAAGAAAAAAAACAGATAAATTGTACTAATTTTGCTTTAATAGAACAGTAGAGTAGAAAGAGCAAATATGAAAAAAAGAAAATCATACTAAAGATGATCTAGGTTTGGTTTTACAAAATTTTGCTAAACCACTATTAAACTAAAATCATCCTACAACAAATTCTTTTGGGTGGCTCTTGAGCAGATAGGGGATTCTTCTTGTTGCAAGTCTCGAGCTGAGTTTCAGAGCTATGCAAAACATCCAAAGCCATCATGGGTCCGTCCTGCGTGTTGCCATCGAGATGCTTGGGGGATATTTCTGGAGATGAGTGCAGGAGCCATTATGTGCTCTGTGGCTACTTACCATGCAAGATGAAGCATCAGCATTCACCTTCCCAGAGCAACCATGGGGACCAGCAGCCTGTTGATCCCATCAGTAAGGCATGGGCTGCTTTGAATTGCTAAACTGAAGCAGTCATGAAATGGAGAGCAGAGTCTTTCTGCCTCACTGAAAGATCAGTACTGTTAGAAATGCTGGGAAGATCCTATGCATTTCCTGTGTTGCTAAAGTTTCATTTAAATTACAAATAAATTAGGGTTTCTGCTTAGCCCTCAGGCTTGACATGATTTTTTTGCCTTTGGTGAATCTCCCACTGATTTTACTGACAGTGAAGTTACCTCCATGATGCATAGTTTTGCAGCTCTCACCCAGAAAATCTGCAGTATTCAATTATTAGGATTATCCCATTGGCAGTTTCTGGAGGACAAACATTCCTTTTACTGACAGAGGAATGCAGACCAACAAACTCAACCATGGCTTTCAATGTCTCTGCAGCCATCAACCAGTCTGAGTAATGATTTGCCATCATTATTCCAGAAACGTGTCTACAAACAAATGGAAATGCAACAAGTGGCTCTTTGGTCACATTTCCCAGTATTGACTTTTGGATTAAATTAGTCTTATTGGTTTATACGTTTCATCTGTGCACAATGGGCACTGGAGTTCCCTTTTCTTTCTATTTAAGACACACCATATGCTGAAATGTTTTTAAAACATTTATTTCCCAGTTACACACACACACATTTTTCTTTACAAATCAGCCTCTCCTTATGAAAAATGCTCACTTGAGTCTCATGAAGGGAAGAATGAAGGTTTATATCAGGACTTTGAAATTAATAAGTGTCAACACTGTCTTTCATTTCATTTCATCTGCCCCTGGCCCATTAGAGGTCACCTCAAGAAACAGTGCATGAAATCAGGCCAATAGTAGGTTTTAGACAAATTAGAAAGAAATCTGGGTCAGGTATTATCTGGTGCTGAGCTGCCTATGAATAAAGTCAAATTATCCATTTCAGAGCCACTCATTATCTGATCACATTTCTGAGTGGATGATGATGGTTTTTCACTTGGAACATAGTAACCTCCACTTAGATCCTGGCATTGCTGATGTATGTGGTCGTGTACCCACAACACAACATTTATTTGAATCAAATTAGCTTCAGAAAACCTATCACTAAAATTAAGCAGATACATTTTCTGTTCCTCTGCCATGGCATGATCTGGCTATCTTATGCTTAGCAAATAGCTTCCACATTAAGATGTAAGGGGAGACAACAGACCAGATTGGTCTTATTTCTCATATCACCAAATACCACATTCAGGAATAGTTCCTCTGAGATGAACAAGGAAAAAAGTTTTGGCTGATAGATTTTGAAAGTTTCTGTCTTCTTTCCCAACACTCAAATTCATTAAAAACACGTTAAGCACTGGGAAGCATTCACATACAAAAGTACAGCAGGTCGCAGGTGTACATTCCTATGTTGTCTCTCATCTGCGTTTCAGTTGCTGTTTGCACAGAAGTAGGTTTATTAGAACTGGAAGTGTGTGGATCATTCCGTGTGTGTTGTTCAGATACTTAAATACGCATGCAAGGTGAAAAAAAAAAAAAGGCAATTTTAATTGACTTAAGTAAATTTAGTCATGTGAGTAAATCTACTGAAATCATGACAACACTAAGAGCAAAGTCAATGATTCTTACGTTCAAATATGGGAGATGAACATCCTACCTCTATTCCCTTGGAAGAGCAAAGCCACTTTGAAGCTGTTTGCCAGCAGGAGATCTGAATGCAGGATGGACCCCTGATCAAAGATGTGCGCTCCCAAATGAGACCTGAGACCAGAGCAAAGTGTTTGAAATGAGGATGGCAGAATGGGCTTAAAAGACTCAAATATGTAAGGATAGAATTTCCTGCCACCTGGGAGTGTCTCATTATTCATGAAATGCCAACTTTTTAATTCTTATAAACAGCAGTGTGTTACCCCTCCTTCATTCGTTCAAGAAAACATCTGGAAAGAGTGGGTATTGTTTGAAGCATTGAAGTGGCATGTTGCTCTTCTCTACTTGCTTTCCATGCCTGTTTCAGACTGCCATTCTTTCTGCTCACTTTTGGGTACATTCTGAAAGGTTAGACCCTGAACAGGACTGGATTGTATTTATTTTTAAGTATTTTCCCCCCAAAAATAAAAGGGGTACCTTGAAACATGAAGGAATATTTTATATAACTGCAAGGTAAAGGAGGCTTTAGTTTCATGGATTAGCCATGCCTGTCTTTTTAATTCAAGGACAGAAGATGAACTCTAGCTGTACTCATTCCCTAATAGCAGGGTTTTTATGAATATAATTAGAATTTTCTCTTTTCTGCTCTATCTGTCCTGCTCTTTTTTTACTTTCAAAGATTTCTTTGTTTAGAATTGTAATGATTTCAGTTAGAAATAATATTCATTTCAGCTCCTGTCTTTTATAGTATCAATGGATGCTGTTAAAGGACAGCTCTATTCTGCTCAGAGCTGGCTGCATTTTAGTAGTGCATTAAAAGATTTCTGCATAATGGTAGACCATGGACTTGCCAGTCTTGAAGAGGAGCAGTAAAGGGAGTCATTCTTTTAATCACCCCAGGGATACGCAGGATGTCACCCTTGGCATATTTTTCTCTTTTTGCATCCTGTGCTCAGCTGTTCTCTTAGCCCATTGCTCCATCCACCACTGTTTCTAGCAACTCAACAAGAGACAAAACTCCCACCCTCAGTACATTACCACCATCATACTACTCTTGTTGTAGGGGAGGCTGGATGGGTGGTGTGTTCCCATTTCATGTAACCACCAAACTACTGGCTTCTCCTGCAAAGAGCAAAAGGAATGGGTGCACAGGAGACATGGCAAACCTCAGACATGTTTATGAATATCAGCTTGATGAAAGCATAAAAATAATAATACAAACTTCCCCGAGCGCATCAGGAGCCAGAAGCCTAGCAGGGAGTCTGGAGAGCAGGTGGGTGCTCTGGAGCCCATGAAGAAAATGAATTATATGCATCAGCCCAGGTCGGAAGTTCAGGCAAGATACCTTACCAGATCCTTTCTCTGTGGGGGAGAAGGCAGAACTGCCTCACACTAGATTTCTTGTAGAAGAAGTCTAAGGATAAATGAAAAGAAACACAAATATAAAAATTTCCATGAGCAGATGGGTTTTGCTCATGAGTTCAAGAGGAACTCAGATATGAAATTACTCAGTTGTTAATTGGGGGATGTTAATCTGTGGTTTACATCTTCCTCAGCACAAAGGAAGCCAAGGTATGCTGATTTTTCTAAATGTTACATAGGAAGGGAGCCTGGAAAATTTCAGGCTAGCAGAATTTCTTTTAAATCTATTCTAAACTCCTTTATTGTTGTTCAGTCAAAACATACATGGATTTCAATGAGTTTTGCTCAACCAATGAGTAACAGTACAGTGAAGAAGTTCTTTGACTGTTTGTAGCTTAGCAAATGCCCCTAAGTGTTGCAACAAGGTCTAGAAACTGTCCTACTGCCACGATTACATGGAAACTACACGTTTGTGGAAAATGAGGGGATGTAGGGCAAAAGTTCTTTGATAATTACATGACAGGCAGAGGATACTGGTGACTGACAGGGCCCTTTGCTCCAAGGAAATACAGGGAGGAAGTTCAAGCAGTTTATAATACAGGAGTAGAAATACAGGAAATACAGGAGGAGTTCAAGCAGTTTACTCCAGGCTAAGTTCAGCTTCTGCACTGGGTACAAAAGCAGCTTGTGTCAAGAGCCGGAGTTCCTCATAGGTGTAGACTGTCTGCATTTCGATGCTCAGCATCAAACCACAAATTCTCCTATAATCCTAATGAAAGGAGCTGTCAAACTGGTGCAATTTAGACATCTGCTTTTGTTTTAACAAGCCATCACTTTCAAGGAGGAAAAAAACACATTAAATTCCTAATCAGTTCAGCTGACATTGTCAGATTGCAGGCAAGCATCCAGGAACCCAAGGGTGACCAACAAAGTGGAATCCCCCATCCCACTCCTCCTCCCCCCAGTGACAACAAGGCACTGGGAGGTGCAGCTCACCTGCTGTGGTTAGGAGCTGAGGAGGAAACTCTCCCAGTTCATTGCATCTTGCTGGGATTTGTTAATGTACAGTGCCTTCCAAAAGGCTGTTTCTGTGGTGAAAGGTGAGTTTTGCAAGGGAAGGGTTCTGAGATCCTCAAAGTAGATGTTGCGTGAATGCAACGTCTTAGCTCTAGGCAGGACTACACTGGTGAAATGGATGAAATGAAAAATGGCAGAAGATTCCATGTACGAGGCAAAAATGCCTCGTACTGCAATGCCTCTTACATATCTTTTCCCCTCAGTGCTTCTTTCCTGTGAGCTAAAAGCTTACCTTAAATCACATTTGACTTAATAGGCAGATAGCATCACAGTGCTCACGGCCATTGCCTGTATTCCTTATTCCTGTGGATCGCTTCTACAAACAGGTCAGAATCGTAAGACTGAATATATTAAAATCAATGTATTCACCTCTTCCAGGAGAGGTATTTTCTTAAATTGCTAACCCTGCCCCATCTTCTCTCTACCTCTCTCCACTTGCTTTGTCCGAATACAACATATATGAGCCGACAAAAACATCCTCCCCCCGCACCATATTTTCTGCATGTGGAGAACACAGAACACTTCTCAGATCAGTGAGTATTTTTAAGCATAAAGACAGATGATAGTTCTGTCCTTTTTAGCTGTGGATGAAATGGGAATTAGTTAATTGTCTAATTAGGAATTAGGGAATGGGAATGTAGGGAATTAGCCTCAGGACTTTATTTTTCTGCTGGAGGTCTGGTGCTTCTTGTTACCATCCTTAATTCCTTTCTGACGTGTTGTCCCTTGACAAAACACCTGGTAACTGAGAAGATACCCAGAGCAGCAGAGTATTTTCTTCACGTATGTCAAATGTTGAGTGTAGGGGTGCTAATCCTTACATGCACAAAGCAGAGTGTACCATGTCTCCCCTCAGATCCCTCCCAAAGGGAATACGTAAGCAAGTGGCAGACTATGCATGGTGTGAAAATGTTTGTGTTTGCAAATGTACTGGTGTGTTGTGAAAGGACTTCTGCTTTGTTCTATGTGTGTGCATCTGGAAGTGTATGCAATGGGCAGCACACAGGGGGGAATTTGAGGGGAAGATTAGCAGCCAGAGCACAAGCTCTGAGGAAGAGGAATGACAGAAAAATGGAGTGGAAATTTACAGCTGCGGCTGGAAACACTTGAACTGTATCAGAGTAACCTCAATAATTCTACTCTCTGGAAGATGCTGCAAACAACTAACCCATTTCTTGTGTCTAATGAATAATGGAAAAGGCACTCCAACATTACTAATTAGGAAAGATTTTATTCTGGAAGACTTTAATAAGGAGTATTAATAAGCATCAAGTAGAACAGCATTACAGAAGCGTGGAGATGTGCAGAGAAGCATAAAGTGCAGGGCTCTGGCAAACACTGCCAATGAAGGAAGCTGAAAAGTCCACCCAGAGTACTGTATGGAAAAGAAGCTTCTTGCCCTATTCCTGAATCTCAAGCTTCCATGAGAAGTACTGAGTTATTTTCAGAATTTTGAGGATAGTCATTTTTAATTGTACTCATAATTAACAGACCACTTGTCTCAGAATCTCAAGGATTAAATTTTCTGGATGTTCCGTGTTGTTGAGCAAAGCAAGGAAGTGATGTTTTGATTGCATGTCTCAGCAGAAGTAGCAATGACTGCCAGCTGCTAGCACGCTGCTGTTTGTTGAAGGCCAAAATGTACTCAGAAACAGCATGTCTGTGAAATACTGCATCGGCTACTAAATACTGCAAACAAGACACATCTTGCAAGGCACGAACAAGCCAGGGGTGTGCAGGTTCACCACTGGCATCCTGCTTCTGATTGTCCGAGGCACATGTACAACAGCATCTCATTTGGAATTGATCGAATGTAATGGAAACATGGCTCAAGACTCAATCCTCTCTGTTAGAAATTTATGTGCAGTGTTTCTCACAGACCTTGTCTGCAGTGGCACCTTAGCTGACTGAAGCAGAGAAAGAAGGCAGGGTTCTTCTGTTTAAAGATGAACTTTGATAAAATGGACAGTTATGACTTCTGATGTGGAGTGAATCAGTTAATGAGAGCTATGTCCTAATGCCTTGTAAGTGCTCATCGTGTATCTTCAGCTAATTAATTCTTCTGGGCTGCAGTGTTGTAACTTCTGCTATATTTTCAGTAGTAGTAGTATATCCAGCACAGCAAAGTTCCACTAGAACTTAACACTGCTGTGAAAGCCACACTAAAATTTGAGGAAAAAAATCTGAAATTGCAGAGCAATCAACTCTTCACTAATTATGCTCACCGAGGCTTCGGATAAGAAAGCTCATCACAAGAGGTTATGTCATTCCAGAGAGATCCACTTTTGCTGCTGACTGATGCTCCAGCACAGTTTGTGATTAGGACTCCCACTGAATACTCTGATGCATGTGGCCTTCCTTCCAGGGTATCTGCAGTGTAGCTGTCCATACAACCTGCAGGCCGTAAATGAATTTGCCCCAGTACCTTCTTTTATTCCGCTCTGTGGTGCCACTGCAGCTGATTGCTTTGGCTGCTCTGACTCAAGCAGAGACTTGCTGAAAAGTGAGACATAGTCAGTGAAACTTCCCCAAAGTTGTGGGGAGGTGAACTATCATTGACTGCGCTGCAAGAAGGTTGTATTCCACTTAGGAAAATCTGTTTTCACAAAGATATCCTAACAAGTGTACCTGCTGGTACGCATGCTTAAGCTCTGTACTGGAAAATCCTTTTGGAGGGAGATTTTAATTGAAAAGATGCAGGTCCATCCCTAATATGATAGTTCTCTAGCATTAATATTGAATTTCCTTATAGCTGTCACTGGAGAAGGCTCTCCTGTGGAACAGTTCAGCTTAATCAAATACAGATCTCGAAAATAGACCAGATGTGTCTGCCCTCCCCAGTCAACTTTGTAGATGTCTAAAATTAGACAAATGAGTCCCTACACTACATATTTCTAAACCTCATCGCAGTTGCTGGTGTTAATAACTTGGCAGCAAGGTGCCCTTGATCTTACTTATTCTGCATTTATAAATATTTGGTGCATGAGTGACTCAAACCCATTGACTGAGGCAGTTATCTGTGGTCTGAATTGATTTCTTATCCCTGGCCAGTGAATATTTTTCTAAGGTTTGCCAATTGACTACTGCTTAAGAAGCTCATCAAAATGTCAGGCTTAGTTTGAATCCCAGCCAGAATAAGAGCAGTTCTGTCCAGTCCCATATTCTGCATAAGACCCAGGGAGATGCTATCGTGAAAATCTCCAGAAACTCATTTAGGTTTAAAAGATATCCCACCTGATAAAATAAACTACGGTGAATAACTGTTTTTTGTTCACAGGTTCTCATGGCAAGAATCTTTCCTGAGCCTGAACAACTTAAGATAATAGATTTAATTACAAGGGGACTGGGAATTTTTCTCCATTGGAGATTACACTCCTGTGTATCGTTGCTGTTCACTTACTATAAACTAAACCAAAAAATCTGTATATAAGAAAGGGGAGAGAAAGGCATGGTGGCCATTGTGAGTTTTCTTTCTGCTGCAAAGCCTTAATCTGATTGAATAGCTGCCTATCACCGAGCTATCAAGTTTAATGATGAAGAAAGGAACAGAAATGTGCTTTTGGCTGGGCTCCTTATCTAAAGGCTGTGATCTTTGTCAGGAAGATTGACAAAGCTTGTATTCATGGGATTTATTTATGCATGCTGATATGTACAGTCTGGGGACAGACTACTTCTAATGTTGCTTTCTTGGAGACAGATGTCAGCGCTGTTCATAGAAAGGTGCTGTTGTGGACTGCAATGCTCTGACATGCTGTCCATCTTGTCATCTTGAATATTTCTCTCCTGAATTAGCTCTGTGCGAGGTACAAACAGGGAGCTACAATAGTATGTCTGCATATGGGCTGCACTGTGGTCTCTGAAAGTGAAGAGGTGACAACTTCCGAGCGGAAGCAGTTGTTGAAGCCACTGACCTAACAGTGTTTAAAAGCCTGGTGTTATTTCAAGCTGGCTATCAGAACCCAAGAGTCAAAGGCTAGAATGAGTTAACATCAACCCGGCATCTTGCTTCAGGATCAGTAGATTTGAAAAATAAGAGGACCAGCAAACTAGAAGGAGCATAATAAATGAAGCAAGGGCAAGTCAGTCACCCTGGAAGACTCCCTCCCACTAAACACGGAGCCATCCATTTGAAATGATTGGACTTCAGACTACCTTTAGTCTGTTATTTCTCATCTGCCTACAGTGGAGCATCACTGTAGTTTAGAGGTTGGTCTGTCTCTAAAAAATCCTTGTGAATAGTAGCTGTCCTGTTATTTCCAAAATACTTCAGTCTTATCTAGCTTGTGTGTTATCTTACAGGAAAGGGCTGACTGATGCTGGCTGATAAACAGATGGGTGATCTTCCAGCTGTGGGGCACAAACTGAAGAATAGTCAAATTCCTTGAGAAGGGATGCTTTGGGTCTAAAGCAAAAGGAATTTTCTGGTGAACTTGCTCAACTGACTTCTACATTGCTTTTGACCTTGGCTCAATGGCACCTAAATCTGTAATAATTTGTATCCACACTAACATGTATGAATAAGCAAAAACTGTAGAGGCATCTCTCTGAAGCACAATAGCTTAATGTCTTTTTGCTATTAGTGTAAGTGATACTAATCTCACATCTTTCCTTTAGTTTCCTTGTCCCTCAAGGTATCTGTTAGCAAATGCTGTACTTAAGTTAATGGACACCACCAGCAGAATCTCCAAGCCAGATCACCCCAACTAAACTATTCTGTGATATTTCAGGGCCTTTTAATACTCTGATCAATATGTGCAGAGGTTTCTTGCAACAGAAATAAACTACTATTAACTGAGAGAGAATTCATTAGTTTAAGCCCATCATGATTTGACTGCAGGCCACAGCCATATCCAATGCTGTCTGCTTTCAGTCTGCCCATGGGTGACTTGGCTCCATGCTGGCAAGGTACAGTGGTTTCTGGAAGAGTTACCCAGACATATTACTAAAATACAAATTCATTGACCTAAATTGGTTAGATACTTAAACAGAACAGGAGTGGGAAGGCAGATAAGAATTTTATTATGGCCCTGTAGAAGCAAATTGAATTCAGACTCAGCAGGTGTACGGCTGGATGCAAAGGTCTGGATTGTTTTGTTAGTTTTGCTGGAGGGTAGTGCTTTACCCTTGCTCATCATTAATCAAGAATAAAGAGCCCATTTTATTAGTTACTGTGCACAGATTTTCCCTCTTGCAGGATTTTTAAAACAATACGAATCAGCATTCAACTTGAAAACATTAAAAGACTTGGAAAGGAAATTTCAAATAAGTGCATGGAAGGATATAAAAAGTGGGATCAATTTAACTGGAAAATGCATTACCCATGTAAGTCCTAAATATCTGCTGAGTGTGGAAAGGCTGATAAAAACAAACGAATCAATAGAATTAATTAACTGGGAGGCGGTGTGGTCTAACAGAAAGACCATAAGGATGGGCGCAAATCCTCTTGTGATTTCAGCTTGTACTGCAGTACTGAATAACTATGTGTTTAGGCTTCAGTCTCTTTTTAAAGCTGGCTGAAGGATTTAGGTTTTCTCATCAGTAGGTCTTAGATCCTCAGACACTTTCCCTTTGACTGCACCCAAGATAAGAGTATCATGTAATCATTGTGCTTCCTAAGAGTTCTCAAGGCAGGTAGTGGAAAATCAGACTTCAGAGGCTGAAGATTTGAACTGTGGTGAATGCAATGGCAAACCTTGGCCTCCCCACTGAACAGGAGTAGAATGAAGTTCTGTCTTCACTTCTGCAAAATTAACTGCCTTGAAATTACTATTCCTTGGGTCACTGTTTTCAACAAGGAATGCACCACTTGTAGGGAAAACCTGGTATGCTGTCACGGTTCAGCACAGACACAACTTGTAAAAAGTCCTTTCTAGAAGAAGCTTGCTCTGCATTTCATTTTCCTGAGAGTGCCTGGTTTCCATGTTGGCAAGGTAGCAGTGAATTCATCAAGCTCCCTTCCTACCAAAACCTGTCCAGCTATCAACAGCAGAATTTGTGGCATCCTAGCTATGAGACTGTGCTTTAGTAGAGTGAACAGAGGAAATGTAACAGCTGAACTAAAAGCTACAGGAGACTTGCCTATTATATTGACTTATTGCTGTTTTTTCATGAGTTTGAATTTTCATCTGGATTTTGAAGCCTTCACAGCTTTAGGCATAAGCTTCCAGGGAGCTTAAAAGCACGACCTGCAATAGGGGTATGCTTGAGAACAAGAGTAGTGGAAGATCTCATCTACTAAGTACTGTCCTATATTTGTATCCTTCTTTCAATACGATATTTTTAAAGCAGTCTTGTATCCTTGCCACCAGAAAATTCTTTTCCAAACTGTTATATTCTATCTGCTGTGTTTATTCAGCTTGACTCAAAATGCAATTTCTCCAAGGCTGGGATCACAGCTTAAAGTCTAACTGCTTGGCAAATCTACAGTGATATAATGTCTTCCAATGCATTTGGAAGTGTGTGTATGGAGACAAGGTCTAGCAGAGGCCATAAGTGACTGAATCTATAAAGGAGCCGACAATTTGCAAGGCTGGCAGCAGATTACTCCTACATTAATCACCAGCTACCCCATCTATAGTACAAGTTCTGTGTATATGACAGTCCTTTGACATCCCAGATGGTTTTTAGATGCCAGCCCTTTGCACTTCAATAAAATAATCCATAATCATCTCTGTAGCTCCTTTAGCTTGACCCCAGTGGGGTGATTTATTTCTGCAAAACAGCTTCACAATTCATCTTTGCCGTCTTGCCAGAAAATAAGAACAGACCTCTTCCCTCCCTCAAGACAGCAAGACAAATCTAGAGCTGGAAAGCTTGAGAAGGCAGACAGAGCCTTTTCCCACTGCATATACCTGCCTCTCCCATGGCTATCATCAGTACAGTTCCTTCTCTGCCTCTCCCTGTCCTCCTGCAAATCCAAACTGCAGCTCTGGGTGAACTAAGCTTATACCAAAGCCTTTCTAGGGCTTTGCAGTCAATCCTATGATTGGCTGTCTTGAGTCATCCAGACCTACATGGGCAGCCAGCTACCAGCCTGGTCACAATGCTGTCATTCTGGGCCATGCACAGTGAATATTTGCACCACGATGAATTTTTTTTTACTCTGATGTCCTTTTTATACAAATCTTTGAGTGACAGAAGCCTTCATTGACTGTTCCAAACATATGGGGGCTGCTCCAAAAGCAATGTCTCCTATTTTTCTGTTGGTCTGTAACATCAGAGGTGGATACTGGAGGTATGGCAGCAGAGGTTGAACCTTCCCACCAATATCCTGTTGCATTTTGTTGCTGTGTGACAGATGGCAGCACAGGGGAAGTCTGACACAATGGCATCTGACATGGAAGTGTGGATGAAGCGAAGGTGTGTCACTGAATTCCTCTATGCAGAAAAGATGGCACCATTGACATTCAATTTCTGAACATTTATGGAGACCAAACAGTCAAACAGTGGATGTGAACAAACTGAGGAGGTGGGTGGTGCAGTGGGGACAGTGACAGTGTCACCACCTCTGCTGGTGCAGGTTGTTATGAGTGTGGCATGCAAACTCTTGTTCACCACTGGTGAACAATTGCTAATGGTGGTGGCATTATTATTATTCAGCTATGAAACAAAGGAGCGTTTCATAGCTGAGAATTTGCTTTATCAAATAGTGTTTTCATGCTCGTTGCATCTGTTGTAACTTTCACAGAAATAAATAAGAGGTATTAATTTCAGAGTGACCTACATATATTTTCACAAAAAATCAACACTTAAGAGCAGGGAACCTGGCCATAAAAATAATCTAAAACATTTTCCTCCTATGTAGTGTTGGTGGCCGTAAGCCCCAGCACGGACTTGACTGAAGCTGCACAGCATCTGCTCTGATCTGTTGAAGTCCCTGAGTAAAGTATGATTCGGAGTGAGAGGAATTATGCTAAACTAAAAAGTAGCTCTAATTAAAAACCAGAACCAGTTGTTCTAGGAAAGAGGGAGAGCTTTCTTTGATGCTTAGGAGGGATGTGAAAGTCTGAAAAAAACATGTTTCTGTCTCATGCAGTCGCTCAGCCTTGTGGTATGTCTGTGGCTATATCACATAGCAAGTCGCAAAGAATTTACTACATTTTAGAAGTGGACTTTATGATCAAGATCTTGCCGAGATGACCTTCAAGCGAAGTCAGCTGATGCCCTGCAGCATCTTGGCGCTGCTAGAGTGTAAGAAACTGGCTGTAAATGGCTGTAAGGCAGACTTATGACTGCTGAAGGTGGCTAAAAAAAATGGGTTATAATGTACATGAAGCTAATCTTGGTCCTGTTTAAAATGCTGGCAAGCTTATGACTGTTTGTAGCGATGCCTTAAGTTGTTTTTGTGCATGGGATGATAGCTTGCCTTAGAGGTGGTAAGTTAGAAATTCATTGGCATTTTGAGGCTTTAGACTGAAAAATATCAAAAGCCAGAGATGTCACAAAAGGTTCTGCTTTCTGACAGCATAGACTCATTTTTGTGTGCTGAGTGTAAATGCAGCTTACACTCACTTTATTCCCTCCCTTTAAGTTTATGTGTATCAAATTATCTTCAGTCTCTTCACCTCAGGACTGCCCCAGAACATCCAAAACTTCAGCAATGGAAGCTTGCCACCATAGATCTGGTTGCCAGATGCAGTACAACAGACCCCATATTTTGCTCCACTGTTATCAGTTGTGCATAATTTCCATCGTTAGTCATTAATTCAAATGAACATTTACATTTTTGCATGCATAAATGTGTGCTGATTAGTGTGATGAAGGCTGCAAGAGGGCGGGACATAAAAATGGACTGCTTAGTACAAAGCTCTATATGGTATTCCTTGCTGTGACAGTCAGTAAACCTAAACAGGAACAGTACCAGTGTTCAGAAGACCTAAACAGAGTTTAATGCTGTTGCTATGTTAAGTCCTGTTCTGACTCACAACATCTGACAGCGGTACTTTTTTCATGCCAGGCAGCAGTATTTCAACTGCTTTTACTGTGCAAAAATAAAGGAAAAGTATTGTCCTTTTGCACTAAGCTGGTTTTACATGTGGTGCTGAAAGATCTCATCTTGGTCTCAAAATTAAAATTTCTGAAAAGGAGTATCTGGCATAAAACTAAGGGATTCAATTGCATTTGCATGGCTGAACAAAACCAGTGGCTGCAGAGACATTTGGAGAATGTTTGTGATCTCCTCTGGGGATGTCATAGGACTGGTTATTCAGACAGCAGTTATGTTAGTGGCACTGTACGCAGACAGTGGTGCTTCATGGTGTATCTGGAGACAGCACATGCCTGGCAGCTTAACAATGTCAGCTCGTTAAGCAGCTAGGTGGGCTGCCAGGTTGGCCTGAACATGCTGTCTTCAGCCACCCCACACAGCACCAATCTGAGAACTGTGTGCAGACAGATCACAGGGGGCACCAAGCTCGTGGCACTGCACATCTTCATCTAAAGACTGCAGGGACTGTACTGCTCTGGTTTACTTAGTGACTCTCAATAGCTATTACTGTGAGGAGAAGCAGCTGGGGGAGTAGTTAGGGCACCTAGCACCTCAATGAATGTGGGGATGTCACCAGGCCAAAGATGATTTCTGCATTCACTGCATCTCTCTTTTTAATGGAGAAAAAAGGAGCAAGGGCTTCCCAAGCCTTGAGTTGGACAGAAGTGAAAAGAAACCTTCAGAGATTCAAGCAGATGACAGAGCATTTATTTTTGACAGCTGGCGGATCAAGCAGGCCTGATAAGTTGGAGCTTTCATATCTTGCACATGGGGTTAATCCTATTTGGAGGGAATAAATGAAGGAGGAAAAATCTTTAATCAGAAGTAGCAGAGCAAAGTGAGCATGGCAGTGGGAGAAGCCTTCAAAGGGTTTGACAGAAATGGACTTTTCTCAGTTCAGCGGACTCTCCACCTTCCTGGTCTCCATGCAGCTATTTTAGAGGAAGAGCAAGAGCCTCAGAAGCCACACAGAGCTCATCTCCCTCCACTGACAGCCAGATACTCAAGTTCCCTTTTCCCCACTGTGATGGTGATGGTTTGCCTGTCTACTTGCACTGCCCCAGTCTGTCCATGAGCATAGGATAGTTAAATGCATTTTATAAAAACTTCAGTCACTATCTTGAGCAAAATAAAGATCAAAGGTAAATTTGCTTGGAGCAGTGAATTGTGAATCCTGAAAGAAGAACTATATTAGCATCAACAATAGGAGTAATTAGTCTGCTATTGAAGCCTTTCAAATACATACATAGCCAGTCCACGTCAGCTTTGTTTCTTCTTAATGCCTTACTGGTTCTGCACCCCCTCTGAGAGAGGTATGCTATTTTCATATCAACTTGAGCTCTATTTTGAGAGGGGAAGGAATAAGTGAGCAGGCCGAGCAACTGGGCTGTGTAAAGATAAGCTTTCAACAATGTCCTTTCAAGCTTTTGTGGAAACCAGAGATAACAGCTGAACAAACTCTTTGTAGGAAATTTGTAACATACAGGGATGGAGTGTGCTGATTCTCCATGATGGGATGTCAAGAGGGGTGTTCCGTGGGTGAATGTGCTCATAACAATCAGGCTTATCCTGGGAGCTCTGCCCTGAAGTTTCCCAAATTCCATTTCTTCAAAGACTTTGCCTATACATCTCCTTCATCAACAGGCTGTAGGATCTCTGTAAGATAGACATTGAACTGCACATTAATTGCTTTATAGACAAAATGGCAATCGATCTGAGTGCCTGTGTAAAGCCAGTTTTTTTCTTCAATTCTACTAGAGCTTGTGATGAAAACCTAAATTTATTAATAGAACATCATTGACTCCCATGAGGTTTCTCCAATATTGTATTGCTCACTTATTTGAAGCAGCCTGACATGCAGATTTGACACATCCCCGCAGATGAATGGTATGAACTACAAAATGCACCCAACTGTGTGCAGAACTGGCCCAGCTTTGCCAACAGTAAAATACAGGAGTCGGTCTGAATCTGTGGGATGGAGAACAGTATCTCCTCCCAGTTATCTTTATCCAGGCAATGGAATAGTAAGGGAGGGAAATGGATGCAGGATTCTTGGCTGAGGAGATAGGCGAAGGAAAGTGATACAGAAAATGACTGTCCTATCAATTCATTATTATTATTTTAAGAAGTTGATCGACTTTCCACTCAAAATGAACCTTCCAGTGAGACCAATGGAACATGCGAAGAATAGCACAATGGACGCTCATCTCCAGCGGCATCTGTTCCAATCTTAGCTTCAAATCACAAATTACAAAAAAAAAAAAAGAAAATCCTGTCTCTGTTATTGTAGCTCCCATGTGTGCTTCATAAAAGGAGCAGACGACTTGCAGTCTGTTCAAGCAACCCTTGTGCCTGCAGTGAGGTAGGGCAGAATTAGGGCAGACATGATAAGGTTTGCTAGTGCATCGGTGGAGCCAGTGCTGTTTACTTACTGATATAGCCCTGACATGAATAAATGGTATTCTACTGCTAATGTTGCAGCTTTCCCTATAGCCTTTTTTAATTCCACACAGCCTAAAGACCCTTATCTTTAACACCTCTTTGCTCTGGGGAATTTTTTCAGGGCGTCGTGACATAAGCCTTGTTTTCAGAAAAACTGCTTAAAAGACAAAAGAAATAAACTCACTGTTGAAACAAAAAGTCTATAATTCTGGAGTTTCACACAGGAACGGAGGGAAATTTAAGGGTTATACCAGATGCATTAAAGGGAATGCAAACTACTTCTGAACACTGCTTTTCCACTTGACATCAATCTAACACTGAAACTGTAGTAACTTCAACAGCAGCGCTGATATCCAGAATAATTGCATTGACTGAGGCTTTTACTAATTATACTTGGAAGCTTCAGGATTTTCAAGTAACTTTCACATGAAGTAACTTCATTCATTGTCTCTCCATAGTTCCATTTAAGCTCTGGCGATTGATGGTGAGTGCATACCTGAGATTTGTGTGAACGAGAGATCTCTGTGCTGGGCTGAGGCAGCCGTAACTCAGAGAGGAGGTTCATCTTATTCACGGGAATAAAGAAAATACTGAGGAGTACCACACAGTGGCAAGGCTGTCAAATGAACAGAGCAAGACAAGGAAAGCAGCCTTTACAAACATCCCTTCCACAGCACTGACCTTGGCCGTGTCTCACAGGGTGGCACTCACACTGAGTTTGGTCTTGCAGTGATTAAATATTAATGCTCTTGACTTAAGAGGGAGAAATCTGCAGCACTTCTGGCAAGGTAACAGTAAACACAAACAAGTTTATCCCCATTAGGTAAATCATTTAAGTTCATTCTCAAGTGTTCTGTTTAATGAACCCTAATCACTCCGCAAAACTTTCTCTGTATATTTGGGTGAGCCAAAAATAAATCCAGTGTGTCTGAATTCTTAACTATACCCCAGCAAATACTGCCTCTTGCTCAGTTTGCTTTAAAGCTGCTGCTTTGAGAGCAGTATTTCTCACTGCTGATTCTCTGCTAGTTTTAGTGTGTCTGTTTAAAGATGGACCATAGAATTAAATATGCCATCAGTTTCAGCAAATTTTGTTCAGCACCTCATAAAATACCAGCCTCCCTTTTAAAGTATGCAGAATGATTTGCATGGCAGCAGTAATCCTGTGAACTCTGAACGCTGAAGAAATCAAAGAAAGCAGAGGCAGTAAAATACATGCAACAAAACATCCCTGAGAGTATATGTGCTTTGCTCAGATGCACACAAATTGGTGAAGAATCAGGTGTTGCTCAGGTGAGAAAATCTGACCTTGGTTCAAAGGTCTGTCCCTGAAACACTGTATGCATGTTACCAGGATTAAAAAGTATTTTTATATTGCTTTAAACGCTTTTTTATATTGTTTTAAACACTTAATGTGGGGAAGGTCAGATGTAATTTTGACTGAGTTGAAACTTGAGAAAAATATCTGGTACCTGCCAGCTGGGTAACTACTGCATGCTCAGCCCTAGGGAGAAGATACTATACCTGAGCTCTGGAACCTGAGGAACATCTTGGCTTTTCTGCTAAAGGGAATATGACTTAACTTCTGCTCTGAATTATTCTGGTACCAGGGAGGTCTCTTTATCCTGATGGTAGTTGAGGTAGGTTGATCTCGGAGGAGTGTGCAGCAAATGAAGTGTTGTAAAACCAAAATCATGAAATTCAAGGAGTAGGTTAAGAGCTTGTAGTAAGGTTTGGGATGGATATGAACACGGGACTGTACTTTTATTAGTGCAACTGTCTCTTTCATCCCAACCTGCCTTGAAAATTTCACCAGCACGCATGGGGAAGAGAAAATTACTCAATATATTTAAGTTAGAATTGGTGGGAGGAGTCAAATGAGACTCCCTCTAAAAAGACAACCACTCTGCAGGCCTGAATGGGGTTTCTCAGCAGTGACCCAGGAAAGTGGGCTTCTGGTCAGTCTCTGCTAATCATGCATCATTGGCATCAGCTTCCATGTCCTGATGTCTGCCTGGAAGAGCCAATTCAAATCTGTGAGGATTTGAATCTCCACTACGAGGACTGTGAATCTCCAACTGATTGCAGAACCCTCAAAGTTGTTTCTGAAATTTGTTTAGAAACCTGTTGGTGCCATGGAAGCATTTGTGTACTTGCAGCTACTGCAAAGGGATGAAGGGTATCCAGTTTTTCTTTTACTATTGCAATGCTGATTCAGTGTGCAGACTGCTGTAATACACTTGGTCCAGCCAGCAGCCCCCGAAGCTCATGGTGGCTGGGTGTGCTCAGAGTTGGCCAAAACGCACTTGGCACCTGGTCCTGTGGAGATAAGGCTGCCCCATCTCACTGGTCTAGAAAGCACTCATATTTGCATATCAAAAAATAATCATGGTTAATGGGAGTGACAGATACTTATAACTTCTCATTTCGAACACAGGACTAATTGTCTTCTCTCCCTTGTAAGCAATTTAAAGAAATGCTGGTGCAGGAAGAATTAGATAATGAAGCTCTTTTCATCCAACGCTTACATGTAATTTACTTCTAAATCAAATCCCCTGGGAGGTGGCACAAGCTGTGACAGTGCAGAGAATGTTTTAATGGTTTTGGCAAGAAGTCAAAGAGGAAAACTTTCCACATTTTAATCCTGCCCCCCAAGTGGGTAATATTTCAGAACAGGAGATCTAGGGATGGGTGTTAAATACAACATAGACAGCTAAGGTCACTGATCAAAAGGAGCTGGTGAGGACTGATTCACACATCTTAAGTATCTGCTTATTGTGATATTTAACTGCTAATTCTGGCAAAAAGCCTGGAGAAGGTATAGGCAGAATTACATCAGTTGGCTTATAGAATCACAGAATCACTTAGGTTGGAAAAGACCTTAAATGTCCAGTCCAACCACAACCTAACATACTACCCTAACTCTAACAACCCCCCAATAAATCAGAAATCATTCTGTTCCACCTTAAACTCCAAGAGAAAACAACTTCCTTCAACAAAAGTACAAAACCTATTGCTTTGCCAGACTCTATAATTAACACATACTCTTATAGAGTCCCATTATGGGGGGTCAGCAGTCTTTTGCAAGGCTGCTTTGTCCAGACCTGGATATAAGTTGAATCTGATGCTAAACACTACAGAACAATCTCATTTTAGCTGGAGTTAACAATCATTATTTTTCCTTTACTTTGGGAAATAATGTTTAGAATAAACTTATTTGCAGATCTTCTTAAAAAGTCCTTTAAGGAGTATGGAAGAATTGGGCCTGGTCCTTCCTGAAGGCTTTGAAGAGAATGAATTCCCTGCATCTGAAAGGCTCTTAATAGATTTTTTATTTTTTTCTATACTTAAAGATGTTTTGCCAAGAAATGGTTGGTCAGTTCTAGCCACTTAATTCCTGGTTGTAAAGCATGAGCAAAGGGAATTAATCTCCAAAATGGTACTATGCAGTTTCCCTTTGTTACAGAGCTCCATGCAGGCTCTTAAATCAGCCTAATTTCATTCAAGTCTTACTCTGCAGCTGCTGTTAAATTGAGTCCCCGAAGAGAATATAAGTTTGGAGGCATAAGAGGGCAGAACAGAGAATGTTCCTTTAATTGTTATTATCCACCACTCAGAGTCACTAGAGTAGAGGAGTAATTAGGGAATTGTGGTATATTTCAGTAAAAGCACCATTTTCCTCCCTTCTCTCTCTTCTTCTGTGGAAACCATATTTCAGGGTCTGTCATGTTTATAAGCCCTAGCAAGAATCTCATATGCAATAATCCCCACCTAATCATATCTTAACTAAGCCCTTTCTGCCAAGATTTATGGTAACTGAAAGAAGGCCATTGTAAATAACCATAACAGCAGGCCCAGTGAGACATCAAGGCTGTGCTTCGTGCTGTTTTTGTTAGCACCCCTTTTGCATCTGGCCCAGGAACAATTGGTTTGTTCTCTGCTGCTACCCAGGAGGTGAAGTTCACAGTGCACTGCAGTAAACAGAATTGCTTTGGGATCCCCAAAACATATGCACTGCTTCTGACACGGTAGGGAACAGTGCCAGCATCACCCAGAAAGAACAGACAGTACAAAAAAGGCTGAAGGATATGGCTTAACAGGCTGTTTCCCCACAGGCAGAAACTGCATGAGGAACTGAAGGGAATAAGATTCAGATTTTATGATCATTTGGGCTCAGAGCACGGAGCTGATATAACCACTTTCTGACATGTCTATATCACTTGTATGTGATGTAGGAGGAAGAATATCTGCATGAGTCTGCAGTCTCCAGCCTGGCTGACCTGAGCAGTTGGGTGAAAATTCCACTGGGCTGACCTCAGCAGAAACTAATTTAACTTATGAATCACAGTTCTGGACCACTGTTCTTTGTCCAATAACCTCTCACACTTCAGCTGGAAATGACTTTTTCTATCAGATCTGAGAAATATCAGTTATGGTAAGACTGGACACCATAGCCCTTGCATAACCACTTAATTTAGAGAAAAATGCCCATTTCAGAAATAAATGGGAAAGGCTTAACTTTTGGCAAAATTTAGTCTCAGTTCCCCTCGCTGCTGCTTCCACCAGCAAGCAGAGAAGGCAAAGCTGTGGGTATGGATGCCTTCTATCTCACTAAGCACGTTATTTGCCTGTTGAACCCATGCTGTTGAAAACTGAGCATTTTATCTTCCAGTCAGTAAGAACTGGTGGTTTTCTGCTCTCAGGCTTCACAAAAACTATTTTCTCCAGGGTACCTTAGAGAGACTGAACTTCTGTGGGATCAGCATAGCTCTGATAAATCCACTATCTCTGCCTTCCCATCTGTTAGCTGCTCCTCAGTCTGGATATCCGCCTCAGTGTTTGAAATTCATTGGATATACTTCTGTAGTGAGCAGACTTCAAATCACTGCCGCTTTGCTTCTCGAGTTTGATTCAAGAAGTGAGGACAGTTCAAGAAACAAGGATAACCTCTTTTGCCTGAACATTTGTTACAACAGAAGACTTCTAAACACGTCCAATGTTGTGAGGCTTGATTCTTCTTCAGTTGTATCAGTTGCATGCTGATGTGAAGCTGTTGATTTAAGTAGGGGTACATCAGAGATGCAGCAAGCACTCCTCCTTGTCAGAAGAGAGCCTGGAGTTCCAAGTCTGCAGGAAGGACTTCAGCTGCTGAACACAGATAGGCCCTGAGTGTCTTTCGGCTCCTGGGGGAGAGCTCACAGCAGCTTGTGTGCATCAGGTTCTTAAATAATGAGAAATACCTCCTGTCAAAGACGTGTTGCATCCTAGCATTGTTGGAGGGATGTTGTTTTGGCATTAGTGAAGTCAGGAATAGGAAAACCTCTTGTAAGTATTACCTTTTTGCTCAGCAGAGCTGAACGGTTGGAGTGTATTAGGTGAGCTCTGGGAGCCCTGTGAGAGAATGGCTTGAATGGAAAGAATAGCTGGTTTTGAAGCCTGCAAGATTTTGCTGTGGAATCCTGCAGTGTTGCAGAGATGGTTGTCGCTGTTCATCCTTTGTAGATTTTCAGCTCTTTTAAGATTTGGTACAAAGTCAATGCCAGTTTCTTTTGTTGATTCCAATGGGGCTTTATATCGGCACTTAATTGATTTACTAGCTCTTCTCCTAAAGCAGCTACACATAACCATTATTAAATACGACTGATATTTAATCACACTTTCAGATCACCACAGCTAGATTCCTCAACTTCCAAGGGACACTATGCAGGAAATGGGGTTTCAGTTGTTTCAGTTTCCCCTGACCTGCAAGAGACTTTTCCTTGCTCAGAATAACAGAATATAGACTGTGTCACTTTGCAAGTTTTTACTTCCTTTGTCTGCTGAATTCAGCAGTCCTTAGTGATAACAACGATGTGGAGATCAACAAAATGAGAGGGTGAAGCTTGCGCTGGCCTTAATGTCTGTAAAATGGGCTGCATAGATTTTTTTTCTCTGCAAATTCTTTTATAATCTTATATACTTTTCGCAAGGCTTTGGTTTTGTGATATTTTCATTGTATATCAATGTCTGCTTTCACGTCTGTTCCTAAAAAACATTAAAATCAGCACCACAGCTTTCTGGAGCTCTTACCTTTTTAACATCTTTTCTCCCTAAATCAATAAGCCTCTGCAGCAAAGTCTTATTCCAGATAAGCAAACAGTATCTGCAAAGCTGTTGTATTCAGTGATGCTTAGGAGTTCTGATAAAGTGGTATATTTCTGAGGGAGAGATAGTTAAATCCTGAAAACCCTGCAGTGGTTTCTTTCTGTCAAACAATATTTGAGATTTGAGATCTTAGAGAAGAAACTAAACCAGGAGGTTTCACTGAATATTTGAACACAAAGTATTTCTATGCAGAAAAGTGCTATGCAAGTTCTTGCTGATTGATTAGATAAGACTTCTTCATACTACCTAAGATGCATCCTGAAAGGGAGGACAGTGTGCAACATTTGTTATTTCAAATATTTCTAATAGAGATTAAATTCCTCAGTCTTAGATTCAATGGGAGATTGTTATCTTAAAAAAAAAAAAATACTCATGGAAAAGGAAAGGAGCAGTGGGGGAAGGAAAAATGATAATGTGTCAGGATAGTGTGAGAAATGCCCTGGGGAGGTGGCAAACACTTCTGCAATTATCAGTGTGAAAATGGCAGATTTGTTAGTGATCTCCATGCATTATTAAAAGCAGCAGAAACAAGAGCTGCCCACTGTTCCCTCTCCTGATAGGGATAGGTTCCTTATTTTTTCCTTGTTTTCCTTCCCAGCTGGTCACTTTCCGACACATTGGCTTCATTTCAAGCCTGGCTGAGGAAATCATCCTGGGCACTCGCTCTGAGCATCAATTTTTTTCCTTGGCAGGCACAGCCAAGCCCCATCACCCCTGCCCCAGCCCAGATAAGCTAATCCGTGCTTGACTGGCAGAGCTGGCCTTGATGATGGAGTAGCTTCAGGCACCATGGGAGATGGTCATCCTGCACCTTTTCTGTGTATTACCTTAATCCTTCACAAGCTTGCCCTCAGCAAACTCACGCAGGGATGGGAGATGTGGGTGAGCAATAACCTTCCCTCCTGCACAGCAGATTTGGTCTGTCCACATTATCTCCCTGCTGCCAACAGGGCCATTCATATCCACCTTCTTCCTTAGAAATAGGGCTGCTTCCATCATTCCTTTCCCCATGACAGAGCTGAGCCTTCTCTGAATGCATTCAGCTTTCCTCTTTCCCCAGTACCAAACCTCATCCTCTCTGTACTTGCCTCCTCCTAACACTTCCCACTACAAATCATTGCACTCTGTTTTCAGATCTGGTATCGTACCTGCTGCACTCTGCTCCACAGCTTTCCTTCAATCTGGAGTGCTTTGAAGCACAGCTAATGAGAACTTAATAATGACACCATCTGGGTGCTAAACTACATCTTCTCACACAATTTGTCCCACTTACAGCACTAGTATAAGGCAGCAATATACATGCAAAATGTCTTAAAACAGAATTGTTGCATTGCTTGCAACAATTAGGCTGGAACAAAGACACCCTAGATTGCACCAAACTCCTCTCATACCAGGTTTTGCACTGTTACATCAGTAAGTAAACTATATAAAGCACAAACCTTAAGCAATAGGGAAAGGCATCACTGAATTTCCAGAAGCAACAACAGCAAAGAGCTGTCTGTCTCTAGGCTGTGTTTTGCTCTGAAGCCTCCCAACAGCAGCCATCTGTAGAGAAAGCAGCTTAAGCACGGTCCTTCCTCTGGGCAAGGCCGGCCCCCTGAAGTCCCTAGATGAATAGGTGTGAAATCCAGCTTTGCCGAAAGATGGGGCTAGAGACCTCCTTCCCCAGCAGGGCTGCACCCCATGCCTGCCCCCGGCCCTGCTCCCAGAGCAGCTCTGCATCCTGTGCACCAACAGGCAGTGCTACCAAGCCTGGTCATTTCAAGCTGCCAGCCTTCAAGGAGCAGTTCTGCTAAAGGCAAGCATGGGCAACTGTGGTGCCATTGTGTTTGTACTACAGGGATTTACGCCTTTTGAGGCTGGCAAGATGGGATAAGACATATTGGGCCTCCTGGATATGTATGCTAAATTCTGATTTATTCTTGCAAGAGGGAAAGCATCCTTTGTTCATGCTTATTCAGTATCTGCACAAAACAAAAACTAATTAGGTCAGTTCAGCTCAAAGAGGAGCTGTAATTTGCTGGCAGCTCAGCCATTACAGTTAAAAGTAGTTTATTATGCTAGACAAAAACATGCTACTGTGGAATCACCTTATACAATTAGACCTTCAGTGCTGCCAAAACAATGTTTTTCATTAGTCTCACAGATGCAGGTGTTTTCTGAGGTCCTTTGCAGCTCTGACTTATTCAGAGATGTGAGTGCAGGCTTCTTGTCTTCCTGCATGCACAAGGACCCATGTACACCACTGATTTTTCACAGAGGAAAAAAAAATGCTGTTGCAACCCAGCCCCTTTGTCTTCAAAGCATTTTGGCAAATGTGAAAATCTGGCTGGATTTCTCTGAAGACGGCTAGTTTTGCCTACTGGAGGAACATGATTTATCTGACTGACGTTGAGATGGATTGACAAAACCCATGCAGAAGAGGGAAAATTCCTATATCACAGCCTTCGCAATATAGATTTTACAAATTGACAACAGGGCTTAATCACTGAGTAAGCAAAGTTAAATTCCAGCCAAGAGCTGTTCCCATTAATTCTAAGGCTTGTACTCAGATGTTTTATAGTGAGGCTACATTATAGGAAAGTACTACAGTTGCTTCAATTTTCAGGACTGTCTAGATATGATAGTTCAAAATACTCTAACACCTTGCTAAGTTGTTGCTCTATATGCAGCCCTTGAAGGCAAGCACATACATAAGCTCTTGCAAGATCAGAATTTGAGAAATAGGCTTCCTAGCTCCAGTTGTGGTGGCAATTGAGTACCTACTGTGTAAGCTGCTTTCAAAATCATATCATCTTCTCTATTCTCTATTAACCTGCTGAGACAAAACTGATAGCAAGACATATTTGCACTGAACTTCTTTTGTTATGTATACATTTGGTGCATTCAGAGCAGCCCAGTCATCCTTAATACAGCCACCGTGTTCTTATTCTGCTATCATCACTGCACTGTCACAGGCAAAGATAGAAAGTTGGTGTCAGCCTTAATTCTGTATTTCCTGGAGGCTTAAATTGGTTTAAGATAGACCTTTCACACCACTGGGATGACTTCTAGATTTCTGCCTTTGGGGAGAGGAGGTCAACATGAGCTTTACAAGTAATTTATTTGAAAGAATGCTGTCAAGGTTCATAGACCCAGAACTGGAAATATTCAGCTGCCTGCAAATTCACATAATTCTTTCTGTGTGTTATTTCTAAGCAAATCTCAGAGCTCATCTTCCTAAAAATAAACCAGCAGATGTAGCCCAACATGCCTGGGCCCCTCTAAAATACACAGAGTACATAGTACCTGAAACACGTTACTATGAAGAGATGAGTAATCATACCCAAGAAGTGTTTATAGGTATCTGAACATATAAAATCCGACAGTTTGTGAACCTTCACATTTGGGGCTTGATTCAGGGTGAGCCTCTCTATTGACGCTGATGGGCATGAACGTTGCAGAGATGCATTGTTTGCGGAAGTGTTCACTGACTGCAAAAAATCTCACGTTATTTGGGAGGCTGTTTATTCATCCTTTTAATTTTTAGCTGCAGATAACTCAGAAAAATAGCCTCTACGTGCTGCTAAGCATCCGTTAGCAAAGACAACACGAGCCCAATGTTGACTAATCACAGATGCAGAATTAAATAAGGGCAAAACAGTTAACAAACCACATGGCAAATATGATCACAGAGTCACCAAGGTTGGAAAAGACCTCCAAGATCACCTAGCCCAGCCATCCGCTTACTACCAATATTGCCCACTGAACCATGTCCCTTAGTACAGCATCTGACTGTTTCGTGGATGCTTCCAGAGATGGTGACTCAACCACCTCCCTGGGCAGCCTTTTAGAAAGGAGAATGGTGAAGAATTGCACTCGGAGTGGAAAGGAAATTGAAAGTAGGAGCAATTTAAGGCTTGTATACGAGGTGCTCTGCCCTGCTTGAGCAGCCTCACTGCCACAAGCAACCAGGTAAAAATCCGCTCCACCAGAAACAAATGGGCAGAAGGGCAGGGGTATGATGAGTACCCACTTGGGCTCTGGAAGAGCTGAACAAAACAAATCCAACCTGGGATGCATAGTAAGGGAAAATGAACATTTCTTGAGGGCAAAATCATAAATACTTGAACAGCATCTGATAGTACAAGCACTATTTCTAGTGAAAGATGTAATAAACTAAAAGATTAAATGTATATCTTCTTACTATGAAACAGGCTGAGATTGCTTGCTGGGTACAGCAGAGGGATTTGCACAGCCACATAAGCAAAAGCAATTCTGTCTGGGTTTCAAGCTCAATTTCTGCTATTCAGATACATAAAATTATCTAAATCCTATCTTGCAATTGACAGGTACCAGGACAAGGTCAGTTAATCACAGCAGAGCAGAGGAGGGAGGGCAGGGTTACTCTGATACACACAGTTCAGAAACAAGAGCATGTTTGCTACGAATTCAGCTGATCATTGCTTCTCCTATCTCAGTGTTGAAAGCAGCTGTGTGGGTGTCGTGGTGTGGGAGGCAAACACAAAGAGATGGAGTCTTTACTTAGCTGGGCTGCCATGCAGAGGGCTGTCATGAGGCTGAAGAAGGGTTTGCTGTGCTTGTAAGGAGTGGAAGAAGAATTGCTGCAACTAATTGCAGGGCTCTGGACTGCAATTTAGGTGTGAACTGTATTAAAAAAAAAAAAAAAGCCAAATTCCCTTAGGAGGAGGACAGCATGCAGCTGGAGAATTTTAAAAAGGAAGAAGAAAGGTCATATTTACTTTTTTTGAGGGGAAGAAAAAAGGAGGCTGTTGCTGAATGAAGAGCTCTGTAAGGCTGCAAAAGCCTCAGTAGTGAAGAGAAATTGACATATTAGATACATGCATTTACCTAAAATTTGCATTGTTTAATCCGTTAGTCACTGAGTTAAGATTTAAGGACTGAAGCAATTACACAGTCCACCCCCTTGTCTCAAGGCAGGATCTCTTACACCTCTGCTGCCTCTAGCAGGTACATGGTAACCTGTTGTTGGAGGCCTCTCAGCAGCGTGTCCTCCAGCCTGCAGAAAGCTTTCTCTTTAGCTTTACTGCCTATGGACAGCATTTCCTAATACCTCACCCACAACATCCCAAAGTCACTACAGCCAGCTCCTATAGGAGCTAGCACAAATGCAGATACACTCTTTCTTTGGCATTGCAGCTCTCCTGAATACTCAGCATACAACTGTAACAATAAGAAAGATCAACACAATTGAATGGCATTACAGGAAATGCAATGACAAGGGGACCAGAGCAATAGAAAGGTATTGCAAGGGGAAATGGCTCACCCATCTCTGAAGATCCAGGCTTACAGGAAAAACTTCACAAGAGAGGAATCTCCAACCAGAGATCCTTCTCCAGTCAGCCTTTAAATGAGGTCTAAGAGAGCTGTAGCCATGCTGCAGCCCTTCTGGTCACACAGCTGAATTGCTTTCACCTGTGCTCCCAGGACTGAGCAGGTCCTTTTCCCAGGTGCTCAATAAGTGGTTCAGGCTGTGACTCAACAGTTACCATACAGTAACATTCTCAGTTTTTTCATGCATATTAGTCTTCTGTTAGGGATCAAATTTTCTAGACTGTAGACGGCACTTGTTTGCCTCTGTTTCCTTTGTGCAGCACAGAGTGCAGGTGACTCCAGCCATAGCCTTTCTAACCCAAACAAACAATAGTTCAAGGTTCTGTCACTCTTTAGCCTTGTGTATTCCTCCTTGAGGCTGTTTTTTCTGCCATGGTTAATATAACATATAATATATAATATGCAGTGCCATAGAGGTGATTAAAAAAAAATACTTCAGCTTTCATAGGGAATATCCTGTATAAGAGTGACACAAAGCAGCACAGGCTGCCTGTGATCGAATGGCAAACTTTGGATACAGTGCCTGTGGCAGATGGAGAGTCTGTTCTTCTGCAAGCTGTCACTTTTCCAGTCTGTGTGCAGGGAAGGTGTGTAGGGGTCCCGTCATATAAAGCCCTTCTGATGCCAAATGCCTTGGCAGCCTTTCCTCAGCCACAGTCACCTCTAGCATGAGGCAGACCTCTCCCTCTTCTCTCCTGCACTCCAGTCACTCTCTGTGCTGTTGATGTCCCCAAACAGCTGCACCTTGAGCTGGGTAAAACGCAGCTGAAAAAATCAATCAGCCCTTAGGGACAAAAGTCATTCTGCCTTTACAAAGTCAGCTTGATTGTGACAATATTTTGTTTAGAGCAGCAGGACTATCCCAGGGTGCCTGACCTTGTACATTTGAGTCTTGAGTACATCAATAATGGTATCTGGGGAACAGAGCATCTTCTTGTGCTAATAACAGTGCTAACTATTAGTGTGCAATTACTGTTGTCAGTCCCCTTCCCTCAGACATTTACAGTATCACTCATAATATCTCTAGTGGCTAATTTAAATAACTTCTGCAAGAAATACTAAACTGGAGTCTTAGGAACAGGCCTTCCACTGATTAGCTGAGTTCTGTGATGCAGATCCAGCAGGATGCAATTAAAGTCATCCCCATGAGTGTGTGCTGCTGCAGGATGAGAGGAGGATTCATCTCATGCAGTGCAGCCACTGGGGCTGGAGCTTTCAGCTCCCTCTTTCTCCAATGGAGAGAAGAATGCTCCCAAATAGGGAAATCCACCCCATCTATTCTAGTAAGGGTGGGGGGTAGTTAAGCCGGGTTATCTTAAGCCCACCTGTCTCTGGCCCAAAGCACGGTCAAGAGTTGCTGCTTTTTCTCCTTGTCAGTAGCTTACTGCAGGTGCTAATTCAAGGTATATTAGTGCCTAATCCTATTTTGGGTCTGACTTGTTAGCCCTGCAAAATATAACAGCTTGCAGGTGTTTGGAGGAATAGTTTAGCACATTTAGCATACTTTTTTTGGTGATTATTTTCAGGGAGCTCTTTAAATAACCATTAAACTTTGACAACACCAAGCAGAGACAGCGGGTATTTAAAAATAAAATGAGGAGAGAGGAAAAAAAGCAGTTTGATTGTAAAACTAAGCAGCAGGGCCCTGGACAGCACACCCCTCCCTTGTGACCAGGCTGCTTTTTAGGAAACCAGTGCTTTGCTACTGCAGAGCTATAGCAGATTTATTTTTTATTTCAGAAGCATTTATCTGCCCTGGTTATATTGCTGTTCTCACTTCTGTGTAAATGCATGGTCACAGGTCTAGCCCTGAAGGGGTGAGTTAAGGAAAAGTCTAAACCCACTCTTAAATTTAGCTTCTTCCCCCAGTTTTCTCATGCAGTTGGGCTGGATTTGGTCTGAACACTGGTGCTTGCTGAGGGCTGTTTCTGGTTGTGGCTGCTTCTGCAGCACCCACCGTGCACCTGGACCTGTGTTTTTGATGGATCAGGTGTAGCTACCACCCTATGTCATGGCCTCATTACGTGCCTAGCACTTTGCACTGCCAGTCGCAGCTTCAGATAATTTCCCTTTCATTGCTTTCATGCTCTCAGTAATAGAATTATAGAATCATAGAATGATTTAGGTTGGTAGGGACCTTAAAGACGATCCAGTTCTGGCCCCTGCTGTGGGCTTTCTTCCACCCCATGGGATCCCACTGCCCAGCACCCTATCCAGCCTGGCCTTGGGCACCTGATCAAAAGCTGAATGAGGCAGCTTTTTTTTTTCTTTCTATTTCTATCATAAGGGCCTGACTGCTACACAGCCATGCTTGTATAACTATGGAACTGAGATGTAGTAAATATATATATATATATAATATATATTCTGCTTTTCGCTTCAAAAAGCCTTGCTTGGCCTAAATCTCCAGAGATCTACAAAGTGTTCATATTCTGTTTGTCCTGTGGTCATTCTGCAGCAGTGCCCTACAACACAGACACATGAAATATATCATTTTGAGGCTGGTTTGGTTAAGATTGCCTTCAAGAAGTAGCGGGTAAAGCGTTGCTATGAATAACTGGCAGAGTGCAAACAAATGCACATCACCAAGGTAGCAAACGTGTGAGTGTAGACTTTGACCTATTAACTGCCTCAAAAACATTTTTCACTTAAATGCTGGCAATTTATCCTGTACTTCCTCCTGTCTTCTGTGACATCAGGGTAAATGATGGCTGTGCTGCTGTACCCGTGCAGTGGGCAGAGCTGCTGGGTGTCCCAGACACCCCGCTGAGGCTATAGGGTATTGAGCAGTGCTGGGTGTGCTGATGGCATTGACCTCCTGCCATGAACACAGCATTAATGGGATGAGCTGGGAGTCACTGTGGTTGGGATGTTTGCAGAAGACTGTTCAAACAAATATTGCGACGCTTGGAAAACAAAGATGCTCACAGAGGTAAAAGGGAGAAAGCAGCTCATGTTGCAAAGCAAAGAGGCAGGATTAAACGCGTGCTGCTTGGAGAGATGAGCAGAGCGAGTGGAATAATGGGTAGGAAGTATTAAGGGTTAAGAAAGAAAGAGGGAAATGGGTCCTTTATCTCGGTATTAAAGGTTTAACCCAGTAATTCTCCCTCTTTCTCTTATTTCTGGGATAAAAATAAGAACGCTTGGAAAGCTTAAGGGCTAGATTTGAGATGACAGCCGTGAGGGTAAAGATGCTCAGACGCAACTGGGGACTTCAGAAATCCCTAAGCTGCTTTTTCTTTGGGGGGAGAAGTCATCACTTGACAAGAGGGGGAAAAAATAATGTGACTGCATTTTTAGATGACTGCAGTCTTTAATAGTGGTATTATAATGGGGCTTGTTTATTTAATTTTAGCTAAATTTGTCATTGGTGAGAGCAAAACATGAGATCTATCCTTGTCATGCAGCATCCTTCTGCAGTCCCTAGAAGCACCTGGAGAAAGTGGTCTTTTCCAGGCTAAAGTAGGTGACCAGCATGACAAGCCCACTGGAAGTGTCTGCCTCTCTTCTTACACGCTGTGAGGGATCTCTCCCACCAGATCTCTGAGGAGATGTCAGGTTTCAGATAGGTAAAAATGAATGCTGTTCTGTGAGTACCCCAAGCTTATTTGTCCATGGTCTTTTTCTGCAAAACTCCTCTTGGAAAGTTTAACTTCAAGGTCTGAAGTCAATGTGGTCTTAAAAATCAGAAGGTTAGTGGAATCCCTACAAACTGCAAGAAAATCCATGCAGCATATGTCTCAGGCTTCTAAGTAGCAGCCATCTCCATAGTGGCTTAGCCCTGAATTCAAAATTCTTAAACTCAACAGGAGGCCACAACTGGTGTTGCTTTTATTACTTTCCTAACAAGATCTTGTAGGGAATCTGTTTCTCTATCAATTCCACTCTGTTTTTGTGAAGATCAGATGTGAGTAGAGCAAACACTGTGAGGCTTTGTGGCCTTGTTTGCCTGTCCTGGTCACAGAGGACTGTTCCATCCTCTATAAAGGGAGCAGCAGCTAAAATACAAAGATATCTGCAGAGAAATTCCAAAGCAGCTTTGATTTTTTTCAGAAATGCTTTCCTGAAGGCTGGTTCTCCTGCAGAAGGAGATCTTGGGTTAGGATCTCTGTCTTCATCCAACTGACCCTACTAAAAGAAGGAAGAGCTCTTGTGCTGCGTTCCCCACCTTGGAAAAGAGAAGCTATGCCGTGCTTTCTTCTTGTTCATCATCTTCAGTAGGAAGGATCCTGGAACCAGACTCTGCTCAGCAGAGCTCACTGACGTTTGCATGAGATGGGCTGGAATACAGCTCTGCAGCTGTTGGATGCCCTTAAAAAATAACTGCCTTTTAAGTGAGGAAATGGAGCTGCTCAGGGGACATGCACCTAGCGTACACAAAGGAGCTGCTCTCAGACTCAGTTTTATGACAAGAATCACATTTGAAGCAGGTTCCTGTTAAGACAGGAAATACTGTTCCTATTGCAGAAAGAAGCAGGCCTGTTCCGCATTGTACTTGGGGTTATTTGCATTTTATGCCAGCAATAAAATACAGCAGATTTACAGGAAATCTGCCAACCTGTTTATTGGGCTTAAAATCTGACTTCCCCCTGCTGCTTTGTAATAAGCAATAAATGAACAAACACTGTTCTCTGAGCAGAGCCTATTCCATCTGATAATACCCAGGATGTTTCTCCATAGGGAGAGGCTGAGGAAGGGGCCTCTGTTTGTTGCCCAGATCAGATATATTTGTTATCCCTGCAGTGCAAGTTGGGCATGCAAATGAAATGAAAGTGATAGAAGAGGGTGAGGGGAGACGTTTCTTATCCAAATGGAAGGAGAAAAAGGACTCAACCTTCACTTGTAGTGACCTACTTGGCTGTTCATTTCCTGACTGCATTGCATTGTGAAGTGCTGGTCATGTGAAAGGTGAGCGTGTGTCCCATGGAACTGAGCTGAGGCCACTGGTTGGACAAAAATCTGAGAAGGTATTGTTGAAATTTGAGTTTGAGCTCAAACACTTGTATTGTGGAGACTGCTCTCAGGTGGAATTTACCTAGTAAACATGTGGAGTGCTGGCTAAAGTCACAGACAGAAGGTGGGTTGGTACTAAGGACAGTTTCAGTTTCCTCAGCCTGAGAAGTTTCTGTCGTGCTCACAATGACGGAGACAAAACTGGGAGAATGATGGGTCAGTCATACCATGGAAACATAGATTCAAGTTGGAAGGGACCCTTAAAGATTATCCAGGCCAGCTCCCCTGCAATGATGGACACCCACAGCTCCATCCTGAAGACCTGCATCCTGTACTGCTTTGCCTCTCGATCATCCTTCCTGTAGCTTAGCTCTGTTGCCTCTTGCACTGCAACCACTGCACTGACTGAGCCTTCTCCCACCTAATTTAAGCCATCTAACGATTTGGAGTAAATTGTAATACAGCCTCTAGTTTCTCTCTGTGGTTAGTGAAGTAAAATGGGGAATGATACCTCAGAAGTACTTGGTTTGGACACGTACTTTAATATTACTCAATTTTCCATTTTTGAAAGCGAGGAAAGAAGATCTGTGTGCTGTGACAGGTCTCCTTGTTCATCCTTCCTTTTAATTATAGCCATTTCTGTGATGCTTGAATGGCTGCCATACAGGCACAGGAAAAGATGATTCCTTCTTCAAAGCGGAGATGGAGGGAGCCCAAGAATCTGCTTCCAAAATGCAGTGGAAGAACAGCCTCTTCCTCTCAGGTCTTACTCCTTCCACCCATAACCAATGCAGCCCTATTTCTGTTCCTACCATACTACCTCTCTCTGCTGTTTGCAGCTCAGCTTTTATCCGTGCCAGGTTTCAGGCACAGCTTTCTCTTTGCTCAGCTCACCTCTGCTGCTGCTCTGAAAACAGGTGGACAAAAATGATTTTTCTCTGTGGAGCTAAATGTCTTTGTGGTTCAGTGAGCTCCTTAAGAGAAACACAAGGAGATATGAAGTTCTAGCATCAGTGAGATCATTACAGTTTAGTGGCTAAAACCTGCAGCTGGTAACGGCAGCTGTGGAGCACAAACAACAGTTGTTAAAAACAACATTGCAGTTCAGAGTCCCCCCAGATGAGGATAGGATGTGACCTACATTAACTTGACCTTAGTTTCGTTGAAAAACTTGTGGAAGAAGAAATAAGAGATTGAGTAAAGCATAAATATACAGAGTGTAAATAGGAAGGGACAACTCTAAAGTGGCAGAACCACCATTCAATCTATTTAGCGAGGAACAGAGAAAATGCAATTGATTAAGGTTATCAGTAATAACAGAATAGCCAGGAAAAGAGCATCTAACCAGAAAAAGAAGGTATCTTAAGTGATAAGAAAAAAAAATGACAACAAAAAGAAAGTTGGTAATATTTTTAAACTTGTTATAAACATTCCAAGTTGTCACTAAAAACCCAACTGTTCAGTATATAACCTGTGTTCAACTGTTTGGTACAGAGATGGAAATGCAAAATAAAGCCAGTGTGCATAGTGTGTGCTCCTTACCCAGTGTTTGATAAACCCATGGTACCTTCTGGTAGATTTTGATGAGGAAAAGGCTCTGTTTATACTCACCAATTTCCAATACAGTGGTTACTTACCAGCATATTTAGTCTAATCATACTGAATTCAATCTGGCAGTGCAAAACAGAAGTAGGGGACATCATTCTCTACATCACACATCCATTAAACACAATTTTAATGATTTACCTGCACAGGTGAGTGGTTCACTTCTTGGCATCCACCTGGAGTGAATGCTTCAGGTTCGTAGGCAGCACTCAGGAACAAAAGAGATACTTTGGACTTGATACTTCATCTCTCAGGAAAGCCAGTATCTAGTTGTGGTTTTCGATGGTCATTTAGATTTTTGTTTTTCCTGATAGTAGATTCATAGCTCATTATGAGAAATAGTCTTTAATGGAAGTTGTTTGTGGGAGCTCAGAATTAATATTGGCATATCAATGTTTTCAAATCAGTTTTGGGTTTCCTTCATTGTCCACTCATTCTGGAACATTATGATGATTTCTTCACAGTTCAAAATTACATGCTCAGATTTTTCAGTTCTGCTTTTATCACTAATGTACTCTCTGCTCTCTTCTCCTCCTCCTGAAGTTTGAAATTAACCAGAAGGGCAATTGTTGAGGTTAGAGAGCAGAGCAGAGTCTGGGTACCAGCAATTCTGAGATATCAGCTTGAATGCCCTTATTTAGAGAAATGAGAACATGGTGAATAATTTAAACATAACATGCATCTGTGCACAAGTATTGTTTGTCTTTGGTACAGCCATCCAGCAACAAAGAGCAGAACCTGTTCCTGGCAGCGTTCGGATGTTATTGCAGCTTTGCTCCCAGATCTCCCCTTAGCCATACTTGGAGCTACTCCTGCAGAGTTTGAGGAAAGGTTTATCTCACTTTAGCCTCTAAGGATGATAAACAAACCTCCTGCTGTCCTTCCCTCTCCCTTTTTAAAGATTTACTTTTCCAGCATATTGCGGTGATTGGGAAACTGTCATTAGATGCCTGTGCTTCCCCTGCAACAAGCTATTCCTCAAGCTGGTAAATCAACCTGCAGGTAGCTCCTGTCGCCAAAGGCAGGTGGTGAGCATAAAATAAAAGTTGGGGTTATATAAGCAAGGTGGTAACTAAATTAGCCTGAAAATCTGTCAGGCACAAATATACAAGTTTATATCTCAGAGTAACTAAAATGATTCTCTTCTAAAAGCCGCATGCTGTTTGGGTCAGGATGAGTGCAAGCAATGAGGTTCATTTGCACATACTGCATAAAAGAGAGCTCAGACTTAACCTGCAGTCTGAGTCAGGGGAATAAGCAATTGAACTAAAAATAGTTCAGTAAATCTGCAAAAGGTAGTCTGCAGCTGCTATCCAGCTGAATGGCAAGTCCAAGTGAATGGGACATTTTAATATCAACTGCTCTTTTGTTCTGCAAGAACTACCAAAAATAAATGCAGCACTTCTCCAAGTATCACAACTTGATGTCCTGTCTTTCTACATCCTAGTGCTGAGCATCACATAAAGGCACAGTGATAAATCAGTGCAGATAACAACAAAACAATTGCTTTCATGAAATGTCTAATGTGTTGTTAGAACAGGATGTTCTGTGCTTATTCTAGCAAGAAGAGACATCAATGTGGTGTGTCCTCAGGAACATGAAACAGTACAGAAGAGGGGAGAAAATGAATTGAATTCTCTGTGCCTGCATCACAGAGGGACAAAGAATAAAGTGAAATGTGTAGAGATAAACAAGCCTCTGAGAGATAGGAGAGTCCAGGCAGATAGGAGTCAGATACCAAATGAGCAACAAAATTAAGTCTCCAGCAATAAAGAGAATACATGAAATTGGACTGAAGAAGGGTGAGAGACAAATGAAAGTGTGAAGTGAACCCAGAAAACAAAACAAAGATTGAATCAGAGTGTGGGTGTATACGCAGGTGTCTGTGTTTGCAAGCACAAATATAGAACAGGAAACATGCTGAAGCTGGAAGGATGAAAAAGTGATTGGAATAACAGTGTAAGTGGAGAAGGCTGTAAGAAGATAACTGGGTGGTGGGGGAATAGCAAATGAACAATTAAAGCAATTTAGCTTGTGACATAAGATGAGGAGCTCTAAAATTGAAAAACCTGAAGGTATAGGGCAATACTTGGAAGATGTTTTGTCTTGAAGAGGCACAGATGGACTGTTAAACCTTCCTGGGATACTGCGACCTGGGGGCACCCTCTGGCCCTCACAGATCTAATACGTCAGCCATTCCTCTTCAGTTTCACTCTCTCAGAAGGAGGCCACTGCAAGATGAACAGGCCATTTACAAGCATCACCAGTTGGTCTTCAGGACTCCTTGCTGGTTAACTTGAACCCACAAACTATTATGCTGGTATCCATGGATGCGCTGTAGATGTTGCACTGGTCATGATGGGGCGTACAAAGACATTGACTATGCCATCTGAGGGGTATTGCCATGAGAAATTGAGCCTCTTGTCTTATTTCCTGGATTTGCAGTCAACCGCTTGTGCCTGTGCTTGCTGAGCACGTTGGAAGCAATTTTCCAGGCACCAGGGAGTGGAATAAAAGCACATTCAGAGTTCAGTCATAGTGCAGTGTGGCAAGTTCTGGGGTGAAACAGAAATATTATGGAAAGAGGAAGCAGTTTCCATTTTTTAAAGCTTCTGTAATATTTTTATTTTTTTTTTCCCCTGATGTAACAGCAGCTGTGTGATAAGTCTTGCAGGTCTCCTGAAAGCAGCTCTGAAGAGTCCTGTGTATTCTTTCTTTCACTTGTCACCTACTGACGAGCTTAGCCATTGGCCTGATAAAATCCTGTGTGACCAGGGAGCTAACCCTCCCTTGCTGAACAGAACAGAGTCCTGTATGCCCTTCAGCTCACTTGCAAGGCTATAGCAAGCCATAAAGCTCCCAGACATCTGGGGCCTGGTGAGTGGTTGGGGTAAATTGAGGAAGACAGCGCAGGCCTTCAGGGATGGCCTTCTGCCTGACTGCTGCCTCTGTGACCAGATGACACTGCGCATCACTGCAAGCTGCTTGGTCTCTCTGGTCCCTTTGTAGACTGGTTGTGTGTAATGCAGCCTGAAAAGAGGCTGTGCCGCAATGGGATCTGTGCAAGACATACAGGAGTAAGCAACTGCGCTGATGTCTCTGCTTTTGTGAGCACGTTATCTTCAGGTTGGATGCCCTGTCAGGAACTGCTCAGTATCAGCTTGGCCTAATTTGTCTGCTTAGTCTGTTGATACGGGTTAGAGATTGGATCTGATACATGACTCAACTCCTCAGGAACTGGCAGACACAGTGGTTCCCCAACTCCCTGAATTATTTTCAGATGCCTTAACGGTGTTTAAGCAGAATACAAATTGTGACACAGGAGATCTCTTCACAAAACACTACACTCAACTTCCTCCTAGTCTATTATACATTGTGCCTCCACAAAATACCCTTTGAGACAGCATAAATCATCCAGGGAAGCTTAGTCATGTGCCCATCTCTGATTCAGAAGAGCAGCCTGAATACCTGAATTAACACAGCCTGGTTGTCATCATCCCCGAGTCTTTCCCTGTGCCAGATCTCTCTAAGCAGAAGTGACCCATGACTAAGAGAAGGACATGGACCTCTGTGCAGAAAAAGAGGCTGTTCAACAAAACGTTTCCCTGTTTCCACTTCTGTGCTGCAGCTCACCACCACTTTGCTTTTGGTAGCACAGGCCTCCGTCAGGCTGAGCTGTGAAGGAGGTCACTGGAAGGATTTAGGCTAAAAAAAAAACCACCAAGAAAAGGGAGAAAAAAAACAAAAAACACCACTTCAGACTATTTTCAGCAAGGTGGTCTCCTAAGAAGCAACTTCTTGATGGGGTCAGGCATGCAGGAGAGGAGCTCTGACCCTGCTTGTTCCCAAACGGAGCTTCCTGCACAACTAGCACTTAGCGTGCAGTAATCCCATCTGCAGGACCTTTCTGGCAGTGCGTTGTTAATTAAATGACCTTCTGAAGAGCAACAGGATGTGGAAGGATGACTCATCCCTAGTCCTACTAATTTCAGTTCAGACTGATCTGGATAATAAGTGCCCTGGTTCCCACAGTACTGGAAAAGCCGTGTCACCTCACGTCCTTCCACTTTGCTCCCTGGGTTTGCTCACACAGACAAGACGCTGTCAAAGCAGAGCCATTAGTTCTCCTATAGCATGGTTTGCAGTGATGATGTCCCAGTCAGACTGCATTTTGCTTTGTTATAGTTCACCTGCAGTTTTAATGCTTTATGGAATTCGTCTTTATTTCTATTCACAAAAAATGCCCTGAAAGAAAATCTATATCCTGCTTCCCATCCAGCAGATACTGAATTTCAATGGAGAATGAAGTGATTCATGTCATCTCTACTGAGTATAAAACAGTGGGGATCTGTCTGACACAATATAATCGGACTGTATACCATCAGTAAAATGTCCAAAGGGATTTCTTAGCATCAGGTGTCCTTTGGCACCTCTATTGCTCAGGTATCTCTAATAATCTTAGCAAGGAATCCTGCACTATTAGGCATAGAAACAATTTAGAAATTGGGTGTCTGTTTCTGTCTAGGTACAAATCACTGGTTTTATTCATTTCTGCCACATAGTTCCAGCATTTTCTGTTACTCTTTCAGCAACAGCACAACAGCAATAGAGAAAAAAGGAGACCCCAGCCTTATGCACTAAACAATACTGTTGTTTAAATCCGTGCTTACCTAATAGTGAAAAATGTAGAATAGGTAGATAATTAAGTCCTTGCAGCAGTTGGATAATTGTACTTGTCTCAAAAACAAAGCAAAAAAAAATAAGCATGCATGATGAATTGCTCAGTGCAATGAATGCAAATACCAGGCTATTATGTATTGAAGTTAATAGCAACCAAATGTTAGTAAGATGGCTCGAAAAGAACAAGAGTAGGAATGTCTGATAGAGTTTAGATATTCATCAAACAAATGTGAGTCGTTAGGGGAAAGTGTCATGGAAGAAGAATGGGTGATATAATGCAAGGTGTAAGGTAAAAGTCATCATCAGCCTCTGATTTACTACACATGCAAAGCACACCCTCTCCCTTGGCAGTTATAAAACAATATATTTTGTCATTTTTCAAAGCTGCAATCTATGGCCTGTTTTGGGTGCAACCTGCACATTAAACAGGCCAGGCTGAATATCATCCCCATATAAATGGTGGCTGAAGTTTTCAGCCTGTGCCAAAAGCAAGCAAGAATTCTGGCTCTGTGTGTGTAACAGTGGAAACCTTGGGAAAATAGTATTTGCAGAATCACCTTCGCAGTCCTTGCTTTGGCCTTTTTCCAGCATCACCTGTCCCTCTTCTCCAACTCCACGCTGCCATGCTCCCCCACCTGCCTGTTATTTGCATTGAGGAGGATTTCTTGTCCCTCTCTGTGACCCAGGTCCATTCCCTGCTCTGGGTGTCATGGCAGATCATATTTTAAGGACAATCGAGAATTCTCTAATAGGACAAGGGAAAAAAAGCTAATAAACATCAGTACTCAATGGAGTGGAGATTTTAGGATTTTAAAGGTAGTTTTGCAGGTGGTTTTTGGTATCCTTGTGGTTTTTCAGCACCTTTACTCTTATAGGCTAGCTCAGATATGTTCCATCCAGGTTCCAGCGTCCAGCTGGGATGCAGTGGAGCTAACAGCAGAGAATCCTAGCTGCTCTCCATGATGCTTCTGGGGCTCCAACACTGGATGTTCTCCTTAGCTATCCTTCCAACACACCTTTGTCCTGTTTGTCATTTCAACACTATACCAGTCCTGGAAACTCAATTCCAACCTCAGTGCTGTTCATAGGCATGAAGAAGCTTTGCTGGGTATTTTCTTAGTAGTTTACAAAGCCGCCTTTGCTGTTTCATTGTGTGTTGATGAGCACAGCTTTGAAATACTCCAAAGGTCTAGAATTTAGATACAGATGCAGAAGCTCTGACTGAAGCTTATCTGAACTGACTTTAAATTGACTATTACTCATTTTCCTTCCCGCAAGCAATGAATTGATATGCCCTGTGAGGGGAGTAGGGGTGGGAAAATTATGTGGCCTGGTGAAAGTTTTCCTGAGGTCAAAAATTATTAAATTTCACTCGTTCTCATTCTTTACCTCCCACTTGAAACTTTTTGAAGGAGGGCAGCTGGTGTCAGCCAGATCCTTTCAGACGTGCTTCGTGCTGTAACTAAGCAGCCATCCACTTCAATGGTGAGGGATGATAATTGCAGGTCCTAGGCTGCCGACTGACGTCAGCTCTTCAGAGGAGGATGCTGACTGCTTAATGAATAACAGTAGACACTGTTTAGCTTCTGCTCGGAAAGGAAAATTCAAAAACGACTTTTAGGGAGCAGTCAGCATCTATTATCTTCTTTTTGATGATTATAGATTATCTCTCCTTTAATTTGAGAAGGGGGAGGGAGGCCCTGTTAAGAGTTTGCTCCTGGAGCAGCAACTTCAAGCCTGATTATATGGCAAACAGAAAAAGGTGACATAAGGGTCTAATTACAGGATCTTTTTCCAGGAGAAAATTAATTTCTATTACATGCTCAGCATGGCATGGACAGTCCCATACTGACTTCTTGCAGAGGCTCTTTATTTCCTTTAGCCTACCCTTCCTTCATGCTGCTTCTTTCCCTACATTTAAAGCCTTTGGAGTGTTGGGCTGCTCGGGCAGTCTGAGGGTAGAAACTTGTTTCCTTTTCCTTAATAACATGGAGAGGCAGAATTGCCATGAGGCCTATTGCTGTGTATTTCTTGCGTCCTGCTGTTACACTTTACTATTGGAGGACAGCCACTTGTTTAATGTAATGCACATGCAATCTGGAGCTAACCCAATTTTTGATAAATACCTGAAGCAGAGGAATTGGGCCTGTAGGATCATGAGGTGTCTTCTGAAGGCTAAAGCAATTAAATATGTGCTGTTTAAGCTCTTTGCTTGCTCTGGCACTGCACCATTCCTGTATTCTTGCCTTTGTTTCCACCACCAAGTCCCCTACAGAGAGGTCATAACGAAGCCAGTTGAAGTAGATCTCTCAGCTGGGAGTTGTCTCCATCTCAGTGGGCTGGATTCTGCCTCTTTTCTGTCTGCTTGTGATGTCTGTGAAGCACAGAGCATAGAAAATTAAGGAGCGTGCATCTCCCAGACCTGGGCTGTTTTCATCATGATGTAGCTCTGCAGAACTCAGGTGTTATACCTGGGGATGAATTTGGCCTATTAACTTCTCCATAATGGCCAACTTCTAGCATGGATGTACTTGCTTTGGGGTTTTGGTGAAGAAATTCATTTAAATTGTATCCCTGAGAAAGGGGGAGGAGGGCTAAAAAAGATTAGGAAAAAATAAAGTGTTGAAATAAGAGCTAATAAGTATTATGGAATTGAGCTTTGTTTTCATTACTGTAGTATGCAGCAAAATGCATTTCCCAGCGTTCCTCAAAGCATTCCAGTAATTTGTCTTAATTAGCATGATTTAGGTGGTTGTTTCTAGCCTTTGGAATTTAGCACAAGGTTAATGTACATAAATGTATGATGACATATAAAGAAAGTATAATTGCCTTTAGGATGAAGTGTTCTAGCAGCACAGAATAAGTAAAAAATTGGCTGAGTAGGTGGACTTCTCTGCCAAGACAAAATATAATAATATGCTGTATTTCAGGATTGCAGATATGCTATTCACAGGAGGTTCAGTGGCAGGAAAGAAGAGGTCAGAAGTCCTTCTTGAAATGCTTTTTCTTCTATACTTAAATGAGAGCTGGTTTATTTTTAAGACTGTGGCTCTTAAAAACCTACTGTTTTGTATCCATAGGTGTCTCAGTGTATGTAACTGTATGGAACTAGAAGATTTAGTTCATAGTTGCCTTTGAGAACAAAACTTGCCTGCCCTGGAAGGATGATAGTGAGATGTAAAACAGATGGATTTACCTGCTCGAGTCTTCAAGGGCTTTTACTCTTCATAAGCACAGAGTTGTTTCTTTCTGCCCTGACAGTTACATGTGCATTGCAAGCAATTGTCCCTTCCCTTTTGCTCTGGCACAGCTCTAGAAGCCCTGTTCTCTGAAATCCATCCTCTACCCTTGAAGTTCTCTAGTCTCCATTCATAGGGGTCTCAGTTTTTGCTCACACCCCTCAGCTTGGGGCTGGCAGATCCCTCCTTGCCCTCTCTTCCCCAGCAGCATCTGGAGGGTGCTGGAGATTTATGAGCTTTGCTTTTATTATTTTTATTATTTCTGAGCTCTGTTTTGCTTTGTAATGCACTGGGGTGGGACTGACTGTAGCCTTTCAAAAGGAAGTCTAAGAGCAAAGAGCTCTGTTCTTTGAATGGCTTTGTCCTTCTCTTTCATTTTGCCTTTCTCATTTTGAACAGAAGTACATGTTCATATGTCCCCACCCATACACTGCACAAACACACTGCTCAGTGTTGTACAACCGAAAAGCCAGAGGGAGTGACAAACCACTTAATCTTACATGCCCAAAGCAAGGTGACCACACTGTTGGAGTAAGATCTCCAGCAAACATTGGGATTATTGCAGTCATGCTAAAATTTCTCAGCTGCCTGCCTTTGGGAGCTATACAATAATTTCAAGCCATCAGTCTTCTCACTGATGGGTCCCCACAGTCCTCTGACCAGCTTCTGATTTGCAATGGCATGGATGGTTTTCCCATTCTCCTTCAAGGAGTGACACATTGTGTTGCATGTCTTTGTTTCCATGAGAAACACCTGCTCTGTTACCATAGCTCCTCCAGCTCCAAGAGAGCACAAAGCAGTGTCAGCACACACAAACTCATACGGCAGTGGGTGGGACACAGCAGCGTTGTTCTCCATTGCAAGTGGCTCCAAAGTTTCCATGGAAACATTTGTTGTTCCACAGCATCATTTATTTATTTGCTTATTTATTTATTTTTGAGTCCATTTTTTGTTCTGATCCTTTGGATTCTATTTCCTGATGCTCAGAGCTGTATTAATGGCTTACACAGCAAAGCTACCCTAAGGAATTTCCCAGTATCACAGTCCCTTTGATGAGACACCAGTGGTCATTTTTCCCCCTCGAGTTCTGGTGCAGCTATTCAAGAAGTATTGCAGCAGCATCTCATTTGTATGGATAGAATTCTGTTACACAGATAAAGTGATAATCCCCCATTACTAGAAGCTAATTAATTTAATTCTTGAGTGTTCTTTGAGGTAGCAACTGGAAATAAAAGGACTGAGATTGATAGAAGGGGAAAAAAGAATGTTAGGATCTATCAGATCTTTCTCTCTGAGTCTGCTTTGAAGGAGATTGTGTGCTCTTTGCAGACTGTCTTATGGCCACGCCATATTCAGAATGCCAAGGTAACACCTGAGGAACAGTTAATGTTATTTGGAAAGTCATGTAAGAGAGGAGGAAAGGAATTAGGGAGGAGTATAGGCATGCCAGTAATGTCACAACTAGATATTTATTGCTGTTTTCTCCAGCAGTTTTGTTTAGCACAAGTGAACATTCACGAATGTGACTGTGAACATGTGCCCATATCTGCACATACTGTACATTAACCGTTCCATACTCATAGCACACAGCTGGCAGAGGTGCAGGACTGGTTTTACTATGGGCAGACATACCTTTGTTGAATTGAGTGATATATGTGACAGAGCCCCTTATGTCAGCCAGAAAGAATCACACGTTCAGAGTATATTCCCAGGAGAAGTAAAACCAGCAAACCCATTTTTACAGAGGTGTTCCAGGAGCAATATACAGATCAATTCTTTGCGATCAAGGGGAAGAAAAAACTCTCAAGCCCAGTGTTTATTGCTCTCTACTCAGAGGAACTTTAGGAATAAAAGGTCTAATCTTTTCTCCATTGCCTTGAATGGAGACTGAAAAGCACATCCTGTGAAGGATGAAAGAAAGCTTGTTTCCTCCAAAATCCTGCACCTTCTCTGTTGAAAGATCTGCAGTGTTAAGCAAAGGGAGATCTGATGTGAATACACTCAGCTTGATTCATGCAAATTGCTTCCACTGCTATTAATGAGCAAAGGCAGTGTGTGTGTGCATGCAGAACAGTGCAGAGGGAGGCATCCCCAGGCCTTGGTGCAGGTGCACATCCTCTGCAGCGGATGGGTTAAGCATCCCGCACGGCTGTGCGCTGAGGAAGGCAGGCTGTGCTGGCATGGAAATGTCAGCCTGCAAGCAGGCGTTAACCTACTTCCACCAGAGAGGCTGGGAATGGCCCTGGTGCGCATTCCCTGATCTCTCCTTGCGTTCGTAAGCCGTGGCTGAAGAGGAGATTTATTTTCTGTGAGTCTGAAAGTGTGACTGAATACTCGTCGGGAGGGTTGTTTTGTGTTTCGAGGCTGCGGCTTCCCTGCTGTATTTCATGTTTACAGTTTATGATACACTGAATCCTTTGGTGCCTGGTTCTCAACTCTGCAATAGAAATGTCACGAAATCCACTGCAGTATGTGCTGTCTTGATTTTTCCAACCACTTGCTAATGCTTTCAATAAGGTTTAAATCACAGCTCTCCTGGAGAATGCTTATTATGGAACTCTGTCATCTATGGCTGTGGGTTTTATTCCCTCCCACTAACTGCCATAATGTTGCCCTTTGGGTCCCACCAAAGCGCGCACACTCAGCAAGCAGCATTAGCAAGGCAAGGTGATTTGGTTAATGTGTGTTCCCTTGTCCATCTCCTCCAGATTCCTCATGAGCATATTGTATCGTAGTTCATTGCCTTTTTCCAGGCCAGCCTGTTCTTTCAGTTGCTTATAATCTCTGTGGGCTTAAAGAGAAATAAAAAGCATGTGGTAGTTTTGCATATTCAGTAGGAACTTCTCTATTTTGTTGGCTACCAAATACTCATACAAAGTGAGCATCCTGGTAATGCAGTGGAAGACTTAGCATTATTCCATTATATGAACACGCAGTACTGACCTTCTTTTCCACATAGCAACAGAAAATGCATCAAAATTAGAGATAGGTGTCATAACAGACAGAAGAGACCTGAAAGGCTCCAGATCTCTCCAGAAAATAGCCTAATAATCCCAATGAGGGTTCTTTCTACTGCAGTACCACCATAGAACCATTTGAGTCGGAAGGGACACTTAAAGGTCATCTGATCCAACTCCCCTGCAATGAACAGGGACACCCACAGCTCAGTCAGGTTGCTTGGAGCCTGGTCCAGCCTGATTTTGATTGTCCCCGAGAACAAGCATGCTATGGCTTCTCCACTGCCTGGTATTCCCGGGGTTACTTGCATTTATTTCTCCCAAGGTCAGACTTGGTTTGGATCCAGGGGCTCTATTTTGAAAGAGAAATATGGAAATCTACCTGGTAAGGAGAACAGAGGAATGCTGTGAGCTCTTGTATTTTTGCAGGGAGTTTCTCCTCCTGCAGCAGTATGTCATTGGAATAATGAGGCAGCGTGCTGCTTGACTGTGCGGTGGCCAGATCAGCAGGGATTTCAAGAGATAAGTAATTCTATTTGATTTTGAATCCAGGAATGATAATTTACATTCTTTTCCACTTTAGAGAGAGAAAGGGAGTCTGAGCTATAATTAGAGTTTTTTTTCCTGTCTGCTTTGGTCTTCTGTTCCTGTTATTGTCTGGAAACGGTGGCAGCAGCAGCCTTAAAAGCAGGGAGTCATGACAACTGACTCTTCCCAGAGTAATTTGGGTTGCTAGAAGGAAAAAAGAAATATCCCTAAAACACAAGTGCCTGAAAAATGCAATTAGATCAGAAAACTGAGGCAAAAGTATGACAGCAAATGGCTGGGAACCACCTGTGAGTTGGGGGCTTATCTTTCTGCTCCATTTCTGGGCTTGGTCTTCCAGTGGTAAAGAATAAAAGCAAGCTGGAATCATTTATGTCAGCTGAGGGTCTAGCTTCATGCCTTTGGATAAATAAATGCCCACACAAACAGCTAATTAATTGCAGGAGGAGTGTCTTGCATAAGAACACTTTAATGACTTGGAGGAAATGCTGCACTGAATTTCACAGGGTGAGATCTCAATCAATTAGCAGTTTTGAAGATGCTATCCTGAAACTACATGTCCTTGTAGCACTGCACAGGAGTGCTCAGTGCCTGCCTTTATTGCATGAATTTGAGCTTCCAATTGACAAAGTTACCCCCAGCAGAGAAACATTTGACCCAAATGTTAGATTGCAAACAAAGGAAGAAACACTTTGAGGCAAGCAGTCTTCTGAACAGCTGCGATTTGGTTTCTGCCTAGCATAGCAGGAAATGTTTTATTAATCTCCATTCTTGCTTGTATCTTTCACACTAATAACTAAACTTTGTAGTTATCCCCAACCCTTCACAGGGGAAATTGTTATTCCTTGCACACACTGACCAGGTGAATCCTTTTAAGTCCCACAAGGCATAACAACCATATAGTTTAGCCAGCTCACAGGTGCTAAGAAAGGAGAGCCCAAACCCATCTATGGCTTTCTGGTAACTTCCTTCCAGCTAGATACCACATCTTCCATGTCAGCATAGCATTAGTCATTAGTGCTTTTGTCTTGCAGATGAGTACCAAAACCTTAGATAAGAGCAGCCAGGGCTCCAAACTTGTGTTCACCTTCTAACCAACAGGTGATCCAGTATCTGTTATCGTAACTGTGAACTGAGTTTAAGCAGTCTTCTGCTCTTCCTCTGTGGTCCTCATTCTTTTGAAATAGCACTACCTGTCTGTTCAGTATGAAGGGTGTCATGTGAGAGACCCCATATGGAAAAAACCTTTGCAGTTTCCATAAACATACAGTTTATAATTTACTAAAAGCAACCAGGAAAAAAAATATTTTGAGAATGACTTTATCTTCAACTAACTCCAGATGTAAAAGGCTCCATGGCTGTGTGTCAGGATTGGAAAAAAAATGAATAGAACACTGTGAATTAATTTTTCTAATGAGCTTTGCAGCCACATTATGCACTTCAGCATCTTCAAACAATTAAACTACAGTGCTATGCGAGGGGACCCCAAGTGCCACCCTTTGACACAGTGCTCCTAAAGGACCCTCCAAAGAGTTTTGTCTCCCCTTTAATTTCTTTCCGCTGCAAGGCAGAGAATATATTGTTTGGTCACTTCACCAACTGAAAAATGATGTGCAGTGTTAGTTGCAATGGTATTTTTGTAGCTCTCATTTATTCTCCTATCCAGACAGCAAAGGCAAAGCAGTAGCAGTTTATAGAGCAGAGAACATTTTTACTCAGTTCTCTTAAATCTTTTTAGCAGCCCTTGAGCAAAATGTTTATACTGTAAACAAAATTTAGTAAACAATTCAGAAGAGTTATTGTGACAACCTGTCTGTCCCTCCTGAACCGTTGTATTTCTATCCCATTCATTCCTCACACCTACTGCTGCTGACCATCTAGCCCATATTTACCTGTAGTGCTCTCTGCAGTCTTAAAATATTTCATGTTGATTTACATCTGTTTCTCTTCTATTGTCTTCGGCTGCTGGATTTTTTTCTTTTTGTAAAGAGGATGAAAAATGCTAACTGATTTTTCACTGCTCATGACTAAGAAGTGGGTTAGCGACATGAATAAGCCCTGTACATTTGACTGTGACCAGGTAAAGCCATGAGTAAGAGATGCACATTCTTCCCCAGAGCTCTTCAGCCTCCAGTTGTCAACCCTGCTAAGCTGGTGAGTGTCACTCCTGTGCTTTCATCCTGCTTCCCTGTTCTGTGTGTCACAGCCCCACTCAGACCTCACTGCTGCTCAGCGTGGTCCTTCAGCATGCAGGTCCTGCAAAGTCTAGGGGCTGTTAGGCTGATATTCAAGGAGAAGAGCAACGGTAAAAGAGCAGAGCATGCCACAGGATTACAAAAGTCAAGCTCTGTCACTGATACTCTGATAGAAAGTGAAAACATTCACATGAACCTTCCACACAGCCAAACTGCTTTAATAATAAAAGAAAACCCACTTTTTAATCTGAGCTCTGTGGAATTAAACCTCCACCAGAAACCACTTCTGACACTAATCTTCAAGCAGAGACTTGCATCTGTTCTTTCTTTCAATGTGGTTTTCTTCAGCTGAGGTCAGCCATATAGAAGCAAAGTTTTGTAGGCAGAAAATAGAGCAATTACCAGCACTGTGAAATAGCAACTCTATTTTTGTAAGCCAGGGAAGTGTGGCTAATTGCAAGTGACTTCCCCCTTCATCATCACTCTTAAGCACCAGGATGGCACTTGGGAAACCAGGGTTCTCAGCTCAGTTCAGTTATAGACTTATTGGGTGAATGTGGACAAGTCAGCAGAGAGAGCTGAGGCAATGGGTCCTCAGTTTTTAGCTCTAAGTAATAGAGTGAGGCAGAATCCTGGTCCCAGACACTCCACATACCAGGATTTCAGCACTGGAGGAAGCAGAGTCTAGAAAGCCTCTTTCTTCAGGTGTACAGTCCCTGACTAGTCCATGACAATTCCACTTCATACACAGTTCTCAGGACAATTCTTAGAAAAGTAGCACTTGGAGTCCTGGGCTACTCTCTGCTGGACAGACAGATTTATCCACTCCAAACATTTACCTCCTATAAAAACAAAAGAAACAAACCTGCCATTCTGTCCAGTCTATCCCATCTCTATCAGCTGCTTAAGTGGGCAGCTAATTTATTTTGTGTTACTTTTCATTATGAGTAGAGGATTGATGCCTGGAAGTATTTTCATGGCACTGTTGACCTTGATAATAAAACTGTCTATTCTAGTTCGCAGTGGTAATGACATCCAATACCTCCTGATGCTAGTGGAGGGGCCCATCTTCCATTCTGTCTTCCTTCTTACATCAGTGCTATCTGCCCATCCACTGGCAGTTATTTGAGGCTGTAGTGATGCCCAGAACCATTTCCGTATTCTCTCTTGCAACTTGCTGGGTGCTCAACACCATATGACTCTGACAGCTGCAACTGCTACTAGCTGCTATCTCAGGCCTGTGCATAATTTGGAGAACAATTTACATAATTCTAAAACCTAAAAATACCTCAGCACGAATGAAATGCATTAATATGTGCTGTTCTAACGGGTATGGAAATGGTCGCCGCTTTTCCTGTGCACTCTGAAACAGGGATTCTCAATGCTTCTTCTTCATCTGACAGGGCTGACATTTGTAAGGGATATTTAAGGACAGCAGAACAAGTGATAATTATCCTTAACATGCATCACAGGCATTTTGTCAAATGATTGGAGAAGCGCCTTCCAGAACAATTAGCTGTCTGAAATAGCTGAGCCCCTGTCCTTTACATGTTGACTAAAAAGGACGTGAAGTCAAAAGATGAAGCAAGAAAATACAGATCCCCACCTGGGGGCTCACCTGTCCACCCATTTCCATCTTCAGACTGCTGATAATGTTCACCCACCCCACTTTTCTCAGTTAATTATCATGCATTTTTCATGTCTCCTTGGTGGAGCATAGGGAATATCTGTGACCTTTTCACCTCCACGTACAAATCACCCTCGCAGGTCATGGCAGAACAGTCTGTAACAATGCAAGCTTCCCTGTGCTACCAAGGCAGCAGCTAATACTGCTCGGACCAGCACTAAAATGCATAAGTTAATTACATTCAGCAATGCTCTGGACACTTAACCCAGACAGATCTGCTGGAGGTCATGGTGACTTTAACACTTCCCCACAACAGTGATCATGGAACTGGTGATGAAAGGTTCTATCCGTATTCTGCTGTTGACTTCCCAGCACACTGCTTGGGTCCAGGAGTTTGCTTGCAGAAGAGGCTACACTATGTGATTTTGGCTTTCAGACTTTCCTCCTTTGAAATCTAAAGGTCTGTAAGAGATACAGCCAAGGAGTAGCAGCAAACCATATGAACTCCTGCTCTCTTTAAATAAGCATCAAGATGCACATGCTAGCTACGCACATAGGCTGTAGGCTTCAGGTACTGAAGCTGCCTTGTACGTATGCAGCAATTCTTAAGGAGAAGGTATGTGGGAAATTACCATTTTCAGGATCAGTGTATCAAACTGAAAATGATGAAGCAGACAAAGGACCAATCAAAAGCAGAGTAAAAGTGACATAGTTATTGCACTCCTTGCCATGATGCCCTACTCACAGATGTGCAAGCGTCATAGATGTGCAAGAGCACAGACCGCTCTGACAAAGAGTCAAAACCCTGATTGCTGAACTCACTGTAATTAGAGACACTCAACCAAAAATCTGGCCCAAGCTGTTCAATCAATTTGAGTGTGTTTCAAAGCTGGCTGTAACCTTCACTGGGCTGAGACTTTCGTGAGGGGAGTCTCTGTTGTGATAGGACAGTAGTCAAGTGGTTTTGTCAATTGGAAGATGCCTAGACAGCTGCTGCTGAACTTTGCAGGGGTATCCAAGTACAGTACATGGGCTTAATTATCCCTCTTTCCCCATACAAAGCTAAGGACTTTCTTTGTGAATATATTTGCTTGAATAGGCTGCAAAATTTCTTAACTATGTTCATCAAGAATGTAGTTCTGGCACCAAAACTGCCACAGGCATGCAGCCATGCAGTTTTCTCAACTTAATAGTACTGCACTCATATCAAAGCCTCAAAGTGCTCCTTCTGCTGTGCTAGTGAATCTTTTAGGAGTACAAAAACCATATAACTGATTGCAGTGGAAGACAACAGCTCAAAATACTCATAAAACCTCCTGAGCTAAAATCAGTTCATGTGTCAGAAGATACCATCTCCATTTATTGATTGATTTGGGCTAGAGCTTGTCTCTCTTGCTTCTATCAGACAGAGCCCAGCAGAACAGGAACTCAGCTCAGGGTGTTCCCAGAAATAAACAAACAGAACAACAACAAACAACATTTTGCTGTCACTCAGTGTGCCAAAAACTGTGACAATTTAAACCAGGACAAACTGTTTACCTTTTTCTCAGAGGCAGTGGACTAGTATTTTACTGAGAATAGCAACTACTTGAACAAAAGCATATTAATCTTGTTTGATTCGGCACTCCCTACCTTTCTTTGTCCCCTGCTTCCTTAGAACTCATTTGGCAAAATCAGGAATTTGTTCCCCCTGGTGACAGAGCATGTTATTGTTGAGTCTGCTCGTGTATAATGGAGACACAATTGGAACTGCTGTCAAACTAAACCGGTCTAGGAAACAGGGAGATTGACTTCTCCTGGATTAATCTATTTTGCTCTTTTTCTTAATACTTTTCATTTCCTGCTTCTCAAATCAATGTTTTCTCCTTCCATCTTTAGTAGACATAGGTAACTCTGTGGAAGTCAGCTGATTTACAAAGACATCAAAAAGCTGTAGAGAAAAAAATCAGACATCTTAGTGATTGCCCTTCATGCCATTGATGTGTTTGCTACACTCTTCTGCCTGTGGTGCATGACTTGCAATCCTTTTGTATTATCACTGAGAGTCACAGCAGTTGATGAAGTTGTGCTTTATTACAAGCATTTGTTTTCTTTCTTGCTAACGTGGCCAGGCTGATTCTCATCCCACTTGCACTGGTTTTATAGTGCTTTATGACAGTGATCACAACAACTTCTCCTCATTTTGGTTTGACATAAGATACTGACCAGCTGCAATACTAACTGGGATGGAAAGTACCTCAATAATAATAGAGTGGCAAAACCTCTGGCTACAGCAGATGAAAATAAGCCTAGATGCAGCAGCTACAAACACACACAAAAAAGGAAAATAACTACTTACCTTTAGAAAGCCTCAGGTAGGCAGGGATCCCCAGCAAGAGATGCCCTCACTTCCCCCTGCCAACCCTTAAATGAGGTCTGGAAAGGGGTGGAGCCAGGATCCATACACCTGAGCCCCCCTGGGTTGGCACAGCCTTCCCACCAGGTGCTTCATCACTGCTTCAGGCTGCGACTTGGCATTTCTGCTACGCCAGTAAAATACTGTTGACACAACTACATTGGTGGCCTGAAAAGTGTTTGACTTTGTGTGTTTAAAATGAAGCTGAATGTGTTCTCCTCCTGTTCTTTTCCCTTTATACAGAACTGCTTGGGATGAAAGAGTCCAAGCCAACAATTCTTTCAGTCTTTCCCAATTACACGTGGACAAAGCAAATTGGCACATCCTAAAAGAAGATAAGACCAATAGGTTTCACACAGACTTGCTGTGCAGGCACAACTGATTGAAGCATTTGCAGCACATCTGATGTACTGAGGGTGAAGTGAACTCTGTGGACGTGCAGATTATTTTTAAAAGCAGTAATGGACCATCTAAAGCAGTAGGGTTGGGATGCCTTGTTCCACCCCTTACAAGAAATATGGATGTATTTGTATTTTTACTGTGCTTCTGTTTCAGATCAGGAATGTTGGATGCCAGTTTCCCAGCTCCAGCAGTGATGGCAGAAGGTGTATTTGTTGCACAGTCTTTTGTCAGGGTCAGGCAGCGGTGAGGCTAATTGTACACCTCTTGGCAACCCTTTGGTTCTCAAAATAAATAAATAAAACTACCAATTCAGAAGGGTTATAAAAAGAAACCTGCGGTGTGATTTTAAAATCCAGAGAAAATAACTGTGGGAATGTGGATGCATGCTTGGTCTGTGTGCTTTCAACCCCACTTAAAAGAGAACTGGTCCTAAGCTGTTGCTTTGCTGTGCTCGTTACAGCTCAGCGCTCTCCCCAGGCGTGTGTATTCACTCAGAGCACAAACAGCTGTCAGTCCAAGCTCGCCAAGATTTCCTGTGTGGAGTAATACTTCTGCAGTTATTCCAAGGTGCTTTTCCCAGGGGTAAACATTACATCTCAAATCAGGAGTAAATACAGCAAAGGAAGAGGAGAATGTCAGAATGTGATTTTGCCTTGGAAGGGAGTGACTTCAAAGCTTTCTCATACATTGTCTAAAGGAACTGACATTTTTTTTCTCTCTAATTTTGCCCCTGGAAATGAATGAGAAGGCTAGAAGGCATATATTCAAATAAAAAAGTTTTCTGTAAGTACAGACACTATTAAAAATGGCTTGGCTTTTGTCAGTCGGTAGGTGCGGACCACAGTATACTGAAGACCATTCAAGAAGATTAACATATGCTTCCTGGAAAACTGCACTTCTCTTTAATCTTCCTTATTAAAATTCTTTCCTGTCTCAGAAACCATCTATGAATCAAGCAAACAAGGCAGCACTTGGCTCAGTCCTGCAGCCTCTTCCTGCCACATGCCCAGCTGTCACATCGCTGAGCAACCAGCTCAGTTGATGCAAACAGGAGAAGGACGTTACCCAACTGTCAGGTGGTTATTCCAGGCAATATGGGCTTTGGGCTAAATATGCCAAACACTTGAACAGGCGATTAACTCACAGCTTTTCCTGAAGTGCAACTTCAGCGCTGAAGAGCACGGCTGAGGAAGAGTGGACATGTGTTGCAAGTTAAGAACGTGACTGAATGAAGAATTTCTGCTCGGTCCCACGACACTGAGATTAGCAGGAGTTCAGCCGGTGGTTCCCCTGGGAGGTGGACTGGATTCTTTGGGCCAAGGTCAGAAAGCATAACAGGCTCATTGGGTGGACTGTGCTGTTTTGCAAGGAGATGCAGAGATGGTAAGATTTCATAGAGGACCTCAGACAGAGAACTCATAAAGAATGAGGACAAACGTACATTTGTGCTGAGCTCTAACAAAAGTCTATTGAATAGTTGTTCAATCTAGTGGTGTTTTGATTATTTCCATTGTCTCTTGTTTCCTCTATGTGGTTGTGATGCATCCAGGAAAAAATCATGAACATTTGCATTGAGAGTTATCCAGAATTTCCATTTAAAATGATCTACTTTGTTACAGTAATTAGCCTTGTAAGTGGAACAAAGCACACAACATTGACAATAGTTGCTAGTGATCACTTCGCTTCCCAATCAGGCTGCTCCTTCAAGCATTCTATTTTATTTCAATTTATTTATTTATTTATTCAATTTATTCAATTTATTTATTTATTCAATTTATTTCACTGATGATTATAGGGCAGATGCTGCACTAATTTACACCTCTAGGAAATCCAGGGAAATAAAGCATGAGATCTTACCCAATATGTCTAATCCTAAAGTATTCTGAGTCATGGGAGGGCCCAATCCTAAACGTTTACACCTGGTATTCAAGTACTTGTTTATAAAAGACTTACCTTCCATAGGTTTATTGACTTCAGTTTCAAATTCATTAACTTCTATCAATTGCTATGAAGTAGGTGTAGCTCTTTGGTACAGAAGTATTTTTTGAACAGTTCCCCAAGTGCCAACCATGCTTTGCAAATTCAGTGGGATGGGGATGGATGCTTCTGAGCCCCTCTCAGAATGGCACTGATATGCCTTGAGGTCTCTGAGTTTTCCTTAAGAACAAATAATCTTCAGGTTCGTTCTGCCCATTTAAATCAAAGCATCCAATCATCTCAGAGAGAAAAAAAACTGGAGTTTTTTGGAGAAGGATGATAATAAGGGAGCCTGGTAGGGGGTTTAAATTGTTAATCCTGTGACAGAAATGTGTGTTTTTTTATTTAAATATAGGTTCTGTTATTGTTAGTTAGCCTCCACAATTAAAATCTCAACTGAATATTAATATTCTCCACTTTTTTCACCCTTTAGGACTCCAGGCCACTTCAATTAGTTCCTTCAGAGTGCTCCTTTTCCATCCTTTTACTAGCAATCCATTAAATAGACTTTAGCTGTGATTTGTCTGCAAGAGGGCGACATAATCTGTGCAGGTACAACAATGTGGTGTCTGTGTATGCAAACACACACATAGACAGTTGTATTTGGGGAGCGCTGGGGAATGCCTCTTATCCATGGTGAGATCCTTAACACTTTCAGTTTTCTCCAGAATGCATTGAACTGAGATACCTGCAGTAAACTTGTATCTAGGTAGAACAACCAAAGGGTTGATTTCTTCATTATTTGGCCAAACAAATCTCTGTAGGGTCTGGTAGTGCTGCAAAACTTCTGACACACAGTGGAGCAGCTCATGTTGTGGATTTATTCCAATTGGTTCATTTGTGTCTGAGAGGCAGAAAAAAAAATTTGTTTGCGAGTCTACGTCCAACAATCATTAGCAGTCTAATCATAGAATTATTAAGGTTGGAAAAGACCTCTAAGATCATCTAGTCTAACTGTTGACCCATCACCACCATGTCCACTAAACCATGTCCCTAACAGTCTAAGCAGCAAGAACAGACTTCATACTTAAATTCTGCTCTGCTGGGATGGGTTTGGAGTAGCTCTATGTATAACATTCATCTGTCCTCCTCACTTCAGGTTTCTTTCATGAAACAGGGATGGGATAAATGCAAATGTATCCAACAGGACAAAGATGTGCTCATCAGTAGTTGCAAAATGCGCGTTACTGAGAACATAAAATATATTTTGTGTTACCAGAGGGTTAAGATGCTTGTGAGTAGCAGAGTCATTTATCTGCCAGACTCATCCTAGAGGCTTTGAAAACAAAAAGGGGACAGATTTCCTGCAGTCACTGCTCAGGCCTGTGTCTGCCATGGCCAGCAGCAAGAGAATCCCACTGCAGCCAGCAGCAAGGGGCTCCAGCTCTTCCTGTGCATAAAGCAAAGCTGCCCACAGTGCGGTGCCCGAGGATGACTGAGGAATTTAGCCCAGCAGTGCAGAGTTCGGCATTTCCTTCTGCTCACAGGTTCTGCAGAAAGGCAAAAGCAGCAAGATCTCGATGAGACCAAAATATTAATTCTCTGTTATTGCATCAAGTTTGACTAACAAGCCGCATGAATAAATCTGCAGTCTTAGTTTCTGCCAGCGCTAAGTTTCTATGGCAACAACAGCCCATCTCATCTTTAGGAATTTCATTAGCAAAGGAGGGGAATGAAACAAAAAAACCACCCCAAATCAAAAAAGATTTGTCAAATTAAGAGCAGCATGTTCCTCCCCTCCCCCCCCTTTTTAGGGAATGTCCACTTGGATTTTTTATCTTTTGTAAAAGTGTTTTATCAAATTCTAATCATTGTCCTAGACAAAAACAAAACAAAAATAGCATTGCCTTTGTCCATCCAAATCAGAGGAGGAGGGATCATAAGCATGCAAACTGGAGATGTGCTGGAGGAGCAAACAGGGCCATGTAGTGCACTCAGCATCCAGATGAGCCCTTTGTATACACATAGCACTCTTTCCTCTCCCTACCCCTGGAAATGAGTAGGAGCTGAGAATGAAGGACCTCTTGTAGTGATAGTAGTGAAGGTCCTTGTTGGGTAAAAACACAACGGGGGGAAGAGGCAACGTTTGAGGTGCTACAATTGAGATTAATCTGTTTATATATGTGTGTCTCTGATTATAGAACCTCAGTGTTTGATGTTCCTGATGTCAGAATTGAGTCTGTTGGATTGTTGCACCGGGGAGTTTGGCTTTTGCCACATGAAAGAGGTTAAAAATCCTTACCCATAATACAGAGAGCACCAGGGGCTCAGCTTTCCAACCTCCCTCTGAATCAGTGCTGGAGGGAGATATGGAACCCTGCATGCAGCGCAGGAAGGACACTGACTGCTGTCACTGCTCGTTGTGTCCACAGAGGCCAGAGGGGACATGGATGGGAAATGATGGGTTGGAGGGAAGAGTCGGTTAACAGCAGAGTGGAGAGGACAAGGGCAAAGGAGCTGATGCTGAGAACTTGAGTTAGGGTTTTGGATCAAGGAGGATGTGTTTTAGGCCACTGTTTTTTCTTGCTGTTCACCTCGAGGGAGCATTGCTAGTGGAACAAAATGCTGCAGCTTGTACTGCTATAAAGCAAATAGTTGCCAAAGAAGCCTTTATGAACCTCTTCTCCTGAGTCATGAATACACAGTACACCAGATTCATTGGTGTATTCCCATATAAATGAAATGAAAACATGGTTAAAAGAATATTCTGCTGCTTCTGTCTTTTTTTACCCGTGACCAGATGCCAGCTAGGAAACCCCTGGAGATTGCATTATTTCAGAAATACTGACTGTAATGCCTTTTTCACCTCAGTTTTACAGCCAGAGTTTCTGCTGACATAAGTTAAGCAATCTCCAATTATGTCATTGTAAGTGGATGGAGAAACATACCTGCCATTAACAAGCATCCACGCTTACATTATTTTTCCCACTTTGCCTAGAAATGGCCAATCAAGACTTTTACAATCACAATTCACTGCACACTCCCTGGTGAGCTATATAATTCACCCAGTCAGAGACGGTATCACAAAACATAGCGAACATATCAAATCTCAACATGAATTTTGTAAGTGAATTACAACTATTCACAAAAGGCTGTTAGTGAACAAACTCCAGCCCAATTTCATTATTCATGGAAGAATTTTATAAGCAACTCTGAATAACAAACAAATCTGAGAGTTTTGTGAACCATCCAGAACCAATTCAGGAGCTGGGAAGGGAAGCAATATTTGTGGAATAAATTCTTTGCTGTGAAATTGGTTGGATGGTACTTTCCAGGACACCCTTGGGGGCTACTGACTTGATACTTAAAAATCAACTAATGCATACTCCAAAAAAGGGAACAGAAGTATTTATTCAACTGTATCAGTGAAGAATGCAAAGCAATGGAGGTAAGCTAACTCTTTGCTAAGAATTTGCAGGCCAGTAAAGAGATGATTTCTGGGGAAGGCATTAGCAGTTTCTCTTTGATTTGCCTTCTTGCTGTACCTTTGGGAGGTTTATGTTTTCTCATAGCCACAGAAAAATCCAGGTGATTTCGAACAGAATGTCTGCCTTCCAGTTTTTGTCATGAGCATCAATCCCTGCATCCTTTTTCGCCTCTGTGCTCTGTTCTGAATGTCTGCAGGAAGGCACTCTGCAGTGGAAGCTCCAGCAGGGAATAAGCGTTGAAAGTGCTGCACTTGTCCATGTCTAATGTACTAAGCTGAGAGCAACCCCTTGTTTAGCAGCAGCTTGCCTAGAATAGACGTTGGTGTGAAGTTGGTTTCATACCATTCGGATGGTGGTATGTTATATGGCAAGCCCTTCTAAAAGAACTTAAGCATGACTCTATTACTGGAAATAAGAAAAGCTACAGTATTAGGCCTAAAAAAACCCTGAAAAAACAACAACAATTAAAAAAACCCAGAAAAATACAATATTACAATGTATTCCAGTCAAACCACTGCTGCTCTGGTTTTAGTTTTAGATTTCTTGAGCAGCCAGATCCCCTCTGTACCCTTGATTCATCCTTGTTACGTGATTCATCCTAATTGCATTCATTAGTATTGTTGTAGATACTGCACAAAATGTTCAAAGAGAGCTGGCTGGGGAGCTGGAGTGGCTGGCATCCTTAATGCAGTAAGACTATTGCTTCCTTTCTCTTAGTGCAGTAAGATAGAGTCCCTGCACTATTTTAATGTTGTTTTTCATTACACAACTTTCTTGTGCCCACCAACAAGGAAAACATTAGCAGTAATTAGAGAACTTGGATCAGCTGCAGTCCGGGTCTTGGATCCACCCTACAATTCACCACCCTACATTTCACCACCCAAAGAACCACACAGCGTGAGGATATGGTATGAATGATGAGGATGTTTCCCATTAGGGAAAGTGCTTTCCATTGTCACTGCAGATACTCCTCTATTGTTAACATGTCCACCAGGCATTCTGCAGAATTCTCCTCTCCAGACCAATCCTCCATTCATGTAATTACCATAAAACCACCCACTCTTGCACCAGCTTTGTGGGAGAAATCTTATGCTGCAGGATTTTTTGCATTCTTCAAGGGTTTGATACTCACATTGCTCACCCTGTTCAAACACCTTTCTTTAGAGATAGACTGAGACTTGCTCTATCTCTTTTCACAGGTGATAGGACAAGAGATAACAGCTTCAGGTTGCACCAGGGGAGATTCAGGTTGGATATTTGGAAAAAATTCTTCTCAGAAAGAGTGGTAACGCATTGGCACAGCTGCCCAGGGAAGTAGTGGGGTCAGCATCCCTGGAGGTGTCTAAGAACCATGGAGACGTGGTGCTGAGAAACATGGGTAGGGGTTATGGTGGGAGTAAGTTGGTGGTTGGACTAGATGGCTTAGTGATCTTTTCCAACATTAATGATTCCACGATTCAGGGAGACAGGAAAAGGAAAAACTAAAGCAGGTAATTTGGTAACAAGCTTTGGAATGCTTGAAGCTGCACTAACCCATTGCCCTTCTTGTTCAAAAATAAGAATGAAATTAAGTTACTCTTCTGACTCTTCTGTGAGCTCACAACATAGGCAAAGTTCTATATACTGATCTCTGTCTTCTCCATGGTCTCTGCCATCTGCCATGCTTGGCCCCAAGGTTAAAAAATATCCATAGAACTGGATAGACATGAAACCTGAAAAGGTGGTATAAATATGGCTCATATTATGGCTACATATATATATTTTCTGTGTGAACTGATAGTAGCATTGTCCACAGCTTTAACAAGAAGGGTTAAAATAAACCACAGAGCTCTGTTTTACAAAGTTTACATCAATAAAGAAACCACTGTATAGGCCTCAATAGGAAAAAAAAAAAGAAAAAAAAAGAAAAAAAAACCAACTGGCTATAATGTGGCAGTTTCTCCTGTGTTGCTATTTCATCACGTAGCTCTCAACCAAGATGTCTTCTTGTCTGTGGATATCTGCTTGTGCCCTTCCTCCATTCCTGGTATGCACATCGCCTGTTTGTACGTGTTTACAGAGTTCATCATCCCTAATAAGCATCTCATCATCCTGCGTTTACCCAGTGAAAACATGACGTGATCAGGCAAGAGATTTAGCTGTGTTCTGTACTAAACTAAACACCATTTTATAGCTCTGTTTGACACATTATAAGGCAACTAGAAAGAGCCTCAGAAAAGCAATGACAACGCATAGATGCTGCTGGATAAATCTTGCTCTTGATTGCTGTGTTCTCTCCCTTCCCCCATGGATTTCACACAATACTCCAGTGAGTGCTGCTATTATTAGGTAGAATTCTCTCTGATACTCCAGAAGGCAGTTTCCCTTCTTTCTGTGAGAAAAGGGGGAATATGGTAGGAGCCTAATTATGAATGCTCTCAAAAAAAAAAACTCCACCAGAATCCAAAGCCTGGACTAGCTGATTTGCATTTAGCCCCTTCCACAGAAAACAACTGAAAAATATACTTGACTGTAACTGTTATTATCAGTTGCTTTACATGGTGACAACAAATGACTATTTGTCCAGGCTTCGGAAGGAGGTTGCTTGGGTGCTTTTTTTTTTTAACAATCAGGACTTTAATGGATACTTCAGAAATGGATGCCAATTCCTGGCAAGACCTTTGGCTTCAAAGTGAAATGATTCATTAAAATTTTGTCACAGAAGTGTGTTTCTGGCATTAAAAAAGCCCTGTCCTGGATTCACCTTGTCTCACATCCGGTAAGCACTGCAGCAATTGCATCAGGAACATGGTCACATCAGGCTTTGTGTAGGACCAGAAGTTCAGCACTTCTCCACCATCCATCCGGGACTGCTGTCACCTCCTCTGCACCCCGTCAGCCTGAGTGCTGTCCTGATCTGCAGTGCCTACTCTTATATTTGTGCTGCCCCTCAGCTCTAGAAGGTCCCAGATTCTCTAGGGTTGAGATCTGATTCATTATCCATGCCTGAAAGGAAACCTAGTGTCCAGAAAATGGTGAAATGACACAGAGAGGAAATATTTCAAGGAAAAACAAAGAAACAAAAACGCACACAAAAAACAACAACCAAACCAAAAAGGCCAAGACGACAAGAGTTTTATCTTCCATGATTATGATTATGAACAGCTTCCACGCTCCCAAGGATGGAGCCTTGGCAGGTACTTGTTGCTCTCTTGGGATGCTGATGCAGTTGTAGGATAATGAAATCAAGTGAGGATGGGGGGAAGGGCTGGAGGTGGGGGACCACCACCCCCCAGTATCCAACACTGTAGGTAGCAAGAAAAAACAAATCATGAATCTTAAATCATGTCCTAGGATGCTGTGGTTTAATTTATGGCTTTCTTTGTATTTCTCTTTGTATTTTAAGACAGTCACAGATTTAGCTGGATGGTAGGGGGGGCTGTAGCCCCTCTTTTGGGACTTTCTATTGCAGTGTTAGGCTCTCTAACTCATCCCTTTCATTGCTGTGGCTGCATGTAGCCGTGTAACCATGTGAGGGGTGAGGGGTGCTTCAGCCCTGTTAACCCAGAGTTAACCACATCAGAATTTCTTTGGGTGCCAAGACAAATCTGTGGGATCAGAAGCATGTATTCCTTCCATTCTAAAAGATCTCACAGCCTTTGACAACAGGGGAAAATCTACCAGGGCCATTTGTACAGAGAAGGCAACTGAGCCTGGAGGAACCAAGTGCTTCACCTTCACCCCCAGACAAGCTGGGCCAGTAGCAAGCTGGGAACAAAGCCCTGACCCCCACAGCCCCTGGGCCAACCCTCCTGCAATGGCAGTGTGTCTTTGGCAGCCGTCCTCGTGCCGTGTGCTGGCATGGAGCATCATCCTTGGCAGTACACAGGGATGAGGTTGCTGAGGGGAGGAAATGCAGCAGCACAGGGAAAGAATGCAACGATCAATAAGCATATGATTTTTAATCAGTTCAGTATGTGGCCAGTGTCTGTAGGAAATCTGTTTGCAATCGTTTCTTATTAAAGACAAATGACAAACTGTTTTCCAGGCATAAACCCATGCCTTTCTTCTCTAGAATGCCAAGACAATTATTTGTGGCATTACTTTTTTTCCCCTGCTTTCTTTCCCTTTTCACAAATGCTTCTCCCACACACATGGAAACTCTGCATTTCTAACACATTTACAGTGGCAGGAGATAATAAATAGAGTGTTGCACTGTTAAATAACAAGCTCAAACGTGGGGTGGAGAGGAGGGCCTCCCCACTGCTCAGCAACGCTTTGATTCAAACCAAAGGAAAGAAGAAAACTCAGGGAAATTTGCAGTTTCAAAGCAGGCATCTCTCTCGTAATCTTTCCCAGTTTTCCTGAGCATTAAGGCAGAGTGCACTGTGCATCCACAGAGCTTCCCAGGGCATGCACATGGTGTAAGGGGAGGAACATAGAGCACTAACGCGGATGTTTAGCACCAAAAGATGAGCAAGAGAAGTAGGAAAATAGGCACTTTGTTTACTTAAGGGATTGCTCCGAGTCTGGCTTGAAATACTTCTCAGAGGTCAGTAGTACACTTGCTTGTTCCATTGGCAAATGCAGAAGTTAGAAAAGAGACAGTAAGTCCTGTAGGAGTCAGTGTTGCTCATGGAGACCTTTAAACAGTCTGATGCGTGACATCAGCTTCCATCTGTGGCTCCTGAAGGGTCCTTATGCTGATCAGAAATTCCTCCTGCTCCCTATCTCTGTTCAAGGCAAAGCTGTATGTAAATCTGCAAATCCAGAAAGTCAGATGCCAAAAAAGGGTCAAATGGTCCCCCTCAACCCTAAAAAGCTACTGCACACTGAGGCAGAGGGCAGATTCTGGCAGTTCCACTTGGAAGAGAAAAAGACTTCACCAAAACTGCTGGTACAAGAATTGAAACAGCTAAAAGCCAATCTCTACTACCCTGTCCCGAATGCTGATCGTGCTTGTCGGCCCTAACCTGAGCTGCACTGGCCACTATACCATTGTACAAAACAAGAGCTTTGCCCAGAAATGAGCACTTGTTTGCTTAATTCCTATTCTTCAATTCAGGGGACCCTCCTGGCAGGTGCTTAAGAGGTTATGTATTGTTGAGGCTGAATAGAGCCATCAGGACCTGGCCCTAAAGAAACAATAAGGTAATCATAGCCAGCTTTGCCGAGTCAATCTGAGACTGAAATGAAGCATGACTGCATGAGTAATTGAGAAACGGGTAGATAGACTTTTGGTAAGGTAGTATTTTTCTCTTATTTTAAGTATGAAGGGGACATATCATCTCAAATTGTATTTACATCCTAAGAAGTGTGCAGACATAGTTACACCAGAGTTGCGACCGATTCATTCAATCTCCAATGATTTCTTTGTAGTCCTCATTTTTCTGGTGTTGGTAATTGTTCCTTCCTTCCTTGATGCAATTTGCATCAGAAACCTGGCCAAAAGTGAAACTGAGTGCACCCCCAGGGCTTGCTGCAGGATGATCCTGCTGACATCTCAGACCTCTGAGAGCAGACAGCAGCCATTTCTTGCCTGTCTCTTTGCTTCCCCTGATACGTCCACAGCAACCCACGCAGGGCAAGGAGTGTAAATCAGAAAAGAGAACAGTGCGACAGCTCTGTATCTGCAGGGTTGGTGCCTTTTCTTTGAACAGTGCTATACACAAGGGCTGAGATTAAAGACAGAGTAAATTGCATCACTCGCATCCTGCCTGCTTTTTTCCTTTAGATGTTCATATAGAGAGAGAGGGAGCATGTGGACACAGGGAGACAAAAGCTTTTAACCTGTAATATCCTGATAGTGAGAATTGTCAACACAGCTCAGAAAAAAAAGGTTCCGAAATGTTACACTTGACAACACCATTATGAGCTACAAAAACAACCCTGAAATGGTGGGACATGAATAATCGAGTGAAATGAAGCAGATGGAGGGAGGGATCGACACACGGTTAAACATATAAATGAGGATCTGTATCTCGGATGCAGTTAGGCAAGTGACTCTTAAGAGAAACCAAATGGAATCATTCAAATTAATATCTTGGAAGAGCCAAGTCTGTATCAATACAAAGAGCCAAAGTGAGATTTGGCATGAATTCCTCACCCTGTTACAGATAATAAGGTCTGCGTCCCTCCAGGAGCCATAGTTTCATTCATCCTTCTTCTGCATATCTTGGTACTTTCTGGGCATGATAGGCTTTTCCAGAATTGATTGGCATTGACCATCTGGGCCAGATTTTCAAAGGAATTTTGCCTCCTTTGAGACAGGGAGCAGATTGCATGTCACAGTGCTCCTGGAGGGTATTGAGATGGTTTGAAAATCTGGCCACAAGTGACACAAGAGAAGCAGCTGGTTGCTGATCACTTACAAATGTGATTCTAAGCCTTTGCAAAAAATCCCATATTGGGCATTTGAGGGTGCATGCAGTCAGCTTTATCCTTTGATGTGGGGTCTTTAGCAAACGTCACAACTGAGAAATATCTTTGCTGTGTTAAGTTTTTGACATCAGTGCTTTTCTCTCTGTCTGTCTGTCCTGCCAGCAGCCTACTCTCTGATTGCAGTCTAAGGGTCTTTTTGTGCATTCACATTCTTCTTTCAATTCTCACCTTCATTCCAGTGCAAATAATAGTGCTAACTGCAAGGAAGGCCTTTGAACTAAGTGATTTCATCCAGTTATAAGTCAGGGACCTGTGGGTACGTTAGATGAAAGTCTAACCTCAGATAAATCAGATTGTGTATTTCCACAAATTACTGCTTTATGAAGAAGAGGGAAAATTTACATTCAGAGAGAAAGTAGGGGAAGGTTATTATGGGAGTAAGGGGAGGGGGGAGGGAGAAAGGAAGGCAAGCTATGCACAGAACGGGCCAGCTATTTTTCCTCTTTTATTTCAAAAATCCCTGCCAATATGCTAGCTGTGCCATCTGGCATCCGTGATAAATTTGACTATGTGTAATTGCAAGCTGCAGAGAATTTTAGAGAGGTTGGAAATTTCTCTTTCTAGGTTCTTACGTGGCCATTATCACTGTAATCATTGAATACAGGAAAGCAAAATTTTCTTTTTTAATACTCTCCTGGAATGAAAAGCTCTTTAGTCACTTAACTGTCTTTTTCACTTCAGTTTGTTTCATTTGAACAGTAAAGCAAAGGTGATGTTGGTACCCTCCCCATTCTCCATGAATATTTCATGTAATTTTAAAACTGTAATTTTAGAGAGACAGAGAACATAAAATTAATCTATTTCTAAACAAATTCCCACCACAGATTTGTAAATGAGGAGAAGAGTTTTAAACTTCTAATTTACATTTCAGCTTTTCTCTATTTCTTCTGCTCCGTGTTTTCTTTTCACATTTCATTTTGAGAGATGAACCTCCATCAGTCATTTCCACTTCCATTTCCAACTATTTAAGCATTCTGCTTCTCATGTATTATTTTCACATTTCTGTAGTATGAGACTTCAGTAAAGCTGAACTAGAGAACAAGCCTTCAAAGGAGGCCTTGCCAAGCCCTTTTCTGTATGTATCCATCTGGTTGTCTGATATTTTTTCCTTTCTAGCATTTACATTTACCCAGACAAAAGGTAGAGATTTTATTCATCATTAGGTCGGGTGGGGGATGGGGAATCATCTAGGGATTCCTGCGCCCTAGAGAAGACCTGGTTCCCAGATGGCTCTTGCACTCTGTACAGCTACAGGGGGATGTTCTCATTCGGCTGTGACTGCTATGAGACCATGCAGAAGCTCTGTGCACTTAAAGTATGCCACATTTGGGTCACAGCTCTCCCCATCCCAACGCACTTCTGCACTGGAATTAAGTGGAGAGCAGCAAACCTGTTAGTTCAGTACCACCTGCCAGTCTGTGCTGAGCCAGGAATTGATGGCTGAATGGGTGCTGGATGCCTTGCAGGTCATGTGAATGATGGGAAAGGGCACCAGAGGGGCTGTAGCATCCCACAGCACTCAGAATAACCAGGGAGCGCTTGTTGATGAGCAAAGAGGAAACTGCTGCATTCCCCGTAAGTGAAATGAAGTTCCCACTGTGCAGAAGCTGGGTGTAGACAGCCTGAAGTAAGAGCAGGAAGAGAACAAGCAGACATACGTAGTGCAAATAACAAGATTTATTTGCGGGAGGAGCAACAGGTCTGCAGCCTTCTGACTCCTGTGCCAGAAATGTTAGCGCACCAGCAGATCACAACCGAGCTCTCACCTCTGTCTGCCATGTATTCATCTGGTTGCTCATCAGCTTATTTCAGTGAAGGGAGCCAAGCTACTTTAAATAGTAGATCGCTGCTAGCTTAATTTGTTTTGATCGAAGGTCATTAAGGAGTGACCACAGCAGAAGCTCAGCCATCGCCACAGGGCGCTGAGGACAGGTGGCAGACGGTGGGGATGCATTCCTTCCCATCTTCACAGATGGTGCCAGAAGAAGACCTGTGTCCACAGCACCGGTCTCAACTCCTCAGAGAGGAGCGGAATTTACCCAAATCGTTCCCTTAATATCTTAATAGATTAACTGTTCTCTGCCTTCACAGCAAACATCTTGCTATAAAAATAATTTGTTTGGTGGCAAAAGAAAAATCTGAGCAGAAGGGAGGGATGTATTTTCCAGGGATGCAAAGGCTGTGTTGTGAGCAGTGGAGAGAAGGTGATCAAACAAGGAAGCTGAATCGGGTGTGTCAGACAGGGCATCAGCACCAAGCAGCCCAAAGCTAGCAGCTTTGCACGTGCACACGCCAGTTTTGACTCTGATGCTGGTGTTGCAACTGCTGTGGGTGACAGCACAGCTGGGTGCTGCAAAAGCAGCTGCTGCCTTCAGCTGTGCACACCAGCTTCTTCCAGGGATCCAGAGATGTGCAGTAATTGTGCAGAGCTTACCACAGGCTGGTGCAGGAGGTCTGCAGCCTTGCCAAGACCACTGGATGCAGGCTATGCAGGAAGCACCCAGGTCCATCTGTGTGGGCATGTGCAGAGTGTGAGTGTAGCCCTGTTCTTGGAGTGCCACAGCAAGCAAGCCCTTAGCCTTGGGGAGCTCAGTCAGAAAGCATCACGCAGCCTCAGTGGGGAAAGTTGGTATGGAGTTCAAACAATGTCACTGTCTCCTCACTGATAAAGGAGACACAGAAGTCAGGACTGGTTTAACAACCTCCTTTCTCAGAAGTTCCCAGCCATCAAATTTCAAGGGTTGCTCCTTTGATCTTGAAGGAACTAGAAAAGATGTTTTTTTTCTTTTTTCTTTCCCTGTTCTTTTTTAATTCCACGAGCACACCCTGGCACAGTACCTAACCCAGCATAGCTCAAAAGGCGTCTGCTACTCTGAATTGTTTTTGTTTCTAGCTGGTCTCTAATTATTTGCATCTTGCAGAAAGGAGAAGGGAAGGGGAGGAAAGGAATGCTGTCAGTTTGAGCATCTCACTAAGTGAAAATGAGAAACCTTAGAGAGGGAAAAAGGAATTGGTACAGTCTGTAATTGTTTTTGTTCTTCAACCACTCAGGAAATAAATTGCTGTAAAAAAAAAAAAAAAAAAAAAAAGAAAAAGAAAATGTCTTTGAACATTCAAAGCAGATGAGAGCCAATAAGGGCACTGCCTTTCCCTGAAACACAACCCCTTTTTCTCAGCCCACTTTCACTCCTTCTCATTAGTTCAGATAACTCTCATAGCGCTAATTCATTAGGTTCTTCCAGGATTATTTCCCTTCAAACAGCTGCTGAGGAAATAGAAATAATCTCCTCGTGGCTGATTGAGCCTGTGATTGCAAGCACAAGGGATACGCCTGCTGCGGCGTGCAGGCGGTGCTGGGGCTCAGCCCAGGGCGGCTGCTTGATGTGCAGGAGAACAGAGGGGGCGAGGGTGGGAGACCTGATTTGGACTGAGTTCTATGAATTGCATTTATTCCATCTATAATTGGCAGCCAGGACTGAAGGAGGAATCCATCTCTGAAAGCGAAAGAGAGTCTCTCCTCATGACTGCAGATTGGGTTTTCATGGGGTGAAGGTTAAGTAGATCCTAGAACACGTGAGGGTTTTTTTCCCTCTTTTTTCCACCCTTTCACCATCATCTCACAGCTGCAATAACTATGAGTATCATTCTTCTGTCTGAGTAACGGCTATTTTCCAGTGGCAATTTCAGTCTCTCTGGGAGGCTTTGGTCCCAGACAGGCAGCACATGTGCAGTCAGAGTGAGGGTGATGTTCTCCATCCACCTTCAAACTGAGCACCTCAGTTAATGCAAATATTGAGGAAGAAAGGTTAAAGAATCAGAGAATCAGAGAATCAGTTGATTTGGAAAAGATCACTGAAGGCCATCTGGTCCAACCCCCTACAATGAACAGGGATACTATGAGCTCCATCAGCCTTAGAGCCCCTCAGCCCTGACTGTGGGTGACTGCAAGGATGAAAACCAGCACCTCTCTGGGCAACCTGTCCCAGTGTCCCTTTGACAGTGCTCTGTGACACTTTTTAAGCTTCTTCCTTCTTTTTCTTCCAAAGGCCTGAAAGCAGAATCTAGAAGCCTATCCTGTAACCCAGGATGCTGCAGTGGTATGAACTGCAGTAACGAAAAGACGTAGAATAAATCCTAAAGCTCCTTTACTTTCTTGCAGCTGTCTCTGGTCTGCACAGTAAACCCCCAGTCCTAGAAGCAACATGGAAAAAATAAGGTGATATATGTATGTCCTTTTGAACTCAGTGGGGCATGGACCACGATGGGACCCAGCCATGGTTTTGCCCCAGCCATAGTGAGCAGCTGCTGGACAGGTGTCAGTGAGGTGCTGCATGCCTCAGTTTCCCCATCTATGAGAAAGAGAAAAAGCAGAGAAGCATACACAATCCTGTGCATTAGTAACAGTATAGATAAGGTTCTTTGTACATGGAAGGTGGTGCATAAGATCCTCCCTGCTCACAAATTTCCTAGTGTATCTGCTATAGAGTGCAGCCCCAAAGGCTGCTTAGGTAGCCCAGGGCTGGGTCCCACAGGTGCCTAAGCACAATGGGCTTCAGCCCTTGATCTGAGCAGAAATCACTTTTCTGCATCCATTTTTCACTTTCTTACCCATCTTCTTGCCTTCTTTTTGATGAGATCATCTGAATCCAAGCAACATGGAAAGACCTTGTGTCTGTGTAAATGCCAACCGCTTTTTATTCCACACTTGCCAGCCCTTCACAGGTTTTCTGAGGCATCAGTGCATTTTGTAAAGCTGTTTCCAGCTCTTTCCTGGCATTTCTGGAATACAAGACAAATTATCAAGGATTCGAAATAGCACAAAAGTTGTCATTTGATATTCATTAGTCAGCCAGATATCTCATTATGGTCCCACATATCTTCTACCTGTTTAAGCAGAACCACACACATTCATATTCACAATCTTTTCTCAGATATACAACAAATAACCCAATGACCAGAGGATCCCAGCACTTGAATATCTTCTTTTTTTTCTGCCCGTCTGTCCATCCATCCCCCATTTCCTCCCAAAAAAGCTAAAAATAGCCCACCATGTGAGCTGCAATCTGACGCGAGGTTACCAGCAGCGATGGGGATTTGCAGGAGGCAGCCGGGTAGCCTAGCAACAGGGTGCAGCTATTTGAGGCTGGTCCAGGCAGAATGCAGCACGGGACCTGGTTTTCCTTGCTGTGGGGGCAGTAGTAGAATGAAGGCAAGTTGTGCCCACAGAGCAGAATGTACCGAGGGTTGTGGGTGCATTTATACCTCCGTCCTGCTGTGATTGTTCTCCATGGCATGCAGCTTATTGATGTGAATATAGAGGTGTTGACATCCCACTTGCATCAGTGGGGTGGAAAGCAAGACCTGAAATTTATTAGGACTGGGGGAGAGGAAGTTACACCTGAAGAAAAATGCCTCTGTTGTCAGAGCATCCTATAAGGGTCCCTATATACTCTGTGTTAAAGGGAAGGTTTGTCTGTAATCACATCCTTCACGCACACAGAGCCAAGATTCACATGATAACTGGAGGGAATCTTGTGCAATTTATGGGCTCAGCCTGCATCCTTGTAGCCCACGGGGCTTTTGCTGGAAGCTTCAGCGGTGCTTCATCAAACTCTCATGTCGCATCCTGACAGGGCTGCCCTTTCAAACTGACTGCATGGCAGCGATTCAATGTCCCTTAAATAACATCTGGCCCTTCTTTTAAATGCTCGGTTCTTGGAGACTGCAGCAGCAGTAGCATCGCCCACCCCTCGGCATAACATTGGGTGACAGCAGGTGAGGGCTGAGCCATTCCTCATGGGCTCGTGGGTCACCTTGATTCAGGTCTTTGATCTCAGCTTTGGGAAGGAGGAACAATGATATTTACCCCCCTTTGTGTGGCATTCTGCAAGCTAGGCATGAAAAACACCTGTAAAAATGCAAAGCGTGGCTGTGATTTATTTAACGGCTTTCCCACCCCAGTCCTCAGCCTCTTCATTAAAAGGACTGACAACGGTGCTTGAATGCAACCTGGCGGGTCCCTGAAACAAGCCTTGCAGGAGACAGCAAAGAGGGCTCAGCTGGAGGGGAGCTCTGGCACACCAACTAAGGGATGAGAGCACAGGGTGTAACTCTGCATGTAAAAGGGTGCTGGCAGGAAGGAAAGTGTACCAGAGCAGCTCTTGTGACTGCAAGGCACAACGTAGAGCAACTTATGGCACAGCTCTGCTCTGGGAGTGAGGCAGAGACGTGGCCATAGTGACAGTGTGAGTGTGTGTGACGTGGCACAGGGTTTTGAACCACAGATAGCATCCCTTTCCTGGGCACATTGGGCAATTTGTCACTTTCACTGTCAATTAAAATTGCCTGCTGAGGAGAAGGCTTCGCTGTCAGGATCAATAAGTGGTCATCTTCCCTTTCTGTGCTTACTGTGACCAGTTTGCATTCATCAAAATGCAAATCTATTACCAGCCCAAAGTCTCAAATGAAATGGGGAACAGAAGTCCACAAACAACATACAGGGAACTGATTCCCTGATGCCAACACTTTTAGTAAAACCCCCAGTCAATGTACTTTGGTGCTGAATCCTGGTGAACAGGCTGAGACGTCTGGTGAATGATCTCTGCACTCCTCAGCAGGGACTCCCTGCATTCATCTCTACAGAGGTGCATTTCATTTCCATCATCCCATGATAATTGATCTCGGAGAGGTTTCTCTTCAAGCTCTCCAGATGTATTTGCAGTCAGCTCTCATCCGTATTTCAAAATGCTCTTCAGCCCAGAGAGGAGAATTTGTAAAAGGTTTATACATCTACGTGTTTTATGAGTGGCATCAGCCACAGAATCTTTCAATGCAGGCTGCTGTGTTACTGTAAGCATTAAGTTGCACCTGGAGAGATTCTTTTCTCCACTTTGCTGATCATACACAAGACCACGCTCTCACAGACACAGCATCCCGCAGGTAAGCAGCAGAGCCTCTGAGTTGTGTTTGCCTTTCCATTCCCCCCAAGATCTCAGCGCCCGTCTTCACTTCACTCTTCTTTCCTTCCCTCCCAGCTCCTCTCTCTGCTGCCATCGAATAAAGCTGATGCAGTTCTTCCTGCAAATGGCCGTCCCGTGTCCTTCTCTCGGGAGCAGCTGTGACTTTTGGAAGAAGCAAGTTCACCTCTTCTGACCTGTGGAATGGCTTCAGATATTTCATAAGAGCCCAAAAAGCACTGAAGCAGACAGTTCTGCAGTCTGTTTCACCCTGATTTAACATCAGATCTCAGGTCTGAAATGTCATCAAGTTAAGCATATAATGATAAAGCTAGGTCCCACGGCAGCAGATCAGTTAAGCGTGTACTTTAATTTAAGCACGTGAGTAATCTCACTGAGTGTGTATGGAAACTGAGTTGTAGGGGGAAGAAGTTCTTTGTCCCATTGGGGAGTTTGTAGCCTAAAATATTGGTGTGTAACCAGGAAAATGTATACATAGTCATCTTAAAGCTCTTACTGGGTTGATTATTTAAGTACAGATGCAACTGTGGCAATGCTATGGGTACTTGGCTCCTGCCAGGGGGTCTGAGAGTTGTACAAAATCCGTGTGTTTTACTTTTATTTCCTAAGCTAAAATTAATGCTGTGATGCCCAAAGTGACCTCCTCAATGCATCCTTTGTACCTTCTGCTGTATCAGATCCTGAAGACTTAAGTAAAACTGCTGCTTCATTCCCAGGGGTTAGAGACTGAAACGCAACTCAGTAGTTTGCCTTTTCCATATTTATTGCTTCAGCACTCTGTCTGGCAAGGCTCTGCATGGCTGAGTTGCAGCTAAGAAGGATTTAGAGGCTTTCTGCCTCATCCCCTACCCAAAAGGAGGACCAGAGTTGCCTGATGAATCTCATTCAGTACACTGGGTGAAACGGGGGGAATTTCCTGATTCTTTCTATACCAGCAGTGCCCCCTGGAGCTGGGAGAAACCCCAATGGTTGCATCACCACGACCTCTTGGCTCTCAGAAGAGCTGCTCAATATTATAGTGCAGCATCCCCAAGTCCCATGGGGGGCCCTGCTCTTGTCCTGAGCTCAACCCATGTTGACATGCAGAGTTAACCTGGGGGGGTTTTTCATCCCCACAGCCAGCTCCATCATGCCAGATTTGCTCTCTGGCTTTGTTTCCTAAGCTTTCATTTAGCTGCACTGCTTCTGTCTCCTTTAGCCCCTCGCTTGAAAAAACTGCCTCCAAGCCCAGCATCCTCTCAGTTCCCTGACGCACAGATTAGCCAACAGCTACAAATAAAGGCACCCGCTTTGCTTTTCTGGAAGGGATTAGTGTGCTTCCAGAAGAATATCAAATCCACAAGCTGGTCCTTTTGTTCTGCTCCACTTTCTACACATGTGTTTTTGTTGAGCCTTATAAAAAAGAAATGAAAAAAAAAAAATGGGGAGAGAGGGAGAGCGGGAGAGGGAGGGGGGAGGAAGAGACAGATTGCTTTGCTATTGCCTGGTGTTCTCCCTCTTCAACTCTATCAGGGGTGGAGAGGAGGCAGTAATGTCAGCACAGCAGTGGATGCTGCGGATGGTGCGGCTCGCCACTGTACGAGTCAGATGTTAATTAGTTAGCAGTTGAGTGTGCAGGGGGCGGAGGGGGAGAACTGAATTTACATGCATCACTACAGTGGCCTTTAAAAGTCTTAGTATGAAAAATGCATGGCTGCCCATGCATTATTTATTCAGCAATGAATAGAATTTCCCAAAGATCAGACTCGCAGGTCAAGACTGACAAATTTGGCAGACTTAAGCATCGTGTCTATCAGCCCAATAGCAGATATGAAGGGGAACAGTGCTACAGCATGGAAGGATGGCTGCTTTTTTGCATAAATCGAGCTTAGAAGGACGTGCAGGGTTTACCCCATCCAAGCAGCACCTTGCCAGCCTGTTTTCAGCAGAAGAGAGTTGTGTATTTCCATTAATCTTGGGTTCAGCTTGGTCCCACTCCCCCTTTCCACAATGAAAAGCTTTTTAACGCTAAGTATCTGTGGCAGAATCTCGTCTTTTTGATCCTCGAAGCACCATTTGTTTCAGGTTTTCCTGTCTTTATTCTGTCATCAGCTAGGCATCTTGAATACAACCTTGAGGCTTTCAGCTGACAAATGCCCCCAGAATTCTCCCTCTCTCTCTCTCTTTTTGCCTTTCCAATTGTAATTCTTGTTTGAAAATAATTTTGTGCAGTCTCTAGCCTGGCTGCCACCAGAATACCAATGAAGTACGTCTGAGACAGCAACTCTATTTTCGCTGGCTGGTCTGATCCAGTATCAGGCAGTATGCAGCCCCTACCAAATCGCTTCCCTCACTGTACCCACAGGGAATCATTGCAGTGTGCTGCAAGCTGAGCTGCTCAGCAAAACCAGTGCTGTCTGACAGCATGTCCCCACAGCAGGGGGCTGCTGGCCCTCACAGCACGGAGTGTGCAGGGCACCCAGCTCTGCAGCTCAGCCCTGCGCTACCAAGGGTCATTAGCTAATGAGCGGAGGAACTTCTGGCCACCTGTGGGCTCTTACTGTGGAGAGAGAAATCAGGAATGCTGGGAGTTCTCTCCCTGTCATGGCCAGAAAGCCACGCAGACAGGCACACGTCAGGTTTCTTTGCACAGCTTAGCATAAAAAGGAGCATGTTTAACTTGCATGAGGTTGTCCTCACACAGACATTTGTTAATAGAGACTTTCAGCTCTGCTGGGCAGACCCTTGACATGGGATGAGCAACAGGTATTGAAGCTTAATAAATTCCAACCCATTGCTTAGTGGTGGGAGGAGCAGGTCTGTAATCACATTGCTTTCCTTGCAGGTCTTCCAGCAGTTTTGGATGAGAAATAATTTCCTTTTGGTGTGGCTGTTCCAGGAGTGGACAGGACAGGCAGACACTGGGCAGCCCAGCAGGATTTAGGGAGGCAAATGGCCTGGAGGGGTGAGAGGGGAGAGCTGAGAGAGAGGCAGTTTGATGGAAATCCTGTTTTCCACAACAGGTGCCATGCATGGAGACGAGCAAAAATGCAAGCATGGAGGGAAACTGAGGCACAGCACTCTGCAGCAAGGGGAGCCAAAGGCTGCAAGACTCTATGGAATGCAGACTGGAAGACTCCAGCTGAAAGCTTTCTTACTTTGGCTCACTCCTATCATGGATGACTTTTCCTGACCACAGTGCTTTCATCTGTGGAGGGCTGGAAAACGCTTCTTGGGTGAAATGACCTGCTGCCTGCAGGCTGGATCTCTCCCATGGAGACAGGGGATCTGGGAAAGGATACATCACTCATCCACATAGGCAACAAGCATCTTCTGTCCCACCACTGTGTTGCCTTCTTTGTGCATAGGGTCTGTTTGAACCCTAAGTCTGCACTCAGAAAATAAGTGAAAAATGAGGTTGTGTGAAACAGGCATAAACCTGCACGTGCTAAGAAAGCTGTGGGGCTTATCAGCTTGGTGCACCGTTGTTCCTCTATCAGGTCAGCAAGCTTCCCCATTGCTGCCCCCCTCATAAATGCATAATACACATCCTACAAACAGAACATCTCAGGAGCAATCTATTCTGGAGCTTGCTTGAAAATTGCTGTTTGCTGTAACGGCACCCAAGGGAGCACTGCTCTCTAATATTTGTTTAAAGCAGACTGGTGAAAGTGAAGTAATGCCCTCAGATGCTCGCTGACTGCAGGCTGTTCCCCACAAGATTGGGCAAAATTGAATATCTGAGCAGAGCTGCAACAAAATGTTCTGCTCTGGAGTGAGGGGTCCAAATCCAATTGAAACATAGATGACCGAAAGGCAAATAATTTTCTACAGTAGGCATTTGATGCCTATAGCAACAATGCTTCCCTAAACACGAGCTGCTGTGGGGCTTGCATGGTTGTCTGATTAGGGAGTCATTTTTTTAAACAGCTATGTGATCTTATCATAAACTTGGAAGAGGGAGAAGGCAGCTGCAGTGGCAGGGGGTGACTTTGCTTCTTGCCAAAGCCAAGATGAGCAGAAGTATTTGGGAAGACTCGAGCTCTGAATGTCTTCGGGAAAGAACCCAGTGGGACAAAGCTGTCAAGGTGACGGCACTTGCCATGCACTGACTTCTGTAATGAAGCCAGAGGGAGAAGGAGAGTACAGTGCTGCCGGAGAATAGCTGGAGGCACCAAGTACCTGCCTGCCTCAATGCACACCACTGTGTTTCTGCACTGGAGAGATGGGAGGGATGTTTCTGCACCACTCGCACCCTAGAGAAGTTCTATGGGAGCCTGGGCAGACCCCACTGTCCCCCTCCCACTCACAGCTATGCCCAGAAAATAATCACCCCCATGCCCTTCTGGGGGCCCGAGGCTGTTGCCCTTCCCTGCCCAAGCAGTGGTGCCTGGTCACACGAGGGGCCGAGCGCTTCCACTATTGCTCTCCCTAACGGCAGCAGCAAAACCCAGATCTGGAAATTCCCCATGCAAGGTGTGTGAATCCTGGCATTAACGTTTGCAAAGAACTCAGAGATCTCAACAGGGAAACTGCTTTACAGTGAAATATTTAACAACGTAGATCCCTACCACCTTGCAGGAAGGCACCAAGTGACCCGAGAGGCTTTTTCTTCTTCCTCAGCCTCTTGGTTTCTCTGTACAAACTATGGTTCACTGGGTACAAGATCATCTACAGTTCACTTGTAAGGAATATCTTTGTGCTATTTCCAGGCAGGAAGGAGGGCTGATAATAGAGTGTAATGCTGACTCTTTTGTTGCTTGAGTCATATTTATCATTAATTCAGCTACCATGCACAGATGCAAAGAGAGAACTAAAGTGACGGTCCTTAAAAAATATATCGTTTGAAATAATTCCAGGCATTGTTATTCCTATTGCATGCTGTCGTGTTCGTCGTTATCAGAACGGCTCTGTGAAATTGCCGTGGATGTACAAGGCTATTTTCATAATTCACTCTTGACACGCATTCTGGGCTGCTGCTTTTACGGTGGACTTCTGCTTCTCGCCTTTAATCATTTGGGTTGTATATTGCTTTCTCTGCATTCTCATTGCAACAAGCAATCATCACAGAACAGGTATATATCTCTCCTCAATGTGATACTTGTTCGTACTGTGAGCTCATGAATTCTCATCATACCTCAATTTATCCTCATGGATTGGAGCCCTTTGAGAGAAAACCAGTGTTGCACGTGGAGCTTGCCGTGCATTCTTTCAGAGCTATGCTTCACTTGGTTATTTGTGATCACAAAATAGTGAAAACCTTTTTTGAAAGATTTCTTACAACACCTTGTGATTCCTGTAGTATCTTCCATATGAAGACATCCAAATGTACATTACCAAATGGGATTTGTAGCACTCCTGGAAATGTATAAATATTATTATTCCCTCTTTAAAGGTAAGGAATTTGAGTAATGAAAGGGAAAGGCAACATAATTGGTTGTGCTGAAATAGTGTTGGATAGAATAGAATAGCATGAAATCAAATATAGCTCTGACCTCCTAAATCTCACTTCGTTAATTTAAAATTTAAATGGTATATCCTTCTTACCCAGGGGGCTGTACATTGATGTACTACCATCAGGGCATTTTTCTGTGTCTATGAGGTTCAAAAGGGCTATGAGCTCTCATGTAGAGTCTGGTTGGGGTTCTATGTCTTGACTACAGGCTCCACGAATGGAAAGACAGAAATGAGTTTTCTTTGTTTGAAGGTGTACTTCCTAATGCTAAGAAAACTTTGTCGTACTAAAAGAGTTTCTTTCATCTATTTAATGAAGTGGGCATGCTGTGTCTCTGCTGCCCTGGAGACCTCTGGCAATGGAAATCTGGAGCTACCTGTGCAGATGGCTTTTTGAACTCTGCAGAGCTGAGACCTTGTTTATGTCCCTGGAACCAGAATGAATTAGTGGACTTAAATTTCAAAGCTACTCCTTTTGTGTCCACCTCTCGGTAACCTTTAATTATGCCTTCATGCTCACTCTTGTAGGCTCTGTAATTGACCACAAATTTAGTTGTATGGCCCAAATCAAAGGCAAAGGCACATAACTGTATTAAGGTCAATTATCTTGTGCTACAGTTCTCCTGCAAAGTGAGCTGCTTCTGGTAAACCCTATTATTAAAGAGGCGACCATTCAATGCTGAAGTTGCTTCGGTTGTGCCTTTTTCTCAAAGCAGCACTAACAGGTCATCAGCGTCACAGAGGATTGCAGCATGGAGGCAAACAATAAGGCAACCAAATCTCTTTGCATGCTTCTGATCAAGGCTTGAAATTTATTAAAAAGGAACAGTTGATGGTGGACTGTGATTTTGTCTGTTTTACATCCTGCTCTTCTGGAGAGTCTAACATCTGAACCTATCAAAGTCTTACCATATTAATTAAGTTATCTAATACCCTCTTGAATTAGTAGGCATTTAACAAATGAAAACACAGCCTTCAGAATTCAGTTTGTCTAAAGCCAGTCTGAACATCAGCTGCAAAGGATCATAAAGCCCAGAGAAGGAAAAGCCTATGAGAACACTGGGTCACTTCCCTCTTAATGCAGGATTATTCTTAAAGAATAATAGGCTGAACTGAGTGCAGTAGAGGTTTTAAAACCCCACTTTAAAAGAAACTAGACTGTTAGGATGATTTTAGTATGGTGCTAACTGGGAAATCAATCTATTCCCTTGTTCTCCATACAAAAAAAAAAAAATGCCAGAGAAATAAAACATCTATATAAACGTGGGGAACCGTGTCAGGTAGAGTAATTAGAGAACTTCTTGATCTGTGAAAGACAAATTCTACCTTCTATACGGCAATACAGATTTCAACAGCTAGCAAGGGACTTCAAATTGCACAGTGTTTTCACAGCAAGGCATAGCCAAACAGAAATAGATCCTTGTATTGAACAAGGGGGGAAAAAAGAAAATCTACAGCACTGATGTTTTCTCCCTTGACAACAAAAGCTACGGTCAGCAGAGAAGTTTTGCACACACCTGACTTTGAGTGAGCACGTAGTCAGGTGTGCACTCAAGCCAGGTTGGTATTCCTAGCTGAATGGCATCAATTACCATTGTACACCTGTTACAGATAGCCTTCTTCTCTGATGTCTTTTCAAATAGGTGGCCTCTGCTGGAGTTGCAGATGCTTCTGCTGTTTGTTAAAAGTCATTGCTGTGTGCGGCCAAGCAGTGCTGATTATATATCAGCTAGAAGCACCTGCAAGGTACAACTGCATTTCCCATCACACACCACTTCGCTCTGCTGTGAAATACTGCTTTGATTTTTTTTTTTAAGAAACATCACATATATAGAAGAACATACACGGGGAAAATGTTGCTGTTTCCATTTACACAGTATAAGACAGTGACTTTTAAGAGAAAGATAAGGAAGTTGTTCCACTGTGTCAAAAATGAATTTAGTAACTGAATCAGAAAATAATCACAGTTTGAGAGAGAAATGCTTCACATTCCACGAATGAGGGATTTCAATCACCCAGATATCTACTGGGAAAAAAACATGATGACCTGCAAGCAGTCCAGGAGACTCCTGGAGTCCATTGATGACAACTTGCTGGTTCACATGTTGGACAGACCCACCAGAAATGAAGCACTGCTAGATGTAGTGCTCAACAACACAGGAGAGAGCGCTACAGCGGTTAAGATGGGACACAGCCTAGGCTGCAGTGACCATGCTCTGGTTGGGTTCATGATCTCAAGGAAATGGGCCTAGCAAAGAGCAGAGTCAGAACCCTGAACTTCAGGAGAGCAAATTTCAGGCTGTTTAAGGAGTTGTTGGATGAGATCCCCTGGGAAACTGTTCTTAGGCACAGAGGAGGAACAGAACAGAGCTGGCAGCGCTTTAGGGATGCCTTTCTGAGAGTGTAAGAGTTCTTCATCCCCCAGAATAAGAGATCAGGCAGATGAGGCAGGAAACCTGCATGGCTGAGCAAGGACCTACTGATCAGGCTGAGGGAAAAAAAAAGAAAAAATAAAAGCAGTGGAAGCAGGGATGGTGGCCTGGGAAGAGTACATGGATGCTGTCCTGATATGCAGGGATAAGATCAGGAAAGCCAAGGCACAGATGAAATTGAACTTGGCAAGGGATGTGAAAAACTGCAAGGGTTTCTTTAGATACATTGAGCAGAAGAGACAGGCAAAGGAGGGTGTACCTCCTCTGATAAATGAAAAGGGAGAGCGGGCCTCCTCAGACATGGAGAAGGCTGAGACACTTAATGAGGTCTTTGCCTTGGTTTTCATGGCCAGTAAGACTTCTCACATCTCATGTCCCTGACCTTCTAAGCAGGGGTCAGGGGAGCAAGCTCCCTCCCAGCATGAGAGGAGCAAGTCCAAGAGCATCTCATGAGGCTGAATGTGTACGTATCTATGGGTCCAGATGACACAGATCTGGAGGTGCTCAAAAAGTAGGCACATGAGAATCTAATGATGTTTAGCAATACCAAGTGCAAGGTGTTGCACATGGGTTGAGGCAATCCCAGAGATGAGTACAGACTGAGATGAACTCATTGAAAACAGCCCTGCAGAGAAGGACTTGGGGGTCCTAGAGGATGAAAAGCTGGACATGAGCCAACAGTGTGCACATGCAGTCTGGAACATCAACAGCATCCTGGGCTGCATCAACAGAGGAGTGGCAGCAGGACAAAGGAGGGGATTGGCCCCTCTATACTCTGCCCTCATGAGGCCCCATGTGGAGAACTGTGTTCAAGCCTGGGGTCCTTTGTACTGGAATGATGCAGAGCTGTTGGAGCAGGTCCAGAGAGGGGCCATGAAGACACTCGGAGGGCTGGAGCACATCTCCTATGAAGAAAGATTGAGGGAGTTGAGCTTGTTTATCTTAGAGAAGTCTCCAAGGAGACCTCATTGCAGTCTTCCAACACTTGAAGGGAGCTTGTAAGAAGGAGGAGGATTGACTTTTCATACAGTCTAATAGTGATAGGACAAGGAGGCACAACTTTAAAGTAAAAGGAGGAAGACTGAGGTTAGATGTTAGGAAGAAATCTTTTACTCAGAGTGGTGAGGCACTGGAACAGTCTGCACAGAGAGACTGCAGGTACTCCATCCCTGGAGACACCCAAGACAGGTGGGATGGGGTCCTGGGCAGCCTGAGCTGGTGGAGAGTACAGCTTGGAACTGGATGGACTTTAAGGTCACTTTCAACCTAAGCTGTTCCACGATTCTTTGAATAAAGGGCACCTTGTTATGAGCTGAAGGTCTATGAATAATCCATTAACTGGAATCTGCAGAGGATTCGGTAGGAAAGCTATTGTTGTGTTTCCTTTACACTTGCTGGAATTCAATTTCATTTTGTATTCTTCTTTGACGTTGAAATATTGATGTTTACATCACTACTACACCTAGATGCCAAAGCTTGTAATGGGAAGACAGTCAAATGCAGCTAACATGAAAATCAGGAGAAAAAATAAGTTCTCTTCTGGGAGATTTATGGCTCCCAACAGTTTTGTGGTGTGAAGTGGCTTGTATTGCCTCAAAAAGGAATTTTTATTTATTTATTTATTTTTTACAGCTCAGGGTAAAAATAGGATTTTAAACCCTGACTAAAACAGCTTGGCTCTTTCTTTTGAATTTCTTTGTAGCCAGTGGCCAGGATAGTCCTTGAATCTACAGCGCCCACACCATTTAAAGTAAATAGATGAATTATAAATTCATTAATTTCTAACTGAATCTTTGTTGAATTCATCTTTCAGCAATTCAACGTCTTTTTCAGTTAAATAGCCCTCTTATATCAAATGTTCTCCCCATGTAGGTACTCACAAACTGTGATTAAATTGTATCTTAGTATTCTTTTCAATAAGTTTAATCGAACACCATAGCATCAGTTGAATCTCCTCAAAAGGACCACCTCTTGGTAACTGATTTTCCAACGAATCCTAAAGCCACAGGAACTGATGAAGTGTCCACTTCTCTCCCTCCTCCTTTTTTTCTCCCTCTATCAAATAAAAACAAAAAAGAAGGCAAAGAATCAGTCTTCCTCCTTCTTAGGCAAAGCTCATTTCCAAGGCAGGATGATGACATAACAAATGAAAGTGTTAAAAGTCCTCCATGGTGCCAAGGTGCTCCTGGTGCTAAGTTCAAAATGAATTTGAATAATAAAAGAAATGGAATAAATTCTAAGATACGTGGATAAGAGATATAGTCCAAGATGTGGTAGAAGAGCTGCTAAATGGTACCTGGTTATCTGTTATCACTTTTACAAATCAGAACTGCTCTTCCCTCTTTATGACTCTCACCTGGCCATGCTGCAAGCAGGATTGCCATTCCCCAGTGATTGCAGGGGCCAGGATGGAGCTGGAAGGCTCAAAACCTTTTGTCAACAACTGTGCTTGTGAGACAAAATTGAGAGCCCTGTTAGGGAGCACATGGCAGGGAGGGTCTGCTGTCAGCTACACTGAGTGATGGGAGTGGGGGGGAGAAAAGCACCCAGTGACTCTCCAACCTATATAGAACCAAGGATAAGGAGGTGCTTTCTTCCTCTTTCTGCTTGTGAGATCTTCACTAATTTTTTTTTTTTCTGTTCTCATTGTAAGCAATGAGAAAGCAGCATCAAACAGCAGATTCCAACTCTGTGCAATCCCAGGTTAAATGCACAATGTGATCTAAGGATACATAAACAGCTATTCCTCACAACGCAGCAAGAGCTCCTATTCCCAAGACAGCTAACAAAGCTCAGCATACTACAGCTTCTAAAATAATCTAAAGCTTGTTAGAAATTTTGCAGATACCTTACAAACAGAAGTCTGACCACCAGCCTGCTAACCTGTTCCAATCCCACATTGCGCTGCTAATAAAGCTTGCAGGAATCAGAGCTGCAGGAAGGTCTCCAGAGCAGCTGGAGGGCCAGGAGTTTATCATGCATGAGTACAGCTGGTGCAGACGCCCTCCTCTCCTGCCAGGAGGTTTTCTCAATTTTTTTTCTGAAGTTTTAAATCTAAAAATTCTGATCTGAGCCCAGTGCAGTACAAAGGATGCTTTAGTCAGCGAACTGGGGGTGTCCTCACACTCTTGCCTTGCACAGTCCTTGGCAATGCTGTGAAACAGTGTGGTTGTCACGTGAGAAACACAGAAAATGAGCAATGGTGAGCTAAGGCCTGGATGTCAGCTTTGCCATTTCTGCCTTTGTATGTCACCCTGGCAAGATGTCACAAGCTGCAGCGCTAATGTATAAGCAGAGTTGCACCCTCGCTGTTCACATGTATGTCTGATCTGAACACATTCCTCTGAAAATCTGCTTCTCTGAGTCTGTGCGCATATATCCTCCTGCTTTAACCATGGGTAGGATCTGAAATAGTATCTGTGTGACAGTTCTGAACAGATGGAAAATACGAGTGTCAATGTCTCAATTATTAAGCTGCTGTGTTTTCCCAGCGCTTGCTGCCATGCTCTGAAGAGCTAAGTACATGCAGTAAGCCTCTTGCCTGGGCTTCCAGGTGCTGGGGTTTGAGTTTTTAGCTCTGCAGAGCACTGCTGAGAGCAGCTGAGCTGTTGTAGAGGTGTTTTCACTTTACTCTCTTAACTTCTTCCCAAACTTTAGACACAAAGGCATTCCCAAACAAATGTATCTTGCTCATCCACCACTGTTTTTATGTACTGCCAGAGGGCATGCTGTGGGCCACTGCCAAAATAAAACATTAATTGCAAGGAGATGCTTTCAATGCTTAAGCTTCAATGAGGAAAAAAACAAAAAAGATCAGTTGGTTGTGGAATTGCAATCTTTGGACCCTGCACCCATGCAGCCACAGGCAGCTCTAGGGGCACGTACACACAGAGTGGAGAACACAATCCTATGATCTGGTTGTATCTGATGCTTAGGTGTTAAGGAGTTGTGTGGTTTCCAGGTCAGTGGAGCTCCATCATTCTTCGTGCACATGTGTTATAATTGGAAAGATTAACACAGTAAAAAGGCAATAGAAGAGCATAACAGCAAAGGGACTAGTGCAGATGGAATGACATTACAGAGGGAAAGTGCTCACCTGTCTCCAAAGAATCTAGGCTCGCAGAAAAGACTCCAGAAGGGAGGAATCTCCAGTCAGAAGTCCTTCCCTAGTGGGGGTCAGCCCTTAAATGAGGTCTAAGAGAGGTGCAGCCAGGCTGCAGCCCTTCTGGTCACAGCTGAATTGCCTTCACCTGTGCTCCCAGGGCTGACCTGGTCCTTTCCCCAGGTGCTCAATCAGTAGGTCAGGCCATGACTCAACCGTTACCATACAACATGCATGACAAACCCAGATAATATCAGTAAAACTCCTCTTGACTTTAAAGTTAGGCGAGTGCTTAACTGGGGGTTACACTGGAAAACATCCATTAAAAAAATCAAAGATGTGTTGCTCCAAATGGCTGAGGAATGTTTAGAATAATTTTCAGGAACATATGGTGTGTGCACACTGATTCCTTTTCTTCTTGCTAATATGTTTCTGGTTGCCCATTCATCTTATAATTAACAAACCCAATGGGATCAATCATTGTTTCCAGCAGCTTAGTGTATAGCTGGCCTGGAACCATAGCACAGTGTGACATACATCAGCTAGTTCCCATACTCTGGCAGCCAAAAAAAAGATCTCTGTGATGTAAAGTTGTTCCCAGCACCGTGGTGTGCTTTAACCTCTGAGCTGCCCACGTTGTGCCTCACGGGGCTGCTAGACATGGTTTGGCTGCACTACTCAGCCTATGCTATGGGGATATTGATTATTTATGCCCCAGCTGCCTTATAAGAGAGAAAAGCAGCATTCCCAGGAATGCAGCTGAAGCAGGTCCAGCTCATGGTTGGTTCACACAGTGATTCTCCTTCAGGAAATGAGTATTTGAATCTGTTATTCTTGAGGGAAGTGCTTAATCAGAAGCTTAATCCTGAGCAAGCTTGCATGGGTGGGTGGGTTTTTGGACCAAGGAGACAAGCAGGTGGGAGGAATGAAAACAGAGTAAAAGAGCCCAATAGGAAAGAAAAGAAAGCAAAGGCAAAACTGAAGTAACACATACACAAGAAAAACAGAGCTGTAATGAAGATCAGAAGAAAGAAAGGAACGAAAATAAGATGTCAAACTGGGAGGTGGAAAGGGAAAATTCAGAAGTTGCTGATGGAAAATATGAGCTGTGCAGACCAAAAAAAAAAAAAACCAAAAACAAAAACCAGCCTTCCAAAAGGTTTGGAAATGAAAAGCAAAAGCCTTATACACCGTTCTTAAAAATGAGTTAATATTCCAGTGACAAAAAATTACTGGTATTTCTACAGCCTGCTTTCTGTTTTCCTGATAGACAACTGGAAATGTTCATTATTGTTATTGTTATTAATGAAGAGGAACTGTTCTGGGGGCAGCCCTAAGAAACCAGACCTATTCTATTTCTTTTGCCTTCCCCCTCTCCTGCAAGATGACCACATATGTTGTGAGAGCCCCAGCCCCATCCTTTGCACCACAACACCGTGCCAGCTGGGTATTTGCAGCAGCAGCAGTGAGGTGAGGATGCTCAGTGCTTCTCAGTGCTGCATTCAGAGGGAGCCAGGCAGCCTCTCTTCTGCTCCTGTCTGTGTGGCCCTTGCCCAGCAGACTCAAGATGGATGTTAGAAATGCAGGCTGAGAGCTGGAAAGCATGCGCTGTAATGTGCTGCTGTGTTCTGGGCTAGAGCTGCAAAGTCTACGTCACATGTGCAGAACTAAAGATAGTAATGGAATTCTTACACTGTGTGTTAAAATACATACCTATGGTAGCACGTTCTATGAGGAGGTGGAAGGTGCATGGGTGGTTTGTTAAGGGCTGTACCAAGGAAGCAGGGAGAGAAAAGCTGCCTTTGTCCCTGCTGACTGTAGGGAGTGCAGGAGGGAGAGAGACATTCATCCTGGATAACAAAGTGCCTTATTACAGTCTGAAATGTATTCTGCTCCATCTGACACTTTGCTGTTCAGTGAACTGCTAAGCTCACCCCTCAAGTGCACCTGCTATTGATGCTGATTTCTAAGCCACGATGCCAGGAGGAGACACTGAACTTAAGAGGAGGGTAAACTCAAATCCTTCACCATTCCCTGCCCTGCTGGCTCTCCTAAGTACATCTGGGCCACCTAGGCTGGCCTTGTGCTGCAGTTTCTCTCCTTGTGTGAACACAGAACTCAAAAGGCAGCCGTGGAATAAGGAGCTTTCTCCCAAGAGATCTTTCCAGAGCAGATCCTGCTCTCCCATCTCAGAGTACCAGCCAAGTCAAACTCCCACACAGCCTCTCTGCCCCAGGGAAGGAACACAGAAGGACAAAGGAAAGCGTTCCTCTAAATCTTTTCAGTTCATAGCCAAGAATTTAATTACATGCCATTTTTGCATTTAGCACATACCTTGCTTCCTCAGGGGATTGCTGTTTTTTTCATTGTTGAAACAAATCCCTATCAACTTGCTTGGATGGTTCAGCCCCTTGGCTGGCCCAGGTGCCTTATTGCTTCTGCCAAAATACTGTTCTAAAATTCACAGTTTCATGGCAGTCTACTCCTGATGATACCATTGATTTTGTTCAGTGAACAACAGCAATCAGGACATAAGGACATACTAACAGAGAAGTGTCACATGGCTTGCACTGCCACTGGATGTTGTTTTTCCTAGAGGACCTGAGCTGTGAAGATTATGTTCTCCTTGCAAAACAGAAGGTCGTGTCCAGGGACATCTCCCTTCCAATTCTGTGGCTTTGGAGTCATCCTTTCACAGCTGCTAAGAAATAGATCTTGTGAGCATCTGCCAACAGCACAGTTTGCTGGTCTCAGCTCAACAGGATGTATGTGTAATGCCAGCAATCTCAGTAAAGATGTGCAGTAAGTCTTTGTCGTGAGGGAAGATCTGAGAGATCTTCAGTTGTATCTCATAGGCTGACATAGTCAGAATGGCACTGCCAGGGCAGGTCCAGCATCCCTTGACATTTCTTGAGCATTGTGACAGGGAGATCTTGCATCTTGGAGCACAGCTTTTAAAGCAACAAAGAAGACATAATGGCTTACAGACAGGAAGAACATCACCACTCTATCTTGGGTTTCAGGGTTTGCTATAATGTGGGTAAACAATGGGATACAACAAAACACACTATCCATAGGCCAGGGACCGTGGGTGACCTTTGCATTGTCACAGCAGCTTAGGGAAGAAGATACTCAGTTTTCTTCATAACTGCTGAAGTACCCTTCACAAGTGGTTAATGCATTCCACCAGCACATGAAAGAATAATTGGATAGCCTCTTTTTTAAGCTGTATGTAACCAACCATACCAAGTTTATCACTAAATGTCACAGTTTATCATAATCTAATCACCAGAGAGCAAGAAAAATGAGCATACTTGTCTCCATCAATAAACAAGCGATTATTCAGACAATAACTGGGTTTATTTTCTTTATTTCCATAATGTTTGAAGTCTTATGAAGATGCTCTGGAGAAAAGATTATTTATGTTGGCATCCGGACAGTAGAGTGGTAGGAGGTTTAGAAAAGCAATAGAGAGAGATGTTCAGCTAGGAATGATCCTAAAAGACTTAATGATTTTCATTCTGCAGAAGGAAATTGGGACAAAAGATTATTTGTCAGATTAAAAATGCACTGCTTGTTCCATCTTGTAGCATGCAGGCACGATGCACAATAGCATCGAGCACTGGAAAGCCAATAATAATGAAAGAACCAGCATTTCTGCTTCGTTTTTTTGTTTCTAAGTTCTCCTGCCAATTGGCCCTTCTTCCATGCCCCATTTTTGGAAGTTACGTAGCATCAGATGCTGACATGTTACCACTCCACTGACAACAGTAAAAACTGTTTTGATCAGCATCAGCAAGATAAAAAATAGAAACAAAATCTGGCCCCAAGTCTCCACTGTGTTCTAACACGAAGAAAGTTACAGCTTGTCCCTAGGGGGATGACAAAGTGCATCTCTGATGGCTGAGCAAATCTAATGCCACATGACACCTGCGCACCCACGCGTGCCAGGAGACAGGTGTGTGCTGTAGTATTTCATACAAACAGATGTCCTCAGCTAAGGCAGTGGGTTATCCGAGCCTCATATGAGAAAATAGAGATGTCAGGAAAGGAAAACAATTTCCTCCGTGATACATTTGCCCTTGTGGCTATTCCTCACGCTTCCAGACTTAAGAGTGAGCATCTGATGGCCGCTCGGGCAGAGGCACTGCTTCTGGGGCTGCGAGAAGGAAGCATCTGAGGGAGAGCTGGAGAATGTTTTTTGACAAAAAAAGCAATCTATCAGCCTGAGTGAATGATAAAAGATAGGGACTTTTTTCTCCTCACCCATGTAGGAAGATCAGTGTCAGCTGTCTGGGGAGCTCTGCCCAGGCTTTGGCCATCGGAGCCCATTGGTGCCTGCAGCATAGACCTGGTTAATGACACCCCTGCAGTGAGCTGCAGTTCTGAGAGCATATCCCCTCAGTCTCCTTGGAAACATGGGGACATCCCAAGAGGCAGGAATTTCTCTGTGAGAACCTCCCCTACTCAGGAGTGCAATCAGGATGATAGGCTGAAATCCTGGAGCAAGCACCCAGGAGATCTTTGCTTATTCTCTCCTGCCTTGACCTTCAAAGCTGCCACATCTCTTTAGATGTCAGTTGCCCAATCTGACTGATGGGGAAGAGCCAAAATGCCTTTTTTCTGTCCCTGCTGTTTTATCATATTACACATGAAGCACTTAGAAACAATAAATCTGGATCTTTTCAGTGCTGTTGTAACATAAACAAGAAGCCAGCTCCATGTATTTCCTCCTTAGATAGCCAGTGACCTTCTGTAACCCTATGGCAAACCTGGCTTAACTGGAGGCACTGAGCAAGGGCTTATGCTGGAAAATATGCAGGGACGTTAGTCCCTGTAGAAGGGTTAAATGAGAATTAAGGAAAATTGAAATCTGTGGCTTGATGAGGATTGGCACATTGTGACTTGGGTATATAGCTGCTAGAGGTTTCCTTTGAAAAAGTATTTTAACCCATTTATGATATTCATCCTATAGCTTCTTTTGACCTGACATTTCTGTAGTGTCACTGCAAAATATTGTCTGAACAGCTGCTGGCAGATCATGACATCCTGGTGACATAAATGCTGCTTTTTGGAGCAAGTACTCTGGGTGATTTCACGTTTCCAGCAGCCCCACTGGGAAGAAGGAAGGGGGACACGGTGACAGCAGGAGGCCCCAAAGCAGTGGGCAGGAGGCACAGGACAAGCTGATGAAGGTGACTGGAGTGCAGCAGGTGTCATTTCTGGGAAGTGAGTTGAATTCCAGCCTTAGTGGGAAACTGGTGGTCCTCTGATGCGTGCTATCAGAAAGCCAGCTTAGGACACACGATTGCCCTTGCTGCCTATTGGTGCTGGGCTGCTGCTTTGCCCGCACAGTGGAGGACATCACCTCAGCTGCACAGGGCACCACAGCATCCCTACAGTCTTGGATGTAATTGGAAAAAAAAAGAAAAATCACTCATAGAAAAATCACTCATAGGTTAATAAGCTTTTGGATGGTGGCAAAAATGGTAGCTCAGAGCTGGTATGTGAGAAACCCATTTATTTCTGTTCTCTCCCTTCTTATTTTAATGTACCACAGTTAGATTAGCCCTGGCAGGATTTACAGCCCTCTGGTCTATTGGCTTCTCTGAGCCTTTAATGTCCCAAGTGTTCCTATGATCTGTTAATTACCTTATTGCACGCAAAGCTCTATAGGGCTATTTCTCTACAAGAACTATTCGTTAGGATCAAATTAGTTCTGGGGACCTCTCTCTGTGTGATGTGGAGTGTCCTCAGCTCTGCACAGGGAGTGTAAGGTCCTCTGCTCATAGCAGGAGGCACTCAGCCCTTTGCAGGATGAGACAGCGTGTGAAGCAAATGATCAAAGTGGCGTTTCAATAAATCCACACTCTTGTCATTAACCATCCTGAAAGTTGCAAGGGAATGGTTTACGTTTTTCATTTTGCAGTCCAAGCACCGTGCAGAATTTTGATGTTTCCTCTCTTTGTAAGGACTGTTCTGGTGTTTGACTCTGAAGGGCTCAGCAGCCGACACAACTGAGCCAAGGCAGTAAGAGATCTTCCTGCTTCTTTCTAACCCTGAGGAATTGTGACAAGCAAGAGGAGATTTCGAATGAATCTTTTTTTTTGTAATGGACAGCGGAATTCAAAGGTAATATGTGAAAAGGCATGGTAGCAAACATTTCTGGGAGATCTGAGTTTTCCTCTTTACACAGTATCATTCATCCCTGCCTAGAAGAAACACCAGTTGAGTAGAGGCATTTTCTGTCCCATCCCCTGAACCCTGTAGCACAGTTAATGGCATTTTTCTGCTTCTGCAAGTAGCAAAAATCCCGCAGTTGAAGGCTGCAGCCCCAGGCAGGTCCAGCATCCATCACTGCACAGCTGGCACAGCCAAACTGGAACGAACACGTCTTGCAAGAAAACACAATTCCAGGCAGACGAGTACAACCAGGCATTAGGAGATGTTGCTCTTTCATGAACTGGGCAGAGTCCTGCAGGTGGAGAGGCATTTTGCCATCTGTTGCTTCTGCATGACCCCAGGCCCGCCATCTCTCATGGCATTATGTCCCTTCCCCTTTGCTGATGTGTGTCTGTTGAACCTGGCTGGTCCTGCCTCTTGTCGTGGGGTGCCTTGCTGTATGAAGTAGCTGATGGGAACAACCATACAACCATAGCTGTTCCTATGGTTGCCACAGTGGCAGTGTCTTCTGGGTGCTCCTGATGGCTTTACAAACCTCAGTGATTGAAGGGTCTCCGTTAATGACATCGCAGTTGCATTGCTTCAGCTCTCTTTTCTGTCTCGTCTGTGTAGGGGAAATTCATAAACATTCTCCACCTGAGGACTGCTCCTTAGGAGAAGTTGTCACTGTATTCTCCATCCTGAGCATCTTTCTTGCCACTCCCATAGAAGGGACTCAGGGCTGTGTGCCCCATCCTCAGCTCCCCCAGCCCAGCTGGCAGCTACAGCAGTCCCAGCTCCTCATCTGGATTAAGAATCTGCTTCAGCACTGGATTAGTGCACGTTCAGCTTAGGCACCGGGGTCAGACTGCACTGTGTGGTTTAGCTGAGCCTGAAAGAGGATGTCTTTTAAAAGCTGCTGTATTTAGGCCATGGAGGAAAATAAAGAAATAAATAATAAATAAATAAATAAAAGAAGAAAAGCCTACAAATCAGAGAGAAAAGGGGATCAGAAACAGGCATCAAATAGAGCTATCAGTTCTTTGTGTGTTTATTCTTCAGCAAGCCATCCCTGGCTTACATCTGGGCTGGACAGTTCATTTTGCCTGTTTTCACATTGTCCACTTCTTGGGTGTGGGCTGGGGGTATTACAAAGAAGGAGTAGGGCCAGTTTTCTGCATCCCTAACTGAACAGCATTTTCAGCAGTGCTGAAGCGTGCCCTTGATGAGTGGATCTTATTCATGCCATCCCCAGCAAGCAGCAGTCATTACCAATCACAATTATTAGGCTAACTCGGTTTCCAGAGACATCCAACAGATCAGCTTCTTAAAGTGGTGCAAATTGGTTCTTGCTGCCCACAGATGGGGAAATGCAATGCCCACATCACTTCTTACTGCCTTCCCCAAGGCAGCTGGGTCAGACCAATCTGCTCCGATGGGGCTCTTCCCTCTTCATGTTGTCTCCTTGCCACATAACACATCACTCCTGGTGCTATTACCATAGTGATGGGCTGAACAGGAGTTAAATTATGCCAGGAATAGAAATGGGTAGGATTTTTTCTTAACTTTCCTTGTGGGAAATAACCACTTCAGCAGTGTTCCTATTAACAGTATCTGTGCAAAGTTAAATATGAGATTCAGTGCTGCTATGTGCAAAGAAAGAGTATTTCATTCCTAAAAATATGGCCTGTTTTGCATTTCTTATAATAATGAATCTGGAATTATGGGGCTGATGTGATTTTTATGGATAAAACAGCAGACATTTTCCTTTTGATTTCTAAAATATATAGGAAGAGTCTTGACATGAAGCAAATAGAGGTATTCTGAGGTGTTAATAAGATCTTCACCAGTGTGCTGGAAGTCATGGGTTATTACGAGACACTGAGAGAATGCACTTGTATCATCACTTAGAACCTCCTCAAAAGGAAAAAAAATCATAGAATCATAGAATATCCCAAGTTGGAAAGGACCCATAAGGATCACTGAGTCCAACAAAATTAAATATTAAAGAAGAAGGATGTTGGGGTGCCAGTTAAACTCTTAAGTCCATCTTCACATTTAAAATGTAAGCAAGGGAAGAAGCATATATATAATATTCAAATGCAATTATAAACTGGAAAGGGAAAACAGAAGAAGTAAGAGGTTATTAGCAATGTGCAAAGACACAGTTGTGAAGTTATACAAAGACATGCTTTATGCTGATGAGAAGGTCAGAAGAAAGGACGTGCAGATGTTGCAGAATAGGGGGATATAATGATAGTAAACTATGTGAGAGATTAGCAATAGACTGACTGATTCTCTAGAACCACAACAAAATGAGAACTACGTTGCAACTGAGACAGAATTAGACAGAGAATGTCAAGGAATTCATAATTAAAGATGGAAAAAAACAAAACCCAAGGTGGTGATGGTTGTCTTTGAAAAGACCATGTTGGAAAAGAATATAGCAAATGAGTGTCTTGTCAAGGCTGGTTTAAAAGGAAGAACTACAAGTGTAGTCATGTCTGTGTCTGTGCCAATATGTAAAAGCAAAGATAAAAGGTAGAAAGATATAATCCTGAATATGCAGGGTGTATTGGTTGTATTGCAGGAGGATGTACAAGGGGGACCAGAGGGAGATATGAAGCACAGTGTGACAACGGCATCTGGACTGAGTGCTGGACACTGCTGGTATGAGATACGTGTTCCACCATGAGCCCAACAAAATGATAGGGGAATAAGAGAAGAATGATGGAGTTTCTTGTTAATTTCTTTTCTTAAAATGTTTCCTAAAGATCTGGCAAGGATAGCATAACCATACAGCATGATCGTGCTTCACAATGGGCTTTGCCACTCACTGCATGTGCTTCATTAGAAAGAGAAGTATATGCATATAAAACTACAGCTATAGTAAATTGCTAAGGATTGTAAAAACAGATAGGTCTAAAAATGATGCCACTTATTCACGCTGGTCTGGGATGTCCAGAAGCTGGATCTATTGAGCCCTTCTGAGAGCTGTACTGATGGCAGCAGCAATAAATCGGAGGACAGCATCTGAAAGGATCCTTGCCCTTGTGCACCCTGCAAAAGTCAGTGGCTGATGGCAACCATATCCTCATTACTATGTCATGGTAGTGTCAAACTGGAAAGAAGGGAATGTCAGGACTAGCATCGCTGGAGATTCTCATCTCTCAAGCATGTTGCCACACTGCACATTTATAGTCATTCCCTTTGCTTCTAGCCCAGCAATTAGATGTGCTTCAATATCTTGAAACTCCATGCTCAGCAGTTTGTATTTTGCTGGCTGGTACAATTTACTACAGCCTTTTCACATTTAGCAGCCCATGCAGGTGTATGAAAGTCTGATTTGTAAACAAAAGTGCAGTGATGGTGCATCCTTTGCTTGGATTATAAATATCAGCCAAGTGCTGTGGGGGTCAGGGCTTCCCACTGCACACTCATTTTTGAGAGGGACTCTATTAAATGATGGATGTGCTTGTATAAAAAGGCAGGCTCTGGCTGCCAGTTGGGTTAATAAATAAGTATACTGTATACTCTAAAGAGTACATCACCCTGCCTTAGTCACCGAAAGCCAGAGCTAGGACCACAGAGGTCTTGATTCTTTCTGGCAATGGGAATGTTTCCAGTGCTTCTGCAACCACACAGGATACCTACTTGTTCACCTACAGCAAAGCTCAGCAGGCTGCCAGGGGATGCCATAGGAGATAACTGGGAGAGACACCAGTCCAAAGGCCTCCTGAGGTGATAAGCAGTGCAAATGGTTTCTAATATCCTGCGTATTACTCTGATTAACAGCCAGGGGTCATTAGCACTAATGCAGTTTGCATGGCAGAGCTGACTGGAACAAAGGCAACAACAACAAAGTCCTTCTCAAACTCCTAAGCCCCCTACCTGGGGTGAAAGTGCCAAATTTCCCCCTCCTGGGAAAAAAAGAAATGATCAGATGGGAAAGAGAGCGAAACAGGTTGCCTAGAGAGGTTCTGGATGCCCTAGAGGTGTTCAAGGCCAGGCTGGATGGGGCTGTGAGCAACGTGGTCCAGTGGGAGGTGTTCCTGCCTACAACAGGGTGGTTGGAATTAGATGATCTTAAGGGTCCCTTCCAACCCAGACCATTCTATGATTCTAAAGCCAGTTTGAAACTCCCCATGGCCATAGCAAGCAGACCAAGAGCAGAGGAAAATGTTGTGCAGCAGGCTCTGTCAGCGCTCCTTTAACTACACCATACCTCTGGAGTGTCTGAGATGTAATATTGAGCATTAATGAAATTAAGGTGAGATAAAAGTGTTTACTTTAGTGCCTTGTGTTGATTTTTTGACAAAAAATGTAGGTGCCGAGAGTGAAAAATAAATACTTTAATGAATAGCTGAAATAGTTGCTCTTTATTTCAACGCCTCCCTAAATTAAATCATTTCTTTTCAGTATGCTTAGCCCCTGAGTAGGAAAATTGCTGAAAATGGACAAGACCGTTAAAGAGAGTTATAGCTGGCATAAACAGACCATTGAGGAGAGAAATGGAAAAATAGATCTTATTGCAGCCCTGCAAAGCAACTGCCTGGTTTACATCATAATTTCTAAAACCTGCAGGTGACTGCGGGAATACAGACAGGTAGAAAATCAGAGATGTGAGTTATTAAAAAGCAGGCATACAGACCCTCCATTAATATGCTGTGGGCCCTCAGCATCTTTAGAATATATCGATAACTGTGAGTTCAGCTGGACAGGTTTGAAGGTAGTGAAAGGATGAGACAAAAAGCTGCCTCACTACAATTTAGGAACGGCTGTGAGATAATTGCCTGCAAACATAGCAGGGTTTCCTAAAGAAAATCTTTTCGCTAGTTATTGGTTCGCGAGTTGTCTCCCCAGTGAAACCACCCACATGATCCTGATTGAGCAGAGGAGATGCTCACCAGCCCAGGGGCTCGGGGGATCCCACCCAGCAAGCTGCTGCCAATGGCGTTTTGCCTTTCAATGTCAGAAAGGAAATTCCCTGGGAATTGTCAGCCTGAATTCAGACCAGGGAGCAGCCTGGAGCTGGCTGATGGATCGTGTAAGGGTGGGCACCAGAAATCCCAGGACATCAGCATGTCCCTCCTTCCTGTACACCAAGGCAGTCAGCGCCCACCCAATTCCCATTATGGCAATTTGGAGGTGAGATTACTCTGGGATACGTTTGATAGCCTCACACTCCAGACTCCAGGGGATGTGGAGCAGTTACACACTCTTATTTCTCCATCGAGCCATTTGTCAGCAGGTGCTTGTACTCATTCTGTGTTATATAGCATCAGGTCCTTTTTATAGTACAGAGTCATTACATTGATAATTAATCCAATAATGTCTATACGTCTGCTGTTATCTCAGAGGTGCAAGCAGTGAGCCATTAGCACACTTCTCCAGTCATCTCACAGCAGTGATGAAACTCCCTTAAACTTCAGCGACTGCTTCCAGCCACACTTCATAGTCAAGGTGAGATTATAGCCAATATTTTATTTTTTAATGTGATTTTTTTTTGGTGATGTAATTTACTCTTGTTTTTGAGGCCAATGGTGGCATCCCAGTCCCAGTAGACTTGATCATGGGCTGACAGATAAGTCATAGAATTATTAAGGTTGGAAAAGACCTCTAAGATCATACAGTTCAAGCAACCATCTACACCAATACTGCCCACTGACCATGTCCCTCTGTGCCATATCTCCATAGTTCATGAACACCGCCAGGGATGGTGACTGCACCACCTCCATGGGCAGCCCATTCCACCTTACCACTCTTTTGAAAAAGAAATTCTTCCTACTATTCAACCTGAACCTCCTCTGGTGCAACTTGAGGCAATTCCCTATCACTACTACTGGGAGCAGAGTCCAACCCACATCTCACCACAACCTCCTTTCAGGGCACTGTAGAGAGCAATAAGGTCTTCCCTAAGCCTCCTCTTCTCCAAAAGTGAGACATACTTCAGCTCTGTACTGAAAGCTGAGAGCACAGGGGCTCCAGCCCTCACTAAAGATCTGAACTAAAGCAACTTTGAGGAGGGGACAGCATGAAAGTGATTTCTGCTGAAGCCCATAAAGATGTACTGTACAGAGAGAGAAAAAACAGGAGGGAAAATAGAGGCAGCACATCATGTCAGTGTCAATGGTCTTCTTCCTACACAGAATCTAATGTTTTTCAGACAGTCCAAAGAAGTAAGATAGAAATCTATTTTATTTCACAGCCCAACCACACCAACTAACTTTCTCTCCAATTAGGTGATGCAAACCACATGGCCAAAGGCAGACAATTCACCAGCACAGCTCAGGTGCCCCTTCCTCACTTGCAGATGGCACAGGTCACAGTGTGGTCCCTGCCTCCCTGCCCAGCTGTGGCTTCCAGCTCTGCTGCCTGGCTCAGAGCTCAGCAGTTTGCTACACGTCTCTGCAGAGAGCACATTCTGCAGGCTTAGACCATTAACAGAGGGCTGGGAGCAGCCTGCACTCAGAGCTGGTCCCAACTGTGCCCCCAGCCCAAGGATCCAGCTGGACTGAACACCTGGGCTGTGTCCCTGCTCTATGGAATTGCTAGCACTGCACTTACCATTGTACAAACCATGGAAATGTGCAGCTCCACACACCCCTGTCTGCACTCTATCCATTCTCCTTCTCTTCCTATCCTCCAAACTTCCCCCACTCTGCTGCATTTCTCTGTCTGGTGAGAAATTTAAAGGGCTCCCTCAGGAGCACTTACATTATCTGTGGTGCATAGAGGCAGATTTCAGTGCTCTCAGATGAGGTTGTAACTTACATTCTTGGAACAGGCCACTTGCTATTACATGGCTGTGAGTTCTGCTTGCGTGGTGTGATTACAGGGAGCCAGTGTTGGGATTTGAGGCTGAACTTGGTGCCTTTCTTTCAGAGACTTTAAAGGGAAGGAGGGGAAAATCTCTTCAATGAACCAGATGATGCGTGGCCGGGCCATGCTGCTCAGTGATGATGCTGGAACTTGTGTGCAGCTCCACGTTTCCTTCCATATGGGTCCAGGATGCTGTGGAATTAGTGGCATTTCCCAGCCCTTACAAAAACTAGCAGCAAAGCTCTGCAAATCCTGCGTGCGGCACATCGCTCATAAAGACTTGTCTCACTGAGACTTGGACAGAAAGGCTTAAATAACCTGAGGAACAAGCGGGAAGTCAATAGGCACTGGAAGTACAGAGAAGCTGCCAAGTGCTCCTGACTTCCAACTGGGAGATGAAAAGCTGCCGGGAGCTTCTGATGTTGTTTGAAGGACTTTTCTCCGAACACAGCTCAGGCACAGCTCCTGCCTGCTGCTGCCTTTTGGGGCAGTATGTGTGGCCTGCCTGTGCACTGGGATTGGCTGCACCCACCCTGCAGCTCCCAGCTCCAGGACACCCCAACTGTGCTGCCAGGGCCCTGAGCTGTCCCCCAGGGCTGTCTCCATGTCCTGGCTCTGCCCTGCATGCCTGTGAGTTTCAAACGGGCGGAATATTAGCCAGTGCTGGTGGGGTGATTAGCAAGATCAGTCCTGGATACTCTTTGTTTTCTGAGTCCATCTCAGTCCATTGCTTGCTTATGGATAGAACACCTGAACTCAGGTGCCCAGGGCTCACAGTGCCAGCAGAGATTATTTTCTCCTTTTGATATTTAGTAGAGCTGCAAAATACTGATCTTGCTTTGGGCCTCCAGGTCTCCCTCTGTTCACTGACAATGCATAGATGGGGCCCGGAAAAAGCAGTGTAAGGCCCATTTTGTAAAGAGTGATGGCATTTCAATAGCACTAAATCTCCCTTGAATCAGAATTAGTTCTGGCAGGTGTATTATGGCTGCATGTATGTCCCTTAAAGAGGTACTAATAGTACCGCCAGGAGATATTTGCTTGAAGACATACTTACATTTTAGCAGAGTTTCATCTTCTTCCTTGTATGTGGGATTCTGCGGGGAGTGCCTGTGTGTCTGCAGCTAGACGGAGAGGCAGATGTATGCATGCCATACTCACACATCTGCAGGGATGCCAGCCCAGGTGTGCTCCTCTGTGCTTCCTCCTAACACAGCAGCTCAGCCTTCATCTCCCGTCAACCTCTGATGCTGCGCTCAGACCTCCCTGTCCTGCTGCATTTTTAATGGGCCTCATAATAACCTACTGCAGAAGCAACCAGTGATGCTACTAAATGTCAGCTGATGCAGAGACCTGAGTGTTTTATTTCCTTCTCCCTTTCTACTCTCCCGCCCTTTCTTGTGCTCCTTCTACCTGGCAGGTTATTAATGTGGGTCTGTGCAAAAAGCAACAGCTTTTCCATCTGACACATGCCAAAATATTACTGGAAATAAAAGGGCTGCAGAAGAGGCCAGGTGTCCCCTTCTTTATAGACAGTCACTGCAGCACCTCACAGATTGAGCACAGCAGGAGAAAAGCAGCAAAACCACTGCACTGAACGAGAAGCAGAATAGGTTTTCTGCCTTTCTTTGTATATTTAGTTGGAGGGGGTTAAAATGACACATCTCACTTTTTTAAAACAAAACCTACATAGTCAACTTTTTAAAGCAAGGTCAAGATACAGAAGTAAGCAGATAATGGGGTATGCTGTGAGCTGGGTGACAGCCCTGCTGTGGAGCATGCACAGATTGCTATCATTTGAAGACTTCAACATATTAATTACTCATCTTAAGATCTTGATGATTATGCCAACAGATCAAAATCATCAGCTGGCATTTGAAACAATGGTTCTGCTTGAATGCACAGAGTACCATTGCTTGAGTCCTCCTTTTGTTATAGGAGCACAGAAACAGCCATGGCTCCTCTACCACTGTGAGGTCTGCAAAGTAGATCTCTGAAAATCTGTGTGTACTCATGTGGAAAAGTATAAGGAATTTGTATGGAAAAGTATTGGATATGTGGGTGGATCAAATGTTTTTCTAACAGAAGACTTGTGGAAAAAAGCTGAAAAAAAACCAAAAGGTCTTTTTCACTGTTTATATATTTTCACTCCTATTTCTGTTGTTTCATAATTCCCCTCATTTTTCTTTCTTTTTTTTTCATCCTATTGCACATCCCCAAGACAATTCCAACAATTTCTTCTTTATGATGAGGGTTTTTTTTCCTAGTGAGCCAAAAGTCCATAATTCACAGAGAAATTCTGTTTGCTGCTATTAAAATAGCCACATCTTCCCAATGGATTAAGCTGTCTTGCTCACCAGACTAGCCAGTCCGGACCACTGCCAAATGCTATATTTACATTTCCAAACTGGAATCTGTTTCTAATACATTTTTATAGGGAGTTTTGACCCCTTATATTTATTGTTAATGAGCTTTCATCTCTATAATAGGCTTTCATCCCAAAGGATACTGAAGAGTAATTGTAATAACCTGGCATACAAAATATATACAGAAATCAATTTACCCACCATTGAAACGTAGCCACAACTGGAGGGGCTGAAAGCAAGCGACTGCTCAGCAGAAACTTGTGTTCATTTGAATGGCTGGGAGAGCTAATTACCTGTTCTGGCTGTTGGCCAGCTGATCAGGGTTCACCCATAGGCCTGCACAGCAACTCACTGGAAAGGTTTTAGTGACTGAGAACTCAGGAGTTTGGGTTTTCGGGTTGTCTGAAGGCCACCATTAGCTGTACACTCATCCAGCAAAGCAAAGTGTTGGTGAAGACCCCAGCATAGACTTGTAGAGCTTCCAACCAGCATCTGGAAACTCTTGGCATCGTTGCTGAGCATTGTGCCTTTTGCTATAGCAGGCAATACATCCCATGGGTTTGTACCATGCTGTGCATAGCTGCACTTGGTGCTGTGCAAGTAGAGGATGAGCAGTGAGTATGTCCTGGAGAAGAGGGTTTTCAGTGAGGCTGAAGCACACTCAGAATGAAAGCTCAGGACATACAGGCTCTGAGGGAGAGGGAGGCTCATTGTGACTTCACTCCCCATTTAGCACAAGCGCTGCTCTTCTTAATCACCAGGTCTGAGAAGTTAGATGCTCCTTGGCCATGGGCAAACACTGGCCTACAAAAAGTCACATCAATAGAGTACTCTATACATCAATACTCTATTGATGTGACTTTTTGTAGGCCAGTGTTTGCCCATGGCAAAGGGCAGTGGAGGGGTAAATAATGCCATCATCAACCCCAATTGGGTTGGTATCCATGGGGATACTTTGGCACTTGATTCATCTAAAACACTGCAGCTCAACAGTGTAGATATTGTATTATTGGTTCTGTTTTCAGCATTTTTGTTGCTGCTCACACTCTGTGCTATCAGCGGGGGTCTGTGCAGGTTCTCCTTTCCCACCCCCTGTCCCTGTGCTCATGGGGTGCAGGCAGCAGCATGGAGGGGATGTGCAGCCACAGCAACCAGTTTCTGCTTCAGGCATGGCCAGTGCCACCACATCAGAGCAGAGCAGGGCAGCAGCCGTGCCAATGAACTGTGTAACCTGCTGCTAAGAGGCTTTTCCTCTTCCTCTTTCTCTGCTTTTAGCAGCCATAGACTGCCTACTGCGGGACAAAAGCCTCTTCAGGACTGATCCTGCTCAGCCCCGACAAGTGGTTCAAGCATAATGCCATTGCATTTGTTGTCTTCCTGTACTTCAGCTTACTCTAGATTATTATCCATGATGGAGCAACCTAGAATTCATTGAATGACATTTCAGCCACCCCCCCAGGTAAAGTAACGTTCTTAATCAAAAGGATTTTTACTTTTTTTGCCCCCAGAAGAACCCCAGCCCTGCTCAGAAGGGGACCTGAGACACCCCTGACAGTCACCGTGTGCTCCCAGTGGGATCCCAGCAATGCCCCAGTACTGCACAGCATTTAAAAAAAAAGCATATGAGGCAAAAGATACAGCAGGAAAGAGCTTCCATTCCCCCGTCCTCGCCTGTAAGTCATCCTCTTGGCCTATTTTACAGGAACAGGAAATCTATTAGAGCAATAGCTTAATCCGGTTTGACTGTAATAATTAGGGTGCTTTAAAAAGACCCTGACTAATCGTATAAAAAGTGATTGTAGACAGTTCAGTGCATGACCCTTACACTTATCACTTGAGGTATTATTACAAACCAGAAACAGCTGGCAAACATGGAGGAGGATAAAGGGGGGAAAAAAAATACATGTGAAGGGACAAAGACTGCTCCTTTTCTGATCTCACAGCGAGGCACTGCCAGCACTTCGGGCTGTCTGTCAATGCAGATCCAGAGCATGAGGTCCCTTCCGTGCCCCTCAACTGACATTTGTGTTTTCGGAAGGGATCATCACCAGCCAGCATCAGCCCCTCTCTTTCTGACACTGCTTTTCCAGGCAGTCCAAGACAATTGGCATTAGTGGTGCAGTGATTCCCCATGAGTGTGCTGCAGTCAGCAGATATTCATAGCAACAATGGGCAGCTTTTCCAAAACAAGGTGATCTGTATTAGTCAAGCAGGATATAGTGCTTTGGGGTCATTAGGTCAGAATAGAAAAGCCATACTTACTTCCATGCTGGTAGCAGCCTCTTTTTCTCTTGCTCTCAATCTTTCTCAGGCTCAGTCACAATTTCTTCTCCCACTCCTGAGCCTCGGCTGAGAGCAGCTGAGTTCCCATCATGGCATCCCCATCTCTTTAGTGATTCCTAATCTTTTCCATGTATTCTGCCAGTAACACCATGGGATGGCTGCCTGCTCAGGATGCCCTTGCCCCTTTAGGTGAGCTCATTCACGTGCTGATACTTTTCATTCATCCCTTCCTACAACTTCAGATAGGACAAACAGTCCCAGAACCCACCTCTTATCTCAGATATGAAATCAACTCTTCCAGTCCATATGACTCAAATACATATTTTGGTGGAGAATTCAACATTTATCCATCAAAAAAGGAGTCTCCCATGTGACAGAAACAGCCAACACCAGGGAATATCTATAGAGAAGACTCTATAGGATGTTTTGAGAAGCTGAGCCCACTGAAGCTATCTAGTATAATGGAGAGGCTTGCCCAAAGGGACTCCTGGCACAGACAGAGTAAGTCACAGATGAAGAAGCAGGAGATGACTTGGTCACCATACACACGTTGGAGGAACACAGGGAAGGCTCACTTTAGTCAGCTCCATGAAGAGCTCAGATGGAGATCCCACCCAGGCCATAACCTGCAAAAACATGACTCTGCAGAGCCGGTCAGGAGCTGCAGACTTCACAAACAGGTAACAGCCAGGATGAGATTGCACTGTCACAGATATGCTACTATAATCACCTCTGAAAACATATGATCGACTTTGAAGGAGGCTTTTAAAAACTGAAATTAGATACACTACAACTTCAATATAGCCTATCTCTGTTTGTTACTGAATTTAAAATATATTGTTGTTATTGGAAGCTCTACAGCAGCTTGTACAAGAACCATAATAACAACATTTGCAGTAATGGAACTTTCAGCTGGAGTTGGGTTGTTTGCTTTCTTTTGCTCTCCCATGAGTCTTCCCTGGGTCTGTTTTTTTTTTCCTCCACCCTGCTCCATATAGATTTTGATCTTTCCTTTATTAAATAGAAATAGCTATCCCCACTGACTCACTTATCTAATAATAACTAGACCCTTTCAATTCAAATGAGTTATTAAAGTAAATATATGGTTAGGGTATTACTAGGAGAGTGGCAATAGAAATACCATGGTCAAATTATCCTATGACTCAATTCTGCAAAGCGCGCTGAAGCCATTTAATACATTTCACAAGTACTCAGTAGTGACCTCTAACACCAGAGTGGTTTCTCTCCTACAGTAGCTCAATTTCACAACTCTGAATACACTTTTTTTTTTTTTTTTTTTTTTTAAGGAAAGGTTTTTATAAATCATTCTTCAGCCTTTGGGAATGAGCCAATTTAATGCCAGAGTATCATTCCATTTCAAAGACTTGAAGGATTTGAGGAAACACAATCTGCTTTCTGAACAATGTGAGATGAATAAGTTGTGGTTTCATTAGAAACTAAGCTGTGGAGTTTACATTCAGAGCTCAACTTTTCTGAAGTTCAGCAGCAGCTCTTGGCTTGTCAGCAGTATTTCCCTGCAGCGCTCTTTTTGCAGCAGCTCTCCTTCCTAAGCTTGCTGCAGCAGGAGAGCTCACTTGCCCCAGGAGCAGATGGCAAAGGACACATTGCTGCCAGCCAAAGTTTCTAGCAGTCATTGGCCTTAAAACAGCAGGGGAAAGGAATTCCCTCTCTAAAGTCAAGAATCACCGATCAAAAGCATTAGTCCTTATTAATTTTAGCTGTTTTATCACCATGTTTGAGAGGATGCTGGAGAAAAGGCTGATGTTGCTCCAAGCATAGATTCCATCCCAGATCCATACTGACTCCGAGGTTGTCAGAACCCGCCTGGGTCTTTTCTCAAGGTCACAGGATAGGTCTGAGATGTGCCCTGCTCCACAAGGACCTGTGGAAAATCGATTTTGTAACCGCTGCACTTCTTTTCCACCACCTCTGCTGCACTGCAGCAAGTGCTGACATCCTGATAGGAATAGCACATAATAGCACATGATGATGCAGGCCAAAGAGAGGTATTTTTGCCTAGTTTCCATGTCAAAACATTTGGGAAAAGAAAAATAGGACTCTAATAGAGTAATGCGTTCAGCCTCGTTCTGCAGCTCCAGACATGCACCCATCACCATCCCCACCACCACCTCCCAACACGTCACCAAAGAAACCTGCCCAAGCCACAGAGACACTCAGTCACATCTAGCTTTATTTTAATCCCGTCAGAAAAGTTCAAGAATTACACCAAAAAATACTTCAGTCTCTGCTACCTACTGACAAAAAATACACCACAAAATTATAAACTGTTCAGTGGTTTGCTGGAGTTTGGATTTTTGGTGGAGGGGGCGGTTTGTACATTTTGAGTGAGAAATGAATTTACAGATGGAAGGAGAAGGGAGGATAGGAAATCAGACAATGGCATTTGGCACTACATTTTTAGCTACACTATACAGTTATTTATCATGATGCCTGTTAGGACTGAGGAGTTCTGCCCTCGTTTACACCCTCTAGTGTCTATGTATGCGAAATGGAGGACAAAACTGCCCAATGCAGGGGAAGAAGGGGTCAGTTCCTAATTTCCATCCCAGTCTAGCCACAAATCTGAAAAAAGCAGCCTTAGTACGACGTAAACCTTGCACTCTGCTCCTGCTGCTCAGCATCTCCTACCAAGCAGCAGAACCTCATAGTAATGAGCCGAGTGGTGGCTCTGAATAACAGAATCCCTTCCTTTAAAGTCCCACCACTCTGGTTTAACTGCCATTTGTGGGGAGAAGATGTTTTACACCAGCTGGTATTGGCCTAAGCTTGGGGTCTGGTCTGGGTATGCAAGCAGAGATCCGATGGGACCCTTCTACTCTGAGAGCATGCTATGGCCAACCCCTCCCTGACTGCCCAGAGTGACATTAAAGACTTCAGTACTGGGAGTTGGAGGAGGGAAGCTGGAGCATCTTTTCTCATGGGTAAGGGGAAAATTAAGTTAGAGGCTTAGCAGTATTTTATACTATCACCACTCCTGGGAGGCTCCTCATGCTATAATGGCATTTCCTGGTTTCCTTGTGACCCTCAGGAAGAAGGGCCCAAAAGATGAAACCTCACATCACTTACTAAAGGTCGCTCAGGAAATCCATGCCAGAAGTAGATAAAGCCCTGATCTCCTGACTGCCACCAGCTCTGTGCTCACATTACACTCCTGCTTTCACTACAGCAGTTTTTATCTTGCTCCATATCCACACACCAGCCAGGACTTCAGAGCCCAGTTGAGATCACCGGAGCAGTGACAGCTCTTTAGGAATGCCTGGATCTTCCCGGATTTGCATAAGCCCCTGTTCAGGTGTGTATGCAGGTGCTTTTGCACCTGTGTATGTTTGAGGAAGGAGGGGATACTTGTATCTATCAGCAAATGCACACTGATACTGGAGTCAGCTTGATACCAGTTATCCCCCCTTTGGCAAGCTAACCAACACTGCAATGTCCTTCTGACAGCTTCTCTCTACCCTGTCTCGTAAAAGGGTTTCAGCTATTCTTCAACTGCATGTTAAGTCTGAGTCACAGCTTTCCAGCAATGGTAATGTTTTGCAGGATTCCCTTTGCTGCTTTTATCCTCTCTGGCTGTTTATCTAATTTGCTTTTTTTGTTTTTTAATTTCTTTTTCTAACAAATAGTTAAGCAATGATTTAAAAATATTTGTACATCGTAAGGTACAGTCAACATCAAACATGCCTTTGTACAAGAGCTCGACTCGGTTACAAATCAACGAGAACAATGCACAAAAAGAAATATCCATTAAGATGACTCCCGCACTTGGGTCTTATTTATTCCATCGTGCTGCTAGCACAGCACCCACTCTCAATTAGAGCAATGCGGTATAGACATGGTGTTGTCCCCCCACCCTCCCACTTCACCCATCATCACTCGTTAATTTTAATGACCTTCTGTTTTGGCAGCCTTGGCTTCATGGTTTACTGACCCTGAGGACAGCCAGGGCGATACAGCCCGGGAACTGGTCTGCTTGGCCATGCTGTAGTGGCTGATGACGGTGTAGAACCTGCCCCGGGAGTTGGAATCCTGTGCGGAGTAGTAGGCATCCAGGGAGGCCGGGATGCACCGCTTATGCTAGAAAGGAGAAAGCAAGAGAAGTAAAGAAGGGTCCTATCAGCCTTAGGCTCTCCTGTTAACAATCTCCTTGTTAGGTGCTTGTGTAGATGAAGTTTGACTCATATGCTGCAGCGAGAGCATCTGCTGCACAACCCCTCCTGCCTTTCAGCAGCCATGTGGGAATGCACAAAGTTTAGACTCGGCAGCAGCCTTCCAAGCCTGTTGCTACTGGCAACCCTGACTGCAGGCAGATTTCATTGCTGGGTTGGAAATGGGGGCTGTAAGACTTGAGGGGTTTGGTATGTCACTGGCACATATGAGGACCGGTGTCCCTGCCAGGAGTCCTACCAGAGTATATGGGGCAGCTTCTGTCCTGATGCAGAGAGAGCTCCACTGAGTGAAGTTAATCCTCAGCCAGGCAGAGGGCAAACAGAGGCAGGGTAAGCTGCAGATGTGCAGCTCTGTTGCTATGCCTTGTCCCTGACCTGTAGGATAACCACCTTGGAAGGATGGTAGGAAGCATGGCCCAACTGCCCGGCCCTTGTCAGAGCTTCTTGGCTGTGCAGACACTGCCAGTGTGTCTCCTCTACACTACTTGGGTGCTAAGAACTGCACAGACAAATCAATTCACTTTGCAACAGCTGTAAAAGAGCAATGAAGCAGTAAAAAATATCAGACAGGATGGCATTCACAAAGTAGAACCAGTGATATAAAGGGCCCCAGGTATGATTATTATTAAATGATGAGACAACCCAGCTCCCATATCAACGTGATTAGCAGAAATCTGAGTTCAAAGCCTTTAATCTTTTCAGAAGTTCAGGTTTGGATCTGATTCTGAAATTCACGTCTGAGTCCTAACTTCACTTTTATACAACCTAAGAGAATAATTCACAATAGCTACTGTACAAATAAGCTTGCTTACTCTATTTTCTAGCTCACAGACCATTCTCAGTGTGGTCAAGCCTCCTGTGTGTTTATGAGTTCATTTGTAGCAAAGAGTGAGCGACCTATTTTGCAATTATTATTATTTTTAATCTCAACACAGCAAGCAAATAGTTCTCTGTGAGTATTTGATGTAAAACTGCAGGGCAGAAGGTTTTCAGCAAGTAGGTTGCATGCTTTTGTTCTTGATAGATGCTCAAAAGCACAATAAATGAACACAATGGGCAAATTTGGATTTCTTCCAGAAAGGACACATGTGCCAGCACTCTGGGAGCTTGCCTTGCATTAAAATGTATGCTAGTAAAACTTGGTCCCTTCAATGTGTGGGAAGCAAACATGGGATATTCCAGCTGCAATAAATCTATTCACAAATAGGAGGGATTGTTCCTGAACATCTGTCTGTAGTGTTCACCAAAGCTAATCCCAACAATTACAGTGTAACAGTAGCCGATGGAAGCAGATGCAACCCCACATTTCCCATAACACTTTTCCCATTTCAACACATTCTTGCCAAATGTTCTGTTTGGCCTGGTCAAAAAAGCAGACCAGACTGTAACCATGTAGTCATTTAGAGTCTATCATTATCTCAGACAATTCATCTGTCTGAAGTTTCTTACCTTATAAACAAATCCATCTGGGCAACTGTGGTCATAAGTAAAGGCTTTGTATACCACAAGAAACACTATGCAGGCAAGGAATGCAAGAGCCAGACTTATGAGAATAGTGACCTACAAAAGAAGGATAATGTTACTCTACATATGTTAAAATGGCATATGAGCAACCTCATAATTAAAAGACTTATAGTAACATCCATCCTAACAGACTGCAGTCTTCACTTCACTGTGCAGTACTTAACTAAGCATGGTAATTGAATGAAGGCTAGATCCAATAGCCCTGAATCATCACATCATTTCCACTCCCCCCACCCCCCTATCCCCAAGACTTTCAGGAGTGCACATTCCTATGTTTAACCCCTTGCAGTGCTTTTGGCCGGCTTGGAGACTTTGCTTTCCCAGGCTCTCATCACCTGCTGGCCCAGCAGGACCAACCAGCAGCCAGAGGCTCCACATTCAGAGCTTAATCTGTGCAGATAAGCTGCTTCACAGCCATGGCAAGATATCATTTTTCTGATAGCAGAGGCAGGTGAGCAGGTAGGAAGAATGAAGTTTTAGGAGCACGTTCCTTTGTGTCTTCTGCAAGGTGAAGTTACTCCTTGAGTAGCTTGCAGAAGGTGGGAAGAAATCCTCAATTTATCAAAGCTGTAAAAAGAGAACAGCCAACCACTGATAAAAGCCACATTTATACCCACAGCATGCCCAGGAGCAGGGAGGCAGGAGGTTTACTTTCCTCATTCAGATGCCTGCACTGAAGCCCTGACCCTTGGTTTTAGCTGAGCTAAAACCTGTGTCCTTCCTACAGGCTGAGCAAGAGTCTCTAATACACACTGCTCAAATGCACTGAGGTTGATAATCACTTCATCAGGATGTATGCATATGGTTGCATATCTGAAACACCTGGGACAACACCAACTCCCTTGTCCCTTTGGCTGCAGCTTTCTTCGCCCCAGCTGGTAGTTCAGCAAATGCCATGCAGAAGCCTCTGGACTTCTGCTATCCGTATTACAGTAATTCATCCTGTTGAGACTGCTGTCTCATGCCAATCCAGATTGGCATGAAAAAAATCATAATCCCTGGAGCTTCAGTGTTACCACACAAACTAGGGCTCATAATCAAATAAAGACACTTATTGAGATGATGGGGGTGGGAACTGCAGTAAAGGATCATTTAGAACTGTTGCCATAGCCAGCAGCGTGGGCAGGGAGCTGGAGCTGGGCACCACCAGGCAGAATTTGGCAGGATGTTTGCCTGCATGAGGAAGGTGCTGCAATTTCCTGTGCTCTGTGAGCCTATGGGAGCTTGCACTGAGGATGATCCTACAACAAAACGTTGAGGTTAGGCATGAGTTTACAAGAGGGATGAGGATTTTTGAGGCTTTTTCCTACTCCCAGACTCAATCTGCTTGCTCCTGGCTCCAACTTTCCCACCAGGAGCAGAGCTCAAGGCTGCACACTCTCCCTGATTGCATCAAAACTGAAGCACTAAGGGAACTGCAATGGCAGGAAAAGGCACGGACTGTGTGCTTACCCTGCAGGCATGTTCCCACCAAACTAGGCATGTGCTTATCCTTACAGACAAAACAGAAATACAAAACGTGCCCTCTCCCCAGTAACAGGGCTGCATTTACCTGTATGAAAGGCAGCTATTGTCACTTACTGTCCTAGCAAGGAAGAGCCACAATTTTTTCATTTCTATCTAATTATTCAGTAATTCTAATTATGTTGGTCCACCCACCCTTCTGCTGTTCCAGTTACATCAGAACTATTTATATGTTCTTTTACAGGTGTCCAAGGAAATTCAATAGTACGTACACTACTGGATACATCTCAGAATTCATCAATATAGTATTACTTGTATATCAATAATGCAATATATCAATATGGGCGTGCTAATTGCTTAATATTGTGTCACTCCGAATTTTGGTCCAATTCCCCCCTTTAGTCATTGCAGTAGCTGTCATTCTGCGAACCTGTAAGATATGCAATCCCTGCACAGACTCAGAGGGATCTCTGTCATTGCTTTGCTGTGCAGAAGGGACATCCCACACTCACCGATCCTGCAGAGGATTGCAATGCCTGGTGAGATGCATTCCTAAGCACATAAGGCATTGGCACATTTTCTCAGAGAAGCTAAAGCAGCCTTGGCGAATTCTAGAAGATCCAGAGGTGCAAGTTTGGTGGCTCTTTTAAGTAAGAGTGAAGTTATGTTTACACGTACTATGCCAAATCTGACCCACCACATCCTGTGTGTATATTACAAATCCCAGGAAAAAGAGAGGTATGGAGACTATATCTAGCAGAATTGATTCATAAATTCATTGTTAAATCAGAATATTTTAGAATAAAAGCGCAAAAAGGTAAGATGACTGGATAAGATTGGAGCTGATAGGATTTTCTAATGGTGAACAGTTCACTGAAGCCCTGACTCTCCTTTTAGAATAACTGCTCATACTAAACCATCCTTCTTAGGGCTTAATCTGCTGCAAAATGGGTTAATTAAGCAAAAGGCAGGTGCACAGGGGCACAGGGAGAAGAACTTATTGCTGGGTCTCATCAGAGAACGTGTAAAAGTCTTGGTGTGCTGAAGAGATAGCTGGTAAAAGAGAAGAACAGCTGTATGAATTTCACCAGTGACCAAGAAAATATGTGCTCCGCTTCTGACACATCTGACTGTGAGTTTGAATGGACTTCCTGGATTATGCATGCCTACACTCTTTACTCTTTCCAACAGAAGACGTGCAGAAAAGAACCCTCTCCAAAAAGACCCTGATCTTGCAGGTCAATGTGAAAGAGCATGTCTCCCCATAGAAAAAATGTCCACCAATTCTTTCTCATCTAAAAGAAGAGCACAGTAGACCCAGTAACTCCTCTCATAACACTGTATGCAGTAGTGCACATACGAAGGCAGTAAAGCGAGACATAACATCTTGGTCTACCAAAGCCAGTGTTTGGAGGCTAGCCTTGGCAATGGGCTCAGTAACTAAGAAATGCTCAGTTCTCCATAATTACTACATACAGCGAATGAAGAAATCTTGCTTTGGTTAACCTGGAGGAACAAACTTAGGATCAGATTAAAGGAAGTAACAAAGTTCACTGAAATTATGCTAAATACCACCCGTGAATACCCAGAGCATAACTCAGTGAGAAAGCATCTCTTGTTTCTGAGAAATAAGATGCTCATTCTCTAGCTTTGTTTAGCAAATAGAAGGGCTAGCTAAAGATCAGTACATCCCTAAGAGTAAGAAATCAGACAAAGATGGCAGAAGAACCACATGGGTGAGCAAGGAGCACATGGAAAATCTCAAACAGAAGTAAATCTACAGAGTGTGGAAAAGAGTGCTGGCAACTTGGGAGAAAGAGAGGAACATTGTCAGGGCATGCAAAGATGCAACAAGGAAGGCCCACTTCAAATCAAATCCTTCGGGGTCCTTCAGGGCTGACTGCAGCTAAAGAAGAGGCTGTGAAAGGGGAACATTCCCTGAGTTGTTGGTTGTCTCTCCCATCCAGAACAGCTCTGTGCCTGCCTTCCCCAAGAGCTGCTGATAAAGCTGTTTGGAAAGCTTCTCACTCTAAGCTAGATAAAATGGCCAAGTTCTTCTTTTGGCCTTCAAAACCAGAAAGAACTGAGCTGTCTGGAGTTAGAATGAATGTCTCTTCTTTTTCTAAATCCCCTGTGTGCACACAGCCTACGGAAATGACCATTAGTAATGTGATTTGACTGGTTCCTTTCCTCTTGCCTGCCCACTGAGCCCCTAAAATAATAAATTCCCATCTGCTCTGGCGCTCTGCTCCAGCAAAGTGCTGACACCCAATTCATTACCTCCCAGGAGCGGGTCCCTTCCGCTGAGCTTTCTTCTCCCTCCTGGGTGTAATTGAGCCCATTTTCACCTCCCTCCTGCCATTTCATGCACTTGCAAAATTACAGCGTGACAATATTACACATGATGATGCATAGTGTAAAATTGTTCTGGGATGAAATGTCGTGTCCGATGTTAAAGCCCAGAGGAGAAGGAAGGAAAAATACATTCCCAGATACTTTGCCAAGTTAGAGCTAAGATCCACCTCTATTCCAGAAAATACAAAGCTTAATTAGCATTCAAACATCAAAGAATCATAGAGCTGCAATACCTAATAAGCCTCCCTTTTTTTCTTTCTTTTTTTTTTTAATGAATAACATGAACCTTGGCGGTCTCTGAGCAATATAAACACTCACAGAGGGGAAATAAAATTTAGTGAGCAGATAAAACCTAGAAGTGCTACAGGCATGAATCTGTCATGTGTGACTGCTTGAGTGGGTAGCTGGAGGGGGATACTTGCCCACCCCTTCCCCAAAGTCATATACAGCTCCCATAGGTTCCCCTAAGAGGGGAGTGCGTCTGCTGGAACATAGCAGAGATAACATCACTACCACACCAAAAGTCTCCCCATCCACCATAAAACATGAAAAAAGGTTTGATCTGAGCCCCCTGACATCACTGGAAGATGTTAAGCTCCCACCAACACGAGCGTGTTGGCTCAGTTCCTCTCCCCCTTTCCCACAGAAGTACACGTTGCGTTTTCACAACAAAAATAACATATATTCTCATCAAGCAACATCAGATGCCACTAAGTTTTTTCATATCATCCATTCAGGTATCCTTCCTGCTGTCCTCATTTTGCAAAGACAGTGCTCCCCAGGGTAGTCAGCAACACCTGGGAGCAGTGAGTCACTCCAAAACTCAAGCCTTAAGGCTCTGACTTGCATATGAGGATTTGAATGCAGTGTTGATGACCTGCTGAGCTACAGAGCCTTGGGCTGTTCCTGACTGCGGCACAGATCAGGGATGTACTCTGGTGCCTCAGAGTCCTGTGAAATCTAAATTCTCTGGAAGTACCTGGGGAAAACACAGAAGAAAGCAGAGAAAGACAGATCCCGAGCTAAGGCTGATGGGAACACTACCACATACTGCAGATATTCTGAAGGAATATTTTTCAGGCAGTGCAGGTGGGGGAAGGGTCTGTCAGCAGATGGCAGCTCCCTCAAATTTATGTACTGTTTGAATTGAGTTGACAAATATTTTTTTTCCCAGTGGGGATTGGATGCAGACTGCTCTCTATTAGTATTCAGCATCCAACCTGTGCTGGTTGAGTTGAGGGGTTTGTAGGTCTTTTTTTTTTTTCTATTTAAACAACATATTACTTACATTACCAGCTGGAAAAATATAAATTATAGTCATGGCTCTGGTGGTGGGGCTTGTCATTCCACCTTTATATATTGTTCACCTTGTGAGAACTCAGCATAAAAATGGTTAAAAATAAAAATAAAAAATTGGGCAGGGAGGGAACGGAACATGAGCACTCAATTTTAAGCCATCTCACCACGAACATGATGTCTTAGAAAACTCTGAAGCAATACCTATTGGAAAAAGGACGTTTGTGGGTTTTTTTCCTAACCCAAATAACAACTGGTCTATGAAATTAATCATAATTAATCTAACAAATTTGCTCTTTACACTACAGTCAGCAGAGATCTCAGTAAAATTCCAGAAAGATTAGACATTCATATGGAAATTCTCCATGTAGCTTAAACTAGGGCTTAGTAAAACTAAAGGGGCAGCTCCCTCTTTCCCCATTGAGCTCTCATATTTCATAAATTGAATGAGTCCTTCAGATTCAGACCTACAAATGTCTAAATCTGCTCTAGTTTCCTACAGGACACTAAAATCAGCAGTAATTCAGCACTGTCTGTAGGCCCAGGTGTCTCCAGAGGGGTAAGAAATTGTCCATTCTGGGCTTTCATATATTCCTTTGACATATCTCAGTCTGGGTTTCCAGTTGAAAACTCAGCTCACCAGGCACAACACTACAATGCTAAAGCTCAGTCCCAGCACAGCTGATACTCAGGCAGCAGTCTTGTCATCTGCTGTCTGAAATTTCTTTTGAGGACCACTGTGCTGCTGTTTCTTTGAGAGGAAAACAGTTACAGGGACACCAGCCCTGGAGAAACTCAGCAAGAACCTCCTGCTCTTTGTGGACCAGGCATAAGTCCCAGATGCCACAGCCTTTAAATTCACCCTCCAATTGCTGCCAAAGTGAAAAATTCCCAGGATGCAAACAGTCAATGTGATTTCTGTCCATCTGTTTGAAGAAAACCAGAGAAAATCTCTCCAGTGCTCATGCAATGCTTGTGTGATGCTAGCAAGACCAGGTTTTCATCCACTGGGGGTTGGACTTCTTAGACATCATCAAGCATGTTTTTCTTTCTAAACCTAGCAAATAACTGTTTGACTCGCATACCTCAGAGCACTCAACATATATGCTTATGTATGCAGGATAGCATGCAGGAAGATGCCACAGCAGTAAAAGCATTGCTACCTAGAGAAGAACCAGACAGCATCCAGAGAAGAATTAATGCTCTCGGAGGGCACAGAGTTGTGTGCAGCAGTCAAGGAGATCACAGTTTGATTCCTGGGTAAATATTCTGCATAGTTTAATCTTAGCAGCTATGGTGGAAATAGGGGACCTTAGAAGCCAGATGCCTCTGTCTATTCCTGCACTGCATCCACTCTATACACAGACAAGTTTGTCAGGAAATGGTGTCACGTGGCACAATGAATGCCACGTCTGGTTCTCCAGGATACATCATCCAGCATTCCTGGGTGTTGGGCAATTCTGTGACCTTTAATAAGCAATTCAGCTGTAGAAATTCTGTTTAAATTTTCACTTTATAAAATAAAGACTTGGAATGAGGGGAAGTTTGATGCAAACAAAATTGGCAGAAATTCTGTAAGGATTTTTGTAGAAGAGCTACGTAAGAGCTATGCTTGGATAGGCAACAGGGTTCTTTCCATGTTTTATGCTAATGCCATTCGACCTGGAAACCTATCACCCATTGACAACCTCGTTAACAATCTACAACAAAAAGGCAAAGTCATCAGTCACTGGGCCAGTCCCAAAGATCTTGCTACTCAGGAGAAATTTTTCGGCTGTAAGGACATCGCACTCTCATATCATACACTCATGATCTTATTATAAGATTTTATGCTTGACAGTGAATAATTTAGGAGAGTAATTTATTCCCCTTCATTCCGTAACTTCTTCCAACTGATAATTAGATGTAAGATTGACAACATTAAATCTTGACATGAAAGCTACAGCTAAAGTGAAAGACTCTGGAGCAGCTCCCAGCTCCAGATCCAGCTATCCTGGTTGCCTCCTACCTGCATGCCAAGAGGAAATCCAAATGTGAACCACTCCAACCTTTGCATCCTGTAAGAAAACCCAGAAACAGGCAGAGAGGGAACTACTGCGTGGCCCATATGGACTGACCACGGAGACAAGGACTCTGAAATACACCCTAAAAAGAGCTGCTCTATTGTTTAGACAGCCAAAGAAGCAATGTAGTGAAGCAGCACCCTGTTACACAAAATGATCTGCTCCTCCAATAAAGTTCATCCGGCTGCACTTCTTCAAAAATGGCATTTCTGTCCTGATTTGTAACAACCCTTTTGTAATATGTTGCTGGTTTTGCTGATTTTTTGAGAACAACAGCCTCTGAAATTTTGAAAGGCTAACAAATAAAGTGGTAAAATAGTCTTCATATTTGCCTAGTACTGTTCAAGGAGATGTAGGATTTGTCCTTTATTATTACAGCCCAGCTTTATTCCAGACAGTGTCCAGATTCTCAAGTAGCCTCTAGGAGATGCTTTGTCAAGTGCCTACATCTTCAGAGTTCTGGGAAAATACTTCTTTGTGCTACGTGGCCTCTATATGAAGCTTAAAGGTTTGTGTTTGGTTTTGTTTTCTTATCTTTGAATTCGTGACCATAAAATAACTTGGCACCAGTCCTCCTAGGACTGCTGAACAACATCCGTGAGGATATTATAATCTTGGGGTGCAAAAAATCTCCCATCTGCTCAACCATTTCATAGGTTTCTTTCAGCCCACACATCCCAGCAATCAAACTCCAAAGGACTTAGAGAGTAGAGCTACCTCTCCAACCATTCTAAGCCACAAATGTAGCCACTTGACATCAACTATCTCTGAGCCAGTTTCCTATCTTTGCTACGTTCCCTTTGGCTCTATCCATCACTGTATACAGTACTCCACCACATCCCCACCAGTGAACCTTTACATGCTCACAAATCTTCAAAGTAAGTGTCTATCTGCTGAGCTGACTGGACACCCACCAGCAATTCCTCAGCTCTGTGCCTCTTAATACTATGAATGCAGCACAAGCATGGAACAAGAACACTGTGTTTCTAAGCAATTTGTCAAATAATTAAATTACGTGCAGAATAACTAGCTGGCTCAATTATATTAGCCAGTCTCCATCATGTAATGTAAATTCTATTGGCTGTTCAGGCACTAAGAGCCTCAGATCTTTTAACCGTGCCTGATGCCAGCTGTGGTCTGCAGGATGTCTTTCTATGCCAAGTCAAACGCCTTGAATGGAAAAATCATGGCTCAGTTTACAACTGTTGCTTATGGAAGTTCTGAAATGCCATTTTCAATGAGGATGCTTTGATTGCTGAATATTAGTGAATCTTTACCTAGGTGTAGATAAAAAAGCTTTGTTTGTTTTGCTTTTCCTTTTCTGCCATTTAGTGCCATTAAAAATGTTTCCTCCATTACTCTAATTAAAGTTCACTGGAAGACGAACAAAACAGGGCTTTTTGCCTACTAACAAGTACTTTCCAATATGTGCCATGTTACACATGACACACAGATTCTCATCATTCAAACCATATTATGTGTGTAGAAGACTTGATGATCTCTTCAAGTGCTGCACTAGTGCAAACAGTCATATTTTCAGCTCTTACTTTTAAAATGTAAAGCACTTCTCCTTACAATAGACTCTAAGAACAGTCCCTTATGCTCAGGATAGGCTGTGTGTATTTAGATGATGTACTATTATTTTTAGGAACACCAAATAAATACATGGCCTTTTTGGAAAGGTGTTAAAAGGTCTTTTCCTCTCCTCCTAAAGGAATAATTTTTTCTTCTTCCAACTACACAAGCCTTCTCTACTTATTTCTGTCACTGTACCTTTAGAAGAGCAGAGCAAAGAAGCAAAAACCTAAAAACAAACAAGTGGAATGACTCAGGATTACTGCTTGTAATGGTCCTTTTCTTCCCAAATCCATGGCCCCACTCATAAAATGGCACACTATTTCACAGGAAAAAAAAAAAAAAAACAACTGATCTGAGCAATCCTGGAAGAGACTTCCTTCTTTATCACTAATTTGAAATGTTTTTTTTTCAATTAGTGGGATTATGGTAGAGAGAAACATCTCCAAAGCTAACCCTTCCCCTTTGCATCATGCAAAGTCTTAGCGGTGACATTTCCTCTGGTCACTGTGAGCATGATGGATGCCTTTTAAAATGCATTGACAGGAATACAAGAGAAATCAAGCCATCAGAAAAATGTCTCCTGGCCTACCCTTTTCCAAGACTCAACCTCCAAAGAGTTTTATGCACGCGTAATCTTCCCCCGCTCCTGCTTACCTCAAACTGGATTTGGCACAGGAAAAGCGTTAGGAACCCTAAGACTAGGTCTAGGGATTGGACCTGACACACTCAACAAAACCAGCCAAGCACTACACTGTCCCATGGCCAAGGACTGGCCTGGCTCTGAGAAAAGCTGATATCTGTTTGCTTTATGAAATTATCTTCTTCCACAGGGTAAGTTTTGAAGCAAACCTTTCAAGTTCAAGTACTGACATACTAAGTCTAAGGCAGAAAATGGTATTCCTCCATGCCCTTTTTCCCATGCATTTTCCTCTCCAACTACTTTCTTACATTTTGATTTTGCATATGGCACTACTGTTTCCACATCACAACAGAAGGCTGGATTTTAAAATGTCCAGAACAATTTAAGTTCTTCATATTTCAGGGAACAAGATAACTCCCCCCTACCGTTCCCCAGTCCTAAATACTTCTTAGATAAAATCGAAGGTCAAGTTTGCATATATTGAAACATATTCGTTCACTGCACCCTTGTGGTTAAAATAAAATGGATTGGAAGTTTGTTCCTTCAAAAAGGTTAACATATTTATATGCATTTCAGCTTGTATGTCTACCATCACAGGTCAGGAAATAAAGCTAATAACGTAGCAGCATTCATGGTCCAGTACATCCACTTCTCTTTAAAAAATTGTTATGTGGTTGATATATAAAAGACAAAGTGAGGACTTGGAGAGCAAAGTGTTCCCTAGGTAACTTGTGAATTAAAAGCCTTTTCATTTTAAATTGGAAATAAGAAGCTTTTTGCTGCAAATGACTTAGAAAAGCTATTCTTTTAAAAACAAACAAAAATAAATTATCTTGCTGATTCTGATGCCTTCAGAGGCATGAGGCCAGTTCCATTAGCTGGCCCAACAGGCTTAATATGCCTGCAAGTGCTAACAAGAGAGAGCTCAGGTTTATTTAGCATTCAATCAGCAGCTTGTGCTGCTTTATAAATGAAGAGAATGAAACATTATGTAGAAAAAAAATATATGAGTAAAGCATTTCACATCTTTTTTTTTTTTTTTTTTTTTTTTTTTTAGCATTCCGTGGTTTGGCTACAACACTCCAAATGCACTCTACAACTGTCAACAAACTGTCTTGGCTTCAGCTAGCTGAAATCTCTTCCCTCTCCATTCCATTAGGTCCTTTTAGCTACAACAGCCGAATAGCGTTAAGCATCTTTCATTCCACCTGAAGTGCTAACAAGAAAATTACTCAAAAAATAGGCTTTACTGCAGGGCAGCAAAGACACCACAAGGTACCATGGCATTGTGTTGTTGAAGACAAAGATATCGTGTAAGAAATCATTCAAATTAAATAGAAACTGCAATTACATTTTCTAAGCAGGATGGGTATCTCCATGAAATCCCTTATGAAAATCTTTTCTAAGCATTTTATTCCAAAGCAAAGGGTCAGTTGGGGTTCCTGTTCTAGAACTCCTTTTTTCCTTCCAATATATTGTGGCTTAGAAAATCCAGATTCAGCAGGTCTACTTCACAAACCTTTAGTCATGTGAATACTCTGCGACTTCCATTTTTAGACATTTTCTGCATAGCAATTAACTTCTTTCTTCTCTCCAAATATCAAGTAAAAAAAAAAAAAAAAAAACCCTGAAAAATTCTCTTCTGCTGATTACCCTGCCAGTACTCACAGATGGTAAAAATAAAACATATTTGAGGTATTTTTTTTGACTTTGCAAAAGTATGCGTGTGTTTTCTTCATTTTACTAGGCAGCACTCAAGCCAGTCTCAGATCATTCTAGTTAAATCAAAATGTACTTCTGTGCTTTAGTCATGGAAACTCTTTCTAGCTTTTCCTCAGACCTCGTCTGTACCAGAAAGCTAGAAATGCTCATAAAAACTTCAGGCTTTTACAGAGGCATGGCAATGGGAAGCTTGCAGGATTCAAAGGGAATGTACCTGGGAATGTGATTAGAAATATCTGTTTTCTAGCACAAATCCACACTCAGCTCACTGCTCTGAACTGTCACTGATGATCACAAATTCTCCGTCAATCTATTTCCATGCAAGCTGTGAGACCAACTAGGACAGATATAACCTATTCTCTTCTCTTCCTATTACAGCCGGAGGAGGAGAAGAAGGATCGCTGAGCTGAGGCAGAAAGATGATGAGCAACGTTTCTCATTTCCTTTAATAGGCATCACAAGTGAGAGTATGAATCCACTCAGGTGCTAACTCACGTCAGATCAAGGCCAGGCCAGGCTGGACAGTGGATCTGTGAACAAGGAGAAATGGAGAACCTCTGCACCGTAGTGAAAAACACTCAGCCCAAAGACAACTCAAAGCTCAGACTCTGCAGATAAGCCATACTACAGAATTGTTGAATTATTAAGGTTGGAAAAGACCTCTGTGATCATCTAGTCCAACCATCCACCTACCACCAATATTGCCCACTGAACCATGTCCTTACGTACTACATCAACACGCTTCTTCAACACCACCACCACCACCTCCCTGGGCAGCCTGTTCCAATACCTCACCACTCTTTCAGAGTAGTTTTTCCTAATATCCAACTTCTCACTGTCTGGTGAAGACTTAGGTGGAGCGAGAGCTGCCTGCCACCCCTTCAAGAAGAACATGTCTGAAGAAGGCAATAAAGAACTGCCAAGGCAACCTCAGATGAGCAGAAGAGCTCTTACAATCACCAGAAATTGAGATTTCCTGATGATTGCTGGGAACTTCCATAGGGTTAAACAAACCCCCAAGTCAGTCTCCTCATACAGGCACCTCCTCAAGCCTTTCTTCGAGGCTCAATAGAAACCCACTGCAACATTCTCTGTGCTGGTGCAAGTGCAACAAAACCCCAAATGCTATTGCCAGTGCTAACGTACTCCACATTACATTGTCTACCATTTTTCTAGTTTTTCTCCAATTTGTCCCTTGTTCTCCAGGATCACACTGCCCACAGGAGTACTGTGCAGCCTGGAAACAGCCACAGTAGCAATTATCACCAGAGTGAGAAAAATCTTTATGTTTTAGAACACGTTCCCTCCCCTGAGCACCACTCAGATTAGTCAGTGTAATGGGATCTTTCAGCAACCACTCTGCATCTTCCAGATTACTGATGTGATGTGGCAGTCACCATGGTAACAATGTTTTGTTAGCATTAAAAAGCAGTAAGGAAAATTGCCCATCTCACACTCAGGTAAGCCGTGAGTTGCTCCTGCCCTGTGGTAACTAAACAGCTGAAGGAGCCTTTAATTTTATTTAGCTGTTGGATGGACGTGATGAAATGCCCCATGCCATTTTCCTGGGATTCATGCCTTTGCAGGTTAGAGGAAGAACTATCAGCATGAATCAGCAGCATACCAATGGAAGCAGAACTTACTATGGAGACATTTGCAGGAAAATGAGTTTAGGAAACCGCATTAAGAGTGAAGAAACAGAAATGCAACATTTAGCGAGGGTGCTGCAGAACAAGGAAGAGTTATCATCTATCCAGCTGCAATTATGATGTGTCCTCTAAAACCAAGGGCAGGATGGACAGGTAGATAAATATATGCATTCAGGGAAATGATGCATTTCTCAAAGCTATGCTCAAGGTGCAGTCATTTGACAGAGTGTCTGTAGAGGTCACACAGCAATTCTCTGCACCACTCTGTAAAGACACTATTGCTCACGCCTCAGTAGATCTTACCCACAGAATAAAGCAATTCAGACCTGCTCCTGCTCAGGAGTAAAACTCTACATCTTCCTCCACAAGCATCCAAGCCCAGAGCCTGTCTTTCCCCCTGAATTTCAGTGCTTCTCACATGGGGAACCTCCCACTACAAGGTCGAGCTGAACGCACTGGGATTCAATAGGTTACATTCTGGTGGTGCAAGCAGGGAAAGCACCTTCCATTTCAGCAAAGCTGTTACCAACATGAAATCAAGCCCTGGCCCTGGCCCAGAAAAATCTTTCTTAATTAAGTGTTTCAGATACTGGCTTCTTTTTGATAAGGAACAAACATTGCATCACAGTCAGCTTTGTAGGGTGCGGTTGAAGACAAACACATTCTGTTCTACATCATTCACATTAGGTCAGAGGAAAATAATTGCTTCAGCATGAGTATTTCAGTAACAGAAACAGAAATCTGAATGGGTTCCACTATATTTTAAGGACTTGATGAAAACTGTCAAATCATTACATCCACTGGATATTGTATGTGTTAGAACTGTTTCAGGGTGGAGAGAGGGGAAAGGATTGATCTGGAGATAAGAAATATACTGACATTGCATACTCAACAGGAACAGATTACACTGCCAGCAACTTCAAAAATGAATCTTCCCGACTTGCAGCAAAAAGAGTGAAGTTCCCAATATTCTTCAGTGAAGTAGTGATCAATGCTTTCAGCTGATTTTTCCAAGAAGATAAATCGCTTCTTAAATATCTCAATTTCTCCCCCATACACCCACTCCCAACTTATTCTGTTGGAGACAAGTACATGGTTTAATTATTCCAACTCTGAGAGACTGATGAGTTCAGCTTTCTTAAGAAAATGTTCCAAGAAAAGGAAAGAACTGCGGAAGATTTGAGAAGTCAGACAATTACAGTAGGTAACTACCACCCAGGTGGTGGTCACTGAAGCACCGTCTCTCTGAAAGAGCAGTAATTAATAGTTCTGTGGCATTTGGTGATAACAGAGGTCAAACTGGTTGCACATCAGCTTGGGTAATAAGAAGTGCAGCTTGCACAAACAGCTGACAAGCAGTTATGTGCATCAGCCCAGTTCTCCATGTTGTAAATTCTAAGCCTGTGCTGAAAGGCCACTCGAGCCCAGCCCCTGGTGCTATTAGGAGACAGATAAATTGAGGTCCAGGATAGCATATGTCTACCAACATTCCTGATTTCTGATTAGATCAAGTAAAAAAATCCGTCAGCAACTCTGCTCCAGCTTGTTTCCTCACAAGCAGGTGCTGATGTCTTGAACCCAAGCACAAGTTCAGTGACAGCTAAGAAAGTGGGTAGAAACCCGCTTTTCACCCCCTAAATAATCTGGTTTCTGTAAAATCTGGACTACTTGGAAGAGAAACAGAGTGATTGGAAAATCTGTCCTCCAGAAGTAATGATGGATAATTTTGAGCAGATGGATAATCTGCTCAAAAACCAAAGGAGATTTCAATCTCATTTTGACATTGATATAAATTAGGGCAGAAACTTACTCAAATCATGTAACTTGCATGAGATATTTGTTCTCTATATCTATAACATGCACTATAATCGGCAAAAAGAAGCAGTAAGATCTACCTCAAATACGTAGACTTAGATATATTGTTCTGCAAAGAAACATGAGTCATCACATTTGTAGACCCTTTCTTTACCCACTTTGGTGTCACTACTGGTGGCAAAGCGTGTTAACGTGCAATACCTTGAAAAAGTGCAACATGGAAGGCAAAACACCAGGCACTATTCCTTTCAGACTGAGAAACCTTGGTATACATCATTACTGCACAATAAGATCATTATAGTTCAAAACCTTCCTTAGAGGGATGCGCTCCAAAGGCCTGGAGGAGGCAAGGTCTACAAATCACTGCCAGTCTGCTTATAAAAAAAAAGTGTTGCCATTGCTTCTCTGTGGAGGAGTAAAACAATAAAAGAAATTTATTTTATATATAGATGGTTCAATCATAATGCTCTTTTACATCACTTCCTTGTAACCCATCTATGTGCAACTATTTAAACATTTGTTATAAAGTATGTATGGGGTGACTCATCCAGCTGAAGAATAAGCCTAATTGGTCAAACTTCCAGGACACTGTGTGCTGAGCTATAGAGAATCATAATCTCATCTATTAGGAGATGTGACAAGTTGCAGAAGCTATCTAAAATTCCTGGAAGAGGTGGTGTGAAATAAGAACTGTTGCCTAGGGACAGTCTCTTCTTTACAATAATTAAAGAGCTCAGATCTGTCCTGTTCTGGATGGATGAAAAATATTCATGCATAAGCTTAGATTCTGGCTTTGGCTTGCTCATGCTAGAAAGCTGCCTAATAATTTATTAGACTCTTCAATAAAAGATAGCCAAAAGGCAGAATAAAGGGCATCTACAGATTTGATTGCCATGTCCATAAGGTCCCACACTTTCCCCAGAGAGTCTCCTCTTCTTTGTAATGCAGCTATGACTCAGAAAAAAAAAAAGAAAAAAAAAAACAACCAAGAACTTGGGAAGTGTCCTTCTCTAAGAATGTTCCCATTTCTGGTGATCAGAAGAGCAGTAAGTACTTCCCAGATTGAAAGAAGAATGTTAAAAAATGCTCCAAAGAGACACAGGTGAGTGGGGAGCACAGTCATAAATATGGCATTTTTCCACAAACACTCATTAATGATAGGGACTCACTTCGTCAAGTTTCTGTTTGAATGGATGATAATTTTACCTTTTGAGTGAAAAATAAAACATCTCTCTTTGCACTCTACTAAAAGTAGAGTAATAGCAGGCAGAAGACGACCTCTTGGCTATTTCTTTACACTGTCATACCATCCTGCCTGTTCCCCCCGTGTACAGGTATGAGGTAGAGAGACACATATTGCTCCTCATAGACAGAGTGGTAGAACAGCACTATCAAAATGGTTCCTTATGAAAACCCTTGAATGTAAGCATTATGGTGCACTCACAGTAGTTGTACGCTGGGAGGAAGAACATGCAGTCCGATACGTGTTATTGGATACAGATCTCATGGATTTGGAGTGTGCTCAGCTAATAGACTGGCTCAAGTATAGGCTGATACTTTAATCAGTGAATTAGCAAGAATGTGTGGATATTTCCAACACGTCTATTGGAAAGCTACACAAAGCAACCAGCCAGCAACAGAAAATACGGTGATCTCATTTATATTATTTTTTTTTTAAGCTTTTAAAATTGCAGCCAAACTGAGATAATAAAAGTATTTACTATGATTTCCTCTTACGAGAAACAAATGTAATATGATTTCATCAGTACCAGATAATAGGCTTGCTTATAACCAGAGGGCAGTATTTTTAATAACTTCACTAAAAATATAAATCGTTATAAAAATGTGGTGCAATAAAAAAAAAAGTACAAAAGGTAATGAAATATTACCTATTATCTCAGCTCATTTTTGTCAGAAAATAATACTACAAACTTAATATGATACATGGAAGCATTATGAAAAGCAGGCAGGGAAAGGCTTATAGTCTTATCCAGCATTAGACGAGAGGCTGACTGATTAATAAGTTGACATTGAACAGCAGAGAATGGAAATCATATGGACTTTAGGGAAAGGAAATAGCTTAAAAATGAAACTGTCATGTTGCCAGGCTGCATAGGAATAGCCACAGCTTCCACAGCCATCCCCACCGTGCAGCAAAGGGCAGCTCAGACCTTCACATTGGTGCCAGTGCTGTGCATGCTCCCAGAGCCTCCTACTTCCCTGTGCTTGCTGCTGCATCAGTCCTGGTGCACACACGGGCAAAAGCAAAGGCCAAACAGCACAGAAAATAGGAAGGAAAAAGGAAAATGTAATCCAAAAGAATTCAAATGCAACAGCAAGCTGAGAACTTGAAGAAAGGGAAAAATAACTTATGGAAGGAGCCGATGAAAGGAAATATACCTTTCGTAGAGGATGAGCTATGCTTCTAACTTTTGGGCCTTCAGAGTGCAGTGTGTAGGGATGAGATGCTCTCCATTGCTTTTTTAACTAACAGAGCTAGAACTTTTGATGGCACCAAACCTTGGTCTAACACCCACACTAACGTTGTTGAGGGCTGCAGGATTAAGTTCTAAATACCAGTGATGTACCACCACTTCCAATATCAACAATAATGCCATTTATTGAGGGCCAGAACCCAACCCTTCCCAGAGACTCTACATTTTACTGTTGTTTCTCAGGCATATTGTGTCTGGTTCTGATTTGTATGTTGTTCATGATGGAAAATGTCTGTTGTGGTATCCAAGACTGGGGATTTCAGCATAGCTAATTTGCTGTGTACTTTACCAGTGGTAACAATGAACTTGGCTATGCATGCAGCAAGATCAGTGAAGAATTTAGTTGAAATCAATAGCATGTAAATCCTTTGTAATTTAGATCAAAATATGGGATCTCCACTGGAAAAAAAAATAGAAAAAGGAAGCTATACACAATTATTCATAGACTCCTTAGAAATAGATCATAGTTTTAAATATCATGGATGAAAGCTACAGAATTCTCCTCATGAAATAAATTAATGAATTTCTGCAGAGAACAGAAACAGTACCATTCTCGGTGCTTCAGAAAGAGTAGCTGAAATTTTTTCCTTTCAGTCAGTTCAATAAGCCTTATCCCTCATTTTAGAAATGAAGAATGATAACAATTCTTCCTAGATCACATTATAATTTTGAAAGTAATACTGTCTTCTAAATTACTAGAAAATAATTACAATAAACTTCTCTACTCCTAGCAAGATTAAGAACAACTGGGCCAAATGGAAGCTACTTCAGTCAATTATTCAGTTGCTTGGGAGAATTCCTGTTAATTGTTGAGGATCATGTTCCATTCTTAAGATGTATAAGCCCCATCTCAGTTTTTCAAGGAGAAGAACTATTAATTAGGCACTGCCAAGTCTCTACAATTTCTAGTTAAATCATTGATATTTCCTCTGGCTTTAGAACTGTGAAATCAAATCTCACATGTTTTTTTTCCCAACTTTTATGCTCTGTGCTTTAGTAAAAGCATCATATCTTTTCAATGAAAAGGCAGCAAATACTAGCTGCTACATGCTTAGAGTCTAATTTTAGGAGGAACTGAGCCATTCTAATTTGCTGCAGTCAACAGGAACTGAAGGCACTCAATAATTCATGAGTTTCTTTCCACGTTTCAGTAGAGCCTGTTGAAAATTTCTCAAGGAAACACTTTTCCTCAGAAAATTCTAATTCCTGTGAAGCAGAACTGCTTACAGAACAAGATATGCTTGGATACTTTCTAATATCTCTTCTTTTATCCAGTTTGAGTTTTCATCTATAATGAAATAAATGCATAATAAAAAAAGTATTTTAAATATTAACAGGGTTACTTTACTACAAAACAAAAGAATTTTTGAAAGATGACAAACCGTTTCAATCCATTTTCACTTTTTTTTTAAACACAAATGTTTGAGGAGGAAAAAAAAAAAGACTTTTTTTTTTTTTTTTTTTTACTTTCAGTTTGTGCTGGAAAACATTTTCATCACTCTTCCTGGGAGAAGAAAACCATTTCCTATAATATCTAGTTATAAAGGTATTTTCAAGCCCGTCCTAAAAAAAACAGCTTCATATTCACTCAGATAAACCTCTCTTTGACACAAGTGATGACAGGAGCATTAAATTTGTTGTGTCTTTACTGTCACTTTGATTTAGCATTTTTAAAATGAATGGCATTCACATCAGAAAGCAGCAGGATAATCATTTCTTACCTTTAGTCTTTCTGTTACACCATCAGTGAAACTGACTGTGAATTCAGCAATTTTGGGCACTCTGAGTTTTCCTTTGTTCTTCTGGTCAGGCTGATACTCTGTTCTTGTTTTCACAATTACCTGGAAAACATCAACATTTTTAAGGCTCCTGCACACAGCATGCACTTTTTTGTTGTTGTTGTTACCTAAGCCATTGTTTTTCTACTCCAACTCTCCCTTGAATCTACAGAAGGATCTCATAACCATCAATTAATACAAGCTCATAACTCACTCAGGAACTACAATACAGATAAACAGGCAAGCAGATAACAGAGACCTCGGACCATCTTAAAATAGCTGAGAGCAAAATGCTTAACACCCACTATTGTTTAGGGTCAGGCATATAATTTTTATACAGTATTCAATGGGCAGAAGATGTAAAACAACAAAAAGCTCAAACAAAAGAAGACTCACGTACGAAAAGCCACAGCCTAACAAGTTCCACTAAGCTCAACTTAAAGTTGGGCTGTTTGGCCTCTCATTTATTCAGGCTCCATATTATCAATATGAATCTCATTCTACCACCTTGGGTTTTCCCCAGGAGATCTCAGTGCCATTTGCTGACTAATCCAGTTCCTGCTAATCTTATAAAACCACGGTGGCTTACGCCAGTGGAGCCGTCTGCAAGTGGCTTTTAAAAGGGTACAGTCAAATTACCAAAACTGCATTTTCAATCTACATTGAATTTATTTGTAACCTAGAATGATCCTAAATATTTTGGATAAAACGCATCCCACCACTGTCACCATGACAACCACAAACACAGAAAATATAACACCTAATGCCAACTGCTCCCAGAGGGCTGTGCACTGAAATCAATAGTCCTGATGTATTAGTGTGAGCGTATCCATCCTATTGTACATGCCTAAAAGACTGCTCAACCATGAGCAAGAAAACAACGTTGTGAGAGGATGCCAGCGCAGATGCACTGTCTTGATCTAGCTAGGGAATGCTGGCGGAGGCAAAATGTCCATCCTCAGCACCAGCCAAGGGTTTGAGCTCATCCCTGCAGAAGTGGGGTTGTAGCTCTGAGCAACCACGAACAATGGTGGATGCACAGCATTCCATCAGCCAGGGACCACAAGGCACATAACAGTTTGGTGTGACTTGCAAGGCTCAGAGAGATTAAGTACATTAAAGCTCCACATGACAGGGCCAGCACTTCCACGTTTTGGCCTCCCATTCTAAATTGCAGAGCTACGCAGGTGTCAGCCTTGCCAAGTTGAAAAAAAACCACTAGAAGAGGTCACAGGGGAGACGTAAGGCAGATCCTAAAGCTCTGCATTAGAAACAGTCTTGAAGGTTTGTAGGGAAAGATTATAAGGCTATGTATGAGCTTGAGTTACCAGCTAATGAAGAACTTTTATGCAAGTGAAGACAGTAAAGTGTGGTTTGGACCACAGAAAACCCCAGGTATTTAATTTTCTAGCACTTAATGCCACATGGAAATCAGAGTGAGAGAAAATCAGCATGGAGTCATAAGCCAATTTTCTGGATTCAAATGCAAATCATTAAAGACTAATGAATATTTACACCCTTCAGTAAATCCTTCTCCATAACATTTACTGCAGCAGTATTTGCAACATTAAGTCTTGAAAAGAACAGAGAATTAAAAAACCCACACAAATATATCTATGTTAGCATTTTGGATCTCAGGACTTCTAATGACACAGCGTACGTGCTAGGATGTAACATATGGAGACAAGTTTGATTCAGTATATTTGGGATGCACCCTAACTCCACAATGACTCTACTACTGAACTGAGCCCTGCCGTGCACTGAAATGCAGCCTGACACACTTTGGACCAAACCAAACAGTGCTCCCTCTCCCATCAGGACAAGCTTGACCAGGTTAGCTCTGTATTAACAATAAGCACCAACCCCATTCTCTTGCTCAAAAGAAGGCAGGTGTACTCAAGATTGCACTCAGCTGGGCCCTACCTTCCAGTCAAGGAAAGGCCTTTTGTAACCCAGTACAGTAAATTATAGAGTCAGCCATCAACACCTGCCAACCAGGGCTCAGAAACTGAGCTCACTCTGCTTTTAAACCTACCAACCACAATACCAAACTGTCACCAATCCATGCTTCCTGCTTGATAAATAATGCTGTTGCCAATAAGATCTTTAAATAGGACATTCCCACAAGCTCTAACATTAGGTCTTAGAGAAGATCCATGACACCAGAAAAAAAGAAAAAAGAAATTAAAAGCTTGACATATTTCTATATATCAATTGACTTTTTCTTCCACTCTTTGTCATCACATTCAACAAATATCTGCTAGGCAGGTAAGTATGAAATATGCTGTCTACATACATGCATTTACAAACACGCATGAGATTGAAAATTAACCCACTCAACCCTGCATAAGGCATCAGGTCCAAGTCCAGTAGCAATGTCTATCAGGTTTGGGAATAAGTAAATCAGATCAGCTCCCAGGCAGACCAGAAGCTGCTTGAAACCCAATTTGCTGACTGTGCCAGCAGTGAGATTCGTGTGTGTAGAACCACAGACATCATTGGTCAGTGTTCTGCAGGGACATTTGCAGAGGTATCAAAAAGCTTTAGTAGAGGACCGAAGAAATACCTTTGCTAAATGCCTTTTGGCACTGCAAAAGCTAAATAGCTGCTCTGCAGAAATATCTTTGTCAGACACCTGGTGGAATTACTCAGCAGAAGAAAGTGCAGGCAGTGAGGTCTCCTCTTAAAGGAGAGCAGAGAAATAAAATGAGAAAGGAAAAACAGAAAACTGAAGACCTGCAGCGTGGGGGTAACGCTCAGTATTGTGGCAGTAAGGATAAAAATGCAATTTTGCTGAGGGCTCTGGGCGCACATTAAGAAGAAAAGAGCTACGTCTTGTTCAGTCGCCTACAGTCTAAATAAATAAGGCAGAGTACAGATCCCACTGCTGCAGCAATGCTCACCCCCTCCATCCAACAAGCTGCCATCAGGAAGCCCACGCAAAGGCTTCTGGAAATTGAGTTGTGTTCATCAAATGCTTGTGCCTCGGGCCCTAGTGAGAGCACCCCAGGCAGGGCTGCCTCAGCAGCACCTGGGAATAGGAGTGAGCACTGTCAGGTGGTAATGTACACACGGAAAGAATAATGAGTCTCATAAAGAAATATTTCCTATATTTTTTGCATGATTGATTGCTGCTATTTTGGTTGTTTGTTCTGTTTCCACTTTCTGCGTTTCTGACTCAGGTTGTTAGGGTGGGACAGGCTTTCTGCCTCCGCCCCGTTTCCCTGCCATCACTTCTTTTTCATTTTTTCTTCCCATTTTATCATAGAGAGAAAAAAAAAAATCCCTGGCAGCAAAGTCTTCCAGAAATTCTAACCAAATTGCTGTTGGATGTACAGTAATAAAACCCCCACTGACTCCACAGCCACGGCAATGATCAGAGCTCGTTTATCACCGGCTGCCCCAGAGCAGTTCCATCAGAGACCAGGATCCTACTGTTTCACTGCAAACAAGGCACATTCATCTCACTCCACGACATGTTTCCTGGGAGAGGGGTGAGCGTTTATTACAAACCACAGCAAACAACGATCCTGATTCTCTCTTCTTGTTCATTTTTTGCTGACTTTGGTAGAGTTGTTCTTGACAAAAACTGGAGAAAGGAGATATAAAACTGGGGTCCTGTGTAGGTTACATTTCAAAGCAAACTGAAGTGGGAGAAATGCCCATGACTTCATTCCCTTCTCTGCAATGCTATTACGGTGAAAATGTGCTGCAGTAAGAGGGTAAGTACCAGAGCTGGCAGCAGGGCTTGGTTGTGCTCCAGCCTCATGAGAACAGACAACAAACGCGAACAATCAAATCAGTGTTTAATTGGACAAGAAGTCTCTTGAATACTCCCCAAATAGACCATTAGTGCCTTTGCCACCCCTAGCGCAGCAACACCGTTCAGCCCATCCTCTGCACTTGGCTTCCTGAGTTCTCACCTCTTCCTGCACACTCTCTAAATCTTAACTCATACTCCTCGTGATTAAACATGGGGCTGTTCTGGGTCACCATCCTTGACTGTGTGAGCTTTCTGTGGCAGAGAACTGTTACTCTTATTTTCATTCATCACACAGAACAACTTGCACATCTGCAAATAAATATCAAAAAGCAAGAACTGTCCCACCAATCAGCCTTATGGACTAAGACTTTGTGATTACTGGATGAATACACTCAGAACAGTCTTGGATACCTTCCTGTTTCTTCATCTAAGCCCTGATCCAACATATTCTTATGCCTCGCTTTGTATTGAGTTCATCCACGAAGTAGAGCAGCCATCCTGCCAGCCCATCCCAGCACAGCTGTACGCCTTCAAAGCCTGCATTGTGGATGGAGTCTGGATAAACATCATCTCAGAACATCTCCCTGCAAATTAGGCTGCTGTTATATCCCATTCTCAAAGTTTTCACACTGCTTCCCAGAGAGCTTCCACTGCAGATACACTGTGCCATGGCAGATAAAATAAGGACACAAACAAATTACCTGGGACTTTCTTCATTTTACACCCAAGATCAAACTGTTCTTTGAAAGTTGCTTCCTAGAGAAGTTGACAGAGAAGATTACAAGAACACAAGAGAAAAGGGCATCCACAGAGCAGCAAAAAGACACATCTAATTACAAGAATCCACATGCCTAGTCTTGGCAGCTTCCTCCAAAGCTAAGTTTATCTAGCATTTGAACTCATTAAATTCTAATTCAGTGAAGCTTTTAAGCTTGCACGTAGTCCTATTAACATCAGCAGGATTAGTCAGATATTTAAAGTTAAGTGTGCATTTAAGTGCTTTGGCCAGATCAGAGCTTAGATCTGCTCCGATCACCTTCCCACAGCCAACTGTAACTATGAGGCACAGAGCTCCTGTGGCATTCTTCTGCAGGACCACTCCAAGAGCTTCCCACAGCAGCATGGGCCCAGTATCTGCAGGGGCAGCCAGGGGAAAAGCTTAGTGATGTGCTGAGTCACACCAGCAACCCGTGGCTGCTGCCGACAGAGCTCAGGTTTTCATTAACTGGGCAACAGTAGCTCTGTATGAAAGTAACGTTCTTGGGATTAAGCGTAGGCAAGTGATACGGCTAGGATGGGGAGGAAGCCAGATGCTATATGGAAAATGGCAGTCCTCTGCAGAACTGCTGTCCTCAGTCATTCTAGGATAGCAGATGCAATTTCACTATGTCTTGAAAGGTTTTTATTTTCTATTTGCTTTCTTGCATCTTCTGCTCTTTTTTTCCAATCCCTCACGTGCACAGTAGCAGCCTACGCAGTACAAGCTGTGTAAGTTAAAAAACCCAAACGCAGCAAGACAAGCCACATCGATCACGCTGGTCCACACAAGCAAGATTTTTCCAGTGATGCTGTTTGCTAAAACATATATTGAGTACCAAACGTAAATACACTTGCTATTTTATCTAGGCTTAACACTACTGACACCAGTGGAGTTAACAGGAAACCTTTCCTTGTTTGTGATGAATGCAGGACCAGGGACTTTCTCTGTGGTGCTGCTTTGGAAAATTATAGGTGTGCTGAGGCGAGAAACAACAGATCAGAGGCTGCATACACCAGCAGGAAACCCAACGTGGACAACCTTGAGACAGCAAACAGTAGGAGAGTCTGGGAAATCTAGACATTTGGGATGCTGAAAGGAAAAGAAGGGCAGCTTCTCACCAAATGGACTATATTAAAAGCATTTGCTTTCAGAGGGAAGGAGCAGCCCAGACGTGAAATGTGACAAATGGAAAAACGCCACATTGAGCATGGAAACTTAAAAAAGATTTTCCTGCAGTGGGATGAAGTAAGTGTTTCAGAAAATGAACTGATACGAATTCTGAGTCTTGTCTCGCACTGACTAAATGTAACATCATTTATTGCCACTTTATATTTGCGTTTGAGCTCAATGGTTTTCCCTGAAGAAATGAGTAATAATATTTAACATAACTGGCATTGTGAAAACTTTAAATTATTCATTTGGAAAAGGACATGCAGCCCTGCTGTAATTCCCACTTCACTGCCACGGTGCATGTAATATATTGTGGTTCAGGTGCTGCAAAGTGCAGACCATAAAAATTTAAAATACTACTTCCCAGGATTATTAATAATGAAGAGTCTCTCACTCAGAGTGGCTTTCAGATTGACAGAAGAGATAAACAAAATGCACTTCTCCTACTAAGGAGAAAGGTTTCAGCCAGGTTCAAAGCTGCCCTTTGTAGTCCCACAAAATGGTTGTAACGCACCCATCAGCTTCCTTATGGTTCAGTCATGATCACTTTTAAATGACAATAAGACTCTCAGTTTGCAAAGACATGCCTGTATTCATTCCATGCAAAGAGAGAACAGAAAATAAAATCTCATGCCACTGACATGGTGGGGTTTTTTGCTGTCATTACCCAACTGAGCATCAGTATCTGAGAAAGACCTTTCGACAGAGTCCCAGCTGCAGCGTGCTGTCCAGGTTACTTATAATAGCAGAATGGTGACCCCCAGTCTTGGCACTAAACCTGCTGTCACTGTGTCTGTTTCTATGCGTATGTGCTACATGCCAAAGGATGGCGAAAATTCACCACCTGCTCCCACGCAAAAATCTCCAGTGACCTACAAGCTCTAATCCTCACACACAGCCAGCCTCAAAGGGCAAAAGAGCTGTGCACAATGCCAACAGCAGCTGAAGTTAAAATACTTCGTAGTAAAAGAGCATAAGAAAAGAGATGAAAAAAAAAAAGCATGTTTTGGGGCTTAAAACAATCTCTCTCTTTACAGGCTTAGGATGGAACATCCATGGAGTAGAGCAGTTCCGTGTCTACCAGTGCATCTCCTGTATGTCCTTTAGAGACTTGAACGAGCTAGTGTTAGAAATAGGGCATGCTGGCCTGATGGATCAGTGATCTGAGACTACATGGCAATCAACTATTGCAGATTCCCAGATTTATAGACAATTAGTCTTTAAAAACTTTCCCAAATAATTGCAGCTGTGTCCCACCCCATGGGAGAGGCAGCAGTGATTCCAAAGCTACAGGATGATACATCTTAGCAGGCAGACTTCCCAGAGATTAATAATAAAATTGGTGTGTTGGATGGATGAAATGCTGGCCCCCATGGCACCCTACATTCTATCTGAATGCACAAAATGCCTGAAATACCCATTCAGCAAAAGGAAAAAAAGGAGATAAAAAAGGAAAAAAGGAAAAGGATGTCTAAGGATTAAATCCACAGCCTCCATAGTCAATAAAGAAAGCCACATTCCATGGGAAGAGGCTGCTTTTTGCATTTCTCTATCTAATGAGTGTTGTACTAGAAATGATCTTCACAGAGGATGGTAGGAAAAAAGCATTCTCTTGAATCAGTGCCAGGAGGATATTCCAGGCATAAGGAACATCACAAAAGGACAAAGACAGCAAATGTAATCAGCCCTGGCATCACCAATGAAAGGCAGCACAGAATGCAGAGGCTGTATTGCAAGCTGAAAGCAGCTGAGAAGGGAAAAGCACAGCTCATAAGCACAGAGGTGATTGGAAATTATTCAGTTAAGTCTTCCTACACATCCCCAGGTTACTACAACCAGCAGGAACCCTTGGGAGGCTGTGAAGGGGCGACAAAAATTGATTTCTATAGGTTCAGATGAGGAAAGGGTACAGCAAAGCAGACAAAAGAACCAATCGCTCAGCAGTAGTGACAATAAAATTGTCCAGGGTAAATTAGCAGAGCTCCATTGATTTCATTTAAACACCAGTCAAGAATCCTTCCCAATCTTACTTCATACACCAGTAAGCAACTGGTATGTTGGGTTCAACCCACAGCCTTGCTGAAATAACTTACACCTCCACCAAAGGCACTGCATCTTTATAATAAAGAATGGATTATTGCAACAGGCTGAACCAAACACCCATATCCCAAAACATTTTTCCTGTGTCCATTTCTGCTGCTTCTGCAGAACACAGCTCTAAAAATTGCAGTGCAGACATAACGAGGTTTAAGAGAGGCAAAGGAGCTCACCTAAACAGGCATGAGCTGGCCTTAACCTGCCTAATTCAGATGCCAACCAACAACAGTGCTGTTAAGGAGAGACATTTCTGCACAGGCTACACAAATCCAGAGACTCCATCCTCCAGAGCTGCAGCAGCAACACGTTATCTGTATGCAAGCAAGGTAGCTGCATGCTACCCAGTGCCTGCGCAGGCTTTGAGCACACTGCGATTGCAGCACGGTGTTGCCCGGAGTGGACACAGAGACCAGAGGTGCTTGGTGTGTTAGGGGAGGGCAGCCCACCAGCAGCACGTCCGGAGAAGAAGAGCACGAAGCGCCAATAAGGGTTGTCCGAGCTGAGCAGATCAAATCAGAAAGGTTACCCCAGAAACACAGCACTGCCAGCGCTGAGCGTTGCTGCAAATATTTATTATAGCTTAATGAGCAGAGGCGGTGTTTACATCCAAACACACATTTAGAGGACAAATGGATTTGCACAGTGCAGAAGGGGGACAAATGTCAGCAGGGAGGAAGGCTCAGGCTTGGTATTTGTGGAGATTAGGCATCATTCCCCAGATGCAGGAAGGGAAGAATGAGGCAAGACAGCCCGCCCATTCCTTCAGATTTGCAATAAAAGATATAATCTTTTTTTTTCACGCTTTCTTTCCCTTTGTTCCCTCCTCCTCCCTTTTACTCTTCCTTCTTTCAGCTGCCCCAATCACTAACCCTGCCCCATCACTTCTTTTACTCCCTCCCACTGAACTCCAAAGCTCTCCAGCAGGGCAAGCAGGAACACAACACCCAGAGCCCCCCAGCCAGCGGTAGGGAGTGCTGAGCTCTGCCCATACAATGTGCAGCAGCACCCAAAACCAGCCCCACATTGCCCTAGCTGCTCTGAGGGCTCTGCAGAGGGCAGGCAGACGTCAGGGCTTTGGGACGGAGCTGCATGCATTCCCTAGGGCACAGGAGCACTCATTCAGCATACTATTAATTATGCCTGCTCAGCTGGCCAGGACAAAACATTATTTTCTGCTAAACCGATAGGGACAGGCTACGAGCTCAAGGGACTCTCCTGATTTTCAGGAATTCTTGATTATGCCATATAAAAGCACAGCATGGGCTGCAGCCACGGAGGATAAGCGATGGACCATAGGGTGGGAAGCACATTTGAAGAGAGCAGTTCCATCAATTTTGTTTCTTTCTTGGGCTGATGGCAAGAATTTGTCACCAGAGAAATGATTTCTCAAGCCTCCAGATGCATTCAGAATGAAGAACAATGGACCACATGATAAGCCTTCTGCAGCCTTCCCCACAAAAGACACGCTGGATGTTTTTTTTTCAGCCCTGACAATAGCTTTCATGAACTTCGGTATTATGTAAAATTAGGATTTTTACTGCCAGAACAGAGGCATTTCCTGCAGGATTACCACTGAAGCCGCTGTGACCAAGAAGTCCCCGGTTGTTGGTCTCATTTAAGATTTCAGTGAAGCAGTGTGGGCTGTGAAAAGCCGCAGATCAGTTAGGATTATCATTGTAGGGACACATCACAATTACTGCCGAAGCATTTTGCCTACGCCTAGGAAAACAAGTGAACAGCTACCCTTCTGCCCTCTGCTCCTAAAAGAAAAAGACTTCTTTGTTTTGCTTTTCTGAATACAAAAGAAATTACATTTGGAAACACAAAAAGCTAGGTCAAAGGCTTGACACCAGTGACAGCTGTTATTCCAGCAAAAATGATTCAAGAGCGTCTGTCCCTGCTTCCTGCAAATGCTCACCAGCAAGAGTAGGGAGGAGCAAGGGAAAAGCTTGGTGATAGTCAATAAATAGAAATGCATAGCAGGCTTAGCACCCTAGGGGGAAAAATTACCATCCTGGGTATATTTTTCCCCTTTCAGCCATACAGCTGCAGACAGAACGTTGATGCTGCAGGAGGAAGAATGCGACTCTTTGCAGGAGACATCCTTGCTTGGTGCACCAACACCAACAGCATCAAGGTGGAAGTCAGGGGGAGCTGCCAAGCTCACAGCACATCAGAACACAAACTTGTTAGGGAAGCACCCTCAAAAGGACAGCCAGTAAGTTTATGCATAGCTTTAAGTATTTTTCCCCTACACCACGTGATTTATTCTAATCAAGAACTGTCTGAAAAGAGATGGGCTTCAGGAATTACATCACATGAGCAAGTCTCACTTTGATGGCCTTTCTCTGCATCCTTTCTCTGAAACAGACACAATAAATCTCTTGGAAAGAAGTCGAGCTACAGTGAAACACCTACAGAGGCCAACACCAGTTACAAAAATATTCCTAAAACAAGGAAAAATTCAGATATCTAAAGCCCATAAGAATGGTTTTCAGTCAGTAGATGCCATGGGCTTTGTGGGTTGCTTTTCAGGAGATACACAGATAAGGAGATACACTGACACACCACACGTTTTTCTTTGACATGCATGCGTCTAAGGCTGAGCTGGAAAAAAAGCAGCAGTCTACGTATTAACAGTGCTTGAAAATCTTTGCCATGCAATATACACACACCAAGTGAAGGCATTACTGCACACAGTAACAGCAGTGGGCTGCCCAGCACAAACCCAGTGTATCTTGGATCAGAGCCTTCCTCACTCCACATTTACTTGACTGGAGCTAGAGCAAACACACAGACCCAAGCTGCTGCCAAACCTCCTTGTTCTGGTTTTGATGCACCCTGGATTGCAAAACAAAACAGGCTAGATTTGGGTTGAGAGCTTGCAGCATCATAAATGAAGATATCCTCTAATGGCCAAGATAAGCCCAGAAAAGGGAATGCGAAGCAGGTGTTTGGGTATTTTTCCCCCTCCAGATTTCAGCTACAGGAAAATGTCAGGGGGTACAGCCCTTTGTTGCAGTGGCACAGGAGATGTGGTTCCTTGAAGGGAGCTTGGAGGCCAGGAGCATTGCCTCCTGGTGGATAAAAGCAAGCAGCAATGGATTTGCATTTAGGAAAACGACAGCAAAACCCGTCTGAGTTCATACACACAGACCCCAACACCAAACTGCTTTTACCTCCAGTGATTTCTGCAACATTCCATGCAAGAGGCACAGGAAGCACACTGGCTTGTGCTCCCAGTCTCACAAGTTAAAATCAACTGCTGGCAGGTTTGGCAAACACACAGAAAAACGTCAAATTGATTTCTGTGTTGTGTTGGTTTTTTCTTTTTTTTTTCCCCTATTCTTTTTTTTTTTTTTTTTTTAAACTCTGCCTGCTGACTGCAGGGCAAGTCCAAACAAAAATTCATTCTGAAAGACTTGAAATCCATGTTTGCTCTACCTCAGGCTCACAGTCTTACTGAATTCAGTAGCAGCTTTGCTTTTCCAAGTACAAAGCTGAATTTTCCCCCACCACTTAACCTTCAGCCAAGCTTTTCACCTAAGGCCCCACTCCTTATTATCAGGTCTCTATGCGAACCCTTTGCCCCAGGGTGAACTCACCCTCACAGAATCTGTTCTACAAAGTGCAAAGGAAACAGGCAGTGAATTATTTTGCTTTTATCCCAAATAATCTCTCCTGTTGGTAACAGATCTTCAGTTGCTGTCAACTCTGGGTCTACTGCACACAAGAGCTGAACCACAGCCTGCAGGAATCAATACCATTGACTCTAATGAGTTCTGAATCATGCTTAGCTCTCCTGGAGATACATCCCACTCTCCCAGCAAAGAAAAATACGGATGTCAGTAAATGCATTGACACTAATGTATGCTAATGAAGGTAATGTAACCTAACAACATGTGAATTATTGATGTAGACATGTTTAAACAGGAAAATCAGCACGGAATCACACCGGACCAATACACTCCAATATTTGTGCACCAACAGGCAATTGGAATGTGATGGTCGTGAGAACAGTCATTACCACTTTGTTAGCTTGAAAGGATTTTTGTTAGGTTGTCGATGTCTCGCCTGATACACGAGCCACTTATATTTCACATCATGCAACAGTGTGTGTGATATCAATAAACCATTTGTAGCAGCATCAGATGAGTTACTGTTACACACCAATACTTTCCCTTGAGCTTCCCAGACATTTGTCATAAACCATATTGCTTTGCCTAAGTTATTTTGCCTAATTGTTTTTATGAGAGTCATAGACAAAGGCCAGTTTATCCTCGCATTCACAACAATTCATGGGAGCGTAACTCTCCTGAATGCAGTAAAATTTTTCGTAGTTGCCATGAGGCCCATGGGGAATGAACTCCTTTCTCTGGTTTGCCTCTGGCTCCCAGGATGTCAAGGCATTTGACTCAGTTCCATCATAAAATAAACTAAGTTTGTCTATCGAGACAGTTTTATCACATCATCATCATGTTCTCCTAATGTATTTAGAGAAATTTCATTGCGCGCTACAGTAAAAAAAGGATGTATATTCAATAATAATCAGTGTTAATTTTACTGTTATTCCATTATCCTGTGAGATCTAATCATTCTGTCATGTACTTTTGAGTGAGTTGGCTCCATCTCTGTGGTATCTGGGAACTACACTGCAGACAGGCTTTGTTTTTATAAGCACTGTTGGGGCATACAGATTTTTACGATCTTATCATGTCCTCACCAAGTTGCATTGATATGCACCAGCGCTGCATCGATACTGACAAAAGACTTCCCAGCATATGCATTGCATCTAAGAAACCCCAGCCACCAAACCTCAGCCAATCACTGGGGCATCTTTCTGGACATTTTAGTGCTGCATTCAGTGCTGAGAGTGTGGAGTGGGCAGGAGAGAAAGCTGTTCCCTGGCAGGTGGGACCAGTTGGGGAAACCAAATGTGGGATAGCTCCATCACCACCCCACGGATGGGGAATTCATGGGTAAAAAGCAGCATCACAGATGCCCAAAAGAGCTTTGCACAGCCACAGAGAAGAAAACAAAGCTTGAGTAAGATAACTAAAATAGCTTCTTATTTTGAGAGTCATCACATTACTCTCAGTGCAGGCAATTAATCTTTCTGATAATAATTACGCACTGTAAACTGCTCCTCAGTTTCTCCAGTGTTTATAAGAGAAACACACTAAGCATTATCCTCCATATGAAGGAATATTTGGATATTTTCTGAGGAGGGAAGGAGTAGGGGACAGCTGTGTGCTCATTCGCTCCTTTAAAGCGGATAAACACGGCATGAAAGACAACCTCTTATTTACTGTATAGACACTATGCCACAGCCTTTCTCATCAGAGACCACTGATTGACACGGGACAGTGGAACCCAAGGGGATGTCCGTGTGTATGGCCATGCAGGAGTGCTGTTGGGTTCTGCTTTACCTTTTCCGGAGCCGGGAACTGCAGGTGATTTACTTCCAAAGGTGTGATCAAAGGAACTGTCTGAAACCCATCTTCGCTGGATGGTGGTTTGCTGTTCTTGTCGTTCAAATTACTCCCCAGCTTCACCATGCTTGGACCTTGCTTTCCAGACCTAAAACCATTGAGACGATCAGTGTCAGAGGGGCAGCGGAAAGGGGATTTCTGCCTTGCCCAGCTCGCTCTGCCCTGGCACATAGCTTTCCTGGCTTTGCAGGCACACTGCATGCCCCACCGAGGCTGACCTCACCCACGGATTTTGCAGTGCCTCACTCAGCCGCCCCACAAACACATCCCTGTGCAACACGGCCGCTCCCAATGCCCCGCCATTGCCAACACCATCCCTCGGCAGCACCGTTCGCCCCAAATCCTGCCCCATCCCTATGACCGCTCCCCTCCCGCTGCGCACCCGCACCCAGGCGCATTCCGTGCTCCCACACCCTCCCCGATTTCCCGCAGCCCCAGGGGTCGCCCCTCCCGCCGCCCCCAGCCCCTACTTACTGCAAACCACGCGGTCACTGGCGGCGGCTCGGCGCGGGGGCGGGAAGGTTCCTCTTAATTTTCACTCGCCGCAAGGAAATAAATGCGACGGGGGAGCGGGCGGCCGCCGCGTGCCGGCGGTGCTGAAGGGACAGCGCTGCGCGCGGCTGCGGCTCCGCAAGCGCGACTGAGGGCGGGCGCGGGCGGCTGCTCCCACCTCCCTCCTCCCGCCGCCGCCGCCGCCCGCCGCGAGCGCGCCCCCGCGCGGCCTCGGGCACCCCCTGGCGTTCCCGCCGCGCACGGCCGCGCGCCCCGGCGCCCCCTGCAGGCAGCAGCGGGAAGCGGGGGCTGCGAGGTGCCCTTTGGGTTCAGCTCGAGACCCTACAAGATTTTCACTGAGATTACACCTCCTGCAGACCCGCCAAGAACAGATACCTACGTATAAAGGCTGCAGATTTTATCCCAAAGAGAGAGGAAAATGTGGGATCGTAAAGTCTGTTATACACTCATAGAATCAGTAAGGCTGGAAAAGGTCATCCAGTCCATCTATGGATCCAATTGTAATTCATCACGGATTGTGCTCTGTGGGTCTGAAGAGGCAAATCATACCCACTCACTAATAAGGATTATGACATTGTGCCAATTTAATCAATAACTTACAACTGTACTGCTACCAGAAATCAACAAATCATTGCTCATCCAGGATGGGATCTGTGAAAATACATCATAGAGTTGTTAAGTTTGGAAAAGTCCATTAAGATCATCTCATCCAGCCCCAACCCATCCCCACCAATACTGCTCACTGTGCCACACACGCACTGTTCTTGAACACCTCCAGGGCAGTGACTTCACCACCTCCCTGGGCAACCTGTGCCAACACCTCATCAGAACCAACAAGTTATAAACCCTAAAAGCCCTTTGCTCACGCTGTGTGCAGAGATGAATGTCACGTTGGCCATTTGGCTCAGGATGATCTTTAGGGCATTCAACACACGGAGGTTGTAAGAAAATCTGACAGCACAAAAAGCAGATGATCTTGTCCTAGACATTATCAGCACTCCAGATTCTGTACCAACCCTTAAAGAGCTCTGCAGGTGCACTGGAGTAGGCTCCTATCAGACCACCCCATATCATTCATGCACCCCATCCTTCAGGCTAGCGGAAACCTGTACGGAGTGCCTACTTCAACTGGAAGGGCTGATCCTCCCAACTCACTCAGCCTTTTCCCATATGACAGATGAAAAAAAAAATAACAGCATCAGCTCTTTCCCCAACATTCATTACATTACAGATTATACCACGTGAAATGATTTGACTATCCAAAGAGTCACAGACTCTGCAGTTACCTTCTACTGAATGCATACATCTGAACTACTCTGGCTCCTCTCTCAGCAAAAGAGCTGTTTTCAATTGAGGGATTGGGAAATACTACCAAAAAAATACAAAGGAAACAATTGCACTGTAACTCCACAGAAATGGCATGGTGGTTCTCTATCTTTGTCTGGCAATTACAAAGGGGCATGAGAGTACTTTGTTGAAAAACAAAATGATGCTTTTCATAGCTTGAAAATGTGCACCATGACATGAAAACCAAACTATTTTTATGCACGTCAACATCAGTAATGAATGTTCTGCTGTCCAAATACTGTCCTAGCAACAAGGAGATAGATCCTCTTACTTAAAAAACTGTCTTAAGCATCAACTTTTGCAAACACAGTCACTTCGTATCTCCAGAATCACTTGTGCAAACTTGCGGTTGCACCATGAAAAATGAAGTTGCAAGTAAGGCACCTGTTTGTTTAGCTTGTCTACTTCCATGGATGCAGCGATATGCTTGCAGAATTTAATGTATTACCTTCAGTTGGTTATACCTGAATACTCTTCTGCGTAACACAGCTTAGCAGCGATGAGGTGAATCCCATACCTTCTTGTGCATTACTTCCACTGCTAAATACTTTCCATGTAGCTGCAGATCTGATAACTAAACAGAACTCAATTCTGCTGGGGATACTCTGTATAACCCAGGGAACGCAGATCAGTCTGCCAGCACTCAAGCACTGGCAGTTAGAGCCACGTTATCACTAGGAGAATCCCAGCAGGAGGACCTGCAATAAGTGAGCAGATGTAGTTTCTACCTTACGACTTTTCAGAATATGAGCACGTTTCAGGCAGTGTCTTTTGGTGGCACCAACTGAGAATGTTGGCAAAGTAGCAGAGTGAGGTATGCAGGGAGATACCGTATCCCTCAAAGCTGTCCCTTGCATGACATCCTCAGATGCCTTTTTTTTTTCTCTGTGAGACTGAACCATCCCTGTAACTACTTCAGGTCATATGCTCGATTTCAGTTTGAAAATACCTCTTTGCCAAATGCCAGCTTCACAGGCAGACACAAACTCCCAGCAGTAAGTAAAAGCAGGGTGCTTTATGGAAAACTACGCATGCTTAAAGTTGCTAGCAAGATCCTAAAAGAGAACATTCTCTACAGACAGCATGAAAGTAAACCCAAGTGAACACGACAAGTGAATTCGCTCTTACGGAACGAACACAGAGTCTGACATTTCCACCCACACAGAGCAGATCAGTGATGGCAATAAGACAAAGCAGCAGTGTGAGCAACATGAGGCTCCAGAGGAATAAAAAACACATGCCTTCTGTCAACAAAAATATATGCTTCTCTCGATTATTTTAATAAGACTCCCGTGATGTATTATTTTCTATTTTCAGTTAAATCAGAGTGGAATTAATGTTTTCATTACCAGTTTACACTGAGGATTATTGTCTGTCTTTAAGAGGCAGAGTATTTGCAGTTTGAGAAGAACATCTCACTGTATTCAAGAATTCTGCAACTTGTAAACAAAACGTCAGTCCCTCTGAGTCTGAACATAGAAATCAACTGCTCTTCAATGCTCATGAACATTATTTTCCGTATTTGCTCCATGATCTGTGAAATTCTTATTCTCATTATCTCTCTTCATCAGATGTATTTCCTCCACACTGTGCATTTTCCTTGCAGTGTTCTTGTAAATTATTGCAGGTAACATTGTTTTTATCTGTTTTCAAGCGCTGAAAAAGTGGTGTTAGGCACTCAGTAGAAGTATATGAAAACAGATAGGCAGGCTGAAATTATCGAGCTGAGAAACTGCAAAGCTTAAAGGCACACCATGAAGATAGTCTCAGGAAACCAGGGCTGCAGAGGCAGGGCAATGCTAGAACACCAGTCACCTCGGGCTCTTCCAATGAAAGATCAGGTTTGTTTCTCAGACATTCCCATTAACTCATTTCAAAATGAGTCCGAAAGAGCACTAACAACCACTGAGAGCGCTCAAGAGGAGCTTGAGGAGACATTCAGGAGACAGCTCAAGGCAAACTCAGCCCTGATTTGAGTCATCTGACTCAAGAAACCTATGCAGTCACAAATTCACATCCAAGTTCTCCTCTAGATAACACCATATTGTGATAGAAAGTAACATTTAGAGCACATCAACATGGAAATCAATCTCACCATATCAACTGAAATCCCAAGTAGACCTGATGAGAGGTCTACTCAGGGCATGTCTCAATGCCCAGCCACGGTCTAAGCTGCTCCTCATTTCATGTCCCTGTTGTTCTGCTCAGTCTGGGCTGACAGATTGAAGCGAGAAGTTCATCTGCATTCTTTTCCTTGGGAGATCCTTCCCTGGACAAATTAGCATCACAGTCAAGAATTTTTACCCTGTATGAAATTCAATAAATTTTAAATATGAAAGGGTGTATTAAAGTCACCACGGGTATTTCAAGTTTGGTTTAACTACTTGTAGATTTTGCTATGGAGATCATCCATTATGCAGAATTCCATCAGCAATGCTGACTTCCCTTCAAACATCCATTGGGAACAAGAAAATAAGCATACAGCAGAACAGGAAAAAAAATGCTATGTTAATTAAGTATTCATTTCAAAATACGAGAGTTTGCAAAGATTCTGGAGGAAAGGGAGCATTGATCAGTGCCTTAATGAACCTGCATGCAATAAATTTCACGCATTCACAGCACGAACACGCTCTTGTCATGATCTCTGGTAAGACTACAGTAATCAGACATATTCATAAGCAGCCCAACAACATTTAGAATTCAACAAAATTTCTCAGCTGAGACACGTGTGAGCCTACAGTTTAGAGCAAGAAGTAGAGAATCTCTCACTGATAGGCCCCTGTGCATACAGTGCAGAAGATGCAATACAGTCTGTCCTAAAAGGTGCCACAGACAACGGGAGGTTCAAGTATACAGCATCTTCCAGGAGGTTTTCCTCCTATCTCTGCATCTAGGCATACTCCCATTTAATTTACAGCCTTCATACTTTTTTCCACTAACAAATGAAGCTGCAGCATCTCCATTTTCACTAGCTACAAGGCAAGCAGAAAAACTTTCAAATATATATATTTTTCCATCAGATGTCTGTGATGCTGTCAATGACAACAGAAGAGCTTCCCATGAACATTTGTTAAAATTCACTGTGGCCTTCTTATACTTAACATGGTAGGTTCATCTGCTACTTCCTTTTGCTGGAAATGCTATTATGCTACGCTCATTGTAGTATGGTCTCTTCAATTTTTATGCAAATATCTATCATCACAGTTATATAAGTGCTTATGCAATGAAAATATACACAATACACGAATCTGTCACTGAGTGTTATTTACAAGAGCTATAAATCAAAGTTGTATCCTGTTTGGTTTTATATTTAAGGATCTACTGCACACATACATAAAATGTCACTTCTGCACAAAATTTGTTTTAAGTCCCCTTCTTCCCCAAAGAATAGAATTGAATTGTCTGCTGAAGGCTATTCTTTAGTCAGAGGCCATGGAAAATTGTATTAGATGTTTTGAAGTTAAAACATGAACATCGACTACCAGCAAGGGCCCTAAGGACAAAGACATTTACTAGTATAAATGTTCAGTGAACACAAAGGTCATCTTATTCTTTCCCAAAATCTGGCCATGGTTGAAGATTCACATCCTGCTTTCAACTTTTCTCAAGAGTTGAAATCTTTTTATGGAAGGAAATAGCAGTGAAATACGATTAGCCTTGGTGATGGCCAAGTTATAACCTCACAGGCCATAGGATTGCAGAATCACTGCTGTTAGGGCAGCAGAATCTGATTCATCTCAACACCAGAGCAGATGGGGCACGAGTAGAAGAGCTGCCTGGCAAGCCAAGCCTCCAGTTTGCAGGAAATGTGTTTTTATCTGAACTGGTGGCTTTGTTCCAAATCAGGCAGGAAACAAACTCCTCTGAAAATGCCCACAAACTGGAAATTCCCCAGAAAGGTCACTTCAAAAATACCAAAACACTTCCAAAACACAGATCCCAAAGTTCCCTAGCCTCAGCTGATCAGTGACACTGCCTCTGACAGCAGCAGCTCAGCACCGTAGCAGTAAGAGCACCCAGGACTCAGTGCAGCCCTGTCACTGAGGTTTGCCCAGGGAAGCCTGCCCAAAGTCACAGCTCCTCATCAGGCCTGCCTCTGGCCAAGCCTCCTAGCACTTCCAGGCATGGAAATCAAAGTGGAGATCAAACTCCCAGGATTTTCCAGTAGTTTGGAAGTGGCAGCCTAACAGCATGGGCTAGAGTTTCAAGCCCTCTAGCCTTGGTGTCTCTGGGCAGACATGAGAGGCTTCAGCTCAAGATGACAGACAAGAAATGCTCCAGGAGCCAGGGGACCTCGATTTGGAAAGAACTCACCAAGTTGGAAAACTTGCAATCAAAATATTTCAGTCCGAGCAAATGTGCTATTTCCCATTAAACTTTGTTTTACCAGTAAATTTCTAACTTACTCTCCACCACTTAGTTTCCTACAGAGTCATCTGTATTTATGAAAACATGGTACAAAACAATGGCTTTTCAGACCAGCTCTGAGATCTTGAGACAAAATCTGGCACTGGTGCTTACTGATAGAGGAATTCAGCAGCAATGCCTGCAGCTACTCAGCCAGCTCCAGCTGCTCTCTCCCACCTCGATACCACAACGTACCTCCTCAGATCTCTGGCAGCTGTTCACAGGGCTGAGCTGAAAGGATTGTTCTTGAACTTTCCAAATATGCTAGTTTTTGTTCTGTGTAGAAAGGTAAATTATGTCCAGAGAAAAAAAGACTGCAGAGCAAAGAAACATCATGACCTCTATATTCGCACATCTGCTTCGGTTCACACTCCAAGTGAGATTTGTTATTAAAAACTTCAGGTAACTGCTATGTGTTCTGAAGAATGTGAAAGAACAACACTGCTACCCAGGATCCACAGCAGGATGGAATTACACTTGGTTTTGCTTCTGTGGTGATGATTAAAAACTTCAGAGAAGGGTCAGCTGTTTGATGGATCTCAAGTGAATGATCTAGTGCCCTGAGGTTCCCTTATTTATTTCTGATTCCTTTTAATAAAGAGACTTTAAATAAAGTTCTTCCTATATAAACAATTCATTTTTTTCCATGCCACTTACTTAGATCATTATAAGCATATTTTAACACAACACAGCAATTATTTTCTTTTTTGCAGTTTTTATCTAAGTGATCATAGGAAAGAAAAAAAAAATCCATTGCAACAGGGATCTGAGAGGATGGTGACAGTGTACATGTCAGCTGGATTTCTTCATACATCCTGAGCTCAATTCTTCTCTGAGTTGGTTTCTCAATAGCTTAACTGCTCTGACTGCCATTGTTCACAACAGTACCTTAGAGAGCTGGTCACCGCGACAGAAAGCTAGAGAAAGAGCTAGAAACTTAGCCCAGAAAAATTAGAAATCATGCAATGAGTTGGAAATCGAACCTAAACCAGCAGGTATCTTCCTGTCCTGCTGCATTAGCTGATTTGTCCCAGGGTGATTTCGAATGTAAGATCCCTTTCAAAGTAACACCAACCAGAAGTTCTTTTCTATTAGCAGAGCCCAACCAATTAATTATATTGTCAGCACCTCAGAGTTTTTGAGAGGGGGTTTCTGATGCCTACACTATCACACACCTCCCAGGCTGGGAAGCACTGCTGCTCACCACCTTCTCCTCCAGACATGGGCCATATTCTTGAGTGAGCTGGAAGTGGGGTGAAGGCAGAACAAGGGCATGTTGGAAAAGGACTAAAAATAAGTAGGTAAGAAGACAGATGTTAACAAATATAAAGTCATACGGCATATTAATGCTACATAGGCTTTCTCCTCAAATCACCACCACACCTGGATGAAAAAGCTGCAGCGCAGCAGAAGCACTAAAGCTTCGTTTCCAGGGCCACTTCCATCTGTGCGAGTAAGGGGAAAAGATGCAGCTTAGAAGGAAGGAAACATCAGAGCAGCAACTCTACAATTTACAGTCTGTGTCTATAAAGTACTCCTCATGCAAACGTTACACTGACAGAACTGGAAGACTATGTCTGTTATTTAATAAATAAATTCACGCAACTCCAAACACGAATTTTGAAAATACCAAAGAACTGTGACATTTTTGCTCTGCCAGAAGAATGATCATGTCTTGATTGAATACTTTGCTTTCTCACTTCCTGTTACAAACTGAAATGTCAACTATTTCAAGTCAAATCAGAATATTCAACCGCAAATCAGAAAAAAAAACACACCTTGATGCCAGAACTGTCGGCAGGAGGACACATGTCATTTACATATTTGCAGTTGTGCTGTTAAGTAAACAGAGATTAAACCCTTCCAAATGCTTTGCTGCTTAATGACACAATCACTGGCATGTTATTAAAGCTCAACACTCTGACATTCCAGTCACCACGTCTGCAAACAGTAAGACATTATGCAATGAGAAAACCATCCTTTTATTGAAACCAATGTCATCTAATTGTGACAGGTGAACGTTTTATCTATGAAGTTTGTATACACACTATTTGTATGCAGTCTTTGTGTTCCATGTACACAGTTTGCTAGTTTAAAAGGTTTTAACAGTCAGGAGCCCAAGTGTAAAACTCCAAAACAGAAGAAAATGATACTGTGTTAATGAAGTCAGCTAGATAAATGCCTTCTGGTTATGATGATATCATTATGGGCCTCATGATGAACAGTGAGGCAGAAAACATTCACCTGGTTTTAAATTCAAAATATTTGCTGAGATTCATGTCTAAATGGATGAATGAGCAGAAAGGTAATTGTGTGTTATTTTAATATAACAAAATCAAAATTATTCAAATCACTAAGAACAAAAGTGTTTCTATACGCTGCGTGGGGTTCTGCTTTACTGAATTTATGTTTATGGTTCTGACAGGCTACAAAAAAAACCAATAAAATAGACATCAACACTAAATGTGCATCTTTATTCTTTTACAAGCAAACTGTCACAATACTATACTCACTAAAAAGCTTTCAAAAACTAATAACTAAGTGAAATATCAGACTTAACGACTTCAAATATCTTGCAACAAGCTATTTAAGCCACTTTAAAAACAAACCTATTGAACAGCAGAAACATATATGCCAAGCAAACAACAGAGAAACAGTGTTCATCTAAATCGTTTGTGGTCTTCTCTCTAATTTTAGTAAGATATAGATGAAAACAATTTCAGTAGTTTTATATTTCCTTTTGGCCTAAATCTTCCTTTATTTTCTTGCTACACCCAACCAAAGATGGGCTCCTAGAGAAAAAGAGATGACAAAAGTGAACTGGTACATTATCTTTGACAGAAAAAAGAAAGGTAGATGTGAAGCGTGACAAACAGACTCTGTTCAGATCCTCAGGCACACATCACATGTATAGGCAGCACAGAGAGAGAGCTCTTCACTACGTGCAGGATATTGCTATAAGGGGCCAGCTAGAGCTCATGAGAAGCTTCCACAGCACCTAAGTGAAAGGACAGCCTTACACTAGCGTTCCTCCTTCCCCAAGCTGTTAAGCCCACTCTTCCCACTCAGCCTCTCCCCAGAAAAGACCTACATGTGTTTCTTTTGATAGTGTTCTCAATGCCAACTACCAGCACTGCTCACTGGATCACAGAAAAAAAGTTTTACAGCCATAGCTAAAATGTGAAAACATGTGAGCATGCAAGCCTACATATTAAACATTTCCTAAATGCTGTACCTTTCTGTCCTCTGCAGACAGTGCCTGTCCCCTCTAGTATTTGCTGAGGGCAAACAAACGCACGCATGTATTTGAATGCTAACATCATATGGACATTGACCTTTTTAAACATGCTGTGATTAATCTTTTGGGGTTAAAAGAGAGAAACTGTGTGATGAAATATTTCCTCACTCCAGTGAGAAAGCCATGGATAAGCTGCAGAGGAGAGGAAGCAAACAGCCATAGTAGCAGACTTGGTCTAGAGCAATAAGAGCAGTCATTAACACAACAAGCACAAAGAACCGAGGGGCAGGAACACAGACTGTGCCTTTGAAAGGGAAAACCCACTTCCCTGTGCTGGGATGCATACAACCCTTCCTTCTGAGCACATACTACTCAAAATCTTGAAAAACAAAGGAGGCAAACATCATTAATACTGAAGTGTAAGGCTGGCACTTTAATAACAGTAAACAATACCAATGCATCTTTTTTGAATATTTTGCTTATTATTTAATCTTGCTTGGCAATTGACCCCATACGTACCCTGTCCAGGGGGAACCCTTCTGTGAACTTTGGTTCGCATCATTGCCTGTGGGATAACATCAGTTGGAGACACATCAGCATTTTCACTGAACTCGATCTAATCTTGCAGCATTCCAGAGATTAAATAGATAGCATTAATAGTCTCATAGATCGTTTCTCTCAAAATAATTTATTAATAGAGGCAATAAAAAGCAGCATTAATTTTCTAGATCTCTTAATCCAAAAAAAAAAAAAAAGATGCAAATTTATTCAGATTTGTTGATCCCTATCTAAAAGTCTGCCAGAATTATTTCCTTTGCTTCTCATTCAATCAAGCTTTCAGAACAATAGGAGACTTATCTCCATGATTTGGTGCTAGAAAGAAGGTGTTAGAATTGATGGTTTCCAGCTAGAAAGAGCTTAATAGTAGATTCTCAATTAAAGCTCCTGAAAAATGAGGAACAATGATAATTAAAGACAAGAAATGTTTGGTTGGGTTCTTCTTAATTTTGTTTTTGTTGTGTTTTTGTTCGGTGTTGGGGTGTTTGCTTGGTTGTTTTTTCTTCTTGTTTTTTGGGTGATTATTTTTTTTTGCCTTTTTTTTTTAAAAAAAACAAACTTCTTTGGGGCTTTGTTTAAAGAGTTAGTAGAGATCACATAGAAAGGTAATATTTTCCCTCCAGATAACAAAAAGAAATGAGTATTTGAAAACGAGAATGGGCTCAGTCCTGTCTGCTCAGTCCCATGATAAATAGAAGCTCAACAAAGGAGCACATTGCATATGCATAAAAACCAGAAAAGCAAATCAGCAGCCAGAGTGTTGAGGTGGTAAATCCAAAGAGGAGATTTTGTATTAGCAGCATTCTCACTTTTTTTTTTTTTAATAATAGTTTGAAATTTTGGAGGTCATCACATATTAAAGATTTCTACTCCTTTTTCCCCTGTCTCCTATTCTCCTTTTGCTTAAAAGCATGCAAATACAAACCCTAGAAGACTTAATTTTTTCTTTATTGACTGCTAAATCCTACATACACATTAACATCTGTGCACTAAGGCTTTGCAGAGATACAAGCTATAGCAGAAAGCGCATAGAAGCTGCTGGATCAAAAACCTTTAAGTTAGGTAGAGAAGCACAGTTTTACAATGGTTTCTGCAAAAGAAGTTTATCAAGGGATAACATCCTCAGACATCTCTTGTGAAAGGCTCCTGTCTGATCCAGGCAAACCTCCCCTGGCTGGGAGGAACCACTGAGTTCAGGAGGAAGGGTACCCACCCCCGTCCATGGAGTCCTTGGTGCAGCTACTTACTTGTGCAAGCATGAGACAGATACGTTAGGACTGCCTTTAATTGGTGTCTCTAATCACTACAAACAAATGAGCAGTAAATATGGATGAACCGTAGAGCATATAGAGAAGCAGAGAGAAAGCATTCTAAACGACAGAGACAACAGACTAAAGATTACCACAGCTGAGAAATAGTTCAGATGAGAGAGATCTCATAGGCTGGTCTTGAGCAGCTTGAGAGAGAACTAGGTAGAAAATTTGACTAAGGCCAATGGAATTATAAAGTATACAATAGCACATAATTAATATACTGCATCTTGTAATAGCAGAATTAATCAGAAATTGGCTTTTAAGCAAACAGAAGTGCTTTCCCACATGATGGTGAATATTTTCAGAATAACTGCAGATGTTGTGGAGTTTCCTCTATTGTTCCAACAACATCTACTGTTGCACAGGACAGGCCACTGGGGTAGAAAGATTTCTGTTCTGAACCAGAAATGCACTTCTGTTATTCTTATAAAGGTGAATGTTGAGGGAGCAACGTAACTTCCATGAAAACTGGCAGGAATTGACATATGTTTTGGCACATAACTCTTAACATGCATGCTTGTGGAGAACTTCTATCAGCCCAAATGTAAACTAAGCACAAGCACTGCACATGAATAGACTGTTTTTAATTTACCTTGTAACTTTTCATGGATTAGTATATTCTCTATCCTAAAAATTCATCAGACTACGAGGCCAGAAACTCCAATTAGATTTGTGAGTGTACACTGCATTATCTTAAATTGTGCAGCAACTACAATATCTCTAATTGAAGCTGTCTCAGGCCACAGCACCACTTTTAATTCCCTAGCCTTCCACCTAGGAATAACTGTAATATGAAATAACTGTATTCAGGGCACAGTATGAGGACAGGTTTGATAGTTATGTTAAATTGTATTACAGTTACCTTTGGGGAGCATCTAATTTATTTATTGCCAGTATGAAACCAACTACCATTTTCCACTTTACCAATGTGAAGAAATTATTATTCATCCAAGTGCTGCCTCAGATCAGTCTGAGAACAATAGTTTAATTATATATTTAATGTGTCCAGAAAAAATTGCAGACATTTTGGGTTCATATTTTTAATCTTATAGACTGCAAAGAATACCCTTCCCATCCTTCTTGCAGTCATACACTTTTTCATAGAACCTTCAATTAAACACAAGTCAATCAAATATGGCTAGAAACATTTAAAGGATGCAATGAATTCCATAATTTGTGAGCTGCAAAGCATTTTACCCAAAATAAACAGCTTAACAAACTTCAAACCTAGACACCTTGAGTCAAAGGACTTGCATCAATAACTCGTATTCTCTAGTATAACAAATATTATCAGTTTATTATTTACCTTCTCCACTGAACTGACTGCAAGTCAACAGTCGATGTCTGAACTTTTCATTTTCTTCAAGCATTTTTGACATTACTTTCCAGACTTTAAGCCAGACTTTGGACTGAAAGACAAAAATGAATTTTCTCAATGAAGCATATAAAAAGTTTGTGTAAAAACATCTCTCGTGTTGCAGAACTTTGAACTCTTCAGCATGACTATGAAGTCCTGCTGTTTTTCTGGTGAAGGATTATGGGGGAGGGAGGAGAAGAAGGGGAAGAAATGTGACATCAAGGGGGAAAATTGGAGGAAGGATAAATCAGTGAGATGTACTGGAATTTAAATAAAATCTCAATTTAAAAGACAACAAACTTGGAATCACTCTGTGCTTTCCCACATGAGATATCATGCTACTTTCTTGCCTAGCATTCCTTTTTATCCAGGACTTTGTGCACTGCCCATGTAGATAAGAGCTTATGAAAACCTGCGCAGAGACATTAAATTCTCCTCAAAGTCATTCAAAATGGGAGAAAAATTAGACTAATACAAAATCGCTCTTTTTTTTTTTTTTCTGGAGAGCAAGAACTTTCCCATCTAATTCCACACCAGCAGTGTAAATCCCGTGATTAGATTCCAGCATAGCGATGGCCTGGCCTATCTCATATCAAGTTGGTATTAATCTGTTTCACAGATGCTGAAGACTTTTATTTTAGAGACATAAAAATACATCTATAGTGGGTTTATTTCAAACACACATTAAAAATACTAATTTGGAACTGTTGACAATGGTATTCAGACAAAGAGGCAGACTAACAAATATAAATGGATGCCAACATGCTAACGTTATGACTTTTGCTGGACCCCATCTGCGAAACTAGTTTAAATCTAAAGGTAATTCCTCTCTCATGGACATTTATTACTAAAACATAATGCATTTTCCTCGTTCTTTTTGAAGACTATTTAATGTACTAGAAGAGTGATATTACAGTATGCTATTAGCTGTTCCTCTGAAGTCCGTAATATTTTTCTGGTTTTAAATCAAGTATCTGTGACATTACTATATTAGAGTCTAGCTGATTACTTGTACCTAACACATTACAAAATCTCATCATGAGTTACTCTTTTAACAAATGTGCCTTTGGAAATTTCAAGCGTTTGTTGAACTACTGAACAGGAACAGAAATACGTTTGAGAAACAGAAAGTAATTTCATATCACTGTTACTGCCATATTAATACCTATTGTTCTTGCCTTCATTTCTTTCTCACCGGTGGAACTTCTTTGCTTAAAACAAAAAGGGAAAAGAGGATGTGCAGAAGTTTTAACCTGCCAAGGTTAAAACAAAAGAGGTTTCACCAAGCAAGGTGTGCAGTGCCCTGGCCACAATGCATTTCTGTACATGCTTTAAGTCAACAGAATACTCTAAATCTTCAAGGTAAGCACATACTTAAGTGCTTTATTGAATGAGAGCCAGAATTTTTAAAGCCCCCAGAAAGGGAAAATAATCACATTTTCCTTTTCAGTAAGTGAGGCTTTCAGTAACAGACTACCAGTTCAATCTTCTAATCTCCCTTATGATCTCGCATAGACATATACAGAACAAGCAGGAAGCTATTATCTCAAATGCAAAGGCAGCTAATTCAGCTCCCACATTTCATACCTTCTTCTTTCGTTTAATTACTTTTTCAACATTTCTTGAAGGGAAGGGAAAGTCAAAGGCATCAGCCTTTTCCTCTCGAGGGTCACCTAGGAGGAGAGTTCAGAAAGCATATCCTGAGTGTTTACAATAAATCCCTGAGGAAGCTGTACTTCCCTTATCTTCCAGAGATACTTATTTTTGGTCCCAGCAGGTTACAGAACATCAGTCTTCACATTATGTTGACTATCATCTAGCTTGTTTTCTGCATTATAACCACGTGGCAAGTCTCACAAACTTCTCTGAAAAGATTTCAAAACAATACAGCTAGTGAAGACAGCAGGCTTCTGGGCTCCAGAATTCTGGACAGTGGCTTTCCAAGGAGCTGCTGGGCAAGCAGTGCAGCTGAGTGAAAGTGTGAACCATATGGGGATGCTGAACACAGTGGTGTCTGTGGGCATGTTCCCTCCTGCAGCAGGGCTGCAGGCAAACCAACATCCTGCAGGCCACCACGGCCTGCCAGTGGGAGCCATGTTGTGGGAGCCAGGCTTCCAGCTCCCAACAGCTGCCTCTGATGTGGCTGGCATCATTTAATAACAGTTCAGCAGAACTGATGCTATTAATTACAGACTAAAGTAACATTTCCCTTTGTCATCTTTAGGAAAACAGCTTTTAAGAGGAAGATACAAAAAAAAAAAAAGAAAACATTTGAAGATCAACAAGTTAGTAACACTCAGGACCACCACACCTTTGTCACTCAGTATTTCATAGAATGGCTTGGGTTGGAAGGGACTCCAAAAATCATTAAATTCTAACCCCCATACCACAGGCAGGGCTACCAACCTTCAGATCTGTACTTGACCAGATTGCCCAGGGCCCCATTCAACCTGACCTTGAACATCTCCAGAGACAGAGCATCCACAAAGAATAAGACATTCCAGACGGCTTTCCAGATTTGTGCAATAGAAGGACACTGAATCTTGATGTCAAATTTGACACAAGCTGCTCAGTCCAGCGTGATGCTTTCTATTCTTTTTCAACTCCCAACCCCAGCTTCTCCTCCAGAAGCTGGGTCACACTCACTGTTTTCACTCTATTTCATCTTGTGCAGCAGAGTTATGTTTCATAACTGATTGCAACCAGTGGAAAACTGCTCAATCTCTTTTTCTGCACTTTAAATAATTAGAAGGGACCCACACCCATGCCCATCCCAACTTTGTTTGGTCCCAACCACACAGCAAGACAATTAAGAAACATCTTCAATCGGTTGCAGTGGAGAAGGAGCAAGCAGCACAGTGGTACCCTGCTTAGACAGAAATCACTTGAGAAGACAGAAAGAGCCCAGAAATAAAGCATGTAATGCAGCAGCTCTGTGCACGTGCTTAGGAGTTGGACTCTGATTCTTAAAGGTCCCTTCCAAATTGAGATGTTCTGTAATTCTTAATTTTTGTCTTGTTACAGGAAAGGAATGAGGTAGGCTGCTCCAGACGTGGCCACCTCACCTTGCAGGATGGTGACACAGCAGCTCAGCACAAGAGTTTGCAGTCAAAGTAATGATTTTTTCACTCACATGAGTTTAACAACGTATTCCAGCTCCTCCCTAAACACCCAGTCTGCCTGAACCTGGCACATTACAAAACCTTCAGTGCTATGTTTACCTCTCAGCATACAGTCCGACTGGGCTACCACATGGCTACGGCCTGCCCCAGAAGAGGCATGGCAGAGATATGAGTGCAGCCCACACTCCTGGGGCACAGGGTTCCCCAGGCTCAGCAGCACATACCATAGTGCAGGCTGACGTGCTTCACCCCACCACAGCTCCCTGTGGCCTGCGCCCCATCGGCAGCAGCCATCCTCTCAAGGTCAGCCTCTTCCCTCAGCACCTGGGCAGCCCTCTGCCCCCTTCTCCTGTCCGTGAGGCTCTGCTGGGAAAGCAGGCTCCCAGCCCCGTTCCTCTCAGCCTGCATGCAGCCCTTATCGTAGCGGATGATGGATCCACAGCGGTGGGAGCCAAAGCTGTGAATGTAAACATGCTGCACGTGCAGCCTCGCCTTGCCACGGCCCGGCTCCATGCTGGCGGGCAGGCTGCTGTGCTGTGAGGTGCTGAGCACCTGGCGGGAACGCAGAGCACCCTCCTGCCCCATCCCATCTGCCACCACTGCCCCGGTGCAGCGTCCTGGCTTGGCAATAAGAAATGGAAAGGATATGCAGTCTGAGCAGGAAGGAACAACGAGCTTAGCGCAAAGCAGGCCGTGTACCATCCAGTCACACGTGCACAAAATGGCTGCCCACAGAATTCCAGCACTTCAGGAAGCACCCTTGGTTTAATGATCTCGCTCCAAGCTGGGTATAATTCAGTTCCCTGCCAAAAAAAAAAAAAAGTAGAGATAGTAATCTACTCCACAAAATTGCCTTTGGCCACCGCTACAGAGTCACAGAGTGGTTTGGGTTGGAAGGGACCCTGAAGACCATCTAGTACCAATCTCTCTGCCATGGCAGGGGTAGATCCCACCTTGCTAAAGGCCCATCTGACCTGGCCTTGAGCACCTCCAGAGATGGAAAACCCACAGCTTCTCTGGGCAGCCTGTGTCAGCGCCTCACAACCTCGCAGTAAATAATTTCTTTGTTGTCTAACCTCAGTGTACTCTTTCACTTAAGTTTTAGCACAATGCATGCAGTCTGAATTGATAGATTAATATATTTGATGCAACTTATTGATACAGAGATACGCAGGGGCTCCAGACTAAAGGCAGTGATGTATTGTGGGCCTTTGCTGCAACATCCAGAAGAGGAACTAGCAGCATCTCTTCAGTGAGGGCATTCCTACAGTTCTTCTGCACTGATACCATGAGCTTCACCCCAGTATACCCCAACCTAACAGCCACTCTGCCAGCGGATGGGTGGGTGCCCAGCTGCCTGGTGAGCATATAGGGAACATTAAATACATGTTGTCACTTCATCCTTCAAGCAGCAGCTGGTGGACACAGGCACTGTGTGACACCATCACAGCAAGGAGCCCTTTCCCCAAACAGGCTCTCCATGGGAAGAGTGCCACTGCAGCACTGGGGCTAGGAGGTGACAAGCAGGTTTCTCAAAGCACTTAAAAGCATCCATCCTATTGATCTTTGCTTTAGTATTGAAACACCTCTCAATATTATTTCTCAGAGGCCATCAGAGGAGGGTGAGAGCCCTCGAGGTCTCAGGGCTGCTGCCCCTCGTCCCCTTGGCAAGGCAGGGTGCTGTGCAGAAGGACCCCACCAGATGGCAGCCTTACCTACCGAACTGGAGCCTCCAGCCCTGCAGGAACCTGCAGTGGTACGAGGAGCCAAGGGGAGGGGAAAAAAAAACACTGTGAGAAGTATCCCAGGATTTTCAGCTATTTTATACACTGTCAGAAAATGGCAGTTTGTGTACGCAGTTGAAGAAAAGGGAAATAACTTCCAGAAGCACAGCCTGACAGTTTGCCAGGTTTTTTTTTCCACTTCCCAGTGATAAAAGGGCATCTTTTGCAGGCTCCAAAACATAAGGAGCAGAAAGGAAGTTGCGGATATTTAACATAACCACCAAGCTGGTCACCTCAAAAAAAATAAAATAAAATCCATCAGGGACTGCCTTTCTCCATTTCAAAGATTTGAGCTGACATTCTGGCCTCGTGAGTTAGCCAGTGCATCTAATTTGAGGGAATTAAGCACAGAGTGAGGTAACCAATTAAAAACTGGTCCTGCAGAGCAAACTTCATCATGTCCATTAATCACAGAGCCTGGGTAAAGAAAGCATGTCTCTTGCTGAAATACACGTCTCGTTTCACATGTCCCCCAGCACAGAAATACAAACCTAAGCAGGACCCGTTTCAGTACATGCTCTCATTGCACTTTGCATGAACACTTGCTGCTGTATGTTCCTGAACAAGAGCCCGCCTTGCCAGCTGGCAGGCCTCTCCCTTCCTATGGCCCTTTCAGGGCATCAGAGCTGCCAAATCAGTGGTTCATTCATCTGTATTTAGGGTGTATTCTCTCACCCTATTAATACAAATGCACATCCCTTGAGACACATTTTGCCTACTTTCCACAACAGCACATTGCCAGGACTTTAATGTCAAAAGCAAATTCAGCTCAGACTCCGTTTAGAAACTACTTCTGCTGACAAAGTTAGCATCCCCCCTAAAATCTCTGAGAAATCTGCAGAACTGGGTATTTCAGCTATTTTTTCCTGTTTTGCACTCCCCTCCCTCCCCCCCCTCCCCTTCCCAGTGTGACCAGACCAGCAGCCAGCCACTGCCTTGCTACTTCTTGTTGCTGTAAACAAACAGCTCAGCTTTTCACCACATCTTCAGCTGCGAAGGTAAAAATAGAGCAGGCATAACTCTCAGCCTGCACCTCATCACACTGCTTGTTTTGTATTCTAATGTCAGCCTCTCCAGCTCAGAACTTGCATTGTTTCCTGAATTCTATTGTTTCGGTTTTACTTCGGCCAAGCATGCATCATCTTCTGCTAATCTCAAATACCATTTTAAAATTAGATAGGTTTGGTGGTGGCACGCCTTTCAATTTACGCCAGGAAGGAAGGAAGGAGCCAACAGGGCATTGCTGCGTGCACTTCTAGTGATGTATCTCATGTCACTGCCCTGCAAAAACAAAACTTGCTCTCGTTTGAGAATTGTTCTTCTATGAGGATCCTTTGCAGTGCACTACAAGGAATTATTCAACATAATTCTGGCAAGGCAGGTTGCTTATTAAATATTAACCTGATCAAATTGTGAATTCATCTGAAATATGAATTTTAACTCTCTTAACAGAGGTTTTTATGTGAAAAATATGCTAATTCTGAGAACAGCTCCAGTCAAACCTTGTTAATTATATCCTCAACAGCAGCACAAACAATTACTGTATCTCTGTCATTCTCACAGAAGATTTGATAGGAGTTGCTGGAGTGAGGTATTCCATCAGAACGTGGTGACTTTGCAGAACATGCTCACTGGAGACCATTTATTAGTATAACTAGGAATCATCATCAAAACAAAACTCACTGCTTCTGGTAAATGCAAGCAAGGCATTATGCCTGCAGTTTTTGCTTACTTGTAGCATTTCTTAATTCGCAACAGATCTCACAGTTAATTATGGAAGCGACAAACCAGAGCAGCAGAGATGTAAAATGGCCAGCTGCCATTTCAACACACCTGCACTTCATATTAATGAACCCACATATCTCAGATTGCCTTACAAACCATACACGTGGGAATCACTTCATCCACACCACTCATAAGGAGAGGCATGTTTCCCCATTTATTCATGCTGCAGATAAAAATATTTAGCAGACTATAAACTAAGTTTGTTACATAAAAGCCTGAGTCCCCCCTTGAGAGATTTTCAAGTCACTGAGAACATCCATAGGCCTTATAACCAAAAGCCAAGTCAACAAGACTAAAGCCTTCGGTTTGGAAGAATTTTGTGTTAAGGTATTTGAATAAAGATTGCCAATCTGAAACAAAAACATAGGGGGACTCAAAAAGGGAAAAAAAATTGCTGCTAACACAAGAAATAAAGGGAATTCTTTCTGGGAAAGACGTGCTGTCCGGAGGTTATCACTGAAGGCAGGTTAAGACCTCTATTTCCCTGGTTTCACTTTTCCATGCAAATGTGCAAACTACTGTTATTTAATGATGACATCCTTTGTTTCCAAAAGAGAGACAAAAACTTTCCCCTGGCTCTTCCAAAGGCTGCAGGCATTATAATAGTAAATGTTACAATTCTAGTTCTGGGCAACGTGCAGTAGGACCCTGTGTGAGCAAACAGATGGAAGCTCAGTCCTACCTGAGACAGAACTGCAGATTGTCTTCTCACACCATGGAAGAATACTGGCTCAGTACTGCATATAAAAAGCAAAAAGTAATAAATCATCCTCCAAATTTAGAAGTATCCAAGGTCTTCCAAGTCCATCTGTCCCAGCACAGAAACTCGTGCTTTTCTTAGCTTCAGACATCCAACACAATATCAGCCCAAAGCACGCCTGCAGCCCAGTGTAACCACCAATGCACCTGTTTGCACACACAAGACAGTCTTATCTACCTGCAGTATAAATATCACTGAATATACTCTCTTTAGCAGGAGGTCCCCTCTGTAACGGTAGTTGGGCCTTAGCTGTACTGTTCCAGTTTACTGCCTTCCTATTCCCAAAGACTCAAGGATGCTGCCAGGAAAGGAACAGAGCAGGGCCTCTGTCTGCAGGGACTGCCAGCTCCGCACAGAAAATTGAAGCAGTGGCTGCTTTGTTCTGCCATCAGATTCCTCCAAAGACACTCCTCTGTATAAGCAACCCATGAGCAAATTCCCTTGCTACTGACTGAAGAACTGAGTTGACTGTGGCAGTGTGTACTGAGCATCTGCCTGTGAACAGCTGGCTCAGCACAGCAAAGCTGGGGGCTACTGCCTGCTGCTTACAGTAATAATGTTCCTCAAATGCCTAGAAATCACATTTAACTCACTGAAAGAAAATTCAGAAATGCTTGGCAGGAACATGCTCCATACACAAACCAGTACTGGGCACGTGCTTAAAGTGACAAGGATTGTCTTGAAAAATGACACCTCGCTAAACTGGCAACTTAATGCTTTCACATGCATATCAAGGCATCAGTGATCACTAAGCAACCTGGTCCTGGCTCGTGAGTCAAAAGCAGTGAGAGATGGCAATTCCGGTTGAAAAAATGTTTTCTGAGATGTTGGACCAGAGAAAGTCGGCAGACCTTTTTCGTAATGCCTTGCTGTGTGTGTGAATTGGTAACCTCCACAGATTACAACACTGTGTTAAAAGTTATTTAGACACACAGTGAGCATGAACTGCATCTACACAGCCCGCCACATCAGCAAAATCAACTTATGACATGAAAAGCACCAGAACTAATGCAAAACCAAAAAAGTGTTCTCATGGTGTTGTGCTCAGAAGATTTAATTTCAGTTTTCACCACTCACCAAAATTAACTCTGAGGAAGAAAAACACGATCAAAAACAATTTTTATCTACTTCCATATTTTATACTGTAATGCTATAACGGGGTGGAAAGTGCTGCAATAATAGCACGGTGGCAAAGCCTTTGGCTGCAGCAAATGAGAATGAGCCCAAATACAGTAGCCGTGAATGGAGAAATGAAGGAAAAGAACTGCTTACCTTTGAAAGGCCTCAGGTAGGCAGGGATCTCCAGCAAGAGATATCCTCACCTCCATTGCCAACACTTAACTGAAGTCTGGGAAAGGGTGGATCCTGGTTCCACCCCTTCTGGTCATTCAGCTGCATTGTATGCACCTGAGCTCCCCCAGCTTGGCCCTGCCTTCCCACCAGGTGCTCAATCACTGCTTCAGGCTGTGACTTAGCATTTCCACTACATAAAGATACAAGGAGAACTGAGAACTTTTCAAAGTTCTCAAATTCTGTGAGGGACCCCAAACAGAATAGTACCACACTATGGTTTCCCAAGTGCCCTAAACGAGACAACTGAGAGAGCTTCCTTTAGTAATTTGAATATGATTATTACTAAACACAATGAAAAAACTTCTGACAAGCCATACAGAAAGTCAGCAAATTAGAGTTTGGGTGTCGTGAAAGCAGACAATACCTGATAGCACTAATGAAAGCACCAAGTTTCAGAACGACCTTCTCTCCATCTTAGGGAGTTCAATAACACCTTGGGAGCACTGATTCAGCCTCTCTACACCCCTTCAATTTCTATGACTGGGAAGACAGCTGCAAGTATATTCTTATCCCAGAGCTGTTTTTCATACTGGCAGACTGAATCAGCTTATTTTACGCAGAGGAAGAGATGTCAGTGTTTTTTTCCTCATCTATCCTTTCTAAGGCTATTATTTGTCTTAGATTTCCTGTAGGCTAGCAATGTGCATTTTGGACTGCGGCTGAGCAGGCTTTCATTGCGCTGAATAAACAGCAGCTGGAGAACCAGGACAGACAGTAGAAACTGTCCGACAACAACTTGACAGCCAGGAGACTCTCTTTAAAACATACCTTAGCCTTTAACTCTGTCCTAGATGGGTTTTATCCATCTCTACCCAAACTGAGTTCCTTCACTGATGCGGAATGTAGCAGTTCATTTAGCGAAAGCAGCACCCCAGAGAAAGCTGGTGGCTGACTGTGCTCAACGAACAGTTTGTGCTGAAAGAAAATATTTGAGATTCATGTACTGTGGAAATTCTGAAATTCTACCCCGCAGGCAAACCTCCACCTTCTGGAGTCAGCTTGGAGCATTTATTTATAGTTTCAGGACAAACTGAAACCCAAAAGAGATTTGATATATTATCTTTCCTAGAATGTTCTTCTCAGCAATTCAGAATCAGCCAAGGCCGTTGCTGAAAAGGTGATTATTATTTTCAGTTTGGAAAATACCCCAGACTTCTGGTATTTCACCTTATTGAGGTGATTTTTTTTAGACTCTAATAAATTAAATCTCATTACATAGACAAATATTCACAAAGTATTCTGCAGTCTCCAGAGGGGAAAAGGTCTTAATTAATTTACACACCAATCAGACTTCATCTCAATAAGCACTTGTGAACTCAAACGAGTGTGGGAGTGCCATATCTGTGGAAGACACCACTCGTTCTACCACCGTGGCTCAGGAAACTTAAAAAGCCCACACTGCAGGACCAAATTTCAACTCCATCCTACTTGTTAGAAACCATTATCAGATAAAGCACTGATAAGCACATGCTTTCTAGGAGACCACTCTGCACTTGAAAGCGATGTCAAGAACTCGTTATCACGCTGGGAGAGGCCAACCTACCGCTATTTCCTAGCAACACGAATACAGAGAATGGAGAGATACTTCCCTTACCACCAATACTCTGGTGCAAAATGCAACAACGTGGAATTCATCATTTGCCAGGCAGAATTCCCATCTCCAGCCTCTGTATTTTTCCAAAGTTTACCAGCATTTTATGATTATTTTTAAATAGCCATTTCAAAGGATTGAAAGTATACGCATGGAGTCACCAGCAATTTTTTTCTTGTTAAAAAGGCATTAGCTTCTAAGTTTGCATCATCCGAAGCCAATGGGAACTCAAGTGATTAGCACCTTGCAGAACTAATCCCATTAGAGCTCAATTCTGCATTTTCTGAAGTGCCCATGGAAATAATTGCACTCAACATCTATAAAACATTTACAACACCCTTCCTCAAACGCAGGGCACAAGAGATTAGTAGCCCAGATGCCAGTGACAAAGCACTGGTCAGTGCAATGCTACTTGTATCAAAGTTTAGAAAACAAACAAAAAGAAATTTGGAACTCCTAGCCAAAAAGGATAGCTTCTGAAGACCAGATATAGTAGATGGCAACCCTTCACAAGAGTCCTTGGACATTTCAAGATGAGGTATTTTAAATTAATGCCGACACTAGCAAGCTCATCTAAGAATGTTCTTTAAAATACCAGACTTATTCCTGCCGGGAATATCAGATCACAGCTGCGAGACAAGTGAAAAGCAATCCTTGTCTGTCCGTGCCATGCTTGGACAGGTTCTTGCCTGGTTATCTTTTTGTCCCAGCTGCACGGTGGTTTCTGACTTATGTCATGCATTGCATGTGCCTCAGTGGTATCCTTCTCATTAAACACGTCACCCGCCCAGTTAGCTTGATTTCTCAGCTGCATAGTGGTTGTCTTTTGACCCTATGAATTGGAAGCAGAGAGCAGAAAGAAATGATCCAATTCCTGGCTAGGTTGATACTCTTATGGCTGTGAAAAAAAAAAAATAGAAACAGCAGTGCTGAAGCTCCTGAAAGGTTTTTCCAGAGATACATAAGATTACTCAACAAACACCAAATCCTCCAACAAGCACCAAATCCACAAAATTAAGTAGTTAGCATTCAACATTCCCTAAAGACAACATCTGCATGTAAGCAGTAAGAATGCTTCTTCTTGCAGTCTGATTCAACCAACAGCAGTTCTACAGCCCTCCAGACATCGCCCTTTCCATCTCTGCTGCACTGCACATTTATCTTGCGGTGCTTTAACGCACTGTTCAGGGCACTCAGCATCTCTCCAGTGGTTTCAGTCTCTCTCACACACCCTCTACAAAACCATCTCAGTGTTCTGACCAGAACAGGACCGCAGAACACAGCCTTGAGTCCTTCACACATACACAGTCAGACATGTGCCCACTTCATCAGCATCACCTCGCGAGCCCCAGGAGCTGCAGTCACAAAGGAACATTCATCCACCGAAAGCTTAAAAAAAAAAAAGACGTTAAGGAGAAGCATTGAGTTAAAAGTTTTATTCATTCAACATCTCACATTACAAATATTTAAAAATTATATGCATACTGGTATAAATAGTCATTTGCAAACTATTTAATAACATTAATTTTCACTAGCACTTCAACAAATGAACTCTTTAAAAAAAGTAACTTGTGTTATATAACTTAGAGTAGAACATACAAAAATATGAACTTAAACGTGAAAATGACTTTAATAAAAAATGAATTACCCTTATTTAAAATGCTATAATAAATACTACAACCTCCCCATACACAGTAAAAACTATATGGAAATTCAGCCAAGTAGTACAATTAACTGACATACTTAAATAACTTTTCCTTCTGATAATATGAGCAATACATTGGGGGGAAAAACATATTAGGGATTAGTAAAAACTAGACACCCACTTGCTAAAAGTTTCACTTCCAAAAAATATAACAAAAAAATCTGATGAAAATTATAAAAACTAATTATACTTTAAGATTTAAAAATATAAAAAATAAAACAGTTGAATACAATATTGTCCCAATTCTTACAATGCTATCACAGTAGCTTTAAAATAATAAAATAAAGCAAATGACCAAAACCTTTTATTCCATTTTTTTTAAAAATAATCTCAAATTTACATTAGTAGAAAGATCGATTTCTGATTCTTTTCTTTAGAAACGCCAGCAAGAAAGAGGATTTACTAGAACAGTAGAAAATGACATTTTTAAATGTCTGCAATTAAAAACAAAGAATTACACTGCAAAGATCTTCCAGAAGTCTGAAATAGGTATTGCACATAACTTGAAGTTAACTTGCCACAATTCATCACATTCAAGTTTTAAATCACCTTTTAACAGAAGGTTTCAACTCCTCTAAAAACAAAAGGGGTGAATTATCAAGTCTTTCCAACAGCATCCTTAGAAAACGCTAAATTCATTCACTGCAAGTTTTTAATTTGCATTCTGCAGAGGTCTGTGTATGGAGAAGTAGATACTATACCAAAAAAGCACGGGGCAGTGGGGTTCCTTTACATACAAAATAATCAGAAACACTTTATTTTACATTGCAAAAATAACCATGTAATTACTCTGTAACTACACTGTAAATACATGGCCGGTGCCATGCTAGTGTGATAAAACTACATGCTCATCAACCCCTTTGCAAATCGAAGTGATACCCTAAGACCGGTAAACTAATTACATGTTAATTATGTTTGGAGCTACACGGTAACCCCAACTACAAATCCCATGTAATCAGAAGGACGTGTCGTCACTACTTGAGTATACAGAGTAATGCCTATAATTGTTTATGCCCTGTAAATCGAAGTGTAACCAAATAATCTGTAAACACGCTTGTCACACAATCACAAGTGAATATTAGTAGAATAACAACTTCTTACATTAGTCATGCATACTAACATTACGCGCCTGCCACCTAGCAGGCTCTCTTTTATTCTTTAAATATAATTTAAAAGAGTAGACACATTTCTGCATCAAACACCTAACATCAATTTTTTATTAATATTAAAAATGGCTAAACATTCACCAAAAACGTCTGCATTTGTGTATCATCTTTAAAAACTCAGTAAGAAGCGGTAGACAATTCTGATGTTTCTTTGCTTTTAAATCCTACGCTATATTTATGCATTTAAATTTCAGGGTCTAAAGACAGTGTCATTTGTCACTTTCATGCTTTTCTTCTTTAATTCTCAACTTTACATATACTATTTCTTAAATTATATGTACACCAAATACCTGGTGCTGGGCTAAGATGTTTAAGCAACATGCTTTCTTTTCTCTGCAGATTCTAAAATAGCATTGCCAGTGCACAACATCCATAATTCAAAATGTATGCAGAGCACTGAAATGTATAAAAAGCAGAATATAAGAAAATAAAATTTATTAAAATTATTTATATTAAAAAATGAAGTATATGAAGATCTCTCAGTAATAAAAGTACAAAAAGCTACTCTTTGCAATATGAAAAATTGAGGTATTGCATAAAGAGATATCCCGTCAGTGAAAAGTGTGCCTAAAAATGCTCACTGTTGGAAAAACAAGATATACAAAAGTAGTGCATAACAAATATACATTATGTGCATGACAAAATAAGTTAGCTACAAAAACACTGTACCGAAATTCAGCAGGTCATGTACAAAGGGAAAATTATTATTCAAAGCTAGTTCTCAAACAGTGTTATTTCTCGTAATGGTAACCCATCTCACCTGTTTACTGGGTAGGATCGGCACAATAGCACACCCCAAAGCCACCTACAAGCATTAAAAAAATTAAAGGAACATTCCAACTCTAATTATGTACTTCAGAGAAAAAAAAGTCCCTGACAATCTACACAAGAGCACTCTGCATTTGCATTACTGTTGTCAATATTTTCAGGGATTTCATTAAAAGCAGCTCCCTTTCCATACTTGACTAATAGACAGCAAATGTCTCCATTTTGACCTTTGGAACTCGAGAAGGTTCATTAAAGCCTGTATTGAAAATAAAAACTGCTTCTCATAACGATAATCTGGGCTGGGGGACAGGACAAGGGGGCCGGCAAACGCTTCCAGCGCAGCAGATGTTTCCCAAGCAGTGCTGAGGCAAGTCTTTGGTCTGAGAGAATCTAGGATGGTACCACGCCAGTCGGGCGGTTTAGAAGATTGCCACTGAACCTGTTTGGTTGCACACTGCTAAAGAGTAGTTTCAGAAGTTGGCCGGGGCTTTAGTTCAAAAGTAAGAAAAATTATGTTCAGAACTACTCCTTCATTCAGCTATTTCAAACTAAACCCCTGCACCCACTCTTTATCATTCCATTAACATGTACTGTGTTAATGCTTCTCAAGGTAGAATTTGTTTATAATAAAGCAGGCATTAACTTAGCAATGTTGGCACTTCAAATACCTGTGTTTCTCTATTTTTCCATATTAAGTTCTGAAGAAGAGGAATTTTAGCTGGGATTCTTTCTACAAGAAGAGTAAGAAAGGCATATGCATGCTTGCACCGTTTCATGCACAAAACAGCGCAAAACGAGACCTGGAAACTATGGAGGTTCATGCCTTCTGTTACAACTAAGTTAGAGAGTATTCAAAACTAACTTTACATCCATGATGGGAAACCAGTAAGCAGCCGATTTTAGTTTGTGTGACACACTGGAATATCAAAACTTCAGTAAAAATTAGTGATATCCTTGAGGTATCTTAAGGTTTTCTAGTTTTTCATGTCAAAATGGAGAGCAAAGGCTGGCCCCTGATGAATGTTAGTATATTAGGATATAGAGTTATATATAGCCATCAAAAATAAAATCTATATATTTATCCTTCAGGAGAGGAAATGCCAGTTAACTAGTTGTCATTACTCTAGCTTTGGTTGGACTTCTAGGGCTGTAACCAGACAATTGAATTCTCTTAAACATAAAGAAAAAAAAGTGCACTCCCCCCTCAGTAGTAACTTTACTCAACTTTTACATTCAGGAATTCTTAAAATGTAATAATTTTGATGAAAATATAGTAAGCTCTGCCTATCTCATTACTAATTTGGATGTGGGTGGTAGTCAGAGGCAAGGTCAGATATATACCGAGCAAAAATTTCAGCCTCAAAACCCTTAAAAGATTAAAGAAAGAAAGAAGGAAAGAAAGAAAGAACTATCATTATTAAAATGCTGCTTCAACTTTACTCATGCATTTTTGTTGCTTTAAACATGCTCTTTCCTGTTGATAGGTAAACGCTAACTTCATCTGTTGCTGGAAAAATCCAAAGTCAAAACAAAACGAGAGGCAAAAACAGGCTTCCCTGGGGAAAAGTGTCAGAACAGACTTATAGTGTTATTGTTACACGGTTATTTTAATAAAAGTATTCTTATGTTCTTTATTAACAATAATTTAATTAAAAAACCAAAATACTCTATTGTTTCAATTCTCTTAATATTTTTCTCTCCTCTAAGAAAACGTTGCATGAAATTAAGTGTTCTCTCCCTAGTAAAGACAAGAGAATGCAACTCACTTGCAACATGTTATCAATACGAAAAGGAGTTCCCAATACAGTTTTCAATGACAAGATTCTACAAAATACCCATATTATAGGTCATTCTTTCATTATACTATTGTTAAATTACAGACTACTACAAAAGGACATGCTATCTTGAATAAGAGAAAGGGCAGGGTGGGTAGGGACAATCAGGATAACAGAAGAGTGCACTTAATTTGAGGCCTGCATATGAGCGCTGCAGCGATCATTTAGTTCCAGCGGAATGAAATATGTCTTGGGCGATCTCCTCCCTCCTTCACCAGGGGCTTGTGGAATTCCCTGCCAGCGCGTGAATGGATAGCAGCCCAGCAATATTCACAGTAATACTGCAGACAGGTAACATTAGCACAGAAAAATGGAGCAAATTTTCCACCGCAACGGGCCCCCTGACATTCATCACAAAGTTGATCATCCAAGACATATGGCTTAACTTCCACCTGCATACAGAGAACGAGAAGAAAGTTTACAATTCTTAATTACAATGTAGATGAAGACAATTCCACAACATATACTATTTGTATTCTAGCAGGGAACAACATAGACAAGAATTAAATGCCAAAACTCATAGGCATTTAACACGAGAACAATCTTGTTCCCACTGCCTTCCTTGATCCTTCAAAAACAACCAGAATCCAATGCTCAGCATCAGCTTCACACAAGCTGTCATTTGTTTGCAGAAAGGAACAATCAACATGTTGCTGTAGAACTGATACACACAGATTCACATCAGAACGCTGGAGAATTCTGGGGATTTGTTTTTAAGAAGCGTGATGCACAACTAAGCTCCTACCCGTTCAAGTAGGAATGTAAACTGTTTACACAACACTGCCTGCAGATTAAATGTAGTTTGCAAATTTCAATGTCTGAATCCCCAGCTTTAAAAAAAAAAATCACTATCTTCAATAAACAGCACATCTCTGTTCTCTTTTTCTGTGGCTTTGTCCACTCAGCAAAAAGAGACCCACCTACTCTTGCCGGTATCAAATACGAGGCTTAAAATGGGACTGATGACCATCTACTTAGTTGGCATTAAGGACCAGGTGAGCAGCAGACAAGAAAGAAGAAACATTTAAGTTCTTAATTGATAATGACTCACAGGAACTTACCAGCTGGTGCTACAAGGATACATCTACACTGCAACATCTGCAGGCTACTAGCTTTTAATCTAGGCATTTGCATACCAAAAACAAACCCCTGCCCACAATGCAGAATGCTGACTGTGTGACAGGAAGGCGAAGCTTGCTGCTCTCAGTATACAAGCTGGCTGGAGTACAGCTCATTTAGACATGCCTACGTGTTCAAATAGCACTGCCATCCCTTACAGGCTGGGTTTCACCTCATAACCAATAATCACTTCTGCTCCCACTCCTTCACTCCCTAGGACTATGAAAGGTCCATGTGCGCATCAGGAGCACAACAGCAAACCTTAAACCTCACCTTAAAGAAGCATACAAACAAGTTCCTGTCCTGATAGTGTTTGTGAGCCCTCTCTGAAGCCTGTGCCATCAGGCATTTTCACAATCATTTCCAAATATCCAGACAGCAACTAGTGTCTCTACCTTGTCCTGCTACTTCTGCATCTGCTTAGGGATGGCTCCTTCTTCAACTCACAAATCTCAACTGTATGCCAGCTGACTCACAGTTCCTAGCATTTTAAACTCACCCAATCCTAATAGGCTCCAGAGAAGGCATTGTAGTAGATTCACGTCATTTGTGCTTACAAACTACTTGGGAGACAATACAGCAGCCTTTTCCCTCCTTCTTTTTCTCCTCTCCCACTGACATTGTTTCCCAAACACTCCTCCACACCAGCTCAGAAGAATGGATTTATAAAAGAGTAGCAAAAGACTGAAGAGAGGGAGACTTCACTTTCTCCCTTCGTCATCTAGTTTGCTAAGCAGTTTGAGGTTGGGTACTCAGTGGTGAGCTAAGAGGACAAAATACAGCTATGCTGTGCTGAGCTCCTTAACATGGCAGCTCTGCAGCTTTACTGTGCTTGAATATATCTGTTCAGAGGCTGGCTTAGGCTGCAACCTAAAGGCCATACTACAGCACAGGTAATTATACCTCTGCCTGCTTTAGCCTGTTACTGCACCACTGGTTTCTGTGCAAGTCTATAAACCACAGGTATGAGTCAGAGTGCTCAACACATTTATTCAGTGCGTGCTATAGTGCACAGGACCAACATGACCTGAATTTCTTACCCATGCTGGCTACATGGAGGCTTTACAAGAAGTACCTTAAAGTACAGCAACTTCATCAGGCACACTTAGGGTGGCAGCACACAGCAGAAACTCAGTGGCCTGCAGTGCCCACTGCTACTGAGCATTTACCTTGCACTGCCTCTCTGAAGGGCACATCTGTTAGCAGATTTTACCTAATTTTACAGGAAATCCTTTCTTGTTATTACTTTCATTTTTATTTGTACAGAAAAACTTAATTAGAAAAAAAACCAACAACAAATAGCAAGTAATTAATAAAAAGCATTATATCCATTGTTGCTTTTTTTCTATCTTTTATGCAACCAAACGCTCTTGTAACGAATCCTCTGAGCATTTATCTCCCCATGGCTTTTCTGAACACACAAAATGGGGAAATACAGAGGAGGAGGAGAGAAGGAAGGGGAAACAGATTGCAAAATACTTGCCAGAGTTCACAATTACTTAAATTTCTAGTCCCGACAGCTTCAATGGACCTATTCACCCAAATGTCTGCTTATGCAAGCAGAAGTTGCACAAGGGCAGCCCAAATTATTTGTTCAAAGCCATACAGAACTTATTTCAGAGCCAAGATGAGAACAAAGACATTCCATCTCACAGGCCCTGAGACAAACAGTTGTTCTACCCAAGCTTTATAGCCAAGGAAGAAGTGAAATGATAATCAGCTCATCAGCCAAGTTTGGGGGTTTTCTTCTGTAGTGATAATCAAACTGAAATAAATAGTGACAGTCATGTAAGGAAAATTCAGAGACAAAGCAGCAGTGAGAACAGATATAGGGGATCTCAGTTTCTCAAAATTGAGGCCCAAAGATCACTGCAATAGACAAAGTCACATTTGATATAGATGAGGGCAGACACAAGCAAATTACAGATCTTATCAACACATTCCTTTAATTTATATTAACAAATTAAGCAATAAATAATTATAGATTATCACTGAAGCAATTAACTGGGCAGCTTTTACATAAGACGTCCAGGATGACTATGAGGCTGTGATGCCTGCTGAAGAGTTCACAATGCATTACTGTGATGTTCTTCAGAACCACTCAGCAAACAATGCATAACAGTAGAGCTACATTCTGCCCATTCTCTACAAAGATGCAGAACAGGAGTAAAAACTGCTCCACCCTTAGCAGATACCCTCCTCCCTGACATTATACAAACACTACGAGTGCAAATCCTTGCAGTGGGAGTATATGACGAGTGTAATATTCTTATAAAAGGGCAAGGCAGCTGACATGCTTCCCATTATGCTAAGCAATTTGAGAAAGTCAGCTTCACAGTTGCCTCCCACGTTCCAGAAGCAATAGCTTTGCACCACTCCATCATTTTTATTCTGTGTTGTATCTTAGTGGCACAATCTAGCCTTAAATATACAACGCATCTGATATAACATTTACAGTCTTCACAATGACACACATTTACATGGAAAGCCATTTCTAGAGAAGGCACTGAAAAAAAATAGAATACGCTTGAAGACCTTACCCGTTTATCTATCTCTCCATGCTGCAGCTGAACAAAGCGAGCACTGATAGCAGCTATGTAACTCTGTTGATTAGAAAATGCAACCCGCCCAGCTCCTTTTGGGTACTTCAGCTCAGGGTCTGTGTCAATTCCAGCATAGCACACCCCTCCATAGAGTCGATCCATTATCATTGCAAGTTCCACTAAACCAGAAAGGAAAATGAAACAGTGTAGGCTTGGTTATTTTTTCTCCCCCTCTAAAAGCATCCAGTGTGATAGTTCATTTGTATCCATGTGCCCCACTGCAAGTGTCAGGAACACTTCATAGTTCATTTGCTGAAATAACTTCTCTCCCCCCTTGCTCCCCAAATCAGACTGCATATTCAACATGCCCAGTGCTGCGGAACACGCAGTGTACCTGCTCGTAAAGGCCGAGGAACACCACCAACAAAAATGGTTTTTCGTGGGTCAAGAGGCTGTGAACCATCCATAACAAAATCACTATCACTAAGGTTCCAAGGCCGGATCTGAACCTATGGACAAAAAGCCTTTTTTTTTTAACCATTCACAATTCAAAGTATATCAGTAATATAACTTAAAACAGTATTCTACAAAGTAGAAAGCCTCCTAAACTGCACTATTTTTAACTCCCTATTCAGCAATCATTTCCCAAAATGAAACGTTAATAAGCTCCACTTGACTGTACCAAATTTCACCACTTCCTTGTTACCCACATTTCTGGGAAAAAAACTCACCCCTTACTTACGCATTTACTTAATCGTGGCCAAACGGTGCTGAATGAACCACACCACTGCACACATATCTTCACTATTCGAGTTGGTCTAGGCAAGTGTAAGCACCAGACCAGTGTTATCTCAATGGAACAGGCTCAAATGTGCGTGTTTATTTACTATGACAAACTAGCAGCTTTATATTTACCTACTGCTGGCTGAATTTGAAAGTGCAAGAATATGACAGAAGTCTCCCTGCTATTAACAGACTTGCATCAGTCACAGAATCATTTGTATTAATAATGTACAGTTCTGTGCCATATTATGCTTTTTTTATTCGTCTCTGTCAAAACAGGTTGCATGCAACACTACAGATAATATTACAATTTTATTGCATACGAAGGATAAAATACCTGCCTGAAAATATATTTATTACATCAAAGGTGAAATTCAGCAAACCTTTTTCTAACAAAACTGAGAATTGTAACTAGACTTCAACACTTCCTGATGTCTACTTTAAAAATATGTTATTCATCTTTTTGAAAACTTAATTTGGCGATGTGGGGAAATTTAAACATTAGCATTCTGAAGACAGGAAAAACAAAAGGCACCTGAAGAGTACAATTTCTGGTTATCATACAAGAATTGTGCAGGCCCTGAAAATTCTACCTACCGGTTTGTCTTTGATAGTGGGACTGGAAACACAAAGATAGAGCTTTCCGTCTTCTTCAATACATGCATCAATCAGTGCCTGCACAGAGCTTTCATCTTGGAACAGCAAAAATGCATATCCTACCAAAAGGGAAAACAAGCACATAATTTCTTTCCTCTATTCACTTTATAGTACAGTAACTTCACCCCGAATTATGCTTGGCACCGTGTCATCATGCTACTATATGACAAAGGGCAAACTTTAAGATGCCCTCACACATTCCCGACCAAACTTCCTGTAAGCCTTCTGACAGTCATGAAGGAAAGAAGGGAGGGAGATTGCTGATCAACACATTCTCTCCCCATTTCCTTTGAAAAAGAAAAGCCAGTAGTAAGAACTGAACAAAAGCCACAGCTGTGGAGGCACGCTTCCCAGCACTGCTGTTAATATAAGGTGCTAGTACTCTCTGGCATCTGTGAACAGTATTTAGCTGCTCTACAGAAAACTAGCCTTGATTATTATTACAAAAGCAAGTAAAGCAGAACAAGGAACAACAGGAAAAAAAAAAAAGAAAAGAAAAGGAAAACCTTATAAAGTAATAACAGGAAGTTAGGGAATAATTGTTTTAGTGCAGAATAATTGCAAAGCCCATTCTAAAATCAGTTTATAACCTAAGGATTCATCATTCTTTCCCCTAAACTTTAGTCATCACCATAAAAATCTCTTTTGAAGTTGAGTCTTATCAAGAAAAATGAATTCTAGAACAATGATACCATTATCAGATATTTACCCTTAGGAGGAAAATAAGATTTGCTTTCTGCCTTGTGTGGCCAGTCTACAATCAAAGGTCCAAAGCGACGAAAGCTAGCAGTGATCTCATCTACACAGAGAGGAAAAAAGCATAAACTGAAATTAAAATCAGTTGATTGCAAGACAATTGAAAAACACAGACTTCATTTAGCTTCACTACATAAACAAACATGGCATAGCCCTAATGGTTTACCAAATTACAGCAGTGCTTACTAGCTGATGGGGCATCTTCAGGACAAGTCAGAACACATGTTACAGAACAAGGCAGTTCAAAGATCTATCTCTTATTTTTACTGTTGATTTCAAACCCACTAACAAACAGAAACTGAGTCTATACAGCTATCATAACACAGCTTCAGCTATTATGCCACAGAGAGTTTAAAGGCAACTTGCTGACTTGCTAGTAAGCAACCAGCCCTGCCAGCGGGTCTTAAAACTGCAGAAATACTGGAGAAAAATGAGCAGGCTACCACAGGAGTCAGTCACACCTGTTCATACTGCATGTCAGTGCCACATCAGCAAATACTATCTGAGTGTGACCTCCAACTAATACAGAGCGAACTTCCACAACAGTGTTGTGCAACATGATAGGAGAAGTGGCAAACAACACATAACTATAGCAAGAAACAACTCTTGCATCCATTTCAAATTTGCCTTCCACCTAAAGTTGCTGGTAAAAATGTGCATATGCTAGTCCTGTAGGAGACTTCTAGCTATAATTCTTGTTGAAAGTGATAGTTCCCTTCTCCACAAAAGACATTCCAGTTAAAGTTCTCTGAACAAGAATTTTTCATTAAAAAAAGGAAACAAAAAGAACAAACTTTCTGTTGCTGGAGTGCCATCTAAACTGGCACAACACTTAGCTGAATTCTGCTTAAGGTGTTACAGACCCTTCTACAGCAGCACAGTGTTGGGGTTTGAAATCTGAAAAGGTGCTACTGGTTATGTTCCTTTCAGTCTGTTTATACCTGCTGATGACACTGCTAATGAAATAGCAGCTCACAAGCCATAGTACTGACAGCTGCTTTGTACCCAGCAGATCATCAGAAATGCACCCAGGAAAAGAAGTGTGCCAAGGTTATGTGGTGACAAAGATATTAACCAAAGAAAACATTACTTATTACATCTCTATTCCAATAACAAATCTTCATTTAGAACAGTAGTAAGACAAATTTCATTTTAAATTACATTACATAAAATGCATCTCAGAATTACAGTCAGAAGAAGTTCAGACTCAGGTGTGAGACGTTTTAAATCACATCGTCCTTTTTCTAATTCACACTCGTGCATTTAGCAAGAGGAGTGCTGACATGAAGCAACTGTGACACATACAAGCTACCTTCCCAGCACACATTTAGCAAAGGCTTTGTGCCTCAATAACTCAGCTTCACACAGACAGAACTATTTGTCTCATCTGTTTTCAAATCAACAAAAGTGACGAAGAAACAAACAAAACCGTAATAAGATTTTCCTCTTGGAAACATCATGTTAGACATGACCTCTTAAATGCTGAAGGAATAAGTTATGTTAAACACGATAAATGTAGCTCTTATGTTGGACGTGACTGTCAAGTTGTCATGCTGCAGTAATACAAACTGCAGTGCATTACAAGCTCTCTTCCTGACAAAAAGTGGGGATTAAAAATAATTCTGTGATTGGAAAAAAAAAATAAAAGCAACTTTGCAGATTTACAGTTGAAGTTCTTGTAACCACCCCCACATCATGCTCTATACATACAAAAAAACAGAACTTTTTGATGAAAAAAAGCTTCACCATAATTGTGACCCTCACCATACACATTAGAAGCCATCACAGGATGCGATCGTGGCTAAAAATCACCTCTAAGATACCATACATAAACCTCCACATATGAATTAAGTTACATACACCTTACAAATCTACTAGAAATCCTTTTCCTACTACTAGCTTCTGGTACACACAAAATGGCTGCAAAGTACTGTGACTTTCAACAGGGGATATTTACTTGTTCACCACCACCCCCTTCTTATACCTCTTATACTGCAAACTTCAGTTACACGTGTGATAACGTAAGGTTTTGTTCTTCAGCAGCAAAACAATGTCATAGCCAAAACTAGTCTGAATTATCTCACATTTGCCACAGAGTAGAAGTGGCAATATACAAAACCTTATTTACACATCAAAGCTCTTCTGTAGAGTTAGAAAAACATTCTTTCAGTCAATTAACAGACAAAAGTTTTCACACCGCTTCTCTGCCATTAAGCCAAAAGGAGCTCTTCTGGGTAAGATTTCGGAGCGTACCTTCATCGATGTCTGGGGGCAGCCCACCAACAAAAACCTTCCGGGAATACCGCTCCACTCGCTCCCCATTCTGATGGGAGAAGCAGTGAGGTGACCCCAACCCACTGTGCAGAGTCTGATCGCCACGTCCATCATCCAAGAACCCGTCTTCCATTGGAAACAGCGAAGACTGACCTGAAGAGGGGGTTAAAAGAAAAAGAAGGAAAAAACATACTAACAGAACAAAGCACAAACTGTTTTAATAGGTACTAATGCATATTAATGTTTTTGTGTTGGCAGTACAACTGTTTGCAGTCTTCCCTTTTAATGAGCAATTCTGTTCTTGATTTCATATGACTCTCAAAGTTTTCATTATCGTTCAGTAATTCAAATGTATTATTTCAGAGAAAAGGTCACGACCTCCTTCATAAAGGCACCACAACTAACAGAAATTTGAAACAAAATGGTACTTCAAATGGATGCTCAGACTACTGAGTACTGACTACTTTCCATAAATGTCATGTTTCTAATTAAAATTCTTTTAAAAGAACTTTCAAGTGAAAGAGAATAAAAGCCCCACTTTCCCCCACATCCCCACCTCTTTTTAGGGAGTTTCCCAATAGCAGACACTAGAACCTAAGCTGTACGTAATCGCTTCCCAGTGAACAGCTTCTTACGAGGCAGAGAGAAAATTTCACAGCGCAGATGGCAAGAAAAAGAATTCTGCAACTAGATACATTACACATTTAGATCTCCTGATAGCAAAACAAATCACAAGCCACCCACTTGCAAATAACAAAAATATCCTGATAAATCTGGGAAGACCCACTCTCTTTTACCACAAACGAAGACTGAAAACTCGGCAATACTGAGACATTCTCAGAAGGAAACTCACTTGGATGTTACAAAAGAACTGCATTCATGAACTCACTCTTAGAGAAAATGTAGGCATGCTTCCCCTCACTGCCCAATATTCTTCTGTGATCATCCTTTTATCATAGATTTCTTTAATAACATTCATTACTTTTAAATAAGATTATCTGAATGCAACTGTATAACGTAATAAGCTGAGCACACAAACTGATCTCATCCCTGAACTCCTTCTTTGGTTGCAGTATTCAATAGCTAAACAACAAACTCATTTCTATTCACTTAATGAATGCTTTAGGGATAAATACACATAGGGAAAGTAACCAATTCATGAGGTGTGCCACAAGTTTTGGGATACATTTCCTTTCACCTGAGCTATGATAGAATGTGCCTGCTTTTCCAGAGCTCATTACAATCCACCACAGTCGTGTATTGCTATGGTTAATCTATGCTGCTCTGCTTCCTTCCTTTGAAAAGAAATTACTGTCATTTACTTCATTTTAAAAAAGGAAACGACATCTTGAACAGCAGATTTACCAGATCCAATATCCTGGCTATTCCCATGCAAAAATCAAACAGTTCACAGGTTGAAAGCAAAAATAAAATAAAATAAAATAAACAGTCCACAGAATTTATATGAATAAAAAAATGGAAGGCTTGGCCAGCTTTCTTTATTTGAAACTTCAGGGATCTTTTTACTTCTTTGATTAAAATAACAATCTCTATATAATAAGACCTTCTTCTGTAACTAGGTAAACTTGGTCCTGTACTATGATAAAAATATCGTAATATACACTTAAGTGATGCTTTGTTTTTCCCTAATGAACTGATGCGCATTTCATTTCTTTCATCTCTGAAGGCCCCAGTTCTGCAGGCATTGCTGGAGGGGAGCAATTCTCCATACCTTCACGTATCTTTTTAGGTTCATTAGCATTACCACTGCTGTGAGATAACTCAATACGCATGCTTGCAGCATCTGCTTCTCTATCATAAGAGGCCAGGACAAATACTCACTACAGTCTCTGCTGCATCAAGAAAACCATCAGCACTCAAAGAACCAAAATAAGCTTCTCCAGCATTGGCATTCATAACATACACACAAACAGCAACACAGCTCTACGGTATAACATATCATACAGATGTCCACTGAAAGGACTGTGATAGTCTCAGCCTCAATAGCACTGCTGTGGAGCACTACCTAATTCAGTTAAAATGTTTACTTACAGCATGCAGACTAGGGAAACTTATGTGAAACTGATGCTTTATACTCAGATATTTTGGAGTTTGCCCACTAGTAACAACTTAATGTTTTTCTCCCATGAGACATTGTCAACATTAGAAAATTAAATAGGAATATTGTTACCTCGCCTTCTCCCATATGTCCTTGCTGCATGTTAAATGAGAAAGAAAACAACCTTTCAAACATTGTTATAAGGACCAAAAGACCTTGATTTATTGCCTTTATTCTAACTCGGTGATTCTGCAGCCTTTTCATATTCCAGGTCATTTAAATTGTTGTTCATGAGCTGACCTCCCCTCCCACCCACAACACCACACCTTCCTTGCACCATCTCTTATTGACAAAACATGTTGCTTTGAAGCTGACAAGGTATGTGTGTAGTCAAAGAGACTTTCTGAAAGCAATGTAATTCTTAAGTTGCACACTTCTTCTAGCATCTATCCCTCACTCTCCTGCTGGATGGGTGCATCCGTACACAAATCCACCTTTTCTCATGCAGCACGTGCCCTGCACTCAGCCCACCATGCCCCATGCTCTCTCCTCGCCAACATCAAGCACTGCCATCGATCATCATCGGACCTGCAGGACCAGCCCTAACAAACACATTGGACCTGCAGGACCAGCCCTAACAAACACATTGGACCTGCAGGACCAGCCCTAAAACAAGGAACGTGGAGGACAACAGTGCTCATTTCTGTTTTCAAATTCATTTGCTACAAGCACTTTGTGCGACTCACAAAATCCTTGCTTGAAATTATTACTGGCAAACAACTAGCTGAAAAACTGAAATTCAAGGAGAAAATGTCTGGGTGGATAATCTGGCTTTCTGACCTCCTGCAGTTTGTGCACAACAGTACAGAATCCCTCACACCGACTTTGTACTTCACTGTAATAATTCAACAGCTTCCTGCTGCTTCCTACTTTTCATTTCCCAAAACAAATCAATTCTACCAGCAATAAGTACTACACTCTTTGGTGCCAGCTTCCAGTACCTGTTCAGCACGGTTACACTTTGTCATCACATTTGCACATTCTTTCTGTTTCAGCCTCATTAAAATCTGTACCTGAAAGAAGGCCAACTGTTTGAAAGGCTCAGGTTCTGCTGGCAAGTACTACGAGAAACTCGGAGCACATCACACGTTTTATTTTCCTTCCTCATTCAAACTTGAGGCTGACAATTAGTTTAAGTATTTAAAATCTGCAAACCGCAATAAAACATGAATAGCTCCCGCTTTCAAAATAAAAAAACATATCAGTTCAATTTCCCTCACAATTATTTGGCACCTGTAAGATCATTTATGTCTCTGATGCCTGGCTGATACGTTCACAATTAACACGGAGATTAAAAAACAAGGCCTTTGTCTTCAGAGTGCAGAACATCACCTCACGTTCACACAGATCCTGGCTTTAGGGAAGAACCTGGGGCTTTACATGTCTCGCTTATGCACAGAATCCAAGACGCTCACATAGCCCTCAAAGTGAAAAGTTTTGGGAAACTTGGCTTTCAGGGAAAGCAATCAGCAACCTTCCAACATTCTGACAGAGATCAGAAGCATGTGCACGTTTCAGAAACGCAGAGCACTTTCAAAACCAGCCCTGCCTATAAAGCCATAAAAATCCTGCCTGCAGTTGCTGAATCAGAACCAAACCGCACGAACTCCTCGCTTGGAACACCCACCCTTGGCAGCACTGCTCTCGGCACAGGCTCGGCTCCCACTGAGGATCTGTGTGCACAATTCAGGTCAGTCCTTCCTCGCTGCTTTGCCACCTGTGTCACTCACAACAATAAGACCTTTTCTCCTTTCCTGGCACGGAAAGCAGCAAAAAAAAACAAAAACAAAACAAAAAGAAGCTCAGCCAGCAGCTATAAAGCATTTTCAGTGCCAAATACCACTGAAGAAGGTTTGAGAACCAAATACTGAGATTTTTTTTTCCTCATTTAACTTGTTTTGTGCATTCGCTTCCTCTAACCCACAAAATACCAGCACTTGACATTTCAAAACGTTTCTCAAGAGCCACTTGTAAATTACCCCAGCACAGTACAGATACAAACTTTCTCCTCTCATTGAATTCAGAGCTCATCACATGCCATTAATTTTGCACAATGTAAAACAACCCTGAAACAAAAGAATGCTCTCTTGGCAGGCCGGGAAGGCAGCTAGCTGCCATCTACCAGCCCTGACTCTAGCTTTCATAATTTCATATTAAGAGAAATCTTATCCTAGCTGAACTGCAGCACAGCTGAAGTGCTTACTGCCTCCCACTCTGCAGACTGGTAGAACTTGCAGCTGCATTTTGTGCCACTGAGTGCAGGGGATTTTCACAAATAGGTCAGCATCGGGGATGGAATGTTTCAAGCAAAAGGAGGAGCAAGCAAGAGGCACTGCATCTCCTGTGGAGAACGTCACCCCAGCACACTCAGGGCCACGCTGCAACTGGGAGAACTATGCCAGCATCCAAACACAGCATTCACACTTAGTACTGATGTAAACACAATGCTCCAGAATGAACAGACCGACGGAGCGCTCAGAGTTGAATGATGGCTGTATCTTCATTCTCACTTCCTTGCTATAGTCCAGGTTGATGCAACACCTGTACAGTTCTGTGCTTAATTCCTCTTTGGTCCACAAGCTGCTCAAGGCACTGATTGTGTTCTTTACATCAGCACAGGTGTCAATCTAACAACACAACAGTCTCTCATTCTCACGTTAGGCACTGATTATGATGTATGCAACATTTATGATACACGGGGGGGTCAGCAAGGAGAGAAGCTGAGAAACACTGCAGTGAGAAGTAACTATTAAAACACACAAACGGGGTTTGTGTGAGAGCTTCCATCACCATCATTATTCCTGTCCTGCAGATGCTCTCAGGTAATCTGCCAGGCTAACACAGTGCCACGCAGGCTGAACCTCTTAAAGATGATCTTTCACACATTTCAAAAACCACTTAACTTCTCCTGAAAGCTGACAAACCAAATCCAGCCTCACTCCTCACAAAAATATGGAAGCTTCAAAGCCAACTTTGAAGTTTTCTTTGCTATCAAACAGAATAATGCAGAGCCATCTTTTCCAAAACAGACCTGCTTAAAATCCTAAACATAGCTACAATTTGGTCTAGAAGGTACTCACTTTTTTTTTTTAATAATTCCCACTACACTAAAGCTGGGTTACAGTAAATCAATCTAAGTGGAACCCATAGATATCACTGATACTTGAATGTTTCTTCCCTCCAGGAATCCCCACAGGATCAGAGATAAAAAAAAAAATCAAAAGCAGAGAAGCAAATCACGAAGCACACTTCCCTGCTGCAGAATGGATGTTTGAATTATGTGTGTTTCACAGAAACAGCCACCCCACTGCTGGTGGCACTGAGCTTTGCCTTATGTTAATGTATGACTTCTAAGGAATACACAGCTTATAAAAAGTATCCAATCTTCTCCCTCTGTACATCTCCCAGTTTATGAGACAGAACAACTAACAGCATTTATTTTCCAGACATATGTGATATTGCTATACTTCAAAAATAAAAATGTGAAGGCAGAGTTTGCAGCTGGGAGAAGAAAAAGTATTAAACAACTTTGCCAATAAAGAACGAACCAAACAATTTCTCAGATACTAAATACACACAAAGGATGGACTTTCTGCTAGGAGGAAAGAAAAAAAGGATGCCACATGCTAAAGATCAGTAGGTAGAATTTATTTCTAAGTGACAGAATAAGATATTATTAACCCGTAACGACTTACTACTGATTTTATTGAAACACATAGAAAAGATGCAAAAAACTTCACAAACCTTCCCTTTGTAGTTCTGGTTCACATGCACTGTTCCTGGATCCTTTACACAGAGCACACCCTCAAGAGAGGCAGATATCTGCCCATGCCACCAGCCTGACACTTCTGCAGAAGAGCAGGCTGAGCTCTGCCCGTGCTTTAATGAATAACTGGAAACGCGATTCCTGCATGTGACTCGAAGCTCGATTTACATTGGCATATACCAACACGCTGCAAGATTTAAAACCAGAGTTCCTTAAGTACAATAATAGGTTCAAAGCAACTTATTTTTGTCTGTGGAAGGAATGATCACAAGGCAGCATGGAATGCAACGTGACAGCTTTGTTCCTTTTTTTAAGCACCCTCATGCTTCAGTCCCAAGCAATACGGGAAGGGTAACGCACACATACTCAAGTCTCTGCATCAAAACATTTCCCCATTTTTCATATTTACAGTAACTGTAAAAAAGACACTAATTTTCCCAGTAATTTATTTGAAAAATAAAGACAGAACTGTACTACAGCCCCTATCCAATTAGCAAGAGAAACAGATACTGCATTTTCAAGGAATCAGCACTTTATTTCCTCTGCCTAGATACAGCACAGCAACACCGCTACAACAACTTTAAATCACACATGAACAACCGAGACATTATTTAGAATGCTTCCATGAAGTTGTCTCCACCTCCCTAACTCTTCGTGCACCAGTGACAGTATTTGTATATAACCTTACTACAAAACATGGGAAAATTATTTATTACAAATAGTGTTATGTGTGTTACCTATCACAAGTGTCCCCACGCTCCACTCTTCTCATATCCATGCACTCTGACTGCCAAGCTAGGATTCCTGCTATCAGGATTTCTCGCAAAGTAAAACTTAAAGAATACATCTCTGTGTACCTCTGCATCTGCAAACCTACAGCTATCAGAGCCGTGCAAAGGTCTGCTCTACTCATCTAAAAACAACAACCCTTTGATTTACTGAAAACAAAACCCAAAACACCCAGCATCACAGCCAACCCATCTGCATTGCAGTGAATGACAAATTAAGCCATCCAAGAGGATGAATCTACTTCAAGATGTATTTTCAGACTCCTCTAATCAAACGTTCTTCTTCTTACGTCTCATGCTTAAGTACTAAAGAAACCAGACAAAGAATACACAGCTTTATACTCCCAAGAAGTCTATAAAAAACTGCTGAAATCATTTGAAAGAATTTTTATTATTTATTTATTTATCTATTTAAGATAAAGCACTTGGTAGTAGACATAGGATATATATCCAGCCTGAAAGAATTGAGTAATTTGCTCTGATATTTAAAGAAAAATCAAAAAAAGAAAGTTTTAAGAGCTGTTAACATCTCTTCAAAAAGCAGATCCAGCCACAAAAGTTAAGCATGGACCTTGCTGAACCATTACTTGTCTCCAGTAAATCAAACAGCATTCAAAACCTAGGTTTCCTCTTCAATCCTCCAATAAAAAGCATTTCTGAATGACTAAGAAACACCAGCAGACATCTCAAATGTGAGAAACACCACACTTGCTTGTATGTACGCTCTTCAATTTGTTCCTCTTAGGCCATCACACTTCACTATCACAGCCACTAAGTAAGCTGAAGTCTCCTGTGCTGCAGAGCCTTGAAAGGACAAGCATTCAAGAATCGGCTCCCTTATTTTCATACCCAAGCTTTCAAGACAAACCAATTCAAATTGGATTTGTTGCAGGTATGCAAAAGTCCAGCTGGAAAACCACAAGTAGAAATTCGATAGTGGTCCAATGGAATTGATACATTAGTGGTTGACTTGAAGGAAGGGTACTAAAGAAAGGTTTGCTGCTTTGCAAATAAAAATAGGTCCCAGGAAACTGCAAGTCTTTAACAGGTAATCCAGTTAAACTCCTGTGTTCTGTCCACCTTCTATGATGGCAAAGATACTTTCAGAACAGCCTGTCCCAAAAGACTGGCTTAGCAGTGTCACTTGACTGCCTTCACCAGAAGAGTTCTAGTAACAAACCACAGCAAGGTAATGCAGTGCTGTTACACAAACTCTTGTCCCATTTATACCTAAGTTTGATCTGTTTTCTTTTTTCAAAACTCATCCTCCTTTTCATTAAATCTCCCATTTCTTCTTGTTGCTCAGATTTAAGAAAACCACATCAGCCCTTTCATTCTGCCCCTTTCATGCAATTCTCCTGATAAACATGGTAGTGAGCATGCAAAATGTGGCTAATAAAGGATTCAAAGAACAAACGATTCAACATCAAGGAAAAAAGGCAAACAAAGTGAGCAAAAAGACGAAGGAGAGCTATTTTCATCAGCCTGGGAGGAGAGGCAGGGAGAGCTCTGTCTTTTAAAGCCACAAACAGAGACTACTCATGGAACACAGCTCCAAATTAAAGGCTTCTTTGAAGATGATCTAGAATGACCAGAGATTATCAAAGCAAGAATTCAGAAAAGAAAAGAAAAAAACATTTGGTGCACAGTAATGTTGAAACAAAGCAAAAGATTAAAAACGTAAAAAAAAAAAAAAAAAAAAGGGTTAATCTTAAAAAAAAAAAAAAAGTAAAACAGAAACCAAGAAAACTTTAGAAAAGATCTTAACCAGATTAGCAAGGCTGTGGGTCTGGTATTCAGCACAACTTCGTTGGCTTTAACACCTGTCAAGATCAAGTCACTGGTTTCAACTCTAAATTCTGAAGCAGTATTGTTGTTGCTTTGTAGTATTTTAAGCATCAGGAACTGCCTGCACTTGCAGCATGTACATTGTTAGAAAATATCTTCTGTAAGGAGTATGAAATGTATTTTATTTAATTTTCCATGCAGACTCTGGAGATGGGACCACACAACCAGGAGCCTATGAGAAGTGTTTCAAGAATAGAGAAAATAAAAACACAGACCTCGTGCACTAATGAAGTTAACAGGAATCTTCACATTGATTTCAAAGCTGGAGCAAGATCAGAAAACCCTGGGATATTTGTACTGCTCTGTGATGGCAGGGGAAGGAATTTCCTGGCCTCAAAGGGTGGTTACATTAATACCCTCTGCTCTTTGCTCGATGGCAGCACACATCGAGGTGTTATTCCTGCTTAGCTGAGTAACTTCGGCCAAAATCCTGCAGAAGTATAAACGTGTCATTCTTTGACATCTGCATCATCAAATCCTGTACTTCTACAGAAATGCAAAGGTTATTGGAGGTAAATTCATTTTCAAGTATTTCCCGAAGTCTCTGAGCAGTGCCATCACCAACAGGCTACTTTAAGCACTTAAAATTAAGGGTGTCAGTAAATCCAGAGGAATTAATTTAATGTAAACAGTAATTCAGCTCTTCCAACAGCTATTTCCTATAACTGGAAACAAACTTTTCTGAACATTTCCTAATAATTTTGGACGATTGCTAAAAATGTTTATAACACCTGAAATACTGTATTCCTGCCCTGGCATTTTTGTAGTATTTGTGGTACAATGAAGATTTATAGCAAACAATAAAGAAAGCAGCAACAGCAGTTGGACTCAATGATCCTTATAGGTCCCTTCCAACTGAGCTCAGTGGCTAATGGCAGAGCTGGGAATTCCTGCTGCCAGGGGGCTTTCACTGTTTGTACGTGAGAGCTTTGGTGCACTCTGAACAGCTCAGCAAAGTGTATCGACCAACACGTGAGAGGAGCTGAGGGAAAAGCACAGCAACAGACTAAGAAGTTAAAATATTGAATATTATAATATCATAAAATTATGAACATCAGATATATTCGCAAATAAAGCATGCCCTTATGCACTTACAGAACTTCTGTTCTAAGCCAGCTGAGAACCGTGGCTACAACAGCAACAGGAGCTGCTGATGGCAAACAACCACACGGACTGTTTCCATACCACAGCTCTGTCAGCACAGGGTGTGGGTTATTGCTGTTAGATCCAATTCAGCAGTACCTTGAAACAACATCACAATCGGTTTCACCCTTAATTAATATGCACCTCAGTCTGAAAGTGCTGTCAGCTTTTCCTGGTTACAGCGTAGGAGGTGAAATTCAGGAAGATCCCACGCAAAAAAAAAAAAATATCCAAGTCCTAAAGACCATTACAGCAAGCCCTGCTGGTGCCAGAAGCAGCAGAGAGGAAGTTTTTGCATAATTTACAGTAAGTCGGGCACATCAATGCTGCACGTGAATGATCCTTCGATAAAGATAGCTGATGGCAGGCACACAAGTGCTGACGCTGCTCCTGCAGCCGGAGGTGAGACCACAACATTTCCCCTGGACAGGACGCTCACAGAGGCCATGAGGACACCTGCAGCATTGGGCTGCAGATGCACACTCTGCCAGAGCCCTCTGACTTTCAGGACTCAATAAAGAGAATGGTTTTGGTTGGAAGGGACCTTAATATCATCCAGTTCCAGACCGCTCCTGATTGTGTAACTACACACAACAACAAGAGGGAAGAAAGTTTCATCTCGAACACCAAATTAAAGCTTTACTCATTGCTATGAAAACGTAAGGATGTTTAAAAAACCATCTGTTATTTTAGATTCTATACCTCAGTTAAAGCTGTTTGTCTATGCAAACATAAAGGGCCCACTTGTCTACAAAGGATCACAGTCTTTGTTATTGAGCCCGCAGCAAAAAATCGGGCCATATTCTCACTAATTCTCTGGTTCACACAGGAAAGGAAATGGCCCATTTTACTCAATATGACTGTGTTGCATAATCCATACAGCTAGAAAAGAAACATCTAGTTCATCTTCTCCAGCACTCCAAAAATGCTGTCAAAACAATTTTCCTCCTTTTGATCAAAGAACACTTTTTAAGGTTCACTGTGGAATCCCCACCTACTTTCTTTACAGCTGAAATAGTTTTTCAGATCAATATTAAGGTGCTGATGACTTCTTTGAATATACAATTGGGTTTATTTCAGCTCAGTCAGAAAAACTCCAAATGGTGCCAGTTCTCATCATTTTGGCACCTCTAAAATGCAGAGCTGCTGGCTGACTCGCTCTGCTGGTGTCTGTATGCAGACTCTGACCTTGCCCTACACCTCTGAAACACTTCTTTTTGTGCATATTTACATTTGGTTTTTTTTACCATGCAGCATTCATACAGACAACGAACCATTCACACCCAAATTTTAGAGAGTTTCGCAGTGCCATAAGCAGATGTGCTGGTCTGCTTCAATTTCAGCCTGAGTAATTTGCAGGCAAAAAGCCTTACACCCTCAGCTGAACCATAGGGTATTTCAGAAATAAAGCAGTCTGCTGCTGTAAAGTATTTAAAGACATTTCAGTGTCACTTAACAAGGAAATATTTAGTCAACCTACTACTATTACAGTAATGCTCAAATTGCCATCTGGAAGAGCCAGATTCAAAAATGAGGCTCTGGATCCCAGGCTCAGCACACGAAGGCCGAATGCACAGTGGAGAAGATGCAATTAGTCTCCAGGGAAAGGCTTCTGCAGATTGTCACTGGCTGTGCAGAATGCAGCACACTCACTTGTGTGGATAAAAATAACATATTGAAATGGCAGCTGCTCCACAAAGGAAGAGGATTCATGCAGGGGTAAGAAATATACATCAGAAGGAGGAAAAGAAACGGTAAAAGGCCTATCAGAAGTGCTAAATGGGAAGGCTGAATATAGTAATCAGTGGTAGTTAAGATTCACCTTTGAACTTCACACAGCAGACACTACTTTGTATAGCCAGACAACACAATAACATGACTATAAGGCTCCTAAACAAACTGAAAGCATGGCTAATCACCTCAGTCAAGAAATACACACTGAATGGACTTGGTTAAACTGAAGAATTCCTGTTTATTCATTTTGCAGGATCCAAAACCTGATGCTTTGAATACAGCTTTTAAAGATGGAAAGGATTTCTTTAAAATCCCAAAAGCCAGCATGTTCCAAACTGATTGGTATCTACTGTCTTGTCCATACCCTTGTGGTGAAGGTATATTTTAACATTTTCTCTCTCTGGAACTCCACTACAATATAGAAGAGGCTGGTGTTAGCACTATGTACTGAACTCACATTAAGTCAACATTACAGCCTCTCAAGGACTTGGAAGATAGCAGAGAGACCTATTAGATCATCTAAATTATTTCCATGCCATTCTGAGATTGCTCTCTGCAGCATGTGTTATTAGTGTCTTGTCCAGGCTATTTTTAAAGTCTCAAACCCAGAAGCTTTTCCCTTTTGAGAGTATCCAACCTCAGTTTAAAAGCATCGCATGCACAAATTAGCTCATTTAAAATACAAAATGAAAATCTTCCTATGAAACTGATAATCTAACTGCAGGTATTTGAAATGGAGTGCAAGATTTTGAACTGACAACCATAATTCACAATATTTTAGGAATTCCAGATCTGAAGTTCTTAGATTCCTTTCAATCAGTTTAAATAAAGGCAAGAAAAAGAAAACAGAAGAACCTATGTTAAGACAATCTCACACCAACAGATATTGATGGGAAAAAAAAAAAAGAAAAAAAAAAAGTGAACCCTTTTTCAGAGTTGAAATGCAGTTTGCACTGGCAAGGTGCAATTTTTTTTCCAGTTCTAACACTTGATTTAGCTAAAGGTATTTTTTCTCCTTAGAAATCCCACCCTGCTTACAGATGATCACTACAGCATTACCACACCATGGGAGATCCTAGTTTGAATAAAGATCCATTTCTAAGTATATTACAGCAAATTCATTTCTGTATCAGGTCTGCTGCAGCAGATAAGCAGCCGCCAAGTTCAGCATTCTGCACATTTGAGTACAAGCAAGCTTAACACTTGTGCTGTGGAAATCCTTGAAAAAAATGAAGAGACTTCACAACGACCAAGTATTTCACATGGGAATATTTGAACTTTTCCTCTTCATTCTGAGACTTTTTTTTTCCTTATGCTTTACACCTATTAATCATGAAACATAAAAATGTATAAAGAACTCAGGAAGCAACATCCAGAACACAATCAGATTGATACCACTCTGTTATGGTCAGCACGATGCAACACCTACAAAACTCAACACAAAGCATAGATGAGCCTGCAAAGGAGATTAACAATTTCAAGCAGAAATAAATGTGTATCAGAACTATATGTGTTCTTCACTGCCACACTTATTCCATCATTCTTAAAGCATGGAAAGCACTCAAAAAACACCCAAAGATTACAGTTGCAAATAAGCCTTTCAAAGCATTCGAACAAAATATCACACTACTCTACAGAACCACCCTTATCTAGTTGCTGAATATAAATACATACCAATCTGACTTTATTAATTCAATTTTTAAGAGAGATTTTATTTCCTTCCAGCTATGTCACTCTGTGTTGTTGTGTTGCCAGATCTGAGCAGCTAAAACTTGGGTTGGGCTGCCTGTGAAGATAAGGTCTCAGAGCAAATCCCAGGTGCTGCTGTCAAGAAAGAGCACCCTATTCTTGGTTCAGTACACAATGCTGGGGCATATGATGCTGCCATTTAACAGACTGCATACTAAACAAACAAAAGCTGTTACTATCTGTAATTAATGAAAGCCTGCTCCCACCACATAAGGTGGGAATTTATTTTTATTTTCTGTGAATCTATTTGTTATTAGTTTATATCCACACCAGCTCCCGTTGTCATTTCAATAGGAAAGTGTATTTCTTGGTGTTTCTCATCATGCTGGCACAGAACTGAGGATATGCAAGCTGCATTTCAGACTATGGAGAATGCAAGAAACAAGCTACTGCCAATTAATCAAAGGTTGGTCGTCTGAGAAAGAATCACCACTAGCACAAGTCATATTTCATTAACGCCACAAGCCTTGATATCTAAAGAAACTTACTTTTAGAAACCACAAGTCTAGCTTTGTTTCTTAGTGGTCTCATGACTGGTTACAAAACTGAATTCTTGGATAATGAGCATAAATAAGAGATTGCCTACTTTCACTTACATGATTAGCCCTCAAACTGACACAGATTACTCACTGTACAGTATCAGAAACTACAGTTCTGAATCCATCCCATAAGCAGTTCCTAATCAGGCTTCAATCAAGTCTGTAGACAATGTTTTGGGTACTTTGTCAGTTGTAATTTCAAAGAAAGATTATGTTTGCCAAAAATAAAAACATAAGAACAGTTAAGTACAAACTGCAAGTTGGTTCAACCTGCCCCTCACCCTTCTGCAATGAAGGTGACAAAAATAAAGAGAAAAGTAGAAAGGTAAAGAGCTTTTAAAAACAAAATAAAAAGCCAGAAATACTCTCTTCTCCCAGTGACATGCCTAAAACTCATTCTTCCTCAAGACTGAAAGAGCTATGACTTCAAGCAGGAAAATACTATAGAGCTGATAGCTAAGTTTCACCAATCTGCTTAAGATTTTTAAGCTGATCATTTCTACAGGCTGCACACATCGTATCTATTAGAAACAACACTGGCAACTTACACAAAAGACTGGTTTATGTTTGCGTTTCGCATTGTTTTATGCAGACAAAACACACTCCAGCATCCAGTGCTGCAGTAGCTTCATCAAGGGACAGCCGAAACAGCAGGCCTACCCGAGCTGACCTACATGCACCAGGGTGCACAACAGAACTTTACTTTTTCCTAACCAAAACTGCAGTTTCTTATCCTAAGCGAGCACATCTTCCCAATCATTTACTGCAGGAAGCGGACTCCTTCTAAATTTACCTTTCAGTGAATCATTTTCGGCTCTCATTATGTCAATCAGTGAATTCTCCAGTGAATGCATGTCAAAAGTCCGTGTGCGATCCTGCAAGCAAATACAAAGATAGTTTAGGGAACATAGTGTTAAAAAAAAAAAGCCACCTGTAACATAAAATCTTCTGTTTTATTCTATGGCACTACAGCACATGCTTATACACAGCTAAAGTCAGTCTAATACAGAGAACAATGTATTAGAATATGAATACAGAGAATATGGATCTGATATATAATAACCAATCATTTGCTTAAGAACTCCAACATTTAGTTTGTGTTCCTTGCTATACAGATAAACTATGTTAAAAATAATCTGAGTCCACAGTCAGGAAGTAAAGATCAGCTCCCTGGAGACAGAATGGCAAAAAGAAGTCATAAAACAGGTACTGCAGCCTGAACTAAAGAAAATTTGAATTCACAGAATGACACATAGAATTCCTCTCACCTAAATTACTACCCTGATGAACAGCCTAATTCTGCATAATCAGTGCTGATTCTGCACAATTATAAAGCATTTCACACAGGTAGCAGCGCTGTGGCAGTCTGGTTTGCTAGGTGACAAGTTAGCTCTATTTTTAAAGTCCCCGAAATCACAAGTTCAATATTCCAAGCATTACTAAAACTGAAAACATGAAAACAGAAAACATGAGGCAAGGTGTCTCTTGCACCTTACCATTTCATTATATCAATCCAACTGAAGTATCCTTCCCAAATATTTCTCCTTCATATCAACCACAGCCACCACTTAACACAGATATGCCTCAGACTTCCCCAGCTAAAACAACAAATTCCACATCTTGCAAATCCGGTGCTATACTAACATAAGACAACACAAAATATCCTGGCACTGCATTATTTTCATTTTCAAATTCGGGTTAGCCAAACTTTGAAATTTTTACAGTATGATAAAAGGTCACTAATGGAAGCAAAAAATCTCCTTCCCAAATAATTTACCTCTCCATTACCCATTTTACATACAAATCAATCTCACATTTAGTTTTTCTGAGACTAATAGCTCTAACGTCAGTTCTAAAGGTTTTATTTCATCCATGTTTTAAGGGATTCATCTCTGAACAGAGATCAAGCATGGAAGGTATCTGTTCAAATAAGAAGGTAATTCAACGCACACTGGGTCTGATCTGCTTCTCTACAACTACTGCTATTACTGCAGTGAAAATATATTTTTTCTCCCTAACTCCAGTTGCAAAGCAACTGCCTAAATGAGTGAACTCAAAAGGGAATTGCACCTCTGGTGCAGGACAGAATGCCACAACATTCCCCACCTGCAGTAACGAAGTGCTAAAGCAGTTATCGACAGCGCTGCGAGAGCCATTCTTTCTATCAGACAATAATCAGTCATCTTGGACTTGAAACACTTAATACTATGTTAAGAGCAGGAATCCATTAGCTCTTAGAGCCCTGATCCATTTCCAAGGAAGTTATATTCCGACTGCTAAAAAAAAATCCTGTTTTCCTACTAGATTTTCTTCATTGTTCACTTCCTCAGAACAGTCGATCACCAACGCAGAACTGGTGAAGTATTTCCACTCTATTGCACTGCATTTCAAATAGCATTAGAGAGATCAGAGTTAGGAACCATTTGTTGTATTAGCCTAGCCCCAAATCAATTTTGCTATGAAAAGCATAGCACTGCCCTCTCTCTCCACACTATTTACTTCCTTGCTGATCGATGTACCTTAGAGGAAGCATCACAGGCATTTGGATTCTTTAGTTTCACACTTCCAGCTGGTTTCTTCCTTTGACAGAATAAAATAACTTATGAGGATTGAGTAAAAGTTTCTGGGTCTGCATCCTGAACCCACCGAGATCCAACTGCTCAGGGGTGGGTACTGGAAGACAGTCTCTGCATTTCCAGCAGTGCTCCTAAAGTGACAAAAACAGCCTAAGCTACAGATGGGAGCACTTTCTGAAAACTCCGTATGGTTCAGATGGTGCTCATTTTTCTATTCCAGCTTTTGTACTGTATTGTGTCTCTGTGTACAGGATGAACCTCTGCTCCAAGCCAATAACAGTTCTACAACTCTTACCTCACAGAGAGCAGAACCTCAGTAGTTTCAAGTCCATTAAATTTGTGGCACTTAACGTTTCAGTTGGCTGAGACGAAGGGAAAACCAAAGTTGAGCAACTTCTCATGTGCTGCACTAAGAAAGCCTCTTGTCTCTAACCTGTTATGTTGGATTGAGCTACAGTAACAGAGGGACCTGATGCAATGGGTCAGTACTGCTCAATGCTGAGAACAGAGAGTTTGAGCAATAAGAACCAGTACAAGTGCTACATGGTGTTTGGCTGTACTCCTCAAGGGAGACTTCTTTGAGTATCGTAGTATGAACTCTGCCACTCCATCATTCTATCAGGAACAGATATTACATTTGAATTATATGCACAATTTGCATATATAGTTTATCCAATATATCAGAAAACTCAAATGAAGACAGGTTAGTGGTAGTAGCCTTATTGCCAAATAGATGTGTGACTATGCATTTAATTCTGAAACATCAAAAAGTTGTCACAATTGAGATATTGATCATAGACTGGAAATGAAGCATGGGAAAGAGCAATTCTAACTACAAGCTGTAAAGCACTTAAGTCACACTGTAGTCAGTAGGGAAAAGTGAAGTTTTCTTAAGAAGCTTCATGTAACAAGAATTAATAACAACACAGTGGTGCTTTTAATGGACCGATTCACAAAGTCACAGTGCTTTCCATGGAGCTGGACTGCTTACTGTATTCTGATTTACTTATTTATATACAGGGAATGCTACCCTGGAATCAAGCAGAGAATATACACTTCACTGACAAAGGAAGTTAACTACAACCTGGTATTAGTTACATAGATTGATCAAAAGAACTTGGCTTTATACAGGTGTAGTGCATCTAAAATTCTGTTTTCTCAGAGGGCTCAAAGGGCATGTGTTTACCCCTGGGAAATCACAGACGAAGTAGAACGACCAGATCGAACACAAGACCATGAAAAAAAGAAACAAAACCACAACCTGAAGTCTTAATATATGACTGTACTTTAAATATCATCCAACATTTGTAAAGATATTTGTTAAACAAGAAAGTGGCATTGTTTCCACAAAATGCAGATGAGGTGACAGCTAGCAGTCGGGCTGGGAGCTACTGGGACTATCAGCATCAACGGCAGCAAACACAACAGTTTTGAACTAAATCCTGGCCAATTATATCAACAGAAAAATAAAAAGGACCCTACTTCTTCTACTGTCTAGAAAGCATCCATGAGTAGTAGAGTGCTCATACTAACAGTCTCATTGCTAAAGCACAGGCAGTAGAACCCAGCACTTCCAACTCACAACTTTGCTGTGGGATCACACAGGGCAAAGTACTTTGTCTCTGTGACTACAGTGGTCTCTCCACTACTTTACTCCTATTCCATTCTTATTTTTCCAAGTCCAAAGACTTTCCATTCAAAAAAATAGAAATAACAAATGACAGCGGTACCAAGCATGTACAAATGGATAGGATATGCTCCCACACAAAAGAAATTAAATGTGAATATTTGATGCACAAGAAGATCATGCTTGGCACTCACAAATCCCCCTTACACATCAGAAAAATGTAAGTCTAATTTTAATAGTAAAGCGCAGACCCATTACAATTAATCTGCACCACAGTACTCTGATCTCCTGAGCAATTCAGACTGAAAAAGGTGAAAGCTTCCATTCAGCACTTCCCAGGATGAGCCCGCCAATGCTAAGACCCCTAAGTGTCCAACAGGTAAAGCACAGCAAGTTATGAGCTCCTGCTGATAGCCAAGGCTGTACCTGATTTTATAAATCATAATTTCTCTGAAGACTGAGGAATCAATAACAGTGCAAAACCTGGCACTGAGTTAAGCAATTTATTGAAGGTGACTTAGCAGGATTTATGAAGTAGGCGCAGCCATAAAGCTGAGGCTTCATTTTATTTAAAGTTTTGTGAAACCAGAATACTTGCAGAAATTAGAAAACTTATAACTACATTTGCAACCCTCATTATAGCACAGGAAGCTTAAAACTTTCTGAAACCTCGTACCTATTTCCCACAATTAAAAAGCCTGATGTCTGAGGCAAAGTAAGATGCGTGGGGAGAGGTAAATTGTAGGTACTCATACAGGTTCCACATTTCTCTATTAATTGCAAAGCAAATTTGGACTTGATTATACTCCTGGATAGGCTTCTCCTCCTTCCCAGCACCCTGCAAATGCTGTATTCCAGCTCCCCATCCAGAAGGCAGCGAATTACAGGCTTTGAATAAACAGGTTTTTCCTGAAAGGATGTTGCTGTGTGCTGCCCTGCTCATCCTTCATAGCTTCACCAGGGAACCATAAGAAAATGCTGAAGAAGTGATGCCAAGGAGGAGCATTTTGAGGAGGAAGCACTTCTGGTTTTGTCAAACCCTATTTAACCATTAAAAATCACAGACCCTCATAAAAACTTCAGTAACATGTCTGACTCTATGTTAGCCACATATTAAGGTTTTTAATGTGCCTTCTATAAAATATAATCCACAATATCTTGTGCTCTCAGCCTTTGTGCCGGGCTGCTAAGTACGCAATTCATTTTCAAAGCAAAACGCTTAATAAGAGCACTCCTTTTAATCTTTGGAAAATACAAACATAATTCAAATAGCTTCTATCAAAAGCTCCTTTAAAAAGAAACCCTGAGGTCAAAAACGCACAGGAGGGCCAAAGCCGAGGTATTAACGTCAGTAGTAAGTTTATAAAACAAGAACAGCGTTAACTTCCACAGTGCTTAACTTGTGCATGTCGTACCACATTAGAGACTTCTAATTCCACAAACCAATAGCTGTGGGGAACAGCACACAAAACACTAATTACTACACAGCTGATGGTCTCATTGAAAAATGGGGGAGCTGACATTTAAAAATTCAACTTTGAATATTTATCCTATTTTAAAATGATAGATTGAAATCTCTCAGAATCGTTGCTGCCGCTACAAGGGAGAATAAAATCTGACAAAGCTCTGCAAAAGCTGCAGCCCCATTTCACGCAACCAGCCATCGTGATTTATGGAAAGGCCCCTCGACTACAAAGAGCAAATATGAAAGAGGCATGGTAAAGAAATTTACTTGCAAAGTTTCTTCAAGAAGAAAGATTGGCAGATGTATTCAGGAGGGTTTTTTTTTTTTTTTTAAATTCCAAATTCCTGGGCATTTGTTTTAATGCACTTCTTAAATCAACCCATTTCTATGGGCAAACAAACCATGACGTATAGCTCAGAATTAAAACACAGTCTGTAATCACGTATGTGTTTTCTCAAACATTCCATATCAGCCTGAAGGAAGAGAAAGTCCCTCTGGCACAGCCCCTCGATGGATTTGGAAGGGGTTATGTACCTGGAAACCAGCCACTTTAGAAGAAAGGAAAAAACAGTTTTGAACAAGTGGATATGATGAAGTGCTCTCCAGCATGAAATTCTTTGAAATGAGCAGTTATTGTCAAGCTCAATTCTGGGAAGAAACACAAATTATTCTAAATTATTTTGTATGGAAAGTTGAACGCTATTGCTTAACTTGCCTTCAAAGACCAATTTAAAAAACATCCCCGCACACTGGAAGATGAGATCTGGAAACCTGGAAGCGCCTATCAAAGCAAGATTTATGCATTGCATAACAGGCAGGATGTTCCACTCTCATGAGGAAGTGCAAGCACACAGCAAAAGGAAAGCCAAAACAATCCTGAGGGCGATGCTGCAGCAAAATGCAATTACTGAACATTTAGTTTGTGAGAGCTGTGAGGAGGGAAATAGAAGGAATAATTTTAAAAATCAGTACTTTGTTAAGATGCAACAGTCACAGTCAAAGACATTTTCATGTATTAATTCCCAGGGAAAACTGCTGTGCCCAAAAACACGCAACTATTTTTTATTATTCAGGAACCGTTTTTTCATTTGGACACCATTTCCTTTTCAAATGAACACACAAAGAACAATGGCTTTTCTCTTTTCAAAAGATCTTTGAAGGGGGAAGGCTGCCCGGTTAAAGCACAATATCAAAACTTAATTTCATTAACACATTTGGTAGTAGTCTTCTCTGACCTCGCCTCAAGTTCCATCTCTGCAACACGAGGTTCCTACAGATGTGTCACTTCTGAAGGAGACAGAATTCCAAATAAAGAATACAGACAACAAACAACACAGTGGTTTATAGTAACTCTCAACTACCAAGAAAGCTACCACCAAATTGTGAGATTATCAAGCAGATCAACATGGGATTTTCCTTCTATCTGTGCTGTTTGGAATGCCTATTTCAACACAGAACTTGGACATTTTTCAAGTGAGCAGCAGTTCACATTGGTGGCTTTTGGGGACATTGTGCCATGGCATCCTCTCCAAATTGGAAATTAGCACTTATGCTTGGCTACCCTAAGACCTAAACATAGACCTCTGTGCTTCCCTGAGCTTTGGAGAAAAGACAACCTTTGGAAAAAATAAGAGATGCCCAAGTATCTGCAACTGCTGGTTTACAGCTTGCTTTCTAAAGAAACTCACTTTCACTAGGCTGCAGCAACGCTTGTTAATGATTTAAGCAGCAAAACATAAATATTGAATGAAAGGGTTAGTTGTATCAAATTACCCCATTATGTTGCTGCAGCAAAGACAGCTTTCAATTATTTTCTAAATAGGAATCCAAGAAGATTCCAGTAACAAAATAGCCTTGACCAGTACATGATTGCATTGTTGAGGATAGTTCGCATCAATGTATATATGCATGAACACAAATATACAATAAGCAAAACTCCTTATTTCTGCTTTGAGTCAGGCACACAATCAGAACAATCCAGAAGAAAAAAAAAGACAAAGGTCAAATTTTACATCATTTGTTTCCAGTGATTCAAAAATTTAAAAGAGCACAAAGTGACCAAAGGAGCTGAAGATTTTGCACACAAAAAAAAAGTTATAAGTGGTGAGGTGCTGGAACAGGTTGCCCAGAGACACTGTGGATGCCCCATCCATTATGGTGTTCAAGGCCAGATTGGATGGGGCCCTGGGCAACCTGATCTAGTATTAAATGTGAAGGTTGGCGGCCCTGCGTGTGGCAGGGAGGTTGGAGATTCATAATCCTTGAGGTCCCTTCCAACCCTGCATTGTGTGATTCTGTGAAGATGGCTTCAGAATTAATCAGCATCTTTCTAGGTCTGCAGTGATGAAGTCCTGCTCTGCTGCCCTGCCCTTTTCTTCACAGAAGCGATTGTAACAGACTGGAAAGCACTTCACTCCAACACTTTTCCTTTTCTTGGCATGAAGAAGCGTCAGACTTGGTCTTGACGTGTACAGCTTCATTTCAGCATTCATGTAAACAGATACCAACAGGACACACAAAAATTATTTCTTTACTGTGATCGAAATAAGCGTGTCGGATATTTTATGTTGGAACACAACCCAAAAGTCAAGGTTGAGTTTGTCACTTTGCTGAAATTTCCTTGATGTCAAAACAAGCACGCTTCTATTGGTGCTCAGACATTTGGGCCTTACATGCAGCAGCAAGGACACGCTTGATCTCATTCTGTCACTCTGTGCATCAGCTACGTGTCAGGGTAAAGAATGAATTAAACTGTGAGCCAAGTCGTGCTGCAGTGAGGCTGAAAAAAGACCGACTCCAGCTGTGTCCCTTTTTCTAATGGCTTCAGTGTAAAAACTCAGTTTGCTGGACACAAGTTCATTATATGAATTACAAATCCTGATATTAACATCAAGTGCTACTATGCATTCTAAATTTACGTGGACTGTACCTGATACTGAACCAGCCAGCCCTGCAGCAGAAAGAAAGATCTCTAATGGAAAGTTATTGCCAGCAGCTGCTTGGCTGTCTGAAGGCTGCATAGGCTGGCCCTGCAAGCCAAACAGAAACTGAACAGTTCACTAAGGAGAACTGAATGCTGCTATGTCTGAATCCACAGTGTCATTATTACACATATTTATATCTCTCAGGTGGTTTAGAACATGAGACATACTGCTTCTTATCTAAAATCTTTCAAATTATTTTAAAGTAGGTCACCCTGCTTCTTACAGCACGGCTAACAACATTACAGTCATTTCAAAATTCTCACTTTTGCCCTCATTTGAAGGCCTTTAAAAGCAATCCACTTCACATTAAAGAACTCACAGTCTTTGGAAACCACTTAAAAGGACTTCACAAAAGGTGGACACACACACGCACACACACACAAAAAAAAACACAACAAGCTTTGATGAGTGGTCAGATGAAGAGCTTTAGATTTTACTGCAGGCTAGACTCAGCATTATACAGCTCATTTCAAACTCATAAAAAGTCAGCCTAGAGGAGCAGCTGAAGTGTCACACAACCAGTCTGCTGTCAGGATGAGACCATCTGAAAACATAGGAGACCACCACCTGACCTCATCCAAATCTATTTTGGGTAATGAGTTAATGGCCTGTAACTAAAATTTGCTGCCATTGCTGAGGAAAGCAAAATGTGCTGATCATCATCACGTTAAAACATTATTTCCTCAAAAACATCACAAGAATTATACTGAACTACAAGCCCATGAGATTCTCTAAAGCAAAACACAATCACTTAATACTTTTCTCAGATGTAATATGTTTTCAGATATTGCAGAAGGCCCCAGATCTCTCACACTTCATCAGGCAGCACTGTTTTCCTCACTCCTCTTAGTGGATATACGTGCTGCTTACAAGTAGATTTGTTCATCAGTTACTTGTTAACATAAGTATTAAGCTGATGGAAACTGGCTAATTGGAGATGTATGGTGGGAAATAGATATTTATATGATCACCACTACTAAAAAAAACAAACACCATGATTCACAGCTCAGCGTAATTCACACTGTGGCATTTCAAGTTAGCTGTGTGGCTTTTTTTAGCTGCAAACACAGAAGTAACACAATCATCGTGTTTTATTCAAACCCCCATTCCACCCTCTCTACAGTATTTTAATGCAGTCATGTGTTATTTTCCTTATGGGTATAATAGAACATACTCACCTGAAAAGGAAAAATATTGTCAGCTCTATTCAAGCTGTCTTCCATCCACGATTTTGGAGCAAAGGCTGAGCTGGGTCGAGCATATTTCTGCAACTGGATATGATTACTAGCAAAATTCTTCTTTAAGGGCGAGATGGAGTTCAGGGGTGTTATCCCTCCGTTCAGTCCCCGGCGGTGGTCTCGACCTTGGGACCCACCCCACCCACCATATCCACCGCCACCAGGGCTCCACGAAGATGGTGTAGGCGATGGACTTTGGTAGCTGCTCCATGGAGAAGGTGGCTTGTTTAGATTATTAGCCAAATGAGGCAACTGATTAAAAGCAGCATTTCTATGCGTAAATGGTGGTGGGTGAGGACTTGCAGGAGACCTCCTCTGTTGTTGATGCTGATTGTGATGATGCTGAAAATGCGGGTGATGAGGGTGGTGTTGAGAGAGGGGTCCAATTTGAGGGGAAAAGCTACCACCAAAGCCAGGGCTGACGTGATGTGGAAAATTCTGAAACAGCAGAGCACCATTGTTAGCTGAGGCAGCAGGGACCCCTCCCTGGTGAAAAAAACTTGCGTCTTCATTGATTATCGTAGAAGAAGAAGGAGCTATCGCCGCAGACCAGTTACTAAAACCAGTCAGAGAAGATGCGGTGGATGTCAAGGGCTGTGTCGAAGTACCGAGCCCCGAAGCCTCTTGATAATCAAATCCTGTTAACACCGGCGATTCTATTCTTATTTTCTCCTTTCCACTGCCGTTCTCTGAAGAATTATCGCCCTGATTTTCTTCAGTTTTAGCTTTCTCGGGTTCAGAGAGCATGCCTGCTTCCTGACTTTGACTGGGGGAAAGTTGCTGTTTTTCTAGGGACTCTTGCTTTTCCTGTTGCTGAGTTTTAGATTTTTCTGACCCCAGAATCTCATCCTGAATATTATGGGCAGCTGGAGCAGGAAAGAGCCAAGCTGACCCAGCACTACTGCCATTGGCAGCTGTGTTATTATTTATAAAAGCAGCAGGGCTGGGGGTTGCATTTTGATGATGGTGTGGAGGCTGCAGATGTGGATGAAATCTGACTGGAAAAGCTGACTTATTTCCAGTGTTGTTTTGCACTAACACTCCAAACCCGTAATCCCCCATTTATTATACTTAGGGTTTGAATCTTCCCTGTTAGAACAAGTTGATGTTTAGTGTTTACCTCCTCCTCTTCTAAGGAGAGATTAGCAAGTAGCCTGTTTTTAGCAAGATATTCCAGTTTCTCCCTCCACGCAAATTTATCTCAGATTTGGATCATAGATTTTTTTTCTTTTTTTCTTTTTTTTTTTTTTTTTGCAAAAGATAGATCTCTTCAACTATTTAAATGCGTAAATTGGTGTCCGCTTCCTCCCTTCAGCCAGGAGAAAGGGAAAAATAAATCTTTGGTTCACAAAATAAGAGGTTTCCTTTCTTTCCTAAAGGAAATGCACAGCAATGACAGAAAAAGCTTCTGGGGAATAAGGATAAAGAGATTCTAACTATCCTGTTTTCTTCCTCCTCAGCAGCCTTGACTTGCCCATAAATGAGTTAAGAGCAAAAAAAATATACAATGACGTCTGGTCCCCCGACCCCTTGGCAGCAAAAAAATAGATTTAAATCTGGAATAATTTAATACATCTCTATAATCTAATATATATTTGTGTCCTGCTCAGAAAGAGTCTTTGCTGTGGATAAGAGAAAAAATTTACCTCAGGATTTCAGCATTCAGAGGGGTGAGGAGGGGGGGGGTGAGTTGCAGAGGAGGCTTTTTACTGTGCTGCTGGGTTTAACCTATTCTGTGTAGAAATAATATACAGTGTGTGTGTGTGTGTGTGTGTGTGTGTGTGTGTGTGTGTGTGTCGTTTAAAGGGGTAAGATCTTATCTCAGGAAATTAGTATTCTGTGTGTGCTGGGTGGGGAGTGAGTGGAGCGGGAGAAGGGTGGATTATCGATGCTGCTCCTTTTGGGCTGGGTTTCTGAGATCGCCAGACTCACTTCTTATTTGCGATCCGATATCTCCGTGTCCTTCAGACGAGCCCTGGCTGCCCGGAGAGGATTTTCATCTCAGAAATCAGCATTCAGCTTTCGGGAAGAGGGAAGGGAGGGGACAGCGAGCTGCGCAGGAGGAAAGGGAAGGAGGTTTTCTCGCTCTCTGTGCTGCCGGAGGGTGTTCGCGGTGCCGGGCTCGCTCCTTCCACCCAGATCCGTGGGCTCCCTCCGGGCCGGCTCTTCTCCTCGCGGCCGGCAGCAGTGGGCGGTGCTGCGCTCCCAGGCCCGGCTGCGGGTGCCCCGCGGTGTCCCCCCACCCCGCGAGAGTCCGTCTGTCTGTCGGGAAAGGCGGGAGGGGTTGTTTTCTCTTTCTTTTTTTTTTTTTTTTTTTTTTTTTTTACCTCAGGAGAGGAGCAGCCTCCGGCAGGGAGGGGAAGGTGCAGGCGGCGGGGGGCCGGGCTCCTCTCTCCCCCATGGAAGGCGTTTAACCGGTTCTCCCAAATCGCCCGGAGATGACGGGACGGGGGCCCGGCAGACTAACCGGGGCGCGGGGTCCGACGGCGGTTCCTCGGCGCAGTCCTTCCCGTGCTGCGCGTCCTCTCGGCTCCAGGCGGGCTGCCTTCCCCGTCATGTACAGCGGCCGGGCGGGAGGTGGGGGCTCCGCGGGAGACAGCGCCGGGAGAGGGGGCAGGGCTGCGCGGCACCGGGAGAAGCTGCGGTAGCCGGCGAGCCCGGCCGCGACGAGTCCTCCGCGCGGAGCCTCCGCCGCCTCGTTTCGCCTCTATTTTTTTTTTTCTTTTTTTTTCCTGTTTTCCCCTTTCTCCTTTCCTTCCCCTCCCTCCCCCCCCCAGCGGCCGCAGCTTCCTGCCTCGGTGCCGCAGCCGGTGCCTCCCTCCTCCCCGCCCGGCCGCTGCCGAGCCCCGTCTCCTCAGCACCGAGCCGCCGCACGAAATGACAACCAGCTGGAGGAGGCAGCGCGGCACTTCCGGTTCGGCGCCGGGCGCGCCCCCGCCCCACCCCCGGGCCCGGCTCCCCGGGCACAAGCCACGCCCCCCCCCGCCCGCCGCCATTTTTGGTAAGGGCAGGCACCACTCCCGGCTGTGGCCGCCACCTTTGTTTTGGGCACGTCGCCCGCAGCTTGGTGGCCGTCATAGGTGAGGGCAAAAGGTCAGGCGGATGCCGGAGGGGCGACCATCTTGGAGCGGGGCGGCCATCTTTGTGCAGGGCAGGGTGTCCTCCCCGAGGCAGAGCCCTGACAGGCCGGGCAGCCCGTTCTGAAATCCACTGACGGCATTTCGTCCTGTAATATCATATCTAATATCTAAGAATTAAATAATATCTGAAACGCTGCTCGTTTTTAGCACCCAAGTGCTGAGGATCTCAAGTGAACCTTTCCCTCCCTACTGTGCCCTGTCCCAGGCCTTGGCCTCCCGTCATCGTGCTGGAGGAAGGGGCAGTCAGTAATGCAACATAACAACGCTCAGAGAGCTGTTGCTGTAGAGCAGATATTACAGTGCCTGGCTTACGGTGGCTGTTTGAGTTCTTGAAATGTAGAAATCGGTTACAAAGAAAAGAAGGTGTGCTAAAAATACTCTTTTTTCGAGAGAAAAAACAAAAAAAAAGGTCCTTTTCAGGCTGTTCTATGAATCTGTAGATATTACGAGGAAGGTTTTCACACAGAGGGTGGTGAGGCACTGGAACAGGTTGCCCAAGGAGGCTGTGGATGCCCTATCCCTGGAAGCATTAAGGCCAGGCTGGATGTGGCTCTGGGCAGTCTGGTCTGCTGGTTGGTGACCCTGCACATAGCAGGGGGTTGGAACTGGATGAGCATTGCGGTCCTTTTCAACCCAGGTCATTCTGTGATTCTGTTGTCATTCTAAAATTCTTTGAAACTTTAACTCGTATATTTTAAAGGATTTTCCAAATAAATGGTGGTTTGAAAGAGACAACAGATTAGTGATATATACAGATAGAAGCTAATAAATGTACAATAAATTAGAGTTCATAGAATCATAGAATATCCCAAATTGGAAGGGACCTGTGTCCCTGGGATCACTGTTAGATCACTGAGTCCAACTCCTGGCTCTCCACAGCACCACCCAAAAATTAGACCATACATCTGAGAGTGTTGTCCAGATGCTTTTGACCTCTGGCAAGCTCAGTACCATGAGCACTGCCCTGAGGATCTTGTTCCAGTGCCTGACCACCCTCTGGTGAAGAACGTTTTCCTGATATGCCCGAATCTATCCTGTCACAGCTTCATGCCATCCCCTTGGGTTCTATCACTGGTCACCAGAGAGAGGAGATTATCACCTGCCCTTCTGCTTCCCTGTGAGGAAGCCATAGGTCGCCATGAGGTCTCCCCTCAGTTTCCTCTTCTCCAGGCTGAACAAACTAAGGGACCTCTGCCATTCCACATATGTTTTCCCCTCTAGATCCTTCACCATGTTTGTAGTCCTTCTCTGGCATTCTCCAATAGTTATCCTTGAACAACTTTATATCAAATTTAGATAGCTTTTAAATATTTACTGCTCTCACTGAAGGCAGATGCCTTTCAGCTGGACTACAACACTGCATCAGAACAAAGCAAGAAGAAGGAAAGGCAGGCAAAGAGAAGGAAGGCATAGGGCTGGAAGTAGAGCCACATGCTCCTCTGTCACAGTTCTCATCTGTGGGCTGATTCATAGATCACAAAATCATCTAAATTGGAAGAGACCTTCAATCCCATCCAGTACAACCATCAACCTGACCTATTGAGTCCCATCATAAAATCATGTCCCTTAGTGCCATGTCCAACACATTTCTTAAATACCTGCAGGGATGGGGACTCTATCACTTCCATAATCAGCCCACCTCAATGCTAGAAAAATGTCACAGCAGACTGTGCAGCCTGGAATATCAATGCAGCATCATAGAATCATAGAATCCTTACAGTTGGAAGGGACCTTTAATATATCTGTGGTATTTATTAAATATTCAGTGATCATTAGTTCAACTACCTTAGCAAATGTGATAATGGGCTTGGTTGTCCCTGCCTGCCAGGAGCATACAGTGAAATTCCAGTTTTCCTTTGATTGTGGTTACCAGAGGAGTAACACCATGCATTGCACACCTGATTGACTTTCTGTGTATACAGTTATGTGGTTGATGGGCACAACTGTTCATCCAAAACTGACGCAGGCCTGCTTTCTCTAAAATTAATTATTGCACAGGTATGGGGCTTATCCAAGGACTTACATCAAAATTCTGGTCTACTACATATCACTGCTGTAAAATAGTTCATTTCTAGAGATGAATGTCCTTTTTGCACATCTACAAATTAAAATTTGTCGATAAAAATGTAGTTCAAAATTAAATGACAAAAATAGTCAAGTTAAAAAGGATAAATTTAGATATTTTCAGTGAATAAATTTAGATATTATCAACAGAGAATAGAAACAGTCCTGAAAATTTTTCAGTCGGTAGTGGGGTATTCATTACTACTTCTCTCCCACCTGCACAGTCCCCATTTGTGAGTTTGGATTGGACATTTTTGCCAAACCCCGTATCTCTCAAGCATTTTATTAAATTATTTTTTCTTCTTTGTAGTCATGTATACGTTACCTCCATGTGTGAAAATGTATTTGTTTACATTTCATGAAAACATCATTGTTTGTGAACATGTAATTACAGGGTTTTAATTTCCCCTTTTGTTTACTGCTTGCAATGTATGTGAGCCCATTTGATATTAAGTACTATTTTCTTCTGCATTTTTCTAGTCATACTGTTATTATCATCATCATTGTTGAATTCAGACTTCACAAGCACTTCTGTCAAAAAGCTATGAACCTTGCTCTGGCAGTATATTGCTATTGCATGAATAGTTTGGGGAAGACTGAGTAGACAGCCTCACTTTAATTTCAGGCACACCCTTGCAATGCAGTGGGATGTATATCAGCTTGAGTGATATGAAAAGAACTTCCAAAATTGGACTTTGAACACTTTCCTTGACAAATAAGGCTTGCTGAAACCATGGGAGGCTTCTTAACAGCTGATATTCTGATGGTATCAGCTGCCCAGTAGGATTTGTGTCATTTTATTCAATCTCTTTGACAAAAGAAATGCCTGAGCAAAATACAGGGATTGCAGACACTACGTGTAGTTACAAAGAAGAACAAATCTCTAAAGAAAATGAGCAGTGTCTATAAATAAGTGTATTTAGCAACCTGCGAGGAAGTTGGCACTTTGATGACTTGATGATGTAAAGAAAATCTCAAATAATGCATCTGAGTTTTTTTTTTTTTTTTAATGCATAAAAACCAAAAGAACTTCTTCGAATTGCCACAGAAGTTTTGCAGACGCCAATCATCAAGTCAGCTATGTGATTAGCTTACAAATTTGTCAAACATTTAAAAATTCTTTATTACTAACAGCAATAGAATTTCATTTGCCGCCTTCTTTTAGTGGAGAGAATCTTACTTTCCCAGCTGCCTAGTTGTGAAACCAAGCTCGTTTCCATGGAGTGACTGAGATATTATTGCTGTTTTTCGTTACAGGCACACCAAGAGGTGACAAGCATTTCTAAAAACTGTCCTATTGCCCTAATTCAACATATAGCTAACAGGTTAAGCAGGTGTTTTTGTTGTGTTTTTTTTCTACTCACAAACCATAAGCTCGCATTTTGCAGTCAGATTAGTCCTTTATCACATAGCTTATCATAGAATCACAGTCATGTAGGTTGGAAACAACCTTCAAGATAATCAAGTGCAACCTTCTACCTGACCTACAGTCCCATCAATAAATTCCATCACTTTCCCGAGCAGCTTGTTCCAGTGCTCAACTACCTTACTCAGGAAGAAGTTGTTCCTGAAATCCAATCTAAACCTCCTGGCATAGCTTGGAAACATTTCATCATGTCCTAATTTTTGCCACCTGAAAAAAGAGACCAACACCTCTTCACTGCAACCTCCTCTCAGGCTGTTGTAGACAACAATAAGGTCTCCTCCCCTCTGCCTTCTCAGAGCAAATTCCTGTTCCCTCAGCTGCTCCTCATAAGTCTTATTTTCTAGTCACATTATAGTAAGGTATAGTGCCACTTAAAACATAAGATCAACACAATAATAATTACAAACAAAACATCTTGGACATCCAAATAATGTGAATTGAAACAAATTGGGAATTTAATCCTAAATTTCCCTTTACCTCAACAATTAAAATGATGTTTTCAAATGTGTTTTCAATAGAAAGGAAGGGAAAGCTTTCCCAGTGGCATTTGCTCACATACAGGTGAGATTCAGTGTCCAGATTTGCTGCCACATCCACTAAGACGGTCCCTGCAGCTTGGCCATGGGATATCTAACACCTTTCACCTCAGAGGCCCTTCCAGCTGAATTACACTTGGAGTACCTTTAGTCATTATGGTGACTCACACTAATCACTAACAGGACCTGATGGATTCATTTCTGGGAGCAATGCAACTCTTCTGGTGATCTTACAGGAGAGGGTTCCCTGCCACCATGGTGGATGTCTGCCAGTGGCACCAGCATCCCAAAGCCCTTGGAAAACTCTTCAGTGGGAGACAACATCACAAGTGGAAACATACAGCTCCGTGCTGAGGACTTGGTTTCCTTGCCTGCTTTTGTTCTGATAATAGCACATCACCTGATAAACGCTCTGTTATGATTTAGGTCACAGAAAAACTGGGGAAAGCAGATCTGAAGTAGAAAAATCTGTTCACTCACTTTTTTACTCAAAAAAAAAAATGAGATCTATGGTTTGCTCGAATCTTTTACAGTGCCTTTCAATAGTCAATAGTTACACACTTAATAAAACACAGCAAAGGGTAAATATTTTAAGCTAACTTTGATAGCTGGACCATGCAGCCTAGGGAAGACCATATAACCATAAAAAGGGTAATTATTAATAATAATTTAATAGAATCAGTTGAAAGATACACTAAGCCTGAAAATAATAAAGGAATCCCCAGGAAGAAGGCTGTCCCTGGCAGACTGCAGGAGCAGATGTGTGAAACCCCAGCGCTAGCAAATCAGGGCTCTATTGAGCTGAGAAGTGAATTGAGTTGCAGAGCTTAGAAGGAACTCCTTATGGAAAATGCCTTGCCAGCAAAACTCTCCTTTTTTAAAATCAAAGGACTGTCAGCTCTCACACATCTGCTGATTGCAGCTGTCATGGTGTCATCCAGAAAGAAAGGTGAACCCTCGATGACTCAACACACGAACTTGGTGTTAACATTGTGCACTGCCGACTGCAGAAACATCAGGCTGATGCACCTATTTAACACTGGTGGTGGGGAAACTCAGTTTTAAAAAAAAAAACTAAAAAAAAAAGGAGCAGAAAGAGGATAAAAATTGTTTTTCTGGGAACAAAATTATCAACTGGATTTTATGTGTGAAATGCTGCAGCAAAGCTTGATGTTTTCTTGAACGTCAAAAGCTCAATCAAGACGTCTACACCTCCAGCTCTATATTGATAAGTATTTGTGTGTCTCGTCCATGCCAAACTCTTTGGCATATGAACACAATTTAGTACATTAAATCAAAAGTCGAAATTAACACAATGCATGAGCATAAGGACTTCAGAAGGAATGCACGGGGCTGTACTAAACTTCAGAGGGATCCTTTATGGGATTATTTGTCTCTCAGGTGTTCCTCCACCTTACATTAGGTCTAATGAATCTCATAAGACACAGTACTGCTTCATGTTCAATGGCAATAAAGGCAACCAACAGACTCAAAAAGCTGCATCAACATTTCATCCGCAACAATTGCTCCAGGAAGGCTGAGTTAAAAACTCCAGCCGAGCTGTCAGTGGCTAATATTAGCCTACACATAGAGAAAATTTTAATTTCAGGGCAATTTTCAAAGACTGCAGAAATTGTTCTCTTGGCCTCAGAGAAACTCCAACTATTGGTTTTTGTGCTGATGCAGCTGCAACTGCCGTTTGCTGGATCGTATCTCAGCTTGGTCACTGCAATATCAAAGTATGATTTTATAAACCCAGTAAACCATTTAACTCTTGTGGAAAACACATTATATATGCTAATGGCTTCATTTGGCTAAGCCGGCTTTGTCATTTTTCTGCAGCTGGATGAAGGTGCTATATATACTGACATACTCTCATGCATTAAGCAGCCCCTTAATGGCATACATTGCCATGGAGTCTTTAGTCTTTATGAAAAAAATCCTTATCACTGCCCAGAGAACTATTTTGTGTGCAGTAATTATGTAATATTAATGAACAATATCACGTACAACTGTACTTTCCAGCCCTATTCTTTGTATGGAATGTACTTCAGAATGACCTGACACGGCAAAAATGCCTCTAGCTTCCACGGCTCATGTAAAATACAATAAATACATAAATAATTTAGAAGAGGAAATAGTGTTGTGACAGCAGTGGTGTTCTTAGTGCTATACTTAAGAATCTGGCAATGTGGCCTTTCATTTCTCACTTAAGAACACCGCCCAGCCTGCACGCAATGGGCTGCCCCAGGAAGGGCTGCTCTGCCACAAACACTGCTGGCCTGCAGGCATGGCCCCAGGCACAGCCATGTGCCATTTCCCAAATGTTTGGGAGCAGGTGAGCCGGCTCCAAGCCAGCCAGTCTGCCTGCCCATGGCACCCACGGTGTGTGAGAGGCAGCTGGATGGCAAGAGCAGTGCAGCAGCTGCACTGGGATAGGATCTGCTGGAACGGCAGAGAGTTGGCTTCCCAATGTCTGTGTTGTTCTTCACTTCTGATATAAAATAACTGGCTCCTTAATTCCTATTAATAAAAGAGGAGTGCATCAGGGTTGTTGGAAGGGACAATTAGTCAGGGCTTACAAAGTGCATTGGTGCTAAGTATAATTTTTACTGCAACTCGGTGACACCTTCATTTCTCAAAATAAGATTTCATAGCCTATTCATTTACAAAGTGGGCTAGTGCCTTTGGGTATTTGGGAAGGTCAAAAAGACAAATTGAAAAGCACCAAATCATTTAATTTCGAAGTGCATTAAGCACACACTTTCCAATTTTCTGACTAAAATGTTCATCAGTTTTTCCAAAGAGGTTTGTATTCAGGGCACAGAAATAGTTTGCAGATTTTCGATTCCTGAAATACTTAACAATGCTATTCAGGGAAAAAACAACAGTGTCTTCCTGTCCTAAAAATCACAGACTCACGTGCAAGGTGTTAATCATTGCAAGTTACAGCTTAAAGATAAAAATAGCATTACAAAATACAATTGTTAACTAATCACTTTCGAGAACGGAATTTTCCTCCGCTTTTGAAAATCATGAGATATTGTAATAAAAAAAAAGGAGTAAGGAAAGCAATATGAAGAGCTCCGTTCAGACACAGATGTGATGGGTGTGTTTTTCCCCCGGAGTCACCGTACACCTCAGTGCAGCACACCAGGACCCAGCCCTGCCATTGCAGAGCTTTGCCTGCTACGCTGGGAGTCTCCAGGCTGCAGCTCTATTATTAAAAAGGAGAACAGTGGTAATCTGCTCCATTTTAGGCAAATTAAGTGCAGCTCTTTTACTCCTGGCACATTCCCTGTACACTCTGAAATGAGCATAATTCCACGAAATCCATAAAATTCTGTGTCTAAGACTGCTACTTTTATCCCTTCTCTCGCAGATGGAGTCCTCTTCTGGGGTACTTCACAGGGAAGGGACATATTCTGCATAAACCTAATGAATGCTGGTGCCTATGTGCTGGGGGGATGAGTTAAGAGAATTTCACTCTCACCCTGGAGTTCTCTACCTAATGGGCCTCGTGTTGTACCCTAGTGGCCAGGGACAGAGGACACCGCATATTCAGCGTTCCCCACTTCTGCCTTGCAGGGGAAGAAGGGTGTGTTGCCACTGACAGTAGGGTGAACTCATGCTTTCCAATTTTTCCCCGTGTTAGGAAATAGGTCCTGTCTCATTACTGGTGACAGCACATATTGGTAGGTCATAGAGCAAAGGGAGAGCCTTGCGTAGAACAGCTGGGGCCCAGAGCCAGAAATCTCATTAAAGTAAGCTGCTGCTATTTCCAGCCTGTAATAGAGCTTTGGAGCTTGATTATATTCAGTGAAAGCAGGTCATTACAAACACAGTGCTTTTTGCATATTATCTAAATTGAAATAATAATATGTTCTCTCCTTTCATGTGCTATATTGATAAATCCCAACTTATGAATGAAACATGTTGATTAGTTAGTTAAAAATAATTAGTTCCATATTATTCCTACAAGTTTAAGGCTTGATTAGTGCAAACATAAGTTTTTTTGATAATAATTCATTTACAGATTATTCTTATAAATGGAGCACACAGGCATAAAAATAATCTGCAGAAATAAAGTGTGTTATTTGTTTTCTCTTTTCTTTGCACTTTGACTTGAGATATAACAGTTCTTTGAGAACTTTATGGACAGAATATCTGTAATCAGATTCTGATCTCAACAGCAGTTACCACAGTGCTGCTCTGGCATTATTTGATTGAGACAGTGGTGTAGCAGATAAGAATGTGACTCGTAAGTGTTCTTTGATTCAATCTTTCTAGCCACACAGTCCCAAAAGAACAACACTTATTGCTTACAGTAACTGAGAATATTACTGTTTAGCTGCTCGTTATTGAACTCATATTTAAATATTCTGATATTAACCTTTTCAGTTCTTTTGTGGAGAGGGTAAACGTGCAATTTTTATTTTCCCAAATATATCACCCTTACAAAGGAAATTCACTGAATGATGGAGGGTGATGGAGGCTCAGGCTGGTGCCCAAATACAGTGATGGACTGTAAGATCAGTGACCAAGGGGTTGTAACTTGAGCAAGAGATAACTGTGATGTCGCTAACTCTCCCTGTTTAAGTTCGGGTGCTGGCAGAGTCCAGTTTCCACTCATGCTTGGACTCAAGTTGAGCGTAGCTGCGAGACTTGGAGGCCTTGGTTGGGTTGTGCTGTGGGGCTGCCGGCAGCAGTATTCGGTGCCCATCCCACAGCATCACCATTTCCCTGGCCCTGCCTGTCTCAGGTGTGCTCACAGCAGCGGAGATGAGCGGTGTGGGAACACAGCTCCCAGGGAGGCCAATGGGGAACAAGAGCTAGGAGGATTTGCTGCTGAGATGGGGGCATTGCTGCTGCCTACCCCTGGATCAATGAGCGGCCGTGGCCTCTCTTTCTCTCTCTTTTGCAGTTTATAACATCTTCTGTCCACTGTAACACCAGTGAGGGGAACAGCTTCCCAACCTCAGCTCTCCCCAGCCCACAGCACAATCTGGGGCCATGGACATGGCATTGGACTGGACCTGCCACATCTGTTGGCAAAGTTGGGATGATGTCACCCACATGACCCCCTGTTTAAGTCAGTTTTGCTGTGGCTGTGCATTCTGGCGGGCAAAGAAGAAGCTGAGTTGTGCGGTATGTGGGGACAGAATAAAGACTATCCAATACTCAGTGTGGTCAGACGATGATTATGTCCAGTGCTGTATCCCGCAGCCTGCAGCACGCTCAGGTTATGGCCTGCAGGCTGAGCAGGGGCCTGCAGAGCTGGTGCTCATTGCTCTGGAGCACAGCTTCCCACCCAAGCTCTGGGCTGCCTTTTTCCAAGAATATCCAGAAGACCTCAAACCCCTGCTCCTGTGGCTCCAAGAAGAGATCAAGAGGATCGGCAGAAACAAGTGGTGGGAGGTGCTTGGAGGACAGTGCACAGTAATGGGCTTCCTTTGTACCTATGGGCTCAACCGGGTGGCCATACTGCAGGGGCTGGCCAGACTGCGACTCATGTGGAATTGGAGGTGAACATCTACCTCTCAGTCTGCTTCTGAGAGAAAATAAGTAAATATCATTTTGAAGGAAAACAAAATCCAACAAGAACATCTTTTTCCTAGTCATCAGTTCACTGAAGCCAGCAGGATTTAGCAACATCCAAAAAGTTGAAGTGCGGACCCGAATACAAACATTTTCTTGAACCAGGGCTCAGGGCAGTTATAAGGACTATTCTTAGCTCCCTGAGTCCTCACACTGACCAAAAAAAAAAAAAAAAAAGTCCATAACTGTACAGGAGACATCCACTAAAGAAAGATTATACATTGATAGGATTATGGTAAATATACTATAATAAAATCAAATAACAGCCTGGTGAAAATCCTTGACTGTTGATACTGTCTCTGCTGTTGCTCCCACCTACAGAACCTCCCTGGTGGCTCTGTGAGAATCCAGCCTATTTTGGGAGTGCTTATAACTTCAAGCAGTCATCCACAGTGTGGGAGTTGACAGGGTACTTAGAGAATATGAGCCTGTGTATTTAGCTGCTGGAGCATGACAATTCTGCATGAGGCAAAGAATACACTTTTGTAAAGCATTTTTATAGAATGCTTTATAGAATGTTTTACAGAAAACTTGCCAAGATTGGGAAGACAACCAGCCACATGCTCCTTTCACCCTCTTTCCAGAATGCCAGCAATGGAGCTAACATGGCTGTGGTGTGGATACTTGTCTGCTCGGACTCAGCACTGACATGTAGTCACCAGATAGTCAGTAGCTGGAAATGACTAAATCTCCACTGTTTTGTGAAAGACCTGGAGGGACTTGCTGGTTAAAAACTCTTCAATCCTTCTCAATCCTCTCAAAGAACACTTACAGTGGAATGGTAATGGGTTACAGACTCACAGTGCTTTTAAAGCACTCAATATCGAGTAAAAAAGGCATTAACTTGCCCTCCTTCCCACACTTCGGACCTGATTCTAAATGCTAATTAGGATTATTTTCACTGAAGTGAAGGGAGTTGTACAAGCATAAAATCCATGTAAAAGTGGAATCGGATCCATGAGCTGACTTCTGGCAAATTATTCCCTATTTGCTTTAGGAAATTAAAGCATTTCAGAGAGTCTGGATGATTTAAGAGCTATGTTCTTGCTTCCTAGAAATTAGAATAGTACATCAGGTAATCAATAAATGTATAAAATCGTCTGAAATGCAAGCAGTGCAGAGGTCAGCAGCAGAAAAACTGCAGCTGAAATCGCTTTACATGATATACTGTAAAAGCAACATTATTTTTACCAACAACACCTAGAAACCATTGCAAAAGGAAAGAAATTGATTTAATGGTATAGCAAACAACATTTGTTTCATATACTCTTTCTTTTACCGCTCTCTTCACAAATAATAGTAAACACATAATGATCCTGTTCAATTAATCACTTGTGCTCCAGCCTCCCTTGAACTTAAAAAAAAAAAATGGGAAAGATGCACCCACAGTGGGCCTATTTGTATTCAAAACAGCACTGTATTCTAAGTACTTTGTCAGTATTTTTTTCTCTTCCAGTCCCAAGCACCAGGAGCTGTGTAAATTTCATCAGTGGTCTGTAGTAGAAACTCCTCAGTTGCATGTGAAGCCTCTCCTGTGCCTTCACAAGCAGATCCCCCCTTAAAACCAGTGGAAGTGCTGATCTTGCTCAAGATATGCCATAGGAGTACTTTGGGAAATCAGTGTGTTATTCAGCAGGTAGGAATCACTCAGCTTACACCCTCACGTGTAAAAGAGCTGCTTGATGAGGGTTGGCTTCTGATGGAAAGTGGTGGCATGTGAGAAATTCAAAAAGGAAATATCCAGGACTTTATAAGTAAATTGCACATAGCTCTGTGACTTGTAATAGCTCACAAATCACTGCATCAGCTCCTGGGCTTCTGCCGGAGTACTGTGAGGCTGCTAGAAAGAGGAACAAATGCCTCTGTGCTGCTCCTTCCCCCTGCTGTACAATAAGCCAAGGCTTGTGATGTTGGCCAAAGAATGGGGAAACCGAGGAATGACTTTGGACAATAGATGCTGGTGATCATGAGTCACTAGGTAATGCTAAAGACATCTACAGTCAGATGTGGCTTGGGGAACAGTGACTTTATTTGCCATGTGCTTTGTGCCTGACCTGAATTTTGCTTCCTGTGTACTCTTAATGGCATTAAAAGGATTTTTTGTGAATGTATAGTGAGGGGTGCCCTTTGATGCCAGCCTTGGTTCTGAATGGGTTGGCTTTTTGGCTTGTCACATCTTTCTAGTCTCTAAACCTCTGCCTCTGTATTGTAATATGGCATGCCATAAATATCTGTAATGGAATGGATTACATCAGCCTACTTCGTGTTGCCAATCTCAATATTAAACTCTGCAGTAGTCAGGAGCCCTGCCCAAAGGACTATGACAAGCATTCAGCTCCATTTATATTTCAATACAAAGTACAGAGTAAAGCCATATGGGTTTTGGCAGCTGGTACTACCTGTCAGATAAGAATGGCATACAGGAAAACAGTGCCATAGCACTGAAGTTCCTTCTCAGCATTAAGAGCTGACAAGTACCTGATACGCTGCCTTCCTGAATTTGCCATAGGTTAGTAATTTATTTATGTATTTTTAAACAAATAGTAACTCCCTATCCCCAGTACTCAAGCAACAGTAAAAAGCAGCGTCCTATTTCTGCTGACTCTCTGCTCTGCTCAGGGCTGCAACAGAGGAGAGGGATTTGGTGGAATTCAAACATATTCTCACTCCATCTCAGATACATAAGTGAAACTGGTTAAAGTGCTTTTATGGTTCAGCATTTTCTTGAGGTTGCAGTACACCTGGTCAGCTGCACATTGACTAACTGCTCTCACTGTAATTCCAAGTTTGCCTGAATTTGTTCGGTGCCACCATTCATGGGAGATCAGTCAACATTTGGTTCCAGCGAGTTTGACCAGAACTTTTGTCCCAGTGTTAGACTTTTTATCACAGCTTTTTCTTTTTCAATGTGAATATTCTCAAAAGAGGTTGCTCAAAGATCCATGGAGCAAGTGTGAAATAATTAGACTCAGTGGAACACAAGTTCTAAAGTGTGGGAGGCATGATTCAGCACTTCAACTTCCCAACATTAATGACTTGTTTATTTTTGGAGGTTTTCAAGGTAAAGCCAGACCAGCTACTCCACATGGGACTTAAAGATTCTTTACCTGCAAAGAAAAAGAGCTTGGCAAGAACTCCCTTTATCTGCCATGCTGTTTTCTGACTGCTGCTAGCTGCAGTGAGATGGCTTTGTTTCTTTAGTATTTACTGCACAGAAATTGCAAAGAGCAGATTGAGATGCTCTGAGCAACAAAACCACAAAAAATGCTCCAAAATTGCACTGCACGTTGTACAAATACAGAACCAGATCCTGTGGTCCTGTACCTTTATTTCAGCAAAGGAGCTGCCCCACTGTTTATTTAAAATTGGTTGCCATGGTGGTATCATCCGGGCTTCCACCCCAATGAAAATTGTTTGCATCCGTGACGCAGCAGTGCTGGCAACCCAATGTTTGCATGTACCTCTAACACAGGGCTAATTGTGAAAAGGGAACCTGACTGTTTACCTTTGCACGGTAGACAGGTTGCTCAAACATGCACATCCCACTTACTGTTAAAACCAAATGAAGGTGGAAAAGCAGTTGGTGTGACAGCTTCTGAGGCTTCAGAAATCTCAAACAAAATGGAAGGGCCGAAATAAACCTCTGCCCTTCCCCGGGCACAGCACTGGTGCAAGGTATTGATTTTGCAGCACCATGTGACATTTCCGGCAAGTTTGTGGTCTGATGTTTTCTGATGGATGGGGAGCCCTGTCTGACATTCAGATCTCCTGATACGAGAGTGTATCTATTCCACTAATGAGCCTCAATCATTAGCTTCCTTACTTCACAGGCATAGTGATCCCATTAGTGAGGTGAACAGCAGCCATCACCAGAAGACTCAGAAATGTCACTGAAAAGTACAAAACATTTAAAAAAACCCCTATGTTTGTAGGTATTTATTTTAGGTGGCAATTCAGCTTGTGATCCAAACTCACTATGGTTTCAGGTTTATGAACCTCACAAAGCCCTCTGAAGCTTCAGCCTGCTTCCAACTTGGATCTGGTGCTGTAGGGCCACGTTCCGAGTTGGTTCCACATCTCAAAGTGACTTAAAGCTTGATCTTTGGTGTAAGAAGTTTTCCTGGAATACTGGATCTAGCACAATGAGCAGATGGGGTTAATGCTCCTCCCTGCATAAGCTGTCAGCACTATACTTTGAACAAAACAGCAGCAGCTTTATGAGCTAGAATAGTGCTTGCTAAATTGAATTAGATCTGGAGCATTAGTATCAGCCTCTTCCCTTTACCTTTATTGGGAAATCCTCATTTCCAGCCTATGTGATAAATAGGGGGAGGAGGAACCTAAGAGCAGCTCTGAACAAAGAACAAGGACCAAATGCTATCAGCAGAAAAGAAAGCCTGGCAGTGCCAACTCCATCGTGGCATGCAGGCTTTTGCAGAGCAGAATCAACCCAGGCTGCCGTGTCTACATGCCTTCCTAGTTGACAAATAAAAGAGCTGGGCAGTCGCCTGTCTGCCTTTACAACATGCATATTTTGTTTCAGATGATGTGCCTGCAATGCTGACTCTGCTGAGCTGTAAGTGAAAGATCTGCTGAGTAAGAAATTATTAAAGGGAAGCAAGAGCCCCATTGTCTTTTGGTGATGTCAGTGCAACCCTTATCAATAATTGAACGGCTTTTCCAGGAACCCAATCTGGAGAGACCAGGGCCCATGTAACCACATCTCTGCCTCACTCAGATGTTCCAGGAAAGGCTGCTTGCCACTGAGGCAGTGCTGTTTCTTTCTTCTGCAGCCTCACAAGGCTGTGAGTGAGACTGCTCCATCTGATACACCGCTGCCCGCCTACATGCTGTCAGACTGAAAAGCATCACAGGCTCGAAATAGGGACTGTTTTATAAGGCTCCAACCCATTTTCTGAAGCCTGGAGCCAGTGGGGTGTTGAAGGGAGGCTGTGTTCTTTGTAGTGCCTTGAATTTCCACTGCAGAGAGGAAGGCTGGGGAGCAGAGCTTCCCCCCACCATTACTTCGCAGACTTGGAGTGGGGAGCAGTGGTCATCTCAGAGCACTTGGATACTGAAACCAGGAACTTTGCATAAAGGCTGAGAAGAGAATTCCTGAAAGCTCCCTGTTAAAATGCTGACCCCAGGGATGGTAGAAGCCAGGTGACTGTGCATTTGTATCACTCCTGCAGAAGAACTCTTTCTCTTAAGCTCTCCAAATCAATATATCCCTTTTGCAATAAATACAAGAAAATACATGAGGGGAGAAAATCAGAGGTTACATGTGATTAGGCCTTTCATACACATACGTATATTCTAAGTGACACAAGCTGATAGCTGTGCTGTCCTAGCAACAGATTTTGCGGGACAGGGTTTTATCCCTCACTCCAGACCTTGTGGGTTACTCTCATGGCATAAAGAGGCTAGAAATAGTTCCCTGTGAGGCTTTGCTGCCTCATTAGACTTTGGGTAAGGCGCTGGCCCCTTCTCAAGGTCAGCCCAATCCTTATACTGGACAGAGAGAAGCACAGCAAATATCCTGTCAGGCATTCTGGGCTGCTTCAGTTGACAGCAGCTCATAAGGAGCAACTAAATATAAAATCATCCTCAGGGCAGCTCTAGTTTAAACCAGGGCACGTCAGCCCTCAGAGAAGCACAGAATCTCCTGGATGCACATAAGATAGAGGAAGGATGAAAAGCATTTGAAGTGTACAGCTGAAATTCTGAAAAACAAATGGTAGGTGTGCCGTGTAAAGGGAGAGAAGCAAAAAAGCATTAGAAACATGAAAAGTGTCTGAACTTCAAGCATCCCCCACCAGTCTTTTTCATTGCACTCATGCACTAATACCTGTCCTCCTCACTTTGGTGTCCTCTCTGCCCTAGAGGACCTTTTGACTTTTTCTAACCCTTCTCTCCTACTCTATTTCTTCCACTGTGTTTCTACAGTATCCCACAAAATACCAGTGCCCGAAAAGCCGCAAGCAACAAAAATAAACACAGTAGCTCAAATCTTTCAGCAACAGAACTGAGTCTTCCTGTTGCAATCTAACTCCACATACTAGAACGACAAAAGATACTCTTTGTGGTTTTCCCATTTGTTCCCAGTTCTGTGGATAGTGGATCCAGACCTAATTCTGCACTTTAAACTGTTATCTGGATCTAACGTGTAAGTGTGAAAGAGAAGATCTCCAAAATGCCTCCAGCACACTGGATACCTAATGAAGTCATGCTCCTGCTGGATAATGCTGAACTAGTTCAGTGATACAAAAACTGGAGATGAACTTTGCTGCTTTGGCCTATATCTAAAGGAGATAAAAAGATTCTATCTATATCTTTTGGGCCACACAATCCCTTTCTAAGCCATATTGTGTTTCCAGGTTATATTACAGACAGCTGATTATGCTGACTTTTTGCATCTGAATAATTCCCCCACTTTTATCCATGTATTCAGTTGCAGATTATAGTTAATTCAACAATCTATGAAAATCAACAATTATTGGTTACTGCTGATGTTAAATGAGGTATTGACTAATATTGAATTATCCAGGCTGACAGGTTTACAAATACGTTTGCTGAGCTTCAGCATTACCACAATTCTGTATAGTAAAGGCGAGTCCTCTCTTGCAGTGCACTTGCACCATCCCTGAGCTTAATGTCCTAGGCTCATTGTGCTGCGTGTGAAAGTCTGAAAATAACGTTTTAATCACAGCCTTAGCACAATTGTAAAAGAAACAATAAAGCAGATTCTGCAGAACAAGACAATACCAGTAAGGAGAAACAGCTACAACCTGATCTGCTATAAGCTAGTCCAATTTAACCAGTGCATTTGTGCTCTGTTCCTATACCTCTCAGAGAAAGCACACACCTCTTCTAAATGGCTCTCTACCACTGAAAGAGGTACCTCACAATCTTTTATCCCTGGAATCATATGAGCATCTAAACATCTCCTGTTACCTCGGCCCCATTGACTTGGTCACCATTCACTCAGTAAGTCTGGAGCAGAGCAATCCAGGTATCTCCATGTCCTTTGCTAACATTTGAAATAATATACATGGAATGATAGAATCATAGAATCATTAAGGTTGGAAAAGACCTCTAAGATCATCAGGTTCAACCACCAACTCACCCCCACCATGCCACTGACTGCATCCCTCAGTGCCACATCTCCACAACTCTTGAACACCTCCAGGGATGGTGACTGCACCCTCTCCCTGGGCAGCCTGTGTCACTGCATTATATATATAAAATATTCTTTCTGAGAAGAATATTTTTTAAAATCCAACCTGACCTTCCCCTGGCACAACTTGAGCCCATAACCTCTCATCATATTTGGGCATCCTAATAGACGGTTCTTCAAAATAGGAAAAGCAGTGCATTTGACTTATTGGGCTAGTAAAAATTCACTGGCTTCTTCTTGTGCAGTGGTGACTTATTCTGACAGTGTTCCTGAAGTGTGTGTGACTTCCCCCAGAGCTGACTACACCATAGGTTGCGGGCAGAAATACATCCACAGTTCTGTAGATCTTCAAGCCAAAGTCTGCTCTGTGTACAAAATGTGTTGCAACAGTCAGGTCCTGCCCAGCACCAGCAACTGCTCCAGGAACGACAGCACTGAGTGCTGGGGTTGGGGACAGATTGCTTTACCGTTGCTTGAAACAAGAATACCGACCTGCAGAGTTAATTGAGCAGTTGTTGCTAGGAGGCTTCAGAGCTGCCTTCTGCAGTTCTCCTAAAGTGAGGGTTGCTTTGTCTGGATTTTCAAAAAATGTTGAAAGCTAAATACAGCTGGATCAAAATCACCGTAAAAAGGAATCGGATTTTGTGACTCTATTTTACCGAGACTAATATTTTCTGGGCACAAAACTGCTGTTTGAATCAGTCTCTGAAAGATTCACAAATGAAAAGCAGGTTTTTTTGACACTGTTCAACTGCAGTAAAATTGGACCAGAATATCTCAGTCCAGAGTGCACAGCATACACATAAAAAATGCACTTCTGCTCATATTTAAAGTGATATGTGTATATGCATATATAAAAAGAGTATACAAACAAAGCTTTTTGCATTCATGTATGTCATTTAGCTGCTGTAACACTTGCAGAGCAAGGTGCCATTTAATTTTTTTTTGCCCTAAAACACCAACCCAAAAAATATGATTAATGTATACTGTTAAGTGTCTATACTGGAACTCAGCTTAAATGATACTACCCCAAATCAGAATTACTGCATTGAGTCCTTGCTCTCTGTAAAGTTCTTCAGTATTCGGGAAGGATCCACTGAGCAGAGGATAATATATTTCCTAGCATCCTACTCTAATCTGAGTGCCATTCACTAATTAAAAGTAGATTTTTTTGGCCCAATCTCCACAGTATGTCATCAAGAAAAATGGGAAGTACATTTAAACCAGGTGATGAATTATCAAACCTGCAGCTGTCTGAGGTGGACCCCCTCCACATGGGATCTGCTGTTCGTGTCTCTGGTTGAGTTACCAGCGAGTCTCAGAGAGAAGTCAAAGGAGTTAAAAAATCACAGCTTTTCCCATGTACCTTCAAGAGCAATCTGTATATTTGATTCATGTTTCGGAAGCGGAAAAATCATTAACCCTGTTAAAGGGATAATATTGAAAGCCCCAGTGCAGGGGGTGCAGCCTGCTCCTGCAGCTGGATGGGGAGCCAAAGGGAGAAGGCAGCCTGCAAGCCCTGGCTGCACTGCAAAAGGCACTGCTCATTTAGCATGGTGAAAGCATCTGCCTTTGACAGAGATCCTCTCACTGAGGACGGAAAGGAACGTTCATCAACGGCAACAAAAGACCTTGGAGCATCCCTCCTTGGCCCTTTATTTCCTGAGTGTGTAAGCCATGAATGATGAGCATGCCGAGGGTTAAAGTAAAAATAAAAAATCACTCTCTGGGAAAACATACAAGAAAAGGGCAGCTAAATCTCTGACAGATGAGAACACTCCCAGGGTGTCAGCTATGGGAGTTCTGATTTACTTTATCTGGAGGGAGAGATAAGGACTCCACACTACAGCAGCATCTAATAAATGATGCCTGCAGCACAATAACAAGAGAGAGCTCTTCATTTTATTTATTTATTTTGCAGTTAATTTAGTGTTCCTGAAAGCAAGGGCTTTCTTGCTGTGGTCACTGACAACACATTACAGTTCTCCCTCCCTTCTGCCTCTGTCAATAGGCAATTTATAAATAACCGGGTAGGAGGATCTTCACCCCTGACCTGTGGGATCCACCACTTGAGAAGAAAGATGAGGAGCACTGATGCCTGGCCAACAGAGCATGTCCCTGGCTTGCAGACTGCTCATTCAGATATGGTCTTCAAAGCAATAGACAGCTGGGCCACGTGTATGTATAAAGCACACAGTGCACGTAACCAGCAACTCTGGTTATAAAAATGAGTTCATTTTGACTTCTGGTTTCTGCTAGAAAAATTGAAATGAAGTCATGAGACAGATCAAAGATGAAATACAAAAGAACAGCTCCTCCACACTCACACCCCAACCTGGAAGAAAACTGTTCCTTTGGGGAAGAAATTAAAAAATCAGTGCCTGATCTGGAGCCATTGCCTCTGCTTTGCAGGAGGGACTACTGCATAATTTCTGTGCACTTGTGCAGAATAGAAGGTGTTGCAAACACCTAGTTTGGTTTTTTTTCCTGCTGTTTCCATGTTCCTCATTCTCTCCAGACTGTCCCCAGCTCATTAGTCGTGTTGGGGCAATGATAAGGTGGAGAATGATTACATAGTTGGCTCAGACTTTTTCCTTCCCAGTACAGAATGTTCTTGGTTCCCTCCAGGGTGGAGGCTGACCTGAATGCCTTTTGAAAACCATGTGTGTGCAGCCTTGCACTGTAATGATTTCCAGTTAAGTTGTGTCCTTGTTCCTATTCCCTAAGTCCATTTTTGAAAGCAGGATGAGATTGATTCAGTTCCTGTTGTTTTTTGTAGAATTGGGTGAAGAACTACGGGTCCCCACTGAAACAACTCACCTTTACTCAGCTGTCTTCTGCAAAATACATTGCTATGTCCACTCCTCATCTGGCATTATGTGCAGGTGAATGTGGTGAGTGGGTGTTGGGATAGTCCCTTATTAGGGAGCATTGCCTCTGTGATAACTTTCTGAGCTACTCCACAAGCTCTGCCAGCGGCCATATCTGGAGATGCTCAATGTTGACTTTCTAGCTTTTCCTCTCCCTCTTCTGAGTCCTGGGTGCTCTGTGACAGCAGAGGTTTGTCCCCTCACAGCAGTACTGCACACTAGACACACCACAGCTTGCTTTGCTGTCAAAGCAGAAGGCAGCTCTCCTGTAACATGGCACACTGGCATGTGTGTGATCTATGTCTTCCCCAGATCTTCTCCTTAAATCTTCTTTTGCAGAAAATATTGAGATCTCTTCTTTACCAGTCTTAACCGTGGCTTCCTCCTTGGCTCAGTCTTTGACTCAACATTATTTCTGATGCTTGTTATATCATAACTACACATTCAGCTTTAGCCTTCTGTCTTCCCACACTGAGGAAATGAACCCGAGCTCAAATTGCCTTGTGACTTGCCTGTGGCAAACTTCTTCCTGCCACAACCACTGGAATTACCTGTTCAAACCACCCAGCTTGCTCCTGCTCTTGCTCCAGAGCCTCCTCACACCTGTGCCCTCACATATAGTGCATACAGATGAAGAGGGGGGAGATGCAGAGTGAGGACAGGAGGTTTGGGCAGGACCTGAGTTTGGGCAGAGCTGCTGGCAGCAGCAGAGATCCCAGTGCTCAGCCCTGTACTCCTGCAAGGCTCTACCTGCTCTTCCGGTTCCCAGCTCCCACAGCTGTCAAAACACCCTGTCAGGAACAAGATGGGTACCTGCCTCTGGCCATATCCACGTAATAAGTTCTTCTGCCTCAGCCCTTGCCTGGAACATCTCCGGTGGCTCTGCATCTCTGCATCCAACTCAGCTGCTCACAGAGTCCTGCTCGGCCCAGCCCACAGGCAGCTTCTGGTGCAGCTCCTGTCCCTCTGCATGCCTATATACCATAGGCTGCACTGAAAACCCCAAGCTAAACCAGTTTCCTATGTGGGAGAACATATCACTTCCCAAAGGAGAGGAAACTGCCTGCCTTACAGATGAAGCCTACAAAGGCAAAAAGAATGGGACCAGGGAAAGAACAGAACCATGTTCACAGTGGAAAACGCTATTGATCCTTCACTGAAAGAGCAATAGCTGATGATACTACAGCTTGAAGTAACCTGCCCACCAAAGCAAAATGGTCAGTGATTTGCAAAATTCCCTCTAGAACGTAAAGAAAAGACGAGAAAAGCTATTTAAGGCTTGCAGGTTTTCTCAGACATGAAAGAAATAGAAGCCTGATTAAGTCTCAGAGTTGTTACTCTGAAGGCAAATAAACACATCCCCTATGCTCTCGTACAAAAATTGCTAGTGAAGGGCTGGTTGCTTCCCCTACAGAGTAGGGGAAAATGCTTTCCCTACCATGAGAACATGCCCTCAGCTCCCATCTCATACAACTTGCACAGTCACAGCAACACTGAGCATGGGGGAACAGCCTGCCTGGGACACACTTTGTGGTTGGGAGGGATCATCTCTGCTACTTCCTCTAGTAAAACTTCGCATTCCTTTTTTCACTCAGCTTCAGAGCTATAGCTTGCTAGGTTCACTCTTAAGTACTAAAGAAATTCCCCCTGGTGCATAGGAGCCAGTAGCACGGTTTGGTATGGTAATGTACTATTCCAGATACGGGCTGAAATGACTATTCCATCGTGCAAATAAATGCATTCTCTCAGAAAACACCCTCTGGAGAATTATTGGAAACCATTTCCATCTGACAGGTTGGCACTCAGCCTTTTCCACAATCAGCATCCATCTCTTCTGGCAGCTACTAATAAGCTGTGTGCTGAACCAGGGTGTAGCACAGGTACATAAAGCAACAGCAAGGAGAGGATTCCTGACACCGTCTATCATGTGTCTTGAAAGAGAGAGAAACCTTATGTTGGTTGTCCACTGACTTCAGAGGGAAATGGATCAAACCATTTAATATTATTGTAATACAATAGTGCCCAAAGGGCCATAGCAATGAAAGAGATTCCATGGCACTGAGTGGCGCAGCAGCATGATGCGCCAAGAGCATAGTGAGCTGTGAATAGAGGGAACAAGCAAACATAGACAGAGCAGGCAAGGGAGCACAGGAGCAAAAGAGTTTTCAGCTTGCTGACAATTCTGTAGACAAGAATGAGAAATGTTGTTTGTCAGAGATTTTAAAAGATAAAAAGGCAGCTTGGCACCGGACAAAAGTGCTTCTCTCTGGACTTTGCAATAACCAAGCTCCAGAGCTTTTTTAAATGAAGAGTCAGCCTGCATCTAAAACAAGAAAAAAGAAACATGCTTCATTTGAAGTGTAAAGTGAAATGACTTGGATGCTTTTGTGTCTTTTTCAAAATGAAACCAAAAATGGGGTTTCAGATTATGGTGGTTTTTGTTGTTTTTTTTTTGCCAAATTTTCTGTTCTTGCGAGGAGGAACAGCTGGGCTGGAGGCAAAGCATATCACGCAGCTCTCCAGGAAGACCACATGGAAACAAGCCTCGTTATCCAGATAGAGTGTCAGCTGACAAACTACTGCTGAGGTTTTCAGCGCACTTCTGTCCTGAGGAGGATTTCAGGGAAGAATATGGAAGAGGAGATGGTGGCCTCAATGGTACCCAGCAACACTAGAGGAGAGGCTCTGGGAATAAAGGTGGGGGATGTGGGACGGATGTGTTTTGAGAAATGTAAGAGAGAGATGGAACAGAGAAGGGATCTGAGTGTTTTACAGCCTTGCAGACGTCACAGATAGGACTGGGGTAGAGTACCAAAGCAGTTTCTTCCCTGGGATATCCTGGAGAAGGGAACACCCAGGGCAATGGCATGATGAAGGATGCTCCAGCCCAAGTGACAAGCCGGAATACAGATCCTTGCTTGTGACAGAAATACTGGCATCTCAGCTCAAGAAACTAAATGCCGTTTCCAACATGAAGGGATGGCACCAGCCAGTGCTCTGAGACTCCTGCTAAGCCGTGACTCCTCAAGAGGCTGTGGAGGTTGATGTGGAAAGTATTGTATTGACACAGAAGTGAGGAGCTAACCTGGCCATTTGTGGTGAGCACAGCAAGGAGACACTGACCTCCTTGACCAAATGTTTGCTGAAGGCTTAGAGAAGACTGCGTGCTGTCACACGGAGCTGACAGTGACCAAAAATGTGGGCTCTGATGTAAGGGTCTGAGCAGCCAGCATGGTTTCTCTCTGAGCTGGCAAAAACATCTATCGGCACCCACAGAAAGGCTGGGCTGTCACACACAGGCTGCAAGAGACCTTGGCAAGCAGTACTCCTTGTTCCCTCTGTTTGAAGCAGCCCGTGAGTGGGCAGCATTTTTCTATATTATTCAAAATCATTTGACAAGCTATTTATTTTTTACCCTCTAATTATTATTTGATATTCAGGTATCCGGTTGGAATTCATTCCTGCACTGTAATGTGAGAAATAAAACTGCTGGGAGTTTTCCCACTGTGAAAGCTCATGGAGAGCCCATACAAAGTTTGCTCCTCCACAAGCACTTGCATACGTGAGCTCAGTATTTCCACCCAGACCAGCATGAAGGCTGCTTAGCTGTGTGGGAATGCCTGGAGAAGGCCTTTGAAGCGGGCTGGATCAAACTGGAATTTCAGTTTAATTAATTGCTGTAGAAAATGTCACCGGTATTATTCACCCAGCTGCAGTCTTATGTCATATTTGCCTGAGACAAAGTTCTCCCATGTACTGTAATTTATCATAATATTTAGAATATGAAATGGTGGTGATATTCACCAGGGCTTTCCACACCAGTCTCCTCATCCACCCTGGAGCTGCTGCCCCACCCGTGAGGCCACTGGGAGCTGCTGGATGTGCTTCAGCTCAACCTGTCCCAAATCTCCTGCAGGTGTGGGGTGCAGAGCCCGGCAGTGGGAACAGGATGGCTGGAGGGGAGCAGAAGTCGGACTGTAAATCACCTTTGCTTCCTGCTGAGTTCCAGAGCTGCCAGAGATCACTTTGCTTCAAGCTGAAGAAAAACTGTCTAAGCAAAGGTGGGAAGAGTCTGCTATTATGCACGATCAGCTTACGCTGCAATTAATGCTTCTTTTTCTTTTTTTTCCTTTATGAAATATCCCTTTGCAGAGCAGGTTCCTCTCTGCTCTCTCCTTTGAGCTAAGCCTTCCACCACTCCCATCCCTGCCAACACCCATTGGTTATGAGTACTGCAGTGAAATCTAATCAGAGGGGAGATCAACTCATTACCCTGAGAAGTAAACGTGTCTCTCAGACAAAGCAGCAATTTTGTCTGAGTCATTGCAGCATCCCCGTGTGTATCCAAAACAATCAAAAGCTGGCTAAACCAGTCCGTTAGTAGCAGAGCCATCACCTTTTCCTCCTGCGCAGTCCCAAGGACTGCTCTGCTTGCCTTACTCCTGGCAAGGAACCCTCCTGCTCCTTTGTTCCCACGGATAATAATTTAAAGAAATCTTATGGCCCAACTGCTCAGGGGCTTCCTTTTCACTACAGGACTTTAAAACATAGCAAGAGAATGGACATGTTTAATTCTTTGGACTAACTGGCAAAGGGCTGAAAATGGTGCGATTTTCCATGTAGATAGGGATAAACAAGGCAGACTTGGGTGTGCACATGCAGAGGAACATAAACAGGAGGAGAAAAAGCGTTACCATAGAAATGAAGAGCTGCCCGTGCCAACATCGTTTGTCACATCAGCATCTCTACCACCGCGTATTGCTCCAGCCCTCGATACTGCAACAAAGGTGATGGTGCCTGTGGGTGTGCAGGTGTTCCTATGCTCAAAGCTACTTCCTGCTGCCATGCAAGAGAACTGATACTGAACTCTGATAAAGGTCAGCGAAGTTTTTGGTGAGAAGACCAAAGAAGTATCTGCAGTGCCACCCAGGAAACAGTGCTTCCCCAAAGCCAGAGGATGGAGAGGGATTGTGGGAGACCTGCAGATAAACACCTTGTCAGGAAGCCAACTGCTTTTAATTCCTTCCTCAGTATCAGCAAGTCATGTCTCTGGACCAGTGCCAGCCTATAACCTAGCTGAGAACCTTTCCCTTGAATGGGATTATAGCACTGTCATGAGCAAAGTGACCTCATTTATGCCCTGGAAGGTGCAAAGCCAGCCCTCTTTGTTCCCCTAAAAGATCCTCACTTATTAAAAGCAACAACACAGGCGGTGTTTCCTAACAACCCTCCCTGGGGGACAGCAGGAGCTGACAACACCAGCAGTTTTCATGCAAGCCTTGTGAAATTTGGCATTTTTCATGAAGCCTAAACTCCTGGACTCTTCTCATTAACTGAAAGTCTGAGCTTTCATTTTTTCCTTGGTCTCATGGCTGCAGAGAAAAGCTTAAAACCATGATCCTTAAGCCTCATAAAACAGAAGTTAAAGAATTTCTTTTTTAAGCTCAGCTCAAACATCCCAGTTTAAAATAAATAAAAAAGAGGGAGAAGAGTGAGAGCTCATGGCATTTTTTTTAACCAGGAATCTTTCTATTTTGCAGGTAGAAGCTGAGAGGCTGCAGAACCAAACCTTGATTCTTCAACATTCGGAATATGTAGATAAGTATAGCGCACATAAAGAAATACCATGTAAAATACATAATGTGTATTTCAGCTCTGACCCTGTGTGTCCCTTCTAAATTGTGAAGAGAATTTATTGTCAAGACATGGTCTCCCCTTGGCCTCTATTAAAACTGCCAACAAAACAGACATTCCTGGAAAGATCAGAGGAGCTAAAATCACAGACATTGATGACAATCAAAACATGCAAGGCCTATAAATTAATATACCTGATGCTAACAGCTTTCAATCCCGAAAAGCTGTTGTTGACCACTGGCCAGCAAGCTGGCAAACTGCTGCAGAAAACAGCTCTGCACCACAGTATGTTTTGTGGTGCCTTGCAAACCACAGGAGCAAAGAACAGGCTACAGGACTGTTTTGTCCCTTCTTGAACACTGCCCCAGTAAATGATTTTCCTTGATCAAGACTTAATCCAATAAGGAAGACACAGTAAGAACGTGACTGTCAATTTTAGTTGAGAAATTTGACCTGTTGGTCACAGAAGCAGCTTAATTTAATTAAAGCTACTTATTGGAATAAAATAAATGCCCATTGTAGTAAGGCTCACAAACAGCTGTGTCAAAATAGCCTAGAGAAGAGAGGGAGACCTGACCCGAATTGCTCCAAGTGAGAGCACTGGGGTTGGCTGTGGGACACACAGCTCCGCATGCAGCTCCTGGGCTGCAGAAACACTGCTGGCAGTGTTGGCACCGAGCTGACAACACACCACACTGTGAAGCAGCTTTCGTTGCGGCCCTATGCTCTCTACATTCTAGGAGAGCCTCATCAGCTTTGATTATTGAAAACTGATGCTAGCCCATTGCAGATAGGACAGGTAGACTTTAAAGAGGCCAGGGGGACTTCTGCTCTGGGCCCAGAGGCCTGCGCCCTGCTCCTGCCAGCACAAAATGCCCTGCTCCCTGCAGCCCACCCCTCTCACGTCCCCATTAAATCAGATGTTGCTTTTCTCTGCTTTCACGTCTGCGCAGTGTGTGGGGCTGCGGGGATTTCCCCGGGCTTTGAAGGCACAGCCTGGTGTGCTTTGCGCCCTGCAGAGAGCTGTCAGTGCCTAAGGCCTGACACGGTCTTGTAAGATCGAGTATTTCAGTGTGAGCAGTGCAAAATCCCCAAACCAAGGGGGTGAGCTTTAGGCCAACGAGATTCAGTCCTATACAACAGCCTACAGGTACTAAAGCTTGATCTTGATGCCAAAAAACTGAGTTTCCCTCAATCACTGAGACATTCACCAGAGTAACTCTTGTAACATTCAGTGTTCAAATGCTTTTAAACAGGCCTTCAAAACCACTTCCAATTAAGTAGGCAAGTTTTCACACTTACAGGTCCAGATCTCTGTTTCAGATTTAAATGTGGCCTCAAGGAAGTGGGTTCAGAAAATGGGAGTACTGAAGACAGAGTGATGTTTTGCTTCATCCTGATGACTTGGGTCTGCAATCACGGTTCAGATAGAACTCCGGAAAGCAGAGCATCTGAATGTATATTTAATCAAAAAGCTTGAGGAAAACTGCTTTAAGAAAAGATACATGAAGAAAAAGGAGAGGATGGAAAAATAACAGGAATAATTATTTTAAAGCCAAAAACTAAAGAATGCTGAAACAGAGCACAATAAGCATTGAAAAAACATGTCTGAGAAAGTTATGGGATTCCAAGGCATGGCTTCCTCCCAAGAATCCTACAAGCATGGCACAAGCAAATCTAGATAAAGGCATTTTTAAACAGCCCTTCAAAGCAGAAATTAACAGAAGGAGCTGAACTAGAAAATGTTCACATGTAATTCCAGAGCAGATGGATTGTAAGTCTCTGAAACAGAAGGTCTCACCCACAGAAGTTCCTATCCATCCTTCGAGTACGAGAGACAATAAAAGCAGTGTTTATAGATCTGGATGCATTTGTGTGAGCTTACCTATATGAGAATGAGAGTCTCAGTGCACAAATTCAGAGATTTAACTTTCCTCATGCTGAGAGCTTTCAGCCTCACAGTGCTGTGGTTGGGGTACAGGAGGTCACTTGGACCAGATGGGAGCTCCTTGGTAGGAGTGTGCTAATGAGGGACCCCATCCTGGTCAGCATGGTGGTCACTGGGACCCTTCATGCTGCACTTATGACGTGGTGGTCCATAAAGCTGCAAAACTGGGTTTTAGATCCAGAGCTCTTTAGTATCTGTATGTGAAGCTGTGGGGCCCACCTCTTCCACGTAGACAGCATGCTGGACATTTCACCAAACTGTTTTGGGTGGCACAGGCTGGGAAGGAGGCACGGCCAGGTGTCTGCACACTGTGTTGCACAATATCAGTGGGGTTTAGGCTTGTGCAAACCTGATAGAAAACATGTTTTTATACAAGAAATCTCCCCAGTAATAGCGTTCTGTTGACCTGAAGAGCAACTTCAAGAATTGAAAACTTTAAGGCTACCTGTACTGGCATATACCAAAAGTACGGATGGGATGTAAAGCACCTGAGCTTGCCTGGGAAGTTGCCTGGATTTTTGTCTGCCCAGGCAAACCTTTAATTGCATGAGTTGAAGTAACACAGACTTTTTCCCTGTGTTTCAGAAACCCTGAACTCCTCTGTGAATTTGGGTGGGTGTGGGTATCTCAAACTTTTAACAGACTAAGTTCTGAACCGGTGAATGAAACATCAGTACCGTGGGCAAGACCCTCGCCAAAGGGTGGGGAGCCTGCAATCAGTGACGGGGGAGTTAGATTTGGGGATTGCATTGAGCACTGGCTCTGCCTGAACCAACAGATACGGATCTATTGAACTGGTTCTTCCAGCATAGCCTGAGTGCCTGGACACCTGGAATTTTGTTGCGAAATAGCACACATGAACGGTAAGGAGTGGCTGAATGAATAAAACCCTGCAGGAAAAGCAATAATTCGGGATTCCATTTAACAGATGATGGCTTTCAGGGCTGTAAATACCTATGAAAGATTCTGCTTACAGGGACAGAAAGACTCAGTGGGATTGCTCTAGGGACTACACTGGCACTGATATAGCAAAACTGGTGCAGAAGGCAGGCAAGACTGCAGTGCCCTGCAGCACCTCTCACACTAGGATCCTCACCCACTCTTTATCCCTTGTGCCCATCAGCCAGGTTTATAGAAGGATGTGGGGCAGAGCATCTCATTTTCCAATATTCAGCATCCTTGAGAGGAGAGGTTATTTCCAAAAGAAATCCTTTCAATTTTACATACCCAAGTATGGGTTGTTAAACTCAACCAAGAACCTGAAGCAAAGCTTTCACCAAATCCTGCCTGTCCTCCAGGACGCTCAGGGCACCCAGCCCCCTTCTTCACCACACCTCAGTGACTCTGACTGCCAGCCCTTATAAACATAAACCTGCATAAATCACAGATTTACTGCCATAAACAGAGCACCGACCACAATTGCTCTAGCTCCATACGGTAGCCCTGGCTAGAACACAGTAAGAATTCTCCCCTGCAGGGACTTTTAAGCAACTGCCAATAATTTCCCAGGCTCCCAGTGCCAATAATAAATAAATAAATAAACAAGGAAAAAATGCAAATGGAGAGGACATATAAAACTGCCAAGCCAAATTCAGAATGCAAAAGAAAAAAGAAGGGGAAAAAAAAGTAAAAAGCACTGAGAAGCGCAGTCTAGCCAGTAACACTTTCCAGTCCCATCCATAGCTAAGCTCAGAACAGTAATTCCTTGTTTGCAGGCCCCTCTGTTAGAAGCTAACTGTGATTGCAACTGAAGTACATTGATTAACCCAAAATAACTTTCCCTCAATTTGCTGGCTGCTCAAGAATACTCAGGAGACCTGCTTTTGTTCTGAGCTAGTCACTCAGGAGTGCTGGCTCCAGTCCTCATGCATCTATTGAAACTGAGTGAACCAGAAAACCTCCAGGAACTGCACAAGGACACATAGTACAGTTTAATTAGTTTAGAGAGAGGAGTTTATTTTTTCCAAGCATCACTTGGGCAAATTGTTGTTGTTGTTGTCTCTTTTTTTTATGGTCTTGTTAAAATAATTTCATGGTTGCAGTTTTTGTTCCTGTGCTTAGCAAAGCAAACTGTAACGGCTACAGCCAGGGGAGCCAAGGGGGAGGGCTGGGACAGACTCTCACCCAGTACAAAAAAAGTGTGCGGCATTTTATCACGCAGCTTGCAAAACGATGCGTTTAAAGGGCAGAATTGTCAATGTCAGATGCAAGGGTGGAGGTACCTATTAATAAACAGCCTCTGCATAGAAAATTCTTTGCAGACTTTAGTTGGGAATTTTCCATAGTAACGCTCTGTTCCTACAGTCAGCCCAGTGACAGTGGTCTAAATTCCACCCAGCGGACTTTGCATTCGTCTTTGAGAACAGAAATAATATGTGTGAGGTCACAGGTGCTTTGTTCCCTTCATCATCTAACAGTTTACGATGGCTTTCTATTCCTCTGCTTTCCTCCCCATATGTGTGTGCATGCTGGAAATGGAAGTTAATTTTAGAATTACTGAAAGATCTGAAACCAAATCTGTACTGAGATTCAAGTTCAGATTCAGCACCATCATCATCATAAAAGTTGATCTGTGAGATGCTTCCACAAAATGTTGGAAACCTCACAACAGTCACTGCTCTTCTAAGTCCTGCAGTGATGCTCTCACAGGGGTGAGACTACTGTAACCTGTAGTTTCTTGTCACATATAAGCAAGCAAATAAGCAGCTTCTACTTTGAGATTTAACTCAGACCTTAGAAAATCAAATCTCAAGTCTCTAAAGCAAATACTTCCCTTTGATCCAGACTCCAACAACTGCGGGGCTTTTTCCATCTCAGGGTTAACCATACAGCCTCTCCGTAGCACTGCTCAGCTCAGCTGGAGGTGGAAAAGCCATGTGCCAGTCCTTCTGCCAATGACTCCTTTTTCCCTTCAAAGCTTTTGCATTCCTTCAGGCCAGTTTTGTAAACCAGCCACTGCGAACACTTCCACCTTATCCTCTCCCAGGCATGGTTGCAGCTTGCTGTGCTTGGTGCGGCAGCACGGCCACAGTCCCGTTCCATCTTTCTGCACTGGAAGTAGGAAGGCCCTTCAGAGTTATCTGTGGCTCCTAATAAACATTTCTGTGCCACCCACTGCAACATGGAAGCCTAAAATGTCAGCAGTCACTGACTTAGGTCTGACTCCTAAGCTAACCCACCTTATCTCAAAGCATTTCATTTGTCAGGTAGATTCTCTGACTACTCTTCTGCCAAGTTCCACATATGCCATGCATGCCATAGGATAAATGAAAGCTTTAGTAACTCCATTACCCAAAGGAAAGATGCCATTTTTTCTTCTACTTTTCGATTTTATAGACCAAAACCACCTCAAAAGCAGTGTATTTCTGCTTCAGCCACACAGTGCTTAAGGCAGGCACGTACATCCTTGGCCTACAGGTGCATAACATGCACGTATACCAAGTAGATACTCTGGCAGTTCAGATTGTTCATAGCTTTTCTCTATACATTAATCTGCTCTAAAGCACTGCTGAAGAGAAGATACTGGGCTAGGAGATCACCTGGTCAGATGCAAACTGCACCCTATTCTTATGCTTTATAAAGACATCTACTATATGACCTAGCAAGAGAGGGCTAACAAGTTAACCAGTGTGAACACAATGCAGTTCCACTCAATGTGACGAGGACAGCCTGAAAATGTGACATCTGCAAGAAATGTTACCATAAAAATTTGAGATTTTTTTGTCTGGTCTTGTATGCAAGGATCACTGCATCTGGTATGGGCTAGAAACAGCAGCTAGTGGGACAACCTGGTGGAAATACAATAAGCTTCCTGTGGCTTTATTTCTTTTTCAGGAGCACATATTAACAAATTCAGCAGCAAACTCAGACCCTGCATTCAGCAAAACTTCCATGAGCAGCTTAAGGAGTGATTGACGGGTAATTTTCCAGATCTCAACAATAATAAGAACAGCAACAACATGAAAGGATCCAGCAGCATTTTTGTGTGGCAGTGTTTAATGGCTCAGTGTCCCATTGTGACGATTGTTCCCCGGGTCTGCGGGGAGAGCTGGTTTTAATCAATGGAGCCCTTTGGAATCAAATGCAGGTATTTACTGGAACGCAACACACAGACCAGTGTTTGTCTAGCTAGCAGTCTGCCTGTGTCAGCTAATGCTGTTTGGAACGGGTTTCTGACTCTGACAAAGAAATGGATAACCAGACATTTCCTCATCAGCCCATCTAAAATCTGAGAGTGGAGTGCATCCATGAATGAGGGGGAGGCTCTCTGCAATCAATACAACAAAGTCAGCCTCTCAATCTCAGCAAATAAACAAAGCCATGATCCCAGGTCAACCCTCAGATTTCCAGCAGTATAAAGGAGTGGAGAAGACAAGTTTGGGATTTTCAGCATCTGGCTGTGTCCTTTCTTCTCCTCTTGGCACCTTTGGGAACTCCACCAGCCAAGGAGGTCAGGAGTATTGGGTGCCCATCCACTGGTGAAGGCTGGGAACCCGTAGCAGATTAAAACAACAACTATGAGAGTCCCAAGGCTCTTGATTTCACAAAGAATGGTTATCTCCTCTTTCCAAGCACGGTGACATGCCCAAGGTCAAACACGGAAGTGATAGAGCCGCAGTGACAACCTCCAGCTCTTGAGGAAATGCCTGATCCAACTGATTGCCACAGCAGATTACCTTCATGTGACACACTGCACCATTGCCCTGTGATCCCTGCCCAGGGAACCAAAGTGAGAAGAAGCTGAGTCACAGTTCCTAACATCGATTACCCTGGCACTGCTGTGTAACAGTGCTTATTATTGCTGCTTGATAATGACATGTGCCATTTTTCTTGTAAGGCACCTTTGGACCCTGGCTACAAACAGACTTGTATAATACAGATATGAGCATCCCTTAGGTCTTGTAAGTGAAATCACACTGCAGTGAAACCCTGTCTAACTCCAACAGTTGTTACTAGATTTTAAAGCTGTGCATAGAAGCAGCCTTTCTGTTAGTTGGGAGAGTGATATGACCCCAAAATCATAGGCTATGAAATCTTTTCTATTTGCATAGCCTCCGCCAAAAGTGTTTTATTAGCAGGTTACAAAGTCTCATAGGCTGGAATTTCTGCAGTAAATTGCGTTCAGGCCAAGCTCACAAATCATTAGCCATGCAATCTTGTTTATCCTGCTAGGACTTGGTAGTTTGTCCTGTTACAAAATCAAAGCAGCAAGGTTGAATGGGTCCAAGTGAAAAGCCTAATGAGTGAATAAGATTCTCTGAGGAGCGATGAGGTGACTTGAGGGACAGTCATTAATGTAAACACGGCCGAGAGATAGCATATGAGATAGCCTCTTGAGGTGCTTCACCTCAGAATCACACCACTATTACTCAGAGCTGATTGTTTATTCACCAGTGTGCTGGTGAGTTTGGTCCAGATGGCAGCAGCCCTTGAATCGGGCTAACAGCAAATTTTATTCTTCCACTTATGCATGTGATTCAGACGTGCACAAAATGTTCCCCAGGAAATGAAGCACACTCCAGGCCACGGAGTTCTGCTAGTGGGGTGGCCAGCCACAGAGGCTTATGGAAAGAAAATGGCAATGGTGATTCCATTAGCAAAAGCTCTCTAATTAATATATATTAATTGAAAGCTTCCCAGCACAGCTCAGCATGGAGGGTCCATGTAAAGAGGTGTCCTGAGAACCAAGCATGAATGTTTGGAGGTCCTTTCCTTAGTCCTGCCACATCCTCCACACCACTTCTCAAGCACAGATGCTATTTTTGGTTACTTCGTATAACACTGACATTCACAAAGGCCACCCCCTGGGCCTGTTGAGACCTTGTATAAACTGAAGTATAACTAAAATAACTACCAAAAGCCAACGTCTTCCATATTCTTCTGCAACTGTCACCTGCTGTACTTTGATAGTATTCTCTGGTTTAAAGCCTGCAGCCACTTTTTTTGGGAACAGCACTGAGATTGTAGCAGCCCATCACCCACCACAGATTGTCAAGGCACCAGATTTGCAAACAATTCCTAGGCTGAAATTTATTTGCTGATGTTCAGCAAACTCTTCTGCCTCTCAGCTGAAGCTGGAAAGCAAATTTGGATGAAGAGAGAGAGAGCAACAAGAAAGAAGAAAGGTTGATTTTACCAAGAAAATATTTCTTTTTCCACTTCCAAGACAATGTTTTTTAAGCTCAGGCTAACTTTGCAGAACCCAGAAAATCACCAAGGCGACGCTAAATGTCACGACTGGCTAACAGCAAACGAGCCATTGCAGCACTGCTCACGTGAGCAGAGCTGTACTACCTCTGCAGTCTGTGAGCAGGGAAAGCCACGTACAGCTCCATGTTGTGTTCATCAGTAATTGCACAGAAAGCAACACTCTGTGCCATGACCAATAAATAGTCAGGAATGACACAGTGCTGTCCACAGATCACGTATAGCTAACAGAGGGTCAGAGACAGTTCAGTTCCAATATGTAATTGGAAAACTATGGCATTTCATGTGAAAAGTCAAGAGTTTCCTTTCACCGCAGTGTGCATTAGCACTGCTTGTTCCCAAAAAGAGAGCTTTTTACTTCTTCCAGTTTGGTAGAACACCTCTATATGTTTGTATTTACATTTCCCTCTGTGAGCGTATAGCTCATCATATATGAAAGACACCACATTTCTGTAAGCTCCTTCAGGAACTTATTTTGTGCTGTCCTGCAAGTTCAGTACCCAAAACAGATGGTCTAATTTTACAGCAATTACACTACAAAATTGCGTTTTTATTTAAAATGTAGAAGGTACTCTTTGGGTTCTCTCTGCTTGAATAACAAACGTACTGAGAATAAAAAAATGCCACAAGCAACTATTGTCATACTTTCTTCATGGGCTCCCAGGTGTATTTGCAGCATTTGCTCTATTATGTTCCATAAGTACACACCAAGGAAGGGGAGCTGCACATCACAGCTAATATCGGATTAGGTTCCCCTTTTGCTTTTTCAGACACATCTATCTCTTTGAAGGAGGATGTGTGGGGGAAAATCCATTGCCAAGGGAAATGAGAGTCAGAACCACTCTTTAAGGACTGTCAGCACCAATCAGGACTCAATTCTGCTGCATAGTACTATGAGTCCAAGAACCAGAGTGGAAAGAGACCATCTCTGAGTAATGCTCATAGAGCCAAGATGAGATTCTGGTCCAGCTGCTTCAAAGACAGCACGTGCCTCTATCTGGATTTCGCTAGCAAATAATGGTATTGCAGCAATCACACCCACCGCATGAGCCCAGCCACGACAAAGCCAAGCCCTGCACATGTGTTTGTGCACGCACAGATACCAGCCATCGGGATCTGCACCACAACATGATTGGGCCCCAAACCTGCACAAAATCATATTTTAACACATGAAGAATTAGTGACATCACAGGCCAGCTGGCATCAGGCAGGATGGGAAAGTAAGAGCAATTGCCAGCTCTGATGCACTGCGCCTTGTATTGCATGAGCCACTGCACATCTAATGTGGCTCTGCTGCTCCAGAAAGAACAAGCAGCAGTGAGCACTGTAGATAAAGATGCTTTCAAACAGCAGATTTTCAAGACAGTCATTCTTTCAGGGATTAAAACATAAAGGCATCGCAAAGACACACACGGAGAAATTTAACACAAGCTCTAGTTTCATGGAGATAGAGGCAGCGGATGTGCTGCTCTCTCTCTCCTAGCAGCAGCAGGTGCTGGTGCTTGCACAAAGGTCCAGGGGTGGGGAAGGCAGGGGGCAGAGGGAGACACGTGCATGCAGAAGCCATAAATTAGAGCCCTGCAGACAGCAGCAATGAGGCATGGAGCCAGCAGCCAAATGAAAGGTTACCACCAAATCCCACGGGGCTGAGTGATGCTGGCGCTTGGCTGTAAGAGAGATAACTTCACCAGAGGTATGGGCTGTGACTGGGGGAGATTGGGCAGCAAATACATCACCAGCCAAAGTGCTGGAGAAACGAGAGTTATGAGATTCATTTTGTGAAGCACCCCAATGTACAGCCATGGTGCATGGATGTTTTATTCAGCCAGGCACAAGAACTGAAAGGAAGGAACAAACCAACAAACCAGTGCTGATGCTCCAAAGCCCGAACCACAAAGCTAGTTTGTGTCCCACTACAAAGCCCCATGTCCTGCTGAGCTGCACCTCAGCTGCCAAGCCCTGCTGTGTGCAGCTATTCTGGGAGCTGGAACAAAAGGCAGAACCATATCTTCTTGCAACCAAAATAAATACCTCCGCAATTGTTCATGAAGGTTTTCCAGCTGGGGAAAGGTTATGTTGTCTATGCACCTGCTGTGGGTTCCCCTGTATGTGGAAAGAATTTGCTGGGTGGCTGCAGGGTATTGGCTACCTGGCAAAGTCTCCACAGAGGAATGAAATTTTCAAAGCCAGGCTGGGCTTTATGGGAGGATCTGTGCAGCAAAAATGTGTGTGCAACGCACATCCAAGCCCACTGATTCATGCATATATAGTTACATTTATAGTTAATGTGCATTGTCTCTGGAAGAATTTGAGGCTAGTTTGTAAAGATGAGTGAGTAAAGGGTCTGAGAGTGTAGCAGAGCACAGTTCAGAGTACACGGCAGTGCCTTTGGTGTGGGTCGTGGTGAGTGCATGATTCTGGGAGCAAGGCATTGCAGCCAGAACACACATTTCTTCCTCACACGTCCATGAATTCCAGCTGCACTGGCAGCTCACCTCTGGCTTGAGAGCAAGGAGTAGGAAAAGGATTGGGCTCTTTTCAGCCCTATGGAGGCTTTTGGGTTTTTAATTTTCAAACTTCTACACAACCCTGAACTGAAACATCATGCGTTAACAAGGTGGCTTCTTAACGAGGTGCCTTCATAAAGGGGGCAGGCCTGTGTGACCAAGTTAACCCTGTGGTTGATAGGGAGAATAAAGTAATGATTTGTCTGTGTTTTTTAAATAGCTTGAAACCATGATATGATTCTCCCTCAAAGCATAAATCCAGCCTGTATTTCATTATTATAGAAGGGGAGAGAGAGAGATTCCTGCAGAGATTATTGTATTTGTGAGACTGGCTTTTTTTTTTCCTCCCTGCACATGAACAGCCCATGTGAGACTAAGCACTTTCCATGTGACTAACTCATTCCCATGCTTGCTGTGTAACAGGGCATTTAAAGCATCAACAGGCAAGGTCAGAGCCTGTTTGTTGATGCTAACGTGAGGACAAACACTGCAGAAAAGATGAAGATTATACAAGCCACATATATGTTGCCCCCACATCTGTTCCCTTTTGGGGAATTGCTGGGTTTGCAGGGATTCACCTCCTCCCCTGCCCCTCTGTTCTCTCTAACGGATGAGATACAGGGAAGCTGCACAACAGCTGCAGGGGAGGAAAAGCAAGCAGAGCCAGGTGCCTGTGGGTATCAGTGACACTGCACGCACAGGTACGGACACCAGGGAGAGCATCCTGCGTCCTGGAACAGCTCCACTACATCCTGCCCTCCTCCAGGGGCTGAGAGCTTCTTAAGCTTCCCCCTCACTATTTACTATTTAGATTAACTCAGTCTGTATAATTTGTACTGTGTGCCTGGGGTCTGCCTGCCTTTTCTCTGCGCAGCTCTTTGCTTTGGACAGCAACTCTGATCAGACAAGGGCTGGGCAATCCCCTGCAGTAAAAGCAGGAGGTGAGCTGGATCCTGTCCTGCCTCAAACTGGGATCTGAACAGATCTGCGTTTTTTTTTTGTTGTTGTTGTTGTTGTTGTTTTTGTTGTTGTTTTGTTTTGCTTTTAGTAGTTTTCTATGGCTGAAAAGAGCAGAGGAATCAGATTAAGGTACATATTTCAGGGTTATGAACCTTTTGGACAAGCATTACATTTTTAACCTGAACTGCTGCTGTTTCAGTAGGAAAGCTAATTTGACCACAAAAGAGGTGCAGAATAATCAGAGCAGCCCCCCAGCAACAGATCTATTGGTAACTTTAAAAGTTCCTTGGCTCAGTTGACTTCAGGTCAACAGGAGGTACAGCCTCAGGCACTGTGCAGTTCTTGGCATTATATCCAATGTACTCCTCCCATTACTGCTGCAACAACATTAAACGCTTTTCTTTTTAATGACTGCTGAAGCATCTTTTTAATCTTTTTTTAACCTCCAAGCTGTACAGAAAGCGACAGCACAGGACCTCTTTGCAGCTCTCCTGGATGTTTATCATTGCCTGGGCAGAGACACGGCTGCAGGCTGCCCTGGGGAGAAGCCCTGACTTCTCCAGTTCTGGAGGACAAATCAGTGAGTGGGCAGGAAGCGGTGAGAGGCAAACGTTTATTGATCCACTGCTGGAAGTAGGAATGGGCTTTGCAGCATCACTGACAACGAGGGGCTGCTTGTACTGATTGAATCAAGTAAAATGAAGAGGAACAGACAAACAGCTTCTAGCAAAAAGAGATGAAGGTGCTCAAAGCTTACATTACATAGATCCTGGTCTGTAGCACTTCTACTTTTGACTGGCATAAGCTTATATTTTAATCTAATGAAATGTAACAGAAATCCATGAAAATTGTTCAGACCAAATTTCAGCTTCCTTCTGATCCACGATTTTTAATGCAAGCAAATCTGTTTTCTCTCCATGTCCTCAATACTCTGTGCCATTCAGGAACAACTGCATCTTTCTGCAGAGGCTGCAGCATATGAACCACAGTACCAACAAATGGATGGTAATGGTCAGCTGTACAGTCCACACGGTCACCAAGTCACTAGATTAAGTGCCAGATAATTCTAGTTTTTACCAATCAATTTGATCACTGGGGTCAGAGTTAAGGAATTGGATTTCCTGACAACTTTCTTACATCTCAGCTCACCTAGAATCCTGGGACGAGATAAGGGGCTGCCTATAGCTTCTCATGTATTTGGCTCTACAAAAATACATTAAAGCTAGCTAGATCTCTGCTACCTGCAACAGCACTGACCTGCCTGCTGCCACCTCCCATATGTTTCAGCTGCTGGAGGACTAGCTGTGCAGCTGAACAGAATGGCAGTGGGATCAGTGTAACTGCAGCAGGCCTTTTTTTTTTTTTCCTCTTTGCAAGCACATTGAGAGTGATTTGTGTCTTTTAGCTTGGGGAGTAAAACTGAAACCACCGAGGGGTTAACATGTAGGAGAGAGACCTGGATTTGAAATTAAGAAATGCTAACCCTGTCACCCTTGAACACAGTGGCTGCAGCAAGGGAAAGGTGAAATTATTTGGCAAGCAAGGAGCAAAATGAATGGCAGTTGAAAGGTAGCATTTTGATAGGCACTAATTATTAAACTGCAATTAGCACAAGGATGCAGTGATCTGTTCAAATCCCAGCTAAGCAAACAGGTAGAGGTTAAATACAAAAGCAAATGCAAAGTTGCCAACCTTGAGGCAGAAGCACAGCACAGGCAGGCACAGTACTTTGGACACACATAGAATCATCTGATACTGTGAGGCTTTAAAACTATTTCCTCCAATATAATGGCAGCTTCAATCACATTCCTCCACCATCGGTGACACATTTCAAAACCTGAGCCTCTCGCAGCAGCAAACCAAGGTTAAAAATACTGTGCTACTGAAAGGTGTCACCTTCCCTCTCCCACAAAGCTGTTCTCAAAGCTGTTCGAAGGCTGAAAGAGACCTGGAAACTTTTCTCTTTGCCTTGAGGGTGTAGTCAGCTTGTCACTGAATCCAAAAATAGTCCTCAGAGTATTGATTAACCTGCCTGAAGCAAGCAGCAATGAACTTGAGAGAAGAAAATGAAACCAAACAAAGCATTAGACTATGTTTGACTGCAAGATCTGGGTTAGGAGTAGCACAACATCCTTTGTTACAAGTTACTGTTGCTTTATAAGGATCCTATAGTTCTATTTGTTCTCAGCCAGCAGCACTAAACCCATAGAAGTCCACTCAGCATGGTGGGAAGACCTTTCTCCTGGATGGAGATTTGCCTATTCAGTGATTTGCACCTGAATAATATTTCACGACTCATTTTTTCTTTTATGTAGGTTTTTTTTTTTTTTTTTAAATATAAGGTCATTTTTCACATAGTATGGTGTTTTAGAGTTCACTTAACAGTCTCCTGGCTATTTACGTAGATTTGAGTGTATAACATTTATAAAGATCATCACCAAGAAAAGTCAGTCTCCCTCGCTCAGGGAGAAGCCACACACACAGAGTGGTACAAAATCCCACAGAACACGCTCAAATCTCACGCTCCCATCTTCTTCCTGCAAGATTTTCTGATCTTCTTGCCTCAAGACTTTACATGAGATCATTGGCTGACTGTTTAAATCTGAGAGCTAACAAAGGTCAACCTACTCTCCTTAGCAGCATGGTTTCACTGGAGATCAAAGAGAGCGTATAGACTGCATGGAGCATACAGAAGTGCAGCATCAAGCGTGGATTCCTTCACAAACATTCTTCTGCTACCAGGAGAAATCCAATTACAATAGGGTTAGATACCTATAATCACATCAGCTTCATGATAAGTCTTACTGCTGTGCCTCGGTACCCAGCAATAAAACAACAATCAGTGTGTGCAAACACCACATGATGGCTGATCTCTGGTGTTATGACCTTTCTGGTAGTGCATAATCTCATCTGCCCTCACAAGTGGAGATAATTGCTAGATTAGATTAGTGCTCACATATTATATTGCATATCACGTGGATACTTTTCCAGTCCTATGGACTCAGTAGGACTGGCAGGGAAAGCTTAGGCTGAGATCTGTAAGGAGGGATAGGGGACTCTGAGGAGTGCCAAGGCTGCAGGAATGTCCAAATAAAGTCACCAATGAGGTGGAGGTCTAACTCTTTATCTTAAGACACATTCACATGCTTCCCTGAGCCAAGCGGCTTCAGCTGGAGCCGCCGGTATGAAGTGCAGGAAGCAAATTGCTGAGTCTGGAGAAAGAAATTTCACATGGGGGAAAAAAAAAATCTGAGAAGTCCAGACAAAACCAATAGTAATAATAATAACCTTGCTGTTCTAGAGCAGGGCGATCACATGGAGGAAGCAGGGTAGAACCTGGAACTCTAACAAAGCCAGCCAGGGATGCTGTGCAGAGAAGGCACAGCCATGGCATTACCTGGCTTCTTGCCCAAGCTGAACACACTCCTCATGCTGAGGTTTCTTCAGAAGCTGACCTGAGACCTCATTAGAGACAGTGACCAGACAGTGATCATTCTGGGTACAGCCAAACCAGTTCAGGCTTGCTGGGTGTGTTTATGATACAGAGCCTGCCTGCATTCAAATCTAAATTCCATCTACCAGACAGTTGGGATGCAGGTCCCTGCATAAGCAGCGTTTGCAAAATTGTGTGAGGAAAAGTCTGCTACCCATTAGTGTGAAACCCTAATGGCAAGGGGAGATGTGTTCAATATGCTCACACCCACTCCACCACCACCAGCCTTGCACTGCTGACACATGGCCAATGAGCAGACAGGCTGACCAGACTCCTTCCCAAGTCCCAAAATATAACGCTGCAAATATAGGCTGCCTGTGCTCTCGATAAGGGCTATCCTGGATAAATCAGATAGCCTGTCTGTGGAACACAGTTTGTTTTTGCTGACAGAAGTTTGAACAGATGCTACATGGCTTTAGCTCTGAAGATGTGCATTTCCTCTCTGCCTAACTGATACAGCTCTTGAAACTTGCCTAGGTTTTGGGAGATGCACAAGGAAAATAGAACCTGCTCTTTTGATTTAGAAATCCCTTGTTGCTTTGTTCTGGGGGGAAAAGCTGTTAGATGCTAAGAAGACACAGCAAATTCCTAAACGTATAATCTCCCAAGAGAACCAATACACTTGCAATGTCACGAAGACAATAGTTTAGCAGACAAAACTTTTGCTGTAGTGGGATTCATGCCAGCTCTCCACAATCTGGGTCCACCGGGAGTATCCTCTACAGCATCTGCAACCTGAAGGCAGAACACCTAGTGCAGTTCTGACAGTGAATGGGAACTAATCAACACAAGTTGTATAATCTTGTCTTTCTTCCTTTTTAGTGATCACAAGATCACAACTGTACCAGCAACAAACTAACAGAGCCCTGCAGACTTCTAGAGAACATCAGCAGCCTCATTTCACAAAGCTTGAAACAGACTTGAGCTGATGCTAACCAACAACAGAGACCTCTGGCATTCAATTCAGCCAGAGTTTGCCCTTAGGAGCTATAAACAGCCATGGCAAAGTCTTAGCACAGCCAAAGGGCAGCCAGCAGGGAGCTGTAGCTCCAGGAGCAGCAGTGCTTCAGTCACACCAGATCAGCCCTGCTTTCTGTTTGAGGGTAGTAGCTGCCTCCACAGAACCTCCACCTTGACTTTAATCTTGCTTGTGAAGGACTGGTGTTAAAAACCTATTTCCCCCAATATCTCTGTGTCTCAAATGATCTGAGGAGAGAGCTGGAAAAGAAATGGTCTTAAAATGCTGGTGTTTGCATCACCTCATAGAACCTGATGGCAGATTCAATAATATGTTTTGCATGGAAACCTGGCTGCAGGTGGGCAAGTGCTTTGCTATAATGTAAAGAGTACATATGGGAAGGAGGGGGCAGGCAGCCTCCTTTTGTTTGGTTTTGGTTTTTTTTTTTCTGTTTGAAGATGAAGGGGAAAATGCACCTACCAAAGAAATGAACCTGGGCTGTGAATAAATGAACTCGCAGAAGGAAGGAAATATTTGTTTAGCTCCCTTCCTCTGTATGCTACACCTGGCTGCTAAAGCTACTGCAAAATTTCTAACAATCCTACCAGGCTATTTGCATTTAAATCACTTTTCCTGGCATTATGTAAATCCCTCATAGAACTGAAGTTTTCTGTTTCTCTCAGGGGCTGCACCCAGTGCTTTGCTCCCAGTGCTGCCCCACTCTCCTCCCACTGCTCCACTGGGTTATGCCAGCACTGTATGAAACTGTGTATGAAACTCCAGCTGTTAGGGGTTTGGACCTGGAACAACAGAGGTGATACATGCAGACTTCCCATATCTGCATAATAAAATCACATTACCAATTAACTCATGGCTGGGTCTAAAAGAGCATGCACTTTGATCCGACACGCACAAAATTCAGAAATGTTTTCTACAAGGGAGTGTTTCCAGAGTGATTCTTCTGTGGTATTTTCAGGACTGTATATTTAAGGATTCTGCTGCCTTGGACAGCAGAAAGGAAGGCTGCTGCTTTCACCACTGAGGAAGTTGCACAGATAGTTCTAAATACAGAAGGTTACATTTTTCACCCTCTGGGAATTTGAGAGAAATGGATGTGGAGTATCAGTCTTGTAGTTCTAGCTCCAGTCTAACTCCAAACACAGAACTCTTATGTGAAAACACCTACATGTGAGCAAATACTTGATTTCATACTGAAATTCTGTAACCTTGGTTTGGAATGGTGGTTGAAAGGAATAGCATAACAGCAACGGGGTCTAAAAATTGCAGGCCAAAGGCAGATACAGAGCAGTGTCAGCTGTGCATTCTGGGGCCTTTGAGTAAAGACAAAGAAGACAGGGAGCAAGTAATCTCTGCCTGAATTAGAGACTTGCCTGGAGAAGTCTCCAGCTCCTACTTAAATCACCACAGCACCAAGGCTTTCCTAATTAACTTCATACAGTGCCTACAGACTGCAACCCAGATGAGACATAGCACAGAGAGGCTACAGCTCAAACTCTTTTGATAGGGAATATTCAGGCGCTCTTGACATGCTTCATTGCTTGGCCAGGGGGAGCTTTGCAACACAACAGCATTTCCCAATCTCGGGTTACCCAGAGAATGGCCATGTGCCAGGGACATTCCCAGCTGGTCAGTGGGGTGAGCTGCTTCCTATAGGAGCACAACAGGGACATGCCAGCAGAGAGCTGGGTGGGAGCCAGGGCTCGGATACGGCACCATGAAGTGATCTGGATGCTTGGGTGGGCGCAAGCACCTTAATTTGGAAAAAGAATTAAAACCTTGTTATTATATCCTCTTAATGCCTTTGTAAATGAAAGAATAAATGTCACAGCTTGACAGCAGACACCCCATCAGAGCACATCCCCTGGTATGCATCGGTGCTATTAAACACGCCATTCTGCAGCCCTCTGGTAGCTGCAGTGTACTTTTCACCCTGCACTCTAGGTAATATCCCTTGGATTTATGATAAGGTTTAGTCTCTTCCAAGCAAATTACTAATGTTTGTCGAGTACTTGAAGATCATCTGTTGAAAGGCTCTACGGAGCCACGATCTATTACGTCTTGGTCAGAAAAACACAGTTGCTGAACAGGAAGAACAAAAGAATGAGTTGCAGACCCCCAACAAGCATTCAACACAAGTTAATTTGTTCAGCAGCTGTATTTTCCTGAGACAGATTGCATATTTCCATTGTTAAAATAAAAATGTCCACTGAGCTTGCATTCTCTATGCTTTACACTGCTGCCAGTCTAGTCTAGTGAACAAATAAAATTCCTTTAATAAATATGAGACCCACTTGACTAATTTTGCCTTTGTCCAAGGAAAAAATGAATGAAGCCAGAGGATACATGAGGCTGTGTAATCTTCCCCCCTCCTAGAAAAAAAAATAGTGGAAATCTGGCACCTGGCAGGGCTAGGGACATGTGAGCCATGGCTGCCATGTGTCCCCAAACCACCCACACTTGGTGCCACACCACAGCCATGGATGGATGGAGCCTGCCCTGCAGCCCCTGTGGTGCTGCTGCCTCTCTTTGTAAATCACAGATTCGCCTCCTGTTCACTTTTTAGCCTGAAGGTGAATCATTTGGGAAAATCTGATAAATCCATTCAAACACAGTTCAACTATCAAAGCCTGAAGAAGTCTTGGTTAACTTTTAAGTTTACCCAAGTTTGACCAGAGCTCACATGACTGAAGCGAGTGTTTGTTTTAACTCCAACAGAGTTGCTCTGGACTTAGAACCTATGGAGAATTAGGTCCATAAACATACCCCGCATTAATGAGTGGAGACACATTAAAGGGCAGAATTTGGGGGGGGGGGTTGGGGTGGAGAAATACATCACAGAAAGCACCATGCTTTTGGGGAAATGGCAGAGGAAAAAAATGTGCTGCACTGAGATCATTGACTCCAGTAAGGAGGGCTACTTCCTTTGGAAAGGAATTTTGAAGACAGAAGTGGTAAGATGATGCTGATGCCCATAGCACATCTGAAATGCAAGCTCATCCTCCAGCCCCAAAGCGCCTCATGTTGGGAGAGCAGGAAATCTGCTCTGTAGCCCATATGGGACAAGAAGGACACCAGCAGTGAGGACATGAAGGCAGAGAGTTGTCACCATGCATCTCTCTGTGCATTCATTGCTGTCAGGCAAATAAATCCAGGCTTTTCTCAGGAAATACCCAATGGGTGCTGCAAGGTGAAAGGATACAGGATGCTGAGCTACAGACACACAACCCACTATGCACAATGCATTTCTGTCACAGTGCCAGGCTCCAGGCTGTTCCAACCCTTCCCCCAAGAGGCAGGTAAAGCCATATGTACAATTCTGTGGAATTCAATTATTATTTTTTTTTTTTTAAGGTAACATAAGAGCCCTACGTACTTGACAGCCAACATCTCTAGAAGCAAAGGGTGCTCTGCATCCTGGATGTGATGCTTACAATTCTGTCCAGCAGCTTCCCACGTATAACATTTATATCTAGCTGCAGAATAAACTCTTTTTTATAATCCAGCCGCAAGCTGTTGAGCAGGGCAGCCCTAGACTAGATTTTGCTGCTGTTGTGGAAAAGGAAGAGCATGTCTCATTTTATTAGAATACTAGAGCAAGCCTGCCATATCATAAAAATTTAAAAATAGTGCAGAGTGTTACCTTACATAAAACACTGCCCTGAGCTGCGTTCTATTCGCTGCATCACATCCCAAAATATACAGTAATCCCAGTACAAGCTGTGGACCAATAGAGATCTGATGCTGACATTTCTGACACACAAACACACACACCTTCCACATCGAGTGTGCATGCAAAATCAAAACAAAATGACCATTTTCTGTGCAATTGAACAGTATACCCAACCAGCCACAACAATCTTTCATTCCACTCAACTCTCACTTGCAAGCCTAATTTAATTAACTGGATTTTTCAAAGATGCCCAAGGGAATTGTGCCCTTCAAAAAAATCACTGGGACTTGGCTTCCCCCACCATCTGTGCTTTTGAATAGCCTCTTCAAACCCTCCAAGTGGGAAGGAATGGACCCTATGAATAGCTGGGATGCGTAACAGCCCTCTCATTGCATCACTGGTGCCCTGCACTCTGCTTCTCAGTGCTGCCCTACTTCACAGGGGTCCTGTAAGTCTGTGGGTCAGTGCTCTCCAGGACTGCAGTCCCTCTTTCACAGGGCCCCCCCAGGTGCTGCCTTGGAGGCTCTGGGTGCTGCTCGCCCATTGCTTGGACTTTGTGGAGCCCCACGTCTATCCCACTGCAGCAGTGAAAGCACATCAGAAATGTCACTGCCAAAATATTGTCATTTTTCATGCCCGCAGCCGCAGAGAGGTTATCATCCTCAGGCTGCCTTCAGTCTGTTTGTTGTCTTCCTATCCTTTCCACAAACATCATCATCTCCCTCCCTGTATTTAAACTAACCCCAAATATTTTGACAGAACCGGGATAGGAAGCAATTACGCTTGCAGTTACACTGGCATATCAAAGGGGACGGCAACCTCTCAGCCTGACACAGCAGCAACCACAACAGCATTTCTGCCAAGTTTTTATTCCCATTCCTCTTCCAATCACTTCACCTATCTACAATCTTCACAGGCAGTGGAGGTCTTGGTCTGACCGCATGATGTGGCTGTCACATGAACCTTTGTAGCTGAACCCTCAAATATAAACTTCCAGGACACATTGGCCATACAACCTCAAATCCAGTATCACATCACACTGTTCCCGTGACCAGCCTGGCACCAGCAAGGAGTTATTTTGGGTAGGTTGGGGTCTGCTTGGCCACGCTACATGCTGATGGATATCAAGTTAAACACAAATTAGCCATGCACCCTCACAGCAATGAAGATTAACCATTTACTGGGTTGTGTTGGCAAGAGCAAAGCCATATGGCCAATGGAAGGAGCCATGCCCCTCTTGTAGCTTCTATGGATCTGCAGCTGAGTGCTGAGAGGGAGTTCTGAGTACAGAGGGGACGAGATTGGTACAGAGACATTGGGGCCAGTACATTCAACATGCAAGCCCAGGCTGTGAGAAACAAGAGGATTTTTAGCATTCAAGAGAAATGTCTGGGGAGGGCTGATTGCAGTCTTCCACAAGCTAAAGAGAGAATAAGAAAACAGAGTCTGGCTGCTCTCAGAGATGGACAGGCAGGCAGTAGATAAGAGGAAACAGCCATAAGTGACAATAAGGACAATTCTGACTAGATATCAGAAAATAATTTGTGAGCATCTGCACTGCCTGGACAATCCGTTCCACCTATATGCTTGGAGGTATTCAAAGCTTGACCAGGCAAGGTTCTGAGTAACCTGATCCAACTTAGAAGCTGACCTTGCTTTGAACAGCACGTTGGATGAGGTGACCTCCAGAGGTCCCTTCCAATCTAAGTTACTCTATGATTTCCTGGAAAAAGTTCAGATGTGGAAGTTATCTTAAAAGCACTTCTCTCAAAACTTCAGCTAAAACTGTAAAGCACTCCAGAGGCTGTAGCAATTCTGATAAGGTGTCTGTTATCCACAGCTGACTTCCCAGGAGAACAGCTCGTGGGACTGCATGCTGCAGGACAAGAGGCCCAGCCCTGGTTCAGCATGCCATCACCCAGACTGATCCAACTCAATGCAAACAGTGCTCCCTCAGCTCTTCTCTAATAACAATAGGGTGTGTTTCTTTTTCCCCCCCAAAGAGTTCAGTCTACAGAGCTATCACAACAGCAGCTCTTCCCCTGTCAAATTCACTTTTTGAAAGCCATGAAAAATGAAGAGGAGAGATTATGGAGGAATGTATCCGCACAAAAGTGGGACCAGAATAAATGTGTTTCTGTTGCAGGGCTGGGAGGGGAGATTGGGCTGTTGTGGGGATTAAAGAGACCCCAATCCTTTGGGAAGAGCCACGTGCCCCCTGGCAGGAGCATCTCTCCTGTCACCCCCCAGGCTCTGTGATACACTGTTCAAATGGCACTTACTTCCTCCGGAGCTGTGCTCCAGGAAGGGCCATAAGAAGAGGAATTTGGCCACAAGAGCACAGGACATTCATGGGATGCAGCCCAGTGGTGCTTGCCTTAGTGCAGGTACATCTTTACCTGCACTGATGCCTTCTGCAATAAATACTTTCTGCTTCAACGCAAATTCAGTACTCCAAAAATAACTGCAATTACCCAAGGAGCAGAGGAGCCTATTTACAAGATTTAAAGGGAAAGAGGAAAGAAAATCTTGTAGAAAAAAATCTTGCAACACCTGGGCCTCAAAACACGAAACTGGAGAGAAAAGAGGCAACTCCATCCTGCTTGTCTGTTGGAGGAAGCACCTCTGTGTTCATGCCTTGCCTGACCCAACCAAAAGAATTGCTGAAGTTGAATGGCAACAAACTGTTATGTGAAAACCAATTGTTCTTCCTGAGCAAGTGATCTAAAGGTAGGAGGGGACTCAGGCAATATTCACATCTGCAAAAGTTTGAGTCATCGCTGAGCACAGAGAAAAAAAACATTAAAAAGTCACAGGTGTGACTTTTTAAAAGTCACAAATACCAGGAAATAATATTTAAAAATAATAAACTTGCTACAGTAGCAGCAATGATTGCTGTTTATCCAAGTGGTGAATAATTCAGAAGGTACCTGCTTCACTCAGGATCTCAGGGTATTTTCAGACCTGCCAGAATTTTCTGCTGGTAAATAATGCATCTGTGGTATTCAAACACACATGATCCCCAATTAATAGTAAAGATTAAACAGGGATGAATTTGAAATAAGGGAAGACTGAGGAAGGAAAATTCCTATGGAGGTGTTTGGGGCTTTTTGTCCTTCCTGTGTTCCCCCACAGCTGGGTGCTAGAGCCTCTCTGCAATGAGCAGCTAGCACAGCTCCTTAACTCAGTGCTGGCCTACAAAATAAGTCACAATGGGTTCCAGAAAAGCAAATAAGCAGCGCATGAGACAAAACAGGAAACAAACCATCTAACAGTGCTGATAGCCCCATGTTTGCATCGATCTATTAAACAATGATGACCTGCATGTCGCAAGACTGGAAAGTAATCACGTAGATAATGCACGTTACAGAGGGGGAGCAAGCTGAAGGCTTTCATTTAAATTACTGAACTTTGGAGATTTGGAGAAAACACCTGCTGAATCTCTGAAGGCTGTGCATGCAGCTCCTGCCCAAAGCAGGGTGAGCCAATGGGCAGCACTGCAGGTTCACAAGAGACGTCTCCAAATCCCCCTCCTGTTTTCCTGACCGTTTCTATCCCACCTCTGAATTTTGAGAGATTTACAGCTGCAGAAAGAGGATAAGCACCTCCTCTGGTTTATGTGGTGGCTTTAGGAAATCTCCTTTATCAGAGTGGAGATGCAGCTATGTCTCCAGAAAAGAAGCCTAAGAATGGAGAAAGGAAGCAAGAACCCAGCCCAAAAAAGCAAGAAAGCAAGAGTGCACAGTGCCCTGGAAGTTAATCCATAAAGACAAAGAGAGGCCTATTTTTTCCTTCTGTACTATCTGAATTTTTCTTGAATCAGGCTATTCCCTATTAATTTTCATCTGATAACATCCATTCACCGCAGGGAGGGCACAGAGCACTGCAAGCACCAGCAGCAGCACTGCATGTCTACCCACACAGCAGGAGCAGGGACACAGCACTCATGATCCTGTCTGCAAACCAGCCCTATTTCGAGACCAGGCAGAGACCTTCACAGGGCACAGGCCACCCTTCAGCCACCTGAGCTTTCCTGTGCCACTGGGGACAGGTGGAGCTGAGCTCAGTCCCCTGATGATGCACTGCAGGCACTGGTGCCGTTCCTCTCCTTCTGTACCACAGAGAGCAGCACCTCTGATTTCAGGGTACTTTGCCTAAACTTTTCAAGCCTTGGATTTCTTAAATACTTTGTTCATCATGCTGCTGTAGTTACTATTGTTCCTAAGTTGTTTTTCTTATTGAATTAAAAATATTTTGAGTCAGAATAAACTCTCCTTTGCAAGCACATCCGCTAGCAATTGGCTGGCAGCAGAGGGGAGAGTGTAGGCACAGGGGAGGGAAAGCAGAGGAGGAGAATTACACGGTTTCAGATTCCTGTAAACAGAGAAACATTTTTCCAGTCATCAGCCTGAGTCTAGTGGAAATAGAGCTTCAGTTTCCTCCTGCTAACACTGAGGATCCGGTGGCACTGCTGCTGACATGCCCCCATTTTCTCTCCTGCAGTTGCTGGATGCAGCTCAGCCCAGCATGCCAGCATGCATTACCGCTGTTTCCCTCTCCTTGTGCCTCCAAGCTGCCTTGCCTGCAGCCCAACACTGCACCACGGGAGGCCCCAAAGCAAATCCACTTCCCTCTGTTCCTGCTGCCCAACTCCACAGGTATGGGAGCAACTCAGAAGTGGGTTTAAGGATTGCAGCTGAGCAGACAGAGGGCAGCCCCAAAGCCTCCCTGTGCAGCTCCCATGATGCCAGCATCTCCTTGCTCAGCCTACAACGGGTGCTTCTTGCACTAGCCATGCGTGGCATCCTCATGTTCTGTGTAAATACAGCACCTAGTGCACACGTAGCCTCGCTGCACTGATGGTATATTTAGTAATCTGCACAGTGCAAACACAGGGAGTTGCACTTCAGCCACTGTCACCAAAGATTTACACATATTTTTCAATCAGTTAATGTCAATATTTTCCAGTGTGGTATGCAAACACCACTCATTTCAGAGGAATATCCTCTGACCTGGATCCTCTGACCGCTGATCCTCAGCGGTTTCCCACCAAGCCATAAGACAACACCATTCAGCTCTGCCTGTGAAAGCTGATCAGCAGGTGAGAGTTTTCCAAATACACCATCGAATGCTTCCCTGGAAGAAGCTGAGTATGAAAGAACGTTAGAAATGACGAGAAGAGCAAAAATGTGTTGACACTCACTTAAACATGTGCAGTAATATTAATTTATATCCTTTGCATATTGCTACTGCCAGGTTTAGTATCCATGCATGTACCATTCATAAATACTGTTCATGCACAAAGGGCAAAGACTTATAGCTCTGCATTTGCTGACAGTGCCAGCTGACACATTTAGCAGGAAGCAGCCTGGTGGTTAAAGCTGCTGTCTGGGCACGGGTGGAGGTTGGGTTGTTCTTGGCTGGGCTGCAGTCCCGCTGTGTCACCTTGGTGAGATCACCTCAGCCACAAAGCTGCCAGGACAGCGTGTTCAGAGTCACCCCGCAGTCACCAAAAGACCCATAGAAGTGACCTTGCACCTCTGCATGCCTATATACGTGTTTAGGTACAGCACAAAGGGCTGGCTAGAATAGATCTGCTCAGACATTCAAGTTACCTCCCAGAAGCTTTTGCTGGCAGGGGTGCTATGCAGGCTGTGATAAGATCTCCCTGCTGTCACACAGCTCTGGATGTGCTCAGGGCAAGCAGCGGTCTCACCAAAAGTATCCCTGATGCACCTGTCAAAGATTACAATTAACTCATGACTGTTTGATGGCTGATGCTAAATGAGTTTGGCTCCCATCCAGTTTCCATTGGGCAGGCATCTCCATCTCAGAACACAGCAACATTTGGCGTTTATCATCATCTTGGCTGGCACTGCTACCCAAGGCTTCTTATGGGATGTGTCAGGAGAACAGGCTCGCTCCTCCGACCCAAATTATGCATATAAGCAGGGCAGTATAGAGAGCCTTTTGTTGTTAATTGCATTTAACTTCCCTCTTGGAGACAGATGGAAGGGTTTGTGTGACAGCATCTCTCACTAACGCCAAACTCCTCATGTTCTATCTGACAATTCCCAAACCGACCTCATCCTAACATGAAGAGTTTGCTCACAAAGACTACACTACAAGCTCTCCCAAAATGCTTAGATTAGCACAGTGTGATTCAGGAACTTCCTTTGTTACCAGTCCTCTGCCCCTGTCAGCACATTCACTTGATATTGTTTTAAGCTTCATCCTTGCATGAGGACCAAGCCGAACAAAACAAATCTGATAGCAATGCTTCCACCATAGGCAGCCCTGTGTTCCCAGTGTGCTTCTAAGAGCCATGGCAACACAGCTTTCAGAGGACTGCCCCCCTCCCACCCATCCCATTGCTGCTTTTGGACCAAACATGGGGACAGTGATGTCCCTGGGCCCCAGGGGATGGGGATGAGGGCATGGGGCTGTGAATGCAGGCAGGGCACTTCATGCTTGTGTGCACCAGCAGCAGGGAGAAGGAAAAAGCAAATGTGGGTGTGCACACATACATTGGTAGCACAGTTTGGGAGGAGAAATAGGGGAAACTCATCTCTTCCGAGAATCAGATGTGGGGGTCCTGGCACCATGTCTGTCCTGACTGCAAAACGTAGATGATGGGAGGGAGTCTTGCTGGCTGCAAGCACAGGGTTTGCTGTAAGATGTCTGTACAGTTTCACCCAAGAGCCTCTCCTGCCTATAACCTTGAGTGCCACATATCCCTCCATGAAGGCAGGGGCTTCAGCTCCCACAGGTCTCCAGCCACCTGAAGGACAAGGGTGCGTCCATGATGCTGGGCAGGACAGCTCCTAAGGGCACTCCAGCATAAAGCCAGACTCCCACCTGCTCAAACCCTTTCTCCTGCACAACCCCCAGCTTCAAACCCTTATCCTGGAACACGTCAGCACCCAGCCAGCAGGAGGGAAATGCCAAATTTGTAGCAGATTGGAGTTTATTTTTAAGCAGTGTCAAAATAAAAGCAAACAAAGCAACCTTCCCAACACACACACAGAAGAATGAAGTCAGCTCATAGAAACAATAAGCCCAGCACAACACCAAGACCTGGGGGCTCCCAGTGCTGGACACAGCCTCCACGTGCCGTCTTCCTCCTTTATCAGTTGGCACAGGGGCTGTTGTGGCTCTCAGCACCAGGACACAGCCCTGCAGGCTGCCATGCAGCACCTGGTGCACACCAGGCTCCATTCCTTCTCTGTTCTGCAAGCACCCCATTTACTCACTGTTTTTAAAATGGGATGACAGCATGTATGAGACCATAATCTGCCCTCACTGAGGATGTGCCCTAGTGCTTTCCAGTTCCGTTACCTTCCTTGCATCTCTGCAGGTGCTTCCAACTCAGCTTCTAGCAGGATTAACTAGCTGTATTTTAAAGCAACATTCCTAATCTCTATAAAATAAAAAAATCCCTTATCATGAGTCTAAGCCATGGCAAAGCCCTTAATAAATTATCTGGCCCACCCCTTTATGTTTTCTCTTCCTCGGTCACCCATTTTCCTTAGGAAACCCAAGGTGAGGAAGCAGTCCTAGGTGGTAGTGCTGAAGAGGACAAAGCTGTCCCCAAATTCTGGGGTGCTCATCCAAACAAGGAGGATTTTTCCCCTCAAACAGACAACTCAGATATTTGCTAAGGTGAACTCCATCTGTGTGAATCTGCTACAGTCAGTGCTGACTGCAATGGCATAAAGTCAGATGTGCTGAACACCTGGAGGGATGGCAGGTGAGGAGCTCCTTGGGCAGAATGCTCCTTCACACGGCCAGAACTGCCTGTGCTGGAGACGGGAAGGAGGAGCTTGGCAACAGCCAAGCCCAGCCTAGCAGCAAACATCTGCAGTATGTAAAGAGAAATACATGTGCCTGGAAGCAGCAGGGCAGAGGGTGCAGGCTGTCCCACACCCAGCTGCCTTCTCTTCCTCCTCCAGTCCGTTGGAAGCCCTCAGGGAGAGCTCACAGCTGGCAGGTTTTAGCCCAGGTTCCTGCCCTGGCTCAGCTGCACACCCACCACACACAGCCCTCACATCATACTGGCATCCCCACAACCCTTCCCCTTGGGTCACTCCGTGGGTAGAGGAGCACTGAGCAACATGGGTACATTTCTATGGGCCCACAGGTATTTGCAGCAGCAAACTCACAAAGCAAGCAGAACATGAATTACCTCCTCATTAAACTCCTGCCTTGTGTTACTGAGGCACATAAAGAGCCTCCGACGTCACATCCCAGCCGTGTACAAAGCTGTCTCCATGCTGCATAAATCATGCATAGCCACGTCATCTGTTGGAGACGCACAAAGCCGCAATCACTAATTATGCTGAGGAGTACAGCATTACCTGCAGGATGCAGCTGCAGTTAGCAACGTACATGTCGCATGGCATATGCCTCTATATTTGAATGTTACAGCTCTGATTTTTGCCTCCTTCAGTACATGGCAGCTTATACATCTAGAAGAGGGTGCTGGGACTCTGCATTCAATTAACAGTGACAACTTCTGCTTTATCGCTCTGGAAAGAAACCACAGCATCAAATGAGCCCATGCAAGACCCCAGATGAGTAAGTCCCAGATGTCTTATTACACACAGGCTTTTCATAGCCTATTTTCAACTTGGAAAGTGACTTACAAAGCTAAAATTACCCCTTATCTACTGATACTACACGACATCCATTAGCCAGGCACAGGATTGCTGGGACAAAACAAGAGCTTACAGTTAGGGCACTCCTAAAGTATTTTGAAACAGAGTTCACAGAGGCCCATGCAAGCACACAGGACAGAAGCTGTGTGTGCCCTTCTTGTGCAGCAGCACAGGAGCCACATGATGAGTGTGCCAACAATACTAGCAATGTATCTAGCAAAAGCCAAGGTCCAGTTTGAAACCTATACATCTATTTATGGTAGCAAGGCTCTGTGTAGACTTGTGTTCTCCCATATACCCGGCTCCATCTTTAAATGGCACAGAAAGAATACATCTCCAGTTGTGCTGCTTCCCCTCACAGCATTATTTGCTTTAGTGCCTGTCCTTGGCATCATTCATACTCTGCTGACACCAGTTTTTAGGCTGTAGGTAACGCTTGTGCTTCACTATAGCAAACTGAGCATAAAGCACTGGAGTACTCTGCTCTCTCCTGAACTTGCATTCACCTGGAAAGTTCACTGCAAAGGCAAGTGATGCAGAGAAGAGACTGCTCCCAGATTCAAAAGCTAAAAGCTCAACATGATGGGGAAAGAAGAAAATTAAGTTTATGCAAACAAGAGGTGGCCAGGACTGAGGTGCAAGGCAAAAAGGTCTCCCAGTCAATCCCTGTTCACATGGAAGCCAATCCAAGGAGCTGCACTGATAGATACGAACATCTTGACCATCAGCTACCCACATTAGACCTAAGGAATTATCCAAACTCAAACACAGAACTCTGACAACCCATTTCAGATGGCACAGTTTGGCTTTCCAGCTCCACACAGTTATTTTCTCCCCATCCACCTACTCAAAGCACAACCTAAGAATACAAAGGTCATCCTCTTCCAAAACCATAGGCAGAGCTATACATCTCTGACATCTGCTTGCTGCTCCATGTTCACTCTCATTACAGTAGCACATAAATCTCTGGAGAATTACAGGGGAAATCAGGTGCTTGCTGTCCTCAGACATTTCCCAGAGCGCTCAATAAAGGGACAGCACATCTCTGGTACCAATATATTGCCTGGGAACTTTGAAAGCAGTATAAATAAATGAGTCTAGCACATATTACCAGGAACAGAATGGCAGAATGCATTTTATATGGATGAAGTTGAAAAACCTTCAGAGCTAATGGCTTGAAGTGGTTAGGAAAGCTGACAGAGCACCATAGATGTGACTTTGTCTTCTTCCTTCCTCGTGGAGACAGCATTGACTGGCTGGCCTCTGGGTTTGCCCAGAGCTGGAAGTAGCACAGCACATGGCAGCCTGAGCACCCAATGAGCTCAGCACTGGGTGTGCAATTTTAGTACACTTAAAAATAGAAAACAAGCTTGAGAGCCATGTGATACAAGCAGTGATCCCTCAAAAATAAACCGCAGGCTTCTCTGTGGCCCACATGTGCCCAGAGAGTGGGCTACCAGAGGTACAGTCACAAAGTAGGGGGCTTTCATCACCTCCACACTCCCAAAACATATCACGAGCCCAGGAAAATGAATGGGCTTTGAGACCTGCAAGCCCACAGCCATTTCCCAGGGTTAACCATGCTCAGCTGAGCACCAAAAAGAAGGCTGAGGCAAATGCCAAGGGTTGACCATGGCTCTGGACAAGGCAAACACTTGCTTGGCAATCTTGGGTTCCTCCACCTCTGCCACATGGAGCAGGCACACTGACAACAACCACACATTTTCAAGAAATAAAGACAAATTCCACCAAGCATCTCCAAATTCTGCTGTCACTTTTCCTATGTTTTACATTCTGTGAGCATAAGCAAACACAACAAAAGATAAAGGAAGAAGGATTTTTTTCCTCCTTCCATTCCCAAAATACTAAAGAGGATCTGTTGAGAAAGAAGCAGCTATCCTGAGAGCATGCACAGCCTCTTTGCACCAGCCCTGTGCTAGGGCAGGTACACAGCTGTGTGCGCACACAAGCCTAGCCTGACTCAACAAGAAATGACTGAGATCCCAAGTTACACACAGCCTGTGCCCTAAACGTGGCACAGCTCCTGCAATGCCAGCCACGCAAAGCTCCCACTTCACTTGGATGCACCCCACAGTGGTTTGAGGATGGAGCGCAGCCACCCCTCAGCATGCCAACTTATTGGCCTGGCCCTACAGCTCCTTCTGAGGTCATAGGTAGCAGGACAGGCTGGCTACTGACCTGCCTTCAAGGCTGAGAAAATGAGATCCATTAGAATATACAAGAAGCTGAGAACAAAGCAATATTATCTTTCTGTCTGAGCATCTAAACACCACTGATCTGATAAGGGCACATTGCTCCAACATGTCTGCAGAGGATGAGTGGAAGTTTTCTTCTTCCCATACATTCCCACACACTCACTGCAATGGGTAGACAAATAGGTTGGTATGAATAGCAGCCACCTCACTTCCCCTGTCTGGATGGTTTGAGTCAAGTGTTCACAAGGAGAACCACCATGACAAGATGTCCTGATGCACTGCAAAGAACATGCAGCAAAACAGCATCCTTCCTCCAAAGCCATTACCCAGACAGTATTTGCATAGAGGAGGAGAAGCAGCTTGAATGAGTACATTCAGAAGGGTACCACTACATCACTGAGGTGTATTAACTCACACAGAAGCGTATTCTGTGGGAGTTCAGCATTTTCTTAGCAGTACAACAGGTGAAATAAAAATGCAGTACCTTGAAGGAGGGATTGATCCCTATAATGCAATGGAAAGCACAACAGCGACAGAAGAATAGCTACAGCAAGTAAGAATAAGCCCAAATACAGAAACTAGGGACACAAAAAAACAAAGAAAAGAAAGAAAAAAGCTGCTTACCTTCAGAAAGCCTCAGGTAAGCAAGGTTCCCCAGCAAGCCACCCTTACTGCTCCCCTGCCAACACTTAAATGAGGTCTGGGAAGGGGTGGATCCTGGCTCCATCCCTTCTGGTCACTCAGGTATACTGCATGCACCTGAGCTCCCCTGAGTTGGCCCTGCCTTCCCGCCAGGTGTTCCATTACTGCTTCAGGCCATGACTGAGCATTTCCGTTGCAATCAGGCTGGAGATCAGCCAGCCTGTGCTCTCCCGTGGCTCTGAAATATGGCCCTGCAGTGTCACTGTGTGATGGAGGAGAAGGCTCATGCTGGAGTGTGGGCTGGTTATCAGCTTGCAAGCAGTGAAAGTGAACAATGTTACACATTTACAAATAGCAGCATGCTCTCTTAAATCAGGGCCAAGGGTAGAAGAGGAGCTGGACAATCTCAGTTGAGCAGAGAGCACTGAGGCTATTCTCATTGGGCCCAGCTAGGAGCAGGCTCCCTCCTTCATCAGCTCCCATCTAGAGAAGGAATTTCAGTAGCAACCATCACCATGGCATTGCTGTGCCACTTCTGTTCAGCAATCCTGCCAGTCCCCGTGGGTTTGCTGAAATGCTTATGACATTTTAGGTGTGGTGAAGGGGCAGGTGGGTGGGAGGGATGCTTCTCAGAGCACCAGCTGCTGGATCAAGGGGGGGAAAATGCAGAACTTCACCTTTTTCTTATAACAAGTGTACAGCCCTGCTGAGTGCTGAGCACAGCTCAATGTTTGGTATGCCTGGAGAGCCCCTGTTTGAGAGAGGGGAGGGGGCTCTCTCTCTTATCCCCTGATTTGGGGGGGGGGGGGTTGAGAGGCTGAGTCACAAGACTTGTGTCCTGGCTCAGGCTGTAGTGAGGCAGTTTCAGTTCCTGCTCTGACTGTTGCAATGTCTGGGCTGCATACAGCCAGAGAAAACATTTGTAATGCAGTTTTCATGTCAATTTTTTGCTACAGTCAGCCCAAGGTTGGCTCCCTCGATGCCCCTCGTGGGCTTCTTCTGTTCTTTGCATCTTTCCCACTGCCCTGCACCCAGCGATGACAAACTGAGAAGCATTTCCCAAGGGTGAGAAATCCTCACCAGAATCATCTGTCATTAGTCCTGTCTGACAAAACCATGTCAGAGCTTTGGGGACTTTTTCTATTTTTAATTGAGCCAATCTCTCACTGGCATTTCCCCCTCCTGGCTCCTCATCCATGTGATGACAGCAAATAGTGGAGAGGAAAGAATGTTGGGATGGAGAAAAGCTGCTGCTTCCACCTGAGCTGCAAGGATTGCTCTACAAGGGATGCACGCTGGGCACTGCTGCTGCTGGAGCACAGGGCTCTTGTTCTCTTTGTTCTTCCCGTGCAATCAGCATTTGTCATTTAGTGTCTTCTTATCGTGGCCTTGCAGTATCACATCTTGGCTTGCTATTTAGTCTTCCAGAGGCATGAAAGAGCAGCTTCTCCTTGAATTTATCAGCTCAAATGGGGACACTACTTGGTGCCATGCCAGCGAGTTCCGGAAGATGTCTTTTATGTCTCGACCAAGTCAGCGAGTCTATCTCTTTATAGATATGATAATGCAAAAGGCTCCTCTTGGATAAAATCTGGAGGAGAAGAGGTGCCACCTGCCTGGCTGGGGAAGGGATTCGCTCTCTGGAGCCCGGTGAGGGCCGGGCACGGCACACAGCTCTGCTCAGCAGAAGGGAGGCAGCCGCGCTGCCAGCAGCAACCTGGGAGCAGAGAGCCACCGAGCACAAAATTAACACACTGGCTCATCAGGAAATGTTAATGCAGGCAAGAGGGGGAATTGCTTCATATGGGCAGGCAATCTGTGCAGAATAGATAAGCGTGATCAAAACCTGGTGCAAATCTGGGCACTTCTCTCTCAAATCTGCCCTCTACCCTCAGCTTGAGGTTTGGAATAGAAAAAACAAAGCCCCGAATAAGGTGTTAAATACTCATGGCAAAGAAACAGCCAAACATTTTGCTGAAATGAAGCACAATGAAGACATCAAACAAAGCTTTTGTAGCCACAACCAAGCAATAGCCATGCAGATCTCTGGCCCAGGAGGGGAACCACAGAGCTTGGAAAAAAAGGTTGTGGTTTGGATCTCCACGTTGACACACAGCTAAGGATCTGAACTGGGGACCTTACTGCACCCGTTTTTTTTTTTCATTAAATTCCCTAGTAACCCTTTCCAAAGCAGGACCAGTTGGGTGCATGGATTTTGTCATGCTTTCCCTCCCTGCTTTGTCTGATTGCACCAGATCATTCCCTCCTCTGAAAAAAGCTGAACCATATCCTCCATCCGTGCCACCATCGTGAGGACCACAGTGCCTTGGCAGAGGAACTGTGGGCTGCCTGTGACAGGGGCTGCCACAGGGCCACCAGGGCTGAAGCAGCAGAACTTGCCCAATGCTGATGTCCTTTCCAGGCTGCAGAGGCAAAGGTGGCTCTGTCTGTTCAGTGACATGACAATCATCAGGGTTAAATTGTTTCCTAAAAAATCCAGAAAATTCCTCATTTTTGTGAGCTGTACATCTACCCCAAAGCATTAAACGGTTTAAAACGATTCAATTTTTAAAGAAATACAAACTCCTTATAAGGAGCTCCTTCTCTTCAGAACAATCCTAAAACCAAGTATAAATTCCTAATTAACTCTTTTCCACTACAAATCCCATCTCCCTTTCATCTGCTGTCCTCTCCCAAAATTTGGTGCTTATTTTCCCTGAACCTTCCCTCCTCCTCCATCTTTCCCCACTACTTTCATGTGCTTCTCACAACAGAGACCTGGCACTTCACATCCTCTCCTTGTCCTTCACATGTGGCCAGCATGGCCAGCATCGAGCAGGGGCCACTTCCCCATTTGCAGTGATGTTTTTACTTCCTTCAGGTGGGACATCCATCCATCGACCAGGGACAGACTGGGGGCAGACCTGGACCTGAGGTGGGTGGGATGCAGCCATCTGGGGGAATGAATGCCCATCTCTGGAGGTGTTCAAGGCCAAGTGGGATGGGGCCCTGGGCAATGTGATCTGGTGGGGGGCAACCAGACCATGGCAGGGGTTGGAGCCTGATGACCTTTAAGGTCCCTTCCAACCTATGCTATTCTTTGATTCTATGAATGGAGGTGGACACTGCTTTGCTCCTCAGCTCAGGATTGCTTCCAAACCCAGCCACCAGCACACTACAGGAGGTAGAAAAGTAAGGTCATGGTGGTAAACGATGGCAGTTGCACAGGAAAACAAGTGGCACCAGCAGAGCTGCCTGTTTCATGGTTCCTGGCCATCACAACTTGCTGCTGGCCCTGCCACTGCCTCCTAGAAATGTGTCACAGGGCTTGGCACTGCTTTATGAAACACTTAGTGATGGAAGAGAGAAAGAGGGAGGAGGATCTAGTGAGGTGTTGCAGCAGCCAGAGAAGCCAACCCCACCTCCAGCATAAGCAGATGCTGGATTGAATCCCCTGGCACTTCCAATCCCAGTGGGGAAGAACAGGAGGTCCAGCTCTACCCTATGCCTTACAGTCAGAGGCTCTGATCTTGGCATCCCAGCTGAGCGACTGCTTTGTACCCTGCTCAAAAACTGCCTGGATGGAGCCACAGGCAAGGTAATGCAGGAAGGCCAGAAGAACATTAAAAAGTAATTGAAAGGCCTGGAGGATGAGAGGAAGGAGAGGACAAGCTCAAAGAAACCAAGCAAGAAACCTGAGGCATGGCAGTGTTTGTTTGAGAAGACACTTAAATAAGGTGGCTTTGAAGAAAATGAAGAAACTGTCTCAGAAAGGATCCTGTGAGAGGGCAGAATAGCAGGGATGGTGAATGGCAGGCTGTGGGGCAGCGCTACCAGGAAAGAAAGTCTACAGATCTACTGCAGTACTGCTGCCCCAGCCCAGGCTACAAAAATCACCACAAGAAAACATTGAACTGATACGTTACCAGTGCAAAAGTAGCCCTAAAATATTAAGAGCACGTCACACCTTACATAGGGCTTATTAAACAAATGCTCCTTTTTCATCCAGGGAGTATTCAAAATTACACAGATGGTTAAAGCATATCTGTAGTAGTGGTAGTGATTTAGAAAGCTCTCTGGGGGACAAGAAAATTTTGGACTTTTTTATTATTATTAACGTCAACAGGCAGGATTTTAAGGTGGAGTGAGCTTATTTCTGCTGTGGCTGCTGCAGAGAAAGCGCTGTCACCACAGCCAAAGCCAGATGGTGAGCTGTGCCCAAACCCATTGGGGAGAGACCTCGGAAAGAGGCACGAACTATAACCAAGGGTAGCACCTATGGGGCAGCTCACAGAAACAAAAGCAGGTTGGGTATAACGGTGGCAGCACAAACCCAAACAGCTCCGCAAGGGGCAGAGCAGCCTGACACCAGCCTATGGGACAAAGGATACTGCGCAGTAAGGAAGCCGCGTGCATTCAATGGCGCAGCTGGTTTAGGGCTAGTTTGATCAAACCCCTGCAAACACACTGCTATATGGTTCAGGCGGATGAATGGTTACACGGTTTGACAGAGCTGATAATCCTTTGCCGTGCAGTTGCAGAAGGTGTAACATTTTCTGGAGATGGCAAAGGGGGACCTCGATCCACCATATGGTCTCTGTCCGCCCCTGCGCCGCGCTGAGGCTCGTGCTCTCATGTGACACACCATTAGCGAGTCACATGCAGCAGAAAGCTATTTTATGGTCAGATCCTGCTCTTAGAAGCTATGATGACTAAACTGGCTAATCAAATCAGCATAAATTTGCAAACACCGTTTTAGCAGCTGTGACCGTAAATATCATCAGCAGAATGTGAATAATCCCGAGCGCACGATGGGTTGAGTAATGGGTTCCCAATGGGCGTTGAAACCATCAGTCCGCTGCCTGGCAACTCAGAGGAGGGGGCGAGGGGGGGAGGGGGTGATTATGATGAGCCTGAAACAGCAGATGCAGTTATCACGACAAAGCAGTGAGAGCACACGCACCAGAAAAAGAGAAAAAAATTCATTTACTGGGACAAATAATCACGGTGGATGACCTGTTCTGGCCCTGAACGTGGGCACGTCTCCCAAACGTGGGCACATGTGCATGCTCCACATGGAGGGATGTTGGGGTGTTTTAGCATCATTCCCAAAGTGACTCATTTGGCATTTTCCAGGGACCTGCAATAGACTCCCCATGCACACATACCGTTTTGTCAACAAGCCGTAAAAATAATCAGCTGAGGTGAAATTCACTGAGAACACAGACACCAAGGCTAAATTTGTTTTTAATTTGTGCCAGCTTCTGCTAATGGGAGCCTGGTTGCAGGGCTCCCGGCACTAACAAGAGGGAAAAGAAAAGAAATCTGCCCAAATGAACAGCACACAGCAGCCTCAACCTCCCCTCTGGTGAGGACTGGTTGTGCATGTGGTCCCAGAACAGATGGAGCAGGCTGGAGGGGCATGGCCAGAGTGGAAGGACTGCCCCTCCGACCCCTGCCAGGGGCCCAGGGGAGGGTAAGGCTGGAAACACAGCCAGCTTCTCCCCCAGCAAAGCTCTTCAGGGAGGGAAGTGGCTTTTGCGACTCAGAAAAAAACTAATATATCTCTCTCTGCACCTGCTGATGTGAACCTGGATCTGCCATCGTTTGCAGAAAACATGGGACAAAAACCAACTGTGATGTCTTGGTTCTGAAAGCTTTTGGTAGGCTGCTAAAAATGCTTGGCTGTTACGGAAGAGGTTGCGGTGGTGGGGATATCCCACGGCACTTTAAAGCAAGATCCCTTAATCAGAGACTGGAGGACAGGAGAAACGTGTTGCATCTTGCACTGTATTGCACACAAGTGAGCAGGAAACAAAAGGACAAGTGACAGAGCATTTTGACATGCTAATGGAGAACACCAGAGGGTCTCTGCTACGACTTTATATTTTGGGCTGGGTTGGCTTGGCTTGGTTTTTCCTTCACTTGTGTTGCATTTTAAACAACCTCCTTTCTCCTAAAGGGAAATTTCCAGAAATGTCCATCTATGGAAGCAATCTCAGCTGCTGGCTACCCACTGACCTGAAACACTTTTACAAGACAGCTACATGCTGCTGACACCAGATGGGAGTAAGAAGACTGAGGGAAGAGAGCTGCATCTCCTGGTGCACAGAAGGGATGCAGAAAGTCAGAACTGAGGAACAGCTGGGCTCGAGCTGCAAAAGCTGCATCAGTATTTCCCCGGAACAGAAGCATCATTTGAACAAATTACACCCAGACAAGCCCAATCCAAAAACACATACCAAGATCTCGATCCATTTAGCACATCTATTCCCATCCAGACCCGTCCCTCTAACGAGTTTCTCCTTCAAAACACACCCACTCTGAAACTCCAGTTACTGAAGCCAGGGTAGAGAATTAGTGGCAGAACCCTACAGGCTCTGGCCCATGGCTGAAAGCCCTTTTTTCCAAGTCCAGAAGATTCCAGCTCCCTCCCTTCAGCATGCTTCAGTGCAGCGTCAGCCTCCACATGCACTGCGGCCAGGCCAGGGCCGGGAGGTGCCAGCTACTGCAAATGATTGTTCTTGTGCTATTCCTGGTTCCATCTGAGACACAACGTCCTGGACATTTTGGAAGAACATCTGTTCCCATCTAAGCCTCCCAGACCCACAAGCGCTGGATAATTCAATGAAGAAGCAGGGAAACATCTCAATTTGTAGATGCAGAGCTTTTGGCAGCGTTTGCTGCTCTTTGCTATGCACACAGAATCTCTGTCCTTTGTGACCCTCTGCACACAGCAAACTCACTGCAAGGAAAGGAGAAAAAAAACTGCCTTTCCCTGTTCCCTCCTGAAAGACATAAAAATGAAGGATGTGCTCACCAATACTGAGAATGCCTAAGCAAATTTTAATGAATTGTGTTTACCATGTGGGGGGCCACGGTTCTTATTTCTGATGCAATAGTACACCCAGATCTTCCACCCAGCAGCTGTCCCAGGGCCACATGACAGGATCCTGCCCAGACCCCAGTCGTGGGTTCCTGAGATAACAAAACCTCTCTTTGGCTCCCGGTGCCTTCAGGCAGGCATGACTGGGAGCGAGCCCACCCGCAGCAAGCAGCGCATCCTGAGGATGAGCCCTGCTGCAGCACCATGTGATACCTTCCCCTTTCTGGGAGGCTTGGCAGGCAGGCAGGCACCCTGCAGCACGCTGGGCATCACCTGCCCCGTTTTTCCTGGGATTGTAGCTGCGCGGGCTCTAAATATTGCCACATTGCTGCGGGGATATGGAGCTAAGAGCTGAAAGACAGAACAAAGAAAGCATGAGAAAATCTATTGTTATTTCTACTATAGCATGGAAGCACTGAAAAAAAAAAAAAAAAAAAGTAGATGGTATCTCAATCATAATTACTCCTCAGTTATTTGCCACTGTAAAGCCAACATCACAATCAGCCTCATTCAGGCAGCTTGGGGAACAAGCAGTGCAAAGCCGGGTCCATGTGCTGTGCTGCATCGCCTTTGGGGCAGTGTCTGAAGGCACCATTTGCAGCCAGCACTCAGAGATAAACCTCAATCAGATTTATTGTTCACCACGAAATGCCGCAAAGCCTCTGAGCTCGAGAGCAGCGGCTGGGAGGAGACGGGCAGGGTGCAGGGTGGGCAGCAAGATGTTTCCAGCCAGCTCGTGTCAGGACCAAGGAAAAGGATCTGTGGATCGCAGACCCTGGTTTCACATCTTGAACCTCTTGTGAGGCACAACTGCTGGTGGAGGTGCGAGGCTCCTCTGCTCCCTCTGCCTGTTGCTGGTCATGGAGAGCACATGAACGACAGGGATTCGTCCTGGATAAATCCCATTGCCAGAAAGTGGATGTGAAGTGCTCCTGCACATCCCAATTAGAGAGGAGTGCAAGCCGCAAAGTTATCTGTTTCACACTCCATTTTTTCTTTCTCAGCAGCAGGAAAAAGGATTTCCTGCTGCCCATTAAATCATCAGTTTTTCTCACATGGCTGCTTCAAGCACAGCTTTATTATCCCTGGCGCTGACTTCTGGGAGCACTTGTATTTTCTAGTAGAGATGACAAGAGTTTGAGGTTCTGTGATTTTTTCTGCCTCCCACCTTGGATTCGTTTCTTTTTTTCTTTTCTGAGAGGGGAACCAGTGACATTTCAAGCAGCACATTTGCTGTATGCTCACTCAGAAGAAATTAAGGTCTTGTCTATGCACTTTCCCTTAGAAAACCATTCCCAAGCTTGTGACATTAAAAAAAAAAAAATCCACTTTTATGAAAACATAAAGATTATTTCACAGCAATTCTATACAAAATAAAACTTACCATTAAGTACAAGATGTTAGAATCAGAGATCCCACCTCTGATTGCTAGGACACGGGGAAATGGTTTCAAAATAAAAGAGGGAAGATTTAGATTGGATATAAGGAAGAGGTTTTTTACAATAAGGGAGGTGAGGAGTGGCACAGGTTGGTTGCCCAGAGGTGGCGGTGCCCCATCCCTGCAGACACCCGAGGTCAGGCTGGAGGGGCTCTGAGCACTGATGGAGCTGTGGTGTCCCTGTTTGTTGCAGGGAATTGGACCAGATGGCTTTTAAGGGTCCCTTCCAACTCAGATGATTCTGTGACTCTCTCTATGATTATATGAATTTCCCCAGCAGAAGGTCTGTCCAAGTTAGAGCTGTCAAGTACACCACTAGACTAAGTTGTATCATTGATATAACGCTTTAACACATAAGTAAGGGATCACACCTTTACGTTAATCCTCAAATATGCTGACAGATTCTCAAAAAGGGATGTAACTGCACAAGTGCAAGCACTGGGGGCAGTTCCAATGACCTCAGAGCACAGCAAGGGGATGATGATGCCACCTGCCCAGTTCTGCTCCTGCACTGATGCTGAGGTCTGGGCTCATAGGACTAGTTACAGCAGCTGTGCTTTGCTCAGGTTGGAACCAACAGGAGAAAATCCCGGTCTGAACACACACACGCCTCCATCCTGAGCACAGCCACATGCAGCTCAGCCCAGGAATGAGAACTATGCGACCAGAGGTTTCCTCTGGTTATTGTTTGGGGTTTGGGCTGCAGCACAGGGAGGGGAGGAACAAAAAAACATGGGAGGAGAGCAAGAGAGAGGCGGAACACCAGGCCTGGCCGTGGGAGCTCCAGACTGGGGTGACCACAGAGTATAGGCCCATAGCTGGGCCCAGGTAACAGCAGCCCTATTGCCAGCAGTGCTCAGCAGTGCTGAGCACAGGACAGCTCTTTGTGGCACAACACGCACATGTGGCATCAATTGGCATGGGCACCCATCTATTCTGCATGCTCACTGCACAACAGAATGGACACGGCCATGTCTAAATAGGAACTGCATCAAAAAGGGCAAACTCCAGTGTAAATTTTTCCTTGAAGGACACACCCATGAAGACCCCAAATTTTCAGCACACCATTTTGATTTAAGAGATGCTGTTGAAGCACGCTGTGTGCTGTAAGAGGTGTTAGTTTTCCTTTCCCTCTTGTCCAGAAATTGACATTACACTTTTCAAACCAACATACAGCCTGCAGCACAACTCTCCCAGACCTCCTGGGAATGCTGTGGAGCAACCGTTTGAGACCATGGGTATCGTCCACCTTAATTGCATGACTTCACACATGCTGTGCCAGAAGTTGGAGGCACGGGTTGCATTGCTGCTGACCACTTGGCTGTCCAGTGTTGCCACCAAGCAACCAGAGAGGAAAAGGGGCCCATTGCTCCTTGTCCAAGCTGATGGCTCTTCTGTGCAGACAGCAGAGACTCAGGTATCAGTGGTTTTGTGACTGAGCTGAGCCGAGCTCAAATTGACAGGAGAAGGTGCATTTTTGCTTTATCTTCGTTCCTGTCCTTACCTGCATCCTTCTGCTGGCATGAGCATCAGCCAAGCCAAGGAAGCGATCCAGCTGGAAACTATTTGTTTGTCTTTTCCCTTTGTGCTGGGTTAGTGTTCAGAGGGATCAGATTCCTAATCTGGCAGATCACTCAAGTGCTGATTTTGGCACAAGGAAGAACACATGACCCAGCAGCATGGACTTAGAACAGCTTAAACCAAGCACAAATCTCCACCCACAGAGAACACCCGCTGCCCATCCTGTGACCATCCATGCAAAGATCCTCGCTCTGCAGAAAGAGTTTTTTACCATGGTACTGTTTTGCTCCCAGAGGGAACAGCTGTGCTTTGGGCAGCCCAGTCTACCTCTACCTGCTCTGCTCAGCTGTGCCCTTTGCCATCACACTGCTGTCCTTTCTCCTCGGCTCTGCAATAAGCTCAGGGCTCTCTCTCTTTCCTTCATTACATCCTTTAAACAGCACCATGCCACCTATCCACTTTCTGTCCTCATAGTCACCCATACATTACTCGCACCACAGACGTGTGAAATACACACCTGCGTGCCCAGGGCAGATGCACAAAACAGACCCAAAATTTCAAGGAAATATTCTGGCTCCCTCAGGCTGAGGAGATGGGCTATATCGTTCTGACTGATCACAACTAAGCACACAGTGTTTCTATGGCTACACTCTTCCAGCTCCCTTGCTCATGAATTCAGCAGCACGCTGCTTTGTCTTGTCTGTCTGTCTGTCTGCATCTCCCTCACATGTGCACACACACAAATGAGATATCCCTTCTTTTCTCTTCTCCAAATAACACCTCTGCTCTTCCTCCAACTCACAGCCTGAAAATTCAGACCCAGCAGAACAGGGAGCGGAAGCTTCCATCAGCACTGATTTCAAACCTCAGTGATCCTGCAGCCTCCAACCCTATTTACAACAAAGGTGAACCTAAGAAGGTTTACACTATTTATATGACATGCAATCAAAGCAGTATGCAAACAGCACACAGAACCCTCGGTGCCCCCAGGCCCCTCCAAGAGGTTAGAGATTACTGATAATAAAGAAGAAAGCATCTCCCAGGGATGCTCTAACAAGAAACCTCGTGCACTGGGGTCAGTAGCACCTTGGCCTCAAGGTGACTCTTCAGCAGTGTGAAATGGAGATATCAGTCGGATGTTGGGGGAAATGCTAACGGCTGGGAGCAGCTCATGTCAAGCTGAATAAATCCCCTGCTCTCCATTCTGAAACACAATGGCACATGAATGACTAAGCAATTCTGATAACAATTCAATAGACAAATGTCAGCTTGCTTTGATTAAACATTACTTCTGGAGCTGGCTCAGGGCAGCTAAAGTCACATCAGCATGTCTCTCTCACCCTTGTCCTCCCAGCAACCCAGCCAGGGCAGAGACATTCATTTCGCAACATCTATGCCTTTTTTTTTCTTTTTCCCAAGGCAGTTGGAACTCCTGTGATGTCTGAACTAAGTCTAGATTTATGCAAGCACAGCTGGGGGAAAGGAAGAAAGAAAGGATGAAAAGAAGAAAGGAAGAAAGAAAATAGCTCCTCTATTTTAAGACCTCAGTTCCACTACCATTTCTCTCTCCCTGCAGCAGAGATTTCCCTTTGCACAGTAATAACACAGTCCAGCTTAGAGATCTAGGCGAAACCTAGCCACGTAATTACTACATTTCCACAGATATTCTTGTACTGCAGTAACACTCCCTGGTGCAAGGGTAGTTTAAACAAAGAACTCAGTGTAGGGATGCAGTTAAAACATCAAGCACGTCTTTTTTATGGTGCAATACAGACCCATTTTTTAATTATGCCCAAATCCGCGTTGCAGGTTGGTCCTTTGGAAACGATAACTGGTGTTTTTATTTTCACAGAGAACAGTTAAGCGAGCAGTTTACCTTGCCAACCTCCAAATCAGTTTTGAATGATGAAAGGAATAACCTCACAAACGCACGTGCTTTTCTCCTTGCCTTCAGTCAGTTGTGAAATAAGCTGCTCAGCGCTGCATCCATAATGGGGACTGCAGTGCAGATGGCAAAAGCACAGGCACAACTCATACTGTGGCTCCGCCAATCGAGGTGTACTGCATAAGCAGAGCAGCTGAAAAAAGCAAAACACACTGATAGCAAGGAGGGAAAGAGAGGCTGCTGCTCCTGGAACATTTTCACTTCATCTTTCTATCTATAGAAGATGCTGTCTGGGGTAGCAATTACATGGAACAACGTCCGGAAGATCCTGAGTGCGATGCTGTCTGCACTGCAGTCACTGGGAATGAGGATTTCACCCCAGGATCATTTTAAGTCTGTGTTCCAGTGACATTCTTTGCTTTGTTGATGAGAGAATGCAGAGGGAAAAGAAAGCAAGAATCTCACATCTCCACCCTACTGTTCTGTTGGTCACCAGCATGGAAAATGCCCACAGCCACCACCAGTCCTGGGGCCTCATTGCTGCATTCAGCCGCAGTCTAGAACAGTGAGTGACATATTCTGTCTCTAACTGCAAAGCCCTTTGGCTGCTTTCCTCTCTCCTGGGCAGCTTGAGGGGGCATCACAAGAGGGAACAGGCAGGCGGGACCACTGTGCCCCTGTGTTCACACAGCCCACCTGTACAACCAGGTCCATGCTCCCTTGTTGGGCACTGTTTCTGTGGATGCAGTAACTGGCAGATGCTGTGTCCTGCAGGCAGAGGGCTCAGAAGAGACATCTCCACTCAGTATGCACAAAAAATTCCCGGAGACAATGACTGCATGTTTGTGTTTTGCTGTATATATATACACAGACACACACAGCACGTAACTACATGACAGAGCAGCCCTGCCTGCCCCTAGCTGCAAAGTGGAATTCTCAGCTGCTCTTGGCAGCTCTCATTTGATCGTACAAAGACGCTTTGCAAAATCACCAGGTCAGCCCTTATAGCTTTGTTGTTTTCAATATTCTTTGAGAGTTTCCTCTGATGCCTGATTTGCTTTATTAGAGGAACCTACTCAAAGGGATTTGTGTGCATGCTCAGCCTGATTTGTGAACTACAACAGGAGGGGCAGCCAGTAAAATTAATGAGGTTCTGGACAAATGATTGCTCATGCAGACCCACAGACATAAAGCATTAACTGACTGTCTAATTAACAAAGGCCACGTGCCCGATTAAGCATGCAAATGCTGCTGCTTATACACGCACATTGACAGACATTAGCATCTCAGTGAGGATACATTTGCAAGTGTGGAGCTACACGAAGCACGCAGCCTGCTTCCACAAACTATTTTCAGTACGCAGAAAATCTATACATGAATTAATCTGCTGCCCATTTCTGTAACGAGCACGAATTCCTTATGGAAAGCAGCACTGCGGTTCCACGCGCTCACACAAGCACTGGTTTAAATCCCCCTTCTAGAACGACAAAGAGGCCTTGGAAGTGAGTTTTAGCTTACTTTCAGTCTTCTTGTCACTGTAAGTGAAGTGCTGCTTTCATGTCACCACGTTGTTGCAGAGGGTGATAAGAGGTCAGGGGCACGTGGCCCTGTTCCTAACTGCTGTGTTCTTGTCGCAGCGCTCGCCCTCTGGGTCTGCAGCTCTGCCCTACTTTGCGGATGCAGCCTGCTGATTAAAGCTCGAGTGTTTTAATTCGCTGTTATGAAATTTGGGGGAAAAAAAGCAAAGGAAAGGGGAAAAAAGAAAAGAAAAAAAAAGGGGGGGGGGGAACAGAAAAAGAAAGAAGGGAAAAATAGGGAAAAAAGGGAAAAGAGGAGGAAAAAAAAGGAGGGGAAAAAAAAAAGGAAAAAAGGATAGGTAGAAGGAGAAAAGAAAAATATCAAAACCAGTCATCAAATGAGAGTTAGAAACAGCAACATCTCGCTCAGCAGAAGTGGTTGCAGTATAGGATACCTGTTCTGTATCAGTTCAGTTAACCCAATTAATCATGCTGCCAGATCACATCACTTTGGGACATGGATATGATCACTCAGCAGGAGCAGCCAGGAAGGCAGAATCCTGGAAAGCTGGTAGCAATCCCTGCATGCCAGGGGAGAAATGTTGGGCAGCAGGGTCAGCCCGTGGGCTGAAGCCAGGGCTCCCAGGAGTGCTGTCACAACCTGGGAGTACAGAAGAGCCGTGAATGATCCTGCTGTGCTTGAAACAGAAAGACAACGTGGGCTTCTCCTCACCTCTGAACCTTGAATTACCACTCCCTGTGCACCTCTGCCTGCAGCTGGAACTGCACAGAGCATACCCAGCCTTCCCTCTGCATCTGCTGGGGTCACCAAGCTGAAGCTCAGATTTCCCCAAATACTTATAGCTTGATTCCTCAGAGCAGCATGGGAGGCCAGAGGAACTGGTTACACCTGCAGTGTGCTTCTGTGCTGTTGGAAGGTCTCCAAAGACTCAGGTGCTGGTGCTACTTTCTGGCGCATCCACTTTGAGCCTGCAGTTTCCTTTCCTTTCTACATTACTTACCATACAATACTGAGCTGTGTAAAGGACAGTTGCAAGCTATTTTCTGAATCAACCTTCCCTTCTCTGCGCTCTGTTTCATGTAATAATCTCTATTTTGGAAGTGGTGTTTTGCAGCAGATGGCTGTTTGGTTTGTTTTCTCCAGCTGCTCCGTTATGGGCACACAGTTTGTTAATGTAAAGTTGCTGATGAGGATGAGGGGTTGGATTCCATGTCCTCCTCGCTCCGCTGCCCTCCCTGGGGCACAGACACAGAGGCTCAGAGCAACAAGTGCAGCGCTGCTCCTGATATCAGAGCTGCAGGCACCGGTTTGTTGGCACATTGCTGGGAATGGCAGGTCACACTGATTTCACAGAGCAAGGTCCTGAAAAAGGTTTGGATTCCCAAATTATTCTTATACTGTGCATTGTGGCAATCTAATAAAGGGGAAAAAGGCATGGATTTTGTAAGGAGGTGTTAGAGAATGGGAAAAAAAATACAAATAAAGCATGTATATATATATGTGTGTGCTATATATATGTATGTATATAACTGGAGAAACATTTTACATCAGAGAGACTCCACAATGTGCCACCCAAAGTCAAAGGTTCTCAGCCACCCAACGCTCATATGAGCTCATTTCTAATATAGCTGCCTGCTCTCACCCCGAGAGCATCAGGCTGGGAAGTGATTGCACGTCCACACCACATGTTCAAAGCTGGAGCACTCGCAGCTTCAGCAGTTTTTGGCAAAGTTCAGTGCAGTTCTCAGCTTTGAAGCGTAATTGCCTGACTGCAGCGGTGGCTCCAGTCTCCAAAGGCCAAAAGGAGAAAGAAGAAGGAGGGCAGTGGGAGGACAGTTGAGGGCAGCACATCTCAGATGCGCGCTGCAATTATTTCTTTTTTGGTGGCCTATTTCTGGTTACTACGGGAAAACTGGACAGCTGAAATGAGAAAACAAACATAGAATGAACGAACACATTAGAAAGCACACACGCCCAGCACCATGGCAAGAAAGAGCTGGGGGACCTGTGTAATCAGAGCTGTAATGATTCCATAATTTCACATCCAAACATAATTAGTTGAGCTACGTTCTTTGACAGCTAGAGATTTGCAAAATTAGGGTCAAGCGGGTTCATTTTTTTAATTGCTCTCATTTCCCACCTCTGTGTTGTTTCCTGTCGCTTTATAGCCCCCTCCCGGGACAAAACTCATCCCCAGGGTAGCCATGCTTCAAGAAAAAAAAATAACCAACAGTGTGAATTTGCTCCTTTGTACCTCAGAAGATGCGAAACGTGGCAACAAACAGGTCTGTGCTGCATGACCCTGAAGGTCGAAGTGTGGTTGCTCCCTGCTTCCTACCGCACCACTGGTACAGCAGGAACCAGCCCCATCACAACACCAAGCAAGTGTTTCCATAGGTATTGCATTGTGATACTGTATGAGTTTGGAGAGGCTCTTGGTTGAGGGAAAAAGGAGATATGAAACGTGATTTTTTTTCTTATAGATATTCTATGTCTTTCTTTGCACTCGGAATCCTTGCACTGATTGATTGGGATATCTGAGTAAAGCCCGAGGTACTTTGTGGTCTGGTGTGTAAGCGTGATGGGGGCAGTGGAGATTATATTTGTGCAGCACACAATGTTTTGGGTATAAATTATGTTATTATTTACATAATCTATAAATATGCTAATTTTGTACGTGAATCTTTTGTCCTCCAAGACAGCAGAGTCCTTCAGAGAGCACAAGAAACACAGTTATGTATGGGGGAGTGGATACAGGTAGCCAGACAACATGGCAGACTGAAATTCACGGTGGTACTCCAAGAAAGAATTAAATCTGCAATGTCAACACTGTATGTCATCATTCAGAAAACACCTTTAATTCAAAGAAGAGCCACACAAAAGGGGGATCGGTGGCAATGAATGCCCAAAATGCCACTGTTAGATGCCTTGGTTTGGAAGCTCCCCTGTATAATGTGGGCATCGCATGAAAGATTAGTCGTAGAAGGACCCAGCAGAGCAGCGCGTGTACAACAAAGGCCAGAGAGTCAGGGGAAGTTTTATCATGCTCCTTCTACAAGCTGTTGCCTTTACAGGGCAGCATCCTCAAGCCATAATCACTGAGGATGCCCCAAATATCACTGTCATTAATTAAAGCTCCAAATAAAAAAAAAAAAAAAAGAAAAAAAACCCAACATGGTACAGCTGCTTTCATCCAGGATGCTTCCACCCTGAACTTCACCCCATGCTCATTCCATGTGCTTATGGGTATCCAGTATGGACGTTTCCTTAATCCGAACTAACAAGACCAGCTTGTAGATGCTGAGTCCTACCCGATCCCCTAGGAACCTGTAGGCATCTTTGCCAATGTGCAGGCTGGGAGGGAGGACAGCATGCGTTCCATTAAGAAAAGTGAGAAGTCACCTGCTGACATCTCATTTTAGAGGGCTACAAGACAAACTCCATTAAAATACAATCTAGGGTGCCAGGGGAAAAGCTGAAAAGCCATTCTATAGCCTGGCAGCAAGGATCCAACAGTTCCAAAAATAAATAAATAAATGAATCACATTAAAGCATATGCAGCCACGGTGAGGACACCTGAAGTTTGCACATATGGCCGCTCCACCGGGATGAGCCCGCTGGCTGCGGGCGTGCAAATCAAAGCATTCACATCTCATTGCTGAGGCTGGGCGACATCCGTCAGGGCTGGGATGAGGGGCTGAGATTTCCCCGTGCTGCAATGGATGACAGTTTGGCAGCATCAGCAGTTGGGTTGGCCTTTATCCTTCGCAGATGTTGCTGCGCTAAGGACGAGGAGGTGTTTATTTTGCAGGATGGCAGTGTCTTGGCCTGTGGCACACAGCCAAACAGCCCAAGGTCAGCTCTTCATACACTGTATGGTTTCTTTGGCATTCTTCCCAAGCTGCTGTGGCGTTCTTGAGGGCAGCACTGCTAAGGTGGGGAGCATCCCCAGGCCAGCAGTGTCAATGCTCTGCACAGCCCAAGGCAGTGACACTGGAGATGCTCAGAGATGGGGCTGTGCATCAGAAGCTTTAGATGCAATAAAAGATAAAATGTCACATTAATATTCTCACTACTCCTCTTTTAACACCATTCATCTCCAGCAACCCCACTTCAGGTGCCACTAGATTGGGGTGTGTGCACTGAAATCTGTATGGGGAACGTTTGGAAATTAATATTTCCATATCACTAAAGAAATTTTTCTCTTCATATGTGCTACAAAGCCATAACAAGTCTTCCTTGGTAAGGGTCAAATCTTGACTGATTTGTACCTGTGTCAATGTGGGGGAGTTGCAGTGACACTGAGCTGCTATTATTGATTTCCAGAACAATTGTCAGCTCACAGCTTGAAAACTTTCTAAGTATTCAGAAATAATAGATCTCAATTTCCAGTGGTCCAAATGAAATCAGAACTTGACTTGATTTTATCGCAGAGAACAGAGGAGGATCAAAAGGGGCTTGGTACATCTCTGCCTTAATGGAAAAGCTGTGACTCTGAGGTTTCCTATTTCTAGTTCTGGGGAAGCTTTGAAAGAATACTGCTCCAGAGGACAGCTTTCCATTGGCACTGCGCTTTTGAGCCCATGGAAGCCAGCATTCCCCACCCACTGTACCTGGAATGCTGAGTGCTGCAATGCAAAGGTTTCTGCTTGCTCATGTCGAATGCTGCATTAAGCAGTGGATCTGTTACTGTCCGTTTTACACCAGCCCTCGGTAACATCAGCCCCTGGTCTCTGTGTGTGTTCTATCTCCAGGTTTCTGTCTCAGCCTGTGATGCCCTGATACAGTGACCACTAGGGAGACACACCTAGAAATTCTCACCTTGTAAGACATTCTGAATTCATTGGCTTTTAGCAAAGGAAGCTATAAATATTATAGAGAGTACAAAGGCACCTTATTATTCCAGAGAGACAAGCATTAGGGAAAAATAGGTTAAAATGTATATTGGCTTTATAATACAATGTACTTTTGAACCGGGGTATTCTCACCCTCCCAACACCCCAAAGCTTTACAGGGGATTTAGCCCTGTGTGCCAGGATCGAACGCTGATCTTAATCACATCTTACAACCACGATGCTTTGCAAGACAGAGCAATCAGGGGAGCAAAATGAGAGAAAAACAGGATGCGGAGCCGCAGCTCAAGGAACAGATTTTGCTTGGGATCTAAAACCCTCGTAGGAAAGAGTGATCTCAAAAGGCAGAGGCAAGGCAGAAGGGAAAAAGGCTGGAAGAGATGAGACTGGAACAGAGCTGGAGAGAAACAGGAAGGGAACATTTTGTAAAATGGATTAGGTTGAAGGGAAGCATTCGAGGCAGAGGCTTGGGGCAGGAGGAGGGCACTCAAGGACACTGCAGCAGAACTCGCAGGCGCTCGGAGCTCGCGCTGAACTTTCCGTTCCCGGCTGCCTGTTTTGGAGCGTGCTCTGGGGATGCTTCCCCTTGGGAGCTCGCCCGCTGGAAGGAGGACACGCTGCAGCTCCACGGGCTGATGCTGGCCTGACGTGCTGCATAGGCATGCTGTGACGCAGCAGCTTTAAATGGCGCTGGAAAGTCATGCTGGGGTGAAGGGATGGGATTTGCAGGTTTCACAGCTCCAGGGACCCCCCGTAGCCCACCACAGAGACACCCAGTGCGTGTGAGATTCAGCTGTTCCTATCGCAGAGGATTGGAGCAGCTTCTTCAGGTCTGTTCCATGTGTTGCTCAATCCAATCCCCCTCTCCAAGCCCCCCCCCCTTCCCGAGATGGGATTTGAATCTGCTCTGCACTCAATAAATCTCAGCCAGAATAGAAGCCTCATATGATTTGCCCAAAACTGCTCAGGGAGCCCAGAGGTCATTACAAAATTTAGTAAATATTAACAAACTGTCTTGCAAGACAGCTCGTACAGCTTGTCAGACCTGGAAAGTTTCTTATTCCCTGACATACAAGATGAGGGGCCATGTTTGGCAAGCAAACCCTGGGATGGGACAGGGTAATTTGGGTCATGTACTGCTCTGTCAAGTCCCAGAAAGCACAAAGGCTGTTTGCAGTACCTACAGCAGAGGCGCTGAGCTCAGTGCCATGGGATGTACGAGCGGCTGCTGCTCCCACACAGGCACAAACTGAATCCTACAGGAGGGCCTTTGCCCCTTTTCCCCCTGTGCCACGCGTGATCCAGCAGCAAATCTTGCTCCTTCATCTCACAACACTTACACTGCTAAAAGGATACATCTGCCTGTAAGTAAATGCCAGAAAGTTGCAGCCTGTAGAGGATTTAAGAGCGCTGTGCTCAGCTCAGCAATCCATACTGAACCCTAACAAGAGCATCTCATGGGCATGCTCGCAGTAATTATTATATAAGAAGTAGTTTAATATGCGATTAAGTTCCTGTATCTTTTGTGCTCCACTGACAAAACACAAGGCAAGGAAACAGAGGAGCTTTATAATTATCTCCTGTCCATACACATGACTCCTGCTGGCTTAAATAGCACAGCACCAACCTCCAGCCTCATCCCTGCACACCCTGTCCCTCCAGTAACGCCCCGACACGAGGAATGCAGGGTTGGACACCATCACACAGGGACATGCCAGAGCTCCTTCCCATGCTCCCTGCTTGCTGGAACCCCTTGAAAGGCTCAAGATGAAATCTGTTACTGCAGTGAGGCAAATACTGCTCCTCACGAAGGCGAAACTGCACAGACTGCTTTGTTTTTGTAGGGTTGCTAGGGAGCACTGGTTACCATCACTGTTTTGTTTTTTTTTTTAAGGTCTCTGAATTCCATATCAAAACAAGCTATTCCACATGCACCAGAAGAAGTAAAGCCTACAGCTTTGGGTCCTTTGTCCCCAAGCTGTTTTTCCAGAGCAATGTGTCCTCCCTGTCCCAAAAGCCAGGATCTCCCTTTCCCATTTCCCTTCTGCTTGGCATGGCATGAGGGAGCAGGAGCTACAGCTGGGTCACAATTATAAACTTGTTTATTGGCTGGCTGGAAGCTACAAACAGTGGCTGATTGCTAAATTCTGCCTGTCTTACTCTCACTGGGGAACTAATTTTGGACTTTCTCTACTATCCAGTCATCGGCTTTCATAAAATTTGTAGAAATTTCATTCTCTTTGTGATTTGATGAGTCCAGCTGAAATCTGGCCAAAAGCTTTTTTGCTGAGGGAAACAGGGAGCTTTGGGCAGGCAGACAGGCAAGCTGCACAACCTGGAAATAAGTCTTGAAGTGCATACAGCAAAGAACTACCTACACTTTGCAACCAAAAAGATAAAGGTTAAAAGAAAAACAATGCTCATTAAGTCTCACATGCTCGGTCACATTTGTAGCTGATAATGATTCTTCTGACATATTTAATGAACACACCTAGGACCTGAAGGTGTGACTGGCAGAACACTGATGCAATGAATATTCACACCAGGATGTTGCAATTTAAATGACATAGTGTTAAAATTCCAAGCTCCAGAGCACAAAAGCAAACAGAAAAGCTCTGAGAAACCCAAGCCTTGAAGCTGGCTGCTTGTTAATGGCAGCTTTGCACCTCTTCTACCAGGCAGCAGAGTAAGTGCCTTTTCTTTCTCAAGTTTTCCCATTAAAAGGGCCTTTTTGGGAAATTTTCTCATGGTTGCTAACAGACATTCAGCAGCACTAGCAACACAGGGAGAGTGTGGGCGTGAAGCACCTGTGAATGCACTGCAGTGGTATGTGAGTACTGGTGAGCATGCTAACAAGCAGTTCTGAGCAAGGGATACACAGGGGCACAGGCAATGGGGCCAGTGCACCTGACCTACTTCCCTATTCACCTTTGCTTAAGAGCACGTGGTTAAACACAGAAACTTGCACGCTCATGAGAAAGAAGCCCCATGCAAACACACATCACAGAGTATCACACAACAGCTGAAGGTTGGAGGCATCTCTGGAGGTCATCTGGTCCAGCCTCCAGGACGATACCCAGAGATGCCAAGGAAGGAGAATTCCAAAACTCACTGGACAGCCTGTGTCAGTCCTCCAACACTGACACAGTGAAGAAGTATTTTCTTATGTTTAGACAGAACCTCCTGCATTTCTGTTTATGCCCATTCCTCTTGACCTGTCACCAAGCACCACTGAGAAAAGTCCCTCTGAATCCTTCCTCCCTCAGTGCGTATATGTACACAGTGATCAGGTCCCGAGCCTTCTCTCCATGCTGAGCAGTCCCAGCTCTCAGCCTCTTCTCATCAGAGAGATGCTCCAGTCCCTAAAATACAAGAGTGGCTTTTCACAGGTCTCTCTTTGATAGTCTCTTTTCCTATGGAGCACAGAAATGGGCGCAGCACTGCAGAAATGCCCACAAGCACAGAGTATCTAAGGCATTGCTGAGGGTGACAGCACCCACAGCAGGGTGGCAGGCATTTGGCTGTGTGAATACCTTCCTCCTAAACCTGAAGACCTCCTTCTCATTGCTTTCCCACTCTGATGTGACCCTAGAATGAACTTTGGAGAGAGAATTTGTTAATGGGAAAAAGGGCACCAGGACTGTATTAACAGGGAAGCAGGACCAGGGCATGCGCTGGCCTTCAGAGAGCAGCTGTGCACCATCCCCAGGCTCTCAAGACAGGGCTGAGAGCAAGGACATAGCATTAGATCTATATCACAAAGATGTCTTCAAACATTATTTATCACCAGCAACCAGCAGAGTTTCATCTCATGTGAACAGCTCACTCCCCAGTGTCCCCCCACATTCAACAAGACACTATTTATATTGAAAAGGACTTTGTATTGAGACTTTTCTCTCAAATAATTGATAAGTTCTTGCTGCTTCCCGTCTTTGATCAGCCTCAGCCCCAGTTGTGCCCAAGGTCTGGTCTGGTTCCAGCCCATCTCATTATCTAAAGCACCAGAAGCAGGTGGTGTTTACAGGACTTGCTAGAAAAAAGTGAATCCCTCTGCATAGAATGCAGATCTGAAGGCCACACTGGGAAGCAAAATTTACCCAGAACAAAGCCTGCTCAGCTGTATTTGTTGGTGCATCTCTTTGCTGTCATATTCCAACTCTGTTTCTTTTTTTTTCTTCTTCTTTCCCATCCTTCTCTCCTTACTTCTTGTCTTTTCATCTCTAAAGAACAGGTCAGTACCCATCAGAGTCAGGAAGGAAAGCCCCAAAGTGTTTGGTGGTCTCCAAAACCTTTCATACCCATCACCTCATCTGGGGTGTCCAAGTAGGGGAAAAGCATTAAACCTGTGAACTAAATGAGGACCAGGGGAGATATATGATCTAGGACTTTCTCTCTGATCCACTTCAGACTATTTTTCCAAGAGCCAAACAGGTGAGGACTGTGCTACGCCAATCAGGTAGGTTTCAGAAATCAATGGAAGACTGAGCGTGGATAGAAGGCACTGTTCTGACTACAGTTTCTGTTTGAACAGGGATTAAAAAAAAAAAAAAAGAGGAGAGAGAAAGACTGTCACTGGAATCCTGAGCTCCAGCATGACACCACCAATCCTTTGCCACAACACCCGAAAGACACCATTCCCAGCCTAGATCAGATACTTTGCCAATTTCCCATCTTCAGCTAATTTCTGCAAACATCTAAAGTTCAGACACAGCCTCTGCTTTGGTGCTCTCTCTCTGGCCAGCACGCAGCCAAGCCTCGCCAAGCACACTGAAGTCAAAGAACCACAGAATCATTAAGGCTGGAAAAGACCTCTAAGATCATCAGGTCCAACCCCAACCCATGCCCACTGACCATGTTCCTCAGTGCCACATCTCCACAGTTCTTGAGCACCTCCACGGATGGTGACTCCACCACCTCTCTGGGCAGCCCATTCCAATGCATTACCACTCTTTCTGAGAAGAAATTTTTTCTAATATGCAACTTGAAGTCACAAACCCTGAGCTTAGACCCCATTCTGCTCCGCAGCCACTGCTGGCATTTGTTTTTTGGCCAATCTTTCAGCTCAGCCATTCTTGGCTCAAAATTAGGTTCCATGCTAAGCACTGTGGGAAGCTGCATTGGAACAAAATGGACTACAAGGTTGTTGGACTTATTTTTCACTCCTTACATTAACTAATTAGCTTTCTTTCTTGCTAAAGTCCCTTCAAGCATATCAATTACTCAGCTCTGATGGCAGGGCTGGTACAATAGCCCTCAGTGCGATCAGATGAGTTGGAATTCAGCACAGCAGACCAACAGGGCAGGGGATTGGGTTACCCGAGTGTCAGCAAAAGGGCATTTTTCTCCTGACCTCCCTTTTGCAACAGGAGCTGAATGGTGGTGAGGAGAGAGGAGAGGAAATACCAGGAAAATAGCACAACAGGCATCTTCATAGGAGCTGCAAGGGGAAACCAACAGGGTGACAAAAAGGCAAGAGAGATACATAGGTGTCAGTCTAAAATTAGGACAGCACAAAACTTGGCTTCCCTCTTCTTCTCTTTCTGTCTAATGGGAGTGGCACTGCAATCTCTGTCTTGGTTAAGAGCTTCGCTCTGGGAAGATGGAAAGGACAATGGAGACAGGAGCAGCCAGCGTGCTCAGCCCACCAGCTCCATTGCAGCAGATTGCCCTTCTGGGTCAGCCCCAGGGTTTCCAAGCCATTTTGCTCCTCATTTGCTACAACAATATCATATCTAGGAATCGCTGCTATTGCCTCTACAAACCAGGCACTTTGCGCTGTCTCGTACCTGGGCTGCACATTTCCCATCTGCCAGAGATGGTTACAGCTACGCTTACCTCAGATTTCTTGAGCACTAACAAAAAAAGGTAACAATGCTGACATTGTATCTGTTAAACTTAAACCGCTGCATTCAGTTGGTTACGTGGATGAAGATGCATTGCTCAGTGCAGTTGAATACTTAAAAGCACTGAGACAATAAGAATGCATTAAACTTTTATCTCCGGTGCTACAGCTACAATAAGCAATCAGAGAAACTGCCGTTCTCCCAGGGCTCTGGATTGCCTGAAGGAAACTAACTCTTGTCTCTGTGTGCACGTGGATGAGGAAGGATGGATAAAAGGATCTCAGATAGCAGCTGCAGTGTGGTGGCTACTCTGCATTGATCAAGTGATGGGCACTGAGCATGGCACAAAGCTCAGCAGAAGGCAGTGCTATGCAGTCGTACATAAGGAGGAAGAAATAAGACATTTTTCACTCTCAGGATTACATGATCATGCCCAGCTTTTCTTATTTTTCCAAAAGTAAAACTTAAGACAGTTACCGTCCTCATTTTCCTTTCAGAGCCATGTTGTGTGCAGAAGCACCCTTATGAAAGACTTCCTTTCCTATGATGCAGCATGTGGGTGCACATTGCTGCCTGTCAGTTACAGTGCTCACCTTTGCATGGCTGGTAGCAACAGCAGGATTAACAAACTGTGCCGTAGTATCCAAAACTACACCAAACGAGTTCAAAAGTTCTCATAACAATTATACCTGCTCCTTTTTGAATTTATTCTCTGGCCATGTAATAATGGAGAAATTCTCATGAAATATCCACAGAGTGGCCATTTTCCTCATGAAATATGCATGGTTATGAAATTCCTCATGCTCTTGAGAAAATAAACCACTTTAATCAAAGAAAATGCTCACTTTTATAATATAAGAACGCTTTCTTTCCCTTTTTTAACTCAGAGCCAGGGTTGTTTTTACAAAGGAGGTACTTTACGTGTTCCAAGCTTTTAATGTGAAGAGAAACACTGTTTTCTAAATAAATTAATAATAAAAAAAAAAAGAAAGAAAAAAAAGGTGATAGAGATAATTCCAAAACAAACCTTTGTTTTTTTGAATGTTGTCTTCTTGTTGCTTTTCCCACATTCCCTCAACAGGCAAGATTCCATGGTAAGGAATAACAGTATTTAAATAACTTTGTGTTTTCAAACCACTTTTGTTTTGGGTCCCTGTTTCTAAGTGTGTGTTTTCTCTGTGCTGCAGATAAAACCGTGTGACTTTCAGTGAGGCATTTGCTACAAAGGCTGGGGCACAATTTTCTCAATTCGATTCATTTAACTGTAAGACAGAAATCCCCCAGCACCCCACGCGCACGATTGTCTCACTTATAATTGCGCCTTTCATCAACGAATCTGAAAGAGCTTTACTGAGTAGTGTTATGTGTACTTTACAGCGCATTAAAAATAACCTTTTAGAAGTCCTTGACGTGAAATAATTTCTTTTTAATATCCAGTTCGAAGCATTTTTTCTTTCTGACTTCAAAAGTACGAGGTTACTGCAAGCTGAGATGGAGCAGGGGGCTTCGAGTGATTTCAGAGTGAGCCCCAGAGCGCCGTACCTGGGCAGCCAGCTAGTGATGTGCCTCTAAAGCAAACTGCTTCCCATGCTGGAAAGCATGGCCTCAAGCCATGATGGGGAAATACACTAAGTACTGACATAGGAGCACCAATGGCCTCCCAAGACCCACATGAAAGCAAAACTGTGTAGCCATGGCTGTGCTCTCCAGACACAACATTCAGCACATCAAAACCAACAAGACCACATGTCATGCAGAGTTGATCACACAAGGAATGAGCCAGAAACTCCATGGAGCAGATGGTTTTTACCTTAGAGCTATAAGCATCTCCAAGTCTGCTGCTATCTCCCTCAGTTCAGGATTTCTGTAGCAACTTGGGCTGTTCTGCACACCTTTTCTTTGCATTCTGTCATTGTTTTCCAGTTCCAGAAGGATATCAAATTAATATCTTCTCACTCCATCCCTAAAATGTCAAGGGGATATTTTAAAATCAGAGGCAGAAAGACATTTCCCTTTTCAAATGAAACAGCCGTGTGAAAAAGGAGGGCCTCTACTTCTCATAATGGGGCGTGATGAGGAAGACAGGACACGCAAGCCTAGCATGAAAGCCTCAGAAAGGGGATTTCATGAAGAAATGTGGTTTTGTTCCTTGAGAATAAGCAGCATCTTCCTGAGACCCATCATTTTGATTCACTGTTTCATGTGTAAATAATTTACTAGGCTAAAAGGTCAAGAGCTGCAGGTCCTTGGAGAAGGGAGGAAAACTGCAAGCTGTAAATAAGGGACAAGTAACTTACATGTGTTAGGAGTCTCTGCATAGATGCACTTATCCACAAAGAAACAGGCTAAAGCAGAACACAGAAATAACCTCTATTTCATGTTTGTTCCCCCTTGAACTTGACTTCAGAACAGAAAATACAGCAAATATGATCTTTTGGGACGGAAATGACACATTTAAATTAGATCCACGGTGCCCAGATGTACTGCTGATGGATGCATGAAACAGAGGGGCAAAAGAAATTAATTTTCAGCCTACTCGTTTTCATCTTTTCATCCTCTAACGTCAGGGTAATTACTGCTCCACTCCTGCATGTGACAGCCCAGTCCTTGCCTCCCTCCAGAAGGTAAGTGAACAGCTGGTTCCCTTTCTGACACCAATGTATTTCCAATCAGCTGTCAGACGGCATTAGGTCCCCTAAAAGCTACAGCATGTCACACTTTCCTCCCACTCAGAAGCTCTGAATATGGGGTTTCATTCCCCAGGCTGAGGTAGGAGAGGGCAAGGAGAAGAAAAGGGTCAAACACTGCTCAGCTTCAATACAGAAAATGCCAGGGAAGCATTTCAGGAAAGGTAATGCAGTGAGAACAAGCAGTGCACCACTAGCATGTTATCCTGACACAGATATTAAAACAAAGATCAGAAATAAGCAGCAGTTTATCCCACGCACACCACTCCTCAGAGAGGTTTCTACAGCAGTACTGCCCTCACTGGTAAAATTCACAGTATGGAAAGTGAGATACTGCTCAGTGAGAGCACGGGCTCCGGGAAAGGTAAATATTGCACTTTGAGGAACCTGAATTTGTCCAGCAGTTTGCACAGATACTATTTATTCTCATCTCTGACACTGCATTCCAGAGCAATCACAAGTAATTCGCCTTACCACCAAAAAGCCCCTGTTTCCCTGCAAAGCAAGGCAGTTGCTGAATTTAACAAGTTAATCAGCATTTTTTTTAAATAAATGTTTATAAAACATGTGAAAACTTCAGATGAAAGCCAATTACCCCAATGTATTATATTACACAGAGGCACTACAAGGTTTCTTTTGACAGTCTAGTGTGGAAAATTACCCCCTTCTGCATATACGGCAATAATATTTATATTATTTTTCCCACATGCTTTCAGCCTTTCATAATAATGGAAACAATGATATAAGAATGAACAACAGTGACATTTCTGTTTGAGGACACAGCATGCGTCACCTCTGAAAAGTTCTGCAGCAGCTCTGCCTCACAGACATATTTTTCTTAGGTCCGTAGAGATACAGTACTCTGTGTTCCCAAACGCTTCAGCCACAAGGTATAAACTACAATATGTACATAAAATATATTTAAAAAAAAAGTAAAAATATTGTATAAATATATGGAAATTGACATTATATTCAAAATTTGTTTGCTTAAGTCTCGATGTACCTGCTGTTATAACACCCCAATATTTCAGCAGGTCCATTATGCATATGTACACATGTGTATAGGTATTTATATATAAAAATAAACCAACATATGAATTGCAATATGAAGTATCACACCAGTAATACTTATAATGCAATAGGGCCCAAGTTTGCAAGCAATACATGAAAACTGAACCTCAGGAATAAATCTGTGTTTGGAATCATTACCACTAGGAAATCTGGGTATATGCTTAGGCCATATCCACATTTGCAAGGTTCGGGGCTTAGTTTGAGTGGAAGCCAATGTAGAATGTGTGTAATACTTAGAACACATGCTCTGTGGATGATATGTTGCCCAACATGAATGGCAAACATGCAGGGAATACACATTTTCTTCCGGGGGCTTTGGCTGGCAAGCTGAGTGCATGGTGTGCATTCTTCAGGAGAGAATTATGGGCTGGTGAGCATTCCTTTGACTTCTCAACTCTTTCAATAATTTGCCACCTGTGTAGCCAAGCTGTTCATTCTGTAAATCCACAGGATATAAAAACACTAGCACTTCCCCTGGTTGCCAAAGCAAGCTTGCTGCAGCGCTGACCCCAGCACCCTGAGCACGTTGCAAGTGCTGCATTAACTGATTCAAGGTCTGGTAGAAAAACCAAACAGACAGCTTGGAGCTTGTGACACCAAAAGGAACAAGCTGTCACACTCACATTTGCTCTGACTCAGAGGACTCTGCATGGCTCTGTTGTCACCAGCACAGCACAGGGGATTGGAGCTGTGCTCCTCAGCACAGGTGAAGGGAGCAGAGTCTGAGCTTCTGCAGAACAGTAACACTGCAGAACAAGCAAACCTGGGACAAAGCCGGTGGGCATTGCACATGTCCTGCCAGATTAACCTTTGTTCCAAGTCAGCTTGCACTAAAACACACTTTAAAGTTCTCATGCACAGACATATTGGGGCAATATCTAGGTTGCAAACACACCAGGGAAAAAGCTCAGCTGCTAAGAAGAGCACAGCAGATTTGGGTCTGTACTGCTGGAGGTCCCAGTGCTGGGAGGAAGGGAGGTGGTTCCTACAGCTCCGGAGCAGCGGGTTTTTGTGTTGCACAGGCTAAAGCTGTTCACTATCAGCTCTGCCTCCATCAGCAATTTGCAGGGATACAAAGCATGAGCCCCACGTACAGTGTTCTCCACCTTCTGTGACCTCATGTCCAACAAGAAAGTCTTTCCTGCAGAGCAAACTGAAGGCGGTAGTGGTGATGAAGCATCACTTCCCATGGTTTCCCTTCATTTTTTGATTCCTCGGGGACTTTTCCCACATGGATATCAGAAAGGAAATCTCTAAAATTAACGTGAATGTACTTATTTATAAAGTGGTTGGATTTAGGGAGGAAAATTTCTCCAGAAAAGGAACAGCCTGCATATGGCCAGGTTGGATAGGGCCCTGGGCACCATAGTGCCTGATTTAGTGGTTGGCAACCCGGCCTGCAGCAGAGGGTTAGAACTAGATCGTATTTGAAGTCTCTTCCAAACCAAGCCATTCAGTGGTTCTATACCTAACAAGCTCTGTCTAATCTCCCATTGGGGTTAACAATGACTTTTTTTTCCTCTCTCTTTACCCTGTTACCAAACCCAGAACACATAGGCAATGGAAAAATCATGGTCCCAGCTCAGTACTCTAATTTATTGAGTAAACCAGAACTGTTGCTGAAGCACTACAAGTTTTCAGTTGAAGCAGCAATTCTGTCACTAGCAGCCTATGTGTGCATGAGAGTACAAGTGTGTACAGAGCTTCATCCACCACCTCTACAGTGCCCCCACCATCCCCTGCAGTGCCCAGCTAACGCTGCCTGCCCCAGATCTCTGTGTGTGATCACTGGTAAAGACAAAGCCGATAGAAACTGGGCTCTACAACTGACTGTTGGGTTTGTGGACAGAGGTGGTCAGAAGTAAAACCACCAACTGTGTTTCCGCTGTACAGTCATTTAGCACTGATACAGGAGCTGGAAAACCCAGAGAGAGGAAGGTGGACTTTCTCTTCCAGCCACAGTGATAGCTCCCAAATTCTCACGGGCAGGGCCTCACGCTTCAAATCACACAACATCTGAGGAAAAAACCTTATCAATCGTATGAAACCAACGGTACTGTATGAAATAGGACAGGGTGAGGGCTAGAGTTCTCTGTGGGGCTGCTTTATTTCACACTGTAGTTCAGTGAGCAGGCGTGGAACGAGCCGTGAAACATCGTGGGAACCACTCAGACACCAGAGGCCGCAACAAGGGCTCCCCGCACTGCAGCTGCAGTGGGTCATTTGGGTCATTTCATAGAATGGAAGGGACCTTCAACGCAATCCAGTTCCAACACCTACACCTCCCAGTTCACCCAGTCAGCCCTGGCAGCCCCCAGCGGGCCGTGGGCTGGGTTCCCCGCGACCGCCGCTCCACGACGTGCCGGGAACTGCGGCACAGACAGGGCCCGGCCGCCGCTCACAGCCGAGTGACGGCCTCGGGGTGCCCTCTGCCGGGGAGCCGCCTCCCGCCGCGCCCGAGGAGCTCGGGCCGGGGCACCGAGCCTGGCAGAGCCGCGCCCGCGAGTCGTGCCTCTCCAGCCGCGCGTCCCCGCGCAGCGCAGCCGTTGTTTTAGTGAGCCGCAGCGCTCCAGGCGGGCAGGCCGCCGCCAGGGGCCCGGCCCAACCGAACTACGGATCCCGACACGCATCGCGAAAGCCACGCTTTCCTACCCTCCTGCCGTCCCGCGGGGTGCGTTCGCGGTGCACCCTGGGAGTTGTAGTTCTATCGAGCCAGGCGGCGCCACACGACCCCCCAGGGCGCCCCTTGCGGAGGACTCGCCTACCCGTGATGCAACGCGCCACTGTACGCAAAACGCAGCGCGCCATCGTGGACGGCCGCGACCGTCGGCGGGCCCCGGGCTCAGGCCGCGCGCCATGTCCGAGAGCGGCGGCGCCGGTGGGGCCGCCCCGGGGGGGGGAGGCGGCGGTACGGGAGGCGGAGGCGGTGCGGGAAGCGCTGGCGGCGCGGCTTCAGGCTCCGGGCCCGGAGCCACCAACCCGGCCTCGCTGCCGCCCGGGGACGCGCAGCTCATCGCCATCATCGTGGAGCAGCTCAAGAGCCGCGGTCTGTTCGATGGCTTCCGCCGGGACTGCCTGGCCGACGTGGACACCAAGGTAACGGAGCGGCTCCTGAGCTCCCGGCCCTCATCAGGGTGCGTTATCCGCTCACAACGCGCGCAGCCGCAGCGCCCGGCAGGTGCTGTCAGAACGCGATCGGAGCGGCTTTCTTTCTCAGCCACCACGCGTGCTCCGAGCCGCCTGCTGGCCGTCAGCTACCCGTCAGAACCGCATTTTGCTCCCTTCGACTTCCAGTTTAGAGCCAGGACCCCGTTCCGGCACCTGCAGCCATCCCAGCCCGCGCCCCTCAACTGCAGAACCATCTCAGAAGCTGCCAGAGGGCTGCACACGGCGGCCACAGTGAGATCAGCACTGCAGGACTGGGACACCCAGGCTGGTTTTGCTGCCCGTGGTGCTGCACCGCTGTTACCAGCGCTCAGTCATCACTACGTGTGCATTTAATCCCATCTGCATGCCATCACGTTGTAAAACGCGTTGTCACACGCTGTCCTTGCACAGCGCTGGCTGTTCCTGGGTGTAGGTTTGTTAATTCCAGTGTCCAGCAACCGGTCCATGTGTCTACTGATGAAGCTCTTTGAATTTTTTGTTTCTGCAGAGGTGTCACAAAAACAAGTAACTTATTTCTTTGTTAGCTGCAATATGAGTTGTTTTCCTAGGAATTCTGTGTTAGAAGCTTTACAGACAAGAACAGCTCTGTTTAAATACTGTGCAAGCACACGCAGCTTGCGTTTCACTGAGTAACATTATGAGCAGACAACAATTTTTAAAGAAACTTATCCTGCTATTCAGTTATTGCAATGCTACTCTGACAACCTGTTCTTTGCAATTACCAGTTGTGTTAAGCACAGGCTTACCTTTGTTCAGAAAGTGAAGGGATGGAGAATACGGACAACAAAACAGTAGTGTACACAACAAAAGAAGTACTATGAAAGATTCTGGCAAGGGATTTGAGATCTTTAAACAGTTTAATGGGATTTTATTTTTTTTTAGCCAGCCTATCAGAATTTGAGGCAGAAGGTGGACAACTTTGTATCGACCCATCTGGACAAACAGGAATGGAATCCAGCAATGAACAAAAACCAATTACGAAATGGGCTAAGACAGAGTGTGATTCAGTAAGTAAGCAATATTCTGTGTACCACTGGTAATGCTATTTGATAAACAATATACAACTATCTGTCTCATCACAGAAGCCTAATTTGCAGAACAACCTTCTGTTGTTGTCTCCAGCCACTAGCAGGCAGTAATAGAACTAGGTTAGCTTGATTTCTTGCAGCAAAGGGATAGCTTTTTTCAGCTCTTGAAGATATACTTCTAGCACAACAGAAAAGCCTGATTGAACTCTGCTGCCTAGAGATTTAGGTTTTGTACCTCTTGCTGCTAACTCATCATAGCCTGAAGTATAAACCTTAGATTGTTTGACTAAAAGTCATGGATAAGAACATTACAGCTCTAGAGAGGAATAATGAAGTTTATAATGACATTTATGCTTATAAGGAAAGTCATTAGAATGTCTTGCACACAGAAGAAACTGTATTTCTCTTGATGGATACTGTGAATCAATAGCATTTAATGTTAGTTTCAGTGTTTCTTCTTTAATGATAGAAGAGGATAGTCACTGGAAGTACAGAATTTCCTGTCTATACTTGAAGTCTTTGACACTTCTGTCACTTCAAGCTTCCTCTTATTTCATGCTAATCAACCACAAAAATAAAATGGCAATAGAAAAATGTTGTATCAGAGAGTCTGTAGTTAGAAGAACATGAAGTGCTCACTTTATATAGGCTACCGGTATAAAGAATAAACAAGCAGCTGTAGGAGTTTGAGGAATCCACGTCACTACTGCGAGTGCAAGACCGAGTGCTGCAGGCTGTCAAGGCATGCCTCTAGATAGCTGTCCTTTGGCTGCACATGCACACATGCTCTTACTTGGAGGTGACATGATGTGCAGTGACCCTGCACCCAGTTGCTCACCAGTATCCACAGCATTATTAGTCTTGTGGCTGCTTTTCTAAATATCAGGCACTGTCTCCATTTCCTGGCCCCTGTTCCCTTGCAGACATGACTTAAGCTCGCTAGACTGCCTGTGCCCTGCAATCCAAGAGTCTGACGCAGCCCCTGAAGCAATAAGTCATTTCAGTTACTAGTGCTCAGTTCCAGAAACATTGCCGTGTGCTACGTGTGCTTGTTTTTTTAATTAATACCCATCTGTCTAGACTAACAGTTACAAGGAGTGAGTGACAGCAATGTTAGTAGGGAGAAGGCCTTTTCTCCCACAAGTTGGCCAAAAAAAAAAAAAAGACTGCTCTCACCTGCCCTCCTCAGAATAGCTTATTTCCCTTGTTTGTGCCAAAATGTGTTTATTTGCTTTCATGTTGACCTTGTTTCCTATTAAAGTGGCTCTTGTCCAACATACCATGTAAGTACCTGGAAGACCAGATGTCAGTCATTAATTCCATGGGGAGAATTGAGAGGGGGTTGGGAAGAAATAGGTGTTTGAAACAGCTCCCTGTTAAGGATCTTCTGAGTGGGCTGCAGTTCTCACCATGTTAATGCTAATTGCAGTTGACAGGAGGGCTCTAGAGAGTTACTGGAGGAGATTGGGGAGAAGTTTTTCAGAGGAACTGAATGACTTCTTTGTCTTTGTTCAAGGTCAGGAATGCTGGAAGCTGGAGTGGACAGAATTATTTCTCAGGTGGTGGATCCAAAACTGAACCACATCTTCAGGCCCCAGATAGAGAGGGCAATTCATGAATTTTTGGCTGCACAAAAGAAAGAGGAAAGCGTGCCAGCTCCTCCTCCAGAGCCTGAGAATAAAGATCCTCCTGCTCCGTCTCAGGATGCGCCCTAAAGGTCTTGTATTTCTGCACTTACTACTGTTTTCGTGTACCTCATGTCTGTAGTTTGTATAACGTAAAATAGAGAAGGCGTTGTGTTCTTTCTGGCTTGACTGTGAGGACACTTTGATCGTCAGCACGTTGTCTGTGTCTGACTGTCATCTGAGCTGCTTCCACTTAAGTATCTGCTAAAAATATATTAGAACTGAAGACATAGGTATGATGTAAAACAGCTATCAAGGAACACCGTGGGCTCTGTGGAGCTGGTTTTGGATCAGACCAAAAGGCCTTTTATTCCTGTAAAAGCATGACTGCTAGTGATCAGCAAGGAACTGGCTGGATGGCTTTCAGAACACCATCAAATGGATTAAAAAGATAAATCTTTTACTGACATACAGCTGAAAGTGGAGTGGTGACATGTTATTGTGCTTTAGCATTGAAGTTTTTAGATAGCTCTTCTTTAGAACTTATACTGGAGTGTTGAATTGTTAATGACTGAAATATTCAGTAAGGGTAATGTCTCAGAGCAAATAACTTCATTTCCAATTGACTGGTTTAAATAGAGCAACCTGTATCTTTCCAGCTGAAAGGACTGAAGGTGCCTTTGTCACAGACAAGTTCGTTCTGGCTTTTGTGATTAAAATAACTCAAGGGGCCTCAGGGGGCAATAATTACCACCCTGTCTTCACACAGATGACTATGCACCCCATCTCTAAGGCCCTGTATCATACTGTCCACGTTACTGAGGAACATTGTCTTGATAGAAATTTTCAATCTGCAGCTTTGCTGGTGAACTTGCTTTTTTCATGCAGTATGGTTTTCAATTATGAATTGTTCTTATTACTAGTGCTTTCTGAAAGCAAGCTTTTTTCCTCCATCTACAGTTGATTTATTAAGATGCCTATAAGAACAGCTACTGTAGGTTATTTATGCTTGGAATGATTACAGTAATTAGCATGGGATTTTAATGAAATGACAGAAGTTAAAGTGCCCGTAGTATCATCCCAAGTTACTTAATTGTCTGTGACTTGCAGACATAGTGCCTTGAAACATCTCTGCATTTGTCTGGTTCAGCTAATTTGAAATCCACTACGACCTGCAGCTAAAAGCAGCTGTTAATTAATATATTTTTATATATGTAAATGCATTTATTCTTGAAAGTACCATCCTCTAAACTCTTTTTCTTTCTTGCAGTGAGTTCCTGATACTAAGCAGCTGCGCTTGGAAAACACATCCTGTTAGATTGACAATGGATTGGTTCTTCCATTTGGTACAGGATTGGTGTCTGTCAAAGATGATTACCCTGTATCTGACTCGTTGGAAGGCACAGAAATTCAGATGTACCCAGAGTTGTGTGTGTGGAGGGACAGCCAAAACATGAAGACATTTTTGGTGTTAATGGCAGCACAGAGAGCAGTGTGTAATCTTAGTAATCATGCCTTCAGGCAAGAGGGTGGGACAAAAAAAAAAAGCTTGATCTTATTTTGAGGGGATAAGGAATTGGTTTGAGTTCATGTTAGACTTGGGAGAAGGGAGAAAGCCTTTCTGGGGTCTGGGGCAGCCTGTTAGTGACTACATACAAGTTGTAAGATTTTCTTTTATATAGTCCAAATAAGAGGAGACATCATACACCTCAGCTGCGTAATGCAGTGGGGAGAATAGGGGCCAGGTCAGCTGTAATCTATTGCACTGATTGTTCTGAAAAAAATACATTTCCTATTCAAAACTGGAAAGAACACTTCAGGATCAATTATCTCAATTTCTGGTGCATCACAGGAAAACGTTTACAGTTAGCTATGACTATAGCTGGTTTAATTCTTATTTCCCAGGTAATTGTGGAAAGCAAAGGGCACCAAAGTAGTTTGAAACTTGTCTCTTTCAAATTGTAAGACTTTCCCATGAAATTTCTCAGGTGCCTAGTGGAAACTGCCCAATGCTTTCAGCTTGAATGCATGCAGTATCCCCTGGATGACAGTCAAATAAAGAATGCAGTTAAGTATTCTGCCTGCAAATGTCCGTACCTTTTGCAATAAAAAGCTTCAAGAAACACGACTCCCAGCTCTTTCAATTGTTTTTGGTTTTTCTTTTTTTCTTTTTTTCCTCTCTAAGGAAAATCTGCTTAGAAAAATCCAGGAATCCTGATTGCTGGATAAATCCAGCTCTGATAATACTTTGTTAACGTCAGATGAGAGTCTATGAGATAACATGCTTTGGAAACAAATCTTTAGTCTTTTATCACAAAGAAGCAGTGCTGGGTATTGTCCATTGGTTATATATATTTGTCAGAAACAAGGTTCATCCTTAATAGCTTCATGCTGGAACAAAGAAGAGTTGAGAATACAAGACAGGTCCTACTGAAGAAGTGAAATTGTTCCCTTGTCTAGTAGGGTGTCAGAGTAAAGTTAACTAATTAGTTGGTTTACATTGCTATGCTGGATATGTTAAATGCTATCTGAAGAGTCTTGTGAGGTTGACAGGTCTAAGACTAGAGTAATTCAACAAGCAGTTAGATCTTTGTGGAGCTGGAGAGGCAGGACAGTCCATTAGGAAGATGAGCCTCAATGGATCAAGCAGGCCTGATTTCACTCACAGTCCTACTCACATTCAGGTTGACTGTTCCTGGACAGCTATTTAATACATCAAGTTTGCTTTCTTATATCAATATATTCATGCTTTCAATAAAGTTAAATGAGTTTCAACTTTTTTTTTTTTTTCCATTTGATATACTAATAATGTGAAGAAGCTTAAAAGATTTTCTGCCTCCTCGGCTGTGCCTGCACCAATCACATGTATTTGCTTCTGCTGAATACAAGACACTCACTGCAGTCTAAAGAAAGCAGGGAGTTGCGTTCTTGCAAAACCAGCCCTGCTGCTCAGTGTGTGCTTTGCCCTATGGAAATGGCAGACTGCAGAGGGTGCGTGAGCCAGCCTGGCTCAGCAGGTAGGTGCTGGATGGGGAACCAGGAGATGAAGAGTCCTGCTAGCTCACAGCCACAACTGGGGCAAGTTGTTCAACCTGTTTGCCCGCCTGTAAAGTTAAAATAACTTTACCTTCCTAAAGTCCTGGAGTGGGGAGAGAATTGGATGCTGTACTTGATCAATACGCCAAAAAACAGAATGAAAAGAAGCATATCAGTAAGTTGTGATACACTGTGATGTACAAGTTTAAGGGTTAGGCATTATAGCTGATGTGGATTTCAAGATGATTCCATAGTACATCTTGCAGGCCAGGCTAAAGGCTTTACTTATATAACTTAGTGTCTACTCACGACTCCAGAATTAGAAGCAAACCTGTGTGGAAGGATTGCATGACTCTGCAGTCCGCTGTCCCTGTACTGGCCATCACAGCCAAGTGGTATATTAGGCAGTGACTAAAGTTCTAGCTGTTGCTTAGCTATTAATGGAGTTACCACGTGTCCTGTGTGACCAAAACACAGTGAAGCAAAATATCCTGATCTTCAGAGGGAGCAACAGAATAAGTGAAGGCAGGGTATCATAGCCTAAAGAAAGATTCCCAGTAAAGGAGGACGAGGAAGGTTAAGACAATGGAAACCCACTGAAAAAGCTGTATGTGGATACCAGTACGTTCTTTGCATCAGCTGCTGCACTTTCCTGGCTGCCTTTGGGCTTGATAGATCTCTCTAGTCACTTTAGCCAGACATGGCAGAGCACAAGGAAGTGGATTGCATTAATTAAGCTCATCCAGCTGACCCTTCTGGCAAAAGCAGGCTTGAGGAATTAGTCTGGACACTATATAGCACACATCTTAGCAGCTTTCCTGCAAAGCAAGGTGTCCTGGAGTGTTTGTAACCTATGGGTCCAAGTTCCAGCAGTGTAAACGTTGTGTTCTGTGTTCTGAATAATCCAAAATTACTAAACACATTTTAAGTTTTCACAGACATGGCATTCCAGTGCTGGGTAAGGCATCAATCAGCAAGATACTCAAACAGCTGCTGACCACCTTGTCAAGACCACAGTGTGTCACCTGAGTCTGGATTTTGGACGCATGCATTCTCCTAGTCCTTTTGCAAGTGCAAAGTGGGCTCTTGAGCATGTGAAGCATTGCTACAAAATACCAGAAGCCTGCACTGTATCAGTTAACACATCTGAAAGAACAAGCAGTAACTTCAGAAATCGTGATAACATGACTGCTTCTGATTTCCTGCCCATAACCTTCAATTAGAGCAGGCTCATTTGGTTCAAGCCCAGCACTACAATATTAATTTAACATCATCAGCTGAAGAGGCATCTCACCATTAGTCAGTGATGCTGCTGCTTATGTGACACTCTTTGCCAAAGTATTCTGATCCACACAGATAGCTATACAGTTCGGGTGTTTCATACCCAAACCACGTTCAGCTCTGCCCCCTCTCCTAATATTAGGACAAGCATGGCTGGTTCTTACAAGACACAGACAATATGCCTGCCATAGAGATTTATCAATACATTATTTTGATCTCAGTTGAAAGAAGGAGTGCCAAGAGGTCTAGAAATCACAATGAGAGCCTTTAAGGAAGCGTATGACTCTTTTACCACATCTACGGGGATCCTCAGCCAAAGGGGATCCCATTCTCCAGCTTCCTCCCAAACTGGAGACCAGTTTCTCTCATTGCCAGTTCAAACCCACAAGAAATCGGAACGGCTTGATTGCTTCACAGTATTTTCCTGTTCATATTGTATTGGAAAACATAACTTACAAGCTTCCTTAAAGAAAGATCAGCTTAATTCCTTGCAAAGGGCCTCCACGCCAGAAGAACCAAATCTCACAGGTGACCAGCACTCCCTGCTCCCTTCGCTCCTTACGAAGAGGCTGTGTGCAACGCGGCCGTTCGCAGTGCGGCCATAAGAGGGAGATAAACCATTGCTTCTTGCTTCAGTCTCCACGTCTGCTCACAAAGCCGGAGCAGAAGCAAATCTCCACAGCCTCCACTGAGCCGTGACCGAATCACGCAGCAAGGTGTGCAGGAAGTCCTCACAACGCTTTCCCATAAGCTCCAGCTCTCCGTGTTTAATGCAAACGACACGGCAAACCTTCCCCAGTCTGTAATTCACTGATCTGGTCAGACACCAACACGCTGAGGCTCATCAGACAGTTATGCTAGTGCCCATAGCCTCAGATGTCAGTGCCACAGGATTATGTCAGAATCACAGCTTCCGTTCTTGCATTTTTGTCATTCTAGTGCTGAGCCCACACCAGCACCAAGCCAGCCTCTAAGACACAACTGGGCAGTGCCCACAGCAGTGATATTTGCCCTCATCTGGAGACACAGCACAGCAGCCACCCAGCAGGAAATGCTCCTCACAGCAGGGCACAGCAATACAGCTTGCCTTGTAGAGCTGGAGCCTTGGGAAAGCCAAGCAACTCCATGCAGTACATGCATCAACTTCAGATAGGATTTGTAACAGAAATAGAAAACCATCACATCTATGAGTTTCATATTTTATTTCAACTCTGCAAAAGAGAGATAAAATAACCCCACTCCAGAGAACCTAAAGATTTCACATCTTCTACAAGGGGACAACGCACTTGTAGCAAAAAATAAATCTGAAATTCAGCCTTAAATCTTCCCCCACAGCACTCCTGGTGGCACCAGCACGTTCATCACCCCTTCCAAGTCCTCTTGCTCCAATTTTGTGCCCCAGGCAAGTTATCTCCAACTCCTACCACCAAAATGCAGCAGAACAAGGGTTGTCGCAACCAAAACAACCTTCCCCAGAGAACATCCTCCAGCACCAGCCTGAGCTCCTTGCCTTCCACCTACTGGCCTCTCCCACCAGTAAAAACCATGCCACAAACACAGGAAAACTCAAAGAAAACCCCATTCAGCCTTACCTTGCTCTGGAGAGACACCCACTGCACTCACTCCCAGCCCTAGCACTGTGCTTCCCACCCAACTCAGTTCCAGCTGAGGGGCTCAAGCACAAAATTGAGCACACCTGCACCCAGCGCACACCTGAGCTGCTGCCCTCCCTCCCTCCTGGGGTTGTGTTGTGTAGTGCCACCTCCAGAGAGCCAGAGTTGGTTCCAAGGGCTTCTTCCCACAGGGAGCCTGAATGTAGCCATCATCTGATGCAAAAGCTCAGCTTCCAAAAAATTCTGCAGAAAAGTATTGGGCAGCTGCTGACCCCAGGAGCAATACCTGATGTTTCCTGGCTCCCCAAAATATCTTCCCTCTTTCCTGTAGGGATGCCATGAAGGTGCAAAGGGGGTCTGGCAGCCAATCTCATCAGATTTTTATAGGGACAGATTTCTTTCCTCTTTGTAAAAATGACTAAACCCAACATTGTTTCTCTGGGAGCATCGGGAGGGTACCAGGACATTGCTCTGCTTTGAAAACACTTAAACAGCCTCCCCAGAAACCCAGCGGGGCAGGGACTCCCCAATCTCATCTCCATCAGTCTCAGAGAGCCGCAGGGGTCCAGCAGGCCCTCGCTCCAGCTTGCAGGGAAGGGGTTGCTGAGAGAACGGCACGCCTTATTTAACCGTGATTTAACTCCCCTCGCCCTCCCCCCAGCCGCCACTGCCGACGTGCGCCGGCGAGGGTACAGCCGGCATGGGGGGGCTGCGGCCGCTGGGTTCACGGCCCCGGCTTGCAGCACAGCACAGCTCCACACATGGGAGTGCAACCCCGTGAAGAAGTGTTTGATAGGAAGGACAACCCCGTGGCATCATTCAAGACGTGAAATTTTTCTTTTCTTTACTCTTTTTTTTTTGTTTGTCTTGTTGTTATAAAAATACATTTTTTTTTTCCTGGTGAAACCAGATGCTGTCCTGAAGGCTAATTTGCTATTTGGCAGCACTGTCACCATGGGGCTGCCGAGGACATTGTGGGGCTCCATGGCAAAGGGCTGGAACAGGACTGGTCATGCCAGAGCACAGCTCACTGAGAGCTGCTGAGCATTTTGGGCAGGAAATCACAGAATCATCAAATGGATTGTGTTGGAAGCAATCTTAAAGCCCATCCAGTCCCAACCCCTGCTGTGGACTGTGTGCCTCTCACCAGATCAGGCTGTGTAAGGTCCCATCCCACCAGGCCTTGGGCATCTCCAGGGATGAGGTACCCACAGCTCTGGGCAGCAGTGCCAGTGTTACTCACCACTCAGTGTAAAGAATTTCTTCCTAACATTTAACCTAAATCTCCCCTCTTATAGTTTAAAGCCATGCCCCCTTGTCCTATCACTATTAGACCATGTAAAATGTTGGTCCATCTCCTGCTTATAAGCTCCCTTTGAGTGCTGGAAGGCCACAATGAGGTCTCCTTGGAGCTTTCTCTTCTCAAAGTTGAACAAGCCCAACTCCCTCAACCTTTCTCCATAGGAGAGTTACTCCACTCTACACATCTTTGTGGCCCTCCTCTGGATCCGCTCCAAGAGCTCCACATTATCTTGTGTTGGGAGCCCAGGTCCTGGATGCAGTACTCCAGATGGGGCCTCACAAGAGCAGAACAGAGGGGGATAATCACCTCCCTTCCCACTGCCACACCTCCGTCAATACAACTCAATACACTACTGGCCTTCCAGGTTGCAAGTGCACACTGCTGGCTCATGTCCAGCTTTTCATCCACACAAATACATCATTTATGTGGTCTTGCCTCAGATTGCATTCGCGCACAAGTCAGCTGTCTTGGGAAGCCAGAAAACAGAAGGAAAAGTGCAGGTTTTGCATCACAGGTGGCAGTGGTGCACGGACCAAAACCCCCTCACTGCAGAGCCTGAAGGGCAAGAGAGAGTGGGGATCTGTGTGTCAGATCCAAGGACGAGCAGGGATGAAGCACAACCATGAGCAGAAGAACCATCTCCACAGCATGGTATCTCCTGCAGGCTGGCAAGTCTGCACCACAGCTTATGGAAGCTTCTGTGAAATCCCTGAGAGCACACATGGAAAGAAGGTTTCCTGGCCAGTACTTCAGACACAAGAAATCTGGGGAGCTGTAAGTAGAGCGGATCATGAAATCAATATTAGGTTCCTCTGCAGTTTGTCAAACAAACAAACAAACCACATTTAAGAGAAGTGCTTGCTTTCACAAAGCATGTTAAACTTCCAGGCTTATAATAAAGAGACATGGCCCCGTAGGACTTCCTGGATAGGATTAATTACAAACCTAAGGACAAATTTGGGTGTTCCTCTGACTATTTGCTGTCTCACCATTAGATGTATTTGAAAGATAATCAGCTGTCTGGAACTCAGCTCCTAGCAGGGCAGATACAAGCTTAGCAGTCCATCCCTCTCCAGCTCAGCACCTTCTGTTACACCCAAACAAAATCCCTCTCCCATCCAGAAGAACAATGTCATCCCAGAGGCTTCAAATTTTGGAGGAGAGTAGCTCTGAGAGGCAGTAGAAGGAAGGAGGACAGAACATGCCCTTTCCCTCACAGTTTTGAATCTTTTTTGATGAAGAATTTGTAATGTTTGTAGTTACAATGCATATGTCATCCCTTACTTCTGTGATTGCACTTTACTTGACTGCAGAGAGCGAAATCAAAGGGATGGTAATGCAACTGGGCTGACGTGAAGGCACACAGCTCAGCCACCAGCCTGCAGGACACCGAGGCACTGGGAGTTACTGGAAGGTGATCAATGGGAGAGCTCCCAGCCACGCCAGCACTTCAGACTTCTGGTAGTGTTAACCCAGGGCGGTTGCAATGTGAGATCCCATCCAAGAGAAATAAAGGCATGGAAATAATGTTCTTGGGGATTGGGAGAGGGTTCCAAAAGAAACAAGTTTACAAGATACTGGCTCATAATAGTAATTATATCACTCTCACTGAAAAGCTGCTTAGTGACACATAGACGAGAATTGGTCAGAACCCCAAGATTTCCAGTAGAAATAAGGAGAAGAGTTTTTTACCTGTTTTAGTGAAGGGAAAAAGAACCTGAGTGGACACAGGCACTCCTAAACAGGAGGAGGAGGCTGAAACTGAACACCAAAAGTGCCCGTGCCATAGCAGTACCTTGCTGTGAGCGGTCTGCTCACATCCAGCTCCTTCCACCAGCACTCATCTGACTCCACAAAAAACCTTAATACTGCTGACACTTGCCATATTATCCTGAAGATCTGAATTTTATTGGTACGAAAATTAGAAACAATCCTAAGTGGCAATAAAGTTTCAGAAAGTCTTAAAAGTTCTAGGAATTCTGAGCATTTTATTAGGTGAACTGCAGTAAAAATAGTTTGGGGTTTCACTGTTCAATCTTACTTTTCCACATTGCTTTGAGATTTCAAGATGTTAACGTGCAACGTGCCTTGGGCTGCAGGCAGAGAATAAGGCTGTAAAATTGTATGTGCCACTTCTGCAGAATATGGGAGTCCTTGCCATCAGCTCCTGCGCTTCTGGCAGGGATGGGAACAGAAGAACAAAATCTGACTGATGGGACTTAATCAGAGAGCACACTGTGACAGCTCAGTGCTTGGCAACACCTTCACCTTTCCCAGATGTCAGAGGATAAGTCTTTTTTTATCCGAAAACAAAAAGATGAAAACGGGGGCTTACTTTGATATCTGCAGCAGAAATTGATGTAAAGTGATCTGAGCATTGAAAATGAGGTTTGGAGGCAATTCACGGGGATTTGTTTTTCTGGAAGAGGGGACAGGCTGCCTCACATGCCTGCTGAGGGATCAGTCTCTGCACTGAAACTCCTGTCGGTCACATTTCAATATGAGTGATAGTTAATTTTTCACTCTTTGCACCCAGACATTTAATAGGCTTTAATTTAAGACTTTGGCATCGGACAAGAGGAAAGTGCCACTTTCTCTTTTTGGGAACCTCAAGGCTTCCAGTTTTTCAAGCTCCATGTAGAGCAGAGAAAACAATCCCCTAAGGCCCAGGCTCCTGCTCCCCTTGCAGCCCAGCCAAGCCGGGGTTCTGCCTGGAGCCCTGGTCCTCCCTGAGCATCTGCTGGGTGCTGCACCTCTGCTCACACAGCAGCACGTCAGCTCCATGTGGCATGGCACTTGATCTATTGTAATATTGAGTTTCATCACACGGCCTTCAGCTATATGACCCAGAATATTTGACCCCATGTCAGAGGGGGCCTGGGCCTACGGAGATATTTCCCAGGGCAGCCTGCCCTCTTTCTACTGAAGGAATCTGATCCAGCAACAGGAAAGAGTGAGAATTTTCAGCTGTCCTCATCCTCTGTGAAACGCTATGTGCTACATGTGCCTAACGTAAGGTGCCTGCTAGTCACTCTCTTTCTTCCCTTTTCCTCCATAGGTACTAAATCTGCACTAGTTTCTGCTAAAAGTAAATTAGGATACTGAGATAAATTATTGAAAACAGGAATTATTTTGATTTCTTTTTCATAGCGTCTTTTACATCCAACAGGGGCTCCAGATCTGCAAGGCACTAAGCGCCAACAACCCCATTCTCCATGAAACCATGGCTACCCAAAAACATGCAGTATTTTGCAGAATCAGAAGACCAGAATCAGAATCTGTTTTTGTAAAAGTAATAACCCAAACCATGCCAAGTATGTTGTGGGATCTTCTGCTCCTGCAGGCTGATACATCACTTGTACCTCCCATTAGAAACACAGTTAACAGCAGCCAGCATAGACTCACAGCATCGCTAATAGCTCCAGGACCTTCTAACTTCAACTGAAGACAGTTGACTTCTCCCAGTCCACAAACACATCACTTCCTATGGCTGCAGGTTATCCACGGGGCAGTCTGCGTTCCTTTAATGTCCACTTTGGTATCCTGCAAAGACCTGGGTGTGAAACAGGGAGATTATTTCTGGTATGAAAACTCACAGCAGATGGGATTGATCCCCACGTGCCCATATCTTCTGTCTTTGTGTTTCCTAACTGCTACAAAGTGCAAAGCCCAGAACTCAGCCTGAACGCTGAGGATGGAGCCAGGATCTCCTCTGTTCTGATTCCAGCTCCAGCTGGAATGCCGTGCTTGATTTACAGCAAAACCTCTGCTCTCTCTGCATCCATTCCCCGAACTTATAAAAAGGAAAGGGGCAACAACCTTCACCCGGACCAGCTTTGTGAGAATTAAGGTCTGAAGAAAGTACTGAAGATTAAAAACAGCCCCAACACACACCCCCCAAAAAAGGTCACAGTTGCTTAAAACTGAATGGAATAATGGAGATAAGTACAGGCATAGAGTCATTCGGAAAGTCCAGACAATGAGCCCATCAATCAAGGCTGCTTCCTAAGGCAGAGGTCTAAATAAATGCTAATGAAGTCATTTACGAAACACCCCCAACCAATGGGGGTGCAGTACTTAAGAGTAATAACAGGAGCGAGAACAGACTGTCCGTTAAGAAACAAAATAGAACGCTGAAAAGCCAAAAAAAGAAAGCAACAGTTCGTGCATTTCAGAGCTCTGAGGAACACTGTACCTTCGAAGCAGGCTTTTGTTCAAAGAGAGGCTTTTCCTTTCAGCCTCCCTTACTTTCACTGCTGCTTTATCATTCAGCCTTTCTTTTGCCACGTACCCAGATGCCACAGGAACGGGCAGGCTGTAGGTCGGATCCCACTGACTTTAAGGAGGCAGTGATTAAGCGCACAGCCGCTCCCCAACAGTGGTGTGGCCAAAATAATACCCCTTAAATTTGGTTCCTATATTAACTCCAACCTATATTAACTCCAAGCTATTTCAACGGGAGGTGGTTTTTCTCTAAGCTTGGGGATAACACTGGTGATTGTGGCTGTATTTGGGGTGCTCCATCCTTCTCGGGTGGAAATGTGACTGAAGTCAGCTCTTGCCTGCACACTGTGTCGTTTGCCTGGGAATAACATCTCAAGGATCTTTTTGAAGGCAAATGATCTCCCCAGATGAGAAAAAAAAAAAGGAAAAAGTCCTACAGACTCACACTACAGCAGCTGGGCACCGTGCTGGGTGTATCTGCCCCTTGGCACTTCCTTACTGCTGGATCAGCCCCTTTGCTCCCCAGCAATGGGAGGAACAGCATTTGGGATGCCCTGGAGTCGGGTGGCTCGGAGGCCCTCAGTGAGGGAATGGTCAGATTTCTTTGTCCCTGCTCACTCTTCTTGCACCCTTTCTTACTCTGAGGGTTTTAGCAAACTCTGCAACAGGTGGCACCAGAAGGACCTGGTCTAGTAAGCACAAATATGATCCTTGGGGTTGATTATGATAATTCTTGGGGTTTGCTCTCCACTTTTCCACTTCCCAGTTATGTCTGGATTGCAAAGAGCAAAGGGGAAACCGTGTCCTCAATACCCAGACTGGGCAGCCTGTGATCAAGCAGTGAAGTCCCCATCGGGGAAGGAGAGCCAAAGGCTGCCTGGTATTGACAAGTTTTTCCACATACATTTTTCTGCCTTTCTCCAACACCTCAAATTTTGACCTTAGCTGAGAGTGCCCTTTTGAATGCCAGTCCAGACACTGTGACGGGATGTGAGAGATTATGCCTGTATTAGATTTCAGTCTTCCAGACATCCATATGAGGCAGCTTCTTCCACTTCAGCTACTCTCCTTTCAAATTTTTCAGCCAAGGCTGTATCCAGACTGTGACCAATACTCTGCTGCACGTATTTAATGCAGCGGCTCAGAAAGAAGCTGCGCTCAGAGCTGATGTTCAGAGGCAGAGCAGCACAGCCACGTCTTTCTCATCCTCCAGAATTGTACCCATACCTATATTCTTTATTTTTGCACAAGATTCCACACCTGTATCTTCACCAAAATGCTGCAGAGCAAGTTCATGCTGTTCCTCCCATTCCTCTTACTTAGTAGTCCTGACCACCAGAGCCACGAGTTCTGAATTTCAGATGATTTTTTCCCTTTTCTTTTGTTTTAATACAGTATTTCCCTTTTTTTAAACTCATCATATGTTTTCTGCCCACAGTTTGATTTTGCTAAACCTTATCCTACCGCTTTTCTCACCTCGCCACCCTTTGCAGTGCTTCCCCCAGTTTAGAACTAGCTGCAAACTTAATTATTGTGCTGCTCATCCATCTCTTCTGCATCACTATGACAGATGAAAAACAAAATTAAGTCTCATGTTTTAGAACCAAAACATGGAGTAATCTGACCTCCTGACCTGGATTTGCCTTGCGTTGTGAAGCTGCTAAAACCAAATTCCAACAAAACAACTTCTGTTATTCTCCACCAAAAGTTCCAGAAGGAACAAATCTTTCCTTGCTGTGTTTGTATCTTCCATCAAAGTTGAGGACATTCTATAAAAAAGAATAATGTTTGGGTTGAGGGATTGGTTAAAAAAATGATTTGAAAATTACCCTCTCTCTTTCACCTCCCTGAAAAACTTTTAGGTCAGTCCTACCATCTTCCCCTTAACTCAGAGAAATACCTGGCAGTCACAAGGCACACCAGCAAGGCAAGGAATGAGTTTCTCAACCATGGCTATTGATCTATTACCATTTTTTTCTGCTATCCATTCTGTGCTGCAGAAAGGAAGCCACCACACCAGAAAAGAGTTGATAACAAGGTCAAATTCCTCCCTCAGCTGTACAAGCAGCTTCACCACCTTAGGATTCAAGTGATAAAAGAGGGGAAATTGTTTCAGGTGTTGCCTGTGTGATCACCTCTGAAGCTTTACCCCCACTTCTCCAGCCACTGCTATTTGTTCTGCTACCAGAGCAAACTATGCATGTGTGAGCCTTCTCCAGAGAGTGCCTATTAGATTGGATATAGAGAGAAAGCTTTTCACAGTGAGGGTGGTGAGGCAGTGGCACAGGTTGCCCTGAGAGGTGATGGATGTTCTGTTCCTGCAGATGCCCAAGGTCAGGCTGACGGGGCTCTGAGCACCTGACTGAGCTGTAGGTGTCCCTTTTCATTGCAGGGTGTTGGACTGAATAGTTTAGTGGTTCCTTCCAACTCAAACAATTCCATGAAATCTAACCACCACCTGCACAAGCGCCTGTTCCTCCCTTCCAAGCTGGCAGCTCTCTGGTGCTTAAGACACCCCATGCAGAGATTCCTCCAGCAGCTTGTCCTGGTATGTCTCACAGCAGGTGAAAAACACACCCATATTCTCTGGAAAGCCATGAGAGTTCAGCTCAGCTCCAGATAATGCAGTTTAACCCCACAAAAGCACTTCAGATCCCTCATTCCAGGAGAACTGGAAAGCAACAGATGAAGAATACATGCTGTTCTTTCTCATTGCCAAAGGAAAAGAGTTACATCCTGGTGAGCAAATGATGCAGAAGAAAAAATGCTTGGAAAAGTCCCTGGGAAGGGCCTGTCTGTTACAGCAGAAGCACCATGGCTCTGTCACACCACTGTCTCCTTGGAATGAGTGCAGCTCGAGCAAGGGGCAGCGCAAGGTGCTGTGCAATCAGCCCCGATGTTTCTGTACCTTTGGCAAATTTTAATTGGGAGCAGCTGCTAGCAAACTAGCTGGGATGTTTTATAGCTTGCTGACAATGCCAGATTCTGCAGTTATTACAGTCCGTACTCAGTGGCATCTCTGGAGTATTTCGTTTTACAAGCGTTTCCCAACAGCCCCCAGGAATGCACAAGCCCTGCTCCCATTTACACCACTGGGGATCGGGGATGGTTTGTCCCCTTCCACAGTTGGCCCAGCAGTGCTCCCTGTACCACAGCCTCCCCATGGGCCTCGTAGTGGGATCTGTGGGTATGGGATGCTGGCGTCTGTCATCAGAGCTGGTTTTCCCACACTTGAGATGTTATTCACCTTACCAAGGGATAGTTTGCTCCTTCAGAGATTATACTTTTTATTTCCCAGGAGAGATGGGAGGTCGCATTGATCTTTACATGAGCAACTGAAGGTTTTTATTGGGATGAGGCTAAACAAGTGTAAAATTATAGAGGAGATTAAGACAGATTAAGGGGTAACTGTTAGTCAAAAGTGACTCCTGGTGGGCTGGGAATTTTTCCAAGAGGTTAAACATAACCTGACTTGCAACACCACGGGGTGAGCATCTCATGCTGCACATCACACCCTGTTCTTGGGGCTGGAAGTCCAGCAACAGAGCAGGAACTCACCCACTCAGGTTTGCACTGATGACAGCTTCAGTGACCACACACAGCTGTCCCTGGAAGTGAGCCTTTGTCATCCCTTGCACTTGGCAGAAGGGTTTCACAGCAGCAGAGACCTGCCCCCAGCCCCGCTCACTGCCAGGCCCAGCACTGTTCTGAAGGAGAGTTCCCAGCAGTTGCATTGCACACAGGTCCTTATTGCAAAGCCGCCACCTCTGGGAAAGCATCTGATTTTTTTCCTGATGGAAATTATCATTCTGGAAGAGGTATCTCGTCCCTTTCTTGCAGCGTGCTGCTGCAACAGCATTACTTCTTCCCTGTAGGGGATGGTCTGAAAGTGCATCACTGCACTTCATCAGTACACTTCTCCCTTCTTTATCACTTGAGCTCATCTCAATAGAATTGGACAGGTGTCTTCAGACTGTCTTTTCTGTTAGGAATAAGCTAACCCTGCTTTTTCCCCACCATTTCTTGGAACACATTTCTTGGAACCCAAATGTCTGAAAGGTGGCAGCAAAGCAGAAAGCACGAAGACTTTATGCGCTGTGCCAGGGAATAATAACGTTTTTCAAACCTCAGCATTTTCTTTTTCCTTAATTTTCTTGAAAATTGCACAACAGACGAAACATTCAAACTGCTGTTTCAAAGTGCAAGACAGCAGATTACCTCTGGATCAGATGTTAAAAGGGAGAACTTGCTTGGTTTTTTCAACAATAGGGAAAAATATTATGTTATAGAATATTTTGGAGGTCCTGGTTGCATAACAGCTAGGCCTTCCCCTGAGTCATTACACCCTCCTCTTGTGAAGTTCTCATTTGCTTTCACACATATGACATATTAGCTTCCTACAGCAGTGGGTGGGGAGATCCTATCTGTTTTATAATCCACCACTGCTCCTTGCCTCAAATATTTTCTCCCCTCTGTTGCTCTACACTGCACAGTCACTGTCCTTGGCAGAGTGTCTCCAGACACAATTAACTGCGCCTTTTTCAGCCTTAACACAAAAAATGTAATCCTTAAGTCTCCTTAATGCTACAGCTCCGTTTCTATCAAGAGTTAGAGAGACAACACAGGAGTGAAGGGACAGGCACAAGGATGGGGTGCAGTTGTCATCCTGCTCACCATGCTGTCTCCTGGTCCCCAGGCCATGTCTCAGGACATGATGGAAGGTTCAGAAGAGAACACAAGTCAGAGCTCACAGCCAAAACCTGTATTTTTGTGCACAGGTACTAAAAGAACGCTCTTCCTGCTGTCATCAAGAAACTGGATAGTAAGGTCACACTCCTCATTAAACAACCCGCAATGTGAGCACCAATATAATCTATCAGCTTGGAGGTGCTCGGGGACACTCCCTGCCCCTTTTTTTCTCCTGTGGCTGCTGTTACAAATCTAAAGCAAAGGTTCAGAAGTGATGCTGACATTGAGGCTGATAAGCTGGTTCAAAAACTGACGGGAAAAAAAGAGCAGCACTTAAAACCGGAGCTGTGGCTCTCCCAGAACTGGAAGTTCACATACCTGCAAGATTAAACATCTGAGGTCAGAAACAGCCATCTGATGAGTGTCATTGGATCCTCTTTCTGACCTGTTTGGATGGTTGCCCAGAACGTATCTGTCTCGTATACACTTCTTGTTTCCTGTGATAATCCTCTCAGGCCAGCCCAGATGTGTCCGTTTAGCTGTCCCTGGAAATCAGCAGGAACCGACTGACCCTCACCCCGCACCACTTACGGTTCACACAAACACATGCTGACAATGTTAACCCTTTTTGTCAAGCACAACACTTCTGTCAGGATGGAATATTTGCAGATGTTTGCTCTTCCCTTGGTTGTGTCAAAATGTGCATCGTCTGAGCTTCCCAAGCAGGACTGTTCTGCGCTGCAGCCCCGACCTCATGGCTGCCAATCCTGCTGCAAAGTCTACAGTCACTGTATTCCATCAGCTGGAATTCCATCAGAGCTGGTGGCCCAAACCTTCGGCTGATTTGCAAGGCTTTGAGCACACTCATGTTCCCCTCCCTGTTCCTCTTACCCTCAGATCAAAAAGGAAAGGGAAGAAAGTGCAAGCTAAATGGTTTATCTTCAATAAGTGCCAAATGTGTGGAGCAAGATCCCAGCACCCTCAGAGGTCTCATCCTGAAAGCACTGAGAAGGAGTGGGGGGGCATGTCTGCACTCAGCTGCTGTTCCCTCTCTGCCTTGGCAAGGCAGACCAGAACGTCCCATTGTGTGCCTGGAACACACAAGGATTTGCTCCACTATGCTGCACAACCCAGCCGGATCCCCAAGCTGTTTCACCCACTTTGTGCTTGCCTTGCAAGTTGCCAGTGAAACAGAGAAAGGAAACCCGTGTTAAAACTAAATGGTGCCACCCAGTAAGAGCTAATTAACAATTTCCCCAAGGATGGTGCTCAGAGGGGACCTGGCATTGTACAGATAATAGGGAGAAACAAATGGCAAATCCCATTTAAGCCCATTCCAAGAAGGACCAAGCTTTTACACTAGCTCACGTCACCCCCCTTCAGCACTTGGCTCTCAATAAGAAGCTGTAGCTCCGTGCTTCTTAGAATTTAGAGCTAGATCAGTATGTACTAAGGGAATGATGCCACCCATTGCCAGTTAATCGTGCTCTAAGGGCCCTACAAGGAAGAACCCCTGCTAAGCAATGAGAAACTTACTATAAGCAGGAGGCTCTTTCCAAAGAGCAGTTGTGAGAAGCAAGACAATACCTATGGGGCTGCTACAGGCCTTGTGCTGCTTGCTCAGTACTTGGAGTCCCATGTTCAAGTTTTTATAGCTATCACATGATGCTTAATGACTTTAAAGCGAACATCAGCTCTGTGCACAGCCAAGCCAAGGGAGAGCAGGCACCACACGCTTTTCAATTTTTTCCCAGTTATAGCAAGAATGCCTTGCCATATGGAATAGCCAGACACCTTCCCCTCATCCCTGTCAAAACATCTGTTATTATCACTGTTTCATAGAGATGACTAACTCAGGAGCATTACCAACAAATGGAAAGTCTCACAGTCTCAGATGATGCAGTGAGGGACAAAGTGGGGACTGGACAATGGGGATAATGAAAGCAATGGGACCACTCAACCCACCCTGCTCTTATAGGTGATGCTGGCTGTAATCCATTCATCCCCACGACACCTGGGCGTCGCTTTAAAAGTACAACCAGAATTCCCAGAAAAAAGAAAATTTTCTATGCTTACCAGACCTTGATTTTGTTCAAGCTGTTCACAAGGAGTAACATCAGAATCCCACCCCAAACCCCACCAAAAAGGGTTTCTGCCCAGCGGTTGGCTCCAGGCTCCATTTCCATGGACCATCCATGCCTGGTCCTCCCTGGCCCTGTGGTTATCCCATGCATTCCTGCTCTGCTTCAGCATCCTAACTCTGCTATGTTCGGATCATTAGGCCCACTCCCACAGCAGTCACAGCTATGATTTTCTTTATCAAGAGGGCATAATTATGCTTTTCAATCTCACGCTTGATCCCAACAAGTCAATATTTGCTCTGCTATCAAAGCTAGCTGGCTGAAAGTCACTCTGTAAAAGCAGAGTCTGCAGCAGTTTGTGATCAAGTTTAGCCATGACTAGCCAAGGGCAGTAACATCATGAGATTTTTGCAGCAGAACCTGTTGAGAAGAACAGGATTTTTCCTGAAGCTTTTTGCACAACTGAATGGAAATGTCTTTGTTCCTTTAGAACCAAAAAAGTTGGGTTTTTTCAGTGCTGTGGGACAAGGGTGAACAAGAGGAGAGAATAAAACATCTTTTTTTCCTCTCCTATAGGAAAGTATTATACAAGTAATGAGCTGCATTGGCTGAGGGCTCTTTCCAGGAGCACCAGCATGCTCTGCTGTTACCAGACTAAATAGATGGTTGGGCTTCTCCATTCAAAACTTCTTTTTTTTGAAAAAAAAAAAAAAAAGTAAAAGCAGTACAAAATAAACATATTCCTCCCAACACTGAAACTCGTCTGAGTGCCAGATTTCAGCCCAAAGCAGATGCTCACGCTGGGGCTGCAAGGCCCCTGAGAAGCAGGGCTCCAGGTGTCCCCACCTGTGCCATGGGCTGTAAGCAGCTGCTGGCTGCAGACACTGGTGCTGCTGGGCTGGGAGCACCAGGAAATTCTTCACTGGGGAGATGGGAACACAGCCATCAAGCCATCAGGCCACTTTGGCCACTTAGTGGGAAGCCAAGGAGTTGCTGTTTAACTGTGGGTGAGTGGCTTGTCGAGGCAGAATTGAGCAGGGAGAAGCTTGAGGCTGAGTTAGGATCCCTCTGCCCTCGGTGCATGGTGAAGGCTGGCTCAGGAAAATCTTCTCCCTGTCCCTGAGATCCTCAGACACTGCAACCACCGCTCCCCAGGAGTGAAGCACCAACATCAAAGCAGAGCTCTTCCACTGCAAGAAAGTGAATTTCACACGATCCCAAGTGGGGAGAGAGCTGTAAGGAGATCCCCAGACAGAACACGAAGCCGGTTCATTCACAGGACGTGCACCAAGTGAAAAAGCCAGTGAGCAGTCTGTGCACCAGACTCCTTTTTGCTGCTTTTAAAAAACTTGCAGCGTCAGGCAAAAGCGGGGCATTAACCCAACAGCAGTGAAATTGCCTTTCACAGAAAGCTCTGCCTGCATCTGAACTCTGCCTGCATCTGGCGGCCGAGAGCACTGCCAAGGCTTTAACCCTCTGATATTAACAGAAGGAGATATTGATGAGCGTCCCTCCGGCGAAGGAAACCAAATGGTGTTTTTTAACTCCAGCGGATTCTTTACAGATTTTCAATTCTTTAGCGAGGCTGTTGCTGCAGACTGGGGTGTAATTGAGATGCATTAGCCACTCACTCAAAAACTTTCCCAGGAGCACATGTGTGCTCACACAGACTATGCATTCAGATATAAATACATACCGTACCTGCACTTGCATTAAGCTGCTGTTCATGGGCTGTCTGGACGTTTCCACTGCCAGCTCGGCTGCTGCTCCGTCAATTGCAGCACTTAGCACTGCCAGCCCAACAGGACAAATAAAGTAAACACAGAAGAATAGTTCATCATTGTTGCGTATCTGTCTGCAGCTGCAGAAAGGAAAGGAGGGTCTTTTAAGGACCAGTTCCCATGAGAGTCAAGGACACTGGGTGCTTTCACCCCAAGACAGATGTGAACCTTCCAAAGCCAGGCCATGCTTCTACAGGTGAGTGCAGTGCCCACCCCACCTCTTCCTCCCATCCTATCTCCCCATGGGAACAAGCCACCATCTGTGCCCAGCACAGTGGAAAACCTCCCTCCAAAATCTTCCAGCTTCCTTTATCATATATATCTTGGCAAAAGGCCAAATTCCCCAAGCATAGAGTGATCCTATTCATAGCATTCTGTCAACTGGGACAAAGGAAGCATATCCTTAAAGAGCTGAAGCCACACTACTGACCTGAGCACACCTGGCACCTGTCGAGGTGCAGCTCTGATTAACCGGGGTTTTCAAAGCATGGACCTTCCTCTATGAAATGGCTGTTCCACACAGAAGGGTTTTCTTACAGACTAGAGGACACTGCAGTCAGCTCATCTGGAAACTCTCTAACACAGTGCTCGAGACCAATTCCAGTCCTCCTCTTAGCTGAGGTAATGTAAATAGATTCCACTATAGGTCTATAGTGAGAGGCAGATTGGACAACAAAGCAGCCTTTTTGGAGTGTTACACCAAGGTAAGAAAAAGTACATCCTCCTCTGATGAAAAAAAGGACATAACCCAAAGATTGGATCTGGTGTCCCGAAGATTGCTTCTGACTTGGAAAGAATGATTCATCAATGAGAGCTAAGTCTCTACTCCACACAGCATCCACCTGTGTCCATCTGCAGCAGGGAGAAGCAATTCACAGAGAAAGAAGTTAAGGCACAAATAGCTTTTGTTCAGTGTCTGAAAAGGTAATCCTGTAACCAAACTGGTATAGCAACCTAATTGCCTGTGTGCACAGAGGCCTCTTCAGCAGAAGAAACTGCACCCTTTCCTACAGAAAATGGCTAAGACTCACTCTTAAGGGAACCAGAATCTTCTGGATATAGAAACAAACAATTTACCATTGACAAGAACTCACAAATCTAAACAGAAAAGCTCATTAAATAGTTGTGGAAACAGTAAAATTTATAAAACAGAGAATGTTTTAAGCTATACCCAACAGTCAGTGGCCAAAATGTTAACCCAAGCATTTAAATGTTTATTTGAAACATTCCTTAGAGGTTCTCAATTTTTTCTCTATCAGTTTGAAGACCTATCTACATTAACCCCCTCCCGACTTCACTCAACCCTTTTAGTGTTGCTTTGACTTTGGCACAAGAAGAGGAAGTCTTACACAGACAAATGCCTTCAGATGTCTACATTTGAAGGTGTCTTATTGGAAGATGTTTTATGTGGACATTCATCCATCAAATTACTCGGTCTTCAAAGAGGGAGGAAACTGGAGGTTGAACTCGTTTATTCGGAGAGAAAATAGCTTCTCCTAAAGCAGCCAGCAAAGCGAACACTTTGATTGCATTGATGTAAAGTAACAGGATTTGGCCCGGGCATTATTCTTCCACCAAGCATTGCAGAGCAGACAAGGAAAATAGAAGTTACATTGACTTGAGGCAGGTAGTAGGTCACCAAGCGGACTGGTGAGCCCCACACAGACAGGGCAGCTCCCCACACCCTGCCTGGGCTGCACCTGCTGTGTTTGCCTCAGCTCAGGCACTGCGAGGAAGGGAAGAAACTCATCTATCATAGAAAATACAAGAGGAACCAAGAAAGAGGTTGAAAACCTGCAGGATTCATCATCTGGGGTTTTACTTCAGCCACAAACTGTTGTTTCCCTGCATGGTGCACCTGCTCACTGTGTGTCTTTAAGTCATAGATGCAGGATTTTCCAGCAAAACCACAACTACCATTTGTTGTCTCAATTGAGCCAGTAGAACTCCAGAGAGGTCAGGAGTCTGTTTTCCTCCCTGATTTCCCAACAGGATCTCTACTCCCACGTGGGATCCAACCCACAGCTCTGAACTTCCCCACAGTTACCCACTAAGAGCTCAGGTTTGTTCCAAAGCCCACTCACTTGCGCAGAGCCCCCCTCACTGCACAACTGATTTCCCTCTCCTTCAGCAATTCAGACTGTACCCTCCAGAGAACAATGCTATTTCTACCCACTGATTGGGTGCTTTTGTTACTGGATGGACAGCAAAGTGGTGAAAGATGATAAAATTACAAAAGAGAGAAAGGCCAGCTTTCCCATTCTGAGCAGTGCAGGTGCAGTGCAGAGGCCAGCTCTGTGTGCAGTGAAGTACTCCCTCCCGTGCAAAAGCTGAATCAGCATCACAGCAGGAAGGGAGCAGGAGTGTGTTCTGTCTGACTTCAGCTAAGCTTGGGAAACCTGAGCAGATCGCCTGGGATTAGCCAGTGGGTAACACAAAACCCAAAAGCCACAATTACCAGCAGCCAGCAGCCACTCTGCCCACACTGCTCTCAGCCATCCCAACCATTGTGTTTGTGGGAACCAGTGAGCACCTGATACCTCTGCCTTCCCCATGAGGCAGCTCCTGGCCAGCACTGCTCAGGGAAGGAAACATGCGGGCTTTCAGTGCTCACATCTATTGGGATACGTGTCCAAAACCCTATGGGTGGGCAATGGAGCAAGGTGGGAGAGGGTCTGACACACACGGTAAAAAACTTACTGAAAGGAATGGGAAAGCAACCTCCATTTGTGTCTATTCCTGGATATTAGAGTCTCTTAGGCATTTGAGATCTTGGGGCTCATGCTTGCTGGATGCACAAGAGATGCTTTGAAACAGCTACAGCCTTTTTATTCACTTCAGCTCCTACTGAGTTGCTTTTTCTTCTCTTTGGGCAGAAGTTTGCACCAAGGTTTTATTTGGCTTCAGGACAAACACGATGCTTTGCAGGAAAGCACTGTCAAACAGACCCCTCTCCTAGACAGGTAATTATGAGAACAAATAGCTCCTTCTTAACCCACAAGGGAGTCTGCCAGCTCCCTCTCTGCTATTCTCGGCTTCCTGGCTTGCAAAGGGTTACATGCAAACTCAATGACTGACTTGTCCTTCTCTGCTGGCTGCAGAACTGCGCAGATTTCAGCTGGCAGCAGCACAGAGCTGCACTGGGGATACTCACTGCAGGTTACCCTGAGATGGTAACAGGAGACATTCTATGCCTGAACCCTAAGGCAAGTGCATAGTGGTGCTGCAGTGCTGCAGAGCAGGTTTAGATATGTCAGGTGCTCCTCAGAAAAAAAGAAAAAAAGTTGTTCTTGCTCTGAAGACCCTACAGCCCAGATACAAGGTGATGCTATAGGCAGAGGCAAAAGTACTGACATGTTTTTAAATAGTAGAATGAAAACCTGGACAGGATGCTGTAAGCTAGAGGACTATTACGATACCAGATATAGGTGCAATGATATGAATATATAACTCACACCAGTGGAATGAGCAGGATCAGGAGAACTGGTCTCTCACATAAACTGTTGTATTCAGTGTTGCACGAGACCCCTTCTATCAGGTACATCTGGGGGTGTTACACTGCTTTACAGACTCCAAAATCCCTAACTGAACTGAGCATTCGTTATGAACAGCAGCAATGAAGTGAAGGGCAGTCCCTGGGAAACAGATGCAACCTGATTTCAGGAAAATTATCAAAGCCTGGTTCTTTACTTTTATTGGCCATGAAGAGAGAAAATGATGTGCTGATGTTCAGAGAGGACATCCTAAGTACAGGACAGAAAAGAATAAAACATGCTTTTTTTTTTTTTTCTTTTCTTTTTTTAAGGAGTTAAAAGTCTTCCCTGGAGCTGTATGACTCCTTCAAGAGCAAATAGGAATAACTATATTTTCAAATGCATCTGATTAATTCTCTTTTTTTATGCACTTTCCATTCTAACTAAGCTCCTGAAATGCCCGTATTCCACCTCAAGCTAAACTGTAGCCTGGCTGGACACCAAGAGATAATGGATGAGGAAAGCAGGGAATTTCAGGGAAGCATCTCTCCATTCAGCTGCTCCTCGTCATGCTCCTCATTTGTGCATGTCTGGATCATTCATCACAGGGCCACCAGGAAGTGTGTTCTCATCCTGAGTCACAGTAGTTCATCCTCAACCCACTTCATATGTTATAAACCTGATGGTTCTGCTGAGATTTCAGGTTGGTCTTCTTGACAGAACATCTTGAGACTGTCTCTTCCCACTATATCCAAGACTTCTCACAGAGCATCCCTATCCATGGACCTTCTGGTGCAGAACAGCACAAGCAAAAAAGATGCGAACAGAGAGAGGACCATCTTCAAATCAAAGGTATAACAGAGATAACAGCATGGATGTGAGCCAGGGAAGAGTAAGGAGAGGAGTCGTCTTGTGTTATCCTCAGCGGCTTGCCAAGCACTATGAACACTTTGCAAGACATGCCTTATCCTCCTCTCTTGATCAGAAGAAAATTCATATCCAGCCTTGGAAACAGGATGGTATCCAAACCCACAAAATTAGTCTGTCATTTGCATTTACTTCCTGAACCTTGCTTGGCAATTTACAGGACCTATTCCAGAAAAAAAACAGGGAGGAGAGATCACTCCTTTTGCTTTGCATGCTGGTAGCTGAGAATGGGGGGAAAATCCTCTGATGTTTCAAGACATGATTTGCAAATCATCTTTCCATCTGAGGAGCTCTGGCTAGGCAAATATTAGTAATAATCTCTCTGTCCTGGCTGGAGAAGAATGAAGAAGTGGGAGGACAAAACAAACTCTTGGGTTGAAATCACAAACTAGCTTTGTCTCTACCTTGCAATGCACACAGGGCACCCAGACGAGCACTCTTGAATCCCATTCCTGATGAATCCACACAAGGGCAGCATAGGCAGCTGGGTTCAGGAAGAGGACAGAGGTGTACAGCAGCCATACATCCCTTCTCCATCAATGGAAAGAGTTTGTCACGTAAAAGAAACAAGAATGCATTCCGCTGGTGCAATCAAAAAAACATTGACCTCATTGGGACCTAACATTGGTGCTATTATGATGTTGGGGTGAGAAGTGTCTATTTATCCTCCTTTCATTTCTTGTTAAAAACCATAGTCCATGTCAGAGCTGATGGGAGCTGCAGCACAGAGGAGACATTATTCTCAGCTTTGGATTAAGATCAGTATTTTAATGAAAGCACTTATTAGCCCCAGCTGGGGCTCAATTTTCCAGTGGGTTGGGAAAAAAAATATATTGCTCTGGCCATTCTTCCCTGGGGATTGTGCTGAGACATCTGAGAGTATCAATTACTGATCATAATACTCTATTGGAAACGAACAGCTGGGGAAAAGCCACTGGCTGAAAACGAGTGGATTGCTTTACATTACGAAGAATAGTTCTTGGCTATACAGTGCCCATTTTTTCCCACTCTGGGATCCCAACTGCTCTCAACAGGCTGTGGCTGTGTTACCCTTGTTACCCTCTGACACTGGTGCTACCTGGGCTCCTATCAGAGGATGCTCAGCTCCCTGCAGAGTCCGCAGCCAGCTCTGACTGCCCAGCACATGAAACTGAGCATAGCCTCAGATGTCCTCTGCACATCAACCAGAGCCACCAAACTCTCTGCCTTGAGGGGCGAGGTGCTCTGTGTACCTGAAAGTCACAGCAACCCAAATTCAGCCTGGTGCTGCCCAGCACCACAGCAGTCCCTGCGCAGGGAACAGGGCCACACAGGTGCCCAACACAGGGCAAGAGAACTTACTGCCATTCCAGCAGCTCAGTTTTGAAAAAAAAAAGACAAAATTACATGAGTGAGCAATGATTGGTGGGGGGAGTGACCATGCAAAGTTGTCTGCATGTACTTGTGCATATAGAGAGCTCTGCATCAGACACAGGAAGACAGATCCTGAGCTGAGAGCTTGCAGTGTGAACAAAAACTGGCATCGTCTTGGTACACCATAAAGCAGATGTTGCAGGGACTAACACAAGATCAGAGCAGAGCTGAAGGGAGATGGTTTAAAAGTCAATTACCAGAACATGCACAAGAGGTGCACAATGAGGGGCAGATGACTGCCTTGCTCAGAAAGCAGAGCACAGAGGTGTGAAATGGTTGTATGTACAGAAGAGCCAGCATGTGGGTAAAGTGGTCAGCAGAGGCAGGTGGGATGTACATAGGGCCACTGGCTTTTTCCCTTCCAGTCCTTGAGATGAAGAGAACAGCAGCACGGTTCTGCCCAGAGGGATCAGGCATGGGGCGGGGGGTGAGGCATCCCCAGATGTACACCAGCAATTTCTGGAAGAGTTTAAAGCTGTCTTCACATGAACAGCTGCACCAAACTGTAATGGATGGTCACTCTCAAAGGCAAACTGCAGATTTCCCAACAGAACAGGCTGTGAGTGTGTGTGCATGAACCACACGTTTTCCTGGGGCAAAGTGAGGGAAGCCCGCTCCAGTTGCTAGGTTGAAAGTTTCACATTCTTTCAATCGTAATGGCTGGAGTTGTTTTTCTCAATTTGGAATTCCAGATTCGGGCAGCTTTTATCAGAATGTAGAATCTATAGGGTTTTCTACCTGGGAGCCTGTTCTCTAAATACCTTGGAAAGAAACCTCAGATTCAAGGAGTGGACCCCTGGCCAGCTCAAGAGATTCACAGGGAAGGAAAGGAAACCACAGGTGTGTTGTTCTTAAGAACTGGGCTACCCCTTGAGATATGCTTAACTTTTTTCTCCCTGCACCATCTCTACAAAACAGTTCATCCTATCTGAAATGGCTGTCTAATTCGGGATGCATATGAAAGCCAAACTTTGAAGGTTTTTGCCACCTTTTAAGAGAACAGACTAGCCTCAGTTCCTGGCTTTGAAGTTTTTTCATAGCTCCATAATAACACCAGGGCTACAGAGGCACCTCCTTAGACACAGACCCCAGACAGTGTGACATAACAAACAGCATCTCCCATGAGCACCCTCAGCCAGCAGCACAGCACAGTGTCCGCAGCTGCTCTAAGCCCACAGGCAGATGCTAATCGTCATCCCATAGAAACAGTCAATGAGCACCTGAGAAGAAACCCAGTCCGAGCATCTCACAGACCAGCCATTCAGCTCAGGCCAGTCCCATTAGATTTGGTTGACAAAAGAATCCAGAGTGCACATTTATAATTTGCCAAAAAAAAAAAAAAAAAAAAAGGAAGGAAGGAAAGCTTTCCTTTCTGAATGGAGTGTTTCTGTGGCCTAGCCTTCCTCCTCGTCAGTAGACAGGGTGGAATTCCCAGGCTGCGGGGGAGATCTCCAGGGGCTGATCATATTCTTAAAGGCATGTTCCCAATCAAGAAGTTTGGGATGAGGCATAATAATTGCATAGGCTTCCTGAGAACCGGCTTCACATCCCTGAAGACTGATTTAACCTAGTTTTTCATTCTGACTTTCACATTAAAAAAATAATAATAATCTGTCTATATCTTGATACACTGCAAATCAGGAAATGGAGGCGTATGGTATATCTCATCCTCCCCTGCCTGCAGCTCTCCAAGGCACGCTGCCAAGGCAGAGCTGCCTTTGCTGTTGCAGACACTACCATTGTGTCAGCAAAGCTGTTCTGATTAATGCTGGTAAGAAAGAGAAACCAGTGGCCTGTTAAAGGTCTGAGAGTCAGGAGCTATCTAAGCCTCTGCTGGCACGGACTTCTACGTCCTTGAAATTCACAGATAATAATTAGCATCATTACTAGCCTACATTACACACCTACTGGTCTGCAAAGACAGATGATGAAAAGTTTTATAGGCTCAGGGCCATGGCTAACTACAATTATCATTAACACAAGTATAATGGAAGTCGTGCCTATGTTGTTGGACAAGCGCCAGCCTAACTTGCTTTTCAAGAGTCTGGAGCACCTTGAGGCATTCCTGGGTCCAGAGGTGCTGGCATTTCCCTTCTAGGCTGAGTTCAGGCTGCCAACCTTCCAGCAGACAATCGCAGAGGTTCCTGATACTGCCTGATGCTGTACATGTGCTGTCGCTGCAAATCCAGGGGAGAGACACTGAGCTTACAAGCAGCAAGCCAGAATCTACGCCAAGGGTACCCAAAAGCAGAAGGCAGACCCATGGCCCCAGCTCCAGGGACCAGCTGGGTAAACCTCAAACAGCACCCAGAGATAAATTACACAGGCTGGCTGCAAAGGCAGCCTAGATGCAGACACACTAATCTGGCTTGTTTAGAGAAACACTGGGCTTTTCTGTTCCATAAGAATGGGGTAAACCTTTCCTGCAGGGACTGCCATCAGCCCCCAATTTGACATTGGTACAGAACATGCTGGGCTGGTGTCAAAAGCAAGCTGTTTGCAGTAGAGATATCTTTAGACTGTGATTATAGAGAGACTGTAGTTGTAACTGGTCCTCTTCATTACAAGTGCTATTAATCCCGTAATGAATGACTGCTTACAGACCAAGTCACAGTTATTTTACACTGAATGCTGCCAGTTTGGACACTCGATTCCAGCTTTAAAAATACTGACCTTTAACAGCAGGAGAACCTAGCTCTGAGGTCCGTAGTTCCACATCTCTTATAGCTTGGGTTGCAAACATACCTCCAAACACCACACATCACCACAGTACAATGTCTGGGAGGCTGCTTTTCATTAAGACGGCTTAGCATGGCAAGTCTGGTTTGATGCCACATGGTTGTGACACAACAAGGCATTTGCAAAGATAAAGCAAAAATTTTGATCAACCCTCAAAAAAAAAAAAAAAAAAAAAAAAGGATGAATTGGGTTAGGGGCTTAGGGCCATGAATGCCAGTGCTCACTAGTCACCATGACCTCTTATAAAGCCACATCTTGTGTGGCTCAAACAGCTCCATGAGGCCCTAGCTGCCCTTAGCTTCCTTAGATCCAAGGTTGGAAGGAACAACACTCCCTTAAAACATTCAAGACCAATTCCCAGGTTCTCAGTCCCTCACATATTCAGTCCTTGCTCACACTGTGCACACCAAGCTTGCAACACAAGAACCTCGGACCTATCTACTGTAGAGTTTGATGCTTCCAGCAAGAAATAACCAGCGTTCAGCTCCCAGTGACTTTGCTTCAAGATGCAGGAACCATTTGCTGCTCTGATGCAGGGCTGCATCCTTCTGCCCACCACAGGGTAAGACAACGCAGGCAGCTCCCATCAGTCTGAAGCAGATGTGGGTGAGTGCAGCCTTCTCTATAGAAACTCTGCAGGCCGCGGCTTTGGCAGATCTTGGGATATATAAACAAACAGGCAACACGACCTGAGCTCCCATAAATTTCCTGGAAATCCTTAATGACTAAAGACTTAATAAAGTGTTTCACAGCAGAGGCAGCAGCTGGTAATTATGGTTTTGGAATCTGTGAAGTAGAGAGCAGAAGCCCAGCTCTGTGACTGAAAACGCAAGCAGCAATAATAGTTCTTTCAGAGCACAACACACTGCTTCTGCCACCATACACCCTGCTCTGTGAGCTGGCACATCCCTTGCCAAGCTGTTAGCAGCAGCTTGCATCAGAGACAAGATAGATTGAATAGAGAGAAATTCTTGTGGATAGAGTCAGGGTTTAGCTTTCACAAAGCTTCACATGTTGGAAGACCATGATGTAGCAAAAATTGTAAGGAGACAGCTACAGGCTCTAAAAGCCATTCTTCTGCTGAAAGTAGAACTTGCAGGGAAGGCTGGGGACCTGATGTTGTGTCAGAGGGCTGTCGCTGCTGTCTCCTGCTCCAGGAGTCCACAACAGGAACCCACCATGTCTGCGTTCAGCAGACTCACATCAGCTTAGAGTTTGGGGTCAGAGAGAGAAGTGGGAGGTGGGGGTCCCAGCACACAGCCTCCATCCCACACCCAGGACAGCCACTGCCTTTCACTTGGGGTGAGCAGCACTGGTTATCCAGATCGCCGTGGCTCTGGGAAGGGCACTCCCAGTCGATAGACCTAGAAAAACACAGCCCCACACATGGCTGGCAAAGACTGCCAGTCCCCACATCCCCATCTATCACTCCACTCTGCTTTTAAAATGTTTTTCATCTGCAGTTGGGTCATCTTTTCTCCCTTATTCCTGATGCTGTTAGCAAAGCCCCTCTTCAAAGTCTACTGAAGGATTTCTAAAGCAAGCAACCCTGTTAGTTTTTCCTTTCACCCATCATTACACAAGAGTAGTGCTTGAGATCCAAGTTTCTATTTAAAAAGAGAACTAAGTTAAGCTCTTGCATGATGTCTCCAGAGATGCATCAGTCAGCGCTTTCTTCCACATTCCCTGGTAGAGCAACAGGAGGGTTTGTATACCGACTTGCTACAGGTATTCAACTGTAAAATCCCTCAGAGCTCCATCTATGCACAAAACCAAACTCCCTAAGATTTCCCCAGTTAGGCAGCAAAAAACAATCTAACACCTTAATCACACAGTTGGTCAACACTGCTGGTGGCAGCAGGAGAGCCCACACCAAGTGAAGAAGTAAAGGAAACTTAAATAAAACAGAACTGAATTGCACACTGAGCCCTATTCCACCAACGTGCATGAGAACGCTTCTGATGAATGTCCTGTGTCAGAGATCGTTGCAGGATTTGTTAGTTGTTGCTACAAATTCTTTTAAAATCTCATATTCTTACTACTATTATTAATGCTCTGAAGTGAGTAAGTAACAAAGTTGTTAATGTTTCCAGAAATCTCTCCATTGCATTTTTTCATTCTATAAAACAAGAATGTAAACAGCTTTAGATCACATATCTCATTAGGAAAAAAATGGGGAAAAAAAGGCATCTCAAGTTTGCAGTTATGCAGCACACGATCTGCACGGACAGCCCTGGGATACCAGCGAATAATACAACCCTCAGTTCTTCTTTAGCAAAACAGATGAAGTTTTCTTTTACTGGCATTTTTGGAAATTACAGAAAGGAAAAAAATTGTCAGACAAAAATAGTCTGTGTGTCACTTCAAACCAGTCATCAGGACCTGGATTCCAAACCCATTGAAGTCAGTGGAAAGATTCAGCTTCCACGGGGTTTGGCCCAGACCCACGTGAATGTGCTCCCTGCAGGTGTAAGTTGCCACGTTCCTTTTCAACTTGCCTGAACAATGGCTGCCCTCGAGATCCACCATCATACTCCTCTGTCTTCCTTTCCAAACCTGCCCTGTCCATGTGTCCAGGCGTCCTGATGCAGTTTTGGCTCAGTGACCGACATCACAGCCATCCAGCCATCAAAGGCCTTTCTGCTTACTCACCTCTTCACACACGACCTGCCCACACCTTTCTCCCCAGTGCTCAGCATCTTGTTTGCTCTCATGTTCCCAACCTACACAGAACTGACAAACTCAGATCGTCTGTCCTCGTGGCACGAGCAGAACAGGAGCTTCTTGTGCATGGCAAAAATATTATTCAACAGGCCCCACTCCTTCCCTTCACACAGGGGCAAATTCCAGCCTTCAGAACTATCTGAACAGCTCTGGACTCAGAATGAGGCAAAGAAATGGCACCAGATATCTCACAGGGCCACAGAATGCACTCTTCCATTTTATCCTCTTAGTTGATCCCAAGCAAACTTCATTCTCAATTTGTCACTTTAGATTCCAGAATACTAAATGGGGAACTGAGGGATTTTACTCCAGCTACAGATAAAAGCGTGAATTATTTTTTCTTATGAGCTCCTTTTATCTGGAACCTAACTCCAAGTGCATCAGGCTCATTGCCTGGAAGGCTTCACAACATAACACGGAGAAGGGTAACAACCAAGAGATGGGCAACCTCCTGCTGGCAGCTCTGGAGTTTGGTCTGGAGGTGTCTATGCCAGCAGCAGTTACACAAGTCAAACAGAAAGTGAAATCACTGTGAACCTTTCCTAAATAGGTCACTTATCTGCTTGGGTTTCCCCCTCCTCCCCGCAGCTCCCTAAATGCTCTTTGAACATTTGGAATTCTTCAAGTCACCGAAGGGACAATTACACATTTCACTAAGCACAAAAAGAAAACTTGCATAATATTGTGTTGAACTCAGAGGGTTAAAGGACACCCCTGGGAGCAGCAGCAGCAACAAATTGGCATGGTGAATGTTCCTTCACCTTTCTGATTGCTCATTAAGCTTTGGCATGTTTCCATGTATGAACTCATTGCACCAAACCAGGCTTACTCCACACTGTTGGGTTTAAATGTACAATACAAACAAGCCCTGGGATGGGCGAGTATAAGGGATCCAAATAAGCAAAAGGTAAGCCAGATTCTGAAATCCAGGGCACTGCAGAAGGCTATCTCTGGCTCTTCACAAGCTGAAAATGAATATGAAATGCGCCAGGTAGAACATGCAAGGATTTATTAATTTTGCCAGAAATGAAATGGCATCCATCTCTAACATTTGAGCGCAGGACAAGGAATCAGGAGAGATCGGCTTTCTGCCTGGTTCTGCTGCTGCCTCACGTGCCAACACGCTTTCAGCACCATACATCTCCCTGTGCCTCAGTTTCCCTATCTGTCTCCTGCAGGTCTGCAAACCAAAGCTGCTGCATGCATTTTTTAAAGAAAGGAGCATTGAAAGGAAAACCAAACGAGGGAAAGAGGGAGTGGAAAAGTAAATCCTTCCAGCATTAGTCAGCCCTTACTATGCCTGAGTAAAAATCACGGGAGAGGTAGAAGGAAAAGGAATGATGAAGGCTGGAAGAACGGGGTTTCAGACAAGTCCACCATAACAACTGTGCCCCCTTAGTGGATGGGAAAGTTCAAATCAGCAGCTCTAAGCTTGGTCCTGCTGGGCTTTGCTCCCTGCCAACAGCATTCAATGTGCTGCTTTGTCTTTCAGAAGGAACATGTAATTGCTATTGTTCATTATTTACAGATGTGCAGATATCTGAATCTGCTCAACAGCCATACTGAGTTGCCAGCCAGAGCCAAGAAGTTAGGTTCACAAGAGGCTTAGGAAGACTATCCTGAGATGAGAATTGGGTTTCTGGTGTTCAGTTCAAGCCATTTGCTTCTTGAAAACACCTGCTGGTTTCTTCCCTTGCACTCACAGGGAAGCAAAAGACAATTTCATGCTACTCCTTATCGGCCTCCTCTGTATCCTTTTGTCAGTTCCCACCAGTGGCTTCCCTATCAGTTGTCACATCTGGGAGGGATGTAGCGCTGACAGGCAGGGGAATCCTGTACAACCATCTCAGATTAACCACTTCCATGCTTTTGCCTGTGCAAACCTGGGAAAATTGCACTGAGTGAATGGTAGGAAAATCACACCGGAGCTCTTGGAGTCTCTCCTTTAGCTCAGGATAGCAGCAATAGATATGATTCTGGTCTCTCCAAAGTTAACATCAAACATGCGTTGACTGTAACATTCTTGCAAAAGAAGAAGTAACACAATGCTGTAGTATTCCTCAAAGTGACTCCCCACAACACTGAGCCAGTGGGGAGATGGAGAAGCCTCCACCTCTGCAGGAGTCCACACAAACCAGAGGCAGCCCATGGAGAGGCATGGGTCCAAGATGAGCATTTCACTTTTACTCTGAAGGACTAAAGTCTTTCGAGGATGGACAGATAGTGGCTCAACACTGCTCCATTAGCTCCTTTCTGAGAAGAGCAAAGTGGATCACAAGGTGGAAGGACAAAAACTGTGCTGGGGAAGGACTGAACAATTCAATGGCAAAGAAACCAGAGCAAGACCTGGCTGTGTGACAGTGAGCTGACAGGGGCCAGCCACAAGTGATAGATGGCATTTGCAAAAGACTATTGTTAGAAAGTCCTGACAAAACCAACAAGCTAAGAAATTTGGGGCATCCCCAGTTTTTGGTGCATTTATTTAATGCTTATATCTAATGTTTATCAGACAAGATTTCTATTTCGCACATAAGCACCTAAGACACAGCAGCAAAGTAACTTTCAAGAGATCTCTGCAAACAACATGGACTTGGAAAAAAAGAGAGAAAAATTAAAACAAACATTTTTCCCAGCTCTGGGGCTAATACCTCAGCCACTAGCCACTTTCTTAAAGCACAAGGCAGCTAAGATACTAGCTGAATTACTATAGTACGGGGTAAAAGATAACAGGATTTACAGGGTTAGGTTTAACAGGGTTGAAGGTTAACAGGATTTTAAGGCGAGAGTTTAAAATAAAACAGTAAAAATGGAAATTCACAGTTAGGAGGAACGATCTGTGTTACAACCCTGTTTCTCCCTGGATCTACACAGACTGTAAATCAATCCCTATCGGGAACACATCATCACTCCATGCTGTCCTCTGCACCAGACAGGCAGTCAGGACACAAGGAGTTCATTTTCAAGACACCAAGCTGCTATGTGACCCCTGTAAAGTTGCATCACATTTCTTCTTCCCAGCTGTTGGTTTGGGTTATTACTATTATTATTACTATTGCTGCTGCTATAGGCACTAGCACAGGAACCACTGTCAGGTACCAAGACCTCATTGTGCAAATAATGTGTTAACACACATTAAAACTACCACACATCTGTAAACTACCAAACAATTATTTGCTCTTGGGATGGATTTACGCCCTAAAACACAAGAAAACCGGTGCAAAGAGCCAGATAGGAGAACGCTGCTCCTTCGCTGCAGGCTTGCAGGGCAAGTTGGCCCAAAGGACCGCTCTCTTTTTGGGTTACTAATCATCACCATGGCATTAGTAACACACAGTTTACAGGCACAAAGCTCCCGGGACGCACACAGGGATTAAAGCGCAGGGAACAGATTCTAAACCACCAGAAGAAAATGTTCAATTCACGCCTTTCGTCTTTTCTAACAACTGCACTGCTGCGTACTTGAGCCGCCCTCCGAATATCGCTGGTTACAAGTATTTGACACAAGGCGATGCCAGGAAGCACTTTTGCTCGGTTTTGTTTTTTTTCTGTGGATGCAGAGTGCTGCCTAAAAAAATCCTCAGCAAGAAATACTGGGCTGCCGTGGCCTCACAGCCTGGATTTTTCTTCCAGCACCATGAGATTTCAGACGGGTGTGCTTCTTGGTGTGCTATGCCTGGTATGTACTGGATTTGATTATAGGTTTTCTTGCACTTCTATCTTCATTAGTTCTACATCACAGAGAGTGTGGAATGCGTGCATTGCCAGTCCAAGAAAATTAAGATGTGACATTGTTTTTCAAGGGCAAATGCTTGGGGCATATGTTTTTCCCTACTTGTCCTCTATCAACGCATAAATCCCAAATGGAACTATCAACAAAAATAAAGAGAATATTGCTGACCCAATTTAAGTTTTGATTTTTTTTTTCTTTCTTTCTTTTGCTTTTCAAGGCCAGAGACAGAACAGAGGCCACAAGCAGAGCTGCCAAAACACATGTGCTTGTTGGACGTTTTTGTCTAAAGACACTATGAAGTGCTAAAATATGAAAGATGTCAAGCAAAAAGGTTTCCTCTGGCCTTCGGAAGAGTTCTGCAAACAGCAATAAAAATGTAAAAGAAGAATGCTGAATAATCAAATGTGGTTTCTCTTTTTAAACGTAAATAGCAAGGGCTGAGCATTAGCGATGCCTGGAGACCACATACATATGAGCAGACCCAGCCCCAGACAGGACAGAATGTGGCTCCTCAGCCCCACTGCAGCACAGCTCCCTATGGATGGATCATTTCTAAGAGTAAGGAACATGCAAGGCTGTCAGTGAGCATCCTCAGCTGTAAGCTTCTGGACCAGATCTATTTGGATCACAAGTTTTTTGTACCATCCAATCTAGGCTCTGAAATTCCAAATAAGTTTGGCCTTTTAGTCTCCCTGTAACACTCTCATTTTTCCAGATTTGAGGCTGCTTCCCAGCCCTAAAGATCTGCTGAAATCTTGACCTCTCTAGCAGAACTGCCAGTAAAGGGAGGATGCAAAGAGGATACTTGTAGAAGCAAACACTTGCCTTACGTGAACCCAGCAGTGACCCCCCAATTCAGCCCTCAAAGGTCAGTACACAGCCTCTGAACGGCAGTGACAAACACTGCTGACAGCTTCGGGGACAAGCCAGGACAGAAAGTCCACTCAAACTCCTCAAGCAGCAGAGTGCCACGCCAGTTGTCACCATGGCCATCTTTAACAGCAGGGACCGCACTTCTATTCTCAGCGGCATCGTACTGACAAGAGGGGCAAAGAGATGGCAGTGAGCAGGGATGGGAACCAAGTCCCTTAGATGCGTCTGTGGCATTTTTGTTGTTGTTGTTTTTATTATTATTATTATTTTTGTCTGCAAAACCCACTGAAGTAAATACCAAGTAATTATGGTGTTCTGAAGTGACCTTATGGAGCATGTGCTCGAGTCCATGGACCACGGCCAAAGCTACTATTGTGGATTTCATGCCAAGGCTTGGGAGAACCCTGGCTCCCTCCCATTGTTTTCTTTGGCTGGGCTCTATGGATTCTCAGCCTGGCAAGAAAGCCCCATTTTAAAAGTACTGGCAAGCATTGTGCAGTTTGTCACACCACGGCTTATGATTTAGGACCTTGATTTAGGCTCAACACTGGGCTCTTTTGTTTAGCTGTGTTTGTACATCATTTGCAACTTTGTATTAGTTAATAAACGTCAGTCTGCTAAGAGTGTGGCATGTCCAGTGTTGCGGTGAGGATTTTCCCTTGAATATACAATCCGTAGTGAGAATGACTGAGGGAAATTGAAACTTCTCTATCCGTCAGCTGGGGGCTTACGCTCATATAAACAAAACTTTCTAACACAATGGATGCCTCAGTGATAAAACAGTATTGCTGCATACCTGGGTAAACCCAGAGCTGGAGGATAAGGATTTGCACTTCTTATTTTGCTTTAATAGAAACTCTGTTGTTCATGATTTACCCCCAGAAATACAGGTGAAGCTCAAGGGGGGTCAGGGGAAAAAGCCACCACCTCCCCAGCTCCACAAAGCCACCTTAGAGTTCCCCTGGGCTTCGCTAGTAGGTAGTTATGAGCAAAAAATGACTCTGCAAAAAAACAAAACGAAAAAGCAAAAAAAAAACAGCCTTCTGGTAAAAACCAGCTCTTGAATACTTTGTGTATTTTGGAAGCCATATTCAACAATTTTACTGGCTAAGGACTGCAAAAACCAGATGCTGAGATTCAGACTCCTCCAAACCCTTTGTGCGTGGGGAGGAGGGGCAAGAGGGGGAAAAGGGCAGGCTGAGTATTTAAAAGCAAGCTAGTGTGAAGGAGAAAAGTCTTCTCTCAGAGAGAGTCAAAAATTCTGCACCTTTGTGACAGACCCTGCTGAAAGTCAAATGAAAGAACAGCCCTCTACGCTTCTTACTGATTAGAAATGAGTAAGATAGCCAGCTGATTTCTCCCTGAAATAACTGAGACTTTGCTGCTGTTGAACTAATCAAAGCTAATCAGTTTTGGTGATGTCACCTCTAGCTTGTATCTCACATCAAGAGGTTTCACTGGGCTCCTGGTTATCAATAAATAGTGGATAAATATGCAGATGAGCTAGTAAAGCAGAGAATTAATAGCCATACTGGATCAAATCTCCCGTGACTGAGTCAGCCAAAAATACAGCAGACATGAAGCTCAAAGCAGGATCAGTTCCTACAAATAATAAGACTGGAAAATCAAGGATGGGCTCGGTGTCACCTCTCAGCCCCTGAAGCCCTTACAGATTCCTCCACTTCATTCCCTCCATCTTTCATTCCAGTGTGCCTACCTATGATATTTAACTGTTAGTAATTAAGTAATTAAATTAGCAATTCCTCTGTTCCATTCTCTTCTATAGAGCTTTGTTGGTTGTCTTTTACAGGATCAGTGTGTTGTGGGATAGTTGCTCAGAAATGGGGCTAGGAGAAGAAAAACATTGTCATTCTAATATATCTACTTGTACAAAAGGTTATCAATTCCAACTCACACTTTTTTGTTTGCACTTCAAAAGTACAGGTGAAAAACACCTGACAGAGCTGCCAGCCAGTCTACTTTCCACAGTGACAAAATGGGAAAAAAGAAACTAAAGAGTCTTTGTGACAAATAAGAGAGACAAGCTTGACATAATACGCTCTCTGGAGAGTAATGGCATCAAAGGTTGGTGATGTCACCTCTAGTTTGCATCTTACAGCAAGAGGTTCCTTTTGGTTCCTGGTTATCAGCTTGATCCAGCACAATTATGTTTTTCCTTTTATAGTCCCTATCTTGGGAAGCACAGAAGTCATCCTTGCTTCGTGGAACAATCCTGAAGCATGAGAATATGACTTTACACCTCTTGCACCTAACTTCAGTTACAGTTCCATTTTGCTCCACTCTCTGGCACTTCTCCAGAGCACTGCTAAACAAACCAGGTCAACAGGAGCCAAACCTGATTGACAAGTAGCGAAGTGGAGCCCTGAAGAGCTTGGAAAGTCCCTCTCTTCATCGTGTTTCACAATATCTGTCAGGACAGCCACAAGAAATGTGAGGTCCAAAGAGCATGGGATAAACCAGAGCCAGCTGCATGAAAGGCATCTTAGCACCCACGTGGCTCAGCCAGATTCAACATACTTATGGACATAACTCATAGCCTGATGAACTGCTGCAGTTTCTTCCTCATACATCTTAATTCTCATGGCTTTTCTTAAAATACACCTTTGAGGTCCCTTTGCAACCAGTTGGACCCAGATAAAACAACCAACTTTGGATTAGCAGAGTAAAAGGGTCAACTTCCAGTCACAAGACCCAGTGTCAGGCCTCACTGGTACAAATCCCACTTAAGCTAAAGGAAACTAAAACGTGTGTGTACCCATCCCACAATTCTGTCTATGTACACTTCACACCAGCCCCTGTGATTTCTGGTCACAAGCTCACACCCAGACAGGAAAGGGACTATTTTTTACTTCAGGTGTGACTGAAATCTTACTCAGCTCACCACACTCATGAGAATTCAAGGCTGGATCTCACTGAACAGCTGACCTGACTTGGGTCTTGCTGTATGAGGCCAAATGCTAACAGAAACCACCTGTGGTATTTCAATAATATTAAATCCAAGCTGAATTCAGCCTTGTACCTGACTCACATCCAGCATCAATTTCCTTGGCCCATTTCTAGTTTCTTGCTGTCAGCACTCCAAGACTGAGAGTCATGGAAGAATAAGCTGCATTCTGTTAAACCTCATAGCCGATGCTGCCAGCTGAACTGTTATCCCTGCTACCCGTACTGGGGATGGTGAAGGGGTACGAAGCAGCATAGTTTGTTTTCCAGATCTGTTGCAAGGTTTCAGTTATTCAGCTTGCAGTTTTGACTATAAGAGGGTTAGCCAGCTTTTACAACATATGGATCTGATTCATGGTACTAGCTGTTTCCTATAGAATCTGGAAAGGCATGAGACATGACTCTCTTACTGCAGTACTTGGAACTAGCTACGTGATGCACTGGAGGAGGAATTCCTGGGAAAGGCCAGGTCCTCTCCAAGGATGGTCCTCAGTTATGGCACTCACTCCCTTTGTAGTACACCAGCTCAAGAGTATAATATTGTAAGATTTACTCATCCAGCCAGCATCTGGCTGTCTGCAAGAATTATCAATGTTTGTCAGTGATCCAGTAGAAAAAATTATCTTTAGCACTTTTTGTCATATTTCATAGAATCATAAAATGGCTTGGGTTGGAAGAAACCATAAAGCCTATCCAGATCCAATCCATGCTGTGGGCTGGCTGCGTAGGGCCCCAACCAAACTGACCTTGGGCTCCTTCAGGGATGGGGCAGCCCTGGCCACACCACCCTCTGAATAAAGAATTTCTTCCTAACATCCCACCTAAATCTCCCCTCTTTTAGTTTAAAGCCATTCCCCTTGTTCTATCACTATCAGGTGTGTAAAAGTCAGTCCTCCTCCTGCTTATAAACTCCTTTCAAGTACTGGAAGGCCACAGTGAGGTCTCCCTGGAGCCTTCCTGAAGCTCAGCAAGCCCCAGTTCCTTAGACTTTCTTCATAGCAGAGGTGCTCCAGCCCTCTGATCACCCTTGTGGCCCTCCTCTGGACCCACTCCAACAGCTCCACATCTTTCTCGTGGGGACTCCAGGCCTGAATGCAGCACTCCAGATGGAGCCTGACAAGGTCAGAGAGGGACAATCTCCTCCCTTCCCACTGTCACCCCTTTGTTGATGCAGCCCAGGAGACCACTGGCAGGCACACACTGCTGGTTTGTGTTCAGCTGTCTGGCCATCAGGATCTCCAAGTCCTTCTCTACAGGAAGAAGAACTCTGTTCTCAAGGAGTTAATCTCCCAGTCTGCATACATATTGTGAGTGCCCCAACACAAGTGTAACACCTTGCACTTGGCCTTGTTGAATCTCATTAGGTTTCCATGAGCCCACTCTTCAAGTATGTCCAGGTTCCTCTGGATGGCTTCCCTTCTTTTTATTGCATCAACTGCACCACTCAATTTAGTATTGTCTGCAAACTTGCTGAGGTTGCACTCAATCCCACAGTCTATGTGATTGATAAAGATGTTAAAGAGCTCTGGTCCCAAGATGAATCTCTCACTTGTGCCTGACCTCCACCTGGATATAAAGCTACTGATCACTGTCTTCTCACTGTGACCATCCAACCAATTCTTTACACACCAAATAGTCCAGCCTTCAGATCCATGTCTCTCCAATTCAGAGATAAGGATGTGTCATGGGATCATGTTAATGGCCTTGCACAAGTCCAGGTAGATAACATTAGTTGTCCTTCTTTTGCCTACTGATGCTGTCACTCTAACAGAGTACCAGATTGGTCAGGCTCCTGGGGAAAACCATGCTGACTGTCTAAGATCACCTCCTTATCTCACATGTGCCTTAACACAGCCTGCAGGTTTATCCTTGAGGTGAAATTACATCTAAAGTGCTTTTCCAGCTCCAGCCTTCTGTTCTCCTTCCCATACTCCCCCCCCCCCCCCCCCCAGTGAATCTGAACTGTTCTCTGAGACCATGCCTAGCAACCAGAAAATGAGTTCTTGGCTGTGTGGTGCAAGCTCATCTCAATAGTTCAGGTTTAAACAAACAGAAATGCAAATCTTAGCCAGAATTGTTCACAATTCAAACAGTAGTAGCCTGTCATCTACTGCTTTATCTCCTATTTCTGCTAGTAGAGAGATCCTCATCTCTATTTTCCACTAGGATAGAGGAAGTTCCTTGCCTGTTTGTGCCAAAAAATAAAAATAAAAAAGCAACTGCAGTGATATTCACATGTATCAAAAAGAGGGAGGCCACCTGAGGTTTAGAGGACAGGACAACAACTCCATCTCTGCACAGAACAGATGAACCAAAATGAAGATGACAAGAGTAAGAAGATGAATAGGAGATCAAAGGAGAACATACTGCATTTTTTCCCTAAAGGCCCTGATACTCCAGCCATTAAATCAATGTCAAAACTCCCACTGCATTCAGCAAAGAATTTAAATATTTTTGGAAAAAAATATATTTTGGACAAAATGTCATTTGTGTTGAAAGAATGTTTGGATAAGAAAATAGTTACTATTATTATTGGCATTATCACAGAACTAAGGCCCCGGTTGTCCTTTCTTAGAAGAGTTAAATTTCTCCTATTATGAAACAGGAAAACAATGTCTGTAAGGAAAAATTTTCCAGCCAATGCCCATCCAAAACTCCAGGTCATCAGTAAATACATCCAAATACACAATAAGGTCACACAAAGAAGTACAGAGAACAGCCCTTTGTCTACAATATTAAGTACTGGAACAAATAACAGCAACATCCTTACGAGTTGTTCACATTTTTCCCAGCATGGCTCTTCCACACTGAGGGCTGTTTTTTTTTTTTTCCCCTGTCCCTTCTATCACACTGTATGGATTTTTCTGTTTCATCATGCCTCCCGTTCCATTCCAAGTAAAGCAACTAGTACATCTTCTTCTGTACTCATCTATTTGGCTACAAATCTCTGGAGCCTGCACATACCAGTAGCCCAACCAGAAGCCACATTCTTTTTGTTTGGCTGGTTTTTTGTTTGATGGTGTGTTGTTGTTGGGGATTTTTGTTTGTGTGTTTGTTTTCTTTAATGAAAGGGGAATACTTAACAAATAAACCCATCTTTGCAATATAATTTGTGCCAAAAGTAGCCAAGCTTTTACTATAAGCCCTATCAATGAAGCCAAGAGCTGACATGGGTCAGACTGCAGATCTGTTTTAAGAGACTTTAGAGTAAAAAATATTAGTCTGACAGGTTCAGAGATCAAAGTTCCTACACCCACAGTTCTAGTCAAAATCAGAAATTATGCAGCTAAGTTATAGTTCACCCAGTTCTTACAGGTGTGGTATAAATGTATTTGCCTTGAATACTTCACCACCACTCAAATCCTTCTCAGCAGATCTCTTATCCCAACGTTCTCAATGAATTCTACAATTTCTCACTCAATCCTAAACCCAAACTCATCATTATACCGTACAGATTTTCTAACAGTGCAATACCATCTTGACATTAGTTTTTCAGCAAGTCATATTCAATCTTAGTACAAGTGAGCCCAATTCAAGAGAGCTGAAGCTTCAGCCTCTATCACTTAACAAGAGATGAGCTTTTTGGAGAACACACATAAAAGTAAGATTTAAAAACTTAAACCAACGTGAGTAATGCATAAATAGCACCTCCAGGCATAGACCCTTATGGGCTGGGGGAAGTTCTCAATGCTGCAAGCCTTCTTTCTTCCAATAGCAACTGCAGCCAGAAAGGTCCTAACAGCATAACAGGCTTTTAGCAAATGCTTTCTATGCTGTTGTGGCAAGACAGAAAAAAGTGCACTCACATTTTGTGAGCACAGAATTCCAGAGATGTACATCTCTAATCCTTCCTTGAGTGGTATAACGGAGAGTCAGAACCCATTGAAACAAGGCCTATTTGCTCAATCCAAACAGCATTAATGATGTGAGCTCCAAAAAATTTGTTCTTTTTTTCCTCTTCATTCCTGTATTTTGGACAACTTCTCAACGAAAAGATCAAGCACTATCTCCTTTCAAAGTGCCTTTAATTGGGTTATTACTGGGAGCATAAAACACACATTTATTGTTATTGAACCTACCACAAACAGAGGCCAGCCAACGTTCTGAGTTCACTTCTACTGCCAGCTTATAGCTATCCTGCCCTCCTAAAATCTTTTTTACATAAAGGAGTAAATTGCCTGCAGTGTCCATCATGATTGGGTTACATGACTGACCCCTTCTTGAACAAACTTTGCAAACCACGAGTATCCACATCTGAGCAGAAACTGAGATTAAATCCAGTTGTTTGTAGAACTTTTTCCTGCAGAATTTCTCAAAGTTCTTGTCCAAAAAAATCTCCCTCCCATTCCACAGACATGCTGTGCTGGGTCAATAGCTCACCGCCTGGCCATATCTCAACCCACGCCAGGGACAAAGGGAACGTTTTGTTCCATCAGTGGCTCCTCAAAGCCAGAACTCCTATCGCTCCCCAGAAGCAGTCACAAGGCTCCTCATACAGGCCTACCAAAACCAGCAATTTCTGAGGGTGATTCCTCTAACCTGGAGTTGTTCTCCACGGTCTTCATTTACACACCTCAGCCAATTGAGATTATCCAGCCCCTGGTACCAGGGCAGCGAATGGCTCTTCTCAGAGCTGCTGATGCTGAGGGTCTGTCACTGCCTGGGGAAAAGGCTGGGAGGAGGAACTGAGCAACATCTGTTGGTGAAGGGAAATAAATCAGCCAGTAGCAGGCTGGTTGGGTATACATCAACCGTAGTCAGTTGTTTCAATTGAAAAACATACATTACAAAGGGGATCTGAAGGAATCAAAACATTCACCTTTTCAAAATCAATAATATTGGCAATTTTTAAAAATGACTTCACTGTGTTTTTAAAACAATCTGAAGTTTTAACAAAATAGAACATCTGGGTTAAACATGTTTTGCTTGACCTGAAGTGAAATCATTTCAGTTCTGTAGTTAGTTTGGTTGCTGTTTTTTTCTTTTTCTTTATTTTTGTTTAATATCCTGCTTGCTTGCCTCAAAATTGAGATGTTTTCCTTCTGAATTTTCAGATCAGCTGTGCAAAATCTGAAAAACTAATCAGCAGCACAAGTCTACTCATCAGTTATCTGAGAACCCTGTGAGAGGGTTACTCAATTACATGGACTTTTCATCTTCCCCAAGAGTTTATGTAAGTAAGGGAAGGGACAGTTGAGATGTGCAATTCATTCATGTCCCCAGGAACTAACCTAGAGCTCTGAAAGGAACTGTTCTCCCTATTACGTAGTCACCATTAACTCAGATCATACTGTCAGCTTCTGCTTGAGCTTAGCTTCAAGAGTAATATTAAAATGTGTTGATATATAATTCTGTGTCTGTTTCCTTAGCTATAACGCAGGCTAATAGTTCAACCTTGGATTTAGTAAGTCATGAAATGGAAAAACTCTGTTATAGGAAGTTTAGAATCCTTAACAAACAGCACGATGTAATTCTTGTTGCTGAGTCACACTGCAAAAGCTTTTTACAATATCTTGCGTTTGCTCTCAGAGCAAATGATCACACTTCTGTGTTCTTCACTGACTGTCCAAAAAGACATCTGAGATCCTCTGTGCAGTGTGGTATGAGTGTGCTGCAGGGAATGCTCTCACAGGCTGCACGTGCTGGGGCTGCACCCCCTGAAGTTCACAAGCACCACCTGCATCAACACGTGTCCAGGGCAGAAATGCCACTACAGGCTTCACTCCATGTGGATGTAGAAGAACATTCTGTTACGTCTTAGGGTACATAGACAACTGACATTAGGGATATGATTCAAAAAGCCTTCACAGAGCTTCCGCGTTCCCAGCACAGGCTGCCAAGGGCAGACAGAACCAAACTGCTGTAGCTGACAGAAGAGCATCTTTCCCAGGAGAGGATCCATCAAAGCAACCTCACTTGCAGATACATCCAAAATGTACCACGCCGTAACTGTTGAAGTTCCATTTTTAAATGTGACCTGGGTCATAAGCAGAACCACTTGCCCTTCTCCAATGCAACTGGCTGGCACTAAAGCAATCCACCAGTGTCAAGTCTGATGTCACAGCAGAAAGTGCCCTCCTAGTAGCATACACAATATAGACTGCTAATGAGAAACTCTATGTGCACTGCACGTACTATATCTTTCTACAATACACAAGGGAAGAAAGCACCAGAGACTTTTTCAGTTCATTGTGTGTTCCAAGATGTATCCTAGAGGATAGATCTTAAAACACTCAGCCCTTGACATTAGCTACAAGAATGCCCATCCCAGACACTTCACCTCACCGGACACTTTACACCAGAAATCCGATACAGTGACTGCACAGAGCCTTCCCAGAGTTTTCTGAAAGCAATTGGATGTAGATCTTAACAGCCAAGAGCAGAGGACTGACCTTTCCTTGAGTCATTTTCCATCCCCTTTCAACACTAAGATGAATTATTTTGAAAGAAGAATGTAAAATGACTTAGCAGAAAGCCAGGTCCTTTTGTGCTAGTGAGACTGGTGGAACACATGCTGTTGCTTCAGAAGGCATCAGCACGATGCTGCTCATTCAGTCTGTTCCTGGTGACTGTTCTGGAAAAGAAAGAGTCACACGAAGGCAGGGAATTTCACTGCTCCCAGCAGTGCACATCACACAACAAGTCTGGCAAACACCTGTCTCAAGGAGGAGGAATCAAAGCAGCATCTTGCAGAGAAGGATGATTCAACATAGCAAGTACTGAGAACTATCCAAATTCCGAACATTTCCACACACCCTGTTATCCTGCTGTTTGTGCATATTCACTCTTATGGGTGTTTTGCAGAGTAACCGCCATTCTTCTTACCAGTAACATGATCTGCAGGTCAGGAAGGGAGTTGACAGCTGAATCAGATTCCCCATTATTCACTATTTCCTATCCTCCTCTTCAGAAAAAGTCAGTCATCTTATCTTGCAGCAGAAACAATGACGAGCTAATTTTCAAGAGGACAACTATGAACAATTCCGGGGCTGAAATCTGTTTGTATCAACCATCTGTCTAATAACAGCTCCACAGTATTCAAAGGGAAAACACAGACTGCATCCTTGTTTTGGCACCTCAGCCAAACACCTTGCTTTCAGAAGCACTCAATATTCAGCAGCCCTTGTGGAAGTCAATATGGGCAGCAGATAACCACACTGGTTTGAACAGATGATAAGCATGGGAAAGAGGTGACCTTTGCTACATCTGCCTTCACCAGTCTCAACACTGATTTGCTCCCTCGCATCCACCCCACAGGAAAGGCAGAGCCAGCAGGAGGGAAAGAGCCAGAACACCGCATCCTAAAAAAATCCTTCATGATTACTCAGACATATTCCCGGGGGCAAAGGTGGATGCAGAGACTTAAGGTGTGCATAAGAATTCCCGCATTTTCCCACAGCTGGGGTTTGTTATCAGTTTTGTATATCTGTATTGCTCTGAATTTTACATTTAACAGACGTATTTCTAGTAACCGTTTCTAAATTAATAGCATATAAATGCTGAATATGGGCAGCCTGCAGCTATGTGTGCTGTAGAAGCAGATCTTGCAAGCCTGACTCATAGCAATAACGGCTTCAGTATCAGCTTCTTAATTATGATGGAAATTACTGCAGCAAATTACCATAAAGGTTTAGGAACATTCAGTCCATTCTGACCCTTCCGGGTCTGTTGCAATACGTATTTGCTTTTTCTTCATAAATGTCAAAATGCCTTCCTTTCTTCACCAGCCTTCTCCTTCTCTTGGGAACATGGAAAGAAACTTCTTTTCACCATGGCAAGATACCAAGAAGACAGGTGGCTTCATGCATAAACAATGATAATTGGGAAAGAGGTGATAGAAATTCCATTCTGCACACTTCCAAGTCTAGCACACAAGTTCTCCAGTATTCGAGGTTGCTTGAGTTAGAAAGGGGTTACCCACTCCACTAACTCCCACCTCAGAGCCACAGGCCTTCAGCCACTCCAATTTTAGAGCAATTATTCCAGAAATTCAGGATCACATACATTTAGAGAAAAATAAAGTGAGAACAATACACTAGCTGAATAAAACTATCTTTTGCACTGATGTAGCCTTCACAACCTAAACGAGTGAGGCAAAGCCTTACACTACTATATTTTGTTTGCAAGTGACAACTTTTGGGAAAGATAACAGTCTGCATAATGCATAACAATTATCTGGGAAAGAACTAAAACACTGTCAGTTTAACTTGATGTTTTTCTTTCTGTAAATGTAATTTTTAAAGGAGTCTGAGTGTTGAAAATCATCATTTTCTTGTTCTCAGAGAACTGCTGTAGCAAGATAAGTCAGAACAAATTCAAGGCATTAGTCCATTTTCAGTAGGGAATTCCTTCAGATTGAATTAACCAAGATTTACTTGGTTTGCTTATGTTCTTCTTTCTGCTCATGTTGTCTTTGTACAGGTTCCAGTGAGCTCCACTGGAATTAATGTACTGATAGGGTCATGCCAGGGGAGCCTCATCTGAGATGAACCAGATTTCCACTGGCACTTACTGGATCTTAACCGTGCGTTTGAATGTGTGTGTACTTATGTATATAGGCTGAGAGAGGGGGGCTGTAGGACCAGCAAATTGGCCTTAAGCGTCTCACGTGAACTTGAGTGGCGTGATCAGTCACCACAGCTTTTTTGTCTCAGAAACAAGCACTTCCCCCTGTGTTCTCATACCTCCACGGATTGGGAACACAGTGTTCCTTCCCATGCTCCGACCAGGAGGACGACGAGGGGCTGGCCCCAAGGGGTGATAATGAAAATGCCTTGGTAATGAACCCATCTGGTGATGTCCTCATTGGTCTGGCTTTCACTGCCAAGAAACTCAGCAGGGGTCACCCGCTCTTTAAAGCAAACATATGTACAATACGTACGGATTTTACTTTCCCTGAGATTTCCACCCCACCCCCCTCTGCTAATGTTTTAAATACTTTCCCTGAAAATGCTTCCCTGCAAGAACGGCTGCTTAGCAGATCTCCAAACTTGCTGCTACGCAATGTAGTGGCCTGACCTTTTCAAGGGAAGAGTGTCCCAAAAAAACCAAGCATTGGCATGACAGGGCCCTCACTTCCCAGACAAGGCCAAGTTGACGAATATCAAGGCAAAACCCTATATTGGTAAGCTATAAAAGCCAGGACCCACTTTCTGGTGATGGGGCTGAGTGACTTGTCCCCAGAGTTAGATGTTCTTTCACATCAAAAGAGCATCTCACATCAATGCTGAAAACAGCCTTTGGCCATGCTATCTCCAGACACATTTGGGTAACATCTGACTGAGCAATAATTGGCCCAGGTCATAAACTTGACAGTAGAGTGCTAATAACATTCGGCAGTGTGGCAGCCCTCAAGATTTTCCCCTGGTCCTATTGAGCTCATTGTCACAGAGGTATCCCCGGACATTGACTAGTCCAGCCATCTCCTGTAGGGCAAGCTCGCAACACCCAGAGCCTGCAAGTGAGGTAGCAATGCCATCATCTGCACCCAGACTCTGCAGCATGAGTCCACCAGACTCCCTAGACAAAGCACCGAGTCTTCTTCTGTCCTAACAGAAATAACCACAGTTGACAAACCAACAGGATTGAAGGTCTGAAATGAAGAGGAGGATACTGGCACTTCCACCAAGGGCAGACACTGAACCAAGCTTACCAATGGAGGATTTTGAGGAAATGTCCCACAAAAAAATAATAATAATGGAACAAGCAGCACCTACGGCCCCATTAATCTGGAGAAGGTCTCCCATAGCTCAAAAGTGCCCTCCTCTGGCTGATTTGGACAGGCTCATCTATAATTACTGGGATACTTTCTGTGGGAAGGAAAGATTAAAAATCAGCCTCAAAGATACAACGGAAAGGCAGTTTATCCTGTGGGAGGAGGTCTTACAAAATGGCATGAGGATTGGGCCATCTGCACCGTGACTCCCATCACAGCCAACCCTCAGGAAGCAGCTCTAACCAACACAGACCAGCTTCCCTCTGATGACATTCTCAGTAAGGGTTCTCAGTTCAGATCACCTTGGACTTCAGAAGCTTCATGTTTTATGGCTCTCAAGAAAGGCATTCTAAAAAACTAGTTTTCAGAACTAAGTTCTCCATTACAGAGCGCAAATTGCTGGCTCACAAACTTCCATAGTGCTAAGTCACCTTTGGACTTCTGTCTCCAAGCAGTTGCCTGAGCAGATATCTATTTTAGAAGACGACAAATCATGCCCTAGAAATGCCTGTTTTCTCTCTGCTGACTGTAACAGCAGTCTAGACAGTGAGCACAGATGGAGATCTCAGTATTTGGTCAGGTGAATCATGCCTCCATAGATTTCAAGTTCCAAAAACTTACCCTTCATCCAAGCTTAAAAGTTGCTGTATTGGCTAAGGAATTTAATGATGAAAACTATGCACAGATGTCTTAAGAATCTCTGGCTTACCTATTTGTCACAGCATGTGTATTCCACCCAGGTATGTCATAGCGTTTTTTCTCATTTCATTTTAATATCATGGGGAAGTTCCCTACTTCCCTGAGAAGATAATTTCATACAAAGAGCAAATCTTGGATTTATCCTTACTCATCCTTTCCCATGGCATTTCCTAGTGCTGTTGTGCTTGCATTTAAAAGATATTTGCTTCATAATAAATATCTAAGCTTATACACTCCATCTATTTCAATAAATAAATCTGGAATCTCGTTCTTTTATTGTCTTATGGCATACTTTTCCATCAAGCCTTCTTGATTAGCTGATGTCAGGAGGAAGCTAAAACTGAACTTATGAACTACTCTCCAAATCTTCAGTAACATTTACAACGATTTAAGAAAATAAGAATAAAAACACAGTTCTGTAAATCAGCAGAGGTGTATGTTAAAGCAAACCTCAGGCAAACAGTGGCGTTCCTTTTATATGTCTTTAAGCTTATCTGCAGGATACCAACATAGAGACATCACTAATTGCTTTTGTGCAGATCCTTCAGTCAGTGAAAAGGAACATACTTTCAGAAATGAACTAATGAAAGGGAACTGAACTGTAACATTGAGACTTATACAGTACAGAAGTTCATTGTGGGAAGCCCTAGCAGGGCTGTTGCAACACCTTTTTCAAGGGCATATTTTTGCCAGCATGAGTTAAGGCTGAGCTCCCCAAGGCTTCTCTGTATTTAGCCACATGTCCCTCTGTACATTTTGGGATTTGCCTTCCTAAAGTCTCCTCCAGTTTGACAGCAGCATTCATACTGCCATCCTTCTGGCTAAAAACACTTTCCAAAATACCTTGATTACAGATTTTTCCCCAATAATTTGTCTCTCCGTGTGGCCGGGTGTAGTCCAATTTTTGGTTGGTAGAGCTGTCTGGCATGACATGCAAACTGCTCAAGACATTTGCTTCTATTCCCAGCAGTCAGGACAGAGTGTATTTGAACTCCCTGGAACAGGCCAGACTTTGGGGTTTCTTGCTAGTAATGGTAATTGAGCTTCCTTGCTTTGATTTCTGCACCAAGTCATGGGTGACAGAAATACTCTTCATTTTTCACTTACGTAGGTAGCTCCACTCATAGATATAATTGCATAAGTCTATTTGGCCAACTCCAACAGCCACTTTGTTCTGCTAACATCTCTGCCCACACCCATACTCATAAGTTTGCAACTTGGCTTGGAGTCTTCTAAGCAGATCATTAAAGATTTATTAAATCTAGTCTCTCAATAAAAAGAATATAGATGGTATGAAAAAAAAACAACAACTGTCTAGCTTCATTTTTTTTACAGTTTTGAGATATTAGAGCCACATTGCCCAGTCTACCCTCTCTTACAGTCCAAAGGCTGTTTGGGTGGAACTGATGCTACAACTTGGCGCAGGGTCTCTGTTACTACTGGCTACTGCAGAGGAGGATGCAAGCCAGTTATAGGCGAGAGAAGTCAACTCTTCTTCCCTTACCATTAACACTGGAAGCTTTATTATTATGAAACATTTTTAATATAGCACTGTCAAAGGGCCAAGAACGGGGCTCTTTGGGCTCCATACATCCACAGGGAGGTAGACAGCCACTGCCTAGCTTGTAAATTAGAAAAGGGAAAAAAAGCAAACAAAAAAAAAAAACACAAACAAGGCAGGAGACAGGGTGTTCTGGCTCTGATTCTGAGAATACGTCTTCTGTTTGTGAATTCCCTTTCCCCCTGAATGTGTCTTTTGAATAGCTTCTATGGGACATATCTATGTCTTGCTTCTGATGGTCCATTATGGCTAATACTAATGAATGACACCTTAAATAGAAGATAAGAGTAAGTTTCTCAGAATCACTGCCAGGAAATTGGGTAGTTTGGCTTGGCAGACTGGAAAAAAAGCCTGACATATTGTGCCAATATCACAGGATCTGCCTTTCCTTAAATACATAAAATCTCTCATGGTTACAGTTTAACATAGAACTATCCTCTTTTAAATCCTGCTTTCAATAGTTTCTCAGCACCACTTTCTTCTATTCCAGTCCTTTCCACAGCAGCCAAGACTAGAAATAGATCTTCATAATTACTTTAATCAAAGCTTTAAAGAGCTCTGCAAACATTTATTAACACTCGCAACATCTCCACAAGTCTGCTACGGGGGTTCTCATTTTATCCCCATTGTATAGGCAGAGTAACTAAGGTAACAGAAGGCAAAAAGTATTTGACTTCCCACTTCCAAGCTGTGGGATGTTAACTATCAGATAATTCTTCTGCTGAGAACAGCTTAATTCTGTAGTGTACAAATATTGACTGCTTGTGCTCAAGTGGTGCTCTCAAGATCTCCTTCAAAGGTAGCTGCATCAGCCTAGTTTCATGCAGAAATTATGGTCTGTTTGCAAAGCTCATACAAGGATTCTGGCTGCCATAAGTCTAGACTGAAAGTTTCAGTTCAGGCCTGTCCAAAACCTGAGCTCAGCTTTGAAGTCCCAAAAGTACAGGATCTCCCTAATTAAAAACAAGGGACCCTAAAACCCACACTTGCATGACTGCAAACCAAGGCACAAAAGGCTGCCACATGAGTCACTGTCCCCCTCTCCACTGTCACCAACCATCCATAGCAACAACCAGTCCTTGGCACTGAGTGCCCAGAGGGGACAGCCCCAGCCACAGCCCTGCATCTGCCTATGCCCACTCCTGTGCATCTGGAAGTACATTTTTCTGACAAGAGAGAGATGCAACAAAATCTGTGCACCTCTTCCAAGCTGGGACTATTGCCTTTCTTCCACCCCATTACAGTCACTTACAATCACTGGAAACAACTGTTCCTTTTTTTTTTTTTTTCATGTTGTTGTCGTCACTGTTTAATATTATTCTGAGCAACTGTTTCTAGCAAAAGAAGTCAGAAATAGGGAGAAAAATTCTGCATACTCTTCCATACAGATGAAAAGGTAAAGGCAGCTATATGATACAGGTATCGAGAAATTGCGCTGAGAAACCTTCAATTCATCTCATTTAATCCATCAGATTACATGAAAGTAATCAGATTACAGAATGCAATCCATTCAGACTGCCTCATACTCATATTCACATCAGTGCCCAAGAAAAAAAAAAAAACTATTTTTCATTCTCACTCCTCTGACTCCATCCAGGTCTCACGAACAACAGCTAATGAAGTAATAGATTCAGATTTTGCCAGTACCTGCTAGGGTAGGTCAACCTAGAACAGCTTGAAGCTATTAAAATGGTTCTATATATTTCTGTGAACACATGTATCATAAAGTCAAAATGATGAAGTGCCTGGTACAAATAGATTTTGAAAACAGTCAAGAACTGTTTGTTCCCAGCCCTGGAGGAGTTACGGATTCCTGAGATGGACCATAGCTGCCAAACAAATCTAAAGATAAGGGCCTTTAACTTTCATCCCCATCAAGGTTTGGGGGATGTGGAAGTCCATTTTGGTGCACCCATGAATCCTTCAAAGCTGAAGGAGATGCGACACACATACAGCTTAAAAAAAAATTATCATAAATATAGCAAAGAAAGAAAGATCCAATTGTGAATTTGCATGTGTACGTGTACACAGGCCAGCTCCTCTGTTGCAAGAAATAAAGCCCAGTTTTATACGGTGTGATAGTGTGATTTCATATGTTTGGGTTTTTTGTTTTTGTTTTTTTTTTTGGGGGGGGGTTAATTTTGTTTGTTTTAAAAGCAATAATAAAGCAATTCTGTATATCCATTCCCTCTTCCTCCCCAGATCCAGCTTCCAAAGAGCTAAACAGACTCCCTTCCTCCCCCCTTCCCCCATCACCTCAGTGAGAGAAGAGAGAGAACTTGATGCTTGTCAGTGGAAGCTGAATTCTGTGGTGAGGAGCAAGAAAGGTTGGCAGCACCATAGTCTTCAGCAGTCTCATCACCATGGCAATGAAGAAGGAACATCAGTTGGAGGAAAGCCTGGGACAATAACATAGTGCAGAGATTCTACCTAGAATGCTGCCCAAGACAGTGCTTATCTGACCCAAATCCACCACTGCAGGGAATTATCAATGTATTTCTGATCAGCTTCCTCTACCCACTCTGAGGTGACAGAATCCAGTCCTCTGCCATTGGCCACTGCCAGCCTCAGCACCATATAGGCTGCACTGACTACAAATGAAGTGCTCCAACAGTCCAACAGATACTTCTGAAGTATCTTCCTATTGCTTTTTTTTTTTTTTTTGGTAATGGAGAAGGATCATGAAAGGGCAAAATCAGAATGAGTCCATGCCCCTGGGTAGACTCCTAGATTGGTTTTGTCTCTACTAACACCAAAAGTACCTGGCAATGGTTACTGCAGGTTGAACCTAACCTGAGTGAACTCTCCACCCAATGTAGGTTTATCATGATTTTGTCTTCAGCATAGCTACAGGGATGAATAGAATTAAGCAAAAAATCACATGACAGGACCACATTGCTTTAAATCAATTTTAAATGGCCAAGTCATTTCAATTCATTGGCCAAGTCAAGAAAAAATCTGTTCAAAGAAGAAACTGTGAGTCTCAACAGGAAAACATAACATCCAGCCTCCCTGCGTGAATACATTTATTTGCACAGAACTATTGGCGACAGCAGAAACAAAAATGGGGAAAAAAACTACTACAAGAAAACAATAAATATATTTAAGTAATCAATATAGCCCAAGGCTCAGTTTTGATCAGACAGGATTCAAACAACTACAGGTCAGCACCGAAACACAAAAACCCTCATGTCACCGAGTCAAACAGCCTTCCTAACATCACTCCTCCTCACATCACCTCCTGTTTTGCAGGAATTGTTTCTTGATGGTCAGCCCTCAGCTCCATCTGCTGTATCATAACGGCCCTTTGCATGCAAGAATAGAAGAGCAGGAATTGTTGCTGAGCTGATAAAAGGGATGTGGCAATTTCGGCAAGACTGGCATTAAAAAAAAAAAAGAAAGAAAGAAAGCTGAGATTCAACAGCAGGCCTTGCTTTCAGGGCACAATCGAAAGTTAAAAAGGGGACTCCTGAGGGTCTCTCGTATTCCTTGCACTGAGCAAGGAACAGGTGTTCAGCTCTCCCATAGCCAGAAGCATCATTCCAGTCAGAGATGCCTCTCCAGCATCAAGAGTTTTCCAGGAACACATTTGCACTCATTAGCAATTATTGCCACAACAGTACAAGTCAGCACAAGCTTGGGATGCTGGCACAAGTATAAACTTGGTTGCTGTCCAGAAAAGCATATTAATTTTGTTTGAATGAGGTGAAGGGAGCCATAGGGAAACAAAGCATCCTCTAGGTACCTTCAGCTAATCATAAAAATGTAGAGGAAAAGGGAAACAAAAGTAATTGCGAGTTGATTTGCATGTCCAAATACTGCCACGCAGAAGCTCTGCCAGGCCTGATGCTCACACTCACACATCAGACTTGCCTCTTCAAGCACCAGGACTATGGGTGTACATCAGGTAATGTTCAGGAAAACAAACCTAATTAACTTCCCGCACACACCTCATTATGATGTGCTTAGACTTACATCCCATGTGCTCAGAAACAACTCTCCCAACTTGCGCACTCCAGAATGAAAATCTAAGCCTGCATTTTCCCTGTGTTACTGAACATAAATCTAGCCAGTATCTCACACTTGGCCCTTCAACATCTTCATATCCTCTACAGGCGGAAATCACTTTTCAATGAGCATCTGAAGGCATCAGCTTATATCGCTTCTCGGACACAGCATGCTATTTTAACTAGACTCTGACTAATTTTATTTAGTCATTAACTCATTACATGAACAAATCTGATCTATGACAGTAATTGCTCCCTAACAGACACTGTCTGGCCACCCTCAGCCCTGCATCTCCTCAGCAGCAGCCTCACAGTAGGGGATCCTAATGGACATCAGAACCAAACCTCCCTTCCTGCTAAGAGGTGACTTTCACATCTGCCAGCTCAAAGCTAGGCCAGGAAATACAGAGTAGAGTAGAATATCAGAAGCAACCAGACTTTCTAGAATAATTTTCAAAGAGAATGTGATGCCTCTTTCACAAAAGCCACTGGTCAAGAGCATTAGCTCTATATTACCAGCATTTTCAGACTACCTACTGCCTCTAAACTTTGCTGCAATAATAGAGGCAACAGCCACATCTCTCACCTTCCTTAATTTTGGGGAAACAGCTTGCTTTCTCTCTTCCCTTTTGGAATCCCAAACCATGACAAATCCCAAACAGATCAAATCTGTCAGATCTTGTGTCCAGAGCAGCACATTGCGTGCCTGTCTGCCTGTTGCTTCATTTATGTGTCTAAGTCAAGATCTTGTGTGGTCTCTGCTGGAAGCTGAGCAGGGTGTAGCAGTGTCTGCACTCTTAATTATGTTTTTGATGACAGAGGAGGCATGGAATAGCACCAACTTCAAACAGAGCTAAGGACACATGGGGAACATGAAGGCAGGAAAGAAAGACCTTTTCAGGAGCTCAAAAGCTTCCTGTAGAAAGCTGTGACGTAGGAAGAGAAGCAAGACCACTGGGCCATGGTTTGAATCTACTTTGTTGCCTGACCAAAAACATTTCAGCCACACAGGGCAAAACACTGCACGGGTATAAGCTGTGCTGGTTCAAATTCGTTCAAAACATTTCAACATGTTAACTTTGTACCAGCAGGCTTTATGCCAGATTAAATATCACCTGCCTGCACCACACTGACTTTATGCTGGATCAAGTGTTCTCCGCCCTCTTGCCACCAGCATACAGTCAAAAATAAAATGCAAAGCCTGTACAAATCCTACATTGACTCTTTTGAGTTGGAAGGGACCCTTAAAGACCACATAGCCCAGCTCCCTGCAATGAACATGGACCCCCACAGCTCCATCACTACTCAGGGCCCCTCCAGCCTGACCTCTGTCTGCAGGGATGGGGCACCACCACCTCTCTGGGCAACCTGTGCAGTGCCTCGCTGCCATTAACTTCTTCCATATATCCAATCTGAACCTCCCCTCTTTTAGTTTGAAACCACTTTCCCTCATCCTATCACAACAGATTCTCCTTAAAGAGTCTGTCCCCTTCTTTCTTACAGCCTCACTTTAGATATTGAAACATCTTGGGCTCAGTGCAAAGCCAGCTGCATTCTTTTTCCTAAAGTACATCAGTTTAGATCCTTCAGATGCATCAATCTTGTACAGCACAACCACCACCTGCAATTACACAGCCATTTTTTCCAGGGAGAAGTGAGGTTTGAGAAGTTTCTTCTTCCCTCCTGGTCCCATCCCCACACCTCAGATTTCCTCCTGTTCAATTGTACTGATGAACAACCCCAACTGGTGGTGGGACTGCACTGTAAACTGGGTCAGGAACCCTACTTTTGGATAGGAGAGCTTTCTGGTTTTCAGTTTTTTTGTTTTGTTTTGTTTTTCAATTTTGGCTCACCTCACATCCCCACAAAGAGCTGTCTCAGCACAATCAAGGGTACAATAAAGTGCATGGTGCAGTGCCAGCAGCCAGTAGCCAGAGGTGGGGGCAAAACTTGTAAATTGCCTCTGCTGCTGGGGAAAAGGTTCATGAATCTGCACCCTGAGTAAAGCAGCTGCTCACCTGCCAAGCAAGCTATCAGCACAGCATTTGCATTGGAACTGAGAGAAAAATCCCCACGGAGCATGTCTGGGCAGGTGGTGAGTCTGGAGTTGGTCAGAGGTGGGATGGAAGGAGGGCATTCTTCATGAACGCTGGGTAAACAGTCCCCCAAGGCTGCTGCGCTCTGCAGGATTTTAGGTTGTTTCCAAAACTTTTACCTATCTCTCTGTAGCTTTGCCTTAAGCTTTAATAAATAAATCTTTCCTCAGCTCTGCTACAAAACCTGTCGAGGATCACAGGACCAGACTGCACAATGGAGAAGCTCATGCCGCTAAGCATCAGAGAGCAAAGCCAGGTCCTTTGGCCCCAGCTACACGAACTAATAAGAAGGCACTTTTAATTACAGCCAGAACCTGCATCCTCCATGGTTTGCAGCCATTGAGCTCGGTCCGCAGCAGGGAATTTTCCCTGTTGCAGCTTGCAGAAACCAACGGGAGCCACAAGCGTGGGCCAGGCTGCGGGAAGCCTGAGCTCCCAGATTGATGCTGAGCCTTCCTGAGGGTGGTGATGACACAAACCTGCTGCCAGCCACTCTGTGCAAGCCATCTCTGACACGCTGTGCTGCAGGATTTTTCTGTGCTTGCCTATTTCAGGGGGGAGAAGGGTGAGGGAGAGGAAGGAGGAGGTGAGGGTGGGAGCAGGATTACCACATATAGTCATTATAATCATTAACCACAGAGCACTAAATGAATCATTAAGCATCACAACAGATCCACACATGCTTTGCTTCTTAAGTCTTCCTGACTTGAATCTGTTTTCTGTACAAATGCCCAGTGATTGTTTCAAGAAACCAAGCACATTTCCAATGTTACTGCTGCAGCTCCATCCAAAAAAATAACTAAACAGATGAAGCTCTGCTGTAGGAACAGATCTGTTTATAGAACATACTTTACTTTCAGTAGACCAAATATATTCAGCCCTCTCAAATAAATGTGTACATTAAAAACTTGATAACTGGCTAAATCAGAAAAAAATGGAATAGCAAATGGGAAATTACATAACCAAGAGCAAGTTCAATAAGAATGTGCATTTTGAAATACCTTGTTCCTGCTCTATTGAGGCTGAATCTGAAAGCCTTTTTTTTTTTTTTATTCTAATACTGCCATTAGGAGATAGGGAGGAACAAAAAATGGGAAAGAAAGATTTTGTTTTAGAAAGCTTTCATTTATAATGCTTATGACCTAATTTTTGCCTTGTGCTAGAATATAAGTGTATAAGAATGAGTCTAAATGCACCGCTATAGCAATACTGACTTCCTTGCTTTTACTATTCAGGCTAAAAAAAACCAAAAAACAAAACAACAACAAAAAGGAATAAATAAATAAATAAAGGCCACCAAAACAAAAGAGAAATACTATAAATCTTCTTTTCCTTTCTTTCTTTTCCTCCAGATTCCATTGTCCTTATTATTCAAGCAGCTATTTCCACAGCCATAGGCTTGTGACAGCACCTGGCAGCAGCTTCACGAAGTTATCCGAGAATTACAAAACGCCTTCACAACAGCAGACAAAACCACTCCATTCAGCTGAGCTCCCTTTGGCTCCCACCCCGAGCCACCCCCCTGGAACAGCCCTCCCCGTATCACAAGGCTGCCCAGATCACGCCAGCAGAGCCCAAACCCGAGGAAATCACAATAGGATTCAAAAACACTGAGGAAAGAGGCCAACCAGTGGTTTTATCACGGACATTAATAACAGCAGAATCGGGCCATAAACCCAATGCCATAATCCCCCAACCTTTACTCAGGTGTAGAGGTATGGACTGTGGCTTCACATATGTTTGCACAGCGCATAACAGGCTGAAGGCAGCATGTAGTAATAATTGTGTAAGTAACAGTTGGCTTCATTGATTCAGCTCTTTCAAATAAAGGTTGCAGGAGCAGACAGGAGATTACATATCATATCTTTCTAATCCTTCAGTTTATTCCAGTCTAACACAGTGGACGTGGGCAACATCCACCAGCACAGGACCCTGAGCACACAGGTAATCCAGCAAAAATCACTGCTGCTACATTGGGCTAGATAATATCGCCTTATCTATCGCCGTCACCGCAGTTTGTCCGAGCTGCTTATCTGCAAGAGCTATTAGGTCTGAACTTTAGTTCAGTCATTTGTTTGATCTTGTTTTCTTCTGCATTCATTTGAAGCTCCGCATATTGTGCTTTTAATTTTGTATCAAAACACATAAAGGCCTTCAATATTATTCTTGCTACTGATGCAATACGCTCTTAGCAACAATGAGAACAGCGAGCAAGTCGTGAAAATAATAAACCATGCTAGGTCTGGAGGCTATGAAATCAGCTCAAACATACTGCTGGGAGCTGTGCTGCCTGCACGGAGACACATGGCTTTCCATGGGCACCAGCCCATTTATGAGTCATGAAACATAATGGAGTATTGTTGAAAGCTTTGGGACCATGAGAAATTATCTACTGCCCGGCATGGGGAATGGTATAAACTGGCAAGGAACTGGAGTTACATTCTTTTACAGAAATGAAATCAGACAGCCTTGGCCTGCTTTCCAGTATACAAATCCACAAATCATGAAGACAACTCCTTAATGTGAATTTGTTTATTTATTTATTTTTAGACATAGTTGCCACTGCACTAACCAGCCAGGGAAGCCACCATTTTCTCTCCCTGACAAAGCCGTAACAAGGCAGGAAACCTGGAGAAGACAAAAAGGAACGGGGCAGACAAACAGCATCTCAGCACGAGATGCAAAAGGAAATGCATCTTTTCCTCTCCCACTGCACATAATATTCCCTCATGATGAGGATTTGGTACACACAGGCAAGTAGAGCCAAAGCAATTTGCTTAACATCGAGGTGGAAAAATGACATGGTGCCACAGCTGTGCATCTCTGTGCAGAGCTGAGCTGTCAGTGTGGAGCCATGTTCTATAGTGTTCTATAGCACAAGCTGGGATTTTTAACTCCAGCTTCATCATGCTCCTCAATCCTGTGCCTTCAGTAAAAGGCTAAGAGTCCCTCAACTGAGAAAGCAAAAGTCCTATTTGCAAATGAACACTTAAACACTTTGAAAATTGTCTAATTGCAAGAACACAGAGCTTGATGGATAAATGCCTGATGAGGGAAGTAAAGAGGACAATGACAGACTCTCCTCAGTGGTATTCAAAGGGGCAAAGGGTATTTTACAATAAAGGAAACTTCATTTAACAACAAGAAAACAAAGTTGTTTTACTGTGAAGATGGTCAAACACTGGAACAGGTTGCCCAAACAGGTTGTGGAGTCTTGATCCATAGAGATACTCAGCATGGACCAGATCGAACTACTTTAGTCACCTCTCCTTTGAGCTGCATGGGGAGAGGGAAGCGGACTAGAAGACCTCCAGAGGTCCCAACCAACTTCAGTAATGTTGGGACTGTGGGAAGCATTTCCTCCATTTTTTCCCCAGGATAGAGGCATAAAACTGAAAATCCAGCATTCATGGTATGTCCCACTGCACCAGTATGACTCGCCCAGGTCAGACATCTCCATGAAAGTGTGAGAGTGCAAAGTCAGACTACAAGGGATCAGAAGATTTGCATGAACTAAACGCCTTCCTAATCAAAAGAAACGCAGAAATCCAGAAGAACAAAACAAAAAGTTAATGATGTGAATGTTCATTTGAATATTTATATAGACTTGTCCCTCCCACGTCTTCCATTAGTTTGCCATGAGCTTTGGAAAGATCAGATTTTACTGGCACAAGCGCCCATGGAAAGCAAAATTTGCATTTGTGTTTTCTTTGGAAATGTTTACACACTCAGCCAGTCAAGGAGACAACAACAATACTATGTGTATTCTCTAACAAATTTCAGCTAACTGATATAATCTGGGTACTGATTTATTTTATGTCATATTCAGCGCAGAAAGGTGAAAAAAAGCACAGACTAACAGCTCCCAGTTGTTAACATGTAATTAAAACACATTATAGGAAATTACGGTCTATGTACCAGTGATGAGCAAGCTGAAAAGGACAGGATTGAATGCATATTCACTATGAATCTACAAATGCAACCTTATTTTCCACGTGCAGCAGTTCCATCACACTACACAACCAAAAATAAATGAGGAGCTCCTTTTCCTCCCTCTGTCATGGATGATCTGAGATGGGAGCAGGAGGACTTCCCTTCTCTCTGCTTCCCCAAGGAAATCTCAAACTGATCAAGGCACAAATGCTGCCTGAAGCACACAGTGACATTTTTTTCTAAGTTAAGAAGATATCAGTGGCTCTTAGAGACCTCACTTCGGCTTCACATTTGCAAATCCCTGTGAACTGTACAGGCACCAAATGACCATTAGACTTCAAAACAGAGGGGGAATGGGTTTGTATAGTTCTAGAAGCTGAGGGCAGACAGCACTTCTGAAAACTACTCCTAACTATGTAGATGCATCTCAATTCTGGCACCTAGGTTTTAAAAATTAGGCTTGAGTTACAGCAAAAGAAATCAACAAAAAACACAAAAGGATACGTATAATCTCTGGAGAAGAGAATACACATTCTTAGTACCTGCCTGTTACTGGAAGCAATACAGCTTTGATCCTAGCTGCAGAAACTTCTAAAGATGAAATTACAGCACAATCCAAAGTACCAACACCACTCTTCTACATCTCCAAGGCAGTTCTACTGATACTGATCTCGTTAGCGTAAACATATGGCTGGCAGCAATGGAAGCTTCAGCTCAGACTCAGTATTACTGTTTGCCTGAGCTATTGGGAATATTCTTGGCAACTAAACTTCTGCCAGTGCAGTTACATCGCTATTGGTACGGGTACATGAGGTGGAACAATCACACCTTCAGATGGATGGCAGGCGTATTCTGCAAGGCAGAATAAATGCTGGAGACCCAGCAATCAAGCAGCTATGAACAACAAAAAAAGGAGACTGTGAATTTGGGGAGGCCTTAGGCAAATTTTTGGACTGGTGAATGTCTGAGTTTCACTCCAAGAATGAGATATCTTTCCTTTTATTGGAAGCCATCACTACATAAAGTTTTATATTCTCCCCATACACACAGCTAATGAGAACTCTTGCTTATTACTGCTGTTGCTGGATAACCAAAACGTCACCTTCATACCAACCCTTGTGGGTTGCCATTCCACTTCATACTCTCTAAAAGCGCAGATGGTCCATAAAAAAATGAAAAGCTCAATTTGTGACAGTCACATCTACCTTAACATCTTCCAGGTTCTTGGCTGGGATAATGCATCCCTTTAACACAGCAAAAGTAAATGCTCTCTTTCATACAAACTAGACTTTTGTTTTCCACAGAGCTTTCCCAAATCCTGGACACATGATCATAGTAAATTCAGCCTTTGACTTTACCTTCTCTGATCCAGTAAATGGGTGACTGGATCAAACTTGAGTTTAAAACAACGTCATGACCGATGGTCTTACGATAAAGTCTAAGAGGGAAACCAGAGAGGGTTTGATCTCCAATTTACCATGTAGGGTTGTGGAAATAAAATCTGAAGTCCTAGAACTTTGTGAATTTGAATAAGTGGTGATCTTTGGCCAAGCAAAGCAATGAAGGTGAAAGAAGGGCTTCAAAACAAATATTTTCCCGCATTCCTAAAAGGCCTTTAGTTAAAAAAAAAAAAAAAGAATTTATAATAAAACCTAAAGCAAGCTCTAAAAACTTCAGAAGCCAAGGGCACAAAGAAGTTCCAAGACAGTCAGAAGAGCTGTAGTACTGCATAAATTACGGGGAGAAAAGAAAACACTAACTTAATGACATTGGTTAAAAATGAAATCAGGGTGGATTTATTTATTTACTTAAGCTACCCATTCTAAAGTATTTTTTCTTCTTCCCCTTCTTTTTAAATGATTGCCTTCTTTTCCTTCAGCTATTTTGTACCACTGATTATTCTGGAACAAAAATCTCACCTCACTGAATTGTAGCGCTTTTAAAAGTTATGCAATATAGGAAGTAAGTTCAGTAATTGTCCATACTCTTGTGGGAAACCAAGAAAATGATAAAAGCGAGGGGTAATTTAGAAAAAGAATGTCCGTTGCATCAGCCAGTCCATCTGTGAGGCTTTGTTCATTATGTAGATTACACCACTGACACATGGAAGAGACATTTCAACGTTGCAGCCTAGATGAAAGGAGTTAGGAGTGTTTTATTTCTCAAACAGAAAATCATATGGAGCAAGTTTACAAGGACTACTAATGTGTTTTGCCTTTGACCTTTTGCATATACTTTTCCTTTTTTCAATCTCTAGACTAATTAGAGTGATAAAGCAACTCACATCAGTTGTGACTCATACAACCTTTAAGAGAACAATGCAGTACTACCCTCAGACAGGGAAACAGCTCAAATCACAACAGGCAATAACTTCAGGCCTGGGGATCATTCCCACGGATTCTTAGATATCAAGCTCAATAGCAAGGTCAGATTAGGTAAGTCTATTTTTAGACTGATTCTCTACCAACACATCCAAGTCCAAGCCTTTGTACTTGGAAAGTGCAAATAAAAATGACTAGCTTCATGTTTTACTTTTGCATGCATACCACTGGAAAAAAACCCACTGCTGGTGATTTTGAGAAAATTCTGGCCCTGGGTGTGGCTGCCCAATGTCTTCTGATGGAATTTGCCCAGAGATATCACCCAGACGAGATGCAACTCAGTCAGTTCCTAGAAAAGGAACACAGACTGTAAGTACACTGTCATGCATACAATAAAGATATAGCAACCTGGCCTTGTTGAAATAAAGATCAAAACCAGCTAACAACTTAATGAGCGATAAAACCCAATTGCAAGCATTAACAGCAGCCCTAAGAACATCTCAGGTCTGCTTATCCAAGCTATTCTCCTGTCAAGTCACGGCAGGACAACTTTTCCTGCTATTTCCAGCCAGACCACGCTGGACCACCTTGCGATCACTCCCCACAGAGACCGAATGCACTTCAAGCCTTGGCATTCTCCTTCAGTTAGCATCCAGTTTCCCACCTTCGTGCTGCTCTGCCTGCACTGGTATCGTAGCCCACGCGTTTGCATGTGATGCGTCAAGCACACCTGCTGCTCACTTTTCTCAACAGTGAATACATAGGGAAGTCTGTGTGAATGATTGTGAAAGGACGGAAGTAAGAACAAGTGTGCAATTGTTCTGAGGAGTAGAAGGTGATGAATTAAAAAATGAGAGATAGTGTTGAAATAAACTCAATACAGTATGAAACAAATCAAGCTAACTTACAGATACCGTTCTCTTTGCTATAAGCTTTCAGATGACAGCTCGCTCCGTGCCCCCCCCCCAGTTTCCATCCCAGCTGTTGAACCACCCACTTGCTGTCCTTATGTTCTGTGACATGCAGAGCAGATGCCAACAGTCCCACATCATAAAAGACTTCAACTCATGCAGAGCCTGAGCGTTCTCTGCTCAGCTGTCACAGCCGTAGCTTGTTGGGAGATGAACTGTAGATTTCTTTTGCAGAAATGCTATATTTCTCCCAGTTTCTAAAAGAGCATTCATCGCCCTCTTAGGAAGAAGCAACTGGGCTAAGATGTCAAACCCACGCTTCTCTTCGCATGCATTTACTCAGCTAACGAGAAGTGAGGAATGCCTGACTGTATGCAAAGTCAAATTCCTCCAGAGATCAAGCACGCTTAGATCTGGCCATGAGAGTAACTAATAATATGCAAGTATTATGAACTATTTACAGACGTAACCCAACTGCAATAAAGTCAACGGTTTAACTCTCCCTGCTTCAAAGGGAAAGGGATTTCAGTGCATACTTGCAGCATAGATCACTGCTAGGCTGGCTCATCTCTCTGAGATAAGTTTAGTAGCTGTAGTCTGTACAGAACAAATCCCCAAACTATACCTACTTCTTGCTGCAGCAAATTCTGACAGTTCTCTGCTTCCCACTTTTTCTAAATGCCACTACCTAGAATAGAGGTACTAAACTATAGAACTAATGACAAGTACAAACACTTTGGGATAGACAGAAGAGCTGAAAATCATCAATCTTCTCTCTGGATCAACACAAGAGGTAGAGGCTATGTCTCAATGATATTGTTAACTAAGCAGGAGCTGTACTAAAATGTCCTACAAGCTCCCGCTCTCTCTAGACACTGCCAGAAAGAGCACACAAAAAATAACACTGCAGCACTGTACTCTAAGAGGACACAGTTAAGATGCCTTTGCATCTCTACTGCATGCTTACCAGCATGAGCTCTTTCTCTACAAGAACAAATTTAATTCAGCAGTTGGAACACGAGAATGGAATCCAGAACTCCTGAGCATTGCCAGCCATTTGTCCCATTTGTTCAGCCATCTTGCACAAGCCACTTAATCCTTCTTCCTCTTTTTTTTTTTTTCAGGCTGGTTACCTGAAATAGGGCCAGAAAAGCAAATGGGAAATTTCCAGTCCACTTCAATGGTGCCCACAAACTCATAGGCCTCTACATCTATATTTAGGCATTTAAATATAGAAGCGTGGGTTTTAGAGATTATTGAGCCCACAGCTGTCACTGATCTCAGAGAGGAGAAAGGAAGAACAAATCTCTGGTTCAGAAAGTTTCTCTCTTGCAGACTACTGCCAGCCCGGAAGGTAACATCAAGGGAAGTACATGTGCTATAGATTCCTCCTCACACAGCTGCTGTGACCCAAGCCAGACACGAGGCAGTACTACTTGAGTTACTGGGATGACTCAGTACAGCTCTCTCTGTTCTTTCCAACAGAATCAAGCCCTAATGATTGCAAGTCACTGCAAAAGCGCTGTCATGTACTCTGATATATGGTCTCATCATCACTGTGCAGGCTTAGAAGGCTTTCCACAGAGAAACCAAGCAAATTCTCACAGAAATAAAGAGAAGCACTGCTCTGGAGACAGTCCAAATAGACTGGCACTCTGCAGCATCCCCGCTTCATCACCAATGCAGAAGTTCATTGAACTGATACTCTGCAACAGCCAGCTATGTCCCCAGTGCCAGAACCTCAGGTAGGCAGAGTTGGGAGGAAAAGCAGTAGGTGCACTGCTGGCATCACTTCACTGCCACCAGAACCAGCAAAGCAGAAAAGCAGTGTGCAGAGGTATGGAAAGAAAGAGACAGGGCTCAAACTTGATTCATTTTTCCTATTCTTCAAGGCAGAGAACATATAGCTTCCTTACACATGTCTTTTCATTTATGTCATTGGGAATTTCACTAAATGGTTTTAATTATGGAAGCTAAGGTAACCTGTATTTCTATGATGTCGTGCTTCATTTTGAGGGCTCAGTGAAGGCATCTGCCTTTTGTGCCTTGGATGGTCTCTAGACAAAGAAAAACTATCAGAAAAAAGAGCATGCATTGTTTCTTACTACCTTCCCATAAAGTGTTCATTTGAGTTCATCACAGCGTTCAAGGTCAGTTTAAGATCTCTTCTGCATTTCTGCATCTGCTGCCCAACTTCAGCAGCAAAAAAGAATCCTAAATGTCTGCCTGGTACTCTTCAACAGCTGCTTGTCAGACAGTTTAACTACCATGAACCTTCCCTTGGATCCTCATGCTTACATTTTCAGATTTACATTCAAAACAGTTTACAGGCATCATTCCTAAAGTGGGCTGTGGAATTGTAATTACGGTAAGTAGAAATCACCAGTAAGACATGCATGTGTTATACTAAGCATTGAGTCTCAAAACTCAACAGAAAATCATTGCAGCATTATTCGTGCATCCGCAACCCAAAGGTGAGGTTGCAATTTACTCCTATGTTTATTCTCCTTCACCTGCTTTCCTCAAGCTCTAACACAGAGCACACACCAACTGACGTCTGTCTCAAACAGGAACAGGCTGCATTTTGCAAATAACTGATGAGACACTGATATGTTCAGGTAGATTTACAAACTGGCGTGGTTACTACTATGTTTGCCTATGTACAGTGAAGTTCTACAGAAACTCTTCTCCTTGAATCTAGATGCATCTGTCTACAGGAGAACTCTGGACACTGCAAATCCCCATTGCAATAACATGTTCTACTTCTGCCATTCTAGAGAAAAGAAGCAGCAAGAATCCTATTAGAAATAAAACAGTGACGTGCTCCCTCCTGAAAGGGACTCTGGGAGTTGATGGACTTGGAAAACCAAGATCTAGCTGCTTTTTCTAAACTGCTTGCATTCTACACCATGTCATTTTAATGGCCACATCATCCACAGCAGCTAAATCACAGCAGTTCCTGCGTATGCCATGACTTGTGGGATGGAGAGCACTTCAAGGAGCTGAAAAAACCAAAGCACCTCCTGCCTGAGCATACAGGAAGCTAGCAGAGCACAGTGGTAGGTAGCTTTGACCAACCACACAAAACAGACAGCAGGCCAGCTGCCTGAGTTCACATCACTGAGCCATCCCATTTCCTGCTAGCAGGGGCAAAGCCTGCAATTCTACTCCCTGGCTCAGGAGAAGAGGATGCTGCCACAGGGAAGGGAGTGCAGGGAAGCAAATCAAACCACATGCCCATCTGGAACATGACCTCTGGGTAGCAGTGCACAAGCTGTAGCAATTTCACCTTGTCTGATGTAACCCTGCCTTCCAGCAGGGATGAAAGGAGCGGTCTTGTGATAGGATTGGCTTTGTGATAGGCAGATTGGATTTCACACTGACCTAGTTCTACTGAGGCAGAAAAAAAAAATTATCATGAATGTAACAGTGATGGATGTTCCCCTATTTTTGTACAAAAGTTTAATTGTCAGCTGATTTGTCCTTCAGTTAAACACACCTGTGTTATGTTTTTTCCATTTACAAATAACAAATGATCTTCTGTATCACGATCTTTTAGCTCCTGTTGTGTATCTCACTCTCTCCAACAGCCAAAGTGGGAGAAGACACAAATGAAAACCTGAAGAAAAAGAAAGAAAACCTAGCAGTTCTTGAGAGTGAAAGTCAGGACTTGTGAAAATACTTGGGCAACAGCCCAAGAAAAGGGCCCAATCCTTAGAACAACTAAACAAAGGAGAATAGGATCTCATCCTCCATCAGTCTTCAGAAGACAGTGAGAATACACAGAACTGCGGTCCCAAAGCGGAGGGTGTGAAGAATGGCCTCCCTGAGAAATTTGGGAGTGCTGCCCAAGAACCCACTGCCAACTGAAAGGAGATGGAAGAAGAAAGGTAACCCAGCTACAGACCAGGGAATGCCAGCTTATTTTTGAACCTGTTCTACAATAACTGAAAGCCAAAACGCACCCAGCAGGCACGGGTGGCTCTGGGACTTGCATCACTTGGCTGCAATTGCTGTAATGCATTGTTTCATTCCCTCTGACAAACTAGAGATACTTGCTTCAGAAAATAAAAGTGAGATCAAGTCAGTCACAGTCTGTGAACCCACGAAATCCAACCTGAACTCGACTACTTTTTAATGAATACATGGGTAGAGGCTTATTGCTCCACTCCACAAAAACCCCACTGCTGTGATCAGTAAGTGTTCTGAACTCAGAGCTGAGCAAGGGAGAGAAGGGCCATACTCTGCCACATCTGTTAAGTTCTCATTTTCTCGTAACGTGTATGTTCAAAATGCTGAACCATTAATTTCTGAGTGTTTGTTTTTCTCTCAAGAGAATAATCTGCTTCTGTGAGCCCGATTTATGTTCATTCAAGTTCCAGATTGTGCAGCTTCCCTGGAACACCTCATTTTACAGACTAGAAAGGACAGACATTGATTTTCCTCGTCTGCCCCTTGCAATCTCCTCAGCTGAGAACACAGTTGATGCCTTTTGCTAATTGTTTTTATACAATCAAATCAAGATAGATCTATAAAACATTCACAGGCAGATGATGTGACTGCTAATGCTATAGCATCAACCGCAGCCAAGCACTAGCAAACAGCACACAGCTTCTGAATTCACCTGCTACCTCAAGGCTTTACCCCTTCACCTCCCCATCATCTCCTCCTGTAATGCTACTAAAGTGTGCAGAGGTCTCAGCAGCTGTTACAGATGGCACATTTGATATCCCTAAAGCATGGAAGATGCACCACGAGCTCTCAGTGTTCCAGCCAGCCCCAACAGTTTACTTTCCCCCCACATCAGCATTAAGCAGTTTAAACAGACAGGAGTACGTAGAGAGAAGCTGCTCCTTGCACTGGTTCTAACAAGCTGGAGATTTTGAGGCAAAGATCCTGGGAATGTCTTTTTCCCTTACTTTGCCCTACAGTCAGCCCACTGACCCTTCCTGATTAAATATAAAAACTGCACAAGTGGTACAACGTATGAATTGGGAGTGCAGCTTGCTTATTGTGAGCAGAGGGCTTCCCACGAGGCCAGTGGAAGGAACCAGGAGTTTTTTCTGCCCCAGCAGTCTCCCACAGCACAGAACGACTGCAGTGTCCCACAAAGAGGTCTAGATCTGACTCTATCCTGGTGTCATTGATGTCAGAACTGGGCCAGTGTGTACAAACAAATACAAAGTAGTTTGTTGCTATGCCACAATGGCAGCAGGCTCTTTTCTGTATTTATGCCTGCAAAATGTTTCCCCGTGGGACCAGAGTGCAGTCCAGGAATCGGTGACAAATCTCCTTTAAACGCATTCAGAAATGTATTTTTAGGAATAAGGCCAAGAAGTCAACGCAACTTCCTCCTTGTTAAAAACTAAAATAAAAATGTAGAAGTGTCTGACAGGCTGGGAAAGAAGAAAAAACTGAAAGTGTTCATCAGCTCAGCAGCTGGAAAAATGACTACTGGTACAAACAAAACTGTTAGAACTCCCTTAATATTTTAAAGACTGTGTGGCTGGAAAAAAAAACAAATTTTTTGTTAATGTGAGGGATTTACAGCTGCTGGAGAATCAGGTTTCCATAAAAACCTATCTACTGTTTAATGCCACTAAGAGCCTGGAAAATTAACTTCTTAAATATTTAACATTTATAGATGCTTACTCACTAAAAACTCAACAAACCCATAAAGGAGATGCGATAGCTACAGCAGCTATTTCATTCCTTTCAATGTCAGATGTGTGATGTGGGTGACTTGTTTTCTTTTTAAAGAGAACTCCACTCTTCTCCTTAGCCCCCTGCTGCTACTCCCTAACAGACAAGAGGGGGCTGGCTGCAAGACTGAGTGTGGCAGTCGGTGCCATTCCAGCTTTCTGACTGCCCTCTCAACACAAGTTATGTCAGGATGCTTTAATGACTCCTCATTGTCCTAAGGGACAAAGCAGGCCTGGTTTTCTCAGATATCTCATTTCCAGAGGAAGCTGCAGATGCTCTGAGCCTCAGCTCAGGTACTCCAGGTCACACATTGAAAAGGGAGGTCCACACAACCAGAGTGAAAACATTAATTTTCTGCAGGTTCTCACAGGAGCACGTAAAATGTCTGGAGTATTTGTTTTTAGAACTTTAAGTCATCTTCAGTAAAGCTAAATGTCAGTTTTAACAAGTTACCCAAACCTCTTCTCAATTCCAGTGCCAACACAGCTCATCCTTTATTTCTTCAGAACAGTTTAGCAAAATTCGACCTTTGCTATTCGGTACAGTTTTGGCTGCTTTGTTAGATAAACAGCTGATTTGGTCTTTTGTCTAGAAGTGAATAAGAGTTTAAAAAAAGAAAACAATACTGTAAACACAGCCTAGTGATGAATTCCCTATTTCTCAAGGAAATCAAAGAGAATCCCTACAGACAAAACACATTCTCCCTGAAAGCCTCAAATGCAGGTTGAGGTATGCTTGTTGCTCCCAAAGTAATGCCTCCTATTTGTTTCTATGAAAACTACAACAGCTATAAAGAGCACAATAACGCTGATTGGTAGAGCATATTCTCAGCTACTAAACACTTTTTCAACACAATCACCACCATTAGCTATGCCTTCTTGCCAGCAATGAACAAGAGCCTGCATACTGGGCTCATAAAAATCTGCACCAGCAGAGGCAACCCACTGTTTCATAGCTGCTGTGATGGAGCTGTCACTAGGAAAATGTTGCCCATGCGGCCCATCTTCCATTGGCCTCAGCAGATGAAAGTCAGAAAGTGCCAAACCCAGACCACACAGTGGGTGTGGTAGGACAGTACAGCCAACATCGGCAATGTGTTCCATGATCTTCAAACTGGGAATGGGCCTGGCATTATCATGTTGCAAGAGAAAGGCTGTCTTCTTCTCCAGCCCAACTCTGGGTTCAAGCCTTCAGCTTAGTCAGTGTGATGATGTAGCAGTCAGAGTAAACAGTTTGTCTGATTCCAGGAAATCCAGAAGGATCACCCTTTTCCTGCCTCAGAAGACACTGAACACCACCTTACCTGCTGAGAGCTGTATCTTCAAATGTTTATTTCATGGGGATTTCAGATGCTGCCATTCCATAGTGTAACACAATGGAAAGCAAAGCAATGACAGCAGAGTAGCAATGTCCTAAGCTGCAGCAAGTGAGAATTTGCTCTAATGCAACAGTCACAGGCACAGAAGTAACGCAAAGAAGCTGCCTACCTTTGGAAGACCTCAAATATACAGGAATCTCCAGCAAGAGACCCTCACCTCCACTGCCAACCCTTAAATGAGATCTGGGAAGGGGTGGATCCTGGCTCCACCCTTTCTGGTCATTCAGCTGCATTGCATGCACCTGAGCTCCCCTGGGTTGGCCCTGCCTTCCCACCAGGTGCTCAATCACTTCTTCAGCTCATGACAGCACTTCTGCTACACAAGGACTGCTGTTTTGGCTCTGGATTGTAGTGTTCACATCGCAGTTCAGGAAACTGTCACCTTCAGCTTCATATACATTCAATAGGTTCTAACATACTTGCATACAGTGCTTTATCTATTCCTGCATGAGTATTCATGGGACCCATCTGGCGCAGACTTTGTGATATTGTAACACTGCCACCATTGTTTCCAATGCACTGAAGCTGATATTCACTCCAAACACAGTTCTCTGGTCATCGTTCATTCATTTGCACAGATGAGCTAATCAAGACATTCTTCATTTCATGATCTGACAGCTATGCATGGCCATCCATAACATGGCTCATCTTCTGCATTGCTGTTGCCACTGCTGTAGCGCATCACCCACCACCTCACTGTGCTACATCCACTGTTTGGTGTCCATAAATATCAATGGGTGCAGCTTTCTCCAGACGAAGGAATTCAGTTCTTCACCTTTGCATCATACACACTGCCATGTCAGACTCCATTGTGTCAGACTGATCCTCTGCTGCCATTTTTCCCACTCAGCAACAATATGTAATGGGATATTGGCGCTAAGGTTCAACTCCACTGCCATCCCACCAACATCAGCCTCTGATGTTGTGGGCTAATATAATAAAATATGAGGCATTACTTTCAGAACAAGCCTTGTATGTCTACTGCTTTTCCTGGTTAGCATTTTACTTTGGTCACAGAACCCAAGCAAAACAGTGACCAGAAAGTAGCATGTCTTTTTCCACCCACCATGTCATCAGAGCAAGATTTACCTTCATGATGATCATGCTAAAGCAAGAAATGACACACATTGTCTGTCAGACACCACAATGTTTTCAGCACTGGCAAACATTGTTTTATAAGAGTGTTTTCTTCACTTCTGAAATGAAAAAAAATTCTGGGCTCCGTATCACAAAAACAATTGTAAAAAGATGGAACACCAGTGCCAACTTCGCACGGGTCATTTCCAGATTCCAGCCTCCATTTAACATTGCTTTGTCTTTGATCTTCATATAAGTTCAAAAGTACATGTTTACATCAAAGTCATTACAGCTGACTCAATAATTTGGCAAGATGAAATGTTTAAAAGAAAATAAGTGGTTAAAGTAACTATTGAGGCTGTAGGATTTTGTTATCAGTTTATGTCATGCCATAAACCAGAAAATGACTTTAAATACTGAAGGAAAAGACATGCATAAATGATAAAACATAGGCAGCCAAGAGCACCAGGATTCTGGATAACAATTTACAGCAGCAAATACTCTTGAACTGTTTAACTTTTACATGGTTTCAGAGCAGGAGAAAGTTTAACTCTGCAGCAAAGCAGACTTTAACCCTAGAAAAAGCTTTTCAAAATCATGAGGCTCTTTCATCATCCCTCGCCTGAGGTTTTTTTTGTTCAGTTCTTTTCTGTTTGAATTATGAAAAGTTTGAGGGTTGCTCTTCCCACTCCCCTTCACTTGAACTTTGCAGGCGCTCTCGTGGGCATAAATCTTTCAGTTTTGCTTGAAAACGAGTTAATAGGTAAAAGCGACAAGCGTCCTGCAGCAGCTTCCTTTCTGCAGGGAAATAATACTCTGCGAGCTAGAATATACATGTCTACATTGTCCATATACACCCAAAGTTTAAGCATCCTGCACTCGAGGGCAGCAATAAACCCTGACAAGGAACAGGGACTGTTTGGTGGCAGATCTTCTCAGTTCCTCTTGCATAAGAACAATAACAGGGACAGAAAAATGAGGACCAATTATGCTTACATTGTCATGGAAGAGGGAAACAGGCTAACCCACACACACTGCATATCCACTGTGGATTGCAGGGTGTTGACGGCTTGATATCCCACAGCCACCACATTATGAAGCAGACAGAGCTTGGATTACCATAAGTCCATCATCTCCACAGCACAAATACCTTAGAGCCATCTTCTCTGCTTGGCATTAGCAGTCATCAGGCAGGAACAAATGGATGTGTGCTGGCAGCAGCCCATTTGCTAGGCAGCTTCAGCACAGGGAGATCACAAACTGTCACAAAGCTGTCTATTTACCCAGTTTCAAAGCATTGCACAGTTCTGGAGACTAAAAAGATGAGATCTATTCTGTAACAGCTAGTCACCTTGTGGGACACCTGCTTCTGCAGCTATGGGGGCAGAACTTGACTCTCATTTCAGTGAAATTCAGCACTACTCACAGGCAGTCTGTATGATAGCACCAGTGATCACACATGATCCTTTACTACGGGGAGGTAGAATTCAGGTCCCTCTTAATTCTGAATACATTTCCAAAAGCTGGGGAAAGTGAAAATAGAGGGCAGGTTTGAGAGCTGGCAGAACAGTCCTTTGTTTCACAAGAAGGAACACAGGTGCCACGAGAAAGGAATTTTATCCAGTAAGAATGTCTATTTCACCAAAAATCCAGCTGAAGTGACACATTAGAAAATCTTTCTGCTCTAGATTTAAAAATAGACTTATAGCCCAACTGTGTACAGCCTCACCTTTTCCTGCATCCCACCCTCCAAGGCATATTCCTCCACAGGATTTAACACTTCTGTGAGCCAACAAACAAGGCACCTAAGGCAGAGTTCCCTCATGAACTTAGCAGTCCCAGAACTCCTTCCTCTTTCATTTTGGTTGTCATGGAGAGAACAGCACTTCCAGAAGAAACGAAGAAAAGAGCGTATGTGGCACTGAGGGACATAGGTTAGTATGCATGGTGGTGATTGCTTGATGGTTGAACTAGATGACCCTAGCAGTCTTTTCCAACCTTAATGATCCAATGATTATAAGTTTTTCTCCCAGCTCCAGAACTTTCAGGCATGGGTAAGACGACTCACCGACTGCAGCAAGCTCCTAATGAACTGCTGCTTTGTGTATTAAAGTACCCCAGATATGGCAGGGAACAAAACTACCAATAACCAGCCTCCCTTTATCAAGCCTTGAAACTCAGGTCAGGCTCCCCTGTCATCTTCAGTGCCATCACCACCTGATTTACCATCAGCTTCTCTGTGCTGATACCTACCTGTCTGCTTCACAGGCTCCAACAACATACATTGCACCCAGCTATTCTGTTTAACACATCAAACAGCTCTCCCCCTTCAAGAGGAGTTCCTCTCCTAACGGTACCTTGCAGGTCAAGTCCTGTTGTTCACACCTATCTCCACACCTGTACTAAAGACAACACTCAGGTGGAGCAAAGCATTTACCAGCCATGAGATGTGGCAGGAGGCAGGGAAGCAGCCTGCAAAGAGTGTGGTCACCCTGGCAGCACCTACAAAAACTCCTATTAGGTGGAGTTTAAAAGTCAGCCAGTATTTGTGTCATCTTTCATCAGTCTCCTTGGCTTGCCTCTCTCTGAACGAGTGATGAATATGACCTTCTTTGTTTGAGTTCTTGTGATGAAGCTCTGTTTGCACAAGGCTCTTTTTTATTTATTTTTTTCCTGTAGCTTGTTGACTTTAAGACATTCATAAATTCGTTCTGAGTGCCAGGGAGATGCTTAATGGTGTTAAAGGGAAGGTATTAGGGATAGTCGACTCATGTTAGAACAAGCCACTTGAAAGTGGCTATAAATATTTGTCTGGATTTCATTATGCTAACAAACAGCTTCTTTTCTCTTTCTGCCCCCACCCCTCCATCCCCCTTAAAGAGTTGATTTCAGAAACAGAAGAATTTTCACTTTAATATGAAAGTGCATGTCTGGGTTTGGTTTTTTAATAGAAACTTTCCTACTGGGGACATACGAGTCCTTGTGTTCTGTATGCATGAAGTCGTCTCCCTTTTCAGGAAAACTTTGGCAGCTTAAGTCCTCCAGGGTGAGCTCATGTTCTTCTACGCTCTCTCAGACTCATCTCTACTCCTTCATTGCTCTGGCAATGAGTTTGGGCTAGACTTAGGGACTGCAGTATCCTACAACCAAGCCAGTAGCTACACATCCCTCCTCATCTTGCTCACAGGCACACTGGAGGTTTCTGGATTCCTCCAGGACTGCAGCCACTGACCACATACTTCATTAACTCCACCTTCTGGTCCCATTACTATAAGGTCACAATGACAGAGACACACAGAATATTTTTGTTTTATTGTCCCTGGTATCCAGGGTCCTCTCATTGGGAGATACAAGTGCTAATCGGGGCCTCCCACTCCTGTATGGTCTCACCTGTTGGAACACCAGCAATGCTGCTGCATGAGAATAGTCTAAAACTACTCCTTGAACAGACAGACAACAAACATGATGATTTTTTTCCTGCCCCTGGTTTTAGATAGACTGAGTCTTATCCTTTCCAGAAGGGTCTCTGCAGGTAACTCAGCCCAGAAAGCCCCATGTTTGTTCTCAGTGGTCTGAGAACCTCCAGATTGCTTCTGTAGGACTCAGCCAGCAGGACAGGAAAGGACAAGGGGATGCCAAGCAGTTAGAGAGGATGCTGTTCAAAGCAGAACAACTACGGGGGACCAGAAGTAGTAGCAGGGTTGGAGGAGAAGTCAGATAAAGGATTTTTTAGTTGTCTTTAACATATGGCAAGAAAGAGGAGCTTTTGATGCATTTTCTCAGCGATTTCACTAACTGCAGTTCACTGCAATCAGGAAGGTTCTCTGCAAGGAGGTCTTGAACACTCATCTCAGCTCTCTAGAGCTGGGGGTGAGTTTTACCCTCAGTCCAAGTCAACAAACTCACTAACATTTTCGGCTTAAAATCATTTCTAAAAATATTCAAAACTAACATCCCCAGAGAAATTCCCCAGACAGAAACGCAGGGGAAAATAAACTTCCTAGTGACCAGAGCATCTCCATTATTTTTTCTGGATGTGCACACAGCTACATCCCAGATCTCTCTGTTATAACATCATCATGTCACAAACAGCTCCCATGACTCCAGCATAGTTAATGGCAAAGACCTGGCAGATGGCCCAGGCCAGCAGAGATAAGTGAGCACACCACATAGGTAAGCTACCTGGCTGGGGAAGGATGTAGAGCTACCCGCCAGCATGCAGCTTGCCATTTTTTGTTCTCTCCCCCTATTTTTTCTTTAATGCATATATATCATCCAACTAGGTTTTCCAGTCAATGCAAATCTTAACTGCCACAGTTCAAAACATTCTGTACTCTATTAGAATTAAATGGCAAACCAGCAGTTCTGATGATATCATGGTGAATGATTTATCCGGTGATATACTACATTCCTTCAGTGTGCTTAAGCAATAAGGCATAATACAGAGAACATTTAAGTTATTCGTTTGCCTCTGGTGTGAGCCACTGTCAAAGGTTAATGACCTCGAGCACCCAAGAAGCTCAATTAATGCCTTGAAAAGGACTACCTTGAGGGGCTGACTGCTATTATTAAATGAAACATTAACACAAGGAACACTATTTCATGACTTTGCAAGGCTATGGAAATTTGGATAGGGTACTCTTCATATCCAAAGGTATGTTTTTAAATTAGCAAATGCCTGAAGAACTGTTTGTTGAGAGTTGGGCCCCAGCTGCATTACAAACCCCAGTTTCTACTGTCACCACAAACCTGGACCACATAGAGTGCAGGGTTTGAGTCTGCTCCCTATACTTTTACTACCCAGCTCATCTCAGACTTCTTCAGGTAATCTTTGAGATCTCAAACTCATAAGAAATCATGGTTTCTTGTGCTATAGCAGGCAGGCAACATGCAGTTTTATGCCACCTTCCACTACTTCAGGCTCTGTTCCCACCAAAATGCCCGAAAGCCAGAAACAAACAGAAGAACAGCATTTCTTTCAGATTCATAGGAAAGGCAAAGAAGCACTGGTGCTCCATGCAGCAAACTGCTGACATTGGCTTTACTAACAACCAAGGGGACAGACCTGTCCCATCCACCACAAAGATTTTTCCAGTGACTCATTTTTCCCTTGCATCCTGTGAATGCTGTGATGCTGCAAGGCAGGAGTGTGCCACAGTGCAGCCAGCCCAGGTTTGCTCTACTGAGGCTCTGGGCCACCCCATTCTGGTGGTGATATCCCCTGTCAAGACAAACTGGATTAAACTCAGGTCAGATGATGTGAGAGCTGGGCTGCAGGGACTTCTCATTCTAACCTCTTCAATAAAAGAAACCACACGCTCAGCATGACAGTAAGAGAGAAAGGAGGGAGAAGCCATGAGGAGAAATGGACTCCTGGGGAGAAGAGAACAAAGAGATGAGATGTAAGGTAAATAAAAAGGGGCAAGGGCTTAGCTGTGACTTCATAGGGAGTAGGGTCAAACTCTACACTGATTAACCTTGCCTCAGCAAACCCTGGAAGTCTACAACAGCACCAGCAACTGCAATATGGGCAAAGCTGCAAGTGAGAGCCAGATTTGGCTCATCTCCATGTTTTAAATTCAGGACAGAGAATGTGGCAGAAGTGTGACAGCTCCATCTCCAGATCCCAGGCAGAATTAGCCGGGCTATAGGTCTGGGCTGGAAACCAGCATCTCATCTGGGATCTCCCAGCATCTCAGTAATTTCCTAAGAAACAGTGTTGTGAGAACACACCTGCTCCCTGCTGCAAAGCACAGAGGTACAAGCTACCCTGTACATGCAGGAGCTCTTATTAACCCAGTGTGGCTATTTGCAACCTGAAATCTATGTAAATACTAACCTGGATCAGGGTTTTGTTGTTATTCTTTCTTCAAACACTGAGTAACCACCTTCATTCTGATGAATAAATCCATAGCACAGATCCCCTCTAGAGCAGGAGACACTGTAAACACTGAAAGAACATCACAGCCTACAAGGGGATTTTTGTTATTATTTCTATAGCACGATTACAAGTATATATACCTAGAATTACTGCATTACTACAAAATAACTTCTACATATGTTTCCCAGAATTATGTGTTGCCACTCAAGCACATCAACAAATCTTTGGAAACCCCTCATTTTCAACACACATTTTCCCTCCTGCTGCAGGATTTAACTAGTAATTTTGCAGGATTTGGGAAGGTAAAGTCAGCTCTGCCAGCACATTACAGTCTAATAATTACAACAGAAGAAAGAACATAGCAGTGTTCCCATTCACTCAGGAAGAGAAACAAGCAGTTGAGAATTTCTGCCTCCTGAAAAGTCTCTTTTGCTTCCCAGTCCAGTGTGCATTTGTTTAAGCTCAAGGCAAGCAATCACAACACAAGCCCCCAGGAATCCATAACCACCCTGATACTTCTGGGTTGCAAGGCATCTCCACTGCCATCTGTTTTCAGTCACTCCAAAATGAGTTCTGAAGAGTCAATTGTTTTCTTCTAGGAAAAATAAACATGCAAGCTGCTGTTCTCCCGATTTCCAGCAATTTTCTGCTGTGGGTAAGTGTAGCTTCGGATTTTAGAACGTAAGTCTCATTCTCATCCAAAGAATTTTGCAATATAATTACCTCATTTTTACTGACTTGGATAACTGCTACCCTTAAGAAAAAAAAAGTGTGTGAAGTCTGCAAGACTAATTCCTCCTCCTGCCCCTTTGTTATAAAATCTTGGAACAACTGATAGTGATTAATCTCACTTGATATTTCTTTGGTTCTCTATTTGTTGACTTAAAGGCGTTTGCTTTATGACTGATTGTTCTCAGTTGCTTGGACAGCTGTCAGATCTGTACTGTGGTTTTACTTGGCTTCCAGGGAGCAAGACTATTATTTTTCTTATTTTACAGCAATACCGCATGGTGGCTGATGGAGGTGGCCTTCAAAAACCATCTATGCGAAACCAAAACTACCTCCAGACTGGAAGAAGCCTTGCCTGAGATTCTGCAGGCAGATTCCACAAGCAAGATTAAGAAGGCAACCTTACAGCCTTCTTGTGTTGCTTTTTCTCAATTCAATGCTTACACATTGAATGCACACGCTCTCAAGTACATTGCTCAAGTCCATCCCTAGGCAGAACTCCAGTGGCTCTACAGGAACGGTCTTTGGAGCACGCTGCCCAAACTGGAGGGCTGCATCTCCCCTGCCCAGGGGCTCCAGCCAGAGCAGTGCACCCAGGAAAGGCTGTGCTCAGTGGGAGGAGGGGGGAAGCGAGATCCAAGACTCCAGATCATAACAAAACAAAGGAGACAGTGTTTTTTTTTTTCTTTTTGAGCATTCAGTATTAGCAAAATGCAATATCCATCATCTTGACTTCCCATTTTCAGCATTCTGACCATTTCTGACTTCATCCAGATTCCTTCGCATCTGAACCTTACTTCCACTTCATATTTCTTAACATACGTATCTATTTCATTTTTTAACCTATGGACACTCCTTTTGCCTTTTAGCTTCAACTCACAGCTGAGTGCCCTTTTAACCTTTTCTCCTCACCCTTCATCTCTTGCCCCTTTTCTCGTGGTCTGCCTACAAACATGGCAACATCACCTGTATGACTTCCCTGGCTCATGCTCGTGTCCTTCTGATTCCAAACTAAAACCTCACCAGCCACCATCTCAAAATATGAATGGAAGAAAATCTCTTAGGCATCGAAGTCCCTCTCCTAAAATATGCAGAATAAAGTTCCCCTAAAGCAGAAAACATTGATATTAGACAGTGCTTTCTTTGCTTTCACATACAAAGCTCGTAAATTCTGCTGGTTTTCAGAAAACATACAGAAATCAATGTTTGCTCTGGAATTTCAAGGTTCACACATTTGTGTTTTCTCTGACCTGCTGTGCTCATTCATACACAATAACCATGCTAACAACTTGATTTAAAGCAGATCTTACACATGGCTCAAGTTCTTAAGCATACAGGCAAGATCAATTACCACAGACTGCAATTTGCTAGAATGTAAGCACTTCTGCATGAAGAAACAGTGGGTTTTTTTAAAAAAACTGTAACACCTTGGAGGATAGATTATCTGATCTGCTTAACTTATCTTCATGCTGTCTCTGTCCAGCTAATAAACTGGAGGAAGAGTCTGCTTTAACCAAACACTGGAAGGAGATAGCTTAGCAACACAGCAACAGCTCAGGGGCCACACTTACTTTGTCCTTTTTTTAAGTGTTGCTTTCACTGTCCACAGTTGCAGTATATGCAAAGAAAGAGCAAGTGTTGAAAAAGACAGTAAAGTTATGGATGGGCATCGTTGATTTGGCATGCCTCCCACCTCCTGCAAAGGAAGGTGCCTCCAGTTCTTTCACTATCTTGAGTGACTCTCTCCTTCCATTGCCCACATCAGCCTTAGTCTGGCTGCCTTTGCCTTTCCTGGTAGCCTGTATCACTGCCAGCTCTTTGAGAAATATTAATCTTTTTCCCCCTGCCAGGTCATTCTTTACCCTATCAGCTGAAGCATCTTAATTTAGACAAGAACTAAACTCTCTGCTTCTCTTCAAGACTAACAGCCTTGCTACTTTTTTCAGACTTCATACGTTTTTCTTGTGTTTTTACTTTTCTTCTTCTAGCCCCCTCCTTCACAGGGCACTGTAAACAATGGAAGTGAGTCCCATATCTTGCTTTGAAAGACTACATATAGAAGCAGAACCACATATAGAAGTAGACTTGAGGTTGGTTTTACTAAATCACTCACACTAGCATCTTCACTTCTTAACTTCCTAAAGCATGTCCATGAAGAGATGAAAAAAAACCAAAACAGTGCAACAGTTGCATCTTCCTGTCTGTACCCTCATCGTCTTTTCTAACACATTCCACCAGCCAAGTTTAGCCTTACACAACCGTAATACTATAACATGATATAAAACACAGCAATAATAGAGAAGTAGCACAATCCTAGGCTGCCCACATCAAATGAGAACAAACACCAAAACAGCAGCTGTAGACACAGAAACAAAAGAGGAAAAACCACTCACCTTGGGAAAACCTCAAGTAGGCAGGGATCATCAGCAAGATATCCTTGCACCCACTGCCAACACTTAAATGAAGTCAGGGAAGGGGTGGATCCTGGCTCCACCTCTTCCAGTCACTCAGGTACACTGCATGCACCTGAGCTCCCCCTGGGTTGGCCCTGCCTTCCCACCAGTTGCTCAGTCAATATTTCAAGCCCTGTCTTAGCATTTCCACTACAACAACACGCAGGTCTAGCACTACAGAGCACAGAAAAATTTCCACCCCATAGATCTTTCAACCCAGTACCTCCCCAGCTCCATAAATCCCACCATGTTCCTTTCCTCTCCATTCCTGATCATATTCGTAAGGCTCCATCTTCTCTGGACACATATAGCACTGCTACAGTACTACTATAATCTTCCATACCACTTGGATACAGGATGGATTGGGACTGTCCTTGAACTAATAATCACCATGGTATTTTTATCTCTTCTGCTTTCCACCACTCTGGTCTCATTTCCATCACTCAATTCTTCTTTATCCATATTGCCTATTCTCACACCCATTCACATCCCATGTTGAAGGTGACAAAGAGTGTCAACAATTTTTATAATCCAACAAGACCACATTTGCAGATTCAACCACCAGCTTAGTTCACCACTCTCCTTTTAAACAAAAGGGAACAACTACAGAAGATCTAGCAACAACAGAAACAGGCAGCAGCAGAGCAGTACACACTGAAACTCAGCATGGTCCCCCATTAGGGGGAAAAATTCAAGGGTTTTAATCATGACAAACAGCCTCTTGGCTGGTGCAGTGCCAGCATCTTCCACAGGGGGTTCATCAGGCATGAATTGGCCCCATATGTGGAAAACCCAATGCAATTTGCCCAGTTTCTCCCATCCCTGTGGAGCGAAGTCTCCATATGTGAGATCCCACAGAGCTGTCAGCCAATGTCACATTTCAGTAACAGTAGAAATAACTAGGGCTGCATAAACCAGCAAAACAATCCTATTGCTCATAAACTGGCAAGTGAACCAAGTTGGCAGTGCTTTTGTTGATCACAACCCTTTCTATGGAACAAAACATAGGAACTGTTATGCCAGAATAGACTCAGTGATCCATCTTCCCCTTGTCTTCTTTCTCTAGCATAGGCCAACACTGATGCTTTAATAGATGATTAAAAATGGATTTACAAAGCCTCAAGGCACCTGGGTCAGTTGTGCAATATTCTTCCCTTGACCTAGCACAGACCTATGCTACTACTATATGCAACTGTGTTGTATTATACTTTGTTATACCAGTTCTATTTCTTTATGATAGAAACTGACAGTCTATCATATGTCAAAGTCAAAGGCTTGTCATTTCTTCTCCTCTTCCTTTTCATTTTTAGCTTAGTTAATATAATTGTAACTCTCTGTCTCTAGAAGACAAATCTTTGACTGCTCACTACAACCTGCAAGATGGGACTCTACAAGGGAGTTCAACTTTGTGTCAAAAGGGGCATTTATCTTAATAGCATTCATGCCTTCACTTACAGCAGAAATTTCATGGCATTCTTTCTCAGCCCATTCCCAACATCACAGAGCTATAATCCTTTTCCTTACCTTACCAAATTAACATTGGTCAAATTGATCTCTTTAGGGATTCTCTTCCCCCAATTTTTATAAGCTTTTATTTATTCTTTTCTACCCTTATTCCACTTTAATCTAGACGTTTAAAGGTCAGCTAAAAAATACTTAGCTCTTCCCTGAGCCAGCATTGTATTCTCAGTTCCTACAATACAAATCAACAGATTACAAAAAAAAAAAAAAAAAAAAAAAAGATAACTGAAACAATATCTTTTGGCCCTTATCAGAAGTAGAGTTTAGGGAAGTCATCTCAGATTATACTGATTGCTGTACAATGAATCATTCTTTCTAAACTACAGCCATTTATTTTCTGCATGAACTGTTTCATTTCCAGAGTGGAGACTATGATGAGGGGACTGCTTTACTGCATGTCACCTTTTGTCACAAAAAGAATGATTTCTTATATATTAAATCAAAAGACAACACAGTCTAGCCTATTCTTTCTTCTGTTTTTCCTGTCTCTTTGAAAGAATTACTCTTATTGGCTGTGCCTGTGAGGTTGGTAGAGCACGCCAACATGGTGAACTTCTAAATCTTTAGGGGGGGAAAAAAAAAATGTAGTGACATTTTTGTTTTGAGTGACTGCAAAACATTTGCCTCAATTTATATCAAATTAATACAGCAATCACTTCTGATTGAAGAGCTTGAACTACTGAGGGAAAATACTTGCATCCATCTCTGAGCTAAATATTCTCTGCAGTACCAACTGCCAGCTCTGGCAGCCCCATCACCCTTGTTAGGTGATAAACTGATGCTCACACTCTTATTGTGAGCCTTGCCAAGCAGGCAGAGCTCAGCCAGCCAAAGCCTTGCTTTGTCCAAACTGCACCCACCCTCTAGTGGGATGAGGAAAAAGTGCTTCTCTGGGCTGCTTTAGAACCCCGTTCTCAAAGACTGGGATTCTCTCCTATACATACATTATCCTGCAGCACAACACAAGTTGCTGTATCACTGAAATATCATTAGTACGGGGTAGATGTGATTTTTCTTTTTGCTTCCTTCTACACTCCGCACATCATTTGTAAGACATGCATTAATGGGGGATGTTGGCTCTAGAACATGGTCATGGCCCCAAGGATTTATTGTCATTTTAACTACACTTTCATCGGTGACTAAGCACTGATAAATCCAGGAACCAGTGGCTGTCATCATACACTTCTTTTACTATAAAGGAAAAAAAATAAAATAGATTCAACCCCCTTCTGTTTATCTGTTAGATGGACCAATATCATTGACTGCAGAAATAATAGAATATTATTGCTAACCTATGAGTGCTGCAGCTGGGCTAAAATCCATGAGAAGGCAACAGAGCTGTAAACAGATTACAGACCGTGACCCAGGTCAGTTGCACAAAGCATAACATGTGAGCAGTGCTTAGGGTGAGACAGTCTTGAAAGTGTTTTCAGTGAGTGAAAGCCAGCTCTTGCTTTCCACAGCCCTTCAACAGCTGGCTGCTCTTCGAGAGCAACAGGACCAAGGTGACCTCCATCTGAGCCCCCCATGCTTGGGCAAGAGCTAAGCAGATCTGATGGCCACAAGTAGGGTCAGCAACAACCAGGTTCCTCAGGCAAATACAAGGCCAGGTCAAGTCAGAACCACAAGGCCAGGTGGAGCTGCTCAAGGCACCCCTTAGAACTGCTTCACTTTTATAAACCCAGACTAACCACCTCAGTGAATTCAGGTGAGTAAAATTAGGTCCAAAAGAAATAAGACTTACAGACAAGTTGCAAAATTAGAAGTACTAGGAAGAAATATTCTATCCACAAATACAAAGCTGGGGATTGTACATAAATCCCCTGCCTTTAGCAGTAAACTCAGACAAAAGCTTGAGATAAAGAACTGAAGCTACAAAGAGCTATATCTTCTATTGGTCTGAACATTTTGTTTATTGCAAGAGTGACAGCAAGGTGAAGGACAGAAATGGAGCAGAAAAGCCATTAAAAGAAAGATAGGGCCTGAGCAGGAGCAAGCAGAGCATAATCTCCTCCTCAACATGATGCAACCAGCAGTCGCCAGCAGCCTGCTTGGCAGACTCAGGCCTAGAATGGAAACAGCATGAAGCAAAGAAAAAGGGTGTGAAATAAAAATAAAGCTATCTTTCAGGGTCACATGGTCCCACCAGGAAATATGGAAACCTCTGACTTGCCTGGATTTCTCTCTCTCCCTCCCTTTGGGTCTTTTGCAGAAAGCATAGCCTGTGTGCCCAGGAGGTGATGAAATCCCTAAAGCTGTATGGCACATGGGGAATTTGGGGGATTGCAAAACAGGATGTTTCTTGGAGGAAATACAGTCTCAGCAAGCAAAAGGTTCAAGTACGGTACATCTCACAATGATGTAAGAGCTTGATTATGCATCTCGCTTAAAGCCCAGCTTAGGGTTTTAGTTCTAGTAGAACTAATAGGCAACACCTGCTGCGATGAAAACAATTTCCGTCCCTGAACTCTAGCAGAAGTGTTTATCTTTTGAGTTAGAAAATGTTTCTCTAATGTCTGAACAAGACTCCAGGGACAGGAACATATGCCCAGAACTGGCGTTTCTGCGCATTAGATAGCTTATAAAAATGAGAATTAGAAAAACCTGGTATCATCAGACATCTTGTCCAACAAAGTCATTAAATGGAAAAAAACAACAAGGTTCCTCTAATGCTTCTCTCTCTGCCACCATAGCCCCGGTTGCTCTTTGTAGAGCAGAAACAGAGGCTACTGAAAAACTTGTTGGAGTAAATTCTAACTTCGCTATATGGGGCTTACCCAGAGCTGCTCCTGCCAAAACTATCATTGGCTTCAATGGAAACGTTACCCAAAAATGGGCCTCAGGACTCAGACCTCTTGGTATTAGTTACTAATTTTATTATTAAAGATTAAACAGAGCTGTTGACAGTACAAACGATTTTCTTACGTAAGCAGTGAAAGGGAGATTGTCAGATACGCAAAATAAAACAATACTGCCAAGTCAAGGCAATATAGGTTATGGGTGACTATCTTTTCACAGAACATACTGCACCAAATCCTGAGTTTCCTCCTCTTTCTCAATTAAAAGTGCCATTTAAATCAACTGGAGCACAGTGTGATCAAGAGGGAGAGTCAAGCCTAAGAAAAGACCTCAGGGTTCAGCCATGGTCACTACAAGGAGTTTAAGAGGCTGTAAATGTTGAAAACAAAGAGCTCTGACTTTACAGAACAAAATGTGTGAGCAGTGAAAGTTCATCACCAACAACAGGAAAAAAAAAGAAAAGAGAGAGAAAGAAAAAGAAAAAAAAGCATGCTTTGCTTTGCAGTGAGAAAGGAAAGAGCTCAGGTTCCAGGCTCAATCAACACAGATGAAGGGTGAAGCATTGCTTCATTTTAGAGCATACAGGGACTGTTTGTCCTAATAATGTGCTGGAGTGATAAGACAGACCTGACTGAGGCTGCTCTTTTGCAGAGGTACCAAGAACAAAAGCTAATGCTGAATAGATTCACAATTTAATACTAGTTAAATACTAAAACCTACAATTTAGGTGCTTAGGTGCCTCTTGATTACAGGAATGTCAGGGAAGGCACATAGGACTTTCCTCCCACACTTTCTGCTATGATACTTTATTATCAACTGCTTGGACAGAAACCAGAGATTTGTTTTTCATTCTTGACCAAAAATAATAACACCAAATGATGCGATGGTTAAAAATAATTATCATCCAGTCAACAGCAAATTGTTCTCAGTATGGTCTAACAGCACTTCATTGGGCTGGTGACTAGGTAGAAACCCAAAAGTTAACTTCTTGGAAAATCTACTGTTTTTATACTGAAATTGCACTGTCAGAGCGATATGATAGTTGTGTCTTCAGTAACAATGCAGCAGACATTGAGGGAGATTCCTGTGGTCGTCTGTCCTATTCAGATACAGTTATCAACCAATAGATCATCAACCGTACAATAGTCAATGGTGTCACAAAGTTTTTTTGACACAGTTAACACATTAACACATTACACAGACATCAGATTTGAGCCAATTCACATTGAAGCCAATGGAAAAACTCCAACTGAGTTGTACTGGGTACAGGGATTTGGTCACACATATTGTCAATCACGTAGGAAACAAGACAATCACAGCAGTTCTCTTCTGACATCAGTGTCTGCATCCACTTGAGGCTTTGGCAGAGCCTCATGCAAGACTGATTCTTTCTCCTGCTTCTTTTAAACACACTTGGATTTGTTTTTTTGGCACAAAGCACTCAAAGGGACGTTGTCGAGGTTCACAGAACTGAAATCTAAATCATTTTTGTCTTCTTAAATTCCATCCACTTTTAAGGCATGATTTAATTTTTGCACTTATGCTATACACAATACATTTTAAAATAAAGAAGCAACAAACCCTTGTTTTGCAATCAACCCCATGATCATAAATCACAGGCCTGCTCCCAGCATGTACTGTTGAAGTGTGGTTGTATCAGCAAACATGCCATATGCCTAACCACAGAATGTATTTTCTGAGCAAATGTTTGGTAAGACTCAATCATTTGCTGAGTAAGAGTTCATTGGGATTGATCTGCCCAGGGAAGGAACATCATGGATGAAAACATACTGTTCTTTTACCATCACAATACCAACACATCATTAAAACCTGTCTCCACTGAAAAATCAAGCTTAAAACAGCAATATTCTTGTGCAAATCATGCACCAAATTATCCAAAACCACTGTTTAAAATAATAATTTAAAAAGTAAAAAATAATGAGAAAGACTTATTACTAATCATGATAGCAGTGATCCCTGCTGGGCTGGAGACTGAAATGAAAGAGTGGGCAAGGGTCAGGGCGTGATGATCCTTGAGGTCCCTTCCAACGCAAGCCATTCTATGATACTGTGATTCTATGATTCAGAAGACCCTGTTCTTGGAAATTTGCACTCAGAGACACAAACAAGAGCCAAAATCCAAAATAATTTTCCTTTTTTGTGAAATCAGGGCTTCAAGATCAAAAAGAAATTTGTGTTTTTCCCTGTTAGTCTAGAAAAAAACACGATCTCAAGGCTGACAAGGCAGAGACAGAACAGACAGGGTGCAGGTGCCAGTGAGGTCTGAAAGAACCCTGGGGACTGTCCCACATGTGGGTGCAGTATGCAGGGACACTCTGACCCTCTCCAGGACATTTCCCTCACCAGATGCTTGCTGTGTTGCATCTGTTTCAGACAGATCTCAGTTTTCTACCCAGTGCAATACTCCAACAACACTTGGAGTTGCCCTGAGAACACAGCCCATGCATGCAACAGCTCAAGTTTCCCTGAAGGTTTCCCATCTCCTGTCTCAGACGGAGAGGAAAAAGATTGGAAAAGATGATAAGGAAGCAACAGCCACTTAGCTGGTGATTAGGATCAGCTGGTCCATTAGGATCAGCCACCTAACACCAGCACCCATCCTCAGACTTTGCCCAACATCATAACCTTAACACCAACACTTAAATCAGTGCAAAAACAAGCTCTTCCAAGAAGGTGAAAATGTTTTGTGAAGGACGTTTTTATTCTTCATTTCCCTGCAGAGAACACAATCAATGTATGTTTTAGCTGAAACTCACAGCAAGCTGCCTGGTTTACGTGGGGAAATGGGGAGCACACATTCCTTGCAGTGCACCTGTAGAGGAAAGAAATTACTCTTCTGAAAGGGCCAAGTTCAGGATTTCAGCCTGCACTTTAAGCAGGGGTTGAGAGTAAAGTCCTGTCTGCTGGAATTGTGAAATACCTGCAGGCAAGCTTACCAGCAAGTGTCAGCACAGCTGGTAGGGCCTTCTGGCTGGGAAGGAGATCCTCTGCAGCGAGGGGATGCACAAGGTGCAGATGGACAGGGAGGTACAAAAGCACATCAGAACTGAGACTGCTCCTCCATGCAGACTGGAGGCTGCTGAGGAGTCACTGTGGTATATATGGCAGATTTTAGGTCCTTAAACCAAAGTGCTGTAGCAACAGCTGTTAGTAATTCTTTCTGTTGCTGTTGTTGTCCCCTGCACAGACTCCAGTTTTGCAGATAGCTTTGATGAAAACTTCTAGAAATGCTAGAAAGTGGCATGAGATGGACCTGGCACATAATGCACAGTGAGGAGACTGCTTTGGTAGGGCCTGATGGAGCACTTCAGTCAGGCGGTGGGTTTGGGAAGCAGCTGGTACTGAGCTGAATGCAAAACTCATGACATGAAAAGATGCTTTTCTTACAAGAAAAAGCTTTAGTGAAAAGTCAGGTCACAAAGAACTGAATGAAGGAACCTCCAAACCTATGCCAATGATAAAAAAGAAGGTCTTAATGAACCCATAGGAGACAGAATTCCCCAGGAAATCATGAATAGGGATCTTGTTAAAACACCAGCTGTTAATTTCTATCTGTATGTAATTTCCATTCCTATCATCTCTATAGAATAAAGTCGTTCAAAAAAGGGTTGTTACTGATCTGGCTGAAAACTGGAGGTGGCCCAAGTGAGAGCTTGTGGTGGGTGTCCTATGGCTCAGAGGAGACCGTCTGTTTCCCACGAGGGTTTGAGGCCAAATGACATTTTTAAGAAGAACAGAGGCAGAGGTCACCAGTGACAGCATTGCCTAAGTGTAGGGAAACCACATAGGGAAAAACAGAAGTTGCTGAAACAGCAGTGTCACCATCAGCAGCCCGCATAAAATCCTGTCCACACCACCACCACTGAAGGTATGATGTTGGCAGCTTGAAAGCCACGTTTCTGATCAGAACCAGTTCTGAGTCCCAGAAAACATGCAGTGCTGCAGTACGCAGCAACCAAAACTAATTGTCAGCTACATCAGATTGCAAAAGAAACCCAGTTCTTAGTGAAACCCACCTTTCCAATATGAATGGACTTTTAAGAAAGCGATTGTTATCTCTGGTGCTGTTGGGTCTTGAGAGACCTCCACTTCAGCTGTTATTTTACCACTGTGAACTCTAACTGAGATAACTGAGTGAGGTGCTATTCTGGAGCAAGCTTATCTGTCTATTAACTGCTAACACGTTTTCCCATGGGCATTTTTCATACATCACCAGTGGATGGGAATAAATCGAGTGCTGGACCTGGGAGGCAACAGTTGGTTGAACAGGGATGAGCTGTTCTCCATGCAGAGTGAGAAAAATGGTGGTGAAGCCACCCCGTGACGCAGCAGTGTCCCAATGGATTCTTCCTGCACTGACACTGTTTTGACTGGCTGGTGGGAATCAGCTCCCAGAGCTGGAGCAGTCTTTGCTGGCCCAAAGAGCACGTTCTGCAGGAGGATGAAATGAGTGGCTGGTGAAAACACATCACCAGGACAGAGTTCAGTGTACCTGGTGTCACAAGGGGAGAGGCTGGCCCTGAAGTAGCTCAGTGAACCAAAGGCTGGCAGATGTGACAGCAGGGGAGAAAGAATGGGATGAGAAGGACCATCAGCCCATTTTCCAGGAACAAAGACCCAGGATCTACCCTTCACACAACACCAAACCACACTTAAAACTGAGAGTTCTTCAAGAGCTCTGTCATCAAAACACTGGTCAGATGGGAACGAAAGAGAAACAAAGCCATGTCCTGGAGTACGGCCAGAGGCAACCACCTAAATTACCCTCAGCAGACCCAGCTGCAGCAGTAAGGAAGGCTAGGGAGACCTAGCCAATGCATCAGCTATTGAGACTTTCATTTACAGATAAATCTGCTATTGTATCTGTGCAGCAAACAAGCAGGACGAACACCAAGAGAGGAATATGTTGGAGTTGAGATATAGTGCCTGTAATACCATCAGCAGTGACACAATGAATGGTACCCTAATCTGCTGCATGTCATTCGAACCCATAAGCATTCAAGAGTGATGTCAGAGGATGTTACATGATCTAACCCAAAACTTGAGAAGTATAAGTATTTTCACTTAGATTGTTATTTATTTCCTTAAAACACAGAGGAACATTTGGTAGGAGAGTAAGGGAATCCAAATCGTTTCAGCGAGATAAAGAGTAAATTTGCAGGGAGCAGACACCAATTTGAGAGAAACTGTATCCCCCGGCTGGGACATTTAATCATCTGGTTATTTCAGGAGACATACTTTGGCACACTAAGGTGATGCAGCTGCTAGTAGGCTCAGGGAAATCACACTTATTTGCTTAAAACTTCACTGAAGTGACACAGATCTGTTATGTCAGCTAATTAGCTAATTAATCGAGATTTTGACTGGGAAAAAAAGAATACTCAATTCAATTTGGATGATTAGTTACCTAAAAGAACGCCAAAACCAAGCAGATCTCAAGTCACTGATCCTGTCATCTCCCCCAAAACACCTTTAAGACAGTGAGCATTTGAACCAGTTGAGGTTCTCAGGGAGCAGTGCTTGAACAACTCGAGGGATTTGTTCAGTTGTTCAGTTTTTGAGGGTAAAATCAACATTCAACTACTAAACAGGAGGCTGTGGTTACTGGTGAATCCCTGACGATCTATTCAGAAGAGCGTATCTGTGTTTCTTTTTTCCTTTTCTGTGCTGCATTGGGCCTCTGGAGTTTCTTTTGTTAGGTCTATTGATGCACAAAACACGGTCAGGCTCCCTGTTCTTGCATAACACTGTCACAAGGCCAGTCAGAATCTATTCTTGCTGCTCTTTAGCCAGCTGAGGACATCTGTCCTGAACGCTGCTTTCCAGGCACACGGTGAGGAATGTATACACACACAGTATATATAGACATGTATACCCATTCATCTCCGAGGGTGCCCTGAATTGCACTGTGTAAGGAGCACTCTGGTGTGGGTACACTGTGGTTTCTGTACCTAACAAACCTTACCCAGCAGTGAAGGAACTGGACAGCCTATTTTTGTGAATGCAAAAACAAAGATTTTGGCCCATTTAGTACATCAAGACTGCCACACACGTTCATTGAAAGAAAGGCAAATGCTGAGGGAACTCCGTAACCCTCCCAGACAGATGCAGAAAAGAATTTGGAAATACCCCAGTGTGTTCCAACAGCTCTCCAGTGGGAGACTGGCTGTGGATGAAGAATTGCTGGTATGATCTCAGGACACAACCCACTGCAGTCAGACAGTCTGCCCACAATGAGGGGCCCAGCCAAGACAATACGAACTCTATACTCACTGATAATCAAACCAAATACAAACAACATCCCGTCCCCGTGCCTGACTACCCTACTCAAGTGTGCAGATGAACATGGAAACACAATGTAGACTGCAGGCTACTTGGTCTCCTAGTTTCAAGATCAGTGAAATCTCCTCACTGTTTTCAAGAAATCCTAATGGGGCCAGTTGAAATGATGGATGTAAACAGCTCTTCCAGCCACAGGCAGTGCTGGATATTCCTACAAGTACTAAGCTCCTGTGTGCATTACATGGCTGCCTCTATTCAGGAGGCTATAAAGAAGTTCAGTCCTGCTTGTATACGCTGGAATCATTACGTACAGTGTTCCCATAAATCATCTAAATGAGTATTACTGTGTCACTAGTTAGGATGGTTTTTGTTATTACTGAAAAACCTTCTGGCAATCTACTCCTCGTGCCATGCAAGCTGAGGCTGACCTCAGAGCAATTTATACCAGCCTCGAGTCTGTTCTAAACTGTGCCCTGCAAACAGTTTCCCAAAAAGATTCTGGCAGCTACAGGCAGTCAGAGTTAACGCTGCTGTGCCCCTTCTCCATCAAATCCCCCAACCCAAGGTGAGACAAGTTGACAAGGAGCTGTGTCACCAGCTGCATGTCATCAGGAGCTGCATCCTCTGCCCCTCCAGAGAGGGTCTGCTGCACAGCAATGCCATATTGAAGGCAGTTTTCAACTTGGGACAAAACTCCTCATGTGTCACAGCAGGCTGGGGAGAACTGAGCCCACCTTCCAGCTCAGGCTGTTACACAAACACATGGATGGGGCTTGGCAGATACTTGCAGGGTGCCCAATAAAGCTGCTGGTGAAAGAAGACGTAAGAGAAGAGACAGCATTTACCTCATCCAATGTGCATGAATATCAGAACACAAACTTGACTAAACACAGAGTTTTTAAAAGGCAGAGAAAAGAGGAGTGCTGGGAGACAGCATGGACATGCTGTTTGTGGTCTCGTTCTGCACATTCCAGCCTCCAGTCAGCTCTGGCTGAGCCATTTACCCAGAGTCCAATTTATTTCCTGTGGATTTTCAAGAAATATGAATCCTAAAACAAGATGTACTGAAAGCTTAGTACATGGTATTAAAGCTCGTATCCGTCATGTCAATTCCGTCTCTCAAATTTATTCATTCTGCTTGTTATTATCATCTGATTACAATCTGCTCTTAAACAATACCCTTATGATTTTTTCCATGCCTATTTATTTCCTCAGTCGTTGACTTGGTTTCCTGAGGCAATCCCCCAAAAATTATATAAATATTTATATAAACACGTCTCTTCTTTTGAAACGGTCTCTAACTACTTACAAATGCAAGATGACATCAACCCAAAGTCAAAGCACATTTGGCACATGGGACCCTCTACCGGCTATGAAAACAGGTGTAGCTGAAACAGACACAGATCTACCCAGTACATGTGCAGAGTGCATTACAATAATGCTAGGTTCCAGTCTGCATCCACAGGCAGGCAAAACTCTTGGGTGGGAGAGGAGCTACCTGGGGACACTCACACACCGACCAGACCTGCAGCTGTGGTGGTACATTTATGGTGCAGTGGGTGAAAGAACTGAATTCCATTCATGCACACACTTCCAGAATAAAATCTGATTACACGAGAGTAGAGAAGAAAGCAAGGATTATCTCTTAGGGTTCTCTTATAAAAAATACATCCAGCAAGACTTTGGTGTACGGATTTAAAGTAATTTAGAATATGAAGAAAAAACCTTTTGAAATACTTTCTTTGCAGACATGAGATACTGCCATGTATGGTCCCATGCTGACAAGCCCAGCTATAATCCAGTCTTTGCTTTCTGCTGACTAGCTGAGCTCTCGCGGTTTATTATGTCAGTGGAATCCCTCAAAAGAATTATAGCCCTTCATTTATCTCTGAACCATGTATGAGTATGAATACTGAACTGGTTCAAGTAGTCCATTGCTCTTCTATAACATTAGACAAAGTCTTAAGTAATTACCTATCTCTTTGAATAATGTTTTTGCTGGCATCAGATCCCACTAGAAGCAGGCATGCGTGCTTGTGGATACACTGCACACCTTGAGCACATGGCAAGGTACACACAACAGCACAGAGCTCCCACCACCACAGCACAGCAAAACAAAAGGCTTCTACAGAAAGCAAAATCTAATCCTTCATCAGGCACAGTGAGAACTCAAATAATCAAAGCTGCATTGAAAATAGACGTTAGCTTCAGTCCTCCAGTCCCATCCCAAAAGGATGGGATCTGTTCCCTTGGTACCTGGAAAGTTGACCCCTCCCATACCAGTAAGTTCCTCCAACACCCCTGGCACAGCCTCAGCTCTATGGCTGCTCACTGCGGGCGCCCTGGTTTTAGTATGGGCTCTCTGCAAGTCCTGCTCAGATCTGGAATGTTCTTGGTCTCAGCTGCTCAGGCTAGGCAAATAACTATTCCCCAAGCAGCTTATTTATTTTAATGTGGACTTCAATCCACAGTAGTTCCTATTCCATGGGAAGAACACAAATCCATATGTCACGAAGGTCCCAAGGGGACCATCATATCCATTATCTCAAAGTTTACTGCTGTGTGTCAGAGCATCTACCTGGATCCCATATGAGTGAAACGAGAGGTCCCACCTTCCCAGGGTCATGTTGTTGGGCCATGGGAATGGCTATCATGCAATGGGTTGGTTCTTGTTTGAACTGTGCTGAGAACTCCCAAAGCTGAGAGGAGAGCAGAAACTTCATTATGCAAAGCCAATGGCAGCCCACAATGGAGCTGTAGAGGTGTATGCCTGCTGCATACGCTCTCACTCGCTCTGCAGAAATGCATTTAATTTGTCACGTACAGCATGAAAGCAAAAATTGGCCCTTAGCTTCAGCATCAGCTGCTGGTCAGTGGGGAAAAAGCTTCAGTGAGGCAGGCAAAGCATCCATTCAGTTTGTGTTCCTGGCATCCGTACGGCCATTCACGGGAGAGGCGGATTTGCTTTCAATCTGAGGTCAATCAGACTTAGAGCCAGGATTGGCAGGCAGGGAAATTGAAGAGCATTAGATTGTTTAGACTCTGATTCTGGAATCATTGTACTCTGCAGAGTTGTACTTTGTGGGCAGTGACTACGGTGCTATAATTACCACTATAATTACACTGGCATGTTTCCTTCTTGGCGAGCCCCAGAGAGTTATAGTGCCGTTACCTGACCTGAGTTTCTGATAGTCCTAACATGACAGACAATAGCATAATTTTTTTTGGCCTGGCTGCAAGTTGGTAGGGTTAATATGAACTGGAAGGACAGGAAAACCAAGACAGTTTCTTCCAGAGCAAAACAATGTGGTCAGTATCCACTCTGATAGCAGCTACGCAGTGCTGTTCAACTGCTTCCTGGTACTATCACTCGTGGCTCCTTCTAGCTGTGGGTGTTACCAGGAACAAGGAGATGGAGGGAAGAGAAAGGGGGAAAAGAAGCATCATGACTCTGATGAAGTTGGGTCTTCCATGTGTGGAGAAAGCCTGAGGCATTGAACATAGGAAGAACCAGGCTCTGCCAAGGACTGGCAAATGTCACTCATTTTTAACTTCTGCTTCATATAACTGCATCGTAAACACACATAATTTGGGTGTGTCTGATAAACGTGTCAGCTGTGACACTTTGCTAAATTGTTTGCACCGGGCTTTGGTATTAGCATTGCAGCGGCAGTTCTGTCTCCTGTAACGACTGCTTCAGGACTTGGCGGGTTCAGAACTGCAAAATCATATTGCACTGCAGGTGAACACTGATCTCTGAGTTTGGATCCTGCCCCCATTGGAGCGCATTAACTTTGGCACTTTCTATACCAGGTGGTCTTGTGATGAGGAACCCACAGAACACCTTTTGCTCTACATATATATATAGTTTTTACAGATATATATATAGTTTTTCTCAAAATCAACATAATTTGTGCAGAAGAGCTGGGATGCTGCATCCCAGCAGCCAGTTGCCTAGATGAAACCAAAGACTCAATTTGCAAATCTTTTGCAGATTACTCTTTCCTTTATAGCACACTGGGGAATTTGGCTTGGGTGACTTCACCAAACAACTCTGAATCCAAGCTCCTTCTCAAATCTCTTTCCTTGAGTTTCCAGCGTGTTTTCCTCCTGGCTGCCTCGAAGGCCAACCTGGGGACATGGGTGTTACAGGATGTTCAGCACTTCTCTGCGTCAAGCCACAGATGACTGAAGCAGCCACTTCACTGAAGGAAATTATTTGAGGTTTTCTGAGAGCCTCTTGACAGTAGGTGAAGACTGTTTCAGTTTGTAGGAGTGCCAGCCAGAGCTCTTTATAACCTGAATGACATGTAATGGCATAAAACTCCTCCTAAAACTCATTCTGTCCTTTCAAGATGGCAGGCTTGACGTCAATGTCTGTCTTTTTAAGCATCACAAAGCAGCTCATCTGGGTAAGAACTGGCAAGTCAGAGATTGCCCGCAAGAAGCAGAGAATTAGTCCCTTCCCTGTATTATAGTAGGGAAGAATGTAAGTAATTCAGCATGTCTTACAGATCTCTTTCCCATTCTTTTAAGAAAAAAAAAAAAGTACTACTGTGAGAAACAGGGAGAAACAGATGCGTTTGGCCAAAGCTCTTATCTGGTGACTAAGCAGACTGCAGCCTGATACACCTCGATTTGAATAGCCACATTCTGCCGAGCCCTTTGCACATAATTATCAACAGAGCTTCCATTTTTCTTTAGTGCAGTAGTCACAGAAATCACGTCTGCTTGGCATTATCCGCCATATATTAGCTGTAATCGCACCACATTTTCGTTTATATCCACAAGTAATAAAAAACACACGGATCTTCAGTTTGACTGCAGGAATAAAATCAATACATAATTCTGGCAAATTACTTGGAATTATAGTTTAACGGCATCTGGTTCGTATATTCTGTAGTAAATTGTTGGCACCAACGTTGCTGCTTTTTTATTATTATTATTATTTGAACCAAAATGTTCTCAGAAACATGTGTTTCTCGTCCAACTTCCATGTAATCCATTTTACGAAGTCCACAAAGCTTGCAGAGTTTGAAACTTAACCTACCTGGGCAGCAGGGGCTGTTTCTGGACACTCATTACACAGCTGATTAACCAAGGAATAAACAATGCTGGCATGCAACCCAGCTCGTCTGTTGTTTTGGCTTTTTGTCTCAAGGAGTTGTCTTTCTCGAAATACCTCCCCAGGTACAATGTGTACATTCCACCCTGTTTTGCTCACAAATTACATACCTCTCTTTTATGTCAAGTCCAATATAGCTACACCAGGTTTTCTCATTCCACATAAAAAGTAACCAATTACTTGAGTAAATACCTGCTTTAAAAATATCGCAGAGTGGTTTCCTGCTGCTCTAAATACTAAAACGTTCGGCAGGATTTCTAACTCTTATAAATCTTTCAAATAGTCCATATTTTATCAGAGAAGCCAAACCATCTTGAAACCTGGTGCATAACTCGTTGGGACCATTTCTCAAATGCTTGGTTTTTATATAATTGGGAAAGCAAGTCGGTGTCATTTGTAACATAATTAGCTCTTGACTCTTCTTGTATTTCATTTTCTGTGGCTTCATTGTCAACTTCTCCTCATTCATCATAAAAACTACAGTGACAGAGATTCAAAAATAATCGATGATAAATGGAGGAAAAGTGGCTTAAAATACAGCCCTTTGAAGCTTCCCACCAGGCCCACATATACCGAGCCTAACAGGTTCTCCAGTGTCAAATCTCATTTCAGTCCCCGTCAGCAGCTTTATTCACACCATCCAAGAACCAACTTGTGAGAATTAAACCAACCTTCCCAGCACAGGTCCCACACTGGGAGGAACGAGGTCCAAGAGGCAGCTCCTCCGCTCTCCGACCACTTTCCCAGCGATGCTCTGCAGCTCTGGGCTGGTTCGTAATGATGTGTCATTTGCAAGTCAGCACCTTGCACTAAGCCCCGAGGTGGGGAAATTACCCAGGAGAAGAGGCAACACTAAATTCCCCCGTCTTGCTTCTTTTCTCAAGTCTGATGAAATACATTGCGCTGCTTGGGCTGCGCGGCACAGCTTATTGTACCTCTGCTGCAAAATGCTTTTAGTCACCGATAAACTCCCAGAACCCAGACCTCGGCACACCTTCCCCACAGCATCTTCTGCCCTTTTCAAGTCGCCGGCTTCTCCCCATGTGCCTCTTGCACAGCATTTTTCAGCCTTCACCAGCATGAGAAGGCCTTGTAGGGACGCAGCCCTGATAATAATCATGAAAGCACCTCTTCTCCCTACAAACCCCAAACAATTAAATGCTTCCCATTTAAGGGCAGTTGCAAAACGCTCATGCTTGATCATGTTTTGATCAAAGCACGAAACGCTGTTATAAAGTAACACCTATATGCATTAGTCAAAAGGAGCTCAGAAGTGCACCTCCCAAAGCCAACAGGTTGCTGGAATGAGCCGCAAGCCCCCTGAGGTCCCTCCTCACACAGCACCCAATGCATCAGAGCCAGACCCCATCCCACAGCCAGAAGTGAGCTCCCTGCTGCCTGAGCACATCCGCAGCTCGGAGGCATCCCAAGGCAGCTGGAAAGCAGCCCTGAAATGGCTGGAATTGATAAGTGCTCTATAAAATCACCTGGCACTCGTGCTGGCAGCCAGAGAACGAGTAACGCTATTCTCCAGAAGATGCCAAAATTGCTAGAGCATGAATTGTGTGTCGTGAGCATTTTTTCTGACAGCTCTTGGTTTTACGATGCGCTCACTGCACCCTGCCTTGCTCGGGAAGGGAATGGATCCTATGATCCCAGAGCGCCCTGAGGAGGTAGAGAAAAGGGAGAAAATCCCACCGCTGCCCACAGCACTGCAGAGCAGAAGGCAGTGGGGAGCGTTCTGCTCGCTGTCAGCTTTCTCCACCAAACAGTGACACGAGGGGGTGCTGTGATAGGCACAGGTTTGATAAGGAGGAGAAACGTGAAAATAACCTTGGAGGAAGCAATCGATGCAATGTGGGCTGAAGGGGAGGACGGACTCCGTGTGGTTCAAAGGATGCTGTGAGCATGGAGGAGCTCAGAGGGAGGGAGTGGGATCTGGGATGGAGGAGCTGTGGAATTCCTTTGAGTCAAAAGGGGCAAAACCCATCCAAAAATTGTAGCTTTAACGAGGGGCAGAGGGATCTGTGAAGGATGGCTGCAGGAGAGCATCTGACCTGAAGCAGTGGAGAGATGACAGAAGGAAGTACCATTTGTGAGGCACGGAAATAAAAATCATTAAAAAAATGTTTCCTGCATATACAATACAACTTGTGGGTAGGAAACATCGGTTGTTGCCTTTCCTGCTGCATCTTAAGCTTTCCTGTCTGTCTCCATCCAAGCTGCTCTGAGCTAACTCAGCCACTGGTTTTCCAGCAGTGGAGATGAGAACTGCTAAGGGCAGGTGGTTAAACCCAGCAAAGGCAGTTAAACAGCAAAATTCTTCAGCAGAACAAATAGCAGGAGGACAAGGGCAGAAGGAGGGCCAACGGGCACCAGGGCGAGGTAAAAATGAAGCAAACAAACAAACATGAACAAGAAATCCTCTTTTCCATTGTCAAAAGGGCACGGGGGCTTTGCAGCCATCCACACAGCACAGTGAGCACAGGGGGAAGCTGCACGCTGCAGTTTTCGAGGCAGCAGCGCATTGATAACAGGGAATTTCCACATGAGCTTGGCACAGCTTAAGGATTTGGGTCTTAAAATGATGTTCAGCAGTCAAACCCTACTGAACAATAAGCAAAACCTGCATAGCTCAGACCCAGTGAGCAAAGCTCCAGCCTGGGACAGGAGAGAAGACCCAGGCAAGTGGAGCTGAGGGTGTCGGGGGCAGCAGGGAGAAAGCTGGGAGATGGAGCGCCTGTGCTGCAGCGGAGCCATGGTCCTGCAGCGCGGCGTCACGTCCCACCGAGGAGACCCCTGCTCGGGGAGGTGTGAGTGGATTTCCTCAAGTGCATTCTGACAGCTGTGGGGAAGGCAGCGGCAGCAGCTGGAGACATTCCTGGCTGTGCCTCCACCCCCCCCCCAACACACACACCCGCAGCAGGACCCCCGGCCCAGTGAGCCCCGTGCAGCACCGGGGGCTGATGAAACATCTGATGTGCATTACAGCAGGGCGAGGGGAGCGGGCGGCCCTGTCCGTGCCAGCACAGCACTTCCCATCACCTGCTGTACATTTCCCTTCCGACACCACCCCCCCTCAGCTACCAAGACCAAAAGCAGCGAGAGCTGGGGATGCTGCGGTGGGGGGGGCGCTGTGAGGGCGATGCCCCCTCCTTGTAGACTGCACTTCTGGGGCCATGAAAGGCAGAGTGCTTGAGTGCCACGTTCCACCACGTCCCCCCCCAAGTGATGGCTTTGTCCCATTTGTCCCCTGCAGAGCTCGAATGATCCCAAATCTTTGGAAAATAAAAATTAATTTAAAAAAAATAAGGGGGGGAGGGGGGGAAGGGAGGAAGGAAGGAAAAGGAAAAAGGGAGGGGAAGATTTCCAAGAAACTCTGTGCAACAGCTGCTTTGGACAAGGCTCGGGGAGTGGGAGGGGGGGTCGGGGGGTGGCGGGGGGGAAGAGATGTTTTATTTTTTTTAACCAAGTCATGCAACGAGAGCCGAGTGCCGCAGGACAGCGGAAGCGGCCCTCCCGCCCCCAGCCCCAGCGCCCCGCTCCGTCACCCCCCGCAGCCCAGCCCGGCTCGGCGCGGCTCGGAGCGGCGCGGGGGGGGCCGGGGGAGGCGGGAGGCTGCAACCTGCCGCCAGGGCAGGGCCGGCCCCCGGCGGGCGGTCGGAACGGGCGGCGGCTGCCATTGGCCGCGACGCGGAGCGACACCTGCTCGGCTCCCTCATGCGAGTGCCACCGGGGCTCGGCGGGGATATTTGAGGCACCCTCCGGCGCCGCCGCCGACACTCCGCGCCGAGCAGCGCCGGGCACATGCGGTACGCGGGGCCGCGGCGAGCAGCGCGCTGGGCCCGGGTGCGGCGGCAGCAGCAGCAGCCCGCGGGGGAGGACGAGGACGAGGAGACGGCGAGGAGGAGGAGGAGGGCAAAGCGCGACCATGTGCGCGGGGCTCCGCGGCGAGCTGCCGGCCCTGGCCCTGCTGCTGCTCCTCGCCCGGGCGGCGGCGGGCACTGAGGCCACGCGGCCGCCCGAGGGACAGCCCGAGCGCACCCCGCAGCAGAAGGGGCGGCTGTCCCTGCAGAACACAGGTACGGCTGTGGGGGGCGGCAGGAGGGGGGGGTGGATCGGTGGGTTCTGACAGCTCGGAGCTGCCCGGCACGCGTGGCCGGGGGCGAGCGGAAAGTTTCCCGGCCCGGGGACGGAAGGAAGGATCCGTGCTGTGTCTCCCCCCGCGAGAGCCGTGCAGTGATGGAGGAGGGGGTGTGCGGGGGTCTCTCCTTCCCCCGGGCATTATCTGCCTCGAAAGAGCGTGCGCTCTGCTGGATCGCTTCCCAGCCGTGCACACAGAGCGCGGGATCCAGCGTTTCCCTTCCCCCCCCGCTTCCATCCCCCCCCTCTTCTTTTCTCCCCCCCCTTTTTTTTTTTTTTTTTTAACACTCTCCGTGCTGCAAGACGTGTTTAAACACACACGAGCAGGAATGCACGAATGCCCATTAGGGACTGCCACATGTGAATCACGGCACTGTGCAGTTCTCAGCACGCTGGAGCCAGGACATGTGATCCGCCGAGGGTTTGCATCCGGATGCCAACACAAGCACTACAGCTGAGCTCCCGGCCCCAGAAAAGCCCGGCTCCGCGCTCCGCAGCTCCACAAAGAGCTCCATTTTTTTCCCCGGTGCGCGCTGTCGGGGCGGCCCTCCGCGGCGCACGACGCCGAGGTGAAGCCCGCAGCCGAGCCCTGGCCACCCCCGGTGCCCACCAGCACCACTCCGGGGCAGGTGAGAAGGAGGAGTGCGAGCCGGTTCCGAGCCGGTGGTTCGAATGAACCCCGTCAGGCTCCGCACTCGCATCCGCGCTGCGTGCAGGAGGCTGCGCCGACCCGGAAAGTTGCAGCGAGCGCTCGGCAGAGGGACCGCACGGCACAGGGGATGCCTGGAACACGCTGCGGTTCGGAGGGGATTAGGCAGGCTCCCAAGAGCGAGCTTTAATTAAAGGTACCACTAGGGCACGAAGCGCAGGCATTCTTAGCATCCTCGGTCCCAGTCTAAAAGCTGCCCCTGTTTAACTTTATCCCTGGGCTTTTTCAGCAACCCCCTTCCCTCTGGCAGTGCTACCAACATTTTTTTTTCTTTCTTTTTTTTTTTTTTTTAAGCTAAATTAGAATTTTAGTTATTTTTTTTCCCTGTTAGCCAGCATTCTTTTAATGCTATTACATAACATCTGACAAGGCAGAATAAACATGTATGTAACTGCTAGTTCCAGTAGATCTACTTTACACGTTATAAATGCATATAAAAATGTCTTTTCAATTGATTTTTGCCTAGGTGAGGACATAGTCTCAGCTTTATGCAACACAGTGCAAAGGACTTTGTTTATCAGTGGGAGTTTTGCCATTAACTTCATAGACATCAGCCCAGGTGACACCCAGTAGCCGGTGAGAACGCTGTGCCGTAGCACAGGATCCACCTCCCAGTGCCAGCAGCAGCCCATTGGGCTGGGAGCAGCTTCTCAGTGTCCTCTCATTTTGGTGCTGAGATTTGATGGGGGCTCTGTACAGTCAGACAGCAAGAATCCCGCCTGTCCTTTGCTTCTGAGGAATGCAGAGCGTTAGTTCTCATGTGAAGTAGCCTGACGTAAGTGTAGTGGATTTGGCACTTGTTTCTTAGATATCACTTTCATAACATAATGCACCCGAGTTTTGGCCTAATTTCTGCAGAAAGTGGGCATGCTGTGGGTACAATAACCGTTGTCACATGTGCTTTTTCTTCCGAACTGATGATGTTAGCAAAATCTCTCTCTCCCTCCCCTCTACCCACCAGCAGCTCCTCAGAACAGTTCTTCAAGCTAACTGTAATCAATGCTCATTTTAGCTGAGATCCAGCACTGCCTGGTTAATGCCGGCGATGTGGGATGTGGAGTGTTTGAGTGCTTTGAGAACAATTCTTGTGAGATCCGAGGCTTACACGAGATCTGCATGACTTTCCTGCACAACGCTGGAAAATTCGATGCCCAGGTAATGCAGCGAGATATCCTATGCTTGGTTCTCACATACGCTTTGCATGTGTTTTTGCTCTTCAGCACATCTTAGGAACAATTTAAGGAGCAACCTGCTTTTGCCCATGACCAGCCTCAGTAGGATTTTTTTCTATTGAAGGGTCCAGAATCAAAACCCAAGAGCGGTGTCCCAGCAGCCAGGCTGTCCCTTGCTCAGCTCCGTGGGAGGATGTTTTCCTGCTGTTCTCAGGATAACTAAATCAGAACAGCAACATAGATGAGCATGGTTTTCAGAAGCATTAAGCGGCTTAAGCTGCTACGTCATCTTTGTTTAAAGATGGTTCTGCAGTGCAGCTTGGGCTCCCAAGCTCATTTAGATGTATCAGAAAGCATTTCCCAACGTGTGGTTATTAAAGCATGGTTCTCCAGACTTGCAGACAACCAGTACAGGCAGCCTCCTAAAGCTGCCGCATTCAAATCAGCCTTCAGTTCAAGCACTGACATTAAAATACATTACTTGGATGGTATGCAGTATTAAGTTCGTCTCCTTCATTTTCTCCCCAGACCGTTTATGCATCATTGAGACATCCTGTTATTATGTCTTGTAAACCTCCTCTCCCATTTCAGTGTGGAGGGGAGAGTGCATGACGGCGGGCCAGCGGCATCTGGCCTGAGCACACAGCCTACAGCAGGGCAGCAGCTCCACAGCTCTGCTGAGAGCCTGGCACAGGGGAGCTTAGGCTGACATTGCCACCGGTGTGCAGAGGGTTTGGCTAACTGCTTGCAGGGGCTTGTTTCTCCTAAAGCATGTGGGTTTCTCCTAAAGCATGCGGGTATCTAAAAGCCTCCAAGTCCAGAGTGCACTGAAGAGCAGGGCTAGCACTAGCCATTCTCTGCTTTCTGAAACACAAGAAATGATGTCAGGTTGGGTTTGCATACCAATTTTCTCTAACCCTTGTTTTCCCACCGTGCTGTGAATGTTTCACCCTGAAGGGAAGGGCATGTGGGGCAGGGGGAGCAGAAGGGAGTGATAACCAGAGTAGTTCTTCGATCAGCAAAATACATTTCTGGGTTGAAACAACTTGGAGACAAAGCCTGCTCACAGATCTGGGTGAATCTTAAGTTTGTATGAGTGGAACCATGCTGGTGTACCCTTTGGATAAAGGGCAGTGAGAATCTGGTCTTCCAGAAGTATTTGTGTGAAAGATTTCAATGCAGTTAGGAGACGCAGGAGGCTTCCACACGTTTATTGCTCAGCAGAATGGAGGGAGTGAGCGGAGCTGCCAGGCTGTGACACACGTGATGTGGTGTCAGCAGCACAGAGGAAAGGCAGGGATGGTTTTGATTCCCCCCAAGTAGTTGAATGAGTGAATTGTGAGCAACCTCATAACGCCTGTGAGGAAGCCCAATGGGTTCAGCTCCTCTGGAAGAGCAAGGCAGGGTTACTCAGTGTGATCTCTAAGGGCAAGGAAACAAAGAGAAGAGGGAAAATGCAGCCACTGAGTGATATCCCCAGCAGTGTAATAACCCCTGACATTGTCCTGCAGAGCAGCTAGCTGGGCATAAATCAGCTGCCGTGCTTAATGGGCAGAAACACCAACCTCCTCCATTTCTTTTCTTCTCAGGGAAAATCCTTCATTAAAGATGCTCTGAAGTGTAAGGCTCATGCCTTGAGGCATAAATTCAGCTGCATCAGCCGTAAGTGCCCAGCCATTAAAGAGATGGTGTTCCAGTTACAGCGGGAGTGCTACCTGAAGCATGACCTCTGCTCTGCTGCCAAGGAGAACGTCCAGGTCATTGTGGAGATGATTCACTTCAAAGACCTGCTGCAGCATGAGTAAGTGCCGCTGCGCAGCGCAGTCAGAGGCGTGGGAGCTCCTTCCAGGAGCACTGTGGTGCCAAGGGGCTGTGCATCTGCCCAAAAGCTGTTTTGCCTTCTTCTGGCCTTGTTTTCCCATGTGCAGCACCAAGGGAATGCTTTCTCTGCACAGGCCGGGGAAGACTTGCTTGCTTACATGACAGGTAGAGCAGAAGGGGGAAGGAGATCTGGGCAGAGTTGTCAGCAGGATAATTTCTTCTGTAAATACATACTTCCAAATGTCTCTCAGTTAATTGTCCTGGAAGGAGCTGCAGTCCCCCAGATAATCTCCCGTCCATCTTATTCCTTATTAATCCCAGATACCTTTTAATAAAACACAGAGGTGTGCAAAGTGAAGGCACAAGTCAGATGTTGAGTGGCTCTCATGGGGAACATGGCTGCCTCCAAGCACTGGCAACACAAAGCCTGGCTGAAAGTGATCAGAGCTGCTCCATGGCAGCAACAAGCCAGGCACAAGCTTTTTTTTACCAACTCTTTGTGCACAGATGCAAAATGCAGAGCCCGTTTTCCTTGCAGGCGAACATCTCGCTCCCAAACAGAGAGGCAAAGCTGCAGACTGGCAGTGGCTTACCTCAGCACATCTACCTCCTGTAACCATGTGCCTTTCTATCCCCAGCACAGAAACCCCAAATCCCAGTGACTGTGACATTAATTTTTCACAGAATCAACGCTTTTTGACTGCTAGGCTTACATTTTCATTGGTGGTCTGCATAGGTGCAGCTGCAGAGAGGAAGAGGGGCCCTTTGATGCCAGGTTACTCAAATGCAGAACTGTTTGCTGGGTTTGTGCAGACTGAACATGGTGGCTTGAAAGCAAGGCCCTTTCTGTAGAGTTCTTGAGGCTGGGATGGGGGGGTTCTGCTGCACCCTGCACACCAGCACTGTGCTGTGAGCACCATGAGCCTGCACTGGGTGGCTGTAAGCTGGGTGATGGGTACCCGTTCCTCCCATCACTTACAGATGAGAAACATGGGGGCCAAATGCTGTAGAAAGAGGAACTAAGGTACTCTTATTTTACAAGCAGGCTAAAGCAGGAATGGCCAAAGGCAGCTGCTTATTCCTAGGGAGTTGAACTGGGGCTTCTCAGTTTGAGAAGACACGGGTCATTCAATTGAGCACCTATAATTTGCATCATCTCACTTAGAGCCTCTTACACTTCATTTTCAGCATCTCACAATGTCTGAGCTCAGCTTTTCTACGTGGGGCTCCCCAAATAGAAGCCAGCCCGCCTCCTCCCCTCCCCTAAATTTAGAGGCCATTGCTGAAATTCTTGACCTAAGTAACTTGTTCAAGATCAATAGGCAAGTGTGGCAGGGCTGGAAATAAAATCATGTCTGCTGACTTGCAGCCTTGTGCTCAGTTCAGGTACTATGGTCAGGCCAGCTGAAATGCAAAAAGTAAAACAGTGAAGGAGAAATGGGCTAGTATTAATCCGCAGGGCTCTGGCAGGCTTTGAATACCTGAAATATTTGGCAGCCGAGCCACTTTTTAGTCATACCAGCAGCCTTTTTCTTCCAAAATCTTGTGCAAAGGTTATGCCCAATTTTAACTTTTTTTTCTTTTTTTCCCCTTCATATGCTCAATTCTCTTCCATCTTCTATTTTATGTTTAAGACAAAACCGAAGAGCTCAGAAGCCAGACTTGTTTAATTCTGGCTCTCATGATGCACATTTGGGCAGCGGAGTCTCTTCCTGAAGAGTCAGCTGCTGTGGGGATGTGGGTCAGACCCATTTGCTATGGTGGAAGTGGTGACAGGCCCTGGCAGACTTTTTGCTGTTGCATTCCAAATAGGTTTTTTTTTTTTTTTTTTTTTTTTTTCATGACAGAAACAATCCAAACATGGGAAATATTTTGAGATAGGGGAATGGAGGGCTTTCCAAGATTAGTCATTCACAATGAGCTTAAGCAGTTGGGCAGAGTAAAATCAGGGTAGTGTCTGACGCTGATCATAATCTGTTGGTTTTTCTCATCTCCCCTGACTCATTTCCTGGGAAGAGGTGGTCATACAGGGCTTGTCACAGTCACAGGGCTGGCGGAAGGTGCCCTACCAGCATCCCATGCATGCCACCACAGCTGCGTGTACTGCTGAGCCCAGGTGACTCTTGATCTGCTGTTGGGATGGTTCCTTCCAACAAGGCTGAGGCACGTCCTTAGGGCCGGCTTGCATTGCCTGCAAACAGCTGAGTGGTTGTGTCAATAGACAACATCAATATTGACCCACAAAACCTGCGACCACAACTATTTTAAAATTGCTGCACTCTGTGACCCCTGGCGGAGGAAACGAGCCGTCTGTGCTCAGAGGGCGCGTTGTGCGTGGCCATGGGTGGGAGCAGAACGGGATTTGGCCTTGGCTTGTTTGGAGTCCTTGTTTGGCTGGGACAAGGGACACACTGAAAGCTGTGCTTAACTCTGTAAGGAAATGAAGAAAACATTCGGTGCCACCAGAGTGGGTTTCCACGTGCCTTACTTATAAAGGGATCATGAGTGCAGATTGGATCCTGCTGCTGGCAGAAGTTGGCACCTGCTGCTTCAGGGGGTCTGAAGATGGTGAGAAAAGCCAGCGAACCTTTGCCTGAATGTCTACTGCTCTCCTCAAAGGAGGGAATGCGTGCCTGTTGCAGACTGATGGTCAGGGTGTGCTCTGTGTTGGGGTATTCACCGGCACACAGCAAGCTGGTGTATCAGGGCTGGCTTCCTTTGTTGTGTCTCCTGGCTAATAGAGACGAAGGAGCACAGAAAGAGATAACCAGAGATGGTGGGAAAATAGCAGTTCTTCCATTTGACAGCACTTTTGCCAAGTGTGTAGAATCTTTAACGGCCACTTGCTCCAACTCCCCTTCAATGAACAGGGACACCTACAGCTCTATCAGTGCTCAGAGCCCCATCCAGCCTGACCTTGAAAGGCTGTAGACCTCTCATCTTTCTCTGGTGGAAGTAAGAGCATCTCCAGAGCACCTCCACTGCAGGAACAACCAAGGCAGACTCAGCACTAGAGTGAGGCTTGGCTCCACAGAATGCTATTGAGTGCATTTCTTGCTGTGAGATGGGCAGTTAGAACACAGTTCACTGCACAATAAACATATGGTGCAGAACTAGCCCACAAGGGAAGAGATTTGTGCCCCCCTGGCTGCCAAGTAAGCAGGTGGCAGGAGATGAACTGATCAGTATTGAGGGCGAGAGGAGGGGAAGGCGGGGAGGCCATTTCCCCAGTTTACTGATAGATAAACCCTTCTGTGTATTTATTGACTTTCATTGTTTCCTTTACCTCCAGGCCATATGTTGACCTAGTGAACATCCTGCTCACCTGTGGCGAGGAGGTGAAAAAGGCAATAACAAGAAGCGTCCAGGCCCAATGCGAACAGAACTGGGGAAGTCTCTGCTCTATCCTGAGCTTCTGCACCTCCTCCATGCACAGCGACGCCATTCTGGGCCCTGAAAAGAAGACAGGTGAAGCCGGCAAAGCTGCTGCTGGCCGTGGGGATGTGTTGGTCCCTGCCGAGTCTGAGCACAGGGAGAGCTCACGAGCAGCCAAGGGAGAGAGAGGTACCAAGGGCCACCTGAATGCCCATGCCCGGGTGAAGGCTGGGGCCCATGGTCCCAAAGGGGCGCATGGGATCATGGACCGGACGGACGAACTGTCCGACTTCTCGGACATCCGGAGGTGAGAAAAGGCACCGAACCCCCATTACCCACATCCTCCCCCTCTGCTGGAACCTTCCTCCGTTGAGTCCATCTTCCCGCCTATGGACATTCCAAAGCATTTCCCATTCAGAGGTCAAGCACAGGGCATTGCAAGATATATGGACCTCAGCAACCGTGTATATAGTAGCAAAGGGAGAGCAGTGGCAGTGGGTTATTGATCCAGCAAACTCAACACTTGAGCAGCCGCCAAATGTGGCAAAATGTCTCCAACTAAATTTTTTTTTCCCCTTTTTTTGGGGGGTAGGGATCATTGCGCGTTTGTTTGTTTGTTTGTTTTCTTCCCCTCTTGGGGAGAAGGTTACGGGAGGGCTCAGGCAGATGGCACGCAGCCGCTCATGGCTTAGCACCTCCAAGGGCTCCAGGCGCAGCCTTGTAGCAGATGGCTGAATTCCAGAGGGGTTTGGTTTCTGCCTGTGGCCGAGCAGGCAGGAGCTCAAGGCTGCCTGTGACACTCAGCAGTGAAATAGCCATCCTGCCTCTGTTGCAGGCACTGTGCAGTCTGGAGCTCCACGCTGTCTGCTGAGTGACTCCTGAGCCATTGTCCCCATCGGGCAGCGCTGCCGACTTTAAGTGCCCCCTATTTGTTTTTTAACCACTGCATAACTTGACACTTGCTTATCCAGTCACTTATCAAAGGCAGTCAGCTTCCAGACAGAGCAGTCTGGCTGTTATTCACCTCGCTCCACAGCATGTAGGACCCCCAAGAACTCCTTCACAAACCTCTAAATCCCCCCACTCAGATACAGTTCCTCCGCACTATGCACAGCCCAAGTGTTAGAGGATGGGCACAGGCTCAGACCATGGAGGACCCCATGTACAGTGTTCTTTGCAGGGCTGTGTCAGAACCCCATGGAACCTTTCTCCTTAGCTATCATGGTGTGGTCTGTTGGGACATGGAGCCCACTGTAACCCACCTATCAGCCGTGGTTTATCAAAATGCCAAAGATAGGGAGAGAGGGCTGACTTCATTAATTGTTGAGACTTACTGGAGATCAAGAAAGTCAAGAATTTATTGTCTCTAAGCAGTTATAAGTGTGAGTGAGGTGTTCGGATGCATCTCTCCTACCCCCTATGCAATTACAGTTCTCAGGTTGCAGACCTGCAATCCTTTATCCCCAGATATCGTACTGGAAAGGGAGGGGACAGCACCATGGGGACACAAGAGTGAGTACTTCAGCTTCCTCTGGAGGCAGAGTGAGTTTTCTTAGAAAGTGGGAATCGCACCAGGGATTTGAGCCTTCTTATTTAGAAAGTTTGGGAGGAGAGCTGTGGGGGCAGGAAGGCAGTTGAGTAGGGACAGAACGTACCCAGCGAACCGATGTACGTTTGTCGCATGGTGGGAAGGAGCTGTATAAACAGTAGAGGGTGTTGGAATTTGGCTATGATTTCCAACTCAGATTTTAGCTACTGCTAAGTGAGCACAGCTCCTAATAGCTATATTCAGGGTTTAATGCATGTATCCACCTGCAGAATTTATGGCAGTACTTTTAATAGAAGCCATGTAGGAAGCAAGAGAGAACCGCTAAGTTGAAGAGGTGTCTCCGTGTGATCACCAGGCCTTTGTTCAAAGTGACCTTGATCCCAATGGTTCTAGCTGTGTTCGGTGACAAAGTTTTCATTCAACTTAGTTGGGAAGACGTGGGATCAGACCCAATGCAGTGACAAAGGCTGCCCTGACCCAAGGAGCAGAGCTCCTTCCAGTGAGCGTCCTCTCCCCGTTGGTGGCATTTGGCCACCAGGTAGAACAAGCTCGAACCAAAAAGATAATTCAGGCATTTTAGCACAAAAAAAAAAAAGAAAAAAAAAAAAAGAAAAGCCACAAAACAACCAACAAATCACTACCGACGTCATGTTCACACATCAAAGTAAAACAGGACATCTCTTTTGTTGGAGGTCCGATTCATCTATGGGAGCCAAACATACAGATCTATACGTCATTGAATGTCTCCATCAACATATCACCTCAGCATGCATACAGTTTTATTTGTATTCATTTGTTGTTCTGAGTGGGGAACATTGTATATTCCCCTTTGTCAATGGAAATCTCTTTGGGGCGGGTGGGCAAGCAGTGGGTGGGAGGGATTTTTGTATAAGGCATAACTTTTTTTTTTTCCTCTGTGTGTGAAGATTTTATGTGTTCATCTACTGATTCCACATATGCTATTATTGTAAATATTTAACATTTCTATTTATTATAGTGTCTCCATTTAAAAAAAAGAACACTGCTGGCTATGATAATTTAAACGTACGTCATGACCTGTGTTGTATATATTCATGCCACTAGTATGGGGTTTTTTTTTTTATGTTTAAAGCTACGTAAATATAGTTTTATACAGTTCCATAATGTTATTGACAGCATAAATCATTTATTTATTGTTAAACCTTCGTTCACGTCTAACAAATAGGGTGCGTTTTACCTGAGAGTATTTTATTGTGACATCTACATAGCCTTAATTCTTTATAAAGTGAAAAAAAAGAAAAAAAAAAGTCCATTTAGATACTGTATGATGCTTTAATTAACATTCCTTATGAACTCGCAGTTCATGGAGGAGGTTTAGCTTCAAAGCCAAGGTATGAATGTTTCCTTTACGCTTTGCATCTGGAATGAGCCTTGTTCTGGAATGAGAATACTGGGAGAAGCAAAATGCCTGCTGGAAAAAGATACCAATAAACCCTGGAAAATGCTGTCCTAACTTAAAGTGCTGAACTAAAAGGAAAAAAAAAAAAAAAAAAAAAGACAAACTGTCCTTAAATCCAAATCTCTGGGAGAAAAAACATAGTAGTTTTATCTCGTGTAGAATTTGCAGTCAAATAAGCTTGTTAAAAAAAAAAAAAAAAAGCATATGGCTTTAGACACAAAGCTCTGTACCTTTCACACTATTATTTTCCTTAAACACTAATAAATGTTTTGAATAAGTCTGAGGCTGGCTTTTATGTAAGCTGAGATTTCGGCCGCTGCAATAAGGGGAAGAACGGCCCTTGGAAGCTGGGGCAGAGGTGGCTGTCCCTGGGCAGGGCAGCGTGAGCCCTCCCTACAGCTGCTGTCCCCACTGCGTGCCAGGGGCAGGGACCTCATCACTGGGGTGTGGTTCCCCTGGGATGCAGACCTTGTCGGCTGGTGAGCCAGGAGCTGACAGCTTGGGATGGGAGCAGAGATGGGAACGTGGATAGAGGTGCCTATGGAGTTCCTTTTGCCCACTGCCCAAAATACCCCAGGGAGGTGGCCCAGCCTGGCTCTGCATGCAGCTCAGCATCCAAATTCTGTTTGGTTGGGGAAGGGGACCCGAGGTGGCAGCAGCACCGAGCAGGGGACAGAGCCATGAGCACTGAATTTCAGCCAGATCCATTAACGAGCACAACAGCAGCACTTCCTAAAAGCTGTGACAGCAGGTAAGGTTTGTCCTGTGTCTGTCAGAGACCCATCTAGTTCAGGAAACTGCAAAAGGTTCCCCTCCATGATGTTACCATAAAGACAGAGTATCCATTTGGCATCAGCTGCCAACCATCAGAAATGGGTAAGTGAGGATCAGGCAGTGGCCCCATACAGACAATGGGATATGGATGATGGAATCGGATGATCTCAGAGGTCCCTTAAAACCCACGCCATTCTGTGATCTATGTGACAATATCTGTAATTTTCAGCTCATTCTGTTACCATCCCAGGAATTACCAATATCAAAATCTTAAATGCTTAACAGAATTCAGCAAAGGAGAAAAGCAAAACCCTGCAGAAACAGCGCTTTGTGTTGTTTTCAAAGTCATTTTCATACAGCATCGCAGTGTAGGCAGCAAGAGGATAGGGAGATTATGAGAAAGCACCTCAAGAACATAACACAGGGATATATTTTTTTAAGGCTGCTTGCATGAAAAAGCACATTTTTAACACTCCTTCTGTGGGGTTTAAAAATAACTGATCACGCTGCAGCCTTTGGATGAGATGGGCTTCGCATGCCTGAATGGGATCTGCAGCAGCTGAGGACCTGGAGCATTTCTTTGCCTTTAGGTGTAAAAGCTGTCTGCAACTGCCATCAAATAGCGCAGCGAGAGGGCATCATTCAAGGGAGGGTATGACAGAGCTCACTGGGATGGGACAGACCACAAAGCAGCTGGAGCTGCTGCTGGACTACTCATCACATTATGAATGCCACTGCACCTCCTGCAGGAGCTCGTTCACACCCTCATGGCATTGCAGCCGAGGTAAACTCACTGTGCCCTCCCTGCAATTTCAACCAGAAAAGTAATTTTTCACCTCCTCGTGTGTGAAGTGGTGAGGCTGCACTCTGCTCCAGGGAGCGGTTGTGCAGTAGTGATGAAGAAATGGCCCTTACCTTCCCCTCGGGCGTCACATCTCACAGAATGACACAGTGACAGAGTGCTGATATGAGCAGTGAGCACAGAGAGAAGCATTAACATGGACTGCACAGCAGGAATGCTGCATTGCACATCCCTGAGAAACATATTACTTCAAATCCGTTTAATACCACACACAAATCTGCTCCACGACTGGACTGATGTTAGCTCAATTCAGACTGAGTCACTTCACAAGTGGAGTAAGATAACCCAAATTAAGGCCATTCCAATTGCACAAGCATGTCCATACGAAGGTCTCATCTGACCAAACAAACCCCACCGAAACTCAAACATGTGGTTCATTAGGATTTCTTCTTCTATGGGCTCCCTGTCTCACCTCCCTAAAGAACAAAATTAATTCCAGATTCTGGCTTGCTCCCACATGCCAAAACATTTACAAACATATACATGGTCATTTACATCTCCAGCCCATGCTGGGAACTGCCGGGGGCTCTGCATACCCCATACATCCCATCAGGTGTATCCAGCACAGCCATCCACGGGCAGGGCAGGAGCTTGTGCTCACTGAGAAGCCTCTCTCACCAGTGCATTTTAAAAGCTATTTATTTTGCAACACGTCACCAAAAACACAAAACCCACTCCGTTTTTGCTGTGCCATTCATGTTTCCATGCTCTCCCTGCAGCCCCTTGGAGGAAGGCTTCCCTCACACCTGCTGTCAGCACTTCACGCTGAGCCACACAGAGAGGAGAGCCTCCGGGCACAGACCTGCAAGGGTCACCCACACTGCAACCAACCCAAACCCACTCCTATGGTTGCAGCACTAACAAATGCTCCTGGCTCAGGGTTTGGGACTGAGCGCAACTATCATCAGCAAAATCCTAACCGCTTCTCTTTCTGTACGTTTCTTTAGGGAAAAACCAGTGGAGCGTTTCATTTGGAAATCAAAACCTCATGGCTGTCTTGATTGGGAATGTAAAACGGGGACTTGAGGGTTTAAAGCCATGACAAATTATGGGAAGCTGCAGGGGCTGAGAATTCCTATCTCCGAGGATGCCGACTGTTATAGCCTTGACCTTTTCTGCAAATACCATCCTCTCTTATAAAATGTGGCTTGGAGTTTATTTAGAAATTCTTTTAAAATAAGAAGTCATCGTCTTTGGAGAAGCTGCTGGGAGATGCTCCACGTAGATGGGAATTTAAGGTTTTTTGGGGGGTATTCCTCCCCTGAAGGATAGCAGCTCCCGGAGCAGTGCCACTGGTCTGATCTCAGTGCCTCCAGTGGCAGTGCAGAGCGATGGGTGCTGCAGTAGGGCTGAAATGGAGCCCTGGGGCTCATGCAGCACAAGAACAAAATGCCCCCCCTGGCACAGTCAGCACCAGCTTCTCACTGCCATTAGGAGCAGCAGCGTCACACCGATGGCAAGGCTAAACGCAGGCTGTGCTGTACCATGGACCAGCATCCACACTGCTATCTGAGGCATTATGGCACATAATCCCCTCTATAAAGCCCACTGCCATTTCTCAGATTTTCCTCACTTTGTATCTCCATTTCTCTACCCTGCAATCACACTGGGCTGCATTTGTCACCCAGGCATAATCCCACTTACATTGCAGAGTCTCTTCCTACCCTGGAGAAAAATGTGGTGGGAGGTGTGGGGAAGCTCAGTGAAAGCTGACAGCCAGGAGAGACTGGGAAAGGCCCACAGAGAGACTGATTTAGATGTCCTATTTTAAGACAAAATGAAGGGGAATTATGCACATTCAGCATTTTGTGAAACTGACATGAAACCGAGTCACTATGAAATCTATCTGCAGAAAAGCACGGTGCATGTGTTTGAAGCATTCCTTAAAATGTTTTTATTATTTAAAACTAAACACCATATAAAACAGTGAGAAGAAGAAAAAAAAAAAGTCTCAATTTGCAACAGGATCAACCAGGATCACATCTGCTCTTGCACCTTTGCCAGGGTTTGCAGCCCACAACAGTGGCCATGGGGAGCCCCACTGCAGGCTGTGCTGCCAGGAGGGCAACAAGGCTGCAAAGGAGATGAAATGCACGTTGGGCTGCAAGAAGAGCGAGGGAAAGCAGCCGGGGTGTCCCAATGGGGATGCCCAAAAGCTGAGCTGTTCTGCAGCAAGGAAGGGCAGCCGCCTGCTGACTGTGCAGATTCCTGGAGAGGAGAGATGCATTTTGTGGCTGGTTGCATTACATGGACCAGTGAAAGCCACAGCTGGCAATGCTGGAGCAGGGAATGAGGCTTGGATGCTAATTAACAGCACAATCTTGGTTTCACCAAAGCCTCTGGTGACATATCCTACCGATAGCAGCAGGGCGTTAGGAGCTGGAGCTGGGAATCACTGAAGCTTTCTGACTGCACAGCCTTATCAGGAAGGATCCTGACAAAATCAGAAAATAGATGAGGCTGAAAATAATCTGTTCTCAAACATCCCACATGCAGAAATGCCTGAATCTGCGGGGGGGGGGGGGGGGGGAGGGGTGTTGGTTTTTTGTTTGTTTGTTTGTTTGTTTGCAGCTCTCTCTACGCACAATTTGTGGAAGAGCAGGCAATCCATCCACACTGTCACCCAACAACTCCCAGAATTGCACAAGACACTTTAAATATCACAAAGATAAGGCTTTGGTGTTGCTTTTTAAAATCTGAAATAAAGTTTGCAAGGCTTTGTGACTTTATATAGCATACTGCTTCAGTTCTGGCCATCCTACACAGGCAGAGTGCTCTCTCCCTTCCCTTCACCTGATCACACACAGGAAAGCACAGCTTTGCTGCAGCCTGAGAAATAGCCTGGGGCTCTCTGCACCCCCTCAGAGGACAGCAGCAGGATGCCACCACTCGTTTGAGTGAATACAGCAATTATTCTCAGCAATGACAGAAAAAAACTTGGAAGGGTGGAGTAAAAAAAAGACCAGGAAACAGCACTGAGAATATGTGATGATGCCATCTCTGCACACATACTCATTCAGAAGCCTGCTTAGAACAAACTGTTCTTACAGTATTGCCAGACTGACCAGAAACAAGAAGAGCATTAAGGTCCAATTGACCAATAAGTTGGTCAGATCCTCTTTCATGAGACTGCCAGCCAAATTTGTAAACACTGAAGGTCAGATAAACACACAAATGTTGCAATTTATTGGATTCACATTCCTCTGGCGATTCACCTATGTTTTCTTCTGTCTGGGCTAAGGGTGGGCGGGCAGGTAATGGGAGGATCACATTTTCTACCAGCACAAGGCTTAGGCAGGACAGAAAGAGCAGAGGCTGTAATGGAAAGTCAAAACCCCATAGGATAAAGAAGCTCCAGAGCAACACCCACCCTTGTCTTTGAAAGAAAGTTGTGAGTATTTTCAGATCTGTGCAGTTCTCCTGAGGACGAGACAAGGACTGAACTTATTCTTCAGGAGCCATAAAACTCATCGAGCTATTATAAACCAAGGGAAGGTTTGCTTTGGAGGAACACCAGCAGGAAGGGACTGTCCCATGGGGCAGCTCATCTGCAGCAGGCACCGTGCATGCCCAGCAAAGGAAGAGGTACAGCTCTGCATGCAAGGCACTGCTGGAATGCAGCAGCTGCTCCGTCCCTCTGTGCTTCTCCAGCAGAAGCACTGCAGGCCTGTTGTTAGGGACCTCCATGGGACTGCATGCATGACTCGTGCTGGTGTCCCTCTGTGTTATCTTGTATTGGCAGAAGTCCTTTGATCGCTGTCTCACAACAAACCAAAGTCAGTGCAGAAGCACAGAGTTGGCTCCACACAGTGTGCTCCGGCCAACCAACATGCAACACAGTCACGCAGTGCATTTGGGCTGGCTGTGTGCTGCTGAGCCCACAGGAGCTGTGGCAGCAGTGGCACCTCCTCACAGAGCGTGCAGCTCGTCGGAATGCTGCTCCTGGCAGTCACAGCACAACAGTCCCAGCTGAGGCTGCAGCACCACTGGGATATGTATGGATACAGCAAAAAAGGATTTGGAGCCCAACCAGGTCGGGGGAAAATCCCTCTTTCAATTTGAAAGCGTTTCTCCTTGTACTATCACAACAGACACTCCTAAAGAGTCTGTCCCCTTCATTCTTACATCCCCCTTAGATACTGACAGGCTGCACTCAGTTCTCCCCAGAGCCTTTTCTTCTCCAGGCTGAACAGATTTCAGTTGGACATAAGGAAGAACTTCTTTACAATAATGGCAGTGAGGCACCACACAGGTTGCCCAGAGGTGGCGGTGCCCCATCCCTGCAGACACCCACGGTCAGGCTGGAGGGGCTCTGAGCACTGATGGAGCTGTGGGTATCCCTGTTCATTGCAGGGAGTTGGATTATGTGGCCTTCAAGGGTCCCTTCCAACTCAAACGAGTCTACAATTCCTGCTACAGAGCTGTACGTATAAGGCCAATAGAAAGAAAGATATCAGAACAAACAAATTCCTTGCAAAGCAAAGCAAGGAATTGCTTTTTTGTCAGGGGGATGAACCTGGCACCAAAACGAAGGCCACAAAAGACAACCACACTGCCTCCAAGCTCAAGAAAACAATTGCTAAAACTCATTCACAGTAGAAGAAAATGCGGTGGAGGTGCTTGCCAATACCTTCAGTGCTGGTCAGGAGCCGTGCAGGCAACAGGAGCAGGGCAGGGAATCGGCCCAGCGCTCCACCAGCACAGCCAGCTCCGGAGTTTCCAAAGACAGGGCAGCAACTCACCCCAGGGCACTGACGCTTTATTTTATTTCTGGCTTTGAACTTCAGAAACGCGCAGGATCCATGGACGTGTGCTGTTGCTCACATCAGGTAAATGTACCCCGGGTTTCTGTTTCAGCCATATACCCTTTGGAAAGCGGCAGTGCCTGCTTTCCATCTGACAGCAGCACAGCTGAACAAGAGAGATGCAAAACTAATCATAGGGAGAAGGGAGCCAAAAAGGGATTCCAGCAACATGAAAACCAGAGGGAAATGCCAGAGTCGTGCTATCTGCGATCAGTATCTGTGACCCTTCATTTTCCAAGAAGTAGCGATGATAAGGCAGCTCTGTCCAGGTGAAAGATATCAGCAGGGCTAATTGTAGCTGAGCAGACGGATTCTCATGGCTGTGCTGTTATCTGCTTGGATTCCAGCTCCCAGCGGCTGCTGTCACTGCTCATAATATCCAGCAGCATGGGAGAGAGAGAGAGAAAGGAGAATGGAGAGGAGAATATTGAAGAAGTAACAGAGGGAAACACAAAGCGGGGGTGGAAAAAAGGAATAAAAATAGCCGTAAATAAATAAATAAATAAATAAATAAATAAATAGGGGAAGGAACAGTGATGATATGGAAAGAAGCCAAAGGCAAATGGGAACCCCGAGCTGCACTGCAGTTTCCTCTTGAAGGAGTTTCAAGGGAATGGAACTGATGGCAGAAATCAGGGCATAATCTTGCCTCTGCTCACTGCTGAGCAGGCTGCTGAGCACAGAAATTACTCAGAGACATCACCTCCACTCCGCTTCAGACTCTGCCTGATGCTCACCACATATGGATGGGTGGGTGAAGATGCATAAAAAATGCAATAGAAAAATTGAAGAGAGCACTACTAATGAGCTGCTAATGAGGCTACGCCTGCACACACCGTGTAGCACAGAAGGAACGCTGACCCATGCCTGCAAACCTGCCCCAGAGCAGAGGGGTGTGAAAGTCCAGAGAGGGAGGGGAAAGCCAAAGCACTGGTAAGTTCACATCCATTGCCACCATATCCGCTGCTATTCCTGCACCCTCACCTCTCACAGCAACCCACTCCATTTCCAGCATGAGTCCCAAGCTCTGCACACAGCTGGTGCTTGTGATGCACATGTCAGGTCGGACCTGCTGGACCTGCTGCTTCTGCAATGGGTCTGTGCTGCACGGTGCTATGACTCCTCACATCCAGCTAAGTACATGGTACAGGAGAGTCCATGGACCGAGGAGGTGACTCTCAAAATAGCCACAGCAAAGGATGGAGGGAGCAAGGAGAAATGACTTGCTCCAGTTCACACAGCAACAGCAGCATCTAAGGAGAGATGGAAGGCATTTGTGGCCAATATAGAGATGTCAGGAGCTGGGTTACCTAATACATCCACATAGGGCTGGGACACCAGATCGCTTCAGTGGCCTTCTGGAGCAGCTCCTGGAGGCCAAGCAGGACACCCAGGTCTGCAAATGGATGGCAGGCTCATTCTGTGAGCAGTGCCCAAAGCCCCAAGGCAGGACTGCGTCCCCTTCATGTGTCTGTGCTGGGGAAACTCCAGCCAGCATTTGGAAGTGGATTGAGGATAAAGATCCAAAGCCCTCAGCAGCTCTCAGGGCCATGTGCTTTAGGAACAAATGTCAAGAGGATGAGAATAGAAAAGAAGACATTATGCTCAGTCAAGGCCGATGCCATTAACAAAGCCAGTGTCAGCATAAAAGCAACCTGCTGGGGTATATATAGACAGCTGGTGGATGCTCATGTCAATTAACACTAACTTAGTAAATTTTATTTATTTTATTTCACCCATACGCATTTCAGATGACATTAGAAGTAGGATCAAACCCATACCATCCTCTCTTGGAATTCTTTGTGCTTTATAGAAAAAACGCACAAATTGTCCCAAAAAGTCACAGTGCTGAGAAGGTGGAAGCAGCAAACAGAACCTGCCAAAAAGCTCGACGAGCTTTTAATGGAAATAACTTTTACTGCAAGTATGGAAAAGAACAATCAGCATCACTCATTCTTATTTTCTCAATTAGTTCAATTGAACTACTTTTCCATTCAGGTTGTAGTTAATGTCTTGAGTAGCAGGAAAGATTCTTTTTCCTCTGCTAGCCATGAAGAAATACTTCAGAATGTGTTCTGCTCATAGTAGAGTCTTGAAAACTCTGATCAGCAAAAAACCTAATTTAGCTTGCTACTTAAAAACAGCCTTGAATACATCACTTTTACATGCAGAATGGGCTTTTATGCACTTATTTTGTTTTCCATATGCATTTGATCCATGAGAGTCTCATTTAGATAATAGTTCCCTCCTGTCATTCCTGAATTCCCACGTCTATCCTGATGAACTTCAAGACATTTTGCACAGCTAAGTCTCCTACTGAGATCCGAATAAACGTTGTATAACGGGGCAGGTGAACGCGTGCAGGTACGGCAAAACCAACAACAACTGCAGTGCGAGGGCTGCACTTCGGGCTCCGACCTACATCCTCTGGTCAACCACAGCACACCAGTTGAAGACGCCCAAAGGATTTCGCTGTGGTTGCACCACTCCTGGAGCAAAACCAGCGCGACGCACACCTCCATCTCCCCAAGAGGAGGAGCTCGTTTCATCAGCTTAAGCCACCGGCAACGGTCCGTCTGCCCTCCCCAAAAGCACAAGGCGTTGGGCTAGAGGAGGAGAACTGCTGCTGTGTGCCCCTCTCTCCCAGCAGGACTCTTCCCCCCCCCCCCCCAGTCCGCCCCCCCCCCCCCCCATCTGCCGAGCGGCCGCGCAGCTCCGCGTTGCGCTGATCCGCAGCACCACCTTGCAGCGGGAGCGGGCACGGCAGCTCGGCACGGGGAGAGCAGGGACAGAACGAGCGGGGCGAGGAGCTGCGGGCTGCGATTGCGGACGGATTGACGGCCCTCTGTACGCCCGTGAAACCCAGCGTCAGCACCGGGTTTCGGCTCAGCGGTTTGCAGGACTCTGTGTATGCGATTTTATTCCTCCCTGCTGCCCTTCTCTGACCGCCCGCTTACCTTTGAGGGGAAGGAAAGCAGCGGCAATCGGCTGCACAAAGGCGTCAGCGCGGCCCCAGAAGGCAGCTGGGAGGAGTCCTACCCCTATTTTTCCTGCGGTGCTGTCCCCACAGCTGCAGATGTGTTGTTCCCCAGTGCCAGATCTTGCACACTCCCTCCCAGCTTCGCTCTTGGGGCAGAGAAGGACGCAACTGAAACCACAGCAGCAACCACAAGACGGCCCTTTACGCTCCTGCATCCCTCTGCATAGGTGGTGTCAGATGTGGTCGGAACAGAAGGGGGCCCTGTGCGCACGGAGGCGTTCACTCAGGTTCTCAGTTTGTTTGATGACACTCTTAATTGGGACTCATCACTTTTCCACTGGCTTACGGATGCCAGTATCTGGGCTTTGCAGATAACAGCAGAGAAGGGGTGGGTCGGCAAAAGGAAGGGTGTTCAACTAGAACAGCAAAGACACGGCTGGTGGGCTCTGAAAAGCTGAAACGTGATAACTTTAAGTTTTAAGCGATTCTTTCCAGAGCCCTTTTAGTAAAAGAAATTAAGTGCTAAGAAGGCTGTTTGCTGGAAAGCAACACTCAGGCCGTTTGTGCCATCAAATCATCAGCAGGTGGCATACAAATAATAACAACAATCCCGACAGATCAAAACCAAGACACAGGATTTGTTTGTTATTCGGTGACAGAACCGCAGAGCGGCCCGTGCCGGGATCCGCTCACCGTGAAGGCACGTGAATACCGATTGCCACTAAGGAACATCCCGGAGCTCTGCAGCACGGGCAGGCATCCCGCACTACCCCCGCACCCCGCTTGGCGGCGGCCGCACCCCGCGTTTCCCCGAGCGGAGCCCCGCAACCCCCAGCACGGCTCCACTGCGGGCTCAGCGCAGCCCCGTGCTGTGCGGACAAGGATGCTCCGCAGCCGAGCAGAGGTCCTGGGTGATGCCTATTTCTGCTCTTCTCGGCAAAAACGCCGGCGGTGATCGCATAGCAGTGACAGCAGCAGGAGCTTAATTCTAAGTGGGGACAGAATAAGCTGGGAACAGGGTAGATAAGAGTGATGTTTCCTACTCAGCTGTCCCCAAGGAATTCTATCCCAGGATACTTGGAGTGCGGTTATCTTGGCCATTAGCAAACTTGCGAGGGACAGGTGAGATACCAGCGGACGGGCAAAGGGCGAAGGCAGCATCTCCTGTCAAAGCAGGGGATGGGAGGAGATGGGTAATGCTAGGCCTAGCTGCTTTGCTTTGATTCCAGGAAAAATACTGGAAGAAATAAGTGCCCGAAGGAAAGCAAATGGATAACAGCACCCATGGTTGGCAGCAGCAACTGGGACAGCATGGCAGTGTTCTTGGTGCACTCATAGGGGAGGCAAGGAGACATGATATAGAAAAAATGTAAGAGCCTGGAGCATTAAATGTGTCTTCTGCATTCATTCCAGTGAATGCACTGATAAATGATAGATATCCACCTTTTGACACTTCTTGGGAAAGAACAACCAACAGTGTTACTGTGCACTAAGCTGCATTTATGAAACCACTCTTCAAAGCAGAGCAATATTTAACATCTTCTTTTCCTTCTGCTCAAAATTACCATGTGGCAACAGAATTTCTGGAACGGAACCTTTTCTCTGCTTTCTGTTTGGGGACAAACTTGTGCCAATTTCCAGCAGTTCATATGATTTAGGGATGCAGAATATAGTTCTCTTCTGGAACGTACGTGGGCTTGAAGTTAAAATCAGATACTGAAAAGATGTGGAGTGAAGCAAGTTGTGGGTCACGCTCTATGTGCATGCACTATGTCAGATGAAAAGGTTTGAGTCTCTTTCCACGCAGCCTCGGGCTGGGTGGTAAATTCTGCCTTTAACCACTGTCACCTCGCTCCTGCTTTGCCCTGAGCTCATCCCATCACACCTGTCTGAAGTTCCATTTAAAACTTCCAGGAACTTTCATCTGAAACCATAGGATGCAAAATCCTCCTCAGACCTCTCAGGAAGCTCTCACCAAATTGGCCTTTTCCCTCATGGCCTCATTTCTCTGGGTCTCATATTTGGGAGGAGGGTCTTGGAATATGTTATAGATGGGTTAAAAATATACCGACTTTTCTTGCTTGGAGATAAAATGTGGCTAAGCAGCACTTCCAGGGAAGGAGGTTATTGTATGAGTGGTGGGAGGCCCAGAGGGAGCCTTTGTAACACAGTGAAGTGCAAAAACAAGCATTAAAATCCTGCAGAAAATTGTTGCTTGTTTAAAATCCCTCTCAGCAATAGTGAGCCCAGCTTCTATTTCCACTTATTAGATCTACTAAAACAGGAGGCCTGAGGAAAAATTAAAAAACAATCCACTCTCATTGCTTCTTTTCCAACAGTGCAGAAAGCAATCCACAATTTCTACCTAAATTTTGCTTCATTTTTTCTTTTAGAAATGCCCATTTTATAAGCCAGCCTGAAATCTAAAGGAAATGCCTGCCAGAAAGTCTGAAGGAAAAAAAAAGAAAAAAAGGCTGCAAAGTATTTGGCACTGGGATTTTGTGGAATCCTGATACCCAGCAATGGCTCTGCCCCTCTGCCGTCACCCACTGCACACATCTGCGGAGGCCAAGCAAAGAGCAGAGTACGTGCTGAGAGAGCTGGATCACAAATGCCAATACTGGGTTACACAACTGCTGGCCAAAAGGATGTTACTTGTCAGGAAACCTCTCCCTTCTCCCGTTCCAGCATCAGCTGTTGAATGGGAGCGTGTGGGCATTTGGCTGTTCACAGCCCACAGACCTCTGTGCTGTGGGTGCACCTTAGGTACATGTTGTTTCATGTAAAAACCTGCTATGGGAGGGCTGACTGAAAGGGATGCTTCAAGCTGATAAAGAAGGAAGTAAAGAAGATGGAGGAGAACAGCAAAGAAGGGATGGATTTGGAGCTCCTGAAGAGGCTAGCTGTGCTGTTTCGGTTTCATAGAATCACAGAACCGTTAAGTTTGGAAGAGACTGCTAAGATAATCAAGTCCAACCATAAATCAGTTTCATTTGTTTAAGGGAAGAAGACTAGCACAGTTAGCTTATCCAGCTGCTAAGCTGGAACAGAGTCCTTGGCACATAACCGGAGGCATAGGGCTGGGTATCTGTGGGTGCTGCGTGTCACACAGCCTGCAGCAGATCTGCAGAGATGGAAAAATTAAGAAAAAAATTAGAAAAAATTCTCAGAAAGAGTAGTCAGACATTGGCACAGCTGCCCAGGGAGGGGGTGCACTCACTGTCCTTGGAGATGTTCAAGAGCTGTGGAGATGTGGCACTGAGGGATGCGGTCAGTGGGCATGGTGGGGTGGGGTGGTGTCGGACCTGATGATCTTACAAGTCTTTTCTAACTTTAATGATCCTATGGTTCTATGAAAAGCTGAGTCAGGCGGCAAGCAGCCATCCTGGCACTGCTGAGTGGCACTGCATGAGCTGCAGCAGGCCTTGCTCTGGGATAAATAGGTGCAGTCAAGTCTAGATGCATCCTAGATTTGAGCATGTGGGCATGCAAACACAGAGAACAGACAGCACTACCTGCTGAAATCAGGCACGAGCACGAGATGCTGCTCGGCATTAGGAGAGGCAAGAAGCTCTGTGCTCGCCCTGCAGACAGCTGTCAGCTCCTCGGCCCTCCATCCATGCCTCAGCCTGGCCTGGCTGCAATCTGCCACCATGTCAAACCTCCCATTTCCCCAGGTCGGCAGAGCTCTGAGGAAAGAGGATCCAGACAGGACTTCATCTTGGTGACAACTTTCTGTGGAAACTGAAATCCATTTGGCAGTTGGGAACAGCATGTTCAGCTCTTGCCAAAAAGATCACCAGCAGCCTTTGGCACATTGGTTACGTGGTTTCCCAAGTGGTAGAAGGGATGACAGGTTCGTATTAATTCCAGTCAGCAAATGGATTATAAATACTCCCCCAGCCAGTTGCCACCTGATAGGACTGTCCTTGAGTTCTGCAATTGTGGAAGGGAGTTGTCAACTCTAAATTTACCCACCAGCACACGCTGTGTAAACCATGCTGCTCTGAGATCCTCGGTAGAAACTTGTGCTGTAGCCCAGTATGGATTAGACCAGAAATTGCTGGTTCCACCCCCAGACAGACATCTCACTGCTGCTTATCTCAGGGTTTCGACGACAGTGAGGAGAGCAGGATGGGTTTGACAGGACGCGTCGCTGTATTGGCCATGCAATTGCCACAGCAGTCAAATCAAGTCTGAGCTAACAGAGTGATCAAAAGCCGGATCCACCTAACATCTTCCTGATGAGGTAACAGCTCCTGCTCCTAAGGATAGCCTTTCCCATCATAAAAACGCACGCCACAACTGATAGAAGGAAAGCCACGCCGAGGATGGGGTGTCCAAAAGCAGATAGAAGTGAGACAAAGCAGACAGAAATAGCGTTCCCTGGAAATGCAGTGGGCAGGATGCTAATGTTCCTCCAGACGGACTGTTCACTCAAAGAAGTGTGGCTGGATAGATGCAACTTTTGCAAAATAGAAAGTGAGCACAAAGAAAGCAAGCAGGGAGCTCAATATTTCTAGCTTTAGAAGAACACCAGTGTCGGCGCATTGGGCAAATGCACAACCCAGCTGTGCTGTGTTAAACTCTGCTCTGCTTTGGGCTTCTGATTTTGTGCCCCAGTTATTCTCTTGCTGTGCACTGCCAAGGAAGCCCAGTGTCTGCTCCCCAACTGCACCCACAGTGCGGGTGCCCATTGCCCCCAGACCTCTCAGCACAGCATCTCCCAGGAGGGCCGTGGGTCCCACCAGGTGGCACCTGACAGCAGAGTGAGGGACAGCAGTGTGACAACCCAGTGGCCGCTTCTGGACGGAGCCCCAAAAGGGCTCATCCTGTATTTCCATTATTCCACATGCTGAGTACTTTCTATCAGTTGAGACCAAACCATGCCTGCCCGAGCAGGGAAACCTCAGGGAAGGTAAATTGCAGTTCTTCTGTGCTTTTATGTATTTTAAAAATCCTAGCATCTTTTAGCATCCCAAATACTCAAAGTCACGCTGCGTCTACCTCGTACTGCCCCAAATGAATGCATGCTTTTAACCTCAAACCCTGCACATCACACTCTCTGAGCAACAGGAGTAATGCTCCTCCATGATTCCCTCCCACACATGGGATGGGAAGGCAGAACACCTGGTACCAAAGTCCCCACACACTCCTGCAATGAAAGATATAATGAAAAGCTCTGCCTCCACAGCCTAACAGCTCACTGTGGAGCAAGGCCTGGGGCCAAATGCTCAACAGGAAGTATAAAACTAAATATTGAATGGCAGCTTGCTGCACCAGCGCTGCTCATCCTGCACACTTCAGGAGGTGGAGGCCATAGGAGGGAAAAAAAGAGAAGAAAAGCAAAGCTAAAATAAAGCCAAAAGCCCCATTCCTGACTATGGATGTACACAGCAGGGGGTCCCATCCTGTGTGCTGAGCACCTGACTTTGCAGCTTGCACAACAATCACTTTTCTTCATTTTTGCTCGTGCATTATATATATAAAAACTGGTTCAGAGTGAGTCCAGCAACCAGCCAAAGGCCAACTTCAAAATGCAGATTTACTCCAGAGCTTCTGGGGCTTATCACAAAATTAGTACATAGAGCCAACGTTGTTTACTCACATCAGGCTGTAGAACAGAAGTCTGTACAGCAGGCCATGTTACCCTGCAGGAACCTTAATCCAGCTAACGCTAGCAAGTCCTTGAGAAAAAATGTGGTGGGGACGAGAAAAGGAAAGATTGGGTTCAGTGAGCGAATCTTCACTGCTTCCATTGGATCTCCTCCACAGAGCTACACTCGCGTTGCCTCCTTCTGCTCAACCCCTACAGCTCAGCACTGACACTGAGGTTCAGCTCGGCACAGCTTTCCCATCCATGCCAAAATCTGAGGTTCCCAGGATGGGAGATATGTGGTGATTTTCCGCTCCGCCGTCTGCAGCAGCTTCCATCACCTTAAGTGCAAAGCTCTGCCTGAATGTGAACTACTGGATCAGGTTCATATTTTGTAAATATTATTGTTATTTTATGGACTTTGGCATCAATGAGAGCAAAGATAGAGAGGCTGGAATAAGACACAATGGTTCTGAGTGTGACTGTTATTTGTCCATTTTTTAAAACGCGGGGACGGAGAAGGAAAAGGATAGTTTAGAAATGCGGTTAAACACATTTTTTTCTCTAGAGGCATTTAGGTTTTTGCCTTTGCTTTGTTTATTCTTCTTTGGGACTAAGTAAAGCCATATTTTTAAACATAGGACATCCCCCCTTTCCATTTTAAATACTGAAATTCTAAGAGTCACTCTAGATAGGGCTCAGGCTGCTCTGCCCGCTTGGAGCCGAATGCATCTCTCAGAGTGTTTTCTTGTGGCCTAAGAAAGTATTTATTTTTTCATCCATTCCACTTGGATGCACCTTTGTTCGTTTTCCAGGGCCGGTTTGGTTCCACAGTTGAAATTACAACGTGCAGCAGAATCCACCGTTTGGGTCTCCAGTTTGTTATGATACTCCAAGCACATGCATGATCCTCATAATCCACATATTTAAGCACTTACTATTTCTTTATTTCTCTTCTTAGGATTTACAGCCACGCATGGGAGCAGAGGTGGAAACAACTTCTGGACAACACGAAGGGAAAACGCTCAGAAAACGCTCAGGGATAGAATTTTTTTTCCCCCCGGTTTGGATGGGGGAGGGAGAAGCGCATTTCCAACCACATTTCCAAACCCAAAAAGACATTGGAGAGAAATGCAGAGGTTTGGGTCCCCCCGTGCAGTGTCGGGTGTCCCCGAGCTGCAGTGGGAGGTCGGAGTGCAGGGCCCATACGGGTGCCCCGGGCACAGAAGGGCTGCGCTGGGGCAGGCGGCATCTGGGAAGCAGCAATGCAGAGCCTGACAGCTCGGGGACAGCCAGATGTTTTCATCATTATGGAAAAAATCTGCTGGTGCCTCTTTGCCCAGAGAAATGCTGGAGGAGGAAATATCCTCTTGAGCTCTGATCGGGGCTGCATATTAAAACTGCGATGGGTCAGGGACTAAAAAGAAAAAAGAAACCAAAGGAAGGGAGGAAAGGATGCTTTCTGCCTCTGGCTCTAGCATTTAGCACAACGACGCCCCAAAAGGCTGCATTGCCAGCCCTGGGGTTTTTTCCCAAGCCTGCTGTCCCAGAGGGCTGAGCCTCCCCAGAGGGCTGAGGACCCGGCCTGCATGGGGTCCCGCTGCTGTCCCCCCAGCTCCCACCCTACGGAGCTCCCCCGTCCCTCTGCCCGCAGCAGGTGCTGCCCCGGGGCTGCATGGGGCCGGAGCACAGCGCTAACCCGGCACGGCAGCAGCGGGCGCCGCGGGTCCGGCTTACAACATTGGCACTCAGGGGGTCACCCCCCGGGATTCGCCCTTCCCATCGGATCCCCGTTCCCAAAAGCAGCGCGGCCAAATCCCCTTCCCCACTCCCCAGCCCCCACACACACCGCCTCAAAACCGTGAGGAAAGCATGCAGAACGGTGAGAAAAACCAACAGCCAAAAACGATACTCTCCAATTTGTTTAAGAAATCAACTCCGTCCACAAAATAAATTCACATTTCACTGACTTTTGATTTTTTTTTTTTTTTCCCCGTTCTTTAGTTGCCCAACAGAGCACGGGAGGTGTCCGGGCTGAAGCATCACCCTCTCCCTCCCCCCTCCCCGAGCTCCTCTCCGCCCTTCTGTCGCGGCGTCCCTGCAGGGAAGGGCTGAGCTCAGCGGGGCACCGAAATGGGCCGGTAAGGAACGCGGGGACCGCATCAAAACTGCGGGTCTGCTTTTGCGGATGCGGCTTTCATTTGAAATTTAAAAAGAAACTTTTCGAGATGCGACAAACCCGGTAACGTTACCCAGGGGAAACAAACTAAAAATCTGAAGAATTTGTACAAGATTTGCGTTTCTTTCTCTCACGTGAATATACCGTATTTACAGTGAACTGCACGCTCATCGGGCGGATAGAAACTCTTTTCCGTGTGTTTATTTCTCACTTTCCCTCTCCCGTACGGCGTTTTTTTCTCCAGCCACATCTCAGCCGTTCTCCCCCCTCCGGAGGACACAGAGCAGCAGCCGCAGGGCCCGGGGGGGGGGGGGGGTGGCTGACAGAGCCGGGACGCTCCGCTGCGGAGTCCCCGAGCCGTCCGGAGCCGCAGCCGAGGCCGCGGTTCCCCACAGGGCAGCGCTCCGGCAGGTGCGGCCCTCCGGCACGGAGCGCGTTTGCCCGGAGCCTCCGTTCTTTCTCCAGTCCAGTGGTGGGAAAAGGAAGAAACGCAAACCGAAATGAAAACAGCAATAAAAACGCGAGATGGACGGATAGCAAAAAGTGAAAGCGGGTCCGACAGCGGCAAGTTAGCGGGGTTTTCATTCGTTTTCGTTATTATTTTTAAATTGATTATGAGCTGGACGTGAGCCTCGAGGGCGGGTGGGGGATTTCGCGGGACAGCGGCAGCCCCGGCCCCCCCGTGCCTCCCCCGGGCTGCCCCGCTGCGGTGCGGTAAGCGGGGAAGCGGAGGGAGAGCGGAGCCCCCGACCGCCCGTCCCTGCACTCTCGGCAGCCGATTTCATGCCTCTCCGGTTGTGGGTCACGAGCCGGGCTTTGGCGGGAGCCGAGGTGACATCGCCGGGAGACGCTGGAGCGGAGGTAGGGGTCAGGGCTCTGTAACTCGACCGGTTTCATCCTCCCCCCTCCCCGGCTCGGCGCTGGCAGGGGCTCTCCCGGGGGTGCGGGCTGCTGAGAGCCCCGGGGAGCTGGGACAGCGGGAGGGAGGTGGGAATGCCTTTTAGGACAAATAATGTCCCAACAGCATCTCACATTAAACGTGCCCCCACCCCGAGCCGCACACCCCTCCTGCAGGGCCAAGGGCAGTCCCGACCAGGGGAGGGATGGGAGCGGGGTCTCGCTGCTCTGGAGCCCCGGAGCAGACCCTCGGCGTGATATCGCGTAATGGAACGGATTCGTACAGGCAGGAGGAAGCTGCAGATGCCCTGAGATCCCCGCGGCGACTCCTACCCGCCCGGTACCGGCGGTCGGGGCTGTGCCCGGGCAGCCGCCGCCGTTGCAGCTTTGTCCTTCGAACAAACCCACAGCTCGCTGTGTACGGAAAGAAAGAAAGAAAGAAAAAAAATCCGTTTTAAAACGATTTTGTCCATCTACTGACACCGCTGCTGCGCCCTGGCTACGGGATTCCCATGTTGAGCCGTTGTTGTGTTTACTAAACGTGAAAGTCCCCTCATTTAGTTTTTCTGTCCCTAAAAGAATTGTATCGCGTCGTTCCCCTTGGAAACTTAACGAACGAGCGCTTCGGTAATTAACTCACACCATTCAAAAGGTTTTACTCGAGCTCATGTAAACGGTGCGTACCGGAGGCGGCATCGAAAAGCGATCGCTGCGGCAGTGCTCGGGCTCTGAGACGGGAGCAAAGTCCCGAATTGCTGTCCCATCAGGAGCCCGTTCAGGCAGCAAAGCTACAGGAAAGGTAAAATTTAAGCATTTCGTTTCTCTGAGCGGCTCGCAGCAGAGGGGGAGGAAACCCACCTCCTGCGGCGCGGAGCAGCAGCCAGCCTAATTGCCGGATTCCAGGCACGGAGCCCAGCGAGGGCAGCAGGGAAAGCCCACAACTGCTGCCCGAGTCACCGTGCCCCGGTCACCGTCCCGAGACACCGACCGAGATGGGAGAGCAGCCACCAGCCTTCTCCTGGGCTCTTCTCCCTAAAAAGCAAAGGGAGTTTTAAAACCGAAACATCACGCAGCGGTTTTATACTGGGTTTGGCAGAAATCGCCCCGAAATAACGGAGAAGACCCAAGCGGGTGCTTCCCGGCCGCGCTCTGCTCTGCTCAGAAGGGCAGAAATCTCTTTTCCAGGCGCAATCCCCGAGGTGAGATGCTGGGGGTTGGAAGATGCTCTCCCCGCAGGAAATGGGCTCTGGGAACTCGCTCGGTTCCAACAAGAAAGGCCCAAAAGAACCACAGCAAGGGAAGAAAGGGGTTGTGGCTGCAGCAGGGAGAAGCGCCTGGACAGCTCCAAAAGCGTTTTCCTCCGCAGGAACGCGGAGAGGTGAAAGCAGAGCTCCGGAGAGCTGCGGGAATGCCGAGGTCCCGCTATGGGAACGGGGAGATTGGCACCAGCTCGCGCAAGGAAACCCTAATAGGCTATTTCTGGACTACTGGCTCTTAACAAATCTATAGCACCTGAAGTGTTAGCACTCAATTAGTGACAAGGTTTTAAAACCCAGCGTTTACCGGCGAGGTATAAACAGAGTCCTCGGGAGATAGCCGGGAATTAGGGTGGGAGGGGGCCCTGGACACCTTAGCCGGGTGGCAGTAAGAGGAAAACTTTTCCAAAAGGCCCCTTTTCTCTCTCTCTAAACAGTCCGAGGTGTCGAAAGCTCAGGGGGGGAGGGAGGATGTGCTCTGCGGAGCTTCTTGAGGCTTTTTTTTTTTTTTTTTTTTTTGGTTTGTTTGTTTGCTTGTTTGTTTTCAGCTCTCTAAATATATTCGTTAAACGAATTTCATTTAGCAGTCCTGGAAAGAAGCGATGGGGTGGTGTGGAAGTCAGCCCCAATCTGAAAGGGGTTCGTGGGCGCTGGGGTCCGATCGGGGCTGTGCGGGCATTGAGCCGCGGCACGTCGGGCTGAACCGCCCGCATTGGTGCTCGGGGCCCGGAGTGAACCGGAGAAGGAGGCGGGGTGCCGAGCCCCGACCCGGAAAGTCCGTGAGTTGCAGCGTGTCAGTGACTTATTCATCAATCAGCCGGACACAGAGCAGACCTGGCCTCTCTTTGCTCAGTGTTTGCTTTTTCACCAATTATTGCGGCCCTGCAGCTCTTTTTGTTGATACAGTAGTTCTAAAAAGTGCTAATGTTCATTTATCAGGGGACCGAGCCCGGGACTCCCACTAGTTGTGATTCTTCCAAAAATATAAACACGCGGAGAAGGGCTAAGGCTAAAGCCCCCATTTGTTTCTAAACTGCGGTATTAAAAGTGATGCATTGTTAAAGATAAAGCGGAGATAACGCTGTCTGTCTCCAATGAATGTCTCCCCGACGCATTAATGACATTCCAAATGATAGCTCCGGCTTATCGTTCAATTAATCACTTCCACCCTCTGCAGCCGGGCCCACATCGATCGGGAGCGGCCGTGTGACTGCGGGCAGCCCTTCAGTGCTCCAGCAGCAGCCGTTCGCCGGCCGCTCTCCTGCCTGCGTCCCCGGGGCCGCCCCGACGGGGATGCGCTGCGGGTCGGGACCGCTCCTCTGCGGGCTCTCCGGGTGGGCAGCGCCTTTCTCCCCGCCCTGAGAGCTCCGCCGTGCAGCGCTGTGTCTCCCGGTAGCCCCGTGCACCCGGATTTCTCCCGTTCCGAAGGAGCTGCCCTTGAAAGCGGGTGGGCCTACTGCCGTCGGGCAGGGTTTAGGGGGAGATCGCGTTCACTTCGTTGTTTTAGCATTTCCCTAAGCTATCTCGATTAGCTTGAAGAGAAATGAAAGGGAGGCAGCGAGGTCTGAAAGGCCGCCGGGCGGTGCCCCGCTGACCCGACGCACGGGAGGCTCTGGGAAGCTGCCTCCGCCCTCCCCGGGCTTCTCACCCCTTTTCCTTCAGCCGAGAAAAGACACTCCGAGCCGCCGGCCCCCACGGGCCCGGTATCCCAGGGACGTCCTCGGGGAGCGCAGCCGCAGGGAGCGGCGTGGCCGCCGCCCTCCCTCATTAAATAGCCGTATTTCAGGTCTCCCCGCACGCTAATCGCTCCGACTGTCAGCGCGAGATCCGGATCTGCTTCACAAAGAACCGCTCCCGGAAAGGCAGCGGGAGGCTGCACAGAGATCGCGAGCGCTGATGCAACCCCGGCCCCAAAGCCACAGCTTCACCCGCAAAAGAACACTTAACTCAGTGCCCCCGAACGGGACTCGAAAGTGGAAAGGCGCAAAATCTCTCCGGAGGAGAGGGGAAAGGCAGCAGCTCGGGGCACAGCTGCGGACAGGTGCTCGGCTTTTCCCCGCCTCGGAGCATCCATCCTCATCTACGGGAGGAGGAAGGTTTGCGGCAGGGCCCGGCTGCAGCCCGGGAACAAACCCTGCGAACCGCCCCTCATCTACAAAACCTGCCCCCGTGTCCCGCAGCTCCGGGCACTGCCTGCCTGGGACGCCCCAACTCACCGCAATCGCGGGATCTCTCCGCTCGCTGCCCGGCCCCATCTCCCACCGCCTCACGGTACCGCACCGAACAAATCGCTCAAAGAGATTGTTTTTTTTTTTTTTTTTTTTTCCCTCTCACCCCTAAGCCAGAAAGCTCCGTACCGCCCCTCCTCAGCCTGAGGATTTGCCGCTACGGTTCCCTTCGGCGACTCCGAGTGCGTGAAGTCACCGACCCGGTGCTGCTCCGGGTGTGCGGAGCTCTGCGGGCGGACACAAAACCGAGAGCACCAGACCGGGCCGGGAGTGGGGCTGCCCCCGGGGTTGTATTATCCCCGAGACCCCTCGGTGCTCCGAGCGCCGTCGGGTAGCGGCGGAGCAGCCCTCGCAGGGTTTGCTTTGGTTTGAAAATTTCACAAACAAGGGCGGAAAAAATAACTCCATTCCTCTCCCCTCCCTCACCCCCCCTGGGGCTGCTCAGGGTCGTTGTGTCGCGGGGCTTTGGAGTTGCGCTGCACCGCGGTGTGTTAAGCACGGATTTCCCCTCGAACGCGCTCGCAGCGCGGCGATCTCCCGTTTTGTAGTTCCTGCGATCGGATATTGCAGAACACTAAAAACGAAAACTCCGCTCCTTCTTCAAGAAAAAATGAAATCAGCACATATTTGGTTGATGGTTTCCTCCCGGCCTGTTTATTTAATCTGACTGTATGATAGATGGCATCAGATAGGGGCTCTGTACACATCAGGCCAGTCGGGAGTGTTTTCTTTTTTTTTTTTTTTTAATGGATCAACAAACTGAGCGGGGAAAGCTGGATAAATACAGTGCCGCCCCTTTAAATGAGCGGGGATGTTTTTGCGATGTATTACTATATTAGGTGACAAGGAACTTTGCATCTCTCATACCATCACGGCAATGTTGGCCAATAGAAAGCTAAAGTCACCCAAAAACTGCCTAGTCCCTCCTTCCCGTCCCTTATGGTCCGCTCCTACCTGCGCGCAGCACACAGGGCCGCCTCCCGCGGGATGCTATGTGCCCCCCCCGGCAGCCCACGCTGCAGCAGCGCTCCGGGCCGCCCGCTCCTCGCTTCCCCTTCCATGACCCCGGGCTGCGGCCGCTGCCCCGCTCTCCTCCGCAATGTTTCCTAGCCCTGTGACGACGACTCCCTTCTCGGTCAAGGATATTTTGAACCTGGAGCAGCAGCAGCAGGGCGGTCTGGCCCCTATGGAGCTCTCTTCGCCCTCCTGCATGTTGGCCACCTTCAAACAGGAGGCGTTCGGTTCCGAGCCGCCCGCCCTGCCCGAGCTCCCCGAGCCGCACCCGGCCAAACCGCCCGCCGCCTTTCCCGGCCCCTACTACGTGAAAAGCTACGGGGAGATGGACGCGGCCAAGGATTCCAAGGCGGACAAGAAAGGTAAAACTGCAGCCCGGGGCTGCGGCACTGCGCTCGGCCCTCTGCAGCACGGCCCAGGGGCCCGAGGAGAGCGGGAGTTCGGGAGGAGCGTCCAAAGGCCTTCCGAGGTGCCACGATGGGGAGGGATCCCCGGTACCCGAGCTGGGGCACGGGGCAGGGGAGGCGTGGGGCTACGCCAGGCCTCGGCTGTGGCCGGACAGCAACGAGGCGGCGAATCTTTCTACCGAGCACAGCGAGCGTGTCTCTGTGGGGTGGGATTCAATACAAAGGGATGTAAATATGAGCTAAATCCAAAGACGAGACTAATCCAAATATGAGACAAATCCAAGCCCAAGTTGTGGCGGAACCAAAAGCCTTATTTACAACAAACAAAAGCAAGCAAACAAACCCTAAAAAAAAAAAAAAGAAAAGAAAAGAAAAAGAAAGAAAGGAAAAAAAGCCTAAGCAAACATAACAATAATAATAATAATGATTACTGCAAATTGCTCACGAGGTGCTCGGAAGCCCCAGACGGAGCTGCTGCCCTGCAGACCCCACACGGATGGGACTGAGCGGTGCCGCGGGGTTCCCTCGCGGTGCACACGGGTCAGTAACACCGCTTTGCCCTTTTTTATGTTTTGCTCTCCCTGTTTTTCCTTTGTCCGTGTGTTTTGCTGCAGAACTGTGTTCCCTACACAAGAGCCTGGAGCAGGAGAAGAGAGAGCTGGAGGATCCCGAGCGGCCCAGACAGAGGAAGAGGAGGAAACCCCGCGTCCTCTTTTCTCAAGCCCAAGTCTACGAACTGGAGAGAAGGTTCAAGCAGCAGAAATACCTCTCGGCTCCCGAGAGAGACCATCTAGCGAACGTCCTAAAGCTCACCTCTACCCAGGTGAAAATTTGGTTCCAGAATAGAAGGTACAAATGCAAAAGGCAGAGACAGGACCAGACCCTGGAGATGGTGGGGATCCCACCCCCCCGGCGGATAGCGGTGCCGGTGCTGGTGCGGGACGGGAAGCCCTGCCTGGGGGAGTCTTCTCCCTACAGCTCGCCCTACAACGTCAGCATTAACCCCTATAGCTACAACGCCTACCCCGCGTACCCCAACTACAACAGCCCCGCCTGCAACGCCAACTACAACTGCAGCTACCCGGCCGTGCAGCCCGTGCAGCCCTCGGCGGCAGGCAACAACTTCATGAACTTCAGCGTGGGGGACTTGAATTCGGTGCAGCCGCCCATCCCGCAGGGGAACGCGGGCATCTCCACGTTGCACGGGATCCGAGCGTGGTAGGGCGGCCCGGGCCCGGAGCTGCGCGGGGGGGGGGGGGAGGTCGGGACATCGCCGGGCTGCGGGGCGAGGGCAGCTCGGTGCGGGACAGCGGGGAGCTCCCCGAGGCTCTGGGGCACGGGGTTCGGCCCGCTCATTCCCCTCTCCTCATCTTCCTACAGAACGGTCGGTCATTTCGCTCGACTTGTTCCTAAATAACGGCAAGCCAAGCCCTACAACTCATTATTATTATTTTCTTTTCTTTTCTTTTTTTTTTAACTCTTATTCTAATTATTATTGAGAACCACATTTAATTTTGCACTTCCTGTCCGGTTCCCCCCCTCCCATCCAGCCCGGTCCGCCCGCCTCTCCCCTCGGTCGCTGTCCCAGCGCAGGACGGGGACGGCCCCGCCGAGCTCCGGGCGCTCCGACCCGCCCCGTCCGCTTCCCGTAGGGTTATGCACTAAAACGTGAGTTAGGATTCAGATGCACTGCCCGCTCCTCGCCCCGCCGCCCGTTCGGACGTGTTTCCCTTTGCTGTACGAGCTGACGGAGATCAGCGAGTTGTCATTAAAGAGAGTGGCTTCACCTTGCGCGTTCCTGGCCTTCACTGGGCAGCCGAGGGCCCCCGGGGCTCCCAATGCCACCCCCGATCACCTTTTTGTATTACTTTTCCCCTCCTCTCCGTTTCTGTACCCCTTTGGTAATTGCGGCGATTCCCGTTTTGGTGCGTGCGTTAATGTATTTTTAAAAGCGATTTAAAAGCTGCTTTCAACCTCTCCCCCAGCCCAAACAGGACCGCCGTGCCTTGTCCCACCCAGTTCCATCACGGGAAGGGCCGGGAGAGTTGTTGGGGGGCTCTGGGAGGTGGGGAGCCCCACTCGCTGCTCCTGGACACTTTGAAGCCGGGGGTGAAGGGACGGATTTCTTCCTGACACGGAAAGGCAATAGGAGGGCAGCAAAGCTCCGAGCCATAAAGCATCGGATCGGGTCCTGCCCGCGCTCCCACTGTGTTGCATTCCCATAGGGACAAGGGACAGAACACCCCCCCGGCCCCGAAGTGCTCGGGGGCAGTGAATGGTGCTCCCCCCTCCCGGCTCCGACCCCTCTTCTGGCTCAGCCCCAGCCCCTCGTCCGCTTTTACAGTAGTCGCTATTAAATGTCAATTATTGGGAGTGAGAAACAACAAACATTGTAATTCAGCGCAGTCAAAACATCCTCTGAGTGTCTGAGATTGTCCGGCCCGGCGATAAGGCGATTAGGGGAACCTGCAACCTCTCCTGTCTTGGCCGTATCGGTCCCATCAGTAAACAGGGATGGAGACAGGGTGGCTGTGGCCCTGGGACAGGGATGAGAGGCTGCGGGTGAAGGGAGCCTTCTGCAGCCCCTGCCCCTCCTTCCCGAAGGGACCAACCGCACACACGCCCGGATAGGATCGCACAGATAAGGGGCTCCCATCTCCTTTCTATCTCTGTTAATGGAAGGAGAGACCTGGGTGTTGCTCCGAGAGCCCCTAATGCTGCGTGAATCGCAGAGCTGATGGCTGGGGGCTGTGCTGGGAGGGGGGGGGGGCAAATCGGTCACCCTGCGGGGATTTGCCTCTGGGCACTCACCTGGCAGAGGATGCCAGGTTTGTGACGCCAGAAAGGAGAACCAGAGCACAGACTCACGGCTGCCCACCTCTAAGTGTGGAGACAGTGAAGACTACTTCTACATGAAACTTCTCCTGCCCCAGGACTACTGGCTTCTGCCTTCCTCACACACACTTTGTGGTAAAAAGACTCGCAGAACCCAGCAGGTGGTAGAGAGCAGGTTAGACAGAAAACTTTCTGCTCTATTTGAGCTGAGGGTGCCTATCTTCCTGAGAGCCCCCAGGAAAGAGCAGGGTCTGAGCTTTGCCACTGCCAGGTGCCAATTCTGTGCCTCAGTTTACCTTATCTGCAAAGTGTGCACAATGCTATTGCCCTGCTGGCACCATTCACAGTCAGACCACGCTGCTGCTACTGAGCTTGGCCAGGAACACAGCTGACAGCAAGACCCTGGGAGATGAGGACAAGTCCTGAGTTAACATGAAAGAATACATTAAAATAGCCTAAAATATGGATTGCTGCTTTCAGAGCATGGCCCTAGACCTTTATTAAGGGATCTACCAGGATGGACTGCAGCAAGAATCCAGAACAAAAGTAACTCTGCACATCAACACAGCATCCATCTCACTTCTATGTACTCCAAACATCCTTTCCCTTCCTCACATGTTCATTTCTACACATTTATTTCCTCCAGGAATATCTCAGAGCTCCTGCTATCAGGAACTCCAGCTGTCAGTGGAACAGAGCTTGATGTTCTCTGTTCTGGGCACTGACTTTGGGTCCAATTGCCAAAACTGTGCTACGCTCCTTCCTAAATGGGATGGATGTAACCCCAGCCCTGCTCACACGCTCCCCTCCTCCTCATGCTTCCCCGTCCCTGCAGGGATTGCATCACAAGCAGATGCATGGCAGGGCAAAGCCAGGGCTTGGAGCAGCAGCCAAAGAGTTGGAGGCAGCGATTCAGACAGAGGACACAGGCACAGCTGGCTGAAACCAAGAGCAGTGCTCAGCCCTGCTCCAGCAGCCACAGCACGAAGCACGGATACGGAGACTTTCCATTAGCTGGGCTTGGGAGAAGCACGATCAAATTAACCTCCATTAGGAATGAATGCCCAGGGCGTGGGGGCTCACTGGCCTCACATGCCCATGCACACTGCTGCTACTGGCTCTGCCTCAGCCCAGCAGCCTCAGAGCCAGTGGGGTTGGGATGCGAGAGGTTTCCCCAGGACTCTGGTGACATTGAGGCTGTCACTCTCACACACACACACACACACACACCATGACACGGTCTCCCGAGTTCAGCTCTCACAGATGCACAGAAAAACTGAATGCATCCAGCCTGACATGGGACTGTGATCCCCAAGGGCTTCAGGTCTATAATGAAATATGGAAAAGACTGTGCTTAGAAAGCATAATTCCGGGGGAAAGCACAAGGTAGCAGTTCCTCCCCAGGGAGCCTGAAATTGGAGATCCTCTCAGTGTTTGGGAGCAAGCTTAGGGGAGAAGGAAAGAGGTTTTAATAAGGTTTGCACTTGGATCTGGTCTCCGTGCCCTTTCCTCAGCTTTTTTGGATGGCACAGTCAGGCACCAGCATCTCCCTCCCCCCCGACACCAGCTTCATTTGGAAGAATTCAATGCCCCCACTCCACCTGAAGGTAACAGGAGCCAGCACAGCGCTGCGCCAATTCATTTCCAGACAAATGGTGCACGGTGGGTTTATACAAACTCACACCACTGGTAAGAGAACAAGGTAAATAACGAATAAAGGTGCCAGCCATAAGGGACTGATAGCAAATCCCTGCTCTTCAGCAATTTTGTGGAAATGGAAGTAATTGCTAAATAACATAGTCCCTGGAGCACAGCTGTGGCCAGAACTTTATTCCTTAAATTCGGGGAATTTTTGCATTGCATGCTTTGTGGAGCTGAAAAACGAGGTTTGGTCCAGAAAGGAATCAGCCCAAATGTTCTGGAGAAGCCAGGCAGGAAAACAACAGAAAAACAACCCCCGCCCCGCTCCTAATTCATCTCACTGACAACAGTTTAGATCAGTATCAGCAGTAAGTGATTTCTCGTTAGCGGGGATTATTAAGTAGAATCAACACCTTTAAGATGTGATTCCTTGTTGTGTCCAGAGGGGAGGTGGAGTTCAGTCTGGTTCTGCCTCCTGGCCGGGGGTTACTAAGTGCAGTGCGGACTGCATGCTGCGTTTTGCAGCGGAGAGAGAAGGAATTGGAGATTTCTCCTAACAAAAGGACGAGCACAGGCAGTACGTGTGTGGAAGTCAATCAGCCAAGGCTTAGCAAAGCGGTGCGGAACAGCTTGGGTGCGAATCTCTGCCTGCCTCCTGCAGCCTCTTTAACGCCCTGCCTCCTCCGGAGCATCGCTGGGCAGAAAGCTCCATTTAGAGACCAGGTCTTCCCAGAGCAGGCCGTCAGCCTCCAACCTCTTCCTGCTCCCACACTAAAGGGAATGTCAGCGTTTTTTCCCCTCTCTCAGAACACTGTGACTTCTTATTTTAATGTAACCTTTACCCCAGCCTACATAGAGATCTCACCATTACTGCTCCTTCCACGCCACGCACTGACCCACACTGATCTTTTCTTCCTGATACCAGCACGGGCTCTTAAGGTTCCCAACCTCCTCTCTTCTCTCACGCTGCTGCTCATCTTCAGAAAGTGCCGTGCTCAGAGCAGCTAACCAGCCAGCTCTGAAGCATCTCACAGAGCTGCATGTGCTCAGCCCGGATTATCACTCAAAATGCAGACCAGCACCTATGGAACTGCTGAAACCAGTAGAAAATGGGTGAGTTTCTTGGTCTTTCCTTAAAGTAGTTGCTGGAACTGCAGATCACATACAAGTTGTGTCTGGATGAATACACTAAGAAGCAAAATGAGACAAAAAATAAACTTTCCTGAATATAAGCAAGGGGAAAAGATGACAGAAGCCCAGGAAGAGAGCTGAGAATTCAGAAGAGCAAAGCAGGACATTCTTAATGCAGCTCTGTGCGCTCAGCAACTGATGCGCCGACTCCACCAAGCCTATAAAACACTCGTTAAGTCTCCCCTGCTTAAAATAACATTTGCTTGGTGTCAAACAGGCAGCAGGGGCTAATGGCTAAAACACAGCTCTGCAAGGCAGGAGATGAGCACGGCTTTCCCAGCTCTGTTAAAGAGGGGAGCATTGCACCCGCAGTGGGTCACTGCAGACCCTGCACCTACAGACATGAGCAGGGGTTGCACAAACATGGCATCCACCCACGGGATCTGCAGAGGTTGCTCAATGCTTGCGTGGTTTGATGTGCTGCAAAAAGTTGTTGTCCAAACTTGCGAAGGGGCAAAAGCTTGTAGTGGCCAAAGTTTGGGTTTGGATTGCATTTATTGGTCTTGGGGAGACATTCTGGAGCTGAACTGCTATTTGTGGAGATGGCAAGGCAGCAGGAGAAACAAACATGAATGATGCTACTGTAGAGCGGGTAAGGTTAGGAGTAAGCAAACCCAAGCAAGCAAAGAAAAGCAAGTTTGTCAAGCATTTCATATTCCATGAACCACTCTGTTGTTTCTTAAGAAACAAACAGTTTTAAAAGGGTATTTTAGAGCTCCGTTCCTAGAACCAACAAATCTGGTTGTTTCACAGTTGGAAAGTCTCATCTCAAAAATATTTTCTGTGTTCTGCAGATTGGGAATAAAATTCAGCACACCCTGTTGCAGCAGGGATATACCACCATTTGTTTTAGCGTAGCAGATGTTTCCTAAATAGATTGCATTGTCCTCCAGCATAAGCTTTGAGGAAGTTGCAGTGCTGGATCCCAGAAACTGCCCCCAAATCCCATCTTCCTGGCCAGGACTGCTGTCCTCCTGACTATCTGTGAGGAATAAAAGCTGCTTTCAGAGCAGCCCTGCAGCAGTGGAGGTGCAGCACACAGACATGCATGCAGTGCTGGCTGGCTCTTATCGAGAGGAGCCACTAAGAAACAGGCCACCAAAAGGGGTGGGAAAAATAAAAAAAAGAAAAGGAAATAAAAAAAAGTCTTGCAGTCAAGTTTTTCTTGCTTTTAAGGACCAAAACAATTAAAACAAATTCGTACCGCATGGCTTCAGCAAGTCAGTTCTAATGATATCAGTGGGATGATTTATGCTATTTCTGGGAAGGAAAATATAAATCTCGGTTGACTTGAGGTTTTATGTACTGCTTTATGCATTGTGCAGTGTCAGCTGCTGCTTCCTCCCTGCCGCATACCCACAGAGACACGTCCAGATCCACCCCACAATTACACACACTTCACTTTATGGACATGGCTAATCCTGCTGAAGGTTCCCATACCGGTGCGGACAGCACGAGGGCTCACAGGAGGAGCAGACAGACACACTGACACCCAGCAGCACTGCTGGCACCCTCCCATGCTGAGGCTCTCGTATCCTGCTATTTATTTCTAGTTGTGAGGCTCAGAGGGGTTATATTTGCTTTGGGGTATGGCGTATATCTGAGTTTCTCTTTCCAGTTACGTGCCCAGAGAGCAATCCATACCCTGCACTCCAGCAGACGCTGTGAGAGCCCCATGCTATCGCCACCACAGACACAAAGAGCTCGGGTTCTTCTACCGACATCTTTACAGACAGCCCTTTTAAAGCAATGCCAAAAATCCACGTTACTCAACCGTAGTTCTTAGGGCACCAAAGCGGAATTGCTGCTATTAAAAGAGATGCTCTGCAGTACCTCTCAGCCACTGCTCACACGCCTGTCTGGAGCTAATTCCTCCTTTGAGATGATGCACAAACAACTCACGAGAGCACCAGGACACCAACCCAGAGCCCATCGGTATTTCTCCTTGAGAACTTACATCTAAATAACTTTTTATATAATGAGGCATCAGAACTGGAAACCAAATTTCCCCATTGAGCCCTTGGCACCAACATGGCCACTATTCATTTTTGCACACGCAAAAGCTATTCCCCAGGTAAGATGGAAGTGAGCAACTGATGTTTTTCTCACAAAATGAAGTGGTAGCACAGGAGAAATATCCAGCAGAAACAGGGATAGCTGTAGTTCATTTCCAAACACCTGGCTTGCTTTTCTTTCTTTCTCAACTACATTTCTCATCCTATTAGTCTCAATATTCCGGTTGTGAAAACACCACGCTCTGTCCCTTTGATCAGCCTGTGAAAAGTCCTTTCATGTCTTGCTGTCTTCATTACCTTACATTTTAATTGCTGGCCTTGCATGGGATGGACAGGTGGTACAAGGTCACCACAGGAGATGACAGATGCCTGTTGGCCATGCACACCCAGATCACGCGTGCTGAAATCAACCTGTGCAGCAGCAGCCACCTGTTGTGCATTGGGGCACCCACAGAACTGGGCAGTTCCAGCCTCTAAGCACTTATTTCAGAACCTATTAGAAAATAAACATCAATACCTCTTCAGTTCTTTTAACTTAGCATTTTGAACCAGCACAAACTCCAGTGTTACTCACCTGAGCATCACCCTCCATGCAAACTGAGATCCCCCTTTTCACACATAGCTGAAACGATGCACCCACACAAAGGGATTTGACTCAAATTATGGACAAAAATCCCAAATTTTCACACCCCAATCCTGAATCAACAGCTGAGTGAACATTTCTGAACAAAGAGAACCCACTTCAGATGCTCTCCTCATTCTACATTCCACAAGGACAGCTGGGAAAGTAGAAGTGGTTTTTATTTTGTTTTTATTTTTTTTTCCTTCTTTTTTTTACACACCTTGAGTTCCCCTCATTGTTTGGAACCCTGTTGTACAGGAATTTCCACTTTCCTCTGACAATTTACACTTCATGATCCAGAATGTTTCTCCTCCGAGGCTCAGTGACCTCTTGGTCGTGGCAGGAGTTACATGGGGTTTGATGCACGGACAGCAGTACTGGATAGTAGGTGCCATATCATTTTATTTACTTAAACGGGGAAAGGATAAGAAATCATAAAGAGGTAAATATCAGTCTAAACCATCGTAGTTTTTGGCCTTAAATTCAAAGAGTACACAAGCTACCAAAGCATAGGCTGCATACAACATGCTTCTAAATGTCATGTAAGTCAGATCCAAGCATAAGTTTGGGACCCTATTCCAGCTTTGCAGCTCAGGGATGCACAATCCCTGTGGTGAGGGTCAATACCATTATGCTCACCTTGTCTCACATTGAAAACGAGGGGTAGATCCACTCAAATCTCAGTGTAAGACCAAAACAGAAGAGAGGTTATTTTGCCAAAGCCAGACACTTATTTGCTTCCAGCAGTAACACACTCTCTACAAAAGCAAAAATAATAGATGAGAAGGTTCTTTTCCAGGAAAGCCAAGCTGGCCCTCCAAGATCTGTCTCAAAAGGCAGAGAGCCTCATTAACTGCAGGGCAGAAGGAAATGCCTCCTATCTCCTCCTCCCCCTGCCTCCCAGATGGCCATTCCTTTCATTTTCTGGGCAGGTTCCTTCCCTGTGTGCAGCTGTTCCCAACTGCAGCCAAAATCAAGCCATTGGCACTCATTAGCTCTACTCAGCCCTTTCATCCAGAAGTCAATGGGACACACTTAGAGAGCATAAATGACAGGAGTCAAGTTCAGACTGAGGTACAGGTGTCTGGCACTGGAGAGGCCATTCAAGCAATTCGTTCCCACTTACACCATCTTGTTACTTCAGCTTAAAAAAACAAAACAAAAAGCAACAAGAAATTTAGATGAAATAACAGATTTTGCAGATTTTTGTGCGTCAATTGAAGAGCATCACTCTCCTCAGATGTCTCTAGAGCATTCCTATGGTCCCAAGCAGGGCACCAGCAGGCCATCCTTCAAAATTAGTTGAGAAAAACAGCGTGGGCCACAGGAATTAATTTGATATTCTCAGATTAACTGCGATAGCAGGAAGCTCCTCATTTATGCTATGTTGCAGTATGCACTTCTTGTGGTTTTGCATTTTTCATTAAGCTCAGAGTTGGTGAGATCTTGAATATGGGAAGGCTCTATTTTAATTCCAGCCCTGACACCCACTTGATGCAGAACCTTGAGGTGGTCAGGAGAGTTCACGCGTGGCACTGCAAGCAGTGGCAGAAGGTTCAGGTGGGAACAAGGCCCTCCTAAGCCCTATGAGCGTGGTCAGGCTGCAAGGACACAGGCAGGAGCCCATGGAGCAGGGATTAGCTTGCATGCTAAATGGATGGAAAAATAGATGGGATGGGGTGAGAGCAGGGAAGAGGAACAGACTTCTCAAAGGAGAAAACACTTTCTGGTTGAACTGAGCTAAAGATAGGATGAGCGCCATGAGCAGCTTTTTAAAGCAGCACAGCTCATCTTATCAGTGAGCCCCCTGGAAGGGGAGCAAAGCTTTCACCCAACGTGGTGCTTTACAGCCAGGCTATGGGATGCCTGTGGGGTGCCTCACTGGGAAGCTGACTGCACCCCACAGCAGCCCTCCCCCAAACACTACGTCCCACACTCTGTATTGCTTTGACTCCTGACCTTGGGTTGGGTGCGGGGTGCCCAGCCACCAGCAGCGCTTCCGCTCAGCTCTGGCCCCTCTGCTCACAGCCATGGGATGCTTTGAATAAAGGGCTTCGTGGTGATAGATTCGTCAAGACCAAGGGTCAAGTTTATGTTGATCTACAGGTGTCAGAAGTGTATTGATCCAATGATTGAGGTCCACAGGAGGTCACCGTAAATCCTCGGGGGGATGACAAGAACCACATCACTTACTTGCAGATGTTACAGACGTAACCAGATAAGGTAGAGCAACCGCCAGCAGGTGCAGTTGGAGCCCTGGTGATGCTGCAGTGTTGGTTTCTGTACACCAGGGTGGGCAAATGTATAAGGTGATAACACAGACCTACCGAGGTCCTGGTCAGAGCAGAGGAAGGACATTTGTTTCAGCTTGCACCGAGGTGCCTTTGGCTCACACGAAATGGAAGCGTCTGGTAGGAACACTTTGCCCTTTTTTTTGGGCATTATTTCCCTGACAGCCTCAGGTTGTGCCTGGCTCCAAAACTACTTTTGTAAACGCAGTTATTCTGCAGATGGAAAAATTGCTCCAGCAGGCACCGCCAGAGCAGATACAGGGAAAGGAATTTCCCAGCCCTTGTTTCCAGCTCCTCAGCTAATGCCCACACTCAAGTTTTCCAGTGTCTGACCACAACCCAGGTGTGATTCCCCAGCCCCCAAAACAGGAGCAGTGCTTGTGGTTCTGCAGCTGTGCATGCCAAGTGCTCAGCCCGTGATGCCCAGCCCCTTCATCGTGCTCCTCTCCCCAGAGCTGTCAGAGTGAGTTCTGAATGTAAAAAGCAGCTCTCTGATTCTGATGCAGTCACACGTTACAGCTGCTGGGTATGCCAATATAGGAAGGGTCCATAAGCTATGTATATATACAGCGAAGCTATGGTACAGTTGTGTTGAACAAAGCACAAAAAGTTAACTTGCTAATGTGATGAACCTCAAACATTTTTGCTAATTTAGAATAATTTGGGGGTTAATATATCAGAGAAATATATTAACTAAATTAATCTTAATAAAAACAAGTCAATAAAAAAAACAACAACTTTTATCCAACTCTTACTTTTGGAGAATACCATTTAATTATTAAGATCGAGGTGATACATTCTCCTTTGTGGTATATTCCAAAGGACATTGGAAATCTTTAGGAATTAATAAATCTCTCTGGGATTGAAGAAACTCAGTTTAACTTAAAATGGCTTTGAGCATCCAGCAGCAAATTACATTAGGCTTTTTTCATAAATTATACATAATTAGAAAATTATATTCCAAAACACATTTGATGAGAGCAGAAATGATTATTATGAGAGTAACGTGCCATAAATCTGAGTGCAGTGTATCTCAGTTAAAATATGCAGCAGTCCCTGCCATAGCACAAGGATTAATCATTCTGGAAGCGTTTGCAGCACCTGCGTTGCAGCTTTTTCAGTGCCAGCAGTCACTTAGGAGCACAATAAAGGGCAATGCATTGCTGGAGCTTGCATGGGAGTGAACCTCAGCTCTCCTTCACCGACAGATGCATGCCGGAGTGGTTGCTGCACAGAGCCCCAAACATCCAAGAGCACACACAGCAATGCGTACCACGGCTGGTTTCTCCCAGATGTGATTGCCAACCCAACATGAGAATGATTTAAACCAGCCCTTAACTCTGCTGTATTTAACACAAACGCTGTAGGATTTGGGCTCTCTTTGCTCAGTTGAGGCAGAGCTGGGTAGGTGAGCGCTGGAGCGGCGCAGAGCTGGGCAGAACGTTATTTCACAGTGCTACCTAGTGGTTTCTGCAATAAATGATCACTTGGTCAAAGCCTGGCCTCGTACAGAAGCTCCATATGTAGCAAATACAGATTTACAGTGTAAATCCAAACCCCCACAACTGCCCAAGAGGAGCAGGAACGGGGTACTGACACTGCAGGGGGGAGGGGAGAGTGGAGAGAGAAGAAAAAAATGCACCATGAACCCAAGCTCTTCTGACAGGACATTTATACACACATGCACAGCAGCAAAATAAACCCCAGCAGCTGCACCAGATGCAGACAGCAGCACCTTAGACCGACAATGAGGGTTCATCCTCCCTTGCTATCAGTGGTGATTAGCACAGGAATTCTGAGCTTTCAGATCCCGTCCCTCCCTTTTTCCTCTCTCAGTATCAAGATGCCAACACCATGTTCTGATGAGGTTTTTAGACATATCTTGGTGCTTCCCCACATTTCCTCCCAGCACAGGTCACACTGTGGAAGTAACCACACGTCCTTCTTTCCACCTGAACCTCTCCAGCTCCCCCTTGCTCCCCAAAACAGACCAGCAACTGTTGCCACTGCCCTTTGCACAGCCCAGCACCAGTTTCTCCCTTCTGTTTGGATCCACCCATTTTGTCTGTACAGCAGGTGCCCTGGTACAGGACACGGCACTATACTTAGCACCCGTGAGGCTGCACCTCCTGTGCTGTATTCAGTTTTGAGTCTCTCACTACAAGAAAGATGCTGAGACTCTGGAGTGTGCCCATAGAAGGGCAATGGAGCTGGGAAGGGTTTGGAGCATCAGTCTGATGGGGAGCAGCTGAGGAAGCTGGGATTATTCAGTCTGGAGAAGAAGAGGCTCAAGGGAGACATCACTGCTCCCTACAACTGCCTGAAAGGAGGCGGTGGCAAGGGGGGGTCAGCCTCTGCTCCCAGGTAACAGCAGTAGGATGAGAGGGAATTGTCTCGTTGCACCAAAGGAGGTTCAGGTTGGATATTAGGAAGAGTTTTGTCTCAGAAAGAGTGGCACAGCTGCCAAGGAGGTGGTGCAGTCACCGTCGCTGGAGGCATTCAAGAACTGTGGAGATGTGGCACTGAGGGACGTGGTCAGTGGGCATGGTGGAGTGTGTTGGGGTTGTTGATCTCAGAGATCTTCTCAACCTTAACAATGCTTTGATTCTAGCACCGCACCATTGCCCTGCGTCCACACACAGAGAGAACCACAGTGCTCAATGTGACACCAGTACAAACAGGCTAGGCCTTGTTCAGAACTATCAGAACAGATGGGAGCCAGGTCTGGCAGGATCTGGTGTGAGATCTTAAACCCCTATATGAGAAAATGCCATATTTAGAAAGGGGATCACAGTGCTGGCTTTCCTGGGCAATGCCCTCTGATTGCCAGATGAAAGGAGTCGTGTAAGTACTAAGTAGTATTAATAGCCACAGGCACAATATATATATACACACACACACACACATATATATGAGATTCGTGCAGTCAAACAAAACCTAAGTTATTTCCAATTGCAACATTTGTATAATGCCATTGACACTCAACTGCTGATAAGCTGGACACACTTAAGGAATTTTAATAAGCCTTTGAAAAGGTTTAACTGATGTGAATTAAGCCCCAAGATAATTTAGACACACGGCTATCATTCTTCAGTTAAAAATAATAGATCTTGAATTGAAACACCACATCATATGCCCCAGCGTGCAAAGTAATGTTATTTGTCACCAGCAGCATCTGGGGCTGATGAGCACATTTCTGGAGCAGACTGCAGCCAGCTGGAGGTGTGCAGGAGCCCTGTGAGAGTCCACACACCTGGGGGACTTCTCCCACTTTACAAGATTGGGATTGTTAATTGATAATAAGTGTCAGGTTTCTACCAGGGTGCCATTAACTGCAGTGCCTTACTCATCACAGGTCAATGTGGAAAGGACTGCTAATGCTGGCTACAAGCCACAAAAATAGCTATGCTCTTTTGCAGGGACAGAATCAAAGTCTTTAATTAAAGTTTAATTAACACAGAAGGTTGTGGGGTTTTTTTGTTTGTTTGTTTTCTTTTTTCCTCTCTCCTTTCCTGGAAAGGAGCACTTTATATTTACTGTTTGTTTCAGTCATTTCGCTTTCCTGGCAATGTTTCCTAAAGCCTGCTATCATCTGTGGGCTCCTCTAACAGACATCACTTAATGCACATTTGACAAGGTGGTAAGACCAGACCAGACACTCTCACTGAGAGACGTAAATGTGAACATCCACACATCTTTATAGAAATTAATTAATTCACAGTAATGAGAGGAAGAAAATTCCCACTTTTATTATCTCATTGCCTACACAAAGCTGCATACAGTTAGGATTGCAGAAGATGAGGAGCTAAGTCTGGGCCCAAGGCTGCTATTGCCCAAGGTACTGGCACAAAGACAAAGCTATTTTAAATGAACTGGCAGATAAAGACAACTTCTCCCTCCCCCTCTCTACCCTCTTCTTTTTTTTTTTTTTTGGTTGGTTTTGAATAAGCAGGCAGACCAGTGGCACAGACCAGCCCCTAAGTGATGGCCAAAGTTGCCCCTTAGCTCTGTGCATTAAGCTACTTGCACTTTTGCTTCAGCTATTTCCAAGTATCATCTCTGACATTTAAACAAACCTGACTAACATTATGATCTTAACAGCATTTGCAATGTTATATCCAAATGAAAAGACGCAGAAGAAGAATGCTTTGAAGAACACGGCTTGGATAGGAATTCTCCATTTGTTTAAGCCCAAGTGTACAGCACTATATCAGAGTACAGACAGGACTAAAGGAGGGCTCTTCTCCTGGAAGCATCAAGCATGTGCTATTATCAGGCACAGGATGGGAGGCCAACTGGATCAATAGACTTACTCAATATAGAAAATCTTATCTCCATTTCAGACTAGCTAGCAATAATGTCAGCACCTAGATGCCACTGACAGAGTTATCTCAGATCAGCAGCAGCAATGACTGCTTGGGAGCTGGGTGACACCTACAAAAAGCCAATAACCCAAACAGAAACGTTTTACCCTGCTGTCCTTTCTGAAGATAAAGGGAAACCAGTGTGGCTCTCCGCTCCGTGCGCGTTTATCAGGACTACACAACCAGGCTCTGCAGTGGCCTTGGGTTTCAGTTGCAGACCTCTGTTCCCATTGGGACAACACAAGCAAAGAACTGTGGGTGCACAGAGCCCAGACTCCAAGAGGGGTCAGGTCCGAAAGCGTCCCTGCTGGCGATACGCGGCCATCACGCTGTTGAAAAGAAGAAAGCAAAAAGCTTTCATGTCGTTCTATATATATGTGGTTCTATCTATAGGGCCGGGTGTGCGCTGATCCCCGAGCAGACGTTCTCCCTGCCTGCCCTTTGGGCGCTTATCATGGCACGCAGGGACGCACACAGCCCTATCTCCAGGCCAGGCTCACAGCAGCCGAGTGCCATTTTCCTTTCATGCAGAAAGCCACACCAGCACAGGGCACAGCGCGTTGCAGGAGCGCGGCTCAGCCCCAGCATCGCAGCACCACACCGAGGTCAGCAGCGATAACATCTGAGCGGTTTCACTGAGGGAGCTTAAAAATAAAAAGAAGCCCTAGCAGATGGACGAGGTCTGAGCGAGCCCTACAACATGATTCACACAGCTGCAAAAACCTCATGATTCACTTTGGCGTCGGAGTCTCATGATAGACATACAGCCAGCATTGCTGCACCACGCGTTCTGGTCACTGATACCACGCTGGAAGCGTGCCCCTTTCCTCAGTGCCACCCAAACACAGAGGGGTCAGAAAATTCTTGTCACATGGAATCAATGGGCACAGTCAGTGGCTGAAGATGCAGCCAGGCCAAAAACAGCCGGCAATCCCAAAAGCTGCAAGGTTATGATTTAGGCATTCATCATTTACATCGTCGGACTAAAACTATGATATCCAGAGCAAACCCCAAACCAGAGGCAAGTAAAAGCTGCTTTTTATGAAACATTCCATGGGGATAACATGAAATGCTTTCATTTGCAACTGTGAAGGCCATGCATATGCTTTTGTAGAATTTGCTTTTTTTGTAATGATTGCACAGTGCCTGAAGCTGGGAGCTTGCTTCTAATGCTGCTTATGCTGGGGAGGCCAATAGCCCCAGCTCATGGAGTACCCTGGCCTGGGAGGTGGGCACTGCCTTCTCTGCTATTTTGCAGAAGTATGAATAAAGGACGTGGATATGCCTCTTTCCTATGATGACTTACTCTTTGTCAGAGCTTTGCTGCTGCACAGCACAAGGCCCTGGCTGCACAAAACCCATCTGTAGGCAGTACCAGAACTAACAGGTAAGGAAGAAGACTATCAAGAGCTGAAGCATCACTGAAGTTACAACTGAGATGCAGGAATACGCATCCTCTAAAGAACTCAGTAGGTCACTGAGGAAAAAGTGGAGGGCAGGTTACCTCTTACCAGAAAAAGAGGTAAATAACTTTATTAAAACAGCGAAAAAAGTGCATAAAGCAAAGAGACTTTTTGCATATCCCTGTATAGCTGCTTGTCTGGCAGGTCGGGAATTGTCACCTCAGTGGATGCATCATGTAAGCCTGGATATTCAGAGTGTGCTGGGCAACTAGAAAAACAGTATATAAGAAACAAACATGGGAAGTTTGCCTTCAGCACCTGTGAACGTTTTCGGTTTGATCATCTTTCTTATTTTCCTGTAGTCAGTAAATCCAGTAGCAATCATGTCTTAGAAAGATAATACTATCACCCACAAATCCCATTACTGTTCAATAAGCATGACTTATACATGAATGAGAAAAACTGAATGACATCGTGAGCTGCTGTGTTAGAAAAGTGAGTTATACTTCAACACAAAGTATGAACACAGGCTTTTTCCACCTCTTAAGCTGAACTTGTTTTTCAGCTGCTGCAAAAAATACCATTCTCCATAGTACAAACAAGGACTGAATACAGTTGGAAAGATGAGACTCTTCAGCCTCGAGAACAGAAGGGCCAGAGGGATCCCATCAATGCATAGGAACACCCAAAGGAAGGTGCAGAAAGCACAGAGCCAGGCTCTTCTCTGTGATGCTCAGTGCTAGGACAAGAGCAATAAATGTAAGTGAGAACATGAGGTTCCTTTGAACATCAGTACAGACTCCTTTACTGTGCAGGTGATGGAGCACTGAGAGGCTGCCCAGAGGACTCACAGATTCTCCTTCCTGGGGACTTCAGAAGCTGCCAGGCATGGCTCCAGGTGGCCCTACTGGCACAGGGGTTGGACCTGTAACCTACAGAGGTGGCCCCAACCTCCACCACTCTGAGACCGTGAAACACAGACAACCAGGGAAACTGAACAGCAGCAACCTTCCAGCCCTATTAAAAGTGCTTCTTGGAATTTAGCTCCTTTTCTCAAGGACTATCCTCAAATAAAGAATTGCATCAAACCATCTTCACCCAGAAGAAATCACTAGGGGTACCCAGCCCTTGCCCCCAGAGTAGGAAGAGCAGGCCATGCTGCAGCTGTCAGTGCGTGCCAGCAGAGCAGAGCACCTCTGTGCACAGTGTCTGCTGCTTGCCTGGGGAGCTCTTTCCCCACCTTTAAGGAACAGAGGCACAACAAGACTCAGGCACCAGTTCTGTGTGGAGCTCGGCCCACCTTACAGCAACAAAGGCACTGCATCTCATTAAAATATTTGCTTTAGATTTCCCTTCCGGTGGGATCACACCATTACAAATACTTTTAGCTGTTTTTTTCCCCCCTTCAAAAGAAGAGCCCAACATATTTGCAGACAAGCATGCACGTGCTCCCTGGATATTCTCAGCCCCCAGAGATTCCAGCCTGGCTCGCTCTGGACCACTTGGCATGTGATAGCAGCCACATGCATTTGGCAGAGACATTTTTAGAAACTTCCAAGCTATGAATTCACCCTTCCATTTTGGTAAAGCCAGTTATGTGGAAAGCATTTTGAAAGGAGAAGTTCAAATACACGCTTCACTTCACCATAATTCTTAGAAAGGGGGAAAAAGATTACATTCCTCATTTATCTTTGCACAGAGAGTTATCTTGCAATGTTCCTGTATTTGCTGATACTATAACAAATGTAAACAGCTTACAAATTAAATAAGTCCTCCCAGCACAGTTACACTGTGTGTTAAAACCATTTCCGTTCATTTCCCTCAGGTTCACATTTAACCACTACCATTATCTGCTTGCAACACATTTATTAGTACTGTTTCACCATGCACGTGGTTAATTCTGTAATTAAATTCACAAACCAGCAAACTTTTTAAACAAGTTACTTCTAAATCTGCCAAATCATCAGAATTGCCCCATCCTCAATTGCTCCAGCACGACCAACCACTATTATCCTCCAAATGGCTCCAACCCCTCCTGCCCTGCTGGGTTGGAGGGTGCACCGTTAATGAGGCTCAGCTGATGAGGTGCTCATTAATCCACAGCTCTCTGATTGCTGCCAGCTGCCTGCCTCAGCCCCCCATATTGCAGGGCAAGGGCATTTCAGTCCCTTTTTAAGCTCATAGCAGTTACATGATTTTTGTTTCAAAGAAGTATTACTCTTGGAAGAAAAAAGTTTTTTCGCTGTAACTCTTTTGACAGTGAAATCCACTACTGAGCTTACAGCCACCACATCTGGCACAAACTGCCTGGGAAAAGCTATGGTCCAGAGAGCACCAGGAGCACTCCTTAACTTCACTTATGTTGAACCACTGGCAGCAATGCTGTCACACCAGCACCTTCATGTATTAACAACATGCCCAAGCACCAGCTCATCTGACACCAAAATTAATGGCTCTTAAATGGGACTGAAGGTGAGTTGAGGTGTCCTTACTCACATAGCATCATACAAAGAAACCACAGCTCTGAAACCTTTTCCTTTCTTACTCCTGAGTTTCCCCCTTTCTCTCCCCACCACTCCAGTTTCAGCAGCACTTCAACCCATGCTCCCCAGACACAGTTTAGGAAGGAAGGCTGTCCTCACCATCCCCAGAGCTTCTGCTATGCTTTGCAGGGTAAGCTTGCAGGGTCAAATGCCTTGGATAAATCTATGCCTCTGAAATAAATTGCTGCAATGCCAGCTTTTACCTTCCACAATACAACCAGAGGCAGCAAGGCCCTGAGACATCATCCACTGCCCAGAAGGCTGGAGGTACAAACAGAACCCTTCTTCATACACAGGAGAGCCACACAAGGCTAACTTTCCCCAGTTACTGAACCAACATCACAAATAATAGACAACAAAAGCCAGGCACAATCACCTCCTACCATCACTCCCACTCCATTCCTAAGTAAAACCAAAGCACAAACACCTACCTTCAAGCCAGAAGAAAGGTCCATAACTAGACACCATGCTGCAGACTGGAGGGACAGTGTCAGAGTATCCCCAGCTGTGGGCAATATGGGCTGAATGCAGCACCAGCCCCACCTCTGCTCCAGTACCAATCCCAGGTGCACAGAGGCACCACTGATCCCATGTGCTGCAGGTGGTGTTTGAACAAAACACCCATCTTCCTCCAGAGGAGAAATATCTTTTAACTTGCTACCTCCACTTGCTTTGCTTCCAGGTCTGTGGCCCAGCAGGAGGCTGGATGCCTCTGGCTCCCTATGGAAGGAACAGGTCAAGTACTGAGTGCTGCCAAATCACCCCAGGGTCCTCGGTGAAGCTTCTTCTCCTCTCCTCCAAAAAGTCGTTGCCTTTGGCTTCTTTTTTCCTCCACTTATTTTGTCTCTATAAACTGTAAATTTAAAGTCAGTTTATGCAGGGAAGGTAGCTATATTTACAAAAGGACTGGAGTTTTTCTAATGAAATCTGGATGTGACAGAAAATAAATGTCACAGGGAAGGTCCTCAGCAGTTATTTTTTGTTCTCAGTCGGTTCCAGCAAGTCACGTCTGAAAGCTAAAATTTCAGCAATGCAAAAACAGAGAAAAGAACAAGATGTTCACTCCTGTTCTTTTAATACATTCAGTTTCCCAAAACTGCTCCTTTGCAAAGACTGGTGGTAGCAACCATCCAATAAATACAGTGCACTTAACCTCAGTACCACGAGAAGGCTGCTTCTTTATTTCTTTATTTCTAAGGCCCATCTATATTCTGATGGGAGCACGTAGCCAAGATAAACCAAGTGAAACTTCCTGCAGGCAGTCACACTGCATTGCTGCTTACAGCACAGCTCTCGCATCTGCTTAACGTCCCAGTATCTCAGAGATTAGCAACGACCTATTTTTATATTGCATCCACACCAGGGAGGAAACAGTGAGGCAGCTGGGGCCTGACCACCTGCAGGTACTGCATCTCAGAGAGATGGGGCTGGAAAACATAGAACAGCACTGCTACAGCTGGCCTGCAAAGTAGAAAATAGTAGAAAAAAAGTTGCATAAAACTGCATTGCTCATCATTACTTAAGATGTATTTATATTCTAAATTATGTTTTAGTATTATTTAAAGACTTTCCAAGGCTGGAGGACAAAGGTCACACTGCACACAGAGGTTTTTACACACCTGTGCAGAAGGACAAAGGGGTGAGAAGGTTCTATCCTGATGCTGGAGGCACTACGTATGAATGCAAGACTGGATGAAACTCCTCCATTGCAGCCCCAACCCGTGGATGACAGTGCTTTCCTTGGTTAGCAGTTTATTTGTCAGACTTGGTACAAAGCACGGCTTTTATTGTTACCAAAATGCCCACATTTGCTGACTTTTTGTAATGGATCTTTCTTTAAACAGAGTAATTTGTCTTACCCAAATTGTACCATGGATATTTTCACTTCATTTCAATCTTTGCATACTCCTGCATGTCTGGAGAGGCTATAAGGAAGGCTGCACTGAAATATGATGAACAAACGATAGAGAAAGAGCCACAACCATCCTGCCTAGCCTGGCTATCACAGGACTGCCAGAGCCAGAAAAGGCACACGGAGACACGCAGCACTGCCCTCTATGGGATGTACCAGGCTTAGTGCAAAGGTTTCCAAATCCGTTTTACTACATTAGGAAGACAGACATTCCAACTCCTCAGGCAGAAGACCTGATTTTGACCTAGATAATGAATTCCAGCTTCTACTGTTCATGTCCATGGACACAACCAATTCTACTGTCCAGCACAGTGGTTAGGAATACTACAATCTACCACTCCTCACTTAACTTGACAAGCTTGAAGCAGCTGCTGGTGAAAGGGTACACTGTACCACTGGTAAGACCTAGAAAAACCAGCACTACAATGATAAGATAACCCAGTAGTCACCTATTTTCTCTGAATGAGCTATTGAGAGGTTACTCCCTATTTCTTAATAGCACTGCCTTTTAAAAGTTTACTTCTAGCAGCTACATTAAAGCAGTATTTAACCATTCCATGAGAACTTTGTAAAGAGAAAACCAATGTTACTGGTCAACCCTGAAAAAGCAACGAATCCATTTCATTAGGGGAAAGTGACAGTAGTTTTAAGAATGCTGCAGTGCATTCCTGGTACTACAAAGGGTGGTATGTTGGTATTTATGTTAGTGCATCAAATCCCAGTATGAGAGCACAAGAGATAGGAAAGGCAGTCACTGTTGGAGATTTTACTGAGAAAAATATAAACTTTCAGAAAAATGTTCAAATGTAGAATTTGTCTGTGCTTTGCAAATTGAAACTATTTCATGGCATCATACAGAAAAGCAAAAAAGGCTTTTGATTTCAACAGGTTAACCACGTAATTCTCCAACACTGCATGAATTAATAGTAACAAATGAGGCTTCCATTTTTGCTTTGGTCAGTCCTCCCAACACCAGAGAACAAAGCAAGTGTGCTACACTCCTGGAAAAACCATCTCAGAAGCACTCACTGCTGCAAGCATTAGGCAGGACTTCTACATGGAAGTTATTTTGGCTCTTTCAATCCATTAGACCTTGTTCTTAAACAAAACCCAGCTTACATGGATACAATAAATAGTTTATTCATGGAATGTATGTGTGTTTCTCTCTTCCATCCTTCCACTTGTTTTAAGCACTCTGCACTTGGGTATCAATGCAGCTTCCACTTCAAGCCAAAGACAAAAGTAAATTTCATGGTAAAGTGAAGAAAGGATGAGGTAAGAGCAGCACCTCTGAGAGGCACAGTTCCTCCAGTGTCTGTCCGGACAACCAAACCCAAAGGCAGACTGGAACTTCTTCTCTCCACACCTCCATCTAACCACTTCTTCCCAACCTGTGGTCATTTAAGCTCTTCTTTGGCAGGTTGTGAACTCCATAAGGACACTGTGAAGTCACGCCTGCTCTAATGCTCTGTCAGCTATTGCAATATCCCTTTTCTAATGAGCCTAACAGTATTACACTATTCCTTTCTGATCTTTCATTACAGTCCAGTTTAACTTTGGAATTTTACAAGAATGGGAAGAGTCTTTTTTTCAAAATATAAAGCACAGTGGCCAGAAATAAGGCAAGGGCGAGGAAGATGAGCAGCTTGTCAGTCAGCTCCCTGCGGTTGTACTTCGTTATCAGCTTTCGCCCCAGCTGAATCGTCCCAGACATGGACTTAAATTCTTCATTTGCTTCCAGGATGGTTCGTGAAGAATTGGCTGAAATGAACAAAAAAAAAAAAAAAAAAGAATTGAGCTGGTTGCGCTTCAAATGTACCTGTCACAGGATGTAAGCATGCAGCTTTTGGCAATATGGATAGTGCCTATGAGATCCTTCTGGATCAAATTCATGGCTAAGACAAACGCACACTGTGCTCTTGCATAAGCTTCCACAAATCCACAAATAGTCTTGATCTGATAGGGAAAGATGTAAAGCAAAATAAAAGTAATGAACAGCTTAAAAGCCCCTGGTCCCACTATTCAATCTTTAATTTTTAGGTTACAGATCAAATCTAGTTTTACAAAGATAGTGCTACCTGAAAGCTCTCTGAAAGCAGAGTGAAATAAGAATGGTGCTAGAATTACTGATTTAAGAGAAAGGAATTGCCATCACAGTCAGCATCAGTTCTAGCAGCAGCAGCAGCAGATGACAGTATGTGAACGCACCCAAGAGACAAGTAAAACGTTTTGCCCAAGCCAGAGCAGTAAACCAGCATGAATGAATTGGGCTTAAAGAAAGTGAAAAAGCAGCATGGAACAGCACGAGCTCCTTCATTATTCTGTTTGAAAATGTTGAACATTTTTTATGGTTATCTTTTTTGACAACAGTTCTTTTTATTTGTTCGTTTTTCTTCTCCAAAGGAGAAAATCAACTACAGCAGAAAAGGATATTCATCAGTCTTAATTAAAGACAGAATTTGAGAGTATGCCAAAACAGCAAGATGGAACATTGGCCCTTTCCATCCAGCAAATCCCTGAGACACAGCAGCCTTCCTTTCAAATTGCTGAAGGACAGAAAGCAAAAGTCCAGGAGTTCCCTTTCTCTTCCATAACAGACTGTATACAGAGCGAGTGCTGGTGTATCATTCCACGCTGAACTGATTGAATAAAGAATGCTCAAACTTCCCCTGTGCTGTCTGGTTCATCAAAACAAGCATAGTGGAAGTACTTCTGCAGTACTTTGCAAACCATTACGTCCCATCTTAAAGAGACATTTTGTCTAAGTGAAAATAGAAAACCTGCTGCTTCCATCGCTGATGACAAAGTCTCCCAGCAGCATGCATTCACTGGATAGGATAGGACTTGGCCAGAAAAAAAGGAAATGGTTACTGCTGATTCACAATCTGCAGCTGGGTTTTGTGAATGATCTTTCCCTCGATAAACTTCAAGCACTGCTCAGTTAGAAACAGGGTGACAAAGTGTCTGCCAAACTGTCTTTTTAACAGGAGAAGAAACATGCTACTTCTGTACGAACAAACTGTGCCCAGCTGCCATCCTCAGATGGGGTCAGAAAACCCCCAGTGGAGAGTGAAAGCTGTGGCATTTATCCCAGGCTTTACACTGCTCTCTCTTCTGCTCAACAGCACAGCTAGTAAGAGGCCCAGGCAACAGAGAGCCAAATGGTTCATGAATCACCGATTTTGAGAGGTCACTTGATTTATCTTCTAAGGAGTCTAAGCCAAATAACTGAGAAAAATCTTGGTTTCACAGTTCATGATGCACTGCGGACAGGACGAGTGACCTTGGGTTCAAGTCACTCAGCTGCCTCGTCTCTTAGTCATTCCAACTGGAGAAGGGGTGAAAACAGTCTTCCTAGCCAGGCCGTTTCCTCTACGTATGAACTTGTACCTGTGCTCTTTTCTTCTCTGTTGCTAAAGACACGTCAGGACAGTAGCACAGAGTAACATCATACACACTGTTAACATTGTGTGAACTCACGCTGCTTTTAAAATTACTTTTATATAAAACTGAGCTCCTCAGCGTGCCCCCTCCTTGTTATCCACAAACATTAAACAAAAACTCCAGCAAAAAACTTCATGCAATGTACATTATTATTTTCCATTTCTGTTCAAATGTTAGAGGAGTTCTGCTGGACAATCCTTGAATTATCATCATAACAAGTTCTCCTACAGCAATATATATTTTCCTATGCTCTGCATCACAACAGTTTGGCTCTCTTCATCCTAACAGAACAGCTGAAAGGTTCTTCAGTCACCCAACCCACACCCCAACCCCAACTACATCTGTACCCAGGGTCTGCACAGTCTCCTCGCTCTGCTGGACTTGCTGTGACATCATCCTGCTGATGCTCATCAGGCTCTCTGTGATGTTACTTGCACTCTCTGCCAGACTTTCCTTCGTAGTCTTTCTGAAAAAGCAAAAGAAAACATTAAGGGACAAAATAGTGGAATGTGCAGCTGTACTTTGTGTACAAAAGATACAACCAGGTTTTTCTGCATGAGAACTGGAGATTGTCTTTGCTGAACTACCAAAGAAAAATCACAAAATACTGAAGTCATAAGCCTTAACAACTGCAGCTCAGAGTCTCACAGAGCTCACGCTGTGGCAGTCATTGAGTCATGATGGCACAACTTCATGAGGTGGCATGGAGGCACTGATATAAACTGCCACTTCATTATCTCAGCTATCCTCCCTGCTGCTCCACAGTACCAAATTTGCCAACTTCTCAATTCAGAAGTTATACGAACTTATATCTACTTCAACTAAGGAAAATAACTTGCACAGTGATCCATTACTTGTTTATAACCCTGCCTGGAATTAAAATAAAAGACGATCACAAAGATTATAAAGTCTATCACAACCTCTCTGCTTTGACATGCCAACAGTAAAAAAAAAATTGGAATTATCACAATTCTTCACAGTTTAAGCCTCTACAATAGACAACAGCACTCCTTTACAACAAAAGCTACGTTCTGTGTACAATTCAATCATTTCCAGAACATTACATCACTCCCATTTGCACTAGTGAGTATGGCACACATTGTTTAAGTCTCACATTGTTCACACTTTAATACCTTTGTCTTAAGGAGTCTCTTCCCTGCAGCAGCTGATCTTTCTCAGAGTTGTCAATAGCAATTTTGCAAGCCAGATTTGCCTTTCTCCAAGCGGCCTGATTGCTGAAATCACAAGAGTACAATGTTGCAGTGTGATGGCAACACCCTGTAAGCAGTAATCACTTTCACAAAGCAGTCACCATAACTAAGATCCACATATGCACATAAACTTTCTCTGTATTATACCACAGTGACAATACATTGTTCTTTTGTTTCTTCTCCTAAGTTTATCATTACAGGCTTAGTCACTGAAACGGACAGACCTGCTCAGAGAGCCAGGAGACAGGAAGGAGATGGAAGCTCTTCTCTTTCTGTCCCTGATCATAGAATCATAAAATCATCTGAGTTGAAAGGGGCCGTTTAAAGACCATCTGGTCCAACTCCCTGCTACAAACAGGGACACCCACAGTTCCATCAGTGCTCACAGCCCCTCCAGCCTGACCTCGGGTGTCTGCTGGGATGGGGCACCGCCACCTCTGGGCAACCTGTGCCAGGATCTGCTCTTGGCCTTACTGAATGCAGCACGGTATCACTGAGCGGGTTTGCAAAACAGGATCTGAAAGAGCGCCCTGAAAGCAGGTACCCCTGAGGACCGGGCACCTGCAGTGAGGTCTGGGCACCTGTAAACAGCACGGCCTACCTGAGCATTTGCTTCTTATGGTTCTCCACTTCCTGCAGCAAGGCCTGTTTCTCTGACTCTTTATCTTGTTCCCTCGCCATCTGTTCCAGCTCCTTGGACAAAAAGCAATAACGGCAAATCAGCCGGACCGCCGCCACCTGCAGCTCCAAGGGAAAGGCGCGAGGCGGCAGCGGCCCCGCGGGCAGCCCGGGTTTGTTGCAGGCAGCGCAACCCCACCTGGATGCGGCCGCGGAGGTGCCGGAATTTCTCCTTCACCGCAGCGTTGAGCTCCGTGAGGGCGCCGAGCGGCCCCGGGCAGTCCCGGATGTCCTGGAATACAACCCGGTCAGCGCGGCCCGAGGCCCTACGTGGCGGGCAGGGCACGGCAGGGCAAGGCCGGGCCGCGGACGCCTCGCAGCCCCCGCCTCAGGGTTCCGCCGCCTCAGGGGGGTTCCGCGGGCGGCGCTACCTGCACTGCCGCCTTGATCTCCAGGTCGAACTTGACGATCTCCTGGTGGCAAACCCGCACCGGCACGCAGCCCGCCGCCGCCGCCGCCGCCGCCATCTTGGGAGTGGAGCGCCGGGGCCTCGAGCGCCCCCTGCTGGCACCGCGCAGCGCCCCCCGGCCCGGGTCCTCCAGTCCTCCGGTGTGGAAAAGGGAAAGGCCCCACGGCTCCCCGGCCCCCCCAAAACACACAAACACACGCCGTGATTTGAGACAGTGTTTCCTCCACAATTTTTATTTTAAATTACAAAGGATGTTGCGTACATTGATGAAATTTGCGTCCGAATAGAAGTGTGAGGGATCGAGGGGGACAGTAAACAAAGTCAATCGTGGGATTGTGCCTCTTTTCGGAAAAAAAAAAAAAAGATAATAAAAACTGCACAGCTATTAACCGACATCGAACATTGCAACTCTGAACAGATCATGCTTTTAACAGGAGAATTTATTTGCTAACAGAGACGAGACTTTCATGGAGTTTCTCCCAGCTCCCATTGGAAGCCGGTGATGGAGGATGCCATGTTCTGCTGGAAACGCCTTTTCCCCCACGTGCCATCAGCCCTCGGGTTCACCCGAGCACAGACACCGAGCAGTGAGGTTTTACAGACGTGCTGAGGCACAGCTGACTCAAACGAGACCATACCACACAAAAGATCAGTACAATTAAATGCTACTCCCGGGGTCGGTTCTTAATCGAAAGGTTTTCCTCAGGTGGATTGTGCTTTTGTCAGTGCTAAATCCAACACAGAATTTTTCCTTCTGTAGATGGATAATTTGACTTACTCAGACACGTAAGTAGCAACTACTCGCAGGAAAACCTTGGAACACTGGTGTTTTCCTAAAAGCCTTTCATGTTATGAAAAAACAGCGTGGCTTAAGATAGTTCTGGTTCCGCTTTTAGCTCCACTGCTCATCAGAAAGCCAAGAAATGCACTGCCAGCATTTACTCTTGTGGAAGCTGACGGATGTCCGAGAGGCTGAGGGCCGTAATGCAGTGCACACACACGCCTTTTCTACACGCGAGAAGCACTGGGGAACAACATGGCATGTTGTGAAACGCCAATCACACAAAAATAGAGATACTTTTGTATATTGCAAAGAAGATACAGCCTAAAAGTGCCATCTTTCATTAATGACATTTAAGAATCCCAATTCGTATTGGGAGATATTCAAGAGTGGTGTTTTCTCAACGTACTAATGCCCTTAATACAGTTACGAAAAGAATCAGTCACTGAAGCAGTAACTGAAATGTACTTCACACGATCCCTGGGGTAAACAAAACAGATTTCAGCTCTGTGCATGGCTGTGTCAATAAGCCAAGACCACATCTAGCAGCACACTTAACTAGGTAATTCCAACTGAAGCCTCCAACGTCAAAATAATGATTAGATGCATTCTTGAAATTCAGGTCTCAAGGCCGAATACAGACCCTAACATTCATGGTACACAACTGGTTACGCCTCAACAGAATTTCAGGAAGACTAGCAAGCAAGTTAGAGGAACAGAACTGCATTTGCTATTTCTGTTAAAGGCAACTTATATACAACCCTTTAAAATTTTCCTGATAAAGCCTCTTGCTTTAAAAAATAGCTATATTTAAATCATTTATGAAAAAAAAAAAAGCACATCCATTCTTTGTATTTTATGAATAAGCTGTTTTATTAACGAAGGCAAATACTGGATTAATGTTGGGCAGGGGGACCTTTTTTGGATAAAAGAAAAAACGACACCAGGTTGCTTTTAGATCAGCTAGCAGACCCTTCATCCGTTCAGATTTTAGATTTTTCTGGTTTCAACTTTTTTTCCCAGCTTTATTTAACAGTGGCAAAGGGTCTGCTATCTAGAAAGGATCAGGGACTGAACACAGCTGAGCCCAACTCTCACATCAACTTTGCAGCAATGCAAACTTTATGAAATCACGCTTCAGCTGGCATGGTAAGAAAATCCAGCCCACCCACACCTAATAGTTTTATTAATAAGTCTCTCTCATCCAAGAAAAGAACTCACCAAATATCAGTAAGTGTGTTCAACAAACCATAAAAGAAGTGTTAGCAAAAAGGGGTGTAGGGCTCAAAAATGCCCTTTGTGAGCACCCCCACATTCTGCAAGGCCATTCAAAAACTGGTCATCCATATAAATAGAAAATAACTGCTATTGAGAGAAACAAAAATAGATCTATCCAAACTCTCTTCAGGATGCTTTTACCAGTTCAGATTCGCTTTTGGAGGGGTTAGGCTTGAAGAGTTCAAGGGTAATGAAAAACATTTAGTTCTAGATGTACAAGTAAGGCACAATATAAAGCCACATCATAATCTCTCATGAAGAAAGTAGGAAAAGACAAGAATCATACATGGTACAGTAGAACAAGCAGTCCATCGAGTCAGAAAGTGTGGCACCTAAGTTCAGACTGACAAGATTTTAACAAGAGCAGTTATAACAGCATGCTTTTAATATGGAAACAAATCCTAGAGAATCCAGTGTATCAGAAAAAGGAAGAACTTCTGTTTGTGTTAAATCAAAGATGTATAATTGTTTTTGGATATAGGATTAAAAGTGAATATTCACAATGCCTACACTCAAAAACAAACAAACAAACAAAAAATAATCCAGGACTTCATTAAGATCCACATACCATGTATGAACACTGAAAATCTTTAGAAAATGGTCTTCTCTAAAGATCACCCAAAAACGCATGCCACAATTGCCAAAAAACAGAACATGTACATTTGTTGGTTTTTATACCCTTAAAAGATTTTGTTTGTGATAAGTATACACTAAATGTATATATTGTAATGACACTAGAGGAAGCAGATTGTTACTGGCATTAAAGTACAACCATTTCTAGACGGTTTAAATGCCACAGAGTCCCCTGGTTAAAATGTAAAGCTGCACAGCTTGCCTATGTCACCTTTATGATAAAGTTAAACCAGCAAAAGGTCTTATCTGTACTCTACATTTTACTGCCAGGTTTTATTTATATCAAGTATCGCTGCAGCATTCTGACCAGCCCAGAGTTAGCAGCAAGTGGCAGGAATCATATAAAACGCAGTTTCTTTTTTTTTTTTTTTTTTTTCTTTTTTCCTTTTTAAACAAAGTGCTTTTCTAAGATATACATACATATAAATAGGTACAAAATAAAGTGTCAACATTAAAAAGCTCAACTATTCAAAAGCTTTAACTTAAAATAATACATAGAAAACACTGAAATGCAAGGGTATGGAATTCACTAAAGATTCAAAGTCTACTTTGAAATGCTAGACCAAAATCATATTCTGGTTTTCAGATAAAAATAAAGAGCTATAAAGTTCTATTTGCCCAGCACTTCTGAGCAGCAGGGGCTTTCTGATACCTTGTCAGTTCAATTTGTCACAAAAGTTTTTACCTGATTGCAAAACTGCTCGTAACGTTTAGAAACGCCGCCTCGCCTACATGGTTCTGATAGAGCAGAAGGAGCTCTCCTGTCGGAGCAGTGCGCGAACACCGTTCATCAAAAAGGAACGACTATTCAGACCTTTGCACAGACGTGGCCTTATCTTCACAAGAAACATTCTTTGTCGGGATTTTATGGGCAGTATGCATCTCTGGAATAAGTGTAACATTGGCAATGCTTACGATAGGAATACATCTGACCCACTGTGTAAAGCAGCAGCCGACTCTCACCTCACTGTGAGAGCAATAAGAACACCCAAAGCCCACTCTGATTTTGCAAATCTGAAGTGGATTTACAAAGTTTTGCCTAAATTGCTCTGGGTATTTGTTCAGTCTCGTGAAGGAAAAACTTTCTGTACAGCTCAGTAGTGGTATTTTGGCCTCCTCCTCCCTTTTGAGTCTTCCAAAATATTTAGATAAAAGTAAGCTGTGTGCACACTCACCAGCATGTGGCAGGACTGCCACCTTCATCTGCGACTCTCACTGCACTATTACAGACTTTTTTATAGTACAAGCTCGGATATAAAAATAACCTACATATAAACAAAAAGGAATCACAGTACAAACACAGACAAACTAGATACGAAGTGGAGAGATTCCCCAAAGGGAGTGGGGAGAAAGCCTTCATGGACTTTGCATTTTTTTCAGCAGCTACATTTGAAAATATTTGGTATTTCTATTTTCAGTAAACAGTGTTCTGTCATTTTAAATAGGGAGAGAAAGAACGGGGAGGAAAAGGGGGTCCATGAAACCAGAGAATGATCTTGCCTTGAGATAAAGGACTTTCATCAAGGGCTAAAGCTTTTTATCTGTACGTTAACACTGACTACAAAGCCAACTCTTATTAGCAGAAGAGCAAATAAGAACTGTGTTAATATTTCCCAATCATAGAAACTACTGAATTAACAAGAATAAGTCACATATAAGTTTGAAGAAGCTAGTTTTGAAATACCTGTACAAAAATATAAAAGTCTATAAACTTTTTTTTTTTTTTTTTGTCTCGTTTTGTTTGAAGCCTGTGTTGATCCTTGGAAACATCACATGCATAATAATACATCAACTGGAAAAGTGGCAACTAAGGAATTAGATATCTGTAGCTCTTTTTTCTCTTTACATATATACACATTACAATAAAAATAATTTTATTTTGGTTGTTTGTTGGAAGTATACTACAACGAGCTAAATATTTCTTTAAATTCTCAAAGTTGAAAACTATTTTACCAATAGCTTACTAAAATCCAAATATATTAAAATCTCCTACAGTAAGTGCAGAGAAAAAAGATTTAAAGACTCCGAGACGGCCACCAACTTATCTACCATGGAAGCGAACTACAAGAACAGCAAAATAATATCGTTATGTATGAATGCTCCTTCTGTAGATAATTGGACCCAAACAAAAAAATTCACAGTTCAGTAAGATCCCTAACCCTGACCTTGTAATTTTTTTTTCTTTTTTTTTTTTTTTTTCATTTGTTTTTACATTCAGTACAGTATCATATAAGCTGTGCAAAACTTTACTTAGACTGGCAGTTCGCCATATCAGTTGCATTTGTCTTTGGTACAAAAATAAACAATCGCATTAATGTGCAAGTATATGTTTTCTTCCGGCCAAAGTACCGAAATTGAGTTTTCTAGAGCCATCTTTTATACAATACATAGACTCTGTGGCATATATCTACATTTTCAACATATTCCTATATACATTCAAAAATTTTAAGAGCTGGAACAAATACATTAAAACCTATAATCTCACCATCTGTACATCTCGTTTTTTTTCCCCTCGGGGTTTTCTTCATACAAAACTTTACCAGCTTACACTGATAGCTCTCCCCTCAAAATACAAGGCACAAAGAATATACTTTTTTTTCTCCTGCTTGCACAGACATTTAAATACTATATTAAGCTCAGAAAAATTAAAGTTTATATGGCACACCAGCTCTGAAGCCACGTGTGCTATGTACAAGTTAATGGTTGCAAAGAAAGCTTACTGTTTTTAAGAAGAATAAAGGAAATCCAATTATTTCAAAACAGCAAACAAGAACAAATACAAAAACAACAACAGAAAAAACTGAATTGTCACCTTTATAAAAAAATGCTTCCTCTTGTTTTGCTAGGAGCATAAACCTGCCACTAAGTCTGGCATACGCTAAAAAAATTTTACTAGCAAAAATATGGTTTTGCTTCTAAAACAAAAGTGGTAAGTCTGGTCCTAGAACTTAATTTTAAAAAGAGCCCTCATCTCTGAATGCAACCTCAAAGCAGCTTTAGAACTATCTAATTTATGCTCCAAAAATGCTACTAGGCATTTTATTCCATGCTTTGATTTTTTTTTTTCTACGCTGTTGTTTAAAAATAATGGAACCTAATTGTAAGTGTTTACATAATGCTAAACTGACATGCAGACCAGAATGCAATTTACAGTGAAGTACTTGACAACACAGGAAGAATGTGAGCAATGAGAACAGGTGAAGTCATGTCTTAAACTTTTGACATTGGTATTCGTAATCCTACAAGGCCACCTGTGGGGTCTCCTTCTGCAGTCTTCTCTAACACTTGATTCACAAATTCTGATGTCTGTCCAGCTACAGGAAGTCCTGAAAACAGAGGGTAAGAAAATGCACTGTAAGCTTACTATTAATTTATGCATTTTATATTCCTGGAAGTGACACAAAGCCAACGAATGAACATTTTGGTCAGTAACCAAAGAGAAGGTTTGGTTACAGCTGTAATGACGAAGCACTTCCTTTCTCTATTCCAGAAATTGTTGGTGATCTATCATACCACAGATGACGTCTCTTCACATACAGGTGAATACATTAGATATTCTGCTTACCAAGAGTATCTTTAATAAGTATGTTCAACCTTTGTTCCATGTTGACTCCTCTATCATCTTTAGGCATCTGCACTCGATTAACAATTTCTTGTTTAATGGAGTTGATCACAAACAGCAAATTATCTGCAAAAAAAAAAAAACCTGGGTTAGACATACACTGCATTTGCCCAGGAACAAAAGAGATGCTTAGTTGTCCACACACTGATAACACAGACTTGCCTTAAGAACATAAGAAAAACTAACATGTGAAGAGTTGTATTTACCATATTCTGTGTTGAGACCCCAGAGTTTTACTTTATTGGCTTCATACTGGGCTTTCTTCTTTAGTCTACAAGCCCTATAGCAAGAAGAGTGGAAGAATTAGAACATTTTAACAAATGTTCCAGAATACTAAGAGCATCTGTTTCAGTTAGCCACACCAACTTAGCAACCAATGCTCCCAGACATGTATCTACTTCACTCATCTTCACTTCAAGCACGTTACTACTTGTATTTGCTTACATTTGTGGATTTTACTACTGTAAGAACAATTTGCCCTGCAGCTAAGTAAGACAGCTTCCAGTGAAAGTATTATTACCTGCTAAGGAACAGGTAAACTACATCTCCACAGAGCCAGCTGCCTTGCTTTTTGATAAACGGGTAAAAAATCCATCAATAGGGACTGCCACAGTAAAGCAGGATCTCAAGACAAAAATTAGCCTTACTTGCACAGCTGTAGTAATGCAAATTTACTCATCCAATGAGTGTTAACTAATACGTTACCTGGAAGCCAGCTTGTTCTTTTCTTTTCTTGACCTTGGCCTGGCAGTTAAGGGAAGTTCGCTGACTGGCGTCAGGTCACTGATCACCTTATTCAGCTTCCGCAGCTCATTACCAATCTGTAGAAGTTTTTTGGGATTGGGAGTCAGGTCTTCTACATCAGTCCTCCGTGACTTCTTTGCTGCATATTTACCTGTGTTGAATATGCAGAAAATTGAGTGGCAAGTGACACAACATGCATGCAAACCTATGAAAAAACGTTCTTAAATATGTATTATTTTTGGTGCAGTTTAAGTTCCATTGTTTGTCACAAGAGAATGGTCTGGCATAATGTGATCTCTGTGGCCTTTCACAATAGAAAGAACATTTCCAGACAAACTGCTTTGTACAATTCGTATTATATCCAGATCAGATAAGAGCAAATACTGCTGGCTGGGCAAGAAATGTACTTGATGTGATGGACAGTATGCAAACAACTGTGCTGAAAAATGTACATCGCAAGTTCAAAGCCAGGCATTTTGCCCCATCGGTAACTTACTATTTCATATGCTCAGCCAACATATTCTCTTGGACAGTAAACTTGATTAAATTCCTAAATAATCTTATTCTGAAAGTTCTGCATTAAGAGAGGCTCTAGAGACTCGGTACTGATGACCCACATAAAGGGTAGGCAACCCTCTTTAGATCTATTTGAAGCTATCTAAGAACTGGTTTCATGGAGAAAATTTGCATTCAAGACAAAATCCTTATTAAGAATTTTTGCTACTGCTGCGTTTTTTTCTAGATTTCTATTAAAAATGCCAGTGGTTGCAGATACTTGCATGTAAGTGATAATAAACTGACAAAACCTGCTCCAGAATTATTTATTAGAGAGCTGATAGTTCAGCATCATTAAAGGGCACTTGCTCCTACAAGTGTCTAGTGAGACTGAGTCCTTAAGTCCTGTTTATCTGTTATTCTATAACAAATACAGAGATAAGCCTTCATAACAATGAGTAGTGATAGAGGCTTTAAGTATTGTTATTTAACTACAAGATAAGCATGTAAAAATCAAGCACATGAAAAAGAAAAAAGTTTCCTTCCCAGAAAAAAAAAATCTATAAAACAAATACAAAAATCTGTTCATTTATCTGAAGTTAAACTGCAGTGTTAAAGATAATTTTCAGTTGTAAGGGAATATAACATTACAACCAGGGAAGTTGGCTTAATTTTGTTCCTTCAGAGCCGCGATCAAATGGAAAAAGCCTACAAAAGATGTCCTGTGACAAGAAAACAAATATTATTCCTATGAGCGACTAGTTCTCAATAATGTTAGCTGTGTTTAAAGTAGAGCAAGTTGGTAATCAGAAAGTCATGGGAATAAAACAGTGATTAGACCAACTGGGCTAAGTTCCAGTGAGGGTATTTTAAATAAATAGGTTATTCACAGAAAAGTAACTGCTCCACTGTATCGCACTGACATGGGTGGGAGGAACAATGAGGGAAGAACAATAGGAGAGAGCTTCAGGTTATTGCCTGCCTGTCCTTTAGTTCACACTGCAGTTAACCTGAACTTTGCACCTCAAGCCACTTGCAGCTTACTTTAACAAAAGCAAGACTGAATCTGTGCAACAGCCAGGGGCAAGTATCAGTCATGAGACCTATCCCTGATGTTTACAGTACCACTGAGAAAATTCTGAACTCCTGCGGCTTCCACTGAAGGCCTTTGGAAGTTACAAGTCTCAATTCATCCACCTCCTCTGGAAGAAACCATGCTGAATGTTATTACTGTACATTCACTGTGCCTTCCTTGGACACAGCACAGAACTCAGCTAATCGAGCAACAGACTTGCAGTGTTTTAGTGATTTATTTTCACGGTCAAATCTTGTGAGCAGAATCACAGTTTCAGGCGGGGAAGTTTGGCTATTGAGAGTGCCAGTGTGACAGACTGTGACTTGTAAGTAGGACTGTATTCTTACCGTGGTGCAGACCGTTCTTCTGGTACATGTTACTTGGCAATGTATCTCGGTCCCACTCCGATGGCCGCAGCATCCTCTCCTGCTGGGATGGTGTCAGCTGCTCGCTGTACTCCCAGAAGTATCTTCGCTTGCCTCTTTTTCGAGAGGTTATTGCAGTCATTTCTTTTAAATCCTCCACAGAATCATTTTCATACCCTAAAAGAATGCATTGCATCGTTCACGTAATGTTTATAAGACGGTTCCTAGCCTTTTAACCGTGGACCAAGTGTTAAACTCAAACATGAAAAGATGGCCTGTATCACATTATCTCCTCTACTTGGTTTTCAGCCTCAGCTACCACTGGGTATTTGCTTTAAAACCAGGGACAGACACCAAGGCAGTGATGGTGCTTCATCAGTTGAATGGAGACAAATGATTCACACACAGGGAGCCCCGTCTGGTTCTTGACCCCTTGAGCTCTGCTGCTCTTCTCCCCGCCATCTCACTGCTGTACAGACAACAGCTGTTGGAAAGCACTCCTCCACTTTTAGTGTTCTCCATTAATTAGCAGAAACATAATCCTAACTCTCCTCCACATTTTAATTAATCTTCAATCAAAAGCATAGAAATAGAAGTGGATTAAAAAAATAAAGATGGATTAGCAAAAGGCTAATAAATAAAGCAAAACTCTTGCTTTACCTTAAGCTCTTCCTTGAACTTACATACCCCTGGGAAATAAATCATACTATCCATCTCTATTAAAATGAAGGAATGGGGAATGGACCCAATTCCACAAGAAAAGAGCATCTAAATGGAAGGGATTAAAGACAACCTGTTCAATTTCTTCATGTCTTCAGTGGGACGAAGACAAATGATCCACGATAAAGCTATAGAGGATTTTGGAGATGTATTATAATGCACTTGATATGACAAACTGTTCTTAAAGTATATGGAAGCAGTAATGACTATCACACTGCACAAATGGTTGGACCCTACCTGTATAAACACAAAATACAGTTTTTAAAATCCTACCTATGCTTTAGAAAACAAATACACCCTGTACTAAGGTAAGAAAAAATACAGAGCATTGCCTTTTGTACTAGAATGCTGTATCACACTTCACAGTTAATTAAAAAATAACAGACTTCAAATATCACATACACTGATGAAGCTTCAGGAAAACCCAACCACTGAACGGGCTCTACGTGCAATTTGCATTGGGCCTATATGCTTCAGCTCTGCACCATCTTTGAGCAGCAGCACAAAGAATGCTTTCTTTATTTTAAAAGCTTTCTTTATTTTAAAACTGTCCATGCAATTAGACTGTTTGCACTTGAGAAGGCAGCTGAAAGAAGAAAAACAAACTTTCTTGCTTTGGTCTGACTCTCCCTCAGCTCATTAGCCAACCATGAATGGCACACAGAAGGATGCAACCACTTCTAAACTTGTTTGATTCTCTGTTTTATTGACAGGACAGTGTTTTAAAGGAAAAATCAAACAACAAAATACGTTTTTTAAAACACTTTTTTTTTCTTGGAGAGTCAAAGTGATTGTGGTGATTTACATTAAATATAGTTTGAAGTAGCACAGATATTTTTAATTGTAAATTCCTTTTACCCAAATGCTGTTTGACGTAAATATCCAAATGCTCTTCTTTACCTTCCACCTACAAAACATGTCAAGCAATGTAACTCATTATATAGGCAGGTATAAATTCAGCCCCACTTTGTGATAAAGCAGAATTAAGCCAATCAATGAAAACCAATCTCTTTAAGAGCTGATGTGTACAAATGTAAAATGAGGTTAAAATCAAGACTTCCTGTTTGCTTTTTCAAACCATAATTAAGTTGGCTATTTGAATTACGTTGACTTAATGCATCCTGCCTTGCAAGTCTAACACTGACCTGCTACCATCTTACAGTTACATGGAGCAGCTCTGTGCACAATGTCCTGCCCTACTCTGTAACACACAGCAGTGCAACAAATCCATTTAGCTCTTCTGCACTGCATCCATCCTCCCTGAATTCTCCTCCTATATTGTACAGCATTCTCACCTTCTTGGACGAGCTTCTGTAAAATCTGAAACAATTCCTGTATTTACTTTTCAAGCCCTTAGCAAGCCACTCCTAAAAATCTTTGCTCACAACCCAAGATTTTAGATTAAAATTTGCCAGGGTTGAATTAAGAAAGAAGGAGAACGGGACTGACATCTCTGCATTGTACCAGATTAAGTGCAAAAAGAACTCTGCCAAAGCAAACCTAAAAAAACCTCTTCTCATTACTATTTAACCACTGTGACTTCCATCAAATCCCTCCCAGAGCCCCAGCTGGCAGCACAGCACCCAAACACAGCAAAACTTCACATAGTGTCATCTCCTTGTCTCTATAGGCCATCTCCCTTTAATTCTCTTCCCCAGAGCTTCTGACAACTGGATTAACTGTTGCGTCTCTCATTTCTGGAATCTCTGGACTACTTGTTAGCAGAAGCAGTCATTTACATATATTACAACTAAATTAGATAGGGAAAATACCAGTAATGGCAAAGAAAGTTTAAGTGCTGAAACAGACCAGGGCTTATCATTCCCTTAACAAATCAGCTTTAATGGGACCAAAACTGCTAAATCTGTATCCAAGTAACAACACAAGCATTGCTGCCATCCAGTAACACTTTCAGTTATTTTTCCCATGTCCTTGAAGTTCAATGTACCTATGTATTTCCTCTAACTCCAGTGCTTTAAGAAAGTGTATCATGCATTCCCAAAACAAAAAGAGTAAACCAAAGCTAACTGTGTATAAAATACGCATATCAGAAGGTCAGCAAACAAGATTTTTTGTCCTATCTTCACTCTAAATTTAGTAACTGATTTTGGTTTCAATGAAAGCATGAAAGGTTAAGTATTCCAGAGACATGCCCTTTTTTAGAAGCTTATTCCACAGCATTTATCTCCATTGCAAAGGTAAAACATAAGAGTGCGAGTGACATAATTAAAATACCTGGAGATATTACCTCCTAATGTATCAAAAACATCTGCTGATGCTTTCTTATAATACTACTGCACTCAAGGTGAAAGGCTTCATGGACTTGTGCAAGCCAAGCTCTTTGGTTACTGCAGCGCAGCACGTGGTTTTGTTTAGAAGGCGAGAGCTTGTCATCAGGATTTGAACAAACAGCAAGTAGTTAATGTAATTCCACCAGCTGAAAGCCCAGCATTTTCATACAGCTCTTTCTCAAGATTACCAGTTGTTCTGTGCAACAGACCTCTGTGGGCTGCAAAGCGCTGCGTGGCACAGCAATCAGCACGGAGCTTTAATAGCTACTCAAACCTCAGACAGTACAGAGTTCAATTCAGAAGAAGGGAGGAAGAGATTTTAAAATGCTAATATATATGCCTTGTGTACATGAAAAAGTAGCATAAGGAGCACAATACTTAACAAGTTTAATGCCAGCTCAGGAAATCTACTTAGAAAATAATTTAATCGGAGAGTTCTTTATGACAAACAACAGCATGCTTTAAGGAAGCTGCTGCTTTTAAAAAGGGAGTATTTCAGCTGTTTTCCTTCCCCCCCAGTGTTGCACATTGCCAAATGTCTCAATACCTTAATTCTTATACTCTACTAAAGAGCGTTTATAAAATGCGAATATAATAATACTTCTACAATTAAGCTAATACTTGGTTACAGTCCTGTCCCTGCAGATTTTCTTTTCATAAAATGCTGCCACTTTGCTACCTTCTAGATAAAGGTTAGCTTTCATTTTTGGGTGTTAATGCTCCATTTCTACTTGCAGAAGAGAAGAATTCTATATTCTTCAAAGACTCACTAAATATCACTGTTGAAAACCACTGAGAAATGGTTCTATAACCACAGAAGCACTTAAATAATTAGGAAACACTTTCACTCAGGCTATGATTTTGTGCCAGCTATCAAGAGATACAACCTTAGCACAGCCCACTGAAGCACTAGAAAGCTCTGCACATCCTATCTCAAACCACAAAAAGGGAAATAACAATTGCAAGTAGTTGCTCTATGACCTTTGGCTACAAACTCAATCTTCTGTATTGTCTATTGTGACTTCTGCTGTATGACCACCATTTATGCTTTTTTTTTCCTTTTTTCCAAAACAGGGAAAACAAAAGGTCTTGTGTAGTTTTCATTAATAACATTGTGAAAAGCACTTATAAATTCTGAACGTTCATCAGATTTTAAGTGTTCATCTCTAATTACAAAGCATTCAAAAGCATTCTATCCCTCTTGGCAGATAAATTCATTGACCTCAGTGTTAACAAACCCCAACATTGCTGGTACCTGGTTCTGAGAAAGTATCACTGATGTCATCATCTTTATCATCCTCATAATCTTCTTCCTCATCATCGTTTTCAGATAGCTCATGCTCGCTGCCAAATCCTTCATCATGATCCTCATCTTCAATATCTTCCTCATCCTCCTCATCTTCTTCAAGGTCTCCTTTGGCCGACTGTTCACCCACACTGTCTGTTACAAAAAGAGAATAGTTGTGTTCTTCTTTTTTCTGTGATGAATCTGATGCTGATGTGCTGGCAGAAAGGCTGCTCTCCCCCACAACAAGTCCTGGAGTTTCCTGGGGTGCTCTGAGGAGCAGTTCTTGAGTCTCTTTAAAAGGCAAAATAGGAGGCGTACAGTGACTATGTGGGGACTCTTTTATTTCTTGTCTCTTTGCTACAGCACCACAGTAACAGGTATTTTCCTTTGCTGCATCTGCATGTGTCTGGCTCAACACTGGTCTGCTCTGTGGTAAAGGATTGATTTTTACTTTTGCCTTTTTAACATAGTCTTTACATTCAACATGAATGTTCACCTTTTCATTATTGTACACATTGGTCTTCACCATGATTTGCGTACTGGAAGCAGGCTGTGTTGCGGGTTTGCTTGCCTTTTGAACATAGTCCGACAAAGGTGCCTCAGCCTGAACGTTCTTGGAGGAACAGACTGGGGCTGCTGCTCTACTAGCAATTTTTTTTCCAGGTAACAGAGAATTTAAAGGGTTTTGTTTTACGCTAAAGAGTGAATCAGGATAACAGAGTGAATCTGAAACAGGCTGGGAGTCCTCACTGTTAAGCTGAGCCAGAGTCGGTGTTTTGCTTATCACCTCTTCATCTTGGTATGGGCTTGAAAAGTCATCAAGGCCCAAATAATCCACCTCTTTTGTTCCCCAAATGTCACAGCTGGTTAGTTTAGTGTATTTTGTTAAGTCTTCACAGTACGTGTCCCACTGCTCCCACTTTGAGGTGAAAGCAGCTTCTTTGTCCAGGATGTCTGTAAAAGACTCTAAGTTCTCAAGGTCTTTGCAGTCCTCCATTGAAAGTAAGTTGTCTCTGGAGCTTTGCTGGTAGTCCATTTCTCTGTCCTGTGCAACATAAGACAAGTTAAAATTAAGATAGAAAAGTAGTATCAAATAATCTCTGTCATCTTCTTAAACTTATGTGGTAAGCCTAATCCAAGTGAAGACTAAGACAGTGATATGAAGATATCTCAACTTCCAACTAACAACTTCTTCTGAGGGTCCGACTGGAGCCTAGTTTCCCTGGTTCAGTAGCAGATCTTTGGGGAAAGGTTGCTAGAGATACAACTCAAATACTCCTCGATTCTTTTTCTGCTATTACACTGGTCATTAGAAACTAGAATAGGACCAATATCCATGTACTTAAAACATGAAAAACATCACAGGTAACACATTCTAGTTTCCATTAATCTAGGCCAAACTTTGTTATGTGAATAATAGAAATTGCTCAAGTTTACCAATGCCTGGAAAAATTCATTCTAAGCTCATCAACAACATCAACAAACAACAGTGAGCTACCTTTCACTTTCCATGCAGGAAAAAATAAGTGCTATTGTGAACAGCTCATGAGTCAACTTTTATTTTGCTTCCCCCACATCCACAACTTGAGTGAAGTAGCACATAAGTGCTCTTGAAGAAAAGATGGTTTGTAAGGAAGAGTCTCCATCACCACAATGTAACAACAACACAGCTCCATTTGATACTTGTGTACCAAGTCCCTCCTGATGGCCAGCTTTAACAAGCAGTTAGGCTCTTCCCCAGTCACAGTAAGCAGTAATGAATAACCACCCAGCATTCCTGAGCAAATACCCCTTTACTACTACATGAACTCAGGGTGTTAGTCAAGGAGAAGGAGGTATGTGCACACAGAAAGTGGGCCTACCAGTTCATACATGAAGTCTGGATCTGAACTGCTTGCCAAGAGATCTGTGCTCATCAAAGTCTGTTCTGAAAACACATGGCTCCGAAAGGCATCTCCAAAAGGAGGGTCCATTCCACTCACACTGGGCTACAACAAAATTGATAGAGAATGTTGAAGCATATCATAAAAAAAAGCATATTTTTTACTTCAATGAGTACTGCTATTTTATCCAAGTGTCTGAACTTGTGCTGTACTTGCATCTGAAAGGTATTTACCTTATAGAATAGCATTCTATTTTGTCAGTTTGAAAATCTTAGGTGTTTGCCAAGATTAGGGATACATCAGCATTTGCAGAAGAAGAGAGGGAGTACTGGCAAGACCTGGGAGTGCCAAGAGGCACTACCTGCTTGCAAGGCCTTCACCCCAGTACGAATCACTGTGTACCAGAGGAGTGTTGGCTGGTTTTAGAACCATCAGAACTTGTAAAGCTTCTAGCTGAGATTGTAACAATAGCAAAGTGTAATTAAATCAAGAGTGTGGTCTCTCCTAAGAACAAAGCAGAACTTTGCAAACAAACACTATGCAGGATGACTAGGCAAACAGGTGATCAAAACAAGCCTCTGCTACATTCAATTCCAGACCTCTATTTCTTTTCTAGACAAACTCGCCCTGAGGGTTGGAAATGGAGAAACACTGAACTGCAGGAAGTCCTTCAGTTGCTGCTGTGTGAACCACTGCAGTAAGAAAGGGCATTTCTCCAGGCAGCCACCCCCATCCAGAAGACAGCTTGGCTGATTCTTGCTGCGTGAACAAATACAGCACCAAGAGCACCCCACAGCTTCCACCACAGACACCACCAGGACATTAAAAGCTGTATACTGTTTAGTCTCTCCTAATTTCTCCCCGTTGATGCCAGTCGAATTTGCTCGTACACTTTTTCCATTCTTTTTAAATAAATACAGCAGCAAATACGATCATAACATTCCAGACTTACCTGAGGCATTTCCAAGCCCAGATTCCCCAAATCCAATTCCAAACTTCTTGTTTTATTCACTTGTAGATTTCTTTCCAGCTTTACCTCAGTCTCGGTGAGTTTACACAATCCATGTAATGAAATTTTTCCTTATGGTAACTTCAGTTCACTCTTATGGAGCTCTTCTATTTGTAGTTTTCTGTGTAGAATAAACAGAGCAAACCCCAATGAGATAAGTGTCCCATCACCAACAAGACAGGGCTTAAAAAGCTGCCTAAGTGAATTAACGACAAAAATTCTCTCCAAACAGTGATTATTCCTCATGGTTGAATGTTCAATGGTTTTCTCCCCCGCCATTTTTCACCAAATGAAAGGGCACAGGTGTGATAGAACAGAGATTCTGCAAAAACCTTTTTGGCTGAGTTACATTCCAATGCCTTTTTTCCTCACTACCAGCACCATGAAGTCTATAGACATATGAAAAGCCTGCCTAATTGGAAATAATGACTGCTGGGGACACAAAAGAGATTAACAACCTTTCTGACTAACACAAGTGAGCCAATAAAGTCTAAAATTGTCTCAGACAGACATCTCAAAATATTAGTTTCAGAACAGGCTTACTGAATACTGCTCCAGTAACAAGACTCCTCCTTTTCTTAAAAGTTTAATCCATTCAGCTTCAGATAAGATTCTATCAATCACTCACACAGCAACATCTAGCGGCAGAGGGATTGCAGCAAGCAAGCACACTGTCCAGAAGTGTAGGAAAGGAAGAGAACTGCCCAACAGAACAAGTAACAGGAAGTAGAAAAATGTGTTAAGGAAGGAAGGAAGGACAGGAAGGGAGAATCCTTGGTATCAAATTAATATCTAATGTAACTACATTGGCTTCATGGAGTCTGTTTTCCTATTGCCTTGCTTTCCTGTGATATCCCGACCCCTGTGTAAAGTGTCTTTAAGAAAAAAACTGTCAGAGGACCACAATCCCACAGCAGCACCACCACGCGTGCACAATTTTTCAGTGTTAACAGTGAAAATACATTTGTTTCTCTGAATAGAATTCCTTGCCAGACATTGCTTCTAAGCCAGTTCAGTGCAATCTGCTCAGGCTATGTTTATCTGCTTACTGTGAAAAGCAAACAGCAAAATAAAAGTGTTCCACACCGCTGAGCCACCTCCTCCCACCAGCACATGGCGGAGGTTATTCCTGCTCTCAGATAGTATCTCAGCTATTCTGTTAAATTCAGCATATATTCTATCAGATACTGTACAAAACCATCTTTACTCATCAGAACATATTGCTTTTCAAATATCAGAGCACAAAGAAGAAAACAAAAGCTGCATGTCCAGTCATGCACAAATTACAGCTCTCAATAAAACCGAGCTCCTGCTGCCAAGGCACGCTGCTCCTGCGTAGGATCCTGTGTCCATTAAGAGCCAGCTTCTTCTGACCAAATCTTCCTTTTGCTCTAAGGCTTCCAGGGAACTCCTTTTACTTATCTAAAAGTGACATTTAAAAGCTAGGCTTGCATCCCAGAGCAACATGCCTAAACAACCCCGTCTTCCTCTGTACAGCAAAGGCTACACAGCCACAAAACCAGTCCTTCCCCTGCTGTAAATGTGGCATGAATGACAAATGCACTTTGCAGCCTGGCCTAATGCTGGAGAAAGAAGCTGCTTTTTAAAACAAATGGACTATTTTCCATATGCAAGAAAAGAGGTGTGAAAGATATCAGATTTAATACATTAGCAGCATCTTCCTTTCTTTCCATAGAGAGCTGCAGATCAACGTCTTTTCAGCAGCACATCAGATGGATGCTGTCTGATGCCAGCACCACGGCACAGCCACAACATCTGCATTCATATGGCAGACCATCCAGCCATTCTGCCACTGCGTGATACACCGGGGAACGAAAGGAGAAGTTTGCTTCATCATCACCACTTGCTGCTATGTCTTGGTCAGAACACATCCCTCCAGAAATTCCACTGTCCTTTATACACAGCTACAAAAAGGGAATTAAACTTAACTGTTACTGGCACTGATTTCACCAACCAACAAATGCTGCCAGGAGTCAGGACAAGGGAGATCTGGGGGTGTTTCCAAGCCCTGAAAACAAACATTAAATGTTCAAAATATCTTTTGCTCTCCCTGAACTGATCCGGCTACAACCTTACAGCACTGCGTGTTCTCCCAGGCCGAAGGAGCATATAAGGTAGGGAACACAGCTGCAAACTCTGAACAGACTGCTATGGAAACTCTGCAGGTTGTTCTATCACCTATGAGATTTGAATGAAGTACACCATCTGCAGCAGAGCTCAACAGCAATACTACCAAAGACAAATACAGCAGGAATTTCTACTTCAGGACAACTTTCATTAATGCATTCTGTTGGCCTCTCCCATACGCAGGGCAATGTGGGTGAAATCCCGTGGCTGCCCCACGGCCATGCTGTGGGTGGAAGTGGTGCAGCTCAGTGCTGGCTCGTGGATCTGAGCATGGGAAAGAGCAGGATGCCTTGGGAATGCCTGCTTCCATTGAACATTTAGGAACCAAGGGTAGTGATGGAGGCATGCATATATACAATGCTCATGCTTGGATAAAACCTCCAGAAGTAGTCAAAAAGTAACTCAAAATTGCTCTATAGAGTTAATAATTCTTTAATCTAAGGCCAAATCCTAGTAAAAATCCTCTGTATTTTTATTTACTGTTTGGAAATGCACCTTCCAAACAGCCTAACAGAGGTCCCGCAAAGCCCAGGAAGCCTCAATTTCAAAGCTGACGCTAGGCTCATTACAGGCCATTACTGATGAAGCTGTCTTTAAATTGGCAAACAGCATGACCTAAACTCGAAACATGCAGCATTAAGGAGACAGATGGCACTTACCATGCGTGTGCCATTTCCCCAGATGAGGAAAACACCCCCAGCAACTACACACTATCTCCAGAGAAGCCCCTATAAGAGAAAAACCCAAGATGCCACCTTACAGCTTGATGAGTCTGAAAGTCCTCCCCAGCCACCTGTATGAATCATCTGTACCGCCGGTATAACCAAAGTCGCTATTTCTGTCTCAATTCAGATGTGCATTCCGCACACCCTGAAAAGCACACAGAGCGCAGCTACACCATTTTATTGACTGCACGGTGCCTATTATCACAGCAGCTAAATGCTTGTTGCAAGCACGTTACGCCAACAATTATACTTTCCATGGCAGTAGCTGTGCATCACACAGCGCCGTTTGTCACAGTTACATTTTTCATGCAAGTAATAACAACAATAAAAAGCACGTCGTGAGAGCCTGTCAGTGCTGGGCCACAGCATTCAGAGCCAAACTCAGACTTAGAGAAGGCACACAACCTCTGCCACGTATATTAGAGGAACGATTACGTACCAGGCAGCTTTTGTTGTATGGAGATGCTTCAGAAAGAGGAGCACCAGGTCCTCTGCTTCTCTTCGAACTTTTTTTCCTGTCACACTTTGTGCCAGTCTGTTTCCTATTACAGAACATGCTCTGCTCAGTGCAGCCTTCAAGCGCAGAACATATTTTTCTTAGTTTTGTTTCCGTCTAACATTCTTGGGTTGTTTTTTTTTTCCCCTTATTTCTACATTAATCTTCAGTTGTTAACCAGACTTAAAAGAAAACACAAAACCCAACACATTTCCTTTTCTCCTTACCACAGAGCTGCTCAGAGGGTCACTTTTTTTTTTTTTTTTTCCAGAGCTTTTTGTGGTAGCAGTTGAGTAAAGACTGTCTGTAGATCCTGAGCTTCTGCCCATCCCAGCATCGTTCCCTGCTCACCCAGCAAAGCACCGCCACCTCCACAGTCATGTTTTTGCATTAAAACGCAGTGCTAGCACCTCAGACATTATGCTTTTTGCCTTTTGTATCCCGGACGATAAATAACAGCTGCCCAAGACATGCAGATCCTAAGTCTGATAGTCTTGCCTTTTAAAAGAAGTGAAGATACAAAGACTGTTTCACTTCTGTTAAAGCCTCTTCCTTTCAGGGCCGGAAACTGCTGCTTCCCTGTCTTCATTCCCTTTCCTCTGCTGATCTTCCCCTCACATTATGTTTCAGCTCCACATGCCCAGAGCAGACAGACTTCAGGACCTCAAAGCAATACAGCTACACAGAACCTCCCAGCTCCAATTGCACATGCAGCACTGCAGGTCAAAGAGCTGAATTACCAAAAAGAACAGCACTGCATTGCTGGGATCACTGCACCCTTCCACACCAGCCCCGGGCACCTCACTGCAGAGGGGTATTCCAGACCAGCATGACTGCGTAAGCAAATAAGCAATGCAAATAACTGATCACAGTGCAAGAGGCACAAAAGTGATTTAAAAATAAAACATGTATGCGACTGTATTGAACCTATGTATTTTATAGCAGCTGTGCCCAGAATGCTATGTTCTATTAGAAGCAGTGGCTTTTCTGTACATTCTGTAACAAAGACTGAGATTTTATTATTACTTTGGGGCCAAGAGTGGAAAATGCAGCATGTTACACTTGACAGAATTATACTGACGTATTCAATTCATTTAAAAAACCTTTTATAGCTAAAAAATGAAACGAGGAGGGCAAGTCAGAAATCAGACAGCAACACCATCAGCCAACACAGTCACACACCAATGGAATAGATCTAAAACAGGAGGAGGATTCTTTTCTTACCATAACATAACGAGGGAAGGTATTACTGCAGGGTCTGAATCCTAAAAGCTAAGATTTCCAGAAACTTTCCAGCTTAATTTTCAAGGCAACACCAACTTTCAAGCACTTCTTTTTAAAACTTTTATTTTAAATGATCATTTAGTTAGATTTCACAAGCCACTTAACACAGACATGTAAGTCACAGGAACCCAAACCAATGGATTCTCTTGTCCATACCACGCTATCAGTGAGACACAAGCTTCTATTTATTCCCAATTAATTCCTGTTAATTCTGAAGGGACTTCCAACCTCTGTGCTTCAAAAAGGGTTTTTTTTTCAGCTCTCAGTATTTAGAAAACCACAGTGAGATGTTCAGCAGCTAAATGCCTCTGCAGCAGACCTCTCTCCTCAGCAGGTAACACTCCTACCATATGCAGAGCAATTCATTTGCTCAAGTGAGCTAATTGCCACAAAGCAGCATTTGAGCTCTCTGAGAGAGCTCTGAAAAGAACTATTGCTGAGCATTGATTTCAACGAGAAATCTTTTCTGCTAAAACAACGGTGGTGTTGGTTTGATGGTTGGACTTTATGCTCTTAGAAGTTTTAGACATATGAGAGGCAGCTGAGGTCCCTGCATTTGCTCAGCCCACAGCAGAGGAGCTGAGGGGAGGCTCATGATGGCTGCAGCTCCTTACAGGGAGCAGCGCTGAGCTCTGCTCTCTGTGACAGGGCCCGAGGGAACAACATGGAGCAGTGCCAGGGGAGGGCACGTGGGGGAGAGGGAAAGGTTCTGCACCAGAATGCAGTGGGCAAGAAACAGGCTGCCCAAGGCAGCGGGCACGGCCCTGAGTTGCTGGAGATCAGAGAGTGTTTGGACAATGCCCTCAGACACAGGGTTTGGATTTCAGGTAATGCTGTGTAGAGCCGAGGGTTGCACTCAGTGATCCTTATGGGTCCCTTCCAATCCAGGACATTCTATGACTCTACAGTCTCTTCCAGCATTAAAGATTCTATGATTCTATTCTATGATTCCAACCTATTTCCTCCATAGAAGTCCAGTTCCTCATTTAAGGTGCCAAAAGTAAAACCCAAAGTTTCTAAGTGTCTGCTCATGACTGTCACTACAGGAACTCATGCTGAATGATAACTGATGCACAGAGATGCTAAGCAGCCGCTTGGGTAAAGGACTCTAGGCTAAAGCTTAACCCTCCTCCTTTAAAACACTTTAAGACGTTAGAAAGCTAACTCTACCAGAACCTGGTTCTGTTTTCTTGCTTGATTTCAACAAACTGCTCTCAACTGCCAATATTTCAGCTGCTGTCGCTGACAGATTGGCACTGCTCAGCAGGATGTATGGGGAAGCCTGAAAATGAACACGTGTTTATATTGGAGCACGACAGATTGAACTGGAGCCATTAAATTATCTTTGATGTCTGAGCAGCTCTGCAAGGCGCTGCCCTGAGCAATGCCACGGACGTGGCCATGGAGAGACACCAGGCACAGCGGCTGGGGATGGGAGCATGAAGTCCTGGGTCGGTAACGAGGCCGGCCCGATTTGCGTGGGGGAACCCAGCGCTGGAGAGGGGGGCCACGGCTCTGGGGAGCTCATAAACGGACCGCAGGAGCCCGCAGGAACCGGCTTATAGGGGCAGGTGCCCGACTGACACCGAGCTCCGGGCCGCCACTGCCCGCACAGAGCCCACAGAAGCGGGGAACTCCCGGAGGCGGAGCGCAGCGCACCTCGCCCCGCTCGGCTGCCCGCTCAGGGCGGCCCCAGCCCCGCCGCGCACCCGCCCCTGACCCACTAACACACCTCCCCGCCAACATGGCCGCCCCACCAGCCGGAGCCGAGCGCAGCCTAACCCGGCCGCCGTCCCGCCCCGCCCTCTCCTGCCGCTCATTGGCTCGCGCCTCCGGAACTCTCGCTACCATTGGCCGCCGCTCATGCCACTCACTCGCCCAGCGGCCCTTTCAAGCTAGGTTGAGGCAACATGTAAACAAACCCCCTTCCGCCGCTCCTGAGGGGACCGCCGCGGCCCCGCGCCTCCAGGCCGCGCCGGTTCCGCACCGCCGCCCCGCGGGGCGCCGCCGATCCCTCCTACCCGCGGCGGGAGGGGCGCGGAGCTCTCCCTTTGCCCGACGCGGGGGCCGCCTCCGCCCCACTGCCCTCCAAGGGGCTGGGGGCTGCCCTCCCCGGGGCTCGCGGCCCTCAGCCCGAGGAGCAGAGCCCCGTCCCGGGGGCCGCAGCCGGGTCGGGCCGCTCCGAGGTGAGCCTCCGCGACACCCCCGACGGTTACATAAAGCCTGCGGCCGAGCAGGGGGGTCCCGCCCCGCCTCCCCCCGCAGCCGGACACCGCCGCCCCGAAGGCGCGGAGCGCCGCGGCCCGCTCCGGGCGCTCCGACAGGTGAAGGCGTAGGGAAGGCGGCCGCGAGCCCGGAGGGGCAGCCGGGTCCTGCCGCAACCGCTGCTCGGCGCCGGGCGGTGAAAGCCGAGCCGTCCCGCAGCTCACGGCCGGAGCCGCTCCGAGGAGCGAGGAAGGCACCTCCGCCCCCCGGCGCTCGCCGCAGCGCTCCTTCCATCGCGCCGCCGCCGACAGCCGCCGCCGAGCCCGCGCCCCGCAGCCCCGCTCGGAGCCCTCCGGGCGCCGCCTCCCGCAGCCGTGCAGAGGGACGCGGGCACCCCCGGCCCGCAGCCACACCCCCCGGCAGCCAGGCTCTGCGGCTGTAAGCTCGCCACCGGCACCGCTCCTCTGCTCCCGGCGCCGGGCAGACACACCCCTTTTCCCGCGTGCCGGAGCCCCCTGCCCGCCGCACGCCGCCGCCCCCCCTTAACACCGCCTCCCCTCGCCGAGACACCGCGGCTCCCTTCATCAGAAGGCCGGGCCGGCAGCGGCTGGCGCACACGGAGCTCCCTGGAGCCCTCCGCGCTGCCCTCCCTCCCCCTCGGGGCGCAGCCGCCGACCGGGAGCGGGCTCCGCGAAGCCGTCGCCCGCCGCCCCCCGCGACCCGCACTCACCGAGCGGTCGGGGCTCAGCAGGGGGCGCCGCCCCGCGCGCTCCGGCCCGGACCCTCCATGCGGCTTTGGGGTTTGTTTTGTTTATGTCCCTTCCTGACGGGTTCCCGGAAATCGCGTGACTCGCCCCCCTCACGTGGGAAGGGCGGGAGGGGGAGGCGAAACCAGCCAATCGCTGTCCGCTTCTGCGTCGGCCAATGGGAAGCCACCGGGCCTGGCCTCCTCCGTCACGTGACGGCATTGAGGCGCGCGGGGGGGTATTTAAGGAGCGGTGGCGGGCTGCTCCTCAGCAGTGCGCGCTGTGGGGGCTGCGGGTTCCGTTGCTGCCTGGGTGCGTGCGTTGCACACTGCTCTAAGTAGCCCCGGGGAGAGGGACTGCTCAGACACCGGCAGTGCAAAGAGCAGCCCCTGCTCTTCCGCTTTGCACATCCAGCCTGGGAGAACGCACCGAGGCAGGAGAATGAGAGACTCCTGCTCAGTTACATACTTACTATGCATCCTCTCAGCACTGCGTTGTAGCTTTGCTGCTGCCTATAGCCACGGCATGGCCACAGTCACTTAGACACAAAAGAAGACATTACTAAATAAAGTCCGGTTCTTACAATTTGTAAATGATATTTTTTTATTGTGTTAAACACGCTTTCGTACCTCGTTCACCTCACACTGCACTCTTTGTGCTCCCACAGCCCCGGACAGATGCAGGAGCAGCCAGCAGCTCTGCCCACTTCCAGCCCTCAGCAGGAGTAAAGCAATTCCATCGTTCTCAATGGAGGAAAGCAAAATGCCATGGAGTTCTCAAAGCACTTTCCTGTGCAGGTGTTTGAACTGCCCAAACGGTGCTGACAGAACAAGCTAAAAGCACGTAATGTGGCACTGACTGAAACACAAGGAGGCCGTCAGTGACCTGAAGCCTCCAAGATGTCTCTACGGATGTCTGCCTCCTTAACCCTCCATATTTTATATTTAATTTCTGAAAAACATCAAAACACACCTGGAAGTCAGACTGTTCCCCTGCAGATGCCGGCTTTCTATCTGTTTCAAGCACTAGCAAGCTTTCCTCATGTATATTTTAACATTTTCCATTGTCTTCTGCTGTCACAAAGCAAGAAACTGTCACAGGCTTTGATACCTGCATTGTGTGTTAAACACCAGCGATTGAATCTGTCTGTTCTAATTTCCTGCAGTCATGCAAAATAAAACCTTCTCAGAAGCCGTGTTAATTCCTGGCACACATGCAGCAGACGATCACAATGCAGACAACAGAACACACAACGTTCAGCAGAACAGAAATAAAACATTATCTCGTAACTTATTTAATCATGCTACTTGTGGGTATCTGTTCCAGAGGAAATATTAAACATTCAGATAAAGGGAAATTTCTTTATCTGGAAAGCATCTAAATATAAATGCAAGTATGGCTTGTTTGCCCCGGCTTTAATTAGCTCTTAGAATTAGATTCACCAGCAGCAAAACATCAAAACACACCCCAGGTCCTAGTTTACTTTCCTGTATCTTCATCAGCGATCGCTTGAAACCTAAAATGGAAAGCTTGTTTTAAAGAAAAAAAAAAAGGTTAAAATGCCATTGTAACAATACCACTTCTAGTCAATGGACGTTTTCCTTTTGGGTTAGTTTCACCTGACTTTAAATCTGTCAACAGATCAATGTATTTAAGAACTCCCTATAATGTCTTGAAGCATTTCTCCTTCCCTCCTGTTATGACATCAACATATCTTATCCCCCTCCCCACACAACTAAAAAACACCTATGTTTCACTAAGCTCACTCTGATTCCAATTTTCTTAGGAATTCTTTGTCACAAACTATGTGGCATGGTGGAGTACAACTCCTTGCATGTTAAAATACAGCTTTCAATACTAGCTAACTTGGAAAAAAAATAATCACCATTCCAGTCCCAACAGTCATTGTACTTATTTATACTACCAAGTATTACTGCTTCTGCAATTCATGCTGCCTGTTTCTGATTACCACATGTTACTGCCTTTTGTAAGGATTTCAGAATTTCCTGTACAGTAATGAATACCATCCCACCAAACAAGTTAGCAGCATATTCAGAAGGAAAAAATGCTCCATCCCTGTGCATAACAATATAACAAAGCAAGGCAAAACTGCTAGCTATCTGGACTTGATTTAAGGAGGTAAGAAAGTATGCATGTAGACTCCTGCAAATGAAAGCAGGGTTTGTATTTCTGAAGTTATTCCTTGGCAAACGACCAACTCAACTCATCCCCACAGCTTCAGCAGCCCTCCATGTGGGCTCTGCCCCTCCACTTCCCCCCCATCCCATGTGCATGTGTCACCCCATCTAACACCACTGCTGTGACTTCTGCTCACTCCACACTGCTCATTACTGTACATGACCTCCAAGAAGGCCAGGGATTATATTCACCTCCTATCAAAACCACTATTTACTCTTCATTCAAACCAGTCACATCTCTGCTAGTTAGCCCTTCTGGGATCAGACAATGAGAAGCTCATGGAGGAGAGGCTCTCAAGCAAACTCTGCTCCCTGCAGAACTCATCAGTCATTTTGTTCTGTTTTAGAGCTATGCAAGAAGTGTGGCTACAGGCAGCAGTGTGCTCCTTCAGCACAGCAGCAGCCCCAGCTGAACGCCAGCTAACTGCTGCACAATTAAAACAATGGAAGAGTTAAACATGGCACAAGAGCATTCCATATAAAGCAGAGGATTACTTTTATTTCCCGGTATGAGAAATTTAAGACCACATTTCCCAAAACCACGACTCCTTTTAAAAAATAAATGCCATCAACATGTGGCAACATTGTTTCTCTCTCCTCATACAGTTTCATTTCTTTTAAAGACGCTTCTTTTCAAGTGCAGTCAAACAGAATAGGAATGAACAGCTAGAGACAAAGATACAGCATTCCTGCAGAGCAAGTAAAGTGCACAGGGAAACTGGCAATGTCCCTGTAAAAACTTTAGAAACTTTAATCATACCTGAAGTTAATAGATAAAAATGTACAGTACTGAAGGAGTTAGATGAGGCACACTGTTAGTGGTAAAGTAGGAAAAATAGAGGGCTTTCAAAAGCCATCTGAAGCACAATGTACGCGTTAAGGCATTAATGCAGGACTGGTATCCCACCAGGTGTGTTAAGGGCATCTTTGGATCTGTGGAGGTTTTTCATCTGAGGGAAATCTCTTCTTTACCTGCAAAGCAAAAGGCAATTTAATTATTCACTTCCATGGAGGTGATTAACTAGTTGAAGACCCAGTTGCTGAGTTATCCATAACGATTTGCATTCCACAAACGCGCTAAAAATTATCGAGAACTGTAGGTAATTTATTTTAGGAGATAAATCTCTCCTTCCTTTCTTTCTTCATGGCTGAGTTTCTGAAGTTACTGCAGTTACAGAACTATTAAGCCATCAGAGAGGTTTAAATATGTCTGCAGTAAGAGCATCCAGTCATCTAGATGATGGACCTTCCTGCACTCGCATAAAGGCAGTTCCTGGTCTGAGAACACAGACTGCAGTGACAAATTTCAGACTAACAGTGGGCATTACATCTCATTGATTAAAAGGAAATATGGGCTATAGCCCATATTTAGTACAGCTGCGTGTTGTTACGTACTGCTCTCAAGCCATGAACATGGTTATACGACAGTCATCTCAGGCATCATCATCATTTAAATTAGAGGGATAGCGACCACAGAGAAATACCAAGCAAGTCAGCTCTGTAGGCACTCCTCATTAGGATGTGGTAAGCATCCCACAAGCATTTTTCAGCCTGCTCTATTAGTCAAGTGAAACAGGTTTGCTTATACTTATCTTCCTTTTTAAACACAGCCTCTCTTCCCTGGTAGTTACCACTTCATTCTCTGTAACTGCACCCTGCCCATACTAATCCATCCACAACTCAGCTGAGGAATTGGAGGCAGAAATGAACACATGTATGCAACTCGAACGCTGCAAAAGCACATCTTAAAAGCCAAAAGTAACTGGTCAAAACCAGAAATGGTGGGTGCATTTATGGAGTGCTGTGCAATGTCAGAGAGATAACGCAGCTCCTTCAGATGTAATCTAACTGACAGCTCCTGCCTGGTGAGAAGCTCATCCAGAGCCTTTAAGTGCATCAGCACACAGCAGTGCCAGACGCTGCAGCCCCTCCTTGCAGCCAGGCTCACCCAGCACTGCACGAGTAATTCTAATTCAACCATGGAGCAGCTTATTTCTACCTCAAGGCAAGAAACAACATGGTATCTAACAGTGGAGCATTATCCTATACTTTTTTTTTTTTCTTAAAGCAGTCTTTCCTAAGGAAATAAACTTTCATTTCATTCCAAAATTAAGTCCACGAAACCAGACACAGCTAAGATTAAAAAAAAATACTTCACATGTAGCACAATGAGTGCTACATACAAGCTGAATTCTCCATTAGAAAGTCTAAAAATGTCAGCTCCTCACATCAGTGTTCTGTCCACCCCAGACTGCATTGGATCCCTGTCTTGCACAGTGCAAAGGTACTGCAGCTCTCTGGGAAACACTTCTCTCAAAGGGGTGAAAGCAGAGCAGGGTAAGCCCCGATCCTCCATGCAGACATTTAGTCTACAGACACTGTAACCCAACTCCCGTTTGGCTTTGCTGGTAGCAACACACAGTTCATCTATCAGCCAGATAAGCCCACATTTAAAATCCAAGGCATCTTTTGTTCAGATAATTACAGTTCAATTTTAGGTCTCAGGGAACCGTGGGATTCAGGGATCTGTGTGCCCAGTACCAGAATAGATTGCTCTCTGCTTCTGCTAACTGATGTGTTAACACACACGAGCAGGGAAATGCACCTGGGAAGTTCAGTTTGACTGATGTACTTAAACACAGCCTTCACCCAAAGCAGGACCAAGTCTACCTTTAGCTTCTGCTTGATGCTTAAAAAAAAAAGATGCAAGCATCACACATCCCACAGTCTGACACTACCACAGCTCAGATGAATCCTACTTTGAATCTGCAGAGCTTTGCTTCAGGGTAGATTTACAGAATGCTCTACAGCCAGCATTTAGCTGAACTATAACATCAATTGTCATTCGTCTGCTGCTGCTGGACTTCTGTGAACAGAAGTTAAAGCAATAAGAGCCAAGGAATAGGCAACTGAACTGCAAAAGTGGGAGAAAACCCACAGAAACAAGACAGGTAAAAAAAAAAAGCTCTGAATTACTTAGTGTTACCAGTGTAAGAACTAAAACCATGGGTACTTCATTCCACAACAAAACCTTCACTTGAACACTTCTAAATGCTGCCCCCACAGAGATACCTGAAGTCATCATGCTGCTTTTTAATAAGGTCACACCAGGAGAGGCCTCAAGAAATGCCACAATAGCATTCCAGCAGCACTGCCAGGTAAAGAGCAGCAGGTTCATCTGTCATTCAAGTCGCTCACACCACTGTTAGAAACAGAGCAGCCACCTGCAGGTTGGGTGCTAATGCTCTGCATCGACAGGAGACTGAGAGCCACTGCTGCAATTCTCACTCAGACTTCCCCAGTGAATGAACAACACTGTACTCTGCCTTGGGAATCAATGCTTGGATGAGTGGCTGCTTGGCTAGGAGAGGGGCTTCATTAGTAAAAATGAGGAAATCCATTTATGCTAGCTGTTAATAGAAGAATGCTTCTCTTCCAGCTCTTTTTTGGTAGGGTGAAGAAACGCAGTGTCCTCCCTACAAACACCTGTTTGCTGAAAGCAGTCCCACACGACACGATAGCAGAGGCAGTAACTGCACAGGAATTCAGCCTGTGCTTTTCACAGTGTCCCGTCACAATTAACAGCCAACATTTGTTTGGTCGCAATCTCTAGAAAGAGAGATTTCTAAGTCCCAAACCCCAGCAATTCTGAACCCCCTGCTTACACTACTGTTGAGCCTTTTAACACACCAAACGCGTTAACAGATGTGACCATACTCACCTAGTCAGTGCAGTGCAGCACAGCAGGGAACCACCATCCTTAAGGCCAGTGAACTTTAAGGTACCAGATCGTGTCATTGCTTAGCTGCGGCCCAAAGAGGGGGTTGAGCTGAGCCAAGATTGCAATCAGCCAACTGCAAGACAACCAAACAACCCGAGAAAGAGAACATCAGCCAAAGGACACAGCTTATGGTATAGGGAGGGCTGGGCCAAAGCACATGACCTATCAGAGGGGAAAGGACAGTGTTTTGGAAGGTGTAGTATCAGAGCAAAGTCATGCTCCAGCTCACGTGCACACTGGATACTATCAATGAAGACCTGATACAAGTGGTCCTGATCAGCTGCAGCAGTACAGAACCACCTGACAGCACTCCTCCCATGTACTTCTCCTTTGCCAGGAAATACGTGAAACGTATGGATTCAGAATATAGAAATATAAAAGAGTTGGCTCTTTTCTTGGTGTCTTTGAAGCATCCTTTAAAGGACAGAAAAAATATACGAGAAAACTATTCTTTCTCACTGGCCATTATTTTCAGTGTCTTGCAGACCCCTCTGGCAAGCCGGGAGCAGGACTACTGAGAAAACACACAGGAACAAAAAATAATCATCCATCAATGTGACAACAAACCCCTGTGGTCAGAGACAGGGATTCTGTCAGTGGAGCAGCTCACAAAGCAGCACCGCAGGAGCCACAGCCACCACCCAGAACAAGAGGAATGCAGCCTGTGGAAAACATCCAGGAAAGCTAAACAGAAATAAATACTCCACTGTTACGAGATACATTTGCTTTGTAAATATTACAAGGTTCAGAAAGGGCCGTGAATGCTTCCATGGATTTAAATCTACATTAAATACTAACTGTATAAACACATTTAGTGCGCACACACTGGTTCATCTATCTGCTATTTCTAGAACGCTTTGTAAGGAGGAGAAAAAGCAGAGCGGCTTTGTAATGGGAGCTGCCACAAATGTATCAGAGTGCTTAGGCAGTCATGGAAAATTCCACACAAACCTTGATGCTCTGAGCAGCGAACGAGGCGCAGGTCAGCTGGGAGGCGGCTGGAACAGCCACAGGGAAGGATGCTGGCCAGGCTTAAAGAAAACGCACCCATCCTCTTACAACTGACAAATGTTTATTTTCTATGCTGCTTTTTCTTTTGCACAAATGAGGGCTCCTGTTAACGAAGAGCGGAGCCTGCAGCAGTCTATCGGCCATGCAAGCCTTGCAAGACAGAGCAGCATTCACAGAGCAGCTAAAACAGCAGCAAGGTACCAATGGGAGCAGCTAGCAGCTGTCAGGCTGACATCCTTCAGGTTTTGCTATTAAGGTAAAAGCAAATTAGCTCTTGGAAATCAAACGGAATTTATTTTGCAATGGTTAATTAGAGGCAAAAGAAAGGGGTGCCAGAGCACTGTGCCATCTGCCTGCAGCGTCCCGAGCTAACAGCAGTGGGAGGAGGACAGGAACACCAAAAGCCTGTTAAAGCACATTATTCTCCTCCCTGCTGTACCAAAGGAAGGAACTCTGTGCACCAATCTCTCACCTCTCCATGCCTCCAAAGATCAGCTCAGCATGGCTATGAATTAAATGAGCTGGAAGCACATTCCAAGTATCGGCATGACCCAGCTGTACAGCGAACTCCGGGCACTTCCCAGAAGCCATTTGCTGGATGCCCGAGCTCTGAGCCACAGTGGCACTACAGGTCAATAGCACACACCTCCTACTCACACTGCTGGCACCGAAGGGCTGAAAGCACAGCCAGGCACTGAGCCCTGTGGCTCCCCGGCACTGAAGATAAGCCAGGGAAAAGCTTTCCCTACGTATTGCTTAAGTGATGCTGCTCGATAGAGCAATTTATCGTGACAACGCAACACAAAATGCAGTGTTCCAAGTAGAACAAAGCGAGCCTTGGCATGCAACAGCTCATGTTCTGAGCTGCTAAAATCAGGTACGGCATTCGAGCCACCCACAGGTCCTCCAGCTCTGCCGGATACCGGTTACAACTGCTACTGTTAATTACCCAGCTCGAACGAGGAAATTAAAGTCCCTTCTGTTCTACCAGAAAGATTTCTGAAAGGTCTTTCTGCCATAACTGCCATCTGTCTGTGCTGCGTGTCACAAATCGAGGTCCTGTTATCTCTGTTTAAATGTCAAATTGGGCAAGCATCTTTTAATCCTCTACAAATCAGCAGCAAACCGTATCACTTCTCAGACATCCTGTCCTCTGGCAGCAGGATATCATGGCACTGCTTCAGGCACTGCTTTGTAAACAGCAAAATAGATTCAGACCTTAAGAGCACCTCACAAAATGGTGCAACCCAGGATTTCTGCAGCAATAACTCCATATACTTGGATTTTTCTTTTATCAGATTTCCGAGACTTGTATATTCTCCTTCAAAAAGTGCTGTGGTACATCATCTGTACAATCACACACTTGCATGTGGAAAACCTTTGTACAAAATAAGCAAATTAACAACACGCAATCACCATAGCTATTCAGAACGATCCCTTAAATCTAAGCACAGAAATATGTGCAAGGTGAACACGACTGACTTTAAAAATCAGTTAACAGAAATAGAGTCTGATTTCTATGAGTGCAGCATGAAGGCTCTTGTTCACTGCTGGTGAGAACGCACAGCTAATGGAGGTGATCATGTTGAGAAACAGTGTTTTGTAGCCAAGCATTTGTTCTATCAAAGAGTGTTACTGTGTTATTTGTAGCTGCTGCTGTTTCCATGGAAATAAATAGCAGGCATTACTTTTGGAGCAATTTACTTATCACTTCTATTATATTTGGGTATAATTATCAACAGCTTCGTAAGATTTGGCTGCTTCTCTTTTATCATGGCGTAACTGGAGGAAGGAAATACGGAACCCAGGTTACAACAGACAAGATGAAGAAGGAAGGCAGAGGAGCCCCCACCCACCGACAGGTAAAAGCAGATTATCCATCACATTAATGAGATTTGTAATGGATCTGCTTCAGTGCAGAAACCACTAAACTGAGAAGTGAAATACTTCAGAGCTCTGTGACGAATCCCACACCATCATCCTGAAGGTTCTGAGGCTGCCACAGGGCCCTGGCTTCACAGCCACTGCCCACCCTCAAAGAACGAGGATAAAAGAATAAAACAAATCCTGAACTCGGAGGAATTTGGAAGAGTAGGTCACTATTTCTGTTAAAACACAGCATAGGAAAAACCTCAGTGAGAAACAGAAACTTAAACACCACCAAAAAAAAGCACTCCCCCACACCCTGCCAGCAGAATCCTACAGCTGCCTGAATGCTGCAGCGCCCTGAGAGGGAGCACCCAGGAGCCCACACCTACACGAGCATTTGGGAGCTGGCACAAGGTGTGGCTAAATAATTGGCATGCAGGACAGGGAGGCCACCACAGCCTATATAAAGCCTGGATATCACATAACTAACGTAAATCACACGTCCATACAGCTGCAGGCAGCCCAGCACCTCTCCTGGAACACAGCACAAAAAGATCCAGAGAAAGAAGTCTGTGTTCTCCCCCAGACCCCAGGTACAGCTGGCTCAGCCCCTGACAAATGCATGCTATGAGGAGTAGATCAGTAATGTAAGTCAGTTTGCATGTCTACTCATTTTCACACAGAGAAAGGGGCAGCATCAGAACATACTGGTCACATTTAAAACAGAAATTACTAATAAATAAAAGTATCACAAGCGTGACAAATTATCTGGCATGTACAATTTGGCTAACACAGGTGTCAGAGAACAACCAGAAGAATTTCGGTTCATTTTACTGCAGTCTCCGTCACCACAAAAACATTTCCTTCAGCAGGACCAGAGGTCTTTAGAATAGGGAATGCTAAGAGGTGTCACAGAACAGCACACGTCAAAACCTGATTCATTTGCTCAAGTTTCCTCCTAAACTCCGTGCAGTGAAAATGTGCCTTGATTAAGAGACAAAGCATTATTTATACTTACAACAGGTAGCAGCAAACAGCACACGTCACCAGCATTGTGTTGATAACACTGCGGAAAGGAAAGAAAGACACAGCTGGTTAGGTCTCATGTTATGACTGACCACAAGATATGTAGGAATAACCACCAGGAACGAGTTCTGCTTTGATCACATGGAACTGACTCAGCATCAGCACTCTAAGTTCTCCCAGCTGAGCGAGCTGCAGGGCCATGGCTGGGCACAGCTGACACAGCCTGGCCAGGCAGAAGTACAGCAGGAGTAAAATCTTACGCAGTGTCCTTGCTCCATCTCACAGCCATTCACACCAGCGAGTTATCAACGCTGGATTTTCTGATGCCAACAATAAACTGTTCTCTCCATCTGCAAAACTCTGCTTACAGGAGTTTCTAATTTCATAAGTTTGTTTTGCTTTCTTTTGGCAAACAAAATAACATCTCAAAGGCCCCTTGGATTTGTGTGCAGACGCAGCATTTCCTTTCTTGCCAAAAGAAACCATCACTGAGATGAGAAGGAACAGCCAAGCAGCTCAGCTCCTGAGACTGACAGAAAGGCGAATCTGCAGTTTTGCACACAAACCAGCTTGAAATGGGAGGAAAGGGAATGAGAGTCTCTAACACTGAGATCCGTGCAGCCCATGGAACTCAGCAGGAAAATGGAGGTTTCTTTTTTCTTCCAAAAAGAGATTTCCCAATACACACCTGTCCCTGAACTGAGCAGCAACACCTCTTGTTAGGACCCAACATCCAACTCCTTCGTGACATACATTAAAAGAATTCTCACATGTTATCCATCAACAATCAACTGTTCTGCTCCCATACAGAGCTGCAGGAGCGGCCCTCTGCAGGCAGAGCAACACACAGGAGACACTGCCTGGAAATGCTAACCCAGGCAATGAGAGCCACGGGCCAGTTAAGATCTACGTTGCCTTCTGCTAGAAAATGGATCAGCCTAACCCAACACAGCTTTCTGGGGGTGTTTCTGGTTGGATTTTCTCCTCTAAGATGAAGAGCAATCAATGAATACAGTGTTACTGTAGCATCAGGAGACAGCAATGCTCCAGTCGTGTTTGTTAAATGATCAAATTTGAGAAGAACTGGAGGTCATCTGCTGGCGTCCCTTCCCTGCTTTCCAACGCTTAGGGACGCATATAGAAGATACTTCAAAGACACCCCTGAGAACAGAAAAGCTCCCAGGCACAAAACCCACTTCGGGTCCAAAAGAGGCAGCAAAGAGGCGACACGAAGGGACGGGGCTGAGGACAGTTCCTTCGGGGTTAGATAAACAACGGCGAGAGAGCGGCGTCAGTACCTGCGGAGCAGAGGGGTGTCAGAGAGAGGAAGCGACGGGAAGCCGTCGCACAGACGCAGCACGCGGCTCCCCTGCCAGGGCCGCGCCGTCCCGCCCGGCGCTTCGCTCCGAGGCCCCGCGGCAGCTCCTGCAGCCCCGACGTGCGGGAGGGACAGCCCGGCGCTGCGGGCCGGGAGGCCAAGGTCAGCAGCGCGAGGGAAGAGGAAGCCGCGCACGCAGGGCCGCCCAGGCCCCGCTACGGCCCAGGCCCCCTACGGCTGTGCGGCGCGAGGCGGCGGGACGGAGAGACGGAGAGACGGCTGCGGCTGCGGGAGAGCGGCGGAGAGAGCGGGGTGGGAACCACGCGGCACCGAGGGCACGGAGCGGCACGGCACGGCACGGCCCGCGACCGCGGTTACGGGATGGAGGAGAAGCGCCCCGCCGGCCACTCACCCGCGGTTGGGCCCTTTGGGCACGAGCCACGGCAGGACGCCGCCGACCACCCCCCAGAAGACGGTCATAACGATGATCGGCACCGTCAGGCCACCGTACGCCATGGCGGGGCTGCGGCGGAGCGGAGCGCGGCGCCGGGCGGTGCCCGAGCGCGGCCTCCCGAGCGGCGCCCCGCCCCGCCGGCCAATCAGCGGCCGCCACGTCATCCGAGCGCGAGGCGGCGCCGTTTGCAGCGCGCGGCGCCGTGCGGGAGGCGGAGCGTTGGGAGGAGCGCTAACGGGAACCCGAGCGCTTCGTCAGCGGGATGGGACGAGTCGGGGGTAGAAGTGAATAACGTGGAGCTGCACGCCTGTACGCGGATAAAAGCCGCTCAGGCAGCAGCTGGGCTCCTTCTGTTGGCGGTCAGAAAGCACGCGCCGAGCTCACCTGACTGCAGGGCAGCAGCTCTCAGCGTTATGCACACAAAGCTGGAACGGCCCGCTTTTCCTCTCCCGGCACAGCGCTGACAGCAGCGAGCTCGTCAGCACTTCCCTTTCCCAAAGCACAGCCCTGCAGCCCTCCTTGTGGCACCGATGTAAGGGATTCGGATGCCGTGCAGCGAGTCCAGTGCAAGTGGTGGCGCATGCCCAGCCAACTCCTAAAGCATCTCAGAGTTCTGCGGCCATTGGATAAACGTGTAACTTAAGAGGATGACATGAAAAGATGCATGGCCAGATAGAGCTTCTTCAAATGCAAGGTAAAATATGAAATATGTGCAGTATGCAGAACTGACATGTTCATTTTAAACCGTGGGCATTACTGAGTGTTAGACATCAGATGAAAGACAGACAGACACATCCACTGCTGTATGTTTTCAGGACTGCGCCACTCCTATACCACTGCAACTTTAGGTAAATCACACCTCTGTGTGGCAGAAGTCTGTTTTCGGAAGTAAGAAAGGCTTACAAAACATTTTTTAAATAGGCACCTTTAAAACATGAGAAAATATTTCAGCACTGACCAAACACCCTGCACCAAAACTTCCTAAAGGAGAAGACACGCAGCAATACATTTAACTTTAGCAGTTCTTTAATGGTGTCAAATAGAAAGCCATCTACTCTTGCATCTTTTCGATTGTTTCTTCCTTGTATTTGCCCTTCTCCTTGCCAACCTGGCGAGACTTTGCTTTACGCTCCAAGATCTTCTTGCGGTCTTTGTCCAGTTTTAGCCTTGTGATCACCACCTAGAGAAAGGAAAAGAACTCAGTGCCTTCAGCATTCCAAGCACAGCAACCTGCCAGCAGCAGTAACAGTATAGCAGCGGGCCGCCTAACTCTGCTGGAGTAGAATGGAGGGATTGAACTGCCTACAAGTTTCCCAACTTCTCCGCATCCATTCAGGGAAATCAGAATACATGCACAGTGGCTTGCATGCACAGCCACAACACTCAAACCAACTGAAGAGCAGCCACACTTCTACCCAGCTACAAAGTAATTGCACTGGAGTAAGTCTGATTTTATTATTTCATTTGAACATTTGCCATTACATCAGGTGCTGCTCAGATACGATGGATAATGCAGCAGCACAGCTGATGCCTGTTCCCAGCAACACACAGGAACACAATGGACCATCAGGCCATGAGGAAATGCCCCAAGCTGCTGCAGGGAGGGTTAGATTGGTGATCAGGACTCTCTTCTCCGTGCAGAGAATGATCAAGCATTGCAGCAGGCTGTGCAGTGAGCTGCTGGAGTCACCATTCTTGGGGGTGTTAAAGAGATGTGGGGGCATGGTTTAGTTGTGGACTTGATTTTAAGGGTCTTTTCCAACCTAAATGAAGCTAAGTTTATTTAAATTTGTCCACGTTTTAAACAGTGCTAAGCTTCAGAATGCTGGAAAACCAGGCTGCACGCTGCTGCTGGTCACTGTCATATCACTGCTATACTGCTTGGAATCACCAATCCATCTAGCTTAGCTCCAGGGAACAGCAGAAATCCACTCATCTCAAAATCATCACCTTCTTGAAAAGAACCTGCTGCTGAACAGCTGAACGTGGACAACTGATTATCAAGTTAGTAACACGGAGAGACGGGCAGAAGATAATTTGTGCAAACCATTTGCTACTGGATCCTTAATGAGTTTTAACAAAACTGATTTTCAGTCCCTAGGTACCCTTCAGTTCTTTCTGTGCCCACAAAATTGGCAAAGAAATATTCTATATAACTGAAAGCAAGACTTTAAAAAATACACTGACATAATCAAATCCTAGAAACCTACGTAGGCTTCAGTACATCTGTGTGCTCCTGGTTAGTTCCACAGTACAGCAAGTTCTCAGGAATTAACTCCCATTAATTCCTACCTACCTCACCCCACTGCAAGTCTGCAACTACACACTGCCCTTGCACTAATAACTACAATCTTCATACTAAGCTTTTCCAAAGTCCAATTTCCAGTGCAGGAGAGCATTCACAGCAATGAAGGAGCAGCACAAACCTTGATTTTATCCACTATTTACCACAGGAGTAATATCCAATTACACTGGTTCCATCACAATGTCACCTTGTACCTCAAATGTTATCACTGTACACAAGTCACTGTTGTTTTGGAATCACTCTGTTCTCCTTTTAAGTAACAACCATTCAGATCAGAAAACCTGCTACAACCAGCACTTCAATATACACGACCAGTCTGAAGCACTCTGATTTCATCTGCTTCAAACCAGGTTTTTGGCTAGGCTTTCTGCTTACTTTGAAATGATGTGCTATTATGATCTAAACAGGCTTTGCCAGGTTTTCACTAACTCCAAATACTGTAGCATGGCTGGGCTAAGACCAATGGGATGAAGTTCACCAAAAACAAGTGCTGGGTCCTGCACCTTGGCACAACCCCAGGCAGTCGTACAGGCTTGGAGCAGTGGCTGCAAAGCTGTGTGGAAGGAACAGACCGGGGGGCGTTGGTCAATGCTTGGCTGAACAAGAGCCACCAGTGTTCCCAGGTGGCCAAGAAGGCGAATGGTATCCTAGCTTGTATCAGAAGTAGTGCTGCCAGCAGGAGCAGGGAGGTGCTTGCTCCCCTGTACACAACTGTGTTGAAGTTGCACCTTGAGTACTCTGTTGTTCTGGGCTCCTCAGTACAAGAAATACACTGAGGCCCCGGAGTGTGTCTGGAGAAGGGCAGTGAAGCTATGAGGGGTCTGGAGCACAGCTCTTATGAGGAGCGGCTGAGGGAGCTGGGATTGTTTAGAGAGACACAGGAGAGACATTATTGCTCCCTACAACTGCCTGAAAGGAGGTTGTGCAAGGTGGGTGTCAGCCTCTGCTCCTTTATAACTACTGACAGGATGAGAGGGAATGGCTTCAAGATACACCAGGGGAGATTCAGGTTGTGTATTATGAAAAATTTCTTCTCTGAAACAGCAGCAAGATGTTAGAACAGGCTGCCCAGGGAGGTGATTGAGTCACCATCTGTGGAGACATTCAAGAGCCATACAGATGTGGCACTGAGGGACATGGTCAGTGGGGAAATACTGCCCACAAGTGCACGTTTGGACCAGAGGATCTTAAAGGTCTTTTCCAACTTTGGTGATTCTGTGACTCTATGAAATCATTCCAGGCTGAAACCGGATTCAGATAAGATTAGTGCAGAATAGTCACAAGAACAAATCACCATTCTGAGCATCTATTTAAACATTTCAACCACTTCCTAAATCAGTGCAAATGACATATAGAAAAGATAAAGGATTGTTCTAAATGATCCATCCCCTAAACAATCATTAAAAAAAACTACGCATGCTCTAGGAGCTCAAACCTTTTCCAGAAGTACTGTTGAAATATCCCAGTTTGGAACAACTCCACGAAATAAGCCTCAGAAAGTTCCTGCTTCCAGCCATTACTTCTCTGTTAGCATGACATTTAAAATCTCCTTGTTTATTATTAATGCACACTCCAAACAATCTCAATCCATTATTCCACGGGCAGTAACAAAGTTCCACCCATGCAAACAGCAGTTTCTTCATTTGCCAGCAAGGTCTCCCAATGCCCTGCAGAACTCCCTTCACAGCCCATACCTTGCTGGGATGGATTCCCACATGCACAGTGGTGCCGTTGGCCTTCTCACGCTGCACACGCTCAATGTAGATGACGTACTTCTTCCTGTACACCTGCACCACTTTACCGATCTGCTGCCCTTTGTAATGACCCCGGACAACCTAAACAAGGAGATACAAAGGATTCTTTCCCAGGACATCCAAAACACTCCTGTAGCAATTATCAGACCTTAAAGAACACAATATAATTATCCTAACTGAAAACCAGAACTGCAAACTCTAATTGTCAGGAAGAGATAAATTATTGGACAATGTAAGCGATGGAGGAAAATATAACGGATCAGAACTGTACCTTTTCCTCATTTAGCTTGCAGTAAACTCTAATCAACCCACTTAAACTAAAAAGAGTACTGCTGCTGCTGCCAGCAATTTGGGTTTCTCACATCTCCCAGCTGACTGATGTGAGGTCAGGAAACATGCCATAGGACAAATTTCTGACTACATCAATCCTTACTCTTCCCAGAGTTGTGATAACGTTCTACGAACAACTTTGGTCCTAAGAAACAAAACATGATGAAAAGCTAAAATGTGACAGTACGACTCAAACATCAGACAGCACAGCTACCTGGACTTCATCATCCTTGCGGATGGGCATGGAGCGCACGTTGTATTTCTGTCGCAGCTCCTTGGACAGCGGGGAGGACATTATTTTCCTCCGGATGTGGGAAGGGGCATTGAAGTGCCGTTTGCGGTTCTTGCTGCGGTCTGAAGTTACGAATGGGTTGAACTTCATTTTGGCTGCACAAAGAAAAGCAGTTTGAGAGACCTGTAAGTCACGCTTACCAGCTACACACATAAAGCAAAGCAAAACTTAAAAACTCATTTTGACTTCATTTAATGCTTTTACTCTCATTCCCAATTTGTATATCCATACAATTTAGATTTCAAACAAGGTTTAAGCCTTCCATGAGTGACCATGATTTCATGAACTGACAGATGTGCCTGTGTCCATACAAGACAGTATCTTGTAATGCAGAGTTCCCTGCAGTCACAAGTCAGGACACCTGACTGACTTCTATTCATTTCACACTGCTGCACACTTGCTTCGTTTAAGAAGTGAACATGTATTGCAGGCTTCCCCTGACACGAAGCTCACAAAGCTTAGGGATCTCTAATAAGGTGTAACACCAGACCTTGCAGCACACAACAGGGCACATCTGGTCTCCTCTGACTCTTAATGGCCGCAGCATTGGGCTGTGACAGCAACACCCAACTGACACAGGCAGCACCAGGTGCTTCTGCTCAGCCACACGATCCAGGCCGCACAGCATGCTGTGACACTGCAAACCTAAGACCGGAGGCGGCTGTCCACACTGCATTAACCGAATCACCCGTTAGCAGAGAACGTGTCAGAAGAACGACATCCATCCGGAGTCTGCAACCCAAACCGGTACCTGAGTGCAGTTAGGCCTGATTGCAGGCCGGGGTCGTGCCGGATCTGCCCACAGCCCCTGGCCGAAAGCCCGCAGGACCCTCACCCTCCCGGGGCCTAAGCGCGGCGCAGCCCATTCCCCCACCAGGAGCCCCCGGGAAGGCTCGGGCCGCCCGGCAGCAGCAATAAGGCCCGAGGGGACCGAACCCTCTGCCGTCCCCCTCCCGCTTCCTCGACCGCGGCCCACCGGGGCCGCCGGAAAGTCCCCATCACGCCTCAGGCACCAGGAAACAGCGCGGGGCCGCCCCGCGGAGGATGGCGACGGATTGGAAAGGTCCACCCCGGGCGCGGAAACCTCACCCGCTGCTGCCTCCGCGACGGTCGCCCGGAAAGAGGAGGACGAGGTACTTCCGCTTCCGGAAGCGGCCGCCTGGCCCGCGCCAAGGGCCGCGCGGGGAACCGGAGCTGGTTGCGCCCCCTTGCGGCCGGAGGTCAACCGCGCAGGGCTGCTGGTACCCGGCGGGCATCTGCTGGGTCCCGGCCGGCATTCCAGCCCCGGTACCCACCCAGACATCCTTCTGGAAACCGCTCGGATTCCAATTTCTCAGCCCAGACCGCCATTGCTGCAACTTTCCTGCAACTGTGTGACTGTCACTCCACCACTCCTCCACACCCAACGTACCTGCACGCGCTGCCTGTGCTCCCAACAGATACTGTGCAATTACTTCGCTGTTGTTCTCCCCAGGCACAAGTTTATTTCCAAGGGAATTATCTCACGGCAGAAGATGCTGACAGAAATGACCCAAACCACCCTCAGGGAGGAGCAGCACAGCACCTCGGGGAGGTTGGGTTCCCAGAGGCAGGCAGCAGCCATCCCAGGGATGCCCAAATTCACTGCGTGGAATGTCTCAGTATTTAATCTTTGATAATTGCCTCAATGCATTTCCAAATACTTTGTGAAGCAAGGCTAAAAGGAAATTAAAGAGAGGAAGGACAAAAAAGGGTTACTTAAACACCGAGTGAGCGAAGCCAAAACTGAGCTGCAAGCACAAATCATTCACACACCTCACACCTCATTCAAAGAAACAAATAATAAGGAGGTGAGGACACTCGGTGCTGTTTGAGCCCAGCACTGGATGTCCAGACATGACTCAGTGCTGATTACAACAGAGCCTCGTGGCAACTTTCCGCAGTGTGACCTGGCCTGAAGTGATTTCATTGTGTGATAACGCTCAGTTCATTGAAATAATAACTAATGACAAACCAAAAAACCCTTTTACGTTGATTTTGCAATGGCAGTGCAACAAGAAGCCAATCCAAACACAGAAGAGTTTTATTTTTAATTACAGAACTAAAAAAAAAGCTAATAGTTTATTAACACAAGGTTGCAAATTAAAAGGGAGGTGCGAGAACTCCTTAATAAACTCCACTGTAAAAATGCAAGATTTGTGCTTTACACGCTGCCTTGGCACGGTGCAGGACAACAAACCCTGCCTGTTGAGAAATACCCCACTGCCACACTGCAGCTGAACCTCCAGACGGCTGTTCTAAAGCAGATACTCACTGCAGACATTTCCACTCCAACAGTTCTGCACAGCACACAAATAAAAAGCAAATTTAAATGAGAAATATTCAGGAAATTAATTCTAACCATTGCCATCTACACTGCAGATTTCACTTTTTACAGAGCAGCAGCTGAATGCAAATATTTGATAGATCAAACATTCACAAACACACATTCTTTTTTTTTTTTTTTTACTTTCCACCCAATTTCTTTTTTTTCTCCCCAAGAGCTCCTCAGCAGCCCACATAGTGTCTACACCCTACAAAGCACAGCTCTGCAGCTTCCCTAGAGCTACAGGTCTAACTCCAGCGCTGCAAAGCATCCTATACTGCACGTTGTCATTGCATGATGCAGCGTAGCTTCAGAGAGGTTTATGTAAACCAGAATATACACAAGCTGTACACGTTTTACTTCCTACAGGGTTATTTCTCTTAGAAAATCACAAATACTTCTGTCAAAATATTGATTAGAAGGAGCAAATCCAAGCATATGGATGAACACCTACAAAAAATGGTTTTCCTTCTACTACGGCTTGAAAACATTTTTGCTTGCATTGATGTTTTGAAGTGTACCTACGCTCATTTTGCCCCTAGAACGTGTTTGAGACCAGAAGTGAAATGTAGTGACACGTATATGCACGGGGCAGTACTGCTGCAGCAGAACCACCTTGCCTTCACATTCGAAGAGATTAAGAGTGAATCCTTCTGTAAACAAATGGTGCAGCAACATTATGTGTTGCAGCCGGCCACATCCAAGGGATAAGTGTGCCGCAATGTACAGCAGACCTCAAAGTCAGCCTTGGCTTGGCAGCACTGAGAGGCTTTGCCCCGGCTCAGAGAACTAAGGTGCAGGCTGTTTCTTTTGCCAGAACTTGAGTACAATTTGATTTCCACATTTAGCAAAAATAAAAAAGTGATTTATTACATTATTACAGTGGATGTTTTGGCAGTGAAAGCAAGCACACCGAAGTATGCATCTGCTATTTCCAAAAAAAGCCAAACAATCTCAGTGATCTCGTTTAAAGAACTGGCGTGGACTGCACAAAAGGCAGTGCTACACCGGAGAGAGGAGGAGGAGGGCAGAAAAAGCACGCTGGGGGCATGAGACACACAGACATCTGCAACCAACTTTGCTAGTTCTGAAGAAATTCTAATGGGGAAAAAACGTCAGAAAACTAAGAGCACAACCCACTGTGCTAAGAGATGCCTCAACAAGGCATTAAAATTGCATCCTTGTAATCTACCAGGCTCACAAGATACGAGCAAAGAGTCAGCAAATTCAAGAGGCAAAGACGAGGACATTTTTGCTTTAAGCTTCAGTTGGTGGCAGTGGATTGGAGGAAATCCTTCAGGCAGCAGCAGCAAGAATTGCAATGGAAAATCCCCAGGCTGCCAGCAGGCATCGCTGCCACCTCGTGGGTACCGCTAACGGACAGACGGACGCGCACAGTGAAATGAAGACAAACATCTCATTTTCAAGTTGATTTTTGTAAATGGAAAAAATGTATAAAATCTATCCATACATTAACAGATACAGGAAGTTACACAATCCAGTTTACACCTAAAGGAACAGCAATCAGTCCATAATAAGAACAGGGAATAATTCCAATGCTGTAACTCGTCAGAAGTCACTACAGGGCAGAGAACGGGTGTATGTGTGTGGGGGGGAGGTTGGCCTTTTCATTTTTCTTTTTTGGCGCGTGTGTGTATGGATAAAACTGGAGACCTTCCCTACTTCCAAAGCAATGAGACAATTTCAAAGATATGTATTAGGAATACTTTTGAAATGCATCTGACTCTAGCATTAACACTGATAATTCAAAGATTCATATTATTCCAACATGATGTTTGGATACTTTTGCCTCCAGTAAAGGGCAATGGACAGTAGATACTACCCAAGAGAAATCCTGCACCCGTCTTAGACTTTATAGCACTGATTAAGGATTTTTATCCATTCTGGAACGCTTAAAAATCCATATATCCTCAGCTCAGACACATACAAAGCATGCAGAGACAGTTACTAACCAAGGAACATCTAGGAGACTATGGAAAATGCACCAGTGGGCATTGGTCTACTTTGTAGTGAACTCACATCAACCATTGCATGCAAGCCGCACCAGGCAATAGTTCTCCCCTTGCACCTAAAGTTACTGGAGGGTTCAGAAGACAAGGCCTGAACAAATGGGCATGGAAGTTCAGTACCATTTTAAGGAATAGAACAGAACAACTAGCAGGGGTGTTCGTAGGAATGCCTGCCCCGTTACTGCTGTACCTGTGGGTGAACAGTGTCAGTGTAGGGCTCAGGCTGAACTGTATAGAAACAGGTAGGCACCTTAACCCGTGAACAGGCAGACTTCTGTGTTGTACAGGTGTATTCAATACACACGCACAAAGCAAGACAGTAAGCTGTGCTCATTCACCCAGAAGGCTGCACCGTTTTTTTTTCTGAACACACAGAATGGAAAACTTTTCAAAACAACAACAGTAATAATAACGCAGAAGTGCAGATTCCAGATTTCTGGGTGGTCTGTGTTTAAAATAAAAAGGACAAGAAGAAAACCAACAGAGGAAGGAATAAAAGCTAACACTGTAAAGACAACTACTCCCTTTCAAAGCAAAGGCCACATAAAACTGTGTTGCTCAGTTTGGTTTTTACTTCATGCCACCTGTAAACACAAGACTGGATATTCAGTTTCCGGGAAGAAATAAAATCACTTTTACATCCAGAGTAAAAGGTTCTCCTCTCCCTGGACCACAGATTATCCAGGAAAAGGTAGCTGGGGGAGAGTCTCCTCCTCAAATTTGTTCATTTCACTAAAAAGGTCATATCTGAACCAAAGAGCTTTCCATAAAAGCACAAGACATTTCTTGATGTTATTTCTGCCCTCTGTCTCTAAAGCCTGCTATGGGAACTAACACTTTCCATTCCTCACCAACAGATACATCACCTTTTTGGCACCAAGGGTGGAATTTCTTCCTAATGTACAATTCTGCTTTATATGTAAGTTGATTGTCTAATCATGCAAATCCAATAAATTCCAAAAAGTGCCACAAAACAGCTTAACTCTTTGCAACCTACTACCTAGCTTGTGTACTGCCACAGGAACCTCCCCAAGAAGATGCTATTATCCTTACTTAGATCTGACAGTGTATTTCATACAGGGCATTTCAACTTCTCTTTCTGGGGGTACAGAATCGAAATCCAAGACATGATTGCATTAATTTTTGTTGTCTTGCACTCAGAGCTCTGAAACGCATGGAGATTTCTTTGATTAGTTGAAGAGGTCTTCACTGAACAGCCTGATTAGAGAAAAACGCACTGATTCAATCAAATAGAAAATGAAGACAAAAACAGGTAGTGGTAGGTTTCTCAATCTTTGCTCCTGTCCTTGAAGACTAGTTTACAGTTTCACTGCTACTGCATTTTCCCCAGCTGGATCTTCTTCCAGGCTTCTGATGCTGTGAAAATGCAGGAGTCAAGGATCCCAGCAACAGTAAATGTTCCCCCAATGATGGCACATATCTGAAAAGTACGAAAGAGGAAAGAAATGTCAGTGATGAGGCAAACGTTTACGCAGCTTGAAAATGAGGGGAAAGATATTGCCTACTGTAGGCAGTCTTTTGGAAGCACAGTAAGAATTGGGTAATGGTACCGGGGTTGTAATAACATGAATTACATGATACTCATTCAGGAAAACTCTTCTGTACAGTGGAATAACTTAGTGCTATCTGGAATCACTGTAGCCTGAGCCAATCATAGGACCCAGCTCCTAAGAGAGTACAGAATGAATCCTGTTCCTTTCTAAGCTCCACATAATAGAGCTTTCTAGAAGTCCAGTGTTGCTCATGTATTCCTACTTCTGTTTTCTATTATAAATATCACGGCCTTGTAGTCTTTTCCCTATTTCACAAGATGCAGCATTTGCAGACAGGCAAAAGACACTTAAATAGTGTGTTAAGGATAGTGACTAACAGAAAAGCGTAGCTACCAACGACACCTACAGCTAAGCCTGTCTAACACTTTCCATTACAAGTGCTGCTACTAAAGCACTGCCAACTTAACTGTTTGTGGGCCAAAGTTTTCCATACAAGATGTCTTGGGTAGCATTATAAAAATATATATAAAAAATATCAGCAAAAACACAGAATCATTTTCAAGACGACAGTTAAGGAAAAAACTAGTCTCCTGATTTTCATAACAGCTTAAGTCAGTTCTCAAATGCTAGAAAAACACCAAAGTATGACATTTCAAACTAAAGGTACTTCTGCTTGGAGCACCCCAAACCAGAGGGCACCAGTTTCAGACTTCACAACACACTGCTTCCGTTCTTTTAGTTATGAAATAAGGACAATGCCAAAGCTGCCTCCCAAGGAAACTGTGAAGGAAAATGCTTTTGAAGTGTTTGATACTATGACGATAGCTGTCCGTGTGGATACACACAGCTTGTGTGCTGGACCAGGTTCACACAAAGCACCTGTCAGTAACAACCCTGTGTTATGGGAAGAAACACTGCTTGCAGGGTGCTGCCCCACTGCGTGCACTGAACAAGGCTATGCTCACATGGAAAGTATGATACAGAGTAATGTAACCTAATAACATTTAACAGCCAAGTTATAATTACACAAGACCTGGCATTTCATAACACCCACATTTTTGCCTTCATAATTGCGGTGCTCTTTGAATTTGGTCTTTCACACGTAATTCATTGTGTAGGATTAGGTGGCTCTCAGAGCAAGAGACACTGTGCCAGCGAGGGTAGGGCAAGACACAGAGCTTATCTCCTGAGAAGGGCCTGCCTTGGGAAAGGGGATCTTGCTGCGATCCAGGAGTTAAGAGGGAGAGCAAGGAAGCCCAGATTAGTAAACTAGAGTAGCAGGGAAATTCAATGCAGCTAGCACAGAAGGGAAGTGGAGCCACTACTGTGTGTCCCCACAGAACATGAAATCCCACAGGCGAAGTGACACAGAAAAGAGTAAGAGAAGAGCAAGAGCATTGGGTTCAGCAGGGAGATCGCAGTGGCAACAGAACAAACAGGTCATTAATGCTGAGTGAAGGCTGGAAGAAATGCACCCCTCATTTATACACGTATCTAACTGTGATATTTGTGTTCAGTGAGCTCAGTGAGATGCAGAGAAGCAGCAGAGATAGCAAGGCAAGGTAAACATGACTTTTGCAGGAAGGCTGGCATTCCAGAAGATAAAGGCTTGAGAAACCAGAGCACCAGCCCGAGTGCCAGCAATTTTAGGGGACAAGCCCTCTGTGCTCTCCTCTGCCTGCTGTCGTCCCCCTCCAGCGTGATGCAGGATGACTTTTGGGGGAAAATGACAGCAATGGAGTTGGGTTATTTCAGTTCTGGGCAGCTCAGCTGATGCAATATTTACACCGCAAACAGAAAGATTGTCCAACACTAAGATTCTGCATCATATGGTAGGAAAATCTGATTTCACTGCAGCACTGCAAGGGAGGGGGGGAGGAGAACAGAAAAAATATATATTCATCTGTACTGTATTTCTGTGTACTGCACAGTGTTTATGAGTCACACACACCTGGCATTTGCTTGGAGCCTGCCTCCCAGCACGCACACAGCTCTGCTTTGTTGCGACAAAAACAGGCAGTGCTGGGGTTGGTCTCCAGGTCAGCACAGAAGCTGCACCATCGCATTTCCGAATCATCACCATGTGAATGCTCACAGAGCACTGCTCCTTCGCAGTGCTGGAGGAAGTCAGGCATCACGCACTTATTCATATTTAATGGAGTTTTATACTGGGAATGATGTGTGTTTGTCCCCGTGAGTTTGATTCAGGCCTAACCATTAAAAGAGGAAGGAAAAGGAATGTAGAAATGTAATAACTACAGAATGGAGAGATCATGCATTGTGGGGATACACAGGAGGCTTTTTAACAGAGTATTATTTTTGTACAGAGGCTGGTGTGCATGCTGAAGGACACCAGTGGGTATGGAGGAGGAAACGCAACAAGACAGATGACAGAAAGGCAAAAGACAGGCGTGTGATTGTGGAACTCATCCCATAAGATGTTTTAAAACCTGAAGATGATTTTAAAGGTCAAAGGAGACCTGTAGGAGCACCACGTAATTCCCAATATGGTAAGCTGGAGAATTCCACCTAGAGATTTCTGGCTGACCTGCAGCACATCTTGTAGAACACCACTATTTTGGCTGTAAGACCTCCATGGACTGAATCTGTGCTACCGGTTGGCAACAAGTCCCACAGTGGAAATGATTCTCCCCACAACTATTTTTTCCAATTATTTCCAGCTTAATTCCTTTCATACCAAGCAGGCTGACCGCTCCTCTCATATCAGGAAAAAATCTTTATTCTTCTTTTGAATTTTGAATGCTTCACCAGAAATCTGTCTCATTTTCTGCCCGCTGTCCCCTTCCAGCATCTACACTGACCTTGTGATAAAACCCTTTTTTCAGCTTGGCCACTTATATGTATGCACAAATTTTTCAGCAGCAAAACTTTCTCCCTTTCTCCATAACTTCAACCAAAAATCTGTGAATGACTTCTCTTTACTGGGAAATACCTTAATTTTAAGCAGTATGGTTTAAGAGGCTCAAATGCTCTCTTCAGTTTAATGCTGCACCAGCTGTGTGTGGTTAACCCTGGGATCCATTGCAAATTCACTATGTGCATCAGTGGTAACAGTGACTTACAAGCAATATTCTTACTTAGAACTGAATTTTTTTTCAAGCCTGGCATGTAAAATAAAATAAATCCTAAACCACTGCCTTTGTCCTACACAGGAAGCACCTCTAGCATGGTATAGAAAATAACTCTTCATACCACAAAAACCATGGAACAGGCATGAGTCTGAGTGCTGGAACACACAGCACAGTGGTTCAGCTGGGAATACAGAAGACCAGGGACCAACACCAGGCATGCTGCCCTGAGCAGCACTGAACTTTTTGGAAGGCAAATGTAATACTAACAAAGAGGATCAGATAATCTCCCCAGCAACAGAAACTCCTTTGGCTTTCTATTGAGTAGTCAATACACCTCTCACCTGACTGCCCCACATGGGACTGTCCCTTCTCACTGCCCCTGCAATATCAGTTGCTTTTGACCTGACAGGCAGCCAGCCACACACTGTACTGCATTTCCAATCCTGCTAATGCTTCTTTTAAACCCACAGCAGTCTCCCACATCCCAGGACACATTTCAATTTGCTTTGGTTCCCTAGCACAATCTGTTCAATGAAAGATGCCACAGCACCCACTCCAAGTCTGTGTGCTTTTTTAAATTAAGCAGCTGCTGCTCAGAAATAGATTATGAGTTCCTATGGCCCCACTGAGCAATGACTCCAGATGCCCCAGCACATCTCTGCCTGGGCCAGGTTGCTGCAGTCTCTGCTGCTGGTCATGAGCTGGTCTCCAGAGCAACTGTGATGCAAAAGGCCACACTGGATGCACAGGAAGGGGCTAGAGCAGTGGAAAGGACAACAGAGTAGATCGTGTCATCAAAACAGGGCAAGGAAACCTAGGACAAAAGGTGTGTTAATCGCCTGCTTCCCTTCAGCCTTGTCAGTACCACCTTGAATACTGTAAAGCTTAAAGTGCAGCACACGCACCAAGCCAAGGCTGCCCTAGCGTAAAACATTCCCAGCCTAAATGAGTGCAAGAGCAGATCTTCTGCACCAGGTGAGCCACGCTGATAGCCATGCTACAGCATATCTGTAACAAGGATCTGCCTCTACGTCAGCCACCTCTGAAAGGGGCCTGGCAAAGCTGTGTACGACACACTGTGTAACAGCTACTGCAGATATTGTCATCCTTATGTCTCCATAGGAATGATGTTACACTGGAATGGCCTCAAGTGAGCTGCTTCAGATTACAGCCATTTAAGACCAAAGTGGATAACAAACAATTCTAAAACTCTTCTTCAGCAGTCAAGGAGGCAGCACACAACTGCAAAACTTTACAGACGGGACAGGGCAAAGCTCTAGCAGGGTGGTATCAAATTCAAAGGTCACTGTGGCAATCAATGAGAAAAGCCACTCCTGTGGATCCCATATGTGAATTCTGAAGCATAGCGTCACATTCAATGAAGACGTCATTTATATGCATTCAATGCAAGCAATGGACACAACAAAGAATAATGCCAGCTATTTGTGACTTCTAAACATTGTTCCTCTTAAAAACACCTCCACACTTCCACCCCCAACAAGAAGCTTGAGAAAGCGATGAGAGTATACTGTTAGGGAAAGAAGTAGAGGCAGTATGAGATGCCAAATCATAAAATGCTGATGTTTGATCTTTTTTAAGATTACGTTTTGAAGCCAGGCAGACATGCTAAGAAGACAAAGTCTTAATAGGTGACAGGTTTCGCTTTAAGACTCTTTGTCTTGGTATTTGTATATCCCAGAGATCACACACATCTCTGATGTTAAGTGAAAGTGTTCATCAAAAGCTGCAAAATCAAAATCCTTAAGTGCAACACAGCCATACTGTTTATATGTTACTTTCTATTAACATACTCAATCCATTTAAAAATCAAAATCTGAGGTCTTATTCCAGCCAATTTATTAGCTACTTTATATTCTACCATGTCTCACTAGCACAAGAGACCACAGTTTATATTTTAAGCCAGTATCCTCAGGACACATTTTTTAAAGATCTGGAAGATCTTGAAATAACTTTTTGTCTAGTTAGCAGTTTGGGCAGTACAGCTTTGCTACAGATACCAACATCAGTATTGCAGGATGTTATCTGGATGGATCAGGACATAGCTGGTAGGAAAACACCTCTGGAATGTTATGATGTAGCTCTTCTCCACTTCTGCCTGAGAGCAGACACCTGGCACTGGCATACCCATATTAAACCAGGCAGCCATACTGAGTTAAACAACTGCCCTGTCTTCTCAGCAAGTTAGGCCTCATCATTAGTGAGGCAGCTTATTGCAGTCTGCTTTACTGCATACCTCATTAGTTTAGTTCCAAGTTTCTGGCATGTTGCAATCGTGTTCACCCTACCTAGACAGAGTTTGGCTCTTCTGGAATAGGATAATTTTCTTTCTTCTTGTGCCTAACTATTAAATCAAATTGTCAGAGTATAGGATTAGCCAGTTACCTCACTTACACTTCACAGTACTGGCGTGGTGATGTACTGTTTTATTTCAATCATGTCACAATGCCCTGAAGCAGAAACTCAGTTCTTCTGAGAAAGTAAGGCTTGGAAGAGAAATGGAAAGCAGGCAGGAGAAAGAAGAACCACAGACTTTGAGTAACTCACCGATGTGATAAATCTGTACAAAGGCTGTCGCCTCTCTGTATATTTCACCGTGATGGGACTCAAATCATAACGAAACCAGATAGCTGGGATAATGCGGCCAGTGTGACTGTAGGCTACATACTCCTAGAAAAGAAAGCAGAGAAAAATGACACAGCGTGAACAATCCCATTCTGCATACAGTGTCTGGTCCCTAATTTACTGTTCTGTACTAATGTTCAACTGAAGAAGTAAACAATTAACTCTGGTATGACGCTCTTTTCTCTATCCTTATCAAACAGGAAAGCAATTTCTTCATATTCTGACTGTGATACAGCTGAGAACAGAGTCATGGTGCTTAGCAGTAAAGAGCCTGTCACTGATTCCTCTAGAGTACATCTGCTCTACTTAAATACGACGAGACTGTAAATGGTTGTAGATGAAGTTTTTGCACTGTCAGCATGTAAATCATAAAAAAAGTTCATCAAACAAACAGAACTTAGCAACAACTTGAAAATCCCTGCTTGTCTGTGCACACAGAACAGCAATCAGCAATTCCTGTCTGTGAGACCCCTGCACAATGAAACGAACGTGAATGCTTTGCCCACTCAGTATGAATTATGTAGAGCAATTTAAAATGAATCCTCTAGAGATCCATTTTGTACATTTGAAAATCATGCTGAAAACCAGAAATATAGAAAAAAACTTGTCAAAAAGTCCCCAAAATATTGCAAGCTGGCTGAAGACAGACATCTTTAGATTTCCAGCGATAACCTCATTTACTCTATTTCTGTAATAACTGCTACAGTGCAATTTGTCAGCAATGGATCAATAACCTGTTGAATCACAGAGCGCAATGCTAATGTAGAACAAACACTAACATCAGCTGAGCATCAATTGGCACATCTTTTGGAGCTAATATTTTGCCTGTACTCTCAGTTTCAAAGATTAGGGCATTGATTTCAACAGACAAGAGAAAAAAAATCCGCTAAGGAGTCAGCACAGAGCCAGCAGCACGTGCACAGCACACCCTGCATCTTTACCCAGTTGTTCTTCCCTTCTTTTATCCCTATGACAGGACTGCCAACTCAGATGACCTTTTCAGTTTCAGTTCTCCTTCCTGCAGAGGCAAAGACAAGCTCATATACTTTGAAAAGATGAAGAAATGATAAGCAATAGAACACCCATGAGCACGATACAAAAAAGACAACTTTACTCTTCACGAGCTCAGAAGGAATCAATAAAACAGCATCAATCTCCTTAACTGGTCGTATATAACTCCCAAATTTCCCTCTAGTCTTTTTCTTCCCCCATAAAGATAATAAAAGCAGCAGAACTGTGCTGCAGTGCCCAGTTTGAGTGTTTTCAGGGCTCTTACTGCAGACATTCTGCAGTGTATGTTAAGATAGTGGCTATTTGGGTAAGTGGGGAAGCAGAAGACCTAGAAGGTAAGGGGGGAGAAAAGACAGCCAGCCACACCTCCTTCATCTCATCACACTAGCCAACCTATGGCAGATTGTTCTAATGGCTTCCAATTTCTGTTTCCCACTAATGAGTATGGGAGTCAAAGACTAAACACAGTAATATGAGAATTTCTATTTTTAATGAGAAACTGCAGAAGCAGCACTGTTGTTCCATGCTTCCATTTTGACAGAACTGCATTCATTTTTTCTTTCCTCTCCCCTTTTTTCCCCAACAGTTCTGCTGCAATGAGTCAGTCTTGGCTGAACTTGCAACTATAATCACAGAAGTGTCAAGAGCTCCTGCTGTCTATTCTCCAAATTGCTTTCAGAACTTGTGTCACAAGAGTCTTATCAGAACAGCAATAGTGACATTAAGCAGAAAAAAATATACCTTAAACTGAATTGAGAGAGACATCCAAATCATTGAGACACACTGTACAAGCAAACCCCAAAGCTGCAAGACAGGAACACTAATCTGAGAACTAGTCCATAAGAGCGTGTGCTTGAATCTCAGCTATGACACATTAGTAGTCATAGACACTAGAAAAAGATTCTAGACTTTCACTTAGCACCTGAATGGCAAATTGTTTTTAATTGAATGAGAAATTTTACCTTAATAATTAAATAGGGTCTTTTCCCTCCAGCCTCCCAACACATTTTATTATGAAATTTACTTATATCTATTTATTGTAAATTTATTCAAGAATTATAAAGTTACAACAACTAACATAATCCACTAATAAAGTAGACGATGTTTACTAGTAAGTGTTACATATTTGATGCTGCAGATACCACAGATAAAAAATCCTTAAGAAAGTTACCCCCTTGGTCAGCTAAACTGACTGACAGTTCTGTAAGCCAGTTCCAGTGTCATATGTCTTGATAATTTATTTGTCTGACACATCCATCACAATTGAGACTGTTTTATTAACAAAACTATGTGGAAGTACGTTCAGATGGATTCCAATTTCCATTCAAATCTCTCTTAACTCAAATCACAAGAACTGCAGCACATACAAATCTTCCACATATCTTACAGAAATCTACATTAGCTAAATTGACACGACATATTCAGGAATAACAACACTGTACTCTATAAGACCAATATCTGCTCTGACTTGCCCTCACAATCCTAATCCTAGTAAGCACCAGCACCAGGAGCAACAGCAAGCTCTGCTCTCGAGAACTTCAGTTCCTCCTTCTCCCAGCAGAGGCTACTGCTCACCTACAAACAAATGTACGTGACTGTAGAGCATATGTGTAAGAGGGAGGAAGAATGGTGAATGAAGATCCTCCATGCATCCACTGGGCTGCAATGAGAAGCTTTTCTGAGAACTGCTTCTTTACCTTATTAGCGACTGTATATTGGTAGGAGTATCGCTGCTTGCCGCTCATGTCTTCGTACACTGTTGGGACTATCTTCAGTATGTAGTCATGAGAGGCTAGAGCTGTGCTCACAAAAGGAAGGTATAAATCAGCACTCAGAGAAAGGAATCAGCCTCCATAACATTCCAAAGTAAACATGGGAAATCAACTAAAACATGCAAACTGACAGAAAAGGTATCTCCTTCCTCCTCTCTAGTACATTTGGGTCACTTGAAAATTCCTACCTGTTTGTAACTATAAATGATTGGCACCACAAAAAGCTGTCCTGGTGAGATCAAGCATTAGCTCAGGTTAGAATTGCAGCTCACTCAGCTGTTTCTGATAGAAAGTGCTGAGGCACCACACTTCCGTGGTCCCATTTCTTCTGAGCATCCAACTTTACCTCTTTCTCTCCCCTCCTCCTCCCACAGACGCTTAACAGCTACTCAATCCTTTTTCATTACTTAAATGGCTAGGGCCATTTTCTATTTTATATCTACTGAAACAGTTCTGAAACATAATTTAAATTATTTTTCTGCAGAATCCTTTTGGTTAAGTGTAACACAAAGACATACAAGAGAAAAAAAAATGTTGTCTAGCTTCAGGAGCAGCCATAGGAATTTTGTTCCAATAAATGAACAAGACCAATATCCTGTAGAAACCTGAAGAGTTTAAGGAGAAAAATTAGGCTGACTTGTAGCATGCACTTGAAATTTCTTTTTTTTGTTACTGGTCATGAAGGGCAGTCAAAAAAAAAATCTATCCTCCCATTTTCTGAGTAGAACTTAAGCCACAAGCAAACTTACAACTTAAGAACAAGGAAAACTTTTAGTTGTGGTTGCTGGAGCAAAGGAGAGCTGTAAGAATATACTGTGGATTTTTTAAAAAAAATCTGTATTCTATAGCAGATGGTTATACTAAAACTGGAGAAAAAAGGACTGCAAAGGACCCTTTGGACCCAAGACTTTTCTTCTAGTACTAGAGAAAATGTAAGTGACAATTAGTAATGCCTGAACCATTTTGGTTACAAAGGCAAATTAAGGAGTTCTGGATACATCAGTGTTGCATGACCAGCTTTGTTTTACCTCCTGAAGAGAGCAGCTAAGATCTGTAATCACCAAGAATACATACGATTTGAGCTGAGTTTGTCTGCTCCCTCCAAGGCGTTGAATGCTCCGTGAACATTCTGGACCTGGAAAGAAGACAGACATGTGAAGAAATCCTGCTCTAACTTGGCAGTCTTGACCTTTGCTTCCCTATCCTATCCTGTTACAAGGAAATCAGCCTGATTCAGCCTTTCCAAAAACAAAGCCTCAATGCAGTAGAAGATGACTTGAAGCATTTCTCAGTGACTGCCAAGCAAGAGCTGGTTCCAGGGGAAAAAAGTTGATTTCACAATGTCTTTTAAGATGAAACTCCTCAAAGCCACTGCAAAGCTAAAGGAATTGCAGCTGGAAAAGGCCAGTTATGAAACTTCACTGAGAGATATTACTTCAGAGCTTTGCATAGCTAACTATGAAATTTACCTATCAGGCTGAAGGGAAATAAGTGGGAATCAGATTCAGGATAAACTCTAGAGTTTTCATGCAAAGGTAGCTCGTGTCAGAGCAGTTTGGCTTGCACAGCTTTACACATCAGCCCTGCGCTCACACCATGCACAATATGCCCTTGGAGATGAGAAAGTCACATGCCAACACTGCCACCCATTCAGCTTTTCCTGCAGCTGGTCCCAGGCATGCAAGTATCTGTTTGCCCAGAATAACAGGATTTCCACTCCATACCTTCCACATACTTTGATCATCTGGAATCTAACATCAACCAACAGAATAATCAATTTGTGAACTCTCTAGACAACAAAAACCCCACAGCAAGAGCTGTAGATTAGATGTTCCATCTTTCACAAAACACAGAGTAAGCTACAGAGAAAGGACATATACATCCACAACCTAGAGATTCCTGTCCTTAAACCAGAAAATAGGGAAGAAACATTCAGAAGAAATATTTGGTCATGAATGTGTGAGCTCACCAACAGGGCAATGCATAAGGATTGCCTCCCCGGGTCCTCTTAACAATTAACAACATGTGGATATATACACTCTGATCCTAATGGCTATTTTACTGTTCTGAATGCAGTGGAGTAGGTGATGGTTTGAAGGAAGAAGCAACTGACCTAGTTTCCCAGACAGAAAACTAAAGACACAAAACTAATAGCAAGTTCAATTTGCAAGGTGTCGGTTGCAGGCACAGAGAAAAAGCATCAGCAGAACTTTCTGCAGCACCTCCCACTCTGCAGGGATTTCCAGTATTTTACACAACAGTAACCATCTCCAAACTATAACTGCAGATGATATATTCTTTCCTTGGTTATTGTACATATACAGTATCCGTAAAAAAGCTCACAAAGAAAGACAAGTCACCAGACTGGACTACAGTTTTGAGCTCCACTCTCAGTGCTGCTGAGAAGTAAGTATCTTACTGCATATCCGAGCCTGAGATGTTCCCTTAAAACACTCTAACAGTAAATATTTGAGTTGCTGCTCAGTAAACAACTGTGTCTGTCCTGTGAGGTACCTGCATATTTGGGCTCATGTTTTAGTTCCTGGCTCCCCAGCGCCCATACTTCTGCTTACATGTAAGAGCTGTTTGCTCTGTTGTCTCTCCGAACAAGTTTGCAAAGCTTCGAGTTACAGGGCTTCCACACAGACACTGCCATCAGACATCTCCACAGCTGCCTGCTTCTGTATCATCAGGTCCTTTGCTGCACCTGCCTCTTCTGCCTTTGCAGCACAGACAGCATCTGTAACTCCCAGCCTGACGTTTTACCATGATTTTCCTTGTGGAATATTCTGGATTTCCATTGAAGTACTTGCTGCCATAGACTGCTAATTAATCGCTGTGCTACAAAGTGCACAGGTGCATTCCTTGGGGGAACATTAACTTGTTTGTACCTCGTTAAGTACCTGGAGGGACTTCAAGAAGCAATAAAACTTTGGCCACAGCAACAAAATTGCTTTGCAAGAGAAAACAATCAAGGGTGCATAGCCAGGCGTTCTCAGGACTGTACTGTACTACTGAGGCCAAATCCAGTGCTTTGAGCAGAGGTATTGGAAGAAAAGGAAGTGAATCAGCCGTTCACTAAAGCCAACACTTGGTCCTCCCTCAAGACAGACCTCCACAAGACACTTGCCAGGCCCTTCAGCACCCTAGTCTTTAGCCTCTACAAAGGCATTCAAAGATATACAACTTGACTAATCAGACTGAGTCCAACAGCAGGCTAAAATTACTTGCAACCATACAATTATAAAGGGAAGACCTCTTGCAAAGGTTAAAAACTACTATTTTTCAATGCAGAAATCTAGCACTCGAGAGAATTTCACAATTCCACAGAATCACAGGGGTTGGAAGGGACCTCCTGCTTTATACGTTTCTTTGCTTGGTTACCTGTCATGCAATAACCTTCTGGTCTTTGTTTACATTAGGAAAAAATCAACACAAAGCCTGCCACTATTATACAGTAGCTATTATGAAGAACTGAAGCTCATTCAATGCCAGACAAGATTTGAATCTTTATTTCAAATTGACTGTTCCTTATGTACCTTAGTGGATGCTTCTGGCAGAGCAAGCAACATCCTACAAAGAATGAGGTCTCAGCATCTGACACAAGCGAATGAGACAAGCTCCTTACTCCCTTTAAGAAATATGAGCATGTATTACATCAAAGCAGGTGGAGACACAGCTAAATATTTAAAGATCTATCTACATAGCTTTAAAGCTCTCCATACTTGCTGGCTCTCTACACTGCTTGCTGAGTCTTGATAGCACCTGTTTAGTGAACACAGCCTTCTTTAATTTGTACTGTTAAACTTATGTTTGCCTACAGGATCAGCAGCACCTACATGCTAGACAATGAGTAGTTATTCTGGGCTTTGAAAAAACTAATCAGAGCTTGTTCAAATCATGAGTCAACTATATGTCTGCTGAACAGGTTTCTCACTACCAGCATGGAGGACACTTGCTCCTTTGCCCCCAGCTGTCCAAGTTTCTCATCTCGGTGATACTTACTTTCAGCACTGAGAATTAAAGCCATACCATGAATTGGGCTATGCAGCTCAAGGACTCCATGATAAAACAATGGGAACAGTGCCTTATAGCATTGATTTCCCACACAAACTGCAGAACTGCCTATTAGCACTTACCTAATATTTCTCATAATCTCAGTGTGCTTTACAGACATTAAGTCAAGCTTATTTATATGCTAATATTTCAGCGTTCCCACACAAGATATTTCCTAAAAGAAGCCGGGAGCAGAGTCAGAAGACTACAAAGCAATGCTTAGACTTGTTAGCATGAAAAAGGGTTTTGGAAGTGGGTGTACAAGAAGCAGACTAATGAGACGTCTATGCTGAGGAAAGAAGATTACAGAGAGACTATGGGTAAGCAATGTTTTGGGTGAGTTGCAAACTGGGTGTGCACATACACAACTCCCACCTGTGATGCTAGCTCCTTGGAAGTAGGCTAGAGAAGTGCTGTAATCTGTCCTCATTGAGAAATCAGGAATTATTACATAACTTGCAACACCTGGTGAAACTCTATCCACAGGGCAAGTGCACGCATTCAGCTTCTTCCCAACAGGGAACAGGTGAAACACAAGTTTAGCTTGTGTTTCACAGAACAAATTTGACTAATAGTTGTCTGCTACAGAAGTATGGTGACGTACATTAAAAAGAACTTGACTGGTGCTATGGTAAGACAGTAGAGAGCACACATCTTCCCTCAGTATACTCCACACTACTCTGCAAAGGAGGTCAAGATACATTTGCTAAGGTAATATTAAAAATAGTACTGCTTGGTATTTTACAGAGCCACTCCTAGCAGGAACATAACCACAGTTTTCCAATGGCACTTTCAGTTTTAAATGGAGAAAGCAAAGTTACTCTATGATGAACACCTTTCTTCCCTAAAGTAATGGCATGTAAAGTGAGCAAACTCTTTTGGACTGAATGCATACTGTACAAATGCAAGGGATGGGCTTGCCTACCCAGGCAGCTCATTCTTGTCCTCCCCACACTGTATGCGGCCCTTTCATAAAACCAAACAATCCAATATCAAAGTTACTGTAGTTGCACTCAATCCCCTAGAGACAGGGAATTTTCAGGGAAGCAAACTCACCTGTAACTTGTCCCCAAATGAGAGCTTGTGGATGATGTGAGTCATGTCAGGATTCTGAGGCTGTGCAGTGGCACTGTGTGTTGACACGTGAAAGTTACCAGGGACCTAAAATTAGTCAAGACAAGGAAGACAGGATTTCTCATTTTATCCCTCAAGGCACTGCCAGGCTTTGTGATATGAAGACGAAATGCCTGGATCTATCCAGCCTAGCAAATGGTATCACTTAACAGTGGACAACTTCTGGTATGTTGCAGAGAGGCTCTGAAATGTCTTCTTGCACATGACCAACACGACCATACTGCACACAGAGCAAAGCTCTGTTAAATCCCAGGAGTCAGGCTCTCATTGCTACAACTGCTGACTAGGAAGTGACTCCCAGCTCTAGGATTCCTAACACTTAAGGCTATGTCTTTCTTTCCCATTAAAATACGATTCAAGTCACTCAATAAGCAATTGCTTAACATTTTACTCCCACATCTCACATTTGTAAATGGGACCACTGTTGCAGAACATCCTAAGAAAGCTATGCGTATTTTTTTTCTCCCATTCATAAGATACCTCACATTTCAGAAGATTGGTGGTTTTCTTCGTATATAAAACTCATTCTTACCCACAAAATTTTGGGGGTATCCTGTACAAACAAAGCCAGATCTTCATCTTCTAGCCCTGGCTCGTAGCTGGCTTTTAGTTCCTGGTTCTTCCAATACAAGATTTTCAGTTTGCTTTTGTTTTTTGTTTTTAATTCAGGGAAATACGAAGTTTTGAAAAAGTACAGATTTCACCTAAGAACTCAGTTCCAAGGCAGAAAATGAGCACTGGTGTCATTCTAACTGGATCACTCTAGCATGCACAACATTTTCAGGTCACTACCCCTACACTATGAAGTCTTTCAACAAATTCAACTCAATCACTGTTACAGAGGTGCAAGACTTTTTTCCTAGGGAGAAAAGGGCTGGAAATTAAATGGTCTTGATTTGCAAAGCCTTTAACAGCACTAAGAATCAGTCTCAGACAACAGCAGGAAAACAACTGCACATCAGGCGCCCATTGTTCTCACTGTAGAGACTTCAATGTCAGGCCCAAGAGAGGCCACATGCTGACTACATGTGCTTTCAGGAAAGCTAAATTAAATGACTTGATGTGTGGCAGTGTACTCTGGGAACACTTTCAGGCATGGACATAAGCTGTGTCATACACAAGCTCAGTAAACAGGGTGGCAGTCTTCAGTAAGTACACAATGTTACCTTGTTCTCCTACTCCAGGTTTGATGCCCTGCCATGTACTGCCATATGCCCAGGCTCTAATCAAGCCAAAAGTTACTCCTATAACTAACTTCACTTAAGCTCTTTAAAAAGGGTGTGTCTTTGTTATGTAAGCTTAGAGTCCCACAGAACAGTGTCCAACAGCAACGCACAGTCATGTTTCAAAGCAGGGCCACATCCCACTCTAGATGCTGGCTCACACAGAAGCCTGTAAAATTCCAAGGGACTGAAGACTTTCTTTCCCCTCAGATGTGAGAGGCTCAGATTTTCAGAGCCAGAAGTCCTGGTGTAAGTTCCCTCCTTCTCGTCCCAGCCACTCTATGAGACCGCGCAATTAGTGGTTTTGCACAAACGAAGCAGAGAAGGGAGTTTCTTGTGTTCACATACAGCAGCCTCCTTCTAAGTGTTTTTTTTTCTGTTTTTTGTTTTTTGAGCAGAAGAGACCACGTACACCAGAAAAAGCCACAGCTGTTTTAGCACTGTGCTTTTGGGATTAGCAGAACAAGACCTACCTACCTTTGCAGAAGCCCTTTCCCAGTTTTGTGGACTACGAGCTGCCAGTAGTTTTGGTGACTTAGAGGTGAGGAAAGAAACATCATCTTTTTAATCCCTAATCCCTTCCATGTCACAGGATCAGTAAGAGGTTCTGCCTGTTATTTTTAGATGAGATTTAACATGACCTGGGCGGGGAAGAAGGAAGTAGGATTTTGTAGCCCGTGGTACACGAGGAGGCGTGAATAAAGGGTGCGCCCTTCTTAGGACATCAGTGGGCCCCACCACTGACTCCCCCACCCCATCTAGTCATCTCCAGCATTACATAGCAAGATTATTCAATCCTGAACACACCCATCCCAGAGAGGAGCCTCCTCCAGGCCTGGATTTTCATTCTTTGAGGCACAGGCAAAGCATCCCTACAAAGCATGCGCACAAGCCTCGTGCATGTGTTCCAAACATCTCAGCATGGAGCTGTTTCTGTTATGCTGGCATCCTCTAGCAGGGAACATTCCTGTCATTCTGCAGCTCTTGGAACTAAAGAGCACTTGGATAGAAACACTGCCAAAGACTTCTGCATAGTGAGTCATTTTGGAGGTGCAAAAGTCATGATGAGTGAACACAGAAGCCATTCAGCATTCATCAGGCATTTCTACGTCCCCTATATGTTAGGCTGCTGCATTCATAGAGACATGAATGCACACATAGCACAACTGGCCACAACACAGAGGCACTCTACTATTAAGGAATGCTATCCGGGTTACCTGCTTTGGAGATTAAGAATAAGCCTGATCTAACATGTCCTCTATGGCTCTAACTACACAGACTCCTCTTCCCATGCTGTTCTGCAGCACCAAGAGAATCAACTTCACCTGCTGATTAGGGACTCCCTAAATGTACTCCATGAAGGGGAGAAAGAGACACACAAATTTTCATAGCATTTTACAAATAGATCTTACAAGCACTTCCTGAGCCAGCCCAAACTCACCGTCATTCCGACTCACCTTGTTGATGCTGAAATGTCCCTCGAATCTACAGCCATCCCCATTATTGAGAGGTATTTTCATCGAGTTGTCTATGTGACCCACTTCATGCCTTCCCATTTCATCCTGGATGTCTAGTCCAACTACTGCATGGGAGGGAGGAAAGGAGACCAAAAAAAAAAAAAAAAAAACAAGAGAAAAACTGAAGGGTTGCATAGGAAAAGCATGCACAGCTTTACAGGAAAAAAAGTCCACATCATTGTCTCTGACACTTGACTAAAGTGTGCTAATAAAATAACATCATATGTCAAATACCCTTATACCAGAATGAACTTTGTAACCAAACTTTGCAGACTGTTTATTTGGCAGAAACATATATCTTATACCCTGCCAGTTAACTTCAATTTGAACCGCATAAACAGAAAAACTTCAGATAGACAAGGCAGGTGATCTGTGAAAAGCCAACAACTGTCTGTTGTACTCAGAGTTACAAATAAAACTTGGGAGGTTTCTGGCTCCCAGATATTAAGTGGTCATTGTAAAAAGGGAAAGGACTTAGAATAGGGTAGCAAGGGAGGTCAGCCACTAACACAAGCTACAGTGAGAGCACAGGGTCCAGGAAAACTGGTGGCCTGGCTTCTCCTGGAATATGAAATGATGGGGTATTGGCATAGGCTGCAGTGAGGTGACATCCTGTTACAGAGCGGCCACTGTACAAATTCTGGCCTATTCAAATATGAATTGAAACAGGTAAGAGAAATAAGGTACTCACATTCACAATGCAGATTTGGTAAACTGATGTTCAGATTCACTTCTATTTTACCTCCACTGTCTTTGTCTGGATCATCCACGTACAGCTCATTAACTCTAGAGGAGAAGACACAAGTGGGTCCATGCATATAGCTACTTTCCATGTGAGAGGGTCAAAAAACAAACTCCAAACAATCAGCCTTGTATGTGAAGTAAAAAAAAAGATAGAATAGAGAGACTTTGAAGCACAGAGCAGAAGACAGCATGGCATGCCACAGGGCATAAGAGCCCCTATGTGTGATTGACCACGTCAGGTACAAAAGCTTTTTCTTCACTTCCAATCATCAGTGCACCATTTTTGGGTGCCAGTGTCTCCTCTTTCTCTTCTCTCTTACTTGCACCTTCCTTCCTTAGTATTTCATTTCATCAAAATGTAATCAAAAAGCAACGACTAAAATTGAGAAGAGGATTCAAGTCAGGAAACAGATGGGATGAAACATCCTGGACAGCAGGATCTAACACTACGCAACAGCCTCCCAAAGAGCAGTGATGTGCCAGCACTGTGGGTGCTACGAAACAGATTTCACAGAAAACAAAATAGAGATATAGAGCAAAAGGAATACAGAACTATAAATATTTATTGTTGCCACATACAATCCATCTGACAGCTAAAATATAAACCAAATGAACAAATGCAAACACAGCCACATGTCCTAGAGAACACACTCCAGAAAAATGCACCACACTGAAGCAGGAAGATGTGAAGGGTACCCAACAGCTCCATCTCTATCAAAGTCTGAGACTGTTCAGCCTCAAGGAAGAAGATCTGAGAATTTATCTTTCAGCATGATAGATAAGAAAGGTATGGGAACTTAGGTTCAAGCAAGCTGCATAAAATAAATTATCTTTGCTACTAAGTGCTCTGTATTATTTTTGTTTAATGCTCAAAGTGTGTGAAATTCTTTGACAAGCCCTTGCCGAGTATATATGCTAATAGACAGACCAGACCAAGGGCAGCTAACAAGACAGAATCAAAGCGATCCTGTTCTGGTGATACATCTCTGGACCACAGTGAACTGCCTGCCCTGTGGATTCAGAAGAAACAAGTCTTCAGACTGAGAAACACAAAACTGCCAATTTCTTTCCAAGGTAATTACTCACAGGTCAGTGAGGTTTGCAGACACTCATTTAAAATCAGCACAGCATTTGTCTTCAGCTTCACAGCCCTACCTTTCTCTGTTTTTAATTGGCTTGACAAGTTGCTTGCAATCATTACTCAACGTATTTTTCAAGTGATTAACAAAAATGACACAGAGGGAGAGGCGAGATTGCTCATCAGCGACCTAGTTAGAAGCTTCTTGGCTGAGCCCTCTCCTTCCAGGTGGAATGTGTTAAATCTTCTGTGTATTCATCACTGGCAGACTAGGCAGTGATTGGAATTAAGTCATATGTCCAAATACAGTGGTAAGGAGTACTCCAGGCAGCAGAGGCATTACTCCTCCAAAGCACCACATCTCCCTCCTCCCTCCCAGCCCCCAGCCTGTTTTGTAGCAGCGCCTGGTTTCTCCCCAGCTCTTCATTGCCTCAGGTGTGACCATGCCTGGCCAGCACCACAGCCAACTCCATGCTCCTGATGAAAGGGAGCATCTGTGTCAAGGCTAACACAGAAGAACATCAGGTTTGGCATCTCAGCTGATGCAGCGCAGATCTTTGGAGTAAAATGCTAGGAAGGTCACTAGTTGTATTTGCAAATTTCCAGTTCTGAACAAGTCAGAGAATGGGCCCCCAGGTGTGGTGCGTGAGCAAATGCCCATAGGCCTTTTGGCGGTAAGTGAGCAAGAAGTGGGTGCTGGTAGAAGTCAAAGGATAAACTGTACACACAGAGCCTCTTGAAGCTTGTATGTAGGAAGGCAAAGAGATGAGATCACTCAGTCACGGACTGGATCACTGAGGCAAAGAGAAGTAGGCCACTGTGCCCACGTCATGTGGCCCATTAGTTGCAGAGATAAGAGACACTGGCTTCCCGTTTGGAGCTCTGGTCATGAAACCACTTGTTCCCAGCCTGCCTCTTGGGCAAGGCTCACGGCCATTTCCTTTTCCTCATCATCCTGCTCTTCTCCTTAACAACATTCCCAGAAGGTTTCTTAGCAGGGGCTCAAAACTGCACTCTGCACTGACCTGACTGCTACTGAGGTGCCTCCCCTGAAGGGGACCCTAGGGCACAGTGGGAACATACACAGGCTAAGCTTGCCACAGGAAACCTCAAAAGAAGGTTCATCCTCTTTCAACAAACTGGAAATTTTACTCCCAAAATGCTTTCTGGAAATTTCACAGGTAAAGCAGATACCCAGGGTAAAGGCTGCTACTTCATGGATCTCTGACTGAACCACTGCTGCCTAAGTCTGGGCTGGTGCTCTTGTCTCAGTTGCTAGCCTTCTCCCCAGGGCCAGGAAACCAAATTGCACACAGCCTGCCTATAATTTTACCAGACAATCCTGGGATGTCGAGGAAAGCAGCATTTGGCACCTCTAGCAACTCCCCCTGAAAGGATAACGTCTCCAGCAGAAAAAAAGAAGCTGGCTTTAACTTATTGCTGTCTATTCTGAAACGTAAAGTATCCCAGGATTAAGCAACAGTACCTAACAGTGAATATGAGATGGTCATAAGGGAAACAAAATCTGAGGTCAGGCAGAAGGACACTGTAAACACAGCTGCTTCTATAGTTCTTTAGAGAGGCAGCATATAGGATCATATTGTAAAACCAGAGATCGCACACACCTCCTCTCCAAAGACCGCAAGGAAGTAGGAACTGGCATTTTACTGGTTGTTGTTAAAAGTCCGTTTGAACAAAAGAGGTACAATAAAGCAGAGGTGAAATGCAGAGTTATGAAAGTGTAATAGAGCAATAGGACACTTAAAAATGCACCTCACTCTGAGCAGGGCCTCCCATCACTGCTTCAAGGAAACGGAGGAAAGTTTCCCTACGCAGCAGGAGCAGTGATCCACACAGAAAGAATCTGCTTCACTTCTAGAAAGAGCCACTTTGAAATACTTCCCATTCCTGAGCGATGCTGTTGGGAGATAGATGCTCACCCCATTTGCTTACAAACTTGTAGCATTACACAGGAGTTGGCTAAGATTGCAGATCTTGCAATGGCATGCAAGAGAGACAGAGGGGAAAAGAGTAGCAGGAAGGCTTAGCATTTCTTTAAGATTTTATCCAAAGACAGACAAACCCATTCTCCATGCTTAGATTTATGACACAACAGCTTCGTTTCCCCAGAAACAAACCTTCTCACACAGCTTATTCCCATCTATCAACCCTGGCCACTAACGTTAGACGCTTTGCACTTCCATTGCTAACAGCCCATGGAGTACAAGAGGGGCCACAAGGCATCGGGCTGTTCAGTGCTTCACACTCTGCCTGCGTGCTCTCTAAGTGCTCATCCTCATTCACTGTATTCCATGGCCTAGCCTTTGCTTCAAATTGCAACTTTTTTTCTCCCTCTTTCACAGCAAACAGCCAGACTCCCTCCTCCCAGTCATCAGCCGTAAAGCTAGAAAATACAGCCACTTATTCCACAAGCTGCCTTTTACCTTATCCTCTGACTGCCAGGAAGCATTCTGCATTCTTGAGGTCCCTAAGCCTGAGGGGAAAAATAATTACTTCTTCTTGAGGGACTTCAAAGATTCTCTCAAAGGACTTTCTCAGGCAAATTCTCCAAGTCCTCTTGGCTCCGCTTAGAATCACAGAATTACTCAGGTTGGAAGGGACCTCAAGGATCATCAAGTCCAACCGCAGCCTAACCATAGTACCCTAGCTCTAACAACCCTCTGCTAAATCATATCTCCAAGCACCACATCCAAATGGCTCTTAAACACATCCAGGGACGGTGACTCAACCACCTCCCTGGGGAGCCTATTCCAATGTTTAACCACCCTTTCTGTAAAGAAGTGTTTCCTAACATCCAACCTAAACTTACCTTGGTGCAACTTGAGGCCATTTCCCCTCGTCTTGTCACCTGTCACCAGTGAGAAGAGACCTACCCCGCCCTCACTGTAAGCACCTTTCAGGTACTGGAAGAGTGTAATAAGGTCTCCCCTCAGCCGCCTCTTCCCCAGACTAAACAGCCCCAGCTCCCTCAGCCTCTCCTCATAGGGCTGATTTTCCAAACCCTTCACTAGCCTCGTTGCCCTTCTCTGGACCTGCTCCAGTACCTCCACGTCCTTTCTGTATTGAGGTGCCCAAAACTGAACACAGTACTCAAGGTGAGACCTCACCAATGCCGAGTACAGGGGCAGGATGACTTCCCTAGTCCTGCTCACCACACCATTCCTGACACAAGCATTACCATTCCAGCTCTCATCATCCACCTTCTACAGACACAACCATCCTAAACCAAGAGGCCTGTACAACCTCCTCATTTGTGTCAAACAAGAGAAGGAAAAAAAAAACAAAACCACTGCAACATCATTTTCACAATTTGTGCAAAGAAAGAAGCAAGTCAGCAAACTCTCTGCTGTGTAATAAATCACACGTATCTATTGCTCTGCTGCTTGTAAGCTTCTTCTCTGCCCTGAATCTCATCAGTTCACCATTTAGAAGGTCTCTGTCCCACTTTATGTCCTTGGCTTAGCTGTAAAGCACAGAAAACACACTGTCCTACAACGGAAGGAGGCAGGAAGAAGGAGGCTTCCAAAGACATCGACGTAGATTTGAGTCAGAAATTTCAAATGACATCATGACACCACCTTCCGCTTCCTGCTAACCCATACATGGACGTTAGGACAAATGGCACAACAACACAAATATATAACACCTTTTATTAGGTAATCTCCAAGTTACAACGCAAACATTAATTAAGCTTCTTAACACCTCTGAGGTAGTCAGTTAAGCATTATATCCTACAGAAAAGTGTCTGTCTCAAGGTCAGTCCATAGTGAGAGCAGGATTACAACTTCCATTCCCCACCGACTACCAGGCCATACTCTACCCGCTGTTTGAGCTCGCTCCTCCATTTCATCTGCTTCAACTGGATGAGCCAGTGGAGCTGGACCCGCACCCCCAGCTTAGTGTCTGGAATCCGGATCAGAACATACAAGTTGTAGCAGTGTGCTCTCAGTGCAGACAGCTCATGCTCCGAGGCTACCATTTCTTGCAGGAGGAATGTTTATTGCACCAGGATCACCCTATGCTGCTCACAACAGCTACAGCCTGACCCTGCAAGTCATTATGAGAAATCACTACGAGACAAAGCCACAAGACACATTTCAAATACCCTGGAGAGCCTAAGGAACAGAAAAGATGACAGGGTATGATAACAATTCTGCTTCACTGCAGGATCAGTCTTGGGCATGCAAACAAACCCTCTGCAATCAAGCAGTATTAGTCTCAGAAGTAGCTAGTTTTCTGCTTTCTCCCATTTTTGGAGTACTTGATAACCTGCACAGACAAGTTGTGCTGCATGCAGTGCGGCCCCAGCACCAGAGCTGGGCTGTGTGACATTCACGTATCAGTGAAGGTATTTTTGATAAGATTAAAACAAGGCAGGTGTTCTCAGTGAATGATCTGGCCACCTTAAATGAACAGTTGATTTTGACATTGCTGGTAAGTTATGCTTATATAGAGAGCTAGTATTTTTATTGTAGATATTGTGCTTGCATAATTAACTACCTTGCAGGAGGACACAGACATTCAAGCAACAAACTTGTCACTCGAGCCTGTTCAGTGCCAGCTACTTCATTTCAAACAAACAAAACAAAAAAACAAGCAAAAAAAACCAACAGCACAACAACAACACCAGCAGAAATAGTCTGCTGCTTTCTACATAGTATGCTATGCCAGATGAATTGTTTGGCAGACACATTCATACCACAAATAGCACATTCGTACCCTCCTACCCCTTCCCCTAGCTGCCAATGCAACGCAGACTAGATTACTTAATTACATCTCTCCTACTAATGATAGAATACTTGGAAAACTCTTATTGATCATATAGAACATAATTCATGACCTAATTACAGTCGTAAAACTGCAGGATTATCATCTTGCCAGCTATTAACTTCTGGAACTGATCTGGGTTAATTAGAACAGAGATAGGTGATCTCTACATTCTCGATTTGCAGCATAACAGCAAGATGAATGAGGAAGGCTGTTAAAGGTAGCACAAGCAATTCCTAGCCCTCACTCTACTCTCAACCTGCCCATCCTGCTCAGAAGTACCTGACACATTTAACACTTGAACTTCATGTCTTCAGCCATTTGAGTCATTTGCTCAGTGGGACAAGTGTGTTTGATACTGTCATTTTTGCAGATGCTCAAATGTTGAGCATGGACCTCCTTTGCTTTATCTGTCTTTCACAGAACTGAGACGTTAGATCTAAGTTCTTGCTCTGTCTGCTCTGAAGTCTTCAGTCATTCTCTGGATAGAAAAAAACAATCATGAACATCCTTGATTTCCAGAGTTCACCTTTCTTTTAACTGCAATGACAGGTTGTGGTTGAGCTGAGGAAGAAAAACCTCTTCCCTCACCAGCATTTCACAGTGCTTTTCCTGGAAAGGATGCAGTCCCATCTAAGAACCAAGCTTCAGCTTCCTTCAAGGCTGCTCAGATGACTGCCTGTTAGGTCATGCAATGGATCTTTAGCATGACAAATTAGAAATTTTCTAGCTTGCTCTGCACTCATCTACACAGTAAGCAATAAAATAGGATGTGCATTTATAGTATGTTACCTACGCCACATTAATTTCCTGCATGCCCACTGTAATGTGTCCAGTATCTTAATCCAGCTTCCTCGCTGAAGCAAGCTTCCCCGCCACAGACGTGACCTGGGTGCTCATTAGACATGCCCACACACTGAGTTATGACATACCTACTGTTATGCACAGTCTTCCCCACATCGATAATCTGTTTGGGTTTAGTGTTATGACTGCTATCCTCAAGATGAAGGTATAATTTCTTGGCCTTCTGCCACATAGGCAAGCTCTAAGACAATGGGCCAGTCAAGGAAAAAGAGATTTGAAGTTGGGCAAGAGTGACCACACAGACTTCTAGCAATAACAGGACTTTAAACTGCTACAATCATATGAATGCAAAAGGAAGTCCAACAGTGGGCAGAAGCTTAGGGGTTAATGTGGTGCAGAGCAGATCTTATTTTCTCATGTTAAAACACATGAGTTCAGCAAACCATACCAACCACTCTCTTCAAATCTAGATACAAAAAACCCACTGGTAAAAGTCAGACAGCTAATCCTGGGGGTACCACTGCTGTTGAGGTTGCTGCTGATTTGCCCTGAAGCTGGATGTCACCCACTCCACACACTATTATTGGGCATAACATGGCTATGAAGTAAGCACGAATTAACAACAGTAAACCTGGTTCATCTCTGATGTAAGGAATCAGACCAGGTGCTCTTGATTTTAACCTGCCATCAAAAATGTGCAGCTATCCTCATACAATCTGGCTTTGTAAAGTGCATGACTGCTTTAGGGGAAATATTACACAAAGACTGATGAAGTCTTCTAATTCAGCTGGCACTGGCAAAGCAGGAAAGCTCACCCTGTACAAGAGCACACTCTAGTTAATCACTCAAATTCTGGCTGGCACTAGGAAATTTCAAGCTGGGAGGGTATCTTGTGCAAGAGATAGAAAAGATATAAAAGAAATTTGATACAGAAGAAACTTGAAGCTTGCAATAAAAGGTGATGGGCATTGAGCAGTTTGCACAAAAGGAATCTTCTGCATCCTGAAAAGTATTTGGTTCTCAGCAAACAAGGCTCAAAACATTTTTCTGATATCTCCACTATTATCTGCCATCACCTGGTTTCTAACGATGGCACAGAGTTCTCACACTGTTTCAGACCACATTACAACTCTACACATCTGCACCCATGTTCCGAACCATGAGACTAAGCTGCCTCACAATGTAGTATCAGTAGCACATTTTAAGAGGAGGCAGGAGAGGTCAGCAGCATCTCTGAACACCTCTAAAGAGCTATGGGCTTCCCAGAAGAGAAAGCAATGAGTAAGAAATGGAAAGAGAAGAGTGTACTTCTACTTCAGAAGTCACTGAACTGGGAAACACCTCTTAAGTGTCATTCTGAAGTATTTCCGTTGTAACGGAGCAAGCCTATTCACAAATACAGTGGGTGAGCTGTTTCCAGCAAGAGAGAATTTGATGACCCACAACTCATCAAAAGGAGTTATCACATTCAGTGAGCTATTGTGTTGGACAGTCCGTGACACAGCAGTTTCCTGGATTCACCTCTGATTCTTCCATGACATCCTCCCTAAAATTTTACTGCTTTACTGCTCGCAAACATCTCCTCCCTTAGTCCTTGCTGGGAAAACAGCTTACCAACTTGCTGAGGTTTCAACAAGAATCCTCAGTATTCACAACTCAGAGCACCTCTAGTATCTTCATGGAGAATGCATTGTCTTGTTCAGAAAGTCACAATATGAAACAAGCACAAAGCCTCAGAGAATCATACAGCTTTGCTGTTCAAAAATAAATCCATAGTCAGGAAAATTATCACTATGTAAAGAAACATGCACTCTGTTCGATCAAAATTAGGTAAATATTTCTAATTCCTCTTGTAAAAAACAAAAAAATCAGATAAGTAAATGAGTTCTAAGACTAGAGCATCAAAAAGTACTTTTTTACTTGAAGTAATTTGTCTAGAGTTCTCTATTTTTGTAAAATAAGGAAACAAAGAATTTCTCAGATTTAGCTCCTGAGAAAAGTATGTTAATAAGGGGAGCCTTTTTCACAAAAAAAAAAAAAAAAAATCACAAAAAAAAAAAACAAAAAAAAAAACAAAAAAAAACCACATGGAATTGAATTCAAAGAAATGGCAAGGGGGTAAGAAACATGAGATATCATCTCTGAAAGAACAGTGCAATAGGCATAAAAATTAGCTAGAGCTAGATTACACTGTTGTCTTAAGGTTAAACATTATTCAAGGTTAAAGTTATTCTTTAAGTTAAATTCTTGATCCAAATCAGAGATGCATAAAAACAATGAAAAGGTACAAGGTGATCAGAACCAGTGCAAAGCACAGTTGCTCAAAATAAGTCTTGTGCCTTTCAGAGCTTTTGAGCTCAGCAGTGACATCTGTGGCTATGTGGACCATCATGCCAGTCTGACTGAAGTTCCACCCTTCCTAACTCTCCAGGAAAACTGCATCACAGTTGGGTGAGCTCACTGCCACGTCAGTAGGACTACGGAGAACGTTTCCTAGAACCCCAAACAAAGGTACTTAGGTTAATAGTTACCAAGAAAAGTCAACTTTAAGGCAGGGGAAAATAAAAGGTTTTGTCAGAGATCCCAGGGATCCGCAACAAGATCCCACACTCCCAGAGCACTGGTAGTGTGGTTTCAACCAGTAGGCACCACACATTTCAACTTAATCGCTGATGAAAAAGACACTGGTTCAAAGTGAATCTGGAAAAATAAACAAGTACAGAGAAAAGAATGTATTCAGGAGGAGAGAGGAAATCAATCTCATAAGAGGAAAATAAATCAAGAACTTAAGGAGGAAGAGGGAACCTGCAACAGGTCGGCACCTATCTTCTTAGCAATCACAGTGCCTTGTGCCCATCTATTATCAGAGAACTGAAAAGGAATGGAGTGCTTATCCATCTTGTTCAAGAGACGAATCTAGTATGCAACTGATAAAGGATCGGGCAGGTCTGGAACAATTTTCTGTAATATAAATATTTTAGAACAAAGTTTTATCTCAGTAAAATAAAAAGCTGAAGGAATGAATATTTCAATGCAACCAAAAAGAATCCTAAACCATGAGAGAACTAACTGGCTAGTGAAATTACCAGCACATTTTTCCAAGGTAATGGAGGACATCCGTAAAGAATCATATATAAACATACATTCAAACAAAGGAAAACATAGTTATTACTTACATTTCAGTGGCTATGAATCCGGTGAGCTCAGACAGGAAGAGAAACAGTATGAAGAGACAGCAGCAGACAGAGACTGGAAAAGAGGAAAGTTGAGGAAAAGGTTAGTTTATATCTCTAACAAAGACACAAACTGTTTTCACACAGGCAGATCATTCCCCCTGCAAACATGCCACCCAGACACATCTAACAATTAACAATTTTTCTGTAGAGACAACACCAGGCCATCCAAGCAGTGACTTCAATGGTATGCCAACACTCAGCGTCCTGCTGGGTATCTTAACTCTTGGCCTACCTTCTCCACCATGATTTCCATCTTGCCACAGCTCCTGTGTTCTTCACCTCCAACACACTATGCTGGTCAACCAGCTCTCCCTCCCCTTTGACAAAAGTGCTTATCAGCAGTACTTCTTTTGGAGCCCGTGCTCCATGCTAAATTTTATTACACTAAAACCTCCTTAAGAAGAGCAGAAAAAAAAGAAAAAAGAAGGGCATTTCCTTGCTTCAGAAGTACACAATCAGTTATGTAGTGTTTTGTGGATTAGGAAACATTTCGGTTCTTTGTCAGGTTCTAAGGCTATGCACGTGCTGTCTCACAGCCTGCACTACATGTGAGACAGAGTGGGTACTGCAGAGACTGTTGTGATAATGGACTAGTCTAAACAATGCCTCGTTCTCCTCTTATTTCTCCATTTGCCAACATACTGACTCTTCAGGAAAGAAAAATTTCTAGCAAAGTCATTGCTAAGAATGTGGACAAGTCCTGCGTCAGTTCTAAGAAAGCCAATCTACAGTTAAAAGAGGGCAGCCAAAAGTTACCAGTGTATTCTTTGTCACTCTTCATCAGAAAACTGTTCAAAACATTGTACAGTGACATTCATGCAGCAGCGTCAGTTTCCTATACAGGAGTGGCTTGAAGGAAGGAAGGAATGGCTGTGAATCTCACTGAGTAGGGATGATTAGACACAGATGTGCCAACTCAAGGAGATGGGATTGTATTAAATAAAATATCCAAGTCCATCATGAATCATTATACAAAAGAGTAAACCGGGAAATGGCATGGCAGCAGACACAGTCTGGTTCACCCCTCAGTCCCAGCAGAGTAACAGTGACCAAGCACTCTTTGGAAATGACCATTTTACCACAGCCACTAATTAAGATTGAGAAACGTGTAAGAAAAACCCTGTTCCTCAACTTTACTCCACATGACCAATACAGCCTGAATATCCTTTCCTCCAGAAGGCTCAAGCAACAACTGGCTGGAGAGCAATTTTAATCAAACTATTGCGCCTGTCCACAGTTCCTTGGTACAGAGCATGGGAGGCATGGGAAGGAAAGGGCAGGTACTTAAAGCAAATACTGAGATAGACCCTTGGGTGACCTAAAGCCCTGTGCCTCATTCTTCAGATTAGTCAGCCTGTAGTTCTGAGGAAAGAGAAATACACAGCTTGCCCTTCTTCATCAGTCATTTCAAGGGTGGATTCATTTACTGACCCTCTCAGAAGCGTGGGGGATTAAAAGAGATGCCAAAAAAGCCATTAAGTAGGATGAAGAAAAGGGGGGAAATAAAGACAAAGACCAGTAGGAAAATGGTAAGCCAGAGAGGATATTCATCGGAAAAGAGAAACCTCAGATGGTCAGGCAGTCACTTCCAGATCCTGGCTGTGAAGATGCAGAACACCACCACACTGCTGTAACCCAGCTAAGCCACCAGCACAGTGTGTCATGGGGTGGAGAAGGATTTACTTGAAACACAGCAACAAACTCTTATGAGAATACATACACCTACATAAGAGCAGAAAGAAAAGCAGTCGGGCACAAGACTAGTTGATCCAGTGTTTCTCACCATTAATCACCAAACAGCAGATGCACAAGATCTCTGATCTTGGCAGTATGCGGGGGAGAATATATGATTGAGACAATTCTTTCAGCTGCTTTCCATATTCCCTTTTGCTGTGTTCTCATTCTGTAGCAGTTTACCACAGCATCAGACAGACCTCTCCGCTCTCCATCACTTCTTTCCAAGCTTGGTACTGATGCCAATTCTCACCCAGAGCTTTCTCTCTTTTCCAACTTTTCACTTTCTTCTCTGTCATTTTCATTATCAAATTACCTCCTCCTTTCCTGGTATACAAAGTACTATCTCCCTTAAGTCCATTTTCCAATCCACATCTTCCAGTGAAGACTCATGACAATACATACTAAGTACAGTACAATAAAATTACAAGAACCTGTACATAAGAAGTCCTGCAAGAATGTCCTGAAACACCCGGCGGGGACCGACTTCCAAAGGCCTTTGATACTTCTGTCAGTGTTTGAACTGCACAGGCACTTTTCAACCTACAAAAGAGATTACTAAGAGTGGACACGAGACAGGTCTGGAGAAGATGAATGGCGAACAACAACTCGCTGTCACTCCCAGTACAAGAATGCAACAGAAGGCTGAGCTTTAAAACAAGAGCAGAGAGCTTGTCTTCTATGCGACACTTGGCATTCTGAAACTCCTCAATGCCATGGAAAGTCTAAAAGACTTAAAAAAAGAAAAGAATCAGACACGTGTAGAAGAAGAAATCCATTGATGGCCACTAAATACAAAAGAACCACCTCTGTCTCAGGAAGTTCAGAGCTGCCAAATGATGTCTGGGCACTGTTTCACCTGTCTTCGTGCTCTTTCTCAGCATCTACTGCTGATCAGTACCTTGAAAAGTACACTTGGCTAACTGGAGTTTTGCAACAGCCTTGCTAGCATAGCTGCTCTGGTGTTAAAGCATTCCTGTACGTGCACATCTGCAGAGCAGGGGGTGTTGGGTGTCTCTGGCATCATACTTACACAAAAGCCTTATGCTTTGAACCGTCTCTTGCTGCCAAAGTGCCCCTATCCTTAGTGTACACAGCTGTATGCAGGCACATACTACACTCTCAGTGTGACAATGTACACATTCAGCTACTTATTGCATAGTGAAGACCTGTACTTGCTTCCATGCAAATGCATGGTTCCAGCCACTCATATATGATAACTATATTGCATCTGGAAAAGCAGATTAAAGACTAGGATCAGATAGAATAGGAAACATTAATGCTTAAAGCTTAGCTTAACTGCAAGAGCACTGTTCCCACAGAGCTTAAAGGACAACCTAAGACAGGTTTTTTAAAACTCTAGTAGGACAAAGTGATCAATATATCCCAGATTGCTCACTGTAGACACACTGGAATGTGCTTTTATTGAGAAACTCCAAAATGATGAGAAGTTCTACCAAGCACCTTTTTCAACATTGGCTTCTATGTCCTCATCCTTATGTTCATATCCCTTCTGATGTACACCCCCATCTAGGTACATTCCTAACTCTCCCTCCCCACCCTTCAATAAATGAAAGAAATGCAAACCGTTTAACAACACACAGACTGAAGGAGTGAATCTTTGTCTATATTAAGGCATAAAATTAATAGTATTTATTGTACAATGAAGCAAACTGCTATGAAGTGCAAGGATTGGGTCTTGTTACAAATGACACGTGAATCATAACTTTGATATTTCCTGATGTGTATTTAAAACTCCAGCCTCCAAACAGCATAGAGTATTTCTGGATAACATTACCATGTGTGCATACAAGACATGCATGCAAACTATGCATCCGCACTGACTGTTAAGCAGAAAGATTGCTACAGCAGCTGTTCGAGTTGCAGGCCTCTCTCTCAAGAAGTCAGACTGCTGCTGTCCAGATGCCAGCTGTCAGACAGCCAGGGATGTGCCACTGCTGCCTACATACCCAAACATGGCCAGTTCCTCACCATGTTAATCAGGTCTGTTAGAATGGCCGTGTGCTGGCATCACACAGACACACTGCACCGGGGTCAGAAGGCTTGTAAGGACTGGCACAACACCTGGTGGAAGAGGGACAACAGCATGACCGTCTTAGTGGCACATGAACTGGAACACGGTCTGAAAGAAGAGATTTTTACTAAGAACAAGGGATGCCTAACTACTGCCTGCCTTTCACAGTAGTCTTCGTGTGTGCTGTTCTGTGCAAACCCCACCACTAAACTATGGGGGAATGCTCTTTGTTCCTTTGTTCCTACTAGTTTTTAGTAGACAGAAGGGTTGCACAGATCCAAAGTATCTTTTATGCAATGTACTTTCGAAATGACAAAAGCCTACAAAACAGAAACCCTCCAGTTGGCTTCTGAACTTGCCCACATTCCAGACTCTTCTCCATCAAAATACCTTCACACTTATTTGGAGCTGCCTCTTTCCTAGCAGTTGGCCCCTTCACCCCTGTTGGTTGGAAACAGTGTTGGTACTTATATCTCTTTTCATTTATAATTTGATCTATTCCTTCCTCCCTAATAAACCTCAAGCTTCTAAAACAAAACAAAACAAAACAAAAAACAACCCCCCGAACAAGTAAATAAACAACAAAACAAACAAACAACCCACACACAGAAAGGCCTTCCCTCCCCCAAATACAAACACAATTGGAAGAATCCTGCTTTAATCTGCTCCCATTCCAGAAAGCACCAGAAACAACTCTGAAGTCTCAGCTGAAATCACACAGGAAGGACTACAATAGTCAGATACTACAGGCTATTTTGTATCAACTCTGTAAAGAAGAGTAGCACCTTCCCCTAACTCCAAGCCTCTATTATGGCTAACACCTGAATTCCCTGAAGCATTTATCTCAAACTCATGAGACCTTCCCAGACTTCAAACTGCCATGGCAATGGGCTGGTCTCATTCATGGCCTCCTACAACACTCAAGATTACTGGCTTTCAAATTACAAGTCACAGGCTTGGTCAGACAGAAAATCCATTAGGAAAGCTGCATCCAGGATCCTCACACGCAAAGCTACCACAGGTTGTTGGCTGTCTGTGTGGTTCAAAAGCTTCTATCAGCCTCTCTGCAAACACTCTGACAAAAAGAAGGAGAACCAGTTAGAGAAGAAAAATCAAAGCCTGAGAAGCTGCAAATAACAATAGAGAGAAATAAGTCAGCTAATAATTTTAAGTAAGAGTCACAGCCTCCAAGCCTTCCCACAACACACTTATCACTTAAGCTGTTTACTGTAGATCTGAAAGCCTAATGCTGCTGGATGGCCTTTGATGGGTTTTTTGTTTCTAAAACATTCTCTTTTGCAGGTGATTCATAACAAGACAAATTCTCAAAGGCAGCCCAGTTATAGTGTGGGAACTCTTCGTTTCCAAAACAGAAGAGAAGGTAGGATCAACTAAACAAGTTCAAAGCGTTCTTTCAAAATGCTCAATCTCATATACCTCTAAATTACTGAACAGTTTTACTCAAGCTCTTTGTTCACTGTCTCAGCAAAGCAAAGAGGGAATGGACTTGCAAGTAATTCAGGATAACAAGAGAGGACAAGGACTCTCTGAAAGTAAATATTTACAATGACAAGCTATCTTCACAGAAACACAGAATAGTTGGGGCTGGCAGGAGATCATCCCATCCAATGCCCCTAAAAAAAAGGGTCAGATGAAGCGTGTTGCTCAGGGTCAGGTCTACTTGTTTAGAATATCCCAAGGTTGGAGACTCCACGCCACTGGGCAAACAGCTCCAGGGCTCGACCACCCTCAGAGAAAGAAGCGAGGAGTTCCTTTAGCTCACAAAAGGCTGTGCTTCATGTCCCATTGATTCACTGCTGTTGACTCAGTTCTATTTGGTGCCTGTTGTCACCAAGGGATATGACATCACTCACGTCAGCAATGACATACAAGGCTACTGACCCATCTACAAGAACGGATGAATGGAGCACAACTATACGATCAAAGGAAGTCACTGTTCAATGGAACAGGAAAGCTGCAATAGGCATCTAATTACAGACTTGGCAGGACCAACCTGATCAATGTTTACCACTCTGCACAGTGCACTCACTGGATATAATTGTGTGAAATTGCATTACTCAGCCCACAGCCTACCTCAGGAGGAGGAAGGAAGGAAAAGAGGCTCGAGGCAAGAGATTTGTATCAGCTGAAGTCTATGCACTGATACACAGGAGTGAGAGTGGATCACTATCAGTGGTTTCTGACAAACTAATTATTCTCCTTTAAAAGCATGGCAAATAACAATAAAATAAGATCTCCGCTCATTAGCCCCATCTACAATGTCAGATGAGTCTCCTAAGTACATTGTGACAGAAAGAACTGTTTCCCAAACCATCCTGTCTGATGGCCACTGCACGCTGCCATCCACTCAGCTCTTCACGCAACCAGAATCCAAAACCTGGATTCTCTATAGAGTAGCAGTTTGGTTCCTCAAATCTCTTCAGTAAGTAAGAAATGTAACTGTGAACACAACAGCTGTTCTTCACCATGAAGAGATGCTCATCAGAGACAGGCAAAAAAATGCAGTCATTCACTCCCCCAGTGTTTGGATCAGACTCACAGCTTCCATTCCAGGGAAGACTCCAGCAAAAACTCTACAGCTACTTTAGTACTTAGCAGGGAGGGTATTCCAGCTTTAGCTCTTAGGAGCTCCCTTTCATATGATACCTTTGCTACTTTTTGATGCCGAGAGTCCAAATCCATGCAAATTCCTCCATCATTTAGTGAAACCTTAGGTACCGGGTAAAAAGAGCTGTCTTAGCAATAAAGGACATAATTCCTAGTCTTTTATATTCCTTTTAAAATATCCTGTAAGACACAGAAGCCAAAAGATCTTTAATTTTAGCTCAGGGGAATGTAAGGACAGCAAAAAGAAGTGCTACTTACTAATAGCCCCTGTGTAGGTTGGCTGTGTAAGGTCTTTTGGCACCTTCCTGTAGATGTCAAACCTGAAAGAGGAAAAGTAACAGCCATAAACCAGGTGGAATATTTTAATACATTTCACATCCCCACAGGGATGAATGATGCTGAAGTTTTTTCCATCCAGCTTTCCAACAACATTTTTTTTTGAGTTTGCAGAAGGATATGAGAAGGAAAAACAAAACAAAACAAAAAGTCCTTTTTCTTTTGTACAGTTATGTAACTGCTCTGCTTTTGGGCTCCAGTTTCCAAAGCACTTCCCTCCGCCTCCCTTGGCTTTGCTGCCATGGATCTTTGCAATCCGAGCTGCTACAGGTGCCAGGGAAGAAGTCATGCTGGACAAGCTTACAGACCACCGTAAAAGGAAAAGGATACTCTACAGACTCCTGAATATATAGGCATGGCAAGAAAAAACAAACAGCAAGACACAACCAACATTTCAACTAGTGTTTTGTATTCCATGGCAGCCAAAACTCACCAAAACCAGAGCCAGAAATCACGATGTTAAGGCAAGAAACTGACCCTTGGACATCGGATACACAGGAAAAATAAACCTAAGAAGTTTGCAAAATCCATTTTAATATTAGACAGTTGTTTTGATTCAGTCATATCTTTTAATATCCATATGGCTCAGCTTTGCTATTTTAAACTCTCCATGGTTAAACTCTCACTGCCCTTATGATGTTGCTGTATTATTTCCTACCACGTTATGTTGCTGCATGTCCAGCCGCAATGCAGCTCTTGACATCAGTTTTTCCACCACTCAATAAAAATTAATTAATGCATTAAAAACACACACGCCCTAAAGAAGGAAGTGACTGGTTCTCTCCCTGAATAGACTTTCTTTTGATATAGTACTAGCGAGTGAGATGTGATGCTTTGTCCAGTCCTGGACAAGCATAAGAGACACCAGCTTCCAAATTCCTTCTCTCTATGGCACCAACATCCCTGCATTGATTCAGTACTTCCTACTACACCAAATGTTACACTGAGAGCTCAAAAACTACATCAGCATTCTTTCCTTTACTCTGCACCTACGTAAATCATCAGTACAATCTGGATGCACACTGTGTGCATTTGCAACACACTAGATTAGGACACTATTGCTGTTTTATTCATTATTATAATGTGAAACTGGAGGAAGAGAAGGAAAGATGTATCATGAACATCACTTACACAGTTCATGTCCCGAACTCGCTATGCAATCACTTAACTGTCCTATGAACCACTGCTTCACCTATGAAATACGAAGAGTAAATCTGTTCAGGGTCTCGTGAGGATGAACTCAGCATGTGCAGCATTTCCAAACACAGCTAACGGCCACAGCAGCAGGCAGAGCGGCATTTGCTAACTGCACACAGCTCTTGCTCATGTGACATAATTGACAGAGCACTCTGCGCAGGATGCCCACGGAGCTATATGTTTTCATGACTCTATTCCCTGCCATCGCCTAAATAGATCAGTCATATTCCTGAAGCAAAGAGTCCATTTATGGTTCTCCAGCTGCCCTGAGAACATCTGGAAAGTGCTGTTTACATTCTTTCCACATACACCAAAGCAACACAGCAGCAGCAGATGATAAAGCAGCCCAGAGCAGCTGGTGACATCATGGTCTCACGGGCAGAGGAAGTAGCTGATCTTTCCTGCTCACAGCCCATAAAATGCTGAAAGCTGGCAGTACCTCACTATGGTCACAATGATAGATCAACGCGGCTAAAAGAGCTGAGAGAAAGCGCACGAAAATGCAGGAGCTTTTCAGTGTGAGTGAACAATTAGAGATAGGAAATACCTCCACACTGGAGTCAGTAAAAGCAGCAGTCTGGGGATACTATAAAAGGAAATTTTTTCTTACGGTCAGAAATATTTACTAGTTTTAAAAAGATGATCCATCACAGGATTAAGAAAATAATCCCATCTTTTTACTCAGTGGAAAGCTGATGTCACAGCATGCTTCTCTCCTCTCTGCCTGCCATTTTAACCATGCAGATAACACCCAAACCCAACAAATTAAGTTTTACATGGTGCAAGTAAGGTAGGAACAGGCAAAGGCACTACAGAAAGCTGATGATCAATGGTTCCCAGCCAAGCTCATCAGCTGGCTTCAAGTGCTTAAAAGGCAGTCCACCCTCTCAATGTGCTGTTCTGCTTCCCACCTCTTCAACTACATTACATTCTATCTCCCTCCTTGACCACGACACACAGCTAAGAGATTCAAGCAAGTCTCTGGATCCATTTTGCCTATAGGATGTGGAGTTACATACATGGAAAAGTGAACAGGTTTTACTTGCCCTCAGGTCAGATGTTCCTGTAAGCACTTGCAGGAAAAATTCCAGCAAGCCTCAAGGTTCCTGAAGCATTGGTCACTTGGGAGAGTATTTACATGCTGGGAACAGAGAGGAACCTTGTGCCCTCTCTATTGCAAAAGCTGTCTTAGAGATTTCTGATACCAGCACATTCAACACAATGGAAGGTATTACTAATACTGGAGGGAAACGGGACGTTCAGAAGTGTACCAGTTAGCCCACAGCGCAGTGAGACACACTGTACTGTGCTGTGAATATCCCTTCAACATACTTGTACTTCTGTACTAAACAATCACGAGAAACCAGGGCACAGATTTCCAGCACATTCATCACCTCAAGTAACTGTGAAGTGAACTGGCAGTATTGTGGAGCAGTTAACCCCGCTTTCACAAAGGCAGACATGTCTCTGCACTTACAAAGCATGTAGGTACAGTTTCCACAGGCCAGCCAGCAGGTTATTTATACCTGGCTTTTGGCAACTTTCTTCCTTTGCTCAGAAAGGCAAAACTTGTACGGTGAAGGAACACCTCTGAGTCCATCAGCTGATACAGCTGTAAGTATGGAAGCAACAAGTTTTTGCTAGGAAAGCTCTTCCTCCAGGTCACCAGATCCTCACACAGGGAGGGCTGGACCTTGCAGTACCAGAGCACAAGGCTAAAGATAGCACTGGGCTGTCATCAGTGTTACAAAGGAATTTCCTGACACATCCAGTGTATCTATTGTCTTTTGTTTCAATGGGCAGCATGGATGCAAACAAAGAAAGAAGTTGTTTGTAATGTCAGAGTTCCATGGTACCAATGTTCATGACTAGTGTCAGGGAATATTACAGTTTTTTTCCTATCCAGTGCTGAGGACATAACCAGAAACTTTCTCACCTCCCTGACAGGCATGTCAATGAACTGGTCAAACAGCATCTGTGAGCATCATCCTTGTGCAGAGTCCCACGGAGAGGCTCAAACAGAATCCACAAACCCAAAAATGGTGAAAGGAGATGGGGGACAGAGCGAGGGCTGTCTGATGGATGGGTGTGCAAGAGGCCTCTCACCTTGGTCTCATCTGACTGCAGTGACACAAATGGATGGCAGTGTGAAACTGTAGATGGGTGCAATTCAATGGAGCCAAATGAAAGGATGGTGTATTTCAAGCACCAGCAAAAGTCACATGGACTTCAGGCTACATCTAGACTAATATGAGATGTTTCTATTTAAACATTTCTTCTTTGGACAGAAGTATGTGTTCCTCCTGTTGAGTTTCTGTGGCTCTAGGAGACCCTGAACAGCACCCAGTTGTTTCACTAGGCACAATCAAATGCAGCAGCATTCATTTGACTGAGGCAGCCACAAAAAATTATGTCCAAGGCCAGCTTGGAGGCCAGCAGAGGCAAAGGTAGGTCAGTCCAAGGCAACAGTGCAGGTTGACATCACCAGCCCTGGGGTGATTTCTGATTTTCCTTCCAAATCTATCTGATTAACAGTGCAAGATGAGTGACAGAGAGGGCAGAAGATGCCTACCCAAACACTGCATTTTCTTCAAGCTGAAATATTTCAGGAAATTAGGTAATAAACACATTATTCTGCTGAAGATTACCACCTCCCTAAACAGAATAATCCTTTCCGTTATGCTGGGAGTCTGAAAGGAGCTTCAGTATAATACTACAGTAGCATCTCTGTAAGATGTTATCTTTCTCAAGAGTAAGAAGCAAAAAACCTGAGGCAATACAAAAAAAATCAAGACTTGCAATCACTTGGTGATTGCTGAATTTGAATGCTGTGTAGCAAAAGGAAACTTTGACACAAAAAGGAGCTAACATCAGAGAAGGACAAACAGAGTTCTTCAGTTCTCCGAATTTGTTGCAAACCTCAAGTGTGCACAGCCCTCATCAGGGCAGGAAGAGGAAGAAAACAGAGGAGCAATGTGTTGGCCACACTACCTGAGGCGTACGCTGCAAGTACAGCTTATAAATCTGCCTGTGCCACTATACTGAGTCACTGCAAAGAGAAAATAGGTTTCAGCTATCTCTGCAAAGCACTGAAATGGAACTCTGGAGCTAGGAGCAGGGGAATGTTTTCATGTACCCTTCTGCAAGGTCTGTTTGCCTGGATTTAACTCGGGGGGCAAGGGAAAGTTTGTTATGCAGCTCTTAGGACTGCATTTTAGATTGCAGTTAACAAGCAGTCAAGCAAAAGTGCAATATATCCATTTTGCACTTGGTCATAGAACAAAATTCAGGCACTGCAAGTTGGCAGCAGATTAATTTTCTTCCCTTGTCACTCCTCAGGTGACTCAAAAATTCAGCTTTAATGTTCACAGACAGGGGAAAAATATTTTTGTGCTTTAGGCAGATAAGTGCTTTTCCCCAGAAAAAAAAAAAAAAAGAACATTTAAGCACCAGTCTTCCCTCCAAATCATACTGGATCTGTCACAGGTAAATCGGGAGCACGTAATGAAGGTAGAAGTTGTCTACAGGACACAATCATTCATTACAGCAAATGACATTTCTGATGTCAAAGAATTTTTAAAAAGCGATAAAAGCACTGATATTCCACCTTTAGCAGGTCAACAGTGGCACAAATACATCAGGTTGACTTCGCAGCAAGGGTCCATGGCTCCGATTTACAGAGGAATGTGGGTGTCTAAACAATGCTCGACTCCTCCACCTCCCATGTTAACTGGCATTTAAAAGCAGCACCTGTTTTCCAGCAGACTCCACGTTTGATGCCAAGGTCACTAATTTCTGGTGACTTAACTCACTCCCAATAGCTGGCCCAGTGCACAGTGAAAAACAACTTTAATTCTACAAGACATCAGTAGCTCTGATAGCTTACTGAAGAAAAAGAATGTGGTGTTACTGAACCAATTTGCTTTGTTAACAAATAAGCATCCCTGGAAGCAACCTGCAGGCACCACAAACGTAACAGCTGAAACATGACTTTGTGATTCACTTAGACAAGCAACTAAAGATTCTACAGCAGATTCAACTAAACAAAGGGGGGGCTACTGAGTATAAATACAGAAAGGTAACTTTGAAAATACTGTAAAGACTCCGTTGTTACCACAGCAAGAAATCAGAAGAATTGCAGAGCCAGTTTGTATTCCAGCATGCCACATGTTGGAGGCCTGGTGTTGGACAAGTGTCATGGCTGTGGCTGGGATAGAGTCAGTTTTCTTCATAAAGCTCATATGATGTTGTGCTTTGGATTTCTGATGAAAATAGTGGTGATAACACACTGATGTTTTAGTTGTTGCTGAGAAGTGCTGTGCAGAGCCAAGGACAATTCAGCTCCTTGTGCTGCCCTGCCAGCGAGGGGTTGGGATACACAGGGAGCTGGGGGGATACAGCTACGACAGCTGACCCAGTCCAGTCAAAGGGACGTCCCATACCATGTGGTGCTGTAGTCAGTGATGCAAACTGGGGAAAAGGAGAAAGAAGAGATGATCAGGGTGATAGCGTTCACCTTCCCAAGAAACCATTACATGTGCCGAGCCCTGCTCTCCTGGGAGGGGCTGGATATCTGCCCTGCTTTGCTCATGTACACAGCTATCGCTCTGCCTAGCAAACTGCCTCAAACCATGAGTTCCCAGTATTAAATTTCCAACTCTCCTCCCCATCCCACCCGGGGAGAGTGAGCAAGCAGCTGGGTGGTGCTGAGCCGCCTGTGTACTGGCTCAACATGAGTGGGGTGCATCATAACCCATCATATGCAACATCTCCTAAAAAGACAAGAAGGCCGTGGGGGAGAGCTCCCTGGGGTTCCCAAGAGACAAAGGGAACAAACAGATAAGAAAAGGTTGGCTGGTGAGGTCTCCCAGCCTGAACTGTCCCAAAGAGCTTTTACTGTCAGTGAGAGCTCTGTACCCAACTGCTTCCTTCTTGGCAAGAAACATCCCTGCCCAGAGAAGTAGAGGAGTGGCAGACGGAAAAAGCTTCTGCCCATGTGCTGGTAGTGCCCTCACCCAGCTGAGCAGTAAGTAGCACAGCTACAGATCAGAGATACATTCAAGTACAATATTGCTGCTGTTTTTTCCTATTTGTCAAGTCCTTCCTGCAACCAAAGAAAAGTGAATCAGAGTATGGCTGCAGGCCTCAAGTAAAAACAGTCCAAGAGGGCTTGATGTCAGTATTTCTCCACACAGACGCCAATTCCTGACCAGCACAACAAAGCTTGCCTGTTCCTTACTTCATTCACTGCATACTCACCAGTAAGCGAGGTTACAACACAGAACAGGCAACTTCTACCGTTACACCCTGTACCCGGAGCTGCGTGTTCAAGAAATACACAACACAGAGGTAGGCACTAAGAAACTCATTCTTAGGAAAAAAGAAAGAAAGAAAGAAAAAGGTGCTTTTCATCTACAGAAGACAAAGCACTAGATTTGTTGATTTCAGGTTTTTTTTTTTCAGATGAGTAGGAAAACCACCACATGGTGCACTTCTAGGAACATCTATTGAACCAAAACAACCATCACAGACTGCTTTTGATGGCAACTACATACACTGTGGAAGGGACTCAAGGAGCAGCAGAGCCATCAAACTGCTCTGGACAGCCACACTTACTCCTGCACACATTCTTTGTTCAGTAATAGCCATCCCAAGGCAGCTCTGTCTGCTAACAGTTTAGAAAACATCTAACATCCTCTTTTCTTTTTAAGTATCTACTAGTGAGACTTTCTAAATTAACTCATTTTTTAGGATGTATCCTTCTGAATTACACTACACTCTTCAATTACTTCATGCAGACATCAGTGAGTTCAGCCACCTGACAATTTTTATTCAGATGCCATAGAAGAGACAAATCATCTTTAACTCTTGGAAGGATTAACTTTCCCTGGAGACAGGGATTCATCACTCTTGATGCTCTTTTATTCTTCTTACCATTAACCTACTTGCCTTCTCAAAACCTTCTGTTTCATTGTTGTGTTACAGACATATGATTCAATGAGCAGAGATGGTTGGGTTCAGTTGCCTTTATTTGGCTGCTATAGAACCGATGCACAAAGACAGACACCTGGCTCTTCCCATAAGTCTATGTAGCTGCATCTATTTTTAAGTTTGTCATTTAAAGACAGAAAAGCTGCATTAGCAGTTCATAAAACCAAGGCAGGTGTCAAGTGGGGAGAAGAGAATGAGCATGATTGACCCCACTTTAGGAACCGCGTTCAAGTGCACACAAAATGAGCTGGAACAACTGCACTGAGTTTTCCACCAGTCCACAGCAAAGCGTACTGCACAACTTTCCCTCCTTCTATTACTGCTGCTACCACATCTGGAAAATGCATCCCTGGAGACAGCAGAAGAGTTTATGGACCGTGATTCACTCATTACCTGCTGCTATTAAGGCTCTTAGCGGAGATACCACTTAGAGTTCTGCAATCCGCTATGCATGAAATGTTTTATCATTTGTAAGAAGGACATGGGAAGCAGGAAGAAACTCACCCACTATAAAGTTGGACTAAGTCCATCTGACATTCAAAGACAACTGTGTGCAAACAGACTGCATTTTATCTCTCCAGGAAAATGTTGCAGGAGGTGGATGTTACAAAGGGGAGAAGAGCATTTTGTGACTATGTTTGTCTCAGGATGTTCCTTCTGCCCCCACCCATCAGTGCACGTTGGAGGCAGAAGACAATAATACCAAGTCTACACTGGATACCTTCTTCCTGAATTCATGGAATCAAAATGAACGTATCAGCACACTGTTGTCAGAGCAAGCTCATTCAGACTGGAAACTGATGGCAGAAGGGAAATACCCTTCTTGTAGTCCCAGCAGTAATTCTAGAGAAACCTTCCCACCAAAGGCATGCAGCTTTGTGTCAGGAAATATTTACACCTTTGCGATATTCCGCTTGGGCAGAGATGTCCATCACCTAACAAGAATCAGAAGAACAAAACATGTAAGCAAAAACCTGCCTCCCCAGCAGCTTGAGGTATTGTGGAATCTGTGCTCACCAACACTTCTGAAGTTTCAGGAAGCAACCTAGCAAAAATGCTGGGTTACAGAAAGCACCCACTGAAACATCCAGTAAGCAGCAGTCCCATCCACCTCCTCATGTTCCACAACACAAAGTACAACAGATTCTCAGGCTGTAGACACAAGACAGAGAAGGGAAGAAATTGCTGCCCCAGAGCATGACATCTCAGTGCTCCTTTAACCGAGTCAGACAGACAGACAAACTCCAGTGCTACCAGAAGAACAAAAGAATTTTAACCAAAGAAATCAAATCATCCAGTTAAGAGCTGGGAAAAAAAATAATAAATTCGCCAAAACAACAAAGCTGTTTAACAGGCAGCAACCATTCCTCTGTTTCCTTGGGTCACTGCTCTCTAACAATGGCTCAGGGACAATTCATCCCTGCTTGTCAATAATACTGCTTTAACAGCCTTCGAGCACGGAGCAGTAAGAGCAGGCCTGATAGCAATTGCCAACGCCAGGAGCTGCCATGCATTCAGCTGTAGGTTGTGAGCTTTTAACCTTTTTAGGAGCCACTCACCTCCCAAGGAAACGAGCAGGCTTATACACAAACAGTCTGCTGCCTCTAACACAGGGTGGACCCCTCCAGCTTTGTTCCTTTTGTCTGAAGCATGTCAGACACTCACAGCAAGATCTCTAAAAGCAAAGCTGTTGCTTATGTATCGTGAAAAAAATCAACCCACCAATTTAGTTTTCAGTCTGACTGTTCAAGCCAAATTAAACATCAAGGTAGAACAAACAGCACAGTCAGGTTTGCACACATAGTTTGCTCGTCTGATTAACAAAAAGCCATCTACTTAAAAATAAAATCTCAGTCAACAATCTAAAGTTGCTGAGGGGACTGTTACCATTAGCAGCTGTTAAATCCATACCTAGAGCCCTGTGACCATATCCAGAGAGAAAAAGATTATTCTCTTTACTTTTTACATTGATTTTATTCAACAGTGTAACAGCAGGCTGACTCCTAAGGTACGAGAGATGGCCTGAAAGACCAATTACCCCACAGCATGTACCTACTGACAGCATGCTTGAAATTATCAAAATAGTAAAGAAGACAGCCCTGGAAGAACTGGTACTCGGGACAATGATGATCAAGGAACAAGGAGGACAGGCCTCTCCTCTGCCTACTGACCCACATAGGGCGCAGACGTCACCAGGTTCCCGTGGGTGAGGCAGGAGCGCGCAGCCGGCTGGGCAGGTGGCGCAGAAGGGCACAGCACTTGTGTGGGTGGGATCATGCACCCCAAGTGTCTGAAAGCTGCTACAAAATAAAGCCAAACCTGCTCTGACTAGCAGCTCAGAGCAATTCCCCAGGTTAGGAAAGCATGAGAGGAGAAAAGATGCAGTTTCTGAGCGATGGGAAGGAATGGAGACCCCTGACTGACGCAGAGAAGGAACCCATCTGAAGTGCTGCACTTCCTCCAGTCCGTGTCAGAATGCCAGACGGATTCCTCCTAGGGAGCATGGGGAAGAGCATGAAAACCAAACAAGATCTAGGGAGTAGAAGTTCTGTCAGAACAAATGTGCTTGGCTGATTCCATTTTAATTTAAATTTTAATTGAAAAAGCTTTGAGAACAGCACGCCTTTTTAAGTAAGGACCTCTCAATTCTAAAAGCAGTGACTTCCACCTGTCGATGCTTTTTCAACTTCTTACAGTCTTGGTTGTAGCTGTTCTTGACATAAACCCAACATTTTGTCCCACAGACCTGTCAGAGATCTACACACCTGTAAATTCACTCTACAGCAGTCAATAGCAAGTTGACAGACGCCTTATCCTAATGCCTTCCCCTACACACACAGAGGAAGGATTATTTTTTCAGTTTTCAAGTAAAATATTAGTTTAAGATTTCTTTCAGAAGTCCTGTTTTCAGATGCTGCTGCTTTTCTGTCCATCCAAAGGCAAGTACCTCTCTGACACCTCCACAAGAACATTTAGCTCTTGCCAAATCTAGCAGAGCTAAAAAGAAGCAATTCTGCTTCCAACAAAACAGAGAAATCTATCACCCTCTTTTATAGGCGGCGAAGAACAATTGCAGGAAGTCAGTGGCAGGAGAAGAGAATCGGAACTGCCAACTCTGAACTCTTCTTTTTGCGATTGTTAATTCCTTGTTTAAATGAAATTTCTGTGTTTCCTGTCTGACAGCAGATGAGAACATAATGTGCAAAGAGCAGCTCAAGACAGCCTCTGGGACAGAGCCACACTGCGACCCCAGGGAATGGATGCAGCAGTGGGAGCCAACAGAACTAAATTCTATTCTGCTCCCAGCACTGACTCACTGTGTAATTGCTGCTCCACTCAATTACATCTTTCTACTTCAGCTTCTTCATTTTGCAGAGTGGCACCTGGTGACATCTGTTGGTTTTTCACCAAACACGTTGAAATCTACAGATGAAAAACTCTACAAAAATATGAAGTATTTCTTCATATCAAAGCCGCGGTGTCTTTGAAGGTCTCCAGAAGGAAAGCTCTGGGAAGATGTTTAAGAAAACAAAGATGTGCAGTGCTAGAGCCGAGTCCCTGGTCAGTCACAGGGCTGTACCTAGAGTGCACGTCTGTGGACAATCTTCATTAGGAACACTTTCCTGAATTGGGACCCAACTTTGAAGCATGTGCGAAGTAAAATAAGTGATCTTGTTAATGGAAGTTTACGTATTTGAAGTAAGCACATAATACGTAATTATTAAAGTTTGACCCCAAATGTGAGTTCAAGGTACAAATTCAGATTCAAAGCCCAACTAATAAACTGATACTTGTAAATACCAAGCAGTTATTAACACATTTAATAAGATTAACACCTGCGTAACAGTAGATAATACACAAACAACATTAAGTAATCACCTAGTCCTCATTTACACACAATGGAGCATTTACATAAATACTGCAGAAGTTGAGCTTTGATGCACAAATACACAAGGATTCAAAATCACTCTGGAAAGTGTTTAATCCTGAACTACTTGGAGCCAGTTCTGGTACACAAAGGGCTGGACAAGGAGGAACTAATGCAGTTTTAAACTAGCTTATCTATACTGCGAAAAGCAAGAAGACTGAAACTCTTAAACCCTGTATGACTTGCATTTCATACTCACATTACACCGTTTTTCAAAGCATAATCCTCCAGTATCTTTTTTTTTTTTTTTTTTTGACCTGCTGACTCTCCACACTTGAAGGCCAAGGAGTGAAATGAGGGAATGATTTTCCTTGCCAGCCAGCTCCTCCCTCTTAATTCGAGTTCCAAGAACATAATGAAACTAACAGAGGAAGTTTCTGAAACTAGGAGGAGCACTAAGAATGAGAAAACAAGGTTAGCCAAGAGGACTGTCATTCATTATATAATTCAGCATTTAAGTAACTGGACGTTTAGAGAAAGGGGCCAAAAGAAACACGCTCAGCAGCAGCTTCTGTGGCATTATGTCATCTGGGCTTCTGGTTATTTAGCAGGTACAGGAAAGATTTTATATAGAGAAATAACAAAACCATTTACTTCTAGGACAAAAGACTATGAATCCCCACAACACTTGCAGAGGCACAAGAGGGCACAAAATGAATAGATCCTGCTTCCATTCATACAGATTTCTTTTCAAGGAGCTGTTCCTGTTGGTTTCTCCCTTCAGCCAGGCTCCTTTACTACACTGTCCTGTTCTGCATAATACCTTTTTATCAACTGCGTTCTAAATTTTGCACTCTTATTCTTTTGGTGCGTAAGGACCTTGTTTTCTATTGCCTAGGAATACACAGCAACTGCTATTACTGAAATATCCCAAAAGTGAAAATTATTTTAGATGCCACTGATGAATGGAAGAGATGAAGCAGTATGCTGTATAACATGTTTTTCTTTTTTTTTTTTTTCCTGAATAAAACGTTAGGCTCAAGCATATTTCAGAGGTAATTAGGAAGAGGAATGTATTTATAATCTCAGAAGCTCAATGGTGGAATCTTGCCAGCAAGCATCTTATTTCCTTTTAGGCAGTGAGGCAGGTGTCAAAATGAAGGATGAAAGAGAAATGTATTTTTAATAAAGTGAGCAAACTATACTTTGCTTCATCAAAACAGAAGAAAAATGTCATGAAGAAAAAATGTTCAAGTAAGGGGACTGGTATTTAAAGGGACCCAGCCCTTTGTTGGGCTGAAAGCAACTGTATGTCTGTATTCTGGAGATCAGAAAAAGAGGGGGGGAAGAGAGACAAGGAACAGGATCAAAAATATGGTTCTCCACTAGCTAATTAAGTTGTCCAGATACTTCAATACCCTAAGTAAACTGCAGCCATCCTGTTGCAGAGCCTCCATCCCCCTTAAGCTCAGAAGTTCTAGCTCCTCGCAACTCCCCAGCACATCCCAGCATCCCCCAGCCCTGCCCCTCACCCATTCCCTCTGTGAGCCTCCTGGTCCTGAACTTTGCTCCCTTTCCCAAGGAAAGACCCCTCAGAGCAGAGCTTCTCTTCCCTGCCATGCTCCCCCAGCTCCATCACACTGACCCACAGCTCCTGCTGCTCCCAGTGCTGCTGGCCTCAGTGCCTGAGCACATCCCCTCTTCTCCTCAGCTCTCCCCACACACTGAGTCCTGATCTCCACAAAACTCAAACTATAATTTCCAAGAAATTACCTATGTGGAATTCAGAACACATCCAAGGGGGAAAAATATAAAAGATACTTTTCTCATAGTTTCTAGAAACCACAAAACATTAAGACTTTGTCTGTCTGTTACTGCTGAACATCTTCAAACAAGACACAATGAGATTAAATGAGATTAATGTAGCATCAGAACGTTGTGCCTTTCCTTTTTGAATGCTGCCTTCTGAACGCTGCACGCCCCAGCTGTGCCAGGACAGTGAATCTGAGACTGGCACTGCACCCCTCTACTTAACCCAGAACTGCCTGAAGACAAATAACCCCTGCCAAAGAAAAGAGGAGGGGGAGAACAATAAAGTGAAAAAAACAGCTCCATCTTCATAAGGCTTCCCCTTAAAAGCATGAAGACCAGTCCACACTCTACTGCATGGCAAATTTTTCTGTATCAGCAAGAGAATTCATGAAAGTGACTGGTTCACAGTCTCCTATTTATGTTCCAGTCTGAGAGAATTTCTGTACACACTTCTAGAACTTAGTGCTATTTTTTAGATGTTTATAATTGTACTCCTTATGAGGAAGTACAGCTCGAAAGTAACATCTGGCTTCCAGATGAAGTTCCTGGTTTTGACTCAGCTGTCAAGAAATAGCCATAGTGATCCCACCCTGCCAGAAAAACGTGACTGACAGACCCATCATATACCCACAATGTGCAGTTGGCACCCAGCTGACCAGTACTTGCTGGTCAAGATGCCAGACTCCAGCAACCAGATTCAGAGGCCAGTTCAGTATGGTCACATTTGATTTATTGATATGGAATCAGCGAGGGTCTGAGATTTCACATGTATCTGAAAATATGGTCCTATTTACATTATTGGCAGCACTGGTCCTGTAGTAGGCTCTCCAGCCTTTTATTCACAGTACACAGTGCTCTATGGACACGGACAGCAATTAAGAAAACAAGTGGTCTGCCTTAGGATATGATTATTAAATAAATACTAAGCAACCCTGAGAGCCTGGAATTCTGCTAGTAGCTCTGCATGCATGTCTGCGTTAACACAGCACTTTGATGTCTTCTGTACTAAAAGGCAATCTGTGTTTCTGGCTTATCTGGACTAAATCAGATACATTATTGCATTTGCAAACATTATTTAAAAAAAAAAAAAGGCAAAACAAAAACCGTCCAAACACATTCAATTCAAACACAGTCCATCTAGCTGCAGTCTTCACTGGTGTACATTTGCCATTATCACTACTGAAATACTCCAACATTTCAGGGTAAGGAAGGCCTGTAGATCGCGACTAGATTGTTATTAATAGCTTTTTGGCACAACAATTTTCCATTCTGGAGGCAGCTGCCTTGGTACAGGAATACCTAGACATTTCAGAGCTTGTGCTTGGATACAAGACAAAAAAAACAGATGATTCCACTACTTCTTCCCTCATTGCAAGACTGCTCTTTTCTTACCACCTCTGACATTTGAATTACATACCTAAAAAAAATACTCCTGCATACTTCAAAATACAAGCTCAACAACTTCCACAGCTTCTCCCTCCACAGCATTGCTTCAGCTCTGTTTACTGTGATTCAGTCATTTTCACAGCAACGAAGTATGATGCCATGAAGAAAGCATCTGTGTCATCAACGAGGGAACAAAGCAGGACAGTTAAAGTTCAGAAGGAACAATACAGAACTTTCCTACAAAGTCAGAATTTAATACTCCTGTACTTACTCAAGAACAATTTTCCACTCCAGCTATTTTAAGATAAATAACGTATTAAGGAGACTTAAGAAGAAATATTTACACGCATGCACTCTATGTATAATTGGTTATTTGTGGCACAGACATCAACAGGCTCTGTCTGTACAACTGCTGTGTGCCCATCTGACTGCTATGACTGCAGAATAATCTTTCAGGTGCCCTCAAAGGGCTATTGTTGAAATGCAGTTAGTCATGGCACGGCCTGGCACCAGCCCGGCTCTGGTAGTTACGTAAGGCAGCAGCCCACGAAGCCTTGTTTCACAACACACTGAGGTGGAACATGCTTGCCAGGAGCATGCTCACAGAGCCACCAGTAGCTCAGGAGCAGGCAGCTGTCAAGCAGCTAAACAAAAAAAGTGCAGTCCCTGCAAAGTGTAAAGAGGCATCTATCTAACCAACACACAGCAGTGTTTCGGCCACTGGCTATAAATGGCTGCGGTTTGTGGCTGTGGAAGCGAGTGTGACCACACACAACTCAGTACAGGGCACATGCAAACCTTCTCGATACTGCTGCATGCACACCTCTAAGCACAACTCATCCAACCAGGAAAAACCGTTCCAGCTGGCTGTGGCTGCTTATTCTTCTTTTGTGTCCTCCCCACGATCTTTCAGCCAAGAACAGGTGATACCTGCTGCAATCACCAGCGTGCAGTTCTACAGGAGAGACAGCTCATTTGTAAAGTAAGTTCAGCAAGTAACTTTGCCAAATGAACCACTATGTAGTAACACAGCTTGTTAAACAATGTGCTGAGAAGGAGCGCAGGTGGATGGAACGCAGAGCACTACGATCCCATGAGAAACACCGAGCTGCTTGAGACTTCACAAAGAGATTGCAAATTAAACTCCTGAACAAATATGTACATTTCCACTAGCATCTGACAGTCATTAGGCAGTGCCAGAATGTCACTCAGCATTTTTCATGGAATCCCATCATGGCTGGATTGGAAGGATCCTTAAAGATCACCCAGTCCCGACCCCTGCTGTAGGCTGGTTGCCCCCCTTCAGATCAGGTTGCCCAGGGCCCTACCTTACCTGGCCTTGAGCACCCACCCACAGCTCTGGGCAGCAGTGCCAGGGCCTCACCGCCCTCTGAGAAAAGAACTTCTTCCTAACATCTCACCTATTCTTGCTTTACAACTGGCAAACATTCACACACAAGCTGAACAACTCCCCTAAAAATTGAAGTGAGATTTGAGGTGTTACAAGAAAGCTTTTAAGTCGTGAGCCTCACAAATCTATCAAAAGAAAAATGGTAGGATTATGAGAGAGCTTTACTCCTTTTCTTAAGCCCAAAGACTGAAAGCAAGCTATTTTTCTTAAGCTTAGAAGTGCATGAGAAACTGCTGTCAAAGGGGTAGCTTAGGGCTGAAAAAGATTTTTCTCCTAAGACTGCAGATTGCCTACTATCTGCCAGCCTGATCTCACTAATCTGCCTGGGAATCAAAGGAGGACAAACAGAGCTCCCTGATGCTGCTGAAGCAGTTTCTATCACCAGTTTCGCAACCATGCCAGGCCAGTTGTCTCGGGCATCAGTTTGCCTATTAGCCATCACAACTCGTAGGTCGAAATTAAAAACATTCATAATCACACTGCCTCTCCTGAAGGCACTAATGCTGAAAGTGTGTCAGTTTCAGCTGACTGGATGATTGGACTTTAAAAAAAAAAACAAAACAAATGGGAACCAAAGCAAAGAGCTGCCCGTGGCCCAGAACAACCAGAACACTATTCAGCAGTCAATCAGAACACCCATGTAGAACGTATCATTTATTACAGATTTACAAAGCAGCAGCTGACTGTGGGCCCCATTGTGCTGTTCAGAGGGAATAAATCTGCCACTAAGAACTTCCACTCTAAATCAGCACTTAAACCAAAATCCCTTCTAAGCCTGGTTCCTTCCTTCTGACCTCTAAAATCCAGGTACAGCACACTGGTGAAAAACAGTACTTCATTTAAGCTACCAAGGCATAAGGGGAAAAATACAACAGAAGTCTTAATCAAAACATTGTGATTAGTAGTGAGAAATAAACTCTGAAGTGTTTAGTTGAATATAAAAATAAGGATTTGCAGATGTTTGCTTTCTGTGCTGAAAAAGTGGTCAGGGCACAACTGAGAATCGCTCCAGTTAGAACAAAAACTTGATTTCGGAATCATCTATTTCAGTTTGTCTCAGTCCAGTTACAGCTACCAGAATAGTTGAGAGGTTTCAGAAACTGCAATAAAGCCATCAGTGACTCTGTTATGCAAATAGGCAGATGCCAAGAAAAGCCATCACATTCAAAAGCAACTGAACTTGCAGTAGGTTTCTCCCCACCATGTTCATTTCCAGCACACGAAGCCACTCATTACTCCTGAGTAAACTCTCAGCATTAGAGCAAGCTGAACTCCAGCACTGTTGCTCTCCAGTGAAGCTAAGCCTTCTTGCTGAGAGGATCACGTAACATGTGAGAAACCTTCTGGCCTGCAATCACCATTCAAGATTACCCAAGCTATACAGTTTAATCTAATTATGATTTTAACAACTACAGAAGCTGCAAATAAACAGGTGACACTCTGTCTTAAATGCTCAAGGGCAAAGCACCCTCTGTATTCCACCTGTGCACCTCAAAATCCCCATACAGGTATGAAAGTTTTGCTGAGATGAGCACTACCAAACCAAGGAAAGGCAAAAAGCAACACTGTGTTGATGAAGAAGTCAAGAAGCAACAACAAGATTTACAAACTGAGAAGAAACCAGGCCTTCTGTACATACAGACTGATTCAGAGGCTCTGCAGGAGGGCTGATGTCTCGTGCCTTGCACTGAACAGATCTGTACCAAAGCCTCCAATCTACAAAATAAAAACTTGATTCCTTATTAACATCAAAGGATTGCAGAGATTAGAGCATGTGAAATGCTTCGAAAAATGAAAAGCATTGGGCAAGTACTAGGGATGATTAACACCCTAACACTCAAAACAAAACAATTATTTGTTCACTTGAAATTCTTTTACTGTTAAAATATTATTTTATTTATAATTTAAATGCATTTTATATTGGCAAAAAGAATCATTGATAAGCTGAGAAAACAAAAATCTACAGAAAAAGAAACATACAGCATAAGCAATAAAACAAGCTGTTTCCACATCTAATACCAACCAATACGTCTCCGACTCTGCCCCAGGGAGACTCCTTCCAAGAAATGGATCCAAGCACTTTGTGTACTCCAACTGGGCCAAATTTGAACCCTTAAGTCTATGAGATAGAAAAGATTAAGCCAAACGGCCAGAAATGCTTTCTTCAGCTTCCATTGGTGAAGAATAGGGACTTCATTGGTGAAAGCTGCAGCCTCCAGAAAAAAAACCAATATCTTTCCACTTGGAAACTCTAAATTTTGGACTTTAGAAGATACATAGGTGCAATTGTGTGGTTTTTTTTAATCCAACCTTCTAATCATGCATAAGGATAACACACACTTTGTCTTTGGTAAAGACAGAGTGCCAAACTGTACCTCGCAAAGGGAACATCCAGTTGAAATCTCTGACAGAAAATCCTTGCATTTAAATGACAAAAACCTTCAGAAACATACTACAGGTGGAAACTTCCCTTCTCTAAGCCTACTGTGCTATGTTATATCACTGTCAGGAAGTAGCTGCAAATTTTTAATGCATGCATCATTCTTAACCTACTAGAGTAAAACTTTCCATCCTCAACCGATTTTGTTCCACTGACTGCACAGTGATCAAAAAAGCTAAAAGACTGCCTCTGACCTTTGCAAAAATGTTGTTCCTGAGCTTTGTTTAAGCTGCTAAAAGAGGAAAGCAGCTTGTTGCATGCGACACTAGTTTCTCTGTACCATAAAGTTCTTGTCTTATACCAAGCGCAGCCTTTAAAGTCTCATCTCCGCAGAAAAGATGAACTTCAGTAAGCTTACACTGTACGAGTAGGTGCTTTGACATGTCTATTTCTAACCCTCCAACTCAATGACAAAGAGCTTATTCCACCTGTGAATCTTCAAAGTGCAGATGGGAACTGACACCTCTACATTTCTGTAACTCATTAATCCAAACTAACTGAGCTTTTATTCAACACCTTTACACCATTCTGAAGCACAGCACAGGTGCTTTCTCTTAGGATGATTACTCTTTGTGAAGCTGCTTTCCACATGTGCATTTTGAGACCCAACAGAACTTAGATTTTTAAGACATCCAAAATAACATTTTATCTGCTATTACAAAGCAACAGCCATAACCCAGGATCCCTCATTGTTCGTGTATTCTACAAGTCTGAAAACAGACGGCAGCAGGGCTTGCAGCTGGCAGAATGTCTCCAAAGCTGAGAAGAGTTTTTTTCTACCAAACTTTATAAAAAGGAAGAAACAGGGCTCTGGGACCCGGATCCCACATGATTCAGCAGATGCTGTTTCCAGCTTCAGCAAGTTTTCATTCAGAAGCAACTGCTCCATGTTCAACAGTGCCTCACGGATCACATACAAGATCCTGCCATCCTGTATAAATGAGAGGCCTGGTTTAGAGTTACAGCAGAAACACAGTGCACAGCTTTTGTACGGGAGAACAACGGAACTGTGGTATTTTCTCCACATCAAAGGGACAGTTCTGCATGGCTCATGGTGGTCCTACATGCAAAACATGAGGTGATCATAGAAGCATTTAAGTTGGAAGGAACCCTTAAAGGCCATTTGGTCCAACTCCCTGCAATAAATAGGGATACCCACAGCTCCATCAGTGCTCAGACCCCTCCAGCCTGACCTCAGGTGTCTGCAGGAACAGCACACACCCACTCTCTAGGCAACCTGTGCCAGTGCCTCACCACCCTTGTCATAAAGAACCTTTTTCTTGTATCCAATCTAAATTTTTTAGTTTGAAACCATTTCCCCTTGTCCCATCACAACAGACCCTGCCGAACCGTCTGTCCCCCTCTTTCTTACAGCCCCCCTTTACACTGAAAGGCTGCTCTCTGGTCTCCCTGGAGCCTTCTCTTCTTTTCTCTTCTCTTCCCCAGGCTGAACAGCCGCCGCTCTCAGCCTGTCCTCCCAGGGGAGGTGTTCCATCCTTCGGATCATTTCTGCGGCCCTCCTTTGGACACACTCAAACAGGTCTGTGTCTGCCTCGTGCTGTTCACACGTGAGCACAGCACCCCGCAGCGAGGCCTCACAGACCTCAGTTCCCAGATCGGTGCACGTGGATGTAATCCTAACGCTGGGGTAGAGCCTACGTGAAAAGACTCCCATAGATAAGTGCACTCTGCAGATGGGAGGCGTCACTTACACAGCTTTGCTTCGGGACTGGCCCAAACCCGCGGTTATCGCTGCAGCCCCACGGCGGCCCGGGGGTCCCTCGGCTTCGTTTCGGTAGCGCACACCTTGCGCTCGGATCCCAGCGCCCCGCGGGCCTTACCCCGCCCTCCAGGCCCGCTCCCCGCCGCCGCCCGGGGCCGTTCGAAACTCCTCACGCCTCGTTCTGCTTTGCACAACGCCATTACATAACGATAATCGCACGGGTTCCCACGCCCAGACCCACTTCTCGCAGCCGCTCCTCCCGATCCCGCGCGGCGCTGCGGCCCGGCTCGCCGCACATCAGCGCTGCCCGGCCGGGCGGGAGGCGCGAAGGCCGCGATGCCGGCTTTGCGGGCAGCCCCGCCCGGCCGCACTCACCTCCTGAAGTCAAAGGGCATGGTGCTGGCGGTGCCGGCGGGCGCCGGGCAGGCTGAGGGCCCCGCCGCCCCCGGGCCCGGCTCTCGCCTCGCTGCCGCCGGCCGCAGGGCCAGGAAGTGACGGCCCCGCCGCCGCGCAGCGCTCAGCCCATTGGGCGGCAGGGCCGGCCGCCGCTTCCGCCGCCGGGTTACGGGCAGCGGCGGGAGCCGGGGCGGCCTGCGGCGGCCGCGGCTTCGCTGCCGGGCGCGGGGCTCGAAGAGGCCGCACGCAGCAGCAGAAAAGCGGCTGGCAGCGCTGACGCGCACGGCGCTGGGGCCGGATGAGCCCCTCGGTGCCGGCCTGGCTCTTTGGCTTTCTTTTGAAAAGCTTTCTGCGTTTTTTTATTGGAGGACAAAGAGTTACAGTAAGAAGGAGCTCGCTGTTTCGCAGGCGAGGCGGCTCCCCGTCACCCGAGCCTCTCTGCTCTGCTGTCTTGCCGTTTTGCCCGAAGCATTCATGCTTTTGTCTGACTCTATCCCTGCCGGATTTAATGCAGCGCTGCACACGGCATCCTGCACCGCAGGCTGCTCCCTCCGCGTCTGCACGTCGCAGCCTCAGCCAGGGACTTTGTGCTGCACATAAACTGCGACCGATGCTGCGTTAAGGGTGAAGTGGTGCCTTCACACTGTGGTGTTAGATCGTAACACGGGTAGAACGCAGCTACTTTTGTCTTCTCAGCCTAAAAGCAGTGCAAGAGAAAGAGAGAAACAGCAGCAATCTAAATACTTTGATACATTCATACTTAGATACATTCCTAGAAAAGCATACTGCTGTTCTTGTTGATTCTGCATGAATTCTGGAGCTTTCTTCCTCTTCCACCTCCTGTCGTAATCTCCATGCTTAGAGATCCACATTTTTCCATTCTTCGCTTTCACACAGAAACCAGACCCAGACTTGGAAAAAAATAATAATTCAGATTGAAATAAGTAGAGGAAAAATACCTAACAGTCAGAGCTGCTAATCAGTGCCATAGTCTTTCAAAGGAAGAGCTAATTCTTGATGGGGATATTTAAAAATAAAGTGGAGGAGTCCTGGGGTGAGATAACAAGGCACGAACCCTCAGAAGCCCCCAGGGAACAGATAAAGAAGCCTAATTGGCTTTTTGATCTCAGACGTCTAAATGACCCGAATTGCATTGTGCAAGTGCATTCAGCACACTGCAGACTGGTCAGCCACCAAACCCTGCTGCACTGTGCATTGTGCTCCCGAATTGAACAACCCACTGAAACTAATAAGACAGTTTCATCTCTCAACAGGTCAAACTAATTGTGCCAGGGGGTCTATCTGTAGTGGAAAAACAAAACAAAACAAAAAACCAGCAACAAAACTGTGCTATCAAGTTATAGTTGCACAACCCAGTGCTAGTCTGGCTCCTGGCAAGGCCCCTGTGTCGTTAGCTATTATTAACCATCTTGTGCAAAGACCAACTCGGGAGCCAAGGCAGTGCTAAAGTGGTTACAAAAGTATTTAACCTGTAGGGTAGACAAATTGGAAGGTTGACTTGAACACTCATTCCTCAGTCAGACCCAAGGATTGAGAATGCAACGCAGTGAAAGCTCGCATTGGGAAGTTTTGTTTCCAACTGAAAGGTCAAACTGAAGAAACTGATGGACACAGAGCAGCGCCAAGACAGCTTTCCAATTCAATCCAGTTCACTTACATCCTTGCCAAGGGAAGAAGAAGTTAATGCCCTGAGATAAGACCCTCATCACAATATTGTTTAATTACATAAGACTTCTAGTGAGCCTGAGATAAGCACAGGAATTTGTCCTCAGTCCAGCTGGGTGCGGCTGCTTAGATCATGTTGTGTATTAGAATGAGAACTGAAAGCCTGGGTTTATTCGAGGTGCTTGTCATATCGTTAGAGCTGGAATAAATAAACTGATACTGACAGCTGATTTAAAAGTTATCTATCTTTTTTCATGTAGCTAATAGATGAACATTTACTAATAACAGCAGCCCTAAAATTATCCATTGTTTCTCTTCAAGTAGCATTAGTAACATTAATTGAGACAACTCTGAAATCAGCAAGTAAAATTTTTTAGAGCTCTCACCAGGGAAGAGACTGAAGCAAAGGGGTGAATTGGATGACCTAAGGCTACAGAATAAGGTCAGATTCATCTCTAAAATTAGCAAATACCAGCCTTCCCCCACCCCCCCATTCCTAATTCTGTGCTCATAGTTCTGTTCACAAAAAGGAGTATTGTCCTGATTTCCGTTCACTTTCTTATAAATAAATCTGATCATAGTTGACTGTATCAGGATTCCTAACTCATGCTTTGTAGAAAAAAACCTGCTGGCTCCTTCCTAGAAACAAGTGACCCACATATGCTTTATTTGAATCATCTTGATAGCCCATAAACTTGCTCTTACAAGTAACATTTTGTTTCTCTGGTTTTCCTAAATCTTCCCAGTTTCTAGGTGATATGCTATTCTTTGCTTTTAACTTCATGTTAATGCAGTTTATAGTAATCTGTGATGATTTTTTTTATCTCTAACTTGTTAAAATGTCCTTGTTCCCAAAGAAGTGCAAAATAGGACTTTGCCCATTCACCATAACGCTGTTCAACAAAACATCTAAAATGCCCTTGTATGATTTCCTCTTTTGTTTTGTTTGTGATTCCGTACACATGGCTGAGCTTTATGTTAGCTTTATGTTAGTGGCTTGTGTTACCACTCCTGAGCTGGGAACGTATTGCAAGTGCTGTGACTGGGTCACGAGCAGCATTGTTTGCTAAGGGTAAAGCAGGGTGCATACAGTCATCGTTTAGGTCACCTTCATTTGGTTCATCAATTGGGAATGTGCGGTGACTGTGAAGGAAGGTGCAGCGCTTATTCACTTCGCCCCTTCTGCCACAGCAGTGTTTGCTCATGGCTGAACTGTAGCTTTTTGTTTGGGACAGCATGTGACAGGGTATGCACTCTGCGCCGTTCTGCCATTGTGCATGTATTCACAGGATATGTTTGCAGCACTTGTGTCAGGGTGGGTTTGGGATTTAAGTGAGCACATTGCTACGCAGGGCGTGTTTACTTGATTATGTGTTGTACTCTGCAGGGCGTGACTCTGGCTGCATGAAGCACTGAACACAACTGCCGTTCAGGAAAAGGAAAAAACATTTCAGAGAATGGACAGAAAAAGTTATAAAATATAAATAACAGCATGTGAGGAAATATTTCTGAAGGAACAGGATGCGCCTGTAGGTGAAGAATTCAAACACAAGTGCTGTGCTAAGTATAATCAGCAATGAAAGCTCAGCCCTTCCTCTTAGCATTTTAGTAAGCTACTTCTTGGCAGCATTTTCCAAATATCAGGGAACAAAAAAGTGAGCTTTAAGTGTTCATGCAGTGTAGGATGTGGTTGTCATTATCCTATATCCTACAGCTATCAATCTATTATGAAACTGCATCTTGAATGGACAGTGGAATAAATCCGTATCTGTTCAATTTATACAAAGGTCCTTCTTCACTGAGTGTCTGAGTTTTTCCCTTACAACATGATAACAACCTCTCTTCTTCCTGCTCAGTACACAGAGGTAACAACATGATCATTTTATGGATCCCAGGGCTGGCCGCAGGCACTGTGTGTGTGTGTGTACTTGGGAGGGGGCCCACACAGCCACACGGCCTCTTCCCTGCCCCATGACATTGAGTGAGCACTGAACTGGGCAATGCTAATGGAAATCTTCAGCTTTTATAGCCCCAGAAAATGTACCCTGTGTTTAATACGGTTTCTCTTTGCTTTCTTGTTTACTTTAGTTTTCGGCATGTCAGGTATTTACTATGGCAAAACCACAGTGAACACTAAGTTTTTGTGTTTGCTTCCTTTTCCACTGTGGAAATGAACTCTGCGGACAAGTTCCAGCTGCTGTCAGCCTTGCCTCACACAGTCCTTCTGTATTGATCAGTGACCAGTGCAGTTTGGGAGACTGAAATCGTGCACAGGGTCACGGCCAAAGGCGATGGAGTGAACCGGATGCACGTTAACCATTAACTGGAGGTAAGCAGCGTAATCAAGGACTTTGAACACAAAAACAGGGGGCCAAAAATCAAAGAGATTTTGATTAGTAACAAAGAGTTCAAGTTTAGCACCTAAAAGAGTTCAATTAATTCAATAATTCAGTAATTCAAAGGAAGAATATTCTGTAGTGAGTTAAATGCCTAAATTCCCTGTACTTGGGAAAGGAATAATTAGGAGCCTAAGGACTTTTGCCCATGGCTAGTACACTGAGTGGTGAGATGCCTGCATCAGCCAGCAGGAAATACCTGGGGGAAGGGGTTGTCTGAGGATGTCCCAAGGAAACCCTGACATGGAACCAAAAAGTGATTGTTTGTGGCTTTAAGTAAGTCACTTGTTTAGCATAGACACTTGAATCAGACTTCTTCATGGAAATTTCCCTGGGAGATAAGCCAGCGCCTCTGTTTTACATACTCCTAAGTCCACTTATGGACCTTTGAACTTACAGGGAGTGCTGTGAGAAACTTCAAGCATTCAGGGGAAGAAAGGAGAGGACTCTCTCCCAGTGTCATAAAGCTGAACTATTTTGTGACCAGGAGTGTGAATTGTCATGCTGGAATAGGATGCCTCATTAGGGCTCTTCTCTGGGAAACAGTGGTGATGGTAGAACTATGATACTGGTGATACTGGGCTGGGGTCCATGACTTACTAATGTTAAAAACATACAAGCACAGAAGCACTTCCAAGAGTTCCTTCTTTTCAGTCTTGTCCTCGGTGTCATGTTCAATCACAACATGCCAAGCAAATTGGGTCCTTTAGGCCTTACTGGCAAAAAAGCCCACCATATTTCAGGATGGACTTAGGCAAGAAGTAGGGATGAGGATTCAGCCCAGGCAGAACAGTGAGGCTGCTGGGCACAGAAAGGCAGCAGACCTGTAGGCGCCAGAAGAAGCTTTCCCCAGGATTTGTAGGCTCTTAGAGTAGCTGCAGGAGGGGAGGCCGGGCTTTCTGGGGCTGCTCTCAGGAGCACCGGCGCCAGCAGTCTGCACAAGTTGCACTTCGGTGCCTGAGTGCTATTTTGGATCTCTCCCAGAGACCTCGTAGCAGCGTAGTGTCAGTGGGGAGTCAGTGTGAGAGCTCAGTGGGGACTGGTGATGCCAAGTGCCTGGTTTGTTGCGTTAAGAGTCACCTCGTTCTCAGCATGGGCTGCGGAAGTCAGATTGAGCATCCTGAGTGCGAGGTCAGGCTGAGCTCAGGTGGCTGCCCAGACAGAGGGAATGCTATTCTGTGCTCAGCAATGTATGGAAAATGGTGCTTTTCACTGGAACGTGTATGTAAGCATTCAACAGCACTGGGCCACCCAATGCTACCCCAGCAGTGATCAAGTTAAACAAGTCAAAATCTTGGCAAGGAGGAATTTTTCAAAGAAAACACTGGAAGCTTACTTGGAAGACTTGCCAAATCCTTCTGCAGCAACCCATGGGCACCCAGTCATGGTATTGCAGTTTAGCATTCTCATCCATCATTGGATCCATTGGAACTGGAGTGAGGTGTTGAATAGCACTTCACTGGCTTACTTTTGGCATGCTAATCTGTGCTGCCTTATCAGCTTTCTCAGGGGTTTCCTCCAGATATTGTGTAGCGTTTGAGGAGCTGAATAAGCCCAGTGGGACTCTTCAGACAAGAGAATCCTACTCTTTTTCATTTCTGTCATAATGAGAATATGGATTTTTAATTGCTTCTGTGATTTGCTAGCAGGTGGCCTCTCCTGCAACTAACGCTTATGTTTTCACCACTCTTCTTTGGTTGTTTGCCAGCACGATGATGGCCAGTGGATTGGGAAGGTTTTCTCAGTGCTAAACAATCTGTTGCAGAAGTCAGGGTGTGGCCAGAGAAAATCTTCCAAAAAGAGGTTTTCGTAACCTGGCAAGAATGAAGTCAGAGATGGCTGTCTCTGCCTTATATTGATTGCACCTGGAGTCTGTGGGCTCAGCATCTCTGAAACGCCACTGTTAAGGCCTCTGATTAGGAGGGGGTTAGTTTTGGGTGGCCAAATTCAGATGTCATAGGATCCAATCTGGCATCTATCTTTCTTGCTGACTGCAGCCATCTGCTGTTTGGCCAGAGAGACTCCAGATTGGTGATGGTCTCCAAAGGTTATCTTTTACTGTTGAAGGAGATAGTGAGAAAAAGCAAGTGCTGTAAATACAGAACACACAAAAAAGAGTGGAAAGATATGAAAGAATGAAGAGAGAGCCTGCGTGGGATGTGAATAATCATCAGAAGGGAATTGTGAAGAAATGAGAGCTGATATACAGATGGGCTTGTACAACTTAGGAACTTAGAGGTAAGAATAAGAAGTTTCATGCTATGGCAGGAGCTAACAGGAGATGTATGTTGGAAAGCTGGTTATTTAGAAACCAAGCTCAAGAGAAAGATCCCTTTGAAATGAGTGCGCATGAGGAGAAATAAGTAAACCAAATTGAATAAAGCAGCAAAGACTTACAGAAAAATCTCCTAGCCAGGCCCCTCAGTTTCCATACTCACCCTTAACAAAGAAGACCCTTTTCAGCCTGTCTCTTGTGAGGCCACTTTGAGATTCTTGCTCAAGCAACTCACAGAAGAAGAGTGAAATGCTGCCCAGCTCACAAGTGATGATAAGCCTGCAGTGGAGATATCCGGATTTTATTTTAATTGGACTTTTTAACTTTTTTCCTGGCACTTTAAAGTTTATGAACGGAAAGGATCAGTCTGACTCAGAGACTGGGCCACTTCCAAACATTAATCTTAGCTGCCGTATGTTAATGTAGTTTGGCTCTGCAGCATCCTATGGTGAGAAATAAGATGCCTGTACCCTTTCAACCCTAGTGTCTTTGGGAATATGTTTGAGACAAGGGCAGATTGGGACCACTTGATGTACAATCTACTGGTATTTGATGTTCTATAATAACACATGGCCTAGAAAGCATTCATATTCTGTTCTCCTGAAATTTATATCAGCCTACAACATTTACAGCCAAAATGATAATGTCCAGGGCAACTCTTTGGCCTGTGCTGACTCTGAAATCTATATAGGCTTTGGTTATCACAGTTTCAATCTGAAAGAAGTAAACCCTGGTGTATTTGGTTGGGTTTCATGTTACAATATTTTGCCTTTTGGTTAGATTCTTAGCATAGATTTAACATATACACAAACATATAACAAACATATAAGCAAAGATGACTGTCCTGTTCATCACAAGTTTTCCAGCATTAAACCACGAGTCTATCAGTATTTGTGTTTCACTTTCTTCCATTCTGTTTCCCAAATGTTTCCATTCTATGGTAACTATTTTCAAATTTTATCCATCCGCTGAGGGTGTACCCCAGACTATTTGTTTTTTTCCCAACCTCTTCCTCATCTTCTTCTTACTCACACACTCTCTTCCCTGAAATCATAATGGGAACAGCCCTATGCAAGAAAAGACAGAAGTTTCCAATTCTACTTATTTCAACGGAATTTCCCTACTGCCCTTTTTCCATATTGATGGATGTTTTTTGCTAGAGACAGTAGCGTGAACAGCATCGAGAAGAAATAAAACCACATTATAAGGGTATTCACAAAGGTTAACATTCATCTAATAATTTTCCTAGATTTTCTCTCTCAGCCTATGTGCAGGGAAAGGTTCCTCCATAGACAGTTCAGAGCAGGAACCCCACTCCACAGAAAACAGGGTATTCAGAGACCTTAAAACTCTGTATCATAAAAAGATTGCAGTCCATTCTTGTCTTCAGAGGAGTTACAGCAGACAAGTACCTACTCACACTGTTGTAAATGTATTGGCCTTTTATGCTGACATGGCAAAAGATGTTCTTGGTGGGTAATGGCTGGTTTGATGTACAGGACAACATCCCTCCACTCTGTTCCCAGTTCTGCAGCTGATTTTCTAAGCAGTTCTGAGTGGGCAGCCTACTGGCCTTAGTTTTCTCCATGGGAGATCATTCATGCTATTATGTTAACTAACCTCTGACTTTCCTCCAGAAGGACGGAGACGGACAGCTGATGGGCATTCAACTGTAGATACCAAAGGCTAAAAGTTGAGACACTGACTTGTGTCAGTGTAGGTTAACAGTTAACGAATAGCTCCCTTCCGCTGCCGGGGAAGCTATACACACCAGTTTCCCACACTGCAGGGAAATTTTGTGTGCCCATTTTACATTTTTCTATTTCCCCAGTGCAGGTGCTGAAACAGCCAGGCCGACGTCTGTGGGCATCTGACTGAGCAATGGCGTGGTGCTTGCGCTCACCGTCCTGAGCCTCGTCAGTGTGACAGGCTGGAGCTGTAGAAGATAGAGATGACTCATGACTGGAGCTTTATGTAAATGAAGAACATCTTCTGTTGCTTCCTGTTGTACCAACGAGGCCACGTAAAGTTCACGTCAGTGACACTGCGTTCCCATGTCCCCTCTGTTGTTGAGCCAGGGTTGGGATGTGGGGTGAGATCGGTGTGGTTTGCCCAGCGAGGACATTAGGTCAAAACCAACAGTGAATGTGAATGTGAAACCTCTGGAACACCAGGCTGAAGATTCCTTCCCAGCAGCGATGCGGAGAGAAAGTTTACTGTCGCCTTTTGCAGTCAGTTGCAAAAGTGATTGAGCCACTGACTGTAAACTTTGAAGGGGAGCCAGATAAAGAGGAAGTGAAGAATTTCAGCAAATTGCTCTCTTCTTGGGATTTAGTCATTTTTAGTAAGATGTGTGGGTCATCTATGTGTGACATAGCTAATCATCTCATTTAGCTTATCCAAAGCATGAAAAAAATACCCTTCTGCTAAGTGACATGATGTTGCATGGCCTCTCCCAACAGCCTCACATAGGCAGCTATCCTGTGCAAGAGCGATGAGGAGGAGTAAAAGCCCTGAAGAGCAGCGCAGTGGAATTGTGCCTATCCAAAGGCATAGACAATATTAGTCCAGGTGGAGGGCCAAATTCTCTGAGTCATTCACAGAAAAAAAAAATCATGCTGAAGTTCACCGAAGACAGTGGAATTAATCTAGTGTGAAAATAATACGAGTGGACAATGTCAGACTCCAAAATGTCGACCTCCTTGGATTTCTAGGGTGCAGTGAGTCATGTGCGTGTATATTGCTCGCAGAGATAGAAATACACTCACAGCTCCTGCAGAGTACTGCAGGGAGACAGAAGATACGGAAAAAATTGTTAACTAGATTAGGATTTGTCTTGAACTGTATACATCATTTAAAGTTAGAAGGAAGATTTAATTGACTTTAGTTGGAATTTTGCATGGATAAGGAAGAAGTAGCTGAAATGAGAGATGGAAAGCATCTCTCACTAGCCCTGAGTTCACAGAAGAGTGGCTCTCTGCATACTGTGGGTTGTTCTGCTGGGAGAGGTACAGCTGGCTTCCCTCAAATCATTTCTGAACATTTCTCAGCACTGTGTGTATTCTTACACCTGATTCTCCTCCTTTACCTGTAGATGTTGTCTGACTGAGACACAATCACAATGGTTTTTCTTCTAATCCATTGTGAACACTGAAATTACAAGTCATACTTAACAGTCATCCCAATCTGAATATATTTAGTACATTCACTTTTGTCTGTTTTGTTCCCCTTTTCGAGCTGATTCAGGCCTCTGCATGTGGCAACCAGTCCTACCTATTTTAACCTTACTCCTGCTAGCGCTGCAGCTGCAGAACTAATCTGTGTGCTCTGACTTCCAGAGAAGTCTGCATTAAACCTCCCAGACAGGTGCTGAAGTGATTCAGCTCATATTTCTCACTGATCCTCTAAAGGTTGGTCTTGTGATGCTAAGAGCTCCTCCATGAGCTAAGTCCTTCATATATTTTTGCTCTCTCCATTGCCTGTTCTCCACTCTGTTCCCCAATGTAATGGCTGATAATTATGCTCTTTTCAGTGGTTTATCTCTCTGCCCATTGAAGCTAGCATTTTTTTTTTTCTCAGCAGAAGGCTGACTCATAAGGTATGCTGCCTTCTATCCTTAAAAAAGTGAGTCACTAATGGATTTTCATTGTAAATTCAAGAGCCATAGACTGAAATTTTGTCCTATCAGTCTGATCCTGAGATACGGTTTTCAATTTGGAATTTTAGTTATGTGTCAGTAAGGCTCTGTGCCATTCAGTAGATGCTGTACCAGTAGCTGTATTTTATTTTATTCTGTGAGCATTCCCACTAACTGCAATAGTTCTGTGCTTTCACTCTTTGTGTGCTGTGTGCTTCCTATCTAAACACAGAACTCCCTTTACATCTGCATCATGATACATCCAGCTTCTGTTCTCACCCATCACAAAAAGTTCACAGTTGTTTTTCTGGGCTATATAAAAGCCAATGGAACTCGGACATACATAAAGTAGTATGAATCCCTTTGGTACTACTGAAATAGTAGAAATAGTCCTTTTGCTCTAGCAACACTAATTTGGTAACCTTTCAAACACTCAGTGAAGATTCACCAGTCCTTACAATGTCCCATGACAGAAAGATAAATGTTATTATTTCTGCTTTGTAAACAAGGGAATTAAGGTTGGGGCAGTTTAAGTTGTGATAAGCAGGCAATGGTGGCACTGTGGATGAAATGCAGGATTCCTGCACATTTTTTTCAATGGAGCAATATTTTGTTTAGAGGATTTTGCCACATTTACAGTCGTTGAGTGATGTCAGCGTGAACGAGCATCTGGCAGAAGCTCTGTCAATTTGTAACATAATTTGCAGTTCACAGGAGGACACCCATTTTTGCATATCCATCTCGTACTCTGTTAAACTGGCTTTGCTGGGTATTTTGGGGAGAGAGGTCTCAAGTCTCTCTGACACCAGCAGCAGCTGTTATTTAAAACTGTATGATGAGGATGCAAAGGAGTTGCTATAAGGGTTTTTTGCTTTGTTCTTCATCACACAGATGTGGATATGCTGCAATGACAAGTTTGTAAATCACAGTTAGTTCCGTTCTCACACCACCCAGTAACCTTCCAATCTCTCTGTCAACTTCCTGCAGGCCTTGGAAAGCTATAATTTGTGATAAAAATGGGAGTTAAAATGTTACATGTATATCAGAGCCGAAAATTTGTGGCTGGATGACCTTTTCATTTGCAGCAAACGCACTCATTTCCTTTGCGTTGCTTACTGTTTTCCTCTGAAGCTTGGCATAATAGGAAATCCTCCACAATTGTTCTCATTAATCACTGGCTCCATTGTGCCGGCTGCTGCTCCTTTCGATGAGCAGCGCGGAGCATCTCGGCCTGCTTCTCATGGGGAGCACTGGTGTCCCAGGAGCATGAATGGTTCAGTTCAGCTGTGATGGATGAAAGAACACCACCAGCAGCACGTGGGACATTCAGATGGCTGTCAGAATAAGGAAGCAGCCCCCTCATTTTCAGTTTAGAGAAAAAGGAAAAACAGGCACTCGCTGGATTTTACGGCGATATTTCTCGTGCTTGTGATTAAGGTTAGCTGAATAATGAAAACAAAGAGATTGTAAATTTAGATTTCGCCTCATTTCCATACATGAGGTAATCTGATTTGTCATGTCACCGCTAATATTTGCATAGTCATCTGACAATTATACAGAAGGCCTGTGAATCTCCAGGACAAATAACGTCTCTAGAAATATATTCTGAAATGCCTACTAATTAGGACTAACACATCATTTATCATTTTGGGATTTATTTCTCTTTGTCATCCAGCGAAGGGCCAAAAGTTCTGCATTGTGGCCATACATCACAAACCGTAGAGGCAAGAATTTTGAAAGAAAAGATGTATTTGCAATAGCTTCGAGTTTCTGAAACTAAAAAAAAAAAAGACTAACGTTGCCAAGATAATTTGTAATGCCAACCTATATTTGGTAAAACATAAACAAAACCATAGTGACAGATTGGTGCTCAGGAAGCTGATGGTTCTCCAAGTCTTATCTTTTGCTTCCTGTTACAGCACAGCGGTGTTGACATCATGTTCCTGCACATGCAATATGCAAAAATCTTGGGACTCGTAATTCGGTGGTTGCATAAACAAACAATTTTGCTTGTTGCTATTGATTTTCTGCTGTTCTGCCTTTCTCCAATAGCGCTGATGTCTGCAGGGAGCCAGGCAGTCTCTGCAGACCCTTTGCAGTACATCCAGGTTTTTGCTTTCCTGTCGTACATCTCTTGAGAGAAGCTTGCAAAAAAGAGCAGTGTCCAGAGGACTTCAGCCACTGTGTAGCTCAGTCTTTGTTGGCCAAAGTTTCCAGAAACAATAGAGGTGGCTTGTATGAGCAAATGTTTAAAAAAATAGAGTGAGAACTCCGGGACATGGTCTCATGCATTTATACTGGAGTCAAATCTCTAGGGAAATGAGTTTAGTGGCAGTGATAATGATAATAACAATAAATAATGCACACTCCCCTGGGATCTTGGCTGACTATCAAGACAGACTTCCTGATGATGACATGCATATGTCTGTCTCCAGTCTCTTCAAGGTATCTTCAAGGCACCATTTTTTGCAATTACAAAGACTGGCGATGAGAACATGCACCAGAAGAAGCAATCCAGTAACATTCGTCCCAGACTTCTGTCTCTGATCTCCATGGTTGCTCTCATCTCAGCTCCTCAGACATTAGCAAGCCAAATCTCAGAACAGCTCTGCCGTGTGCTGACGGCGGTGGCAGTGGCAGCTCAGAGCCTTGCGGGCTCTTGCTTTTGCTCATCACACTGTGCCTCGTTTGCATGAGGATGAGACAGGAGGGAGAGAGGACTCTGTCACATCCCACGAGGAATTGTGGGTCACTGGGCACATCTCGCTGCTTCTGGATGGTGCTGGGACTGTAGCCTGTGTGACTAAGGGCTTGTTTGTGGACCTTGCTGCCCCAAACTGCATAACCTTGTCTGGGGAAGTGGCTTTCTGACGGTTGCCAAACGTGACTGAGCACAGCCGCAGCGACGTTTGCGGCTTTTCTGTTGGCCACAGTGCTGACAATGCCCCTCTTCTTCAGCTGGGTAGGAGGGAAGGCAGCCCGTGGGGAGCACTGCTTTGGCTGCAGAAGGGTGTTTTCACACCGGAATGCTGCTCTACCCCACAACCACTCGCCTCCTCAGGCTCCATTTCTGCCTCAGTGCACTGGGACCAGCAGTGCTGCCCTTCCCCAGCTGCTGACCAGATCTGGTTTCTAAGAGAAGAACAAGAGGCATCTTGTTGTGCTATGGGAACGCCTCCTTCACTGTTTTCGGGGAAAAAGGGTTTAATCCCACTGCATCATTAAACAAGGAAAGTGAACACTGACCAACACAGATTCCCCCAACGTGTGGACCTGTGCTGCTGGCATATGAAAGCAAGCAAAATTCAGCACTCCACAATGCACTCAGATATCTCTCCAAAATACCACTTCATCCTCTAAAAAGCAAACAGAACTCAGCAAATTTTGCCGTGACATTACAAATTATGTTTGCGTGGAGATTAACACTACCCACGGCAGGGGGGTTAGAGATAGACGGCTGAGCTCCCTTCCAACCCAAGCCATTCTGCGATTCTCTGATTTTCTCATTCTAGGAAGCACTGTCTGGTCTAGCCCTGCAGTCACGTGAGGTTGGACTGAGTGTTTCACTGTGTTCCTCATGTGTTCGGCAATGAAAAAGCAAATGCTGCTGACCCATCCACTCTGACACCACTCTGGGGCTGTTTTTCTGTTTCTGATTCTCATAATTCTATCACTGGTCTTGTGACATTGGGCTGTTCAGGTTTAGTCATAGATACGTTTATGATTCTACACAGCTTGTTTAAATAATGTACAACTGGAGATGACCTTTGTTTAAGTCATTTGATATTGATTCTTGTTTTCATAAGTTGCCATTAGTCAGTGCTCTGAAAGGGACAACTTGATGGAATTAATGGCAGGTTAGCTCTCCATGGAGAGCTGTGCTAAGAGCTGGGTGGACTTTCCCTTCCAATCTCTCTTGGGAAGGGAAGAAGTTTTCTTGTATGGCACTGAAGGTCCCTCTTAACTGAAATAGAAAGGGAACTTTGCCACCTAATTCCTGTTGTCAGTTCCTGAACACCTTAACTGCCCTGAACACTGGGAGCAGTGGATCGTACCTTGGGAGGCCGCTGTGATGGGCGCAGCTTCCCAAAGCTGTGAGATGTCAGGGCTGCAATGATGAGCACTGTTCGGTGCCAGCATTTAAAAGAGTCTGTGGAAGAGTGCTGGCTGCAGCCTGTCAAGCCTGGGAAATTGGATGGGAGACAGAGCAGCTTCACGACTCCTGGATGCGTCTGTCAGCTCATCTCTGCCCACGCGCTACGCCCAGGCACTGTAATTGCCACATAAACAATCAGCATCACTTTTGCCAGAGGAATTTTTTTATACTTTGCAAACAAAGCTAAGACAAGCTGAGGCACAGAGCCTGCAGGGATTGTACAAGCCCCGTGTCCCAAATCGCCAGGTGTCCTGATTTCCTCTTGTCCCATGAATCCCCAGAACTCACTATCTCCCATAATAAAGCTTAGCTCAGTCTTATTTTGTGATTTAATTAATCTGCGAACTGCTTTAATCCCTTTTGATGAAAGATTCTATGTAATTCGCTATAATATTTTAAACTAATGCCTCTAATTGTTATGCAGCAGTAAAACGAAACGCAGATAATTCATTTGCTATTTTTAGGGGAAAAACACTGGAGTGTTTCACCCCGGCAGCTTTAAGTGAGTGTCATTGTCAAAAGCAGAGCTGTGAGATTTCTGCTGCTGTTGAAACATTTAGAAAGTGAAGCTTAGGAATCACAGTGTGTTCTGGGATGCTGGCTTTGTAGGGGTGAGTTCCCCCCAAGGGGATGACTAACATCAGGATGTGGGACATCATTTGCATGTTCTCTGCAATCATTTGTGTATTGGATACTTGAATTATACACGGCACAGGAGGTCGCCCACTTGCTGAGCAGAGCAGAGCCTGGGTGGCACTTGGCAGTGGGGCCAAGGTTATTTTGAGAAGTGGTTGGTGGTAGTTTGAAAAGAAAGAACTCCATCCACAAGAGAACTTGGAATTTGTCACTGAATGCCTTTAGGATTCATTTACTCATTCTGCACCACCCTCCTGCTAGCTCGGACTTTTGGGCTTTTTTTTGCATCTGCTTCTTGTCCTGTGATGAATCTGATGCTATGGATGCGGGCAACACATCATCCTGATATGCTCAAGTGCTCCCCTGTGCTTCCTGAGGCTGCCTCTGTTTCATCACAGTGAGACAGGAGGCTTCCCTGCCATCACTGCAGCCCGCTGAGTTGGGTTTCCTCTGAGACAAGAAGACCAGCAGGTGCGCTCTGCACTGCTCTGCTCAGAAAAGGCTGAGGAAGAACCACAGGCTCATGTTTGTAGAGCACCTGTCCAGGAGAGAAGGCGATCAGGGCAGGATCTGATCATCTGTTCTCACATAGCTGTAGGCCTTTCTGAGAAACTGTATTGGATACATTAATGTTTTAACAAAAGAAATGCTGATCACATTCAAATTTATTTTTTTTCTTGTCAGCAGCACCAGTAAAATAAAATTAGAAATGGGATGTGATGCAAAACAAGCTGACAGGGTCGCTCAGCTCACCATCAGGGCAGCTCTTGCTGGCAGTCACATTGCTGCGCTGCTCCACGGCTGAGGCCAAGGCTGGGGGAATGGCTGTGCTGCACTGCTTGGTGTGGTTGCACCAGTCCTGGGCTGCCGGGGTTCTGCAGAAGCAGGGTGCTGCCCAATGCCCCCGGCCCTGTCTTCCCCCCTGAGCTTCTTTCCCACCTGAAATCAGAGGCTTTAGTAACAAGTTCCCATGAGCTAAACACATTCCTGTTGCTTCTGCTTAGGGCTGGTGATGCTGGAAGACCAATGATAGAGTCATAGAATCGTAGAATGGTTTGAATTGAAAAGGACCTTTAAAAACCATTTGGTCCAACTCCCCCGTGAGGGACAGGGACACATAAAGCTCCATCAGGCTTCTAGTTGTGATGATAGAGGTATCTGTTATATCAAAGGCGTTCTTCCAAAACCTGATTTTCTTTTGGGGCCCATAGGAAAGAACAATTTCCTTTAGCATTTCCACTGAGAAATCAGATCTTTCAGTCAACAATTTTTTCTTAGACTACATTCACGTTTCAGCTCTTTCTTTCATTTGGGCACAGCTGCTGTGTGTAAAGTGCTTTGAAACAGTAAACATGAAGAGCTTGAGGCATCTTCTCAACCATACTGAAAGTTTTACTGTTTCAGTTGTGTCATTTCTGTGAAGCCATAGACTGGCTTGTACTTATGCCCAGGGAGGTGGTGCAGTCACCATCCCTGGAGGTGCTCAAGATCCATGGAGATGTGGCATTGAGGGATGCAGTCGGTGGGCATGATGGGATGGGTTGGGGTTGGACCTGATGATCTTAGAGGTCTTTTCCAGCCTTAAAGATTCTATGATTCTTTATCAGCATTCTCTTCTCTGCTGCCCTGGTGAAGGGGATATGGTCCTCTGGTCCCCACAGTCCCCTGCTGGCTTTGTGTGGTGCTCGGATGGGCCCCAGTGGAGCTGCACACGCTACTGCCAGGCAAGAATCAGGCCTCAGCAGCAATTCAGCACGTTGTCAATGACACGTTATAACCAAAAGTCATCGGCAACTGCTTTATGTGCCATCTTCCTATTTCTAAGTAAAAGACAGATCATGGAGTCCTCAGGGAGAAGGGTTGTGAGTAATAGAAATGGCACGGGGCCTGAGCCCAGCCAGCGTGCCAAACAATATTCCAAGAAAATAGTTCCAAGTTACAGAAGTTGCGTAACGGTGATTATTATTTTTAAGGCGCAGAAAACGAAGACCAGTTTCTAAAAAAGCAAACACATATTTTTAGCCTTGCTGGTCTCTTGATCTTACACTAATGGGAACCATCTGCACAGGGACTGGCTGACGTCCCTGGTAAATAACATTGCTCTGCAACGTTCCAGATGTTCTGAAGGCTTCTTTGCAAAGCAGTGTTTGTCTCTCTGCCTGTCACTCTCGCTTTCTGCCTTTCCTGTCCATGTTTACTTCAGTAATATACATTCTTTCATGAAAACAGTTTATGTTAAAAATAGCTTGTCAGAATTTTGGCTAATCGTCGTTATGGTTCTTGCTAGCAGAGATTGAAAGCTGTAGTTCCTTACTGTTAACACTTGAAAGCTAAACTGGGGCCATGAAAAGGAACTTAAAAGATTCAGACCAGAAAACACACTAAAAATATTTGGAGATGGATTTCTACCTCATTGTGATCCCACTGAGGTTTCCAGCTATTATTTCTGTATTGAGAGTTTTTAACATGACAAACTGTTACGGAATACACAGATGTACTTTATAGCAACCAGGCACTTCCTGCAAAACCTTTGCAACTCGTTATGTAAAAGAATCCTGTGGTCTGTTTTGCTGCCTCCGCTGTGCTGTGTGCAGGAGGTGCTGCCTTCCCTATGGAATGGAACATCCCTACAACAGGGCTCTTCTATCCCAGCTGAGCCCAGCTGTGCCATATGGGTGAGAGGAAAACAAAATAATTTAAATCACCGTTAATCTATCTGTTATCTCTGCCATAGCCTGCCTGAAATCTCCTGTGTCACAGCTTCATTAATAGTGTACCTTGGGCTCAGGCACAATTAGACCAGAAGAGCCACGTTTCCAATGTCAAACCTCCCACTCAGGTCTGTACCACGATGCACCCCAGCACACAGCGCGCTCCCAGGGAGCCCCTACACTGTTCTCTCCATTGGGCAACTCATTTGTTTCAAAAGCCTTTACCACTGCCAAAGTGCAGGAGCTCCAGAGGGTGAAGAAGAACCTGGGGGCTGTGAGGCCCTGCCATGGCCAGGACACAGCTGCAGTGATGGCTGTGAAGCCACCTCTGCTGCACACACTGACCTGAGTGCAGTGCTGGTATGGAGATGCCCTTCTGTTCTCTTCTTACCCGTTACCAACTTTGTTCCGCAACAAAGCTTCCAGAGCTTGGGGGTTTTGTGTGTGTTCTTACTGGTAATATGATTTAAATATTCTGATGATTCATTTTTGGTCCGGCGAGCTGAATCAGCCCTGTAGAGCACAACTTTCTTCTCCCAAACCACTACCTTTTCCATTCCTTCTCGTCATTTCTATAAGATGATTCATGCTCCTCTTGTATTTACCATCTGAAAATGCGCCTGATTCTTGCAGTTAATTTCACTTCTTGTTCTCCTTTTTTAAGAAAAAGGAGTGTGGAGGATCGATGTCACCCACCCCACGAGGCGACCTGGTGTGTGAACTGATCCAACAGAGAGGAAAAAGAGGAGAAGACTTTGAATTATGAAATCCATCAGAGCCCACACAGTGAGTTCAGCCCCTGGCCCACATTTCATGTGCTTTCAAAAATCAGTGCATTCAAGCGAGGGATTGTGTCAGAGATAACTCCGGTTATCTCTGACAGTATAGCTTCTTTTAAAGAAATCCCTTATTCCATCTAGTTACTCAGCCCCAGTGTTTGCCAGGAAGCCCATTACAGCTATGTCTCAGGTCGAGTGCTGGGAGCTGATCGTGGTTCATCTGGCTGCAGGAGACGGCTGGCTGCTCTCAGCAGGAGTGTAAGAACACGAGGAAATCTTTATGGCAAGGCTCTGGAAAACACCTGAATTTTCATCCCTGCTTCCTGCTCGAGGCACCGCAGTAACGCACATCTCAGCACAGCTTTGAAACCCAGGGGGCTTCCTGATTTTCTTGTTTCTTTTCACCCTTGCATCTCTCTCTAAGAAGTGTGTCTGTGTGAGTCCCTCGCGGGTATCACAGCCCGGCCCAGCTGGAGTGGCACTCGGGACACTGCTCCGTGACTCACTCTGCCCTATATGTTCTCATGTACTTCTGAAAACAACACAGTGGGCCAAAATTTGTCTTTTTTCCACAGCCTAAAGGTTTTCACATTCAAAATAGTCAAGTGTTATTCTCTGCTATGACTAATAGTGTGTTTTCACTAACCGCTATTACACACAAGCATCACCTCACTCTATCACATGAGAGAATCGTGTCATATTGCAAATATTCTAACAAACTGCATAGCAGAAAATGAATAAGCAGTTCTGTATTTACTGATATGGGGATATTTTTTAACAGTTGCATATTAAACACTAAGATTGGCTATAAACAGTTTAGAAGCTCATTCTAAGAAAGCACAGAAAATAGATGAATGCTGAGAGGCTCAGACGGAGCGTGTTAATGTAATGAACACTGGCACTTCTTCATGCCTGGCTTCCTTTGTGTGGTTCTCTATTTTTCATATCTTCTTACGAAGTGTACTCTTAAGGCTCCACACAGCATTAATCCGTAGTCTGAGGACATGAGAACTGTGGCCCTTTTGAAGCCTTACTTAGTGCACTGCGTCCAGATGTGGAGTCCTCAGTACAGGAGAGATGGGACCTGTTGTCCAGAGGAGGGCCACAGAAATGATCCAAGGGATGGAGCACGGGCTGAGTGATGGAGCTGTTCAGCCAAGGGGAGAGAAGGCTCCAGGCAGACCAGAGAGGAACCTTTTAAGTACCTAAAGGGGGGGTGTAAGAAAGAAGAGGGCAGAGTGTTCAGCAGGGTCTGTTGTGATAGGACAAGGGGTAATGGTTTCAAACTTAAAGAAAGGGGATTTAAATTGGATATAAGAAAAAAGTTCTTTATGACAAGGGGAGTGAGGCAGTGGCACAGGTTGCCCAGATGTGGTGGTGCCCCATCCCTGCAGAGACTCGAGATCAGGCTGGAGGGGCTCTGAGCACCTGATGGAGCTGTGGGTGTCCCTGTTCACTGCAGGGAGTTGGACTGCATGGCCTTTAAGGGTCCCTTCCAACTCTATTCTACGATTCTCAGCTAATGACCCCTTTCAGTGCCATTAGTAAGGCAAAAATGGTGCTGAGAGCACACTGTGAGAGCCTACAGCTAACCCTACAGCCTTAGCCCTGACAGTCCCAAGCTCTTCCAAGCTGCCTCTATCCACCCAACCTGCCTGCGTGCCACACACGCTCGCGAAGCCTCCATCTCCCCATAAAGATCCTGTAGATAAGAGCAGCAGAACCACCTGCCAATCACAGCGCTTCGGCAGCCCTTATCACAATCTTTATGAGAGCTGATGGTTCTGGGAATTGGAAGCTCATACATAGTCACTGCGCCCACAAAACACTGACATCACATGGCAAGCAATAACCCCGTGGCTCAGCTCTGGGTAGCAGAGCACGCCTCTCCCTGCTCTCGGTGCAGGGTACGTCACTTGTTTTCTATTCAAATTTGCCCTCCTCCCACGGAAGCCCTGCCTCGCAGTGCTGGCCATCAAACAATGCTGGTGAGAAAACACCCACTCTGACAAGAGGAAGAATAATTTCCTATAAGTGTATTTTATTATATACCTTATACCTTTCATCTCAAAATATGGGAGCCTAACAAATACAGTGATTTTATTGAATAAATACTCTTACGCCTGGTACATGATTCATAGCAGATTAATAGAGGCAATTAAGCGTAAGATTAAATTGCTTAAAACCACTTGCCCTACTAAGCCGAGCCCGGTGCTGAGGAGTGTATCAGCACCACTAATTCCCAGCGATTTTCCTTTGGAAGCAGGTATTTAATGATTTGGAATATCAAACCCATGGTATCCCAGCCTGGCTGCCTAACGCCTGTAATCACGTTAAGGCGCAGCACTGAGCAACTCGCCCCAGGCGCTCTGGTGAGTCACTAGGAGAGGAGAAAGCAGAGCTGCAGCCTGGTGTCTTGCAGAGCGGAGCTGGGGTCGGTCTGCAGCAGAGTACTCCATCCCTTGGCTTTCCCTTGGCCATGTGTTCTCTCGTTCCTCAGCCGTACACCTATACCCAGGATTTGTCCTCCATGAAAGTACACCATCCTTTAGGACGCAGAACCAGAGGCACTTTGAGCACAACAAACTCCGGCAAAAACGTTCTATTTTGGGATCTAAATGCATTAAAAACACTGTTTTCATTGTAGTGTGACTCATCGGTAATTCTATGCTGTTCATGCACAGCTTGCTGTGACCTTCCATCGCTGATCCTTCTCTTTGTCTCTTCTTTCTCTTTTTCTGTTCTTTCTCTGTCCTATCTTTCCCGTTTTTTTGTTGGTTTTTTTTTTTTTTTTCCTTCTGTTTCTTATGAGTTTGAGCCTCTGTGAAATCTGTCCAAATATTTACAAAAGGAAATGCTGGGTTGTGAAACTGAATTCAGAGAAAATGTTACACATGCAGAAGAAATGCATCCCGCACGCTTTCCAAGTGTTCCCACATGCATTTTTGTGCTCTGTCTCAAGGGCTGAGGCCGATGCTCTGCATCTCCATTGAGGCAGAACTCACACTGCGGGCACTGAGGCGCAGGCTCGGGTTGGATCCAACAGTGCCGTAATGCTGTGCTTGCTGGAACAGTCCAGGGCTGATTTTGGCCATGGGTAAGTGGTTGAAGGCCTGATCAGCCAGTTTTGCTGGGCTTGTGCAATGGGCCAGTTCCTTGCTAGGGCTTATCTGTGCTTGTCACCAACGAGCTGACAAATTGGCACCACTGTGTCGGTGCAGATGTGGGCAGACCTCTCTTCCCCTCAAAGACTCTGGGAGATCCGTGGTCCATGAGCAAAGCCAGTGAGGTCCCGGTCCTGCCAAGACAATGACAGCGCTCAGCGTCAATGAGGGGGTTTCCCAAGATGAGCAGAATTCCATGAGCGGAGGATCACACTCGTGGGCCTCTTCTGTCATTACAGACATGTCAATATTTTGGCAGAGCAACATGGGAGCTTCTTTAACTTCTCTGAAAGAGTGGTGTGGCAGTGGCACAGGCTGCCCAGGGAGGTGGTGCAGTCATCATCCCTGAAGGTAATCAAGAAGTGTGGAGATGTGGCACTGAGGGTCAGTGGGCATGGTGGGGGTGGGCTGGTGGTTGGACCTGATGATCTTTGAAGTCTTTTCCAACCTTAATGATTCTATGATTCTATGGGAACTGCTGAAGCCCAGGGAATAGTGGAGGCTCAGGGTCCCACTGCTGAGAAAAAGCATCACCCGCATCCTGGCCCAAGCCCCGTGCTGCTGCTGCTGCTATTATTACCCTCACAATGGCATTGTGGCCTGAGAGCAAACACGGATTTCTTTCGAAGGAAGGGGTTAATTTTGTGTTTCCTGGCTTTTGTTAAGACGGGAAATCAAACCCTTAAGAAAGTCACTCAGGTCAGGCTGAACTCCTAAAAGCCTCTTTGGTCCTGGTTTGTATTTTCCTTTCTTTCATTCTTATGGCAGGTTTATTTAAGAAAAGAAAACAAAAATAGAGTAAAGCAAGGAAATAGCTAGTCCAGGGTTATAAGTGATTAAGTACACACTGCCACATGTGATTAATTTTCTTCCTGATTTGTGCTAGGTGTAAACAAGAGCAGACTCGAAAGTCTCATGATTTAATAAGTCCATTCACGAGTGGTGGCCATTGCTGTGCAATGGAGGCAGATTCCCCTTTGCAGAGGCCACAGCTGAACACCTCCTGTGCTGACACACAGCAGCCTGAGTACCTGGCCTGGGGTGTCTGTCCCACAGTGCGTATGGTGTCAGGACAAGGCTGGTTGGTTGGCAGCACAACCAGAAAGTGGCTGCCACTGAGAGCACCGTGCTTTGCTGTGCAGGTGTCAGATATGGCAGCTGCTTTAAACATGCAAGTACTAAGGTTGCTAAGTGGGGAAAAAATCTCATTCTTTTAGTGCTCTTTTCTATATGGGATACTGAGAAGAGCTTTGGACTATGAGAGAAAGCAGCACGGGGATACCTGCATCTGTGAGCTGTGGCTGCTTTGCACAAGAAGGCACTGCTGACACTGCACCATTAAGTGACCACTTTCCAGTAAGGCATCGAATGCCCTCTTCAGCCCGTGCTCCCACTTGTGGAACACAGAGCTGTGGGTTCACTGGATGACCTCAGCATCCCAATGGGATCCTCTGGGACAAAACACTGCTCCTGACCCCACGGATGAGCTGTCCTTGCACGGTGACATCTGACATTGAGAACATTTTCTGTAGGAAAAGATGATGAATAAAGGCCTGTCTTATGGACATCTGCTGCACTGCTTCCTCCTGGAAAAAGCTGGCAAGCAGCTGATCGCTGGTAACTCCTCCTGTTCTGTTCCTTGGAGGAATCTGGGTGGCTGTTTGAGGTCAGCGGAACCTGGCCATGTACCGTCACAGTGGTATCACATCTTTGGGAAGGTTTGCCTTGGAGCACATCAAAAAGGCACACACAGGCCCTCCCACGTCCCCATGCTGTGGAGGGGCATGTGTCACCCATCTGGCTGCTGGGGTCTCACCACTCACACCCAGCAATGGGTCACCGTGTCCCAGTAACCGAGCAGTGATTGTGTGGTCAGGCAAAGTCATTTCCCAGCACTGAAGCCATATGGATGTTGGAAACAATCTGTTTCCAACCTGCTGTTAAAAGAACAACAATAAATAAATAGAACAAAAAGCACAATCCAGTGTTTATTTTTAAAGAATGCGTTGAAAAAACAGATTTGCTTCGAGACTGCTGTTCTGGCAAATGACACCCTGACGTTGCTCAGCAGAGCAGAGACATCTCTTCAGTAAGCGGCTGCCTGGGGCTGGTGCCCACTCACCCGCATCCTTCCTTGTGTTCCCTCCTCCTGACACCCGTGGGGAGCCTGGAAAGCCCTGCAGCACTTGACCCGATCAGGAGCCGGGCTGGTTTTAGGTTGGGACTGCTGAAGATTGGTGGAAACTGATGGAGAAGCAACTGGAAAATTTGAGAAGGCTGAGAACGGCAGGCTGCTTTGCTGGGGCTGGGAAACCACTGGAGTGGTGGGAGAGGATGGCTTCACCCGGGGTGAAGAAAGGAAGTCTTCTGAAAGGAAGCAATGAGAGAAAGCTGCTGAGCGGGGAGATGCTGAACGGTGCGAGGAAGGAGCAAGGCAGGTGGTGCAGGGGAAGAGGAATTGCTGAGAAGGGAGTGGGAGAGAAGGGCTGAAATCAGGGATGGTGCTGGGGCAGGCGTGTGGGGCGGGGGAGAAGTGCTGGGGAGGCAGGGGAAGTGAGCACAGAGCTGACGGGAAGCGGTAAGCAAGAAATAGCTGAGTGTTTTGGTGGAAGCTGGGCGCCCACGGGGAAAAGCAAACTTTTGGGAAGTGCAGAAACACTACCAAGGGGGAAAAACAGAGCTCCAACTGCTTCACTGCCGGTTACTGGGCTGCCCTGACTTCTGGGGAACTTGCTGTGCGGAAAATGAACCTCCACAGGTCTACTGCAAGATTTTCCTTACACATGAAACATGAGAACAGCTCTCAAATATGTTTACATTAAGCATATATATGCAAATATACACACACATGTGCATATGCCGATGTGTAGATGTGTCTGTACATGTATATGTGTGTATGCACAAACACCAACCCCTGTCTGCGTATGCTTATCTTTATGTATGTGCTGCAGGAGAACCAGCACGACCGCTCCCACACCCGCATCCACTCACGGTGCCTCTGCTTGCACACGTATGAATGCACACATATACGTGTGTTTATGTACCCGTGTGTGTATACATCCACGGCGTGTGTATGTATGCATGCCTGTAGACAACACGTTACCTATGTGCATTTACATGTGTATGTTCAGGCATGTGTGAGTGTGTGCGCGTGTAACACGTAACCCTATCTCCGTGTGTATGTGGGCGCACACACACCGTACACACACACACACCGCACACTCACACCGCACACTCACACCGCACACATACAGAGCAGCGCGGACCCGCGCCTCTCAGCGCGCGCCGGCGCGCTCCAGCGGCCCCGCGGCAGATGACGTCATGCCGGCTGTGCTGGGCGCGCCCTGTTTGGCGCGCCGCCAAGGTGACGTCTGCTCCGAGGATCACGTGACCCGGCCCCATTGAGAAAACGGCGGCCGCGCGGCGCGCCACTATATAAGGCGGGTTCGGGCGCACGGGGCCGTGCTGAGCCGCGCCGAGCCGCTTTTGAGACTCGCCGTTCCGCGAGCCGCAGCGCGTTGTTTCCCTGCGATCCGAGCCGAACGGAGCCGAGCGGCGGGGCCATGGTGAACCTGCGGGTGTGCGCGCTGGAGTGCGAGGCGCTGCGGGGGCTGCTGCAGGAGCGTGCCGCGCAGTGCCTCGTCCTCGACTGCCGCTCCTTCTTCTCCTTCAACGCCGCGCACATCCGCGGCTCCTGCAACGTGCGCCTCAGCACTATCGTCCGCCGCCGCGCTAAAGGCGTGCTGGCCCTGGAGCACGTCGTCCCCAACGAGGAGCTCCGCACCCGGCTGCGCCAGGGGCAAGTCCACACCGTGGTGCTGCTGGACGAGCGCAGCGCCGACCTGGAGCTGCCCAAGCGCGACAGCACGCTGCTGCTGGCCCTCGGCACGCTGTGCAGAGAGGCCCGGGGAGCCCGCATCTGCTTCCTCAAGGGTGAGTGCGCGGCCCCGGGAGCCGCCGCGGGACGCAGCCGACCCCGCCGCCGGCCGAGGGCTCAGCCCGCCCCGCTCCGCGCCGCGCTCACCGCGCGCCTCTCTCCCCTCTGCCCCGCAGGAGGTTACGAAGCGTTCTCGGCCGCCTGCTCCGAGCTGTGCACCAAACCCGCCGCCCCTACCGGTCTCAGCCTGCCCCTGAGCGCCAGCAGCGCGCCCGGCAGCGCCGACTCGGGGTGCAGCTCCTGCGGTACCCCTCTGTACGACCAGGTGAGTGCGGGCTCCGGGCTGGCGCTGCCCCGCCGCTCGCGGGCGAAAGGACGGGAGTCGTAAATCCGCCGAGCGATGTTAACGTCTGCCCCTCTTGTTTCAGGGCGGGCCGGTGGAGATCCTGCCGTTCCTGTACCTGGGCAGCGCGTACCACGCCTCCCGCAAGGACATGCTGGACGCGCTGGGCATCACGGCGCTGATCAACGTGTCGGCCAACTGCCCCAACCACTTCGAGGGGCACTACCAGTACAAAAGCATCCCGGTGGAGGACAACCACAAAGCGGATATCAGTTCCTGGTTTAACGAGGCGATTGATTTCATAGGTAAATGAGCTCTCCCTGCAATCCTTTTGTCTTGTATGACGTCCCCTCGGGAGTGATTTTTAGGGCATTGTTCTTTCCAGCACAGCCTGCGTTTGGGATCGGGGAACCTTTGTTGCACGTTTAGATGTTCTCAGGGGATGCACCCATCACTTTCTCTGGGCTGAGAGAGGGCTAATCGTGGCTTTACCAAACCGTTAGAAATCTTGAATCAAGAGAAATGGGTTCTCTAGAAAATTGCTAGTGAATTTAAGCGGATCAGTATTAAAGTAATCTTGCAAGACTGCTAAAGTGACCCGGAGGAGCTATTAGGATAATTGGAATTGGAGCCCAGAATGAGAATAGCTAGACTGCTGCTTCCCTCAGGACAAAGGCTCTTTGTCTCATAAGCACGGGACTCACCTATTGGGCTCCTAGGGAGGGGATGAAACAAAGAGATGAAAAGCAGCAGCCTTTGCTTTCCCACCTCCGGAGGCAGTGAGACTTGTTTGTTAACAGGGTGCTTTAATTCTTTCAGATTCTGTTAAAAATGATGGAGGAAGGGTATTTGTGCACTGCCAGGCTGGCATTTCCCGGTCGGCGACCATCTGCCTCGCTTATCTCATGAGGACCAACAGAGTCAAGCTGGATGAAGCCTTTGAGTTTGTGAAGCAGAGAAGGAGCATCATCTCCCCAAACTTCAGTTTCATGGGGCAGCTGCTGCAGTTTGAGTCGCAGGTCCTTGCCCCCAACTGCTCAGCAGAAGCTGGGAGCCCTGCTATGTCAGTATTGGACAGAGGAGCATCGACCACCACAGTCTTCAACTTCCCAGTCTCCATCCCTGTTCACACCTCATCCAGTGCTTTAAGCTACCTGCAGAGCCCCATCACCACCTCCCCGAGCTGCTGAAAGGCAGGCAGAAGCATGGCCAGAACTCAGAATTCTTGTCTCAGAAGTGCAATAACTATGGGGACAGTATCATCAGCCACTTGTCCTGTGGGGAACCATCCACGTGTCCTAGAACGCTGTTGTACACAGAGGAGCTCACCAATATTCTGCGTGTTGCTGACTCCTGAAGACAATATTGGGGATGCCTACGGAGAGATCAGAGGATGCTGCGTTTTCCTGAGCTCTTCCCCTTGTCTTCTGTTTGTCCTAAGCCTGCTGCATGTTCAGTAGTGTGCTCACCAGTATTCCCATTCCTGGACACTTAAGCAACACTGATGTTGTCCCCTTTCATGACAGTCCTATTTATTTATTTTTGTTAGTGCATTGTTTTGCCTTCATGAACCTGAAGTTGCATTTCTAGAGAAACCAAATACCTCAGTATTTTTTTGGTACTGTAATCCTGTGTGTATATATCTGTCAGCTCTTCTTGTTTCCAAGCACTGACATGAAAGCACCGGGTGAGTGCTTCTTGAGTTGCCAAGGGTTGTATGTTTTGATTTATTTATGATGTGAAATAATATATTTCTTCTTAGGAAGACATAGTTTTGTTACATGATTATAACTTTTTATACAAACAGAATAAATTATGATATTTCTAGTGAAAGCTGGATATACTTTAGAATCTTGGTGTGTTTTACTGTCCCTGAGCTTTCCTTTAGAAGCTTCCAGAGGAAAGAAGTCCGAATTTCTGATGGAGTTTAACCTTGGGCAATGCGATTAAGTCGGGTCTTAACTAGATAGAAAAATGAGTTTTAAAATCCTCAAACTTGACTAGAAAGTTCTGCTGCTCCCTAACCTGAGCCCTTTGTCCTGCAATAATTACATGCCATGGCAGACAGCCAGGGCCAGATCTCAGCTGTAGGGTGGCTTTGGCTGTGGTGGTGGCTGCAGAGCTGTAAGAGTTGGAACCAGCTGAGCATGGGGGCTTTAAAAGTTAAAAAGTCCTCTCCCAGGAAGGAAGAAGCTTCCTTATTGCTTGTTTGCTTTGAATGCTTTGGAGGTTAAGTCTAAAAATTAACCTGTTGCTAACTGATCTCCAGCATGTATGAGGTTGTGCCAGAGTGTTTTCTTTTTCTGTCTTGTCTCTTAATTCCTTTTTGCAACCCAAACTGCCTCTCATCCCTACAGTGAGTTATTTGGCTTACTGTACTATCTCTGTAAATAAACCAGGGCATAACAACAGATCAGGTAACTCACAGTCACCTAATTTTGTACCCAGCCTGTAATAAACTCTCTCGCTGCAGCTTCCCACTGGGCTGACTTTCACCCAGTGCTTAAGTTAAGGCACTGTGAGGAGTTGTATCCAGCATAACCAAAGCCAGGTGAGCACTGCTGGCAGCAGCTGTGGGGTGACAGCCAGTGGTGCAGGGCTGTTGTTTGGGTGTGACATTGCTGTGAGAGGGAGAGCAGTGCTGCTGTGACGTGTCTTACCAGGGAAAGCTGGGCAGCTGGAGGCCTGCTTTCTTAGCGTGTGGTGATGGCAGTGCCAGCTGCTTGCATGTAGGAGAGCTCTGGGAGGCTGGGTGCTCTGTTTCTGCCCAGGGGAGCACCAATTCCTCCATCTCTGAAATTCAAGGAGTTGATGCTACGCTTGCCCCATCAGAAATGGATTTGCTGAGGCGAACAACAGAGGGTTACGATTCTTTGTGTAAAATCAAGGCAGCTTATTATTTACAATCCAAAGTCCAAGCTTATAGGTGGGGGTTGCTAAGCGTGAGGCAGCTGCAGTCTCATCATATAACTGAGGACGCCCTGAGCACAACTCTTGCTGAATCCCTGCACGTTACCTGGAGCACTGACAGTGCTAAATCCACCAGCCTTCTTGCAGGGGAAGGTGCCCTTGAAGGCCGGGCTGCTGCGAGGCACTGCTGTGTTGAAGCGCAGCCACATACGCAGCTCTGTCGTCAGCAGCCGCTGGCAGCCGGCAAGCTCCAGCCTGACGCTGAGGATGGAGCACACGGAGCAGCCGGAGGGGAGCAAGGAATGCTGCCCAGGCACCCAGAGCTGAAGATAAGGAAGTCATCTTTCTGCAGTGTGAAGAACCTCAAAGTGCGTTGTCCTCCCAGATCTCTCCCCCCCTGCAAAGCCCTTTCCTCCCCCTGTGGAGATCCTCTGCTAGGTTGAGCTGCTCCATGGGACTGCGATCCCAGTAAGGTGCACAAGGCTGTTTCTGAAAATGTGAGCTTTTCTGCACCTGTGGAACAAGCTTTCACCTTCAAAGCAAAGCAGGGCTTGTTCAGTGGAAAAATACAACCTTGGCAGCCCTGGCTACACAACTGATAAAAAGTCCTGCCTGTTAATCACAGTTCAAACAGAAATCCGCTCCCCGTCAGCTGGGGGAGCTTGTTTATGTGTTTCTTGGAACAATAAAACTCATTACCTGGCAGCCGATCAGCTTTTATAACCTAAGCAGGCACCTGATGGGGGCAGAGCTGTGGCAGCACAAAGCACAGCCCTGTACCAGCTGGAGGCACGGCCCCCCAGCTTGGTGCAACGTTCCTGGGCTGTGCAGTGACCTCCTGCTGCCCCCCCAACGCTGCAGTGCCCCCGATTCCTGCAGACTGTTTGTGAATGGGACCGTGGTTGGAGCCCAAGCTGCTCTCTTTCTGCTCAGATGAAGGATAAGGGGGGAACAGCAGGCAGAAGCAGGAGCTCTGCATTGGTGCCACAGCACTGGGAGAGATGGATGCATGGATGGATGGACGGGCGGACGGATGGATGGATGCAGCTGAGCTGAACTCCCTGTGAATGTGCTGGAGGGATCTTTTCCCTCTTTCCCTCTTTCATTCACTCCATGTGGCCTTTTCAGCTTGGATCTCCCATTTCCCTGGCTCTCTGCATGTCAGTAGTACTCAGCTGAGCTCCTGCCCTTCTCTCCAGCCCGAGACCCCCAAAAACTGAGCATTCAGCAAGTGTGTGAAGAGTTTTAGCTTATTTAAACCTGTCATTATACAGTTGCTTATGTCCCCATGGAAACCACGAGGAGTTTCCCTTCACTGGGGACAACACTAACATCACTTCCTGCTGCTGACAAACCAATTTGTCACAAAGTGATAGAAAGGCACGCTCCGTAGTTGCAGGAACTGGCTCTGGGCTTTGTTCCTCCCAGGCCGGAGCTGTTGGCTGTCCCTGAAGGCAAGCAGCAGCCAGCAGGCACAGACAGAGCATCCGCGTCAGGGCAGCACACAGAGCTGCAAGGACAGCCCCACACAGCTGTCCCACACACCATCTCCCACCAGCACAGATCCACAGATGATCCCAATGACCCAGAGGTAGCGCAGGACCTCCACGGGAACACAGCACGTAACAGCCCCAGTAAAAGGCAGTAACAGGGGATGCGGAGTGCACGGTTATCTCATGACAAACAGACAGAGCTCCAGATTAGAGTGCTGGGGTAATCCCCTTGTCTCAGGGCTTTTGCCTTTCTGTTGTAATCAGCACTGTGAAAGGCGCTGGGTGTGCTGAAGCTTAGGGACTATCCTGCATTAGTCACCCTGGTATCAGAGCAGCAGGGCCGCAAGGCTATGTTATGCATTTAGGTTGAAAAAGAACATTACATCCTGATCTCCGTGAGCAAATCTAGTTTGCCCGCTTAGCACCTGGTTTTTTTTACTGTCTGGCTCCAGGGCAGCAGAAAGGACGCTGCGAGTCATTTGGAAATTGCATCTCAGTGCAATCCTGGCTTCCCCAAATCCACTCCAATCCAAGGCTGGAGAGAGGTCAGGGGAACAGTTAAAGCCCAGGCTCAAACTCACTCATGCTGAAAGAACAAACGATCTGAGCTCTGTGCTGCATGCAGACACGTGTGACCTCCCCTCTACGTGCTCTTTGCTATGTGCAGAGCACAGCCAAGGGCAGGTGGGCACGGTTAGCACCCATCAGGGGTAAGTGTGACCAAGGTATTAAGGGAGGGAAAGCCCATGCAGAGAGAGAGAGGTAGGGCCTGGTGCTCTGCTGTCAACCTGGCCAGGGAGCGCCAGGGGACCCGGCTCATTCCCTGTCCTGCTCTTGCTCAGGCTGAGGCCATACAACGCTGGGGGCAACACCTGTGGGACAGCCCTCGTACCCAGGAGGAGGGGGCATGGTTACTCTGCCACTGGGTTGGGTGAAGAATTCCAGTTCTGAGAGCTATTCCCCATGGTGGCATTGTGGTTCCCAGGGTTTTCAGCTACCACGGGGCTGAGCATCCCACCTGCGGGGCTGTGTGCGCCTCCAGCTCCGTGGGCACCCACAGCACAGCCGGGACATGGCGCAGCCCATGGGATGAGGCCAAGACCAGGACGCTGCCGGGCCGGGGGTTTCCTGCACGGCACGCTCAAGGTCCTGCGTTTGCGTGTTTCCTGTGCGAGGCAGAAATGAGTCGCTTTGGGCTTCCCCTCCCTGGCGCTGCTGGGAGGCAGATGAGTGGGTGCGATGAGACAGCCGGCACAGCCCGCAGGTGACTTCCAGCTCCCCTTCCACCATTGTCAGCCTGCTGAGGGGTGGCCCTGCCCTCTGTATGGTGCTGGAGTCGGAGGGCTGAGGGCATTCAGCAGAGAGAGCCAGAAGAGGGGATGCTCGTATGGAAATGGGGATGGAGCGCAGCTACTGAGCACCCATGTTAACATCCCTGTTGCGTTTCCCTGGCTGACCCAGGGCTTGCTGTGTGCTCTGGGTGGGTGAGTGAGGTCTGTGGGAACAGCCACTTCATCAGCTGGTTTGTTCCAAAATCCATGCAGGGACTATCCCAAGTGCCACAGAAAACGCTTCATTTCTCAAAAACTGGTTGTGTGTGACACCAGTCCCCCTCATTTCAGTACCTTTTGGTTCCCAAACTGTAGGGCATACTTAAAAATAAAGTCCCTGAGGGCTCTGATATGATGTAGTCACTGTCTAACTTGGTAACCACTTGTCTACAAATAAGGATATTTGAAAAGTAGCATATATATGCGTGTGTGTGTCTTTCCTAGAGCCAAATATAAGTCTCACTTGTACAAAAAGAAAATAAACTACAGTGTGATTTAGAGTTCTAACTTCTGATATTAATTCATTTTGTTTGAACTGTGTTTCTCTTCTTCCACCAGCACTTGTGGTGGATGCAGCCGAAATAACAATTTTGGGTCTTTGATATACTGGAAAGAGGGAATTTCTTTTCAGTGTCTTCTTGTTGAAGGATTACCTCTGGTAAATGTGTTTCTGCATCAGTATCTTGTTCTTGTAAATCTTGCTAGGGGTTTATTAACCTGCCATGACTCAAGTGCCATGTGGTTCTGATGGCAGGTTGCTCTAATTCAGGGAGGATATACACTGCAGATGTTCATTAACTAATTGATTAACTTGCAGACCAAGTAGAAGTTTCTTTATTGCTTTTTGCAAAGAAATCTTAATGACTGCAGGCATTTTTTCAGGGGCTTCTGCATGATGAATGTTTTAGAACTGCACCTGCCATTTACTGTATGTGATTGCATATGCACACAGGATTGAAAACCACCTATACGTATAAAATGTCCACCAGCAAGGTGAAAACTTTTCTGCTTCTTACTGAGTGCCTATCTCTCACATCCATTGCCCAGGCTGTGGGGTCACTCTGCCTATAAACAAGTGGCAGGTTGCGTTTTTTTACTGGGTGAATACTGGCTTAAATGTTTCATTAGAGGATGATTTCTTCTTGCTTGCTGTCAGAACAAGAAGTCAGCAGTCCTACACGCGTGTCGGCTGTGACAGCAGCAGTTGCGAACTCTGTCTGTGTCTGAGCACATGTGGAATTTCCCTCTGCGTTGCCGCGCTCTGCTCTGCTGTTGCAAGAGATGAGAGCTTGCAGCCAACAGTCACAGTGTGAGGGGACGCCGGGCTGAGCGGGGTCAGACAGCCACACCTGTGTGTCCACTGCTTATTCTACGGTCTGCTCCGGGCAGAGTGCTGATGAGCTCTGCTGTGATGGGCGCAGGCAGAGCGGGGTGCTCAGAGCTGAGCGTGGCTAATGGTGGGACTGCTGCTGCGGCAGCCAAGGGCTGGGAGCTGCGGGATGTCCTGCCCGAGCCTCGCAAGGAGCCAGCTGTGCAGCACACTGCACAGCCCCAAACAATAGCTCCCACCCTTTCCTACCGACTGGGAGGAACAAAAAGAACAAAACTGTTTGCAAGGAGGAAAAAACCACCCTGTCACTCCCAGTCTTTTGCTCTTCTGTCTCCCTTCTTCCTCCCCGCAGGATATCTGCCAGCAGACAGCACTGAGCACAGCTCAGGTTTCAGCGCCTTCCCTTGCCCTTTTCTTGTCCACCAGCACCAAAGGAGATGGCCTTTAGAACCGCCTTTTGTTCCTCTGTGTACAGCTTCTCTTCCAAGCTCTGGGGCCGGCTGACGTCAGGGCTCTCCATTTGGGCTCAACGGCTGCTATCTGCAGCTGATGCCTTCCAGGAGCGGCAGGAACACGGATGGGGGGTGGGAGGGAGGAAGGCGCAGTGTTGGGACGCGGCGCGATGCTGCCCACCACCTCTCCCTGCCGGGCACCAATTGGTTTGCTGAAGAGTACCATGGTCATTTATGGCCTTCTGTGGGCAGGACCTGCCCCCTGGCACCCTGTCCGTCTGTCCAGGCAGCTGGCAGAGCTGCGCGTGGCACTGCGAGCTATTTTTAAGGAGCCTGGGCTGCATCCCAAGCATAGCGTGCTCTATTTCTGGTGCAAAATGATCTTCCTGGGTGGGGGATGCAGGGATTTTTTCATATGAAATGCGTGGATTTGGACACACAGTCAGGGAGAGAAACAACTGGATGCAACTGGAAGACAAGGACAAAAAAAACAAGGAGGGCTGGTGGCTGTGGAGTTCTTATCCAGAGCTCGGTGCTCACTGTCTGTGATTTGCTCATGAATGAGGAATTTGAAGGTGCTGGGTTTGGTTTACAGCTGGGGTGTATTGAGGACACCACAGGGCTTTGCATTTGTTTGAAACAGGCTGCTGGGTGAGCTTCAGATTCCAATACATTTAGCAGGGCTAAAAGGATGAACAAGGATGCTAAATGCAGAGCATAAGCTTGCTGGTTGCTTTCACCAATTTAGGACCCGTATATAACTCCAGATTGACTGAATCTCAAGGGCAGCAGGACTTTTTTTTTTTTTTTTTTTTTTTTTTTTGCTGGAGCTTAAAGAAATTCCAATAAAGGAATTAATCAGGAGGAGTTGTTTGTTTACTATATGCCTTGTAGTAGTATCAAGATGCCCTGAATAGTGCTGCAGGCTTAGTAGGGGTGTTATGCTGACAGGGTATGGGAGAGAATGGCTCTGCTCTTGCCTCCAAGTGCTTCAGCAGATGGATAGGATCATAACCCACAGCCTGCTCGGTGCAGAAACCTATTCTGCAGGTGAAAATCTCCATGCATGGCCACAGATCGATGCTAGCGCAACCTCTGTTCCCACACTGGAAACTGGAGGTCTGAAATTGTTCCCATTCTTACAGCACAGGTGGGCTGCTGAGTGCACCAAGGCTTGTGGGAAGGATGTAAGCTCCTTTCCTTAAGGCTTCCAGGAATTTGCCGTTCTTCCTAATTTTTCAGCTAACTTGGAAAGACTGATGTCCCTCAAACCCAGTCCCGGCTGGAGGTGGCACAACAGTGCTGTGGCTGCAGCACTAATGCTCACCAAAGTTCTCCGCACTGCTCTCAGCCCTGCTCACCTGTGCACCAGGAAGACCTTCTCTAAACTCATAAATCCCACCTGGAAACATCTAATATCTCCAAAGCATAGGGAAAGGCTGATGGCAGCTTTTCCTTTCAGGTGGTCTGGAGGAATGTTTACTTTTCTGAGGCTGGATGACATTTTCATTTTCTGGTTTCCGATCGCAGCTGATTTAATGCTGTTTATGAATAATCACTTGGTTCCTGCAGGTAGGGATGCACAATGCTTCCTTTCCACCTCCTGCCAAAGAGCAGAAGGAAGAGGGAATAATAACATTTAGAAAGAGAACGAGGTCTGTTTGTAGGGAGAGATGCAGATTCAACAGGCCAGGCTGGAACTGATGTCTCCCATCAAATTTTCTGGTTACCAATGGTAGCAGATGTAAAGACAACCTGATCTCTGTGGCCAAAACAGACTATTCTGATCATGCAATCTAAGGCCTGCCCAACCTCATGGTGAAAGATGTGTCCCTTTCTGAAGGGCACTTCTGAAGAAAGATTTCAAATGATGGAGATACAATTTTTGTAGAATTTTTGGACGGTGCTTTAGCAGACAATCAGAAATCATTGATTCTTAACAGATTACTTACACCAGTTCATCTCCTGCTTTTCTAACTCAGTTTACTTTTCTCTGAAGTGAAGACCGAGATGCTAAGCCTTGCTGCTGTCAGCTTTAATTAGGCAGATGACCAGCTGGTGACAGCACACACCCACCAGGCTTTTTCCATTGGGCTTTTTAAGGAGAGCTGGGGAGGACTGGCTTGTGGGGAGATTGCTTTCTATTGGTGGTGGTTTCTTTCTTGCACAGGGAGGTGAGGTTCTGGGTGGAGAGCTGTAAAGCAGTGCAGCAGAAAAAGAGGCTCAAATGAGAGAATAAGGAATGTTTGTGCAAGACAAGGGAAATGCAGATGCTGGGGGCAATTAAACCACTGGGTTCGGAAGAGGGCAGAACTGGTACAGCAGAGAATGAATCTGCAACGTGAGAAATAGTCCTTGGATGCTAGAGACACTCCACAGTGTGAATACCAAATCCATCACAATGGATGCTGAGAGTGAGCTAAATTTGGAGATTATTGGGCAGAGTCTCACAATGGGAGAAAGGGCAGAAATGTGAGGGGGGATGGTATGAATGAATCAAAGACATTTGTGGCAAGGAGAAGGAAAGAGAGGCAGAAAGGATGGGGCTGGGAGCAGGCAGCTGGGAGTTATGTGATAGAGAGACCTTCCAATGCTGCCAGGTTGGAGCAGGGACTCAGGGACAGGAGAAAATAAGGCTTTTTTCCTGTATTTTAAATATCCCCATTGTGCAAAAGGGGAAAAAACTTGCATCTAATATGTAAGGGTGAGTGCAGCTTACCTAAATCAGGTTAGAAAGTGTCATAACAAGGTGAGAGATGGGGAATGCGGGCTCTCACTCAGAGCTGACCGTTTGGGTCATGCTGGGTCCTTCAGTGAGGGAGCTCTGCATTTCTGAGCAGTGCTGTTGTTTTCAAGTTATTCTTCTGTTTTGGAAGGCTCACCAAAATCTCTGTTCCTCAATGTCAGAGCCCTGTGAAGGCTGGCAGTGCACCGGTGTTCCAGCCCTGGTGTTTCTCTCCCATGGGCAGGTGCTGCATGTGGTCTCGCAGCACTTCCAGCTTTCCAGACATTTATTCCTTATGGAAGTGGGAGGTGAAGAAATAAAGACGGGAGGTGAAGAAATAAAGACAGAAGGTGAAGCTGAGTTCAGGCAAAATTGCAGAGCCATGTGCCATCTTATGCTGGTGATTTAAGAATTCTATTGACAGCACTGGAGAGCCTGAAATTCATCACTGTTTGCCTAAGCCTCTCCCTGCTATTGCAGCCCTGACTGCATTGTTGCTCTGCTTCCCCCTGGCACTTCTGAGGGACAGTTTAACCCCCGGGATCCCAATTCTCTCCTATTTTGTCCTTCCCACCATGACAAAAACAGGTATAAGATATCGCCATGTCAGAAATCTCTTCTTGTGTCTCCTTTTCACAGGGAAATTACTGTTCTGGAACTAGGAACTGGAAAAATGGACCAGTTCTGTGCCCTCCCCCTACTGTGTTTTTTAACTTTTTATTTTCCCATTCCATTCCAAGACAGTGCTGGGACTCAGAGAGGCAGCAAAGCAACAAGACTTGGCTGTGCTGGAAGAACAGTGGCTCGGTGGCTGCCTGCAGGAGCACAATGGCCATGGCTGAGCTGCCACTTGTCACAGCAATGGGGCTGGGCCGTGGATGCACCGTGGTGTTTGCCCTGTTGCCTGGTAGCTGCTGTGATGTGTTTATCCCTATCCTGTGCCGCCTGAATGGCTGTTCCCTCTGCTGCAAAATTCACATGAAGTCCCACAAATCACAGGCTATAAGAAGCGATGGCCTGGCCGTTGTGCCAACTGTTCTGCTGGGGGCTGCTTACGCAGTAGGGGTGCTAGCTCCTCCTTTGTGGTGACTGTGCCAGCATCACCGCCTGCATGGGAGGTGTCATCGCTGCTCTCCTTGTTGAGCTGTCCCTGCACACAGGTGATGTGTGGGGAGTGCGGTGCTCCCAGCCCTATGGCATGGCAGGGAGCAGCACCTGGGGCTGGGCACAGAGCAAGGGAGGTCAAACCAGGCCAGTGACCACCTCACTGCTGTGGCCCCATCCCACCCAGCCCCTCTCCAAAAGCCCAAGGTGTCCAAGAGGAAGAAGAGGTGGTTGGACGTGGCGGTGAAGAAGCTGCTCACCAAACTCCACGTGCACCCTGGGAGGTGCTGGTTGTGTCAGGAACCTCTCGGTGACCCTTGAGGGGATAAGTTTCACACCAGAGAAGGCTGTGTGAGACCACCAGCTCCCCCTGTGCCACTCGGAGCTGCCTGCATCCCACAGGTGCCCGGTGCAGCCGAGCTAGGCAGCTCTAACCTCCTGTGTGCCCAGCTCAGAGGCACGGCCAGCCGGACCCACGTGTGCCCCTCTCCCCCTGCGCCCCTGGAGGGGGGCTGTTTGCGCAGGGCCCGGGGCGGAGAGCCTTCCTGCCGGCCGGTGGTGACGTTTGCTCAGCAGGAAGGAACGGCGGGTTCCTGAGGGAACCGGGGACATTCCTCCCATAGCTGCGCGGGGCCCCTCGCGTCCCGCAGGGTGCTCAAGCTATTATTGAAGCCCGTTGCTGTGGCACTCTTCCAGGCCTGTACTTCTTCTCACATCTCCCCCCCCCCCCCGCCTCCCCCCGAGGAGATCGTCCAGAGCCTTCTCGAATGGGCTGTATTTTTCCAGCGCGGGGTGGAGGAAGCCCTGCAGCTCCTATGAAGGCTTGGGGAAAGAAGACAAGGAGATGTGTGGGGTTGGCTGGAATTCAGGGTCCCTTTGAGGAAAAGCGCCCGTGTCCTTGTGCCCCACACCCCTCTTTCTACGGTCTGGTGTTGGTTGAAATAATGCCCAGAGATCACTTTGAGCATAAGAAATATTTCACCAAAGCTTTGCTCCTTGCTGCATTTTGTTCACTTCTGTGTTTGCAAACTTTCTCCTTTTTGCAGCAGCTTTATTTCATTCCTTCTTTTGCCTTTGGAGGACACTAATAATATTTTTGCCAACGGCTTTGGCTGCTGCAGTGAGGTTTCTGTGATGGGACCACATGCTCGTTCCCTCCACGTCTGCCTCCTGGGGCCAGACTTCTGCCGGGTCAAGTCAGCACCGGCAACCATTGGGACGATTTCTGTATATGGACATTTCTGCCCTAGAGAGCCACGACGCTGAGACGTCTCAGAGTTTTTCGCTCACACAACAGACACCAGGTCCCTCTGGAAGGCAGCGCTTGAGGCTGAAACTGAAAGTTCGGAGAGAATGAGTCACCGGTGCCCTGGTAACGTTGGCGAAAACCAGCCTCAAACATGGCACAGCTCAAGGTTTTGCAATCCCTGCAGCCACCCCCTCACGCAGAGCGGCTGGGGAGGGGGGGGGACGGATCTCTGTTAGAGAAAAGGGAATGTGAAGTGCAGGGGAGACCCCCAGATCTCTCCGGCACAAATGCATTGGAGTGACGTGTCCACATCTCTGCTGTTGGTCTCTCTCCCCCCACATCCCAAGGGTGGTCTAACACTGTAAGGCTATCTCTCTGGAGATTCCTGCTTGGGGTTGTGGATGTCCACCACTCAGGCATTGTGTCTGGGGGTCTCTGTGCAGCAGTTACATGCTGGCGCCTGCCGTGCTGTGATAGCAAACAGTCCGAAAGCTTCAGCTGGTTTCTGTGTAGTATTGGACCTGGAGACAGGCTCACAGGCTCAGCTGTAAGCAGTGCCTCATCTCTACATTCACTGTCTTTGGGAAGGTTCTGAGCCCAGTTCTGTCTCACTCAGGCCAGAGCCTTCCCCGAGCGACGTGGAGCTGTGCAGTGAAGCTGCCCCTGTGCTGTCCCTCCCGGCAGGGCCGCTTTAACTCCTTCCAGATTAGCAGGGCTCACGTCAGCGCCTGGAGTGGGAAGCAGCTGTGCTTAACCACCACAAAACATAGCAACGGCAACAGCAGGGCCTGCACCCGCGCCAGCAAAACCAGCACTGGGCGAACCCAAACCAGTTCTTCAGGCTTGCCTGGGCTTTGCAGTGCGGAAGAGGCAAAGGGTGGGCCGGGCTGGGTGCTCTGTAGGCTCCCAGCCTGTCAGCAGAGGCCTGGGGCACTGCTGGGCCCTGGCAGCAGCCATGGCAATGCCTACACAGTGCTGAGGGAGCTCCAGAGTGGGGATCCAAACCCACATCTGGGGCAGAGGGTAGAGCTCTTGTGCCAGCCCCAACCCACTGTCCCAGCTGTCCCATGGAGCTCTGCTGCGGATCCCAGCCACCCAGAGGCACCGTCCTGCCTTCTGCTCATCCAGCACAGGACAGACAGAAACCATGACCAGCCCCGGCCCATCTCCTAACAGTGATGGGCAGTGGGAGGCATATGGATCAGCTGATGCAAGAGCTGAGATTAATGCTATTGCAACTTCCAGTGCTATTAGTAGTTAAGAAAACAGGCTGGCCTTTCAGAACCCACTTGCACAATTTGGCTCTCCTGACCCTTCTGGCCATATATTCTCCAGCTCCCTGAGTCCTGCAGGACACGCTGTTTCCTTTCACTGCACCCCAGCTGCTCGGCCATTTATAACCTCCACCTCAGCTGGCTGGGTCTCATATTTTGAAGCAGCACGACAGAGCAGGACTGCTTAGCTTTCCTTCTCTGCCTCCTCCCACACGCCTTGGTTGCAGAACCTCCAGCACTTCCCCTTCCCACACAGAATAAACCCTCATGGTGCAGCAAAATGCAGCCCACAATGCTACTCTTATTTGCTGCTTGATCTTTGTTTTTGGACTTTACAGGCACCTGTTGCAAGGCAGGGCCCCTTCCTGCCGTGTGCTCCCCCTGCCTGGGATCAGCTCACAGCTTGGGGGAGGACTTGTCCCTGTGGTGCCATTGCCCGTGTCACCCGTGTCAGCAAGAAGCTCTGAACTGCGTGGTCTCAGAGCTGCCTGGTCCCAGGACACCAGGAGACGTGCTTAGACAACTCAAAGGTTTTATGGTTGGAGTCTAGAAGCAAATGCAGACTGCAGAAAGAGCTAAGGAGGGAGAAGCAGATTATGGCTGCAGACAGAAGCCATGCTGACACATTAAGGGGATGATGCTGAGATACGGACAGGACACCTGGAGCCTGCCAATGAAACAAAAGCGAGTCAGGTAACTCTTCAGCCCAAATTTGGCAATCTGGGGAGGAAACCTCAGCTCCGATGGTGTGCATGTCCCCCAGCAGTGTCACCACTGAGCAGCACTGCTGAGTGACTACACCTGATGTGCATGTACCTGGTTTGCCAGCAAACGTGTAGCCACTCTGTTAGACATTGCGTCAGCACAGTGACCACCGCAGAGACAAGGCAAGGTACTGTGATCTCAAGCTCTTATTCAGACAGTAGTCACATCAATGTAGATCTTGACGTGCTTTGTTGAGGTGAGTCTCCATCAGCTTTACACAGAGGAAAGAGGTGACTGAGTCATGAGGTAACTTGTGAAAAATCATACAGAAAGTCTGTGATTTTGGGGGGGGAGAAAGAGAAACGGGGCTCGTGTCTCCTGAGTCCATCTGCCAGCTCCAGGCAGCAGCTGCCACTGCTTTTATCAGCTTCCATGCGCTACAAAATGTTCCTCAGCACATTTTTCACTATTTTTTTTTCCACTCTAAAAGAGAGGCCACTAAGTCCGAATGACTCACGCTGAGCCAAAGCAGAAGTTGCAGTCACATACCTTACACATCTGGACTCCCAGCCCTATGTCAAACTTCTGATACTTCTTAGGGATTGCTCTGAAGCCTGCAACGTTATTCCACTGTTTCACGGCATTAAGGGATGGATGAACAGTTCTAAACCGTTTGTCTTTAACGTGCACTGAGGAAAATGCCATACCTTAGTTTTCAGTCTTGGAGAAAGATGTGTGAGAACCCCAGTGCTTGTAAATTTGACTTGGGGTTTTTTATCTCCTACCATGGACTCTTGTATAGTACTGCTGTTACTGCCAAACCACTGTTCCTATTCAAACCAAAGTGGTGGGTGGAAGCCAGCACACCCACAGAGGACATGATCCCTCCTTCAGAGAGGTCTGTCTCGTCCAGCTTTGCTGTCACATTAGCTGAGAGGGGTTTTTTTTAGTTTCCTTCTCATACAACACGCTCTAAAATAGCTACCACAGAATGAATAAATAAATAGCTGCCAAGAGTTTAAATGTGGCTGCCTTGCTCATGGTGTTTTTTAGAAGTAGCTTCTTTCCTACATAGACATCTTTTTCCGTGCTGAATTTAAGGACGCTCATCTGCAATTCCTGGATATTGTTAGGCCAGAACAATGTCACTGAGGGGGCTGTGGGCAGCTGGGGACGGGGGAGCAGCTTTCAATAAGGACATCCTGCACAGGGTGCATGGTAGTCCTCAGTGCAGCACATATTCCCCTGTGCTATGGAACTATTATTTCACAGTGTACATGTCCCAGGCAAGGAATATACATGTCCACCCTTGAAATATCTCTAGGGTGAAAAGCACCGTAGAAATATCATCCTGTCATGTTCAGCCTGATAGAACTTGGAACTGTGATTGGGATCTGGTCTTGGGTACTGTTCTACGAGTAATAACCAATTTGCAGTCAGCAGCATGTTTTTCTCCATCCCTGTATGTCTTTTTGCCATCTGTTGGATCTGAGGCACAAAATGGGATGACTCTGTACAGCTGGCAGAGGCTGGCTTTGTTGGTATCTGGGGGGGCAAAACCCTGGGACCAGCAGCGTGGAACTGCCAGTGACTTCATTCCATGTGGCCTGCAGCCACTTGGGGTTATTTTGGTCTTTTCTTGTTGTTTTTCCATTCTTTTATCAGATGACATTTAGGAGTGTGAAGATGCGTGACCTACCAGAGATGTCTGAAAAGTTTGCTATGGTCTCAGCGAGGATGTCTCCTTCCTTCCTGCTCTCTCCTGTCCTAGGGCAGACTGTATACAGTAGTGAAGGCACGTCTGTCTGACAGTGTCTTTCCTCCTCTCACCAGGTGCTGTGGTTACTCAGAATGCTGCCCCAGACTGAAACCTTCCCCAGTTTTTGCCCTCTTGCAAAGCACCGTGCCAACGTGAAGGTGTTTGGCTCTGGGGACGGCTCGCCGGCTGGAAGGATGCCATCCTTCTGCTGGTCCTGGCTGTCCTCCCACCAGTTCCGTGCATCCAGAACAGCAATGTCAACGTGCAGAGGTGAACGCCGAGATATTAGCAGAACTGTGGGCGAGCAGTAGATGTAACGAGCAGTAGGTGTAACGAGTAGTAGGTGTAACGAGCAGTAGATGTAACGAGCAGTAGGTGTAACGAGCAGTAGATGTAACGAGCCCACTCCCATCAGCTGAGCTGCGAGAGAAACTCGCCACAGAGCGGACCAGGACCGTCAGCCCGAACTCACCCCGTACATCCCAGGCTCAGTTCGTAGAACTTTGCTGCGGGTTCGTAGGGACGAGCTTCCCTCTAGCGGAGATTCCGGCAGCTGCCGGCGCAGCGCGGCGCTCGGCCCGGCTCGGCTCCCTGCCCGATCTGCAACGAGGAGGGTGATGGTGATGTAATGGAGCAACAACAATGCTTGCCGAGCGTTTTTAATTTTCCGTTTGTGTTCTTAAAGATAAGTGTCTGTTTAATTCCCACAGCATCCTGAGCGCAGGATTTGTTGTTATTTTGTGCTTTCAGGGGCAGAAAATGCTGGAAAGTCTTTGCTTGGTGAAGTCATCTGAGGTTAGGACTCCTGAGATGCTGAAGGGAGGCTGATCTGTCACATCACTCAGCTGGTGTTCATGGAAAGAACACTTTTTTTGTCATTCTGCAAGTGGCCCTTAACAGAGCTTCACACTGAAAAATGTAAAGTGACTTAATGTACACTCTATGCTCTTCAGCAGCATCTTACTGAGGGCATGGGGCGGTAATACAGAAAATCTGAGCACGCCCTAACACCACAGCACTGGGAGACATGGGGCTTTGTACCAGGTCTGCTGCTGAGAGACCTGAAGGGAAGCATTGCTCCTCCTGTTCCCTGGGATGGGGTACCTCTCCGTGGTTTGGGGATCAAGCTTTGCAGAGTGCTTTGAGATCTGCTAACAAAATAGTTATGTCAGAAGCTAAGCATTCATATCATTATTGCTACAGCTTTCAGTGTTTCGGAATGGAAGAATGCATTTTTTCCCCAGGATTATAGTGCGACATGACCAAACATTTCTCCTTGCAGGACAATGGGGCATGGAATCAAGATGATTTCTCCAGAGCTACATGCCAGTTCACGGGCACCAAGGACGGGCAATGCAGTGACACTGTGTGCAAACATACACAACTGCAGGGACTGGACAGAGAACACAGATGCGCCCTGGGCGGTAGCTGCAGTGCTCTGCTTATGTAAGCTCTGCTCTCTTTTCTGTTCGTTTGGCGTAGTGTGTTATTCTTCCAGTACTTCCAGAGCAAGGGCTTAAGGGAAGAAGAATGCAAAGGGCATGTTTTGTTACTCGCTGAGGTAATTCACTGTCCTGCTGCTCAGGGGATCTGGCCTCACATAACCCACAGATCGCATCCTCCTGCTTCTGTAGCAGTGAAGATGGGGCCGGCCCTGACCCTGCTGGACCCAACCCTGCAGAAGTGGCTGAGTGTGTGAGCGAGCTCCAAAACCTCCTCGCTTCTTGCTGGGAAAGCTGTGGGCTGCACCATGCAGCTGGAATAGCTGGCTGACTCGTGGTGCAGATGCTGCATCCCTAGAGCTGAGGTGTGATTGCTTATGGGACCTAAAGCTTTCCTTTCTGAAGGCTCTTGGTTCCAGTCCAGTAATGCATACTGAGGGCTAGCACTGCCTGACAGCTGCTCTGTGGTCTTGGTACGAAATGAGCTGGTGAACTTCAGCTTGTATCCCAATGGGGACAGATGTTCATGTTTTAAGAAATCATTACTGTGGTCTTTACCAGCAGTCTTTTGCCAGACTGCTTCTCGGCAACAGTAAGAAGGTCAGAGCTTGAATAAGCACATAAGAATTGCAGAAAAGGTCAGGATCAATGCATTTTGGCTCCAAATCTGCACGGGAAATCTGCTCTCTTTGTGATATTCTAACTGTGGAAATACATTATGAAAATTTACCCTAATCAGGCCTTCTTCCAAAGCACAACAGCAACACAGGAACTGCGCAGAATGGCACGGGGGCTGATTTAGGCAGTGTGATGCTCGACAGCCCTTTGTCTGAGCTACAACATCATTTTCCAGACTGCAGCACTGCCAGGAACCAGCAAGTGTGGCTGACCCTCCTGGCAACCCTGTGTCCCAGCAACAGTTCTGTCAGCAGTGGAGCTAAGTGGAGATGGGTGTTGGATGCATCCTCCCATGCTGGTTTCTGTTTCTGTCGTCAGAGCAGAGCGCTGGGCTCCCTTCAGCTTCTCCAAGTGCCCAGAGAAAGGGACAGAGCCTGGAGAGAGGAGGAGCAGGAACCTTTCCCAGCTTCCTGCTCCTCCTGAGGACGGCCCGCCGGCTGCTTCAGCAGGGCTGGGACAAGCTGGAGATAAAAGGAGGCTGTTCTGATCCATCTGGAAATACTCGCCGGGGCTGCAGGGGCCGAGATCCCAGCTAAACTGCAGGAAACAAGATGGCTGAGTAATGAAACATGCTGAGCATGCCAATCAGATGGCTGCAGGGTCAATTTCCCTGGCAGTGGGGTGATCACCTGGCGGTAGGCAGGTTCACTGCTTCTGAATTCAGGTTCCCATTGCACCTGCTTAGGTAGCTGCAACTTCCCTGTTATTAGAGGGCTGGGAAAGCTTCTCAGGCTGCTACTCACCCTCCTCAGGAATGACAGCATGTCTGTCTTCTGCGAACAAAGAGAGAAAGACGTCTCTTTTGCTTTGAGAAAAGTCTGAGAACCAAGCACCCTTTTGTTGTCACTGCTGCAGTTACTCAGGGCTCCAGCTCGCCTCTTGCTGCTAGTCCAGGCTTGCTAGGGACGCCACAGGATCAGCAGTTCTGCGTCGTGCTGCCGCTGTTTGTGTTCCAAGCGCTATTATTAGAAACCCAAACTGCTCAAGCGACCCTAAACCTGGTGGTGAGAGGGCTGTAACTGCTGTGCGAGGACAGCGCCAGCAGCTCTGCAGGTTGCTGGAGCAATAGGCACCTTGCTGCGTTGCTCCCACCTAATGGAGAAGATAAGAAGTGCATTAGCAGATAAGGAGCATCTGCCTGCTCACACTCAAACAAGACGTCCGTGCCTCGGGGGGCTCTCATCACATAGCCAAGCTGTCTGATAAGGGCACGGGGATGCTGGGGGGGGGGGGTGGGGGTGATGGCAGCAGTGCTCCTGTGAACGCACTGCTGTTCCCATTCTCCAGGTCTCAGCCCTTTCCCTAGCTCAAGGCACTCGTCTGTACGTTGTGTTCTCATTATAGTGTCTTTGGTTGTCAGGGCAGGATGTGCCTTTATCTGCATCTAAGCAATTCAGAGCTGCTGGCATCCAGTAATGTTCTGGATGCAGCTATAAACGGAAATCAGCTCTGGGTAAGTGATGGCCTCCCTGCTGCCATGGCCATCATTCCCTCCGTTACAGCCCAGGGCTGCCTGGCAGTGGTGACAGTAGAAACACTCAGGAATTTCACACCTTCTGTTTTGCTCTTTTACTGCCTCCAAACCCCACAACAGCCCTGTGCAAAACTTAAGAGCAAATCAGATAACGGGGAACAGAGCGTCCCGGGGCAACGGCACTTGTCCCTGTTGTAAACCTTCCTGCTTTCTGGCACAGGAGGACCACACTATCGGAGACGGGAAGAAATCCTCGCCCCGCTCTCTGACAGTGACCTTCTCCCGTCCTAGAAACTGCCGTGCCTCAGATCTGACCGCTGTGGGTGAGCCGCTAGACTACTCCTTTCGAAAGCCTTTCGTTGTACTTCTAAGCAGTTATCACTCGCACCATCACAGTGCGGGGACTGCAGAGGAGCCCTTGTGCAGCCTCACGCCCACCGCCTGCGCATCCAAAGCACCGAGCGCGTGATGCGGCCGTGCTGGAGGAGCAGCCCTCAGAGATCGCGGTGAGTACCGCCGCTCCAACAACTGCCGCGAGGACACGGACCGACACGGACCGACACGGACCGACACGGACCGCCCCGATCGGCCCCGAGCTCCGCCCGCGCGCTGCGGTTGGCGGTGGCGGCGCGGGGCGGGGCGGGCGGCAGCTTCGAACCCGCGGCGCGAAAGAAGCGCTGCGCTTCGCTGTCCGCCTGTCCGTCCCGCCATGGGGAACGTCGAGTCCGTCCTGTACGGCGCTGCTGTCAGCATCGGTAAGTGCGGGGCGGCCGCCCCGTGTCCCCGCGCCGCTCGGGTTGGGTCCGGCTGTGGGCAAAGGGTGAGGAGCTGAGCGGGCCGCCCCGCGTTGTCCCTCAGAGCCGTTGTCGCGGTGGGCTGCGATAAGGGCGATGTGCGACGTGACGGTCGTGCTGGCGACAGGTGGTGTCTGCGTGTGAGCGGCTGGGCTGTGGGTGCACCGCCAACAGGACAGGCGTGCTGCTGTCCGTCTGTTTGTGTTCACTCGTGCTGCTCGACCCCAGACTGCCCCGTGTGGGGCTCCCGGTCCCCGCGGTGGGAGCAGCGGTGACATCGCACTGTCGCCCCGTGCCGAGCCCGCCTGCTGCGACTCAAAGCGCTCCGCTCCCAAACCGCCCGCCAAGCCCAGCTGCCGGCTGGGAAACGGAGCTGGCAGAGCGCTCGGGCTCGCGCTGTCTGTGCGGCGGGTGTCGGGTTTTGTTGCCTTTTATGAGCCCTGAGCGCGGCCAAGAAGGCCGGCAGCCTGGTTGGCTGGATTTGAAGGGAGCTGATAACTGCGTTCAGCCAACCCGCGCCGCATAACGCAAATAACGCGGGTGGAAGGAGGGAAGCCTGGGGTAACGTGTGTGCCGACCGTGCCTGGTCTGTGTGCCGACCGTGCCTTGTCGCTGCTGTTCCTGTTAAGCAACGAACTTCAACAAGACTGAACTTGTTTCTCCTTAACATCCTTCTGGCTTCGTGCCCTTGGGGTTGGCAGATCGCTTCCAGATGTGTGTGACCTGCCGTGAGCTCGTTTCTAAGTAAGGCGTTGCCATTCTTCACACCTGATTCTTAATGGCACTGTTAGAAATGGGATTTTCCAGGTGTCCGCAGGGTGATGTGGATTAATGACTTCTTTCAAAAAGTTTTAAGTGTCTCATTTAGTTTTCTTTTCCTCTGGGGGTAGAACTAAATATTTGGCTTCTGGGAATATGCCAGTGTAGTGATTTACTGAAAACTGGATGACCTTGAAGGCCTTTTCCAACCTTGGTGATTCTGTGCAGTGATGTACAGCTGCGGAGCTGGATGCTCTCACCTGAGTGTGAGTGGTATGTGGGAAGAGGGCAGAGAATGTTCACCCTGGGGCTATGCCAGGAACCAGGAGCCTGAGGTCACACCACCCTCTCTGCTCATTAGCAAATGCATTTGGGGAGGCTCAGGTGTTCTGTGTTAGGCAGGTTCATGTGATGCCAAGTGCCACCTGTGCAGAAGAAAAAGGAATGCAGAGCAGGGTTTGGGAGAACTGCTGCAGATTTAAGTTCCTCACCTCAGGAAATGTGTGACCGCAGGCAGTGCAGAATGAGAAACAGGACCAATGACTTTTGATCCTTGTTTCCTACTCTTATTGCTCTCAGATGTGTGGGGCAATACTGAGTTCATGTGTGTATGTACACTAAAGGGAGGGTCTCTGCTGCTTTGCAGGGTGTTGCTAATGTCAGGGATTGGGTGCTGATTGCATTCCAAGTGAATGTGCACCTTGGGTGCGGGCAAAGATCGGTTGCTGGTTCTTCTCCTCGTATTTCTTTCTCCTGAGCGTTGCTGATGCTGTGTTTGTTTTTAGGGGTGGTCAGTCCACATTGGATTTATCTTTTTGCTATATAGTAGAGATTATTTCCAACTGATATGTAACTGTGCTCCCCGATGCTGGGTTTTATTTGAAATCCAAAGTCCTGATTATAAAGCCAGTTTTGCAAAACAGTACCTGAGAGAACGTTTTTGAAGTCAACGCGCTGTCAGGCCTCAATAATACATTGTGTCAACAGTTACTGCTGCACTCCTGTTTGCTCAACAGAAAAGATAAATAATTGCACTTAGTTCCAGTATTGGGTATCAGAACAAAGATAGAGTTAATTGTCAAGGACTGAGAAAGAAAAAAGATATGAAACTCTCAGCCTGCCCTCAACACGCTGTATTTTCTGTACTTGAACAATACAGCAACCAAACATTAAACTTTCCAAAGCCAGCAGCACTGCTTGTGCCCAGACTGCACGACTTCCAGCTGGCTTCTATGCTGTATTCCATATATTCCATAGCTGAAGTTCCAGCTGTGCCATCTCCATGCAGTGCAGTTTCCATGAGGGCTGTGTGCTGCAGATCCTGCAGCCTGAGGTCTGTTAGGGATAGGCAGATTTCAGGGGTTACCTAATACATCCCAGCTGTTTGCATCCCCTTTTGTTGTGATGCTGTGCTGCTTGTGCCATTTTTGATCTGAGCTGAAGTGTCCTGCTGGCCAAAGCACCTCCTTGCACAGCTCCAGCTGTGGTAGGGCTTGGTGTATTGGTGTCAATTGGGCATTTGCTTTCATGGATTTCCCTTAAGAGCTGAAACCCTCACTAAGGTATGAGGGGCCGTTTATGCATATGGCTTTGCACGATGCTTGTGCAGACCATAAGCTTGGGTGATAAGGTCAAGGGCCTGGACTCCCTGGTTGTGGCTGGGAGAAGCCCTGTGACAGCGAGGTGCCAGGGTGGTGATTCCCACTAGAGGGCAGTCGATTTTAAAAAAAGGAGAATCAGTTCTGCTGCTGGGTGACTGGACTGAATGGGAGGGGGAAAAAAGAGCTCCATCAATACCCGGAGAAGGGTGCTGAGAAGCAGACGCTTAAGGGGCTGCTATTGCTGGAGAGCTAATGCTGCCCAGCAGCCGGTCCTCAGGAGAGGTCACACCTGGGAGTGGGTGCTTATTTCCTGTCTATGCCCGCATGTAGTGGTTGACAGCTTGTGGCAGCCTTGCTGTGCTCACGGTGTAAGCACTGCTTATGCCTGGGTGGATGTTTAATTCTTCAGTCCAGAGTGCAAGGGCATTTCTTGGCATCTCAGCAGAATGATGCTTACGTAGTTCAGTGTCTAATGGAAGCGGCTGTGGGCTGATGTCTGAATGAGGCGGTTCAGTTGAGATCTGTTCAGGAAGGTCGGTTACCAGTGTCTGGTTTTGTTCCTGGAGAAGAGCTTGCAACGGGCAGGCAGATCCCCAGGGAGTAATTATGTCTTTATCCAAAGGCACACACCTTTCAGCAAGAGTCCAAAGAGCTTCTGACTCTGCGTATGCCATCTGTCTTTGCCTTTTTCTTTTTTCTCTCTTTTTTAAATATACTTTTGTTCTAAGTCGTCCTTCTATGCAGCTGACCAAATGCAACGTCCTCCAGGGGCACTGTGCATCCCTCAGGACAGCAGGGAGCCTTACAGCATGGCAGCAGCTTTGAATTGTTTGTATCTCCCAGATTCCTTCTGTTGAAGATGCTCCCTATGGACCTGGTGCTGCAGAAGCAAGAGAGTTTTGTTTCTGAAGGTTTTGTTCTCCCCTTGCTCTGGGCAAAGCCATACAGCCAGAGTGAAGGAATCATTCTTGTGTTTAGGTGTCACCAGACCCCCCCAAATCCCCTCCAGGGTCTGGGGCTGCCCCTTCCTCACCTGTGTGGCTATGCCACAGGGAAGCTGGCTAACCTGTGTGCTTTTGAGATTAATGCTCAAATGATGTCTTGCATTCACAACTGGGAATCTGTGCATGTTTTGTCCTCGCCACTGTGCTAACTCCGAGTCATTGTACCCAGCTGCTCAAATAATGTGTGCCATAGTTAATTCCTGCACGAACTCTGTTTCCATCCATTGCCTGTCACGCATGGATTAACAGCAGTTACATTTCTGAGCTAACCTGCACATGCTGGGCTGCAGGTGGGCTCACTTAGCTGTGGAGAAAATAGATAATTCTCATTGTGTTAAGCATGGCTTGCTCACTGCTTTCATTTTGTACCATATATTAACAGAGTGCTGCAGAGCTGCAGTTCAGCACTCTACAAAATGCTGTGCCAAGTTCGGCTCACCTGGCACCTTGGGACCTTGCTGTACATGATAGCCTTAGGTGTATTTTTCCTGACAAATCTACAGTTCATTTATCACAAAGGTAATGAGAAGGAATACGTGCTGTGTTTCCTTGTCAGTGCACAGGCAAGTGTACCAGGACCTGGATGAAATGACTAATTACAGCCCCTAAAGGAGATGGGAATACACCAAGAAGGGCATTCCCATTATGTCACCCTGGTGCACCCCTATCTGGGGCTCTTCACTCAGGGCAAGTGCCTTATCTTCTCTGCAGGCTGCTGCACATTCCTAAAAAGGAGCATCCCTGTGCCCTGACCAGAGAGGACTCCTCACAGAGTCTGACATTCAAATAGCACAGTTATAAATGTCTGCTCTTGCCTTGAACTGGAACATAAATGTTTATTGCTTCTGTTACTCTCCTGACAGTTTTCCCATTAATTTAGTGCTCAGAAAGCCTTCCCTTTCTGACTTCATCTGGGTACCAGCCTGAAAGTCTGTTAAAGCTGCAGACTTTCCCCCATCAAGGACAGCAGCTTTGGTTTTGCAATCCAGCCCTGGGTTTGCAGAGGTGCAGTTTCTCTTATGTGCAGCACTTTCCTTTCTGGCAGAGATTGCTCCTTGGGCTCTGGGACCCTGGGAGGTCTGGATCTGGCTGCTGGGATGTGGGCACAAATCCTGCATGGAGGGTGAGATGGGGTGAGGGGAGAAAGCAATGGGAAACTTTAAGACCTGAAATAACGCTGAAATTCACCCGACCCTCTATTGTCTCTATTTTGAGGCTTCTGATAAAACCGAAGCTTGATTCTAAACATGCAATATTTCAGCAAGGAAAAGCGAGACAAAGAGGCTATTTAAAGCCACCGTCTTTCCACGGCTTGGCTCTCAGACTCTGCTTTTTTGTGTGTCATTGTGTCTATGGAAAACACATACAGGAGCCTAACAAAATACAATGTGCACTTCACAGTACGGATTTAGAATGCCTGCAAAGGTCAGATGTGATCTACACTTGGGTTTGGGAGATGGAGGCTTTGGGCTATTGCTAAGGTATCTTGGATTTCTGTAATGCGAGGCTAAATACTGTAATTGGACAATAGGAGAGTACTTGGATGCACTATGTTCAATGCACTGCAGCCTGTACAATTCAGTAACCTGCACAGCCTGCTCCTGAGTGCTCTTTTTGGGTCTGGAAGCTGAGGCTTTATCTTCCACTCACGATTCTGCTGTCTTGCTGTTTGATTCTTGGATGAATCTCCTGCACCGGTGGTGCCCTTCAGTGCCCTTGGTTGTATAATGAGGCTGTGAATACATACGTAAAACATTTTGATAGCTATAAATATGGATGCGAAGTGTCACAACGTGCGCCCTGCTAGAAAGCAGCTACAAAACTATCCCAGAGGCTGCTAACCTGGAACATCTTTATTCTGGCAATGGGATGAATGCAGGAGGACTTGCTAAAGGCTGTGCTGGAGGGACCTGGTTGTCTGAGGCTGGGGCATGGGACAGAGGCTGCAAATTCCTTGGGAGGAAAGCGTGAAATAAGGGATTTGTTAGAAATCACAGCTGCTTCCACAGGTTGGGAGAGCCTGGCTGAATATGGGACCTGTGAGGTGGAGGGGCAGCCTGCAAACCAAGCTGGATTATGGGATCCTAAAGGAGTCAATCAAAAATCTGAAGAGCTCTGCAGGAGATGGGGCAGAGTTCTTCTTGTGAAGTGTGCATTCAAAAGCTTCTAAGAGAACGTGCTGAGAGAAGTAACTCTCGCATGTCTTTCAAGGTTAAACCCCAGACCAGTATAGCAAAGAAGGCAGAGCACGGCAAAAGAGGATTGTCCACAGCATTGGTATGTAGGGCTGTGTTTCCCAGTGAGGAGGGGTGCTGGGCAAAGGGGTGAGGGTGAAGCCTGTGATGGAGGGCTTCTATTCTGGTGGCAGCAATCTCCTCAAAGCTTGGGGTAGGCCAGGAGTCCTGGCTGGGATCCGTGGTGTCGTCTCTGAACTGTGCTGCTTTTCTGAAGCTTAGGATATAAGAGTATTGCGTGCATTTTAAAGCCTTCTATCTTCAGCATTGTGATGGATGTTCAGCCTTGTTAAAGTAATCTCCTGCAAGGATTTATCTATTTTTCATGTGTCAGCGACAAACTTTGTTTTAGAAAGTCTTCGTGCTGAATTAATTTGTTCTCTGTCAAACCGGTTTTGTTCTCTGCTTTAGCCTTACTAATGGGAGAGCCCAACTCCCAGAAACGTGTGTGCATCTCTTCTCCTGCGTGTGGCACTCACATGCCAACAAATCCAAACCCTCCACCTGCCAAATGCTCTGAGAAAACACAGCTGTCTATGGCCTTGGCAGGGAGTGCAAAGCCCTAAGTGGACGTCTTGCCTTCAGCTGGGGCAGGACTGCTTGGCCAAGGGCTGCCAGGTGGGGCTGGAGCCCTCCTCCTGCTCATGCCCCACAGAGGGAACTGAAGGCAATGGGGTGCTATAGAGGCAGGAGGTGTTTCTCACCTTCCCCAGACTTGACTCAATAAACAAAAGTTGACAACATAAACTGGAAAAGCAGGTTGGTTGGAGCCTGTGAGGAGCTCTGCTTTTTTTTTTTTTGTATTTGTGATTTGTTTGCTGTTAATGAGGCTGAGACAAACAGCTCTTTTTAAATTCAGCAGGGAAACAATAACCCAAGTATTTCCTGCCATGGGCTGTGACCTGGGTTGCAGTCTGGTCTCTGTATCTAGGGAAGGGCTTGGGTTGTCGCAGCTGCTGCCATCAGCCTGGTGACAAATTGGGATGCTGTCCTGAAGTTTGGGAGGATGAGATGTGTCTCACTGACAAACCTCTCCTAGTGTCTGTGGGTTAGGTAGCTGGCTGCTATAATCCTCTTCTTGCATCCAGCAGTGATGGTGAGATGTCTCAGGGCCCTGCTGATGCTGGAATGGCTGGGGGGAGCAGCAGCTTTTCCTTTCCTTCCCTTCATGCTGATGTGCAGAACTAGATGTGAGTCAGGCTGCCCTGGCCATGCTGTGACAACTGCTGTTTGGGGCCTTTCCCCTTCCTGGGTGCAGGTTTTTTCAGATCCTTGGTGCTCCTTACCAGATCCCACTGCATGCCCAAGAGCAATGGGAGGATGTCCCACCTAAAATGGGAGCTGGGCAAATGGGGTTGGCAGGGGGATAGAAGAGGAGATGCAGAATGAGAGAAACGAGCAGCAGTTGTTTTGTTAAATTACCTCATTCTATTTTTGTTCCTGACCTTTTGCTTCTCAAAGAAATAAAAAAAAAAAACTTAAAAAAATACTACAGGGTGTTTCTTTGTGTGCTGTCTTTGAGCTGTTCCTCGTAAACCAGTAGCTTTTGTGTAAACACAGAGCAGACAGTTTTATCTGCCTTTCTGCATCTGTTCAGCATCCCCCTCCTCAGAAGTGTATGGGCATAAGGTGGGCATGAAGCCAGGAACAGCCAGACCCCATGGGAAAAGGGCTGTCCCCTATGTGGCCCTTGCTGCCCTCCTGGTCCCAGTGCTGTGGTCCTGTGCCAGCTCAGTGTTGGATGCTTGGCACCCGCTGTTCACCCACTCTGACCATGGGAAAGCTGGATCATCTCCTGGGAGCTCCAGGACAAGGATATGAGCCAGGGCAGGATGCTGAGAAACCCCCTTGGGCAGAGTATTTGGGGAAAGCGTTTTCTCAGGACAAGAAATATGCAGTTGGATGATGATATCTGTGGCTGCCTTCTGTGCTCGAGTCTCACAGCAGAGCTTGGGGTGGCAGCAGCAGCTGTCTGCAACTTCTGTCTGTGTGACCCTGCAGTTAAGGCTGCCCTGCTAAGCCCGGGATCTGCTGGAGATGGGGAGCTTCTGTCCCACGCTGCAGGCTGGGTCTGTGGGCTTTGCTGACTTCTCTTCCAGATAAAGTGAACAAAAGTTCTGTGTCCCGTGCTGGCTCTGATAAGCTGGAGGCTCCAGACGTGGCACAGCACAGACGCCCCATTATAGTCCTTTGTTTATTTAAAGAAAAAAAGCCTCACTATCTTGATTATGGAAAAAAAAAAATTATGAAAGTGCCAGAAACACATTTGGTGCAAGTGGAAACCATAAGCGACCCTTTCCTTACCCCTCCACCCACGTTTTTCAGCATAGCAGCCTGTGGGACAGAGCTTTCCTCTGGAGCTGCTGCAGGGACCCTTTACCCCCCAATCTCTGCTAGGAGTTCACAGGATGGTAGATGTGTAGGTGAAGTGATCTGCCCCTAATTGTCATTGGAATCTCTCAGATGCTTTCTGAAGGGCAGTGGTAGCTGCTCTAGGAGCACTTAGGAAAATCCTATTATCAGCATCTTTTATAGCTCTGGTTAGTTCTGCTATTTAGATAATTGTGCTGCCTGCTCCCTTTGTGTCTGTGAGGGCTGCACGTGGGGACTGGTGCTGCCTTATTGGCTTTGCTGGGCTCTCAGATGTGCTGCATGTCCCCAAACACCTGGGCTGCAGGCAATGGGCACCTTGCCTGCCCTGTCCGGGGCTGCTGGCACTGACACCTTGCTGCTCTGGAGCCATCCCTGACAGTGTGCAGGAGTAATAACTGATTGGAAACGGTGCATCTTAGGTTATTCCTTCTATGGCTTCCCTCTGGGGCTCCCTTGAGCCTGGAAGGGCCAAAGGGTGGAAGAGCTCTGCTGCCCCCCTCTACTTCACCAGGGATGAGGTGGAAGCTAGCAGAGTGCAACCATGCATAGCAGTGAGCTCCATCTGCACTGCAGGCTTTATGGGAGCCTGAGTGCTGCTGATGCTGAGCAATGTATTTAATGAGAGGATGATTGCAACAAAACACAATGCTCTTTTGTGCAATTATATGGTGTCTTTTAAATCATTTCCTCCAGCAAATCTGTCCACACCCAAACAAAAATAAACACATTGAAAGGCCACAAAGATAAACACACAAAGGTAACCCTTAAATGCATTCTTTTTCCCCCTCACACAAACACCTGCTGCGTTCACAGTACCAGATGAGCATCCAGAAATTAAGATCCTGCTGTACAAACTTTGACAATTATTGACTTTCAGATCCTTCATTTTGCAACCTAAATCTTTCACCAGTGATTTGCTTGGAGAGGAGAGATGTGGAGCGTGGGCTCACTCTGCTTCCTTTTGCTCAGCTCTCTGAAGGTGGATGCATTCATTCATCCCCGGTTTTGATGCCCTTTTGGTTTGCAGTGCTGGGCTCCATTGCCACAGACTTGGCCTGTGAGCCTTATTTCACGTGGTGCACATCACTAACTGGTTTACTTCAACTTCATTTTTTTTCCTCCTTATCTATCTTGAACCAATTTCCTTTGCTGTAACTACTCGGTTTCTTTAGCAGCCTCTTCTGAAGGTCTCATCGAGGACCATGTGAATATCTGAATATGCTGTCAGTCAGCTCTTCTGCATTGCCTTCTTCATTCCCCCATCCCCTTTCCTTGGTGAGAGTTGTTCTGGCTGGAGCTTGTCTCTATGTGAACCCCAGACAGGAAAGTGCTCTGTTTTTCATTAGCATCTTAATTAGTTTATTGGGCAGTGGCACCATGCTAACTGACTTGGCGATTCTGGATGCCCTTTCCTGTAGAGCTGGAGCTCTCACTACCCCATAGAGTTTCTTTTTCTGTGCTTTTTTTTTTTTCCCCTAGGTGCATCTTCTGCTTGTTCAGGAATGTTTCCTTGTGAATTCTGGTGTGTGTTAGCTGAGCAGGGTGGCAGATCTTTTTATTCCAACATCAAATTGCTTCAGCTTTTCTTCTCTTCATGCCTACTGCCAGGTAGTTCCTGTTCATTAATCCTAGCAAAGCGCAGTGGTGGAAAGGTGTAGTGCTGTGACAGTAAAGCTTGACTGACATAAATAATTTAATTTCTGTCCCCTCCTTTTCTTCCGTAGCTGCTGGAGATCGAGGTGACCCACAGAGCCATATGAAATTCTCCTGCAAATAATCTCCTTCGTTTGACTTTGTTTTCAACTATTTGCTAGCTATAATTTATGGCCACACTCCACTGCTTCTGTAAGATTATTTTTCTATGTTTTTGTATAATTTTCTGTTAGACTACAAGAAGGAAAAATAGGTATTTTGTCTATTTACTCTTTTGTGTGATCTGAGCTCTGAATATTGGATTTCTCTCCACCCTTTTCCCCATTGATTTTTGTCTCCTCTGAATCGTCTTTATTTTTCTTATGCTTATGATGGACTCCCTCTGCTATCTTTATATTCTTTATAGCTTTTTGCTGGAAAATTGCATTTCAGTTGTTACCATTGATTCCCTCTCAGTTAGCCAGGCTTTATCTCCTGTCTGATGGCAGAACATCGCCCGGGGTTTTGTTTCAGAACTACTGAAATAGCCCAACGGTCTGTTTAATGGGAACAGAGCTGGACAGGAATAGCAGTTCTGCCCTTCCCGTGGCCTACCCATGCTTTGGGAACACTGTGCCTTGGTCTCTGAGAAATAATTTGGCTGCACGAGGAGACTGAGCAGCACAGCTCAGGCCTGAAGTATCCTGTGTGCAAAGCCTTCTCTTTGTCGGCAATCACAGCCTCTTTGTCCACGGCACAACCAACCATCCCTCACCTGCTCTCCCAATTCTAGGAAAAGCATCACAGGTTATTCCTGGGATGCGTGGTCCCTCAGCAAGAGGCTCGGAGCTGAAGCAGTGGGGTGGGTGCAGTGTGTCAGCATGGTGTTAATGCCTTTCTGGCAGAGCCTTGTGTTAGCTAAGGGATGGGGGATTTACAGCCTGGGGGAATCAAATTGCTGCATTGGGCAAAAGAGCTCTACTGGCTTTTCACTTGCAATCTTTTTGGAGATGCAGAAAGCTTGCAGCTGATGGAGAATGTCTTGGCTGCTAACTGTGGAGTGGGATGGGAAATTCAAGCAGAGCTTTCTTATTTTGTCTTTATTTTAGTGACTGGCTTGACACTTGACTTTATTCTTTAATAGTGGCATTTTAGCATGAAAATTGGAAGATAGAGAACTGGCAGTAGCAGAGTAGGGTTATTTTGCTTTGTTGGCATGAAGAGATTTAACCCAGGGTTTGGTGTTCCTTAGTCCTTATCAGGTTTCTGCACCAGCTCTTACCCAACTTTGGGCCTGATCCAATCCACAGTGAAAAGGATGGAAATACTGTACCACAACAAGGTCAGGAACATCCCTATTGTTGACCCTTTCGACCTGGAGAAGACATCCCAGCAATGGCTGGGAGCTGTCTGCTGGTGCCACACTTGGTGCAATGAGCCTGGCCTGATTCCTCTGGGCAGAACTGGTTGTTCTGGGAGCACCCATGGCTCTGCTGGAGGATGTGCCCTTCAGCTTGGCTTCCTGCATTTCTCTGCCCCCACAACTTCCAGCCCTTAGTGGGATGCCATTGACGTTGCCAGTGTTTTGTAAAGCATGTTGGAGATCTGCTGAGCACCTGATGTATGCAGGTGTAGTTATGGTATTGTAGTTATGGCTTAACGCAAGCCATAATTTCTTGTCACTTTTTCTATTGTGCTTGTATTATGAAGTGGTTCTTTTTGACCCAAAATGTTGTTAAAGAGAGATCTCTAGAGTGAAAAGGATAACAGACACTTGCCAGGGTATCCAGCTGCCTGAATGGTAGGGTGGGCAAAAAGGTGCTGCTATACAACTTGCACTGGCTGCTATGGAACACTAAAAAAGCTTTAAAAGTTATCTCAATAGGGCTAGCATTCTCACTGCTGTCACCAAATCCACCAAGGGCAGGACTGAGCCCAACGTCTGATTCAACTCCTGATGAATCATTATTTCCATGACTTGTTTTTCATAATTGCTTTTGCTAATCTTCAGCTGCATTTGCATTTGCTCAGTGCTGATGTCCCTCTTTGCCTTCATCCATGGGTACAAGGCATGGGGTGTCAATGTCTTAACCCTGTCCCTTGAGTCCCTTTTGAGGCTCTGTGGAGCTGTAAACACAGGAGAGGAAGAACTTTGGTGCAAATGATCAAAGCTGTATTGATAAGAGTGAAGCTGTAGCAATTTACACCAGCTGCAGAAATGCCTGCAAGTTATTTCATTCCTGCTGGCTGGAACAGCAGAAAGCTGGTGGAGAAAATGAACTTAATTCAGACATACCTGACATGAGTAAAAGACAGCCGAGCCATTCTCTGTTCTTCAGTTTTGTCTGTTTGGGTTGAGCAAGAAATCTTTTGGTCTGTTGTGTTTATTTCTGCTTAAGTCAGGTGCATTACAAATTCTATGCACCCACCTGGACACAGAGCAACTTGTTATACAGGCTGCCCCAAGAAAGATGCTTTCTGGCTGCAAGCAGGATCATACTGCTGATGGACAGGACTGTTGGGTTAAATAAATTTTAAGTACATAAGCTGAAGATTTTTCCTTGTGTGTGACCAGGAATAGAGTTCAGATCTGTAGTTCTTGGGTTTTCCTAGCACTAATTCCAATCAAGTTCCTTGCAGCTTGAAGGGATGGGGAGATGAAGGTTTTGGCTGGATTCTGCTGCATTAACCCGGTGGTGCTGTGTCAGAGCAATAAATGCTGCAGGAAGAAAAAGGCACCCAGGTCAAACTCTCTAATAATGAAAGGAAATGCTCCTTTTTGAACTTACACTGAATTTGCAAAATATCCTCACCCCAACGTGTGTTTCAAAACAGGGTCAAATTATTAGTTTTTCCTTCAGCTCTCTGGAATAGGAAGAGAACGGGGAGCAGGGAAACTTAGAGTGGAAAACAATATTTTTTCACAAACAAGGAATAGCTCCTTCCCACCTCTCGGAAGGAATTGCAAACAAAGGAGGTGAACGTAAAACTCAAGATGCAAAATCATCTCCTGCAATTAACTGCCCTGTGTGGGCTGCAGAGCTCCCGCAGCCATCCGGCCCTGTGACCCTCTGCCAGCCACCAGCGGGCTCTTCATTTCCCCTTTGTGTTCCCCTGCTCTCATTCAGGAGAAATGCTGCCAGTGGGCAAACACTAATCCATCCTGACAGCTCTGCCCATCTTCCTACTTTGTGGTCTGGCATCCAGCAAACAGCTTGATTAAGGTCCCTGGGGCTTTTATTAGTGCAGCTTGTTGCCTGCAAATTAATCAACAGGTTGCATGTGTTTAACTCTTTGCTGGAGTTGGCTGGGAAGTGTTCTGCTCTGCCCTGGGCCTCGAATCGAGTCTTTTGAAGCAGCTCCTTAACAGTATGGCACAGGTATAGCCAGCAATGGGATCACAGCCTTCGTTTCTTGGGCCATGAGGTGAAACGATCCCACGGGCTCTGCAGGTGCTCTTATCTAATCTCTAACAGAACTCTTTGAGTTTCTCTTTCTCTGCCCTTTACCCACCCTCTGTATAAGATCCAAACCTCAGTTTGTTCTGAAGCATCTTGAAAGTGAAAGCATATGTGAATGTTGCAAGTGCATGGAATTTTGCAGTTATCTATCAGACTTTGCATTTGTTTTTTTAACTGTTTGCCCTGTGCCCGCCTTACTGGGATTAGAAAAATATGAACAAACAACAACAACAAAAAACAAACCCCAAATCTCCCTGAAAACATGCAGTTGTTACTGTCAACACCTGAGCTTTGGTAATGAGGGAAGATTCAGGGAGTGCACGCTGAGTTTTCAGCTGCCTGTATGGATGTCAGAGTCAGGAAGATGACTGAAGTTGTATGGGTCTCACGTGCTGAGTATTGACTTCCAATTTCTGGCTTCTGGTGTGTGTGTACGTTGGGAGCTCCTCATCTTCTTTTTATCCACGTGTATGCATAACCTCCCATCTCTCAGGTGCTGGTGGCTTGGGTGGTGTGCGGAATGAGTGCGCACACTCACACTTATCAGCCCTGTGTGTCTCAATGGACAGTGTGAACCAGCAGCGCTCTGCCTGCAGAGCTACGTTGGATCTGATCTGGATTTCACCCAACAATTAGTAAGAACAGTGTGAATTGTGGAATTAGAATTGATAATTTTTTTGAATCAGTCAAGAATAAAATAGGAATGTGCCCATAAGGCTGTTATCTCCCTGACTGAAGGAGAGCAGCCAGCAGAGGGAGAGCTGCACAGCCCTGATGCTCAGTGCTCTCTCTCTAGGAAGGATGGCTTTGCTGTTTGCTCCAGTTGGAGCGTATGGTGGGGAGCCTCTGTCCTCAGCCCTCTGTCTTCAGCAGCTGGCCAGCATCTGCTCTCTGGATGAAGTAAAAATGATCACAACTTGATAACTTTCATTCCTATTTTACTAGAAGTTTGCAGAGCATCCTTAGTCTGACTTTGCTGCATCTGGGTGAGAACATCGGTGAATACCAGCAGGGGTGAGGGACACAGGGCAGAAGCAGAATGCTCTGAGGGTCCATGGTTGAGAGAGCAGTAACAGCAGAGCTGACAGGCTGCTGTGTGCACAGCTCAGATATCTCCTGCCCAACTTGTGCCTTTGTATCAGAGGTACAGCAGCTGACACCCCACTGTCCTGTCAGTGGAGACTTTCCATATAGGGTGCCCCATCCCTAGAGGTGTTCAAAGCCAGGCTGGATGGGGCTTAGAGCAACTTGATCTAAAGGTTGGCAACCCTGCCCATGTCAGGTCAGAACAAGATGATCTTCAAGATCCCTTCCAGCCCTGTCATAGAATGTCACGGAATAGGTGAGCGTCAGCCTGTCCATATCTCACCATGCCTTTTGCTGTTGATGAGAACATGGTTTACTGGGTGCAGTGGTGATGGGCTGATGATCTTAGTGGTCTTTTCCAACCCGAATGACTCTGTGGCTCAGTTTCTTACCCCTGTGCCCGTCTGCCAGCAGGGCGTAACAAAAAGGAAGGTACAGGCATATGGGCTGTGGGGCTGGGGAAGGGAGATGGGGCAATCCATCCATGCTGTGTTCTGTATCACTCCAGAGCTGGCAGGGACACATCTGGGGTCCATCCCTTCTGAAGCTGGTTTTGCTGAAATCACATGCGTACCGTTATAGTGCCTGCTGTGCTGCACAGGGCTCCCTAGCTGTGGGACCTGGGCAGTGCTCTGCTCTGGAGTGAAACCTTGGACAGGAAAACATCCTTTTCAGATATTTGAGGTTAGAAGGAATGTGTCAGTGATTATGGTCCTGCAAGTGTGTGTTGGTACGAATGGCAGCATCAATCTGCAGCGACAGCCCCATGTGAATGGGTGAGGTGGAATAATACCAGACATAACCTGAAATGACTTAACAAGCTGCTGAAGTTTAGAATTGCATGTGCCATTTTTTTTAATTTAAATTTCTTCTGACATTTCATAGGCTTCATCACTCAACATGAAGCCAAAATCCATGTGAGTGTGTGCAGTAGGATTGTTTTTAAATTTTATTTTAAATACAGATGTCTGGAATAACTTTTTTTGCACACACTGTAGGAGTGCAAAGGTTTCTAAGCAACATCATTTCATGCTGTTTGCATTAGAGAATGTAAAACAGGGTTCCTTTTTTTTTAAAAAAAAAAAAAAGTCTCTGCAGTGCAGGCATAATTACAGGATCCCATTATGCAGCATTGTGTCTACGGTGAAGCCTTCCTTAATGGAATATTCTGCCTTGTGCTGAAGCCTTACCTGCTTTTTACTGAGACACTTAGTGACTTAATTAGCGTCATTATAGACTGCCACCCCCTTCCTCAGCCCTGTGCATGAAGGGATAATGATCTGCCCAACCAACGCGCTTGCTTTCCATGGCTATAGCAGCACCGAATGGAGAGAGCGTTTCATAGCTTGCTGCTTCTGTCTTGAAGTGAATGTGGAGGAGGGGGGAGAAAGAAATGAAAGCATTTCCTGGGAGTAATAAATATACGCTGTGCTTACTTGGCTGACTGTAGCCATTGAGCTGGGGTAGGGTTTGTCACCGAGAGATGCCAGAGGATTTCCCATGCGTAATGCCTCATCACCAGCTGTCCTGGGATCCCCCACCTGACCCAAGGCTGGAACCCTCATCCCTGTTCCATGGGGCATCTGCAGCCCCTGGCTCTTGGAAGGAGCCCTGTTGAGCAGTGCTGTGCTGGGTGGACTGAGGTGGCCGCATGTGGTGGGGATGGTAGCACATCATTGGGGTGGCACCAAGATGGGCTGGGGCTGTCATGGTGCTGCTCGGTGACTGTGGAGCTGCTATCAGCCATGTGGGGCTGTGCTGGAGGTGGTGATGGCTGAATGACATCCCCAGTGCTGCAGTGGAGCTCACACTGAGCAGCCTGGCAGAGCTTTGTAAACACTGGGGGGGCTTTTGTGTTTTACAAGATGAAGTGCTGGCTTTTGTACCTGAGAAGAGGCCCAAGAAGTTTTTATGACTGGTTAGGTAACTCCTCTGGCATGCTGCATGAGAAGCTCTAGGTGTTTTTAATGAGGTGTGCATGTGCTCTGATGCATGTGTTGGTTTTGGTGCTGTTGCTGCTGTGTGAAGATATGGCCAAAATGTTTTCCTGCAGGTGTTTGGCTGTCAGCCTCTGCATCTCCTGTGTGCACTCCTTTCCCTCTTGCCTGCCTCAAGCTAGTGGGCTTCCCAGTAGGAAAGATGATTCTCCTGCATTGCCCACCCTCAGTAAGGTCTGCTACAGGTGGAGTGCCTGCTGCTTTGCTTAGGGGCCATTTGGCTTCTTCTACGGCCCTTCCATCTTCTGTCCTTCAGGTGCTGTGTGTGGTCCCTGCTCCTCAGGTCATTGGGAAACATCCTCAGTGCTCCCAGCATGGGAAGGTGCAGGCAGTGCACAACGCCTGCACAAGCTCCAGCAGTCCTTCATGTCTGCTGCTCTGGTGACTGCAAGTCCTGGGCAGCTTCTTTTCATTCTGCTCCATGAACACTTCAAACGCTGCTGGATGAAGTTTTATAGGATCCTGCCCTCGGCCCTGTGTATTTTAAACAGTCCTTGGAGGGGGGTCTGGGCTGGATCCTTGTTTGTTCTTTAAGGGATTGATACAGGCTTTGGAGTCCTCATCCATCCATCTTCCATATGGAGATAAAAAGTTTTGGCTGAACACTACTAAATGTGCCGTCATCTATCACAGCGGAGGCGGGATTGTGTCAAGGAAAAATAATCCACCATCAGGCTCAAAAGGAGAAGGGGAAAAAAAATAAAGAAATAAGACCCGCACTGAAATGTGTTGCTTTCAATAGTCCAATTCACTCTTTGCCAAGTCATTGTTTGGCTTTAGTCTTATTTCACATGAAAGCAACCTTTAAAGGTTAATTTCATCCCTCTTTATGAGCAATAGAACTGAGTGTGGTGTGCCATGGGGCTGAGGTCGGGGGACAAGGCTGCATGTGGAGCTTGAGCCCCTCAGTGCAGCTGTGTCAACTGTGCCACTGCTCCACGGTGCCAAATCCTGCAGCCAGCAGCTTTCAGTGAGAAAAATGAAGGAGGATTGTTGATGGATCTCTCCCTTTGCTATGGTGGAAATCATACATGCTGCAGTGTGTGGGGGGAGGGAGGATAATGTGCTGCTACATGTGTTTTTCTGAAGTCTTTTGGGTGGTGGGGTTTGCACCCTGGGGCTAGGCTTTCCAAATGCCTCCTGAGCTGGGTGCTGGGAGGTGTCCTATGGGAGCTGCCTGGCACTGCTGGAAATCTGACTCGGCAGTGAGCGCTGACCACCTGCAGCCCTGGCCCTGTCCCAGCAAGGAGATCCCATGACACCAGTGTCCCTCTGCCAGGTGATGGTCATTGTGCTTGGGCATCCTTGTGGCTCTGCTGCAGTGAGGATGTGCACAGGACACAGCCCTGAGTGGAGCCGCTCTGCAGAGCATAGGGGGTTGTGCAAGGTACATGTGGGCTTGCTTAGCTGCATGCGGCACTGTGGCTGTGTGAGCAGACAGGCTCCATGGAGAGAGGAAAGAGCAGTGGCACATCTCAGTAAGACTCACTGCTGTGTATCTGTGCATTGAGCTCTTCCTCCTCCTGCCTAATCACATCACACGTAATCCCTTCAGTCTGGGCGCTGTGCATAAGCAGCTCCAACACTGCTCTGTACAGCTGGGAAACCTCCCAAGCTGCTGTGTAGCCCTTGAGTCAAAGGGCTGCTGCCTTTTCTCACTTTGCTCCCAACTGCTGTGCTATGAGAATGTTTCTCTCATTTTTCTTCTGCTGAACATCATGTTGCATTTAGGGGAGCTCTGGCTGATGCAGGAAGCCAGCAGCCCACAAGAGCAGCAGGAGGTAAATGGGTGGTAGTGAGTACAGCAGACATGATGCATTCGTGTTTTGCACAGGGAAGTGGCAGAGAGCCCAGACCTTTCCAAATGGATCCCCTTCAGCATGAGTTGACGCCCATGGAACAGTGCATCCTTGCTGCATCACTGCGAGCTCTGTGCTCTGGGATGTGCAGCTGCAGGGGGTCCTGCTGGGCAGGGGAGGAGGTGGTTGGCTGCTGACTGTCTGCTGCTAGTACAACATCCTCTGTTCTGTAGGGAAACTGGATGTATGGATGTGGCTTCTCTCTCTTTCTGCATGCACTTTCCTGTCTCTAGATATGCTCTGGGTTTGCTCTGTTTGTACACAAGTTGTGGGTTTGAAAATTTCTCCCTTGGTGCCCTTGCATGATCTGGAGCTGGCAGCAGCCAAGTACCTGCTCTGCACTTTCTGGTGGCCCTGGGGCTGGGCAGACAAGGGATGAGAGCTGTTCTGCTTCTGCTGTGTTGGCTGCCCTCAAGGTTTTTTTTTTCTTACACAGAAACACTGTTTCCACAGAGTCCCTGAGGGAGATTTGAGTGACAAAATGAATGGCTTGGGTTGGAAGTAACCTTAAAGCCCATCCAGTTCCAGCCCCTGCTGTGGGCTGGCTGCCTCTCACCAGATTAGGCTGTGCAGGGCCCCATCCCACCTGGCCTTGGGCACCTCCAGGGATGGAGCACTCACAGCTCTGGGTAGCAGTGCCTGTACCTCACCACCCTCTGAGCAGAGTTTCTTCCTAACATCTCACCAAAATCTCCCCTTCAATTTAAAGCCATTCTCCCTTGTCCGTCACTATTAGACTTTGTGAAAGTCAGTCCTCCTTCTGCTTATAAGCTCCCTTAGGATGAGTTAGCAACAAGTGATCTCTGCTCCTGCTGTGGTCCTGATTGGGAGCTGTATTCCCCTGGACAGGCATTCAGCTGGTGCTCAGCTCTGTGTTCTGTGGGTGCATGCTGCATGGGGTGTGATGCCCAGGGATCCACCCAGAAATTGCAGGCAGGACAGGAAAGGGGGAAGCAGCAGGCTGCAGCTGCTAATGTGTGAGCCACTGGGTGATCAAAGCTTCCTTGTGCACTCCTAGATGTGACACTGCAGAACCACGTGTCCCGTGGTCAGCTGGTGCTGGGACAAGAGTGTCCCCTTAGATCTGCCCCAGTTTCTGCAGTTCCTCAATTGAGTCTGCTGCTCAGGTGGCTGAAAGTCAGTGGGACAGGGAAGGGCAAAATGTGGTGCAAGGTACCAGAGCCCCTTAGCAGATGTTTTTTGATGTGGCCGCGGTACCCAAACTGCTGCCCTCAGGGATGTACAGCATCAGCGGGGAGGTGTCTGACATCCTGCAGGATTTTTTTCCTGTGCTTATCAGCTCTGTCCTCCTTGTGAGGATCATGAGCGGGGGAGTGAGGAATGCAGTGAGCTGCAATGTGTTGCGCTGCTTCAGCGTGCAGGCTGATGGGTGCTTCCCACTGCAGCAGGACCAAATGGTGCTTTGCACAAACAGGATGTGGTGGTGGGACGGGGGGATAATCCTTGCTCACCAGAATCGAGGATGCTGCTGTCTGCTCTACAAGTGTCAGCAGGCCTCTGGGGCAGTGGGCAGCCGAGTACAACTTTCCTATGGGAAAGTAAAGACTTGTTCCATTTTTAACCCTTGCTAATTGAGTCCAGGGTGAAGCGTGACCCCAGGTTACATAGTTGTAATGCCTCCTCTGTGTGCTGGGCTCTGGGCCCCCAGGAGGGGGAAAGAGCAGCAGTTTGCTGCTTTTGGCCCAGCTCCCTGAAGAAGCGAATTTTTAGCAGTTGTAAATCAGGAAAGTCAAGAGGCAGGAAGCAGATATCTTCTTAATGGACATCAGAGCTTTGGCCCTGTGTGGGGACATGGGGACGCCTGCCATGCCTGCGCTGTGTGGTCTGGCGGGAGCAAGCAGAAGGCTCACGGGGGGGTACAAGGCAAAACAGCATCCCCATGGGATGCTCCATCCTGGGAAACGCGTGAGCTGGGGCTGCTGCAGCAGGACAGAGGGCAGTGCAGATGGATGATTGCTTTTGGCAGGGCTCTGGCTGCAAAGCATAGGTGTCATGAGCTTCCCCTATGGATAGAGCCAGTCCTGTGTGGGTGGTGGGAGCTGGCTGGGTGCTGCTACGAGGCTTCCTGATGGATTTGGAGCCCTATAGCATCCCCGTTGCCCAGGTAAGGGCTGGAAGCTGGTTGTAGATGTGTTATACAGGCCGTGGGGTCTCTTCCCTCTGCCTCATTTGCAAGCTTCGTGACCTGGCAGCTACACCAAGGCAACAGTCATAAACAGTGCATCTGAGCCTAGTCGTTAAAAATAGATGGCTCTAGCCTAAAGGTGGTTTGTAGGGTAATTTGTGCTTGCAGCTCTGCTTTGTTATGAAACCTGACGTTACTGTTAGTTTTAAGAGTTGGCTTTTATCCCTCCTTACCGTTAATTTTTCAACTCTACAATTATTTAGTATGTCAGATTAGTCTTGCTGGTCTCTTTGGAAAAGCTGCCCATTGGCAGCTTTCTTTGCCTCAAGGATGTCAACAGATCATCCGTTCCTTCTAAATGATGAAAACAATGGATGTGAGTGTGAAATGAGAAGTTAGGAGGGGAAAAAAAGAAAAGCAGAGAGCTATCAGGAGTCAGTGGTTGCTCTGGATTCTCTTCTTTAAATATCCCTGTACTAAATTCCCTGCTTCTGCAGAGATTTGGAGGAAAAATGGCAGGTAGACAAGATGTGATGTTCTAGTTCTAAATGTTTCCAGACCTCTGCTGGCCACCAGGAAGGAGCTCCTTGTGAGAATCCAGGTGTTGGCTTTGGAGTGGGAATCCCTCGGGAGCTGTCTGGCTGTGAGCCCTCTGCATGTTGCCTTCCCTTGTGTCCATGTGGGGCAGCTCTAACATGCACCTCAGTCTCCAAATGGCATGAGGTTTGTCTTTGGGGATAGCTTGGGAACTTGGGGTGGGAAGGAGGAAATGATGAGAGGTCACTGGAAAGCTCAAAGATCTTCAGCAATGCACCAACCTCCAAGCACGACACTGCTCAGGTGGGCAAGGGCTGGACAAGAGGTGCGTGGGCTTGACTGTGCTCCCAGTAAGTCTGGACATCTGCACAGGCTTCTACCTGGGGGTTTTGTTGTCAGAGGAGACCCCAGCATGAGGCTGCAGCACCTGGGACAGGCTGGACTGGGTTTTTCCTGCTGGGGAAGAGGAGTGCAGTGTGGCAGCATGGACAGATGCTGTGCTGGAAGGGAGCGTTGTCCCAGGGCACAGCCATGGCAGAGCAGTGGTGGCAGAAGTCTCACCTGTGTGCAGGTGCCTGGGAAGTGTCCCATCATTGCAAGGTGATGCTGCCTTTATTGGTCATGTCACAGCTTGCAGAGCTTCCCCAAAAACAGGGAGTGGTCCCTTTTGTTCTTAAAGACAAAGGATGAAATCTGGATGTCTTCCAGCTCTTAGTGCTTTGGCAGTGAACAAGAAATGCTCAGTTCACACTGCTATCTCCTCCCAGTAAACAGGAGGTGCTGAGCAATCCATTCGCTCACCTCTGCTGCCTCTCGGAAATCCTGAGGAATAAATGTTTTGCTGCTAGCACAAAACAATTAGAAATAGGGATTTGTGCTTTCTTGCTGGATGCATCTTTCTCCACCTCCTTAATGAAGGATACAGATGCTGGATGTTAGTCGTGCAGCTCAGGATTTGCTGCCTGTTGCCAGCACTCAGCTGGTGTGTCTTGGAGCAACAAGATCAGCTGAAACATTTAGGCAGGGAGAAACCCAGTGAGCTTCCTGCAGCTTGTGGGAGGGAGGAAGGGCAGGCGGGTAGAGAAGGTGCAAACGAGATAGTGTTCAGGTGGAAAAACGTGATCTGGATTCTCCATAACAAACCTACATGCTCTGCCTGGGGCTCCCCAAGCCAACATGAATGGATTTTCACTATGACTGGCAAGTCTGAGCCTCCTGGTCCCCGAGGATGATGAAGGGCAGGTGGGTGGGAACATCCTCTCCAAATCCTCTGGGTAGGCGCTGATGAGGGCTGCTGTTGTTGGAGCTGATTTCCTGCTGCTGAATGGGGAAAAAAGGTGATGTCAGATGAAAGCTATCAGGCAGGAGAATGGCAGCATGTGACACCATGTCATGCTGAGGATGTTAGTGCTCAATTAGCTGTGTTGCTCCTCGGGGAGGGACAGATGATGTTCCATGCCACCCTCATTATCCTGGCCCCCCGGGGTTGCTGGGAGCACGGCTGATTTGGTAAATGAGTGAGTGGGATCCCTGGGGCTCATGAAACATCTCACATGATAGTGGGGTGTGTTTTGGATGGGCCAGCAGGGACACAGACCCTGGCTGGTGGCAGGAGCCAGGCAGCAGCGTGTTGAGGCACGGGAAAGACTGCTGCAAAAGGAACCTTTGTCCAGAAGTTTGTTTGCAATCTGTCCAGTGGTGTCACACAGAATCACAGAATCACAGAATTGTAGGGGTTGGAAGGGACCTCCAGAGATCATCGAGTCCAACCCCCCTGCCAAAGCAGGCTCCCTACACCAGGTCGCACAGGTAGGCGTCCATGCCTGCCCTGAGCATTGCTGAACAGAAAGGGATGTTCAGTAGGAGTGCTGCCTACTGAAGCACGAAGTGTGGCTGGAATCACACAGTGGCTGCAATATCAGACTGTGTCAGAGCCTGAGAAGTTCTCGCAAGATCTGAGGGATGTTGCTATTTGCAGAACACTCTTATGGAAAAGGCAGTGGCCCTGGAGGCAGAGGGCCAGTATTCAGAGCTTGCGAGTGGAAATCCTATGTGTCCTCATGTCCAGAGGTGACAAAGCTGAGTTCTTCTATATGGCTGTAAAAGTTAAACATCATTATTAAAATAAAAAAGAAAAGAAAATACCAAAATGAGGAATTCAGGACCTTGCCCATGGCCACAAGCAAATCAGTGCGGAGATGTAGAGGACAACCATTTCCCTGTGGTGGGGATGGAAGCACTGCAGGGTGGGCTGCCCAGGGCTCCCTTCCTGCCCCCAGGGTGGGCACACAGCTCTGCCTTGGCTGAAGCACACTGTGCTAATCCCTCTGGCTGTGGCTGTCCCTGATAAGCCATCCAGCCAACTCTGATTAGATTCCAGCAACTTCATTAGAAAAATAACGTTAGAAGCAATTGGAAGTCAATTATGTTTTTTTTATGTGACTATGTTGTTAATTATTATCACTTTTATTAGTCTGCCTAATCCTGCAAGATCCTCCCATTAATAGATGTTACTAATTTGTACCCTCAGTGCACTGACTTCCACCAGTGGATTTCAGAGCATTTCCCCAACCTGTACTCTATTTTGTATTTACTGTCGATTAACGTTTTATTTAAAGTTAATTATCTTGAGCTGTAAGTTTCCACGGTGTCCTATAAACATGGAGCAAGCATTGCAGTCTGGGTTATTTTTACAATGAGGCAAAGAAAGGAAGGATGATGGTTTGGGAATGCTGGGAGATGTCTGATAGAAAATGAAAATGGGCAGATAAAGGAGCTGGCGTGGTGGACCCCTCTCTGTACATCAGGTGAGGATTGTGCTGCTTGTGGAAGGAAGAAAAAGGGTCAAGGGAAATGTGAGTCACTTGTCCACAGTCCCAGGGGGACTCTCCCAACAAGACCTGGAGCCTCTCATCTCTCCTTGTGCTCCAGTGTAAGACAGAGCCATGGCTGAGGAGCGGGTGATTTGGCACAAGGGGTATTTTGATGAATGCAAAGCAGCTCAGGGACCGTGAAGACTAGGCTGGATGTGGAGGAAAATCCTTTGATCAACACTTCTGCCACGTTTCCTTTTATTTTTCCTCCTTTTCTCTTTTTTTCTCCTCCCTGAGCAGCTGTACCAGAGAGATGCATGGAGCAGAGGGGGCCTTGCTGCGCAGCTGCTGGCAGCCCTGTGCACCCCTGGGTGCTGCAGAGCGGGGCGGTGGGAACGCAGCCTGCAGAGTGTGGTTTTATGATGGATGGAGGGCTGGCTGTTTCAGCATCTCCTCTGGTGGAGGAGCAGTGTGTGCCTGTGCTGCAGGGGGGCAGCTCCATGAGGTGGGCTCACCAGCAGCAGGGATGACACAGCAGGGCCTGATCTCAAGTGCTCTGCAGACATGAGGCCACTGGAGTGCCACTGGTACTCCCCCCACACACACTTTATTATTAGTTAGCAGCACAGTGCTGTCACTTTGTATTTTGTTAATATCAACACATACAATTTATTTGGAATTTATCTGTCTACACCCTAAGGCCTTTTGTTGGCCTCCCCACTGGCTTCAAGCATTAATAGAACTTGTGATCTTGAAGCAGGAGGATGGGGTGGCACAGAAGTCACGTTTGGTCCAAGGCGCTGATGAGTTTTGTGCTGCTGGCTTAGCTATGTTAGCTGGCAGTGCGCTCACTGCAGCTGATTTACTGCGTGCCTCTTATTGGGTCACTCGGCTTCCTGCTCTGCTGCAGTTCTCCACCTCAAATTAGCACAATAATGATTTATTTCTCAGCTTTGATTTTGCGTATGACTTTAATGGTGATGTTAATTTCCAGTGAGGGCTTCACAGAGCGTAATTTGGGAAAATGCTCTGAAGTTTTCCATATGGTTATCAGAGAGTGACTGTAAAAAAAAAAACAAAAAAACCCAGACCTCTACCAGATCTAAACTAACAATGGTTAGTGAGAATAAAAGCAATTTGCAGTCAGTTAACATTCCATGTGATTATTTATGTGTAGCTTTCTGACCGCCTCATGAAAAGTAGTATAAACTCTGCAAGGAGTTTCTGGGTGGAAGCCCCTGTGGGGCCGTGTGGTGCTGTGTGCCTGTGCCTTGCAGCCGTCATTGCTAGGGCAGCTGCACTTGCAAAGGAACAGAAATATCCCTTTGTATTTATTTTTGGTTTTTTTTCCTTTTTTTAATGCTCTTCTGAGGATGGGAGGTGGGTGTGAAGCTCTTGCAGGCGGGAAGGGAGGGATGCTCTGTTGTGAGCCTGCCCTTTCTCTGCCTCCTGCTTCCAGTGGGAGCTCAGATGGGCCACTCGTTCCCTCTACGCCTTGATTTCCCACCTAAAAAAAATGGCAATCAGGCAGTTTCCAGCTTTGCATCCTTAAATTCATAGTTCAGCCCTATATCTTTATCAAAACAAAGGTAGAGGTGAAATGAAGTCTCTCCTCATACCCAACATCCAAATGGCTCCACAACACAGGCCTGTCCTCTGCGTGGAGCTGATGTGATGGGGTTATCGGGAGGTGCTGTAGGATGGGTGTTACGAGCTGCTCAGAGCAGCTGGTTAACTTGGAGAGGGTAGTTATCCTGGCCACCGCCCTGGGTACGGGAGCACAGAGCTCAAGGAACAAAATTGTTTGCTGAGCAGTATATGACAGGGTGCAGATGTTTAGTGTGTCTCATCCATTGAGGTCAGTTGGAGTTCTGCCAAGATGAATGACGTGCACTTAGAGGAGGCTGAGTCCCTCTTGCAGACGAGTGCTGTGGGACTTCTCTGTACGCTGCAGGACAGTAGCTTGGCCCCAGCAGCGTCTCAGTGCAAGCAGGGCTGAGGCTGCTTGAAGCTGACATCAGGGTAAATTGAGAGCAAGAAGGTCCTAAGTAGCACAAGTGCTCCCCATGGCAGGTTGGCTCGCTCCCTATGGAGCCCCTTTGGTGGTTCACTTCTCTTGCACAGTTGTGAGCCCCTTTTCTCTCCTCCCTGGGGGCATCTCAGTGCTGCACTGGTCTTCAGCCCTGCCAGCGTGAAGCTCTATGCTCACGAGCTCTATTTATAGGGAGTTTAATAAGATATCAATTAAATGAAAACATACTGAAGATGTCTGACAGTGGAAAACTTGGAGTGAGATGAAGTTATTGGTTGCAGTTGCTTAGAATCTCGTCAACTCTTTATAGATGATCCCCATTGCTGTGCAATGCTGGTGGCAGCCCCTGCATGGGGCCGGGGTCAGAGCACCTCCCTGCTTGTACAGGGGGAGATGCTGATGAGAAATGTTCATTAAGAACATGTTGGATGGAGACTGCTAATTGGATCTCATGATTTAATGTTTTCCTGTTTGCACGCTGTATTTGGAGGCTATGGTATTTATGGTCCAATGGGGAGGATGTGAGCTGGCATCCAGAGATGAGATTTCTGTTCCTTCGCTGCTTTATGACCCCCTTTCCTCTTGAAAAATCCAGCTGTGGGAAGGCCAGGAAATCAGAGATTTGTCTGAGTGAATTAGCCTCTGTCTTTCTAAAAGCCATTTCTCTGTACATTCTGCTGCACACTATATATTGCTTTGGCTTGCTGCCCTGCACCTCTGCTGTGTCAGCACTGGGAGAGCCTCCCAGTCCCATCCCAAACAGCCCTTGGTCTTTAAGGCTCTCCCGTGGCTTCAGGAGGGTGGCTGTGAACATATGTGTTTGGGACAGAACACCATGCTGCCCAGGGCATCTCTGTGCCCTTCCTTCAAAGCTACCTGAAAGCAAATTATTTCTGTTTAAGAGCTGGAGCTTCTTCTGCTTTGTGTTCCCAGCCTGGTGACATTATTCCTTGCCCAGTGTTATCTCTTGACAGATTACTGTGATGTACAAAGCAAGGAATCCATTATCTTTGCCTAGATGAAGTCTTATCCTATTTGTCCCTGCTGTTATTGCCAACTCTTTCAGAACTTCTTTCTCTCTTCTGCTGTTCACTTCTTGGTTCCTACCTCTATCCCAGCTGCCCTGGGCTACTATTGCCATGTGCTTTGTCCTCCACTTACCCACCTGAAAAACTACCATGCAGAGCAAGCTGCCTCATCTGGCCTTCTAAAAAGACATGGGACGTGTTTATGTGCTGCCCGCAGGCTGTTTGATATCATTGCATCAACTGAGGGCAAGAGGAAGGGAAGTGCTGAGTTGAGGGCATTCAATAGGCGTTGTTAAAAAAAAAAAAAAAAAAAAAGATATGTCCAAAACCACAAACATGATCTCATGCAACATAGACGTTGTGATCTGGGAACTACAAAGGGCTGAGTCTTTGTGTCTGGACAAACAAAGGAACAGAAATAGCAACCCAAAAGTATTCTTTGTCAAAATGATCCTCACTCCCTGGCCATATGATTTATGTGGAGCAGAAACCAGGACAGCTGTGTTTGCACCTTTATGTAAGTGAAGAAGAGTGAAATTCATTGTTCTGGGTTTAACCCTGGATGCTTCTGTGGTATCAAAGAAAAAGCCGCAGTGACCTAACTCACTGGGTGGCTTTTTCATGCCGACATTAGAAAATCAGCCTTCAAGTCATGCTGTGGATGAAGTGCATGTGGTGTCACTGCCTCTTCTCATATAGAAAGTCACTTGGAAGTTATATGCAATACTTTGAGCCTGCCTTGGTATTTGTACAGACAGCAGCACCCTGGGGCTCAATCCGGCTGTCCTTCTTACCAGCTGCCTCCTGTTACCCTTTCTGTCCAGGAAAGCCAGCTCTGGCATTCTCTGATGCACCTCTATGCAGTAACTACCTCAGAGCAGCACTGTAAAGGGCCCTGGGAAACCGTGGACAGCATGGAGCTGTGAAAATTGCATTCCAAGGGCAGAACTGGCACTGTGAGTGTGGATCAGCACCAGGCTCTGCTCTGCTGACCCGTCTTCCTTTTGCCTTGTTGTTTTCAGTGAAAATTTAATTTTTCTTTTTCCTCAGGGTCCCTATTTTTTTCTTCTTTGGATGCTTGGGTCTACACAGATCAAACAACATACTTCCATCATTACAAGTCAGTGAGTCACAAGAGCTGTAATGACTCTATCATAAAAATAACCCCAGAGCCCTAGTGCAATTGCTGTGCAGGCTGGGATGTGTTCTTGCATTCCCCAGGGATGGCTGGAGGCAGACTGAGGAAGAGACCCGAGGAGGGACGGTTGTGCTCATGAATAGGCTTTGATGACTTCTCATATCTGCTTTTTGTCCTACTCACAGTCAGCTTTCTGCTCTGATCTGAAATGGTTGCTTCCTCTGAGCCCTCCTCCATCTCTATTTCTTTTGCTTTTGTCTCCACTTCTTCCTTTTTTTTTTTTTTGGGGGGGGGGGGGAGGAGGATGGTTGTGGTGTTCAGAAAGACCTCATCCATTAATAGAACAGTGTCTGCTCCAGATGCTTTAGCAATAGTGCTGTAGAACAAATGGTATTTTAAATAATTGTCTCTTTTCTGTCATTCCCTGCCATTACTCAGGAAAGAGGAGTGGTAGCATTATTTTCTGATGCTACTTAACTGATGTCTCTTGCATCACTGTTGAGCCTGCTGAAGGTGCAGATTCCCAGACTGGAGGACTTGTGGAAAAGGGGTGCTGCCCTGCAGGACATCACAGCCCCTTGTCCAGCCTGGACGATGGGTTCTCCAGTATTCAGTGTAGAGCTGAGCACTCAGCTGAGCATTGTGCCTGATTTCCCAACGTGTATAACAGCTGCTGCACAGCCTGCTGTGAGACTTTATCCATCAGTTATATCCAGGACTTGTCTTGAGCCCTAGGGAGTGACCCCAGGAGGACAAGGACTATGTGAGGTGAAGTGGCACATTCCATCACCTGTGTATCTTTAGGAACATGCTCTGATGGCCTCAGCTTTATCTTCCAGAGCTGCTTTCTTTGTCTGTGTCATTGGAGGAGGGTAGTGTTGGTGAGTGGCTGTCCCAGAATAATTCAGCAATAATGGGTTTGAGCATGAGATGAGGCTCACTTTGAGTTGTGAGCAATCCAGACACATTCATGAGATGCAGACACAACAGGTCACAAGTAAGGTATTTTTTTGTTTTTCAGTAATATTCATTATATGAAAAATATAAATGGAACTACTTGCTGAGCCTTTTACTGGTTTTCCTGTTTGTTTCTGCTTTTTTTTTTTCCCCACCATTTGGCACAGAAAGTTCAGTGCTTCCAGCTGTTGAGTTTCAAGTTACCTTCTCTGCATATCTATGTCTTCTGCTGTGTTTCCTGCAGCTCCTCATGGTGATTCCCCCAGACTTCCCAGCACAGCCATGCAGTTGGGGAAAAATCACCTTGGAGGTGATTTTGAAGGGATGCAGCTTCATTTTTGAAGTCCCAGAACCTCTGTTCTGAGCATCCTCAAAGCCTTCAGGAGAAGATCTGGTCTTACAGAAATCTCAACTTGTGCATTTTCTTTCAGAAAGAAAAAGCTGCCTGGAACCAAAACTGTTTGGTGGTGCACAGTATTTAAAAGAAAAACAACAGCAAAACACATGAAAAGTTTCCTGGAGAGATGAGAGGACAAAGGGTCCTTTCTGTACTCATTCTGTGAATTTAAGGACAATTTGATCTGGAATCTCATGCAATGTGCTCAGAGGCTCCACAGTGTTCCCCACTAGCAGCAATAGCTGCAGGCTGGATTTAGTTTCCCAGGGATGGGTAATGGCCAGGATACCAGATGTAGGAAGACGCTGTGCCTGCGTGTCCTTCCTCCCTTCTGTCCTGGTGTCACCCATGCTGGGCTCCCCAAGTTCACACAGCGTTGTGCCCCGGCCGTGGGCTGCTCAAGGACGTTGTGATCATCACCTGTTCTCTGTCTGCTCTCAGCTCTGGGCTTTGGCCCAGGAGAGCGATCCGTCATTCTGAATTGTGTCATGTTGTACTGGCTGTGTTTGGGAGGAATGAGGCTGCTGAACTCATTTTGCCTCTGACCTGAGTGGATAGAAATGGAGGTCTCCAGATGGGCAGCCAAAGGGCTGTGCTGAGTGCTGCTGCCCTACCTCGCTGAGACCTGCCTTTTCCAGAAAAACCCTCAGATTCCTGGAGCACACACCAGACCTTTGCTCCATCCTCAGATAGTGTCCTGCTTACCAGATGGTGTTTTATCAGCTGCCAAGTATCAGCCCAAGGTAATACTGAGCTGATATTTGGGAATGTGTGATCAGAAGACACCGATTGTTTAATGCATGATGTTATCACCATTTCTGGGAATAGCAGTGGTGCAAAATGAAATGAAAGCTCCAACTCCTTGCTATCACTTTCCTAGGAACCTAACCTTGTTAGAGCTGTCCTTCCCGATGCCTCCTCACTGGGGAAGCAGCAGCCCCAGCTCCACACCTGTGTCTGAGATCAGGATGCTTTCTTCACTGATGTGCTGCTTCCAAGTCCTATCCTTAAAGACTTAGAAAAGCAAATTCCCTCTGCAAAAAGCATACACAGGGGAACCGCTCACCCACGCTCAGAACGATACCTTCCCCCCACTCAAACTAGCTTCTTCCCTACTTCAATGTCAGTCCTTGAGAAGCTGATTCTGAAAGTGAATCTGTGTGACCATGAGTTTGTGCAGCTTGGTCATCAGTCAACAAGGCCTTTGTACTTTCATGTTTACCAAACCAATTCTCTGAAGGACATAGGAATTGGGTTTCTTTTTCTTTCAGTTTCTTTCACGCAGATCACACATGTGATGTCACTTAAGATAAGTGTCTCCAAGTGGTTATATATTGTTACATCTGTAGCTAATTAATCTTAAGGGCTTACTGGTAAGATTATATAGCGCTCATAAAATAAAAAGCATTCATGCCATTTTTACTTGGCCATTTTTTATAGTCTAGGTCTGATGGTTATCCAGTATGTGAATTTGGGCAAGTCATACAGCTCTTGCAACTTATTTTTTTCCATAGAATGCTAATTCTAGTAGCTCTTAGCAGCTTTTGTAGGCTACTTTGAAATTGTATGGGATGAAGAGCACAACTAAGTTGCTAACTAGCCTTGGCTTAATTCTACAAGTAGTATGTCTATTGATATGGATATTGGCTGCAGATAAAAGCACCAGTCTGTCTTGGTGGTGATATGATTGGAATGAGGTTTTAATCCAAAACTCTGAAGACAGACAAGACTTTTTCAAAGGAATATATTCTTTTGGATCATTCAGTGATCTTGGAGCTCCTGATACGTAAAGTCTGCGTGTGACATAGCTCTTTATTTCTTTAACTGGTGGTTAGATGTCAAGAGGAACCAGAGTGTTGCTGTATGGGAACTGCTGGTATCATGGCCTGAACCACTGTTTGATCACCTGAGATGAGCCCTGGGAGCACAGGTGAAGGCAATTCACCTGTGCTTGGCTCCACCTCTCCTAGACAATTTAAGAGCTGAATACCAGAGGGAAGGATCTCTTTCTGGAGATCCCTCCTCTTGGAGTTTTCCAGTGAGCCTAGGACAAGGGTAAGCCCTCTATCTATTCTTTTTTGTGTAATAACCTGCTTAGCCAAACTCTTTTGTTTATTTCTTAATTATAACATCTGTTTATTCATTGATTATACAGTTGCTCTCTAACATGCCTTAGGATACTAAATCCACCTTGAAAATAAATGGGCTTCGAATGCTAAATTACTGCAATGATTCTGGTATTTTGCTTTCTGTACAGTTTTAATGAAGTTGTTTCTGTGTAGTAGCAAGGGAGTGTGCTGGATCCGCCACAGTCAGCTGCACTCCTTCTACCTACGTACACTGAACGTATAGAGATCATGTCTTTGCCAGTGGGTGGCTGGCATTCTGGATAAGGACCTGCCTCTGAGTCAGCTCTAATGGATTTAATTCTCCTCTTCAGGCAATAGTAGCTTACACTTGTAAACTGAAAAGCTCTTTTGGGTTGTGTTGCTCTAGATAAAGTATTACATGCTGTACTAACCCATAGCATGCATCATAGACTGATTTAAAAACCATGCTATGCTCTCAGCTTTCATGTACTAAAGAACAGCCAGGACCTTGACAGCTCACTAAATCAGAGTAGTGATTTGGAACCGTTATTTCCAGAGTGCATGTGTCTGGCTGAACAGCCCAAATTGTAGCCTCTGTTAGAGTAGTTGCAATTAATTATGCATTGCTGCGATGTGCTGGCCTGGGCTCCTGCCTCCATCCCACATAGGAAGCAAGCACAGAACAGACAGGGTGGTAGGAAACAAAACGGGACAGAAAGTCTTGTTGGTGGTGAGCTGGGCAGAGGGAGAGGGAAGGAAGGGAAGCGGAGCACTTGCTAGCAATACCTGGCCTGGAGGTAGATGCTGGCAGCTGCTGTAGAGCAGGGCTACGGATGGGACCATGTTTGTGATCACGCATGCTTACCAAACTGTACCACTGCTGGAAATGTTCTCAGGGATTGCAAACCACAGATTACTGAACTCAGGTAGTCCAAGCTTCCATCCAAATTGTGTAGGTTTTGTAAGATAGGAGAAAAGACATGAATATTGGGTGCATGCATCTCCTGCCTTGCCTTTCCTATGTGAAATGGTGAGGTTAGTCCAGAGAAACAAAGACACTTTTTCTCCTTATTTTGGTGGACTGATTAGATTTTAGCTGTGACATCTGTGATTCTTGTTACTGGAATCAGCACAGTATGGTCTGACTGTCCCGGATAGCAGTCTGTTACTGTGGTTTGCCTGCAGGCCACGTTCATGCAGGAAAGCAAAGCCACTGCTTAGTTTGAAGCCCTGCTCCTAAGGGGGCTGTAATACTGAAGTCACAGGGCATCTAAGCGACCTAGATGTAAATTACTCTGATTTCTGGGGGTGTATGGCCCTCTTACCCAGTTGAAGCAGTCTGTCCAGACTTACTGCTGCAGGATATCCATTCATCAAAGTATGTGACATGAGTAGCAAAGAGTTTCCCATCTGGAGGACTTTCTTGACCCCCCGAAATCCATGGCAATACTCCCACCTCTGAGCAGAGGCTTTGGCTGCAAAGAAGCAACAGCAGGACCTTTGCTCATGACCAAGGATAGAAGGCAGGTATTCTCAGTGTCTCTGGAACACTCACAGGTGAAGTTTTTTGGTGTCTGCCTTATTCACTACATGTCTGTTGATTTTCATTTTAGGTTCTTCGCTTTGCTGCTTATCTGACTGATAAGCATATCCACGTGAATTAGAGAAAAATGGGTCAGTCTTTAAGTAAGTATCTCAATTAAGATTTTTTTTTAACATTTTCTCAGAATATTTTTCACAGACATAATAGTAAGATCTTAGGCTGTCCTGAAAAGCTGATGTCTAAACCATCTGGTGGACATGTAGATCATACCCTTCTTTCCTAACGCATATGGCCTTAGATAATTAACCTTTGCAGCACCACTGAGACCTGTAAAGAACTTGCTGATCAACAGCAAGGCAGGAGAACTGTTCCGGGTTAGAGGAACTGGTGTGGGAGTTGGGATTGGATCCAGATCTCCCGAGGCAGGGAGGTTTTTGAGGAATGTCTCTAAGTACATCTGGAAAGTCACTTTGTATTAAAAATAAATAAATTTAAAAAAAAATCATAGGACATCCAATGCAGAAAGAGCATCTCAGTTGTTCAGTAGTAAGAATAAGAAGTTTCTTAATAACCTGATGGAAAGATTGCAGGGAATTCTCTTTGTATCTGAAACTCCCTAATGGTTAATGCAAACCTCTTCTCTGTGGTGGATGTATATTTGCACTGGGAAATTGAATTTGATTTTGCTACTTCTAGACAGCTCCAGTGAGACTTGGGTAACCTCAGCTGAATCTCCTCAGGTACTGACATGGCTGTGCATGCAAAATGTCTCTGCCCTTCCCCAAGGGGCACCACTGTCTCCTGGCTGATCCCTCACACAGTGATGGAGGACACAGGTGGAAGTTTGGCTCCTTGTGGCCTTGGGAGGAAAACCACTGTAAATTGGAAACCTTTGCTGCTGAGGCTGCTCTGAGTTAGCTGACAGCAGACCTCAGACAGGACTTAATGAGACGGAGAGTTATAGCCCCATGGGTGGGTCAAGCTACACTAACTGCGTATCCCTTTGCATCATTGATGATCCCCTCAGTGCAGAAATCCACTCACCAGTGCCCTGGCTCGGGTTATGAATACTCTGTCCCCTGGTGCAGCTGTAATTAATCCCTCTGTGTCCATATGGCGAGCGGGTGTGCTGCCCTCCTTTGGAGATCTGATCCTGGTCTTACCTTGAGTATTGGGTTCCCAGAGAGAGTCTGGGACACGGTAGCAGTGGGGTGACAGCCAGGGCTGAGCCCCTCCTGGGCACACAGCTGTGAGAGCAGGAGGCTCCTGAGATGGGAAGCACTGCTCTGCTGGTGAGCAACAGAGCCAGGTGCTGGGACATGTATGGCACGATGTCCCTGAGGAATGAGGCAAAGAGAGGGAAGTACAGCAGTTTGCAAGGTAGGAAAACAGAATCTGCCACTGACCTGCTTTGGTATGATGGTTATCCATTAGAACTTGCGTTGGGAATGTGTGTAGCCAGCATATATAGCAGTTGGATAACAATTGCAAGAGGCTACTTAAAACCCCAGCCTCTTTTCTTATAGTAGTGAGATTCTGGTAATCTGGAAAAAATGTTAATAGTTTGGGTTTTTTTTTTTTTTTTTTTTTTTTGAGTTCTTGGGGGAAAAACTCCTATGTAATTTCTCCTGCTTTTGCAGCTTCCTCCATTTGCAGTTGGACTGTGCTGCTGAAGCAGCTGACAGCTTCTGCTCTGATAGAAACTGCTTTGTGCAGGGGGGGCTTTACTATCTTCAGTGATGGATGGGGCTGTGCAGATTGGATAATTCACTCCTTATGGTCTAGATATGACATGTTGCACCAGAATTGAAGTAATGCATCTGAGTTGAATGACAGTTGGTAGTCTACAGACAAGTCTCAGTGGACTGCTACAGATCTTCCTGGGTGCACATGAGCTGGCAACCTGGTTGTTTGCTTCTAGATTCTTCTTTGCAAAGTACTAAAACGTGCTGTGGAGCCCTTAGGACAGAAGCTGCACTTTTCCCCCTCTGGCTGGGCTGGTTATTTTGAAACACATGATTTGGGTTCAGCAGAAAGCCTGGGCTGCCTCTTTCTGCTCTCCCTGGGTGCTGCTTGGGGCTTGGCTGTGCTGCAAGTTGTGGAAAGGTCTCACTTCCAGCCAGGCTTCCTGGAGCAGAGCCAGCTTCTCCAGCTTCCTAGCAGGATTTTGTGTTACACTGTGGCCTCTGGGCCCAGCTACTTGCTTTTCAACTTCCCCAGCGTGTGCTGGGCTCCTACTGCTGATGCTTAGATCTTAGTAAGCATGGGTTAAGCAATGCATGCGTGGCACTTAGGGTGCAGCCTTTGTCTTGGGAAGGGGCAGGGAGAGGCAGGCAGGAAGCTGCTTGTGACTGTTTTGTTCCTTCTGTTGCCTCCAGGTCCCCTTTGCTCCACTGGAGCTCTTGGAAGGCTGTTTGGAGGCACTCAGGAACAAGTTGGTTGCGATTGATTTTGGCAGTTCTTGTACCCCTTGCTCCTGACAAACGTCCTGCTGCAAAAGAGCCTTTCTTGCTGGTAGTATTTGGGTGTTGGGTGGGTTAATAAGCCCAGAGAGCACAGCAGGACCACGCTTTGTGTATTAGGGCACTTTAGTCTTCATGATTTGCACTGAGGTTTGTGTTAAGGCACAGTAACTGTAAAAGGGACAAATGAACGTTGGTCCAGTGACTGTCCAACATCTAGAATGTTGTTTTGTGCTGTGTAAAAGGAGATGGACACGTGCAGTTTCTGAAGTTCTCTGCCTACTGGGCCATTAAACTGTGATTTATGATGTTGTTGGAGAACTTTTTTGCTCCTAGAGCGAGGGTTTGGCATGATGGTACATATATTGCTGCTGGGACAGTGAGCCGGTCCTTTGTGGAGCTCTTTCATAGACTTCTGTCTGCAGAATAGCGTAAAAATAAATCCCTTTTAAGCCTGACGCAGTAAGCTTCATTAAGGAAACTCAAATTCTGAAGGAAAAAATGCTACTTCCCTCAGTCCCTGAACGGCAGCAGAAATGTCCCTTGAGTTGCTGACAAACTCCTGCCCCATCTCCGTGTGCAGCCTGCAGTAACTCCCCCTCTGAAATATGAAGTATTTAGAATTGCCAAATTTGGAGTTTCTCATCCCTTTTGTTTCCTCCCTCAGTCTTTGTGGTGGGGAAAGAAGAGATGTGCTCTGCACACACTGCACAGCTGGAGTTGCCTCCCTCGGCCGACGACCAGCAGGGTTTTGTAGCCGGTTGTGTTTCTGGTGACCTAGATGAATTCTGATCCCTGATGCACATGGGATTTCCGTCCCTCCTGCTTTTAGCTTTTAGGGTTTTTTTTTTCCCCCTTTATCGATAGTTTCTGACATTTTTGAGGGAAGCTAGTGCTAACTAATAATTGAACCACCAACAAAAAGCATTAAAAAGACCCCAAGGAACCGAGGGGATTTGTTTTCATTTAAATTGGCAAGTTCTGTAAATACAGAGCAGGAAAACATGATCTTCCCTGTTGTCATTTCTTTATGGGAAACAGCTTGAGCCATGTGTAAGGGGCTGTGCCCTCCAGAGGGGCTCTGCACTGAGGAGTTGTGTTTCCCACAGTCCGTGCTCCTCTCTTAATCTTCTGCTCCAGAACTCAGGGTGAATCTCTGGGTTTATTAGGGTAGGATTGTTTTTTTTTTTTTTTTCCCCCTAATCTTGTTTTAGAGTGAAATCTCTGCCGACCTGCCAACCACAACAAGCAATGCAGGATCCTGCCGCCTGCAAGTCTGCCCCTGGCAGCCCCTCTCTGCTCAGGGTTTATCTCTGAGGTTGGAGCCCAGCCTGGGGTTCAGATACTTTCCATTGTACAATTCAGAGTACTATAATAAACGAACAAATAGCAGCCTCTTTCCCAAGCACACACACATACATGTACACACATATATGTGAAGCAAAGCTTTATTCTTGCTGTCCATGAGCCTGGGGGCTGTTTACATACAGCACTGCATGTTTATATATGGAGTTCATCCCCTCAAGTGAAGACAGATTAAGCAGCGGGGTGAATAGACCAGTTATGTGAACTATGGGATTTCCAACCTAGAAACACTGCCAAGACCAAGCCAGACAAATTGGTAGCGCAGCAGTGTTTCTCATTAATGTATGTGGAAAGTTGTGCCTTGCTGATAATGCACAACAGCATCCTGCTGGGAGGTTTGGGACCCATCTGGGAGCAGCCAACAGAGCTGCATTAGAGGCTGGGCTGTGTCTTCTCGCTTTCCTCTCTTTCTCTGAGAACCTTGCAGGGAAAAAAGCCATCCAGCTCCTCTGTGCTGACATCCTGAAGTATGTGGGAATAACAGCATGTGAAATGGCATGGTTTGCTGAACAGAAATATGACTACTGCAGCCTCCCCCCACAGCCTTTTCCTGCTGTATGTGGTTTCTGTCTTCCATTCTCAAACAAATTATTTCAAACTTAGAAGTAAGGTTACCTGTCAGTGGTACGTGACGTCTTGCTTTGTTGTTGCTAGTGTTGATACTGATGCGCCCAGGTTTATGGGGTGGCTTTTGTATTCTGCAGTGAAGCACTCTCATGTTCTCTCCAGTCTCTGTGCTTCTAAGGTGAAGTTTCTCCTGCAGACAGCAGGCTGGGGCTGGTGGTGCTGCTGAGCTGGCTGGGGACTGCTGATTCTGCTGGGAAACAAAAGAAAAAAGTCAAGCCCAGTTTTTTACAAGATAGGAGTGGGTAAAAATGTGCATTTTTGGACCTAATGCTTGTTCATGGCAGATTCCTCAGAGCAGAGGATGCGTCTGCTGTACGGCCCAAAACATCAGTCACGTTCAACCATTGTTCAGGGGCTGGTGTCAGGTGGGTAAGGAAAACACTTTGGGGAGTGTGAGCATGCGTGTCTGCAGTGGTGGGGAAGACATGAGGCCATGCAGCTGGCCAGACAGTGCAGATGGTGCTAGGGTGCCTACACTGGGACCTTTTTGTCCCTCCTTGCTTCATTTTGGAGAAGGAAGCTGGCACTCAGCTCCCATTGTTTGTGAGCTGAGAACAGTTTGTGGTGGGACCTGGCTGGGCCTTCCACTTGCTGCATCATGATGGATTAATAGGAACAATGCATTAGTGTGTTGTGGGGACTGATTAGGAACCAGGAAGCCTTTCCTTTCCCAGCCACAGCTGTGTTTGAGCGATGGCTTAGGTGTCTCTTCATCACATGAGTGATCTTTTCTTACCTGTCTGAAAGCATCTGCCTGCTACCTGCAGAGGTGGCACAATCAGTGTCTTATGAAGTGCTGATACCAAAAGTCCCTGCATGCTTGGAGCCATTTTGCATCTCATTAACATTTTTTTCACTGCCTATTTGTAGCTGATTTATTCATTAGGATCAATGCAGCTATGCTTCTTGGAGAGCCAAAATGCTGCAACTAGCATATTTTCTCTTTCCCCGACAGCATTTCCTTAGGGGGGTTATGTCGCTTCAGGATATGAATAATCTGGGTCAGCCTGTCCCCAAATCAGTCTGAATTCCTTCTAGTAACTGTCATGTCTACAATGCCATGTTGTGCCTGACTGTTGAAATGACAGAGAATAGATATCTGTGATTCATGGAAGGGAATAAGAAAGGCAATTAAAGAACTTGAATTTGGCATAGAGATAGCACAGAAATGCCCAGGAATGAGTTTTGACCTTGAACTGAAAGAATTTTGCACTGAAAAGCTGTGTCCTACGTGGGTAGTGAGGTTGTGAACAGTATCTGGGGAAGGATGAGTTTCCCAATTGTTGCAGATCTTCAGGGGTCATTTTTGCTTGCCCAGTGTGCTGCCATCAGTTCTTGTGCAGACTGGCCCAGGATGAGCCCATGGGTGTTGTCCACATGGTTGGAGTAAATCTGGGGAAACCTTCATGTGTTAGTGGCTGATTCTCAGCCATTGGAGAGCTGTTCCTCACTGCTATCTCACTATCTTGTGTGGGGTTTTTTTGGTGGTGTTTGTTATTTTAAACACACATTTCTCCTATCTTTCCCAAATCCCACTGAGATACCTCTGGTTTCTGCCATTAGCTGACTGTTAGTGTTTATGTGCTCCCTTGGGGGCTGGTTAGGTGAAGGCATGGGATGCAGTGCTCTGCTGGAACCTTGCTTGAAGGCTCTGCAAAGCAGAGTCCCATGGAGCTGGGAAGCTGCCAGCAGGCTCAGGCAATGCAAACTCCTCCATCTGGGTAGGCATGACTTATGGTGTATGCAAAAAGCTCGCGGTGCTCTATGCAAGCAGAAGCATTGCCCTACCACTGACAGGGATCCTCCCTACAGGGCAGACAGCAGCTACATTTCACTAAGCAATCCCATTAGCGTATAAAAGCACAATATGGACAAGAGTTCTGTTTCCACTGAATGGTGCCTGGGTATTTTATGTTCCCCAATGTTGAAGTCTGACTAAGCTGTCAGCTTCCACTCTGAAACGAGCCAGAGTGCTTTCAGCAGAGTGAGTGTAATAGGGATGTGATTTTAGGGTTATGCATCCATGAGCTCTGGGCTGCATGGGCTGATGGAGAGTGAGTGGTGCTGACTGCCCTGTGCTGGGTCTGTGCGGTGCTCCAACTTGGCAAGACAGTTATCTTGGCTGTTCTGTATTTTTTCATTTAGAAAAGTGCAGTTCTTATCTTGTGAAAATAGAGATATTTCTCCATGAAGACAGAATTTCCCTAGTTAAACATCCTGGCTCATCTGCTTCAAGAAACATCCTCCCTTCGTTATTTATTTGCATTTATTTGCCAGCTTTATATAATTATTAAATAGAACTTGAGATAATGAAAATAATACTTTATGGGAATGTTCTGACTACTTATAAAGGTCTTAATTCTGTGAAAGTGCCCTTCTGACTTGCCATCCTCTGTCAGGAGTTGCGTAGCAACCACCTGCCCTTTTAGGTCCTGTTTGGAATGGAATATTTTTTGTGGTGAAGATGAACTTGACTTAAAAATAGATATTTTGATCCTATTGAGTCATTTCCCTCTGGGAAATAAAATGACTTGGACTGTGATTAAACTTTTCACAAATTTGATCTGACAATGGATGTTTCTTGCCAATTCCGAAATGTTTTTGTTTGGGACAGTTGGACTAAAGCCAAAGGAAACTGAGGGTTGGGCTGAGTGATGCTCCCTTCTCATCCAGAGGCTTGAAAACACCCGTAGCATGGAGAAAATGGCATTTTTGTAATTTACTCATTTGCCCAATGGATGTTCCTTTGCCCCAAGTGTGAAAGTGACTTTGAGGATACCATGGGAGTGAGTCCTATGAAGAATCACATGAGAAGTTCCACCTGGTCCATGCATGTCTTTATGGAGCCATCTCTCAGTTGAGCTCTCTAGCCTCTGGGTAGGGAAAAGAAAGGGAAACTTCCCTTCTGTAAGGGTGCCTCGTGCCCTGAGGGTACATCAGAGTTCTGTTAGCTTTCCTTTGGAAAGCTATGCTCTCTGCTTGGTACAGCAGAGCTGAGGCTGTGGTCTTCCACTGGTGTCCCTCAGTACTGAGGAGGCAGCAGGGATGGAAGAACTGAGAGGATGCTGATGAGAATCATTCAGCTAAATGACAGCTAATGTGGGGGAGATGAAAACTTCTCACAGATGCTCATGGCAAAGGCTAGAACCTGATGTGAGGTTTTTCTCTCCTTTAAGGAAAGTTTGGCTCCTCTGCCTTTGTGTGACCTCCTGATTTAGCACACCAGGTCCTCCAGGGTGGGGAAGAAAATAGCTGCAGTGATGGGCTGTGGGTGTAAATACTCAGTCCTTTGCTCTGAAGGAGATGAGCCTGTCTGACAGTGAAAGCAGTTCACACATCCCTAATTAGTGTGATCGCTTGCAGCTTGCAGGCACAGCTGCTTCTCCTCCACACCTCAAGGCACAGCACTCCTCTCCTGCACCCCAGCCCTGCCAGGAGGAGCACGATGGATGTGCGCTTCTGTCCCTGCCCTCCTGGCTCTGGGCCCACACTAGAAGAGAAGGGGAGCCATGGTTCCTCTGCACACATAAAGCAGCGTGAAGCCAATGCCTGAGCTGCTGGCAGGACAGTGGGGTTCTTACTCTCTCACGACAGCTCAGCCACAACACCTAGACTTGCCAATAAGCCTTCCCCCATCTAGCATCACACAAACTGAGTAAATACCTATTTATAACAGGAGCTTAGCATTGTTTGTGCAAATGTGTTTCAATCTGGCTATATCTGTTTTCTCTTGTGGGATTTCTCTGTGAAATCCATTTGGTAAATGAATCTTTCGTCTCCTGAGGCCTTGCAAATCTCTTGTGCAACCTCTGGCTTCATGTTCTGCATTATGCCTTTTTTTAAGCTAAGCAGATAACCTTGAGACCCGCTGAGACTTTTGTTCCTGGTTAGTCCTTCTGGAAGATCACAGGACTCTGTGAAATATGTATTCTTCAGTGGTTATGAAGAAAAATAAAAATTCCAAGTATCCCTGAGGAGGGGAAATAAAGGCAGCAGCAGGGATTTGTTAACATTTAGGCAGAATCAGCCAAGAGACTGACACTGTCCAGATGGAAAGACCCACTTCCTGGCTGTAAAGATAACTCACTAAAGGAAACATTAGTTGTGGCTGCATTGGCGATGAGAAATACAACTTCTGCCAAGAATTCACCCCAAGTCCAATGGGAGCTGCCTCTTTTCCTTTCCCTTGTGTGAAGGGTTCAAGTTTACTTAGTTGGGAAATATGCCTAGCATTTCCTGGAGGGGAATGATGACCTGCTAGGTAAAGCAGAGTTGTGAGAGCTGGAGTTAGTTCCTTGCTGTGCAGGTGATGGTGGATGGCACTTAGATGTGCTAAGGCGTGGGTGCCTGGCTCCCTGCTGGGTCCTGCATCACCGTCTGCCTGGGCAAGGCCACTAGTGGCACACTGACACATCGTGGGCACCTTCATGCCAGGTATTCAAGCAGGATGCTTGAGGCTGCACATCCTGAGCAGCTTCTGGCCATCTCAGCTCAGTGATGCGCGATGCCAGACCTTGTAGTTCTGTCTTTGCAGCATTGTAGTGGGGCCCCCTCTGCAAGGAGGATGCTCAGCAAAAGGATGAGTAGGCATGAACAAAGAGCAAAGGCTTCCAGGTTTGGCTGGAGGGACTGCATACAACAGCGATTTTGTTGGTTAACCCCCCCGAGCTTGCTGTATAGCTGGGAAAGCTGAACTGGCTGTGCTAATGCTTCACATGCAGCCAACGGGCAGAGGATCTGATGAGATTATATTTGTCTGTGTAGTTCTCTTTCCCTGAGGTATTCAATAGCCTTTTAAGCTACAAAATTAACTGAGCAAATTGAATACTAGGCCATAGATCAAGAATTATTGGCTCATGATTTGATGTGGAGGTGAACACAAGCCGTATTGCAGCGTGTATTTAACTCTCCACATTTAGACCACCTCACTTTGATGTGCACAGCACGTTAATTCACTTACTTGAAACGATGGAACCCAATGCTGGGCTCCAGCCCATGGCTGTGCCTCACACTGTACGTGTTTTACAGCCTTTTCTTTGTTGCCATGGCACAGATAAATACTTCAGTGCTTTTGCTTTTGAATCTTTGATATTTTCCTGTCTGTTAAATTGAATGTTTTTCCTTTTTTCTTTCCATGAAGTTGAATATTACGCTCAACCTGGGTACATCCCTTTGTTAACTGGGCATGATGCTTATTTCCAAGTGCTAGAAGTGATATGTTGAAAATAATCTTTGTGTAGGATCTATTTTGGTTTGCACTTTTACAGAAGTTTCTGAATTTTACATGGATTCAGAATACTTTTTTATCATCTTGGCTTTCCAGAGTGACATAAATAACAGCACTAAGTGCGTAGCTTCCCTGGGGAAACTGAGTTTGTGTAAGAGAGCATGGGAATGAGGATGGATACATTTTTTTTCTTTAGATAAAATTTTAGAATAGTTTGCTTGTTTGTGAACATCACAAAAGCAATAAAAGAAATTGACTTTCTGATATCTGCAACTGGATTCCCAGCCATCCTTTCCATAGAAGCGGTGAGTATGTCAGACAGGTGCTCCATACAAGATATGGCTTTCCCAGGCTTACCCAAGCTGGAGCTATATCAGAAGACCAGGACTATATTTTCAGCCCTTTTTAACCTTCTCCTTGATCCAGGTTTCCTCTCTGTTTTGGGTCAGGTCACTCAGAATCTTCTGTCGGTTTCTCACAAATTGAAAACACTCCAGCAATTTTCTATTTATGATTTCTTTTTCTATTGTCCTGTCAAAGCTGGTTAGGATCCAGTGTGTCCCAAGTTCACTATTGTCTTCTGGCCCACTCGTTAAGGGCATAATTTGTCATGTTGAGATCTGGAACGGGTCCATGCTGCACTTGCTGTGCTTGATCACCATCTGTAGCCAGCTCTGTCCTGCACTGAGAGCAGCGGCTTTAATGTGGGCTGGTGGAGATTTTTACTATTTATTTGATTTTCTCTTCTGTGTTTCTTTCTATCTGACACAGCCAAGATGTTGTGTAAGTAACTCAAAGTTGATATCACCTAAGAAGAACCTGTGTTCCTATCAGTTTTGATATTGCAAGGGAAAATAGCATCAGTTTCCTGAAAACCACACTCCTGGCCTGACAGAAATAGCTGTGTGATGTGGGTCACTGCGACACGACTGGCAGTCCTACCAGGAAGGAATAAACCAAGGAATGTTACAACGCTGAGGAGTTTTGTCCAAGTGCCAGGGAAAAGGAATAGGGGAAAAGAGATGGCAGAGCATACTGCAGATCAGAACTGACAGAGCTGCTACGGGAGCGTGGGTGAGAAGATGGCTTGCTGATGTTTTATGTCAGAAGGAAACCAGCGGGGAGATGGAGGAAGAGAGTGATGTGTACGTGCCAGTGGGACCAGGGCTCAGATTGCCCGGAGTGACAAGGGGTCAGGCAAGTGCTGGAACAGGCTGATGGAGATTTAGTACTGGTCACGTGCGAGCTGGGAAGGATGCTCGTTAGTAAAAGGAAGAACTGTATCTATTGGATGTGGTTTTGCTGAGAGCAGCAAAACATTTGGTAACTCTCTTCAGCCACGTTAATTTGCTGTGTTACATAGCTGACCTTCCACAAACAAGCCATACACATTAAGCACCCTACAAAGAGCATGCATGTGCCTTCAGGGATCTTCATGCTTGGCTGCAGCAAGGAGAAAGCCTCGCACGCTAGTCTGTTTATTGCTAGATTACCAGTGTTGATAGCTCTGGGATTTCAGCATCAGGCTGGGAGATAAAGGTGTCTTATCTTTCCCAGGTGGTCTCCTTGTCCTGCCACCTCTGAGGTGCTGTGGCCACCAGGAAATCTGAGGATTGTCTCTGAAGATTGCTTTTAAGGAGCAAACAGAGGCATATGCATTCCTATGTCAGTGCAATATCCCTTGACCTTGGCTGCTCCACTGCACTGCAAACAGCCTGTGCCATGTGTCCTTATCTTCTTTTGCATCTTCAGACCATTAATGGCTTGCCACTGGGACTGCTTATGAGTAGGGAAGGAACTGGGAGAGTTTGTTATTGAGCTGAGTACATGGACTGCCCCATGGCTCCTTGTTGTAGGAGATCTATTTGTCAAGTGTGTCCAGCTCCAGCCAAGGGAGCTGACCTCCTGGTCTTTGCTGACAGAGCTGCGCTCACAGCTTTCAGGGCTGGTCTCAGCTCGTGCCAGTTGGCACTTTCCATCTGCAAGCTGTTGTGATTTGCTCCAGATGGTGTGTGAGAGCTGCCGTGCCCCCGGTTAGCTGGTTGCTCAGCTCACGATCTTGCTTTGGCATTTTGCATGCAACCATTCGCACCCTTGTCTGTGGTGGATGAGGAGAGGAGATGCTGGGCTCTTGTGTACTCCAAGAAGTCTGTTCCCATCCACTTCAGATTTTAATCACTTCCCAATAAGTGCGTCAGTGGCAGAATGAAAAAGGTATTGTTGCCCCCAAAGAGTCTGCAACTGAAATGGAAACATTCAGCTGACAGGGTGGGGACTGGAAAGACTAATGGCAAAGCGTCAGTGATCCCAAGTTCAGATTACGATGCCCTGGTTTTTGTTTAGATTTTTTTTTTCTCCCTGCATTCTCTCATGTGTTTTCTTAGTGCCTTCTGAATGGGAAAAGGATGTTTGTGAGGAATGTTTGGATGAAGGAGCTGGGAGAAATTGAAGGAGCGACATGCAGTGCCAGGCAAGGGATTGAGAAATATGGCCTGGATGCAAAGAGCTCTAGATGAAACTAAGGAGAGGTGCAGAAGGGTAAAATTAAAATAATAATAATAATAAATAAATAAATTTTAAAAATGGAGGAAGAAAGTTTGTTGCCTCTTCTGACTTTCTGCCATGGCTCTGCTCCTGTGGTGCCCAGCCTCTACTGCTGCTGCCTTCTCTGCTCCTCTGCAACTTCCTCACCCTCTGTCACCCTTCAAAAGACTCAGCACAAACTCCTGAGCTCTGCTGCCCTTCCTGACTGGATGTCAGCCTGGGTTTCATGCTGTGCCTCAGTGGCAGCAATGGCACGGGGAGAGCTCCACCGCAGCGCTGGGGACGTGTTTGTGTCTTTGCTCGGTTTGTTTACATGCTCAGTGTAAGCAGTGGATGAAGACACACAATCTATTTATGTTTTCCACCAAGATCTTCCCATGCCTGAAAGGCAGTCTGCCTGACTTAGCATTCCCAAGATGCTGCCAAGCACAGCAGAGTGCTGAGGAAGTGCCTCCTGCCTGCACAAGCAGGAGGGCAGCAGGAAGACAGTGAGGCTAATGCTTTGCGAGGCATTTCTGTGCTGAGGCGCTGGTTGTTTGGCCTAGAAACAATGCTACAATCCCATAAATCAGTTAATACCAGGAGTTGGGATTGCAGCACTCAGCACACTTTGTGTTGAAGGTGAGTGGGGACGTGGAGCTCTGTGCCCTTCTTTGCACTGTGTGAGGGGAGCCTGGAAGTGTGCATGTTCTTGAAAGGTTTCCTTCTGTTTGCTTTGTCTGAGTATGGAAGACAGGCTGATATGGTTGTACTCCTTATTCTCTGCACTCTGATGAGATAAGCGTCAGAACTGAACCAGAATATTTTCATTGAAAAGGGCAAAGAGAAAGAGTGAATGTGACATCTCTTTAGCTTGACTGTCTGCCTTGAAGGTACACAAGTGATGAGAGCTTCTGCTGCTCTCCTCCCTCCTCTCCTCCTTTGTGTGTTAAGGATATTTTCTCCTCACTGCAGAATCTCCCATTACTCATCTACTCCCCATCGATTCCTTCTGCTCCTCCAGGAAATCCTCTGGCAGCACAGAGGCAGGGCATGCAGCAGGGTCCCCAGTGCTCTCCCAGTGCATGGCACTGGTGCCAGTCAATGGTGCATGGGGCTGCACAGTTCCTCTCCAAGCAGTTCCTGTTCCAAGCTTGCAGACAGACAGGTCTCCAAGGGGAAAATACAGTGGGCGGATTTTTGCAGAGGGTTGGGTTTTTAATCTAGCAACCTCTGCAGCTATAGATAGATGTCTGATAAAGCTTCTTGGCGTGGGGCGTAGGCAGACGAGAAGGGATTTTCATCCTCAAGTGTATCATAAAAGATGCAGTAAGGGCTCTTGTGTCCTGATCGCTGTTGAGGATTCTGCTTCCAGTGAGAAGCACTGTGTTCATCAGTATCTGGAAGTAACTGAGACATGTTGGACTGCACAGACACATACTGTGATGTAGAGAGTTTCTTGCATACAATATGTGTTCTTCCTGATCATCCCAGCCATTTCTGTTCCTCACTGTAATTCTTCTTGTGGAAACAATGCAGCTTAAGGGCTAAGTTTTTATGCACAGTCCTTCATTTTTGGAAGTGTAGTCAGTAGAGGAAGCGGGTTTTCCACCATGATCTACACCAAAAGTTCAGGCATCTTGAAGGTGCACGTGTTGCCTGCAGTTAGACAGGAAAGAAAGCTTTAGAAAGGTGAGCAGGATATTTTAAATAGCTTGATCTAAAATTGATACCTCTCTGTGACAGTAGGCTAAAATAACATTTTGAGGCAGATGAAGAAAGCTGCCTGATGTGGAATTTGGTTGATCATGACTGACATGGATATTGGGGCAGTTCCAGGGAGAAGACATGTACAAGCAAATCCTCTGGCAGCTCAGCAGCCGAGTGGCTTAGTGCCTGGGTAGAAGATTTCAAGAGGTGAGATCTCAAGAATAGCAAAGCACCAGAGATCTTTGTAGCAAAGAAGAGCATCTGTAGAATATGCCAGGTTCTAAAAAATCAGCTCTCCACGTCTAACCAAGGCTAGGGCAGCGTGCTCTGAGCAGGCAGGTAGCTGGCCCAAGGAGTGCAGTGTGCACCCCCTCTGTGCAACGTTCTGGTGCTGCAGGTACCCCTGAGGAGGCACGCCATGGCCATGCAGTGTGCTTACCAGTCACAGCATCCCTGGGAAGAGGGGAAGGATCCTGAGATCAAGTTTTTCAAACGTGTCTTGGAGCCTGTGCTCTTCCCTTCTTTTAATCAAAAATTATTCAAAATATCAGGTGGAGAAACGAGAGGCACCTGACTCAAATGGTTTACTGCCTTCTTCTGAACTGTTTTGTTTCTGCGCTGATAGTTCTGCAGTCAGGCAGCATAAGAATGTAAAGGGGAAATTACTGTCAAACAGCCCTTTCTAAATCGCTGTCAGCGAGTAGCAGGAGATGAGCCAAAGAGATCCTGTTCTTGTCAGCCTCACTCCAGTAATGCATTGTCCCAATTCAAGGAGAGACCTTGTCTTTTTCAGCTGTGTGTAGGTTGAGCCAAATAGTAAGCCATGTAAATGATCGATTTGCTTTAATGCAGGTGATTGAAATGTGGCACAGTGGCAGGAAGAGTAGCGTGCGTGGCCTGAGATGGATGAATAATGAATGAAGAAATAGTTTCCTTGTAAATGGCAGCTCCTGATTTCAGCTGAAGTTCCAGGTTTCCATCTTGCTGTGCCTGGCTTTTGTCATGTAAAACAGAAGAGAAGAGCATGAGGCCTGCGATGGCACATGGCTGGGCTGGTGGCATCCTGCCCCAGCAGCAGGGATGGGATCTCAAGACTGAAGAGTGCTGGCCCAGATTCAGATGGCCTAATTTCCACCTTTGTCTCCATCTGATGTTTCCTATTGGCAGATGCTGCTGAAAGCTGTGGGTCTTCCCACACTAGGCTGGGAATTTAGGCAGAATTTAGGTCAGCTGAACCTGGGCCAAACTGTGGCTTGTCTAACTGTTCGTTTGATACTGCTTGTCACTTTGAGGATGTACCTTCCTTCCTGAGAACATGGTATCTGTTTCCTGCTGGGGGGAAGAGAGCAGGGTTCTCAGTCAGCAGACTTTCCAGCTGGGAAGGAAACCATCTCTGTCCTGGTTGGAGGGACACACAGGTCTGAACTGGGAACAGCGCGCCAAGGGACTGGGGGTAGGCAGGAAGGAAACGATATATCAGAAATAATCTCTCTTATTGCCAGGTGGTGGTCTCAGGGACTCTTCTGTCACGGTAATTATACTTCAGGATAATAATCTTCAGACATTTCCTCGTGTTTTCACCTGGTATCCATAAGATGCTCTGTGAAGGTAGAGAGTCACCTCCATTTGCAGGTGGCACTACAGAGGCTTTCAGTTCTTCAACCAGCCCACACTGAGGATGCCACAGAGCCAGTTCTTGCAAGTGCCGATGCCCATTCACAGCTTACCTTTCTGGGCTGCAAACAGTTAAATTGCAAAGCTTCTGCATAGGGAAATATATGCCTGAGGTCTGCAAACCTCACTGGAAAACGTTTGGTTTAATTTTAGCATAGTGTGCTGCAGGCAGGTCCTGAGGTTATGGTCCAGGATTTCCAGGGATTAATCTAAGTAGGGCACAAATTGCCTGGGTTGTGGAAGGTCACCCACTGCTACTGCCTTGTTACGGAGCCCTCTGCACGCTGCTTGTTTCCCACTGCTGCCCCAGGGCGTGAGCTTCACTGGAACAGTGGGGACAGAGCTGGGGAAGGGCTTGTGCCATCGTGCTGGTTTGTACCCAGCCATGCTGTAGCAGGCCAAACTGTTTCAAGGGCAGTTTGCTGGCTGGTGGGAAAGCACGTTATGTGCATATCTCGGTCACCGGGGCTGACAGCAATGAAGAGTGAATGAAACTGGTGGCACGCTGCCTGCCAGTTGTTTGTTTGTTTGTTTGTTTGTTTTCAGCTTTTTGGCTAGATTTTAGACTGAGCTCTGCTCCTATCAGTACCACCTCATCTATACAAAGCTGGCTCAGACGTGCCTCCAAGCTGCAGTTGTGCTGCTGGCTGACTGGCCCTGCTAGTGCATGGCGTGCTGGCTTGGAAGGAGTCCCCCAAACACTCACGTGGGGACTTCATTAACGCAGAGCAGCAGACAGGGAAGGGATGTTGGGCGGGCCAGCTGGAGTGTGTGAAGGCAAATGGAGTCATTGGATGGAAGGGGGATCTTGGAAGGTGGCTGTGTTTGTCTAGACAACGTCTGTGATTACATTTTTTTCCCTCCCCGAACCTAGTCCGTATTGAACACTGCAATTGAAAGTGCATGCATTCTCTGGTTTGTCAGTGCAGCCTTGGCTCCTGCCCTGGGCTCACACGGTGCTCCTGCAGAAAGGGCTGGTTTGGCAGCACTGGCAGTGCATCCAGGAGGCCTTTCTGCTCCTCCCTCACATCTGGGAGGAGAGGATGTGGACTGAGTCCTGCTTGGGAAAGCAGCCACAGGGTTGTCCCCTTAGAGCTGCGATGCACACAGGCCCAGCAGCTCCTCACAGGCTGGACCAAGACCCACAGCCGCTCCAAACTGCTGCCACTGGGAGATGTGTGTGCTGGAGGCAGCAGCCCGGCAGGAAGGGGGTCTGCTTGTTCTCAGGACATAAATAGTGATGTGCCTTTCATGGGATGTCACAGAGCTGACCGGGGGCTGTGTTAACTGGGGAGCTGTCAGTCGTAGGGGCTTGATGTGGCAGTTAGCAAGTTTCATCAGGGGTTTTGAGATGGGCTGTGAGGACTGTGTTGGCAGGAGCTATCCTGTGTAATTGCACAAATCCCAGCTTCCTCCTGTCCGTGGCAGGTTGGGAGGGACTGGAGCACACCTCCTGCTCACAGCAGATACCTGCAGCCCAAAATACTTGGGTGTATGCTTCTTCTCAAGCAGCCTGTCTGTGTCTCTTGCATATTCTCTTTGTCTCACTGTCTTCTATGCTTGCCAAGGTTGCAGTTCAGTACTTTTCTTAAAGGAAAAAAAAATTCCTGTTTCTGAGATGCGATATTTCCTGACCCACCACTCAGCAAAACCTTGTTAGAGTTGTCCACAGCCTCACTGCACTCTTGTCTGAGATGGATTTTAACTCAACAAGAGAGCATTCCTCATAATTGAATCACTTTAATGCTTAATTAGAAAAATTCTCTGTTTCCTCGGGGAAGACGAGATGTGCTGCAGCTGAGGGCAGGCCAGGCGTGCTGCTCCTCATCAGCCCAGCACAGCTTCCCCATGGAAATGCAGTGTGGGAGAGCAGAGCCCTCCATGGACGTGTGCTGCTTCTTGCTTTTTTGTTCTGTGTTCTGAGCAATGGAGGCTGGGGAGCTTGAGCTGAATTTGGGTATCTAAGAAGTGGAGGCTGCGTGGCAGTCAGGCGCCTTCATCCCCTGGGATCTCTTCCTTGGATATCCCAGTTTGAGCAAGAGGTAGATTTTCTTTCTGGAAAAGAGCTTTTACTCTGCCAGGCTTGTGAGAAAGTCCCTGTGTGCTTAAAACAATAGGGCAGTGAATAAAGAACATTACCAATTAATTTCCTTGGCTAGCATGCTTGCTGAGATCCAGAGCAGACTAACTAGCTGCTAGTCCATATGGTACCTCCAGCTCTTTCCCACAAGCAGCAGACCAGTCTGTATAGTGTTTTTTTTTTTTTTTTTTCCCCTAAAAAACTGCAAATCTCATAGGAACAACCATGTTCACCATCTTCTTCCTGAAATGTCAGCTCTGCTGTAACCTTGCAAGTATCTTCCAGACCGTCCAAATCGATGGAAGCTAGCTGCAGCTACTTGCTCCCAGCCCCATCGAGGATGTTTGTTATTGCTGTCCTGCAGTCCCCCCTGGACAGCTTTGGCCAGGAGAAGCCTCTCTCTTGCCATTTCTACAGCCCAGAGCCAGTGCCTGAAATCCAGCCCTTGCCTTTGTATTGAGTTAGCACCGGGGGAGCTCGGCCTCCGCCAAACTCCTGTAGCAGGAGCTGGATGCTGAGAGAGCTGGGACGGGAGTTTGCTAGTTTCTAAAACAAACTGTTGTTTCAGTGGGTTTAGCACCAGATGGTGTGGGGTAGCGCTCTCTAAGGCTTCTCAGGCACGGGATTTCTGCTAGTCTAGAAATCGAAGGCAGTCCAGTGACACACCTCTATCAGGTAGGAACTGAGTTGTGCATCTTTAAATTCGGTTCTAACTAATACCTGTTAGGCACTGTGTACTGTAGGACTCCTTTAAAACTCAAGTCCTGTGCATCTGAACTTCCCTGCATAGCCACTATCTGCCCTAAGCTAACAGGGAGAAAATACACATTCTTTGCAAGCAGAGCCCTGGAGACCTGGGGAAATAAGAAAAGTAAGGGGTAAATGCCAGAAGGTCTGGTCTTTCTCCAGTGGTTTCCAACCGGAGTGCTTGCAGTGCTTGCCAAAAACTAACGAGGTCTGGTCTGCCTCCTGCAGTGCCGAGCTTGCGGCCAGCAGCCAAGAGCCGTGGTAGGGATTGAAGCCCAAAAGCAGGGTGATCCCCGCCTTCCAGAGCAGGAGCATCCTGAAGCTCTCTGGGTCCTGCTCGAGTTGGCTTAATCATGGGGTTTTACATAACTCAGTGTCAGGTAGATGTTGAAATGTAGTTAGAAATGCAGATGATATCATCCTGGTAGGGAGCCTGAGGGAGAGATGCCAAAGGCAGAGGTGGCAGGTGCTGAGGATTTCATGCAGTGACGACAGCAGCTCCGCTGGCTGCCACTCGGCTGGGGCATCACAGGTCCTTCTGCTTTTCATTGTCACGTCTGAAAATAGCTGCAGGATAACATGCTCCCGACACAGCGCGATGCCCGGGGCTGAGCTCCGTGGGCAGGGGCTGAGAGCAGTGCAGAAGCCAGCGTAAGAGCAGAGCAAGCTGCCTCTCCTGCCTTCATTCCCAGAGCCTAATATTAGCTCACCTGCGGGTATGACAGCCCTGCTGGCAGGCAGCCAGGCGGCCTTTTTGTCTCTCCCAGCTTATACAGCTCCCTTATGGCAGTGACAGCCCAATTATCTGAGCTTTTCCCATCTTCTCTGTTCCCGTTGACTTGGCTTGTGCTGAAGCGTTCTTGGGGGAAGATCAGTGTGTTTTAGCAGATGGACCGAGGCTGAAGAGCAAATTGTTTTAATCAACCTTCCCTTTTTTGGGGACATGGAGTACTTACTGAAGTGGCAAGGCAGCATCCATAATTTCACAAGGCAGCAGGCTTGTCTCTAAGGAGCTTCTCTGTTTCTTTGGATGCCGTGGATACGAGCAATTAACTCGCAAGACAAACTTGGCCTTTCCCCAAGGGCATTTGTATTTGCTTTCTGTTCTAGAATATGTGGGGGATCCGCAGGTTGCATAAGCCAGTGGGCAAAAAAAGGACCGACTTCTCCAGTCATTCAGGGCATTGTGCTTTTCTGGAGATGCCAGCCACGTTGTTCAGTGGTGCTGGGGCCAATGAGTGGTGGTGGTTCTGACTTGTTATCTGATGGGATGGCCAAGTGGATGCAGTAATGTAGATGGTGTGGCAAACATTGTATTCAGTGCAGAAAATAAAGATGGAAAACTTGCTTCCAACTCATGAGGTGGTTCCCTGTTATTCCAAGCAGGGCTCCATGGTGACCTTCCTTCTGCACCAGCTCAGGAGCGAGCAGAAGGGAGTCTGAGAAGGAGATGAGCAAAGAATGCTTTCCATAGGTACAATCAGGATCTGGCTCCCTTGACAGCTGTTTAAAACCTGGTGTGTGTTGCCAGTGGAGATATCCCCTTTCAGTGGGTCCTGCTAGGTCAATAAGCTACTGTATAGGAGGTGATCTGTTTTTAACTCCATGGATCCATGAGCCTTGAAGCAGGACCATTTGCCTGCAGTATGAGGAGTCAGGTGGGCAGTGAGGAGGCTGAGGAGCCTGATGCACCACTGTTGCTTTAACAGCTGTTTCCATTAAGGAATTTATTTACTGTTAAGAGAGCTTGGGAAACATCGTTTCTGTTCCCAGCCTGAAGTGCAGTGCATGCTCACATTGTCTTGGAAGTGGCAGTGTGATAACATTAAATTTAAGGTATGTCGAGACCCACAGAGTGGGAAAGATGCTGTTCCCTTCCTTTGGTGTGACTGTAGGGCAAGCAGGTCTTGCCTGCAGGTCCCAGCCCAAGCAGGTGCCTTGTCAGTGCTGGGGATGCTCTTGAGGTGTGCATGGACACCTCCTGCTCCTGTTGGAAAGCTGAAAGCTGCTCACAGTTCGGTGACGACATGAACTGTGAAACACTGTTGGGTTTTCTTTGTGTGAAAGAGACTGTGTGCAAAGGAAATTATTAATTATCACTGCACATATTTTTATTGCTAATGATTTGGTTTGCTCTGAGTGGCAGTAGGAACTGTCTGTGGTTGTGTGGGTGGATAACAGATACTTGGGAGATGTTATAATTTGCATTCCTGCTTTTGCACGGCCAAGACTGTCATGGATCTGCTCTGTTTGTCGCTGGATCCTGTAACTGTTAAGCAAGACTGTTGTTTGTGCTGCACTTGGTTTTGCAGAACAAGAAAAAGAATTTCCAAACTTGTCTAAGGATGCTTTCTTGTCTGTAGAACCTAAAAGCTGTCTCTCTTTGGCCTTCTTTATATCTGTATTATGAAAAATAAAAGCTGCAGGTTGTGGTCGATCCTGTTGTTTGCTCTCCAAGGCAGCACACCTGGGCTGTGTTTTATTTCATGGCCCCGATGGTGGGGAAGATGCTTTGCACCTTTTCTTTCACTCTGCACCCTCTATGCCCAGGAGCTGTTTTTGTGCCCTCCTTCCACAAATACCTGCAGCCAAAGATGGAGAAGCCCTCCTGGAAACAAAGCCTATCTGAAATACCATCACTCACCTATCTCATTGTGCCACCAGAAGGACCTCTGTCTCCTCTCTCCTATATGTTTTTAGAACTCGTCAAGGCTAAAGAGAAATGTGAGAATGCCTCAGAACTATCCTCTGTGGGCTGGGTGCCCAGCACTGCTGTCACTGGGGTCAGCACCTCACCAGGGGTATGGGACACATTGAGGGGACATCAACAAATGGACATCATGGTGGGGGAAATGAAGGGGCTTTCTACCTAATGCCCTTGCCTTTTGCCTTTATTTGCAAGTGCAATCAGTTTGCATATATGAATTTAAGCAGTTCTCTGGTTGTGCTTCTGCATCTCCAGGAGGAAAGGAAGAAGCAGTGGGGGTGAAATGCAGCCCTCCACCCCAGATCCACACTGGGTTGTTACTGTTAAAATATGACTAATGCTAAAAATAAGCCTGGTGTTGCTATAGAAACTTGCACTGTTGCTACGTGTGAACCTGGAGAGAATTGTACCCTCCTCAGTACCTTGCTTTTCTCTTCCCCTCCGCTGAGCTCACCAAGGACGATCTCACCAGACCTCCTCTGATCCTTTGCTGGGTTGCCCATGGCTTTATGTTGTTGAGCTGACGGGTGGGAGGGGAGGTCATTATTTATCCTATCTGTGTGTGTATGTATCTATATGCTTCTATTTTTTAGCCCCCTGTCCATAGTTTTTTTGTCTCTGGCGATGCTGTTTGTTGGTCCCTTCTTGACTCCTTCGTTGGGGCTGAGGCTTTGTGCAGTGCCCACGGGCAGCAGAAGGAATGGGTCCCTCACTGCGCTGCCAGGGTTTCCATCTGTAGCGAAGGAAGAAGCTTTGGTAAACTTCCTTTCAGTCTAGAAATGAAAAGGGATTTTGTATTTGTTAACATTTTAACACTGCTTCAATCCGCCATCCCCATCTTCCTGTCCCTCCCAGCTCTCGTAGTTAATTTTTAAGGAAGCTGAATCCTTCCAGGCTCTTTAGAAGGAACCAACCAAGGGATCAGTTTACATTTTCCAAGCTGAAATGACAAATGCTGGAAACTTCAGTTTGAAAAAGAAACTGGGAATAACCCAGATACCGAATGGTCACAGCCCCTGAAGGCCTATACAACATCCTACACAAATTGCCCTGTGCCACAGCGTGAAGTTTTCCTCTCCATTCTACCACTGCTTTTTCTCACCTTTGGTGTGTGAGGATCTGAGAAGCAGCCCAAGTATTTTAGGCACCTGGATTTGGAAGTGATACCCTACCTGAGCTTCTATGTCAGCACCTTCCTTTGGTTTTGTAAATATTTGTCTGAGTCTTTCCATTCTCTGGAATGCTGTATATTGGTCTTTGCACTTTATGAGAACTTGCTGAGCCGGGGGCATCCCTGGGGAGTCTTTGTGGGGTGATGGGCAGCTTCCCAAGGCAAGGGCTCTGCTCTGAAAGCATTAGCGATTTGTTTACATTTGTAGCACCTTTGTCTGTACATAAGGCTTCTGGTGCCACATGGCTCATGCTAGAAAAACCATTTCAGTTACTGCCCTTCTGGTGCTGGAGAGACAGAAAGGCTTGTGAGGGCTGGTTTCTGAATTGCTTTTTTGCAGAGTGGCTCCTCTACCAATACCCAGACTTGAGAGGATGCCAGAAAAGGGTTAAAAATAGAAAGATGAGACCTTGTCCCCCACCTTTTGGCACAGCAGAGGATCCTTCTCTGTGCAGGAGTGGCTGTCGGGCCAGGTGATGCCAACATGTCTGCACAGTGAGGAGCAGGTTGTGCCCCATCCAAACTTCACATTATTCAGGCTGTACATAGCAGGCTTTTGTTTAAAGCTTGGCAGTGCTGCAGTGCTTGCAATTAGAGGAACTTTGCTGTTGAACCATCAAATATCTGATAAACATCGAACTGTGATTCTGCTTGTCCAAACATCATTGAATGTGGATGGAGTCTTGTTTATGATGTGGCTTGACGGACCAGAATCCAAAGATATAATGTGATTTGTGGTTTTTAATGTGACTGTTGGGCTTGATATTCCTTCTTTTGAAGTCAAAGTGAAAATAGGATCCAGCACTTTTGCCATACTAAGGGCAAGCAGGTTGGGATGAAGCTGGAACCTGTCCAGACTTGTGAATCAGACTGGACTTAAATCTCTTGAGAATGTCTCAATCCAGAAAAAAGAAACAACAATCCAACAAAAAGCATAAGTTGGCTTTTTGTTGTTTCCATTTTCATAAGCATCTGTAATTTCTGATGTCAGACTCTGACAGACGCTGTTCTGTGAGAATTCCAACCTGACTGGAAGTAGGAGCTAAATCACAGTGAATTTGCTCAAGACTTATGGCCAGTCATAAGGATGGATGCCAAGGTTTTCATTGCAGAAATATCTAGCATTTTGAGTATTTGTAATAATTAATATAGAAACAATAGTAAACAGTGTAACTGGAATCTGAACTCCTTTCCTTGGCTGAAATTATGATATGCATGTTATGAATTGGTCTTTTGAGTACCTAACTGGGAATTTTTCATCTGGATGGAATATTGGGAACTGGATTATAACTTGAGATATCCCTATTTGTCCTGTTTGGAGAAAGCCCAAAAGGTACAGAGCTGGATTTCTTTCCAAGGGCTTTGGACCACTGAATGATCTGAACAACTCAAATGTAGGATGGGAAACTCCATGAGAACCAGCTTTCTCATTGTATCCCAGTACTTGGTGTCATCAACCCGTGTAAGTATAAATAAGCCCTTCCAGAAGGCTTGATTCATGTTCAATTTCAAAAGTGGCCTCAGGCCAGCATTTCTATGGGGACAACTTCTACTGTATTTCTGGCAGAACTTTCCCAGTCTTCGTGCTTCCAGACACCGGTTTCTCTGATCAGCAATCCTGGACTCCTCAAATCCGCTGGCCTGCATCACAAAGCAGGTAATTACTTTGGCAAGGAGGACGTTGCTGATATGTCATGCTAGTGCAGAGTTTCAAAGAGAGGAAGGAGTGTTTTGATCTGAAGGAACGGGGCCAGCTTTTGTACAGAATTTCATACTCTCTATTTCATGTAGGTAATATATATGTATGCTCTCTCTGCCTCAATTTTCCATTTGCTTTTTGGAAGTACCAACCCATTACTACTATCTTACTTCATCAGTCTTTTTTAATTAGCTGGTAAGATCATCAGGGTAGGAACATTTAGCACATAAGGCATCTCTGGTACATTTAATGAATAATAACAAGCACAGTTGCCCAGCTTTTCATTTTGCATCCTCTCTTACACAAGAACAACTATTGGCTACTTCTGCAGCCTGCCCTCTGTGCTGCCTCAGGGATGCAGTTCCCATAAGGTTTCAGCTGCTTCATGCAGGCATGTTATGGGAGCCTTCAGATAGGCTCTAGTGGTATGGGAGAGCTTGTATGGGCCAACATGGTTCTCTGTAGACACCAAAAGGTTCCTTCTCTCTGGTGTATGCATACAAACTTTGATCTGCAGTGTTTCCAGATTTCACATGCTGTTAGTCTGCCTGCATCCCATTGTATGGAAACAGAGAGATGTGTATTGTGGGCAGCCTGATGTTGTAGCTGCACGTCAAGGCTGGGATATCTCATCTGGGCCTTGTGTCTCATGGCGCGAGGTGGTTCATTGAGTTTGGGCTGCCCTATTTATCTGTGCATCAATTATCATGCAGACGAAGGGGCTCAGAGAGGCTCAGCTTGTCTTGTGGAGTGCTTTGAGATCAATGGAAGAAAGCTGTCATGTTTGAGGAAGTAGCTGCATCAGAGCGGTAGTTCTTGGTGTTTAAAGAGGATCTGATGACAGATGGGATTAGATGCAAAGCAGCTTGTTAGGAGGTTTTAGTAACTGTGACAGACCTGGGGAGAGTGGTGTGGAGTGTGTAAGGGATCCAGTTAAGGCAGAAGCACGTGATGCTGGATGACAGCTGACAGCATTGCTTGGGGGGGGAGGTAAGGTTATTTGCAAGAAATTGTTTGAGGATTTTGGGGAGAAGGGAAGGAAAAAAAGACCACAGAGGAGGAGGACTTGAGATACCCATTGTGACTTCTGACAACACACTTCAGTACCAGACAATGAGGCCACTAAATAGAGAGGGGAGGGGAATCAATACGGACAGATTGGACTGATAAAGAAATGGCTCAGGTGGTTGCAAGTCTTCTCTCTCTGTCCCTCTGCCTACCCTTGCTGTTGACAGTAGCACGCTGATAAGGCTGTGGAAAGGCTGTGTTTTCTCTGCTGAATCTAGTGTCAATGAGTTAACATTGTTGGTAGTCCTTGTTTGGACTCAGTGCTATTAATAACCATGGAAGAGCTTGATGCAGTCTCCCAGTGGACTTGTGAGTAGCACAGCGTTGGCTCCTTCACAACAGTTTGGGCTTGAAGGAGATGGGTTTTGCAGTGGCCGATAAAACAGTAGCCCAGTCACTGAAAATGAGCCAATGACTGGGTGTTCTGATGTATAGAGCTTTTTTTATCAGCTGTATCAGGGTGCAGCCTGGTGACTGTGCTGTCCTGGTCCTGAAATGTCATAGATTCAGAGCTGTTTTTAGCTGGAAGGAACCTTTAAAGGTCATCTAGACCAACTTCCCTGCAATGAACAGGGACCTACAGCTCGATTGGGTGCTCAGAGCCCCATTTAGTCTGACCTTGAATGTCTCCAGGTTTGGACACCACCACCCCTCTGCGCATGTCGATGATCTGAGCTGGGGTCATCCCCATCCCAAGTGCCGTGTCAGCTAGCTTGTAGGGGGTTCTTAGGTTGCTCATGATGGTATGGAATAGAAGGCAGCTGCCCCTGCTTTAATATGAAATTGAGTTTTGCTTGCATAACGAATTCTATTTTGTACAGTACCTCCTTCATCTAGGAACACCCAAGATGGAGCCCATGGTTTCCATGAACTACGCATATGCTAAAAGAAGACACAGCTCTTCAGCTGAGGTCCCAGATGTATTCTGCTATCAGAAAATAGGATTGAGTTAAAATGTTAGTTTGGAGGTACCCAATTTTAGCAAGTCTGGAGTCCTGAGTGCTTCAATGACTGAGCACAGCAGGAAGTGGATTTGGCTCTGAGCCTTACTGGCTGCAGGGATCTGTACTTACATTTATTCTCTCTTCCCCCTCCTCCAAATATAAATATATTTTTAAGGTTATTTAGAGTACTTCCTATTCTGTGATAATTCCTAATAGGAAATGCAGCCTTCAGCCTAATGTTAAGGAGCAGGTGATCTTCTGTTGTTACGGTCATTCTGTTCCTGAGCCAGCTTGCTTACATCTTCTGTGTTTCTCTGTATGGGGACGTTTTTTCCCTCTCATACTATGTTCTGTATGGAACTGGAGTCTCAGCTGATCTTTCTGCTCATTTCCACCCACTGAAGTCTGTCTTTTATAACATCCTAAATCCCTTGGCAACAAGAGCATGGGTCTTGATTTGAGATGACTCTTTAGAAGACAATCTTTTTTCCTGCTTTTCCCTTTCCCGATTTGAAAAGCATCACTGAAGTAAAGACATTCACCTTCACCCAAGGCCAGTAGGGTTTCAGAACCTGTGTTTTCTTTGGTCTCTTTCCTAGCAGAGAATTTAATTGTGTTTCTTCTTCCCCTCAGAAAAAGTCTGGTAATTCAAAGCCCTGGAGTGAAGGAGAAGAGTTGTGTGTTGCTTTCATCCAGAATATGGTGAAGCCAGTGTAAAGCCTGGCATTGACTTCAAGGGATGTTAGCTCCTCTCTCTGCTCTGCAGCTGTGCAAGTTTTATCCCACAAGGAGCCCTGGGCTTCTGACGAGGCCGAGTGCAACTCTTTCTGCTATCAGGGGTAGTTGTCCTTTCTGCTTGGTCCCAAATGCTGTGTATCAGCCCAGAGCTTTCTTCTGCAGCCTTCTCAGCAGGCAGGGCTTCATGCCCCAAGCAGCACAGAGCGTTGGCCAGCACAGCCTTCATCCCTTTCTCTGTGCTGTGCTGGAGCTCGTGGCCATACGCCGGTCTCCACAGCAACGCTTTCTGAAGTCCTGGCAGGGGATTAGGGATAAATATGTGCAGAAATGGGATTTCTTTTGATGGATGAGGATCTGTCTTGCTAGAAAGAAAGTTAAAATAACACAGAGAATAGCGTCCAATCTGCATACTGCTCTCTGAAGTTAGATTTGGATTTTTAGACCCTCAGTACAGTATTGCACAGCTGTGGGATTCTGGCAAAGGAATGTATACATTAAATGTAAGTTAAAGGTATTTGTGGGCCTGAGTGGTTTCGTTGCTACTAGTTTGCTTTTGTGAAAGAATAGTTGCATTTCTATGTGATTTATGTTCAAGATGCCCAGGGGGGTGGTGGAGTCACTGTCCCTGCAGACTTCCAAGAAATCACAGACTCACAGAATGGCCAGGGTTGGAAGGGACCTCAAGGATCATGAATCTCCAACCCCCCTGCCACATGCAGGGCCACCAACCTCCTCATTTAATGCTAGACCAGGGGAGATGTCTCCAGTATAGAGATGTGACACTGAGCGACATGGCTAATGGACGTGGTAGGGGTGGGTTGATGGCTGGACTAGATGATCTTCGAGTCTTTTCCAACCTTTATGATTCTATTCTGTGAAGAGGATTTCCTGTCCATAGCCTCTTGTTTGGTGACTGCCAAGCCAAGCCTGTTTCAAACACATCAAAAGCTGCAAGCTGATGTACCGTGGTGTGGAAAGGATCTGCTATAACGGGCTAATAGTGTAAGGCACACATACAATTAAATACAAGTAGGGCCAGCAGTTAACTGTGGTGTTAGGGCAGAGAGGACATAAAAACCCCAGGATCAGCAAGATCCAAACCCGTTCTCAAGCAATAGAAAATAACAGAGCAGGCAAACCAGAGCAGAAACTGGTGGGGTAAACTCTGAATATCATTGCTCCACACACTTGGTGGCTGGTAGTATTTTGGGATGCATAATGCCATTGCACAGATGAAAGCAAACATTTCTGACTGCTACAAAGCTGTCTTCTGAAATCTAGTACAGTTGCATAGATCTGTGACCTGAAGCAGGATCCTTGTGTTACCATAAAGTGACTAAGACTCATGAAAGGAAGTCAGGTTCGGCTGCACAGCCACGCAGTGTCCTTACAGGAGAATGAGTCAGGGATGTCAGTAACACTGCAAAAAGATTTATCTTCTGGAGAGATCAGAGATGGTTGGACATCTCCCAGCAATAGCTCTCATTACCTTGACCCTGTGGGTTATAAGCAGTTCCATAAGTGCCTATAAGATGTGACTAAGGCAGCAAGATGATCAGTGCCTCTGCTTGGCGTCCCCCAGGTAACCCCATGCTTTTGGAAATTATCAGCAGAATCTGAACTTAATGAGCACAAAGTCCTTTCAGACAGAGGTGTGGGGAAATGCCTTGCTTTCCGAGAATCCTCCTCTGTCATAACAGCTGTGTGTTTTATTTGCCTTAGCACTGTGTGCCCTCCCATGAAGACACAGGTACCCAATGGCAGGTCGGGTCCCAGAGGCCATGAGTTTTGGAAACTGGAACTTCCCTTCCAGATTACATCTGTGATTGATCAGGTATTCTTAAATCCTGCATCCACAAACTAAAGTCTCACAGTATACAGGAGCATAGTGGAAATTCTCTGCCATTGGTCCTGCTTTTTGTCTTCCCCTCTGCTTAAAATAAATAACAAAAAAGCAACTCTTGGGGTTAATTCTGATGGAAAGGGGAGCAGGATGTGGTCTCCAACTGCTTTTAAACTCTGTCCTGAGGAACTGCAAAACTTTGGCAATTGTAGAGAGGAAAACATGCGTGTCTTGTCTTTGTTCCATTAGCATCCTCATCTCCCAGAACCTTAGGCATGTCTCTCATACAGAGAACAGGGATGCCCCTGGGGAAAGTACGAGGTAGCAGTTAGAAACTGTCTTCTGTGATACATTCCACAAATGAGGATTTTACAGTTTGTAAATCCATGCTCTGCTGTCTTGCACTGTGCCAAGCAGCTCTGATGACTTTCGTCAAAGCTGCACAGGTGTAGCTGAGGTCTGATTTTTGCTCCAAGAAAACAACATTGCAGGCACAGCAGCTAAAATACCTCTCCTAGAACTGATGCCTGTGGGTGTCCACCAACCAAGTGGGGTAAGGGCATCTGCCATCTACCTTAATGTGGGATGAGGATGCTGGACATTAAAATACAAAGGTAAATGGAGAGATATTTTCCTATGAAACATCTAAGGAGGAAGCTGGGTCTATGTTCCCATTTCTGAAGCTGTTACACTCCAGACTGTTATCCAGAGCAGTTGGCGTAGGGCTGTGTTGTCTCACCCATGCCTGTGTGCTTTAGGGCAGTAAGGGAAGGTGGGCTGCATGCAGGAGAACAAGTGTTGGACAAAGCAAAGTGCAAAATCCACCGGCTGCCCCAGGGATAGTGATGTCTGCAGAGAAACAGGAGCATCAGATGAATGTTTTTGATCAAAATATAAGCAAAAAATGAATTTATTTATTATTATTATTATTATTATTAGGAAGGTGTTTATGAAGGAAAGAGACATCAAGGTGGAACACATTTCTCTTGGGTATTTGTGTGGGAAATGGCAGCAACCAGCAAGTGACAATCAGAGCAGTGTAATGAAGAGCCTGGAGCAAACTGCACGTGGAAGATGTGGCAACTGTTAAGGAAATGACTGTAAAAATGACTTTATTGTTACTCAGTAGCTCCCCTCCTTTCTTCTGGGTTGACACATTGCTTAGTGAACTAACAAAAATTGTCAGCTGGATTTCATGTTACCTTATGCCTTCACAACAGCTATGTACCAAGCACTGACTCCTTATTCCAGGGGATGATTCTAGATGCAAGAATACAGCTGGGAGATTTCAGCAGCTTACAAGATGCAGAATTAGAACAGCAAAGGAGAGCTCACTGACCTGGTATCAAGGAAGTCAAACCATCACAGCAGTCCAAACAGGTGTTGCTGGGACCTTGAAGTATTCATGCTCTCTTTTGTGAGCAGCACAGAGCGTGCCTTTCTTAGTAAGTCCTGTTTCCAGGGCATCATTAGTGTTGATGGGAAGTATTGATTATGTTCTTGGAAAAGGAGTTGAACGAGGCAGAACCATGCTGGCATGTGGTCCCTGAGAAGAGGAAGAGGTAGCACAAGCTGATATATTTCAAGTGAAAAGGCATTAAATCAATGGGGAAAAGAGTAGTTGTTCCTAGTTCAGAAGAACACATTCCAGATGATGGGAAGGACAGGAATGTGGCTGGGCATTTTTCAGCTGAAGGATCCTAATAACCAGTGATTATCATACAGTCATTAAGGTTGGAAGAGACATCTAAGATCATCCACCTACTACCAATACTGCTCACTGACCATGTCCCTCAGTGCCACATCTCCACATTTCTTATACACCTCCAGTTATGGTGACTCCACCAACTCCCTGGGCAGCCCATTCCAGTGCATTGCTGTTCTTTCAGAGAAGTTGTTCCTAATATCCAACCCGAGTTGGATTATGTTGACTTAGAGATGAAATCTAGGATAATGTTGCTTGAAATTTCTAGGGACAAATTGAAGTAAGGCAGATTTCTGGTAGTCAGCACAACAGCTCACTGTGCCATGATGCAGGCTTTGAGGAGGACGTGTGTCTCAAAGATCATTTATGCCCCATGGGGAGGACAGAGACATCCAAATGCTAATAAAAGGCTGAAAAAGGAAGAAGCAGAGAATGTTTTCCAGTTGTAATTTGGGATGAGCCCAAAGGACACCCGTGAGAGAGGCAGGGGGAGTGAAATGTCAAAATACAGCTTTCCAGCAATGCTAATTCATTGCGCTTTGTAGATAATGGTCAAGAGAACATATTTATGGTACATGAGACATGTGCTTTGTGCCCACAGCCATAACTTAAATGCCATGTCCTTGCCCAAAGGAACTTTCTGTTGAACTGAGCCTCTTTATAGATAAGAGAACTTATCTAGTGGTAAACAAATTCACTTAGTTTTCTTTTCCACCCAAGCAATTATCATACAGGACATGAAATTGGGCCAGTTGGTTCTTATCAGGTTCTCTGATTCATTCTCCTCTGCTGGTGCTGCCCAGATGGATGTTTCTGCAAGCACAGCTGGGTGTCTTGAGAGACGCATTAGCAAAAACTTTGGTAGGGGAATTTAATGCCTACCATCTCTGAAGCCTTTGCATAGAGAACTCCAGGTGGCTATGGAGTCATCGCCTGTGCCATGCTCCTTTACTGTGGATAATATGGCATGGAGTGAAGCAGTGCCTGGATTTGGAGGCCAGAGTGACACCTCTTAGTGCTAACCTGGGCCACATGGTGAATTGGTTGTAAGGAGCACCAGGAAGAGGGTGATGTGATGTGCGACACCTAGCTGCTCCTCTCCCTGTCAATTTGGGGACCTTTCCGTGCTGCAGAGGCCAGCACAGGCAGCCCTTGTATCGTGGAGTTGGTGTCTGAAAAAGAGAAGCTGAAATGTCATGTTTCTCTAAGTTGACTTCCAGAAATGTAGATTCTAGAAGATGTGATACAAACTCACGTTATTGCTTTCCTCTTACATTGTGTTTTACCCAATGCTGCCCATGGCATAATACCCTCAGTGTCTACGTCAGCCTTGGTGCTTGTGAGCAGATCTGAGAGTCCAGCAGGGCTGGTGCAGGGCTCGATGATCTTAGTTGCTTTGTTCAGAAGCACTGAAAGCTGAGAGGTTTGGTTTCCTGGTCCAAGATGTGCCCTGCCATGCCTGTCGTGCCTGTTGCCTTCCTGCTAGATGCGTGGCATATTTTCTGTATTAAAACAGGCAGTCACATACATCTTCCTCAGCTAAATATGTTTCTCAATAGTGGGTGTATGAGAATGTCATCCTCATCGAGTGTTTCTGTCAGCCTTCAGTTTCTATGGCTCCTCAGCCCTGCCTCACCTTGCAGTGCTGGGAGCAGTGTTTGTGGAGAGCAGCACCCTGTGCTCTGCCCTCCTCTCAGAGATGTGGGGGAGATGTGGTTGTGTGCAGCTGCAGATCAGTGTTTGCACAAGGAGGGCAATAAATTTCCGAATGTCATCTCATTAAATTGTGCCATTTGGTCTGAGATTCTTTCTTGATCTTGGGAATTGTTTGTTAGTAGTTAGGAAGGTCTTGGCAGATTCTTAACTGGTTAATAAATAACTCAGAGAAGAGAACGTTTCTTTTTTTTTAAATCACATGTTAGTTTGCTTTATTTTAATGATATTCCTCATGTGCCCTATAAAAATTCCTTGAGAGCCTACGTCAAACAGCAATAGGCTAATGGCATTGAGATCATTTGTGCTTCTTTCAGAGTCAAGCTAACACAGCTCTGTTATAGTCTCTCGTCTCCTATAGAATATGCTATAGGATTAATATATCCTATAGCTATTAAAGATTGAAAAGACCCCTGGAATTTGGTCACAATCTGTCCTCTTGCAAAATCAGATTACAAATACCACGTGATGTCATCTCAGGTATGAAGTGCTTTTAGCCAGAGGAGATCAGCTCATTTTTGTAATAACATTTCAGAGAATTACAGCCCATGAATTTGGGATTCCATAATTGATTTTGTTTCTCCATATGTTGATACAGCCTAAGAAGAGAGTGTTTGGTCTCCCATCCTCCTGGATTATTTTGTGAATGTTTCTTTCATCTTAGATCACAGACAGACAAGCATCAGCTCACGAGGTGTCGTGTACCAGCTACTGAATATAGAGCTGCAAGGAGCAGAAGACGCAGGCTCTGCTTCTTTAATTAGTTCATGCATCTGCTTTCTTAGCTGATCAGAAGTCCAAGAGCATAAGGAGTATTTGGCCCAGGACACTGATAGCCATGCAGTGAGATCATCAACAATTCCTTCCAAGAGTAAAGGTTAAGGAGTTCTACTCCTAGATCCCAAAATAGAATTCCTCTTGAAAACCCTGATAGTTACACTATTTCAGTATCTTGCAACCTCTTCTTGCCATTATGGGAAAAGTTATGGAGTTTTTGCCCTGATGCACACAACTTCCAATAGCCCTTCACCTGTGGCTGAAGCAGAGTGGTCTCTGCACTTTTGCTGTCCCACTGCTGTGCAGATGTGTTCCTCATGAGCTGCTGCTTCTCCATTTGGATAGCTCTCCAGAGGGAGTAGGTGGCCTTGGTGCCCAGAAGTCACTTCTGTTTGCTGATAGATGCAAAGGTTTGAATAATGTATATAAAGGGTAAGATAAAAAAGAAATGGAGAGAAAAGCTTGCATTAGCTTTTATTATGCCCTGAGGAAGGCACGCTAGGGTTTGTTAGGAATGGCAGAGAGGAGCATCTGCCTGCAAATAGGAAGAGCAACGTGAAACAAAGATTGTTCTGTGTGGGATCACCCTGTGCTCCGTTGGTGGCTGTTCTCTGGCAGAGAGACTGAAACTCTGCAGCCAGCGTGGGTGTTTTTCTAAGCAGGTACGGCCACAGGGAAAGCAGCTGAGAGACTGGTTGCATGTTCTTGCCAAATGTGAAGTGTCTCATTTTCAGGAACGAGAGCGGTGCTCATTCATTTCACACATCTTAGCTCATCCATCCATCTTTTGGATGCTTGCTTGAGCATTGTAGCTTTAACAAGTCTGAAAAGCAGCTCTGCAGAACGACAGGCTGTATGTGTAAAGCATGGAGTGTCTGCTCCCCACCGAGTCACTCTTGCCTGGCACCAACCCAGCTCTAAGCCCTTGCTCTCCCCCCCCCCCCCCCCAGCACAAAGAAGCTGTTTGCCATTGGAATGGGCCATATTCCTCAGCGTCCTGCTTGGCCTTCCCCAGCTGGGATGGGCTGAACTGGCTCAGGAAATGGTCTTTTGAATTCCACTGAAAATTGGATGCTCTGTGGGAAGGGGAAAACCCTGTTGTCTCAGGAGTCACATCACTGAATCTGTACTTGTAGACTGAAATGATGTAATGAGTGGGTGGATGAAGTTAACTCTGTTGTGCAACTCAATTTTGTCATGCAGGTGAGGGCAATGCAGTCTTCTGGAAAATTCCTGACCCCCTAGAAACTCCAACTTCTGCCTTCTACTGACGTTAATCTGTCAGCCTCAGGCAGCTTTTGGGGCTAGGGTTACAGCCATGGTCTGTGCCCAGAACAAGAGGAGCCTGTCTGCTGAATTTACTGTTTGGTTAAGAATAGGTTAACTACACATGTTTAATTCTCAAGATGATAGAATCCAGATCTGGCATGGTTTCTGGTCTTGTCTTAAGCCCAGTAATACTCACAGACTTAATTTTAATACCAAATACTTATTTTGAGCTTACCTATAAAAGGATGCAGAGATGTGGACACAGCCCTTATAGAGTGAGGCAATGCATCATTGTCTTGTACCTTTCCCAAGCCCCAGTGGGAGGCACAGACCCTACCCTACTATAATGGCCTTTTCTAGGCCTAAGACAAAGAGAAGACCTGGCCTCACCCTTTCCCACTGACCTCTGTAGGACATAGCAATAAATCTTCTTCTAAACCCTGATTCTGCATTCAGGAGTTGGGCAGAAAACAAGCATGGTGGATGTGTGTGCTTACTCCTGGGTTTTTGGATAATGGATGCTTTGTGTTAAGAGAAACAAGGATTGAACTTTTTGGGTTAATTCTACGTCTACCTACCTCACAAATTACATTTAGATTGCCCTTTTCCACGTGTGTCCTTTCTATCTTTAAGTTTTGGGTTGGAAATGTCTTTTGCCCAGGGACTGCATGGCAGGTACTCTGGTCATATGGGCTGCCCTGTAGATTTTATTTAAGGCAGTAGATTTGTATCATAAACTATTGGTTGGCAGCACCGTGTTATTCTCACTTTTGCACCAAGTCTTACTTGACTCTACCTTCACTGTGGGAGTGGAGAATTCTTTTCTCCAAGCTGAACCAGTTTTCTTTCCCTGGATTTACAGAGCTCCCAGGCAGCTGAAGTAGTTGGGATGGGGCCTGGGCACGTTTTGGCAGGGCAGAAGGATGGCAGCAAGCAGCAGGGGCTGCAGATATCTGAACCCTGCACTGCTGCTCAATGCCTTGTGCCTGCGCCCAGAAGCCCCGAGGTGCAATGAGAACAGAGAGCTGGCAGAGGGAAGCAGGGGCTGGGTGATGCCACGTACCAGCACTGCTCATCTCCAGTCCCTGCATACCAGTCACATCGCTGTCCCAGAAGAGGCATACTGAGCAGTGTTAACTCAGGCCTGGTGCTTGGGCAGAAATAGATGCACAGACACATCGCTGCCCCATACTTGTTGGGTGTGGAGATGTAGATTTGTACACTGCATGTTATGCACACTGTAGTTGGTCGCACAAAGTAAGATTGGCTCAGGGAAAATGGGATACCTGTCCCAGAAGAGATATTATAACTCTCTCCAACTTTTTCTTATCCTGAGAGTAGACAAAGGGAACTAAAGGCCTCACCTTGTAATTAAAGGCATCAAGAGATGAGGAGCATGAAAGACAATCATTCCTAATTAGCAGCTGCATGGTTTAAATGCCATCTGAATTTTCCTTCTCCATGGTGAGGTGAGCAAACAGCAGAAAGTCCTTGGCTGGGAGAGAGGAACCTATTTCATTTGCATTGAGAGTCCCTTGATTCCTCCAGTGGTGACTCTCAGCCCATGAATTCCAGGCACTTTTCAGTCTGAAGTGCACACCAGGCACCAAAAACAACAGATGTCCAACTCTCTGCCGTTTCCTGGAGCCATAACCAGAGGCTTGAGCACATCTTTCTGGGCTTATATGTATATATATATATATATATATATATATAAAAGTATTCTGTGAGTTGTTTTATGTCTCTCCTCCTGCTCTGTGACTTCACTGGATGGTCTTCGGAGAACAAGTGGACTATTCTTGGACACCATCCTCATCCTAGAAATCATAATGCTGGCAGCTACCCTAGCACTCTCTTCTTGGACTCAGGCCTATCTGTGGTGCTCATGGCATATCAAAGGAGCCAACTTATGCTCCCAAGGGGTCTGCTCTCCATTAAGGAGCCAAGTGTTCTGTCCTCATGCATTGAGTTGCTCATTGCTTCTCCTCTCACTCCTCAGTTGCGCGTTGCCCGCATCTTTAAAAGGGAAAAGGCATACTGGGGAAAATAACAGAGAACAGCCTTTAGGTTGTAAATCTAATAATTTAGTGGATGGGATTTCAAATCCTCCTGAAACCTAGAGTTCCATCTATATAAAATTAATGAGCTTCTCTCTTTTTAATTTTAAGAATCTTTTTGGTTCACCTCCATTAGCATTTCCTTTATAGGGATCATTTCTCCACTGTGATTCATAGGGCAATGGCTCAGATACAGGCTGGTCTCCAAATGTCTTTCTTGAAGGAAATTAAGTGAAATGGAGGCAAATTACTAATTGTTCCTGTGCAGAAAATAAATAAATAAATAAATTACTGTTTATTTTCCCATCAACCAAACCTGTGGGATGACAAGATGGGACCCCTCAGGACAGCAGTGTGATGGCTCTGGTTGCTTTTCATGCTGGCACTCCTCCAGAGTTGCACTGGGTGCCTTTGCTGGCACAGAAAGCACCTAAGGGCAGGGTTTCACCCTGGGGACAAAAGGCACCTCTGCCACTGGAAGAAGCAGCCTCCATTCATCCTGCCCTCACACCAGCTCCTCCCTTATGTGCAAGTGCATGAGCTGATTAGATAAGTGACCTGGGCTAAAGCCAACCTGGAGGGAAGGACCTGTGAGATCAGAAGAGGGATGATTTTATGTCACTGTCACTGCAGGTGTGGGCTGGCTCTGTGTTCATGAGGTCCTGCAGTGATGGACATAGGGCTGAGCTGAGCAATGCTGTGCCTGGGTGCTCCAAAACCAAAGGGCTTCATCTTGTTCTCTCTCTGTGACTTTTTGAGGTTGTCTTAATTAATTAAACAGCTGATGGAACAGCAGGGCAAACAATGCAAAAACTGCTATGAAAAGGCTTCCTCATGTGCCCCGATTCTCATTAGCATAATTAAGTCTCCTCTGAGACTACAGAAACTTCATCAGGTTGCTCTGAGACTACACAACTTCAAAGCAGAAGAGATTTTACAACAGCAAAGTTTAAATCAGAGCACATGAAATGCTGATGAAAAGACTTTCCTTTCCACGATGCCTCTGAGGTCTCGAACAAAAGCTTTGTTATTGTTGTGGGATGGCTCTTTCTTGCAGCTGATCATTCTGACAGGGAATTCACCTCATTTTCATTAACTTCTGGCAGGAAAAAACTCAGCATTTCCACAGTGAGAACTGAAGCTGGACTTGGAAAAGGAACATGGATAACTCCAGCACAATTACTGGGGAAAACTAAAGCACCTAGTGAGCAAAGAATCTCTTTGGCTTAGTGCTCTAACAAATTAATGTGTAAGCACAGGTTTTTCCTGAGATCTTATTTCTCTTCAGTCGGTTCAGTTCCATGCTGACTCCATGCACATGTCTTCTGAGAATCTTGCTTGGGTAAGGAGATGAGCACAGAGCCTGCTTTTGAGGGTTTTACTCCATGAGCAGCATTTATTTGTGTAAGCACCGTCATATCAGAGGCTTTTGAGGCTTTGGGGTTGTGAATGCGGAGCCTCTGAGCAGCAAATAGTGGTGGTTTTGGAAGTGATGGATACTGAAGGATGGGGAGTCTGAATTTGATGCTGGGACACTCTGCAAAGCGTAGTGTGGGAGCTTTGTTCCCTCACGTGAACTTTTCTTTCTACAGATGGGTTTCAGGAGTTGGCAGCTGTTATCAGAGCAGACTCCAGAGATATATGGGTGCTGTGTTTGGGTCAATTACCCAAAGCAAGTTCAAGTTCCTTTCCTGGTGTTTCCCTGTCCTGCAGATAGCCTGCAACCTGCTGGGGTGTCTGTAATGCTGAGAACAACCGTTGTCTGGAGATGTTGGACTTTCTGGAGCCTGGCATTAATGAGAGTCACTGCTGCCTGTCTATGGGGGAAATCACTGGGACAGATCACTCTGTTGAAGGCCAATTTCCGTAGCACAGAAGTGAGTCTCCAGCAGTTTATCCCTAGCTTACAACTGTAGCAAATAGGTCAGGGAAGCTCAAGTGCCTTCAGAAAGCATCCCTCAAAGCATGGAAGTCAACCAGCGGAGCCAGAGTCTCTGGAGGTGTTTAAGGAAGGGGTAGATGTAGTACTGAGAGACATGGGTCAGTGGGCAATATTGGTGTAGGTGGATGGTTGGACTACATAATCTTAGAGGTCTTTTCCAATCTTAATGATTCTATGATTCTTGAATCCTTTTATTCTGGAGATGCAAAGGAAAGATGAAGAGTCACCATGACCAGCACTTGTTCTCAGTCTCCCAGTCCGCTCTGTACTTGCAGTGAGCACAAGCATAGCCACACAATCATAATCTTTTCCTGTCAAAATGAAAAAAACTACTCTGAAAGCATCCCTAGGTCTTGACAGGGCCATTGCCAGGCAATGTTCCCGCTGGTGTTGGGTAGGCAGTGAGCTGGTAGTGTGTTGGTGAGTCACGTCTCAAACACGGAGCTGCCAAACAGGCTGTGCAGTGTATCAGTGCTCAGGGCGTCGTGATTAGGTGGCTCAGTTTGCTGGAGGAGGGCAAACGCATGGTTATTTATAAAGCAATGTTAGTGTGATTGTATTCTTCTCCTGGGGAAGCCCATTGCTGCCCTTGGCTGCAGCCAGGACCTCCCCAGATAGGCACTGACAAAACTTCAGATGGTTTCTTACCATTTCATGACCCGTTCCTCACTTTAGCAAACCTGTTCTCCTTTCTGTTCCGTTGTTCCTTGCATGAAGACTTCTGCTGACTGGGAAAATACTGGAAGTCCCACTTGGCTGCAATCCCCTTGATTCCATCTTTCTTAAGATTGAGAACCCATCCCCTGTGTGTGAGGCAGGGTGCTGAGCTGCTGGGGCTCTGGGACCTGCCCAAAGCAGCCCTGTGCACACACTGCTGAGTATCACCGGGCACAGCCAAACCAACAGCACTCTGCAGCTCCTGGCTCCGACTGAGGTCTGAGCAGAGACTTCTGCACAGCCCGTTGTTCAGGCTGGGGCACATTCCTGGGAGCAGCCACTTACCCTTTCATAGCTCTTGCTTCAGCTGCACTCAACTGAGGCATTTCTTCCCAGAGAACAAATCTTTCTTATCAGTCACAACCCAGATATATTAAAGGATGGCAAAGCAGTGGAGGGGGAGCAGGGACGAGGAACAAGCCTGCCCATAGCATGCCCTGCCTGTGCTGAGCCCACTGCACGGCCCAGGAGCAGCACTGGTGGGGAAACCACGGAGCTTTTTTCCCCAGAAAACATTTTGAGGTTTTCTAATCTTCTTCCTTAGGTGAGGAAAGATGTGTGAGTAAAGCAGAAAGGACTTTCTCTTCTTTGCAGGGCTTTGAAAAGCACCCTCTGTGAAAAAGAGACCCTTGAGTTCAGGTTTACAGCAGCCAGAGCAATTATCCAGCTGTATCTCACATCTGCATCTCTCAAGGAACCTCTCGGTTACCCAGCCCTGCACCGTTTCTTTTCTCATAGTCACAGACGTGTGTTTCTGTGTAGTTTATTTACCTCTCCTGATTCAGGTGATACTTTTAAAGCAGTATGTTCTCAGGTTGGACTGAATTCCCATTCATGTCCATCCTGCTCAGCATCTCGTGGTTTTCTGAAAGGAGAACAGAGTCCCTCAATGCCACATTATTGACATTTAGCTATTTTTGCCTTTAGAGACCTCTGTAAAGCTGTTTTACATCTGAGCATATGCATATGAGCTGAGAGAAAGTGCAGAGGGAATTGGTGTCAAGAAGGGGAGAACTGCCTTCAGTTCTCTGCAGCCATTTTTTTTTTAATCTTTTTTCTTTTGATGCCGATCTCTATTGTTTGAGGAAACCTCTGCTAGGAAACTGGGACTGGGGAAAAGGAAACTCAAAGACAGAGCAGCCAAACCCTTTGCAGGAATCTGCTCCCTCCTGAAGGTTAAAGCTTGTCATTTTTTGATTTGCTGGAAATGATTGGTGTTTCCTTTGTTCTCCTTTGCGGTGGCTGCTCTGATAAGCCCTGAGGGATGCTTTCCTTGGACAGATCTGGAACAATTACAGAGAAAGAAATAAGGAAAGTAAACACATATCCTGTTTTTCCCTATGCCATTTTTGTTAATCAGCGATTTGACTTGGGGCCCTGCCTCTCTCACTGTTGAGGACTTTACACAGCTGCAAACCTAGAAATACCATCCATTACAGAGTTATGTGATCTGACTTTTTGGTTTTTGGAGAGTTGGCCTCTGGAGCTGGTACAGCTTAGAGATGAGAGCTGTTTTGGAGCCTGATGCGAGGCTTATCCCCAGCACAGAGTCCTTTCTACATGTCACAAAGAAGTAGGGAGACTTTCCGGTGGCTTATGGGCTGTAGCCAGGTATGTGATGTCTCTTTGCTGGGCTTCTCCATGCAGAAATATCATACAACAGCCCTCGCTTCCTAGCAGTGCTCTGAGACTTGTGTGTACATTATGCAGTGCTGAAATGCATGGAGATGAACCCCTCCTTGGAAAGGCACAGCCTGAGCACTTCTGACCTCTGTTTCTTTGAGCTGCAGGGATGAGCCTTGGAGATGATGCTCCTTGCCACAGTTTACTTACAGTGCAATTTACTCAGTCCCAGAAAGCTGTGTGTATCTGTGATGGCGGAGCAGCTGTTAGAGCACAAGGCAGGAAGAAGAGGCCACAGTCTGTCTGTGCAGAGCTCAGACCAACGTGAGCATTGCTGTGGGGCCCGTAGCTGAGTGACCCTCTTGTCCTATGGCTTCGTGTCCCAGGCCTAGTTGCAGCACACTGCCCTGTGCTGTGCTGGCTGTGCACACAACTCAGCAAGTCCAAGGGAACATGAGGAGCCACCGACCCCATCCCTTCTTTCTTCCCCAGCCCCTACAGCTAAGCCAATGGTGGTGGCAGTGCACACCCTCAGTGCACCCCCAGATGCTTGGGATGCCCCAGAAACCATCCTTGTTGTCTTTGCCAGCTGGCACACAGCTGACAGAAGCAACTGGAGGGAGATACCAGCAGCACTGCTCATAGAAGTCCAGATGAAGGACTGGAGCACCTGTTGGCACCAGGAAAAATGTTTGCTATGGGACATTAGGAATTGCACCCTGTGCTGCACGTGGCTACCCATGTGCATAATTTCCTCATCACTGCAAGTTAAAAAGGCAGGTGATGGATGGGGCAGAGTAAGCCAAGAGCACAGTGAAGGCAGCAGGCTCAGCCCTTGCCAGGCAGAGGAGGTGATGTCTTGCAAACTGTTCTCTTCAGTACCTGGATGTATCACTGCATTGCAAAGCATCTCTTCATTGCGCAGATATAAAACAGATGCTGCTTCCTCTTCTACTTAGATAAAACCCCTCAGCAACAAAGTGTGCTGTGAGAACGGATCCTTCCATTCAGAATAAGAATAGACATGGTTTTAAAATGCACGGTGTGAATTTGTGGCCATAGGAAAATCAATAACAGTTTTTCTGTTGAATTCCTCTCAGAACTCACTGCAGTTCCGGCCTTGGGCAAACCCAGTCCAGGCCAAAGGACCCCACCACTGACGTGAGCTGGAATAGGTGCACGATGAAGAAATCCATCTGCCACAAGCAGGGGATGTGGTATCAAGTAACTGCTTGTCAGGGAGCTGGTCCAAGGGGCGAGAGCTGAGCTGCTGGCAGGTGCAGAGCCTAAATACCTCTCCCATGCTATGCCCACCAACACAGCCCCCATCCTAGAGCTGCTGGGAGCTGCTTGGTGGCTGCGGGGCTCCTACCAAAAACTCTGCATCAGTGCTGAATTCTCTCTTTTTTTTTACATAAAATACCTGAGATGCTTTGGAAAAGGGCACGTTTCCAGAAAGGGCTGAGCCCTTGTCCTGGGAAAATCAGCTGCCAGAAGTGTGTGTGGCCAGGTCACAACCTTGCTCCTAATCCCTGGGCTGTTTTGGTGCTGGTTTGGTGTCATCTCTCGAGGTACGTGCGGCTAAGGGACTTGCTGGGATGGGTCTTACTATCCGTGTGTGTGCAAAGCCTGGGATGGGGCTCGGGCTTTTCAAAGGGAAGGGTTAAATGTCAGGACAAAAGGCTGGTTCTCTCCACCATAAAAGAAAGGCTTTAATGTCCTGTTAAGTTTCATAACATCCCCTGCATCTGAAATTTCTTTGAGCCCAAACCCAGCCTGGGGGCGTAATGAATTCAGCGTGCTCCCTTTATTAGACAGCTCTGGTTTCTGCAGTTTTGTAAACATCCCCAAATCCACGTGGCACTGTAGTAGCTGTCTATCAGCTGCCTATCTCCAAACACGAGAGGAATCCTGGATCCTGCTCCCAGTCACAGAAAACAAGGCATCAGGATTCAGCCTTGTCCCAGCCTTGCTTATGGGAGGGAGGCTCACCAGGTGCATGGATTGGGTCTCAGCTGGGGCAAGCTCAATGTCCTGAGCACCTGCTGGGACACAGCCCTGTAAGCTTAGTGCTGGCTGTGCTCCCAGCAGTCACGGGATTGAAATTCATTGCCAGAAATCGTCTGTTAAAAATTAAAATATAGGCAAATAGCCGTAAATCAAGGTGGGTAGTGCTGAAGGTGTGTGTTGGTCAAAGAGATTGTTTTCAGCAGCAAGTCGGTGCCGAAGGGCTGTGCTGTGAGCTGAGGGTTGGCCTGGCAGATGCAATGTAGAGGCGAGATTTAGGAACTGGAGCTGTTTAATGGGGTCTTTTTCAAGCTGCATTTCATGGCTGCAGGGCTGTTTGCTTGAGGCCAAGCTGCTGAGTCTCAGGGGTGTTGCTTTGTTGTTTGTGTGTGGTGTTTTTTTTTAATCCCACTTCTTTCTTTAATGGCTGAGATAGGAGGTTTAGGTCTGAATCTCCTGGGAAGATTCTAAAATTGGTACCTAAAAAACCAATAGATTTTGAGAATTACAAATGCTTTATAGAACCTGTACACGCTTTTAATTTGGAGACAATTCTGCAGATGTAGCACATCTTGGCAACTGTTGTCTCTCCTTTTTAATTTGCTGCTAAGAATGCAAAAAAACAGGAGTATCATTCATTAGGAATCCTTCTGCTTTGTTCCCCTTGTGTGTTCCTTACGTGCTCTCCTGACCCTTTCCCAACGGTGCCCAGAGATCTCCACAGCATCCTTCTGTGTTTCTGCAAACTGAGTGGGGGAGTGTCTGGTGTGACACAACCCAAGGAGGCTGTGGATGCCCCATCCTTGGAGGCATTCAAGGCCAGGCTGGATGTGGCTCTGGGCAGCCTGGTCTGGTGGTTGGCACATAGCAGGGGGGTTGGAACTAGATGAGCACTGTGGTCCTTTTCAACCCAGGCCATTCTGTGATTCATTCTACGTCTTGAGTGAGCCAGTTCTGCACACCTGCTGTCTGTAGTGGCTTAAGATGGAATCACCGTGGTTTTCTTGGTCCCTAAGACCAAGCTCCAACACCTTTTCCACCTACTGAGTACAATGAGAAAAGGTTTGGCTGGGTGGTCAGTGGGACCATTGCTGCTGCAGATGGCATCAGAAGGCAGGGAGGGGGTCAGAATTGCCATGTTGCCTATTTTGCCAACTCTGCAGGGATGCTTATGCTGAATGAGACCCTTAGGCTTGTATGTGGGTAGGGACATTGGCCTTGATCCTGCTGTCCCCCACGTTACATGCAAGGGAGTTGCATCTGGATTAAAGTCTATCCGAGAGGTAAATCAGATGTTTCTCACTATTATTGTTCCTATGGTTGTATATGAAAGAGCCCCAGCTTTGTGCTGGGAATCCATGCTGTATTCTGCACAGGGCTACAGAGAGACATGCCGTGCCCCTTGTAAAGGTAGGTCTGCTTTTCATTATGCACGGCATTACATATTACACTGCACACTAAACAAATTTCTAGACATTTTTTGTCTAGAGCCTTTTTTACAAGAGGTCTAACCTGAAACCTCTTGCAAAACTTGTTTTTCTGAATTAAAACAGCTATCAAGATTTCTGGGGGGGCAGGGGAAGCTATAGCTCTCTAGGCTACCTGCTTTGGAAGGAAAACCAGGCACCATATGCAATGTAACTATTGCTTGCTCTGTCTCAAAAATGCCGAACTATGGGAGAGAATTCGTCCCACCAAACGCCCACTAAACACATTTTTTAAATCTGGTTTCTCAGCCTTTCAGGAAAGGAGAAGCAAAATCTAGCTATGTTCTTCTTGCCTGCTGGAACCGGGCCCTGTTTCATGGAATTAAATGGCTAAGGAGAAAAAAAAATATATCCAAGGCAAGGATGCTATTCTCAACAAAGAGAACAGTATATGCAACAGCTTCTGCAGCATTCCTGCAACATGATGTCTTTCCCTGCAGACTCTCAGTTAGGGATTGATTGTCCACACAGAGAATTGCCCGATTCAGAAAGGCTTAAGGCACTCTTCATGAACTGTTTGCTAAGAGGATGAATAGATGGGCATGTGTGTATATAAACCTATAAATTGTGTCTTGTTCTGCCCTGAAGAGGACAGCTGAGGTTGGATTCTTTGTCAACTGATTTCATGCTCTCCAGGCTGGGGATAAAGGCAGCAGTGTTCTGCACGTGGGGTCAGGGCTTGATGCCACAGCTCCGGAAGGACAGTTTGTGGAAAATGGGAGATAACATTAATTGTGAGTGCTGAAGCTGACAGCAGAACAACATTCACACAGCCCTGATGTGTTCGCACTTAGGGGAAAGTCCAGAGTTTGTCTCCTTTGGGTTCTCTTTTATCTCAATGGGATTTTTTATAAGAGCAGTGAATGCTCTGAGCTCGGGCTCAGAACCACCGGGTGTTTGGTGGCACTGCTCTCAGTCCTGTCATTGCTCACTGTGCCCAGTGCTGCCCCTGCCCAGCGATGCTCTGCCTCCTGGGGTATCCGGGAGCTCAGCCCTGGCAGAGGTGCATCCAGAGTGCATGAGAGCTGTGAGTCATCTCCCCTCACTTGTGCTGGATGCCCTGAGCAGGGTGCAGAGGATGTGCAGAAGAAAAGGCTTTGCTCATTCCTGTGTAGCTCTCCACGCATCTCTCTGGTCCCTGTGTACACATTTTTCCATGAAGACGCGCGCAGTTCCCTGCACAGCCCAGGCACGATGGGCACAGAGGTGTGGGTTCTGGTGGGCTCTGTTCTGCCCCAGCAGCTGCAGCCTTGCTCTGGGCGGCTGTCACAGCAGCATGGGATACCCTGGGCACAGAGCTCTCTGCTTCTGCTGTAAGTGCCAGTCATTGAGGGTCAGCTACCTTTTGCAATGTGTCAAAGATTGAGAAGGTTGAGCAGGAAGCAAAAGATCTTTTTTTCCTTGATGGTTTTCTGGGCTGTCCATCGTTCCTCCTTTAGCTTTCCTTTTCCTATTTGACTTCAAAGGAATTACTCTTAAGTAAGCACTTAAGAAGTTGTTTCCATGTTTGGAATATATCAGTGGTAGTATAGAATGGTGTTTTGGTTTGTTTTGTTTGCACACGAGCTCTTAAGACAGAAGCTCTTACCAGCTACTGCATTTGAAAATCATTGCCCTAGCTGGGGAAATGAGTAATGGGGGAGAGCTGGAAGCACGAACGGCCATCCCATGTTTGTGAATGTGTTGGAGCTGGGAATTCTGCTCGGTGAGCCCCAAAGGACAACCATCCACCCCAGATGTCTCCCAGCTCCAACACATTCACTTTGGCAGGAGTGCTTTTCAAAGAGCTCAAAAGAAACCCCTCCTGCCAACAAATGGAGATTGTGTTTTTTAGTTCATCTGAATGAGATTTTTGGTAGTAAGTGCATTCAGCTCCAGAGCCAGTCTAGACTGCATAACCATGCAGTGTTTGAGAGGGCTTCTGCAAGGGTTCTTATTTATCTTCTGTGTGTCAATATTTGTCAGAAATTATTTCCCCAAGAGCTGCAGTTTACAAATCAGTAGATTTCCTGTTAGCACTTCCTATTCCTCATGCTTCTGAAAATCATTCATTACCCCCAATTAGCTTGTGACTGGTATACAGCATGCAGAGATCGTGTCCTGGGAATTTCTGGTAGTACTGCCGGCCATCAGCCTGTTGCATCCAAAACAAACTGCTGCTGCTTTTCTCCTCCTGTTAAAATAATAATTTGCACTTCAGTAATGTTCTTCAGATCTCCTCTGCAAACATCAGCTCACCCTGCTGCTACGCACAGGCATGGTTCTGCCTTGCAGCTGGAGCAAGCGAGGCACAGCAGGTAACTTGTCTGCAAAGGTCACACCGCAGAGCAGTTGTAATTTGGACAACCTGCTCCTTCCTTCCCGCTCCGGTCATTGCTGTGCAGTCAAAGTTAGGAGATTATAATGCACAGCCCATGCCGGCGTGCCAGGAATTCTCAAAATCATATTATACTGTCACATAAAATGATGACTCATTTGATAACGCAGCCCACAACCAGTTCCTTTATGTTAAAATTACGTGGACGAGACTGGGTTGAAAAAGAAAAAAAGAGAGCTTGTTATGTGTGTGATGAATGCTGAGTTAGAGATGCTTTCCTTGAAAGAAATGGGGTGTGGGGGGTATTTTTATTTTGGCTGAAGCTGAAGGAGCATTTGTGAGTACATTTGTTGACAGCGGTGCTTGGGACCAGAGACGCTGACATTCCACTAGCAATAATAGGAACAGCCTCTGTTCATTTCTAAATTGGAAATTCTTCCTTACAGGGGCCCAACCCACCCACTGCCCCCGCCGAAGGAAAGGGCATCCATCTGGGCCGGGCAGACAGGGCACCCCCAGCTGTGCTGTGTCTGTGGGACCACACTGCCTTCTCCCCGTGCGCTGTGGAAAGGGCAGGGAGTGACGATGTGCATTTTGGTTCCGCGGACAGCAAGCACTGTCAGTCTGGGAGGATGGACACTGTTCCTTTCAAAGGCACGGTGGGATTGTTTGGCCATGGGGCTGGGCCTTTCTGGGGGCTGCATTTCTCTGTCTGCATCAGATCTCATGGGTCACCTCTAGTCCAGCACCATTCTGCTCTATCTCCCAGAAAATGTGCTTTAACATTTGGGTAAACAGGCCTCATGGCGGCCACTTTTCCAACAGACAGCAAGGGCTCGGATCAGGAAACAACTTCAATGGCCAAGCAGTCAAGGCCAGTTCACAAAGCTCTTGGCAAAGTGTGGGTTTTCCTACTGTTGGGCTGGAAGCTCCCACTTCCCTTGATTTCTTAAATGGAAAAAAAAGAAAGAAAGTAAAAGTCGGTTTTGTGCATGACCTGCAGGGACCCCATGCATCCTGTGCAAGTGCTGAGAGCAGGGAGAGAAGCAATGGAAAGCGATTGCTCGCAGCAGTTGGAACGTGTGGGTGGCAGGGCGGCGCAGTGCCGTGCTGGAGGACGCTCTGTACGCACATCCCTCCTAAACAAATACCTCCCAAGTGTGTGCTGTGGGAATTCAGGGAACAGCTTTTTTGCTTCTCTCTGAGAGGGAGTGGGGTTGTTAGTTTTCTGCTTCCAGAAGAGAGGTGCTGAGGCTGGGAGATGAGAAATAGCTGTTCTTATCAATCAGATGTGCTGTGTCCCCAGGCAGCTGCCTGAGCCAGCAGTCTGGGGAGAGGAAGCACAAGGTGCCAGTGGGAGTGACTTCCATAGGGGGAAGCACGTCTTGCTACTCAGCAGTACAGAAACAAGCTTTTTGCTGTGCAGTCAGTAGGAAGGAAACTATTTTGGGGGATGTTCTTTACTATGAGAGTGGTGAGGTGCTGAAACAGGCTGCCCAGAGAGGCTGTGGATGCCCCATCCCTAGAGGTGTTCAAGGCCAGATTGGATGGGGCCCTGGGCAGCCTGGTCTAGTATTAAATGGGGTGATTGGTGGCCCTGCATGTGGCAGGGGGGTTGGAGTTTCATGATCCTTCCAACCCGGGCCATTCTGTGATTCTGTGATATTTTGGTGATACTGCTTGGTGTGCTGATGCTGGATGTGTGCTTGTTGCAGAAGGTGCACTCTGTATCACCGGTACCATCCCAGAGTAGCTGTGTCCCAGTCTGAATGCTTTTAGATGCAGTGATAATTGCATGCTGGAGGTGCACTGGAGGCTCCAACCATCGCCTCACATATTTTTGTAGGGTATTTTCCTTCCGTAGCCTCTGAGAATTCCCAGGAGCTCCTGCTCAGTGTGGGAGGGCTCAGGGAGAGATGTGATGGAAGCGGAAGTGCTTTGGGCAGTCTCAGCATTCCGGAGAGAGCTGGGGGTGAAAAGAAATGGATGCTCCAAGAGTCTACTCAGATTTACAGCCACAGAGGAAGGAGCAGAACTGAAGGTGCAGGGGTGTGAATCTGGAGTGAGAGGGGACATCCCTGGGGCTGTGGAGCAGTGCTAAGTATGGCTCTGGAGGCAAGTACTTGCAAGCAGCAATCTGACCCCCATTAAAGATGGAGATCTGGGGAATCTCTAAAGATGAGAAAAGCAAAAGGATGTGGGTATGGATGAGCGAAGTTTTCAGTGGAGCTCAGCTCTGAACATGACAGAAGTGTTGGGAGAAGAGAGCAGAGCTGGGCTCACTGGCAGCACCCAGCACGTGGCTGCAGGATCAGCAGGAGCAGGGGGCTGCCTTGCAGGGCAGGGGTGGACAGCTCTGTCAGGTTTAACTCGCTGCTGTTGAAAGGGCTGAGCCTGTCATCACTTACTGCCATCTCCTAGATATGCACTGATGATAGCTGATAACAGCCATACCTTACATCTCACGTCCCCCATCCTAAAAAATCCAAGCCCTGAAGGGACTGATACGGACAACACAACTCATTTGATGCCCTAAGAAGAGTTACACGTGGGAATGCTCTGAGTTACTTCCATCTCTGGAGTCCCTACATGTACAAATATGTTTCTGTGAGAGTTTCCATTGGGTACAGCCCGTGCCATTTGTGAAAGGTTGATGTGGTCTGGGAGGGTTTGTAGGAGGGTCCCTCTCTGTAACAGCCCTTAGGTGGAATTCATCCATGTCTGATTCAGAAGGAAGGTTGCCTGTCTGCTCCTTTTACTGTCCCAGATTTGAGAGGCCTGGGTTACACATCCACTCACGGTATGATTTAGAGGTGATTAAAGCAAACTGGAGAGGAGACGTCTTACATCAGTGTCTTTTTCATGAATTGAATTTGTTATGGGGGGCTCAGAAGATGCAGAGGCAGCAGAGTAGTGTCTGTGTCTCACTGCAACTGGTCCCATGGTCCCATGGGCTGAACCCCACACAGATCCATCTGCTGCGGTCAGAGCTGTGCTCTAAGCTGCTGCTGGGTGACCTTGTGTGTGCCTCCTGTGCCTCAGTTTCATCACCTATAAAAGAAGAATAATGTCACTCACCTCATCTGCGGAATGGTTTAAGATCTAGTGATAAAAAAAAACACTGGGGAAGATCTTGGGTGCTATTATTTTTTTATGTCTGGAAGTGAGAATGTGGGTACTAAAGTGAAGGACACATACACAGGTCATCCCATCCCTTGGTCAGCATGAGGGGGAGAGAGGGATGGGGATTTTGCAGCAGAGCAGCCATCTGCCAGGCCTACAGAGGAAATCACTCAAGTGTGTTATCGATAGTTACCCAAACTTGCTGGAGCAGAAATAATTTCAACATGCTAATGAGCTCTTATTCGTGGTGCCTTGCTCTGGGCAGTCCGTGTCCTTTCTGCATTTCTCAGGTTGCCCAGAGGTGGCGGTGCCCCATCCCTGCAGACACCCGAGGTCAGGCTGGAGGGGCTCTGAGCACTGATGGAGCTGTGGTGTCCCTCTTCATTGCAGGGAGTTGGACCAGATGGCCTTTAAGGCTCCCTTCCAACTCAAACAATTCTCTGATTCCTGCAGCTGAGTCGTGACTTTGCCTCGCCTTTCAGTCCTCGCTCGGTGTCATCCTCTGGTTTCCTTGTACTTCCTCATTGTGGTTTCTGGAGAGGATGAAGTCATCCTCACCAAACTATTTCTCATGCTTATTGTTTAGCGTTGTGCAAAGTGGTTATTTTAACAAACCCTACGTTCTTACAATGCCAAGAAGTAGGAGTGCTGATTGCGTTCCTGAAGGCTGTCTCCATGTCCTTAAGGATACGCAGTGCCATTTCATTGTCTTCTATTTTTGTCCCTTTTTGGGGGGCAGGAAGGGCTGGAACACCCTTGGGTCAGGCAGTGACTGCTTTGCATTGCTGGGGACAGACTGTGGGAGGTGGCACACAGCCGGCACAGGGCTGGCATGCCTGCTGCCCTGGCAGCTGCAGAGCCCTGCTGCGGGAACCCCTGGGTGCTGTTGGCTCCGGAGCCTCGGTTAAGCCCTGAACAACTGCCACTCCCTGATGAGGGAAACTGCTCAGGATTAGCCAAAGCCTCCCGCTCATGAGTGAAGCAAGGACTTTCCCCTTTGTGGGCACAACTCTGCTCCCCCGCCCCTTCTCCCTGCAGGGCAGCCCCGCACTTGGATCACAGCTCTGCCCTCCCACAGCTCCTGCACCGAAGCACTGGGAGACACGCGCTAACCTGAGACGACAGCAGATGGGGGCAAGTGCTTTTAAGAACAGCTGCTTGTGTCTCCTTTGATAATCCCATTTCTCAACAAATCCCTGCGGTGGCACAAAATACTGGAAATTAGGTTTTTCTGTCCCCTCTCATCTCCTGAGCCACACTTGACCCGTTCAGCACGATCTAGGGATTAAAGGCTTGGTGGTATTTCAGCTTCCTTGCAGCAGACCAGAGCCTGTTCTCTGCCGGGCTGCTGGGCTCACCTTCTCATCCCACTTTCTGTGTGTCAGGATATGCGATGGGCCACAGCTTGACCTCTGCTCAGGGCAGTGATGGCCTTTCACAGACACTGCACTTTGGCATCAGCCTGGTGCCAGCTGCAGCGCGTTTTGTGGCTCTGATCTTCCTGTTTTTCTGTCCTTAAAATAAGAAAACAGCCTCAGGGAAGAGATGCCTGGTGGCATCATCCCTCAGCAGGAGTGGGGCCAGAAGGAAAGTGGGACCCTGTGCTCATCTCCAGTGCGGCCCACCGCTCACTGTCACGGCTGAGCCGGGAAGGCAGAACTGCACCGCGAGTCTCGGCAGTGCTGCGCTCCGGGCTGTGGCCGCGGTGTCCTCCGTCACCATGGCATCGGTGGGCTTCAAGCTAGCGATGAACTGCCCGCACAACATTCCCGTTAGTGCCCTCAGTGCCACAAACTGGAGAAGCGGTGTCACAGAGACGCAGAATGCCTCCGCTCGGGCTCACAAATGGAACGGAGGGCAAAACCGCCCAGCATCAAGGGCTCCGGAGCGGCTGAGCGCCTTCGGGCAACCACCGCCGATGAAGGATCGGCCCCGAGCGCAGAGCCTGAAAGCCGCACCCAGTCGGTTCCTGGGGGCGCCGCCCTCTGGGAAGCTCCCGAGCCCCGCTGACCCCCGGCTGTTTCCCCGCGGGGCGGAGCGCGGCTCCGGGCGTCCCGGGAAGGCGGGGAGCGGGGGCTCGGCGGGGCGGGGCGGCGCGGGGCGGGGGGCGGCGCGGCCGGGCTGGGCGCGGAGCGGAGAGCGGCGGAGGGAGGAGGCGGGCGCTGTCCATGGCCCTGCCGAGCTCCGGGCTCCGCCGCGCCGCCGAGCGGAGCGATGGGCAACACGGTGCACAAGACGCTGGCAGGTAGCGGGGGGCTGCGGGGCGTCCCGGAGCTGGAGGCGCCGCGGGCGGGCGGGAGGCGCTCGGCGGGGCGATGCCGCCCCCGGACCCCGGCGGAGCCGCTCGGAGCCGGGACGGAGCCGCGCTGATGTGCCGTGGGTGGTGCGGTGGGCACGGCGCGGGGATGCTCGGGCGGCGGGGTACGGCTTCGCCCGGGTGAGAGCCGGCGGAGCGGCCAAGCGGAGCTGTTCTCGCCGTCCACTAGCGATCCGTGCCTGCCCGGCGGGTCCTGTCAGCGCCTCTCCGCTGCATTTCTTCCTTTCCTTCCTCTTCTGCTGCCGCTTCTTCTTTTAACGCAACTTTGTAACGCGGGGAGCCACCAGTTGTTAGCGGTCGCCAGAGGAAGACCGTTGGAAAGCAGCTCTGAAATGTGTGATAGCCTGCCCTGCTTTTAATTTGCTTTTTTAGCTAATTCTGCTCTTACACAAAAGCCGTGCAGATCCTTTTTCCTTTGCAAGTTCATAATTGCTGGGCTTTTTCCTCCTCAAAGACGGTGGTCTCTATAGAATCATCAGTACTGAATCGCTGAGCCCTTGCCCATCTGTATCTTCAGCTAGTTTGCTCGGCTTTTCTTTGCTGCTGCATTGCATCCTTTGCACTTTGGGCTCCCATGAATAAAAAGGATATTAAACTTATTTAAGAAGCAGGAGGACCTATCAAACGCACACACATGCCTCTCTGTAATCAGCCAGAGAGCTGAATATAGAAATAAAGGGAGGAATGGATTTGCATTTGGATGTGCCTTGCTAAGAGACTACTTGGGACCTTCAAGGCACAAAAGAAAGCTTCTGGCTTGTGGTTTGGCTATGAACCTGTCGTTAGGTTTCTAGTTGCAAGCTTGTGCATCTCCTCTCACTGTTACATTTAAATGGGAAATTGGATTCTTTTATGAGAAGAAAGTTTACATTTTTTTAAAATACCTCCCAAATTGGTGTTGTAAGGAGCGCGTGACCTTGGAGAAAATGCATTTTGTGGGTCAGCATTTTCAGCTGGAGGCAATACCAAAGGACATATGCCAAAAGCCTGGAGAGCCAGGGCTGCGTCCTGGGGTCAGGGGAGAATCCCCTGGTCAGGCTGGGACTTCCCAGAGGAAAGATCTGTGTACCTGCTGGGGTTGGGGTCTCGCTTTGAGCTGTTGTGCAGGAGCTGAGCGCTGTGTCTGCCGTTGCTAGAGCTGTCTGTGCTGAGCAGCCTTCCCATGCACAGCCTCACACACGTGAAGTTAAAAAAAGGGATGACATCAGTGGTACCGCAGTTCTGCGATGAAAGAGTTCCTCGTGGTGCTTTTAGAAGTCGTTGAAAAAGAGGAAAAGTTTGATAGAAAAAAAACTTAGGGCTTGATTTATGTAGACCTCCCAACTCTGACATTGTGCTCATGGCCTAGAAAGGCTCAGCCCCGTCCTGCCAGGTGGAGGCTGTCTGCAGAGCATTGCCTTACAGGGGAGAGTCCATTTGCAGCCATTTGTCAAGTTGCGCAAAAAACCACGCAGGACATTTGGATGTTGTTTGCTGACGTGCTGAAAGATGCCGGCAGCGTGTCTCTTCCCCACATGGAGCCACGTCCTGTTGCTATGGAGTAATGGTGGTCACAAGAAGCTGCTGCCCATGGCTGCAGAAAAGATTGTGGACGTTGGCTATTTTAAAGTATAAAGATGTGTTTTGTTGAGCAGTTCAGCCATTTTTCATATTGATCTTCTTGGGTGCATTGTTTGTGTCTCATCAGTCACATGGCATTAGGGAGGGAGGTGGGCTCAGGGCTGCTCTTGGAACAGGAGGTTTGAAAATTGTGAAGTTTTTCCGGAAGATGGAATGATTGGATGGAGTCCTATTTATAAAAGCCACGGCTGTTTAGAGTTACTCCAAGATAATCAATCAGAATTAAGTCTTTCCTCTTCTTTGTCCAAAGTGCACCTCTTTTTTCACTCTGACAGCCTGAGCTCTGCATTTTCACTCTTGTTTTAGCTAAGAAAAGGAATTGCTCATCGCAGTCCAATGGCACTCAACAATTTATTTAAGCATAAAATGAAAATAAAACTCCTTCACACTAATATTTGCCTACTTGTTATGTTACATTGATTAACTGATGAAACCTGCAGAAGATGTTCCACTTTCACTCTTTCCTTCACCATAAATAGGTGAAAATGGAAAATGACTTTTGTTTCTATTCAGTTGTAGGGGGAATTCGGAGAGGCCTTCATCCTTAAGCCCCTGAAAAAGCCAAACAATCAACAGTTTGGGCTTTATGCATAAATGAACATGCTCTCCTCAAACAGCGAAATTAATTTTAAATCCTGTTGAACACAGTTCAGTTCATTTTTAAATACAAATTTGTTCAAAGAGGTTTTCTGTGCTCGTCGCAGCTCTAAATCCCCTCTGTCCACAATTCCGTTCAGTGACAGAAGAGCACACGCCATCGATGTGGGTGAAATTTGTATCGGGAGCTTGGGAAACTCGTGCTTGCCAAGTGCCTCGTGGTTAACACACAATGGATGAAGGCATTGTCAAATTAACAGCAAGGCTTCTACCCGGAGCGGCACTGAAATGAGTAATAGGCTCGGGCTGACAAGAGGCAGCTTCTATATTTGAATCGTTTGAGGAGGCACTGGGATGGAACTGGGCTGAGATGTGTCAGACACGCTTCACAGTGGCCCCGGGGTGCGTGCTGGTGGAAGTGCTCTTATTGTGATGACAGCCGGGTGCTGGGTGGCAGCCCTCAATAGGCGCCCGCCCCTCGCCTCCCAGCCCTCGGCAGCACGCTGTGACCTGGCTGTGGAAATTCACACTTGGATGTCCGTAGGCTTGGTGCCTCCTTCTCCTTACCCTTGCCCATTGTTCAGGATAATTTGCGGGCAGGCGATTAGGCAAGAGCGAATTCCTGGTGATTGAGGCAGGTCGTTTTTCTGTCTCCTACAGGTGACGAACGGGCCGTGCAGCATTGCAGCATTGCAGCCGGAACTTGTCCCGACCTGCAGGGCGGGTGGGGAGGCCCTGAGCACTGCATCCTGCTGCGGGGTTGCACAGCCCTGCTGATACTGGGGCTGCTGCGGATGGTGCTAATTTCTCCATGCTAATCGCTTGCCTTGGGTTAGCAGCTGGATGAGGGTGTGAAGAATAGGGATTCCTATGATGACAGGCAGACTGGGAGAGGGTAAAAATGCCCTGACCTGGAGGAGCCCTTACATGGAGCAGGAAGGTGTGGGAGATTGAAGGGGTGACAGCTAGCGAGCAGCAAGCGTCCTGCAGTGCTACCAGGGACAGCTGGGCAGGAGGCGAGCAGAGGACACTGCAGTTGGGATGCAGTTGTTGATCCCGGCCCAAATAGGGCTGTCGGTATTTAACAAAGGAGCCAAATTCCCTTTTAAGAATCCGGCTGGGATTTGGGTGCAGCACTTCTCCCACAACCGCGAGGAATACCAAGTATGAGTGGCATTTGTGTCTGGTAAACAGGAGAGAGAAAGGGGCTTGTTTTAGGAGAAATGGCTTCAATTTCTTATTTTCTAGACATTATTTTGTATGCTCAAGAAAAATGCTTTTAATGCTTAGCTCTTCCCAGCAAATCAGAAATCCCAATAGTTGACCTATTTCGGGCTGATGCATCCATCTCTGAATGAGCTCCGAGTGGTGATGGTCAGAGGGTCCCAGGTACAACAGAGCAGCAGCAATTCTTAGCTTGTGGGTAAAAGGTGTTCTTTCTGTGTATCCTTGTTAGTATTCTGTGGCCCGTTATAGTAATGTACATTGTTCTTTTGAATGGAATGAGTAGCAATGACACTTGGTGGAAAAAAATCTCTGCCTTTTCCAGGGGTAAAATCTCAGCTTCAAGAAGTATTTTTTGTTTAGAACTGTTCTCTTATCTCTCCTCACCATTTAGTTGCCAGTGATACACTATAGGAGGAGTTATCAATGCTGTGACAGCTTCATGAGGTTTCTGGTTTGGTTCCAGCTTGACTTCAGCAAAACTACACAATAAACACTTCAGGTTGTTCAGATCTGAGTGCAGAAGGTACCTGTTCAGCCCAGTTTGTAGTTTGAGTCCAGTTCATCTCTGATTACAGGTGTTTGTGCTGCCTCACATAACAGCCCCATTCTGCCTGCTCTCCTGCCTCTCCCATCTCAGGAGCTGAGCTTTCTGGAGTCTGTCACTGATTTTGCTGCCCACTCCCTGTGCGACCTTTGAGCAAGTGGCTTTATCTCCCCGCGTCTCGCTTTGTAGTTGGGGAGATAGGCAGCGCCGGCTCACTTGGGCATATGAGAGTTAATTAATTAACATGCAGACATGAAGCATCTCCAGGAGAAAGGTCACAGAAGTGCAAAGAATAGATTAATTCACTGCTGCCTTTGTAGCTTTCTGCTTTTCCACTCTTCAAAAGGAAACCTGTGAAACTGCTCAGCCCTCGCCGTGATTTAGAGCTGGAACAGGTTGATCTCCTACTGAGGACTATCTTTAACCAGCCTCACGCAGCACATACCCAAAAATGTGCCACAGCCAACTGGTGTGATTAATTCCACACTGCCATCGGCATCCGTGGTGGTGCAGCAGTGGGGCTGGGAGGCAGCACCCGGCAGGGCAGCGCTGCGCTGAGCTGCGCCTGTGGCCCTCGGGGCTGCCAGACACTGGCAGCACGTTGCCAAGTGTGTCATCAAAGCAGAGCACGCTTCGCTGCTCTCTGTGCTGGGCTGTGCTGTGCAGGTGCCTTTCCTCCTGTTTTATTATTCTGAAGGGGAATTGCTGAATGAGGAGGTAGAGTATCCGGTAAACGGCACTTTTTCATTTCTCTGGTAACTGCTACAGGTGAGGACCTGCGTGACGCCATCAGACCCTTATCGTGGTGCGCCTCGGGCTGTGGTTGCAGGCAGGGCTGCTGGAGAGCCCTCACCGCAGGGAAAGGAAATTGCTGTTTCCCATCCCATGAAAGCTGCACAACCTATGGAGGTGCTTAAGTGTGTTTAAGGTGTTTAATTTTAGGCAGTCAAGTTTGAATGTGCAGGAATTAATGTTTACTTGGCGTGCAGAGGATGAGTCACTTGGAAGCTCACGCCATGCTTTTTTTCCCATTCTAGTAAGGATCCTTCTCGCATACCGCATACAGTGGCTTTTCAATTAGGGACAAAAATAAGCACCTTGCTCCTCATTAGCCCCTCCACATTTAGCATTCGAGCTGATTGAGTTTCCGAGTTGCAGTTTCAGACATTCACTGTCCTGCTGCACCGTTAGCCTTGGAAGGAAACATTGGCCTCCTGCTGCTTACAGAGCCTGTCCGTGCTGGGGCTCACACAGGGCAAGGTGTGCACAAGGTGGGATGTGCCAGGCAGGGGCAGAGCTGGCTGGAGCTGTGAGCAGGGACATGTGTGGGATGGTGAGGTGCAGTGGGGCCAGATGTGATCCCTGGAACACGTGTCAGCTCTCATCCCAGCTTCCACCTGGGGCAGGTGTGCGCAATCTCCTCCATCTCTTTGGCTTCCCATCTGCCCATCCCTTTTGTTCGCCTCTCTTGTGCCCGCAGCGTTTTGGCTCCCTGTGCCCCACTGCTGCTCCTGGCTGCTAACAAGCTGCTGGCTTGTCTGAGGCTTCCTGGCACCAAAGCACAGCATGGCTGCTGGTTCTCCAGGCTGTACCCAGAGGCATATGTGCATTATTTGCTTGCCACATCCTCGAGGGCTGTGACCAATGTGCCTGTTTTGGTGACCCCGATGTCCCTAGCTGCTGCCACCGCCCTGAGAACCACTCTGTCCCACCTGGGTGCACAGACAGTGATGCTGGTGGGGTGTCAGCTCCTCAGGGGTCCCTTGGGAAGGTGTGTGCCGGCTGGGCAGGAGGTGCAGTTTCTTCTGCCTTGTTCTGTATCTTGTTGATGGCTGCATTTTTTTCTCTTATACATTAAAAACCATGAATCACTGGTGCTGAGACGTCTGTCTGAAAGCTGCATCCCGGCATACCTGTACCAGCTCCTCTCTCCTGAGCTGGTTTGCCTGTTGTCTCTGAGCACTGAATTCCTGGTGTCTGAACAGATGAAGCAGGGCTTTAGGGCAGAGCGAGGGAGGGGAAGGTGATTTCTTGCTTGTTAATTTGTGTTTCCCTCTGTGTCCAGGGAGATTTCTTCCTCTGCTTTGTGTAAGGTTGGGCTTGCTTTGCTCCCGGGAGCATTTTCTCTCCTGTCCTTTCAGCCCTCCAGCAGCAGAATAGCTCAGAGCTCTCCCACCAGGAGAAGCAGACCCATCCCTTCCCTGCCCCATGTCTTTCTCCCTCCTACACCAACAGCACTGGCGTGAAGAAACCAAATCAGAACATCAGCAATGACTTTTTGCTTGCTGCTGAGAATTACCCAAGAAGACTTTTTAAAGAATAAAACCATTTAACTGCGTTTCAAAGCTTTTCAGTACAGCAGGGAAATCACATTTAGGATTTTTTTTAAGAGCTACTTATTCTTTGAAGAGAAGAAAATGGATGCAGTTGTGTTTGTGGAGTTGTTTTCTAGATACATGCATAAAACACTTTCATTTTCTTGTTCCACCGTGGATATTTACATAATAATGAGACTTTTGTATTTTAGGAATTGTCCCATTTTAACCATCCACATGTCCGTGACTCCTGTTTTCTTGTGATTGCATTCCTGATGGCATAATGTCTTACAGCTACATGGGAGAAATAAATAGATCATATAAAAGCAAATCAGCTTTTCATAGCCTGTGTAACAACAACACGGGAAGGCAGGCAGGCAGACAAGGGAGAATTTCCTGAGCGAAAGTTTTCCGCCAGGTTTCCAAATGTCAGGGAAAATAGCTGTTTGATTTTTGCCCTCCTCCATAACTCAAATGTTACATCTTCCAAGCCCCGCTTGACAAGCCGAAGATAAAAGATAGAATATCCCATTTGGCAGCAGGAATGAAATAATTTCGTTCAGGTTTATCTCTCTTTCCTCGGTGATAACTACGCTGTGGCAGCAGCTTTTCTCAGCCTGCTTTCTGTTGTGGTCTCACGGGGCTCTGGCTTCTCAGCTTAACGTGCTTTGTAATTTATGGAGTGAAGTTCAGAAGTTATCTCCTCAGTGCGATGCTGAGGTTGAAAGCATAATTCCTAATGAGGGGAAATTGCAATTTCTTGGGGTCTTGAACTTGACACAGTTGAGCAGAGCTCTTTTTTGATGAGAGAAAACCCTTAAGCAGAGCTGAGGCTGTGGACCCATTGCTCCAGCTTGCCTCACCTCCTGCTGCCCTACAGCTGCAGGTGGCCCTTGGGACTGGGATAAGATGCCCATACTGGTGTATTGATGGTAACCAAATTGCTGCCAAGAGGAGGAGGGGACCAACTAAGGCTGAAGAACATTGCAGTTCTGGGGAGGGGACAGGACCAGACCTCAGGGCACATGTTCTGCAAAGCAAAACCGTGGTGGAATATGGGACTGGAGTGATGTGCGTCCCTGAGATCCTAACGAGCAACTCATCAGCTGGACACATTGGGATGAGAGGGGGCCAGGCGAGCCTTGGAATCATAGAACTGTTAAGGTTGAAAAAGATCTCTAAGATTGAGTCCAACTGTTGACCACCACCACCGTGCCCTCTAACCATGTTCCTGAGGGATGCTGCCAGGGTTGTCCTGTGCCTCTCATTGGGATGCCATCGAAAACTCCTGATGACTTCGTCCTGAAAAGGGCTTCCAAGGATGAGACTTGAAATCATTTACTAACTGCCTGTTGCTTCACTTATAGCATTAACCTGTAAATAGTGCTGTGTCCTTTGGGTGTGCTTGTAAAACAGCGATAACTTCCATGCAGTGGTTTGCAGGGACCAACTGCACAATGGCAGGAGAGTGTGAATGGCTTGGCACCACCTGGCCATAAGCAGCAGGGCTCTTTGGGGCCAGTGGCTGACAAATGTCAGTGTGTGCCAGCAGGGCTGAGGACACAGGGATGTGACAACAGGACCTGCACAGCAAGACCCCGTCAGCTGGGAAACAGAATGCGGTGGGAGAGGGTTTGCAGCCATTTCGGAATGCCAGGCATTTCGGTTGGTCTCTTCTGGAGGGGAGATGTCCTCTGAAGAACACAAGGCAGATCTTCACGCTGGCATCTGATTTGTGAGTCTGAAATAGCAATTGCCGTGTGGTTTGCCAGCAGCATAGCAGCAGTGCTGCCAATGTGATCAAAGGGAGAGGGGGAGAGGGACAGATGCTTCACAAGTCACAGTTTCAAGGAAATCCATCTCGGTTAAAGTTTATAAAAACTGATCTTAGCCAGCAGAGCCTTTGGTGTGTCTTTAAATACCGCAGCCTTGAACAGCAGTCTGTACCGCGTCATGCCTGGGGATTGATTGCTGTTGTTAGGGGGCATTACGAGGGCAAGGGAAATGTAAAGCAAAATAAAGCCACACACCAAAAAAGACCAAATGCTGCTCAGTATCCCCAATCAATCCCTAAAGTTGGGTGTTGTTTCCAGAGATGTCTGAGCGGCAGACAGCGGCCTTGCTCTGCCTGCACTCCTAGCAGTGTTTCCCCGCTGCAGCAATGGTGCTGTTGGCCTCTAAAGGAGCACCTTGCCAGCTGCCACCCCAGGCAGAAGAACTTCTCTCCTGCTTCACTTGTAGGCTCAGCAACCGGGCAGCAGATGGTTTTACGTCAGATCTTTGGTATACATGGAGTTGTGCAGGAAGAGAAATTTTGCTGAAAGAAGAATGCCTTCTTCCAAATTAATGCAGCCTCCTGCTCATGTTATCTGCTCTATACATGAGCATGTACTGCGGATGTACTGGAGTGATGGCTCTGCTGTCCCTCTGCACCCTGCTTTGTTCCAAAATAATGTGCATGACTTGACAAAGGATGCAGCTCACCTGCAGGGCTCGGTTGGTGCTATTGTTTGTTTTGCTATTGCATAGTAATTAAGATATTAATTTATTTTAAAAGGTTCCAAGAAATACCTCTGCAACTGCACTGCTTATGCAAAAGAGAAAGAGAAATTCATAATTTATTGAATTTGTGTGTGTTCTGCTGGGATTATTCATTGGAGAAACGTACAGAGTGATTTTTTGTATCCTAGTAACCAACTGTGGTTGCGTTTTCATGAATAATCTTCATGGTTTAGCTTGACCAGCCAAATCTAGAAAGGGAAACTCAAGCAAATTGAATTTATCAAGGCAACAAATTACCAAGCACAGGCAGTTTTGTGCAGGTGGGAGAGAACCGTGTTTTTCTCCCCCATTTAACAGCAGAACCATCAGATTGACAGATGCTGTCTGGAGTGTTTGATTCCTCAGAGCAGAACTACAATGGAAGCTCGGGCTGCTAGAAACAGAACTTCATTTGTTTCATCTCCATAATAATTCATTGGTTAAAGCAGTCCCTTTCCACTCAGACAAGAGCTGTGCCAGCTTGCATCCCTTCCCACCAGCACAGTACAGTTGTTCTGTACACAGAACAACTAATGGGCTATTTCCTATCCGTGTTATGGGGGTGCCAGGCCTGGGAACCCCCAAGCACTCAGCAATCCCCTCCTCGCTCCATTTCAGCAGTGGGAGCACTGAGCAGTGGCCCCATGAGGACACTGGGAGCAGTGGGAAGAGCTTTCTCCCCCCAGTGCAGGCCCTGCATGGAACAGCTGGAATGTGTCACTTTGTAGAAGTGCTCACATTTTTCTCCTCTAAAATTTATTTTCACTAGAAATTAGCCCTGTTTCAGAATTGACGTTCAGGGTATCACGTTGCTTTTGAAATATCTCTTGCTCCTAGAAATATGAAAAGCGAGCTTTAGAAGCAAAACACAAATGGAAATTTGCTTCTTAGCTCCATGGAGACGTTCCCTGCCTTTCCATCTCCCTCAAGCCCTCAGCGGACATCCCAGGGGGCAGAGGTGTGCTCCTTGCAGAGAGGGCAATACCGTTTCTCATTTGAAACCATCCCAGTGTTTGCTCCTTTCAGGTGAACTCGAGTGCCCTTGGGGTCGGTGAGTGCAGCGCACCGGGGCTTTTCCTGATGGGGAACATCTTGTTGGAGTGACAAGAGGGAGAAAAGCCCTGTCCTGCTGTCACAGGAGGGCTGCTGAGGGAATGCATTCAGCACTGTGTGCTGCGGGGCATGAGGTGTCACCACGAGGCAGTTGGCTCTTGGGATGAAGGTGGCAATGCCTCGCTGTGGGTGCCAGGGGGAAGCACAGCCTGGTACTGAGCTGTGTGCTCACACGCTGTGACAGCACCGTGCCGGACGTCCCTTATGGACCCGTGCCACCACTGTCACCTCCAGGCTGCGCTGCTCCTGGTGAGGCTGTGCCATGGCATTGCCATTGGGATGGTTTCAGGGCAATGCTCTGTGAGCGATGGCACTGGACCTGCAGGTCTGGATCTGGGGGACAGCCCTCATTTGGGCCTGTTTTGGTGGATTCAGGCTTTCCATGCATTTGGTATCCTTTTTTCTGTATGTTTCCATATCAGAAACCTCTGAAAGTGTCATCTGCAGTTTCGGGGATACTTGGTGCCATGAGGGTTGAAGTAGTGGAGGGACAGCAGTATCTGTGCCACGGCTTGTACTGCAGACCAGCAGAGGCACCCAGCTGTCAGCACAGCAGTGTGCAGTCTTTGTCTGATAATAGCACTGTGCTCTACCAAAGAACAACACCCAGAGAGAAACAAATTCTTTCCCTCCGCAGTTTTTCTCTTGTGATTTATAGGTGTGTTTTTCCAAGTAAACCCAAACAGGGCCAGTGACAGACTCTGAATTGAAGTTTGATTCCGTTAATTGAAACAAGAGCCATCTGGGTGGAAACTGGAGGTTTCGGACAGCTGTTTATATTGTTTCATTTGTGATTTGTAGAATTCCCAGTCCCGCAGTTAGCAAGGAGTGTGCTGGTTGACCATAGAGTGGGATTTTATCGGTGTAAGTGATCTATGACGAACACAAAGAAATTTGAACCAGCTGTAAGGAAGAGCAGCAGCTTGCACCTCCGCAGCAAACTGTTTCGAAGTCACTGAGCGTGTTCTGCTGAGCCAATGGTCTGAGCTCTGCTCCCAAAGTGTGTGTAATTCACACATTAGCTCCCATCTCTCGGGAGCGATTCCTCCCTTGGAAGGAGGGAATGACAAAGTGCCTCGGCCTTCTTTTTTTTTTTTTGGCTAAAAAAAAAAAGTTTTATCTTCAGCAAAGGGAGGAAATGTCTCACACTGCCAGGGTTCTGTCTTTGTCATCTTCTGGTGCCACAAAGGGAGAGAAAAGGGGGAAAGACATCTTTTGAGGTGTGCTGGGATCCAATCCTGCTGGCATTTGACATGGAGGCTTAAAAATAAACCTCTTTCTCAAATCCTTCTTGTGTTGAAATAATTGAAGGCGTTTGAGCTGAAGAAAGGGGTTGAGGTCACTGTGTGTCCAGTACTGGTATGACTGTATTTTCTTTTGTTTGGACAGTTTAATGTCTTGAAGTGGCTCTTGTTTCCTCTGATTAATTCCTGTAAATATCATGGAAAGGGATCTCACAGCTCAGCCACACGACAGCCAAGCGTTGCACAACCTTCCATCTCACACTGCTTTGCAGCACAGAGCTACACATCTCACAGAGCTTCAGCCGAGGAAAAAAGGATTGGTCTTTTCTCCCTGCTATCTTTTCCTCTGCTTCTGCAACAGCAAAGAATGCTCTGTTGTTTATTTTTCTTCTCTCTCTTTTATTTCTGTTTGCTTGTTTGTTTTAAGGACTTCTGGCTTTATTTCTGAAAGTGTTTATTTAGAAAAATCTGTAGCTTCAGCCGAACGTGAACCAAAGCAGCCAGTATAAGGTGTACTGTAGTTGCATGTGAGTTAGGTGAAATCCCATCTGCATGTTTGTGATGAGGAGGTCAAACATTCAGAAGAGCTGTCCGATTAAATAAAACACTGTAGAATCATGGCATAGCATGCAAAGGCAGATGCTCCTTTTATTCAACATTACATTGCCTGAGGTATCTGAAGGGATCTCCTGCAATAAGTCTCCTTATCCCTGACAAGGTGTCCATCCGCAGTTGCATAGCTGGAGCTTTTTCTGCTGAGCAGTTTCAGTTGCTTGGCCTGAGAGCCCCTTTCTGGGGCTATGGTTAAACTCAATTTCTGTCTTTGGGATTTAAGCAGTTGGGAACGCTGCCATAAAAAGAGCTATTTCAAAAAGAGGCAAGGAAAAGACTCGTTATAAAAAATAAATAAAAGAATCCCCAAGTTGAATGGTAAAGAAAATAATTAACAAATTATCCTGCTTTCCATCTGTGATGAGATCATAAAAACCATGGAAAACTGCAGAGGCATCAAATGGCTTGAGAATAAAGGCGGCGAAGGAAGGAGAACCAGGAACAGTAGGGACAAGCAGGGCCCTCCCATACTCATTTCCGTGCTGCAGAATTGAATTTATTTAGAGCAGCTACTAAAACATCCAGCAAGTGATGGGACAGAGAGGGAGGAGGAACAAGAAAGAATGGAAGAAAGGTTGGATTTTAGGAGAAATTTCTTCTCAGAAAGTGGTGATGCGTTGACACAGCTGCCCAGGGAGGTGGTGCAGTCACCATCCCTGGAGGTATTCAAGAACTGTGGAGATGTGGCACTGAGGGATGTGGTCAGTGGGCACGGTGGGGTGCGTTGGTGGTTGGGCCTGATGATCTCAGAAGTCTTTTCCAACCTTTGTGATTCTATGAAAATAACATTCTGAGATCCACCCCAGAAAAATCTGCTTGTCTGACATAGCTGGAAGCACAGAATGTACATTTCTTGGTAAGAAATGCCCAAATCAGGAGAAACACTGGGGCAAGAGAGATTGTGCGAGCTGTGAGCGCTGGGAAAGCTGCTGCACACAGGCTGGACGTGTTTGGCTATGGCCAATGTCAGGGTTCAGCCAATATCAGTTGATGTACAATCAACTGTACAATCCCTGGAGGGATGTAGTGGCCTCGGACACCAACCACAAGGACCCATTCCCAACACCAACACTCCCCCTTTGCCTTGTGGATCCTGCAGGAGACTCTCCTGGCCCAGTGGAAGAGCGGTGCTTTGCCCCCTGGATTTAATTGTAACCAGTTATTCCCATCTCTTTGCCCTGTTTTGGATTCTTTACATATTGTTTCTGAAAAGCTTAGTGAAATCACAGCCTTTGTATATATAAAATATAGGATGATTGAAGACCTGGCCACTTCTTTATTTAGCTTCCTCAGCCATGCGTTCCTCCCAAAGCATTTTCCCCTCTCTCTGCCAGATCACTGTTTAAACTGTGTGTAAATATAAAGGGAGCTATGGACAGAGTTTAAAAACGCTGCACCATGTCGGGCACAGGGCTGCTGGGAGCACAGCTTCCTAGAGGCCTTTTTTCCCCTTTGCCTGTGGTTTTGTGGTTCCCTTAGGACAGATGAAAGCCCCGTATGGGTGCCACTGTGATGTCTGATGGTTATCCATCCCTGCTTGGACTGAAATAGCTCTGTCATTTTTAACTGAATTCTTTCCTGTCCTCTGTCTAGAGAAGTTGTAATTAGGGAGGAAAAAAAAAAAGGACTCTTAGAACCACTATGTACAGAGGAGATAAAGATGCCAGTGGCTTCAATAACAAATCTGAGGCAAAGAAAAATAGCAGGTTTTTTCCTTTTATCGTGGGGCTTTCTTGGAAAAAAATGGAAAACTGAAATGAATGGCCTGGCTCTCCTTTCTGCTCCCGTAACATCACTTGAGTGCTGTTCTCACTCTTCACCTGTGCTTTTCTTCCTTTGTGCAGCCCTGTCTCTGAACAACCTCAGTGCTTACAGGGAAGTTTTCATGTGTTTTTGTCAGAGACAGAAATTCGCATTGCTCCCTGGAACTGGGATCCGGCAGCAGGTTGGGTGCTGGCTGGCTCCAAGCGGGCTGTTTTGGGGTGGGAAGGGGATAAGTGTGCGTGGTACACAGCCCGAATTCGGTGCTGAAGGCAATATAAACACCGACATTGTGGGTGTTTGCAGGGAACAATGGAATCAAAGCTAGGCTAAGGCACCTCCGCAGCTTTTCACGTGTTGTTTGCTTCCTGTTGCACAAGCTGCCCTCCTGGTGTGTCTGTAGGGGATGGGTGGGTTTCCTGCGTCCAAGACAATAAAATTCTTTCCCTCTATTTGTTCCTGCCTGTGCTGGATGGGCCAATGGGAAGGATGTGCCGGGCTACAGCACTCTTTCCATGAGCCCTGTATTGAAGCTCGGGGATGGAATAAAACTTCGGCTCTGAGAGTATTAGAAGGGAATGCATTTCATTCTCCGATTTCATTAAAAGCCATTAGCATTGGAATGGCACGGCCACTATTTATAAACCCCCAGTGCAGATGACTTGGTACAGCTGGTCAGAAGAAAGGAGGTTTGATGGAAAGAGGGAGGCTGTTCGCATTAATGGTCATTATGTGCTCTGCCAGCGGCGAGGAGACGTGGAGCGTTTCAGTGTCGGCGGTTCTGCCGGTCACGTGTGCACGTAACTCTTTAACAAATCACTGTCGTGTTTGGGGAAAGAAAACATGACTTCAAAGCAATGGGTTTCAAACATGAAGCATGGCTCTGAGAAAGAATTCTGAGCAGTTTGTGCTGGAGGGAGGAGAAAAAAAGTTGTTTCGGAAATTAGGAATTAATGAGTGGAGAGAAACCGGGGGCAAGGAGACAAAACCAGGTTTGTGTTCTAGTCTGTGAGAAATATCATAATAGGATCCCATGCAGGATGATGAAGCAGTGACACAATGGATGTCCCACAGACACAGCTCCTCTGGTCTGAGGACATGGCCGGCATTGGGAGTCCTTGGGTTGGGGGTCCTTGGATTTGAGGTCCTTGGGCTGTTCGAGACAGAGCCCAGTGGCACAGTGTGCCATGAAGATTGCGAATGTGTCTTTGAAAATCCATACTTGAGCTGTGCTGAGCATTCAAGACAATGTTAATGACTGTAGGAGTCTTTGGAGAAAAGAGCACCATGGGACTGTGCTGGAGTCAGACTGTGGAGAAGGGGAATGCACAAGGAAAACAGTGTGTGATGTAAAAGCAGAACTGCTGCTGAAAGTGAGATCCTTGAGTGTCGGCCTAAGCTGGGTCTAACTGGCAGTGAGCACAGTGCACTTGATTTAACAAAACATCTTTCATTGAAAAATAGTAGTGGATTCCAGCCTTGCCCAAAGCAATAACCACTGGGAACAAAAATAGGTTAGCGTTGCAGACCTATGGAGATTAGATGTTAATACCCCATTTCTGCATGCATTCAGTAAAACCAAGCAGAATAAGAGGGTTTCCCAGCCCTCTGCTGTCCCTGTCCCATCCCTCGTCCCCAGCTGAGCTCGCTGCTGCCCAGCCCCAAGTGCTGGATCTTCCATTGCTCCATGCCTCATGGTGCACTTCATTGTCTGCTTCTGGGAAGCAGTGGCAATAATAAATCACAGCGATCCATACTTGAATTGCTAACTGACAAGCGGAGCATTCAGACCCAGAAAACATTTAGTTTCCTCAGGCAGCAGTGCTCAGGAACCGTTGGTGGAGTTGCTTAGGCAGATGTCAGCTACTTATTGGTTTTGTTCACCTCCCAGAACCACACTGTGGACTCACAGTTCAGGACTGGTGGATGAAGTGAGCTTAGTTTTGCATCTCATTTATAGCTTTCAGATAGCTGACATCTTTTGGAGCTCTTTGGCTCTCGAGCATGGCCATGGCAAGAGCCCTGGGCTGGGGTGCAGCAAGCAGTGCCACCCTGGGGTTCCCATCCATCACATTGCTGTTTTCAGCATGTGCACCAAAGTGCTTAAGCAGGGATTATGGCACAAACTGCCTTTTCTCCAGCTCCGTCCCGCTCGCTCTTACTCTGTCTCTCCTTAACTGAGTCTAAGAATTTGTTACTAGAGTTGCAGACTCATTGACCCAGATTCACTAATAATACGGGGGAGAGAAGATTTTTTTCTCTGCTTAATCGTTGTCTTCTGTATATTCTTAGTGCTATTTATATGCAGGAGAACTAAAAACCTGTAATAAGGATGGGGCCAACTTTGCAGCAGAACTCATGCATGTGCGCAGCGAGAGTGAGAGGCACAGCTGGAGAGAATGCAGTGGGTGCAGGGGGACTTGCTGATATCCACAGACACCTCAGGAGATTTTGGGGCAGCAAACACTGTTCTGAAAATGCCACACATCAAAGACACACCTACACTGTATTTAGTAATGAGAGTCATAGAATCACGACGTGGTTGGGTTGGAAGGGACCTTAGAGGTCACCCAGTTCCACCCCCCTGGGCTGGCTGCCCCCTACCAGATCAGGTTGCCCAGGGTCCCATCCAGCCTGGCCTTGGGCTCCTCCAGGGATGGGGAACCCACAGCTCTGGGCAGCAGTGCCAGGGCCTCACTGCTTTAAAAATAACCTTGAAGTACACACTGAAGGCTCTGCAGGTCTCTGGCACACTCCCTGCCCATGTTTTCTGCCTGTAGAAAAGGATCAGAGTAACTGGTGGGAGGCTGAGACCTCTGTCAGCGCAGGGCTCTGGGCTGCTCATGCAAACCACAGGAATTTAAGTGGGGATATTTATTAATTGTACGGTTGTATTTTCCAATTGGTGTATGCTGGAATCAGTCAGGGTTTTGGAAGCAGGGCTGGTTTTGTGCAGCAGCCACTCAGTGTCTTTGGGAGCCCAGCTACACATGCACATGGCTGAGCGTGGAACACGGGAAACCCAGCACTTCCCAGAGAGCTTTGACACATTTTCTGTATTCAAAAAGGAAAAAAAAAAAAAAAAGAAAGTCAGTGCACTACATTTCTAGGTGATGAGATTTTATCTCTTGCACTGAGCAGATAAGATCCCGCTATGGCAGTGCGCTGCTGGGGCTCTGCAGCAGCATGCAGCAGGACCAGGGTTGTGCATGGATGCTGGTATGTCCACGAGGGTGGCTCTACAGGTGTACAACAGGGGCATTAATCTTGCCTGCATTGTCCCCACCTGTTAGCATTTTCCTGTTTCAAAGAAAAAGCCACCTGCCCCGCTCTCCAGAAGCCTTGTTTAATGTTCAACGGGGTTGTTGTAGCAGTGGCCTATCTAGTGTAGTAGGAAAAAGTCCTAATGTTGCTGATAAAACAGCGACCATAAAGATAAGGCACGGTGCACTGGGTGCATTCCCTTTTGCTTGTGCAGTGAGCGTTACTGGATGGATTTTGTGCTTCTTGCTACCCTTCGGCCTTTTCTCTCTCCTTACATGAACAACACGGGTGGTCATACATGTTGGTGAGCTGTGCAGTAGCAGTCCCAGTGCTTTCTGTCCCCTTTACATCCTTGCTTTCTCCAGCATGTGTTCCTGTTGGGTACCTGCTGATCCATCACTTGCTTCCCCTGTGATCCCAAGCTTCATTTGTCATGGATTTACTCAGAGGGGGTCCCAGCAAACACATCCTGATGCAGTGGTTGTACAGTTAAGGCAAACCTGAGATGTACCTGGAGCACATTGGAAATGCAGAGCATTGTCCTCTTCTCCTTGCTTTGGGACTAGCTTCCTTTCCCCACCTGGCTGCCCCATGCCCATGGGGCCGGGATGGGGCTGCCCTCTGTACCATACATGAATAGAATATATCAGCCTTTCATAGAATCATACAATTATGGAATGGGGGAGAAGGAACCTTAAAGCCCATCCAATTCCAACCTTGGCCATGGGCTGGCTGTCCCCCCAGCAGATCAGGCTGCCCAGGTTCCCGTCCCACCTGGCCTCGGGCACTTCCAGCGATGGGGTACCCACAGCTCTGGACAGCCTTTGGGGAGCTCTGCTCTGGCTTTTGTCTGCTGCTGTTGGTGGGATTACAGGGTCATGGCACACCTGATGCTGTGAACAAATTGGTGCAAAAATGTTTATTTTTTGAACTGTAACAACTGTGATAAATATGTTGAATTTGTCCAGAGTCAGACTGCTGTATCTTTCTGAAATGCAAAGTGCACGTTTATTAAAAACCCTCTCCAAAGGTCAGCACAACCTAAGAAATAAGTGTGCTGGGCTTCTGGGAAGAAGGTGAAGGAGCTTCAAATGTGTGATAACTAGATATGGTTGTGAGTGTTGGTCCCCATTACCCTGTTTTGAGGTCAGAGAGGGGAGGTTGGAGAAATAGCAGCAGGACTGAAACACGATGCAAACTAGGAAATGAGGGCAATCCCAGTGCACAAACATCCTGTTGGGCTGGCTGGCCCCTGCGGGACGCGATGAGCAAAACACATGGCAGCACACTGCAGTGGGCAGGCGATGCCTGGCTGCCCCGGGTTGTGTCAGGCTGTATTGCTGGTGGCAACAGACAGGTGTTCATGCGGGGGGAACGTCGTTATAAATAAATGATCCCTTCATTTCCTTCTGGAGATTTTCCTATTGTTCAGACACAATATGCTTTCCTGTTTTGACAACAAACAAACAACAAAAAAAATCCCCAAACCCTGTCCCGAAGTTCCCTGCTGGCAGGGTGAGAGCAAATGAGGGAGATTTCTCCTGGGGGCTCCTGCACTGCCCTGTGGGAGTGGGAGAAGGTTCTGTGTGAGGATGGCCACAACCGGGGGCTTCCCTCCCCATCTGACCCAGGACTCCTTGTCCTTGGCATTGCAGTGGCAAATCACCTACTGGCATTATGGTAGGGATGTATCTATTTACATCAGCGTGCAATGGGATTAACCATTACCTTGTGCTAAGCAGCCGTTGTTACATGCAATTTGAATGAGGAGAACACAAAAGAGCTTTTATTTAGCCACTGCATTTGCCTGTCATAATTTAGGAGTGCCCCACTGTGCTTAGTGGCAACAGAAGCCTCTCACTTCTATAGCTGGTTTTGCTTGCTAACAAGGTGCCCCAGCCCAGCTCCCCTGTCAGCTTTCTCAGCTGAGCTCCTGGTGTCTTTGGATGTTCCTTCCCATGAGAGGAAGGCGTCAGAAAATCCTTCCCTTGTCCCAGAGCAAAGCCAGCGGCTGCAAACAGGGAGGAAGCAGCTTGAAGGAAGGGCCAGGCAGGAGCTTTCTGAAGCTTCAAACGTGGCAAAAAGTCTCAAAAGAAATGTGTGCGTGTGATGTGGTGCTGTATTTAATAGCGTGACTCTGAGCACCCAGGATGCCATTCGTTTTTGCTTTAAAAATCTACAAAGAGAAGATGGGGTGAGAGAGAGGAGACCAAAGTGGTGGTGACACTGTGGTAGCGATTACGGGTATCCCAGAGCAGAGACCTGCTTTCAGGATGTGCAAAACAAAGGTCCCAGCCTCCAGGAACGTACAGCTAGGGCTCAATACTGAAAGTGTTCCTTTTTTCATTTCTGCTTCACGCTTGTCTGAACTTCACTTTAGGCCCCAGATCTGCTTTTCTTGAAATTGGTCTCGAAATTGCTATTGACTTCAAACGCTGCGAGATCTCACCCATAAATTCTTCCATCTGTAAAAGGAGGATGGCAGGATCTCTGTGCCATCTGTGGTGCTGTGAAGCTGCAAACAATCATGGTTTATGAAGCTTTGAGCTTAAATGGGAGGTTCAGTGTAAAGGCGAGCCTTTGCAGGATGAAATGTTCCTTCCTGTGCCAGTTGGATCTGATATCTGAACCAAGGGCTGGGCTGAAAGTTTTGGAAGAACACTCTGGTGATGTAGAGGTAGTCCTGCAGCTGCTAAATGTCTTGGTTTGTTTGTGTTGCTCAAAAGCTCCTGTTCATCATTACAAAATTAAGGGGCAGAGAAGCCAGTGGCTGCACATCCCGCAAAAATTCTCCTTATGCCTTTGATGTTGAACATCTCTGATCTTAACAAGCACGATTCTCAGAGATTGTGCGGATCTGGCACCAGCCAGCTGGAATGATGATTTAACAACACGTGCATTTTACATAGGAAATGGGGAGCTGCAGTTGAAAGTATCAGGCCTTTCCGAATGCAGTCGGATGCATTCAGTGAGAACAAAAGGAAGTTTTTGTCCAGCTTTGCAGGGTGTAGAGGAAAGCTGCGAACCTTTCCACCCAAGAGCCACATTTACTCTATATCTGCATAAAGCAGAGGGCCAAACTGCTGTAACAGAGAGCAGGCTGTGAGCAAGCACAGCATTTTAAGAGTAAGTATTGCGGTTCCCAGCACACAGTGCTAAGCACCAGTCCAGACCGGGAAAGGCCAGTAGTGGAGTTTCAAGGCTGAGCCTACACATGGCCACGCTCAGGCCCTTCTGACGGACTGCTGTTTTCTCCCTTTGCAGACACAGGCCACCAGACCCGCTCAGTCTCCAGCCGTCCCTACTACAGCTTGCCCAACAGCAGCCATGAGCGACGCTCAGTGCTCACCGTCACAGAGCCGCTGCGCTTCCACTCCCACGCCAAGGGCAAAAACGTGCGGCTGGACGCCCATTTCCGACGGGCCACGCGGAGGAACAGCTTCTGTAACGGGCTCACCTTCACCAACCGGCCCGTCCACATCTACGAGAAGGTGCGGCTCAAGCTGGTGGCCGTGCACCACGGCTGGAGTGGGGCCCTGCGTTTCGGCTTCACCAGTCACGACCCATCACAGATGAGCTCGGACGACATACCAAAGTACGCCTGCCCAGACCTAGTGACCCGGCCTGGCTACTGGGCCAAAGCCCTGCCAGAAAGGTTTGCTGTCAGGGACAATGTCTTGGCCTTCTGGGTTGACCGTCACGGGAGAGTCTTCTACAGTATTAATGACGAGGGGCCGATATTGTTTCACTGTGGTATTGAAGTCTCCGGTCCTCTCTGGGCACTCATAGATGTCTATGGAATTACCCAAGAAGTGCAAATACTAGGTAAGTGTTTCTTTGGGCCTGCGGCTTGCTCTTCTGCGTGCTCTTTCCACAGCAGCATCTTCATGAAAAACAAATGGGTGTTTTATCTGGTTGATTACTTCTGTGAAGTACAACTAATTTCTGATCCGGTTTCGTTCACCAAATTAATGATTTTTCTTTTGGTGTGGGATGCAGAAAACAGGACATTTCAGAGAAATCAGTCATGGAAAGTCCTAAGAGTCGTAGAATCACAGGATGTGTTGGGTTGGAAAGGAGCTCAAAGAACACCCAGTTCCAAACCCTGCCCTGGGCTGGTTGCCTCTCACCAGATCAGGCTGTGCAGGACCCCATCCCACCTGGCCTTGGGCACCTCCAGGGATGGTGTACCACAGCCCTGGGCAGCAGTGCCAGTGCCTCACCACCCTCTGACCCCTAATCTAAATCTCCATTGTACATCACAGCAGCCATGCTGTGGGCTAGATGTAAATCTTTACAATAACTTTCCCCAGCTTGTACTGAGCTAGATGTGCTACTATGGCTTGGAAAAACATGGTGCTGCTTTACAGCCAGGTCCCAGCTGCAGGCTGCAAAATGGTTAGTCTAGGGGCAGGCAGCTCTGACACAGATTCTTCAGAATGGTACCAATTATTTTACAGTCGAGAAAGCTACGCATAAACAACACTTTGCCCTTGCCTGCTCTGTCTCAAATGTGTAATTAAACCTTTCCAGTAGCTTATCTTGCAATTGCAACCATGACACTCTCCAGCCTCTGGTGCTCATCAAAGAGGTGAGGGGGTGTTTGCCGTACTGCCCAATGCAGCTGCTTCACCAGAGCAGCCCTTCTTCCTCAGTAGGTTATAGTTAGACAAATAAAATGCTGCTTATTTCTGCTCTCACTCCATCCTGCCTGTGGAGGCAGAGTGCACAGTGAAAGCCTGTGCCAGGGGCACCTGTGCTCTGCTTTGGTTTGGATCAGGGTGCCAAGCCCCATAAGCTGTCCCAGACACCAGGGTGATGCTGAGACATTGGGTACCAGCAGATACATCTTCCTTCCTACAGATGTGGTGGTACCTTAGCAGACCTGTTCTCTGACTCCTCCTCCCTAAATCCTGCAAGTTGAGAAAGCTGTGAAATACAGCCAGCATATAAATGCACAAAATGTATCTCTCAGCATCATGAAGCTTAGATGTGGCTTGCAGCTGTGGGGAAGCGTTTCTTGTCAGATGCCACTTCAGGTGGCATGGAGAAGGAAAACAACTCCTGAACCTCCTCAAATCCTGAAATTCCCCCTGGGCCTAGCATAGCCAAGGTGAAGAAATGAGTTAAGAGTCATCATCCTGACCTGACCTTTGCTGTAAAAGGGAAAAACAACTCTTATTGTAAAAAATCTTTCTGACACCAGCAGTAAGGAGCTATCATACAAACTCTTGTAGTGGAAATACTGAGTCACGGCCTGAAGCAGTGATTGAGCACCTGGTGGGAAGGCAGGGCCAACCCAGGAGAACTCAGGTGCATGCAGTGCTGCTGAATGACCAGAAGGGGTGGAGCCAGGATCCCTTCCCAGATGTCATTTAAGGGTTGGCAGTGGAAGTAAGGGCATCTCTTGTTAGAGATCCCTGTCTACCTGAGGCCTTCTAAAGGAAAGCAGCTCTTTTCCTGTATTTCTGTGTTCATGACTGCTGTATTTGGGCTCCTTCTTATTTGCTGCAGCTGAGGACTTTGCCACTGTGCTATTATTGTGGTACTTTCCATCACGTTATAGTGTTATGACTCAATTCAAAGTCTCTGTATTGCTGTACCCTGAGGTATGAGGCTTGAAATGGTTTTGTAGAATGACCTCTATTAGGTACACCTGTGCCTAGACATGTCACAGTCGTAAGGTAATAAGAAGTGCAAAATAAATACACACTGATTCCTCCACTCCTTCACCTATCACTGTGTTGCAGACTTGGCTTGTACAAGACTTTTGGACACTGAGATAGTAAGGTATTTCTTCCTTTAAAAAGCATCCTCAAAGATACTGGACCTAAGAAAGCTGCAGGACCATGCTAGTTTGCAGCTTCTTCTGGCTCACCAGCACAAGGAGCTCCCAGATTAGATGAGTATTTCACAACACCTCAGCTGGTGCCAAGATGCAGCTGTTCTGCTTGCTGCCTGCTCCCCATGAGTGCTCTGTTTGCTAGCAATTGACCTCTATCTAATTTTTCCATTGTTTTTCTATTCAGAGGAACAGAACTCAGGTCATCCATAAGCTGAAATAATAACACAAGTAATGGTAAAAGTAACCAATTGTTTCTGACACCCCTTATTGCTGGGTTTATCTCACAGATAGCATGTTTGCAGAGACCACTGCCCGTCTCAGCACCGCCCGTCTCAGCTCTTGCCTTCCCCAGAGCAACCACGACTCGGCCAACTTCAATAACAATGAACTGGAGAATAATCAAGTGGTGGCCAAAATAGCAAACCTAAACCTGAGCCGGGTGCCGGGACTTGCGACAGACAACCACATCATCCCCTGCTGCCCCAACCGGCGGCCGCGTGTCCCAGGGGTCCCGGCCTTCCTGGAGACAGACCTGCGATTTCACCCCACCCATGGATCTAACATCATTTTGACTCAGGACCGGATGGTCGCCTGCACCATGTGGCAAGAGAGCACTAGGACTTTGGTGTTTTCTGACCGCCCTTTGCACATCAGCGAGAGCCTGTTTGTGGAAGTGGGACACCTTGGGTTGCCATACTACGGGGCCCTCTCGTTTGGCATCACTTCTTGTGATCCGAGTACTTTAAGGACAAACGAGCTCCCAGCAGATCCGGACTCTCTCCTGGACCGCAAAGAGTACTGGGTGGTGTATCGGGCCTTCCCGGTCCTCAGCAGAGGTGACATCCTCAGTTTCACGGTCTTGCCAAACGGCGAGGTGCACTATGGGGTGAATGGAGCAAGCCGCAGCATGCTGATGTTCGTGGATACCTCACAGTCTCTCTGGGTGTTTTTTGCAATCCATGGTGTAATCAACCAGCTCAAAATACTGGGTAAGTTATTGAAGGAGAGAATAACAGGGAGCACCTGATTGGTAAAAGAGAACTATGGGCTGCCATCACCTGCCTGTGTGAGGTGATCAGTGATGAGCAATATGCAGCTCCTGACCCAACCTTGTGCTGGCAAGCAGGAGGGAGCAATTCATGGCAGCTGTCACAGAGATGCCTTTGTGAACCCTCCAGAAAGAGCTGAGATCTGGGAGGTAAAATGAACAGCATGTAAGGAAGCCAGGAGAGCTGTGTGTGCATCTGGCTGGTTTTCATAGGAGATTCTTTATAAGCCCACGGTTCCAGGCAATAGGTGTTAGACTCCTGCCTTTGTTAAGAGCAGTAGGTTTTGTGAGGGCAGCTCTGGTGCTTTGGGGTGGTATCAGGTCACCATGGGGCTCAGCAGAGGGCTCTGTGTGTCCATGTGTCCTTCTGTCCCAAGGGGGCTGAGTCCTCTCCTGTACTTGCAGGCACTCTGCAGTCCAGCCCAGTGACCATCTCACCCTCAGGGTCCCCCGGTGGCTCGCAGTACGACAGCGACTCTGACATGGCCTTCAGTGTCAACAGGTCTTCATCTGCCTCGGAGTCTTCGCTCGGTACGGAGGGCTTAGCGCGGGGTTGCTGGTTGGGCACAGTGGGTTGTGGATACTGGCTGGTGAAGGATGCTGGGCCATGTATGGGGAAGGCTTTAGAAGGAAGGGGCTAAAATATAGACCTGGGAATGGTCATAGGATCATTAAGGTTGGAAACCACCACTGAGATCATCTAGTCCAACCATCAATCCATCACTCATAGCCACATGTTGTATATTGTCAGGCAGGTGTGCACCACAGTGGTGACTGAATGACCTTGTTCTCCTTCCTTCTTCCAGTGACTGCTCCCAGCTCTCCCTTGAGCCCCCCTTTCTCTCCCATCTTCCCCTCTCCGGAGCCATCCAGCAGCAAGAATGGGGAATGCACCGTCTGCTTTGACAGAGAGGTGGACACGGTGATCTATACCTGTGGACACATGTGCCTCTGCAACACCTGCGGTCTTAGGCTGAAGAAGCAGCTCAATGCCTGCTGCCCCATCTGCCGACGGGTCATCAAAGATGTTATTAAGATTTACCGCCCGTAGTGCCCGGCTTGCGCTTGGGAAGGGAGACCGCCGCTAGCAGTAACCATGCCTTTCCGTCCCTGCTTATGGGTTATCGTGCTGGTCAGTTGTAATCAAGTGGCTCGTTATCTGTGTTTCCTTATTTGATTGGTAGGGAATAATTCAGGGATCAAATTGATATAAGGATCACATGGGGCCGTGCTGCTGGGCTGTGTGCCCACGGAGTGAATTGCAGTAGGGATCTGACCCAGCTGCAGATGGGAAATTCCCTGTGCCAAGCTTTTTTATCCTGCAGAGAAGGAGGCTGATGTGGTGTGGGTTGGGAGGGAATGCTGCCATTTGTTGGGTGCTGCTGGATTGCCCGACCCGAGAGCTCAGACAGCTCTGTGCTGCTGGTGTTGTGGTGGAGCAAAATTAGAATGTGGCCCTGTGGGAGGGTTTGGAGTGGACAAAATCAATCTGAAAATTTAATACCCATCCATTTAAGCAAAGGCCAAAATAGTAGCACAACCAGACTGTCATTTGTTTGGGTTTCGAGCAGGCTTCTGGGGCATGTGGAGGAGCGGCTTTGGGCTTGGCTGCAGCAGCTCTTACTTTTTGTGGTGGAACAGGGCCCAACTTTTGCTCTGCTCCTCCCAGCATGGGGCAGTTCTGGTCTCACGGGGAGCTGCTTGGCTCATGTCTCTTATCTTTTTTCCAGTCCCTGTGGGCTCACCTTCCTTCTGGGCACTGAGCCATATTTCTTCTGCCTCTCTGGATTTCCCAGCACAGCTCCCACTGCCCACACTCTGGCTGCTGGGAGAGGCTTCAGCCACAGGCAAGAACTCATTGGGATGAATAGGGATCAAACTTGGCTTTGCATGGGAAGTGGAAAGAAAGGCTCTGAGGCTATTATTAGACTTAAAAGGTAAATGGATTTCAGCTGTGGTGTGCAGCAGCAATCTAGAGGAGGAGGGAAGTGTATGGGCAGGAGTGGGTCTGTGCAGGGCTTGGTGTCCTCCCTGACGCTCCCACAGGAGCTCCCCTATCCTTTGTCCCCATGCAGGCTTCCTCCCACACAAGACTCAGACCTGGCTGCATTTCCAGGATGCAAACCAGAGGCTGAAAGAGGGGCTGATGTCATTCTAGCTTGGTGATTGTGTGCCACCAAGTGAGTAAGAAAGGTGTAGTTATCACATTTCAGTCCAAAAATGGAGTAAAGCAACCCACGCGCTGCAGGGCCACTGAGTGCAGAGAGATGCTCCTGTCCCTCCATGCCATGGGTGTGCTGCTGCCTCTCTGCTGCTGGTGGCCGGGTCATGCTGCCCATTGGGGGCTGTGGGGCTGCTCTCCCTCTCCCTGGGGGCAGTGAGCTGTCCTACATACATCCAGCAGGCAGGGCATAGAGAAAATTTTTTTGTTTGTTTTAAAACTTAAAGAGCTAATAAGCTTTTCAATTAAGTGTTTAGATGAGAGACTGCTTTAGAATGGGATCTCTCATTGATCCTGCTTCATCGACATGAGTGCCTGCTAGTATTGCAGAGCCCTTTTGGGAAACTTGGCTCATCTCTGCCTGTACAGCACCACCTTTGCATAATCAAGAGGCCAAGGTGTTTTCCAGCAGCTGAAGTGTTGTGGTGATGACCTCAAGGCTGCCTGCCTTTCAATCCTTCACTCTTGCTTCGCCTCGCCTTTATAGCTCAACGCCTTGCTGTAGTTAGTGGGCACAGCATGGGGAGCTGTGGTGGCACAGTTTGGGGCTGCTGGGTGACACCTGGCCAGGTGGGCTGCCCTGTGCCCTTGCTGTGCATGTCTTCTTTGCATGAGGTGCTCAAGGAAAGCTGAATTCACAGCAAATGATGCTGGCTGGGATCACACTGGACTAACAGATGCCAGTGGCTGTCCCCACACTCCCTGTTGCAGGGCTGCCTGCTTTGTTTGGAGCTGGCATTCAGCTGCAATGATGCACGTAGCCCATTTGCTTGGCTGACACCTCAGGTCTTCAACAAGCAGGGCTGACTGCACACCTGGTTCATTATTTAGCGCAGCTCTTATATTTTAAGCCAGCAAGGAGAAATAGCAAAAACTACCACCTGAGCAGGTTGCAGAGGGGTTTTTGCTGCTGCAGCTACCATTGGTTTCCAGGAGGGCAGCACCCAGCAAGCAGTGAATTCCTGGGGGGAATTAGTGGAGCCAGCATCCAGCACAGTGGGTAACAGGCAGCAGTGGGGGCTTAACTTGCCAGAGAGCAACAGGGATTTTCTGAAATCAGTGGCAGAGGCCCCTCAAAAAGATTTCCAGGAAAAGGCAGCCTTTAACAGATTTAATTGTTAGTACTCGTATTGCTATTTTTTTTAAACAGTGCGATGATACATGATTTGTACAGAAGATCTGTTTGTGCCTTATAAGGGTGTCTGTGCACTTTTTATCCTTTTTAAAAGCAACTTTTAAAATAAAACAGGGAGAAAATAACACAGATCAATGGTAGTTTTGTAGAGTTTTGTGTTCACCAAGAAGCCTGCTTTGTATTTATATATATGTATATGAAGTTACATATATATATATATAAATATAGTAGCAAAATACTGTTTATTTCCATTGATTTTTCCTCCTGCTCCTATTGATTTGATTTTTTTCTTAGAAAGAGAAAGAGAGGGAAAAAACAGCAGTGAGGGGAACCCCTTTTCTTCCCCCTTTGGAGGCAGTTACTCTTGCTACCTTTATGATTCAGTCCTGTGATCTGCACAACATGCTGAAGCTGACTCAGACGTTGGACCTCTGCATTGGGCTTCTCAAGCAACTCATTGGGACTGGGGTGGGGGGACGCACGGGGAGGGGAGCTGCACTTCTACATGTCAGTACTCTGTAGCCTTGTGATCAGTGCCGTGTGTGTTTTATTTTTGTCCATTTACCTGTTTTACATTAATATAATTTTACTCGTTTATGAAACAAATAAAACTTTGGCAAGTACAGAGGGCTGCCTGGCATTTCAAACTGTTGAGAAGTTGGCAGACCACTGCAGTAATCAGCACAGTGCATCCTAGGGCCGTGGACAAGAGGGGCAGATCCTGCTGCAGCCACATTAATGGGGCTGCACACTGGGCTGCTGGGGCTCCTTGCTCTTTCTTTCTGTTTTGCAGAGCTACTCCACTTAAAAGAGAGGCCAACAGGAGCGTGCACTATAGCTGTTCATATCCTGTGGCAGCTGCAGGCAGACAGCAGGCCAGCAGCCTCAGATGTGGTTTGCAGCAGAGTGGACAAATTCATTCATAACTGTGTGCTGGCAAGGGCACAGCCACACTGAATTGTCTGCACTCCAACTCCTATGAGTTGCAGGTGGTGAAGGAAGCTGACGATGGCCATGGATGCCTGAATGCTTCTTCGTAGCCTGTGCTGGGGGGCTGATGCCTGTGAGATGCCAGTAGAACCTTGCTGCAAGTTTCAGAGCTTGCACCACATCTGTGTGAGTCCTGGGGAGGGCATGAGGGACCCTGCCCATTCCTATTCTCTGTACTTGCCCTCATCCTACATTGACAGCCTGCCCCAAGGCCCCTTGACCAAGCACCACCTGTGCACAATGCCAGAAGGCATTTTCCTGAGCCTTACCATTCATATGGCCACATACACACACTGCCCCATAGCATCCGGGTGTGATGAGGACTGTGAAACAAAAGCCTGTGCTCGGGGCTCCTGGATGTCATCACCCTTGCAATGTCCTACAGGACATTGTGTGCAGTGCCCAGAGCAGTCCCTCTGCAGAGCTGGGGCCCGGGAGCAGCACAGACACACAACAGGCAGAGACAGGGTCACAGGGGTGCTTGAAACCAGTCAAGCAGTTTCTTTTTATTTCTTAAAAAACCAAAACAAAAACAAAAAACAATAACAAAAAAAACCAAAACCAACAAATAAAAACAAAACTTCCAAATCCAACTGAATTAAAAAAAAAAAAAAAACCATCAACAAAAAAAACCAAACCCACAAAACCCAACCCCTAATGGTGAAAGTATAGATACGGCATTTACACAGCTACATCTATCTTCTGCTGCCACCCCCACCCGCCCACAGTAATGCAGATTTATACACGCTTACCTAGTACAGCGAGACATGGACAGACACACTGGCTTAGAGAGCGAGTGAGACAGAGCTGGGGTCTCCAGCCCCCACCACCAGGTCCCCACATCCCCCTGTGCCCAGTCTCAGGCTGGTCCCGCTGAGCTGCCTGAGTACCCCGGGCCAACCTCTTCCTCCTCACGAGGCAGCTGGGGGCTGGGCCTCCCACAAGGTACCACCAGACAGAGGCACAGAGGGCTGGCACACCTGCGTGGCCACCAAATGTGTCACCAGCACAACGGCACCTTCCTCCTGGGGCTGCTGTCCCTTTGCAGACAGAAGAGCGGTAGGAAGGGGTAAGGGTCCTGCTGCCAGTGCCACATTGGGGACGACACCTCTGTGATGCTGGGAAGCTCTTTGGGAACAAAAGGCCGATGCTGTCATGTGTTCAATGAGCCAAATACAGTACTTGTGTCAGCAAAATGAAGCACTACCAGTTCTGAGGCCCAGTCTGGGAGGAAAGCAGCAATAGCCCTCATTTAGTCTGGAAGTAACAGAAAGAGCATTGTTCTTGGTGAGGAACAGTGGGATCAGTGAGGTCTACGAGGCAGAGAAAGGAGAGATATTTCAGGGGTTAGAACATTCAACACAGAAGGAGCAAGGATGTGCTGTCCTGGGACAAGGGCACACTGCTGTCACCCCACTGTGACTGCCAGCAGCCAGAGGGGATGGGGACCTATGTCCCACATGGCTCAGCTGGGCTGCTCAGCTGGGCTGCTCTGCCTTATCTCAGCCTGGCCCCACTCGTTGCCACAGCAAAGGAGTTTTACTGGAGCAGAAACAAGGCAGTATTTCTCCCCAAAGCCACTGTGCAACTCTCCAGGGAACACATCAACACCTCTTAATGGGGATCTATTACCCGGTTAGGTTGCAACCTAAATGAACCTTTGGGCTTCCTGCATTGCTGGAACGGTCAGGGCTTCCCTATAGCTACAGTGGGGCTGGGATGAACTGCCCATCACCTTCCCTGTGCAACCCTGCCCAGAGGACCCACATGTTCCTTTTGCATATAGAAATATGTATCTTTAAGTCCACAATTCCAGGGCAGAAAGCCAGGAGGTGCACAGGGGCGTGGGTAGCACTGCTCTGGCATGCAGAGTGTCTTCAATTCCACCAACCTCAAATTAAAAGGAAAACATTTATTGTTTTCAGCAGCCAAACAACGTGGCTGCAGAGCTGCATCTGCAGCACTTCCACTTGCAATTAGAATAACAAGGGCACATAGGCTTGGTCAACCACAAACCCACCAAAGCAAAGGGCATGAAGCTCTCCCAGAGAGAAACGTGGCTCTGAAGCTGCAAGAGAAGAAAGTGGCACAAAGGAGAGGCAGCCAAGCAGACCACATTCATTCTCCCACTGGGACAAACACCATTGCCAGCAGGATCAGGCCCAGCAGGCAGTAGTGTCAGCATGGAAATAAGACCGGCTCTATTTGACCTGATGCCCCCAAAGCCAACCAACACACAGGGTGAGCTGAAAGCACCTGGGGACAGGACAACAGAAAGCTGGGGTGACAAAGTAGGGAGCACCTGAGCACCAGACATACCTCACAACTGGATGCGATGAGGAGCTGAGCTCCCATATTCTGGATTGCACATAAGATCAGCACCTACTGGAGACCCACCTGGCTGCTGCCTGCCAGCCCTGGGAAACTCAGTGGGTCATGGGAACAGGTGGTCCCCTATTAGTCCAACAGGCAGTGCAGTCTGTGTCAGAAGGGAAACAAAGCATCCTCTTTCCAGGGCTTCTGGGGTGATTACGGTCCTCTGTGTGTTGCATAGTATTCTTCAGCTACAGAAGCAAAACCTCTTGTTGTTTGGTTGTAACATGGCAAGGTACAGTCTGCATCATGCCCTGGGTCAACAGAGAGGACCTGCTACCTGTACGTGTGCATGCACGTTTTTTTCTTTTTCCTTCTTTTTTTCCCACCAGGAGGATGTTTAAGTTAACACTTGTCATCGTGGAGTGGGGAGGGACCATGGGACTGTCCCATGGCATGCGCAGGGAAAAGCAAGGCAGAGCCCAGAGTGCCTCCAGTGTGTATTCATGTCTGCACATGCATGCAGAGCTATGGGGACACACCATTCTGAGCAATGGTCCCCCTCCCCATTTGCCACATCTCTTATATGACTCTGCTACACACTTGAACTAAGCAATATGACATACAACATTCAATCATGACCCTGAGCCTCAGTGAAAAGCAAATCCATCCATGAGGCCACATTTCCTTCACTGATACCAAACCAAGCTGCATTTCTCTCCCTGGCTGCTGCTGCTGCTTGCATTCCCTGTACAGGTGGCAAAATCCATCTACCACGGCTCTCCCCAGCATAGAGAACTGTGCTGGACACCGTACCCCACATGTAGGGCTGCCATGCCAGGCCAAGAGAGAGCAGGAGCTCAGGGCAGGAGAGGGGCATCAGCTGGAATGTATGGGATTTCAATTATTATTATTTTTTTGAAGCCAGCCTTATGGAAAACTATAAATTAAGACACTAATTAAATAGGTGGGAGAATGGGGAACCTCCAACCATGTAAACAGGACAGGCTATGGCTTCTTCCGCAGGTAGTTGGAAGGGATCCAGCCCTCCCAGCAGGGCCCCCCGGTCAGGACCTTGCAGAACCACCAGCCGCTGCTGTTCTTCTCACGCACTTCAAACAAAGTCCCTTCTCTAAAGCTGTTGGTCTCCTCGTCGCCTTCAAAATCCGCCACTGCCACGTAGAGAGCTTCCTTGGAGACATCTGGGTTGGAGAAGGGGGCTGACGTCCTCTCCCTTCCTTCCCCTCTCTCCACTACTTTGGATATTACCTTTGGGCCTACGCTGCTTTTTACTTTGGCTTCATCTTGGATGGCGGCAGACAGGAAGGGCCTGGCTTTGGGGGGGACCAGCATGGGTCTCCCTGGCAGCGGGGACGCCCTGGCTTCAGGCGCAGGGCCGGCAACAGGAGACGTCATTTTCTTGGGCGGTGGAGGCCGGCGGGGTGGCACAACCGGGCGCTGCGGTGCCGGCTCACGAGCAGCCAGGGCAACAGCTGGGCCTGGGGGGCATTTGGGAAAGCCTTTGCTCTCCATGCTCGGTCGCTCCTGAAACCTTCCAGAAGCCTCTGGGGCAACTGCAGGGTTACTGCAGGAGTTTTCGCTGGCAGTGATATCCTGCTCAGGGGGCTTCTCTGGGCACTTGGCAGGTCTCAGCTTGCTCCGCAGGCTGCAGATGTCCAGTTTGTCATCAGCTGGAGGAGGGTCAGTCCGAGGAGCTGCGGCGGGTTTGGGCTTGATCTGAGGCCTTGCCTTCAAGAAGGGGTTCTGAGCGATCGGCTCAGGTTTGTCCTCCACAGGCTCAGCTTTCGGCTTGGTTGGCTTGACAATGGGCCGGAGGTTTGGCTTTTTCACCTCCTTGGCTGACACCTTGTGTCCGCATTCCAGCCCCATTTCATTCTTTAGCTGGAAGAGTTTGCTCTTCTCAGGTTTCAGCTCAGGCTTCTTGCTGTCTTTTGGGGCTGCTGACTGCTTCGGGGGGATCATTGGCAAAATCATGCCTGGAGGCTTGGGGGGAGGCCTCTGCCTCTCCAGCAACTCTCCTTCTGACTTAATGATGGACTCCTTCCTGGGTGGCAGGCTGGGCTTCTCCTCCACATCCCGGTCTGAGATCTCCTCATAGCCACAAGTGAAGGCCAGGTCCCCGCTCTCAGTAGCCTCCTTCCCCTTCCAGTCCTTGGCCCACTTTGTACCACAGTCCATGCCATTTGGAGGAGCCTCCGGCAGAGGCCTGCATGGTCCTGTTGCTTCCTCTGTGGCACTGCTTTCTGCTGCAGCATCGCCCAGCCGGAGCTGGGCCATCTCACTGGGCAGCGGAGCCAAGAAATTCGGCCTGGACGCGTTGCTGGTTTTCTTGTATTTATCAATAAACGTAGCAGGGGCCCAGCCTTCCTTCTCCTCAATCTGAATGTACCACCAACCACTCAGGTTCTTCTCGATAACCTGCAGGAGGAAGGGAAACCTCAGTCGTGCACTCATGCGCTCTGCAAAAAAGGGGATGCTTGGTATCTCTGAAATAACATCGTGGTGACACACGAATTTGAGCCTTTTGCCTCCCTAACTTGATACCCAAATACCATATAATCATGTGAAAATCCAGAAAACAACATTTTCCAACTGCATGTTCAGCTCAGCATGAAAAGCACAAGACTGGTGTCCAAAAAGAAGGGAATCCTGCTAAGGGGACGTGCATGACTGAAGAATGAAATAGCCACGTCAAGGATGCCGCAGCAGACACAGCTGGGATGCTGGGTGCTGGCAGTGGCCACTGTGCGGCACTGTTGGAACGATCAACCCAATGTCACCACGCTGATCAGCAGCTGGCCAGTTTCAGTACTGCTGAAGTGGGACTGAGACATGGGATGAGCAAAGGGGGGCAACCATAGAAGAAAAATCCCATAGGAAAAGCACAGTGTACAGTCCGAAAAACAAAAATCACATCTACAACAGGGATTCTGTGAAACCAGCTGTGTTAAGTAAGCAGTTCTGGGCTTTTAGTGTTGTATTTAGCCTAAATAAGAAAAAGAATGCCATTTATATCCCTATTTGTCATGTAGTTTCACTTTCCATGAGCTCAGATAACACAATACTCAGTGGACAGAAGGCCACAAGAACACCAGGGACTCGAAAGTCTCACAAGCTCTTACAGGTTTCTCTCCTGCTGTAGGAGAGCCTGTGACATTAGTGTCCAGAGGTGATCACAAACACCACTGTATTTGGTTTCCACCCAGAACAGTGTGGCATTTTCTGCCTGGAAAGGGAGCTCCTGCCTGGAAGAGGTCCCAGAGTAATGGGAATCAGGAAGTGAAGATGCAAGGAGCGCAAGTGACAGACTCACCTCTACTTTCATTCCTGCCTGGAAGCTGATACCATCAGGGATGGTGGTCTGGAAGTCAGCAATGGTGTAATATTCCTCTTCCACTTGAGGAGGGACAGGAGGTTTAGGCAGGTTCAAACCACGTGGCTATGAAAATAAAAATCCATCAGCATGCTTCTACAGAAGGTGCAACAATGTGTGCACAGACCAACAGTTCTGCAGAGCAATCAGGTAGCCCAAGCACACCAAGGAGATCAGCTCAGCCCATGTAGCATCCTCATCAACACAAAGCAGCAAAATGCTTTTGGGATAAGCAGACAGAAAACTGCCCATAGCTATTACTGACAGCAGAATTACTCTCTCCAGAAAGAGAGAGACAGCTTGCCACACTGCATTGGCAAACTAGCCTTGCAGGATAGACTGACCAAAATTTTACCTAAATACCATTTGCAAACAGATTAGTCTTAAGACAGTAGGAAGACAGCATACATGCTCTAGCTCCCACCAAGAGCAGAGTCCATCCCAAGCAAAGAGTAGCCAGTGACCAGAGCTCCCCTTTCACATTTCTCTCCAGTTCCCTTTCCCATTACTGCTCTTCTATATCAGCTGGCAAGTGAGACATAGGAATAGCTATACTGGTCCCAAGCAGGGACTGCCTATCCCAGTATTCTCTCTCCAGTGATGACTTTAACAGTAAGCAGATGCTTAAAAAAAAAAAAAAAAAAAAAAAAAAATCAAGAATGAGGCATCATATATGATACCTCCCCCCTCTTTGGGTCTCCAAGCCTCCAGGAGGGCTCAGAATACACTTACTATAGTGAGATCTCTGCGAGGAGGGGGTCTCTGCCTCATCTTCGGTGACTCTGTGGAGGAAGAATTTCAGATGCTGTTGAGGGTCTAACTTTTGATTCCATAAGACTTTCCAGAAGAGGAGCGAAAAAGGGAACAGAAAGGCAGTGCCACCTCGAGACCTTCCTGCAGAGCTTTCTGCCCCCTTTTTGTGCTATGCTGCCTGGAAGCGTGCAGGAAAGGCTGCGCTGACACCCAGCCACCACCAGCACCCTCCCAACCCACCACTTACTGCGGCGGATGTCAGCGTTGGGCAAGGGACGGTTGTCAAACCTCCCATCCCTCTGGCCAGCGAGTCCATCCTTCTCTCGGCTGGTGACAACCTGCTGCCGGGAAATGCCATCCAGATCCAAGGCACAGGAATGAGTGGAGGAGCCAGACCCCAGCTTCTGTGAGAACATCTCTCCATTCCCTTTCTTGAGATAGGAGGCAGGAGCCCAGCCTTCTTGGCCCTGGTACCTGTGGTGACAATGGCAGTGTCACTGCATGGAGCCACAGTGCCACCACAAGCCTGCACAATGAAGCAACCCACTGCACTGCAGCAGCACAGGGCCACCATATGTTCCAAAGTCAGAGCATGGCACAAGCAATAGCCTGGGCAAAATGAACTTGCTCAGAATCAAGCTCTGTGTACCCTGGACACCTGGAGAGCTGCAGCAATGACTGACTGCAGCCAGAGGGCTAAGAGAAGCGTGAAGCCTGAGTTCATCTCAGCAATGGAACCAGTTCAGGAATGAAATGCACTGGCAGGGGAAACAAAGGGGAAAACCAGAGGGCTCTGCTGCTAGGATTGATGTACCTGTTCTCTGGATGGAGCACAGCCTGGATCCATTCCCTGCTCTACATATGCACTTTTTAGGAGAAAAACCAGTCCATGACCTGATTGAAAAACCACATCCTTAGAGCTTTCCTGCTATGCTCAAGGGTCTTGCGCCAGCGTCAGAGGCTCTCCTGTTGGCTGAGCTACAGCCACTATGCTCAGATGGCACAGGCTCCTGAGCTTGTAATTGCCTTTAGAGCTCTCGTGGCAGCTCTCCTGTTCTCAAAAAGTCAATGGACATTTTTCTGGGCCTTTGCTGCTGCCAATACCACAGGTTCAGCATAAGGTTAAGAAAATGGTGGCACATGCTCCCACCCTGCTCAAGTCCAGCTGTTTGTGAGATCACAGAGAAGTGAAAATGAGCTTCCAGGAGAAAACAAGTATCAGCTTGGGATGACTGGGAGTGTTTGGCCTCAGCACACCCTGTACACAGCAGACCTGGCCCAGAGAATGGCTCTTCTCCACAGAAACCTCCTAACACAGCCAGAGGTTCCAGCCTGCCTCCAGGACACTCACTGCTTTTTCTATCAGTAAGACATGATGTAACATTAATGCCCTTACACCGCTTCCTTTTGAGCTGCTGGGGCATGTGATGCTGTGATGCAGTCCACCTCCTCAGCACAGGCCACTAGGGGATTTTAAAGATATTTAACCACAACTACACTCGGCTGAAGCCCTGAATTTCAGTTAACTATGATATGTAGGGATGTAGAGAAATGAGTTATGCTATTCTGTACTCTGATGCCCTAGACTTGCCCTTGGATGGTACAGTGGGTACCATCCACGCTTAGCCTGCATTGTCAGTGAAGTACAAGAGGCAGGGACAGCACCTGATTTTCCACCAGCCCTCCAGGTTCTTCTGGATCACCACCACCACTGCTCCTTTGTCCAGATTCATTTCATCCTGGTCTCTGGCGGTATATGGGTAAATAACTGTATACTTCTCCTCTGTTGGAAAGAAAATGCAGTTTCACAGATACATTCTACAGAAAGCTGAACTCTATCGAACAGTGGTTACGTGCTTTCTATGAACAGTAATTCTTGTAACAAAAGGTGCAAACACACAAAGATACACAACCATTTGGAAGAGAAATGTCAGTGAAATGTACGTCAAAAGAAACTTGGAAGCATTTTGAAATGTAAGCTTTGTGACTTTCCCCACTGACAGCCTGAGGAGGCACTGAATGCCCCTTCTTTTCCTTTCATCCCTTTCATACATTGCTCAAGCTTTCCCTTCCAGTTGCTTTTTGCTTTCACTCTCCCAAATAGCTACTGTTCCTGAAAATGTACCCCTCCAGGGGCTAGAAAAGACATCCAAACTGGATGGCTGGCCCTTCGCCCTTTCACACATACAGTTCTTCCAGTATTAGCCACTGTGTTTGGAAAGAAAGCAATTACAACTCTCCTCAACACGGACTATCTACATTAAGCTCTCTTTCTCTTGATTTATACAATAGCTCTCCCTCTATCTGCTCTTCAGAGCAGCCCTTGTATCCATCCATTTCAGTTCAACTCTGCTATACAGGGAAAGGAATTCTACAGGCCTGAGGAAGCAACCCCACACATACAGTTGTGCTCTCAGACAAAGCTGCTCTCCAGCTGCTCTATGACAGCAAGTCTACATGAATTTCCATATTCAGCAGTTGTGTTCCTCAAGAGATTATTCAAAACCATGTAGTAGGCCTGGGCTGTCTGCTGGATGAAACAACAGTAAGCGGGGACACTGACGCTCTGCCCTTCAAGGAGAAGGGTAAATATCCTAACAGCCACATGGGCAGCTTGTCAGACAAAATGGTTTATCCATCTACTCTTCTCCCTCACTTGGTCCTATAATTTCTGGATTAAATCCAAGAAAGCTTGCAATTCTGCGCTTAAGCAGTGCTACAATAGTCTTTTCACAAAATGCCCTTTACACTGTCCCCAGAACCCACACCTCTGGACATTCTTATATCCCCACTACACAGTCTTCATGTTTTTGTCTTCTCAGAAGAGCAAAGCTGTAGGAAGACCTCATTCCCCACCAACTTTGTGCAAATGAAAGGGCTCATGCAGGGCCTAAGGCAGCAGCTGCAAGAAATCTGCAAAACACGTTGAGAGAAAGCAAAAACTCCAGCCTGCGTACCCACAAGTCTAAAAATGTTAGAAGGAATAGCTGGCAGAGCAAAGAGAAGTGGACATGAATGGGCCTGATGGAAGGTTGAGGAGCATGTACAGCATGTACCAAGCACTGACACAAGCAAAGTTCATCACATGCAAAGCAATCAAACATGCACACAACAAAGCACCAAGCACAAAACAAAGGCAGTCAAATACATCTCTACAAAGTCCACCTTGACCCCATCCACTTGTGTACAAGTCCCCAAGAGTCCGACGGCGGCCAACATGCCTGGGCAGAGACCAGTATCTCCATGGGACTGGGGAGAGCATGTCAGGGGAAGCAGGAGGATAAGAGAGGACATAAGGAGGCAGCACTTCAGGTCAAAGTGGAGACAGGGCTGACACCAGAGAGAGGCAGAGACTGTACCTACTGGGACCCTGCCAGGGGCCCTCCCCATTTTGACTCCCCTCCCACCTCCACCTCCCTAGGGAATGGGCTGAGCAAACTACAGCACTGAGCATACAGTGATCAAAAGGAAGAATGTGTTCTCCAGAGGTGTTTTGGATTCACTGTATACATTTTTACTGTACAGAAAAGCTGCAACTTTGCTATTCTCACAACACGAGCTCATGCATGCTCTTGCTTTCTGCATGAGATTAGAAGACACAGGAATTGCCCTAGGACCTCTGCTCCTCCTGCAGTGCTCCCTGGGAGTAAAGGAGATGTGATGGCAGTACTGGGTCTTCCCTTCAGGAAGCAACTTTAGCTCCTCTGGGGGAACAGAAAAGGCAGCAGTTATACTGTCAATATCCACCAGCCTCACTCCTGGTACAGCACTGCACAGGTAGGACTGTTAAGGGCAGTCCTACCTATGCAGCACTTGTGGCTTTGTTCTTCTCAGGGCTCTTCTCCTCACTAGGCCAGACTGAACTACACAGTCTTCGTGCATAGCGGACAGAAACTGGGACTGTTGCCTCCAGCCACCTCTTACCTTCATCAGGCTGCATTGAGAGCTCATCCTGGACACCATCCTGGGCCTCCAGGCAGGTCGCTGGCACCCAGCCTTGCTCCTCTGATGTGCTCACAAACCACCAGCCTAGGAAGAAAAGAGCAGCTGGCTCAGCCAAGGACATCAACCTAAAGCCACTTCCCTTCCTACAAACCATGAGTCTGGGGGGCTCTGCTCCCCTTGTGTTGCAACATGAGAGGCTGAGATCACCCCAAAGCAAGAGAGCCATGTGCTATCTGAAAGGGAGGACAGACAGCAGCAAGGGAGAGTTGCAGCTTTTGATATCTATGTGTATGGTTCCCACCCCACAGCCACAAAAGCCAGGACAGACTCTGAGAGCTGAATGACTCCAGCCATCTCGTTTGCTTTCTATTTTTTTTTTCCTTCATGGTTCATTTTCCCTCAGCATGGGTCAGCAAGCCCAGTCTAATTAGCAGAGATGAATACACTGTCTGCAAATCGATAACTGACTCCTGCTGTGCTCTCGCCTTCTTTACATTTGTGGAAACAGCAAATTTTAAAAGCTAAGAGCAAATGCAGGATTAAAACATGAGCTCTCCCAGTGGAAACCTGGCCAGCTCCGCAGAGGCCATAGCAATCCTGGGCCACCCTGCGTGTCCAATCAAAATAAATGCATGCTCCTCAGTTATGAAAAGCACAAGCTGTTTGTGTCTTCAGAGGGAAAAAATAACAACCAAGCATTATTCTCAGAATCCCACCAGCAAACCATTTAGAAAGACAACTAGATTGTCAGGGAGGGAAGCAGCAGCTACCTGCATGGAAAGGAAAATCTGAGCTGACATTTCATAAATAAATGATTTACCATACCTGTTCAATTGGCTGTGCTAATAGGTTTCACTTGCTTTAGGGTTGCTTTTATTTTTCTCATTCTCAAAAAGCTGCTGGTTCAATTAATTCTCTTGGGATGAGGTTTCAGGAATTTTAAAATCTATTTTCATAATTTACCTTTAAACTCCCTCAGCAACTTGTATTCACTTCAGGGAATAAATTCCCCTTCTCAATGAACTCCAGAAGGTGGACCCATGACATACCTTCCCTCTGCAAAGGGTAAGAGCCTGCTGAAGCTGTAGCAAGCACAGGGCTGGGTGGCTGAGCACTGCACAGCTTTTTTTTGGAGGGGCAGGAATTGCAGCTGCACAATGGGTCTTCCACAGCCAGTGTCCACTCATCTGCAAAACCAGCCTGCCAGTCCTGGGACTGCCTTTTGGCCACAGGACCCATCGGCCACATTTCTCAGCACAAAGAAGCATAATGTAAGAGTGTAAAAGATGGACGGCACCTAGTGCTCAGCACAGCAGGTAATCAGACCCTTCCTTCACAGAGAATCCCTAAGTTCTGTCCACACTCATGCAGAAATCCTGCAGACTGAAGCTTCCTTCACATTCTACTTAAGCTGACCATCCAAGGACATCCCTGTGAGGTGCCCTGAGGCTGTTTCGCTTCCCTTCCTATTAAAGAAGACACTGACAATACAGGATTGCTATTCCTGTCCCTGCTCTGAGGTGCAGAGCAGACCTGCAGCTCTCTGCCAAGCCTGGCTCTCTGTACCTGATTCGTTCTTCTCAATGATATCCACCAACTGGCCCACGCATAAGCTGATTTCGGAGCTCTCCTGCTTCTGGTAGTTGGCCACCACGACATACTGCTCCAGCACCAAGGGATCGACCGAGGCAGAGTCAGCTCCTGCACAGGGGGACAAGAACCCGGCCGTGTGCCGAGGTCAGCAGCATTTCCTGAGAGCACCGCTCCCAAGCAGCTCCGGGACACCCCGGGCACCCCAGCGTGAGAGATGTGAGCCAGAGGCTTGGGCAGAGTGAGGAGGAGAGGGACCAAACCAGCAGCCAGGCGAGACAGGTGCAGCCAGGTGAGGCCCTGCACTTGCTCCCACCTCCTGCTCAGAGCCATCCAAGTGAACCCACCACCACCACGAGACCAGCACACGAACCTGCTCAGACCCAGCCCAGCACACACAGCCTGCATGGAGTTCTGCTGCTCCTGGCTGAACACCTGCACACCCGGGCGGAAGGGCATCTGCAGGGTACAACAGCAGCCCCATCGCTGCCCTTCTCACAGACTGCCAGCAGTTTGCAGTCTTGGCTCTTTGTTCCACTAATGCTGCTCAACTCCTGCAGAAGATCCCAATTCCACGTCCACTGAGAAGAAATGCCCCAGTAGGGGCAGTCAGACAGGATACACAGAAAGCACAGCATGCCCTGCACCAACAAGGTGCTTGACACCTGACAGGAATGGAAGCGGCCAGGGAGCCCTGGCTGGCTGTGCCAAGCTGGCCAGGCTGAAGGTGGCACTGCAGGCTAAGGTGAGGGGCCAGCCAGCACTGCACCAGGGGACCAGGAGGCACCTGCCAGGCACAAGAAGGCGATGATCATTTATTCCTTCCAAGCACGTTTTTATTTAGGAGAGTGCTCTGGATACAGACCCATCCCCTTTGCTTGGCACCACTTACCAAGGAAGAACAGAGCTTTCAAGTCAAATTGATCTCTGCCTTAGAAACGTGCCCTTAAGTTCATCTCTCTGCGTGCAGCAAAACTCCCCCACTCCCACAAGCATACAGACGTTTGCTGTGACACCACGTGCAGGGAGATCACAAAGCAACCCAGAGCTCTGCAGACCTGTGGATGCTCAGCACTGAATTCAGACTCCTCAGCTTCACCACAGAGGGCATTCCCTTGGGCTCAGCCTTGCACCAAGTCACTTGGTTACTCAAAGCACAGGCAGCACTTGCCTGTCTGCCTGCAAAAGCCTCTGAGGAGCAAAAAGGTGTCAGAAGTGCCTGTACTCTTCTCCCTGCTGTCCCAAGCCTCCAGCACAGTACTTTGCCTGGCAGCTTCACAGCCTCCCAGTTGAGGATACTGATATATTACCCACTTCTCCCAGGTGCAGTAAAAATTAATTAATATTTGCCAAGTGCTTTGGAAATAGAACAGTATTAATTATTATAGCATAAGTGACACAAAAGACTCACACACCTAAGTGTAGCTGTCACACTTACTGGAACTGTGGGGGCCTCCAGTTGCTGCTCTCTGGCTGCCAGGGCATGGCAGATGCATCAGACAGTGACCTCCCAAGCTCAGGAGGGTGCCAGAAAGCAGTGATACAAAGAGTGGCGTTCCCTTGGGATATAAAGGCAAAACAAATCAGGAGAACATTTCTATGTTGCTACACTACAAGAGGACTCAATGGCTTCCCCATTACATAAGAGGTCAGAGATCTTTCCTATCATGGAACGTATTGCAGGGCACAATCCTGCAATGAGCAGAGCAAAGAGGGATGAGTAGAGATGGACAGGATCTAACAGCAGCACTGGAACCCTCTGCTCCCTCAGGTCACCACCTCTCAAACTAGTTCTGAGTAAAAATGACCACAACCAAGATTTAAATGAACAATGCCTTTTTTCAGGACACTCTTATTAAAGGAAGAGGAGGCAAATTGTCCATGCTCTTGTGCTATAAACAGCTCTCTGCAGAGCTGCAGGTGAGCTGACCAAGTACAAAGGATCTGTTACCACTAATGAAAGCTTCCTCCATGCCATAACCCAGAGGTGGGGCACCAAACAAAAATAGGCCCCTAAAGTGAGTGGAGGAAGCCAGGAATTTGGAGACTATCTGTTTTACTAACTCAAATAAAGGTTTGTGCTTATAGTGATCAGAGGAGTTACTCAGCCCCTGAGAGCAGAATAACAGCTACAGGAAGAGAGAAATACTCTCCTTTCTGCCTCCCCAGCTGTAATTACAAACAATGCTCTGAGGCTATTTGTAGTTTCACCAGGCAATTCTGGATCCTCCAATGTACCTATTAAACCAGCAACAGAACTGGTAAACCAAGCTTGGAGGAAGAAGTAGGAGTTAATTTGAGGAGCACTTTCACCTGGCATAATCATCCTCAACCACAAAAACACACAGTCAACAATAAAGCATCCTATTTATGGGCAGACTTAGTCTCTTAGAATAGCAATAGGATAAACGTAATCATCTAAAATAGTGCCAGAAACTCTGGAGTTTTAGAATGGTCCTCCTATGGCTGCTGTAGGATACGAGAGCTGTGCTTATTGTCCCAGATAAAACAAATTTCAGACCAAAAGCCATTGTGGGAACATTGCACAGCACAGCAAAAGGGATTTGGCCACACAAGAAGGCATGTGAAATAAGGCTGACAAGGATATGGGAGCTCTTCTAAGGCAGCTCCACCCAAATAAAAACTGCTGAGACAGTCTCAGACTTCTGTGCACTGTATTAGTGCCACAGCGAACACATGAATCTCCATCTGCGCTTCTGCAGAATTCAGAAAGGAGTAAAAAGAAATGTTTGAATGAGTCTTGGGGACTGGTTACTATGAGGCATACCTAAATCAGTGGCCACGTTTGTTTTTAAAGCTCCAGACTGTGGGGAATAAGCAGGAAATAATGCTCACCAACTAACATCAGTGAGTCCCTGTCTCTGGGCCTTCACACAACCACACGCATCCATTGAGTCTCCTGGTCCCCATGGAAAGCTACGGGCAGCTCTTCAACTCACTGCAACCCAGTGCTTGGCTACAGACCATGAGAAACATGCCAGGTGCTCCAAAGCACTGATCTTCTAAGAAGAGCAACTGAACCTCCCTTGGCAATGCTGCAGAAATAAGGAATTCCAGCTATTTTTGTTTGTTAGCAATTATCACATGCCCCCTCCACAAGGAGATCCTATTAAAAGAGCCCTTTTTTTGTGCCTTACTCCTTATTTGCCATCTCAAAGCAGGCCTGGCTTGAGCAACTGATGAACCATCAGGGGCTTCCTCAAGGCAGGAGAGGATTCCAGGTGACAGTAACAGAACCAAATTCTGTTTCTTCTGCCAGAAAACATATAACAGTAAGAGAAGACTCTGAATGCATCTGGCACAAAGCATCAGCTTGTGGCAGTGTTACTGCACATAAACACGTTTCCCTGATGGTTACTGCACATATACCACAGCCAAATCATATGCCAGTGCCATGGTCAGAGTGCTGCACCCTGTCCTGCCAGCACAGGGCTCTGGCTTGGGAATTACCCAAACTCTCCATTCCCTCTCTCTCAGTGGTGCTAAGCAAACAGCATCCCAAAGAACATTTTCTCTTAGCCCTCTGCAATATCACAGTATCATTTGTCAACCTGCCATACCTACAGGGCAAGAGAGAGAGAGTGGAGCTGCCCATAAGCCCACTTTGCTAATGGGCTTATTGGAAATGAGATGGCAGAACAAAGCTCCATACACAAACAGTAGAAAAACTCCTGCTTCTCCAAAGGCCAGTCCTTAGAAAAATTCTGCTGCATAACTCGTTTCTTTGAGGGCAGAATTTTATTTTTTCCTTCCCCTCAATCCTAGACAGGTCTTCTTTTCTCCTGCTTAATGGAAGTGATCTAAACACACACTGTTCTCACAGGGAAACATAACACCCCTCCCTTACCCAGCAGACATTCCCACTGAGCCATCACACCAGAGACGTTTCCAAGACAAGGGATTCTGTGTCTTTATTTTACCTCCACTCTATCAAAAGAGAGAAGATGGAAAAAAAAAAAAAAAAAAAGCACAGCCTGTTTTCATCCCACCCACAGCCAGATGCCTCTCTCTGCCACCACACGGGCTTGCAGTGAAAGGAATAACTCAGCTTAAAGCAAAACCTTCAGCACATCTCCTCTGACAAAGCCATGTAAGACACACCAACACAGCAAGAAAAAGCTAGTGTGAAAACTGCAGCCTGTGCTTGCAAAAGGCTTGTGAGAGCTCTAGAGCAGCCCTCGCAAGGCCCAGCTTTGCCAGACATACCTTGCAGCTGTCAGAGTTTGAGAAGATGTTGTCTGAAGGTTTTAACCATGCTGGCAGCCCACTGTTAGCCAGTCAGGAGATCACCCAGTTATAACTCACCCAGAAAAACAGAGCAAAACCAGGAGCCACCACTGGAGCAGACAACATCTGTTTGTCATATGCATCCTACAACTTGTCTCAGTAAGAAGTTGGGATGCCAGCAGTTCTTGAGGGAGGGATGTCCTCCAGATCCAACAGAAAAGAAGGCAGTATTTAGTCTCAAGTCTTCCCTGTTCTTTTTCTCTTGCCTTAGAGAGGAACCCGCTCACCTACAAGTGAAATTTGCTGATACAGCTTAAGGCAGCATCAACTATCAGGCCCAAAAATCTTCCCACAGCTATTTCAGCAGCATCTCCATTCAGCCATGGCACAGACCTCCCTTTCCAAAGGTCCCGGTGCCATATAGCAACTCCTGCAGCTGTAAGATGCCCTTAAATAACCATTAAAACCAAGGAGTCTTCAGAGATGTGCCCCTGTCCTGAGGAGTAGAGCATCCCAGATCCACTCATCCACCCAAAGGGTCCCAACTTGGTGCAACCCTGAAGTAGAAAGTGCTGCTGCACCAGGAGACTTGCAGCCCCATGGTGGTCACCTCTCAGCTCAGACACTCCTTCAGGCCTGAGGGCACCGTGACTCCATGGTTGCACACACCTGGCAGGAGACAAAGCCCTGTCCTTCACCTGAGGCTGTGACACGGCCCTGTGCCTGCCACACCTCCTTGCCACTACTGCCCTGAGTCCACCAGCCACAACAGAAAGCTACAGGGATGTGACAGCTGATGCAAGGGGCTTGCCCACCCAGACATAGCAGGTGTCCTGCAGCAAAAGGCAAAGCGAGAGCGAGGCCCAAGGAGCGTGCGGCAGTTACTACCTCTCTGTAGGAAAGAGGTCGTTCTCTGGATAAACCCTGATGGAGGAACAAAATGAGGGGAGACAAGGTGTGAGGGGAGGAGAGACACGAACGCGGAGGTGACTGCAGTGGTGGTTACGACTCAATGAATGAACAGATAGGTGCTTGCAGCTCTCCCCATCACCCCATCCCTCCATGGGACGCCTGCAGGGGCAACAAGGAACTTCAGCCTTCGTGTCCTCAATGCCAACCCCTCTTTGGAAGCACACCAGGAGGCAGGGATGGGGCACGGAGAGGACATGGCATGTGAGGGAGCCCCACAGGGTTTGGCAGCAATGCCCATCATGGGGTTAGGCCACTACGAAGTACTGAGAGGCCAAGGCTGCGGGTGGTAGGAGGAGATGGTGAAACTGGAGAGGGGAAGAATGCTTACCAGATCTCTTCTTTCCAATGGGCTCCCTGAAAAAGAGAAGGAAGAGCATCAGCAGTGGGATGGGGACAGCTGGGTTGTTTACCACAGGAAACCTATGCAAGAGAGCACAGCAGTGCTGGTCCCAGCAGTTCCACTGACCTCCCTCACACCAGCTAACGTCTCCACAGGCCAGACAGCAGCCTTGCACCTCTCTCCCTCTCACTGAGTAATTTAATGCTTTTGCCTTCCCCAGAGTGAAGCTCGGCCACCGGTCTGCCTCTTCAGTGGCTTGCTCTGACAACTCCCACCACGTCACATGCAGACCAGGTTGATTTGGCAGCAGTCAGGAGCAAGGGAAACTCAAACCCCCTCGGCACAGTCCACAGTTCTCATAGGAGTGGACACCACTTTGAATATCAAGAGGAAAATACAGAAATTGTTCCGTGTCTTGCACCTCTCCTGGGGACAAGGATGGGGAGGAGGGCTGGGAAAGGGGCAAGCATTTGTGCCTCAAAACAGAACAACTCATTAAAGTGGTGTTGAAAGGATGAACACAAAAAAGGATGAACATAGGCACAAGGAAGCACTATGGACAGCAATGGTCACACTGATGAAATGGGTTAGAAACCAAAGGTCTTGTGTCTCTTCCGTCACCAGAGTGTCAATAAGAAACATGGTTGCTGGACAGCCTCACACCCTGGGCACAACCCTCTTCAGGCACAATAAAGTCTGGGGCATTTCATGATTAAGAAGCAAACAAAACCAAGAAAATAGGTGCTGAGACAAACCTCATATAATCACAGATGACAAACCAAGGCACCAAACCAGGCTGAAATCCAAACAAATGCACCAGCCCCATCCACAGCTCCAACTGCAGTGGTCCATGCTGCTATGAAAGAGCTCTCAACACTTTCACATTATTTGTCACTACGGCCTTGAAATGCTGCACTAGAATGGGGTGATGAGAGCAGGTGAGCATGCTGCAGGTGGCAAATGTGCACTGCATCCTTGTGCTGACGGGAAGGACTGCTGCTTTTCCCTAACATCTGCTAAGCTTGTTGCTGTAACTCATCCCCCTGCTTCCTTTCTGGCTGTCTGGGTGAGGGGGCAAGGAAGAAGCTGTAATTTCACTTTGCTGCTGGGTTGTTCCTGGCACAGATACAAAGAGACACAGCTCTGAACACCAGCCCACCACCTTGGAGGACACAAGAACTCAGACAGGACAGGAAACTCTGACAGATTGCTAGCAGCATCTCTTCCTAACTTTGTTTCCCACGGACCGGAGAAAGGTATGCAATAGTGTGCACATACACTCTCCTGGAAACAGGTGCCTCCAAGCAGAGAGGGAAAGGTTGCCTGCTGCTGGGAAACTCATCTAGCTCTCACCTGCACCAGTGTCCACATGAACCAGGCAGCCACAGCATAAGGAGAAGGTACCAGCATATAACAATGGCAACATGCCCCAAGCAGCCACATGAGCTCTCCAAAAGGTAACACCCAGGAGAGCTCTCCAGCTGCTTCCCAGGACTTTCCCATCTCCCTGTCAGGGACACTGAACGTGTGGGTTATTGTGTAATAGGAATCTCACTTAAAACACTGAGCCAAATAGCATTAGGGTGCAGTAGGCTCAGTTCAGCATCCTTCAGGAACATAATAATCCCCAAGTGCAATCCTTAAAGAAAACTTATTAGCAGAGAACACTTAGGGTCAGTAAATACTTCAATGTCACTTCTTTTTTTTTTTTTTTTTAAATATTCTCATATTTTTTGAAGATATTCTCATCACAGTCTTCCATGGTGCATCAGACAGCATCTCCCTGGAGCCAGTGACAGGAAGGAGACGAGGAGCACAAGGCTGCAAGCAGGTTTGAAACCAAAAAAGCAGGCTGTTCTTCAACAATATGTAGGTGTAAGCCATTAATCTCCTACTTCAGAATGTTGTGGATGCTGAAGGTTTTTACAGGCTTCCAAGCTTGTACCTCAGGCATGAAATGTTAATTACAAAACCAGGAAAGCTATGACTGTGCCTAGAGAAGAGCTGCTACAAGCTTGCTTGACTGCAAGAAACCGCTGGGGTCTGGTGGCTGCTGGATTAGGCAAGCAGCTTCATGACACAGAAGTGGTTCTGCAGTAAGCATGCAGCAGAGCCTAACTTGCGTGGGTCTCTGTAATGCTATAATGGGATAACAGTAGCAGAGTGTCAAAGTCTTTGGCTACAGCAAATGAGAATGAACCCAAATGCAGCAGCCACAGACACAGAAATGAAGTAAAAGAGCTGCTTACCTTTAAGAGGCCTCAGGTAGGCAGGGATCTCTATCAAGAGATACCCTCAGCTCCACAGCCAACCCTTAAACAAGGTCTGGGAAGGAGTGGATCCTGGCTCCGCTCCTTCTGGTCATTCAGCTGCATTGCATGCACTTGAGCTCCCCTGAGTTGGCCCTGCCTTCCCACCAGGTGCTCCATCACTGCTTCAAGCTGTGACTTAGCATTTCCACTACACACTCACAGGAGGAAGATCCCATGGAAGAGTCTTGGGACAAAGGCCCTGGCACAGCATGGTACTTGCAGACCTCAGCAGCACCTGTGCTGCTCCACAGCTACAGCCAAGTGGCAGAAGAGGGACAGCAAAGCACAAACACAAGGGTGACAACTCCAGCTGCTGCAATGCCAACCACGCAGCCCACAATCAAAAAGCAAGATGAGATAGGTCTGAAGTCACCGTTCCAAGAAAATATTTCCTGCAGAAAAGTCTATTTCTTGTAAATAATAATAAGCCCTGCTATAATACAGCACTGCCATCAAAAAAAACTCTCAGGAGACAGCTCAGCTTGTAAGTATTCAGCAAGCGTAGAGATGTTAGAAGCCATAGCAAGGTATATGCAAGAAAGACAGCTGAGAACTGGAGTACAGGGCATTGTTTAAGAGAGCTAATGTTCAGCAAATGCTCCACTGAATGAGGCCCCTGCTCCCAAGCTGCAGTGCCAGTACCACTCTCTGCTGGAGAGCTGTCTGAGCCAAACCTGTGGGCTCAGAAAGCTGCCCTGTGCCCTGTAAGCATACAAAATCAAGTACTCTGTTCATGCAAGGAGCTCGTGATGCAGCAAACCATGTTTATGCATTGTGGCTTCAACCCCATTACTATTTCTTTCTGCTGTCACCTGGAAAGGACAGTTCTCAGCTGACAATGACGGAGAGCACTATTTTGGAGCTGAGATCTAGCCTGAGCTTCTGGTGAATCTGCACGTAGGCACCAGCAGCACCGCAAAACAAACAATTCCTTATACAAGCTGTAATTTGTCTGGAGAGCAGGACATGGTTCAAAAGCCACAAGCCAACAAGCATCCTTATCCAAACCAACATCCGTCAACTCAGGGAGCTTGAGTTTACGGGCAAAAGGAATGGCTCCCTTTATGGGACAACCACTGTATCCTACAGCAGGGATCTGAGCTCTCCTTTTTCTGTTAAATCCCTGCTCACCTGGCCAAGGAGTTCAAGCCCCAGCTCAGACACTGTACGAGTGTGATGAGGAAAACTTTTCCTCCTAGGACAACTCCACTACAGGAAAAAGTAAGCAGGTAAAAAGCTCCAGGGAAGCAGGAAGGAAAGAGATTTCTTTGGGGGAGACACTGCTTATGAGTCTGTTCTTCACATTTATGGAAATAAGGCAAAGGAACAGATTTGCTCTCTATTGCAGTGCTGGAAATATGCTTGTCTAGCACTGTCTTCTGGTGCTTTGGACCTAACACAAATCTTTCACCTGCCAATGGCTGCTGGCACAGTGGCCCTAAGCAGGACCTTTCAATCACTCATGAAGACAAGCTGGCACAATCAAATCTCACCAGCCCTCAAATCTCACTGACTCTCATTTTGGCTCAGCTCTCCCTTCACTGATTTACTGGGGCTAGTGACTGCCTGGAGTCCTCTTCAGTCTGCATATGGGAAGCAATCCGTTACTATACCACTGCCACCCCCACCTCACTGCCCAGCACCATAACCTTAGCATTAATAGAATCATGAAGGGCTGCTGAGCTTTTGCTGCAGGCATAACCTAATTAGCAGCACACGCTCTCATCTGGTTGTGCCCCAGCTCCTCACCACACACCTCCTGCAGACTTCCACCCCAGCAGCAGAGCTGCACTGCGCTTGGAACACCCCCAGAACCCCCTCTATAGCCTGGCTGTAAGAGGAATTTGTCCTGACTGTTTGCATGGAGCTCTAGGCACACAAGGTAGCCAGAGTGATGGGGGAGTATCCACCTCCACTACCATCTGCTCTAAGGGTCACCACCCTTAAAAGACCCTCAGAAAGCTGGGGGCTGGGACTGCTCCCACACCAAATCTGAGCTAAGCTGTAGCATGCTGGCCAAGGAGCCGCACAGCGGACTTTCAACACCGCCCTCCCTTTCTAGAGGGACACACACCTAGCATGTAGGGGAGAAACTGCTTTAGAGAAGGACAAGAGGACTTATTTACATATTTTGAAGACATTGGTATCTCCTGAAGCCAGCAGCTTTCAAACCACAAATCCACAGTGTGTGGATTGAGGTGCCTGAGGACAACTTTTAGGCACAGCACCAGTAATAAATTTGCTCTACAGGTTCCTATGCTGGAAAAAAAACAACAATTGGGGGTTCATACGCTGAAAGGTTCAGAACAACAACCTTTAGTGTCTTACACAAGACAGGATGCCCAGCTACCAGAAAGAAAACAGTCTTTACTGTAAGATGCCTCTCACAAGGAGATCATATCCACAATCCTGGGAAGCACACGGGAGCTCCATTCCCATTGCTCCTCACTCGTACAGACAATTACTGAAGAGCCCCTCAGGATCTTGCTGCACTACAGAGTTGACCTGGGCTCCTGTGGGTAAGCAGCAAGCAGCTGAATGCCTTGGCTCAGCAGTGGCTTTGTGCCCAGCAGCTCAGATGTCCCCAGCCTTATCCAAGCAGCTTTCTGCTGTGGTCAAAAACTGCTTGAAATTGAAGAAGTGTGGTTGAGGGGTGAGAGGCACACGTAGCAAATTCCCACCTCAAGAGTCGAACATTCTGCTGCTGGTCAGACCTGCTGAGATCTGCAGCAAGCAGGAATTTGATGAGTTTTCTCCTTTGAAACTATGGCTTTCATAGGGCTTCTATACAACACTAGGGAGAAAAACTCCACACCTCCACTGATTGCTATCTTTCTTATTCCACAAGCATTTCTCTTCTTTCCCCCACTCCAGCTCTGCAGAGCCACCTCTTCCCAAATTCATCCAATCCCTCCAGATTACGGTCCCTCTTTACCCCTCTGTGGGCTCACTGTGTTATCTCAGTCCAGAGCTTGCTGGACAGAGCTCCATGTCACGAAAGCCACTGAGCATCTCTGCCAGTGGAAACACCACAACCTCAGCCCACTCCTGTTTGAAGTGGTCCCTCTGGGCAGGAGGATGCTGGAAAGTTGGCGAGTGTGTGTGGATGGGATGGAGCAAGGGCTTCACCTCCCTCTTCCACTCTCCTAGCACTGCAGACTCCTGTCTCAGCTCAGCTTTTAGCTATGATCTATTGCCCAATTGGAAGCAGTGGGGGAAAAAGGATGCATTTGACTCTTTCCCTCTCCATTCAGTCTCCTTCTCCTCTATCTCCCTCTGTCCATACCAGCAGCAGTGCTAGAGGTTGTAAAAAATGAGAGATTGAGAAAAGTCACAGCTTTCAGGTTGGTAACCACTGACTGGATTTTGTTGGTGTTCTCAACACCAGCAGACACTGTATGGAAGCTGCACTGCAGGAGAGCACAAGGAAAGCCTTGGATCTGCCCAGGAAAAGCTCCAGTGTTGGGGAAACAAATACTAGAGGAGCTCAGAGACAGATGGGCTGTCCAGCCTCTTCTTTCCAGTGCAAAGATCCAAGGATTAATTCACCTTTTGCAGTTAAACAGAGCTCCATGGACTGCAGTCTGCTGCAGCTCTTGAAAGTGGCTTCACATCCCAGCATGATGTGAGCGAGGCAGATCCTCCTCTGCATACCCCGGGAAAAAGCAAGCAGAGAACACACCCAGCAGCACCCATCACCAACACCATCTACTGCTCTGTGCTGCAACCTGGGGCAGGCCCTGAGATGTCAGCCAGGGAAACCAAGGCACAGGGAGGGACAGGGAGCAGGAACACTCCCAGCCACAGTGCCACATCAGCGGTGGCTTGACTTGGCACAAAGCATGCTGACCAGTCTTTTTCCTCCCTCCTTCCCACCTTCCAGCCACCCAGCATAAAAGTTGCTTTTTTTTTTCGTTTTCTTTTCTCCTCTCATGGCCTGGCTCCCTTTCAAATTCCCGGAGAAAAGTATTTATCCGCTTTATGAATGATGACATCCAGCCAAACCCCAGACATGCCATCACGTCTGATCCAGCCCAGCCGTCCATCACTGTTCCCATATCGTTATTGGTTCGCTGGCCGCATGCCAGCACACAGGGCTCAGGAAAGGGCTCCCACCAATCTCTCCAGAGGAGAGAGCCAAGGACTTTTATTAATTAGCATTTTGAATTGTAGCTAATAAATACCCCTCTGGCATTCAGGCTGGGATATGAAACACAACAAAGACGTCCTTGAGATGCTGCAACGTTTTGCTGCTGGAGGCAAATGGATGAGAGTTACCTGCTATGTCTTTCTGCATACTGCAAGCTCACCTCTGCTCCCAGGAGAGCAGTGGAAGGCAGCACATCCCATTGGTGCATTCAGCAGCCCCTCACCCACGCATCCACCCAGTGCTCCAGCGGCCAAACACACAGCAATTCTGCGGCACAGGCACCCTACAACCTCCTGTGCGTGCTGGTGTCCCAACCCCAGCCACTTTCAGTAGGTAACTCCTTTTGAAAAGCAGCTCATCAACTTCTTGCACAGGGCTCAGATTCATGCTCACTGTACCCTGAAACAGCTCCAGCTGCTGTTAATCCCCGCCCATTGTCCCAGCAAGCTCATGTTGTTCTTGCATCTCTTGCTTGCCCCTGTCTTTGTTGAGAGACAACTATCAAGGCAGGTTAAGTGCTGAGCAATAACCGGGCAGGATGGATGAGAGGACCAGCTGACAGCATGCAATTAGTTAATGGGCCACAGGGCCCTGAGACCAATCTCATCAAGTGACTGTGAGCTGCAGAAGGAATGACAACAGGTCAAGAAAAGGGAATCAAAGGAGGAAAACGAGGATGGAGGAAGGGGGGAATTAAAGCACGCACATGAAAAAAGTCTAAAACCCAGAGAGAAGATATAATCCACACAAGCATAACACTTCCCTAAAGACCCGAAAGACTCAATGTTCCTGCTCAAAGGAGAAAAACAAAATCCCTGTATCTATCTCCACACCCTTCCAATACAGAATGATGTCAAATCAATTTACTGCCTTATCCTTGCACAATTAATCAAGCCTCCTCCATTGCTCAACCTTCAGTAGAGCTATGCATAGTGTCACAAGCAGCATAAAGAGAGAGCTGCATAGCAGGAGATGAAAGCAGCTGCTCAGATTTATGCTGCTTGTGATTAGTAAGAGATGGGTGGCTCCTGGCCAAAGCAGCTCATAGTCACAAGACTTATAACCACACAGAGTTGCGTAAGGCACGCGAGATTCCTTGCAAACATTCTCTGTTTTGCATGGAAAAAGTCAGCAGTGATTACGGATGGAGTTCACAGACGTGGCTGAGGGAAAGAGCCCTTGAATGAGGCAGAGGATATTAGTAGTCCCAGCCTGGGCACTGCCATGTGAAATGAGGCTTTTCAGTCTGATCATGTTTCTGAAACCAGCATTCTACAAGCAGAAAGCAGCACTGTGCCTGGCTGGCTCAAGAGGACATCAACACTTGATGGGTCCCAGAGTGGTGCACCCACTTTGCTGGTGGGAATGGTACTCTAAGAGTCAGCTGAGCGGATGGGGGTGTTCACCTGAGCTGCACAGCCCCTGTTCCCTCCCCAAAAAAGCATTCAAATCCCACATCTGTGACTCCCGGGAGGATCTCTAAAGAGATGTTGGACTCTTGGATGCTGGCAAGCTGAAGGCAATTTGTGTTTCATCACCACCCCAGTGGCAGCAGCCACCCAACCAACTTACTCTTTGGGGGGAGTCAAGTCGTCAGGTCGGGTCTCAAAGAACTGCAGAACCTCCTCACACTGGGAAATGTAGGGAGGCAGCTGGATCAGAGCCTGTGGTGAAACAGAGACACTGGTGATGTGAAGCACTACCTCCTGAGCACAGAGCCTCGGAGCGCAGGGAGTGGGTCACAGCTCCGTGGAGCACTGTGCTCATGGGAAGAAACAGAGCCACCAGCAACAGTGACTGCAAAAAGGGAAATAGATGTGCAACTGGAGATCTGAAATCATCCCAAAGCAGATGTTTGACCCTCCATGTGCTGTCACAGCAGTCTAACAAAAGGAGTGAGGGGAAACTGTATCAGAGACAAAGCCACATCTGCAAAGCCCTGGGGTTACTGCACAGATCAGATGTGGCTCCATCCTGACCTAATTGCTAGCCCCCAAAAGCCTTCCAGCCATTCAGCATACAATCACTCACTGCCAGCACAGCAGACGGTCAGACCACTAATCACAGCCCCTCTGCAAACAAGATCATGTGAGAGAGACAGGAGAGAGAAAACCACTCACTCCATGGCTTTTGTGTGCAGAAAACGGCTATTCGAAGAGCAGGATCTGCACGGATGCCATTCCCATGAGGGTACCACTCCCCAGCACCAAGCATCCCGTGATCGAGACATCTTCCCGTGCCAAAATTCCCCTGATTCTGCAATGTGGAAAAGGCTCCACACCCTCTGATAGCAGGGGACGATCACAGAAAACATCTTATGATGGGAGGACAGAAGACAAGATTCATATCTCAGCTCATTTTTCAAGACGTCAGGATGAAACTGGCCAATGGACCACTGCAGCTGTGGCCACAAACACAAGATCATGACCCGCATGGTGTCTGTCCCACTTCTGGCTCTGCCACCAAAAAGACAGAACTGACGAGGGCCATCAGCACATGACTTTGTGTTGGAATCACAGCCAGTTTTGTTATTTACTGAAGACAAATACACCTTTGGAATTTGCATTGGAATCCATTTGTCGGACTCTCCATAGACTGAAGATACCCCATTTCTCTACCAGAGAACAGCAAGAAAGCAAAATCTTTCCTAAGCAGTTTCCTCTGGGAACCTGTTCACAACAGATTTGCTTAGCCCTCAACCCAGCAGGCCAGGGCAGATTCTGCATTTTTGCTCTTCACCAACACGCAATGTGCCCCTGCAACAACCTGAGCAGGGAGAGCACGCCAGGACTGCAGATCTGAGTTCTGCAGCACAACGTGCCCTGGAGGAAATGTCTCTGCTCATACTGATCCTCATCTCACGGCTCTGCAGATCTTTGGTTCCACACCCACCTTCGAGCTCAGCAGCAGCTTTATGGTTAATGGCAGCAACTGGAAGGCCAGGCTCAGTGTGCATTTTTTACTTGGCAATGCATTAATGTGAGGAGGAGAGAGCAGCTCTCTAAGTGGGTCATATAACATCAGCCATTATGTTCCAGTTGTTAAGTCAAATGGATTCATTATATTTTATACCATTAATGGCATCATTCTGAAACAGACAGCTGCAGCATCTTTTCACTTAGGGACCTTCTCTTCTCAAAAATTAAATTTACTGCTGTGTGTCTGTGTGGAGCTGGTGTATTTTAATGACTCAGATGACAAGGGGCTGGAACCAAGCAGTGATTTGCACCACCAGCTTCCTGGTGCCACTCTGCTTGGACCTCACAGGTTCAAGCTCACCTTGCACCCTATCTCCATCATTCTGCTGTCATCTGCTGTCCTGGCCCTTCATGGTTTTCACTTGTAGTTCCACGGCACAGATGTCAAGACCCCTTCACTAACTCACCTTTACCCTCGTACTTGCTCCTGCAGCCACAACAACCTTCTCCTTGGTCTGGCTGAGTCCCCATACCCACAGTTCCTACCGTCATGCAAAGTCACCACTACGCCTCCCACTCCTATGGAACATAAGCATTTCACTGTTTTCCCATCTTCTCCCTCAGGCTTTGTAGTGTTTGTATATGCTTTCAACAGTATTCATAATGGATTTTGGAAGCACCAATCCCACTTCCAGACCATCTCATGGCTGCTCTAAGTGCCAGTGCCCTTCCTTGACATGGTGAGACGTGGTATGTTTTATGTGCAATAATTTTCTGTGGACTTTATTTTTTCCAGGGGAAAAAAAAAAACAACACAAAAAACCAACACAAGCCTAACATTATAATCTGCTTTATACCTTAGCACAGACTTGTATATGGATGAAATTGTCTCAGCCTTACTGGAAAAAGATCACAATCAGCTGTCTCTTGCCTCTACATGACCATTGGGTGAGTTTTCATCACCAAAAAGGTTTGATGGTGAGAGAGAGAGCTCACTCTCCACATTCTCCCAGTAGTGGAACAACATTATATACTATCAGAAGGACAGGACTGAGCCTGATCAAGGTGGCTTCATCTTTGGTCAATGCTAGAAATCCTCCCTTACCTTGCAGTACTCATCAATAGGTATCAGGCGCTTGACTGCAACATCGCGGATGTGACTCCGGCGGAAGAGGATCTTCCCTGAAATAGGAGAGACAAAAGAAAAGAGCAGGTCAATGCAATGCTTGGTGACAATCTCTTTTGAATCACTCCATCAGGATCTTTTCCTTGTGCATCTCACAAAAAGCACCATACCTACAGCATGTTCCCTCTTTAAAATGGCAAGCACGTTTAAGCAGAGAGAAGAGGAACCAATTACCAGCAAAGTGCATGCCCATCTCCCCTCACCAGTGTGGCAATGAAAGAGGGGCACGTGCCTGATACCTTACTGCCTGCTGACAAGCATAGCGTACGTAGACAAGTCCACTGACAAACTCCAGCCAGCCAGAGAGGTGGACATCTCTGCAACAGGGACATTCCCACAACAGAGACATCCATCCCTCACTGCTGGCCACAGGCTCTGGGTTCACTCACATCACTTGGCTCCAGTGTGGGCAGCTGCCAAGCCAGGGGGTTCTCCCTGTGCAGCTCCGGTGTCGAATCGGTCCTTGAAGCCGCGGTGTCGGGACTGCAGCCCTGACTCAGACCTATAGGATTTTCCTTCCTGTCTGGGGTTTATTTTTGTTCTCCATTAATGGGATCCTCTTGCCACTCCATTTCCTCCCCTCTTGCTTGTGGTATGGCCCTGTTTCCTTTGAAGTCTAATGAGTCCTAAGTGCTTCAAGCTGCTCTCACAGAGAACAGCTTCTCTGGCTTTTAATGAGACAAAAGCCATTAGCGGACAGTGAAACAGATACACACAGAGACTCCGTGATCAAAAGCACTGGTGCGTGGTAGGATTTCAGTCTTTCAGCGCTCCATGAACCTACGCTGGCACTTTTGCAATAGAATAACATGAAAAAATTGTGATTTGGGAGGGAGTAATAAAGTTCCCACAAGTTCCTTCTGACATCTCCTCTACCTACGTTTCTTTTTGTCCCTACAGGAGTCTCAGACCCCACCACCAAACCCACAGTGTACAACCGATGTGTCTGTCCACGCAGCCCCTTCACTTATCAAGGAGGTACCACTGGGTAAGTTAGAAGCCAAACAACAGCACAACATCATAAAATGTGACTCCAAAAAGTCACTTCCCTGTGCTATGGCTGTGGCTCCCCTCAGCCCCTCCAGCAAGCGCTCCCAGGAGCTGTGGCAGGACTGGAACCCGGGCTGGATGCTACCAAGGTGCCTGTGAACAGGATGGGTTAAAATGGTCCCGTGCCTATCAAAGCTTTAATACCTTCCACTACTGCCTGACTCCAGCATGCATGACTTGTGCAGCCTGCCAACACATTTTTTAACAGAGAGGAACTAAAACAACCCAATTTCAGCCTGCACAGAGCATGAAACAGAACATTATGGAGAAGTCAAATCTCCTATTAGGCTCAGTTAATGCAGAATGCCTTCAAGACTGGGCTCTCAAAGGGAGCACACAGCAGTCGCACTCAGTACTAGCTCCGTGCTTGCCCTCAAGTGAAACGCAAAGGATCAGACTGCTCATATCAGCATTGCTCCTCATTTATGTTCCACTGACAGCGGAGGGCTGAGACATTCATAGTGGGAAATACTCTCGTCTGAAATGTATTCCATCTTACAGCCCGCCACGGCCAAGTCTGGCAATCTTTGTGATACAGTGGAAAATAAAAATCCCCCTCTATTTGATCTGTCTTTTAGAAGGCTGAATAGTCTGGGAACATTAGTTGTCTGGAAAGACTGGAAAGGAAAGGGAGCCACAACCAGGCCGGAGCTCCTCCCTTGATAGCAATGATTTTCCATCAGAAAAGCAAATGTTCAACAGTTTTATCATCTGCAGTCATGGTGTATTTGCTGCTGGTGTATATTTCTACTTGAATGACTGATGATTTTTAAAAAGATGAATTGATAGAAATAGCTTTGTTGCCAACAAAACACTAACATCTGTTTGTTAAACATTTAAATATTCCCGCACTCAGAGTGTGTTATTTTAGACACTTATAATATACACACCCATCAGTGATTTTGGCAGACGTAAGAATAAAAGTGAATAATAATAAAAAGAATATAGTTATGAGGGAATAAATACATCACAACAACTGAAGTGATCTTAAATTAGCCCAGGCACAGAGCATACGAAACAGCAGGAAACCCAGCTCGTCGCTTGACTGGCTCTAGATCTAGTATTCTTCAACAATGAAGTTTATTTTCTAACAGAAAGCTGTTTTCCCATCAAAATGCCTAATTAACATAATTATAGGCCCTCCAGTGCTGCCAAATACAGCTGTCTAAATCCTTTACTTGTAAAGCAAGAGAGAGCAGGAAATTACTTCCCTCCTGGGTCAATGAGATGCAGCGTTTTCCCGGGCACACTTTCTATAGACCCTACCCTCAAAATGGGAATAAGAGTGCTGCCACTGGGGCTTTTCACGTGGCTGAAGACCATACAGTGCAAGAGAAGTGCATGGCATTATTCATGTCCTATCTGCATCCCTCCTTGCCACAGCTTCTGCCCTCAGCCCCAGCACGAGAAGTGCAGGTGGGACAATGCAAAGGAAGGCAATTCTGCACATCTCACTGCTGCTGCAATCTCCACCACCTCCTCACTGCTGCCACATTTCCAGCATTTAGAAATGATTCCATTTTCCTACTTACCTGCATTTAGTGTTAATGCACGCACAAACAGAGCAAGGACTCTCCCCTCGTTTGCACAAGAAAGGTCACCACAGGAGGAAGTGCAGTAAAATACAATGCCTTTCATGCACACAAAGCTGTGAGCCGATTTTTATCACCAGGGAATATGTCGAGCAAGTTGACAATTTAGGAAGTGTTCTTTCTTCAGTTTACTTTATCCCAGTGATTACATTTGTGAAGTGCTACGTTACCTCACTATCACTGTAGTTGCTCTGAAGCATCACACCTGCCTTCCTTGATATGTGTTTGCTTCACAGCAGAAGTTAGGTGTCTTGCAAACATATGTTCTTCAAGAGTAACCTGGCAGCATTATTATTCCTAATTAGTATTCTGACTGGAGGAATGTGACTAGCACAACGCATGCTTTACAGTTAGAGGGAATCAAACTGTAAGGAAAGCTGAAATGTAAGCAACTCCTTAGAAATCAAAGCAAATGAAGTCTCTTTTCACTTATTTTCAGTGCAGGAGTGGGAGAATGTTCCCTACCTACGTCTCCATCTACACCTGGTACCATGTTCACACACTTACTGGCTCTTTGCAGCTGTTGAGGAGGACTGAGCGGTGAAAAATGATTTATTATTATAGGATTGCTCTGAAGTAACAAGGATTAGTTTCATTTAGAAAGAAGGAAGACACCATAAATATTTACATCAATAAGACATCAAAGACAAAATCAAATTTCACCATAAAAACACTGCAATTACTCAGCTTTTTATGCCAGGCTTTCCAGCACCCACTGTGTGCTTCATGCATAACACAAAAACAGCTGGGACAAATGAGGGACCTCCATCACAGCATCCCCAGCTGCCCCCTGTTCCCACAAACACCCCCACGAGGGGCAGCCCTGGGCAGGGGATTCACCAAAGGGGAAAACTGCCAAAGATACCTGATGCCAGCTGCAGGCACTCCTCCTGCTCTTTCCCCTTGCTGTGCCTGACCTCTTCTCCCTCCAGTTCTGACCTGCTGATACAATCTGATCAGCTCTGGTGCTCACTTTGTTCCAGTGCTTCCATTTCCTCTTTCCCTGCCCTAAGCTCTCTGCAGACAGGAGGGAGCCAATATTGTTCTTTGCCTTGCTGGGAGGGAAGCCTGGAAAACCACCGAGAGCCTTGATGCCGCTTTCAGACTCCATCAGTGAACACAGCTCACAGTCTCCTGGGACACGATGCTCCTTTGCTACACAGCTCTGTGTAGGTGTGCTCCTCCTTTCGTCCCCTTTTCTGCAGGGACACTCCTGCCCCTCCAACACTGCCACTCATTTCCACCTACCATGGCAAGAGGCAACCATTGACAGGAATTCACTCAACATGATGGATAGGCAGCAAATCCATCCAATGCCTCCCTGTGAGCCTCATGCATTCCCACAACAAAGCCTAGCAATGTGCCTGTCCATTTCCACCTAGCAGTACTGGTAGCTGGAGACAGGGCAGCAAAGGGAAGAGCTGAATGCAGCAGACAACATCTTCTGTTACCAATTATATGGCAGTTTCCAAATGTCACTGTCATCAGTTACTGCAAGCTGCTGGCTGGCTGCCCAAAGAGAGCCATACATGTGCCCAGGGATGAAGGGACATGTACAGGACAACAAAAGATGATGCACAAAAAGGTGGGAGAGGTATCTTCACTTCCAAGTGGTTTAAAGCATGAATCTGATTTCTGCTTGTCTCATGCCATATCCAAGTTAACAGATTTGTAAGTGAGCATCTTCATGCTTTATCCCATGCTGTGTCTCACCCTAAGGACTTTTCCTGGAAATACAGCCATGCCGCTGGCATGGTTTCTGTCAAACCCCTCCTTAAGGCTTTCCTTTCCTGCAATCTCAGCACTCCCTTTCCCCACAAAACCCTATTACAAGAGAGCTTCAATGACACAGGGCAGTCAGGACAGGGGGACAACCCGTTTCCTCTTACTTCCCACCCAGCAGGAAACTCACAGGAGCAGAGGTTGCCCCTCTGCATTTAAGCTGCACATCACTGGGCTGAGCACTTTGACAGCAGAAATAATACTGTTGGGCCATTCTGTACCCAGCTAGACAGGAGCAGGAGGATGCTGGCAGGACACGAGCTCTGCTCACAAAAACCCACTGGAGTCAGAAAGTTTCCGCTCTCCTAGGACTGGCATAAAAAACACAACTCTTTGTGGATAATCAAAATCACTTTATCTGATGGACTGAGAGCAAAGGGTGCTGCTGGAGCTCAGGAGAGGGCTGGGGAGTGATGATTCATCAGGGACTGCACAGTGTCAGAGCACAGCTGGGCAAAGGGTTGATAAGGATGTGGGTCTCCACATGGTACGAGACAGAGCAGGCAGCCCACGAGAGGGATCCATCTCTCTAAGCAAACAGGTAGGGAAGGAGGGCTGTGCTGGTTACTCCCATCCATGGGAATTCTTCAGGCAAAGGGGGCATGAGCAGGGAGCAGAAGAAAAGGATGCAGAAGAATTTCACAGCAAATAGTTGAGGATCTTCTTAAGCCAGAGGCTATTACTGGATCTCAAGCAAGCTGGAGGAGCAGGGAACCTTAAAACCTTCACCCTGCTGATCACAGCTACGAGAGAAGCCAGAGATTTGGAGACTGGAAAAACGTCTGTGCCTTTTTGCTTTGCCCTGAAGGACTCCACCTGCCCCACTGCTTCGGAAAGAATTCACATCTCTCTGCACCTTTCAAATCACATCCAGATTTTCCCTGGCACAGGTTCCAAACTCAACTCGAAGAAAAAAAAAAAGAGGGAAAAAAAAGGCAGCCCCAAATGTATACATAATTAGTCCCAGCCCATGGAGCAGGCAGCGATGTGGGCTATTCCTAGGATGGATGGGGAAGCAGGTGTGGGAGACAGCATTTCCAGGAGCCCTGTACTTAGCATCTGTTTGGCAAAGCCTCAGCAATGGGATGAGATGGCCAGAAGAACAGATCCAAAGAGATGACACATCCATGGCAGAAAAGACAGGGAGGAGCACTAAGGCTCCTGTGGGTACACGAAGAAGGATTTTGGTCCGCACTAAAACAGTAAAGCTCTTCAGGGCACTACTGGATCAACTTGATGGTGCTTTTTCTTCTCCACCCAGTTCTGCAGCAAACCTCAGTATTTTGGCTTTCATGCTCTCTGCTACTTGCAGGACAGCAAAGGCCTCATTATCCTTCCAGTGAAGAAGAAAAAAAGAGAGAGAAAAAAGATCTCTGATAAGAAAAATGGTTGAAAGGAACAAAAAGGAGGAGGAAAGGCAGCCCCCTCCTTGTGAATTCTGGCTATTCCATCAGACTCAGCAGCTATTCTCCATGAGAAAGAGAGTGGAACTGCATAGAAACATGCCTCAAAATCCTCTTGAAAGCACTACTGCAAACCATCAGCATAGGAGCCTACCAAGAGATGCGAGAATTCCCTGAATCAACCTGATTCCAAAGGCATTGAACCTTAGAGTCTGCAGAGCCATGTAAAGGAGAAAAACAGAATCATAGAATTGCAGGGGTTGGAAGGGACCTCAAAAGATCATGGAGTCCAACACCCCGAACTGTGTTTGCTAAACACAGCTTAAAGGTCAGAAGCGGAGCAACTGCTTCCCCACTGGACTGTTTTGGGTAACACTGCAGATCAGCAGAATCAACTGAAACCCTATAGAAAAGACAGCTATGCAGACTGTGGGCTGCAAATCAGCCTGGGATTGTCCAACAACCGTGCAATGGCAGAGACATCCATCTAGCTAGAACAGAAAACAGTATTTAAGATATTTGTCCCCCTAAAGCTCTGAGCAGATGCAGTGGGACTGGGGAAAGTCAGGTACCATAGCTGGACAAGGGATGAGATGTCTTCCATCTCCTTCATAAGGCCTTTGTGGGGAGCTGTTAAAAATCTCACAGCTGTCCTGGGAGAAAAGCCCTGAAAGATGTGGGTAGCAGTGACACCTGCACCAAGGAGGTTAGTAGGCTGGAAGAGAGTAGAAAGGAGGCATCCTTCTGCTTTTTAAAATGATCCCTCCAAATCCTCCTTCCTCTCCTTCTCTCTTGGGAGTTTGCTATTGTCTGTAGCTAAAGCTTCCTAAAAAGCAATTTTACAGCCAAAGTGAGCTCAGCCTCAGGCAAACCCTCCTTGCCTGATTCACGTTTCCAGCAAAGCAAGCTGGCCAGGATCAGCTCCAGGCCACTTGGGCTGTACGGTGTTTGGAAGGCTCTGCTCTCCTTATAAAAGCTGTTTCCTGAAAGATCTGGCACAGCCCTTACACAACTGGCCCAACTGAGCTCATTTGTTTTCTTAGTTCATTCTTTCCTGGGGTCTCCATCCCACCATCTCCCCAGCCAGCAAACACGTAACCCTTAGCGGGAAGTCCTGCAGGCGAGGACAGATCCTGCAGGCACGGCATCCCCTGGGGCCTTCATTCCTTCATTCCCACCAGTGGCTCCTGGCTCTGCCCCAGGGACCACAGGCGATCTCATGCACGGTTTGGGTGCAGCCAGCACTGTTTCAAAAGGCCATTCTCAGCACCACACGATGCTGGGCAGGCTGTGCCAGTGACTCAAAGCCAGCAGAAGTAGCCAAGAGTCCACTTCAGATTCCCCTATATGGCAGCAGAGGCTTTCCAGGCACAGTGCTGCAGCTGCAGAGAGGCTGAATCCGACCCAACCAAGCTGTGCTATGGAGGAGTGTGGTGCTTACACCTGGGAAGGGACAACCTGGCCCCGAACTCCTCAAACACCACAATTGATTCCACTCCCCTTCGAAGAACCTGGCTTTATGGCTTTGTTTCCAAAGAGCTGAGTGGGCTGAAGGACTTGGCACTTACAAAAGTGTTTTCTGATATACTTCAAAAGTCTCAAAGTATCTAGAAATTTCCAAGAAGCAAATCCTCGAAACCAATAGCACTAGTGAAACAAAGTGACACAACGCAAACAGACTTCCTCTGTGCTGATGTTGTAACTACAGAGCAGTCACGGAGATCTCTTCCCATTCCAGGAAAGCAGCCTGATGAACAAACCCAGATGGCACCTCCTCATATCGTGGGGGTGACCCTGAGTTTGGGAGGTTGAGGGCTTTGCCAGGAAAGCCAGAGCTGCATGAAGTACAGCATCACAGGAGACACTGGAGAACTTCAGTGGCCGCAGTGTCTAACACTGCTCTACAACCATCTCCCAGGCAGCAGCACACTTGTAGCAAGACTCTGGAGCCAAATCTCCACTTGTAATGAAATTCAGATGCTAAAAACGTTGCTCAAAATGGGACTGGAAGAAAACTACAGTGCTCCCAGAAGCTGAACAAAAACCTCTAAGTCTGAGCATATGAGAGCAGCATTCTGCAGAGAGAGAGACCCAGGGCTGTGCAGCAAGCTCACTCAGAGGGCAGCAGGGCAGCACCCCTTGCACAGACAGGTGAAGTCCTAGCTCCGCTGCAAGCAACAAAACTCACCAATGCTCCAAACAGGGAAGATGTATAACTTAATCCTGTTGCAAAAAGGGGACTAGAGCAAAAGCGCAAGCACCTCCACAGAAGAAATATACAAGCATATACGAGCATGGTCATCTTAACTTCTCCAACCTCTTTATCACACAACACCCAGGCTTTATTCTTCCAGCAACTTCAACACCTTTCTTCCTCCAATGGAAACCACAGCCTCTCAGCAAAGGAAAAACTATTTCAACACAAAGAAGAAACAAATATCGATGAGCATGCTGTTAAAAGCAGGGCTCTAATCAGGCCTCCTGAGCCCAATACTACCTTCCAAAAATAGCAGTATTTTGGTGAGAATTTGTAAGTACAGCTTAGCCAAACATTAAGTCCAATTTTTCTAAGTTAGGCCCTTTGGCAGTTTAGTTTGCTGGCAGAAGTAGCGGTGCAGCAAGGGCTCTTTCATGTCAGGTGTGCTTTGCTGATGTTACAGCTCAAGGACAAGCCAGAATCACTAATCTCCCTATGGGAAATCCAGACAAGATTCCCTTACTCAAAGTGGTGTGTAAATGATTTTCTCTGTGCCAATCAGAGAAAACTAAACCCCACTGAATGCCTTTGTGTTTCTTGAAAAGCCAGGAGGCAGAACACAGTACAAAGGGCTACATTAAATGAGCTTGACAGTCACTGGAAGTGATTATGATACCGTGACGTTTCTAAATATGCCCATTAGCTACTTGTGGAAGGGGGAAGGACAACTTTGTGGTCAAACCCATTAGTTATGGGTGCACAAAAGACTCCCAGGATGCCCTCAGTTTGGATATTTTTGCATGGCACGTTAGGCTTTCTCCCCCCTAACATCAGCCTCAAAGGGCAGCCACAAGCAATCCCCTGCACCACAAAGTCTGAAACGGGCCATTGCATCTGTTACTTGGGCACACAAATCCTCAGCAGCACGTTGGGCTGTAGGGCACGTGTCATGCCACAGAAATCCTTTCTTTGAGCAACCCCAAACATCATGGCAGGAAGCTGAAGCTGTCAACCAGTTTGATTTAATATGTAGAATTCAAGTGTCATTTCATCCCTCTGGATAGCCCTTCGAATTAGAGGGGACAAGAAATACAGCAAACAAGTGGTTCCTGGGGAGCCTCACACTGCACTCAGCACTGTGTTGTGCCCCTCCTGCAAACTGCTGTGGGGCTGCTCCTAGCAGAAGCTGTACAAGAGGCTGATGTCACCCAATACTGCTTGCTGGAGAGAGAGGGAAGAGGTTTAACAGCCACTATGTACACAGGTTTGTTTGTTTGTTATAACGGGCACAGTACTGAGACAAAGCTCACAGCCATGCCAAACCCAGCATGATTTTTTGCAGGAACGTATTCTCCTACCTGGCAGAAAGGGGATGATTCTTTGTTTGGGATCCTTCTGCCCTCCTTCCATCGGAAACTTGTCCAGCATTTGCATCTAGAAAAAGAAATGCAAGAAAAGGTGATTAAAGTCAGTAATTTGCACACAGTGCAAAGCCTTGCTCTCCAGGAGGAGGCTGAGACTGTTCTCCAAAACAGCAGTTCCTGAGATATTGTACAAAACACAATCAGCCAGGGTGATGCACAAGATTTTACCACTATTTCTATTTTCAAGTCACTTCTCACCACTGCTGCCCTCACCACCATTGTTTGGCTCAGTATGGGTGACTACACCTGCATTTCTGCAACTACTAAGTGTCATACTAATGGATCTCAGCAACTAGGGCTGAGAAGCTCCCCAAAATAGGTGTATTTTAAGCTTATTAACTCAAGCATAGCACAGCACAGACAGAGCTCTTGGGCTATGGCTGGCTTGGAATCAGAGCACAAACTTCCGTTTGCCCAAAAGTCCATAAAGTAATACATCAACTTTGGAGAACACTTTGTGCTACACAATTTTTAGAGATTGGTTTAAAAAAATCTCAGCACTGAACAAATAATTTCCTGATTGAATGCAACTGCACAGAGAAGGCACTCAGTAAGCTCAATCAGCAAAAGGAGGTGACAGACAACTTCCACTCTTGTTGGTGTCCATTTGGCATTTGCACTGGTGCTTCAAGGGCATTCATGCAGCTGCCATGGAGCTTAACACCCAGCAGGATCTACATCTGCAGCACTTCCCTTGCTGGAAAACACCATTTGTATTGGATTTTGCACTTAACAGATTGGATGTTAGGAAAAATTTCTTCTCAGAAAGAGTGAAAATGCATTGGAATGGGGTGCCTAGGATTGTGGTTAAATCACTGTTCCTGGAAGTGCTCAAGAAATGAGGAGATGTGGCACTGAAGGATGTGGGTGAGTGGGCATGGTGAGGCTGGGCTGGTGGTGTGATTAGATTGTCTTAGAGGTCTTTCCCAATCTTAATGATTGTACGTTGATCCATCCATCCTGCAGTTCTGCTACTCTCTGCTTTGGGAGGAATGGGATGGAGATGCAAGTTCTCCCTTGCTTTCTCTGGGGCATGGATCTGAGCACTTTCTCCCATCACCTGCAGAGCACCGTGGTTTCCAGGGTTCCCAAAGTTGGTTTTACCCTCTCCTGTTGAACCTACTGCATTCTGCATAAATATCTAAACACCTACGGAAGCACTATAGAGAATCTGCCCAGCAACTGCCCTAAGCATCTATGAAGCCAATACATTAATTCTCCTTTGGCACAATTAATATTTAAAGCAAAGAGAAAACAACGCAACCAAGGAGACAATCATCCATCCCATGGCAGCCCCATGAGAAACATCTGTGGGCAGCCCTGGAGGGAGGGCAACATTGAGCAGACAGAGAGACAAACTATGCTTCCTTGTACCTGCTGCTTGGGCACAAAACATTGGGAAATCCTTCCCCATGCCCATATGGGCCAGGCACAGGGGTCTCAGCACCCCTGGGGCAGGTCCTCCTGCCTGGCTCCCTGGTTTTCATGGATCTTGACCTTCAGCACTTATTTTTCCACACTTAGAGGGGGCATCTGCTCCTAGCTAATGGCTGTCAGTTCTTCCACTATGACTCACAAGCTTGTATAAAGTACTGTAACAATGCAACTGAACCCCTTTTGTCCATACAGCACCTCAGCTCTGGCACGTGCAAAACCTGAATACTTTATTTCTTGGATCTCAAATGCACCAGGATAAAATTCTTGAGGTTTGGTGAAGAGGGGGCAGAAGGAAGGAGGTGCTTTTCCTACACTAAGATTTAAAAAAAAAAAAAAAGTCCCTGAACACAACAGGAAAACCAAAAAAAGCTGTCAGATATTCTCTTCAAAATGAAAACAAACCATCTCCAAACCAGGACGACACCGCGCTTACAGCTTCTTTCCACTATAAACTTTAGTGAGCTTGCAGCAAAGAGCTCCCCTGGCATGCATTCACCTCCCATTCTTCCACCAACCCTCAAAACAAAGGACGTCCCAACAGCCCCGTCACCCTGCGAGTCCCAGCACTGTGCCACACGGGGTCTGACCGCCCGAACCCTGATCTTCCTGTTTGGATCAGCTCCTCAGAGCTTGTGACTGATGCAGGACGAGCAAAACAAAACAAGTCACAAATACTGACATCTGATTGCTGTTAGCAGTGCGAGTCCTGAGTCACTGGAAGAGCTCCCCTCCTCTCATTTCTGAGTGCACGCTGAGGATCTGAACACCAGGAGCCTCCAAGGCACGGATGTGCAGGCCACAGCTTCCTCATGCACACGTGCCTGGACAGTGACTTTGGCCAGAGCTGCTCCCAGCCACATGATCCCACCAAACAACACTAGAACTCCAGCACGTTAGTTCCCCATTTCCTACTGCTTCTTGACTGAAGTGCCTCTCACGGAGGCTGCCCAAAGCCTGGGGGCTCCCCCCATGCTCTGCACAGCCTGTTAGCTCTGCCCTTGCAAGAAGGAAGGAAAAGATACTGCGAGATCCTGCAGCAAAGGAGGAAGAGGATGACGAGGAAGGAGCACGGCAGGGAGGTCGGTGCCCCTCATCCCATCCCACCCAGCCTGGCTGCCACATCGTGCAGCTCCATGGAAGGCAGCAGCACATGCTGGTTCATCAGTTTTGCTAGACATCAGCCTGTGGCTGAGGAACAGCTTGAAACTCACTCCAAAGAAAACAGCCCCAGAGCCTGCTTCAACCACGGCAGGCAGCTTGTGTTAGTGATACAAGAGCATGCATCTGCAGAAATCTAGCCTTGGTCATGAGCTGAGAGTCCTTCCACTGTAGCAGCACACAAAGCTGCAGCAAGGAGATGTAACAGCAACGGAAAAAAAAATTGGCTTTAGGGCCGAGGTGATGTTGGAGTCCTGGAGGAACCCAGCTGCAGGTCTCTGCGTTTCAAGGCTCCCTGGGCCATTTCTGGCTCATCCAGTCTCAGCTGATTTTGCAGGATAGGGACTACAGCACACATTGTTCCACCACTCTTGCCCAGGAGCCCCAGAAAAAGGATAGAAAATAGGTAAAAGCACAGCAGCCCCACAGATGCTGGGGGGGATGCATAGATGCACCAGAAGATGAGCTGCAGAAAGTGAGGTAAGCAGCAGGAGGTCCAGGCAGCTCTCTCTGTAGAAAACCTTCCTCCTCAGCCCCAGCAGGGAAACACACTCCAAGCAGACAAGGAATTTTGGAACACAGGCAGTCAGCATGGGGAGACTCCCACAAATCATGTCAGCAGGCAGGGTTTCCATCCAAGCTGCAAATAACAGTGATCACATCACATTCCCAGAAGAGAAAACTCTCCCAGCCAGCCAAGATCCAGGGGGAAGAAGGAAATGGGGCAGAGGAGCTGCACGCAGCTGCAGAGCCCTTAGGAGCACAGCTACCCGTGCAGGGCCACGAAGCAGTCTTGCTCCCAGCAATGCAGTCAGCCACATCGGGAAGGAAAATGAAGGACAAAAACAATAATCTTATTGTTTCTCTCCCTCTGAGACTATTTAAAAGTATTGGAGACAAAATCTTCAAAACAAAAAATTCGAGCGGGTACAGCTCAAAGCACTTTGTTGTGTTTTTGCTAAGCAGAAAGTTGAACTCTCGCACGGCACTTCTCACTGGCTCACTAGCAGTGATGGCTGGGCTGGATGGTGCTCACAGTCGTGCTTGTGCCAGCTCCCTGTGTCAGCACCATGACATGGGTGTCCCAGCAGAGCACCTCTCCAGGCTCCTCCTGACAGCACATCAGGGCACAGAGCCGTGGTTCTCCATTTATTGCCCCACACCAATTTGCCTTATCTTATCAGTTCGCTGGTTTCCCTATTAACTCAGAACTGCCTGTGCAGCCACATTCCTGGGGCTTCACGTTCCCACGCCTGTCTGTGGCTGAGTGGCCCATTAACAGGGCAGGCAGTAAAATGGGCACCCAGGGAGAGCAAGGAGCCCTTCCCCGGCTGCTTGCAGCAACAGCTAGCACACTGCCAGGCAGCTTCTTCATTAAGAGGAAACCCGTAAGATAACATCCTAATTGAATCATTTATCAGAGCTGCAGGCTGCTGGCAATCCTAGGGGAGGGACAACGTATACACTCAGCAGTATTCCCAGGAAGCAGAACATTCAGGATGGGTTTTGCCCACGTTGGAGCTGCTCATGCAGGCAGCACAATGCCGGAGGGATGGATGGTTGCTGGAGGAGCAGGGCTGTGAAGGTGCTTCCCAGTTCCATACAGATCCAGAGGAGTCTGCAAACAACAAGATGAAGCACTGGTAGCTGGTAAGGCACTGTCTGGTGGAAGGAAAAATGTCTGTCAAGGTGGAATGCATTCCCTGATAACAGTGCAGCAGAAGGGGCGTGAAACGACTCTTGAAGCAGTGCTTGGCAACTGGTGGGGGTGTGGGATTTGCTGTTTTTGAGTTGCTGTGCCAGCTCCAAGCTTGGGTTTTCTGTTCCTGAGGATTGCATCTTGTGTGGCTCACACCAGGACTGCAGAAGAGAAAGCAGATCTTTGCCAGCTCATGAAGGGGATGCTGCGTGTCACTGAACAGCATGATATAACACCACGGGATGGTGGTGATGAAATACCCAGACAAGGAGAGCAAACTCTTCCACTCTTGCATAAGATCAGGACACAATGTGCAAGCTGTGGTTGTGTGGAGAGGGAAATTCCCCCCTTTTCTTATCGGCAGGATTTGCTTTGGCTGCGAGATGGAGGTTCAGAGTTAAACCACATTCCTCCACTTTGGTCCCACAAGGAAGAGCTGACCTAATCCATGCTGCACCAGACACAGCCATGATCCAGAGCAGAGCAGTCAGCTTTTGACAACATCCCAAGGAAAAAGTTTGAAAAAAAAAAGAAAAAGAAGAAAAGTTCAACAAAAGTCTTCACAATCCGGTTAGGCAGGGGCAGCAGTCACAGGAGCCTCTTTGTGAGAGCAACTGCCTCCCAATGAGAAAAGGCATCTGGTGAAAAGATGGGCCTGAGCCAAATGTGCTCTCACCCCGCAAATTCCCCTCAGCCCCATTCCTTGAGAGAAAGAGAGGCAGCAGGCGGATGGCTGTGCTGTGTGACCCACTGTCCCCATCACGGCCAGCTCCAGCCAGGGACATTCATACTTCCTTCACACCTTCTCATCTACCTCTTCCAGCCCTCCAGGATATGACCTAATCATCCCAAAATACAAGGGGAAAGGGCCACAGGCCCAGACACTGTCTATTGTCACAGCAGCACCCACTGGGATGCTCAGAGAGACACAAAACCAAAGTCTTCACAAATGTACTCCTGCAGCTGAGAGCATCCTGGCACCCTGGTGTTTGGGGAACGTCTGCCAAACAGACAATGTGCAAAAGAGAGAACATCTGGAAGCTTGGGGGCTGCTGGTGTTTGGTCACTTTGTCATGCAATAAGAGACACCCTCCCTTCATCTCCACAGACTGCCTGGGAGGAAACAGGACATGGAAGCAGCAGCCCAGGACCAACAGGGAGCAAGCTTGGACCCCAAGAGCTGGTGATGCTGAGCTGAGGAGGGTGAGCCCAGAGAACCCACCTCACTGCTGGTGCTGCACCACTGCTTTGACCTTCCACAGACATCGGTTCCAGAACACTCAGCTCACTGTGACCACACGGTGTGAGCTGAAGGATGTTCAAGAAGAAACTGCAGCTGATGGGAAGCACAACCAAGCAGTGTCCTGATGACCACAGCTTCTCTCCAGTTCCTGCCCTTCTAGTGCAAGGGATGGATTGAAATGCTTATTACACATTACTGGGCAGGGTGATCCTGACCTGCTCAGCGCTAGGAAATGGCATCACAGAGGCCAGACTGTGAAAACCTGATGGAAAACTTTAAGCATGGCTCAGCAATGACAAAAAAGAATTAACTGAGGTCAGAGAAAAGGGCTATACAAATTGGCAGCAGCTGTCACTGCAAGAGAAATTTCCTATGAAATCACAGGAAACATTAGACAGAGGGAGATGTCAGTGGCTGTGAATAGCTCACTCGCATGGAAAGGGAAGCGGGCGCAGGCAGGAAGCACACCCAGCCATGTCCTGCCCCAGCACCCCCAGCCCTCCTGCTCTCCTCCCTGCAGGTTCAGGGAACTGAGTGCAATGTGAGGTCTCCAAGAGGAACCAGGCAAAAAGCTTCCGTGCCTGGAACAGGAGATGTCTCCAGCCAGAGCACGTGCTGATTCTCTAAGAAGAACTTCACCAATGCTTGCCTGATGCACCCACTGCCTTGAGCAATCATGCCCAGTGACACTGCAGTGCCTCATCTGTTGAGCATCTCCAGCAAATGAAAGCTTGGCTCTAAGCATCTAACTCCTAAAAGCCATTATTTTACCTCAGTGTAATGAGCTTTGTATTTTGTCATCAAGCCTTGAAACTTAAAACCACAGAGCTCACTAAGAGATAATCAGTGTAGTCACTTGTGATGAGAGGATGGGAACTTGTCACCAATATCCCCGTAACACCACGTGATGACTGCAGCAGATGGGCCAAAGATCAAGACAAGAAGGAAGCACGACGAACACCCTGGTCTTCAGACACAATGTGCTTTAGTCAGGTCAGACCCTGCTCCCTGCAGTAACTTCTGTGCTAATCCAAGCACATTTCCAAGGGTACTGAGAACTATGTCTGAGGTCATTAGAAGCTGTGTTTTCATGAGCAACAAGTAGCTCTGGGAGCCTGTTCCAAGGCACCCAGAAAGGAACCAGACAGATGTGCACCTTCCCAGAGCCTGCCTTTAGTAAGACACCAGGTGAGACACCCCAAAAATGATAGGATCCAGAATCATCACCCACGTCACGATGGCCCCAACAGTTCCAGAGAAGCACTCACTTCTTGTTTTCTGAACTGCCAAGAATATGCTCAAGAGAGATTACAAAGCTTTAAAAACTATGAAAAGAGAGAAGAGGGGAGCAGAGACACCTCCCATTTGGAGAAGAGCAAGAGCTCTGCCCCCAGCAATCCCACAGCACTGATCTCCATTAACACAGCCTCCTCACTGAACTGCTGGCCTCTCTGGCTGCTTAGTGGGTGATTAATATTTATAGCTTTTTACATCTGATTTGGAGGTGGTACATCCTGGAAGCCGTAATTCTCTTTACAGTACTTTACTAAAACATTTCCCACAATTTCTGATAATTGCAGCACAGACTCTAGCTGGCATTATGTTGGGTCAGCAGGTCCCAGGCCATATCAAAGAGCACCAAAAGCTCCACGCTCCACATGCACACCGAGAGCAGAGCATTAACACCACCAAGCAATCAATAAGCATCCATCATTCACCAGTGCGACCCAGCCATGGGAAATGACTCCTGCCAGTAGACATGCTTGGGAACTGAGTAGCAATACCCGGGGGTGATGCTGGTCTGTGCCGCTTCCTCTTCCAGATCCCGTCCCTGGGAACTTCCCTCCAGCACATCCACAATGTGTCAACCCTGGCTGGAGCCTGGCGTGGGAGCAGGACAGAGCTGCGCCACCTGCATCAGCCCCAAGCCCACTGAGCAAATACCACAGTGCGAGCTGTTCTGGCAGCAGCGGCCATAGGGAAGGCTGCAGAGCCTGTTCATGTTCACTCACATCCCTCCAGCATCCCAAATTGGATCTGCTGGGAAGACCAGGAAGCCATGAGATTGAGCTGTTGGAGAAATGTAAACAATGGTGGAGAAATATCCTGTTCATTGCAGAGGAGCTGGACTAGATGACCTTTAAAGGTTCCTTCCAACTCAAATGACTTCATGATACCAACACATTTGCCTGCTGAGCAGCTGAGATGGGGGGGCTGAGCCCAAAGGCCGTAGGCAGATCTCACTTCACACTGAATGCCACGCTCTGCACTGAGAGGCAGCCTCCAGCAAAGCATTCCAGCTCCCAGCCACCAAGGGCTGCCCAATGTGCATGCCGCTCCATTCCAACCATGTGCCTGTCCAAACCTCTGGGTGGCCACACACTAGCTTCTCCCCTACATAACTCACAACGTGATCTCTGTTCAACCTCTCCCTTCTCAAAAATCTTCCCCACTCCAGCACACAAGATAAAGCAAACTGCTGTGCATTCCTTTCCTGAAATTAATGCAGATTTATACTTGTGGCAGGCCCAAACGTGATGAGACAAAGGAGGTGGCATTTGAGCTACAGGCAGAGCTGCCAAAGCTGCAGTCCGAACACTTGGGAGAGCACTGCTGGTCAGAAACAGAAACCTCATGATCTTTCTGTTGCATCAGACTTCTTCCTAACCAGCTATTTTCCCTGCTGCTTCTTCCCTAAACACATACCCCATTTTCCAGCTGAGCAAGCACAATCAGGAGAACGCCTGTGAGGAGTTGTTTTCTGTCCATGCAAGGAAAGATTTCATCCTCATCGGGCTCATGGAGATGCCTGTCACCAGCAGCTCCATGGGAGCCAGGGCCACTATTACACAGATGGGACAGGAAAACGAGATAAGGCAAACCCTTTAGGTCTAGCTGCCAAAACCCAAAGTTTCCATATTAACCACATATGCCTTCTCTGCACGACCTTGCTGCTTTCCACCCCCTCTTTCCACCACCAGCACCTCTCCTGGGGAGCACGGGGCGCCGGGCTGGGTGGCTAGGAGCACCACAGGCTGCCTTGTACTGCTCTGTTTACAGAAAAGCGAATTTAAAGGTGCCAAGTTCAGCGGTGCCCAAAACCCGAGCTCGGCAGGAAGCCTCAGCAGCCAGCGCACACACACGCGCTTCGGGGCTTCGGAGTCCAGACAGGCCTTGCCAGAGGGCCGGAGCTCGCCAAGAAGCTCTGCTTATTGCAAAACCAGAGCGCTGCTGTTAAATGATAGCTGGTGGGGGAGAGCGGCCTCGCAGCTCACCAAGGAGCTAATGCACTTAACAGGGAGTGGGGTATCGGGAAGCCTCTAAGAGTACACAGAGCTCTGCCTCTGCAGGGGACATGGAGAGCATCTCTGACCTGGGATATTTGTTCCTCTCCAGGTGCTGGGGCCTGTGAGCATGAAGCCTGCAGCAGGAAGAAGCCCCAAAGGAGCTCAAACCCTAAGAGTACCCAAATTTGGGGAATGTCAGAGCTCCTCTCTAAGGATAGCCTCACCAGAGATTCTGAAAAACTGGAAAGCCTCTGCCCAAACCCAGTGGCTGTAAGAACCATCAAGGATTGGGGGCTCAGATGTTGGCAGGTGGGAAGATTCCAACTCAAGGCAGAGGCCTCAGAGCTCCACAGGATGGGAGGTGGGGAGCTGGAAAATACTGACGGGTATCCATTTCAGTTAACACTGCAATTTAAATGGCAGAATCTAGCCACAAAAATTAAAAGGAATTTTACATTGTGACTCATCAATAATAAGGTTATTTTTTTAAATCAACAGTTAATAGCAACAGTTAATAGAAGCTATTACTTAATTTTAAATTAAAAACAAGAAAACGTCTTACATGTACTGACCTGAGTTTCTTTCTTTTTTAACACCAACTTTCCTCCCAACCCAGGACAAGGAAATGGGATGGTTTTGCAGCACTGCCAGTTGCCCAGCTCGCTTGGCACACTGCGTGGTATGGCACAAAGACCTCCTGCATGGCTTTTTCATCAGTTATTTTCATCATGCATGCCAGCCATAAAGAGACGTGGATTGCGGACTTCTGCTTGATGAGATTGGGTGAGAACTCTTTGTGTCTCCACCACCAGCAGTTGGAGCCAGGAGAAGGGGAATGCCCAACACACAGCCTCTCAGAGCAGAGGGCAGACCCACAAATTAAGCTTCCTATAAAGTGATATTTCCTTCATTTTTTCAACCCTAGAAATACTCTCAGATAAATGACAGCTGTATTTTGTGAGGCTGAAAGCCTCGGCCAAACCCCTCCAGATGCCAGAGCCTGAGACAAGCTGGAGTTGCAGAACACGATTGAACCAAGTGAACTTCTGCCTGCAGCAAAACACAGGGAGGGGTCTCAGCTCCTCCATCCTCTTCCTCATTCCTGACTCTCAGTGCCATCCTAAGCCTACTGGGATGTGAGCAGCTCTGCAGGTGGGGATGTTCTCCAATTTCAAGTGATGCTGCACTGCACATTGAGATCCATCAGCCTTAGAGAGCGTCACCTCTGTCCTACAACTGCTCTTTGAGGGGAGCATTTCACAAAGCGTGTTATGACAAAATACCTTCAGTTTCCAGAGGGTTGGGTGCTGGCTGATGGCCAGTGATTAGCCAGCCCAGCTTGCAGAGAAAACAGGAGCACAAAGAATTGTTGTATGCATCAGAACACACCTCACCCAGCTAACATATGATGTACCAACACTGGAAAAGCAAGGGACATCTGAATGATAGTTATTTCTTGCCCAAACTTTAAGCTTCCTACCAAAAGTAGTATTAAAACAAGAAATCCACCAACCTTAATTACATCTACCAGACCTAATCTCTAATATCATGCTTTCATAGTAAAGACAGCCATAAATATCATTTGTAATTCACTGCTCGGTGACTCACCACCATTGCAAAGGCCTCAAAGATATCCCAGCATAGCAGAAGGAAGGCATGAACCAGAGGAAGGGCAGATCCTGCACACACATCCTCCTCCACCCAATGGAGCAGCCAGGCTGGCACAGACCTGCCTTATTCTTTGCTGCTGTCCTCCAGCATGCCACATACCCAGCAACTGTCCGTGCTTGGTCCCAGAAATGGGGACAAGAAGTCAGAGGTAAAGGGAAAAGATGTGCAAAGGAAGTAAAAGGAGAGGAGCATCATTTCTAGGATGGATCACAGCACGGAAAGGGAGAGCAGACAGTTAAAATCCTCACTTATCCCCAGGCTCCATCAGGACCTTGCAAGGATATCATTTCAGAGATTCACGCCTTGGTTCACAGTGGGACTTCCAAACTGCTGTGTGCCCTTTACTGCATCACACGCATTCAGCAATGTGTATGGCTCCCAGCCATCCCACTAAGAATTCAGCAGGCACAGACAGACTCTTTGCACCAATCTCCTCCCTCCCCAGCAGCACCAGTAGTACTTACCAAACAATATGCTTCAGACCCAGGGCCGCTTTTGCATGATACCAATTGCAAGGTCTTCCCTCCAGAAAGCTGAAGGCCACAAGTTCAGCCCCTCAGGCAGGCGGAAAGAGAGGTGTAACCCATCTCCTCACGTTACAGGACAACTTTTAAACACCACATTACTGAAAGCAGCACCAAATAAAAACACATTGGATCACTATCAAGAGAACTTAGCTTGGCCTCTAGGTCATCCAAGAGAGCTTTAGCCACCTCACCCTGGGGCCTCCTCCCTGCACGGGTGACAGCACACCCATGGAGTGATGTGTGGCTGAGTGCCATCCTTTCCCTGTCCTGTTTCCACAGGCAGGTGCCAAGAACACTGAATGAAGGTGGACCACGGGGCCACTCTGGCAGCTCCAGGGGGTGAAGCTGAGAAGATGAACTCAGCACAGCTGAGAGTGATGAGATCAGGAGGTGAGAGGAGCCCTGGGAGGAAGGGCTGCAGCATCCCAGCATCAGGCACAGCTCTCAGCAGCTCAAAGCCCTGCTCAGCTGCCAGGTGAAGAATTTAGCAGCTAGTCAGATTGCCAGCAAGAGCCAATTATAACTCAACTGACCTGCCTTGGCGCTAACACGCATAGGGAATGTGCTGGCTACCCGCTACCAAATGCTGGAAAGCTATAAATGGGAGACGTTTGGAGAGAAAAGGATGAAGGGAGCCAACTTTTAACTAGGCTGAAGTGCATGGGGCTGTACGTGTTCTTTGTGGAGGGAAAGAGGAGAGAGAATGAGTAAGATCTTTGATGTGCTGCTGGAAAAATCCAGGCTGCTGCTTCTACAAAGACAGCAATCATCTTTTCTTAATAGAAATTGTTTCTTCTTTTCGAGTCAGATTACAACAGTTCACCTTTTCTGTACTCCTACATGTGGTGCATAAGCTTATGGCTTCTGGCAAAGTCTGGATGCATAGGAACAAAGGAGAGAGCCTTGCTGGTGCTTTGCACAGGAACCTCACCATAGGAAGCTGTGGGCTTTTTCTCATCTTTGGTCACGCAAGTGCCTGTCTTTCACAAAGCAGCTGTCTGAGGGAGAGATCCTGCTGGTTTATTTTTGTGGCTGCGTGCAGTCGCTGCACACACACAAAACAGCACAGAATTCCACTGAACTCTGCAAACCCTGGAAAAAAGAAATTCCCAAAGTGTTGAAATAAGATCCGTGTTATGAAATAGCCATCGAAAGAGTCCTGTTTACAATCCCTGGACACAAAAAGACATCCATCTTTCAGCAGCAGAGTGCCTGCACTGCCTTAGGGCCTTTCCATCAAAGAGATCAACAGAAACAGCACTGCCAGCATGGAGCAGGCGTGAGGTACAAGTGGAGAGCAGGCTGTGCTACACCTGAGGAGTCTGGTGCTGGTGGGAAAAAACTGTTCTGCATTCCCAACTTTGGGTTTCCTACATCTGGAGAAGGAAGATAACATACCCTGCCCTGCTGTGGGATGCAGCCCCAGGAGGAGGAGGAGAAGCAGAGGAAGACTAGTGGGGAGTTTGCACCTCACACTGGTGCATCCCACAGTGCTGGAAGCAATGCACCAGGCTTATTTGAATTTACTCAACGCATTTTCTTTTATTCAGGCCAACAGGCTGACAAGAACAATTCACCTCTGTGCCAGCCAGCATCTTCTGAGCACATTTCTACGTAACATTTTATTTTAAAGCAGTCTAAATCACCACGATTCTGACTTTTCCCCCACTGTCTTTGCTGCACGTGCACAGCAGGTGAAAAACCCCTTAGAACAGCTAATCTGCCTTTCATGTAGAGACGATATGCACACACCACTGCCTTTTGCCAATTTTCTCATAGAAGTAGGCACCACTTCAACAGCCTGTGTTTTTTTTTCCCCTCTCACACACAAAGCTGTTGGCACAAAGGATGCAGGACTCTCTCCAAGATGACATAGCTCCAGGTGGGTCAAGGCTGAAAGTTTCCAGCTAAGAACCTGAAGGATTTGTTAAACATATGGACAGACCAGAGGACTGGAAAACACACTTGATGTGCATGCAGCGGGTGAGAGCCAGAGCCATTTTTAAGTATGCTTAACATTCTCTTTTTGTCTGCCTCTGAACCATGCAGCAAGCACATTTACTCCAGACTATGTCACGTCTCCTTCCCTTGGCTCACAATTGAACCTTTGTGCAGAGAAGCAACCACAAGGCATCACCCTCTGTTCCTTCAGCCTTCATTGGGGAGCAGGGCTAGAGGAAAAGCTTCTGACTGCAAGAGACAATGCGCACCCAGGGAGGGTACCTCTGTACCACAGTTTGACATGTAAGGGCTTGCAGCAACCTGCCAAAGGAGAAGCTTCTGCCTTGGTGGTGAGATGGCAGGCCGTGGTGTGAATAGCAAAGCCTGCTTGAAGGGAAGGTTTGGTACCCAGCTTCCTAATGCACTGGATCCACTCCCAAGTGCAGGAACATCCATTCTGTTGTCCAAGATGCAAAAGGCAACAGGGCTGAAGAGAGCCAGGGAGCACAGGCAGCTGCTGGTGAGAGCATGACTGGTGTTGAAGAGTTGAGTTGGGCATGAGAGCACGACATGAGTGTAGCAAGACAAGGTGGCTCTTGGTCACATGAGGACTTGAAATGACTACCACTGCGGCTGATGAGCTCATAAATACAAAATGATGGAAAAAGTGCTTCTTTCTTTGAGTTTCCACAGAAAACACAAAATGCAAGCCACTCTCTGTTCTCTAACCAATACTGTCAGTCCAGACAACGGTTTCAAGAGGATCCTTTCCAATGGTTTGCTAAATGCCTCCAAGCAATGCATCTGATGTGACCCATTGGTGTCCCACCGTCACAGCTTGCTCCTTGTGCATGGGCAGTGCTGGGAGCACCTCTGTGGCACAACAGAACCTCACACTCGATCACTGTCTACCAGAGACAGTGCGTCAATTACCAATTTCCATGCCAGCCAAAGTTTCCAACATACTGCCAGGCTCAATTAGCATCCAGAACCAACTGGCATTCTTGAAAGCAACAGTCTCATTGCTTTATTTCTTAGGAACAGCATCCATCTGCTCCCAATAGCTCACATCTGGCATATCATGCATTACAAAAGAGCCCTGATCCTGTCCGAAGGAAAGAATTCCTGCAGCCAAGAGACCCATGCATAACTGAGGTTAGCATCTGAAGTTACAAATTTACTACGAATCACACAGTTACCTGAGGTTTGAAATTTCAGAATTATAAATTAACATAGGGTTACTTGTTTTGGTTTTGTTTTATCCCTAATACATTGCTGTTACATAAATTGCAGTGTGATACAAAACATTTATGGAAAAAACAAGAAGGAGACAGGGTAGGAACCCAGAGATCCACAGAAAGCAGAAAAACACTGGAGCACTAACCGAGTGCCCTGGTTTCCTCCTGTAATTAATAGTAAATAGGAGGAGGGAGGCATTACTCAGTTTAAACATTCCCAATTTCACTGCATGGCAATGCCCAAGGCTGTGGCGTGACTCACTACATTAATTAGCCAGCAAGATATTTACTGTTGAGATATTAACCTATTTATTACTGCATTTGCTTTTTCTTTATTTTATTCTGCAACCTTACACACTGCTAATACTGAAACTTACATGACTTTCCATCATCACAGAACTGGCCATCCTCAGAAGAGCCACAAGGGACACATCGTGCAGGGCTCAGCATCTGCTTCTTTTTGCTGGCCCAAACACACCAGGGGCCTTTTACCCTCATCTCACAAAGCAGGACACAGAACGGTGCCAATGGTTGCAGTGGGAGCAGGACAGCCAGCGAGGTCGTCAGTAGTAAGCATGCATGTGTTTTACTTGGCCCAACTCCTAAAACAATTGTTTGGCCACAATGGAAGGTGACAAATGGTTCAGCAGCAAGCCACCAGGGAAATACCAGGAGAAAATCCTCAAGCACTCATGGAACGGTGTTGGGGCTGCTCTGAAACACCAGCATCGCATCCAGCCCCCTCGCAGGTCCCACTGCCCTCACTCTGACACCCAAGAACATCTCCTCCCCATCCCTGCTTGGATAACAAGAGGCTCACTATCTGTGATAGGGTGCACCAACATTCACCCAACGCAACCAGAGCTGCTACTGGAAAAAATAACAACGCAAACCTTTGCTCAGCTTCTGGCTGGAGCCTAGAAAGTGCAACCAGGATCATTGGGAACAGCTATTAAATTAACAAATCTCTCTACCCAAACACGCATTTACCCAGATTTCTCAGAGCTGTGAGTATGAGTAAGCCTAGGCAGCCCCAAAGACAGATTCTTGATGCAAGGATCACCTGGGACTCTAGTTTCCAATTATTCCTCCAGTGCACCAAGACTATCAGCAACACTCTTCCCTTCTTTCTATGTTTTCAGAAGCAACCAAACCCTTTTAGCCAATTATTTCTTTTGCGTTGCTGTTTTCCCTTTTTTAATCTAATAACCAGCAGCATGAATAATTTCCAGCATGGAAAATTTCTGCCTAAAGAGCTAAAATTGGCATAGAATCATAAAACAGTCATTCAATAAAGGCCTCCAGCAACTGCAGCAGTCACTGCTACCAAGCCTACCTAGAGCAATTTTTTTTTTCCACTGTGCTAAAAGGATCTGTTTCACTTCTCTCCTTTCAATCCAATTTCCACTGTACTGCACCACAAGTTTAAAGTAAGTACACCAGGAAGCATGTGTGATAACGGGGAAGGAAGGGAAAAACCACAATTTCATTCATTCTTCCAACAAAGCCAGAAAGGAGTGGTTACTCTTTTTTTTTTGCAAGAAAATGCTGAGGCAGCAGGGAAGGGGAAGGTTTGGCTTGAACTTTCCCAAATGTACCACACTAAATATAAAGCATTTCTTTTCCTCTAGAGCTGCCCCAGGGCAGACTGTGCAACAACTGGGTAAGAGCACAGCTGGAGGCAGGCACTGTTTTGGCAGACACAAACCCCAAAATTCTGTCCCTCCTGCAACAAAGGACATCCTGAGTTTGGCTACAACCTTAGGGCACCAGCAAAGAAGATGAGATGCTGAAGACAAGGAAGAGCTGAGTTCCATTTCCTTCCAGCCCTGGCCACTGCCCAACAGCTGTTCCCTGTTTATTTATTTTCATATTTCCTTGGTTACACCAGCAGCTGCTCACAGCTTAACCCTTCCCTGCACCAGTGGTAACCCACAGCACTGCCCACCTTGCCTTAGCCTGGCATAACGTGTGAACCAACCAATAGCACGGGCACAGAAGGGTGACTGGGGCTCTCACTATGGACATCCCTATGACCCTGCACATGGCTCTGTAAGAGCCTTGCTGCACAGGAGCAGGGCACCGTGCATGGGAGCAGTCATCTCTCAGAAACCCACCCGCACTCCCAAGCCTAGAAAAGGCTTTCCAAGCTGACCTGAAGCCATCAAAACCTGATAAAGCCATTCACATTCCTTAGGGCTTGCTTTGCTAGGCAGGCCCAGATGTGCTGTTATTTTAGCAGCCTATCTGTGTCAGGATGCATTCAAACCCCAGCAGTTTACAGAGAGGTATCCACGTTCCCAGGCAAGCACAGCAACCACTGAAATAAAGCACAGAGATGTATGCAGCTTCACACATGCAGGAAGCTGAAGGGTGCCCAGCTTCCCTCCCAGCCCCGCACACGTACAAGAGGGATGTGCCAGTGAGCTCTCTGGCAGGTCCATAGATCACTTTGCGCATTTTCCTTTTGCATCTGTACAGAGCCTGTTCCAGCAGCTCAGTTTATGTTTTGGCTCATAAAGCTCAGACAGACCCCTTGGCTCACCTCCACAGTACAAGGAGGAGGAGGAGAACACCCTTTGCTTGCTCACCCAGAGCACTGGCTCAGATTTTTTGCAATCCAGTGTCCCACATTGCCTTTCCAGTCTCCTCCCTCCATTCCTTCCCCCAGCTCCCCACTCCACTCCACACCAGGAGGTAATTGCTAAGGTAGCTGCCACCTGCTGCACTCCAGGCTGGCAGTGAATCCACTGAGTGCTGGTTAAAGGGAACTTCCCATCATCTGCTCCCTGAAATGCTGGGAACCAGTGGTTCTCAGCAGCAGCTCCATTTTGGTGTGCTAGCACTTGGGAAAGGCACAGAATTAGTTCCACAGGAATGGATAAACTGTAACAACACCTCCCCAAACAAACAAACAAAACCCCACCACCACCTGCATTGATTTCAGCTGGAGGAACTCAAACACACCTATGACCCCTTATGCACTTTCATCTCAGGGAGTGAGAGATGAACTTTAACACACAAAATCCCCACATTGCACTGCAAAGGGCACTGGCACTGAGTGCAGCTTTTGAGGTTGCTTTGTTCTTGCTTTCCCAAGGGTGTCCAAAGCTGTGCTTAAATTCCCTCAAATCTAAACATTTTCCAGTAGATTACAAAAGGAATGCTTACCTCTAGTACAAAACAAGCCACGCTCCTCCATTTACCACGTCTTTCAACCCTCTGAAGTCAAAAACACAAGAACTGGAGAAATGCTTACCTGTAGGTCGAAGAACTTGCTATACCGTCGGTAGATGACTTCTGTGGACCCATTGGACCAGGTGACTTTGATAATGTACACCTGTAAGGAACAAAGGAAGAAATCAGATACAAGTGACAGAATAACCCATGACACTCCAATGGCTGCAAAACGGCTGAGCATCAACCAGGGAGCATGGGAGCATGGGAGCACTTAAAGTAGTTACAGCAACACTAGAAAATAAACAAACTTAAATTACTAAGCTCCATTACTAAGCTTAGCTGACTGCAAGATGCTTATTCCAAGCTGGGAATTAAGACAGCTCCCTACCCCTAACTACAGGTACATAACAAATTCTGCACCCCAGAATGAGACTTGCAAGGAGAACTTGAGCCTACACAGTTCAAAACTCCATCTGGTTTTCCATAAACAGCTTTGCTGTCACCTTGAGGTTTTGTTTTCTGAAGCCTGCTGGGGTGCAAATTACCCTCCTGTTACATGAAATGCTGCACAACTAATCCTCACAATCCTCAGTTATTCACAGACCATGCAATCAGGCTTTCACTGGTGATCAATGAGGGGGGGAAGGAAGAAAACACCCCAGTTGTACTATTCTTCCATGAAAGATAACAAGTAAATAACAGAATTGGGCAATTATTTATTTAATGTCATTGCTTGATATTGGCAGAAAACAGAGATGACCCTTGGTGAGATGCCAACATAACTCTCAAGTGTTGCAAACCTAAGCCTTCACTAATTGATAACGGATTGAGTAAGCAGAACAAGGGCACGTTCATTTCTTCTTTTTACTCTCATGTCTCACATAGTTCCAAGGAAATTCCAATATCACCTCAGTGACAGGAATAAACCATTTAGAAGCTCAGGTGAAGGGACCAGGTAGGAACTTCAGACTAATACAACCAAGAGCGAAGGCTCATAGAATGGTGATGTTTTGGTGCTCAAAACACAATCTCTTAAGAGTTTCAAAACCCTTCCCACAGAGATGCACATTTTTCTCAATGCTGGAATGCGACCAACATCGCAGTCCAATAGCCAAACTCAAATAGCAGGAGGCTTGCACAGACACCCCAACACTGAACTGTTAGAGCTAATCAAACCTACTTGAATGCCAAACTAAAACTCCACTGGAAATCCATTCTCTTCTCGGAGGGCTGATGCAGCACAAGCTACCAAGGTGAGGGGACTCCCAAGGAACTACAAACTTCCTGGTGGAATCAATTCCAAACTAAGACAGAGAAGGAAGCAGCGATATGAAGCAAGTGCTTACTAATGAAATTAATAACTTCATAACATTCATGACTTCATACCATCAGCAAACCAAGCGTTAACTTCATGCTAAGCATCATCCAAGCTGCCTTTACCCTTTACTCCAGGACTTGCCGGCAGGCCAGCATGAGCTCATTTTGGTTGGAAGCTCAGCTGATATCCCAGGTTCCTTACCAGTCTGCAGCACTTCACAGGGTTATATCACCATTGGCTGCCTGCCTGGAGAACGCCTTCCACTGGGGCAGAGGGTAAAGCCAACTTTTCTTCATTGTTTATTCCTATCCTGCCTTTATTTGGAGTCAACAGTTTATTAGACTGGGATTTTAATGAGGATGTGGATTTGCTTAAGCTAAAATGAATTCAATGCTCAGAAGAGTAATAAAGCCCTGAGAGTTGAGGGCACACCGAGCTTTATTACACCCTTGTAATGGAGAGAAGGGGCACTTCTCCCAGCTGATGAGCTCGCTCCTATTTTGCTGGAATGCAGATTTCCCTGGAGTCTGGATAATGGTTTCTTCCTCATCCTATTAGAACAGCTGACAGGTCTCTGGGGAATATCTCATATCTCCTCAACTGTGGATAACAGAAGAGATGAAGAAACCCGCAGAAAAGGGAAATCCTCAATATCCATAAAAATACCGCCTTTGCAAAGCTGACTTCCTCTCTCCTTCTGACTATCCCTTGTCCTTAACTCCAACAGCCCCCTCCCACCTGCTGGCTAAAGATGCCACAGATCTTTGACAATTCTCATCTGTGATGCTCTGAGGGCAATAAAAAAAAAATCAGAAAAAAAAAAAAGAAAAAACACACCAGATAGCAAAGCTCAGGTGATCCTTAATTAGCAAGAAAATTGCAAATTTAGAAAGGGATGAATGGTGCACTTGGCCACTCCATGAAGCCCTTTACAAGGATGAGAGGTTTTGGGCTCCCACAGACACCCATCCATCCCTTCCTCAGGTGCTTCCTTCAGTGATAAAGACCAATTGGAAAGCACTGTACTCAGGCTGCACTTCCCCTCCTGGCCTAGCACTACACTTTGTCCTCTGTGCCAGGCACAACGCCTGCCCGGGCAGCAGCAGCCCCAAACTCCATTTTGCCCTTGCAATCACAGGTGCGGCACTGAGCAGCTTGCTCCCAAAGAGGCCGCCCCAAGGACAGGCTTCTTCCAGGTCCAGCTGTGCAGCTGAGGGCACATGGAAACTGTTATTTCATGGCTTTTCTGCAGCTCCGCTCCGCTGGCAGGGAGGCCCTGCTCCACGGAGGGGTGGGAGAGCCCAGCAGATGGTGGGCAGCCAGGCCTGGGAGGGGGCCGCAACCCCATCGCTTGGGTTGGGCTGTGGCCAAAACCAACAGGCAATGCTATCTAAACATTTACAGGCCTGCCCGGGCCAGCAGTGGTTTCTGCACAGTGGAGGGGATCTAGCTGACTCTGTGAAACCTGGGAACCAACAGCTGCCCTCTGACAGGAAAGGAAACCTCACTCTGCTCCACCCTGAGAGTCCCCATCCTCGCCCCGCTCCAACCCTCACACATCATATCGAACCAGGCTGGATGGCTGAGGGCACAGGGCTGCACTTTGGGTCAGGCAGAAATCACTGGGACTGAAACCTCCCACTGAACTGCAGCCACAGGTCACGGGAACAGTGCTGGAATTCCTGCCCCTGCTTCCAAAATTGCTGAAATGCAATTCACAGCATTTGTCCGACTACGACATGGCACAGAGGAAGGGTGTGGAGTTTTCAGGGTCACTCACACACCATATTCTGCAAAACCTAAGCACGAGGCCACCCTCACAAACCTGAGCTTTAGGCTTCAACAAGAGCACTTGGATGGGCAACTCCATTACAGCCACATCCACCACCAAAGTAAGGAAACGAGCCCACCATACCTCCCTCCACAGGACCTCCCGGGGGTGGAAGGGAGACCAGCAGCCACAGGGACAGCCTCAGAGATGCAGGTGGGTCTTGTTTAGCACCCGAGGAGAGAAGCACTTCATAGTAACACAAAGCACACCATCTGCTCCCGTCCCTTGGAGGGATGGCGTGGAACAAATCCTTCACAGAGAATGGAAACCAACAGATGTAAAAGGCTGAACTCCGACAGACACCACGGTGCTTTGGCTCTCTAGACTTCCTGCAGAGCGCTACGTTACAAGTAATTGGCCGTATGTCAACTATTTAAAAATTACTGATCAAGGAGTTTACCATCAGGAACCCAATATTCTCAGATTCTTCTTGGTTGTGTTTGAAATTGAGCACCTTAAATAGGAATTATAAAGGTGGAAAAATGATACTTTAGCTCTCCCAGACTGTCCTGCTTGGTCCCACTGCCTCTCCCACAGCCTAGCATGCAGCACAGCTCTCCCCCCGCTCCAGTGTTCCTTGAGATAGAATTCAGAGGGAGACCAAGCCAGTGGAAAGTGGGACTGAAACCCTTCGTACGGGAACTGTCAGAAGTGGCAGGTTGCTAAAAGCAATGCAAATGGCACCTGGCCAACCGTAACAGAGCTGTCAACAAAAGCCGCCCGTCAGCCATCGTGGCAGCAAGGGCTCTGGCAACTGCAGGGGAAACGTGCTGGCAGCTGGCGAATGCTTCCCTGGCTCTGTGAGGGAGATCCATCCTCCCTATGGAGCAGACTGTGGTGGGATGTCCCTCCTGGGAAGGGCAGCCAGCGGGGCCTGCATGACAGGGCTCTCCCTGACTCTATAGAGCCTCAGTGCTGCAGATAGCAGCGGTTTCTGGTGACTTTCATAGCAAGAAGTGCCTGAGCACTTTGAAGCCTTCTCAGGCCCTCAGTTTTACACCTCGCCAAGAGGCAAACTATCCCACGCAGGACAGAGAGCGGGTGGTTCAAGAGGCTGACTTGAAGCAACGGGATTAAGAACAGATACAAAAAACAAATACACAAAAATAGTTCCCTGTTCTTGAAACATGAGGCCGTGTGACCTCCTAGAATAATCATTTCTGAACTCCCTATGTAAACACACTAAGGACACGCACAGAGCACAACCAGGAATCAGCCTGGACTGCTCAAGTTCATGGAAAAGGCTGAGTGCAGCTGCAGGAAAGCCCAGGGCTGCAACCTACCTCCTCCCACAGCTTCTCCAAGGAGACCTGAAGAATGTCCTGGCTGTGGGGCATATGGAAAGGCCCAAAAAAACAGCTTTGAGGGGTAGCATCATGCCAGCTCCCCTACATGCTCCAAAGCTCTCTGATGTCCATGCCAGCCAGAGGCACGTGAACAACAGCAAGCTGGAAAGCAATGCTGCTGTCACTTGGAAAGACATTTCCATGGCGCTCCAGGACACCCAGCTCTGTGCACCATCACTAGTGGGCATCAGCATCTGTCCACAGAGCTCCAAGGGCACAGCTAGACATAACAGCCTCCAGCAGACAGAGTTGTCTGCAGAGCCCTTTCAAATGGGTTTGAGCCTGTGTGGTCTTGGGCCCAGAGAGATTACATACAATAAACCACTCTGTGGAAGACTCCACAGATTTCAAGCATCTTTTGCCAGCAGAGGGGAAAAAGCATCAGTCTCTTTATTCCACCCGCCCTCTCCCACACCCCAAGATGTGGGGAAACAATGGGGAACCAAGAGCCCGGCTGCAAGGCAAAATTCAAAGGGGCTGTGAAGCCAAAGCAACGGAGGGAACAGACCATAACAAAGAGTTTAATAGAGAAAAGGGAGTGGGAAATTGTAAAAGGAAAAGAGAAAAAAAAAAAAAAGGGAGAGGGAAGTGGCTGGAAACAAAGAAAGTTCTTGGCGACGAGCTGCTGTGCTTGGCCCTTCTCCATCAGCCTTCCCCATAGCAGGAGTGCAGGGCTGCCGAGGGGAGCAAGGGCTGCTGTGCCCTGGATACCAGAGATGGGAACAGGAGGGACCCCAGCCCCAGCTCCATCCTTGGAGACCACGTCAGCCCTGCTCTGCAGACAGGGACAGCTGGGAGGAAGGCCTTGCTGCCTCAGATGGCACTGGGAGCAGCATAGAAAAGCAATAGCTGTGGGACATCCCAGATGCCACCATGGTTTCTCTATTTTGCCAAGGAGAGAGGAAGAAGCAGCAAAGCAAAGTGCATGGAGGAAGCGTGTAATGTCACAGGCAGCATGAGGACAGGAATATCCTCACTGTCACAGCAAATATCCAAAGCCCACACACCCAGGTCCTGCCAGATTATAGACCAACCACATCCCCTAGCTCTGAGTCACCCCTTCCACTGTACCCTCAACAACAACAGCTTCTCCTGCCCCGCTGTCGCATAGGTCACCTGGGTAAAATGCTGTGCACAACTGCATGGCCATGCAGGACACAAGGACCCCAATGACAACACAGCAACCCCTGTTCAGTTATGGCACAGACTCCCATCACAAAGCGTGCACATCAGCCTGTTTGCTCTGAGTCATACTGAAGGTCAAACATATGGATGCATTTGTTTCCTATTTCCCACTGCTACGTGGAAGAGCCAGAAAATACAGATGCCCTCCAAAGCAAAGCTGTGAGGGATCAAGTCACAGACCTCCGAACAGGAGTGCGATGGCCCTAAGGCTGGGGCTCACTGCAGGGACTGCACATCAGCTTTCCACCATCTGCACTGGCTTTGGCAGACGCTTGCCAGGCAGGATTTGGCCCTTCCTCTGAACTGTGACATTCAAGGTTTTCTCCAGCCTTAAGTAGCACAAATTGGAGGAAAATGAAGGACTTTGCATTTGACTGTTTGTTTCACCTGCAAAGGCTGTGCTCCCTGAAGCCTCAACTTTCTTGAGAAGTGAGGGGTGGGAAGGCCAGATCAGTTCTTCAAAGCTGTGCAACAGAGCAACAGCAGGTGCAAGGATGGGTCCAAATCTCTCCCCATCTACAGCTCCAAACACACTGCCCTTGGTCTGACACAAGCAGGAGAGCATAAGCCAGCTGACAGGGAACAAACAGGAGGAGATACAGCAGCAAAACAACGCCAAAGATGCAGAACCCTCAAACTCTCAGGGCCACAGCCAGATGCTCAGAGACTCTTCAAAGAGAGTCCAGCATTCTGGGTTCAGCCTTGCTTCATACAGTCTATTTTCATTTTTTCAGCTTAGCTAATAACCACCGGATGGATTTCACTGCATTTGTTTTACCCTCCTGCCTCCCGGGTTCCCCACAGGACATTCCAGCCATGCCAGCAGCACGGTTGCCCTCCGCAGAGAGCATCGCACTGGGGAGAGTCATCCCCCAATCTCTTTTTAATGCAAGCAACCGGTATGATTCACAAGAGAGAAAAACATAGCAGCCACACACAGTGCAGTGGCCAGGTCCCCTTGGAGCTCTGTTCCAATGACCAACTCAGCACTGAGTGGCTGTGACACAAGCCCATGGGATGCAAGTTTTCCAGAAGACATCTTCTGCTCTATACATATAAAGCACAGAGGAACAACTGACCGTAGATCACCAGCTCTCTTCCTCTCACAAGCTGAGCATTCTTCTCCAAAACTCAATAAACAATTCCAGACAAGCAATGGGGTTGGCTGTGCAATAAATTAAACCACAGCCTCCTAACTGCAGGGCACAGGAGCAGAGAAGATACCCACTATCACTTTGCAACTTCCCGATAAAAATTATAACACTAATTTTTTTTAATGTGGTTTTAATCAAACTTGTTTTTAAGATGCCTATCGACTCTATAATCTAGATACCAAATTCCGACACCATTAATTACTTTGATAAGGCTCCTGCAGATCCCAATGAGGTGGTTCAACACACTTGGGTACCACCTCGTTTCAAGTTTACTATCTTATTAACTAAGCTTGCAACATCAATATATGCTGCACACTTGATTGAAATTTCCCTTTCTCAAAGTGATTTACGTGTGCACTGAGGTTGGAAAAGGAAGTCCTGTAAAAGCATAGCCCAATAAGCCAGCAAAAAACATGCAGCCTGCTGCTCTTTCTTTCCCAACCAATGTATATGCAATTTTGTTTTGTGCTGGGGAGTAGACACTTAGAATCATATGAGTTAAGGAGGTATTCTTGGTGAACAGGACTGGAAACAGAATGCAATTCAATTGCATGGTTATTAACACATGGAACAAAACATGCAAAATGTGGCTGTATTAAGAAAAAAGCTCCTGAAGCTTGCAAGAAAATGGACCAAGGTCTAGATTCAGTAAGCAGAAGCCACATTTTGGGGACTTCTACTAGAGAATAACAAACACAAAGCTATAAAAAGATCCCACATAGAGTCCTTTAAAGGAAAATTTAGTCTGGTTTTGTTTTGGGTCTTTTCTGAATAAACATTCATTTATCAGAATTTGAGACTTGGCCAGCCAATAGAAGTGACAGTCCACTACTCTGTCACCCAGAATGAATATTTTTAAGCTTTGCTTTTGGAGCTTGCCTTTTCAAACAAATGCACTGCAGAACAGACCTGGAGCTCTCGCTGCCAGCGTTCCTGAACACCAGAGCACCGAGACGTGAGCTGTAATCACTGCAACTGTGACTGCAGGGAAATGTCACCACATCCCACCCGCTGCCCGACAGAAGGGGACCCCTTTGCTCTGAGCAATCTGATCAAGCTGTGGATGCTCCTGCAAGTTGCAGGGGAGCTGGACTAGATGACCTTTGAAGGCCCCTTCCAACTCCAAGCATTCTATGATTCTTTCACTCCAATAATGGGCTCTGATGATTGCTCAGTTGTTCTCTTAACAGAGTGCAGCCTACAATGCACACCTGCCTAGGAGCATTTCTCCAACTGCCCCCTTCTTCCACTTACAGTTCAATTAAAAAAAGCTTAAAGGTGCAAATGGCACAACTGCAATTTAAACAGGGTTAGCAGGTCAGGCTGAGAAGCCGTTTTGCAGCTGGCAGAGCAAACCGGAGGCTCCTACCACTTGGAAGCCTGGCTCTCCTTCCCCTCCCAGCTCTTCTGCTTGTATGATCTGAGCTGGTTTGACAAGAACAGGAGGCAGACATGTCAGCCTCACGCCATGCCAACACCACAGAAGTAAAATCCTTCCAGGAGCACAAGGCTGGCTGCAGGGGTGAGAGCAGCGAGGCAGCAGCACACCAGGCTGGCACTCTTACACTAGGATTGGGAAGCACACAAAGAGACATTTGAGCATTGTGGAGAAGGCACTGGGCTGTGTTAGGCTCTCCCATTAACCCCACTGGGTACCCCCACCACTGCTGCCATGCACCTCGCTGGGTGCTCACCCAACCAAGCCTCCACTGCAAGGAAAGGCCCAGCACCAGGGAGTGATGCTCCTCACAGCTCTGTCTCCATCCGAACAACCCCAGCCCCTCCCAGCCAGAAAAGCAGCCTCAGCCAGCTGGAAATGGGCCACAAAGGGTTAGGAAGGATGGAAATATGGAGGCCCTGTGCAGCCTCCATCCCTGGAAACTGTTACATGGGGACATCTGTAGTGGGGCTGCAAAACTCAGAGGCATTTGAGCGTGAAAGGCTGAGACGGGGCTGGAAGCAGAACTGTGCTTATGGGAGAGCAGCACTGGGAAAATCTGAGAACTCTGCTGCCCAGTGCCAAAATGGCATGTGATCACTTTTTGAGAAGACGCAAATATTCCTAAACCAGCCCCTGCCCCAGCCTGGGGAAACGTGTCCTGCTTTGAATCAGAGCTGTGAAAGCACAAGTTTTTGTCTTGGTTACACAACACTTTTTGTCCCAATTACCAAAGTGATGGGCAAAGCCTGAGCACAGCCAGCCTCTTCCCCCTGCCCCACCGCAGGGATCAACAAGAACTCTGAAACAGCGATTTGATCTCACTTCTCTGGGAAACTGGAACTCCACAGCTCTCTGCTGTGGCCTCACACAGCTGACACAACAGCACCTTTGTGCGGCAAAGAAAAGCCTGTTGGATGAAGAGCAGAGGCCAGACCGGAGTGTTCCAGGTCAGCTGCAGGTCGGGCAGAGTGGGGGCAATGGAGAGCAGTGGAAGGCTCTTGGAGCCACTGCCTCCAGGGACAGTGCAAAGCATTCGTGCCCAGAAAACAGATCCAAGAGAGCAAAGTCTTAGCACATACACTTAGTGGCCGAATTGGGCTTGCAGATTGTGTAGACTGCCAGCAGATACAGCCTAAAGAGATGACTCAGCCATGATTTGCTGCCCTTCCTCTCTTACTCTTTACAGGAGGAAGGGAAAGAAAAAAAAGAAAAAAAGAAAAAAGAAAAAAGAAGGATTTGATTCCATACAATTAACTGGCTTTGTGAGTCTGCCTCATTCTGATCAATCCCCTCCAGCAAAGTGAGTGCTCCATTCACTCCAGCACTGCTCTGGCAGGAGACTGCCTGCCCCTCCCTGCCCTCCCCAGGCTCAGCTCGTGCTGGCTCACACGGCCGCACTTGGGTCCAAGATGAGTACAGGGGAAGGCTGGAGGCAGAGGACTGAGCCGCCAGCAGAGCAGGCAGCAGCTGGCCGAGCACACTGGCTGCACAGCTGACTGTCATGAGCTCCATGTAAACGCTTTGCTGTCGCCTCCTCATCCCCAGGATCCAGACCTAGAAGCTGTCGCCCAGCCAACAACACATCTCTCTTTTCTAAAGTGCAGCTCTCCCATTTTCCAGCCTGATGGGATTACCCCTGCTGTGCCCGGCCGCCCTGCCCAAAGCACATCGCACCCAGAGCTCGGGCTGTGCGTCCCAGCAACAGGAACGTGGGTGTGAGGGACAGCAGGAGCCCAAGGGCTGCATGGAGCCCCAGCAAAGTATGGGAAGGCCCAGAAGGGAGAGGGGAGGAGCAGCCCCAGGTGACCCCAACACACCCGTTACGGGACCCGAGGGCGATGTAACAGCTCTGCCAACACAAACACAACTGCACGCAGCTCATCAAACCGCCTCACATACACGATGCTCCGGATCTGATGCACTGCCCAACCAGGATGAGTAACTATCTCTGGGATGGATGCAGCAGGAAGGGGGCACAGCTGGAGCTGGGGCTGACAGAGCCACAGCCAGACCAGGACAGGAGGAAGGGGTGACAAAGGGCTGGCGGGCAGCAGCCACACCGCAGAGCCAAGGCGCTCCCCTGGATGCGAGGGGAGGGCTACCAGCTCCCTTTACCCTGTCCTTAATGCTGCCTACTGCTCTCCTCTGACTATTGCTCACTGCAACACACCATTCGAGGGAACCCCAAAAAAGCCCATGGTGGTGGCTGCCCAGCTCCCCTGCTATAAGCAGAGGAACGCTGCATTCCGTAACCCAGCAGCGCTGCGAGCACTGTGTGTCACTGGGTCACCCTGCTCCGAGACGAGCAGGGAGAACATTTCAGTCTATGTTTTACAGCTATTGCCAAGATTCCCCCACAGAGTCTCTGTGGATGCCTGGAAGCAAACTAAAGTGTAAACAATAATAATACATTAAAAAAAAAAAAAAGAAGAAGAAAGAAAAAAGCTCAACCCCCTCGAGAAAGAGGCAAACTCACAGATGTTTGGAAGATGCCCTGGAGCGTGCAGGAACGTGCTTCCCGCACAGAAGGGGTACAGAGCACAGCTGGGCAGAGGACAGCAGCGCCGTCCCGGGCACGGAGGGCAGCAGCCGGGTTCCCCTCACACCGGGGCAGCCAACAGGTCCCACGCCCTCAACGCGGCGGATGGATGCGCTTTTCGGCGCTGCCCCGCAGCCGATTGCGAAGCGCGGACGCTCCCAGCGAACCCACCCCCGTTACCCCGTCCCGCAGATCCCGCAGATCGCCCCGCGTCCCGCATAGCGGCGCCCCGGGAGGAGCGGCACAGAGCCGGCAGCGCTGCCCTCCGCCCGCCCAGAGCTCCGGGGGGACCGGCAGCGCCCGGCCTTTGTTTGCCCAAGGCCGGGCCGGGCGCGGCGGAGCTCCCAGAGCCGCGCGGAGCCGAGTCACTCACATAGTGCTTGTTGGGGATGCGCCGCTTCTGCACGTCCAGCACCTTCACCTCCGCGATGCTCCGCCTGGGCATGCCTCTGCCCTCGCAGCCCGGCGGCGGCCCGGCGGGGAGCGGCGGCGCTGGGGGAGGCTCTGGCGCACGCAGCCCGGACCGGAGCCTGCAGCGCCGCGCCGAGCCCGGCCGAGCCGCCCGCCCGCTGCCGGGGGAGGGAGGCGGCCCCGCACCGCCCCGGCCTATCCCAGCCGGAGGGGCGGCCCCGCCGCCATCCGCTTAAAGGGGCGAGCGGCGCTGCCCGGACCGCACGCGTTCAGCCCGACGTGGAGGGCTGTCGGAGCGGTAAATGCACGGCGTGGAAAGCCGCCGGACGGCTCCGTACAACCGGCCCGGGAAAACAAAAGTTGCGTCGGCCCGCGAGCGGTGCTTTTCCAAACGGCGCGTATGGAAAAAGCTCTGCGGGGCAGCGCGAGCCCTCCGTGCCGCCCTCTTTCTTCGCCCTTTCTGCTCTTCAGCGCCCCGAAGCGATGCCGATGTGAGAACCGGCCCGGCACAGCCCCGGCTGTTCGCTCTGCCCGGCTGATGCGTATTTCTTGCTTAGGGAACCTGGGAACGGGCTCCTTTACCCTGCTCCTGTGCCACAACAACTGCTCCTAAGCTGTGCTGGCTTGGGCACTGACAGCAGCATCCCTACAGCATTTCGGAAATGAGTAGAAAACAGAGGTTTTCTTGAGCGTTGGTATAGTCAGATCTTCAGAACTGTCCTGGAAAACCTTTGCACCCTTCAGGGCTGGGGGCTGAGGCACCACACCCCTACCCCAGCAGCCCACTCCATCAGGCCATGCCCTTGGCAGGGAAGAAGACAAGACAGCAGCCCAGCGCTGCTCCACAGCTGCTCCACCCATCGCCTGCTTCTTCCCAACAGCAACTCAACGCGTGGCATAACCAACAGCTCTCCTCCCCAATGGGCTTTTAATTACATTACAAAGTTACCCAAGCATCACGCTGGCAGGTCATTAACTTTCATATGAATTTAATTTAATCATCAACAACTCATCTCACTCCTCGGCTGCTCCTTAAACATGGCTTTCTTATGCTGCTAACTTTGCTATCGCTGCCACAGAGAGCCATGGAGGTGCAGACAACAGATGTTAACCTGCAAGGTGAGGGGAATTCAGTGAGATGTGGAGTTAGAAATGCTACATCTGCTGTTGTCCCTTCTGCTTTGGGTGCTGTTTTGCTGTGTTCAGCAGTGACTGCAAGATGAGAGGTGTCTGCAGAGAGTAATGGTGCTGGGCATGCTGGTCGTCTGCATGCACAGCTGGCCTCCTGCATTCTACTAATTTGATTTAACGGAGCAAACAGACTGACCTGACATCCCTCGCACGCTGAAAACAACACAGCCAGGCTGATAGCTCTGCTGCTTGCTCCATCTGTACATTGACACAGAGGCCATCACCTACACACCTTGGACTCATTGCTATGGACCCCAGGATCAGTCTGCACATGTCTGGGAATGTCAGTGAGCGTAAGCAGTGGTGTGAAACCATGCGTACAGTGAGCTGTTTCTGCTGCTTTCAGCATCAGAACAAGTCAAGCCCTCCAGTGCCCTGCATACTGGCTTACCCTGCCTTTCATGCTGGCCATGCAGCTGCTGGTGAGAAGCCACAAGAGACAACAGTCAGCCCCCAGTGACCCTGAAAAGGAAATCAGCCTGAGCAGCCCAGAGGGACGTGGCCAGGGCTCTGCCTGGAGAGCTTTGCTCTCACCTCCCCATTCTGTGCACAGACTCTTCAGGCATTCCTCTGCTGCTGACTTCAGTTCCTGAATGCTACAACATCCTCATGTAGAGGTGTGTGAGACTGAAAGCAAAAGTGTGAACAAGCTCTCATGGCACCTCAGATCCACCTGCATCCATCCTCAGGAGCACACGGTGCTTTTCTGCCTTTCCACTTCCAGAATCTCTCTGCACTGCTCAGAACGTGTCCCATAGCAAACGCTGCAGTCAGGGCCATTCCTCTACATCTGCTGTAAATCACCCGTAGGAAACAGGCATTTTGTTATGCACAGGAGGTTCTGCTATCTGTATCTTCCAGTGCAAACCCACTCCAGGCTGCATATGCTGGCAGAGAGCCATGCAGCCACACAAAATCAATCAGAAGCACTTCAGTATCAGCACTGCTTCCCCAGCGCAGCCTGCTCAGAGAGGCGCTGAGGTGACCCCATTGCATTGGACCCCAACACACCAACACTGGCACCAATTCCACTGCATCCAGCACTAGGAATGAGTAGAGGTTAGAGATAATCAGGTGGCTGCTGTGCTTAATTAACAGCCCTGATGAGAGCAGTAGAGAAGACGGAGTGTGGTTTTGCACACTGACCTGACTGCATCCCATAGGAGGCATGCAAGGAACTGCAGGGCTGTGACTACAGTTCTGCTGCTCCTCAGGTGTGGATCAAGGAAATGGTGATGGCCCTGGATGCCCATGCCTGGTGTACATCTCAGGTATGGCCACAGCACCAGCAGGGCTACGGTTGCAGTGCTTCTGATGCTGTCTGATATTGGGGTGCAGGTGCAAGTGAGAAGAGTTCAGGGATGAACAAATTGTCCCCAGCTGCCCTAGGAGAAGCTTCAGGTGTTGCTAACTAACTACACAGGAGAACTCATCACTTGCTGGAGCCAACATCTCAATCCAAGACGACAAACAACTTCTGAAAATCGAGCCCTCAGCTCGCTGTGCAGAGGCCTTTCCATGTGGCTGCAGCAGGTTCCAGCTGTTGGGCGCAGTGCAAGGGCCAGAACGCAAGGAGATCGCACTGCCCTGCAGAGAGAACAGCATCCTACCGCCTCTGCTCGCCTTCTTCATGCAAGAATTGTGCGTAAGCGGACCTGGCGATGAAACGCTGCAGCACCGAGGAAAAGCGGAGACGGTCCGGAGTTGTGCGGTGGGGCAGGACCCGCTGAGCGGTGCTATCGCGCAGCTCCGGCCGCTCCAGCTGCCACCTGCCGCCCGGCGCGGGGAAGCGCGGCCCGCAGCCCTGCATCGCCCGGGGTACGACTGGCCCGTGGCACAGTGCAGCTCTTTTCCAGAGATCGCTGTTCCTCTGCAATAGCCCCAGCCCGATGCTTTTTCTCCCCGCGGAGCCCTTCGCCGCCCCACCGCAGCAGGAGCGCTGCGAAAGCTTTCAGGTAGTTTTTGGATGGCTCGGAGCCCACGGTGCGCAGAGGGGGTAATGAGCAGAGCCGAGAGCGGCACAGCTGCTTCTAGGGAATGGCAGCTCGATTTTTATGAAGAAAGACAGATTTTTCACTTTGCTCCGTGCTTCACCGAGGCAGAATGGCAGATAATGGCTATGTCTGGAATACACGGTACTTTCCTCCTATTTATAAATAAGAATTGTCACGGTTGAAGCTCCCCTCAGGCGCTGCCGGGGACACGCGGATGAATTAAATACTCCCGAGACACACTCAGTGAGGCCACTTTGGACCGGGGTGTCCCAGGGGACAGCGCAGCCCAGCAGATGTAAATGGAGGCAGCTCATTACGCGGTCTCAGCTATTCCATCTCTGACTTGCTGCATCACGGAGCAAGAAGACGGGCAGCCCGGTGCCCTGCAGCCCATGCGGCTCCTGTTAAAGCCAGGCAAAGTGAAGAAAAAGGAATTAAACGAGCGATTTGCATTCTTTCCCAGGAGGATGCAATGCTCCTCTCCACCAAGCAGGGGCAGCCGAACACTGCTCTCACCCATCGAGGAGCTGCCGTTGGCCCTAACAGCGCTCCGCTTCACCGCGGAGATGTCAGGAGTGCTCCCGAGCTGCGTTTAACGAACTGCAAGTTCGGCCGCGCAGTGCTCCCATACCAGAAGCGGCTCTGGGGCTTTTTGGCAGCAAAACCCAACCTGAGACAGCAACGCTGTGCTGGCGTGAGGCACAGTGAGAGCACGCGGCAGAACAGACACACGGCTGGGTTTCTCGGTCTGTTACTTTATTAGAAGGCTCTTTACAGCACAGTGATGACTCCACTGAAGATGTTCTCCAAAACATTTTAAAAGTCTTTTTATTCAAAGCCACATTTTAAGAAATAGCCCCTCATCCACCCCCAACCTCCCCCCCGCTTCCCCCCCCCCCAAAAAAAAAAAAAAAAGTATTTGTGGTTACTTCTGAACGGGAAACAACAAAACATCCTCTCTTCTTAAAGGGAGGCAAACTAACCTCCCTGTAAACATGACAGTCATCAGATGTGCTCCCCTGCCCTCTGCATGGAGAGGGTTTGGTGCCAGAGCACCAATAAATCTGGAGAAGGAGCAGAACAGGCAGAGGACAAAACCATTCCCATCCTCAATTAGCAGAAGCAAAACCATGCTGCTAACTCCAGGCTGTGAGTGAGCTGCACTGGAGGAAGGCACAACCGATTTCCCTCAGGGGATCGAACCAGCTCTTTAAAAGCTTCCAAAAAGCCTCCATCCATCCCCACAGCTGCACAGTATTCAGAGAGAACTGACACTCCTGGGTTGGTGCAAGAAGACGGTCAGAGAGGCTGCAAGCTGCTTCAACTGGACAAAGTATGGTAGCAACACTACAAGACATCCTTCTTTCTGCAGGTCACATATACCAAACCGAAAGCTACACACCAGGCACTGTTTCCTGCAACAACCACCATCTTACTGAACAGCTCCAGCCTGACCCCAGTGGGACAGGGAACTAAACCACTGGAACTGCTACTGTACATTTCTATTGCAACTAAAAGGCTGAAACAAACACATCATCCTGGTTCAGGATCAACCCGTGTTCCTGCATTTTTGTCCCAAACTGGTTCTGTTTGTTTTGTATCTGAAAGGCACAGCCAATTCTTTTGGAGATGGGAGAGGCAGCCTCCCTAGGACAGCCTATTGCAAAGTCACCACGCAGACTGCTTGCAAAGGGACCAAGCCCTTACATCTGTAGGCTGTGTTTATTAAGACATTAATGATGTAGATTCAGAAGGATCTTGGAATGGCCCAAATTAATGTAGTCTTGTTAGTTTGTAGGAAGCATATTGTGAACTCTAAATGGGTAGTGAATGCACTCCTCAGATAAAGATGTGGGAAAAACCTGGGGGCTGACTCCTTCAGCTAGGGAGCTGAGAGTGTAGTGTGCCACACGCCACCTTGCCCTGGAATGGCAGCACATCTCTGAACTGATACATGTTAATAGTTATTTTTTAACAGGGACATTTCTTCCTGCACAAAACAATTGTCCAGACATCAAAGAGAGAAAAATCCAAGTGCTACCACACACCTTTTGGTCACTGCCATTGCATAAAGAGGGCCTTGCTCAGTGAGGTCTCTGTTCCCTTTCCCAGGTTTGTGCTCCAGGTCCCACCCAAAGCTCAGTGCTTTGTGCTGATGTAGAACAGCACCCACCTGAGACATCGCCACAGAACAGAGGGGTGGAAGGCTGGGCCCACTGCTGCTCTGCCTCTCTGCAGCCTGATGCTAAGTTGAAGGCCAGGAAAATCATCAAAAAGACCATGGCACTTCACGAGGAGATAAAACAGGGTAACAAGCCATCGTGACCTGTCTTTGTGTCTCCTCTTCCCTTGCATCCCTTGTTTCAAGACTCCTTTGCTTCTTCCTGTGACCCTGACTTCAGAGTGGCTGATTTACATCCCCACACATATATAGCACTTAAAAAAAACACCTCAGACACATGTGTGACCATAAGAGCTGCTGCAATAACACCCTGTAACCCCTCGCTGCAACACCATGGGAATGAACAACACTACAAACTCCCATGTGCACACACACTTCAAGAGACAAAAACTTGCAGGCAGTTGAGAGGTTCAGTGATGAGCCCCACATTATCAGCTGCAAGTCTGGAGCCCGATAAGATAATGTTAGCCAGGTGCAGAGGGACTGTGGTGCCTGCAACCACAGCAAATGAAATGACAATGAGAAACTGAAGGCACTCTGACAGGATGCTCAGCAGGTCCCTTTTCTTCATAGTCTGTGGTGGGAGGAAGAGGAAAGAAGGAACCCAACTCTCTCTCCTAGAAGGAAATACATCCAAATCACTGTCTCCCTTGAGACAAAGAGGGCCATGGCAGATACAAATAAATCTAAGGCAAGTGTGGGGGGGCAACAAGGCCAAGGCTTGCATAAGACACCACAAGGATGCTTTGTCCCAGGCTGGCCAGTTACAGAGGACTGGGAGAAGCAGCCTAACCACTGGCAGTGTGCTCGAGGCCCTGCCTGCTGCTCCTGCTCAGGGCTGCTATTCTTCAGTTCCAGCTGATGAGCCCGCTGAGCACCAGGCTCACAGCACAGGCAATGCATTCAGCTAACAGTGCAAGTAAACCACAGAAATTGTCCTCCCCAGTCATGAGTTCTGCTGAGCGGGCCAGACTCTGGAAAAGCCTCCAAAACATCCAGTAGCATCTCCCAGTGAAGGACAAAGGCACATTTCTCATAGAAACAGCACAGGGACAGGTGGGTGCTGTGAGAAGAGGCTGCTGAGAGTCTTCCAAGTCCAAGATGCCTCACTACAGCCCAGGAGGATGCAGCAAGGCCCAGCTGGTGTCCTGCCAGCCACAGGGTTATGAGCTCTCTGTGGAGCTGAAGGGGATGAACTTGGTGTGTTTGCTTGGGGATGCTGGGGTCTGTTCATCTGCCTCCACACTCAGCTTGAAAAACATCTCCTGCTCACGCTTCTTCTGGTTCAGCTCATCCTCCAGGGCCTGAAGCAAAAGGGAACAAAACACAAGGTATATTTGATATATACAGAGCTCCGGACATTGCCCCCCTCCAACCATCCCAGCACATCGATCTGCAGGGAGTGCAATACCTTCTTTCGTGGCCTCAGCTTGTCCCGCCACTCCTTCATGTGCAGGTTGTGATTCTCATCCAGGGACTTAAGTTTCTGCGTTTCGTGTTCAATCAAAAGGTGACACTTTTCATTCTAAACACAGACCACAAAGCAAAACACTCATTAAGGAAATGGGACTGTAAATCCTGCGGTCCAGCAAGACTTGCAGCAGCCAGAGGCATTTGAAACTCTGAGCTCCAGGGCATGCTTATACAGTGCCACAAAAACTTCTACAGGTCAACCTGGAGAACGCAGTTCTAGCTCACTGCAGCCACTTTTACAGTGGCCAGGGCTTTTCTGCACATCTGAGGGGCACAGGTACCTGCAGTTGCTGGAGCTCGTTTGTGTTGCTTTCACATTGGGCTACCATGTCCTTCATCTGTGTCTCGTGCTTTTGCTGCTGGTGCAGCCGCTCTGCCTTTTGCCTCTTCTCTTCCTGCTGAGAAAACTGGAAGAGAAAAAAGCAGGAGCCTCTGTGTGAGCATCGCTGCTCTGATCACTGCAGTAGGTTAGAATCCGGGGAATGGTTTCTTTTTTCCAACCTGAATTCCCCAGTGAAGCTCTACAGCCCTAAGCCAACCCTCAGCCCTAGTGTTTTGTGCACAGCCTGACCTGTTTTATCTTTTCCCGCTGTTCAGCTGCACTTCCGCTGGAGTGGATGTGAAGGCTCTTCTTGTACATGGCCATGCGTGTTTTCCCTTCACTCCGCTGGATTTTGGGGAGCCGAGCTTTCTCCTGCTGCTGCCGAATTTTCAGCTGTTCTATCATACGTTGGTTGTACCGCTGCATTTGCTCCCTTTCCTGCAATGTACGAGATAAGTTAACAGGAGGAGACACATGTCAGATGTGCCAACCTTGCTTACTGCTGTGAGAATCCAACTCACATGCAGGATAACATTTCCAGAAAAAATAAAGCCATAAAACCCATCAAAATTCACAGCTGCTTCTTGTATGTTAAATGCAAGCAGCACAGAATATAGATGCCAAGCAATTCATACAATCATAGAATCACCAAGGTTGCAAAAGACCTACAAGATTATCCAGTCCAACCATCTACTTATCACCAATAGTTCTCACTAAACCAGGTCCCTCAACAACGTCTGAACATTCCTGGAACACCTCCAGGGTTGGTGACTCCACCACCTCCCTGGGCAGCCCATTCCAGTACCTGACCGTTCTTTCAGTCATCTGACCTGAGTGTTATTCTGATCCCTTTGGACTAATAATGACCAAGACCATCAACTCCTAGCTCACATTCCACTCTCATTTAAATCCTGGATGGGAAGCATCCCTTTCACAGACACCCAAGCAGCACACAGGACCATTACAAGAAGGAGCTAACTGTTCACCTTCTCATGCTTCCTGAGCAACTCGTGCCTCTGGAGGAAATACTGGTCCTTTAGCTGCTGCTTGATAAGCTGGTGTTTCTCCTGCTGCTGACGCTCCTCAAGATCCCAGATGCACGCCTCTCGGTCTGAGGAAAGGAAGAAAAAGTCTGAGTCAGGAGAAAACCCACCCTGGACCCTCAGCTTGGTCACACAGCACCCTGAGCATGAGTGGTCTCACAGGTGGAGCAGCATAGCAGATGTGCTGTGTGACCACTCACCACCTGTTTTCCAAGCAAAAGTGGTTGCAAGCCATATTAGAGAATCATTTCTTGTAATTATGAAGCCTAATTGGTTCGTATTTGTAAAGTGCTTTGAAGATTAAAGCGCTATTTATTATTATTGCTAAACATTTAGACAGGATCGGGAAGGGCTGTTTTTTCTAAATCCTACCCTGCCAGCTTGCAACTCTGCCACAGCAGCTGTTGCGTGGGATGAGCCAGCAGTGGATGAAGCATCGTTACAGCGTTTGCTTTCTTCCTTCTCCTTGCCACCCACCTCTCATGAGTTGCTGCTTTTTGTTCAGGCACTCGCGTTCCTTGTCACAGATCTCTTTTTTGTTCTGGGCAGTTATGTTCTTCATGGCTAGCTCCAGATCTTCCTTCTGCTTGGCCAAAAAATCCTGTTCCTGGAAGAAAACAGCAATAACAGCATGAGCCCTCCTCCTATTGCAATGTGAAAAGCATCTGGTGGTATTTTACAAGCTGCCAATCCCTCAAGGAAGAAGGATGCTTCTATCTTTGAGTAGTGGCAATCTTCTCTCAAACCTTACCATGGTTTGTTTTCTCTGGGCAAAGTCATCCATCTTCACCTTCATGTTCTCTTTGCGCTGTTGCCGTGGCAGCTTTTCAACCTCATTCTTGACCTTTGGAGAGGGAAAGGAGATTTATCAGCAGGTAATTTAGGCCAAGACGACACCAGGGAATGTTGCTAAACATCTGGACCTCAAGAAACAACCTAATATCCCAAAGAAAACCGAAAAGCTTCCTGCTAAAACACCAACAACTGCTTTCCCCTTGAGCTCTGCTACGGAAAATGCTTTGCTGGAAGAAATAGATGCAGGAAGCCAGCTTTTCTCCATCTGACCCCAAACGTACCTCCTTTTTCTTCTGCTTCAGCTGCTCCATGAACTTCACGTGGTCCCGTTCCTGCTCTAAGCGAATGCGCTTGGCCTCTTCCCGGCGGCGCAGCGAGTGATCTTGTTCCATCTTCTCAATCTGCTGCTTCTGCTGCCGCTCGAGGTTCTCCAGCTCAGTGTCGTAGAACTTCTTCTTAGCCTGTACAGGCAGAAAGCACAAGTCAACCTCAGTCTCCACTGAGCTTTGTTTTCTGATGTAGGTGTCCAAACACAAATTGAGCCTCTTTACTGCATAAAGAGGAAAGAAACTCCCACAGAACGATGCATGAAGTGCACAGGGCAGACCCAGCTCTAGCATGAACCCTTTTTACATTTGTTCTAGAACTGATGCATTTCAACACTATCTACTTGCTTAAATCCTGATCTGCAGCATCCCACTGGGACCCACAGCCCTGAGCAAATATTAACAGGCAGCAGAGTTCAAACATAACATTTCTTTCTCTACAGACAAGGATTTTCATGTTTGAGGGCACTGTGCTCCAACAGAGCCTTTGTGTCTGATCTCCCTGCAAGCATCTGGGATGGAGACATCAGTATCAGTGGGGTTGGGCTGCAAACTGCCACAGGGAAATGGTACAAGAAGCACATGTGGGGCTTTTTCACACTGCAGTACGTGGTGAATAACCTCAGAAATGGGAAGTGATTTGCTAAGATGGGAATTCACAGATGTGGCACGACAAGACTTTAACAATCTAACAGCACACAAATGATTGATGCCTCCCAGCCTGCTGTGGGAGGATGGGGCTACCAGATGTGCAAGCTAGGTGAATTAATAAAGGGGTATTTAAAAGATAGTTCATGAAAGCTTTACAGAGACTGGACTATAAAATCATTCTACTTCAGTGTAAGCTGACCACCCTGCTTTCTTATTTGAAGAACTTTTGTTGTTGTTGTTAAAAACAATAGTGCTACAAATCTTTTCTCACTGTAGCAATAAACAGACATGCAAGAAAAGACTACTAAAGAGGGAAGTCCTGAACAACCCTTCCCCTGTCACACTCTGCAATGGCAGTCAGCATCCCCAAAGCACATATCACCCACAAAAGGCTCCATCCTCCACAAATAGATCCCATCCCTCAGATCCCAAGGGAGCTTCTCAGCTGTTCTGCCACAACCCAGACAGCATTGCCCTGTGACAGAGTTTGCCAGGAGAAAAGTCAAAGCAGCTGACAGCCAGCAGCTCCCCGTGCCCACGTACTGTCATCTCTTGCTCAAAGCGCCGGAGCATCTGCTCCAGCTGCAGCTGGTGCTTGCTGTTGAGCTGGGCCTGGTTTCGGTGCTCCTCCTTCTGAAGCAGACGCAGCTCCCTCAGCTCCTGGCGCCTGCAGAAGGTTAAAAGAGAGAGGGAGAGAGAAACACTGTCAGATGAGTTCAAGAGCTGCGTGCCTGAGTGGAGATGGCAGAATCAATAACCAGAGCACTGCAGGAGTGAATGAAAACTGCACAGGCATCCCTTTAGCTGCTGACTGCTGTAAGCACAGGCAGGAGGTAAATGCCAACAGAGCGGTACGCACTGGGCTCTGTGACACCAGATCACTTCAAGAAAGCAAGATGCTAATTACATTAACTGTTGGCAGGCTGTCACTTTTCACCAGGATGGACTGTCAGCACTCAAGCCCTCTCCAATAAGCGTTGACAAAGTTCCTAAGGTGATGCTGCAGGCAATGCCTGCCATCCAGATTATTGCAAGACTATTATCTTGAAAACATGGCTCAGGCCAAGCTGGTGTTGTGCCAGCCTGCTCCCAACACCCTGCATCCATTTGTGCTCACAGCTGGGTGGCAGAAAGGGCAGTTTTCCCCGAATTTTGCCCTACCTACCAAGATGCTGCTTCACTCTCCTCACTGAGGGGACGACAGGCTGAGGGAGCTGGGCTTATTCAGCCCAAAAAAGAGAAGGCTCCAGGGAAACTTCACTGTGGCCTTCCAGTACTTGAAGGGAGCTTATCAACAAGATGGAGACTGACTTTTTACACAGGCAGATAGTGACAGGACAGCTTCTGCTTTTGGAGAAAATAACGCTGCCCAGCTTGTCGCCCTGCCCTCCCTCCAGCATGGAGGCCAACTTGCCTGAGAAACCTCATCTCTTCATCCTTCTTCTCATCCTCGCTGATGATCTTCGAGGTGGTGACACTGACCTCTACTCCATCCACCACAAACTTGCGGGTGCGTTTCAGAGTCTTGTTGTGCATCCTGGAATCCTGCATTCAGCAGAGGAGGAAACAAAAAGGCCATGAAGCAGCCCTGTGGTTTGCAGCACAGGGTATAGAGCTGGAGATCTCAGAGCGATTTTGATGCCATTGTTGATAAAGAACAAACACAAAAAAGGACAACACATCGAAGTGGAAATCATCAGCAGATTTGGAGTCACCGTCCAAATCATTCAGTTTTTGCTGCATGATGGAGTAGTGTGATTTCCACCCTGCAAAACTGCAGTGCCTAGAAATCCACAAGACATGAAGCTGGCAGTGTTTTCTTCTAAGTCCCCTGGGCTTTCTGACCCGCAGGTGCAAGGCAGCCAAGGCTACAGAGAACTGAGCCAACCCTACATAACATCTTGGAGTTTGCGTCCCTCTGGCCCTCATTACAGTGCTTTGCTAATCACAAGCAGCTCCAAGCTCTTTACAGCACCACAATGCACAGCCCAGGATCACTTCTACTCATGCCGAGGAAAGTGAAGAACCTGCATTCCTCTGCAAGGTCTGCACCTGCAGCCTGGCTGAAGGGCTGCCACCAAGGAATGGGATTCTCTGGCAAATAAATAAGGGCACAAATGAATCACGGATTCGTTAAGGTTAGAAAAGAGCACTAATATAATCTCGTTCAACTGTTAACCTATCAGCACCATGCCCTCTAAACCACGTCCCTAAAATTGTACAGAGAAAAGGCAATAAGGAAATAGGCCAAGGCAGCCCCTAGTCCTCTTGTTCTTACGCTGACGACCATTACAGAGAACATAACATAGCACAAGAGCTTTCCATGAGCCTGCAAGAGCCCAAACAAGCACCCAAAGAGCCTGCAGCAACCAGAGAGATGAGGTTTAACCCTGGCAAGCAGCTGGGCACCACAGAGCTGCTTGATCACAGCCCTGCAGTTGAATGGAGGGGGGAAGAGAATCAGAAGTAAGAAAACTGTTGAGATAAAGACAGTTTAATAAGAAAGAGAAATAAAAGAAAACAAAAGAACCCTACAACTAAAGGGAAAAGAACAAGTGATGCACCAGTGCAATTGCTCACCACCAGCCAAACGATGACCAGCAAGATCCCAAGCAACGGTGGCTTTCATTGCAGGGCACATCCCTTTGGTCAGCCTAGGTCAGCTGTCCCAGCTGTGTCCCCTCCCAGCTCCTTGTGCACCCCAGTTCCTTGCTGGCAGGCAGTATGAGAAGCCAGAAAGTCCTTGACTCAGTGCAAGCACTGCTCAATAACAACTACAACATCAGTGTGTTATCAGCACTGTTTTCATCACAAATCTGAAACATAGCACCCTGTGAGCTACTATGAAGAAAATTAACTCTGTCCCAACCAAACCAAGACAAAGAGCAAGAGAGGAGCCAAAGGTACGTGACTTATCTGCTCGATAACAATCTGGCAGGACCTTAATGGATAAAACAACACTAAAATTGGTGGAAAAAAAGGCTTTCATGAGACCATTTTAGGCCACAGCAGCTCTAAGTGCCACAAACTGAATTAAAACAGCTGGCTCCTACGTTTTCAAGATGAGAAAGTGCCAATATTGAGCAGGTCTGAGCCACTCACAGTGCCCATCTGGCACCCTGTCCCCCCTGTGCTATGTTCTCCAAATGAGGATCTCCTCCCACAAACAGTTCTATCTGGGAAAGTTTGCTTTTCTTTTTCAAAACCCTATCTGCTTCCTGCCTGCAGCCCATTGCTGACCGCTTTTTCTGCCAGCTGGAACCTCCCAAACTCACCTATTGATTTCTTATCCTCAATTTTCCTAAGAGAAGAAAAAGATCTGGGAACTTTCTGGTGAATCTTTGAGTAAATTATAAACAACTGAAAAAGTGGATTGGTAATAATGGAGTGATCTGAACTTCACAGTTTAACTTGTGATAAAATGCATATAACAGTTAGTTTTCACAGCCAGAACTGTTTAACTCTTTGTTGCCCCTTCTCTGGCTGCAGCTTGCCTGGCCCTCTGCACACAACCCAGCAGCATCAGAAACAACCAAGGGTACAGTGCAGGGTATCTGTCTGCAAAGCAAAGCCTGGGGGAATGCTCTGTATGAAACAGAGGGAAAAGGCAGTAAGAGAAATCTCCATCTTTTCAGTAAATAAATAAGCACAGCTATTTCCTCAACTGTAAAACAAGAGTCCCTGGAAATCACAAAACATCCTAACATGGGGAACACCCCAGCAACTGGGAGGAAGAGGAATTTCAGTCACACACAAGCTTGAGAGCAATGAAGTGCACTGCAAATGCTGCTGGTTGAGGAGGGAGCAGCACAGCCCGTGCCTCCCCACACCCCAACAGCTCATGGAGCAAAGCAGAGGTGTGAGGAGAGAATCCAGGACTGTCCAGCAGCATTACTCCCAAAGAACAGCTCTGCTTGAAACCTTGCTTGGAGAGATGTGATATCATTCATTCTGAGCGCTGCCTCTCACTGGGGTAGATCAAACTATCATCTAACATGCCTGTCTCTTTGATATTTACTCTCCCCTTCTAGGGGACCAACTGAGGAGAGCAATTACACACATGGCATCATGTGTGTATTTGGCTGGCCTCAAGGAGACCAGGAGGCACAAGAAAGGCAATGAAGAGGGGTGAACTGCTATGCAAGAGCATCACACATCCCTTATTAGCAGATCTACATTGTGTGTGCACTCCTGCAGGGCAAACCAGAGGAAAGTTTTGCCAAGAATGGAATTTGGGCACATTTCAGTGCTAGGAAGTTATCTCTCATGCATGCTACTGGATAAAGGTCTTGTGCAACAAGTCTCTCTGTCCTTCAAGTCACACACATTTCTTCTCCCGAAGCTCAGCAAATATCATTTGAATCATTTCGCTTCTCATCTAAAACACGCTGACCTGGCTGGCTCTAGCTCACAAGCACTCCCAGCCTCCACTTCAAGCCTTTGCAAAAGCCAAAAAAGCCTGGGAGGTCTTTGTGCAAATCACTGTTGACATAAACCACGCCAGATGTACAGCAGGTTGGAAAAATCGAGAAAGTCTTTTCTGGGCTGGTGCCTTTCTCCTGGGGGTAGGTATTCTAGGAAAGAGCAGGGATTGATTGGCAATACATAAAGTTAAGGAAATGACATTTTGAGTTTCCCATCTGAGGTTGATCAGACTGTGCACAACTACATAAGACAGGCATGGCTCCTTCAGATTTCTCCAGGACTTAAAATTAGCCACAGAGCAATGAACTTTCATTAGATTCCAGTGGCCTGGGACATGCAGCAATTCCACAGTGAGATTTTGCCCATTTTGAGGACATGCCACATGCTTATGGCACAGCCTAACCTAGCACTACCACAAACCTTCCTGGCCATCTCACCAAACAGCATTCTGCATCTGTGTGGTACTTTAGGTCATGCTGAGGGATAAACACCAACATTCCTGGACCTCTGCTGTCATCCAACCTCTGCACTCTCCGATGTTATCCGCTCCCTCTCCAGGCACTAGGGGTAACTCACTCATTTCTCCTGCAATCAAAGAGTCCAATGTATGGAGCAAAATCTTCCAGAAAAACATTCTGGTTTTCAGGAAGGAGTTTAATGAGGTATAGATGCATGCATGCACTCAGTCTCGAAAGGAAAGGATCTGAATTTCAGGGACTTGTATAAAAAAAAAAAACAACAGCATTTACAGTGGGCTTGCTGCCCTTCCTGCTCAACACCCCCTGCCCACTGCTCTCACCTTCAGGGAGATGGAACCACTCTCTCTGTTGAGTGACAGGTCGGCAGACAGGGAGATGGTGAGGTCCATACTCTCTGAGGCTGACGTGCTGCCAGAATCTGAGTCCCCTTTGGACCGGCTGCCAGGGAACACTGCTGATGAATCCAAGCTTCCATTGGCAAGTTTCTCTTCTGGGAAGTTTTCCAGGTGGCTGCTCTCTGGTCGGTCCACCATGCTCCTCCGCTCCTTGCTGCCTGGCATGGGCTGCTTATCCCCCTCTGCTGAACTACCCCGCCGTCCAGACAGCGAGATGATGTCTGGTTTGCCTGGGGTGGCTTTCCCTTCATCTGGGCCGGAGCTGGCAAGGGTTTTAGTGGAGTGGCTATTCACCAACTTGTCACTGTCACTGCTTATCCCTTCATCCAAGACTTTATCACTCTGTCCATTCACCATTTCCTTGTCAGTCGCTACAGGACCATTAGCTGTTTTGAGTGAGGAAGAGTCTGGAGGTTTGTCCCCATCAAAACTCAGCTGACTCACTTCAGAGGGGTCTCGCTTGTGCTTTCCAGGCAGCTGAAAAGACAACAAACAGAAGATGCTGGGTTTTGCACCACCACTTCAACAAATCTGCAAGAGTTTTAAGTCCCCATGCTTCAGAGTAAACTCATCTACAACTGCAGAGAACTGTGAAGAAATCTTCCCTTTCAGGACATTTTCCCTGGATTACTGATGTCTTTCTCCATAGGAAGAAAGACAACTTAGTGAAAGCCCTGGCTCTCCATCCCTCACAGCCCTGCCCACAGCAGTAGCTCTGTGCACTCCCATCTCATGAGCGGGCAGCTGGGCCACCTGCCAGCACCATTGTTTCCCCATGTCCTTGGCAGCCACTGAAAACTGGCCCCTCCCTGGTCACAAAACTGCTTTCCCGTCCACCTGGGGGGCCCCAGCAGGGCAGCAGCCTGCTCCCATTGGGAATCTAGAAGACCCCAGCCAGGCTGGGGGCTTTTCACCCACTGCCGCCCCACTCTGTGCCAAGTGTGGCATGGGGCTGGCAGAGCAGCACTTACCGAGGCTGATTCAGATGAGTCATCATCCTCTGCCTCATCCCGGCTGTCCTCGATCTCCTCCAGCACCTCTGCCTTAGCCTCAGCCACCAGCTCACGCAGGGCCCGGTTGCTGGTCACCTTGCTAACGAAGGGATGCTGAAAAGCCAAGTACAACAACATGTGAGACAGCAAAAACCAGAGCAAGAGTGCTGAGATGACAGTAAGGTACACATCTCACTTTTAAACAACTGCAAAGACCTAAGGGCATGGTTCTTGCCAGCATTACCAGGCTTAACCCCCTAGATGAATTTACAGCTTTGTGTGAGGGAGGAAATGATGCTGAGGTTAAATCTCAGCTCTGTAAACATGTTCCTAGCACAATCCTCTGCAAAGCTGCATTATGTCAACATTCCTCCCAGAAAGCACCAGCTGCATTTAAACAAGGAGCTCTCATTGCAAGGAGATGTCCTCCTGCCCGCTGTGGGTGGGCTGACCCTGGGGTACAGGTCTGAGCCCTCTGGGCACCGCTGGGCAGTGGGAAGCCTCTGTGCAAACACACAGGGGGAAGGTTTAATTGAAATTGGGCTCAGATCACTCAGTAAACAGTGGCATGTTTGTGCAGAGCTTCTGCAAGAGGCTGGGGAGTCCCTGTGGTTTGCAGAGTACATCATGCACTTCCTCCTCTCGACTCAGGTAAACATGCACCCGCCACGAGCTGCCCCAGTGACAAACAGAGCCATTCCTCTCTCATCTGTCACTGCACCACTCTCAGTGCTTACAGGGACAGAGCCCACTGCACACTCTGAGCTGAATGCTTACAGGGTGGGAAGGATGCAGCAAACATTCTCATGTTGCACAGCATTTGCTCTCCATGCAAAAAGGCATCTTCCAGGGTTTTGTTATTTTGGTAAGAAACAGGAGGAAAAGAGTTGCATTTAAATTTGTATAACAAGTTATAAATTGAGCTGGCTGCCACTGGGGAATTTTTAGGGACTAGGAACCTCTTCTACTTTAGCTGGCATCAATACGAACTCTGCAGTTTGCTCCAATGAGTAAAACATAGCTGTTGCTTTTTGGATCATAGTGGCTGAGCAGTACTATGGACTTTCTGAACAAGAGCAGTGTTATATAAAACCTATCTAGAGCTCATCCATCACTCTTTTTTCCCCCTGAAAAGAAAACACAATGAAGTTCAGACACTCATGGCCCAGTGAAGACCCAGGGAGTAAGGCAGTCCCATCCTGGGTAATGCTGGTCCCTACCTCGAGCAGCTGGGCTGCACTGGGTCGGGTCTCAGGGTTCTTGTCCAGCGCTGTCTTCAGGAAGTCTCTGAACTCCAGGGACCTTCAAACAGTCATTGAGAGCAGCTCAGAAGAGGGAAAGACCTCAAATACCACTGGGGACAGCTCTATAGCACAGGTTTTGTCCTTGTTTCCATCTGGCCACAATCTCTGTTTCACTCCCAGCATGGGAAGCCCAGTGCTCAGTTTTCAGTTTATGTGTAAGAGAATCAGCAACGTGGCCAAGCAAGGGACTAGATTTTCCCTTTCTCTTTTCCTGTTATGGCAACAGACAGCAGGACAGAATGCCAGCTGCTGTGCCGACATCCAGGGCAGAGAGATCAGGAAAGGGCACCTACCTGCAGCTTTCCAAAATCCCATGAGCAGTGCTACTTGGGAACAAAGATGCCCCAGGACCCGGTCTTTCCACCCTTCAGCCCCAGTGGAGATGGACGGCCGCAAAGGACCAGAAACCCCAGATGAGGGCACCATCAGCCCACAGAGCACACCACCCAGATGAAGGGTGCGTCTCTGACTCAGTTCTGGCTTTCGAGCAGCCCCAAGGGCAGCACTAGATCATTAGCATTCAGTGGTGGCTCACTGCCCTCGGGTTCCTGCCTGCCGTCTGTCACAGCCCCAGCAGCTTCCCTCATACAGCAGCTCCCGTGGTCCCAGCACAAAGCCGGACCCCGATCCCACCCTAGGCTCTCAAACACCGCCGTGATAGAAGATGACTCTTCTCTCTTGAAATGCTACACAAATTAGAAGATGTGTGCTCCAGGCTTTGCTGTCCAGTGTACATCACAAAATCCTGAGGTGCCCCCCTCACCATTTCGAAGGGCAGCTGAGCGTGGGAGGGTCAGACTTGGCAATCTTCAGCAGGACTCGCATGGGGTTGAGCTCATGATGGGGCGGCTCAATCTGGGCCATTTCGATCAGCGTAATTCCCAGGGACCAGATGTCTGCTTTGTAGTCGTATGGAGTGTCTTTCATGGTCTCGCACATCACCACCTCCGGGGCCATCCTGCATGGGACAGAGCAAGGAGCAGGGATGATGCCACAGTGCCGCCACGCACAGGAGCCTCTTAGCAGAGATTAAAAATGTGTAACATAATCTATCGCATGGCACACACACAAAAAAAATGGCCTTTCTTCCCAGCTCTGGGTTTGGGAAGTAGCAGCAGCTTGTCTAAGGGTCATGGTCCTCTCTCTTCTGCAGAACAGCTGAGACAGCCCAGGCAACCCACGAAAACCCCCAGGCCATTGACATCTGGCATGGATGCTGCTTCAGACAATAAATTAATACTCGCAGTCTCCATTCCTTCAGCAAGTTGGGTGATTTAGAGGTTGCATTTCTGGAGCGAGTAGTTGTGCTCATGTGCTTGGAGCTGCTTCAAAGCACGCTCTACCACCCAGGCAGAGGGGAGCAGCCAGAGCACACACGCGAGCACATGTGTGTACCTCACTCCTCTGAGCCTGCAGCACGACAGCACTGCGGGGCACTGTGACACCGTGCAGTGCTCCATACTGCTGATGGTTCTCATGGCTCCCTTCAGGCAAGGGGAACCCTTGCACACACCAGTGATGGCCCAGACTCCCTGTTAAAATCCTTGGTATGACAATATGGACAAAAAACGCAAATACCACCAGCTCCACATTTCTGAGCAAGTCTCATTTTCAGAACAGTGAAGCCATCATGTGGCTCCTTACAAAGACAGGATTTCTACCTCGTCAGGTCACTCACCAGTAAGGGGTCCCAATGAAGGAGTCGCGCTTCTGCAAGGTTTTCACGTTTTTGGCAGACACACCAAAGTCAGCTGCAAAGAGCAGTAACATTAGATGCTGCAGGAGAACTGAAAGACCCTTCTGAATTAGCACACTTGGCTGAAACACAGATTTAAAAGCAAACACATTTAAAGAAAGAACATGATACAACGTGCTGTTTCCACTACACTGAGCATCAGAAATTAAATTTGCTTTTGGGTACACAACCACCAGGGACCTCTCCCACCCATGTACTATGTATGACATACACAGAACAAGTCACCCCTGCTGTAACCCAAACCTTACGTATTTAGAGGGAAGTTGAGATCTTTTCCACAAACAAACAAAAGCAGCTCCATGACAAATTTCTCTTAACACTACTATTTCATAGCAAAGCGTCTCATTTTACTCCCCAAAAAACAAAGCACTGCTGTACTCTTTGTCTCTCTTACAGTCCTGTACACAACAGCCACTGTATGACACCATTCCCTGACTCTGGCCCACAAACAGCTGCTGAAGCCAAGCCAAACCAACCCAGTCAGACTTGGTCGAGGCACTGAACCCACCCCAGATGCCTTTTCTCTGTAGGTCCCTGTTGGCTCAAGGCAGCAGAGCATCTCTCATGCTAGAGCACAGTACATGGTCACAGGAAGGTCTCCAGGATCTTGGGCTGCCTACACATGGGTTCTCATTTAATGGGCCATCCCTGGATCTCTACTGACACCCAGAGACACATTCCATGAGCACCCACAGCTGCTGGCATCCTCCTGGGTCTAAAAGGGATCTGCACCTTTCCAACCAGGATCCAATGAGAAGGCTGCCTTCTCATCCTCCAGCAACTCGGACACCAATTTAACTCAGACCTATAGTGAATTGGCAAAGCCTCTCTTTGGCACAACTCACGCTGTCACCACCAGACCTGCTCTGGAGATAAGATGAATTCCTTCAGCTCCCAGCCCTGCCAACTGGCACTCTTCACAGGATGCTCAGTAGGCCAAAGTGCTTAGAAATCAACTTCAAAACATGATTAAACAAATTCATGAAAGGAAAATCCATCAAGTCTCTGGCTCGGGATGAGTTGGGGGTCTCACTGCTCCATGCTACTTCCACAGATTAGCATAGAGCCCCTGCAGTGCTGCACCCTCCACCAAAAGGCGCTGCACTCAGCTGGCTCTTGGGACACTCACTGTAGCCATTTTCTGATGCCAACACATGGGGTACACAAAGGCTGGGACCCCCAGGAAGGAAGGCATTGACATCCCTTCCTCATCTCCGTTCCCAGCAGCCCATCTGCGGGCACCATACTTGAGAGCTGACCACACACACCTGCTCAGGACCAGGCAGCGATGCTTCTCAACCACTTCCTTCCCAATGTAATCTTTAACCCCCTACCAGGTTACAGAAAGCACCAGGTTTCTATTTGCAGCAGATACTGAGAGAACTCCTCAGCTAAGCACAGCATACAGTTTGATGGTGGTTTTGCCCCACTGCATAACAGAAAGTTTTCCCCCATCTTTTCCTCCCTAAGCTCATCAGTCAGCAGAGAAGTAGGGCAACAAAATGTGCACACCATCCCAGTCCTGCTCCCATACATGCAGCTGATATAAGAGAGCATCCAGCAATCCCAATCATGTTACATCGAAACACAGCACCACAGCAGCCTCCCTATGCAGAGCTAATAGAAGCAGCACCATGGCAGAGCGAGCACCCACGCAGACCCTGTGCTCACCCAGCTTGATGTCCCCATCCTGTGTGAGGAGCACATTGCCAGCCTTCAGGTCCCGGTGGATGATTTTCTTGCTGTGAAGGTAGTGGAGAGCTTCCAGCATCTGGCGGCAAATCACTTGGATCTGGGGCTCGGTCAGGCCCCGGTCCAGCTCTGTGAGGGGAGAAAGGGCTGTTAAACAGGGCAGGGATTCGAGCTGTGCTCTCTCTGAGCCTCAGTAAGGCACGGACAATACTGTCAGGCCATTTAAAAACCACTGTCCATGTGTCAAAGCAGCAGGAGACCAATGCAAATCAGCTTATTAGGGTAATTTGTTCTCAAAGCCAGCACTCAGCTTGGAGCTCCTGACCCATGGCTCCCTCCCAGGACACGCAGCTGAGCTGCCTGGTCCGGGAGCAGTGGACGAAGGGGATGGGAAGGCAGGTGAGGCTGCAGGGGCTGCTGCACGACAAGGTTCCTGCATGACTGGAAAATAGGTCCCTGTCTATTTGGGAACTGGGTCACTGCAGACAAGCTGGGTTTCACCTGGCATGGGAACACCAGACAACGGTGCTGCAGGGAGCAAAGAGCTGAACTTAGCTGCAGGTGGCAGCAGGGCCAAATGCAAGCACGAACACTTCTTAGCTCTGTGCACAGCCCTGATGTCAGTCCATTTCCCCAGAAGCTGTCCTCTATCACAGCAATGCAGTGTGCCCCTAACCACAGCAGTAGAGTAGAGGGACACTGCCGTCCCAATGAGGGAATGATGAGCACTGGTCTAAGCTGTTTTTCTTACGGTAGCAGCACCACAGCATCTGTCCCTGCTTCTGGACAGGGGGACATGCGACTACTGGCACGACCACCCTACTGAGTTCTTCCTGAAGGCCTTTGCCATCTGAGACCACTTTCCAAAGCAGCAGCTCTGCAAATCGTCAGACCTCCAGATGGTTAGCATCGGCACAGCCTCGCTCCCTCTCTCTGCAAGCCCTTTGTGATGCACGTTCCCCCCTCTGCACTACAGCTGGGTGCACAGCAGAGCACGCTGAAACCAGAGCGTGAGCCAGCTCATCTGGCTGGGGTGGGGGCTGACGGGTGGACCCCAGAAACTGGCTTAGCCCTCTCCTTGGAGCACCTAGCAAAAGAAAAGCTTTGAACATTGCTGTGAGCAACAGTTTTGTGCAAATTTTGGAAATAAAGAGAAAGCAAAGCTTTTGGAATTATCTGAGCTTCAAAAGGGAATAGTGCAAGTTGGCCTTGTGGAGGGGATGACACCTCTCTGGGTCCCTACAGCCCTGGGGTAGTTCTGAGGTACACTCACACGCTCCCAGTCCCAGTGGTACTATGCGGAAGGGAGGAATTAAAACCGGGAAGATTCCAGAAATTGCTGCAAACTGCAGTTTATTTGGATGCTTGGGCTGTTTTCCAGATGACTGATACCATAAGGAGAAGTCAGCGAGGAAACCCTGAGAGATCCACCACGACGAGCTCAGATGAAGTATCTCAGCCCTCTCAGGGAAGCTGTGGGAACCAGCACCCCTGCCCCAAGCAGATAAGTATTTAAAGCCCTTCAGTCAGACTGCCTTCTCCCACATGCCTTGTGATCTGCTGATCCCAGCAGCATTTAAATCACAAAAGGACATCAAAAGTAGCTTGGGAAACACCCAGAGGCTGCCACACCTTGTGCTCCAGGTAGGAAAATAGGCAAACTCATGGGAGAGAGGAGTAACAGCAGGAGAGCAGGGCTGCCTGCTGTCCTGGGGTGCACCTGATGTGCAGTTCGGACCCCCCCAGGGCCGGGCACTCACCCAGCATGGTGGCATCCACCGCCCCGCCTGGGCAAAACTCGATCATGATCTGGGAAAACAAAGAGAGAGGAATTACAGTCAGCTCTATGTGCCACCAAGACAAGCCTGGGGTGAAGAAAAACAAAGCGTTCATTTTGCCACTTCCTGCACAACAAAGCCGTCCGCTCACACCACGCAGGCACCTTCCCTGTGCCCTCATGGCAATGCTGAGGCTCCAGCCCTCCCCAGGGCACATCCCCACCATGAATCATGGCCCCAGCCCCGCAGGCGGGTCCCATGGCATCCCAGGAGCTGAGCACGGCCCCATCCCGCAGCTCACAGCCCCCAGCCCTACCTGCAGGCCTAGCCACAGCCGACGGCCTCAGCTCCGCTCCCTGTGTTTGTTTACATCTTTTTCCACTGCCTTTTGGAGCGAAGGCTGCTCCAGAGACACGGCCTTGCCAACAGGATGAGATAGCTGTCATAGCTGGGAGCTGACGTGGCAGGGAGAAATCAGGCAGGATTTTGTTTGGAAGGGATGGGAAGGGCTATATGGGTCTTCCAACCTCCCATTACTCAGTAGTTCATTGCTCTCTTGACTTCGAGCAATTTGAGGGAAAAATATGTGAGCAAAGAGGTTGAGTGCATTTGCCAGATTGTTGCTGTTTGTCTCCCAGGGACACGAGCAGAACCCTGCCCATCTCCCACGTTCCACTGCTGCCTTCCCCTCTTCTCCCCCCGCCTGCCCCACAGGGCTGCATCCACCAGGCATTAAACATGGAACAATGCACTCTGCAGGCACAGGGGATGCACGTCCCACAGGGTGCAAGATACAGGACACAGGGCCACGTGCATAGTCCAGCACCACTAAACCTCAGCCCACAGATGCACAGCCTGCAGGGAGCACACACCCTTATCCCCTGCCTCTGCAGCCTTCTTTGGGGACAGCTCGGTGCTGACCCCAGCTCCTTGCTTATGTTCAAGGCAGATGGGGCTGCTTAGATAAGCAAACAAAAAATTTCAAGCAGCCAGGGGTTAAGAAGGACAAGAGACACTTCACAGCCTAGTGCCCCAACAAGCTCTTCTACTCCTTGCTAGAGCAATGCAGGGTGACATGCCTGAGAGGCAATATGCCAGAGTTTACTCTGAGGACAAGGACTGAGCACATTGCAGGCAGTGTTTTCCAGCACAGCTCCCTGAGCTGAAACTGCCCTTCATAGGAAGTTCACGTCGCTCAGCGCTGCTCCATCCAAGAGGAGGAGGTTCGATCTCCCTTTGCCCCACGGTCTGAGATCTGCAGCCACAACTGAGTTACAGCCCAGCCCTTCATTCTGTGCTTCTTATACAAGGACACAGCGTATGTTATTTCCTAATCTGGACCGTGGTGGAAGACATGGCTGCTTTGTCCTGGAGAGGGGACCCACAATGAGATGCAGCACACCTCTGAGTGTGCCGTGAGAATCGGCCTTGGTCCAAGAGTCAGAGGGGAGACAATGCTGGGAGAAACACAGACAGGTTGGGCAGTATTACACAAGCACAGTTGGAGGAAGCAGAGAAGAATAACCAGAGGCCAGGAGGGGGGGGAAGTGTTTTGAGCAAGCTGGGGAAGCGGCAGATGGAGAGAAGCAATTGGGAAGACACTCAAAAGATTTGAAAATCAGGAGAACAAATCTGTGCTGACTCAGAGCTGAGCACAAGGCTGGTAGGGAGGAAGACAGTGGGCCAGCGGAGCCCTCACAGTAACAGGTGATGTTATCACACTTTTTCTTACTTGAGTTTGTACCATTAACTACAGCATCAGCACTTCACTAGCAAAGGCAAAAGTTACATCCTGCCACTGCCTCAGCATGGAGATCTTCATCATCCAAATGCAGCTCAGACCTGTAAGTGCGAGCATCACTTCTTCACGTCACTGACTGGCGCGAAACCTGCCTGCACAGATTAACCTGTCTCATCACTGAATCACAGCTGTGGTTTTGCTCATCCCACATGAGCAATCCTTTCCTGTTGGAGCTAGGAGCCTTGGGAATCACCTGCCCAAAGACGGGGAGTCTCTGAGTTCAACCCTCAGGTTCCATCAGTAGAGGAGACCTGATGAGAAGCCCTCCGGTGCCACCAGGCTCAGCTCTTGGCTCTGAGCAGTCTCAGGAATCCCAACAAAACTTCCAGCAGCCCAATTCAAATCAGCTGCTAATGCAGCATCCAGGTGACAAGGGTGCTTATGTTGCAAATGCCCAACAAACAGCTTCACAGCTCTTTGCGCCTGGCATTTCCTGAAGCTTCCTCTGCAGAGCCTCCAGCTTAAGAAACATATTTTGAATCTGGGAAGAAGGCAGAGGGCTTGGTGAGAGCCAAGCTTGGTGGGCACAACGCTGGGATCCCTGCCCCAGGGCACAGGCACTGCATGCACCACTGCACAGCTGGATGTGCTCCAGGGAGAGTTGCTCCATGGGGAAGGGCTGAGCATGACAGAGCCCACTCTGGGTCAGCGTGGGCTGTAGTGCATTTCTATTGGGCTTCATTCTGGTTCACAGGCTAGCAATGAGAATATTAGGGAAATACTACTTCTGAAACAGCATGAATGTCTGTGCTTATGCAGGCACAGCAGGCAGCAAGCCAGCCACTGGGAATATGGAAAATATATGAAATTTTAAAATACGCATTTTCAACAAGGGCAGAGATGCCAAATAATAATTACGGGTGTGGTTAGATAGTCTGAACATCCAAAAAACCCTAATGGGCTCATTTCAGCTCAGAAATCCTGACTTAAATAAATCCAACTCCCAATCCCATAGCTCATACACCACACGTACAAACCTTCCTTCCAGGAGCAGGGCCAGCTTTAAAAAAGTTTCACCATCAAGCCAGGTGGGAACACAGGCCTGCTGTCAGCAGCATGCAGCCTTCTCTGCATGCAAGCACTTGGGCTGGGGGCTGCAGGAGGCTGGGGGGCTGCACTGGTGCCTACGTGGCTGGGAGCAGGCAGGGAAGCAGTCCAGGCACTGACCCCAGTATGGGCACCTCATTGCTCTGGCTGCAAAGAAGGAGCTTGGAGGAGTGAAAAAAAAAAACAGAAGTCCTGCTGGCAAAGAGCCCATACAACAAGGAGGTGTACCCAAGGGCTGTGAGTTACGGGTTAATGCTTTGCTTGGGACTGTTGTTACATTCCTCGACTCACAGGCAGACAATACCTTTGTCTATGTGTCTCCAAGGCAGGGCTGAATCCATGACCACCCTATCAGCAGTGCTGATCTTGAGCTGCCCTTTGCCTCTCCACTCTGCGCCAAGCTGATGCCTGCTCTGTGCTCAGCTGCCCTCAGCTGATGGGTGAGGCTGGGCTTCTCAGCCTCAGCAGCCTCACACAGCCCAAACACAGTCCTATGTACCTGTGAATCACGCTGCAGCTCGATGCAGGCATTCTACAAGCAGCTCCTTCAAAGTATCTGTGCTGAGCGCACAGCCCCCTGCCCAGTGTCCTACAGCCAGCTGCAGGGTCTCCAGCAAACAGCCTGGGACAAACATCCTGTCTGTAATGACTTCCTCCATGCAAGAAAGCCAGGGACTTCCACGCTGCCTGCTCAGCCTGCCCGCTGTGGAGGGGAAGTGGCAGCAGCACCAGCCCTCCCTCTGCTCCAAAGCAGTTTGTATATAAAACGAAAATGCCCCAAGTGCATTTATTAGCCCAAAGGCAGCTGCAATCACATCTCACAAACACGTGCAGATACTCACTGTTAGCTCCTGTCACTGAAAAAGGCAACACAGCAGCCCCTCCCACGCAGCCAGAGCCCAGCAGCCCTCGCCGACAGCTCAGCCAAGGGATCCTCCTGCTTTGCAGCTCAATGGGACACGCGAGGGATGTGCACAGGATGGATTTGGGCACCTAGCTTATAGACACAACAAATTGAAGTCTGAGTGCTAAGCTCAGCAATTACGGTGTTCCCCAGGAGAATAAATATATGTACATTTGTTGAAGCCACTGTGACTTAAGTTACACACACTTAAAGACACTGCTGTCCTCCTGGGGACAACAGAGCTGCTCCTCTCGCCCAGGCAGGCCTGGCTCTGCCCTGGGTGCACGAACTCCAGGAACTTTCAACAGTGTGAGAAAAAGAATTAAAAAAAAAAAAAAAAACCAACAAAAACAAACCTTATCTCAAAAGGTATTTCACCAAACACCGGATAGTGGCCTGGGGTGGAACAGCTGATGTCCCTGAACTTATGCTGAGGTTTCTAACTGAAGCCCAATTAAGAGCACACGCCCTCAGCTCAGCCAACTTGTTACTCACCCAACTGGCATGTCAGAGGGCAGAGGCCCGTGAACTGTTCCTTCTGCAACAGCACTGGAGAAAAGCCTCTTCCAGGCAGACAAAAAGAAAAGGAAGAAAAAAAAAAAAGCTGAGAAAGCTGTGGGCAGCTCATGGAGGCAGCGGGGGCCCTGGGCAGGCTTTTCCCACCAGAACACTGGGCTGCACGAGGACACTGGGTTGCTCTGAACTGGAGGAGCACTCTGACACAGCATGGTCACTCCTAATGCACTGGGGCTCTTGCTGTGATGTCGCTTTTGCAGTGGCACATCGAGCAGCCTGACTGCTCCATAGCACCCCACCTCCCACAGCCCTATGTGCCAGCAGGCATCCCCAGGATCCATCTGTCCCCAGTTCACACTGCTTGGCCACGAAACTGCTTCAAAACTTCAGCAATTTCCTCTCTCTATCTGCAGTGGAGGGTTTTATCTGGCTTGTATAGTCTGTTGCTGGGGAGCAGGTAACCCACAGCATCCTGTGCCTGCGCTGCCCCATCACCACGTGCTGCTGTGGCTCTGCCATGCTGCTAGGGCTGCTCAGCTCTTCATCACCACAGCAGTGAGCTCTTGCACCCTCTTGCATAGCCATCAGCTCTCCTGCCTTGTCCCACTATGGGGAAATTAGAAAAGCACATGTGGGAGAGTAAACTGTGCTCTGTTAAAGCAGAATGCTTTTCAGGTTGCCACATTCACAGCGATCACAGCCTTACACCTTCCCCCCCCTCCCTCCAGGATGCAGAGCAGGCTCAGAGCTCCCACGGGGATGTTGCAGTTCATAGCACTCATTTATATCCGTTTTCCCAGAGCCTTCTTGTGTAGTACCCTGTCTGTTTAGGGGGGAGAGGCACAAGGATGGGGATGAGCAGATGCAGGTAATGCTGCACAGCTTGCTGGCATCACCCACCCACTTCCAGAAAAGCAGAAGAAACAGCAAATGGCAGTGGGTGGAGACAGACCAGGTCACTAGAAATTCTTCACATTCAGCAAAATAGAACAAGAGGGGAAGAAACAAAACAAAGACATGCGGGAGAGGGGAGGGGAGGGGAGGGGAGGGGAGGGGAGGGGAGGGGAGGGGAGGGGAGGGGAGGGGAGGGGAGGGGAGGGGAGGGGAGGGGAGGGGAGGGGAGGGGAGGGGAGGGGAGGGGAGGGGAGGGGAGGGGAGGGGAGGGGAGGGGAGGGGAGGGGAGGGGAGGGGAGGGGAGGGGAGGGGAGGGGAGGGGAGGGGAGGGGAGGGGAGGGGAGGGGAGGGGAGGGGAGGGGAGGGGAGGGGAGGGGAGGGGAGGGGAGGGGAGGGGAGGGGAGGGGAGGGGAGAGGAGGGGAGAGGAGGGGAGAGGAGGGGAGAGGAGAGGAGAGGAGAGGAGAGGAGAGGAGAGGAGAGGAGAGGAGAGGAGAGGAGAGGAGAGGAGAGGAGAGGAGAGGAGAGGAGAGGAGAGGAGAGGAGAGGAGAGGAGAGGAGAGGAGAGGAGAGGAGAGGAGAGGAGAGGAGAGGAGAAACACCCAAAAGAAAAAAAAGAAACTGCCCAACACAAAAGATGGGTGAGGAGGATGGTGCAGGACTGCAAAAGGGCTTGCCATGAACAAAGCCCCAACGCTTCCAGCATTGTGCTGATCCCTGTTTCCTCTCAGCACATCTAGCTGACAGTCATGGTTCCCATGCTCGTGCAGAAGTCACAGGGTACACAGCCCTGCCCAGCTTGTGCTGGGTCCAGCTGCCCTGGGAGAGAAGGAAGGGGCAGACACCCCACATCACAAAACTGCTTTTCAGCCTGCAGTGAGAGCTGGCTCCTCTCTTCTGCATGGGGACTGCCCAAAGAGGGAAGTCTGGGTCCTCTTCCCCTTCAGCAGGGGCACTCCTCAGCAGCATCACCTCGGGTTAAAACCACAAGGCACGTACCACCGCCTGCATTTCAACAGACCACTGCATTAAGCAACAGCCTCTGCAGCTGCAGAGCCTTCCACCCTTGCCGCCAGATCCTGCTCAGCAGGACACAGGCTGGGGACACACATGAGGTCGGTGTCTGCAGAACCCTTAGCCCTGCTCAGCTGGCCAAGTGCTGCACCACAGCAGTGAAGGCTTCAGCCCTGAAACCTGGCACCACCCTTCCGCCCTCAGAAAGGACATCACAGCCTCCAACAACTTCCTTTCCCTTCTCCAGCCTTGCAGAGTAAACATATAGGCGAGACCTTGTCCCACCCAGCCATGCATTGGAGCCCACCTGAGGAACAGAGCCCCGCTGTGAGCCACTCAGACCTCCAAAAACAGTTCCTGGTTTCAGAGTGGGACAGAGACTCCCTTCAGTGAATCCAACTTGGGTTTCCCAGAGTCTCCCCATGCCGTCAGCACTGGCACTGTTTCACCCTCCACAACAGATGATTCTCCTGGCATGAAGGTGATGGAGAGCAGCAGAAGGGACAGGAGGAAGCAGTCTAGACTTCCTCTGTCTGTGACAGCCTCAAGGAGCAATGGCTCAGTAGCCTGTCCTCCTGGCACCTGGATGAGATGGGCTCTTCCCCAGCCCTCCAGCAGCAGGGCAAGCAGAGGGCCCAGACAGTCTCCAGGGCTTTTGGTCTCAACTCAGCAGCAGGATGGAGCAATCTAGGAAGGCATCACCCTGCTGCCCTCAGGGCTGCTTCCAAAGGAGTAGAATGCTTCCTGTTTCTGTTACCCATGACAATCATTCATTGGGTCCTGAATTCTAACTTTCTGAGCCATCCTACACTGCCACTCTCCTCATAACACACTGCAGGGAAAATTAAGAATGGAGGTAAGAGATAGTTGTGTTCTCAAACTGCACAAACCACAGCACCAAGAGGACACCAGTGGGGTCAGAAGCATCTGGATGGGGACCAAGATCTGCAGAAACCTGGAGGGGACAAGCTTGATCCAGACACACTTGTAGCAGCAAATACAGGATGAAGCAAGAACAACATCAGTGGTCACCTGCCCGAAAGCCACCCAGACAAAATGACAGATAAAGACCTCAGGAAAACAAAGGCTCTGACCATGGCACAGCCAGCCAGGACACAAAGGCAGCCTGCTTCTGTCCCCAGTGCCAGCACTACCTCCACCTGCAGCATGCAGAGAGCAGGCCTCCAGCTATTGTTCAGACTGGCAGCAGGTGAACCTCATCAGTGCCATGCTGACACAGGTCACAGCACACGGTGCCCTGTCACTGGCTCCAGGGCAAGCAGCGATCCCTGGTGCCTCTCAGTGCACCAGAGCAGGGTGGAGGTCACCCTTATCACTGCGCCATCCAGTTGATGCACCCCCTGATCGGCTGAGCCCATCCACATAGCTGCAGCAAAAGCTTGGGATGAACACAGACCTCCGAGTACGAACAAGGAGCTTGAGCTGCAACCAACACAAACCCCACAGGACAGAGCTGTGCTCCATCGATGGAAAGAACAAAGTGATATATTTAGGCACAGAAACCACATTTAGACTCTGTCAAGGGGCACGTCCTTTCCTCCGTCTGGTTGACATCTGAACCCAAGTTCTGCTGGTTAACACTGCAGTTATGCAGATCTGCTGGCTGGAAGAGGGGACAAGGGCAGGGAGCCAGTCAGCACTGTGGTGGAGTCCTGCACACAGTCTAACTCTTCCCACTGCACAGGAGGATGTGTGGTTTTTAAACACTGTTTGGTCTCATCTATCCCCATCTCCTTTACATCACAGCTTTGTTTACAATCACACTGAGGATCCTGCTGTTGCAGCCAGCCTGAAGCCCAAGGCTCCAGCTTCAACTGCAAAGTGAGCAAGGCAGTGAGCCACGTCACTTTGCCTGCTTAATGCAGTGCCTTCCCCCCACCCTCCTGCCCCAGGCTTAATGCCTCACACATGCCAAAGGGCCGTATGAAAGAGGGGAACAGCACACTAGGGTTGCTCACAAGCTATGCCCAGTAGCCATGGGTGGACGAGTGCCCACGAAGCCCAGCATCACACTACCCTGCATATCACGTGCTGGCTGTGCCATCGAACAATCCACCGCTGCCACAGAGGAGAATAAATGTCAGCAGCTTGCCTGACACAGCAAGTATGCTGTAGGTGGAAGTGAAATAATTAGCTCTCTGTAAGAGAGTGCTCTGAGCGTGCCAATTTTCCCTATAGACAAGGACACCATTCAGAGGCTTTAAATATAATAAATCTTTTTTTCCCTCCCCTCTTCTGAATAAAATAACCTACAGAAAAAATATTTTAAAATATTTGAAATTTAAAAAGTCTGTCTTTATAGGCAATAAGGGAAAGAGGCAGGGCAGTAAGTAAGGAAAGCAAGTCCTGTGGAGTTACCAAGAGCAAAGTCATAGAGCACAGCGTACTCCTCCTGAGCAAAGAGCTTCCTGCTGATTGAATGGAGACTGCAGATGGGTTCTGTCACAGCTACATCACTCTGAGATGACCAACTATTTACCTGAACTAACACTCACTCCCTGGCTAGCAGAAATATCTCCACTGCTACTGAAATTCCGATAGAGCAAGTCAGAACTACGTTTAGGATAACCACAGAGTTTTGACATTGCAACGAGCATCCTTCCCCTTGCTGACACCACACACAGCATTTCATTTCTTTCAATAAAGCAATAGGCAATCCCACTGAATTCACAGTTCCTGACTTTGCTCTCCCTGACTATAGGAACAAGAAAAACACACCGAGGTGATGGCTGTCTGCCCAGGCACAGAGCAGTGGGGCTGAGATCCCCTTCTCCCATCAAGTCAATTGGCATTTTCAGTTCAACCTGCTCACCAACAGCATTTAGCACTGGGTGGGCTGCAAAAAGCACAGAATCTTTTAAAATACAAATAGCTAAAATGAGCAGTGAGCTAAAATGATCTTTTGGCAACAAGCGGTATTTCACTCAGCCCATCCCCAGGATGACAGCAGAAGAGGCCCAGATCCATCACATAGGACGAGCTATTGCTGTGTCACATTCAGATTTTGAAGTCAATGGAAACCACTGGAGGCCACAAGGTCTGCAGAGCGACATCCCTCTCTCACAGATAACAACTTTCAGACTATATCTGATGAAAAAAAAGATGTCTAAAACTGCAGTCTGTCACTCATTCCGGGCATAGCTGCGCTTCAAGGCACTGTCTCCTATACACAGGTAGTTCATAAATATTCATTTAAATGCAAACACAGTTGCTTAGCATTTCCCTTGGTACGCCAGCCCAGTGGGAATGTGGCTCATTGAGATTCATTCCTAAACAAAGTTATAAAAAGCTTTGAAAGTGAATTTGCCTACAGGCTTGTTGTCTGCTGCTTTCTTTTCATAAAACCAAGCCTTATGGTTAGAGCCCCGGACTGGGATCCAGCACGCAGGACTCATTCCCAGGTATCATTTACCTGTTGGGTAAACTTTAGGCAAATTCCTGTCTGTGCCCCATCTCTCTCTTTTAATAACCAGAATAATGACACTCAGTCTCTTTTATGAAAGCATTCCATAGCATATAGGACAAAGGGATGTAATCACAAGGCATTATTAGTTTCACTAAGCTTTTCTTGCCACGTTATCCTCTACAGAGGATGATACACAAAGGTTTCTTTTCTAGTTTGTGTTGTCATACTGCTACCTGTAGAAGTGCTCTTGAACTTGGCTTTGCTACGGTCATATGCCTGCTGTGTAAGTCATCCCTAAAGTGCTTTATCAAAATCATTTCAAGTCAATCCTTGCATTAAAGGAAAGCCTCAATTTTACCCAGAACAGGATTTCCAGAGAGCTGCCAGCAGCTCAAAAGCTCAGCTCTCATCCGCAGTGTGTTGACCCCATCGCTGTGCACAGCACCGCCTGGCTCAGAGCAGGGAGGGGGACAGGAGGGAACTCAGAACTCCACATCTTTAGGAAAGGCTGCTCACCCTGCAACACAGCCCTGCTTCCCTGTGGGCTGTAACCACCCCCCCGTTAGGAAAGCCTTAAGGAACCCAATACTGCTATCAGCTTTCTTTTGTGTTTGTTTTTAAGAAAAGGTACTTCAACTTAAGAGACTTGCAAGTTGGAGAGCTTTCCGTAGCCCAGCAGTCTAGTGCATGGGATAATGAGCATCTCTTCACAATACAGGATTTTCAAGAATGCCCAAGTCAACATCCATATCAAAGGGGGAACAATCCAAAAAGTCCCTGGATGAACAGGTCAGGGCCTGCCCACAGAAAATGCAAAATGGCTTCCTACCAGAAGTACAAAGACTGGCTACAAAGCTGTTGCCTGACTGCAAGCTACATACCCCCACAGAGGGCCAGCAAGGAGAAACTCTGAGCTGATTGAATTAACCATCCCCAGAACACCCTGGCAAGGCAGGGTTACCTGCATGGTATAGCCATTTTTGCTTTGATCTCCAGGAAACATCTGTTTATTCAAAAGTCCGTTTGCTATAGCAACGACAGTTTATAGAAAAGGAGTGGGGATGAAGAAAGAATTCCCCCGTGCTTCATTAGAAAAGCTATACAGCCACTGGAGGAGTCATATAATAAATGCCAAATGACACTATTTTCCATAGTGTCCCCCTACAGCCTGGGTGTTGGAGCATCCCGACAGGTTCTGCAGGAGAGATGCTGCTGGTGGAGGCACCACGGAGCCCTGGGAGCACGGATCGCCTCACCCAACCAAGAGAGACCCCCTTCCCCATCTCCTCTTGCTCCTGTCTGCACGAGGAGGCACTCAGAAGCAGCAGAGATGCTCAGAAGCAGATCAAAGGGCCCTTCCTTCCTCTGAGGTCTCAGTCTGTGTTCTCGTGGAAAGAAAGAAACAAACCAACAAAACAAAGAAGCCCAAACTCTCAAGAGGGACAGAACACGCGAGGTTTGTCGTTTTCCTTTCCCATGTACGAAATATTATCAGCACAAATTCAGTACCATTAATTCCAAGTGTTCAAAACCCACACCTTAGTCCCATTTTGCAATGACAAAACGATGTTAAAAAAACCTTGTTTTGAAGTTGCACACAAGTTGGGTGGGGGGTGTCTGCCTTTGTGTTTCTAATTTCTACAACACACTTCACACACACAATGTGACACAGCCACAAGGACTTCAACCAGACTTTTTTTTTTTCTTTAATAGCTTGAGATTCTCAGCTTTCATTCGGTGCCCCCATTTCCAGCAGCTGGGATTTATGCAAAAGAACATCAAATGCCACAGGGCTTATAATAAAAATAAAATAAAATCACGAGAGCTCCCAGCATTGCAGTTTTGCAAGTCTCACTGGGCTGTTCTCAGCCAGCAAAAGGCTGCTCAGCCTCTGCCATGAGCACAGAACAGACGATGGGGGAGGAAGGGGACAGAACAGCACCCAGTGGCTGAGGGCACCACACCCCTGTGAAGGTTTATATGCTGAAATGAGTTTCATGCTGGATGCTGTTATGTCGCCAGTTATATCTCTGGGGAATTATCGAATCCCTCCAGGCACAGCCTGTTTTTTGCACTGGGGTTCTGCTCGTTCAGCATGGTATAGATCAGGTCAAAAAGCAAAAGGAATTTGCTGGTTTGTGCCTTCATTTCAGCACTGTATTTACATGAAGCTGTGCCGAGCTATGTCACTTCCCTTTGCACAGGAAGGTTCCTGCCCCGCAAAAACTGAATGTCCCCTTCTGTTACCCACAGCACACCAACCCCAAGCAGTTGCCTAGCAGAGAGAACTTCTGGGGTCCAGGCAGCCGCAAAAGGCCAGGTTTCCTCTCATATTTTCCATGTAAACTCAAAACTCACGAGTCAGACAGCAGTCAACAGACTGATGAAGCAAGAGCACCTCTCAGGACTGTCAGCTGAGACTGCCTGTGGCACAGATCAAGCCATAAATTATTCAGACCAAGGCAGTCCTGCCATCTGGGAGGCTGGGCACATCTGGAGCTTTGGCAGCCAGGGTGTACCACAGCTCCTGCCCCTTCCCAAACACTGCCCTCCCTGCACAGCAAACCATAGGACACCACCCTTTGTGTCATGGGAAGCCTAAACTACAAAAGGGTCTGCACAGCCATCCTGCAAAAGGAACATCTGCAAATGGTCCAGGAAAGCATTGCTCAAGTGACTGCACAGATGGAAATCATGGTGGGATGGAGAAGGCCAGATGAGGAGATAAGTTTATATATGGCTGCAGATTTTCCCCCACGGTGCTGGTGACCAAGAAGCAAACACCTCTGACTTCAGAGAAAGCCTGAGAGCAACTAGAAACCTTCCAGCAGGCCAACAGGCCGATGTATTTACTTCCCCTAAAGCCAGAAAAACACTAGAGCATTAATAGGAACAGCCTGAGCACTGAAATGGAAATGCCACTCAAATAATTAAATAAAGAGAACGATCCTCTCTCCAAAACAATGGCCAGGGCCGTCACGTCTGCCCTCACGGGACAGCCTCATACAGGAGGCTCTTGTTCCATTAGATTCAAAGAGGCTGTTTAATTTTAGTAGGTCGGCAAGCATATGACATTACAAAGCACTTTGTAGACAAAAGCGGAGCAGAGATCTGCAATCCATTTTCCCTTCAGGAAGGAAGGCAAAGCTTCCTATTGCAGGAAGGAGGTGGAAGGGAAAGGGGAGGGGGCTGACATTTCAGTGAGCCAGCGAGGCCAGCGTGTGCAAGACAGGCAGATCGGGGAGGGAAAAGCAGAACTCAGTGCAATATAAGCCTGCACCACCTCTCACCTCAGCTCGTTATACATTTGCTTGTTTCGTTTTGCCAGGATTTATTTGGCTTCAATTGCAATCTTGTCCAAATCCTGAGTCCCCTCCTAGGAAAGATGTTTGCCTTTCACTTCTTTAGAACAGCACATATTTACTTTTGTTCTCTAACATGCCCAGCATCTCAGCACCATGATTAGCAGCCATCTAAATACAGGGTCTTCTGACAACATGTAAGCCTTCTCCCTTGAAGCAAGGAAACACACAGAAGGAAGTGCAACAGCATTTCTGCAGCACTGCTTAACTGAGGAACGAAAGTATGAGCTGTGTTATTCCAGTGGCAGATCTGCAGCTCAGCCTGGGCTCTGCCCTCGGCAGGCAGGACAAGCAGCGAGCTATAGCTTATGACCTGGGAAGGTGCCTTCCATGCCAATCTTCCTCTGGCACTAAGGAATTAATAGAAAATTAGGAGTCGGGGAGGGGAGGGTGGGTAGGAACCAGCTGGGCTAAAGGAAAGCGATGCAGGAAGTTGCTGTTCCAGGCCTCGCACCAGTCCGCTGGGTTGTATTTGATGTCCCTCTACCTGTGCCCACCTGCTTTTTTGTGTGCTACAGACACTGAGCCAGAAATAATGGAAGAGCCAAAAAAATGGGGTTACACTTTCATCAGATCCTTCAAATGAGGGGGTGGATACAAAAGAGAGGCTCTCATCAGTGCTGCATTTTCTACCTTTTCAAGCTACAAAAGGTGAAAAATCTAACAACTCTGAGTTTCACTTCAGGGTTAAGATCTCTTGATCTTCCCTGGGCTATTTATAAGCAGCTTTGATGACAGTTTGCCTGTCAAAGAAAGTGGGGAAAATCCAGCAAGCAGAACACAGTCTGCAAGTCATTTCTAATTCACACTGATGCTCAAAGGTGCTCCAAAGGTTCTGCTTCTCTGTGAGTTACCCATTTCTTCTTTGCCAAGCTAGAAATGTACAATCATACAGGTCACACATAGGAAGAACCTCTTACCCACAGCTTGCCTTCCCAATAAAAGGCTCCCAGCAGCTTGACGATGTGCGGGTGATCACAGGTTGCCAGTATTTCGATTTCCACCATGTAATCCTCCAGTTCATCTTCATTCTTTGTTTCAATGACTTTGGCAGCTGCTAAGGCACCGGTTTCCTTATTCTTAGCCTGCAAGACAAAACCAGCAGGTGAGGATAGCGAGGAACACACAGAGCCTGCACAGTTCTTGCTCCTCCAGTACCATCTGCAGCACAAGGATGGGAGCCTGCAAATGCACTGCTGCTCCCTCTGGCCTGGGCAAAGCTTCAGACAAAGGATGAACACTGACAAGAAAATATCTCCTTTTGTTTGTAATGTGAGAAGATATGGAAGCAAGAAGACCTCAGAATCTAGAGGTTCTCTGATCATATTGTAGGCGATTGCTCCAAAATCCAACCAAACTCACAGTACAGCTGTGAACCATCACTCCCTACACTCCCTTTCCTCACCAGGATGGTTTTCTGCAATGCGTAGTGGAAACACTGGGATGTCCTCCACAGCAGGGAAAGCACCAAGAAGGGTGCGTCTCGATTTCTGAAGACTGTCCAGCATTCCTGTGACCTGCTCACACCGCAGTAAGAGAAACACTCCCAGCAGGTTGCCCCGCTATTTCATACAGTCCCATTAACCTGTTTATTGTAACCTACTTCACCTAATACCTGGAAATACGCCCAAACCTTTGTCCTGCTGCCTGGGAAAGCTTGCTTTCTCTCAGCTTTCTGGGGGAGAACAACTCTGTTGTTCTAAGGGTTGGCAACACAGGGTTAGTGAGTTCCATCACCTCCAATCTCCCTTCCACAAGCATCACTCACTGCCTAGAAAGAGAGCACCAACAGCTGCCTAGGAACTCCTCTGCTTGTAGATGCTATGAAGCAGAAGAAGGCTGCTAATGCAGCATGAGGCACCATGCAACGCAACCACTGATGTCCGTTTGCTTCCCCCAAAACTGTCAGGGCCGATTAGCATTTTGCAGTTGGAAATTTACACAACTTCTGCAAAAATTTGCAACCAAATGCAAAAAAGGGTGTGTTTGCAAGACAGACCGTACAAAGAACTCTGCTATCAGAGCGTCACGGGCTGGGTGAGGGGGCGAGATGGAGCAGCTGACTCAGGAGCTGAATGCCATTCCCAGAAGTGCATTGAACCAGCAGGCTGAGGAACAGGAGAAATCCCCATTAGTTCACACTCTGCTCCTCCACTGACACAGGGGAGCTCTCGCAGCATGACTTCAGCTCAATCCCCTTTTCTACTCCCCATCCCTCCTCCATGCTGCTCCTCCCAGGATCACGACTGCTTCCCGAGGCAGAAGTCATGGTGGAGATGCTCATGCTGAAGGAGCAGTTGGGACTTTTCTTACTGCTTTGTGGTTTATGTATCTGCGTCTGCAAAACCTACATGGGAGCTAACAGCAGGATTAATTCCTAGTGTAAACACTATGAAAACTATGAAGAATTTTACAAGGCTTAGGTGAGAACGTTGCTGCGTATTACCAGCAGGCTGTGGGAGGAGAGAATGAGGGGAAACCCATATAATGGAGGAGGTCCTGACTGCTGAATTCACACTGGTTGGCACGAATCTCTGTGTCTTTACCACAGGGGACAAACCCATTTCTACCTGGGCCTGCTGCCCAAGTGCAAGACAGCAGCTCATGCTAGTTTCAGAAGAAAATCCTTTTTTGTTGGGTTTGTGGGGATTTTTTCCCCTCCAATTTGTGTCTTAAGCGGCCAGCAGCTACCAGAGGAGAGCAGGCAGGCTGGGGCAAGGTGCCGGGGCAGAAGCAAGCACAGGGAATGCATGGTGTTTCCCAAGCTCCATACCAAGTGCCCCACCATGTTTGCTCTGCACTTACCTCCCTGGGAGGGAGCCAAGGAGGGAAAGTAAATATTGTGAGACAAGGTGGGGCTTCCCTTGGACGCCAGCTACCGCATGGGCCCACCAGCAGGGCTCAGACCGGGACTCAGGGGCCCTAAAGGCACCCACGGAGCCCCAGGAGCTCAGCCTACTGCCAAGGGAGGGGTAGCCCTGATGGCCCAGGCTGCTGTGGTTGCAGAAGCTGTGCACACAGGCCTGGAGGACACAGTTCTGCAAAGCAGGCTGTGGGTGGGGGTGCAATCGTAGTCCATGATCTGATCTTAGTCATCGTTAGCCGCGTTACTAACGGTGAGTAGCCCAGCAACCTCCAGATATGGCTTCCTCTCCAGATATGAGCCTGTAAGCACATTGCTTTGCTTTCAGTCCAAACATGCAGTGGGTGAAGTCACACTGCTGGTGGCAGAACCGCAGAGCAAGAGTTGTTTTCTCCTTGACTCTCCTTGACTGGCCCTGCGCAGTGCCTCACCACATGGTGCACAAGGCCAGCAGAAAGGGCCGTGAGGTCCACGTGGCTTTGGCACAGGCCAGAAGTTCTCTTAAGTGTCAGAATAGCAATTCTGGGACCTTACAGATGCCCACAGTTTGATCGGCTGCTGCCCTACCCCATGAATAAGGACTGACTTGAATGAGAGCACTTTCCTGGCCACTGCTGCAGACATCAGGGTTACAGTTTTGCAAGGGACAGAGTCCCACGAGCTGCACAAGTTGGCTTCCACTACAACAAAGCCCCTCCAGCACGATGATGAGTCTACTCCCCACACACTGAACACCCAGACCCCACCAGGCAGCACTGCTGACCCCTTCCAAGCTGCCCACGATCTTGCCAAGCCCCAACCCAGCTCTCCGTGTTCCCACCGTGCCAGCCCTGCAGCAGCCGAGGGACAGCTGTCCCCCATCAGCAGGCAGTGTGTGTGACACAGCCCTGCACTGTAGCAGCCAGACGCATACAGGCAATGTCAAATTTTGGCTAAGCGTGCTGTGCGGTCTCTGTAACTCACATCTGGTAATTTCCTCCAGCTTCTCAGCTAGTATTTTCCTGCATACAGCATATTAAAACAGAGATACTCCTTCAGGAAGGTTTGTTTGGATGCTAAATACGCCAAATGCTTACACTGCTATCTCTGCAAGCCAGTTTCAGACGTGTGAGGCAAGCAATGATCCTTTAGGGCTTAAAGGCCTTTTCTGATTTCTACTTGTCCTCGTGCAATAAGTCATAACCTGCTCCAAGACATCAGCACAAAGCAAAATACAGATTGTTCCAGTCTCAAAATGCCAAACCAGCAGTCACATAGAAGCAATCTGCACCTCCAGTTCGTGAGCTGCTGACCTGGGCAGTGCTCCTTACAGCAGGGAGAAACAGTGCCAGGCTCAGGAAGGCAGCATCCACTGCTTGCTCTCTGAGAGATGGAAGATGACGATTGCATCTCTACAGCTTCACCTCTATCAGGAGCTGCCACGAGGTGGAAGCCCTTATTTTGCAGCAAGGGAAATGAGAACTTCTCTCACGATAGCTATTTTCCTTGTCTTTTCATTTCTTTGGGATTTAAAAACAGTAATAGAGAGAAAAAGAAAACCAAGATGACTCGGGAGTACCCTAGGTTGACTCACCAGCAGTGAGTTTGTTAGACAGCCACAGCTTTTGAAATGACCTCTAGAGAATGCAGAGATGAGGAAAGAGTTTCATTTCCTGCACAAAATACCCCAGAATGCACACTCTGATGAATTAGTGTTTCCCAGACTAGCAGATTTTCTATTGAAATTTGTGGGCTGAAGAGAAAGAAGCTAGCTGGTGAGATCCCAAGAACAAACTGTTTGATGCCAGTCTGTGACCTATGGCTGGTCAGTCAAAAATAAAAATAGTTAAATAAAAAATATATCCACTTCCATCATATATCTCCTCCACTGCTGGGCATTTTAATGCCATGGATTATTTGTTCCTGGAGTGCTAATTAGCACAAAATATAGAGCAGACAGCTGCCAGCATAGTGCCCAGGATGTGCTGCTGAGCTGTAGCTGGATTCATTACAGTCCTGGCATTTAAAACCCGAAATGCCCTTCTGGCCCTATGTGCCTTTTTGCAAATCAATGCACTGCACACACACAGGCTGACAGGTCTGTGCAGAGACAGCAGTGGGGCATGCAGTTCATAGTAGAACACGAATCAAATAAAAGTTACCCAATAAGCCACTTCCAGAAAGCCATGCCAGGAGCCAACATTCGGGATATAAAGGGGAGGAAGGATCTTGCTGCAGCCCTCTGGAGAAAGATGGGTGCGGGGCATCCTGCTCCCAGACACACTGGGAACACCAGGGAACAAGTACTGTCATTCCTTGGGGGCAGAGACAAAGAGAAAGTGCTGCCCACTTCAAGGATTTAAGGGGTAAGAGGTGGCTGTTCAGGTGATACAAAGGGCTGTTTGGTCTTTGCCTCTGACTCAGCCTGTTGTGAAACCTCGGCTCTGACAAACACAGGAACTACTTAAAGTTCTGTAAGAATACGCTGCCGGAAGGCAGATTGTTCTGTCCTTCCTCAGGCAGCACCCTGCCATGGTACAGCGTGCTGTGAGGGCAGGCAAGGAAACGTCCCTGTGAGCTCTCACCCACCAGTGACAAAGAATGGAGCTGGCAGTCAGCATGCTCCAAGCGGTGCCACAGGAGTTCTGCCCATGCTGCTCACCAGCGTGGTGTCCTGAGGGCTTCCCGAGCCTGGGACGACCCTTTCAGAGCTGGTTTGCAATGATGTGCAGTCGTGTTTCTGTCCCTTCTCTCTGTGTGCTGCGAAGGCTGATGCCCCAGGCGTTACTGAGCTGGGGAACCAAGAGGGAAAAGCTCCCCAGCCTCCTTCCAGTGGATGCTGCATCTGGGGATTGATGGTTCTGCCCTGGTTTTCCACGCAGCAAATTCTTGTTGAGTATCTTTGTATGGAAGCAACTGAATGATTAGGTATTTCTCAAGGATAGCATAATGATTAATTTCCTTCCAATGAACTCTGCCTGAGCTGTCTGCATCAATAAACAAAGAGCAGACAGGCACAAGTCAGTATTCCTATTACTGCCAAATAATCAATGGGAGCTGAAACTACTTTCATGTCCAAAAAGCCCCACAGAGCCACTTCAGTCTGCCACAATAACTCTCTTTAAATTATTATTATTGTTTCTTTGGTTTTTCTGTTTTGGAAATGCTGAATTCACCCCACCCAAGAGTACCAGGCAGCAGAACTGGCAGCGATGCAGACGCAGCAGTGCAGCTGTGGCGGCGGGGAGCCCCAGAACACTGAGCCTGGCAGAGAATCACAGACATACAGAACGTCCCAAGCTGGAAGGGACACGAGGATCACTGAGCGTGCTTCTTGGCTGCACACAGGACCACCCAAAATTCAAACCTTCTATCCAAACGGCTGCAGCCTCACATGCTGCACCCAGCTCCAGTGCAGCATCCCAGGAGTATGACTCTTTACAAGGAATATTTTAATTTTCTGAGTTATGACTTTCAGGTGCAATACACGTGTTTGGGGAAATAACGCTGAGCCTTATCCCAACAAGACAGGAGGAGATGCCAGCAGGCTGCCTCATCTGCCAGAGGGCCAAAAGCAGCACACACACACAACAATTCCTTCTGCACATCACACTGCTGAAGCCACAGGTCTACATGTACCTGGCATCCCCCATAGACACAGCACCACACGGGCACCAGGCCAGGCAGGAGGGCTCCAGCCCAAGGGCTGCACCACACTTCTGCTCTGGCAGCTATGGTAACGCTTTTGCAAGAGTTAAGGGGAAGTGGAAGTGACTTGCAAAACAAATAGAAAAGCGTTAGTAAAAATGCAGAAATGTCTTCCTCTGGTTTGATGTGCCAGGGGCAATGGAAAGGAACACTGGCAGTGAGTTCAAGCAGTGACCAAGAACTTCTTTTCTATACGGACACACAGAAAGTGACTGGAGCATGGCACATGCACCCCTTCCCACCTTCAAGGCTCAGCAGCAGCCCAGCAGAAAGCAGGGGGTGCCAAGAAGCCCAAGCAGCAGCGCATTGGCTGAGGTGCAGAAAAGCTCTGTGCAGTGCTTTGAACGTTGTACCCAAGCACAGCAGGACAGGCCAAAGCAATGGAGAGAATCTTCTCTGCTGGTACACCACAACATAACCTGCAAGAACTGAGCTGGCTGCACAGTGCCAACATGAGTCATAAATAGGAGAAAAAAACCACGTGAGGGGCAAAGAAAGCTCAACACGGATAGAAAACTTTCAGCCTGTGCAGACTTGGAGAATGGATGCATGAAACATCCTCAGACCGCCTGGAAGAACACAGTGCCCCAAGTTCAGCGTGTCTGCCCTGAACCTCAGACAGTCAATGCATTGCATTCAAATAAAAAGTAGAACATGAAAAAAAAACAACCACCAAAATGAAAACCACCAGAACACTTTGAGTGTTGCATCTTTTTGCAACAAGTTTAGCACACAGTGCTAAGGACCTGGCTGCAGGCTGAGTGTCTGTGTGCATGGGGCAGGGGACAGGGCTAGGACAGGCAGGGACAAGGCATGTGGCTGTGGGTGAGCACAGCTCCCTGAGCACCCACACAGCACGGCGGTGAGGGTGGGTTTTACCTAATGTTCATTAGGAAAAACCCCAGATTTACAGACAGCAGTACCTCAAGGATGGGAGAAAGTACATTCCCCCCACCCTTGCTTCAAAGAAACCGCACGTTCAAGGGGAAAAAAAAATTTAAAAAGATCACGAGACAGGTAGGGATTTTTCTAAGGGACACGGATTGCCATGTGCCTGAGGGTGAAAGGCCCCAGGCCTCGCTCTGAGCTCTCCCTTCCATGCAGCTGCCCACCGCACACAGCACTGCCAAGCTCCAGGCCGTGACACAGAAGTAATTGTCAAAATATTTAGGGCACGGAGAGCCATCCTGCTCCCCCTGCACACACAGCCACGGCTCGGCAGAGCTGCAGACAGCCTGCTCTTGGCCCTCAGAAGGGACGGAGCAGTGCACGTGTCAGTGCATTTCAAGTGAACATTAAGTTTAATCAAGTTTAAAGTTCAACCAAATTTAACATCGTTGGGCTCTCAGTAAAAGAGTGATGTATTCTCATTCCTCTTCTCTCCTCATGTGAAACACTGTAGGAGAACCTCTCACTGGTCCAAGGGACAAGACCAAATCACAATCGTACTTTTTTTCTTTTGCCCTGTTTTTATGGAACAAGTTGCAATCAACTTCAGCTTTTTTCCTTTTTTTTTTAAGCAAAAAGCAAAGCTAGCAGTTCCACGTCCCTCTGCAACACCCTTTCCAGGAACCGGGCGTTAAACTCCCCATGAACCAAACTGCCAGAAGTGAGCTGACCTGGGAGAAGCCCACGCTGGCAGCTGGTGGTGGCAGAGACAGTGCTGTGCCTCCCTGTGCCAATGCTGGGTTTACACTGCAGCTGCACAGCACCTCCACCATGAGCCCTTTACCATCCCTACCCAAAACAGAGCTTTAGAGACTGCAGGGCTATCAACAAAGCACTAATGCCACCGTAACACATCAGGTAATGCACACGCAGCTCTTGAAGCAGCATCTTAAAAAAAGGCAGCAGAGCAGCACAGAGGCACACCTAGGCACTGCTGTGGCACAGCTCAGGCTTGGTGCCTGCACTGATGGAGAGTTCAGATGAACTGCCCCAGTGCCGTGCAGTGCTGACAGCTGCGGGCTGCTCTGCGCGGGGGGGACATCCCACCCCACCCTGCTAGAAGAAAGCGTTATCGGAGCAGCACTCCATCAGCACGCACTGGGGAGAGGAGATAGCGTTCAACAAGAGGCGTGGGGACAGCAAAACGATCCCCCTGTTTGACAGGCAGCAAAGAGGCAGTGAAACTGCAGGCTCCTTTCAGCAGAGCCCATGCTTCTACAACACCCAGCCCTGTCCCCACCAGGGCCTGTAAGAGCCAGGGTGCATCCATTCCTGCTGACAATAAAAGGTTCTGAGGTAGGACACTGTATTTTTATGTTTCTATTGCATTTATAGCAGGGGTACTGCTAACTTCACACTCTGACCGAAGCTCCTGATCACCGCCCTAATGACTGACTGCAGATCACTGATTTAATGACCTTTGGGTGAAGAAAGTAACTAAATACATTTGGCAGGCAGTGCGTTGCTCTCTGTGGGCTGCTATAGCTGCCTGATCACACCCACTGGAATTACCAAAACCAAAGGATTCATAGAGTAAATGCAAAGCAGCAGCAGTTTTCCCCACCCCCTTCCTACTTTTCAGCATCATTGCACTCTGCAAAAGTTTCACTGTTTCCTCATACAATCAGGTCCCCTTCTGCTGGGGAAAGAAGAGCAGGCTTTACAGAGAAACAGGGGAATTCCTGTAGTTCTTACTAACTGTGTATTTCTTAAGCCGACCATATACATTTCGGGCTCTACTTCAGAGTTGATTATTTGTAATTAACATACATTGAAATCAAGCCCGTCCTACTTTTGTGTCAAACCAGCTCAGCTTTGCTCCGCTGAGTGCCGGGCAGTGCAAGGAACAGCTCCCCAGGCACTGTGCAATGCAGTTACAACAGAGCCCTTCTTCCCCCTCCTCAAACCCAGCATCATAAAAACTAAACCCACTCCAATAAACACCGTCTTCCTTCTACCAAAATCTAAATGTCTCCCAGCATGGAGCATTCTGGTTGTGTTTCAGACTATTCCCTGCACGAATAAATCCCATCTTTTTGCACAAGGGCCCAACACATGGGCGGCAGGGCAGGATGCAGGGGTTACATCACATCCCCGTGCTGCAGGGCGGAGGGCAGGCAGGAACTTCATTCAAACATCCTGAAACTCTCACCACCATACAAACGCCCCGACTCGCTCCGAATGATTGCTTTGGTGTGAAAAGCAAATTGACATCAAAGTAACTTGAAGAGAATGATTACAATTTCTTACTGCACCTTGGCCACCTACGTTTTCCTGGTGCACAAGGGCTGGTTTGTTTGTTCTGGGCTTTCCTGGCAGCTGAGCAGAGCAGTACAGCAAGCATAATCTTTCACGTCACCATCCTATACACATCATCACTGGGGTCGTGCTCCAGATTAGAAAGACAAAGGAAGACAACGTGTAAGTTAAACCTTAACATGGCAGGAAATGGCTCTGCAATAACGCTACCAGTTATTAGCTAAAACAAGGCTTTAGAGTAACGCGTCACCTAAATCTTTCGGGGTTCTTAAACAAACCAAGTCTTGTGCAAGAGCTCTTAAAGGCCAACCGTATCCTTCGAGAGGAAGGATGGGCACAAGTTTAAAGATGGAGAACTGAAACTTGACCAATGAAGCAGAAAAGCCCTGTCCTTCGTCACAAGGTGAGCCACCACGCCACGCCTAAAGCAGACAGTCGTCTCGATTTGGTTGTTAAAGTACAATCACAGCTGCAGACAGAGTGAACTTTGGGCTGTAACCACGCGGCCTGCACTGCGTCATGCACTGCAGCCCACGTCCTCCTTCGGCTTGAAGAGGGGATGGAAGGGGATGGAAGGGGATGGAAGGGGATGGAAGGGGATGGAAGGGGATGGAAGGGGATGGAAGGGGATGGAAGGGGATGGAAGGGGATGGAAGGGGATGGAAGGGGATGGAAGGGGATGGAAGGGGATGGAAGGGGATGGAAGGGGATGGAAGGGGATGGAAGGGGATGGAAGGGGATGGAAGGGGATGGAAGGGGATGGAAGGGGATGGAAGGGGATGGAAGGGGATGGAAGGGGATGGAAGGGGATGGAAGGGGATGGAAGGGGATGGAGACACAGCGGTGCTGCTGTCTGACAGGCTGACAGCACAGCACACACAGTTACCACCATCATTTAATTTTGTGTCAGGCTGGAGTTCACAGCAGAGGCATTCAGGTCTGACAGCTGATGTAAAAACCAATCCAGCCACTGTTAATTTTTTTTTTTTTTGAAGTTCACTATTTTGGATACGTGAAACACGTTTAAAGTAGAGGAGATATAAATCAGGTGTTCCTCCAAGTTTTCATTTGTCTCAGAAGCCCATTAACTTATTTTACAATGTTTACCTCATTCCTTTCATTGCACAAGAAACCTAAGCAAATACAAGCAAATAATTACCCAGGCAGGAGTGAGCGTTGCTATATACAAAGTGGTTTCCAATATACAACACCAAGCAAATGGGTCACAGAAGAGCTAATTAGCACAGGTGCCACTTTTAAAATGATAAATATATTAGAGATTAAATCACAGTTGTAAGCAATTGCGTTATATTAGAAGAATGGATCCTTCACCAAAGATTTCCACTGTAAGTCTAATTTTTAGAGTATTTTTCTCAAATAACACAGCTATAAATAGAGAAAACAAATGGCAGAGTGCTGTCCTGGCCTGCAAACAGCCAGCTCCCTTCTCGCCTTTCTCTTGGTCACTGCATTTCTCAGCTCTGACACGGCAATACCTTGCTGAACGTTCTAACGAGCCTGCCAGAAAGCAGCTGCCAAACAGCTCATTCACAGCTCCGCTTCCAAACGATCTCTGCAACCAGGGCAGCTCGCTCAGGGAAGCTGGAGCCCAACCTGCTCCTCCAGCCAACCCCAGCATGCTGCCTGCCCCAGCTGCCGGGCAGCAGAGCCGAGCAGTGCAGAGCCGTACCAGGTGAGCTTTGGGGAGCAAAGTCCTGTCTGGTATTTGGCCTTTAGAACCCTAAAGGTAAAACTGTCACAGCACCGTACCCATCAGAAGGAGCTGCGCTCCTCTGCTCACCAAACTTCCACACACATAATGGCACCCCTGGAGGCTCGCAAAACTTGGAGACAGCCTTGAGACGGCTGCCTTCCCAGCGAGCTCTCCATTCATTGCTCCGACAGCCTGGCAAGGTTTAGAAGTTTGACAGTTTAGAAGGAAAAAAAGGTTTTTTTTAAAGATGAAAGAAAGAGAGAGACAGAACGCTTCTCTCTTTTCTCGCCCCAGACCCAAGCACGACTGCACTTCGATCCTACTGAACCAAAAGTTCTCCCGTTGCCCCTGCTTGCAGGAGAGGCTTCCCCCGCTCCCAGCCCCGCGGTGCCCGGCGGGACGCGCAGACGCAGCCCGAGGCTCCGGGCGCAGCGCAGCGTGCGGAGCGGGGATCCCGGCGGCACCGCGGGGGGAGCGCAGGTGCCTGGGAGAGCGCACCCACCTTATAGACCTTGCCGAAGGCTCCGTCCCCCAGCTCCCCCACGACCTCCCACACCTCGCCGGGATCCAAGTCTCTCCGAACGTGCTCGTACTCCTTGGAACGCCGTTTCTCAAAGGTGGAAAGGCGCAGGATGCGGCGGAAATTAGCGAAAGCCATGCTGCCGGGGCCGTTCGCAGAGCCGGGAGCGCGGCGGTTCCCCCCCCCACACCGCCGCCAGCTACCGGCAGCTGCCCCGGGGCAGCACGGAGCCGCCCGCAGCCGCGCAGTCGGAGCCGGAGCCGCTCCACCTGCTGGCCTGCCTGCCTGCCGCCCCCCCGTGCCATTGGCCGGCACCCGCCCCGCCCGGCTCGGCTCGGCTCGGCTCGGCTCGGCACTACCGTGTTGTACTGCGCTGCCGAGCCGGGCCGAGCTGTGCGGCTGCCAGCGGGCCAGAGCAGTGAGCACGGTTGGGACGCGGCTCGGTGCCGGTCCGCACGCTCTCCTCGGCAGAACTTCAAGCCCCTCTCAAAAGCCGCTATAAAATCACGTATTAAATGGGGACATCTAGGGGAGAGAGCCGACGGTGCAGCCGGGAAGGTTTTTTCCTAAAGTGTTCTGGACCTCCCTATGGTCATTTTCCTTGTTCCATCATCTACCTCCCCAGCAAGCGTTTGATTCCGTCATATGCTGCTTTTCTGAAAGAGTGGTCAGGCACTGGAATGGGCTGCCCACGGAGGTGGCGGAGTCACCGACCCTGGAGGTGTTCAAGAAACGTTTGGATTTTGTGTTGAGGGACACGGTTTAGTGAGAACTGTTGTGATAGGTGGATGGTTGGACTGGATGATCTTGAAGGTCTTTTCCAACCTTGGTGATTCTGTGATTCTGTGATCTCCAGGCTGCCACTGCAATAGCTGTGGGCAGCTGTCGGGCACCTCATCCTCATCTGATTCTGTGAAGATGAGGAGTTCAAGATAAGCCCTGCGCTGAAGGGCTTGTGGTTCAGCCCAAGCAGAGGGGAGCTCAGAGAGGTGATTTCTCCACTCACAGATGTTTTGCAAAGTAACCCTCTGGAAGTTTTTGAGCAACTCTGACTCAGTGTACCGTTGAAAATGAGCTGTGGCATTTTTTATCCTATGTTTGATACTCTATCAGCAGATCTGCTGTCTGTGGGTTCACTGCCAAGAGAACTGGCTATTGGGTGTCTTGGAATGAAGAACAGCTGCAGCCCAAGCGCACAGCCCAGGCCCTCCCCACCCTGGTGCAGTTCTCTGAAGGTTACCTGGCCTGACCAGCTCATGGGACCACAGCCAGAGACTGGGATAGATTTCAACCCCCATTGAATCACAGAATCATACAATCACTCAGGTTGGAAAAGACCTTCAAGATCATCGAGTCCAACCATGACCTAACCATACTACCCGAACTCTAACAACCCTCTGCTAAATCATGTCCGTGAGCACCACATCCAAATGGTTTTCCTTCTCCCTCCTTTTCTTTCTGACAGCCTAAACCCCGCTTGATTTTATAGTGTTATCACCCCCCGCGTCCCTGCAGCATGCAGAGCCCCCAGGTCAGCTTCCAGTGCTGTACAGAAACGATAACCAGCTCCTGGCTGCCGTGAGCTGATAACAGACACACAAAAGGTGGTGATAAAGGAGGTCTTCGCAGCTGTACAAGCAAGATGCCAGCAACACAGGGCAAGAGGGGATTCTGGCTCAATGAAACTCATTCCTTAGCACTGCTGCAACCTCACAGTGTAATCCTTTCCATAAACCAGCTCTGTGCTAGAAGGCAGGCAGGTGACTGGCCAGCAGCTTTCTGTGTGAGGCTGTTCACAGTCACAGGTCGCTCCTCTTACAGGCAGCAGCACGGTGCTGGGCACCCCCAGCTCCTGGGCAGCCAAAGCAGATGGAACTGAGCTACAGATGACTGTGGGTGGGTCAGGAGTTACAAATGATTCCTCCAAAAGAAAAATGGGTTCTTTTCCCAGTGTTTCCTGTTTATTGAAAAGTTTTTTGGTTTTTTGTTTTCCTTTCAAGGGCGTAGGGTGGAAGAGAAGGAAGTCAGGAATTTATGTGTGCTTTAACATTGTCTTCAGTGCAGAAATTGCATGCCTGCCACTCCATGAATCAGACATCTCATTAATGCTGTCTGTTAATTCTGAGCGGTATCTCATCTGCTACTGTGTTTTTAATTGCCTGAATTGCCTGTACACCTCATCTGGGAGCAGTGGCATTTAAACTAAAATAAACCCCACTGATCCCTGCTCACAGCTTTGTGCAGAGAGGCCTGAGAGCTCGCTGCTTTCCAGACCTGCAGTGTTATTGCATTCTTCATTACATGATGGACCTGAAGAAAAAGCAGATTGTGCTGCTGTTTGCCCTGCTGGACCACAGCACGACGAGGAACATCAGCTTTAATGGCTTCTACATGTTGGTGTGCATCCTCCTGGCCCACCAGGTATGGGGCTGACTTCTACCCGCAGCATGCAAGCTGTGGGGAGGATCTCTGGGTCTGGATGTGGCCACGACACTGCTGCACAGGCATGAGAGCAAGAGAGGGATGGGACAGCCCATATGCAGGAAGCACTGGGGCTCGGGATTTCCTGCAGGCGCAGCCAACGAGAGGTCACCTTCATTCTCTGCATGGCAGCATCATCTGGTAGTCCACATATTCTTCAAAGCAGGAAATCAGTGCTCACAGTCTTCTCCTAAACCTTTCTGTCCCAAAACAGAACCAGTTCTCTGTGCCCTCCTGCAAGGAGCAGGACCTGCCCTGTGTCGTGCTGGTGCTGTCCTTATTCGGGGCTGCCTGGTGAAAGGGTTGCTGTGAGCAGGCTGTGCAACGCGGCTGTGAAGGCTCTGCTCTCCCTGTGCCCAGCTACGCCCAGCCCCAGATGTTATGAATCACAGCCACATCTGGAACTCATCGTGAATGGTGGAGAAACATGCCAGGGAGGTGCCCCATTAGCCTGTAACATGTTCGGGATGAGCCGCGGGCAAGAAGCTGGAACCAAATTCTCCTGAGCATGCTGGGAAGCAGCATGTTGGAGAAGGGGACAGGAGCTGGGGCTTGGGGGTCTCTCTGAGTTTGCATTAGCCAAGGCTGTTTTGCTAAGCTATCTATCTCCAAAACTTGAAACTGAGCTACACAGGATTCAGGATGTTTGCAGTGCTCTGCATTGACATCCAAGAGGAGAAGCGAAGTTGAAGAAGGCAGCAGTGGGCTGTGGCCATCCTGCCTGCTGGAACAGGCAGCTCCCGGCAGCCCCAGTGGGAGCCCCCTCCCCAGCTGGGAGCAGTGCAGCTGTGCTCCTCCTCCCCTCTGGGCTCAGCTCACAGACACCAAACGAATGGAATGACCACGTAGAAGGCAATAAACCAAAGTGACAGAGCCCAGAAATTTTGTGTTCTGTTTTCTCCATTCCACATCACTGCTCTACCAAGGTGGGTGCCCCAGAGCAGCACCTGAGGAGGAGGAAGGATGGAACTTGGGTTCCACCTCAGTGTACCACAGCAGTGGCCCTCATGGCACTGGGGATGACCTCTCCCCATCACGGTGCTCCCCAACCATTCTGTGATGCACAGAGGTGCTGAGCCTCAGCCCTGGATCCACTCGGGTTTGTCAGCTTGCTGCTGCCTGCTCTGCATTAGCAGTGTATGCCTGGGGGTCAGGCGGTCCCTGCGTCCTCATTACTGCTCATGAGGAGTGGTTCGACTGAAGGAAATGCTGCTTTCTGTGTTAACTCAGACACTTAATTAAAGCCATGTGGAGGGAAAGTCAGAGAGGCAGTTTCTGCTGCTAAATGTTGGCTGTTTATCCCTTGGACGCAGCATCCTGGTGAATGCATTTCCCCTCACCTTACATATGGCATCACAGCATTCAACCTCCTCCAAACACTGCCATTACAGACCTCCCCTAATGAAGTTGCGAGGCTACAGCATAAGGGATTAATTAGGATGGAAACTTCCCATCTGTGAGCTCAGCTGCTGATCCCACATGACGCACAGCTTCAGCACACCCGCAGCACCCACCTCTGCGACCTCTGCTGCAACTCTGGAGTTGGAACCTCCAACTTTCAGAGGTAAGTCGGAGAGAATGCAGTGAATGGCTCCTTGCAAAGCTGGAAGTGACCGTCATGCCTTACATCTTCAGGAGCCAGCAGCTGGCAGTGTGCAACACTGCCATGAGAAGGAATGCTGCTCGGGACCCAGTGCTGTCTGACTTTGTGCAGTGAGACAGAGTGCAATGAACTATCAGTACTGTCACAATATAAACATTAATTATATTCCATATTAGCTAGAATGGAACAGAAGCAGTCTTAGATCTAACAGCTCTATGAGTTGTATTTTCACCCAAACTCCTATGACAGCATCATAAAGGTTGGCAAAGGCCACCAAGGTTGTCAGGTCCACCCCCACCCCAGCCATGCCCACTGACCATGCCCCGCAGTGCCATGTCTCCACAGTTCTTGAACACCTCCAGAGATGGTACATGTATTACATACATGTATAATCTCTTTATATGGGAATATGTATATATACACACATAGAAGGAATATATATATATATATATAAATTCAGGCAAGTCACAAACCTGTTTTATGATTCACATTGACTCTACCAGGAAAACAGATAAAAGAAACCCAAAATACTGCAGTGTTTGCTGTGCTACCATTAGACCAACGTGTTCAGAAAAGAATTATTCACACTCCTCTGACACATTCAGCAGTTAAAGGCTGTGAAGTGGTGACCTGAATGAAGACAACGTACCAGCTAATGGAATCACAGGGTGGTTACTCCCACCGGGCACAGTGCTGCCTTCCTTGGACTCCCATGGACAGGACACCTCTTGGCAAAGGACTCTGTCACACTCCAACATAGAACCATTTTGGTTGGGAAGACCATGAAGATGACTGGGTCCAACCAACCTGTGGCTGTGACCACACTTGGCTGCGCTGCTCAGTGTGATGTCTGCCCCAAACGGGATTGTGCCATATCAGGAGGTCATGGGAAAGCTGTAGGGTTCCCATTCAGAATCCAAAGCGCTATTGGAGAAACTAAAAAAGAAAAACAAGGCTGCGTTTGTTCCTTAAGGCATGGCATTTCCAGTATTTCTTTTTATTTTTAAATGCAGGAAAAGAAGATTTTCTCTTTTTCTGTTTTCAGTACAGGAAATTTTGTACAGCATTTCCAACTCAGAGAAGGTCACGATGGTTTGCTCTCAGTGGCAGAAGATGTTCCCTTGGTTAAAAAAAAATCACATAATTTAACAACCTAAAGACAACCTACTTGTGCTTTGCCATTGATTAAAAATGTGCACACACTACTGTCATATGTCAGCCAAGAAACAGAGGTACAACAAAAACACAGAATGCATTGAAAGTGACCTGATGTTCGCAGCATCTTTATGCAGGCCGGGAGTTCTTCACTGACCGAATGAGCCAGGGAGGGGGAAAAAGTTCAAAAGCTTGTTTTACACAGCCCTGCGTTTGATTCCAAAAGGCCTCATAAAAATTACAAGGGGAGAAAATAAGAAAGGTCATATTGCTGGGATTCCCTCGTCCTTGCTGTGCTGGAACGACGTGCTCTCCATGTCAGTGCCAACTCCAGCACCATGCCCTACGTAATATGGATGCTTCCTTGTTACGTGGCACACACAAACAAACCGCGTACAAAAGGTTTTACCATAAAAATGAAGATATTTATTCAAGAAGTACAAATCTGATGGTACCAGCCATCTTTGAAAGCCATTACCATGAGGCAGAGAGGACACAAACCTAAGTCTCTTGCTCAGGACGTGTGAAAGCAGGTGTCTTACAAATCTCCAGCTAATGCTGTCATTCCAATCATTGCTCAAAAGCCACCTCCACTTTTTAGACATTCCCTGGACTTGAGAGGCACAAACAGGGTTTTTATTACAAGACCAGTTAGTTATTTTAATAAAGCCATCAGCTAAGAATTAATTTGTTTTAATTTTTGTCTCCAGCCTTTAACTGGGCTCAAATTTCCTAAGGAAACGGACTTTGAGATGGGCAGGTGCAGAATTTTTGGAGCTCAAGATGAACTGAGAGTTTTAAGGCAGGAGTCAGGATTTTAAGTTCTCTGTTTGCCCCATGGCTCTGATCAAATGGTTATTGTCTGTAAAATATACAAATACGAGTTCTACCGGATAAATACCCAACAAGTGGTCCTGCTGGAACACACTTCTTCACAGAGAGTCCAGTGGACACATTTACAGCAAGTCTCAAAGTCCACAGAATGAAGCCCGCTGGCTGAACACCTCATCTTCTGACTGCTGACGTCTGTAGGGTCGGTGCCGTGCCACGTCTGCCAGGGAAGGAGCTCCATCTCCTATGAACAAGAGCAACACACACATGCGGCTACGAAGCATCTGAATGGATGAAGTGTGGGAAAGGGGAGCCATCGGCAGAACAGAGCAGTCAAAAACTTTATGAAAATGGAAGTCTCAAAGCAGGCAGACTTGTATATACAGTCAGTGACCAACAGAAGCTTTGTAGCTGCGGATATAAAGCAGGACATTCATCTTCTTTGGGAGAAGACAGAAGCAGAGTTGCTGAGTTTAGCTCAAAGACTTCCTGCAATGGTTAACTTGCAAGGCAGACCGTCACCATCTCAGGAATGTGAGGCTTTCATTTTGTTTTGTCCAAGCAAGTTTGCAGAGCGTAGGAAGCTCATCCCTCATCCCCAAAGCAACTCTGCAGTAACTCCTTTCTCAGAATCCCTCTCCATGCTGTCCCATGGAGCACAAGCTGCCCAAGAGCTGCCAGCCGGGAGGGATCAGGCTTATGGGGAAGTGGAGAAGGGCGAAGGAAGAAATCCCCTTCCCAACAGAGCCTCCATTTATTTCAACAGAACGAGATCTGAGCAGCGTAGTGAAAAAGCCAACAAAAATCCTTCATTTCCCACCCACCCCTCCCCCAACGTTAACATGATCTGCAAAAGGTGCAGAGAGTCTGGAAGGTATTTACAGTGATGCAGAAAAGAGTTTGTAGAATATAGATCAGGAGTCAGAAATGTCGCTACCGCTCGTCTCTCTGAACAAGACAGAAATGGAGAAATGTACAGCATTCAGTTTGCCAACACACAGCTAAAATGCTTCCAAAATCCCATGGCTAAAAGCATCCCACCGTTGCAACAAACTAGGCTCTTTAATAGTATCGTTGAAGTTTTTACATTACTAACAATAGATATATATGCAGAAGCATGTCATACTACAGCAATACTTTTGTCAGCTGGCCATCTGCTCTACTGTTACTCGCACTGCACGTGTTGCCTTGTTGCATTAAGGAATCCCACCCCTCTCCTCCCCAAGCCAACCTATGAGCTTGCTATGGAAGGCAAAGAGGAGCTGTGCTCTGTCTGGTTGATGAGTTCATTTGTTGTGTTGTTTCTATTACTTTCAGTATTTTTGTGGCTGTTAAAAACCCAACTCGTTACACTGCTGATTCACATCAATAAATCTTCCAAGCTCCAGAGTATAAAGGCTTCCAGAAAATTAAGAACATTCATAGTGCAGTTATTCCCAGCTGTGTCCTTTGTACAGGGTGCTAATACACAGCCACTCACAAGCAGCCAACGCAGTGAACTGGGCTCATAGGTGCAGGGCACCATGCAGGACTGCTGCCAGTTGGCTGTGGAAGACCAGGAGCCCCCTGCTGCAAGTACCCTCTGTCCTGCAGCTCCCAGCAGGCAGTGTTCTGTCCTTTGCACTCCCTGCTGCCCAGGAGCGTGGGCTTTTACTGGTTTGTCACTTCTGGGTCAGGAAGAAGCAACAAGGGAGGGTAGAAAAATTTGAAGCACATCAGACAGCAAAAAATGTCATCTACTGGCTCAATTCACGGCCAGAGTTGATCAGGAATGACACAAAGGGCGGACAGGCTTAACAAAAAAACCCAGAGTCCTATTTTTCCTCACTTGTGTGCACCTGGCATTGCAGTTCGTGGTTGTGCGCATCACCGAAGTTGCTGCATCGCTCAGCCCAGCACAGCCCAGGCTGCCAGCAGCACTGAGCTCACCGCTCAGCTTTTCCCACACCACTAAACACAGGGGCAGCACCAGCAGGCTCCTCTCATCCTCCCCATGTGAGCAGCCACAGACCTGCCCCCGTCCCACTTCTCCCTGGGGCACTGAGCTGAAAGACATTTCAGTTTGGTTGGACTCGCTTCAGCCATGCCTCCCCTGCTCTGCACTGGAGCAAGCCCTTCCCTCTGCCCTGCTCCGGGAACCAGCACAAGTTCCATGCAAATCCAACCTGGGTCCCCTGCACTGGCATTGGCACTGCAGACCATCTTGGAGCACAAAGACAAAGCATTCCGCAGACAGAAGTGACTGTTCTCTCAATGCATACTGCAGCCTCCAGGAATATACAAGGGACAAGTTAGTCAACATGCTGTATGCTTTCCTTACTGATTTTTATTATATGTATTCCTTACTGATTTTTACTATATATATATATATATATATATATTTGCAATTTGGAATTCTTTTCTCATGTAAATCTTGTAAAATTTGTTTCCAGCAGGGTATGGGCTAAGCACATTTGCTTCATTTCATAAATGAAAAGATTTCACTGCCACCTGTAAAAACATTTCTACCACTGAATTTCTGTCAGTTCTGGCTGTGTGCTTAGTGGTCAGGAGAGAGGAGAGGCTGTCAGAGAACAGAGCACCTTCACCAACCACTCCTGTTCTGCTCAGAGCTCACACATGACACAGCCTTCAGACCATCACTGTGCACCCTGCCAGAAAAACAGATAACAAAAAACGTGATTATCTGGTACAGCATAATGCAAATGACGCTATTCTGAAAGGGTCAAGAAAGGAAGAACAAAGTCTTCCAGCTCCTATAGTCTAATCTCAAAAGCTGTACATGGTGACAATTGCCTGAATGAAAAAAAAAAACAAAACTCCAAAATATAACCCTCAAAAAGTAGTGTTGTAGTGTTCACAGTTTCAGAAATATCACGCTGGTTTTAACTTTGCTCTCTCTTAATCACCTATCACAATTTCCCCTTCCCAGAAAGGACTGGAGGGACGTGAACGTTCAAATGAAGATGTACAATTACGCCTTACGCGACAAGTAGAGCCTTCCTGGCACAAGGCCACCCTTTGACTAGTGAAAAATCAAAGAGATTTGAGTTGTTTATATACCAAATAAATATTTTTCCCTCTGGAATGCAAAAGACTTGGCTGCAAAACCCCAGTATAAGAAAGCATATTTGTCATAAAAAACTCCACAATAGAAAACTGTTGTTCTAGATTAGTATTTATCAGCCTTGATTTAATCTTTAAAAAGAAAAACCACAAATAAACCAAAAAAGCGAAGAACAAGTCACTTGGGTGTTTATGAGAACAAGAAACTAATTCTCCTTTACAGCTCTGCCACTATACTTCCATCATCCTGCACAAAACTGGGACTTTAGGAGCTGTAAGGAAATCTTAGCATACAACACAGGGACCAAAATGAAAGCTATTTTGGGATAGAGAAGTAATACACATAAAATGTGGATTCTGTTTTCCAAGAGGTGAAGGTTGGCTGCACCTATTACCTGCATCTGCTTCCACCTGTTGGGTCAGACTTGTGATGGTGTACCAGGGTCCTTCTGGCTCTGCAGTGATACTTGTGGAGGAAGAAACTCCCTCACAGCCAGACAAAGGGAGTTCTATGCAATTAATCAGGTTTCAAATGGCTGATCCTAACCCAGCAGTTTCACCAGCAGATGAGTAAGAGTTGAGGCAACTGTAGGTTTAGATTCAGAATGGGAAGGCAGAAATCAATGAAACAAAATCAAACCTGGCCAGTGTGTCGGACCTTCGAAGAAATGATTTCACTGATGGCTGCAAAAACAAGCAAACTAGAAATGAAGTTTAAAAGGAGCAGTGGATTTGATCTCAAGCAAAGGCATTGCCAGACAAGCCCAAAGAACAGAGCACATCTCTACTCAAGGTAAGCGATGATCAGATTCTTCCCCCCCAGATATGTTTGTCTGATTCAAATTTTTGAGACTAGAAAAGGATTTGTCATTTGCCACAAGGACTCCTCTTACATTCTGAAGGGAAAGTACTGTTGATTGGACACCACAGCCACACTCTGCGCTGCTGCTGTGTGTTGGTGAGGATATCTCCAAATCGAGAACAACTGCTGCTTTAAATGACATAGGAAAAGCTGAAACTTGTGTGCTTTTATGTTCTGACCATTTTCCACGTGGAGCCCTCCAGAAGGGAGCAGGGGAGGCTGCAATCCATTGCATTTGGGTGTATCTGCACTTCACCTATTGCAGTGGGCACACCAGTGCCACCACACCTCAGCCATGCACCTCATCCTTAATTGCAGACCAGTGCACCACTCCTCCTAGCTAGCTTGTTCAAAGTCTGTTTGAATGCTCTGAGTGCTATACAGTACTGCGGCAGGCACACACCCAGTGCCAGTCAGCAGGTAAACTTCAGGCAAAGTCAGTCTTGTAGGTTTACAGTACAGTACGTGAGAGTATACTTTCACAAAGTTATTGCCTAAGGCCCCAGCAGGCTGCGTCCCCAGCGCTGGCACCAGCAATGGCACAGGACTGCATTGCAACCTCGGAATGTACAATTGCGTGGGCTGAGCACGGCAGAAGCTGCCAGAAGGACAAGGGCTGAGCCCCAGCCTCGCTCCCTGCCCAGGACTGGCGATGCCTCAGCAGCACCCAGATGAAGCTGTGCATTGGGTTAGCCAGCAAGATCCCCTCAACACACAGCAGGACCTACGCAGGGCAGCTGCAAGTCTTGCGTGAACTGTAGGTGGTGCTGATATGAAATATCCATTTTTTATTTTTTAAATAAAAGTGCTCTCTTACTCTTGTTCCGTGGATCAGGACACCACCTACAGTTTTAAGGATCATTACATGCTTTTATTGTTTAAGTGAAAGACAACCTCGTCCCTCCCTCTTTGCACGCCCTCCCTTTTCCCTTCCTTTCCCCACTCCTTTCTTCACCCTCACCCTTTGCTGCTTGCTGCTGTGTTAAATATGAGATCAGGCAAATCCCAAAGGCCAGTTTACATTTTTATGTTTTGTTTTTGCAGATCTCCATCACAGATGGAATTTTTGCTGGTCAATTCTTGGAACCAATCCATTAGCAGGACAAAACGAAAGAAGACAGGGCAGTGAAAACCAGTCCCACGACAGAGAGGGAAAGAAGGAGAATCAATAAACAAGCAGAAATCAGTTTTCCACCGGGGTCGGGTTTGCTAAGGGCTGGCTCACAATGACTTGCACCACGTAGTCCTTTGGGATTTTCAGCTCCTCCAGTTTCATTTTGTCTGCGAGCGGCCGGCCCGAAAAGAACCAGCGCTGGCTGCCAGGCTCCACTCCCTCCACTGCGTGCAGCCGCCTCTTCATGTGGTACACCGTGTCCATGCTGCGGACCATGAGTTTGAGGTCTTTGCCTGTGGACAGGCGCAAACGGAGCTGGCATTCGTGCCCTGAGTTGGGCGGTGGGTCAGGGATGTCCAGAGTCTCCAGGTCGCCCTTCTCCTCAATCATGTTGATGGGCGGAGCGAGGCAGTAGACGGGGAGCTGGTACCGGTTGCCCAGTTCATCGTAACACTCTGTAAGAGCACCTTGAGGGGTAAGAGAACAGGAAACAGTGAGTGTGCATGTATTTCATGTTTAAAACTGAAGCAGTGACACTTCGGAGCGTTAACCCCATTGTTACGGCAATGATTTAGGTTTTGAGGTCTTAAAGGATCAACTTAAGTTCCCATTAGGAACTGCTTCACCTTGTTTCCACGTGGAAACTTGGGATTGAATTGAAGCACTCCCCCAAATGCACCCAACCTTTCAGACAGAGCTGATAAACTTCAGGAGCAGCAAGAAGGATGAGATGGAGCGAGCCATACCCTACATGAGCCATGTAGAAGGGCACTTCACTGGCAGCACAGCCTAGTATTTAGGGCATGCAAACATCCAGAAAATACTACTGGGATGAATTACACGATCCTAAACATGAGTTATGAAAAGACAAAATGGTGAAGCCTGGAGGCAAAAGACCACTATGAAAAAAAAAAAAGACTCTGTAACTTCTCAAACATGCAGAAATAGCTGAAATGGTTTCATATAGGCTCTATGTTTTAGTGCTTTAGTGCCAGAGAAAACAAACACAGCCACCCAAGCTGGACAACTCTGCGTTTCCAAATGGAGTAGGGTGTCGTTGCTGGAGCAGTGACATGTGGCACACACAGAACCAGAGCAGATTTAAAGCAGTCCCACATCCCTGTAGTGTCAGGAGTCATTTCCATCTCCTCAGACTCCTGAGAGGTTCCCCAGGATAACCTGGCTGTTGCTATAAAAGATAGCTATGCTGCCTTGCATACAGCACTCCTTCCCTACTGGTCACAGCACACACACACTAAACAGCTCAAGAATCTATGAGTCTTGCAGAACTAATAAATGCAAGCAGAAAAATTTTAAACCCAGTATGAAACACACCCTGTACAAAGGCATTTCAAGAGCTACCTTGGAAAAACAGCAGCACGTTTTTCTAGCATCCTACGATTGCAGTGTCAGAAGCCAAGAAATGAGCCCTGCTACGCACAGCACACGTCACCGCCTGCAGCGAGCCAGGGAAACGGGATGCCAAGGGAACTGCATCCCCACCACAACAGAAATCCCTTCTCAGCGGAGTTAAAAATAAAACAGATATTCCCACTCCAAGGAAATGCCTCCCCAGTGCCTCAGGTTTACCTGCTCCAGCGAATTTCCACATTTTTGCCCCTAGAGGGGGCACATTCACTTGCAACATTATCCATCCTTTTGTAGTTGGAGCCTTTGAAGGGAAGCCAAGTCCCTGAGCTATGGAATAGTTAAAATGCTTTGACTCGGCACTCCTGCACACAACAAACACCCAACTGCTCCTTGTTAGAAATGATGGCTTCTTTTTTTTTCTTGGCTGGAGGCTTCTTCATGTTGACAATGGGTTCCCTTAAACTTTGCTGTTTGATCAGCAAAATGAGCGCACTCTAACATTTAACTTGGGGATATGCTGTGATTCTTATGCTGGATATGTGCTGTCTTTTAGACAGATGGCCCCCCCCATTTTTTTTTGGTTGATGAAAACACACAGAGGACACGTTTGGCTAAAGTATCAGCCACTTCTGGGGACTTGCTGTTTGTACCAGTAGCGCCAAGACTGCCGTGCTGTGGTATTTATTGAGAAAACAAAGCAAAAAAAAAAAAAGGAAATTCAGAGAAATATGGCACTCAGTGCAGTCTTGTATCATTTATGAATCTCCGAGCAAACCAGCTTGATCAAAACTGTATTGGCTCCAGAGCTTTCAGGATGCTTTGCGTGTGATTTATGTAGTAAGGCCCGAAGTCCTCAGCCTTCAGCTTTAAAATGTTCCTTTCATTCTGTACACCTCATCAATTTCGTAAATGGCGCAGCGCTAAATTCTGGATCGCGGCTCACAGAAACAAGCAGACAGTTTGCTGCTGAAAGAAAAAAAGAGAAAGAGCCAAGCCCCAACAGTTTTTAAATTTAGCTACTGCAGCTAAAATTGTATCGTTCTTTAAAAGCCATGCATTTCAACAAGAGCGTCCCTGTTTTAGAGAAGTATATCCAAGAGCTGATTTCAAACACAATGGGATAAGCTTGCTGTGGAATTTATTCGTTTATATCCTTGCCCAGCTGAACTAACATCAAGGTCAAAGCATACGCTATAAACATTCAATTGCTTAATCATCATCAGATAAGTCATATTATAAAAAATCCTATTAAAGAGCAGCCAGCTTGGAGGTGTGGGTGTGTGTTTTTAGGTTTGTTTTTCTTGTTCTTCAAGACACTGTGGAGGAAACCTCTTGCAATAAAAACTGCACAGCCCTACCACAGAAGCATAGCCTCATAGTATGGGTCAGAGATCACCCAGCTTCAATTCCTGCTGTGGGCCAGCTGCCCCCACACCAGCTCAGGGTGCCCAGGGCCTCATGTATGGCCTTGGGTACCTCCAGGGATGGGGGCTATCCTAGGCTGACCATCAACCTACGACAAACTGCTAATGGCACAAGCTACCACAAACCTGGTCAACAAACACTCATCTTTTCTCTCCTGATGGTAAAAATACTCCAGACTCTTGAGCCATATCACATTCAAAACATGGAGCAGGATGTGGACACATGGGTTAAGGCACAGAATCAGTCCATTGCAAGCAGAGTCTTCATTTCATGGCTGTGCACCTACATCAGACCCATCTGCAGGAGCCGGGTGGGACAAGCACAGCTCTGTGGTTGTGAGGCTTTTGGCAGTGACTTTTGGAGAGGGTCAGACTCCACTGACAACCCTTAAAATGTTGTAAATGGCTCAAAGGCAGAGTGTGAAGAAGCTTCATGTTGGTTGGAGTCCAAAAGCTAAGAGAAGGCTGAATGCATTTACCAGAAGGCACGGTGAGTTCGGAGCTATTTTAAGCAATGCTTGCAAATGCAAATTGTCAGAGAGAAGATGAGAAGGCGAGTGTGTTGCCCGCAGGAGTGCTCCCACTGCTGCAGCCAGGCAGAGCTCCCGCCCAGACCATGCAGTGAGCCGTGCATGGAGCACAGCAAGCAAACACCTGAGCTGCAGCACCCAGTAATGCCACTGCTGTAAGTCAGAAACGTTCTGAGCCCTCCTGCATAACACACCAGCTTGGGCTACTGAAGTTGTTCAGCACAAAAGGACACAGAAAAGAATGTTGAGTTCTCATGAGAACACAGAGAGAATGCAAAAGAATATATATTTTTAAGGTTTCCCTGTTACCCAGGCAACAAGGGCCCCCAGCAGCCAGTTACGGCACAGGAAGGATGCAGCTCCTTCAGCAGGAAGGGAAGTGATCACTGCTCATGTGAAAGATCACAGCATTACAGAAGGGTTTTACAGCAACAGCCAGGAGAGGACAGAGCAAGCATATCGATGTTGTAAATACTCAACGAATACACAAATATCTGAACAGCTTTCTAGATGCTAGCTTGACTTCAATAAACTTCTGCACAGTGTACCTAGGCAGCAAAATGAAGAACTGCCTTTGAGCAAAGACACTGATAAAAGGTAGTAAAAAATGCACTAAAACCATAAGCCTCTCCAATGCTAGAAACAGTGAAGTTTGGGTTTTTTTTTAATTTATTTTTATATTTGTATTTCAAAGTAATAGAAACTTGGAGACTGGGGAACTCTGGACAGAATCACAAGACAGAGGTTCTTGTTGGTTGCCACCCAGGTAGGAGACAGCCTGATAGTTTTGGGCAGAAAAGTTAGCAAATGTGATCCTCCAGCACATGGAACTGGAACATTCCTAAACGAATTGCTTTGCAGGCTGTAAAAGGTTGCTTTCCTAAAATGATCAGTACGTGGATGTTTTTCTGGAAAAGGACAGGCTGGGACACTGCTCCATCCTGAGCAGCTCAGAGCTTGGACACACATCCACACATGCAAACACCAGCACTTTAACAGACCCAAGTAGCACAGATTAAAACTTTTTCAAGTGTTACTGAAATTATTTGACATGATCACATTCATTCAGAAACATGGAAAGCCTTAACGCATTTTGATGCCATTGCTTCAAAGCTACATACTATTCTCCCCTCAGAAAAAGCTGAATTTCCTGTCTTCTGTTCCTAAAGCAGCTTTTATTCCTCCAAGATTTTAAGCAGTTTGGGGAGTGTTGCTCAGAAATGCCCCAACCCTAACAACTGAGCAGATTTTTCCTCTTCCCCTTCCTCAGCCAGACTTGCTGCAGGGAAGAGGAATTAAACCAACACAAAACAACATCTAGCACTGCAATGAGACTACCTATTTAAGGAGCTTAAGTGTCTGTGTATAACACATTTGCCCAAGGAACAGCTGGTTCGTTTGTTATTCTTACTGAAAAACTCCATTCCAAAACCAAGCTGAGCTTGGATTGCTGAATAAATTGACAAGAGCAGAGTTCTCACCTGTAGACTATTGGTTTGTATCCAATTATAGGTCACAAATAAATGAAAACTCGTTACAAGCATCAGAAAACAAGTGGGTCCTATTCTGGATGCTACAGAACAATTCCTAGAGTGATGATTAAGTCAGGCAAAGAAGCTGAACTTTCTCTTCATCTTCATTAGCAGCTGATTCCAGGTCATGGCTAGGAAACACAGAATCTTATAGGGAAAAAAAGTGTACTGATGTCAACAGCACGCATGAGTGGTGGTGACTGCTCAGTAGGAGAACAGGGCTGAGACAAACAAGGGAAAACATGCAGAGCTCCATTCTAGCTCACCTACAACCTCTTCAAAATGGACAGAGTTAAAAGGGAAAAAAAACCCAAAATTTCACACAAAAGCCCATATAACTTAACAACCATGGGTATGGATTAGTGCTGCAGTTAACAACAGCAGCTTTCCCATTTTCTGGAGGGCGCTGTGTGAGAGCTCTGTGGAAGCTGTGCTTTACGTCATGTATGAAGAACAATAAACCTGCACTAATCATTAATGGTGCAGATGAAGCATTTCATAATAAGCCACACAGACAAGTGCCCTCCCTGGCCTCTTCCTACTATGCTTCCACAGGCTATGCAAACTTCAGCTACCCTAAGGCTACCATACAAAGCTGTGCTTCACACTCCCTGCAAAGGCACAGCACGAGCACTCACCCCTCACAGCTCTGCTCTCCTCTTCAGCCTCTTTTATTCCGAAGAATTTATTCCACCACCTTAAGGAATGGGTTTTGTAGATAGTAATTGATAAGAGCTAATAAATACTGTTTCAAGTTCAGTGGAAAAGAGTTGCTCCATTAAGGGACCATCATTGGTCTGGCTCAGCTCTGCAGCACTGCTGCTCCCAGAGCCAGGAGATCATCAGGAGGCAGGCATGAATGGCACTTGGGACAGCACAGCAAGGGGAAGGAGGAGGACGTGAGCATTCTGCTATTGCCTTTGTAACATCTCTCCCCATTCCTTGGCAGGAGGATTAGCTCGTGGCTGCTCTGTGCCCATAACCACACGTGGATGTTCTCCAGAAAGCAGAGCTCACCTAGGCTCCGAGATCACTGAAAATACTGTGCATGCAGCTGGCTGAGGAGCTTGGCAAAGCAATCACTTGCATGTGCCTGCATGCAGCACAGCACTACACTGGACAGCCTCTTGAGGCCCCTTCTTACCCGAATGATGCGAACAAACAGCAAATCTCCACCTGAGCATCCAGTCAGGGAAGGGGTGCCTGCTGAAGGCAGGGATTGGAATCAAGCTGGAGACCTCATCAGGAAACCACTCCTAACCTGCAAGTTGCCACACAGGAGAAAACCTAAACCACGATCACCACATCAGCAGCACCAGGTACTTACAGGAACAAGAGGGCAGCAGCACCGCAAAGAGCAGCGCTGGTATCTGCAATGGTATTTTGTGAACGCTCTTCTGCCAAAGAAACTGAGAGGCAATGAGATGAGATTCGTGCTGGAGAAGAGGGATGTGCCATCATTACCCAACCTGAGGTACACCCCATGCACGTGTTGCAAATCAAAGCCAAATTGTCTGCATGTCATTGCTACCTGCATTTGTCAAAAACCTTTTGTACTGGGCTGTATTTTTGAGGGGGAGGGAGGGGGAAAGGAAGGTGCAGTGGTGTATCTTTTGGAATTCATTAGCACTGATTAACTGGGCTGAAGGTGAAAGATAATTAACACTGCCTTCTGAAATATAGAAATTAGATAAGCAATCCACTTTTCTGCAGTCAGCCATCGGCAGTACAACTCAGAGCACCTCCTGCCAGGTCCTGCCCTGAGAACCATCAGGGGGCTCAAACCACAGCCAGAGCCTGAGACACCTCAGTGACACTCAGAGCAGCACCAAGCCACTCAACTGTATTTCACCCTGAGTGGGGCACACACACACACACACACACACACACACCAGTTACTGCACACTCTACACAACACAGACTGAGCTGATCCCATATTGGTTGTTTTTGACAATTCTAACAGTCAGACAGCATCATTTCAGCTCAAATCTTAATGGGTAGACAGGGCAGCAACTGGATCTGACCTACAACTGACACTAGAGGAGGATGCAGGGTGCTGCATGTACTGTCTGTAGTGAACTTCAGTATCTCACACTAACCTATGCTACTAACTAAACAATGCAAAAAGACTGTTAACCACAGCCATGGGGTCACCTGGTCACAGCATCATTTACAGTAAGTTTCCATTTCCCTTTCCGTGCAGATTTTTGCTGCGATAAGAATTCTAGAACAGGTTCACCAGTGAGTATTTCTTTGTCCAAATGAGGCTGGATCGAGAAAGTCAATTATGTATTAATGCTCAGTAGCTGTCATATTAACAATACCATATGTTCTGCCACTTCTCTAACACTCCCTAAAACTTGGATCTAATATTGCAAGAAGGTAACAGCTTCCACGAAATGTTATACCAGGGTTCAAGGATAACAAGTCTTTTTTACTAATGAAGTATTCATGCACTATCCTGCTTTGCATTTCATTAAAATGGATGTCTGTCTAGACAGGCTTCTTGGATAACCAGATTTTTATTTTTTGGTAAAAGAGCTCCTTTGTACATCCTCTTCATTTGCATTTGCTGTTCTCCATTACCCATCTTCTTTAAAGGGGGGTGAAGTGGTGCTAGGGTAAAAGTATCCCAATCACATCCCCTCGCAGCTAAGCAGGCAATGGACCAGGTTATCTGTTCAGTGTGAAGATGCACAGAAGCAGTACTCATGTCACAAAAGTTGTCACTGCCTTTACAACCACTGAATTTATAAGTACTCTGCCAGCAGGGAACACTTAGCACTCAGCATACAAAACCCTGTAACTAAAGCAGTTAAAATAGAATACTAGATTGGAGGTTATTAACAGCATTTTATACAACTGTCAGGGGTTTTTCTTGCCAACAAGGTCTCAAGTTTTTGCTCTGCTCTCCTGATACAGATTTGTATAAGTCTCCTTCTGATGCAGAACTCATGGATGCTTGACCATGATGCAGCACAAAGGTCACCACAAAGCACAGCGTACCAACCCTTGTGGTACAAACGCTTTATTTTTCACAAACAGAAGATGCCATTCAGACTGGAGAAACTGCGCTGAGCTTAAACTGAATCCCTCCATTTACAAAAGGACTCCATCATCCTATGAACAGCGGTGTGTTTTGTGGGCCCTGCTTTAGGTGTGCTGAGAAAAAAAAGCCTTTGTCCATTACAACAGGACACTGCACAGCAACGACACACCAAACACACAGCTATTCAGCCTCGCTTTCCTACCATGACAAACACTTTGCTATTTCCAGTTACTCTTGGAAGACAAGATAACTGCTGTCTAATCCACATTTCACTTTAAAAGGATTTTCCTTTAGCTGAGATCAGCAGGACACTGTCGATCAATACCACTGACTACTTCAGCATCCAACAAATATGCGAGAGCCGGCTGCGCTCCCTTCCGAGTAATACATAAAGGCAGAGACAACTTTACCTTTGCTTGGGACTGATCTCATTAGGTACGATCCACGTGTTCTTTCTGCATGTTCCACTCTGGACTCACTCACATCCCCACCCCAAGATGCAGCGTGTCCTTTTGCTTATCAGGCAAAGGAAGCACAGGCTGGCCAGGGAAAGAAGTACTGCTGTATGCAGGGAGGTTCAAACAAAACTGGTGACTGCTGTAACTTGAGCCATCCCATCCCTGCATGACCAGTGTCAGTGTGCTTAACCTTGAGCAATTCCCTGCCAGCCACAATGCCCTCTCTGGGCAGCAAAATGATATTTGAGACTTGCTTTAGTCTGAGCTAGAAGTGAATATGGATGGAAATTTGGCTCAAGACAGTACTTATTATAGCCTGAGCTAACACAGCAGTGGAGACAACCCTACAGACTAACAAAAAAGTGAATGTAGGCTATTATGGAGTGCACTGAAGTCCCACATCTGTTTGCAATGAGAGATGAACACACAGAAAATTTCTTCTTTCTAAGACTAAACAACATTACCCCCAGCTGTATGTAGCAGGGGATGAAAAGAAGGCACAGAATAACCTAGACAAGTTTGCCCTGGAATATTCTTTTCTTACTGCTCCCAAGCTTGCTCATATCCCTGAGTCAACATTCAAAGCCAAGTTAATGAGCACAGGAGTCATTCATTTGCATGCTCAGCCTCCAAGGATAACCAGGAAAAATGTTAAAGGCTCCAGAGAGGTCAAGCACACTGACACAACCCCACATTAGTATCTACATCCTAAAAAAAGACTAAGGCTACAACAAAGGACTGCTTAAAAAGGGCAAGGGGACGATTAAACAAGGTTACGGAAAAGATTTGAGGCAAGTCTGCTGAACAGTTTATTTTATCTAATATCCTCTTCACCTCTAAGGTGTTCACCACTGTTCCCTTAGAATTATTTATAATTTAAAAAGTATTGATTGAGAATAAACGTAGAAAATTGAATGTTAAAGCTGTATCACCCACTCATAGAAACGCTGCTATGACCTGAAATTACCACCTCAAGGAATTCATTGAAAGAGGATGCAGAAGATTACAAGTATTAGAACATCTCCTTTCGGAGCACTTAAGGCTTGTGAGTGCCGTGCTGCTGTGTAACACACCAAGGAGCACCTCCCTCAGTCATCACTTGGCCCCAGAAAGTTGCAATATCAGGCGACTTCTCCAGTTACTCAGACACTGTGAAACATAACTGCCTTGTGAGAAAAGGTACCACTGTTGTCCTACTCAGATACCTGAAGCTAAAATAGAGAATGATGGCAAACTTCCTGACCACTGCCCACCAGACATCATAGAAGACAAGCGGGGTGCACCCATGGCACGGAGACGGACACCTCATTTATCCACCCGAGCTTTCAAGGAGACAGTGTGCTCCAGTGTACAAACCTGGGGACAAAATGCTCTGTGTCAAGCACAGAAATAAGCAATGCCACCTCTGAAGATCACCTGTTTGCAGAGATGGCAGCATCTCTCACTGGCTTACACTGAAATTTGCTATGACAAACGCATTTTAAACTCTTCGTATTTCTTTTTCTCATTTTAGTAGCAGACAGCAAGTCGCATTAAGCTGATGCCTAGTTTCCCAGCTGCAAGCACCCAGGGATGGAGTAAATGTCCACTGTGGAGTATCTCATAAACTACTCATCATGCCCTCGCTCTGTCAGATACCAAAGGAACACTGCTCACTTCAGGCAAACATGCACTCCTGTCTGCACCACTGTATCAGTGAGCAGTCTGCAGCTTCTGCTGAGAAGAATTTGAGATATTTTTTCATCACGAGGCCAATTTTATTTTGAGTGTTTTATGGCTGTAACATACGGTCTGTCTTGTTTGCTTTTTGTTTTTTCTTTAAAGGGGTTTGCTGTACTTTCCTGATCACATATTAATGGTAAAGAGAAACAAACAAACAAGCTGCAATTTTGAAAATAGTGTTGTACAGTCATCCTCAGCACAGCAGAAAAGGCAAACTAAAACCAAAGACAGGAAACAGACGGGCATCTGCTACCAGGGGAAGAGACTTGAGAAGAGTCCAAGCAATTATGTTGATGAAACTCCTCAAAATACCTTTCAGAGAACAAGAGCATAAGTTAAAAATACTTAAAGAAAACAACTGTAGGATGTAGCTGTAAGTGGGTTTCTATTTGAAGGGCTGATCGTTTCTAACCTGCACTTAGATTTATAAATATTTCAGTCAGTCACAACTGCTTCACATCCTGATGATTTGCTTCAATATTCCGTACGAGGAAAACATGGAAATCCAGCACCCCTCAGACAGGATGTTTGCAGCTATTTTAAAAGCGTTAATCACGGCAGTCATGACAGAAAGCATCACCTCAGTTGTAACTCAGGGCTCGAGGGGTTTTTGAGAAAATATCTTGTTTCAAGGTTAGCAGTTGTGTGAAGTACCCAATCCAACAGGCACCTCAGTGACATGTCCTTCGCTGGCACCAACACACCTCACCAGAAGCAGCAATAATGATTTCTACTGAAAACACAAGTGATGAGAAAGCTGCTGCAGGCGCATCGCAGTGCCAAGCGCTCGCTATGGGGAGGTAAGGGAATGAAAGCCATCCTAGGAGAGATCGCGGTACTGACCCAGCTTGTTAGCTTGAAGCAATTGGAAAATGTCATTCTACACATCAGTCTGGAAATCTGAAGATGGGAAACAAAATCAAAATAAAAGAAGTGGGTGCACCATTAAAATAAAAGCCCTTGCGGTAATGATGTGCTAACCCAATTCAAATGATTATCTTTAATTGCCTCATTGAATAGCTACTGTCATTTCCTCTCATTCTTTGCTCAAAGGTCTCTGTGCTCAATTTTCCACTACATACTATGAAAGGTGGTTGCAGTACAGAGAAAAGCAAACTGGCCAAATGTTAACCTAGCTGTTATTTCTTTACTTCAGATGGAAAGAAACACCAACTCCTTGGAGCACCATGTGCTAGGCACTCTAAATGCAGTCTTCTCAAACAGAATTCACCAATTACAAAAGAATTTATTAGCATTTCTCTTGAAGCGCTCTCTTTTACAACAGGTATTTCTCTAATGAACAAGCCTGTACAAACAGGTGGCTCTGATCTGGTCAGAAGCTGCTCAGGGACAGCCTGGCAATAGGAGATGACCAAAGCATCTCGTCCTCTCCCCTCCAATCACACCACTGGGGCACACCGTCCTCTCAGGACACAATGGATACTTCCCTGAACTATTTGGAAACCTGGCATCACTCCCAGCTGGGAGGGAATGGAAATGAATATGAATAATCCAGTTAGCAGTGCTGTTAAGAATCACTCTGGGACAAGGGTTCTTCTGCAATGCACTGCACTTTAAATAAGTGCTGGTTTACATTCTTGTTTTCCTAAAATACTTACAAGCTGCTGGTTGTAATGGTAAAGGCCCTTCACAAACGATCCCTTCAATAACCACCTCTGAGGTGTGGATTTACAGATCCCTGTTTAAGCAGCAAAACTGTCCTCGCAGCCGCCTGACTCCCAGCACTATCCACTGAGTTGCTATAGGTGCTCACAGCTACACTAAAAACTGGACTGCTGATGGATAGCAAAGTCAACCCACAGTTGAGACAAAGGACATTTTAAGCCTAGAGAAGTTCTCTGGCCCTGCTGTGGCCCCTCTGACAGACGTATTGTGAGAATGAGGAGGTTACACAGAGGAATGCCAGCAACCTGCTTAGCCTTGCCCTGTTGCTTAAAGCTGTCAGGATCCTCAGCCATGATCAGTTTTGGGAAGCCAATGCTTTCACTTCACCCTTGCTCTCTTGAATTAAGAATGCATGTTTCTCCTGCCTCCTGTACCTAAAGAAAATTGTAAATACACACTCACACCCTGCTAAAGTAATTGGTTCTCAGCTCTTGCCCTGCTAAGATACACACCCTCCCCTCCAAAGTATGAAAAGCTCTCAAGACGAGGACATGGCAAACCAACAGCCCCATCTTGCTGTACAGAACTGATGCTCTGCTTCCTTACATCCCTCTTCTGACTCAGGTACAATATAAAGAATTACATCAAATGAAAAAAAAAATACCAGCAGCTAGCTTTACTATTTAGGAAAGCAATCTTTTATATCACCTCACGTAAAATCAAGGCTTTCTGTTCCTCAGTGTGTGTGTCTCATTGCCATCTTCACTTAACACTGCTTGCATGGGTCCTTCTGGAGCAAAACCTGGAGCTAACACACGGAACTGAAGAGTAGAAACAATTGGCTGGGAGATTCCAAGTCAGTGCAGGATTGTGTTATTCACATTAACTCCCTGCCCCTCTCTGCTAGAAGGCCTTCAAAAGGGAAATGGGTAAAGTACTCAAGAGCTTAAGAATTCAGAGCTCCACTTAAACACAGAAGTCAAATCAAAGGTTTCTCCAAAGCTTTCAACTACCAGCTCTGAAGAAATTACTTGAAAGTGTTTCTGCGGTGCTGTGGTCTATAAATGAAAGCTGCACACTTGCCCTTTTTCAGTGTGAAGGTAAACAAATGCGTTGCTTTGCACATCCAGGAACTGAAATAACGTGCTCTATTTTCTGTTCGGAGGAACTGTTCTCACTCATGTTTGTAAATCAAGTATCACCTCCTTGGAGTTCTAGCTTAGAAAAAGAAAAAACAAAAGAAACTGTAGCTGCCTGTCATGCAGCGCAGTCGTGTGATGAAGCTTGTGGACTTCTAAACCAAACAACTACAAAATGGTTGAAGAGAACGTGAAGCAAAGCCTTTAGAAATGGCATCTCACAGTTTGCATCTATATTTAATTCCTTTTCAAAGGACAACAGAAGGTGAAAACATTGGTAGAATTACTTATTCATCTTTTTAAATTTCACTTGGATACAAGGCAAAAATTAAGCAGTTCTCTTCCTTTTACCAGAAAACTCTCTAGACATAAGTATCTGGCCAGCCATAAATGACGACAATGACAGAGCAAAGGGACCTTCCTGACACAAACCCAATGTCTATGAGGCCTCTGCTCATACAATAGGGCTGCAGCATAGGCACGGCTCATCCTCTCTTTCCCAACACCACTCGTGCAGGTGCCTTCCTGGTAAAAGGTGCTTCCCAAGTGGAAGAAGCCATCCCGCCAGCTGGATGGGCTCAGCCTGCAGCAAAGGGAATGTTAGGAAGTGTGGAACCTAAAATTAGACAGCTACAGCCATGATAAATAAATTAATAATGATAATAAATTAACAGACATTACAAAAACCTGATCAAGAGTTCCAGATCCACAGAAAAACACAGTTCACCATTATTTTCACATTTGAGTGTAGACAATGTAATATATAAAGAAAAAACATTTTCTTAATGACAAAGGTCTCTTCAGACAAATAAGGTATGAAAAAGCAAATAAGGTACTCCACTGGCCTGTAAAAGCTAAGCAATGGATACAGCAGTTCAGAGAAGCAGCTTAAATTTAAAATACTGTGCAACTGTGAAATATACCATATAGATTTTTGCAACTGTAGCCTGATCAATGCAATAGTTAAGATGTCAAATGTAGCTACTGCACACAAAAGAGGCAAAAATTAGAGTTCCACTTTTGGAAGTACTTACTTTAAATGACACATATTACATAGTTGGTGTTACAGATCTACTATACAATTTTGCTGTGGATATTCTGGAATTATTATACAAATCTAAAGACCAGTTCCTGAGCACCTTATGACTGCCTCCCACTGCTTCCTCTCCCACCTCTGTCTGGCAGCTCACTTTTTGTGACTGGTGGTTGGGAGCCTGGAACACAGCACAGGAGATGGACATGCACGGCCCTTTGCAGGAAGCTGTCTTACAACAGCATCACACCCCTGCAACCCTGTGCAGCACCTGGGTTGGCTGCAAAGGTCGGCTGCATGGCAGGAGTCCTAACACTCACAGAGGAGTAAAGAGTTTGGCAGATATCCCCAGTGAGTAGGGAAAACAGCATAGCAGATGTATTTTCTAGAAAGTGATGTACAAGCTGTACAGCAGAACAACATTCATAGCTATCATTTGAATTTGAGATGATGCTTCAACACCGCTTAGGAAAAAAGTCTGTTTTCTCTCTGTATGGCATGAAGAAGCCTTCTTCTGATATGGGATTAGGCTTTAATACAAAGAAGATCGTGTCTGTGATATGTAATTCCTTTTATTAAATTAATAGTAAGCAGCGCAGGCAGTAAGTGCTGACACAGCCCTAAAAGCACTTAGGTACTACCTTATCTCCACCAGCACAGAGAGCTGACTGTTCCTCTTCAATAAAAGCATTTCCAAAAAACCTTCAATTCTTATGGTTTACTCCAAGACCAGTAGGGAAGCTGCAATACCCACCTCAGCAGGCAACAGAAGCTCTCCCAGTGATTTACTTACGTTGCAGAACAACCTCCTCAGGACTTTCAGCATCATGAGTGCAATCAGCACTAAAAGCAGCACTGATACTCTGCCAAACACACGCAGACCACAGGCTGCTCTCCCACTTGCCCAATGTAATACACTGTTTGATCACATTCAGCCATTACCCATCTTCTCCCCTTCACCTTGTGCTCTCAAAGTCTCATCCAACAGCGTGAAAGCCTTCATTTACAAACAGAAATGGAGCAGTTTTCAACATGTGTATAAAATAAAGCTAGTGAGTGCTGCCATAGTTCTGGCTATGTATGTCAAGCAAACAAGTATCAGTGAGGAGCACATGCATCCTGATGGTGTGCTGAGCTGTGGCCCCCTGTGACCACCTCCTGATATGCTGTACTGAACTGCAGGACACTGAGTCACGACGACACAGACATGAAACCAGACAACGTGTCCTTTCAGACCATGAAAGCCTCAGCCATGTGAATGCATGAGAGGCATTGAGCAGAAGGATGCAGGACTTCAGGTCCAGACGTCACCCGAAGGGGAAGAAAGTGCTCTGCCCACTGCTAGAACATCTCAGTGATTTCACCAACTTTTCCCCAGTACTTAAGGTAAATACATCTCCACTTCTCATGACCTCAAGCGTTAGACTCTGTAAATATGACAGTTCTGCTTACACACACAGAGCCAGCCCTGCTCAATGAGCAAGCACACTGCGAGCTGCAGCAGCTGCACTTGAAGGCACAGAGAAGCTGACTGCTCCTGAGCACAAAGCCACCAGGATTTACAGAGGGGACCTTTATCATTCAAACAGTATTAAACAAGCTAAATTCAATGCTCCGGTTACTATGCTACAGTAGATTAAATGTCCATCCTGAAATGTAAAAACTCCACTTAACCCCAGACAGATTCCCATTAAAATTAACTACTTTCAGGATAAGTTCAGCTCAACTCTAATGTTTGGTGCAGACCCTAATAAAGTACTACACTTTCTAACATTTCTTTTTTCATAGCTGAGAAGTATGTAAAAGCATTCATTAAACTTAAATGGGTTCATTAATAAAATATTGAGGATGTGCTACTTTAAGACATCAGAAAAACGTATAAATTGGAGAGAATGTTATTTCTATTTTTAAATACATCCCACAGAGGCACCCAAGATAGATGAGAAGTGCTAAGCCCATCCCACAAGCATATTTATTTATTTAATACTTAGGTGCTATTTTTAACTGTAGAAGACAGCAGAAGGCATCCGTTAGAAAAAATACATTGGTTTTGATATTTCCTCACCTTCCCAGGTGAGAAAATGCCAAATGCAATGTTAAAAGATGCATTTCCTCCTCACTTCCCACCAAGTCTTTGGAATGAAAGGGCAACTCCCCTCCTACAGGCTAGCATCTCTAGCTGCTGACCACCACCACTCCTTGCTCCAAGCCCCTCTTCCCACTCCTCCAAAGGCATCATTCTGGAAGTGGCACGCAGCTTGTAAGTGCACACAGCGTGTCAGCACACGGGGAGAGGCAAAATGCAAAGCTATGGCTTTGTTGCTCTGTTGTGGTAGTACTTTTTTAACCCTCGGTTGTACAAAGAAAATAAAAGAGAGGAAATGCCATAGGCTCACATTAACGTACTGCATCATTCTATTTTTTTCACCAAATAAATCTGTCTTAGTTGGTGCCTGTAACACAGTTTCCCTTAGGAATCCACACTCTTTGGTGAGCTATGAAATCAAAGAAAGAATGTCTCATCCCCATCTGTCAAAAAAGCCCCCCCACAAATACAGATTTTCACGTACTGAATTACCAGAACTACACTGTCAAACTCAGAAAAAATAGTCTTGATGTGATTCCTACACTTCATCTTCCTAAATGCTTGCTTTCCTGTAGGAAATACAATGTTTTTATGCAGTCTAGGCAGCCGATTTCCTATCTTCCTCTCATATGAAGAAGCAAAAGCTCAGCTCCAGGGAGGCACAATGGCGCTCCTGGGCAGATCCTATCGGGGTTTGTGGTGGAGTAGAAGACAAATCAGGTGGCTATGTATACATCTTCTCTAAGGAAGCTCTGCAGGCATTCAGTTTGCATACTAACTTTGAATAAGAGACAGCCTGAACTGGCAGTGCCTTTGCTGTATGGACAAGTAAGCAGCCACGGGAAATAAGAAGGGTGCCAAAGCTGGATGCGAGAGGTGACACAGGTGACACGGGTGACACCTGCCATGCTGCAGTGTCAGTGCAGAGAGCAGGGAACTCCACACAGAGAGCTACTGGCACCGGGAACAGCTCTGCATCACATTTGTGAGCACACATCTAAATTGTGGTTGGTGGCACAAAGCAGGTACGCACAGAATTCAGTATTTAATGCACACGCAGCAGCCAGGTTCCTCATCAGCTTTAACAACTCCCTTTTTTTTTTTAAATTCTGCACAAGCTGAGTTTTAGTAAATAAAAATGTGGAGAGTTTTGGTGTGACTTGGAACATGGGGAGTTTGTTTGTTCTACCTACCTGGAGACAAGCTCAGCTGACAACAGGAGCCCTGCAGATGGAAGGCTTTCATTCATCATCTGTTCATGCATGACACCAACAATGCTTGCTGACTAAGAAGCACTTGAGTTCCTACAGAAAGTTGTTTCCTCTGTAGTGGAAAGGTCACACAGCAGAGAACTATGCAAGCAGCTGATGCATGAGACAAGTGTCACAAGCAAAAAGACGGATAAAAAGCAAGTAACTCAATTTTGCGGATACAAAAATCACTGCACTGCACTCAAGATTTTGGATAAATACTCAAGATGTTCTCTGTGTTTGAAACCTGACCAAAGGCCAGGTCTGCCCAGGCAACAGATGCTCTAATACAAGCTTGATTCCTGGCTTATTTCTGAAATATTCGGAATACTCTGTACGTGGGCCTCAGAAAGCAGACTACAGTCTGTCAGTAGTAGCAGTATCCTGAGCACACTGTTTACTGCAGAGCCAAAACTTCAGGGTGCACATACCTCTTCCCCCTCAAGTATTACTCTCAGTGACAGTGAAAGGGCTTGTTTCCAGGGCAAAGCATTTATCCTAGATTCCTCAGACTGCCCAAAGAAGAGAACTGAGAGCTATCTGCTTAGTTTCAAACTTTTGCTTGCAACCAGAACACGCTGGGACTTAACGCCTGAAACTCTGACTGTGCTCAGCAAGCAGTTATTCAAGAAATAAAGTTATTCAAAATTTGATAGTGTACACACAACACAACCTCTCTCCTTGGAAGTGAAGGACGCACAAGTGACACCATCTCAGAATCCAGACACTCTCTTCCCAGCAGAGCTGAACTGCTGAAACTTTCCCATCTGAATAAAATCCTCCTCTGCAATTACAAGCTGTTGTGCCACTCTGACGAGTGGAAGCAGAGACCTAACGTGTCAAGGAGCTTCTCTGCATGACTGGATGCCATGAATTTAACATTTCCCCTGGAAGTGCTGTTCACATGTACGCTTCTGCAACATTTAAACTGAATACATACTCTAATGCTGTCAAAATAGCTCATTATCAGGGTCTTGTCAAATTCCAGAGCTGCATTACACAAATAATACCCTCTCTCCACAAAAGCATGCTCTGTGATTCAGATTATCATTTTCTAAAACAATTATGTTTCTGTCAGTCTGGCATACAGTCATAACCAGCATCAGACCCTCTGTGCAGAGCAAGCGTTCACAGAGAGACTGTTTCTCACAATTCAACCTGGAGAACAGCTCATATTCACAGAAGGAAACCATTGTGGAAGGTGATCTATATTTTGTAACATTTTTCTTTTGGCAAGTAAGCAAGACAACGCAGTGGCTGTTTTATGCCTCACAAATCTTCAGTTTCTGAGGCATTATTCCCATGTATTTGAATGGCAACTTAAAATGACTGCCATCTTCACTTACCCACTTTGCCAGACCCCTCTCACCCATACAGCTCCCACTAGCTCATATGCTGCCTCAACACCCAGTTTCTTCCAGGACATTTTCAGCAGCTCAGATGTTTTGGAAGGACAAAAATTCAGTAATGCTATCTCCCTATTTAGAAGGAGAACATTTTGTTTCCTGGATGTAATAAATGTAATATGTTATTTAAAATATAGTATTGATAAATAAAATCAAGAAGCCTGAGAGGTAACAGTTGGTATGACAAACAGTTGCAGAAAGGTCTTCTGACATCAGTTCCACTTTAGAGAAAGGAGTTTATCTTTTGAAAATCATACTAGCTTGTAAGGAAGTGAATTAATTTTCTCTCTCCAATTGATTAGGACTAATTATTGACATAACTGTAGCAGGTTTGTATAAGAAGCAGCGAGATTTCCTCAACATTGGCAGGTTCTGAAAATAATTGACAAATTCCTCTTTAAAGCTGCTTCGGAAATCATTTCCATACGTGCAACTGCCCTTGAAGCTATCAATCAAGCCAGCAAAATACAAACCTCCTTGAAAACAAACAGTGTTCTAGAGGACTACAATGCACTGCCCATGAATTATGGAAAAGACAGGTCATATTGCAGCCCTGAAACTTTCCAACCTCTTACAGACTGAGTGCTGAACAGGAGTGGGAAAATCATCCCAAGGCACAGCAACTTGCAATGTTTCATGCTTCTATATGGAAAAAAGAGCCAGACCACTAAACCCAAACTTTCCAAAGGAAATGCAAGATAAACAGTGACTTATGGAAATTGAGATCCTGAACATCGCCAATAAAAGGATAAAAAAAAAAAAGTCGTTATATGAGTATTGAACGTCATGAAGATTAATTAGCACAGAAAGTAAGGTGTAAAATCTTCTAAATTATTTTTTTCCTCTTCCCAGGAGACCCAAGACTGCATAAATATAGTGTTGTTTACAAAGCATTCAATTCCATGTGTCTGGGGCAACAGCTCATTTTTTGGTATAATTCTCTTTATTCCTCCCCCCCCCCCCCCCCCAGTTTTCTCTCTTCCATATTTGTATTTGGCATAAAGGGAAGTGATTCTATTCAGAGGGGCAGAGTGAATAAGAACAGAACCTGAAAAAAATAGAATTTGGAACAACACTGTGAAAGGGAAAGCAACTAAAATGCTGAGTGCTTACAGTGCATCTTGCACAAAAGCTTACAGCAGATTGCCAGCACCAAGAGTTTGGTTTCTCATACTCTCAAGAAAAGAAATTTTAAGAACAAATTTAAGTGCCACAGACTCCCATAGGATCAGGAAAAAAGCTACTGCCTTGCAAAGGTTGACTGGAAATACTGATTCTTTGAACGTCCAAGTGTTCTACAGGATGAGGGAAAGATAAAACTGTTAATCATAGAGATCAGACACTTAATCTGCCCGTTATAAAATGTAACAGATCAAACATTCACACTTAAATAACTGCAGAAAGGTTTCCTTAGTCCTTCTACAAACTAACATCATTTTACTCTGAAGCATCAAATAGAAAGATACTGTGCATGCTGAAATATAAGTACTTAAATCTGTTGCATGCCTCAAACGACGTTCAGATTAAAAACTCATTAGCTAAACCTTCTGTTATGCTTCTCACAGGCCACACCCACGTCAGCTGAACCTACCATGTGGTAGTGTTATGTTTGCACCATCAATGATTGCTTGTGCCAGTTCATGATCATTGCTCTCAAAAGCGTGTGCAGCAGCCTTGAGAGCATCCCAAATCTCCTTGCGGCCTTCAAAAGCTGGTGCTGTGTCCCAAAACTCGTCTCTCTTACTGCGCAGCTGTCCGTCCGTCATGGGGTAATCACTTTTCCATTTTGGTTTCTCTTTTTTCAAGGGCTGATTACGACCAAGAGCAACTGTAGGGTAAAAAGAGAAAGAGAAGTTTAGAAAAAAAGTAACAGCACAAAGTTACTCCAGTGTTCCTTGGTTATTCTACGAAGACAAAGCTTACTTTTGGGCAACCCTAATCCTTTTTTCCCCCCACCAATCTCCTCCAGGACATCATCTTCCTCCTGCTGGGCTCCAATTTTTAAGCTCTCCAAAGAAGCCCTGCATTTTGCTCAGCTAATGCAATGCTCTGTTAAATGCAGACTTAAGAGGCTAAGGATTTTTTTTTTTTTTTTTTTTTGCACACCTTCTCCTTTTAAATTGTTTTAATTCAGAATAAGTGGGGAAAGGCAAATAAGATGCACGAACACTAGAATAGCTGAAGATGAATCCCTGAAGAATATCCAGGATTCTGTCAAGCTTCAATGAGTAGTTACTTCATTCACAATAAACATGAGAGTGTTTGTTTTATTTTAACTACAGTTATGTTTATGCAAAAGCCAGTTAAGATAATCACTTAGGTCTAATGTTGGTGGATTAAAACTACCTGCTCACTTTAAATTACAGCACTGCTGAGAGCACACTAAAAGCCTTCTTCTGTCTGTCTGTTTCTGCAAGCAAGGTGTTATTTCAACTCCTGCCCAAGCATGATGTCCAGAGGTGCCTGGGAGCAGGGTGAACGCCTCTTTCCTATACACAGAATAGGCTCTGTCATTAGTATCTGCCCCAAACATATCCTGGTGACAGAAAGAACCCATCATTTGGGCTCTTCTGTTGTGGTTTATGTGAGAAAGCTAGAAGACATCCATTCTAAGTATAAAACGTTTCATGAGCACTTAAATGAGTGACGGCAACCAGACACATATTACTAGCTTCCATCGTGCTACAAAAATGAAAATGAAAATTGTGCTTTCTAAAAATTGTTTCACATGCTTTATTCGGCAGAGACTAAAAATTACATCTAGCTGTGCAACACTGAGATGCACCAGGGAAACTTTTATTGCCATCTGAGGTACAAAGACAAAGAAGGGACTGAACTTCAGTGCACACAGGGTAGAACTTCTCCCTACAGGAGTCAGAGCCCCACTGGCAGCAGGAACCTTGCTGAAGTGGGACTTGGTGACAGCAGCACAGGAAGAGAACAATGACAAACCACAAAAGCAGCTTTCACCACCACAAAACCTCGAGTACATAGCTTACATCTCTCCAGAGGAAGCAAGACGTCTGCAGCAGCCACGCTGCAGTTAAGGGTGTTTGCAGCTGAAAATAAGCAGCTGCATCAACACAGAGAGGTCACAAACACTAGATGATGGCTCCGGAATGTTCCTGAGGGACAGGTAAATGCTAGTAGGAGTACCAGTAAGGATTCCACCATGACATCCCTTCTCTGTGAAGTGTCTGGGCAGTCCCAGGAGAGCAGAGGGACTGCAGCTGCTACCACGCCATGGAGCAGACCTCCTGTCACCCCACATCTGCGGAGCTGAGGCCTGAACATCTCACATGGGAATGTGGTTTCCCAGCTGCTGGTAGACTGAGATCAGGCTCCTGGTTAGTCTTCAAGGACCAGAGAGCAGCAGGACAAACACAGGCTTACCTTCAGCATCCTGCATCCCCCGCCTGTCCTTGCACATAAACAGGTGCACTGTCTTTCTCCCGATCCTCTGATTTTTCTGTCAGAGTTGGTAATAGCTACCAAACAGCCTTGTATCTCCTTCTAGTCTTACTCCAGAGCTCAGATTTTGAGGGAAGGATAATCTCATGTCTAAATATTCTTCACGGCTCTCAATCCAGGCGTACACTGCATCCCAGGTAGCTAGTGATAAGAGGTGATGGCCTTAAGGTGCACCAGGGGAGGTTCAGGTTGGACAATTTACTCTCTGAAAGAGTGGTAATGCACTGGCATAGGCTGTCCAGGGAGGGGGTGCAATCACTGTCCCTGGGGGTGTTTAAAGGAAAGGGAAGCTGTAGCACTGAGGGACACGGGTTAGAGCAGTCACAGGCATGGGCTGATGGTTGGACCTGATATCTTAGTGGTATTTCCAACCTTAATGATTCTATGATGCCCACATTTAGCTGCAGCACATATTTTCACATTCTATTACAGTTCTTCAGCTCAGGTGTGTGTGAGGGATGGGGAAGAGACATGAATGAGAACACCAAATTCCAGTATGTCAGAAATACTAGCCTCAGGTGGGCTGTAACACTTTGCCTAAATATCCTACTCCGATATTCCTTCTCCCTCCTTATTCTTTTCCTGCCACAGACGTGTTCAGCTCTGCTTTCAGGACAGCAGTGGGCAGCGAGCACTGCGTCTCAGGACCAACCACCAGCATCTGGTGATGCAGAAGGCAATCTGACTTCACACAGTCCTTAAGGGGATTAAAACACACTCATCATTAGAGCTTGCCCCCTTATACAATCTGATTTTCTAGGACCACAGAAGCATCTACTTCAAATCATAACTCAGAATGATATTCATACTTCAGAAGCAGTGACATAAGTCATTAAAAATAGAGCATTTAATGAAAGTTATGATGGCAAGGTGACACTTCCAACTATGTGAAGCCATGAGCCTCCTTCGAATTAAAAAAGAAAATTATGGTAGAGAATTTATTTGCATGGAAACTTAAGACAGATCACAATCAAAAGTAGCAAATGACAACTGCTTGGCACTCCAGACTTCATTCTGTGTCTCATGCAGAAACTAACAATAATAAACTTCTGAAACAGAATCCTTTCAAGTGACCACAAGCATTTACTGCCTGTTGTTTCCATGGGATTGCTTCCACAAGATTGCTTCCATTTGCTTTTCAAAGAAGTGCTGACCATTTAATAGACTTCAAAACAGCAAACCTAAGTGTTTACAAAACACCAAGTTTCCTGGCAAAGTCCCCATGTTAATGGTCCAAGCCTTGGTTGGGCACATGCGGGCTGGGAGCTGATGATGGCTCAGCAAAGAACAATGGCGAAGGATGGAGTCCAGACAAGATGCACTGCATGCATTAAACAGTATGTTATGAAACTGTAAAAGCATATGTGGTGAAACACTCGAGCAAGGAATTGTTTCCTTATTAAGGCTTAACAGTCAAAGCATGGAAATTTCAGACAGACAGAATAAACAGGACAATGCACCAAATTTGGGTCAGTGGGCATCTTTTCTTCCATTTTACTTCAGCTAACATCTGTTAGCATGTATGTTCAATGGATGCTAATTTATCCCACTGGGCTCTCTCCTCCTGCCCAACATGAATTATGGAAGCAGGCTAAAGGCACTCCTGCAGTCCCAGAGCTGCATGAGGCTATTTCTCTCCCCTTCCCATCTTTCCCTGCCCAAGACAGCACCTGAATAGATGGGTCTTCACCAGACAAGAGCAGAAGGGCAGAGACCAAAAGAGACAGAGACCTCAGCAGTCTCAAGTAACTTTTCCTAGAAATACAACCCTGCCTACAGATGATGAACAACCCAGCGATAACTTCTCTTTCCAAGCAGGAAAGGCTGGTGGAAGCTATCCATGCCAGCACTAAGCCTTTAAACACAACTTGGCTTCAAGAGCTAGTATTCAAAAAGGTCTTTAATGTGTTTACTATTTATTGGAAATGCTTCAAGAATCCCCTAAAAGCTTTAGGCCCTGCTGAAGAAATATTCATATCTCTTCAGCTGTGTGCATAGATGGAGCAGAAACGACATAAAAAGCAGTAAGACGTGTAAAAAACGTGATATATGAAATAGCTAAAATCTCTCATTTTCCACTTCAACTTTCAGTCACTAGAGAGAAACATCACTACATGAACTTGTATCGTCAAAGTTTTAGACAACATCAAAGCTGTAATAAAGCTGATAAAGATGAGTTAGAATCCGCACTGAAACGAATGTTAGCAGTTTGTCAGGTATTTACAATGCTGTTTTTATAATCCTCACTTCAGAAGTTAACTACAGCTCAGAAGAGAATGTTGACTTCATTTAAACCACGTATATCACAGTCACAACAGCTTACAAGGTCTCAAATAGACAGTCACATCCACATTAAATTTTCATCTTACATCACTTCAACATAACTAAGAAATTATTAATATCCTTCTTGAAAATGTGAAACTGTTTTCTAAATGCCAAAAAGGCACATTCTTTCTAAAGCAATATTGAAAGTCTCAATAGATGGCAATGGTTGATCTTTTGGCAAGTGATTTATTTAGATGGAAATACAAAGACCATTAACAGTCTGCTTTTCAAAAAGACAAAGGTCAGCACATTAGTGACACCTCAAAAAAATATATTTGGAGTTTTCTTGCTCTGGCAGCGCACAGAGACTTGAATTTCCTAGGGCTCAGCATGCAAAGGAGGAAAAAAAATGCCTGCCTACTGAGATCCTGCAGGATATAGGGGGTCAGGGCAGAAGGGATGGCTGCAACCTGCTGTTCCTACACATGCAGAATCCAAGCACTGCTCGAGTCTCTACCCAGCCAAGTGCCCTTTACTGGGCTGTTTCATCCCTGAGAGTGGCCTAAGACTATTTCAGAGAAGCAAATAAGCTGCTTGTACAGCAATACATGACGTTTTCACTTCACAGGTAGAAGATACCCCCGAATCTTAAAGGCAGCTCCTACTGCAGGTTCTGTTAACCAAAGTCCTGAAAAAAATGCAAAATCTTATTTTTCAGAAGAACAGATCTATTACCCCCTGTCCTCTCACACTATTTCATAACATGAATTTTGAAGGTTTGTTTCCTCTCCCCAAGGTTACTGGCACAGCAATGGAATCAGTAGGTTATCTATGCTTTGAGTGAGCTTACGCAGATGAAACCAGATATTTAAATCAGTTTTTTCACAGAATGTCAAAGTGTCTGCATAGAACTCTTTTCAGACAGCTGCTGTGTTTGTTATGCCACTGTCACTGCAGACCACAACACTGCTGCCTCCTTTGCAGTGGGCCAGATGAGCAGAAGCAGCTGGTAATGAAGTCTCCTACTAAATGCCAATATCCAGTTAAAGCACTCATAATTCCTAGTTTATAAACTCATGAACTGTAGCCCTCGATAATCAAATGGGATAATATTTCTGCCCCAGAGAGCTTACTGTCAAATCAAATAACACAAATGCAACAGTCAAATGAGACACCAGACAACGTACTCTCTCCACAGAAGGACAGGTAGATCTCTGCTTCAGTGATGAAATCAATCTCCCCCCTTTCCTGCTGTTAACCACCCAGGTAATCCCCGAAGACCACAGGACTTGGTCTGTTGCAACAGCCTGAGTTACCTCCTGCAACTGAGCATAACCACCTCAGGGAAGGTCTCTGCTTTCAGTCATTCTCACGCCAGCTTCTTTCCTCTCGCTCCACTTTCTAAGGAACCTTTCATCTATTTCTTAAAATGAGGTTAGGAATAATATTTGGCTTATGCTAAATCCATGCAAGTGCTCCACAGTGAATTTCTTCCTTTTCTTTTGAAACTGTTGCTTGCAGCATCAGAATTCTGCTGCTCTTGCAAGAAAACACATCCAAATTTGGCCAAAGCATGCATCAGAAATGTCTCTATGGACACACAGCCCACATGGTGTGGAGAGCCTGGCAGCGCGATTCTTAGAAGGAGACCTGTGGTCTGGTCAGACTCTGCTTTGGGGTTGAAGCCCAGAGCTGCTGATCTCCACGCATTCATCAGAAGCTGAAAGAACAAGGCCCTTTGCAGCTTTCACTTATGCAGATGTACAGCAAGAGCAAGATGGACACGGAGGATTCCTCAGCCTGGAGAGCACAGGTTAAGAACAGATATGGGCAAGTGTTAGCAGAGAACATAAAAATGTTGAAATGACAACAGCATTGGGAGAATGTGGCTTTTTTTTTTTTTTTAATATGTAAGAGATGGAGACAACTGCTTAAGTGTTAAAAGATGAAAGATTTTGAATGAAGTGTGGGGAAAAGAGCAGGAACATTTAACAGAAGTGCTGAAAGCAGGGCAGAAAATTAACAAAATGGAGACTATTTGAATAGAAAAGAAAGAGACAGATTTTCCAAAGCTGTTCTCAGTGAAAAGGCAAGGTCTGATGACTGCCAGGCTCCGGAGGGGGAGGACAGAAGCAATAATCATTGAGGAGACAGCACGGACCAAGCTCTGTGTAAGGCAGCAAGGATCATGGCATACGGCCCTGCACAGTTCACTTAAACCATAGGTATGCACAGCTTCAATGGTGGAAGTGATATCCTCTCGGGGATGAGCAACTTGGGAAGCAAAGGGTAATTATTTGAAGACAGTCACGAGAAGTTAACTAACTATTATACAAATTGAACTAATCAAAAATAATGTTTGAAAAATTGCTTTGCAGTTCAGGATCGGTTGCTAACAAAATACTTTTCTAAGACAAATGAAATGCAAAGTAACAAATTGCTACCGATAAAGTTTCTTTTAGTAATAGTCCCAAGGGCTTCCCTCCCCAAAATCAGTGAGTAGTACTCTACTTTATCATCAAATGACTCTCATTTTAAATCTATTTTGCTCCAATTTCCTCATAAGGCATTTTGTAATTTGGCATCACTATCTAGTACCTGTCTTTGTGCCTGTCTCTGGTGTAATCCTTCCAGACTGAATGACAATCACATTTGGAGGAAAAGTTACTACAAAGGATAGATGCAGAAGAACAGAGAAACTGGAGAGGGGGTAGGGAGAAATGCATTGCATCTAAGATGACGACAATCTGAATTACATTAAGTCACATGGGCTTATACAATCTAAACTGCATCAAGTAATGCAGGCTTACACAACAATGGGAAAACAGTAGAAGCTGATGTTTACTGCTTTCCACATTATTTTTTCTTTTGGAGGCTACATTTTTGCAAGGCAAGAACAGTATCTTGGAAAGGAAGTGTCCCTGGGCAGTAATAAAAGGTTTTCTGCCTTACAGATGTAATGTGTCACCAAATAACCAAATTTTTGTAACAAGTAAAAGAAGGAACATCGAGATTTCATAAGAAAACTGAAATAAATTTATTAGGGCAGTTATGAGAGTATTTAGAGCACAGTAACGCTTCTAAGGATGCTGAGGACTGGGAAAGTCACAAACTTTCAAGATGCTGTATATGTATGTATACCTACCCATCTGGTAATGCTTGAAACTAAGTTTTTCACAAAGGGAGATGGTGAAACAGGGAGAAATGAACACTACAAGAAAAACTGCATCACCTGATAGGAATTCAAGTCTGTATTTGAACAGATGTGTCATAAAACAGAATGTTACAGAAGAAAGAAGGAAAGAAACAGGTGGCAAAAGGGAAGGAGCAGTTGAGGCCAGGAACTGATCGCCCAAAGCCAGGTCTGTGTCCTCTATGACCGCAGTGTGCTGGTGCTAAGCAGTGTATGCAGCCCACTGGGGATGAAGGTGCCATCCATGTGCCATCCCAGTGGCTACTGCCTACTGGTGCCAGGACCATGGATGTCACAGAGCAGCACTCGAAACAGGAAGAGGGAACACACCTTCTCTGTTTCTCAAAGTTTCTCTTCAACTTTTACCCAAGATCATCCTCTAAAACCAACTAATTGTACAGAAACAACTTTATGGTGCAAAATGTAAGTTATGCTGGTAACGACAGGCAGCTTTGGACAAGTCATACAGAAGGCACTCCGCAGACACATGGCACTAGATCCTTGCAGAGGCTTCACAGTACAAGATAAAACACATGAAAGGATGAAGGCGTACAAATGCGCTAGACAAAGAAGAGAGCTGACTCTAATTACCAGCTATTACACTGTATTTTCCAGTGCTCCCATCATTTTCAACAGGAACTGCAGAAGAAATCAAGAGTGCGTGGATTTCCAGCAGCTCATCTCATCACCTCTCACATTCCAAGGAAACTGACAGTACTGCAGCAAGAAGTCAAAGGTTCAAAGCTGTGAGATCTGCACGCTGACAGTATACCAGACCCAAACATCCCAGCCCATCCCAAAACACACACAGGTTCTGTCCAGCTACCCGGCAGCCCTGACACCCACTTTGCACTGTGATAACAGAGGTGCTGTTCACAGAACTCAGAAACCTAACTGTGTTTTGTCTATGAGGTGCAGCTCACAACGGAAGGCCAGCTGGCGAGAGGTGAGAGCCAGCCTCCGGTCTGTTCATTCACATTTTATGAGGATGCTTTTTCTGCTTCCAAGGCTGTGAGGACGCCGAACCCTGACATTTACAAAAGCTCTGAGTAAGTGCTGCAGGATAGAGCAATAATACAAGAAAAGCCACTGCGAGGTTCTCTATTGTTATTTGCCTCAACTTCTCAAACAATTTTTCAAAGGAAATTTTTTCACACTGGTCTGCCACTGAAATTCAGCACTATTTCCTAGTATTAGATCTATGGCATTATTATATTATCTGTTTGCAAAAGCTTCAAAGGACATCATGGTTACACCTGAGCCCTGCCTGTCCACTGGTTCCTTGCTGGAAGCACAAGCAAAAAATTTTCATCTCATCTCAAAGTTCTGATACTGTGTATCTTTAGAAAGAGGAAATGTCCATGGGAGCAATCGCCACCTCCAATCCTTAGCACCCCTTAGCCAAGGGGTGGCAGCACATGGAGGCAGATGCTGTCAGGCAGGGTGATGGCCAGATGTTGCCCACCTGCCCTGTCTGCACCCCAGAGGCATCTCAGAGACACAGATCCTGCTCTGCAGCAGGCAAGCACAGTGCAGAGAGACTGACTGCACAGCTTCAGCCCTGCTGTGGTAGATGAGCTTCAAGGGACTGTCCTTATCAATACAATTACCTTTCAGCGCTCTTTACACTAGCATCTAAACTATTCCTATGTCTGGCAGATAGGAACATTTGTTTTCAACTTGACGCAGAGCAGGGTAAAGATTCGTGTGTTTGCAAATCACTGCATGCAAGCACTGAGACCTTCACTGTGCATCATGACAGCACACAACCTGGCCATCCTGTTGGATACCTATGGCAACCACCATTAAGAAAGCTATCAGCAGAACTCAGCGATCCTTATGGGCCCCTTTCAACTCAGGATCTATGATTCTGTTTGAGACAGGCTGTACAACGTGGTTCAAGTTGAGACTTGGTCACAGCTGAGAACCTGGCACCAACACATCTTCTCAAGTGCAAAACAAAACACTCCCAGCATGCTGCACAGCAGAGCTGGAAACCACAGTGGGAATGCAGCAGGAAGCTTCTGCAGGAATTACCTAAAAACCCAGGGCATTCTGTCTCCCATTATGAGGAAGAATGCAATTTGGCAACTTCACTACTAACGTGCCAAGATCCTGTTGTAGCTTCCCCTCTTGTTCCGCTAACAGAGGAACTTCAGCCACCTGATAAAACCGTACAGTGAGGTTCCTGTGGCCAGCTGCATGGGACAGCAAACGCCAAAAAACTTTCAGCTAAAGTGCTGCAAGCATTTCCCTGCAAGCTAACAGCTGAGCTGCGTGAGCTTCAAGTGAGACAAAGGCAGCACCAGGCTCAGCTCAGAGCACAGCCCGGCTTCCCAGAGGCTGTGTCCATGGAGCGGTGCCAACGCTGAGCCCCTGCCGTGCAGCAGGGCAGCACAGAGATGACAGGAGTTCCCTGCATTCACCAAGTGACAGACAGGCTCACCTACCTACCTGCTCTCTAGTTAATGCATCACAATTTTGCTAATGTTGGAAGGACTTAAGAAAAAAAATAACATATCAAAGGCAGCCTTATCTTTCATCCTGCTAGAGTTATAAGAATTATTAAGTTAATAATTTTCTTTAAACAACGCAGCTGGTTCCACCCTGATTAGGTGCAATCTTGCTGACATCCAGCCAGTAAGCCCTTGCCAGCAGAACCACATCTAGCTGCGTGCACTCTGATGCTGCTACTTCTGAAGGCTTTCTGGGGAAACACCACCAGTGAATTTCTTCTATGACAATACAAAGCTTCCTTTTGCTGTCCCAACTCCCAACCCAGCAAAGAGCTGGGAGGGGAAGCACAATGCCAGGTGTGCTCAGATGTCACCAGCTCCAGAGGGGAAAGAACAGAGAGTCCCCAGTTGCCAAATGTTTTTTGTTTTTTGTTTTTACAAAGATCAATGATTAAATTAAGCTTGGTTACAAGGCCCAACACCGTATCTTGAATTTATTCCAGTGACAGCTATTGGCAGGGATAGAATTTCACATTAGCCAATTAACTAAATGCACTGTTACTGCATCTCAGCTACTTAAGCTCATCAGTTGATTAAAAGATCAGTATGAACTGAAAATAGGAATTTCACCTGACACATATACCAAATATACATTATCTTAATTATTTAATTTTACAGGTCTGCTTTATGTTTCACCATTTGGAAAGCCAAAAGGCAATTGCTCAGTGTAAGGAACGGGTAAGACACAATAAGCAAACATCTAAGGATTTAATCAATAAGCTCTGTTTTTTACACTTGCTGCTTCACTAAGCTCTATTTTACAAGGCAGTTTTTCCATGATGAAATTACTGCTTCACACTCACTCACAAATGATTTCTTTATCAATTTTTAGACGCTTTTGATGTGCTTCCCATTTAAAAGATGTTCTAATAGTTCCACTTCATGTCCAGTAGCTCTTCTGCTTTGCCCCAGCTGCTGCACACACAGCAGCAGCCCTCGTGAGGACAGGCTGGGGCTGAGGCTGGTCAGCCTGGAAAAGAAGGCTCCAGGCAGGTGGTGCCTTGGCCCTCCAGGACAGCAGTTCAACATGGGAAGCTCCAGACCAGCATCTCCTAACAGCACGAGAACAGGATCAGGACCACTTTCTCTCAAGTATAAGCAAAGCTGGATGATTTCCAGTAACACCAGCACCTGTCCATGTGTCCCAGCTTCTGACTGGAGCATGCAGCTCCTTCTCGTGCCATAAGGCAGCACAGTGCCACAAGGCTCCAGTAGAGTGACATGGTGACAGCCATCCTCCTGGCTCTGGTTTCCACGTGGAAACATGCGGACCATGGAAGAAAGGTTAAAACATGCCAGGAATTGAGTTTTTATGGTAAAAATGATTTTCAGTCACTACCTTAAATGTAAAGGAGAGAAAATGTTACCCAGAATGGCAGGGTTCTGGGTAACAACTTTCAGCCAATTATTTTTCTGTAATAACAATAAAGGTTTACTTTCCATACTGCCTTACTACATAATTCAGAAGTAGCTAGAGTTTAATAATAATAATAATTCTTCACTAGTTAGCACAAGTACCTTTGAGTAAGCCTTCTTTTGGTGGTAAATGCAGAGAAATCCCTCTCTTTTGTGCATAATGTTTATAATGCAAGACAACAAAGCTAATAGCATATGATGTCAACGTGAAACAAACTCTGATCAAGGGTTGGGGTGGTTTGCTTGGTATTTCTTGTATTTTAGCAGAGGCCAAGTTGAACATGTTCTACTAGTTTAGTTACTTTTCACTGCTCATCGGATTAACACTGATAGAACTTAGAGACTAGTCAGATATCAAGACATTTCTGAAAGGCTATTTAACAGGTAAAGCTTCAGAACAACTCATAGGAGGTTTTGTTGCCTCTTCTCTACAAGCAGGACTTCTCTAGAATTGCACAAAGTGTATCTATGCTATTTTATGCTATACATACTAATAATGCCCAAGCAACTTCAAAAGACCAAGCTGCAAAAATTGGGTCTATTTGCTGGTATTAGGCATACAAAACTCTGACAAAGATTTCCTACTTCCCAAGTACACCTACTGCTAAGAAAACCACCCGTATCCTAGAATTAGAGACGTTATAATAATGAGGGTCCTTAGCAGGCTGTTTTGATAATTAGAAAGCTATCATTTGTCTTCCCAATCTAAAGTGAGAAGTGTACACAAATATACACGGGCAAGAAAAAGGCTTGTGTGTCTCACATTGAGGCAGAAATAAAACCACCCCTAAATGCAAGCACTTGTACAAAGCCTTAAAATCACATCCCTTCAAAGCCATTTTAGCCCTTGGTGGATGCACTTAAAAGGGGAGGGGGGAAAGGAAGCAAATTATAGCCTCTACTTGAGGATTACTGACAAAATCCAAATTTAAGTGTTTAACTGAAGCAGGAGCACAACCCCACAGCCAGCGAGTCCAGCATCCTCACAGAGTGCCTGGCTCACCCCTGGCTTCTAACCTCCTGCAGAGCCTGCATGAGATGAGGGACCCAGGGACAAGCCAAGGAACTGCTCTCTTCATTGAAATTGCTCAAATCAAGATAGATTAGAGCAGCCAGAACCCTTCCACCCTTAGCAAATTAATTTGATCTCCTTCAAAAAGCCCCAAGCACGGTGTGTTCAGCTCTGTGAACACACCGAGCAATGCCCGCTCTGCAACAAAGGGCAGCATCTTCAGCAGACACAGCAGCACTTACGGAACTTCTCTTCCTTCATAAGGAAGGGCTAAACTTGGTAGTAGGATTTGATTTATAACGCATGTAATTCTCAAAAGCTCAGAATATACTAAAAACATGCAGTGATCGTGTTGGCGAAAGCATCGGCCTTGCACATGGGCTACCTCCACCTTCTCAAGTGCTCACCATACACCTGAGGGAGCTCATTTCTCTACTGTTATCATTTGTCGTAAGCAAAAGTAGCACTGTCAGAAAACATGTCCTTTCTCTTATTTTCACATAATTTAAGTAACAAATGCTGTAATAGCAGACAGAAGTAAGTCTCTGTTGACACTTAAGAGTTCTTGTAGGAAAAGTCTTCGGCCCTGAGGTTAAGGTATCACCAGACAGATGCCTCTTCTCAATCCTTCCCCCTTTCCTGATGAGAAAATACACTTAAGCTAAAAATTTAAGGATAAGAAATTTTGGCAGATAATGAGTATGAGAGCCTTGGTGAAAAGGGCTTCTTATTTGGGCCATTTGAAAACAAGCCATCTCCTGCAAAGTTCCATACACTTACTGCACAGCTACAACTCTTTTGTTTAGGTGGAGGCACTACTGAAAGCCTTGAGTAAAATGCTGCTTACGGGGGCTAAGGGAAGAACTCGCAGAACGACTGGCTGCAAGAACACTTTTGATTCACCCAGTTTGCTAATTGCTACGCTCTAATGAGCAAACTATGCACACACAGCGCTGCTTCTGCAAAACGGCAATCAGGGCACCCTGCATCCAGGGCCCGGCCAAGCAGGGACCCCACTGCTGCCTCCCTGACACTAGCAATGCGATTGTAAACATGAAAGAAAGCCATTCAGATCCCCCAGTGAATAGAACAAACACACAAAGAAACTATTTGAGTTTTCTTGCTTTTAAAAGCCTGTATCAAAACTAAGAACTAAAAACGTACGGCGGGGATTGGAAGCCATCAATCCAGCACTGTTATCACAGCCAGCCCCCAGGCAAGGGGTTTTTCCAACAGTAGTTTCTCTTTACTTCTTAGGCTGTATCTCTGGTTCAGAGAACTATGGCCAGCATCCAGTACCCTCCCCTTTCCAGCAATATTTAGGCACTATTAGCAACAGAGGCCATTAAAAATAACCAGAAAAGCTGCAACAAACAAAAGATTCCCTTGGTGTGGGAAGAGTAATCCTTGCTGGTATGTCCATGATGAGTACAAGCTACTTCGAAATGGGTGGAAAAAACACCAGAAAGAATAAGTCACTTTTCATACTCTTTTCACACTAAACCTGAAAGATTGATTTCCTGCATTCTGAACAGACTTCTATTTTTACAACTGAGCTGTAATTCCCTTCCCCAGATCACGGCGTTTTCCTCTCAGCTGTCACAGAATAGCTTGTGCCTTCTGATTCATTCCGTAGGAACTGAGTTAAAAAAAAAAAAAGGCCAATTTCTGGCTCATCCAGTTCAAGGTACGCCTGCTCTTAGATAGCAGATGTTTGCTAAGATTAAATTTTCTAAGCACCTGTAATGAGCATGCCTTGCTAACATCACACATTCCCTACTCCCCTCTAACACACCATTCAACAGAGAGTTATAAAAACAATGAAAAAAATATTAAATTTAGATCGCGTCAGGCGTAACTATCTTTAATCCCATTCTCAAAGCAAGGCTCTCTTAAGCCTTCCAATAGTCCTTAAAAGCAATGCAGAATATTCACTGCCCAGAAGCTTTCACTGAATCATCCTAAGACATACTTTGTAGAATGAAAACAGCATTTGCTCTCCTAATCGAAAACAGCCTGTTCATGTGGGCTCACTATTCAGCAATAAAACTGACTTTCATACATAATAGTCAGTACTCTTCTTAGAAAATAGCTGTTTTCCAAGAAACCATGTTGTTTATTTATTGTCCTTCAGAATGAACAAGCAAATCTGCATTGGAACGCATCAAAACAAAACAAGAGAAGAAGTGGGGCAGACACCTAAATCTGACCTGCATGGAAGAGTACCTCCCACTGGAAAAAATCCTTTATTGTCTCATTTTTTTAATAACAAAATACAACATGAGAAAGAATGAAGGGTGGCTGTACCTAGCCATTAGAAGCAGACTTTATCAATGGGAGATGAATTCAGCTGGGAAATTTGGCAGGAAGAGCAATCAGATAGTGACAGCATACTTGAGTAGGCAACCCTGGAAAAGAGTTTAAGAGAAGATTAAGCTGGTTGGTAGCATTTCTTATAGGGAATATTCTGTTTGACACAGCACTGAATCAGAAAACACAGACACCTCTGCCAGCACTGTCATCTTGGACTTTGCACAACCTTGGTTCAAGCTGAAACATCATTACTTCTATAAAAACAAATAAACAAAAACTATTAACGGGTTTGCTCATCAGACAGCAGCTCTCACAGCATTCCTCTGCATGAAGGCTGCCAAGATATGTTAACAAGGCGGGATGCCTGCAGGAACTGAACCACCCCACCGCCCCTAGTACCATCCATGTCTTCCTAACCAAAGCAGAGCTTGATGTTAATTATTGAGTCTCAGCAATACGTTTCAACCTCAAGACGGTAAAACACTACTGCTTCTTCCATAGTTCTACAGCAGGCTTGTTTCTCTAAGTACAAACAACAGGAAGAGAACATCAGCCCTGGGGCCGATGATGTCTGGATACGTGCAGTGACAGAGCTCTCCCACGTGCCACTGCTACTCCAGCACTGAGCAGCCAGCAGGACCTGGCCATGGATGGGCTTCAGGGAGAGCTTCCCTTTGGGGTTCACAAATTAACACACCACCAGACCTCTACTCCTCACCTGCCTGGTAAATAATCCACACTTAACTGACTTATGTCAGATATGCCTGGAATTCTATACCGGCAAAACTAAGCTGCACTCACTGTTTTAAAGTTAAACAGGGAATACAAATTCTTCCTACCTAAAAGAAGGTTGCTGTGCCTTTCTCAGTGCTGGGCATTGACTCTCCAAACATCGGTGAAGTATTTCCCTTTTCAAGTTGCCTAAAAAGCTCCGTTGGCCATTTAACCTCAAACCACGCCTTCTCCTCCTGAATTTAAAACCAGTTTCCAGGAAGTATGTTATTTGGAAGAATTAGGCACAACAGACCAGTAAGCCTACGAGAAAGGGTATGAAACATCCCAGGAAGATCAAACACACAAAACCTGAGCCTCACCTCTACTGACATCTCACCAGACTTCAGTGAGTGAAGGCCCACAAAACCAACCACTGCAGAAGTCAGACAGCACTTCACACAAGGTTGCTGCTTCAGAGCACTAACTAATGGTAAATAAGTCAGATGACAACAGAAGCAAGATGGGAGGATAAGAGTCAAAGAAATTCATTTTTAGTCAGGCCTACTTGATCAAAAACTGGTGCATGCAAACAGAAAATGCAGAAGTTGCCTCTAACAAGCCTGTTCAGGGCCATCTGAGTATGAACCCTCCAGGGCTGGTTCTGTTCTTGGTTCAGTGTACCCAGTGTTCATTAGCTCGTCCAACAAGACTCCGTCTGTGTCTTTACTCGCACAGTGTGATCCAGCTGTGAGCGCAGCTTCCCCAAAGAAATCAGCAGCAGGACAGAATCTGAGGCAGCTCCACAAGGTCGCAGCAAGTCACGAAGCACTGCAGTATTCCTCCTCACTGCAAATTAACTCAAACGGTATTCTGAGTATTTTGATAAGGTTTTTTCCCCAGAAGAAATAAGCTTTTATACAAAAGCTTTTGGAAACCTGTTTGGAGACATGGCATTAACTCTATAATGACCTCCCTGGAGCTGCCTGGGCCATCAGCACCTCATCACAGTGTAGTAGCATCAGGTATGCTTTCAAAAGGTTCATGCCATTTAAATAAATTCTAAAAAAATCTCAAAATAGTTAAGCTGTTTTGAAAGGTTTACAGAAAAATAAACTGTTTTCTGTATTGTCCTTCTCACACTGAGAGAAAAAACAGGACTTTCAGAGCTTCCCCTGTGAGTTACAGTTGGAGAACTGGTGGGTTCCCTATGGCCCAAGGTCCCTCGTTGCAGTGCTCCTTTGAGATGCTGAACCACAACATCCCTGATTGCCTGCTCTGACAGTGCTGCTCCTTGCTTCTCTCAGAGGGGAGACCAAAATCCCGAATTCCCTCTTGTTCCTTTCTGAAGGCATTTTGCTGAGGCCAGAAACTGAGTCTGTAGTATTTCTGGAGCTATTTCTGTGCTGTAATATCAATACAGCGGCTGAAATGCCTTGGATATGTACAATGAATGTGTTTGTTTCAGTTGTGTTAATGCAATGTTCCATCATTGTCTTAAGTACCATCAGCATGAGGCTATACAATACGTGACTGATTCAAAGCATGTGACTTCAATTGAGCAATGTAATTTCAATACACATGTGGTTTTCTGTTGGAACTCAAGCTGTTTTGGCACCAGAACTAGATTTAGATTTGGACAGGGATACAATGGAGATACACAGATGTGAAAAACTGACGTACAAACGAGCAAAGAAGAGAACTGATTATTTTAACTTGTCTAAGAGTAACACCCAATATTGATAAACACTTGACAGAACATAAGCCATTACTGAATAGCAAGCCATGTTCTTTTAATTTAATTCTATAACCATATAGTAAAGAAAAGTAGAAAATAAAAATCAGTCCATGATGCATTTTACTGAGCCAAGTCATCAACATATAACTCAAATCAGTTCCCACTCCTTAAAAAAAGTTTAAAGAGCAATTTGACAGCTTTCTCCTTCCCCATCCCTGGATGCACCAGCCCCCAGCTGGGACCACAACTCCCCACTCTGCAGTGGGCACTCAGTGCACAACACATGCAATGCAAAGCACAGCTTGCTGGCCCTCAGCAGCAGGGCGTTCTGCTCACGTCCCAAACACAACAGCACCAAAAGTGGCAGGAGAAGGACGATGAGAGCGAGAGGTGTGAAGGACTGGAGCGTGAAGCTTCATCTCAATGTATGTTTAACTACTGCTGCCACCAAATATAGCTTCCTCGAGAGTACATCCAGCAAGTGTTAGTGAAATTGTTAGTCCAACCTCCACGCAATGTTTATTATTTCCAAACCATTTTTCTCATTCCCATTCCCAAACAGCTTATTTTCCTTCGCCTTCATCTCACCATTCACTCTGTGTTGCAGTTGCCCCCTCCCTGGAGGTGCCCCAGGCCATGGATGGGCCCTGGGCAGCCTGAGCTGGTGGGGGGCAGCCGGCCCATGGCAGGGCATGGGACTGGGCCATCTTTGAGGTCCCTTTCAACCCATTCTACAGGTCTACTGTAAGCATGTGAATTAGCCATTTTTCTTCAACTATTTACCTTTTCGCCAGATAGGCATTACTCTGCAGTTACCAATGGTCCACACTAGGCTCAGTTGCTCAAAAGCAGCACGTTGCCAAAGAAAAATTGGCAGGACGAAATGGCATTTGCCAGCTGCAGGTGCTATCCATTGTTTTGTAGGTACTCTTTTACAAAAAGACTGTATTTATCCCTACAGACAAGAAATCACAGGAGATGATAGTTCTATGGCACAAAAATAAAGCGACAAAGTAAATGCCACGAGAGATCCTTCTCATGAATCTGGAGTGCCCTTGATCACAGCGTGAGAGCAGAAATTGAGTTCCACAACTGAATTTTAAAAATACAAAGGTAGCAGGCTTCCAACCCCGAACTATTGTGCTCCACTTCTGATGCAATTTCAGACCCTATGAGTATTCTCAAAGACCATGCATCTCTAATGAGAAAAAGGTGAAAAATGCCTTTCCACATTACAGGTTCTCTGCACTACACAAATTATTTACAGTTGTGACATTTACTTGAGATTACAAATTGAAAATGTTAATAATTATGAGCAATATTTTAGTTATTTATAGAAAAATACGTCAATAATGGGAGATCAAACATATACTAAGAGTAAGCACTCTATGAAATGGTAACATGCATTGTGCAACATTACACTGTACATTTCCAAATGCTTTAGCCTGTAATCTTTTTCTCCATGGCAGCACCTGTTCTCATTTAAAACCACTGAAGTACTCCTGACTGTCATTTGTAAAGGGCCTTCTCTTTCAAGTTTGAGAATGTTGGAAAACCACGTGATAGCTCATGCAAACTCCCAGCCGCTCTCCTTTCTACCTCGTTTCAGCACAAGGATGTCTGTATGCATATATGCATGTATACACGTATGCACATATATACACACATCTGAGTTTCTCCTGAATAAATGATTTTTCCCTTCTAAACGTTGCTCATCTCCTCCCACAAATGGCTTCCAAGCAATGCTTGAGTTTTTCCTGTTAAATCACATTCATTAAATAGGTGGGAAGGGAACAGAAAAGGACATGGGGAAAAAGAAGAATGGGGGAGCTGAAGAAGTGGTCTAATAGGCAAGCACAGCCTCCCCCCCACCTGTATTTGTACTTAACACAGTTTTCAAATGCTATACATTAGCTCCCAATGGGTCAGATGGATGCAAATTCATTAACAGCATGTATTAGGTGCTTCTGCACTTCTTACCTGCACAATCTACAGTTGCTCTGCTTCTCTCAATACTGTGGAGCCTCAGGATGACAGGCTGCTTATGTCATTTCAAACATTTAAGGTAGCCTAAGAGATACCAGCACCGCTCAGCATTTAAAATAGAGCTTTTAGTTCACTTCAAAAGGTAGGAAACAGATTAAAATCCACTTACACGGTTTGCTCTGCTCTGCCTTTGGCCATCGCTCACTTGCACAGCCCTAACCCAAGCCTGCCAGGAGAGAGAGCTGCTGCCAGGTGACAGCTGGGAGATCAGCCCAGGGTCAGCAAAGGCAGAAATGCAAAATTCAGGATCTGGCTGAACCTTAAACCACATCAGACATCCTGCATATTTTACTGCAAACAGGTCAAGACAGTAAAATATCCAGTTACACGCGATGTTAGAGGTGTTTTCCATTAAACAAGCAGCGTAACACAAGCACTCTGGTAGCTTTTGGATGTGACACTTGTACTGCTTCTGCCCATCTCTGATAAAACAGTATGAAGCACTGAATTCAATTCTGCACTTCTCACACCTGAAACGCAATCACACTGTGAGGGAAAAACTATTTTTCTTTAAAATAAACAAACAAACCTTCGCTTCTTCTGCATCTCAAGCAGTGGAACATTTCTGTTCCTTCAAATCTTAGATTTCAGCCAGACAACAAAGACGCAGCAGATTAAGTTGTAACTGGAAACCCCAAGGTGCAAGTAAAGCTGTTCTCCAACTGCCAGAAACCAGGTTACTGACTTTACCTTTTTCATTCTTCCTTCTGCTCTATGTGCTTCACAGAAAGCGTCAGCTCACTGAAGCCAGGTCTGCAAGCCCTGCCATGCTCCAATACCGTATAATGACCGCTCCAGTCATTATACTGGTCTCCACTGGAGGGCAATGGGGGCTGTGGCACTGCTGCTGCCCATGGAATAATCTGATGTGCCAGCGTGCTCGACTTGTCGATCCCTCCACAGTGCCAAGTGGCAACGCAAACACCCAAGGCTTAGCATCACTGTGAGTAAATAGAGACCGTGTGTTGTCAGTAAACAAAGCACAGAGAGGACTGAGAGCCCAATGTGTGCACACATACTGCTCGCATCACCCGGCACCACCCAAGGTCAGCCACCTTCCAGCACCCCAAACTGGGGAGACATCAAGCTCAGCCTGCTCGCTGCGTTCATACTGTGAATAAAATGATGACAACTGTCTAAATGGAATAGCTTTTAAAACTAGATATAGAAACATGGAGAAAAGCTTATTTTCATAATGTGCCTTTAGGACCTATAGAGCTTCCAGCTGGAAGAAGAAAAAAACAAACCTCCATGAACTACACCCTAAGCACCTGGCACATGAAAGCAAACCAGTGGCTCCTGTCTTTAGGCTGACACTTGCCAGACATGCATCCAACTGATGCCACATGGCCTTCTTTCCAGCTGCAGGACTCCCAGCTGGAAAGGCTTCTACCCTTCCCTTCCAGGAGCAGGGATGCCACTGACACTGGGAAAGCGAAGCTTGCTGCTGCACACCCAGCTGTACTTTCCAGTGAGGCTCTCATGGACTGTCCCACTATCCCCAGCACAAATGGAAACCACTCACTGCATTTTCCTTCAGAGCACTTCTTTGAAAAGCCACAATGCACGGCAGCATACATGCTGGTACCTGGCAGCCCTGCAGCAGAGGATGGCCACACCACACCAGCCAAGCTCAAAGTCACAGCAATCTGATGGGAAAGAACTGGGAGGATCATGAGGTACCAGGTCGGTACATGCCTGGCCAGGAGGCCAGGAAACCATCCATTGCTGTAGCACGCACAAGCAAAATTTGCAAATTATACATATATTATAAAATTATGTATGTATAACATTAAGAAAAAACAAATCTACAAAAGTCTAAGAGGAAAAAGTAAATAAAGCATAAGAATTTGATTCAGTGGAGCCTGAATTTTAAGTGAAGGAGATGCTGGTAACATACTGGTTACTAGCAGGTAACAGCTGCCTAAGAACCCTAAGTGACATATAAGTATTTGCCTTCAGGACAGAGCAAAAGTGCTTCTTACTTAAAACCCTCCAAGCAAAGAAGGACTGTGATACTTAAACAAAGGAATAGCTGCATTCGTTGCTGGAACATCAATATCTGGTCTGAAGTTCTTCAGAATTACTTAGAATTAGTCTATTTTTAAAAGCTGGGCAGTCAGACCACCTGTGGCTTCCTTGATCCTTCCTGGTACTTGCAAGAGGACCTGCAGGAATGGCTAGGACCTAACTGCAAGGCAGATCTTATTTCTGGCTTCAATTGCACTATAATTCGTGACTCATAAATTGCATTGTTCAACATTCATATGAAAAATAATAGCTATCATATTATCCCACTGTAATAAGAGAGGATTACTGATTTTTTTTTTTTAGAGTTTATTCAAACAGGCAATGAATAACATGTTTTCATTTATCAAAAATCTCCAAAGCACAAAGAATGTTCAATTTATTATATTTAATATTCAGCGATTTCAACACCGAAATCCCAAGCAGAGAAATTAAAACAAATTGCTTCATCTAGAAACCAAACAAACAATTACACAAAGGAACAATGCCAAAAAGGAAACAGAACAGCTGCATTAGTCAGCCCTTATTAACAGTAAAAATAATACCTTATTTCATTTTCTAAGAGTTATTTGTTAACACCTGAGAAACAAAGTCTACAAGCTTACAAATGGTATCAGAGTGATCCTCAGGTGCTCTCTGTGCCAAACTGCACATCCCACTGAACCCAAGTAGGCTGCGGGTGCCCAGCCATTAGAAAACCAAGTCATTCATTAATGGCTTTTATTAAAATACCCTGATTAAAACCACATGTACTGTTGTGAAAAATCACAAGAGACTTAGAGCAAGTTGTGAGAACCATACTAAGCCTTCTTATCCCATTTTAAAACAAAAAAGCACAGTAGGATGTGACACCCAATGCTTGTTCCGAATTTAGCATTAGAGTTGCAAAAACAGCACCTTATCTTAGGGCTGCACTATAAAACAGCAGGAACAACCTGAAGTCCCAAACAACCTGTTTCAGACAACACCACAATCCCAGGAAGGTGCTACGAACTGGCACACACTATCCATGGCTTGCAATCAACAGCTAAAACACTGCAAAATGCAATCTGGGAGATTCTTTGTATGCTGACATACGGGGTACGCACCAAATGCTATTAACTGCTCAGTCATAAGATCCTTGTTTAAAAGCCCTGTGCTAGCTGTGCATGGGCCTACTGTATTAGTGCAATTGTGAGCAACAAATCTGACTACTTAATATGCAAATTCTCTTGGTCAGCCTTCCATAGAAGCACCATGAAAGCAGTTATTGTAACTCCAGATCAGACATGTGATATACAGCCCAACGTCACTCAGCTGAAGATATTTCAGAAACCGTCATCCAGCCCCTGAAAGCAGAGGTCAAGCCTGCCATGTGGCTTGCTAGAACTTAACGAAGCACCAGCACTGTAGCAAATACTGCAGAAATAATTGATACTTTTCACACATTCTGGTGCGGCAGTCAGATGTGCAGCCCTATTTCCGCTTGCTGCCATTAGCACTGCTGGGTGATAGGGGCGGCAGTGAAGAAGACAAATTTCAAACAGAATCATCGTCTTACCTAACAAAGAAGGGCGATAAGAGCTCCAACAGGCAGCTCGCATCCCGACAAGGAGAGCACAGCAGCAACCAGACAGCCACAGCCGAGAGACTTAATCTGTAATGACTTGTCATGCCAGCACGTCAGGACATCGCATTTCTTGCCCTGTGTTATTCTGCACAGATAACTCCCTCTGAACTTTGGGAAGTAAGACAAAGTAATTTGCAACTAGTAACAGAGGTGAGAGTTTACCAGAAGAAAATGAATGGATTCATTTTTCTTTCACAACCTTCTCCATCCTCCCCTCCAAGAAAAGGAAAAGAACTATAAGAACCCTCCGAAGAGGACCTGCATGTGGGAAGGCAAATTTTCTGGTTCGTGCCAAACCAAACTTAACCTGATAAGCTGTTAGACCATACTTGGAAGCACAACGCAGAGCTCTCCAGCAGTTAACTCCAAACCCAATGCTTCAAAGCTTTTTTGAACAGACATCTGAGGTCACCACACAAGCTGTACGCAGCCAGAGAGCAGCTATTTCTCCCCCGATTTCCCTGTTCTGCAGAAATTCCGTCACCTTTGACAAAGCACAGCAAGAGGAGATTTGTTGCTTGGCTCCTGAAAGCTTGGAATGTCTGACAGGAGACAGCTGAGCTAAAGCAATGGGAAAAAAACATCTGTGTCTACAAACATCCCCCATTGTTCTTTTTATCTGCTTTAAAGAGTCACCAATAAATCCACCTCATCATCCAGGACATCCACACACCACCACGCAGCTCTGCTGGACTATAACGCCCCAAGCTTTAGACAGCATTTTTTTCTAAGTACAACAAAACTATTCTATCAAAATGAAAACCCACTAAAAAGAGCAGGGATAATGAAACAGGTGGTATCAAGCTGAAAAAACCATTTCATCTCCAGCAGGATGGGCAGAGCAGCATCTGTTTAATTCTTGCCAAGTAACACTCCTCCTGCTTTGGTCAATGGGAACAGGACACACAGTAAGCTGTACACACACATACGAGCTGGTACATTTGATTAGCTCGTTCTTACACTCAGAGACACACCTAAGTACATTAAATAGCTCTCTGGATAAATGCAAGCATCTCTCTGACCTTTCCAATAGGAAAAGACAAAGGAACTGCACACAGTCAGGGCACCGTCAGCTTTGCTGAGCAGCAGGGAAATAACTGGAAGTGCTGGTGACTGACAAAAGCTCGGAGGACAATACAGGGATGTGACAAATTCTGATTTTAATTCCAGTGATATCATCTAGCAGGATTTCATCAGCTCTTCACTGCACTGTAATAGATTGATGCTGCTATGAATTAGACTTGAGATCCGGCTCCCGCTTTTATGCAACATCAAGCACTGCTGTTACTATCTAATCAATCTCATGACTGCTTGTCATTCTTTAAGAAACTTTCCTGTTCTGAGGAAAAAACAAAGCTCCTCCAAAGTAAGTCTACCAGCAGCAACATTCTGGCTGGAACTGGAACGTTTCTATTCTAAAACATCTTCCTGAGATTTATAAAATGAGGCAGCTCTGCTGATTGACAGCAATTTGAAAGTGATTACACTTGAGTTGGTCACAAAACAGCAGTTGGAGGAAGTAAGCCTTGTTATCAGGATCTGGAGCAGGCTGCTGCTCTGTCCAGGAAGGGCTCAAAAATGACACTCACTTGGGGCTTCAGCTGGTTTGTTTTCTGATGCCTTAAGACAGAAGGTCCCTCCAGAGATCACAGATTTCATTCTCAGCATGGGCACACTTTCAGAATTTGTAACCCTAAGGATTAGCAAAGGCAGGACACTTCAGCACCTTGCGAGTTAAACGTAACAGAAGAGGTACTTTGTTTAGGAGAAGCAGAACAGATACGCAGCCCTACAGAACAGGCTATTGCACACCGCAGCTCATTGTTTAAGACAGTCCTAAGCAGCACAGAATTCAACTGAAATTACATCACTTCTCACTTCAGCAAGACAACCTTAAGGAACATTATCTTCAGAGCATGAATCAACACGAGCCAGCTGACAAGCATTCTGCATCTCACATCTCGAGGAATCCAGCTGCTGTTCTGATGCACCAAGCACAGTGGGTTATTAACCCAAAGGCTGCAGCGTGTCATGCCATGCATGGTATTTACAGGAATGTGCTCCAACTAAGTCTTCTTAGGACAGCAATCTTTACACAACTTGGATGGAAATCACGTACCTCTGCACTGCTACCAAGCACGTAATAAAGCAGCATTACTATTTTACAACATCTGCAAAACCCTGATAATAATTATTTTCCCCCCTATCTCATTCATTGGACATCAGAGGCAAGATAAGAGTAAGGAAATTAAACCACAGCTATTTCTGTGACACAATCCTACCTCATAACACCTGCCTCACAAAACTGTCAACACAGCTTTTCGATGGTTTTTTTTTTGTCAAGATTTTAGAAGACGTGAAGATTTCTGCTGTTCTTTTTCCTTGACTTCCATGTCCCTTACTCAGTTCTGCATTTCTTGCTGGCTGGTAAGTTTCCTTAGCACTGAACACAGCTTTTAAGAATAACTTTAAAAAAAAAATGAACTACTTATTTTAAATAAATGGGAAGAGCAGGGAAGACTTGCACTAGAGAAAGCTATGCAATTTCCTTTAATGAAAATGATGTGATTAAATCCCACACAGCTGGACTTCCTGGTATTTCTGTAAACTATGTACCTGGCATTAATCAGCAGGTGGCTGCTTCAGATGTAACTGTACGAACTGCATTTTTGTACATATATTATGGAATGATGGCAAAGTCACTGATGTGACAGAACACCAACCAGCTGGGCTGCCTGAAGTGAAACCAAACCAATAAATAACACTCTGCAAGGCACGGGGGAAGATGCAGATCTAGGTCAGCAGTTTTCAGCCTGGAATCCGTGGCCCCTGTATGTGCAAGGACGACCGATACACCAATTGTTGTGCTGGTAGGCTGACTTTAAACGACTGCACAGCACATACAGCTCTGCTGGAGAACATCAGGGGTCCACAAACCTCAGATTGAAAAGGCAATCAGTCAGACGTTTAGGTGGAGGGAAGCACAAGGCAGTTACACCGCAGCAGTGTTTGCACACGGGAGGTGTGCGCTTCCACACAGCGAGAGCACACTGCTCCAGCTTCTGAAGTCATTGGAAGCTGATGTTAGCATGGGTGAGCTAGGCTGGAAGAAAGCATCCATCTTTCTCGGAGAGAATAAAGAGAGGAAAAAAAATAAAAAAAGCGAGAGAAAAGAGCCCAACCCACGGCAGTGCCAGGACCTGAGTTATCTGAAGAATTATTTTCCACACACCACAAGGAGCTGAACCCAAAGAAAACAAAGTTCCGGAGCCCCGGGCAGGCCGCTGCCCCGCCGCCGTGCGCTGCAGGAGCGCCGCGGGCGGGGGGAGCAGCAGAGCCCCCAGCCGGGGATCCGACCGCGGAGCACCGCGGGGCGCACACGTGCCCGGCCGGCCCCCCGGCTCCGGCCCCTTCCCCGCGGAAGGCTGGAGACCCTCCGGGGGCCGAGGGCTCGGAGCACGCCCGCGCATCGCCCCGGGAAAGTTGCGGCCCGGGCGGCAGCCCCGCGGCCGGGCGCGGCGCGGGGAAGGCGGGCGCGGAGCGGAGCGGCGCGGTTCCCCCGCCCGGCCCCGGCCCCTCGGCAGGCCCCGGCCCGCGGCGCCCGCCCGCCAGGGGTCCCCGCGCCGCGCCGGGGGCAACCCGCCCGTCCGCCCGCCCCGCGGCCCGGCGCTCACCTCCGGTGCCGTCCGAGTTCTCGTTGAGGCTGCCCGAGGAGTCGTGGTGGGAGCCCACACACCCGCCCATGGGGCCCGCCCGGCCCGCAGACCCGCCGCCGAGCCGCCCCCCCACCCCCCTCCCCCTGCAGCCGAGCTCCGCGGCCGGCCGGGCAGGCGCGATGGCTGCGGAGCCGCCTCTTCGCTCTGCGACACCGCCCCCGGGGCGCGGCCTGCTCCCTGCGCGCGGCTCCGCCCGCGGTCCGCCCCGGCCGCGCGCCCGGGCGGGGTCGGCGCTCCGCCTGGCCTGGCCGTGGGTCGCGGAGGGCCGTGGGCCGGTTGGGCCCCGCGCTGTGCGCGGCTCGGCTGCGCTCCGCTGCGACGCGGGCGGGCCCGGGCCCGGGAGCGGAGTGCGGGCAGCGGGCGGCCCGGTTTGTTTGGTTCTCCCGGCTTGGCGGTCGTGGGGCTTTCCCTGCTCGTTTATTTATTTATTTTCGCCCTGCGCTCCTCATGTTTGCGTATGAAAAGAAAGTACACACGTGCTCAGATAAATCCATATCCTGCTAATAGTACAAACAGCTCTGCGTTAACAGCCTGTCAGTTTGAATTAGAAACAAAACTAAGCAAAATCGCTGCCTCTCGGTCAGTCGGCGCTCGGCCTTCAGACCTCTGAGAGGAGAAGTTGTGTGCTTCATGCATAAAGGGCTCGTAGATCTGTACGTAAATGTATTTCAGGGTCTAGAGGCGGGCTGTAAGAAGGGGACAGACACTTTAAGGGGAATCTGTTGTGATGGGACAAGGGAGAATGGTTTTGAACTGAAAGAGGGGAGATTTCAATCGGAGATAAGGAAGAAGTTCTTTATGATAAGGGCAGGGAGGCCCTGCACAGGTTGCCCAGAGGTGGCGGTGCCCCATCCCTGCAGACACCCGAGGTCAGGCTGGAGGGGCTGTGAGCACTGATGGAGCTGTGGTGGCCCTGTTTGTAGCAGGGAGTTGGACCAGATGGCCTTTAAGGGTCCCTTCCAACTCAAACCATTCTATGATCCTGTATCACTCTAGCAGCAGTCTTGCTGTGGGCTCGGGGAATTGGAGTGTGTGTGCTACAGACGTACAGGTGCTCTTTGGAACAACTAGCAATAAGTCAGAGTGCTGAAAAGTGAATGCAGTACAAAAAGTAAAACATGGTAACAGACTGAGCTCTGGGTTCCCTGCACGTTCTGCCGCACACAGCAGCTTAACGTTCCTGTACACAAAACAGCAGAAAGCAGAACTGAAGCTGAAAGTATTTTACCTACTAAGAGATGGCTTTTGCAGATGTATTTTTTAGAATTAAAGTATGGTCTCTGATCATAGAGCTCATAGCCACCACAATGAGAGCAACATACAGACAACTCCATTTCTACCATTAATTTTCACATGTATTCCTCATACTGGAAGACCAGCCAGCTTTTGGTAGGCACTTGTGTCATTAATTAAAATCTCAAATGTATGAGATAAGCTGAGTGCAAAATGCTGAGCGCTTCATTGAGAACAAAAAGATGTAGAGCTGGCCTGCTTTAGGGGTCTAAGTAAGAATGGTAGGAATTGTAAAGAACGTGGAAAAAGGTTATTACATCTGCCTATGTGTGCACTAATTGCAAAAGGAAAAATTCCTTTTCCGTGCAGAACTTTAAACCAGAGAGAGAAAACACAGTGCTCAGTTGTTTGAGCCATAATCAGAAATACACTGGACACATATTTTTTACATTTTGGATTGAATGTCATTTGTTAATAAATGTAGAAATAGAGAAGAAAATTAAGGATGTTTGAAATTTTAAATGAGATTAGGTGTTGATGTGTGCATGTCACCACAAAAGTATGGTAACCATCTGGAGAGAAATCATGGACTGTGGTGAGGTTCTCAGGGTACGCAATGGGAGGCACTGGGTATCACCCTGCCCTGGGATCCCAAATTCCTGTCGGTGCGGCCGAGGGGTTAACTAACATGTGGCTGCTCCATAGCAGGGTGGCTGCAGGACAGCCAGCCAGCGTGGGAAAGTGTGTTGCCCTGACGCAGCAGTCTGCCTGTGGAACACTGCAACAATTCACTGACACATACTGCTCTGAATGGTCGCTGCTAAACTTTGTCGTTAATGCCTTGTTCTCACACACACGCTGTATGTAGTCTGTATATGTGTATTAGTGTGTATGTAAACATCAGCCAAAGTCGGTATTTACTGTCTGACCCCAAGATCTGGATGCACTTGCAATGTACCAATAAAGTACAGAAGACAAGTGAAGACTTCTTCCGAACAGATGACCTGTTTTGCAGATTATACTCCTTCTCAAAGCATGTTTCACAAGAAGCAAGGACTGAGCTTTGCAATCAAAGGTTCTGCACTCTAATCTTGGCTCTGCCCTAGATACCCACTGTGGCCTTGGACAAATCACATTACCTCAGTTGCTCTGTCAGTAGATTAATGTTTGCCTACCTATCTCTTGGGATATGGTTAGGATTAATTAATTCTTACTCTTCATTACTTGCTAACTGCTGCAATGTGTGGGATGTAAAACACTTTGAAGATCAAAAATGCCATTTCACAAATTAAATGGGGGTAATGAATTGACTATTCCATACAGGTGCAATGACCCTATATGGTTGGAAATTATTCCTTGTTGTTGTAAACCCTCCAGTGCTAATGGCTACAGAGTTTTCTCTTGGCACAAGATGCTGCCGGACTGTGTGTTGTATCAGGAGGGTCAGAGTGATGGGATGCCTGGCCCAAGGAACGAGGCATTGGAAAAGCCTTAATGGATCTACATTTGTATTGCCTAAGTTATTTCCTATACATTCCTGTATATTAAAACATTTGGTATGCTTCACCCAGCTTTGTCTCCAACTGGGATCTTACTGTTTTCTTGCAGTCAATGGCGGTGGTTTTCGCTGTCACATGATGACACAGTGTGATAAATCCCTGTTCTCTGATGAGTCATCTTTGCGTGGGAACAAGCATGAGATGCCGACAAATTGCACCAGTGCTGAAACTTCTGTCTCAGGCATCAACATTTTGATTTTTATCCGTGCTACCCAGGACTGTAGTATCAAAGTCTTATCACTGTAAGTGAAATTCTGCCCAGCTCTCTTTCATCCTCCTTTGACAGATGGGAAAGGAAACCAAGATGAGGTTATTTGCCAAAAGTCCCACAGGAAGCAGAAGCAGGAAAGAACTATTGAGTCCAATCAGTGTATGATGCTGAGCTCATCTTCCTTCTCAGAGAGCCTGAAGAAATTTAGCAAATTGCAATTTTCAGATTTACTTCCACATGGCTCTCGTCCTGAAAGCTAATGAGGCTGTAGCCTTGTTCTCAAATGCAACATGATCAAGGCTTCCCCTGCCCCCATACGATGCACAGCACTTTCATTTAGATGTGGTTTTGAGGAATGCCAGCTCCCATTCCAAAATTCCCACCAACAGTTTTTCAGCTGACTCCAAGCTAGTGTAGTTTGTCCCTTAGAAAACCATACCAAAGCATCCAATCCCTTCCATCTAGAAGCCGCAAAGTTGTGTCTAACTGATGTTAAACTGGGCAGAGTTTGTTTTCATGGAAAGCCAAAAGAAAACTACTGCACAGAAGGGACCTGTGGCAGAGGAACCCCACCAAACACTGGGACACTGACAGCTGGTTGAGGATAAGCAGAAAGACTGCCTGCCTTGTTGTGTGCCCACTGGCAAGGTGTGCCTTTCAGCAGAGCTCCAGCAGCATGAGCTGCTTGGAGCACCTCAGCACACAGCTGCTGCTTGAAGTGCTGGGACAGGCACGCTGAGCTACTGGGGGATCTTCTCCCAGTATTGCAATGTGTATTGCTGTCAAAAGAAAGTTGTATTTCTCTCCTGATCTCCACCAAGCCCAGCTCTTACTCCTCTGGTCTGCTTTTGAGGCTTTTGTTGTCCTCTCTGTTAAGTAACAGAAGGAATTGTGATGTTTCAGCCTTCTTTTGTACATTTCTGCAAAGCTGTGTGGTTTCTGTCCTCAGTAGCTGTAGAAAAAGGGACAATGGAATGGCTAAAAATTGCTATTTAGTGTGCAGATTTAAATGTGATTTGTAGGAATCTCCAGCCATAGCAGGGGTGGTGGATTCTATTATGGGAAATGACAGAATTCCCCCAGATATTCCTTGCTGGCAGTTCTACTGGCGGCAGTACCCTCTGCTGACAGTCTTCAAAGAAAATGCTGGTTTTTCATTGATCGTTTCTGCACAATTTTATTTTACAAAGAACACAGAAATAGATTTCTGTGTATTTTTTACTTTGAAAAGCTTGAAAGTGGACAAATGACTCCGAGCTTAATCCTTATCTATAACTGGGAGAGAGATGGATCTGAAGGCTGGACTATTTGGTGGATGAAGAATTGGTTAGATGATCATAGCCAGAAGGTTGTTGTCAATGACTCTATGTCCAGGTGGAGGCCAGTCATGACTGGTGTCCCCCAGGGGTCCATGCTGGACTGGAGCTCTTCAGCATCTTTATCAGTGACACTGACAATGGGATTGGGTGCACCCTCAGCAAGATTGCTGGTGACAGCAAGCTGAGTGGTGCTAACGACACAACAGAAGGAAGGGATGCCATCCAGAGGGACCTGGGCAGGCTTGAAAAGTGGGCCCCTGTGGACCTAATGAGGTTCAACAAGGCCAAGTGCAAGGTGTAACACTTGGGTCACGTTAATCCCAACATGTGTACAGACTGGGAGATGAGCCCTGTAGAGAAGGACTTGGGGTTTTGGTTGTGGATGCCCCATACGTGAAGGAGTTGAAGGCCAGACTGGATGGAGCCCTGGGTAGCCTGATTTAGTGGGAGGCAACCAGTCTTTGACTGGGGTGATCTTTAAGGTACCTTCCAACCTCAGCCATTCTGTGATTCTATGATTAATCAGGTAATTTTTTCTCCTTTCACGTCTTTAAAACTGGATCTTTACAAAGTTATCTTTGGCAAATATTATGTGGGAAAAGAGTTGCTATAACTTCAGGCTATAAGTATATAAGCAATTCCACTGTAAGTTCTGTTCCTTGTCTGCATTGGATATCAGGAACTTACAAACTCATTATTTAAATGGGGAGCAGGGACATACATCTTAAAGCATCAGCAGTTGGCCAGCAGGTGCCACCATGACAGACACACAGTGAGGCAGCTGGCAAGTGAGCTGCCCACTTTCATTTTGTGTTTCATGACAGCTTTATTGCTTCTTCTCCTTTTAAACACACTTATCATTTTTCATAAATTCTGAATACTGCAAGCTGTTCTGAAAGCAGATTTTTTAACCCGCAGTCCCAACCAGCTCCTGTCAACTTGAATTGTCTGAATAAGGGACTTACTGGTTGATATTTATTGCTTTGTGACATCAGGGAGGTATTTCTAATGCTCAAAATGCACATTTTTAAAAGAATTAGCCTAGAATGCTAAGGAGACGAAAGTGAAATGCTGCTTCCCTCTTGTGGTGTTCCACTGAAATGCTATGCCAGTATAGTAAATAAAAATGGCAAGTCTTATTTTTGTGTTATTCTGACGACATTTGCAGAGCATCACTTTCTCACTGATCTGCAGCCAAGTGTTTATTCCCATCCTGCTGTTGTTGTTGCGGTGCTGGATGGAGGCTTTCTTCCCAAAGCTGTATAAGCACACAAAGTGTCAGCCTTCAATAGGCTGATAGAAGACATCGGAAGCTCATCTCTTTAGGACTTGCTGTTTGTGGGCAAGTTCTCCTCCTCTCTCAGCTGCATTTGAATCGATTCTCTGTTTGGGGGGAATGCCTGAGTATCATGTACGGTGTGCTAAGTAATGAAGTGGATTGGTGGCAGTGGGATAAGGCTACGAGGGAAAAATGATGGGGAAAAGCTACGAGCCCTCTTGTGCTGATGCAGCATGAGCTGTGTTACAGGCTGCTGGGCCAGCACAAGGCAGCAGACAGCACAATGGGCTGTATTATTGCATTTCTGCACTTGCTGCTATTATTGTATTAATGTCTGGAGGGCTCAGTCAAAATCTCCATCCAAAAGGACACTGAAGTTTCAAAGGCAAGACATGGAAATGTAGGATGTGGTTTACATTAGAAAAGGAATATAGCAGGAGACAGGATAAAAAATATCTGTGGTCATGAATAAGTGTGAGGAGTTGAGTCAAGAGATTTGGATTTACTACTATTTTTTTTCTTTTTTTTGTAGTGCAAGAATGAAGGCATGTGCTGGCAGCGATAACAGGATCAGCCAGAGCTGATAAAGCAGCTTTCTTCCACGGAGCATGTAACTGAGCAGGGAGTGTGAGGAATCGATAACCCTGAGGGCTCTGCAGGGTTTGCAGAGGTCCATGTGTGGAACCGGAGATGCCTTGGGGCAGCTCCTCTCATCCACACCTGCTGCAGGGTGCTGGGTGCAAGGAGAGGACGCAGGAGCAGCACAGCCCATCAGCTGCTTCTCCGTTAATCTGCAGGCAGTGGGGCCTCCTGTGTACCAGAGCAGTGAGGAAGGCATGTTAGCAGTGGAGTCAAGGTATGCAGGCTGCTTCATGACCCATTGCTTCTGTCTTGGCTTAGCAATGGACACTGAAAACTCCTTTGGGAAAGAAGTTTGTGTTCACGTGTTCTTGGGTTTTAGCTCTGCTTCCCAAACACAGAGCATTTGAAATCTGAGTTATTTCTTAGACAAAATATCCAGACAACCTCCTCACACAGGGCCGAAGAAATGGGTTCACTTGAGGAGAAATCGCACAGTTTCTGGAGGGAGGAGGAGGAGGAGGGGAAAAGAAAAGATGCTACCTCCTGTCAAAATGCTTCTGATACAATTAAAACTGAGCCAGATGGTAATGGTACAGGCTAATGTTACCATATGGCAGGATCAATCATGTGAGAAATATGCTACGCTAAGGAATGTGTGACACTGATAGATGTTAATATTCCAAATATTTGAGACTTGTATCTTCAACGTTCTCATGGCCGTGTATGGGAGGAGAGGCACGTGGTCGGGAAGTGCTCACTTGGATTGCAGTCCTGCTCCAGTGGGAATTTCCTCCTCCGTGCTCCTCAGCAGTAGGAAACATCTGGTATGGCAATGGCTTCACTCTCCCCACGTCACACTGTGTATGTGCCTGGGCAGGTGCTTGCCTGGAAGGGAAATGGTGGCATGGGAAGGCAGAGGAGCTGACTGCACATGGGGCACCCCAGTGAGTTCCATCTGCGGCTGTGCAGGAGCTCTGGTGAATTTGTGTCATGCTCAGAGTGTGGGAGATATTTCTCCTGTTGGTGGGCCTGCTACTACAAATGATGGAACTTTTCATCTCCCAGATTCGTGCCAGCTTTCCTAACTGTGGCATGTGGTGGTATTCAGAGGTGGAATACATTGTTCTCTTTTATATGGCTGAGTTTTACATGGAAAAAAAAAAAAAAAAGAATAAGCTGAACAAAATCTCCAGCATGCACGACACATTCACACTGAAATGTTGGATGACTTTGCCTGGATTTATGTCAAAAGCTTGTCTCCTCCTGTCACTATTGTCTCTGAGGAGAAGCTTATTCCATACATACTGAAACTCTATTGAGTTGGAGGAATTATCTCAGGGATGATAAACTTGGCTGAAAATCTGTTTTGAACTTTTGATGATGATATCAGAAAACAATAGTGACAAGAAGGGATCTCAGCTCGTGATAACTGTTGTTTGTCCCCTATGCTGTATACTGCCTCCTGCTTTAGAATAGGATCCTATTGTTACACTTCTGATAAACAAAGAGACAGTTTCTCCTCCTGCCTTATTAGTGTTTGTATGAATTGAGGAGAATAACGGTGGCTGTATGGCATGCTGCACGCGACCAGGCTTGGCCTGGCCTGGCGGACGTGGCCTACAGCACATGCGAGGAAACCAGGTGAGGGACATCCAGACAGAAGGCTGAAAATCCATCAGTTCAGATAAATAAGATTTGCTTTAATTTATACTTCAGAATTCTGAGCTCTTCTGCGAACCACATCCAGTGATTTAAACTGAAGAGATGCTGAATAGAGTGAATGCCACCTCATAAATAGAATCAGAGAATCGTTAAGGGTGGAAAAGACCACCAAGATCATCAGGTCCAACCACCAAACCATCCCACCATGCCCACGAACAATGTTCCTCAGTGCCATATCTCCACAGGTTTTGAGCACCTCCAGGAACAGTGACTGCATCCTCTCCCTGGGCAGCTGTGCCACTGCCTCACCACTCTTTCTGAAAAGAAATTGTTCCTGATATCCAACCTGAACCTTCCCTGGCACAACTTGAGGGCATTAACTACTGTCCTCCTTATAGGAAGGAATAGGAACTCTTTATAGGCGAAATCTGGAGAGAAAAATGGTTTAAACATTGATATTGGTAAAATCAGATCATCCTATTTCTGTGCATGGAAACAGAAGAGAATTCTTAAACTTGTTCTTCAGGACATGAGTCAACCCCTAACTGCTGGATCTAGCATGAAACACCGTTTGGGGCATGGGAACTGAGAAATGACTAAGCTGAGATTTCCTCTTTCAGCTTAGCCAGGTACAGGGACTGAGTGGATTTGCTTGGCAAGCACTGTCCTTCAGCTGCAGACAGTGTGGGACTCATGGGACCATTGGCACATGGCAGCACACTGCACACACTGTAGCTTCATGGAGAGCGATGTGCATCTGTCCCAGAGGGGATGGTAGCTCTGGTAGTCCCTCACACTCACTACACGTGTTCTCCACTTAGGCTCCCCACTACATAGTTTTTAATGAATGAACCCTGGAAAAAAGAAATTCTCTTCGCCAAATGTAAAAACGTGTGAACTTCCTCCAGCTCTGTCAACATCACTAACCATCAGTATCTAACAGTAAATTCCAGATTAACTGTTGTAATCAGAAAAAAAAATACTCTGCACACAGGCAGAAGTGATAAATTGGTACCATCACCCCTTCAGCGATGCTTTATTAGGTATTTCTCATTTTGCATTTGTACATTTGATTTCTCCTGCCTAAGCACAGCATTTTGCCTTTGTCCTCGTTGAGTTTCAGCTTACAGATTTCATCCCATTATCCAGATCAATTTGAATTCAGATCCTGTCCCCTGTAATGTTCACAATATCTCCTAGTTTATAAGATTGTATTATCTTTGCTATCATACAAATCAGTCATTAATGAACATGATGAACAAACCAGGCTCATGTGCTTACACTCCAAATAGCCTCTTTGGGAAGCATTTTCCCTCGTGCTTATGCACCCAAATTGCGGTGATTTTGTTTATGTTCCCATTTTGCTCACGAGACTGTCATGTAATACTGAGCACACAGACTTTTTACACTCAGGATATATCACATCACATCCGCTTCTCCCTCATTCACCAGGGCTGTTGTTCTGTCAGAGGAGGAAATGAGATTGATTTGATGTGATTTATTCTTGAGAAATCCATGCTGGCTCTTTCTTGTCATTTTATTATCTTCTAGGTGTTTATACTGATTATGCAATGATTTGTTCCAGTATCTTTCCAAGAAATAGAGTTAGGCAGGCTGGTGGATAACTCCCAGGGCCTCTTCTCTCCTTTTTAAAGCTGGGCACTGTTTGTTTCTCCTGTCTCTCGGGGCCTGCCACCGTCACTTCTCAGAGATAATCACTGATGCTTTAGAAATTTCCCTGGCTGCGTTCCCAAGTGCTTTGGGATGGAATCTATTAGCTCTGCTGACTTAAGGACATCCACGCATTCCCACACACGCTCTTTCCTTATCCTACCCAGCCCTGCACTGAGCACAGCTCCCAGAGGGGGCACTGCGTTGGAGGGCATCTGCACCCCAGTGAAATGGGGTCTGGGAGCGGGCAGAGGGCTGGGATGTCCCGGCCTCCAAAGCACAGACGTGGTCCAGGCAATGGTAACAAGCTTCTGTGCTGGAGACTCTCTTCAGTAAACATCTGTGGGAAAAATAAGATCATGGTTTTGCAGCCATTAGCCCTAAAAGTCATGCTAGCAAACAGAGATCATTTCCTGATCATTTCTTTATTCATCACATTGTCAGGGACTGTAAAATTCTGAAAAATTAGTCACACATCCACATTGCTCTGTGAGGACATCTATGGCCTGAAAAGGGTGTAGAATTCAAGGGTTTCTGGCAGTTGAACCCCTGATAGTAGAAACTGTCCTTTTAGAACTTCCTCTCCTCTCCTTTTGCCATTCCACGACATAAAAGGAGGACTGGGCATTTTCTGCATCTTTATCCGAATGAATTTTTGCACAGGTCTTGCTCTGGTGCAGCTTTACAAACATAAGACATCCCACTGGTGCCAAAGGCAGTCACACACGTAATGACCAGCACATGTGAGACATGCCACACTCCTATTTGGTAATATAGCTGAATATACCAGAATGCAGAAGCGCTGGGGCAGACATCTTGAACATGAAGATGTTATTACTAGTGGGCAGAGCAGGGTGTGCTTGAAATTTCCAAGTAATTTATTGCATTTATTAATTATTAACAGACTGCTAGGCATACATTTACAAGGTCTAGGAATAACAGTGGGCAAGATTGGATCATGATGATACCTTTCACGACAATTCAGCTTTTTATTAAATTTCCATCCAGGAGGAAACCTTATGCTGATGAAATTATTTGAGGAACTATAAAAAAAACGCCATAAAAATCCAAATTGCATTCAGGGCAGCAGAGAGAGGAGGTTTTATGAGATTTGTTAAAAAGCATTTATCACCTACAAACACACCAGAGTTAGCAAAATCCAGTTTGCTTTTAATTTAGCTGCTCAAAGGTGATCAGATCACTTTTCCCTAGTATTTAAAAACCACCCAAAACAATTAAAGAGCATTACACACCTCTCATTAAGCTTCAGACCACTAGGGTGAGCCAGACTATAGCCAATGCCAACTGCTTTGTGGCATAGAATTGAAATGATATTTCAGATCATGAGGTCCAGAACAAATAATTGAAAACGTGTGAGTAGAGATCAGCCCCATCAACTCAGGACTTTCCTTTTCTCCATGCCTGTTGGCCAAGGGGCTGCCTACCTCCTGAAAGTCTCCACCTGGAGAAGGGGCCAAATTGGCTCCTGCAAGTTCTTTAAAATTCTGCTATCCAAAGCATCCTGTTTGTCACCTCTGCCTAGGATGCATACAAAGGGCTGTTCTAGAGGAGATAATGTGATGAGCAAATGAAGAACATTTGGGTTTAGATTCAGAGTCAATAGCCCCATGCTGCGGTGCCTCTTGGTGACTGGTGTATGGATCCTGATTTGCCCATGAGCTGAGCCACCCAGCGCAAGCCAGCCCCAATCTGGAAGTTAAGCTGACATTGAGCCAGAACTTAAATAACCAGCCTTTCAGACAGCACGAGCACACAGTTAGCAGCCCCCTAATAAAGGATCAGCCTTGTTCACCGATGGGATGCACTGTCCTAAATCAAGTTCAAAAAAGAAACTCAGAGACTTGTTAACACTAAAAATTGAAGCCATGAATGCTTATCAGCAAAGTCTTTGTAGGTAACATTGTTGATCTAAGGGCGTGAACTGAGGTAGCAGAGAAAATATCTTTTATTAGATTGATACCACAGAAAAAAGGTGGATGAATTCTTGTATGAAGCGTTCTCTTTAAGTCCAGAAGAGAAAAAGCTTAATGCTATACATGGGTTGAGATCAATGGCTCTGTGCTCCACTTAACCTGTAGGACTAAAGGAGAGAGAGGGCGGCTTGTGCGCTGGGAGGTGGGAAATGCTGGCTTCCAGCTTGGAAGTAAGGTGCTGTTTGAGGAAAAAGAGCTGGAGATGAGGAATGGCAACAGTTGCAGCTTTTGCTGTGGTGATTAACACAGTGTAAACAGCCACCTCCTGGTCCCTGTGTCCAGCACAGTGACTTGTATGTGTGGGGTGTGAGGACATGCCCCTGGGATTTGTCCCCTTCTGGTGGCACCTGCCTCTCCATAGTCATCTGCCTGCCTGAATCCATGGGAGATGCTGGCACTAGTAAATACAAAGCAATTAAAAGTATTTGAAGTAGAACAGTAACCCTTCCTCCTCATTTTCCATGCTGGGTGATTTGCAATAACCTTCACTGGAGAAACACCACGAACGCTTGCATTAGAGAACATTGAAAGGACAGTGGGACTCTCTAAGAAAAAAGTTCCCGGAATAGCTGGAGTAAAGCCTGCCAAGTGCTTGTGCTTAGTATTGCTGGGTAAACAAACAGGGCTCTGCAGGCTAGCACAGTCAGCTCCACATCATCTAGGTTAAACGGCCACAGAACGCTCCCTCATCGAGTTCTTCCAACAGCAGAAAACAAAGCAGCACTTTGCTGTTATTTATCCCTGCTTTCATTGATGTCAGCCACTGAATAGCCCTTCAGGGGGCTTTGCTGCCGTGAACAAACAGCAAAAGATGTGCTCTATTATTTCAGAGCAGGTTGAGCCCATGGATGCTGCAGGACATGAAGGTTTCCTCTAGCGTGTCCTTGTCAGAGGGCTTGTATGAAGGCTGACCTGGCCCAGGGGTTGGCCTTTCTTCCTGAAACTGAACTTGGAAATCTCTGCCTCGGTCTAAGCAGAGCAGAGACAGGCCTTGCTGAGCACGAGGCGATGTGAGGTCCTCACACAGTGCCCAGACTGCGCACTGCAGCACATTTTTATTTCTGCTTGATACACCTCTTGCTCTGTAAGCATCCAATTCACAACTAAAGGTTGGAGCTGGTAGGTCTGAAAAGCAGGACATTCCAAGAACCTTTAAGCAGTGGGATTCCAAGCTCTTTTGTGACAGCAGAAGTTGAAAGGACTTAAACCTGTACTACACTGAAATAAATCTTACACCAATCCCGCCTGAGAGCTGCATTTCCCATCGGTCTGTTTGTGCCTTCACAGAGCACTGCAATCCAGGATGGAGATTAGATATTTCATTCTGTGGAAGTGTGTCTAAGAAATTGTGTAGCTGCATTAATATGGCCAGAGTTGCTCTATATCCCACAGTGTCCTGTTCAGAAGATACATCCCCACTGTGTGTCTATGCACAGCAAATGAACTGTGGAGGTGGATGCGTGCAAGAGAGTGAAACTGGGATGAAGGATGCTGGAGCTCTGATAACAGTGCCAATTTAAATGTATATCAAAGTATGGCCTGATTGCCATACTGCTTATGCTGCTTACGTTGCATCTTATTCCCTTGCTTCCCAAGTTAGAGGGATATTTGAAATGCTTCGACCATATGTGTCTCATCTTTGTGCAGGTGGAACAGTCATCTTCCCTGGATCTTTCCAGTCTGAATGACTCAGATCCCAGTAGCGAGGCTGACTTCCTTCAAGATATTTGCTTCACCAGTTGTTTGGAAGCAATGCAGCCCCATCTCCTGGAGTGGTCTGGCATATGGTTCCTAGGAATGCAGTCAAGTTGCTTCTTTACAAAGGAAAATAAAGGGAAAAACGGGCACTTCTTCCCTGACAACCAACTCCCCACAGATCTCCCAACAGCCAAATGAGATGAAATAGAGACACGTGCTTCTCTTCTCACATGGCCTTCCTCTTCAGACACGTGGTGACCCTGGAAGCTGCAGAGGAAAGGACTCCAGCAGGGAGATCTGGTACCACTCTGTTCTTGTTACAGGTTTTGGTGCTTTTGACAGAACTCACAGTTCAGTTTGAATCTCTCAGATGTTTTAAACCTTCCTGTTAGTGTATTACCAAGAAAATCGCATGCCATCGTGATTTATGTGGAAAGCTCACCTCAGGCAAAAGCCAGCAATAGCTGCAGACTTTTATTCGTAAAACAATATTTACTCATAGAGCTGGCCGACAGCACCAGGAATACACAATAATTAGCCCCTTTTCCTCAGTAGAGTCATTTCATTCCGTTCTACAGCTCTGGCTTTGAGCAACTCCATCATTTTCAATGAAAGGACAGTTGGCACAAAGTAGCAAGAAAAGGCATAGGGAAAGGTAACATCAGATAACCAGTTCTAAACTTCCCTCCAAAAAGCAATAGTCACAACCTGAATAAATAAAGAAAGATTTGCTTACCCATCCCAAAGATCAGGCTTACCAAGTACTCCAAAAGAAGGGATAACCAGGCAGAGAATCTTCCCTTATGGCAGCTAGCCCTTAAATGGGGCTTAGAGAGGGGTGGAACCTGGTGAATTGCTTTCACCTGTGCTCCCAGGGCTGGCTGTGCCCCTTCACCAGGTGCTCAATCATTGGTTCAGGCCATGACTTAGCAATTCCCATACAAAGGGACATGTCTAATGTCAGCATGTGCATGTGACAGTGTGTTTTGGGAGCCTATTTTCGGGAACAAGCCATCTGATTTGCTTCCTTGTTTGAACACTTTTGAGTTCCCACCTCACAAACTCCTCTTGCATTTCTTATCTCTTGGAAAAGAGATAAGAAATTAGCACAGAAATGACAAATTTTGACAAAAAGCATTTCCTTAGAGTTTGGCATGAAGTTCAGGGAGTGCAAAAAAGAGACAATTTGGAATTTCGCAGCAGGGCTGTCTGCAGCCTCTAACCTCAATGCAAGGAAGGGCAGAGGACGCCTTGGTCCCTGGTGGAGTAGGTTTCCCCTGGCAGTCCCTCAGTCTCACTGTGTGGAGATGGTTAGCTCTGGGAATGACAGACAGCCTGCTGAACAACGTTTGTTCCGCTTTGTCAGGCAGCAGAGAAAAGGCTCTCCTGACTCTCCTGGTTCCACGCTGTGCCATGCTGTGCACCTCGAGCAGTGCACTTAGTGGGATTTGGGAACAAAGCATAAATATTTCAGCAGAGTGCTTTAATAAGTGTTTGTTTGCTCAAACAATGCTGATTCTTTGGTTGTTGCTATGGTAAAAACACACTGATTTAAACAGGAAAATGAACACAGACTGGAGAGACTGATTCCTCATGTTGATATATACGTTCACCTCTGAAACTCGTCTCACCAGCAGAAAGGAAGGTGGAAATGCTGCTCCTGATGTGGCTTCAGCCAAACAGCCACTTCAGTGTTCATCCTTAGCAAAATAGTGCTGGATTTCATCACCAGAAGTTCTGTATTCCACAAGTTGCACTCATTCTAGTGATCATAGTGCAGGATTTGGAGTTTCTTCCTCACACCACGTTATTTTTGGATATAAAGAGTTGTTGTTGTGAAGCACTAAGGCTGCAGTGATTAGGCATCATCCCTTCGTGTGCCAGAGTGCCTGTGGGAAGGTAGCTGGAGTCGGTGCTAGAGAACTACTGCCAAAAGCACAACGCAAATAAAGAAAATGTGCTTCAGCAAATAAACAAAAATGGAAAGGCTAACAGATAAGGTCCCAGCAGGAAGCTAGATGAATTCTGCCACTTCAGCTGTGCTTGTTTAGATCTGTGTTTATTCAGCAGATGCCAGCATCTCTTACTTGGAAGTACTAGGCAATTCCTATTCAAAGAGAGCATCCAACCTTGTATGTCCATTGACTATAAAGTGCTTAGCAAAGAAGTATGACCTGGTCTGGAGAGGACATGCCCTTTGTGATGCTACAGGGAAGCAGACGTGGGAGCAGGAGCTCACCATACTGTGTTCCTTCTCTTAAACCAGCAGGGAATTTCAATTGTTCAGCTTGGGAAACAGCTGAAGGAGCTGCGCAGTGCCTTGGGCTGAAGCCAGCCCTGTCCTCGTGCTGATCAGATGTTCAGTGTTTCTCTTCCCATTTGTGTTCCTGCTTTGTGCCATAGAACAGCGGCTGGCAAAGGTGGCATCAGATGGGAGATGCCTGCTGAGTTCTGCTGAACCTCTGTGTGCTGCAGACTGCCCGGCCGGTGCTCCTCCTCCTCCTGCTGCTACACGCTGCTTGTACCCGTGGGAGCCGTTCAGCCAGCAGCAGGCCAGCTTACAGGCAGAGAAAAGGTCTTCAAACATTTCATCCAATGACTTTAAGACCAGGATCCGTGGTCCTGAGGATGCTGTGAAGCAGCTGAACCAGCCGTGCTTCTGCAGACAGGGACAGAAATCGCACGTATGCAGCCCGCCCTGCAAATGCAGCAGTGCTTCCTGAGAAACCATCTGACAGCTCATCTTCAGTCAGCCCCCTCCCTGCTGTATGTTAAAGCCTTGCTAACTGCACACTGACAGCTACAAGATTCTAATAAACCCCCAAAATTTTCAATCAGTGGTTAATTAGCTGGGGACCTCTGGCAGTCAGATGGAGTTGTCCGAGCACAGCACACTCCTGCATTAAGTCTTCTAATCTCTGCATGCTGGGTTTTTAAGACGGAGATGACAATGTGAGCTTGCTGCACACAGAGACATCCCATGCAGACATCTATACGTGGCTGGAAGGGACTATTAGTTGGTCTCATAGGGAGCTGAAATAATGCATTTGTTACTTCTCTACATCTCCTTCTCCCACTAAATTTCAGCATTACAAAATGGCATCTGTGTGCTTTAAAGCAAATTACAAAAACCACGTGGGTCTGCCTTGCAACTGCTACGATTCGATCAAATTATGCTGCCTGATGTGAAAACAACCAAAGCCAGTTAACACCCCGTAGAAGGACGCAATAATCTTTTTATTGAAACTCTTTTCATAATACATACAAAATAAAGCACATTTTGTATTTACAGTGATTTCTTTCTCTCTTTATGTGGGTTGAAAATTAACTCAGAAATAAACACTGCAAAAATCAATGAATACTTCATCCTTTGGCCTCTGGGCTTGTTTATTCACCAATAACTTACACTGCACAGCCAAAGAAAACCAATTCTCTCTTCACTACGTTCTGGTTGAACAACTCCAAAGTGGCAGAAGTGGACACACTCTGCTATTGTTCTCTGCTGCTGCAGTAGCCAAAATCTCTCCTGATCCACTGGAGGCAGAGCTGGGCAAACAACAATTTGCAGATTACATGGAAACTGAAGCCAGGAACATAGCAGAGGAAGATGTCCTCAGGGTTTTCAATTTGTATGGGCTGTTAGTGATTGAGACAACTGAGAATTTTCTATAGAAATAGCTTTTTTTTTTTTTTTTTTTAAATGCTCATTTATTGAATTGGAGAAGGTATGAGGAGCAGTGCTGAAGGCCAGAGTTTGGGCTGGAAATGCCAATACAGAGGGTCTGCTCTGGGAGCTGCTGCTGATGTCCCCCCCTTGCAGATGAGCGATGACTTCTGGCCTCACCCAGTGAGTGCCCTGGGGTCATTTCTGCAGTGTGGACTGGAGCTCAGTTTACCAGGAAATCTACATTTGGAATTTCTTCTCTCAGGTGGATGGCCAGGGAGAGTCTCTGCTTTCTTGAACAGAGCTTGGAACGGGTTTGAGAAATTGAGAAAAAGAAACCAACACAGCACACAGCTTGTCCAAGAGAAGAAGATGACTGTTGAATAATGCTTTTCAGGCATTATTTTTACACCAAAAGAATATTTCCAAGCTCCCAAGGACTTTATAATAGAACAGATCCAGGGGATGTTGGGGAAGGACTCTGCTGATGAAAAGAGGTTTCTTCCTGTTTGCTCCCTGCTGGTGGGCTGTCTGCCAAGTGCAGTCAATGTTGAGGAACCTCTGCATCCATCTAATAATATGGGCTGTGGAAAAATCATGATATAATCAATAGGAAACCAGGTATGAAATGACCTGGAGCCCTGCATCCACATCTGATCCTCACCTGCATGCTGATCAATACAGCAAATAGCTCCTCTTGGGAAGGGAGTTGGAGGCACCACCAATACGTCACTTCTAAGTAAATGTGAGGATGCTGCCAAGTGGGAATGTTGCAAACTTTGTAGCTTCCATTGGAAGCTCTCAAGTAGCAAGGAGTGCCCTGGAATGGCACTGGCTGGTAACGCTGTTCTGCTGCAGGGCACGGCTCCTGTTTTGCCATTAACTCTTTCAGTGAGAAATGTTTTATTTGGCATCAATGTGTTAAAAAGTGCCTGCTATAAATACAGCACTAACAAAATAAATATATAAAAAGAAATAACATGTTCAGGGCTTAAGGAACTTCAGGCTCAGAGTGGTCACAATGGCATCCTGTGGGATCTTTATGGTCTCCCATTTATTACCTCCCCTCTTTAAGAGATACTTGGGGCATAAACTCCCTTTGTGTGCAGAGAATTAGTCAGGAATCAGAAGATAAAGGAAAAGGCTGTTTTGCATGTGCATTTGTGTAGATAGATTTGTCTGAGTGTGCTTTTGTGAGCAGCACCATGTCTCTCGCAGCACGGAGCTTCTTCCAGCTAAAACCCAAATTGCACACACACCACAACCCCATGCAGCTCGGAGAGCTCCAATGCACACAGATGAAGGCCAGTGACAAGCAGAGCTGATGAAGACACCAAGCTTGGTTTGGACCGTAAGCACTATGGGCAAGTCACACTGAAGTCTGAAGCGAACTGATGTGTTGACTCTTGTGGTCCAGACACAAAGAAAATCAATCAGCTCATTATGTTCCTTTTCCAGAAGCCTTTGGGGAGATTCTGCAGTGCTCCCAAAATCACTGAGGCAATGCCGTGCCAAAGGGCTCTGCCTGTGGCTCTGCACGTCGTGCTCAGCCCCACATCCTCTCCTCACCTCCTGCATCTGTTGACCCTGCAGGGGGTTGGCAGGACAAGTTTTTCTATCACCAGCTGCAGGAGAATAATTTCTCCCCTCTCCAAAGCCAGAAGCAAAAAGGGAGATATCATTTTCTGGCCCCCAAATGCTCCATGTTTCTGTTTACTCCACTGGGGAAGGACGGGGTGTGCGTGTCTGGCAGCTGCATCCTCTGCTCCTTGCTGACACCCTCCTGTTCCCTGTTCTACAGCCAAAGTTGGGGCAGCACAGCTCCTCTGTGGGTCTCCCAGACCTGCAGCTGGACACCGCTCCCTGAGCTCGGGCCAAGCGAGCACCTCCATGCTTTGCTCGGTCTCTCTGGTGTTGGCGGAATGCAGAAAATGACACGTGAGGAGGAGCTGTGCCTTCCATCTTCCCAGGCAAACTTTACATCTGGGAATGAGATTGTTTTCTTGTAATCTCCTGATTTTCTTCAGCAAATGTACAGTTTTCATTTATGAAAATTTGGGTTGGTAAAGCAAAAGAGAGCAAGTGATACCCAGGAGGAGCTCCATGATAAAGTTTGCATGGTGTGGTGCTGTCAGGTGTTTTTGTGCCACTCTGGGCTGGCACTGCTAAATAAATGGGAGTTGGTTTCTGCCTCAAACTGTTCCTGGATTTTTCCCTGCCTTCCTTTCTATTGTTCATCTGAATTGATAAACGTAATCCAGACCACTTGTTGTGCTGCAAGGCTTTATTATTGCTCACAGAGCTGATAGGGGTGTAATTACGTTACAGATAGCGCTGAATGATGGAAGTCTGGAGAGTACAGGGAGAGACGAGCCTTACTTTGTGCAGTTCACCACCTGAATAAGGAACAGATTAAGGGGCATGGCAGGAGGATCTTATGACTGTCTCACACCACTTGAAATTCTCCTCACCCTGTGAGGATGAAGCAGTGAGGGATGGGTGCAGACAGAAGCAGTAGCTGCATGTAGAGCCAACAGGAGCACACATGGCTCTGCTGCATCCCCAGTGCCAAAGGCAGTAAGGGAGAATCCTCAGCATCTCCTCCTGCTTCAACCACGGTCTGTGTTCCAGACTCTACAGTTTTCCCATGAGTGGTGCTTTCCCATCGATCTCATCTCAAGAAGAGAACAGAAGAAAAAGTCTTCATTTCTATCCAGACCTCTGAGCACAATTGATAAAACTTGATGCCGCCTATTTGGAAGGTGGATGGTGCAACAGACGCACCACTGGTCATGGATGTTCCCAAACCATGTGCAAATAGGGAAGACATCAGGAATTGGTGCAATGTCTCTTGCACAGCTCTGTGGCACTGGGCTGGGAACCCCTGAGCTGCAGCAATGGAGCAGCGATGGGAAGGGAACAGTGTGCAACAGGTCCTTCCTGCTGCAGGGAAAGGTGAAACCCTGCTAGCGTGTGCTCCCAGGGCTGAGGGTGCTGAAGGACATCAGCTGCCTGGGAAGTGAGACAAGGCGTCCTGGTTCCAAAAGCCTTATTTCTGGGGCTGCAGGGTTTTGTCACTGCCAGGAATCACAGGCATCTGATTATGGACAGGGATGAGTCCGTCACCTCCTCCCTTCCTTGTGGTCCAGTGTGTGCCCCCTCCCTGGCATGGAAACCCAAGCTGCCATCCCAGACACAGTGTTCTTTCATCAGGTGGTGAGAAAGCCAGGGGGCCTCACCTGCTGTGAGCAGGACTGGCAGGGCTGTCCTCGGGCAGAGGCTGGTTCTGCAGCCACGGGCAGTGAGCTGAGAATTAATATACAGGCAAACAAAGGGGAAGCAATCAGGTGGGAACATGATATCTGCAGTGCGTCACAAAGCAAGGGTGAGCAAATATACTTTCCAATTAAATGATGAGAAAGAAACAGAGGGGACTGCGGGAGGGGAGGAGAGGGAAGACAGAAGGGCCTTCTCCAGTTTTTTTTCCCTGTGCGTCATCTTTTTTTGCCAGTGGAAAATGCCTGTAAGAAGCAAGCAAACCTAAATGCAACCTTTTGGTCTGGTTCCAAACACTGTGATACTGATGCTGGGAACAAGGGCACTGCGGTGTGGAAACCACTTCTCCAATGGGTCCTGGCTGAAATGTGTTGTTTTGGAAAAGTCTGTTACTGGGAAGCTTCATACCAATGGTTGCTGGTGTGAGGGAAGGCTGTTCTTCAAGGAGCTGACATTGGAAGTCAAGTACCCTTTTGAGATACCACCCCTGTGAAATAGCCAATGTTTCCAAGAGGAAACGAGTGTCTGTGTCCTACAGGATCCATTCTGCTGTCCTCCTCCTTCTGTGCTCCAGGTCTGTCCTTTGGCTGAATTACATGACACTTCCCACCACCCCATTGTGGCAGCTCACACTGCTATCATTGTTCGAATAGTTCTATGTCAGCATCATATTTGGGGCATTTAAAACAAACTTTGCTCTACAGACAGACAGGCTTAAACCTTGCTCCAATTGGCTGCGAGAGCTAAACCCTCAGCCTGCCTTCCCTGTGGGAATGGCTGCTTTATCTATGCATTAATCTATCCATCTTCCCAGCAACACAAACAAGTGCTCTGCAAGGAGTAAGCCCATCTCTATTTGTCATCTGGAAGGCTTCGGTTGTAATGCTTGCTGGCTTTTCCAAGCCGGGCCATTATGGAGCTGAAAGTCTTCTCTAGATGTATCCCCAGATCAGCACAGAAATGCAGATGTGTTCAGATGGATGCAATATAAGAGAAGGGGAAACAACTCTGTGTATCAGCACGGAGCAGACCTATGCGCATCTCGGCGATGCTTTCCCACAGCACTCTGCCACAGCGCTGCTTTCTTGGCCCCGATGCCTCCTGCTCCATCCCAGTTTCCTCTGGGAGGAATTTGCTGAACATGCCAAGTTATGGCTTTGTTAAGTGGAAAAATTATTCTTGGTATGACACCACGGAGTGCAAACGAAAAACTGGTTCTTGGGGTTTTACCCACGCCTGCCAAAAATACTCTTTATTAGCACAGGGGAAAAAAGAGGGCTTGTTTTCATTGATGCTTGAATAGAAAAACCTAATAAAAATTTTGTCTGCGCTGCATCAAAACATTTTTATTTCCCTCTGTAATGAAAAAAAAAAACCATGAAAAATATTCTTTTGGCTCCACTCAAAACCTTTCATTCAGTTTCATTTATGGATAATTCAACCCTTTGGTGCATCCTTTTCACAGAATGGTCCAACTTTGACAACAAAGGTCACTTCAAAATGAAATCAAAACTGAAATCTGACCACTTTGGTTTTAGCCAAGCAGACCGTCTGATTTTGAAGATGTTGAAACGATGCATTTTGACTTAATCATAAGCGCTTTTGTGACTGGAAGGGCTCAAAGAATTCAGCCTTTTTTTCCTTTTATTTTTTGGTCAGGGTGTGTTGTAAATCTGCTGCCCTCTGAAAACTAGTTCCCACAATATTTATTATTCCCAACTTTTTTTCATCTTCAGCTTGTTTTAGCTGACTTGCTCTCAAAGCACTACTGTAATCACATGCTTTTTATGCAATAATTGTTTACAGCCAACTTCAACCCATTTCCATCTGTGCTTTATCAGTCACCACCACTTAAACAATATTTTCTGTCAATAGCTGTCACAAGCTCCCAGGATACTAATGTGTTTGGGCCACACAGGGGATGAGAAGCTCACAAATCGTGGGGAGAAAATGTCAATCAGCGAAAATAATAAAAAGTTCATTCCAAATGGAAAAAAAAAGTCTCTGTGAAGCAGATCTCAAGCTCAGAGGAGGGGAAGCATGTGTAGGGAGGTGGGGCATTTGCCGGGACGGGTTTTTTTTGCACCTTCTGTGATGCCACCCAGGAGGACCTGGTGCTGTCCGTGGTCCCAGCAGGATCGGGCAATGGGAGGAGGAAGGAGGAGCAGTGATGGTGATCCCAACCAACGCGGAGGTATCCATCTTGGGGTTAGCATCACGAGCACCCAGGAGAACAGTGGGAAACATGAGGACCTTCTCCTGCCCCAAATCCTGTCCCAGCCTGGCATAGAAATGAAGGGACCTCTTGGAGCAGGTCCTCCCCGGCATGGCAGGAGCCGGTTGGGGGAGCATCATTATTCAGCTCTGCCTCTCAGAGCAGCTGGCTGCCTCCGAATCTGCTAACTCAATAACGGCGCTGCCCTGCAAATCCTCTTCAGGCAATGAATCCTCTTTTACTCAAGAGGCTTATTCAGTTACTCTCTGCTATTTCCAGTAGGGAAGGCATTTTTATTGCAGCAATTCAATAAATTAGCAGGGATTGGTGTCAGTAACCTTCTTGCAACGTCAGAAATGCAAAGCTTCATGTGGCACCAATCCCATTATGGGCCTAATCTCATCTACTTCTCTACAGATAACCGTGTGATAAGGGGTCAGATTTCCTTGGCTGCCTTTGTGAGTGTGCTAAGCTTATTATCCTCTCCTCATTCCCTACAGGAGACAGGCTTTCACCTTCTAACCTCTCCTGTAATTATTCACCCTCCGTTAGCAGAGCACGGCAGGTCTGGATCTTGAATTCTACTTAATATGATATTATTTATCCAGCCACTGCCCTCCTCTCAGTGGGTTTCCACCAATGGCCTTTCCCTCTGCTGCTTTTCCCCCTCTGTCTCTGCAGGTCTCCCTGCTGTGCAGCCTGAACTCTTACAGCCTTTCAAAGGCCATAAAGATCCTCCTAAGAAACAGTGCTTGCAAGGAGAGAGGACACAAGAGAAAAACTCCTTAGCAGGTTGTGTTTATTACAGAGAAATGAATGGACTCTCTGAATAGCCCATACTGTGTTACTACATGTTACCTCCTGCTCTTCACATTCCCCACTGGCAATAAATATTTGCTCCTCTTCTAGAGGCTGGATTGTGTCAGGTTTCATTTTCTGAAAGATTTTTAATAAGAAAATCGCTCAGTTTGGTAAGAAGTCATTCAATTTTTGTCCCCAGCTGTATTTAGTTTATTGCAGTTTATGGGATGAATACATAAATGCACTTCTGTTATCACAGGGGTGGTTACAAATGGTGCCGGCTGGCAGGAAGTGGCATCCCTCCCCTCAGGGTGGTTTGTAGGAGGGAAAGGGGTGGCATGCTTTGGCAGACTCCTATGAGTCGTGATAAGAAATGAGTTCCAGAGAATGGAACTCAGCAGCAAGTCCCAATTACACGGTAAGCTACACAGCCTGTTTTGCAATAGATCGTTCCTCACCGACCTTGCAGCTGTCAGCTGTGAAACACTGCTTTCTTCAGAAAGGTTTAAGTTAACACAGTCACAATCACAGATCTGCAAAGTGTGTCAGTGGGCGCTGCTTGTGTGCAGGGTACAAGATCACATTTTTCCTACTCAGACCCACTCCTTCCATCTATGTGCACATTACTTTTTACCATGGGTCCCTAATAGAAATATTTTTATCACCTCAGCTGATGGGAAAGAAAGTTGGGACGTTCAGCCTGATGCTTCAGATTCAAAGATCCTGCCCAGGTTGGGAGATGTGGACACAGCGAACAGCAGGACACAGAACCACCGTTGACTCCAATTTTCCTTGTCTTCTCTTCTCCTAGCCTGCAAGAATCTAGCATGTTTGTGGCTCCTGTCACGTTGTTTCACCAGGGGCAGCCAATGCTTGCTGCACACCTACCTTGTGTATCAAGCTTGTATAATTGGTTAATCAGCTGGAAATTATATTCTTTAATCTTGGGAGCTGCATCCTTCGTATGAATTGGTAAATACATCAGGAACTAAGTTTTTTATTTTTATTTTTTTTCCTGTTACTGCTTTCCTTGGCACAGAAGAGCTGACCAAAGGAACAGAATGAAGGAACAGAGGACAAGCCCATTTCTTAGGAGGTGCCTCAAATCCACAGCGTGCTCTGAAATCACTGCTGGAACTTTCCTAAGTCCACAAACTAAACTGAAAATGGATTTCAAGATGGTCTACAAACAAATTAACAAACAAATCCTTAGTGCCCCAAGCTGCTGTGCAGCTGTTACCTCTGGGAAAGATCAATAGAGCAGTCAGGAAACCTGGACAAACCTCTGTGCTATTATCAGATTAATAACTGAGCTGAGCTTAGACCTTTGGAGCCTCAATGTTCAATACCTGAATTTAACCACAGCATTGAACAGTTTTATATTTTAGCTTTAGAAAAGGAAGAATTTTTTTTTCCCACTATCTTCATTTAACCTTAGAGTCTGGGCGCAGAGGCAGTAAGACAGTGATTATCATTTCTGTAGAGGCACTCCATACCTTCAGCACACCTCAAGTAGATCAGCAGATCCATCAGCGACCTGCCCAGTCCTTCAAGGGCCTGAACACAACCTGCCCTTCAGCAGGGGAGAGCAGGAGGATACTGGCAGCTGCCAAAGCTATGAAGGAAATGATCCCAAGAGCCCAATGGTTAATTTTCACTTGGTGCAGAAGCTGACTCCTGTGAAAATGAGAGAGATGGTGGCAGTACCTGTAGGTGGCAACAGGCCTTATGACACCCCCTGTCTTCAGCGACACAAATGGTGCTATGTACAAAAGAGAGATGAAACGAAAAGAAAACAGCGCAGACACGTCAGCAAATGAACGTTCTGTCCTACCTATGCTTCCCGTGGGACAGGGGAGGAGCAAGAGTAACAATCAGAAAGATCAGTGTGGTGGAATGGTGGTACAGGAGATATAATGACAAAGGGACTAGTGCAACAGAAAGACATTACAGAGAAAAAGTGCTCACCCATCTCTGAAGATCCAGGCTCAAAGGGAAAACTCCACATGGGAGGGATCTCCAACCAAAGATCCCTTTCAGACTCCAGGATGCATGCTCCTCTCCTCCAGATGCTATATAGACTGTGTAAAATTAATTCCAGTGGTTTGAAAGAGGCTTATTAAGTCTCGATCACTGCAGCACACCAGGAGAGGAGTGACTGTATAAAGGAGTACTGCAGGGTTTCCCACTCATTTGCTACGCGATGCCAGACAGGTGGTGTGTGAATAGAAAGCAGAGGGCAAAATAGATGCAGTAAATGCAAATACAAATGCAGGCTATGCCCAACAATCTCCCACATTTTTTAATACAGAGAAGAAATGTATACCTTTTGCCCAGCTTGTTCTGCAGGGAGCTGCTCCCAGTGGCACCCCTGGGGCTGTTTATCAGATCCTGCAAAGATGCTGCCCACCCTGCAGTGATGCTCTGCAATCACTCTTCCCGTTGCTGCATCCCCCAGTGCCGGGCATCTTTGAGAGCTTTATAACAATCATCTAAGTGTGGTAGAAAATAAAAATCGCTCTGTTCCCTCTGTGTTCTTGTGAATATAGTGCCAGCAGCACTTCATAAACTTCCCTTGTTCTTCCAGCTCATGAAATGTTTAATGCTTCATTGCCTTCAGGAAAGAGTATGCGCCAAGCAGACAATGCAGCAGGGCAGGATAATTAGTGAGGAAGCAGCAAGGCTTTCCCCACACACTCCCCTGCCTATAAGTGAGCCAGCCCTGGGATTCGTATCCTACTTCCACATGTTGTTTATTGCCCTGTGCTGTAACCTGGTGACTGCAGCACTCTCCAAATGAGGTTCAGGTGTGGTGGGGCATTCCCTCCATTCCACCAACAGGACTCATCCAGTCACATGCCAGCCAGAAAACCTAGGCTAGGGACAAGTTGAGGTGGTTAAAGAGCTGTGCAGTAAACTACTGTATTGAAATAATTTCAAATTACCATGCTGTTTTCTATCTCCCTGCTTTTCAGTGACTGTGCTGTGTTCTTGGGCTGGACAAGAAGCCAAGAGCATCACAGGCTCAGGAGCCTGGAAAGTATCTATTGGGGCCAAGCACACAAACTAAGCATCAGGCACAGGACAGACTGACCCTCCAGGGGCCGTGTTGTATTTCATGGTTGGAGCCGTGTGCTAGCAGTGGTTGCTGCAGGCAGCAGAGTGATGTGAGCCAGGCTGGACCGACAGAAAACAGTGTGCCCATTAATGTTCTGCCATTATTAATTCATCACAGCACCTAAATGTGAAATAAGAGAGGGATTCAACTTGGGAGTGACCCAAAGTGGAGCCCTGGGACCTAAGTGACATCCTTTCATTTAGGGGAAGTTATTTCTGCTGCTGTTTTGCTGTTTGGTGGCAGATGCTGATCAGAACCTCCTGTGTTACAGTGCTTATCCAGCTGTCACAGCAAGTCCTGCACTGGGCAGCCATGCATGCAAGATTTCCTTCTCCTGTACCCAAATACCTGCACTGAGGAGTTACAGAACCCTGCTCATGGCTCACTGCCTGGCTTTCATCTCCCTCCTTCCACACTGGGCACTGAACAAACCACCCAGTGTACCAGGGCTGGACATCTGCCACCAGCACCAGGGACTGGAAAGCTCTTTCAATCCACATCGACCTTCTTGCTTTTCCATCCATCACAGGAAGGGCTCCTTGTTTTGCTGCCAGGTTAGTGCTGGCTTCGGTCCTGTTTTGGTCTGAATGTCTTCTTCTGAGAGCATTTTGTTCCTTTCTGGGAGGCTGCACATGGAGGTACACAGACGTGTATTCTACGGCTGTGAGGAGGGAGATGCGGCCAGGGACATCGCATGGCCGGATCAGTGCCTGGAAGGGGCCTGGCATCACCTCTTTGTATATCTGGAAGGCTTAGGCCTCAGCTCTGAGAGCAGAGTGATGTCTCCACTGAGAGCAGCCTTGGGCTGTTCCACACTGTCAGCTGAACACAGCTACAATAATTATAACTTGTAATTCCACGTGAGGGGTAAACATCTCAAAAAGGGCTGTTGGGTTTTTAATCTTAAGGAAATAAGACTTAAATAATTTTTCTCTCTTAGATTGTCTCAATGACTTTGCGGTTGTTGGATAACTTTCACCAAACAGAGGGACACAGGTGCCAAAGAGAATGTAATTCCTAAAAGTATTTTGAAAACAGATACCTGAGCATCAGAAACTAAACCTACCGCTGTCCCCTTTGGGGAAGGAGCTGCAGCATGAGCACAGCTTTCTGATGTCTCAGCATGAGATGTGGGAACACCTCTCTGCAGCAGGGCTGCTCCCACCAGCTGCTGTGCTCCCTGGTGTCCTGCCCTGGGCTGCAGCCACAGTGATACATGGAGCAAATCAGCTTTGGTGCCACAGCAGAGCTTGCTTCTGGCTTTTTGCACCTTGGTCTTTGCTAACAGCCACTCTCCCTGCCTGTCCTTCAGGCCAACAACTGTCCCACACCTTAAGATCCCTTTCTTTGACACAATGCCTAATGCTTATCCTTCCTCCTGCTTCCTATCAGGGCCATTTGTTTTTCCTGCAAGCTGGAAGCAGCCCTGGGAGTGGGATGTGTGCTAGCTTATGGGAGGCAGTGAGCTCCTGCTATCTCTGGTGACCTCAGCAGATTCATGTGTTGGCTTACTTGGGGTGAGGCTCCATTAGCCACCAGCAACCTGACACATCTTTCCCTGGGCTAAAAACACTTTGCTTGGAGGAGATGAATAAGGACAAGCTGTTGTCAGAGGTTGCAAAGCTACAAAAAGGCAGGTTGAAGAAGTTGACAGACCTCTGGAAACCTTCTGGAAGTGTCTGGGGCCATGGGTCATTTGGGGAAATATTTGCCTTGATTGGACTGTTTGGACTGACTTTGGAGCACGTCCAGGATCAGATCTGGAGTTTAGGATATACGATGTACTCAAGTTGGTACTCCAGCTTTGGCTGTGTTCTCAGAGCTCCAGAAATCAACCTATATACCAAAATTTTAAGTAAAGACTTACAGAGCAGATGTACTAAGACACATTTTGGAGCCTGGTGGTGTCTGTTACAATGCAGGCTATGTAACTCACTGCCCATCACTGAGCGGGTTCCCTTCTTTGAAATGGCCACATAGATATGAGTACTAGTAGGTAAAACTAGAAGCTCTGATCCTTACTTCATTGTACAAAGTGAACTGCTTGCAAAGACCTATTGGTTCAGGGCCATATTTATAATGTGGACCAGCCACCTTGGCCAGTCCTTGGCACCAAGAAAGGAGCGTGCACAAGTTCTCTCCAGCCATGGTGTGTGCAGGGGGCAGTGTGAGGGAGGCTCTGAGAAGCAGAGCTGCAATGCTGCAGAAACAAACATGGCATCCCAGAAAGTAGCTGTATGGGTTTGGGAACATGTGGGCAGCAGTGTTCAATGCTGTGAAACTTATTTCTCCTGACATTTGCTCAGCACAGCTGAGCTTTTAACTGTTCCTCTCTTGCCATGCTATTAGATTTCATGGATGAATTTTACATTGCTTAGCCGCAGGTCTGCAGTGCTGCAGATCTGCAATGCCTTTTTGTTAGCTTTAAAGCAGATTGATAACCAGAGTGGTTCCCCCATTTCTCTGTGCCTCTGGTAATCAGTATAAGTGTCTTTATCTGTGGCACACAGGAAACTCGTGTGGGCAGGGCCTGCCTTCTGGTTAGAACGGATGGAGTTTTAAAGACCTTTCTCTGCTGCTGATTCTGCCTGGCTTCTAGCACAGTGCTGCTATGCCTTTGTTTTCATGAGGCCGCTCATACATCAAAACTGTGGGCACGGCCTGCTTGCTCCAAGGCAATCAAGATATCTGCACTTTGGCATCCACATTCAGCTGTTACATGAGAAGCTCCCACATCTCTGCATTCATCTCATTTATTACTGCACTACAGGGATTCTGGAAATTTTAGCCAAGAGTGATGCTTCTTTTGTAAGAGGTTTCATGTTCAGAGTGAAGCACTTTGTGATTACACAGACCATTAAGGATGATGTGGCATTTCCAAATGTGGGTGAAAATCCACTGGATCACATTTTTTCCCTTCTTTCCTCTGCCTCCAACCAGGTGTCCCCTGGCACATCACAGAATCACAGAATCACAAAATGGCCCGGGTTGGAAGGGACATCAAGGATCAGGAATCTCCAACCCCCCTGCCACATGCAGGGCCACCAACCTCCTCATTTAATGCTAGACCAGGCTGCCCAGGGCCCCATCCAATCTGGCCTTGAACACTTCCAGGGATGGGGCATCCACAACTTCTCTGGGCAGCCTGTTCCAGTACCTCACCACACATCCTGCTGACCCAACTGAGCTGACTGCCCATGCAGCTGGGCCGTAAACAGAGATGTATGGACAAGACAGCTTTGCTGGCTCAGCATGTTGTGTGGACAACATCTGCTCCATGCAAGAACTCTTCTGGTGCTGTTATGGGGAGGGTCTGCAGCTTGGAGTTGCCCAAGGGCAGACCCTGTGTGTCTCAACTCAGGGCACAGAGTGTTTGCCCATGTCCTGTCCCCCCTCCCCCCGGACTTGCAGGAGGCTAAAAATACAAAGCTGGTTCATAGGTGCTATTTTGGGGACTCTGTATTTCCCCCTGCTTTAGCTCTTCTAGCATGTGTTGCTATTTTTTTCCCAGTAATGATCAGAATTACCCTGTATATGTCTCTCTAGAATATATAATTTTAGATTTGGTTCTGCAATTATTACCTAAATAACTTGCTGTGTGAATTGTTTATCTGAGTTTAAAGCAATAATAAATTTGGCTTTACTTACAGCACTGCACAGTGGTTAGCCCCAGTAGCAGAGAGGGATTCCTTAGGGACTGCCTGTTCCCCAGCATACATCTGTCCTAGCAATGTGTTTCAGCCCTGTGTTTCCTGCAGAAAATCACCAAACTGTGCCAACGCTCATATTATTGTATGAGATGGGGAAATACTTACAGTAAATAAAGACAAAACCATTCATAACTGCTGGTATAATTATAACGTTATTACCAAACCAGAGGGAGCTGAAAACAGATTGCCAGAAGCAAAGTAACTTCATCATCTCTATATATTGTGATATTTTGTTTCATAAAGGCACCATGGGTTGTGTTTTCTCCTTTCCATTTGAGGGAGTGAGAGGATCAGAGATACACTGGAAGCACTGAAGTATTCGGTACCACTAAAGGAAATGTTACATGGCAAGGACAACTTTGGCATGGCCTTTATCTTGTTAAGACAGGCAAGAGAGTGGTCCATCAAGTCCACAAGCCAGCTGAGATAAAGTCTCCTGTCTTTGCTTTGTCCCTGTCTTTAGATGACCGTGGGAGAAGACGGTGAGGGCTTTGATTTCTCCTCCCAGAGGGTCAGCAACTGAGTCAGGCTGCTGGAAATGGAGACCTTTATCAAAGCTGTGTTTGAAAAATAGGCTGATGGCCTGTGAAAATCCTTGGTAAGATACATACACCCTTTGAGGCACATCCAACCCGGTATTCCTGTGAAGCAGGGCCCACAGTGAGAAACTTTCTGGGTGGTCAAGGCTCAGTTGCAAGGAATGTGTTCACCCATCAAAAACATCCATCTTGGGCAGGGAAGAAAGGACAGCCTGGGCTGGTGATGCTCTTACAGAGCTCTTTTGAGGCAGTTTCATTTCACATCCGCTGCTCCATATACAATGTTGAACCTGGTAGAGGATAAAGTTATGAGGAAGGATGCTACATCCATACCGGAAGCCTGGCTGGACTTGAATGATGCTGAAAGCATGGGGAATGCCTTAGCTCAGAAGGAGCCACATTGAATGAAATCACAAAACGGGGAGGATTCGCCTTGCTTGCCATTCCTCCTGTGGGGGATGTGGGTGGGATGCAGATTTCTGAGGATAAGGCTCCCAAGCAGCCTTCAGCTCCAAGCACTCACACTGCAGCTGCTCCCACCCAGCCCCAGGGAGCAATCAGGTCCCAGCGGATGGCGTCACATTGGCTGGAGCAACTGGTGGTGTTACTGAGCCTGCATCCACACACAGAAACGTGTTTACATGAGGAACATGCCACACAAAGGCTGACACAGGCCCAAGCTGTCCCCTGTGGCACAAGCCTGGCTGTGCTCTCTCCCTTTTTGCTGGGTATCAGCAGCTCTGTGGTTCCAGTGGCACAGATGTGGAGCAATGAGGAGATGTGAACTTGGGCACAGTCACCAGCTGATGATGATTGGATGTCTCTGGGGAGATGGAGCATGGGGCAGGAAGGTGGCAGCTGCACGTGGGCCTGAGTGCAGCTCCAGCTCCTTCCTGGGACTGCTTGGTGCAGGGAAGGCAAGGGTAGGAGGGTGCCCGGGCATCAATGTCACCCAGGACCAAAGCCAGTATGTGTCACTGACGTCAAGTCTGACCCCTGCCAAAGCTGAGCGTTGTGTTACAGCGGAGTGGCATTTAGCTCCGGGAAAATGCCTCTGTGCTGAAGCTGTTACTAATGCGATAAACGCTGCAGCTCCCGAGAGGCCGAGTAATTACAAGCTCCTCACAGAAAGCAGCACTGGCCTCCTTTACTGACGAGATAGAACTTCAGAGCTGGGAGAAGAGAACTGGCTGTCAGGATGATGCGAACTCCAGAATTAATCTAGGCGGCTTCCCTCTGCTCCCACCCTCTGTTCTGACCCCTGCGTGAAGAGGCTCAGAAATTCATGCTAGGAAATCCTGAGGGCTCTTTATCATGGCCTAGAAATGATGGTACTGCCCCATGAAAGATGTGGGGGGTTGTGGACCAGGGCCAGTAGCCCCAGCCCTTGTATCTCTGCTGCTTGTTGGCTGCAGGCAATGTGTGCTGGTACCCCGATGGAGCTGAGCCAACAGGACAGGAGATGGTGCTCAAAGCCTGAGTAATCCAGCCAGCCTGTTACCTCCCAGTGGTGGCTGCCTGTGCATCTTAAAGCTTGAAGTCAGGCCAGGAAATAAAGTTTTCATGTAGGTCTGGGGCTGGGTTGTGATGTTGAGGAGCAGCAGCATTTGCATGGGGTTGCTCTGCTGGTGGCTGATGATTATGGTGTCAATGGGATGCTCTCTTTCAGGAGAGATAGAGGCATGCAGCCAGGGCTGTTCTCTCCCCCAGGGCAGGCCTGGTGCTCAGGAAGGGTTCTAAGAAAGTCAGAAACACTTTAGTCTGTCCAACGAATAGGATAAAGATGTCTGGGAGAGCTACCCAGAGGCACCCCCAGCTTCCATGAACTTTCTTGGTGTCAGCAGGTGTGGCATCCATTGCAAGGTTGAGAAGTGTATTTCACGTGTCCCAAACTACATGTTCCTTATTTGCAGATGAAAGAACCATCTTATCTTTACCTTTGTACCAGAAAGCACTTCAGACCTTTAAAGAAACTTTTCCGAGAGAGGATGATGGGACAGGGAGGTGCTGGGCACTGTCCACCCCATCCTAGCTGCCAGCAAATTCAGCATGGTTTATATATAGCCTCTGACCTGAGGCCTTCAAAGCAGGACTTGGACCCAAGTTCCTCGAACATGGCTGGAAGAATTCCACTTGGCATCAGGCAATTCACTATATGCTGTCATTCCCTTCTGCTTTTATCCGAACCGTGCCTCCAAGCCCTGTGCTATGGAATAGCTGCTATTCTGGGGGAAGCATTTGATATTTTTCCATCTCCTAACCATTCTGGAAGGGGCCACCTCCTATCCTCCAGGCTGGGACACAAACAAACTTCCAACTCACTGCACCCTCCCAGTTTCACTGGTTTACAGTGGTGCACAATCGGCAGCCTGGACTGTGGGGATCAAGAGAGCTGGAGGTCTCTCTGTCATGTGTCTGCACGTTGAGAAGCTGAGACATGCAGGAACCAGAATATTTCCATCTGCACAGGGTTGTCTCAGTACAACCAGTGAGGCCAGCAGCTTTCCTACACAACTTCTGTGCTTGAAGTTTCTATTTTGTTTTGCTGTTTTCTCTGAAGTTGTCTAGGAAGGAAGTTTTGTACCTTCTATTTCTACCCAATGCCTAAGGCTTTTTTTTTTTTTTTTTTCTTTTTAGCTCTCAGAAGGAGAACATACTTTAAACATCTGCTCTCAAGTGAATGTTTCTGCCGACAGGTTGGATGATGCACCAAATCACACACAAAGTCAACACACACCTAAATCATCAAAACGTATTTGAACCACTCGCTGAGTTTGTCCTGGGATTGTAAGGGGAGAACAAAGCTTTCACAGCAGGGCTGATGCAAAGCTGATGTAGATGACCTGCAGCAAGTACTGGAAGGACATTACAGGTCAGTCTTCAGGACAAGCTTTTGCTTGGCCATCTCTGCAAGGCAGTGGCAAGGACAGGATGAGATCTGCTTGGTGCAGCAGCGCAGAAGACCTTGATGTGAAGCAGTCGCCCGGACAATTTTTCTGCTTTCTAGGAGACAACTCTGGCCTTCTTAGGAGCATTATTAACGTGAGTTTGACAGACAGGATGGCGAAATGGGCTTCTGGGCCATACTATGCTGGGATCTCCCACACTCCACTATTTGTTTGTGCCACTTCCCTTTAGACCATGCAGAAAAAGGCTGAGTGATCCTCAAAGAGCTTTCTGAAGTCCTTGCAGCAGGGGCTGTGTCTGGAAGTAAATTCATTTCATCCAGACCTTCCTCCCCTCACTCCCAAGTAGAGAACAAGATATACACCTCTCCTCCATGCCTGCATAGCATCCCTCTTCTCTTGCATACATGGAAAATAATATTGGGAAAACACTTGTGTATATTTAGCTACATCTAATTGAAGTAGCAAGCTGGAAATAAGGAGCACTGCCAAGCTGTGGTGCCAGCCAGCTCCTCGCAGGCATCCAGCAGCTGCTGCCCAGCCTTGGGCCCACAGTTTAGGACACCTGGCTGTGTGCTTGGGGCAGCGCTGAGGGAGGACGCTGCCCAGCTGGAGACAGAAGCCAGGAGCCGTGACTACTGTGTGTCCCCCAATAGATAAACCTGAGCTCCAGGTCAGTCAAGCTGTCATCAGCTTCAGCAATGCAGCTATCACTCCTTTCCCATGCAGCTGGAGGCATGGCAAGTTTACAGCAACAAGAGTCAATATTTACTACCTCTTGTGTGTGTTAGCTTGACTGTAGATGCTTCCCTGACTAATTCACGCAAACGCTTCTCTCTTAATAAGACAGTGTGATGGCAAGGAGAGAGTGACAAAATAGCAACCGGTGCCACTCAGGGCAATAAACTGGAAGAGAAACTGCACATGGTGTCAAAAAATCAGGAGCTACAGTGAGTTTGGAGAAGTGAAAGAAGACAAGTCAGTGAGTGAAAGCCCCAGATGGCTCTGAGACCCATGCAGAAGTTCAGCTGCTGAATTCTTAATGGACACCACGGCATCCTTCCTCCTAGTTGTTTCAGCAAACACAGCACTCATTTCTGTGCCTCCCCATGAACATGCATATCGTCTTTGGCTGCCATCAGGAATTTGGTCTGGAATCCACACTTTGGTCATCTGATTTTTATGCAGAAAGGCACCTGGGCTTAAGGAAGCACAACTTTCATTAAATACATTAAAATCTACAACCTCCCTAAGGAAGAAAACCCCCAGTTTTCTTAGAAATATTCTCTTCATTTAAACTGCTTGCACAGCTTTGCTCTGGAATAAGTAAAGCTGTAGCTGTGGTGCCTGTGTCCCTTCTAAGTGCTGCCAAGCTCCCCCCAGAACAGCTCAGGGTGAGCACAAGCTGAGATCATGAAACCCACACTTGACACCGTGCTAAATTCAAGCTTAACAACCGCTACTCAGAAAAGAGAAGCACAGCTAATTTTCAGAACAGCAGTTGGACGGCTGGCTCTCATCCCAGCCCTCTTCATCTTCCTCTGTTTCAGTGTGAAAAGTCCACCAGAGAAAACTTTGCCACTAGGGATTTGTCAGCCTGCCATTTTTATTCCCACATAAACACCTCCCACAACCATCGGATTTAGTGCCTGGCAGGAACAAATAATTTCTGTAAGGCAGGAACACAGGCGGGTAATTAAGAAAACCCAACTCCAGACGAGGAAATATGGTCTGCAGGCAAAACATTTGGCAGTGCAGGAGCAGGCTGCACAGCTGGCAAAGGCAGGCAGCGGGCTGACCACCATCCAGCTACCAGAAACATCTGGGGGAGTGCAGAATAGATTCGGGATGCATCTTGGTAAAGTAGATGCTAGCTAACCTTCACTCCTTAGCCTACATAAACTGGAAAGCTCACAAAGAAATCTGTGTATATTGATAAAGGTTTCTTCCCCTTTGCAGGGGCTTTTTGCTCTCTGTATTGCTGCTGTTATTTTTTCTGCTGCTGTGGATTGCTGGAGGACACCCACAGCAGCTGTAAGGGGCAGATAGTTGACATTTCGCAATGCTTTCTTGCTGTCAGATGCTGCTGTGTTTGTTTTCTCCTCACTCTGCTCAAGACAGTCTCGAATGGTTCCTTGGAAATGGTCTCCAATTGCTGCAGCTGTGTCACCCCATTCTCTCCCTGAGCCATTGGCAGATGAGGCAGGGAAGAGACTCAGGAGTCAGTGGTGGGTTTCTTGGTTCTCCTTGGAGATGAGGTGGTCTTTGAATATCACATCACCCCACCAACAATGAGAGCTCTGTCCGGTACAGCTCTGCATCCCTCCAAATCCCCAGCAGTGGTGAACCTACTGCCTTTCACACCAGAATGGCTGGCTGCTGCTCTGATTGCTGCGTGTCACCCATCTGCAAAGGGTCTTGCAGGTAGTTCAGGGACTGGGTGCAGCTCCCTGAACACATTCTTGGCACTGGGATCCCACTCCATCACCAAAGTCCCAGGGAGAATAAGTGCTGTCATTCCCCACTGCTCTCTAGAGAACCAACAATTTCAGTGTAGTTCTCTGCAGCTGGATGTGACATTAAAGGCAGCAGAGCTCTTATTACTGGTAGAGGAGTGATAAGCACAAACCATCCAGCTGGACTCCTTATGTTTGCAAAATGAACAGGCTCAATCTGGAAGCAGTTCTGAAGAATACAAATGGTAATCATTGCAATGGCTTCCATCTCATTTTACCTTGAAGGGGAAAATGCCCTTCCCCCATTTTGTAAGATATAAGGGAAATATTCCCGGACACACCTCTGAAACATGGGATAAACACGGTACTCTAAGAATGAATGGCCACAATTAATTCTCTTTGCAACTTCTAGTAGATGGAGTGGCTTCCATCTAGCTGAGTATATTCATTTCAGTGCAATTTCCTTTATTATTCAGACTTGCAAATTGTCTGTTCCTATTGGTCTCCAATGCAAATCTTTCCAAGTTTAACACATCTGCAATTCTATAAAGTCATTAGTTTTAATTAACAGACAAAGTTCCTCCATTATTTTTAGAATTAATGCCAGCTGAGAATAAGTCACAGAGCTAAAGTGGTTGTATGTATTCACAAGGAATTTTTCCTGAAGTACTGTGATTAAAAGCTTGAAAAGAAGGAGAGAGTGAAACAAATATGGATTTGCTGAAGAAGAAGCACAAATCAGTCAAACGCATCACCCCGAGAGCTCAAACCTGGAGCTTCTCAATGAGAATACCTAAGCTGGGCTATATGAAAGAGCCTCCATTTGATGGTTTGGCAGCTCCAAGAAGCTGTCCCAGAGGCACAGCTGAGCAGTAAATAGCTTTTTCAGCCCAAACCTTTTGCTCCTTTGCTCAACAGAAGCCTAAGATAGAACAACCTGGACACAATCAGATCGGCTGTTCCTCTAGTGGGATATGGCTGCAAAAACAGATTGGAGCAGGAAGGCTGGGGCAGACCACAGGGCACCATCCCTTCTCCTGTGCTGGGACAGGGCGCTGTGTGACATCTGCACACTGACCTTATCACACAAGCAAATGCATTCATAGGCAAAGAATAGAGGAAGACAAACAAGTGCCACAAGGCTTAAGCAGAAATTAACGTGCAGAGCAAGAGGCAGCACAGTGCTGACAACTGAGCTGTGAGTGGCAGCACTGTATTGCTTTGGGCCCAACGTGACAGTTCCAGTTCAAAGCAGGAGTCAGCTGAGCTGTCAGCAGCTTTGGTGGGATGAAAAATGGTGCTCTGCAGTTTTCATGCTCTGTTACATGAATACAAGGAAGCACCTGGGCTATGGTAAATCAAGACAAGAGCAGTTTAGGCACCAGACTTCTGACACAGCAGGGGGAGATGCACTGAGGTGCTTTGCAAAATTCCATATGTCCACTGAAGTCACCACTGGGTCCTCAGCTCCTTCCCATTCCTACAGTGGCAAAATGAAATGGCTGGGATTGTCATAAGTCACAGCTGAAGTGGGTTTGCATGGCCCAAATCAGAGATGCCGTAGCACTGCGGTCCCACATGCAGCTTCCGCTCAGTTAGCAGCCAGGTGGGGCTCATCTGTCCACTTGTGGCACCAGTCTGCTTCTTGTGTCCCCGTACTTGGGGTTCAGAGAGACTCCATCTACTTAGAGGACATGGAAAGCAAATCATAGTGAGAAAATTAACACTCAACTCCCCAGCTGCTAGGTTAGAAGTGTGAAGTTTGAACAATAACCACCCTTTGGCATCAGCAAGCCTGTGGCAGCAGCTCTGTAAAGCTCTACTGTGAATGTCTGACCCTGAGGTTTTGTTCTCTGAGTGTTAGGGCTGAAAAACAGCACCTACAGGAAGGAAGCGTGGTTAATGTCTGGGTTCTCAGAACTCAAAAGTTAATACTGTTATTTTTGACTTTCTTCATCAAGAATAGTCTGTGGTGATATCGTTCTGCTGATATTCATCCTTTGCTGCCACATTACTTCTTGAACCTCACCACCAAATACACCCTGCTGTGAGGTGTGCTCTATGTGTTCCTTTGCCTTCTGCACCTCTGCTCAGGGAGCAGGGATGGGAAAAGGAGGCTGAGACAGGCAGCTGTGGGGAAGGAAACAGAGAGACCCAGGGAAATAAAGGCTGACATGAGGATGCAGAAGCCCTCAGACACAGTGTGAGAAGCACATCTCCTGGGACTGCTTTCCCATATCATTGGTCTTATGCCTTCTTGTGAGAAAGGAGTCTTCAGAGTCCTCAGAGCATCTCTTCATGCCTGATCTTCAGCATTTACTTGCTTTGAATTTTTAAGCTCTGCAAACACCTAGAACCTTATTTTCTCCCAAGAAAGCTGAGTTCCTGATGCAACTTCTCTATTGTTGTAAGTGAGGCTATAACCCCAAATGGTAAGGAAATCACAGGCCAGTAAGCTGTCTTCAGATCTCTCCTGAGCCTCTTAAAGCACTCTGATTATTCCTGCCACCTTTGTAGCAAGAAAGCTTTCTCAGTGCTTAGCAATTATAGGTCTGGCTGCCATACCTGCTCTTAAACTCTAATTGTATGTGGCTGACGTAACTGTAGCTGTTAGTTGGCCGGGTCAGCAGGCTGCGAGCTTGCTGAAGCCATTCACACAGTGCCTAAAATCAAAAGGAAGGGCATGCAGAGTTATAGGAACCTTTGAAGACTGCTGCCCAGATTTATTGCTTTTTTCAGTATGCACAGTGAGGAAAAAGAGCAGAGAAAGGAGAGAACAGATGTGACAGGAAAAGAAAGGAAAGAAAGGGAGAAACCTTCTTTGAAGAACTGCTGCCCTGGGTGTTAATGCTCTTGAGCTGCTTTGTTGGCACAGCACTACTGGAGCACACAGAGAGGAGCTCCTGCAGGTGACTGTGAGGGCAGAGAGCTGCCAGCTTGGATGAGAATCAAAATGTGGGCAACGGAGAGGTCAAGGTCTCTGCTAGGACTCTGCCCATTGTTGTGGGTTTACTCTCCCAAACCAGGCTGAGCCTGGGAATGCACCAGCAGAGGAAACTGACAAAAACATCGTAACCATTACCAAGGCTGGCAGGAGGAAGCTCAGAGGATGCCTGGATTGTTGGAGCATGCAGCAGGCTGATGGCCTCGGTCCCAGGGAAGGTATGTGGTGGCAGCTTCATGCTGTGCTGGAATGGCTCACAGAGCCGTGGATGAGGTGGGCACTGGAAGAGCTTTCACCTCCCAGAGTGGCTTGAGGGGCTGCTCCATTCAGGGTTCTTGCCAGCTCCAGTGAGGCTCAGATGCGGGTGGCACTAAGACTGAGCCCAAAGGAGTGCGGATCTGCTGCAGGTGCTAGGAAGGGAAAAACTTCGACCGGTTGTGTATCAAAACCAAGATAAAGTCAATCACAGTTCCTGATTGTTTTATGCTCCCTTCTATATGCATAAGACACACAGTAATGATTCTTCCCCATCTACATAGACAAGCTGCTTTTCCTCCCATCTTTCAAATCAGGAAATTGAGGCATAGCATCTTTCCTAAACTGGTACATTACCAGCCAGAAAAGAGTCCTAATCATTAGAGTTGAGCAATGGGACTGTCTCCATGGGATAATTATGCCATGGCTATAGAAAGCGCAGCAATAACAGCAGAGTTGCAGGTTTACTTAAATGCAACAGGGGTGAGCACAGAAATTAAAGACACTGCTTACCTTCAGAAGGCCTCAGATAGACATGAACATCCAGTCAGATACCCCAACCTCTACTGCCAGCCTTTAAATGGGGTCTGGGAAGGGATGGAGCCAAGATCCTTTCAGTCACTCAGCTGCATTGCATGCACCTGAGCTCCCTTGGGTAGGCCCTGCCTTCCCACCAGGTGCTCCATCACTGCTTCAGGTCATGACTTAGCATTTCCACTATAGTTGGGATGACCAGTTTACCTCACTCTGTGCATCCTGTAGCAAGGTGTGGGGGCTACGGCAATGTGTTAGCTACAGTTACAGAGAAAACATTGGAAAGCAAAGTGTGCCTTGAGCCTCAGGTGAATAGTTATCTTGCGTCAGCTCCACAGCTTGCTTTTGGAGAGCCTTGGACTCTCTCGCCAACTCAGCTGCAGCTTCCTTTGAGGCTGGAGCCAGCTCTGTGTGCATATTCCTCACAGGCTTGCAGCACCTTTGTCCTTCTTCACCAAATACCTCGCAGACAAAGTTATTTTTCTAAGTCATACTGAGTTGTTTTATTCACCCTTCTCAGCTATAGAGGCAACAAAGTGCATAAAGGAAGCATTCTGTCATGAGGAAAACTCTGGGAAACCCAGATTCTGCTCCGTTGCAGCACATTGCACAGTGTCTGGTCCCAACCGTATGGGTGCTTCTGCACTGACCTGGACCTGAGGCACAACGTGATGTCCTGGGCCTACCAGAGAGAGCCCTGGGCAAGGATCAGCCTGTGCTGCAACTTGGATTCACTCTCCCAGTGTTTGGGTTTGCTTGTGCCTGTCAAGGTGCAGTTAAGACCATGGGCCAGAGTCCCTGGGATCTTTGTGTGAGAGCCTCTTTTGCAAGGAGCTCTGGAGACCACCTCATCTTGTATGGGCTGCCGCTGCTACCAGGCAGACGTGGGGGAAAACAGGACTGCTAAAGTAGCTTTGACACAAGCAGGGCAAATATGCCATGTCAAAGCATTTTCCTTCAGCTGCCTGAGATACCGGCTGCTAGGGAACTATAAAGTTATGGCCAGGCTTGCAGTCTGCTTTGAACTGCTCTGGTGAGAAAGAAATAGCTAAACCCCAGCCCAGGCACCAGCTAGATGTTGGCTTTTGTGTGGGATAGGCATTAGCAGGACGGGCTTGAGCAACAGACTGTATGTATCCAGGGTGGCTCAAGCACAAGGGGAAAACATGGGTAAATAAGAAAAAGGTTACTATGCAAGGAGGGCTCCAGGAGTGGGAAATGTGAGCCTCCCTGCCTGCACAGCAACATGCCAAGAGACTCTGCCCCTTGGAAGGAGGCAGACTGCCTGGTAAAGCTACCCAGCAAAGCCCTTTCTCAGCGTAAATGTAAACTCAGTCTCACTTTTCCTTAACAAGAAAAGTGCTCGTTAGTCTCTTTGGTGTCTTACTGGTTCCAGACAATGAGATGTCCTGCTATTTGGTGTAGCTGAGCTGCTTGCAGCAGCAGGTGATGAAATTCAGCATCTTTGTGCAAAGAGTGGTTCCCCAGGAATAATACCATGCCCTGGCTTCAAAAGGAGGGGTGAGGAAGATGGAGGGGAGTGGAGAAGCTCTTGGATGTTCAGGTAGAGAAGACAGGTTGGTGGCAGGCAACTGTAGTAAATTACAAAAGTAGTACTTTGTAATGTCTGGTCTCATGAGGAAATGGGATGGTAGGGGGAAAAAAATAGAAAAAGGAGGAAAAAAAGAAGAAAAAAAAAGAAAAATTGAAAAGCTGCCAAGGCATAAGAATGTATTTGCATCAAATACGCACCACTCAAACCATGAACAACCACCCCGAGCACAGCCATCTTCAAGGAAAACAAGTTGGCAGCTAAAATATAAGTCAGAAATGAGACTATTTATTTGGCACCAATTTATACCTTTCAGGATATTCTTTCCAAGCAATAAGGATGAGAAATTGTCTAAAATTGTAGTGTTCAAAGAAAAAGTTTCTGTATCGATTCAGGGAAAAACTCGAAGCAATGTAAGAGCTCCCGTGACTGGACAGGCTGAACTGCCCCCAGGAGCAGATGGGCTTTATGCACACACTCACGGGCTGTTGCAGTTTTACAGATTTCACAATATTAAAGATTTTAAAGCAAGATGGAGCCACGGTTATCATTTAGTTTTCAGTGTAAAGCATGGAGTTTCTCATGGCTCTTCCATTCTTGTTTCCTTCTGGTCTGGTTACATAGCAGAGGATGATTTCAGGCTGAAGTCTGCAGACAAATGGAGCCCACATAAGGTTTCTAAAGAAGTCAGCTCCACACATTCTTCATAGCAAACCCTGTAAGTGACACTGATAAAGAAATCTCTGTATTCACTGGGAAATTTTGAGCTGTCCATAAGTGAAAGCAGTTGAAATACACTTGGAAAGACATCAAAGTTTAATCTGAAGGCCAAAAATGGTAGTTTTCTTTGTAGCCAAATATGATGAAGTAGCTGAGGCATTGACAAAGGAAGTTTGTCACTAAAATGTGTCAGAAGACCATTTGGTGGAAAAATGACTGCTTTTGGGTCTAGGAATCGTCTAAGATGAAACTGGGAATTAGATCTGTGAATGCCTTTTGGCTTTAAGAAGCACTATGTAACCCCCAAATAAAGAAGCTTTAAGAAGCTTTTTTGGCTTTAAGAAGCAGAACCAAGCATGAATTCTGTAAAGGGTGGTTTTGCTCCTCTAGTCTACTATTTGGCCAAGATGATAAAAGCATAGATAGTGCAGAAAGATAACACATTTGCATTTCAAAAAACAATTTACATTAGTCCAGGAAGGATATTGATTAATTTCTAAAGAACGTCAGGCACCCTGACAAACAAGCAGCACCATGTCACACTGTGTGCCAAATGCTAGGTCACGTTGGAAGGAATGGATTGAACACCTCGCACAGTGGGAGCATTGCTGAGCTCCACATGAACGGCACCCATAAAGGGAACGGATCTGGGCACATGCACACAGCTAAATAAAGAGCAAGGCTGTCTATGCCCAAAGAGTAAACAAAATGGCACGTTGGGGTAGGAAATCTTTACTGTGCCACCTGACTGGGCCCTGGCCTCCCCAGCCTTGCTTAGCTGTGATTGCCCTGGCCCAGAAGGCACACCATGGGATGGATGCAATATCCACAGCTGCTTAGAGCTACCTGGTGAAAACAAGTCAGGCCTGGCAGTCAGGGCCCGGAGCACTGCTGGGCTTTGCCTCTAGGGAAGCAAAGAGCTAAGGAAGAATATAGAGAGATGAGCTGGGAAGCAAGTGGTTTGATCTCTGCTGCAAATGCAGGGCAATAGAGGAATCTACAGAATTAAAGGGTGTTTTAAACTATAATTGGCCTTTTATGGGAGTCACTGTTTATCAGCGGAACTCACTGTCACAGGATTGTAAGGGCTGAGAAGACTTAAAAATCAGCTGTCTTCAAAGCTTGCATGCTATATTAAAACATTTATAGTACTAAAGTCAACAGCAGTTTGACCTTGGGAAATATCTAACATCCTAATTTTGACAGCCAGATGAGGATCTTGAAAGTACTGAAACATCAGGCATGTGATGGTGCTGCAGTGAGATCAGTGAGAGAAAGGCACATTCAGCTCTTTCCTCACCTGAGACTTTGCTGCATGGCTGTGAGGAGCCCTGCCAGACAGTGTCCCTCTGGTTGGGGTTAACTGAGAACAGATGGTAAATGGAGTCAACCCTGAATAAGAACTAGAGGTCTGTGGAGGTAGGAGAGAACTGCTGAAGCGCTGGAGCTGATTCACAGCACAGTTCATGGTTTCACTTCATTCTCCTCCAGTTGCTTGTCTATAAAAGGTTCATTCAAGCTTCATTTCTTAGCTAAAAGGGTTGATAGCAAAGATCTTTATCGTCTGGTCGGCTACTATTCTGATGAGCAAAATAGACAAGCACTGCCAGAGAAGAGCCTGCTCTGCATGCTATATTTGTAACACTGAGAACACAAAAAGATATGCCTTTGGAATATAATTGCCTGATTTCTCAGATGTCCTTCTGGATCCAGTCCTGGCCGCTAATTCTCCTATCTCCAATTTTAATCTCCAGATAATTCCAGTCGGGTACCCTGAGTTTTTGAATCCAGGCACTGACGCTGCAAGTTTTTAGTGCTTGAAAGAAACATATCCTGGGAGTATTATTCATCACAATCAGTTATTATCCTGTAAACAGAGGAAAGAGCAGAGGAGGCTGAACAGCTCCATGTACCTGGTGCAAAAGCTGGGTGATCCAAGGAGCCTGCTCTCAGCTCATCCTCTTCAAAGCAGTGATGTGGCTTTGTTTAAAGCATCAAAGAGCCCAATCCTCACCAGTGTGCAAGCAGAATCCTACACAGCAGCTGTCAGAGGTGCGCAGAAATGGCAACAGAAGGGACGATATCCTGTCCCCAGCCACCACTTTTTGGCTGGAGATGAACACATAGCCTTGTTTAGAAAAGGACAAGAGCAACCATATTTGAATTCCAGCGCATGCTGGTTATTCAGTCTCTCTTCCTACCCTGAGGTACTGTATTTCCCCAACAACCAACCCAAGCCATTTTCTCCTTCTGATAACCAGCACCCATAGGTATGGGTGATCCTCAAAGCAGCCCCTGCCTTCTATCACCTAAACACTTTTGTTGTTACATGTGCCAAAGCCCCAAACCTGCACTCAAAAGAGACATTCTGGGTTTGTTTTCTGCTTGTCCCAGCAAAATATGGAGCTCTCTGTCCTCTTTCTTCCCCTTCTGATGGTAAGAAAAACAGCAACTGAAGGAGACCGAAGAGATCAAGCTGATGACCCAGAAGCATCAGTGTGAACCAAGCAGTGTGCTGGGGCTGTGCACGCAGAGAGCTGAGATGGCATTTTCCTCAGCCCATAGCACTGAAAAAGGGCCAGAGTAAATGAAACCTATGGGCTGAAAAATGATGATGAGAAGACTAGTTAGCTGCTTGCATTACATAGTGCTTGGTAACAGGAGTGATCACACACCAGCCAAGCAGTTAGGAAAACTGCCTTCTGCAAACAGATTGGATGTCTGCTCCTGAGCCAGTGTTTTTCCACTTTGTGTGTACCAGGCTCCCAGATGCAACTGCAAAGAAGCAGATGGTTGCTGCTGGCCCCAGCCAGGGAGCTTCTGTCCTTGGGGCTGCATTTGGGCACCCAGTTCAGGACTATTCCTACCTTCTTTGAGCTCATGGAGGGAAGGTTTAGATCAGATGTCAGGGGGAAGTTCTTCACAGAGAGAGTGGTGAGGTGCTGGAACAGACTACCCAGAGTGTGGATACCCCATCCCTGGAGGTGTTCAAGACCAGGTTGGATGGAGCCCTGGGCAGCCTGGTTTCATACCAGATCTGGAGGTTGGTGGCCCTGCCTATGGCAGGGGGTTGGAACTTGATGATCCTTGGGTCCCCTCCAACCCAAGCTGTTCTATGATTCTTGCACTGTGGCTCCCACCCAGAAGAGCATCCAGGGAGTATTTGTTCTCCTGGACAAGCCAGAAATGGAGATAGAGGGTACAAAAAGGGCAGTGATGACAGAAGAAAAAACAATAAATAGTGGCAGTCTGTAGGAATGAGCCAGGACACTCGGTGGTGCAGAACTCTTCAAAGGAAAAGCAGCAGGAGGAGGGAACCCAAAGCAAGCATCTCACAAAGAGCTGGAGTAGCAAGACTTGGAGTGTGTGCCTCATTCTGCACAAAGCAAGGCCATGTGCACTCCTTGCTGGGGACGGCCTCAGAGTCAGTGCCAGCAGATGGCAGTCCTGGGTGTGCAGCCACCATGAAGATGCAGCGGACTGATGTGCAAGAGGTACGCTACAAACCGGTCACACTGGGAATGTGCACCTTGAATCCCATCCAGACTGTCACTGAATGTAAGTCCTTCCCAGTCCCTGGGGAACACAGAGCCTCAGGGCAGAGTAAGGCCCTGATGCAGTGAAAAATGGAAGGCAAAAGCACAGCCATGCTCCTAAATGTGTGATGGTGGCAGCTTGGTTGCATACACCCAGGAGTGAGGTTTTATCGCAGCACTCTCCATGGCTGCCCACTGCTGTGGAGTTTAATCCTTGACAAGAGATCCATCTGAATTACCTTTCGGACCTGGTGAGCTGAAGGAGCTTTTACGGCTCTGAACCTTCCATGAGGGGTTTCCAAGGACTCACTTGCCATAGGTTGACTTTCAAAAACATGAGGTGTAAGCACTGGTGGCTCAGGCAGGAAAAGAGGGAGCAAAACAGGACAAAACAACAGCTGAACAATAAAATGTCAGTGAGGATGTGAGACCAAAAAAAAAAAAACAACATGAATATTCATGGAAAATGGGGCAAAGTGAAAAACAGATCCACAGAAAATGTCAAAAATGAGAGAAAATTCCCATGAAATCTATTTTGTATACAAGGCAAATTCTAAGGAAGCCACATTTGGGCCAAGCAACATAGGCTTTCTTCTAGCTAGAAAAACAATCCCGCACCAAATATTGACTCACTGCTGGAAAAACAAAATCCACATAACTTTCTGTTACGGGTGATAAAAATCTGGGAATCTGCTGATGCCAGGGAAGCATCTCATGAGGCTCAGGGGAAGCTCATCCCAGTATAGTTGGACCCAGTGGGAAACTGGCACTGGAAAAAGGAGGATGAGGGTTTGTGAGATCCCAGGCAGGCAAAGAAGTGTGCAGCAGCCTCAGCAAAACTGTGCACCTCTCCCTCTAGGGGTCATGGTGACTTCATAGAATGAGTGCGCAGGACCAGGCCTGGGTGCTGAGTTTTCTGTCCCTGAGGATGGGCTTCAAAGAGACGTCACTCTGTGGCTTCTGACCATCTTCAGCTCAGCAAACAGTACATAAGGAGCTCTGAGGCTTTGCTGCTCCACTTTGCTCAGCGCTGGGGTGGTGCCGAACTGCTTCCTGTGTGAGAGCCAAGTCTGTGCAGTGCCCACGGCAGGAGCGAGGTGACTTTGCAGTGAGGGAGATGAGTTTTATTGGACTGACCATCCTCACAGGGAGCATGGGGTTGAGGAGCAGCAGCCACCTCTCCTGCTTGACCCCCAAGCCCTCCCAAAGCCTGGGGACATGCTGCCAATATTTTCAGGGTCACAAGTCACCCTCTGTGGCTGACAGCTGTTCTGGCCAGCCAGCAGGCAGTAGCTGAAGGAAGCTATTAATTTCCTTTTCCATTGAAGTTTAAAAAAAGAAAAATCTCATCTTGCAACCATGACCAAGAAAGGAGGCAACAGCACAAGGCAAATAAACAGTCGTTAATGTGCTTCAGGGAGATGTTTATGTTTCATTCCTGGAAAAATCAGGGTATCAGCAGTGCAGTGCTGGGGACAGGCTGAGAGCTGGGGTAGATGGCCTGGATGGAGCCAGGTCCTGCCACTGCCCGCCCGTGCAAGGGGACAGACAGACAGCACACAGCTGTGTTGGCCCCGCAGCCTGACAGCAGAGCCTCTGCTGCTATGTCACTCTCTGAGTCCCCATGCAGCAAAGGCACCAGGGATGGAAGGGCAGCGGGGCTGGAAGTCCAGGGCCATGTGTGTGAGAGCAGACCAGAGGCTGTTGGAGAGAGTCCTTCTTGCAGCAAAATACCATGCTCCGCACACCCGTATTCCGGGTGCTGGGACCCGCTCAGGCAATATTTATCCCCTTGGAGATGAAGTGATAAATGGTGACATCTGTAGCTCTGATCTGTGTAACCCGAGTCAAATAAAATCCATCCCCAAAAGCCAGACTGAGATTCCTTCCTAGGCTTTGTTTGTTTGCAGCTCATGCCTGACTCCCTGCAGCCGGCCGGGCTTGGATTTCCTTTCAAAACCTGGGTGCACAGCTCATGGAGAAGATCGTTTTGCTGAACTCTCAGAGAATGAGCTGTTGCACCAAGCCACTTTGCAGCAAGTGATCCCTGTGAAGGCACTGCTAAGCCCCAGGGTGAATTTAAAGAGAAATTTGCAAATGATGGTTCTTGGATCATTTTGAAATAGCCAGTTGTTTGCCAAAGGGAGGCAAAACTCATGGTCCTGACCAGCAGCATTCACTGAACTACTGTCTTTGCCACAAGAGTCTCTGGGCCCCAACCTGCTCAAATTTCCCTTCAGATAAGTTTTTCTACACAGGCCCCTCTTTGCTCACAAAACCTGACCTAAGACCACAGTGCACTTTTTCCATATCCTGCTCCTGCTCACTTGCAGTGTTGTTGTGTTTCAGTGACGAGCAGAATAATCCCCGCGCATAAATTATATTTATAGCATACCGTTGGATCTTACGGGATGAAAAATACTGCAGCAATGTAAGTTATTATTTTTTCCATCGGACCAGAGCAGTGAGTTGAGTCCCCTTTAGGAACGTCTTCTCCATAATTAGGAAAATGTCACTGTGACTGTTTATCTTAATCAGTGGATCTGGAGCTGTGAGTGCCGTGAGCTGCCCATGGCCAACCACTAGCATCCCCAGATTGATTTATCAGCAAGCAAAGGACGGAGGGAGGGTTGTGTTACACCAGCCCACCTGCCATCTGTGGAAGAAGGTAAAGGCAGATAAAGCTGCTGTGCTGTCACTTTGCAAGGATGGTGCTTTGCCTGTGCTAATGGTAGGAAGGCAGTGGGGCTGCCTGTGCCTGCAGGACAGGGGTGCATGTCAGGAGGATGGGCCACACTGAAGACTTTGTCTTTGTTTAGGTCACACATTCAGAAAGCTGCTGAGAACAAAGTAAAGAGATAGAAATATCCTGAGCAGACAGGATCGTACTTGCATGTTGCTTTCTCATTTGTTTGTTTTGTGGGATTTTTTTGTTTGTTTTTGTTTTTCCTGGCATAATAAACAGCTCCTGAAAGCAAAAGGTGGAAAAACAAACCTGCACAGTGCAAAAACAAAGAGCAAACATGGGCATGCTCAGTTCCTAGCTGTGGGAGGCTGCTGAGATGGGCTGTCATCGCCCCGGCCAGGAGGGACACGTGGGGGGGCAGATGGCCTTTCCAGATCAGCTGGCAAATGGCCTGGTGGGAAAGATTGGATCTTTTTGACTCAAGATTGTGTGAAAAGACCCTGAGGATGGGGCTCAGGGATTGGCATGACCATGGCCCCCTCAGGTCCGTGTGTCCTACCAGGCACCAAGCAGTGTGGATTTCTCACCAGTGCCTCTGCAGATCCAGATCCATGTGCCACAACCCCTACAGTCCCCGTTTCAAGCTGTCCAGTGCTTCCCTGCCAGCTCCACACTCCACTATTGCTCTTTGGAGAACACCACACTGAGAAGCAACCTCACCTCAGTGATCCATGAGGCCTTGCTTGGCTGACACAGATGTGTTCAAACATGATTTGTACCCTTTGATTTCACTGCCATTTGTCAGACCACGATAACCACCTCATTAAATCCACCTCTGCCTTGACAAAGCATTGTCAGGAAGACTGCAGATGTCAGCTTTGTCTCTGGGACAGCTTAATCTGCCTCCACTCTGTAGCTGGCATGGAATAATAAAGCTCCCCAGCTCGGATACGTTCTGCAAAAGGTCACATCCTATGCAGGAGCACCACTATGGGAGGAGAAGGGAGCTCCTGTCCCCCCAGCAGATGCGGTGTTCCAGGCCCTGCCCTGCTAACAGAAGGACAGAAGGAGCATCAGCCCCAGCTGACAATCCAGAGCATCACCAAGGCTGGGTGATTCTTGCTGCTGCTGGGAGTGCATTCCTCAGGTCTTGCCTTCTCCCTGTTGCTTGTATCTGTGCATGCTCTGGAGGGTGCTGCTGCAAAGGCGGGGGACCATGCTGAAAGAGCACTGCTGCCCTGGCTGTGCTCATCTGCCTGGGTGTCATGTGCATGACTTTGGTGGAGCCAGGCACAGAGTGGGATCCCCTCATACATAAAATGTTGATGAAAGAAAAGAAAGGAAGACACGATCTTGCCAAATTTTACTGTGGAACACACTCTCATTTCAATCTTCAAACTGAAAGATGTTAATGAAAATAGCTTTTCCCCCAGCATTTCTGTAAATGCTTCCTGCACATAAAGATGCATTTCCCTTTGGAAGACTGGCAACACTGAATTTAGCAAAAATTACATTTTTTCAGTGGAAAATATTTCACCGAGTGCATTTACTTTTCATTGCACACTGGATTTCCATGCACTCGCTGAAATATTTTCCACTGTGACAGCCAATTGCTGTTCTAATAAAGAGTGTTCCAAAGGAACTACAAGCTGTGGTACACTTTTTGCAGGGAAGCTGCTGCTGTAACCCGAAGCCATTTGCTCTTGCAGTGGTTTCATCAGCTTCTCAGAGATGGGGCAACTTGCTCTCTGCTTTTCACACAGCTTCGATTTGCTTCTCAGCTCTGCAACATTTCTCAATGTTGCAAAGGAGGTGTCCTCTGCAATGCTGCTGCTTTTGCTTTGATCTGCTTTTGCTAATGTTAATTGCCCAGAGAATAATGAATTAAAGCTTCTCTCCCATTATGTAATATGGAGGCTCGTGAGACCTGCCTGAGCCCTGGCACTGGGTTTGTTACAGCCCTACATCACACCTGACTGTGGTGACACTGCAGCTCAGGGTTTCTGGCATCATCCCCTTCCCAAAAGGATCTTTTCCTCATCATTATTAGTGTGGGAACAATGGCAAAGCTGCTGCTCCAGAAGGACTCGTGATCTTTCCATACCCAGATGGACAACAGTGACTTTGAGTGGGCCTTTCTGACTCTGTTTCTCATAAATACGTGGCTGGCTCCTCCATCTGCCTTGGACAACCTCAACGTGGGTTACCATGCTCTGCTTGGGAGCTCCTTTCCATGAAAACCACCAAAAACCCAACGGTACAGTGGGGAAGGGACTATTTGCTGGTCAGTGACTTTAAGGTGACATGCTCTGTTTCTACAGTGGCACCATGGAGCAGAAAACTCTCAACTTCTACACCTTTTTAGGATGTTGCTCCCATGCAGCCCCTGCATCAGCAAGACATGAAGCTTCTTGGAGTCCAGTAGGCACTTCTGCTTTAAAATATTATCTCCTTGTGAAGAACACTGCTTTTTCTCTGCAAAGTTGGTGTTTCAGTGATGTTTCATTTGATGTAAGCCAGCAGAAGTAGCAACGTACAGCCAGCCTATGGTTCACCCACAGGAGATGGGATCACATAAGAAAACACGTGTAGCACATGTAGCCCCTCATTAATTTTGCAAGACCAAATATGTTGCTAGAAATGGACTGAGCTCAATTGCTTCATTTTTCCCTTTGTACAACCAAGCAGAACTAAGCTCTGCCAGATTTGGGTTTCTTACAGTTTAATTCCTCCAGGGGAAGCATGCGAACATTTATCAGAAACTCAGAAGCAGAGTGAGAAATAACCCTCACATTTATCACTGACTGCTGAACCCTGAGCCAAGTACCTTCACTACGGCTTAAAATTCAGTAGTACCTGGCTTAGAAGGAAATCTGTTTGCTGCTGGGCGTTCTTCTGTCCTTTGTCCTGCACTTTTTGTCCCTGGATGCCCATGTCTTTCTCCTTTGTACAAATTTATCCCTCATTCCAGAGCAGTGCTGCAAAGGAGATTAACAGGGAAACTGCGTGCTTGTCTCAACCTCAATGGGTAACAGATTTTGGGAAGAATGCAGCTTATGGGAGAAGGAAATCATCCACGCACTGTGAGTTTAGTGAATCATTTCCCCTCCTAGATTTCCCTCACGCTCACTACTAAAAGTGCTGCAGTTCTTTTGCTCTGACATATTTGCAAGAAGCCTTTCTGCCTGATCTTTTAGAACCATCATTTTTTTTATTTTGAAACTTGATATTGTTTTCCTTGTTGTTGTTTTTTTCTTTTGAGAAAAATGTGAAGAAGAAGAATGAATGCTCTCCAAATGAGCTAAATAAGTCTCTTTGTTTTGGGTCTAGTTCATCCTCTTTGCTGTTGCTGTTCTGCAATGCAACTTTGGGAAAAACGCTCTCTTTGGTCTGAGCTAATTTGTTTTCCTCTGATTTTTGTTTGTTCACCAACAAAACTGAAAAATCAGCTGATCCTAGAGGTCTATTTACTGCACAAAGCATATTTGCAAATGAGATGGAAGAGTTCCTTATTCAAACAGCAAGACTGCAAGAAATGTCCAAGAGAGCTCAAGAGGAACAGCACGAAGGCAGAGCTAGATTTAGTTCAGACGCCCTTGTCTTGTTCTTCTATGTAAGATCCCATCTTTTTCAGAAGATTGACACAATGTCTGTGATTTAGAAATGGCAAAGGCTGTTCCTTAAGAAGCAGTCTTAAGCAGGGCAATACAAACATTCTGATGTGTCAAGGGTGGTCCCTCTGGTCCTGGTAGTGTCCTTACACTTGTGGGCACAGAAGAAGCAAGGGCTGCACAGGGAGGGGCAAATCCTTGGCTGGCCCAATTCAGCCCCAACAACTGAGGCACTTCATGAGAGGGTTTTGGCTCTGTTTTTTCCAGGGTTATTTTTACTCCTAATGAACCCTTGGTCCTGGTGGAAATGAGCTCAGTAGTACAATGCTTCCTGTGATCACCCTTGCCCCGTCCCCAGCTAGCCAGGGTGCTGCAGGACACTGCCTGGGGACAGCAGCCACCACAGGGCACCCCAGCATCCCTGCTGGGACCTGGGTGGCCCCTGTAGCTCAGGAGGCTGGTGTCAGCAAACCAACTCTGCACCGCAGCCCAGTGTAGCAGCTGTGCCCATCTCTGGAGCCACAGCGAGCATCCAGCTGAAGAGCAGCATCTCATGTTGACAGCTCTAATCCATGCTTGACTATAATGTCTCTTCCCGTGCTGCCCAGGGCTCTGCCAGCAACCTGAAAACACAGTAAGCGTGTCTGTGCTTCCTCCCAGTGGACAGCCATATTCCTGAGGCATTTCCCAAAGGAGCACTTTCCATTTTCCTAAATCACTGTAGTGAATTTGAAAGTAATCTCCCAGACAGCCTGGAATAACTAAGTCCTTTCATCCACCTTGAATTTGAACTCAGACACGACTTATAGTTGCAATAGATAGCAAAGGTGGAGAACCTGTCCCTCTCACCTAGACAATATCCTCCTCTTCCTGCCCACCAGCACATAGTTTCACCTCCAGCCCTTGGGAACACATTATGATGAACACAGTGTCTTATCTCTGGCCTGAGGATTTCTACTTATTTCTGCCTATGGATGGGGAAATGAGAGAGAACAGTTCATTACCTTAATCTTTCCCAATGAACCTGTAAACCGCTGGGTGTGGGAGGGTGGAGGAATGAGGTCAGTGCCTTCTGGGCCATGGAGAAATTCCTCTGTAATTCTCCAGGTTGCAGGAACATCACAGTCCTTATCCTGGAGCACCTTTTCCAGAAGGAACAGCATAAACACTTCAACCTTAATCTCAGTGATGCTCTTTTTTAGACTAAACCAGGCTGGCATCCATTTGATGTCTGTCCAAGATGGACTCTCTCTTTTTCTCTTCTGTTTGAAAGACCATTCAAGTACTCTTTTCCTGGGTTGTAAATAGAAAGAAAGGAATTCCTTGCTGTTGAACTCTTACTGCCAAGTCAGCAACAAGCACAAGGGAGGTGGCTGAGAAAGTGCAACAGACAGAGGTTAAGCTTTCTGAAGACTGAGGCTGGAAATGGCTAAAACCAGCACTGACTGCTATGGTCTCACTTTGTGTTAGCCTCTGAACTGCTGTCTCGCATTCAGCTTGCTGCAGGAGAGGGAGCAAGACAAGGAGAAAGGAACAGAAAGATCAAGAGAGAACAACTGATCAACAGCAAGGCATGAAGAGACTGGATGCAAAGTATTGTTATCCCAGTTTCGCCGCTGGTCCACCCCATCCATCAACCCCACTATCCTGTCCCTGGTCAGACAAATGACAGTTGCTTCAGTAAAGGAAGTTTCTTTACCCCCAACACTGCATATCCTGCTGCATGCAGCAGAGTGCATGCCTGTGCTTACTTAAAAGCCTGAAGGAGTCAGTGCTAGTGGTGGGTCCCACATGGTGGAGAACTTCCTGATCATCTCCTTTTCTCTTTTCCTCTGGTATAGTCCCAGCTGCACATCTGACTGGGAGAAGGAGCTAGCTCACAAAAATGCATGTGCAGAATGGTGCTACAAACACCTTTACTCTTCATATGCAAGAAGAATGGAGAAAAATTAATATATGGATGACAGGCCTAATGTTTTGTAACGGCTGAGTGTGAAGGAGCTGATGTTCACTAGAGCCCATACCTTCAGCCTGACACATCTGTGATGACAGGCAGCATCTTTCTCTTTCTTCTGCCAAAAAGAGTTGAATAAGACCTACATTCTTCCAGGGCGTGGTGGGTGACACCACATACAGCATCAGCGCCTCGCAGTGCCAGCACCACGTTCTCATGGCATAGCCCAGTGCCTCTCCAGGTGTAGCATCAGGTGATGATATCTCCTCTGGCTCACTGCGTGCTGCCCAAACACCACAGCATGACACTGACTGCTCCCAGACCTCAGCTGTTCTGCAGAGAGGAGATAGACAGTCTTGGCATTTCTAACTGATGTTGGCAGTGCTGTTGTGTAATTGTTTGTCAGTGGCTTTTTGTTATTTGTTTTTTTAAGATACTCATTTGATACAGTTATTTTAAGAAGTCCCTTCCCTATTTTATGTGCTGTTTCCTCAAAGTTTAAGCTGAAAAGAGAGATGAACTAGAAAGTAGAGTAGCCCTGCCCAATATACTGCTCAAGCAGGGTGGGTCACACACCAGTCACCTCCCAGGGCTTGCCAGGCTGAGATTTACTGTTGAAAGACATTGGTTGAGACCCCTCTGTGCTTCTGAAGAAAGCTGCAACGCTTGCACATAATGAGGTTTGAGGCAAGGGCTGCTAGATTTAACCTGTCATGTGACAGCCTCTTGCATAGTAGCAAGGAAGGTTACCGTGCAGTTGTCCTAAATTAAAACTTAATGAGACTGTTTTAGTACATAGCTATGAGTTACTCTCGAGGAGCCAAGATTCCCCATCTGCAAGTGCTGAAAAGGCTCGGTCCCTTTCTTATGGCCTGCTGCAACCTGGGATAACCCATGTAAAAGCAAAGGGACCATTTCTCCTTTAAACTGCCCAACATCCAGAGCAGTGAGAGGCTCACTTAAGCTTTTATCTTAGTCGCTCTGTTATAATTAACACAGGCAAAAAAACATTTAGTGATGACACACCAGGAGAGCACTGGGCTGTCCACACAAGGCAAGGGAGAAAAAGATGCTGGTACCAACCACCCCACAGCACTGCCACCATTTGTGTCCCTGTGTCAGCTCTAGTGGGGCAATGATTTGCCATGAATTCATAAGTCTGCTGTGCTGAGGAGCCCCCTGGCACCAGGGAAACTTTATCCCTCAAGTGTGAAATTACTGCACCCAGGAAATTAAGAAGGAAAATTAATTCATGCTGTAGCTTTGCTATAGAAAGATAATTCCTGTTTCCCCTGGGCAAAATGCTCCGGGCATACTAATAGCCATAGGTGCTGCTCTGAGAGTTGTGTGCTTTCTTTGGAAGTGACAACAACGGGCTGAACTGCCCCCAGACACAAGCTGGTGGCCTGCTGTGTGCCTACTTGGAGTGGAGGTGTCACTGCTGCTCGAGAAGAATACTCTCAGTCAGATGTTTCTCACATTTCATAGGAAATTAAAAAAAAAATAACAGGTGGAAATGCTCACTTGCATAGCAGGTGTCTTTGCTCAAGTACTTCTGTCTGAGCAGATAAAGACGGATGAGATGCTGCCTTGGCACATTTTTCTGCACTTTTCTTTCATTACTATTGGTACAGATTAAATAGAGACTTGGTTCTTCCCCTGCTCCCACCGTTCCCTCTCATTAAATCCAAGAAAGTAGAACAAAAATAAAGTAGAACTGCATTCAGCATGTTTCCCATCAGATAAGACAATTGCAGTCAAAGCAGGAACAGAGATGGCAGCACAGAAGAAACACTTCACCGAAGGCAGCAAAGTCTAAATCCCCTTTGGGGACTGTGAGAAAATGGAGAGAAAAGCCAGCTGCCCAGCTTTGCTATCAACAGTGCCGAATTATGTTTGAATTATAATGAATAACTACAATCTATTACTGCCATTCATGGTTTCTGCACAAAATAACTACCCTACTGATAGTTTGATCTGGTTAGAAAGAATAATTCCAGTTCAGAGGGACTTCTAGAGGTTAACTTGTCCAATCCTGAACACAGAGCTGTTTGAGAAAAAACGTACTCCTATAGGGAACTAAACTGGGAATAAAGTCAAGTTTCAGTGTGAAACAGAAGCAAAACATCTCACTTGGGGTTCCTGCAGCCAAAAGCCTATGCAAATAATAATTGTTGCATATTAAAGGAATGAATGCTCAATTTCTTGCTTGGTTAGCGATGCTCTTCACAGAAAACTGAGTACTTACAGGGACTGATGCTCAGATCAGATCAGCCTCTCATATCTGTGCCCAGCAGCACACTGCTGCCTGTCACTCCTGCTGCTCAGCATCCTTTTCTGCAGCATTCAGAGCTGCCAAAGTCTGGCAAAAACAAGTGCCTTTCAATAGCCATCTCTCTCAGCAAGCTGCCCGTCCTGAGAATTGCTCTGCAAAAAACAAAATAAAAAAATCCCACCCAAATCCAAGAGTCAAACTTCTGTGATGTCCACTCATCTCTGTCCTCCAGGCAAAAGAAGCATTAGGAACTTACTACGTACTTCACAGAGACCTCTAAGACCATCAGGTCCAAACCCAACCCATCTCACCATGCCCACATCCCTAAGTGTGACATCTCCACAGTTCTTGGACACCTCCAGGAATGGTGACCCCACCACCTCCCTGGGCAGCTGTGCCAATGCATCACCACTCCGAGAAATTTTTCCAAACGTCCAACCTTATCCATATATGCATGTTAAAGTAAAAAGAAAGACTGGAAATTACCATTACACTGGAAGCACGCATGTTTGTCCTAATGGTCACTCAGTTTGTCAAGAACAATCTTTTTAAAGCAAACTCTGTATTAGCAGTTTGATAGAAAGAAAAAAAACCTCTGGGAACTCAAAAAATGGTTGAGCAATGATTGCTAAGTCAGCAGATAAGGATATTTTGATATGAAGAGTGGGTAGAAAAAATATACATACATATGGCCCCAGATATTTAAGGTATTAGCTTATTTGTGAATTGTTTGGCATTTTATATATAGCACACAGTATTTAAAAATAGTCAGCTTCTATCAGTAGATCCCACACAGCTGTGTCTATAAACAGCCCAGATATTTGCCAGTTTATACTATAAGGATGGACTATGTTATCTCAGAGAGCACCTGGACAGTCATGGCCAGCAAATATTGCTTTACTGATGGTGACTGTTGTCAACATTGACAAGAGCAGATGGAATAATGGAACATTTATGTACACATTATCTGATGCTAAATGTGCAATCTCCATCTGACCACCTCCTGGTTTACAAATCAAGTTGGCTACAGTCTGAACCAAATCGTTGGGGAAATATTATCTGATGAAGACATGCCAAAACACATATTATTCTCTTAGTGCATATATTCCACCACCGTATCGCTCCACTACCATGTCATTGCATGTTTCTGCCAAAAGACTCAAAAGGTTATTATATTAATATTATATTTAATTACATTGCATTCTGCTCTTAAGAAATAAAATAGATGATGAAAAGCAATAGAGGTCAGTATCTGTTCTTCCACCATAAATGTTACCAAGTCATAAAGAAATCTCAAGACACCCATCATAAATATATGGCATAAAAGAGCCTTACTACCGGTCCATCAGAACTGGGACCCAAACCCCTGAGTACAGAGGAGTGAGATCCTCTTCCCTAAACAGTTTATACAAGTGCTGCAGTTATGTACACTGTGGCAGGAGGAGAAAGGAAATGGGGAATAAATTCTGGTTTTCCATCCATCTCATCCAACCAATTTCTCTCACAGTATTGTTTTCAGAGGTGATTGATTGGAGCGTGGCGAAATATGCCAAAATGTCATGGTTCTGCCTTCAGACACCATGGGAATTTGGTTCCTGTTGACAGGTTGCAAGCCATTAGCACAGACAGTCTGCTTAGGAAGAAAAAACATCCTGGCCCCGGATGATTGTTCTCTGAACAAAATAAAAAGCCATTAAAATAATTGAGCTCCTAATTTAGTTGATCAGAAGCAGCAGCATGTGTTTTCTGCACTCGGACAAAGCGTCCTACTCTGCAGAAGAGGGGACACTCTTTGGCCAAGCCCAATATGGGCCCCAGAGCAGCAGAACAGCTCAGCACAGCTGGGGGTGGGCGATGCATCCTGCCCTCAGTGCCTTGGTTTCAGACAGCAGCCAGCACCAAGGCTCAGGGAGCCAACTGCCAAAGGCAACAGCAGGGCTGGAGCACACTTGTGGAAATAATAAATCCTCTGGGCCTCAGTTCTGTACGACAGGAAATGCAGGTGATTTTGTGACAGCCTTTGTACAGCTGCTGGTCCTTCAGGACATCTTTTTCTCTGGGTGCTCACGGTTACCCCACCAGTAACAGGTGGTGGTGCTGCCAACGTGAGGCTGGAATGTTTGCTTTTGCATAAAGCAACCAGACTCCAGCCAGAACTAACAGCTTTTTACCATCCAGAAATGCTCCATATTTAGGAGAAAAGGGGAAAATTAAGAACCTCAGAATCTCGAGAGCTAGAAGAAATGAACAACTGCCACGGTTTTGCTAGCAGCAATCACAAACCACCCTCAGCTGACAGTGATACTGCTGCATGGGGAGCTCTGCCAGCAGCAAGCTCTGTGCAGAAGTAACAAAAGCCCTTTGGTCACCCATACACCAAAGCTGGAAAAATCAACCATCACAAGAATCTGCAACCTGTTGCTGGGGATGGGCTGCAGCCAGCCCCTTGTTAGCAGCTGGGCATGGCCAGCACCCATCCCAGCACGCCTGATCTCACAGGAGGAGCCCTAAGGCCAAGCTCCCAGTGCAGCTCAAGTTTGCTGGAATCACTTGTCCAGGCTGCACCACAGAACAGGATCTACACGCAATAAGCAGCTTTCTGAGATTGAGTTAGCACCTTGCCATCACTCCGATTATTAATATACACAGGGTGCAGGTTTATTGCTGTGTGTACTGCAGACCGATAAAGATTATCACTTAATTAATTCACAACTGGCGTGTTGTTAGGCTTGAAGCCAAATGCTCTATTTTATCAGCATGAATAAACACTCTGGAGTCATTTCTCCATAAGTCTATCTCAAACTGGCTTCTGAAGTTAAATCTCTAGAAAGAAATTAGCTTGAAAGTGAAATAACAAACACCACCTCCCTCAGGGTGGTAACAATTCTTGCACGACGCTGCACCTTTCCAACATTTGTCAGGGGGCTCAGGGTTTTCATCACCCAGCAACGTTACCCAGCTTCTTCAGCCTGTGCTAGAGTTTCTCCTCCAGCCTCATCATCTACATCCTGCTTTATGGTGCTTGCAGGAACAAGCATCTTTCCCACCAACATCCAGGAACATATCTGCCTGTCCAGTTTCTGCCTTGTACTTTCTCAGCAGGGTGCTGTAGCTCCTCTTGCACTCTCAGTTTCTGAGTACAGCTGCTGAGAACTTTGAAGAGAGCAGACAGTTGTAACTAGGTATATAACGCAGCAATAGGAGCTGATGATGAGGATGCAGTTCAAAAGGAGACAGGATTCTGGGAGGGCTAGGCAGAATCCATTTATGTTTGTGTAAGAGGCAGAAAGTTCCCACTTTCAGTTGAAAACAATATCAAGTATTACTTCCCCTAGAGCACTGCCCACCCTGACACCAGGATGGACGATTGAGTTGCCAGCTAAAAGGAAATAAATTCACAAGTAAGGAAAGGCCATGTAATGCAATGGAAAGTGCAATAATGAGAGCAGAGTAGTAAGGAGCAAGGCAGCAACGAGCAAGGAGTTAACCAACAGCCCCAGGCACAGAAACAAAGCAAAGAAACCATTTACCTTTAGAAGACACAGGAATTTCCAGCAAGATGCCCTTATCACCACTGCCAACCCTTAAATGAGGGCTGGGAAGGGGTGGATCCTGGCTCCATCCCTTCCGGTCATTCACCTGCATTGCATGCACCTGAGCTCCCCTGGGCTGGCCTTGCCTTCCCACCAGGTGCTCAATCACTGCTTCAGGCTGTGACTTAGCATTTCTGCTACAGGCCAAGTCCTGTTTGATACTACAGTGCTGCCAGGTGGGTGATATTTAAGGCTAATTTCACCTAAGGACGGCCAATAGCAGCACAGTGTCTCCCCTATGCTGTCTCATGTTGCTAGGCTGTATTCTTGCTGTCTGGGGCTGTGCCCATAAGGAGATGTATGGCACAGAACATTAGAGAAGAAGAAACTTTGCACCTTCCTTTAGTATAGGGTGTGGATGACTTATTTCAGCCCTTTTTTCCAGGAAGTCACTCTCCTGGCAGCACAGTGAGGTGCTCCAGGAAACTGGCAGAAAACCTCCATGTGATAGATAGCATAGGAACACTTTGGAGACTTGGCACCACCTCCAGCTTCTCTTGCACACAGAGGCTCTTTCACTGAAGATGCTCAGGCACCACGAAGGGATGCTGTTACCGTACCTGCCTGGGTGCACTGAGGGATCCTTATGGGGCAGCTGCAGATTTGTGGAGCAGCCATTACCTCAAGGCATAGGAGCACTGGGAGCAGAGTTGTGCCCCTGGGATAATGGGGTTTTGCAGCAGTGCTTCACGGTCTTACAGATCAGTCCATAATTTATTAGGGGAAGAGAACTTGGACCACTGTGGAACTGGCTTCTATATCTTAAACAAATTGTTTAAAGAAAAGCAATGTGTCTCATCTTTGCATTGGAAAGCATCCCAGCACAAGGTCTGTTTGCCTTGCTTTGGCAACTGTGGCTGAAAAAAAAAAATTTGTGAAGGGGAGCAGCAAAAAAAATAAATGATTTGGAGCAGCCTGGTCCAGCTGACACCTCCATCTGCCTGGCAGGTCGGGCCACACTGACCCATTCCACTGCACAGCTGCTGCCCTGGGACATGGGGGGATGGCTGAGGCACAACAGACAGACCAGCTGTGGGATTCAAACCCTGGCACCAGCAGTGGATAGACTTATGTTTGACTGGTGAAGTTGTCCTGGAGAACTCAGTATTCTGAGACCACAAATGTTGATCTACCTACTTCATTTCTAGGGGTGAGCTTTAATTTGTACAGCTGGGTAAATTCAGGCGCCTCACTTCCACGTTTTCCTTTAGAATCACAGAATCATTAAGTTTGGAAAAGACCACGAAGATCATCTAGTCCAACCATCAACCCATGCCCACCAGACCGCATCACTCAGTGCCACAAATGCAGTATAGCCTTCTGAAAATGTATCCTCCTCATTTAATTTGCCTTCAAGAGGATTAGGTCCCTCTGTGTGGTAAGCATGGCTGGAAGGGGCACTGCATATTTGGGTTACTGAAGACAGCATAACTTACTTCTGGGGACATGAAGAGGCTTGCTGTAGCTTTTGGGGGTAACACTGCACCTCTGTTGTACTTAGACTAGAATGTCAAATAGCATCAGTGCACTTCTACTTCTGGAAAGAGTGGTGAGCTCACACACTTGTGTTAGAGATGGCAGCATGAGTTCAGAAGGATCAGCATGGTTGCAATCCTATTAGCACATATAACACCTATATACACATATATTTGCAGCCTTTTCTGGAGCCAGGTAGAACACCAGTAGAGTTCAATTTTTTTTTTTTTTTTTATGCAACCACATTGGAGTGCCAGGACTGCCCTGTGGCACTACCAGCTGTGTCCCCTTCATTCCCACCAGTAGCCAGCATAGAAACAAGAAGCAACACATCTGCCTAATTTATCACCATTTGTCCTGGCTTTATGCTGGATCTGTTCTTGTGCTGTTTCTTCCCCTTCCAGAGATGACTTTGTGCCCTAAGAGGTGCATTAGAGCCATGAGTGAAGTCAGAGGGAGTGTGTCTCAGCCGTGCCTGTACCCAAACCACCCGCAGCTGCTGTGTCTCCTACAGCTCTGTGCTTGCTGTCACCCATGGATGTGACAGTAATGCCAGCATTCCCATGATCGTACTACAGAGCTTTGAAAGCAGTGACTGATTATTTCTCACCAGGGCTTCCTGCTGCTGCTTAATTTCTCCATCTTTTTCCTCGGAGAGAGTCTTTGGGGATATATATATATATACATATACATATATAAAAGCAAACACTAGATAGGATCTAGATAGGATCACTCCATTTTCAACTTGCAGCACCTTCTGCCAGAGGTCTGCAGCTACAGGCACAATGACAAGCATGAAGGCCTGCATGGTACTTGATGTTTGAATAAATGCTTCCAAAGCTGGGAGGGAAGTGGTTGCTGGCTGTCACCTATAGTGGCTACAAGGGGTGAGGAAGAGCTGTGAGCCAGGAAAGGATCAAACCGCTGGAGCAAAAAGTATCTGGGGAATTGTTTTGCTCTGCCTAGACTCGGTGTTGGTAAATCTCTCCAGACTGCTGCCTGCGGAGCACAGAGCTGTGATCTGCCCCACGACCACCCTGCTAACACACATCACATTACAGTCTCACCTGCAGTTTCTTGCTGAGGACGTCTTTCTTCTTCTTGCACAAATTGCAAATACAGACACGTGTAGTGCATAACTGCTGCACGAGGGAGAAGTGGCTGCAGATCCCTCCCCTCAACACCCTGCCCAGTGCAGCCCCACAACCCTTCACAGCCACTCATTTCCTACAGCTGTGAGGATCCACGCTGTCAGAGAGCTTTTATTGCATGTTTCAGGCAGCAAAAAACCATTGTACACCCATGTGTCAAATGCCTGACTGATGAACCATGCCTGGGAAAGCCTCTGACTAAGCCTTATTAGTCAATTATGACTACTTTGAGGAGCCACTTAATGCACCTCTGTAATGCACACAAGCCTCATCAGCATCCTATGGGCGTGTTACACTAGCAGCAACATTTTCCATGATCCCAGCACCTCCTTACTGACCTGAAGGTTTGCTGAGGGCACCTCAGCTGCTTGCAGTCACCCAGAAATGAAAGGGCAGGTGACAAGCTGGCCTAGCAATTTTTGCCAAGACAACACTCCACATGGCTTCGTGCTTCAAAATTGAGACGGGGATGCATGCTGGCATAGCACAGGACATGGCCATCACCAACAGCTCTGCTGCAGTACCACCATGCCAGCAAGCCCAGCTTCCCCCATTCTTATATCCCAATTCTCAGGTGTGTGGCAATCATGAGAAATGGTGCAGCATGCTAATTAATGTCTGCATGCTATGTGAGCCCTTTTGCGCTGAATGGAGAGAAGCAGCGCAGGCTCCCCAGAGAGATATCCCGTAAGCTGTTACTAATCACTAAGCCCTCAAAACCATTTAAAATGACATGTCTGGGATCCTCTGGGCAGTGGTGTCTATGAACCCCAGCTGGCTGAAACTGGGCACCGGGCACAGCGTGGTGCCAGCTCAGGCAGTGACTTTGTTTGTGAACAACTGTTTTGGAGGATGATGTACAGAAAGAGTAGAACTTCTGATGAACATCTCCAGAACTCACTGAGAGTTGCAGCCATCGCCATCAAACCAGGGACTGTTTCACCAAAATAAGGTCACATAGCCCCCTGGTTTTATGGTTCTGGTGCTCTCTTTTTTATGTTTTAACACCAGCATTAAAGATTAAGCTTTGTTGCTTTATATACATTAACTATAATATACATTTAATGAGGGCTGCTCTGAAAGTGATGCCTCCTATTTTACTGTGTTGGCCTGGGATGTCAGACACAGATGACACGGAAGTGCGTATGGAGCAGAGGGGTGAGACTGAATTCCTCCATACAGAAAAAAATGGCACCCATTGGCTTTCATTGACACTTGCTAAAGTTAATGGAGACCAAACAGCAGATGTGAGCACAGTGAGGTGCTGGGTGGTGCATTACAGCAGTGGTTCACTGGTGCAGATTTTTATGAATGTTGCATGCAGCTCTTGCTCATAACTGGCAAAAATGCATAGCTAATAGTGGTGACTGTGGAAAAATAATGTTTTGTAGCTGAGAATTTGCTTAATCAATGTGTTACTGTGCTCTTTGTATCATGTCCATGGAAATAAATAGGAGGTGTTACTTTTGGAGCAACTCTTCACTCAGTGCAGCCCAGGCAAGCCAAAAGGTTAAACACCCATGTTTTAAGCCAACAACCTGATACTTCAGACAAATAAACCCAAACCCCTCCCTGGTTAATTCTTGGATGCTAGAGCACTCCTTAGGCATTTAAAAACCTTAATCCTTTAGCAAGCATAGAATGCTTACTGCAAGCACTTTCTAAAACAGAGGCAGCCAATTCATCTCATACACTTCTGGCTTTAGCTCAGCTTGGTGAGGCATTATATGAAAGAAACACGTCCCAACAAGTGTAATCTGGGCACTGGAGGAAGTTGGATTTTTAATTACTCTTGGCATTTAGGTGCTGTTGGGTGCCAGCATTCAGCCTGCTGGAGAATGACATCACTGTGGGCACTGACAGCTGCCAGCCTGTTTTCCCATCACTGGGAGGAGGCTTCTACCTGTGTGTTTACCTATCTTTTCAACTTTGGAACTTAAAATTTACAGACATTTATCTTCTTAACCAAGAAAGCAGAAGGCCTCTAATTTTATGCCTGCAAAAGTCTTCAGGCAGTTAATTTTCTCAGTCAATTACACATGACAGCATATAGCTGCAGCATTATCACATACAGAAAACTTTCCACATATACAGTATTTAACTGGATTGACTATTTATTGAGAATTAGGTTTTCTTTGCCAAAAATGCTTTTATGAAGGCAGCCTGATGAATATCTTTAATTAGTTGGCAATCATGCAGCAATATAAAAATGTACCAATATCAAAGATTTGGGGGCTCGTGGTGAGGCTGTGGCATTTTTGTGTATTTCAAGTGTGGAAATCCCTTTTGCTCACAAGTGAAGGGGAATCCCTGCTTTGTTCCTAGAGACCAGCCTGACACCTACACAACACAGAGTCATGGAATCACCAAGGTTGGAAAAGACAAGCAAGTCCAGATGTCCACCTTCCACCAACACTGCCCACATCCCTCCACGTTTCTTGAGCATGACAAGGAACCCTCTGCTTCTCCAAAGGGACACCCAGACCTGCTGAGTTCAGAAGAGTCTGAGTGGGGCTGTGCACATCTCTGCGTCAGGACACATCACTGCTGCTGGCCAGAGCCGTGCAGGACACAGACAGATTGCACTGACAGTGCTGAGGAGATGGGCTGGGGAGCTCACATGTAATGATGTACCCTGTGCCAAGGCTAGCACTCCCTCTTTTTCGCAAGAACTAAAGCAGGCATTTATAAGTTAGTTATTTTTCCCAGGAGATTCATTGCTGGCCAAAAAATACATTTTAAATCCACTGCTGTTGGCAGTGTAAAGTGCTGCATTTGTACAGATATTCTGATGATACCTTAATACCCTATTGCTTCTCTCCCTGATCTATGGGACTCGGTACATTCTGCTCTTCATGTCACTGTTAATTTAAGAAAATTGGACCCTAATCTGCTTTCATAAACAATATTTTCTCCCTCTGACTTGCGTAGCTTTTGGATGGGATCCTCTGAGGAGCAGACAGCTCTTTGGGCTCAGCCTGCAATTCCTCAGGAGCTGTCACTGCTGCATGCTGCTCTGCCAACCACTCCTTGTGCAGGTTCATCCTGTCTTACTTTAGAGCTCTTCCAGTCCAAAAGGGTGAAGGAAAGGCTTAGAGCATCTACACCACGATCAGTGCTGTAGCCCTTCTGTAAGATTCTTCCCTGAAGGCAGTACAGTATGAAAGACCTTTTCTTTTCCCTTCTCTTTCCCAGGGCCTCACTGATGGCCCTGGGCTAAGAGCATTCTTGGGCCTCAATCCTGAGAGCTGTAAGCACACCCACCCTTCTGCACCATCACTGAGGCTGGATCTCCAAGCACTTTTCTTCCTCTTTTTTGGGCAGAAATGAACCATCCTGCCCAGCCCTCAGGTCACCATCCTCAGGCAGCCAATATCCAGTGCTGCAGAGGAGCTAAGAGCTTGGCTCTGGTAGCATGGGCATGTGGGAGGGTGTGTTGGTGTTGAAACCATTCCTTCATCAGTATCCAATTTGTTTTAAAAAACAAATGAAATTCTTGTGAGATGTGATGCACTGTTTAATCAGCAGGGAGCTGGTTCACAAATGAAAATGTGTGGCTGAGCTAGATGCAAAATTTTTGCAAATAATTCAGTAAATGCACCGGGAGGAAAATACTCCAGAGCAGATCTTCCTGGTGGGAAAAACGAGATTCCAGTCCTCTTTAAACAGAGAACATTCTGAATGGGTACCTTCAAAGGATACCCAGAGCAGAGCTACTGACAGAGGCACTGACTTGCTTTCCTCTGGAAGCTTTTTAAGCAATAAGTTGCACTGTTTAAACCTCAAAGATTGAGGCTCTTTATCTCTGAGACTCGGAGCATGTCTCCACCCCAGCCAGACTGAAGTTGGCTCATCTCTCTCTAACACCTCTGATATTTGTGAGAGCCGTGAAATAGATTGCAAACCCATGCTGGCTGCTACAGTTGCTCTGAGGGCCCAAGGGAAAGCTACAGCTCAGCAAATTTCTCCATAAGGGTCTGGTCCCTAGGCACAGGGTGGAAAGCAGGAGCTGTGATGCCCAGTGTACCGCCTGATGGGGCTGCCCAAATGAGCTGCATCACTACCTCTACTCTCCCAACTCAGTAGCTAGAAAAAGGGGCAGCTCTTAATTTGTCTGTACATGGAATAAGATCAGGACAGAGAAAAGCCTGGAAACAGTGGTACAGTGTGACCCCACACATACTGACATACATAGAGACAGACAAATTATGTCTGAAGCAGTGGAGGAGATCCAAACATTTTTTCATATTCTGTATCCTGCCTTTCATGTCTTCAGCAGTAGGAGAAGTGTTTTCTTTACATTTCTGCCTGGAAAAACAATTATGGATGTTAATTACATTGACCAAGAGGTGGGACAGGAGCTGGCCAGGAACAGCTTTTCTTTGCTCGTAAACAGGAAGGCTCAACCTTTCCCACCATTCTCCATGTTTTGGAGATGGAGGTGTCGTGAGGATATCAAGGAGCTGGAAAATGAGACCTCAGTGGGAAAACCAACGTAACACAGAACTGAACAAACAAGCAGTGTGGAACAAAGGAGCCAGCACTCTCTAGGAGAAACCATGCTCCTGTCCTGCTGGAGGCAAAGCCATGGGAAGGGAGGGGACACCCCACCACCCCTCTGGGAGTTGTCCAAGATTTTCCTGCAACCTCCCTCAAGAAACAAGGAAGGACCCAGATCCCTCTGCCTTCCCCATATTGCAGAGATGGCAAAAAGCTGGAGGACCCTGAGCTGGCAGCGAGCAAATGACCTGCGTGCTGTTCTTGTATATTGAATAAACAAAGTAATTTTCCAAAGCTCTTTAAGATAACACTGCCTTTTTAATTGACTCTATTCTAAGACACCCAATTCATCCCTGCATCCCTTAATTAAACCCATAGCTGTTTGGTGTAAGAAGCATTAGAAACAAGGTAAGTATTTTCAAAGTCAGGTTTCCATTTCATCCTTTTTTTCCAAAAGTGGCATCCTGTCCATTACGCTGTGATTCACTGTGCCCATACTGCCACAGCACTGAGCAGCCATGTTGATTTCCAGTATTTCTTCAACTTCTGCAAAGCATTAATTTCGCTTTCTGGGCGTCCTGGGCTTACCTGGGACCTTCCTCTGTGCTTCCCCTTCCATCATGCAGAGTGTGGAGCTGTGGAAATGAAAGAGTGTGCACTGGGGTCCTGGCTGCACAGATAGCAGGTACAGGTCTCAGTGGGGACAACTAGGAGGAGACTCCAAAGGTGGAAGGTTTGTGATGAGGGGATGCAGCAGAGGAGAGGTATGGGATGCTGTGCCTTAACACAGCTTTAGAAATGAGACCTAGAGGTGATGTAAGCCTGGAGAGGCAGACAATGTGCTAGGTGAACAAGGTGCCACCAATCCTTGCTTGTTTTGATAGTCCACCAAGACCTGTCCAAAATGTGATAAAACCAATTTCCAGCCCATATTTGTCCCTTTCCATCCTCCACTTCCCTGCTTACACCAGCACAAAGTTTTGGAGGATGTTATGGAGCACACACAAGGAGATAGTATCCAACTGCGAGAGACTTCCCATGGCAAAGTGCTGTTTATGCAACCAGCAGCTAAGGACATGCCCTCATCTGTATCTTTTGAGACAGTGCAGATGGTTCCAGGTCCTGGAACTGCAACCAGCACTTGCTGAATAGTGAAACAAGTGTTCTGGCACTGAAGGGGACTGCCCTCCTGCAATGGCAAAGGAAGCTCACTGCTGAGCAACTGAGATTCATTCTACGCTTCTTGAGAGCCCCTGCCAGAGACACTTCTCATTTTACAGGGCTTTTTCTTCCCTTGCTGGTGTTCTGAACTTTCTTTGCTCAGGAAACTCAGAGGAGCCTGGTGCTAAGAATGCTTTCTGTGCTCCCTGGGAGCCAAGAAGAGAAGTGTCTGCTCCCAGCAACTGTGCCTGGCAGAACCTTCCCTGCTGCAGCATCAGGCTGTGGAGCAGCTGCCTTGTGCCCACATAACACTTCTCTTCTTGGTGTTCCTTCGAGTAAGTAAAATGGTCTGCCTTTTATTTCACCCCTCATCCTCCAAAATTTCCCATTGGTTGAGTGGTTTGAAGAGCATCCTGTATAGCATAACCATGCTCCCTAATGCAGCTCTGATGGCCCTGAGGCCATACAGCACTCCACCATTGAAAGTCTCCTTTTGATTGCTCTAACCCCCATTAGACAAATGTTGTGTATTTCTGAAGAAACAGCTACAACAAATGGGCAGGTTTAGTAAGATGAGTAAGTTGACAGACCCACTGTGCTTGTTTTCAGTCTGAGGCTAAGGCAGCTGGTCTCAGAACAGCTTCCTTGAATACCAGACCATTGCCCACAGCCAAAAGTTGCTTCCACTCATGCCTTAGCAAGGTTGCTTTGCCCATGTGGTTATTGCTACAGCTATATCATTTCTTCAGCTTTCTGATATGACTGGTCTTTCATGAAACATTCTCAAATATGATAAAAACAGAATAAATGGTGCAAGATTTAAGGTTACCCAGGGTCCATTTCCTTCACTTCCCCCATCCACAGGTGTAATGCTATAACATGATGGAAAGTACAGTGATATAACAGCAGGATGACAAAGCACTTGGCTCAGCAAACAAGGACAAACCCAACTGAAACAGCCATGGACACAGAAACAAAGAAAAAAAAAAAAAAAAAAAAAAAAAAGCTGCTTACCTTCAGAAGGCCACAGGTAGGCAGGGATCTCCAACAAGATATCCTCACCTCCACTGCCAACCCTTAAGTGAGGGCTGGGAAGGGGTGGATCCTGGCTCCACATCTTCTGGTCACTCAGGTACATTGCATGCACCTGAGTTCCCCTGGGTTGGCCCTGCCTTCCCACCAGGTATTCAATCACTGCTTCAGGACATGACTTAGTATTTCCACTACAACAGTTAACATCACACCACCCTCTCCTCCCAGACTTCCATCCCCAGGAGCACTGGTTCTCTTTTTCAGATCTCAGCTATTTGATCTCCCCTGGTTTTCCTCTATTGCTTGTTTTCTCAGCTATTTATGTTGTGAAATTTTTGGATAAAAGCTGTCTCTTGAAATGTATAACACGTAGCACAAGCAAGATCCTGATCTGCCTGGGGCTTCTGGGCATTATTGCAGCACAAATGGAAAACAGCACTAATGGTGCTTCTCAGATACGTGAAGAGAAGAGTCTCGTGAATCATCCTATGGCTGAGAACTGCACAGAGGCACTGGGCTTGACATGTATGGCTCACAGGTCCATGCAAGTTTCTAGCAGACACCTGCACTGGTCCTTATGAAGGGAAGAATAAGCTCATGTTTATTGCTTATTTGAAAATATCCCACAATATTTTGTGTGCTGTGCTTGCTTCTGTTTTCCTACCCCCTGTATGCAGACTGCATCCTAGAGACATTAGTGCCAATCCAGATGGATTTGCAAGCTGACGTTGCCCAAAGCTCCATGTGCCACCACGTTGCCAATGGATGTCCACTGGACACAGATGATTTCTGATTTTTCTCCCCCTGCTTCCACCAGTGACAGCTCTGGTTTTCACGAGAGCTCTCACAACCACTGGAACATGCCAAACCATCACTGGCATTAGCCAGGAATGAGTTCAGAGATGTAGATGCTGCCCAGCAGATGCCTCACTTGGTTGCAAAAACTTCCCCAGAAGCAGCGAGTTTGTTGTGCCTTCTCACATAGTATATGCACTAGCTCAGATCACTCATGACAGTCTAAAAGTCTTCTCAAATTATTCATGGTTATGTGGGAAACAAATGCATTGGGCACTGGACTAGATGATCTCTCCTAACTCAAATGATTCTATGATTCTCTGACATTCACATGCCCAGGCCCAGCAGTCCAGTAAATCAGTCTTGGCTGATTAGAAATGAGATTACGATCTGAATGTTTTCCTGACATCCATGAGGGATGTAGGGGACCACCAAGGATTTGTTCCCTCAGGATGTTTCTGGAACTAGAAGTCAGCTTCCAAAGTTTTGACAGTTTTGAAGGAAGCTAATTCACTGCAGCAGCAAAAATCCTTCAGGAGACACTCACAGGGCTCTACTGTGCATTTAAATGAGTAATTAAACAAGAGTTAATGCACACTTACACTTCATCAGTAGCCCGTGGAAGAGCAGGTAAGGGATTTCAGATCAGAAGTACTGCCCAAAGATTTGGAGGCTCGATGTAAAATCCATTTCAGCAGGCTAATTCACTCACTGCTCCTTCCTTGGTTCATTTCTAGATATACGAGCTCATTTTATAGTCTAATCCTCAGCTTTCAATTTTTGCTTGTCCCAGAAGAACAAAGGTCTGTGGTTTGAGACACAGTGTGCTCAAAAGGACTTGAGCTTCCCTGGAAAGGCAGACACATATGCAAAACTTCAAGGATTCACTTCTAATAAGGCTTCCTGCTAAGTCTATCAAAACCAGCAGGAGCTTTTCCATTGACTTTAATGGACTTTGGAAAATGCCCTGCATCACAGCAAGGAGCTTTAATCTACTAAAATATACTATCTTAAAGCAAGCACCACGAGCACTGCTCTTTCTCAGAGATGAGATACGTGAGCAATTCAGGTGGCCCATAGTGGTCCTTAGCTCACGGTGCTCATGGTGGTTCTCTACTGGGAGTGCAGACTGGTGGCATTGGGGTAGGAATGCAGCAGGGACTGGGCTATGGTTATGATAACAGGCTGATGCCACGTGGGTGGAAGACAGCTGGAAAGAAAAGCTGCCTGACGTCTTCCTCCTGAGCACTGCCACTTTATTTTGATGAAATCCATCAGCTATGCAAGGTGAAAGTCAACGAATTTCATGCCAGCTGATGCACATTTGGGAATCAGTGATCTGTAGGCCCAGTGTCAGGGCCATGGAGAACAAAAGCAGGTAGCTCTGGGGGTCATGGGCACTGGCAGAGAGTGCGGAGCCCTGTGTGCACTGGGCTGGTCTGTGGAAGGCTGGGCTGGTTTGTATGGCTGCAGCTATGATTCATTCATCCGACATGTTCTAGTGCCAAAGCATCGTTTTCATGAGCATTAAAGAACATGAGGAATGTTATGAAACACCCCTCCTTCCTATTTCCTCAGGAATAAACACCAGTAGTCACATAACTCCTGCTGTTCTTTTGTGCCTTCTCATGTCTGAGCTAATAGAAGAGGTCAAATTGAACACAGTAGCTGCATACATCTTCCCTAGGTGTGGACGTCCCTCCAGGAGCCCAACATTCAGGGCTGTATATGGACCCTGCCCAGGGGGAGGGGAGGGCAAAGAGGTTTGCTTTCAATAAAAACAGGCAGGGCAACCAGAAATATTCCCTGCAAATTTGAGTGAATACCATCATGGGGGGTTATCAAAAAGGAGGGCTTCTTTTATTATGCATGCATTGCAAAATTCCTTGAAGGTGGGATTGGGGGATGGAGCAGGGAGAAATACATCTGAATAATTTGTTTGTAAAGTACCTTAGATTCACAGAAATCTCTCCCTGGAGCCCCGTATTCCCAGAGCTCATACTGCTGCCTGGCTATCAAATAGGAGGAAGATGCAAAGACGAGCATTTTGGCTTCTGGCATGAGAACAGACGATATTGTTCCCACTTGAAGTGAGAACAAAAGGCCCAGTCTGTATGAATGACAGAGTGAAAGCGGGGCTCTTAAAACCCTCCTATTAAGAGAAATGTAACGCTCATTTTAGAGCCCTCCCTTGCTGCCAGCCAGACGTGAAGTGCTCAGATAGGTTGTGCTGCATGGGAAGGATTTGAAAGTGCAGAGAGGAATGCCTGGCACAGGCTCATTGCAAATGGAGGGAGAGGGCTTGAGAGAGAATATGGTGGTGAGAAGGAGAGAGGGCACATCAGGAAAAAGGGCTGTAAAGAGCAGAGGAAGGAGAATTTAGAGGGAAAATACTGTATTACCTTGTTCTGCTGCAAGCCTGTGTTGCTGCTGCAAAAAGGACCTGTAAAACTGGAATCTGTGGAAAGGAGGAAGAGGCAAAGTGGTGCTTCAGAATGTATCAGTGTTTCCTAGGGTAACAGCCCCACTTAGGATGCTGACCTACATGCAGCTTTGTTTCCCACATCACTTTTTGGAAAGAAATGGAGTCACTTAAATGTGAGCATTTAGTGCAGCAACCCCCAAGTGCATTGAGATTCTGGGCTGCAAGCTCCCAGGCTGCTGATCCATTTTGGAAAATGGTACCTTAAAGTCATTCTGCAGTTTCACTGAAGCTTAACGTGGAGATGGATAGTTTGGAGGGTAGCAGCTGAAAAGTGCACTTAGAAAATGCTGCGAGAGAAATGAGGAACCCAGAGTTGTTTGAATATAGACAAAAAATCTCCTTCGTTGTCATGCTCACAAATGAGAACAATTAAACTGCTGCCATTCTTAGGTCGACATTATTCCCAGGGGTCTCAATGGCAGCCACATGGAAATGTCTGCAGACCTCAACAATTCATTAGTGACAGCATAAATTATTAATTTCCTCCAAATGCATGCCTGCTGAGCGTGCCTGAGGAATTCCTGCCCGCAAACTTTAAATCAAGCAGCAAGGGAGCAGAGCACGGCTCTCCCAGCCGCTGAAGCCCATTCTTTTTACATTGGCTGTGCACTCAGCTCTGTGTGCTCAGCAGTGAGTTGAGCTGCAGGGATGTGCTGACACGCCAGAGGGTTTTCCAGCCATCAGCCCCAGGAGCAGGTCCTGCTGCAATCCAGCTGGTTGATGTGCTGGTGCAAACTGCATGAAAATGACAACTCTGGGTTGGCTTTTCTCACCCCTCTAATAGCAGAGGAGGTGCTAAGCCTCTTGTTGTGTCTGAAATACCATCCCTCATCCCAACAGCCTTACATGGGAATTGCACGCCAGCTATTCTCAATTATTTATTTCTGGGCACTGCTCTCTCCTTCTGTAAATCAAGAAACGATTGGTCTGAAGACTGCGTGTGTGGTCTTTTAAATAGACACATTCAAAAAGAAAAGGCGAAGCACTGAAATATCCTTCAATACCTCAGCTCCTCAAACAACAGCAGGGATAGCCATGGCCCCATGGAGGGGCCACCAGGACCTGCGTGCTTGCCCCACTTCGTGCCCCCTCCATCATCTCCACTCTACACCCCTTGAGCTGGGGAAGCCCAAAGGGCCCAGCCCATGGCCAGAGCATCACCCCAGAGCATCGGGATGTGCCATGGGGCTGGGAGCGGGGGGGGGGGGAGAACAGCCCTGACTCAGCTCTGCAGGTTGTGGCTGAGCAATGAGCATCGCCAGGAGGTGTTCACACTGCAGTTCCTTCGGGGGAGGGAAGGGGTAAGTGCTGAGAGCAAGTGAGTCAGAGGCATGAATAAATGTGAAAGCAGCCAGTGAGCAGAGCTGCACCAATGGAAGCACTTACTCTTTCTCACACTTCAGAGATGATTTTTTTAAAAATAAAAACTAAATGAGTTGAATATGATACGAACAACAACCAAGGAATTTGTTTACCCATGTGCTTGCTACCTGTGTCTCACAACTCTATTCTTCTGCAGATTTGCCCATGGTACTGGTCTGGGTGGGATGAATACAAATAATATTTTAAATGGAAACGTGCTTTTTCTGTGCGATGTGGCTGCACTTACATCCCTTGCAGCAAGCAAAGGAGGAGGGAAGAGCTTTTGGAGGGTTTGCAAGAAAAACAGGTGAACAGTCCCAAAATAATAATGGCACCACCTTCTTCAGTGTTAAAAGGGTGTGTAGGTCTCTGCATAACTATTTAAGGTTCTGTGTGTCCCTTTGCCCCGGTTCTTAGCTCTCTTCATGTAGAAGTTGACCTGAGCTGTCCCTGCAGTCAGCCCACAGCACAGCACCTCCTTGGTCTCCTTGGGGTGGGAGCATTTATTGACACCCTGGGGAAAGGGTAATGTGGCACTGAAGGACATGGTCAGTGAGCATGGTGGGGATAACGGTTGGACCTGATGATCTTAGTGGTTTTTTTTCCCTCAGTGTCATGGTTTTGTGATTTTTGGTTTTCAGTATTCCACATCATAACATCATGTGGGGCACTGGGAGTTTAACAGTTAAACACTCAGAATTATTGATTCTATGAAAATGGGCCAAAGGAAATGGGCCACATCTTTCAATGGTTCTGGACTTCAGATGTGGAGTACTATGTCAAGAGTAAAACACTGTTTCATTCACGAAACTTCTCAAAAGCAAGGCCATGGGCCATACAAGCTTAACTCAACCTTGCAGAAACTGGTCATGGTGGGAGCACATGGCAAAATGCTGCACATCGGTATCTGGGTGTAGCTGGAGTTGGGGATTAGCAAAGTTCAGCTCAGTGGCTGACTGCAGGGCATCGGGAATGACTCAGCTCTTGTCCCATCAGAGGCACTCACACCTCATTTCCCTGCCCATCCTGCTGCTGCTGCAGTTACTGGGAGCACAATCAGCCAACTGATGTCAATTGCAGCTGCACAGCCGACCCACAGCCACAAGACCATCCCTGATTTTGCATTGACTAGACCATTTGCTCTTGATTTTTATCCAAAGCAGGGCATGCAAATGGTCCTGGGAACATCTGTCCATAGCCATGCTCATGGAGAGCATTGCATGCTGGCAGTGCTCCCTCTGGGTGCTGCTGACCTGTGTGGGCAGGGGGAGAAAAGACAGATGGGGCTGAGGGTGCTGAAGCTGTCATTCATCCTGCTGCCCTGAGAAACTTCCGTCACACCTACTGCAGGGTGTGCCCAACAGTTCTGTCCAATGCTTGGCTGTCCAAAGAACCAGCACTAATAGGAGAAATGTGGTTTGGTCTTGTTTTGTTTTCAGCTGGGCTATTTAAAGAAAGACTGGAAAGCAAGAAGTCTGTTATCTGAGCTGCGGTGGTGGTTGATGAGATGTTTTACTTCTTCCTGCACCCACGTAGTCTCTCTGTCCCCATTTCTTTGCTCCAGTTTGTGTCGACCTCCTAGAGCTTTGGGTCATTCTCAGCTTGGTTAGAAGTGTATCTCACCTGTCTAGGAGGGGTTTCAGTGCTTCAGGCTGTGACTCTCATCTGTCACTACTCAGAAACAACAGCACTGAGCAGTGTATTACAGGCAGCATTGGGCCTTGCTCTCCCTGTCAACATTTTAATGTTTTTTTTTTCCTGGTCATGATCAAATAGATGGAGGTCCTGCAACCAGTAGCTCATTTGCAGGCTACAACCTGTGAACTTTAAGGCACCATTCTCTGTCCTTCCAGGCTGCCTTCCAAGAGTAAAGTACTGTGTGTAATGACAAGCAGAAGGCAAACCTTTCAGGTCCCTAGCACAGAGCACTTTCAGTCAGAGCTAAGGGCTTCCTGCAAATGGACTGAGAGCAGAAGGATGTCAAACTATTGGCATCCTTCTCTTTGGCAAAGTGTGGTCGCTGCAGTGCACATCTTTATCACCTCTGTGCAGCAATACTCTGGTTCCAAGGGAACTCACGTCCTAGGAAAGCATTTCTAAGCTTTGGAGCTTTCATCCCTTTAACCTCAGGTACTTCAGGAGAAAATAACATCCCCAGCTTCCTTTGTCGAAAGGGAGATGGCAAAGTCTCTCGTTTACTTTACCAGCATGGAGAGCAGCACTCCAAGTGAATGAAAAAACATTGAAGATGATCAGCTGCTGTGAGATGGAGAATGTCCTTAAAATCAGACCAGAGATGTCAGTGCTTCTTGCTCAGCTGTCTTTCGAGGTGCTGTAACTGTTGTGTGTCAGGGAACGTGCCTGCTTTCTCCAGTGAGAGGAAAGTCAGAGGGACACAAGGAATGGAAGGCCTCAAGCTGTTGACATATGATGGAAAATGGAAGCAGCACAGATCGACCAGTGACTAACAGGGCACTGTAACCATCTGCACAAGAAGGGTGTACACACCAACAAAAAAAGGAAAGCAATTAGGGATATAGTTACGAGAAATAAAGTGACTAATTGGAGGAAAGTATAAGCTGAATGTCAGGAAATAATTCCTAGCACAGGGCTGTGGAAAGCATTGAAAGAAGAATGGGAACACAGTTTCCTGAGCTGTTCAAAGCTGGATCAAACGCTTGAGGTTCAAACCCGCTAGGACCTGGCAATCCACCAGCTGCTCCTGTCTGAGCCTCCAGACTTGCTGTGATTGTTTTTAAAGCACTGTGATGCCAGTTTCTATAAATCCCAGCTAAATTTCCACCCAACCTTCGCCATTTCATTTCTTGAAACTCCCAAACACAAACCTTAAGTGCATTGAAACAGTGACTGAAAGGTCAGCCTCAAATCACCAGCACTGATGGAGCTCCTCTGCTGTGAACTCTTCATATGTATTGAATCCTTCTCTTGAAGTTGAACAAAAAGCAAAACAACTTCAAGTAATTATTTTGTCTTTATTATCCCTGCTGGAAGTCTTTTTTATTTTCTGATTCATTCGTGCCTGTGATTAACGCCATCTTGAAATCTTAAAGTGCCTCTCTAGAAACAGCCTGGCAAGGGTAGCGTGTTTGGTGTTCCCCAGCTCTGACAGCACCCTTTGGAGCTGACCTCATCTTGTCAACCCTTTCTCAACTCCCTTGCAGTTCTGGCAGCACCACCTGGGCCCAGCAAGAAAAGTGCCACAGGAGCAGGAAAAGAAATGACCTCTTGACAAACCTTGCATTGTGAAATTCAAAGCTCCAGGGGAAGATAGTAACATAATTGGTAACAAACAAAGGCAGCCCAGAATATGGAGTTTCTGTTGATCTTGAATTCTCTCCAGCCTCTTGAAATGGGCTGAACTTTAGCAGGAAAGAGAGAGATGACTCTCAGAAAAACAGTCTGAAGAGACTGATCATCCCTGCCCGGCTCCATGCAGGGCCACTGCCAGGTGGAGGGATGGTGAGAAGCACTGAGAGCTGGTTGTTGAGGGAGAGTGCCCATGGTACAGTTTCTTCTACATCTATGTCCAAAGGGCTCAGATCAGGAAAAACAGAGGAAATACAATGATCTGTGTGGTGCCTAAGTGCTTGATGCTGGATGAAGATCACATACTAAATCTTCCCTTCCATCTTCTGAGGAGTACAGGACTGGCTGGTTTCTAAACTGGCTCCCACCAGTATCCCTCTGGGAGACTGCTCCTCAGTCAGGCAGACTGACAGAAAACCTCTCTGAGCTCTGCCCATCGTGGCCCTGAGTTTCCTGGCTGTACACATCACACAGCATGCTCTCCTCATTTACTGCCTGAAGCAGCTCCACAGAGGAGCACACCAGATGGCTGTGTTTAGTGGCTGGACAGAGGGCTTTGTCTCTTCACCTCCCGTGTTCGTGTTTTGAATGGCCATAAGTTGGCTTTGTCCTCCCTTTGCCTGACCCCACACCTTGTATCACCCCTAGAATCAGCTGGCAAAGGTGGCAGCAGCTTAGGTTGGAGAAGGCAGAAACTGGGCCCAGCTGCTATTGAGACTGGCCAGAAGATGGCTGTTCTTGGAGCATCCCGAATCCACATGAGACAGTTCCCAGGAATGACACCTGCTTGGGTTGTTTGTTTTCTTTTTTTTTCCCCAAGCAGAAGATGTCAAACCATGACAGCTCCCCTGATCACCTATTAACAAAGAGCCTTCCTGAGACATATGCCCACCAGAGAGCAATTTTGGAAGGATTTCTTAAACTATTTTGAAGTACTGGTGTGGGAAGGAGAACACAGACTGTTTCCCTGAATGGGAATTCCATCCCAGGCTGCTGAATACAGCCGCTGTAGGGATGTCTGAATTCCTTTGGTGGCTTTGGAGCAGTTGTAAAGGCTGACCATGAATTTCCCAATGTTGCCAAAGTGGAGATACAAATCATCAGTGACGAGAGAGTCTCTTGGGAAGGTGTGTGTGTGCATAAACACACACAGGGTGCACTGGCAAGTATCCACGGATAATTCCCACCACACTCCAGTGAACTTTGCACTGTTCACCGCATGTCATAGAAAGAGGCAATTAACGTTACTTAACATTTGGCTGTTTTTCCCAGATTAGATGTTGACTCATTTTGTGGCTGCATTTATTTTTTGAGAAGGTTAAAGGTTTCCAATCAGCTGGGGCAGAAACAGAAACAGATTGCTAAGCCAATACTGAACGTGGACCTTCTTCTGACTTCCCAGTGTTGCTCCTGCAGTGTCCCACAGTTCTCCTTTTCTTTTATCAGTTATGTTTTTAATGCAGAGTACCCTATAACTGCAGAGTTAAAACTGATCGTTTCTGATGTTACTGATTTACAACATTACATTGTAAAACTTTAATCAAGTTTTAATAGAAAATGCATACCTTCAGGGTATAAATGTGTCACAGATTTCATAACAAGTTACGTGTGAGAAATGCTAAACTGATGGGGCAAGCAACCTGATGGATGTGACAATGTTGTCCCATTTATGTATACTACTAATTCAATCACACAGGTTGGACAGCTGCTGTAGGTGAAAGCTATTTGCATTTGTATAATACAGAGCATCTTAAAAGAGAGAAAAAGCTCTGGAAGTCCTTTAGGACTGCTAAATCCCAAATATTTAAGGATGCACTGTGCTAAGAGACCAAATATGGGGATCATACAGTGATATGACCAACACTACTCAGCACCAGCAACCACGCAGCGTTGCCCATGGACACCTGCTGTGCTGAGAAGGATTTCAGTGTCTTGGATCACTCACTCAGAACTGAGCCTGTGGCTGTGGTGAACTGCTAGTGACAAGCACACAACAGACAGCTGTTCAACACCTTGCGTGCTGGATGCTAAAAGCATCCCCGGCACTCAACACCCATGCTCAGCACTTGACCCACCTCTGTGCTTCTGCCCATGTCTCTGTGCTGTGCCATCACCTGCCTGGGCATTGTTTTCTACTACAGCGGGTGAGAGCTATGCTGAGCTCACCAAAGAGCTGAGCCCTTAATAAATGACAGGTTGTTATGCCTAGGTGGTCGTGAACTCTGTCCTGTTGATGTCTGTAGTGCATCCCGTCTTAACAGAAAAGAATAAACCTAAAGCCCTTCACAAACACCCTTGCAGGGCAGAGAAAACAGCCCTTCATCAGGAAGCAGGCTATCTGTGCAGCAGATCTTGCAGCAGGCTCCTCTGCCTAACCCGGCCAACTCCGGGCTTCCCCTGGGAGCTGCACAGTGGTTTGGCTGGGGATGGTCTGCCTCTAGCTCACAGCCTCACACAAAGAGCACTTCCAAGCAGGGATCTGATGTCATGAGTGCTGGCCCACTCCTCCCTCCTGTCCTAAATCCAGCCAGCATAGTGGTACAATTGCATCGGTTCATTAGTTAGCATAAGAGAATCTGGAGGCAAGGGCTGCGCTCCGTGCTGTGGTTCTCTGGAGGATCACAGAATCGTGGAATTACAGATTGGTTTGGACTGGAAAGGACCTCAAAGATCATCTAGCTCCATCTGCACAGTCATGGGCAGAGCTGCTGACCACTAAATCAAGCACCAGACTGGACTGCCCAGAGCTGCACCCAGCCTGGTCTTGAACACCTCCAGGACAATGAAGACCTCTGGCAGGGCATCACCAGCTTCCCCTCTGTGCTTTATGTACCCCTGACAAAGGACTCTTGTGAATCTCTTGGGCTGCACATGTTCCACCACAAACAGAGCCATCCTCCGCCAGGAGACATCTTTAGCTTTGTCCCCGATATCCTCACTTCCCATATCTGAAACATCAGAATGATTTCAAATTCCTTCTCCCCTCCTTTCTCCCCTGTCCACAGCCTTCTCAGTATTGAGTCTGTAACCAAAGCACAGTTCCTGGAAGGGTCTCTCTGGAGTTGCTCAGGGACTGGTGTTCTGGTCTCATGTGGCACCAGCACTAGGGAAACAGCTGGCTGAACTATCTGTCCAAGTGCTCTGTTGCCATTGTTGTGTACATCCATTCAAATCACACAGCCCTATCTGCTGGCACTCAGACACATGAAAAAAAAATTGCTAGATTTGCAGTCTACTATTTTTGTCTTCAAATGTTTTTGCATTTTACTTCAATCTTTGTGTATTGTGTCCTCAGCAAGATGACAGTTGTTCACTTGTACCAGCTGAACCTCAGTACAGTTTGTGCATGATCCTCAAGGAAGCAGGGAGAAGTTCCTTTTTAATTAAAGTCACAGTGACAAACCTCTTTACCAAGGCTGGGCCCTGAACAGAGCTTGCTCCTTAGTTATTTTCAGCCTGGAATCCCCTATCATTTTCTATTGTGGTTTTCCAGCCAAAACACTGAGCTTCAACAGTAAGATAAACACAAGCGTGAGCTGGAAAAGATCTACCTAATCTTGTCATCATCTGTTAGCAGTGCAACATGAATGGCTTGACATATGATATTTGTGCACAACATTTTATCCAAAGTGTGGGTTCCTGCACTTCCAGATGCTGCTTATCAGCTTCCCCGAGGAGTCCCTTGTGAGCACAGGAACACGCTCTGCTCTGAGCCACACCAGGATATGTCTGAAATACTTCAGTTGTCTGTAGTAGCATAACCGGATTTTTATCAATGTAACTGAGACAAGATTCCGTCCAAGATGTTCTAATAAAAACCAGCGTCTGCCCTGGGAACAAAGAGCATGTGATACATTTTTTCCAGCTCACTCAGCACCGAAAAGCTGAAATCAAGATGGTGCTGCTTACAGACTGGTGGAGGTGCTGACATTCCTCCCATTACAGCTCCAGGGCTGCACGAGCCTCCTCACATCCCCCCGTGGAGGCTTTGCAGGGGGTTGAACCGTGGTCCTGATGGACTTCATAGCTGCTTGATGAAATATGCAGCAGGGGCAGGGGGGCAGTGAATAGCAGGGAAATAGCGGGTTTGTTGTATGTACAGACCTCGTAGCCCTGCAATAAATAATGGCTTGCACAGTTGCATGTTACAGCTTCTATTCTGTTATGGCCTTGGCAAGGCCGGTTGTATTTTTTTTTTTATGACCCTGGAGCAACTGATTCAAAAGCAGTGCATTGGCTTATGGTGCTTTACAGCTGATGGTGAATGCATCCCCTGTTATTTATGTTCTCGGCGAGTCCTTTGCCACGGCTTCCAGATATTTTGTAATTACATAAGCGGTAATAACCAGTTCAACACAAGGGAATCTTCATTAAATCTGCACACACAAAACATGTGTCAGGAGCATGGTCAGATTTTACCTGCCTGCAGCAGACCCAGACAAAACAAAACCAACCCACGTCGAAGTGCAGAATGAAGCACACGATAGCACGTAGCTCATGCAGACACGTCCCGCCTTCTCAGCAAAGGTCATCGAGCATCTCTCTCATCCAAGCACAGATGAGGGCTCTTGATGATGATGATGATGATGACTCTCTTTGATGGGCAGTACAGAGAGGAATCTCTTTTTCCTCTGAAGACATAAGCAGTTAGTTCTTCTCTGCTGTGATCCTACACTGTAAGCAAAGCTTGCAGATTGTATTATTTCTGCTGTGTCACCTCTGCTCATATCTGTGGTTTGGATGCAACTGCTGGCTTGGGAATTCCTTCAGCTGCCAGTTGCCAGAACAGGGAGTGCCTCTCAGGAAGGGTTCATACAAGATTTGTTCTGCTGCTGTTGTTTCCCCCCCTCCTCCTCAGTTGGTCACAGCTGGAGGCAGGATACTGCTCAAGCTGGACCTTTGCTCTGAGCAGTTCTGCCTTCCTTGGGGTTTTCAAGGAGATGGTAAATTTCCTGTGGGAGGCAACATGTCTCAGTGAGATCATGTGGAAGCTGTTGGATGAGGTTTTCCTTTTGAGCTGGGCAATGTTGAGGTGGGAAAGCGGGGGGGTTTGAAAATGATCCATTCCTAAAGGGCGTGAGGCACTTCTCAACGCTCTGACAATTTTCCTGCTGTAACTATTTTTCAGCTCAGCTGGACATTAGGAAGAATTTCTTCCTTGAAAAAGCAGTAATGCACTGGAATGGCTGCCCAGGGCGGTGGGGGAGTCACCACCCCTGGAGGTGTCAAGAAAAGGGGAGGTGTGGCACTGAGGGATGTGGTGTAGAGCTGTCACAGGCACAGGTTGGATCTTAGTAGTCTTTCCAACCTTAATGGTTCTATTATTCTATGAACTATTGCTGGAAAGATTTCTGCACCAGCACTCCTGCTCTGAGAACCTACTACTTTCATCTCAAGGATGGAGAAGGAAGAAGCTGCAGAAGTAGCAGTGTGTTTGCAGAAAGCCACTAGGGCAGGGAGGACAAAAACCTCTGGGATTTGCCTTCAAGTGTGTCACTAGTCAAGGATTCACTTCTACTGGTGCCAAACCTGCACAGTGGGAATTACATCCCCATGCAGTGGTGGCTTCCATCACAACAGAAATGCTGAGATGTCTCTCACTTAGCATGTTGTCTTTAGCCCTCCATTGGCTGTGCTGGTGAGTGCCCAGTTAGGAATGCCCTGGGATGCCCACTGAGAGCGCCCTGTACAAACTCCTTGGGAAGCCTCCAGATAAAGGGAAGCTCAATGGCTTCATAGGGAAGCAAAACCCAACCCAGGACCACAATTCCTGAGCTCCAGGCATGAGCCTTCTCTTGTTCCACTGATCTGTGGGAAGTTGTTAGTCAGCCCTTGGTATCTTCTGTTGTGGGGTATCTTCTACTTTGGGGTCACAGTGAATGGACATGCCGGGGGGTGGGCTGGTGGATGCCTGCACAGTGCACTGCCTGCAATGGAACTGCCCGTCCCTGTCCTCCATCTGACCGCTTTGCCGCAGCGCATTGTTCCTCTTCTTCCTGGAAAGCGAGCTCTGTGCTGTGGGAGCAGGGCAGGGGAGATGACGGCTTTATTGCTTGAAACTCTCCAAAGTGCTACATCCTGCTTTGTGTAGTAAAAACTGGTTTGCCCTTTTCCAAAGCTGCTTCATATGCGTTCGGGTTCACAGCAGTTCAGTCTCATCAGGTCGCTGGTGGCCAAGTGCTTACGTGCAGAATTGTTTCAAAGTCAGAACATACGCAGAAATTCAATGGGATGGACATGCAATCCATCAAGATCAATGTAAATTGTGCTGGCACAGGGGGCAAAAGCACAAGGAGGGAACTGATGTCAGACAGAAGAGGATGGATGGGGAGTTGGGAAGGCTCACAGGCTGGGCAAGTGGAGCCACAGAGCGGGGGTGAGCAGCAGGACTGCTTGAGCTCCAGTTTACAGGTGTGTTGCAATGCTGGTAATGCTGATGTTGTGGATAGTGGGTGATGTGGGAAAACATCCAGAAAATAACCAGAATCTACAGGTTTTGTCTCAGGGTGTGAATATGGACATTCCTAGGGTTATATGGTCATGATTACGAAGCTGAGTGCAGGACTCCTTATTGCTGATGGCAGAGCCTGCTGACATGGCATTGGCATCATTCAATGCCAAGACAAACATGTTACATTCTGATGTTAGTTTCTGAATTCTAATTAAGATCTAAACAACAACAACAAAAACTTTTTTTTTTTAATGGTTTTTCTGCCTTTTCTCCTTTCAGTGTCAAAACCCACTCAATACTGCCCAACCCATATTTAAAAAGAAAAAGAAAAAGATTTTTCTGTTTCATCACTGCAGTATTGAATCTCCAGTATCTACACCCATATCCACATGTAAAACGTGAAGGAATGTCTTACTGACCCTTCCAGAGTACATTATTCACTGTTACCTCAGACACACAAGTGGCAATGGATTGTTCTAGCCCTAATCCCATGGTGACAATCTTCTTAAACAATCCACTCAGAACTGTTCTCCTGATCCAGTTCTCCCACCTGGGCTGTGTGGTGATAAGCCAGGGGGCTGTGATGATGAATTGACTCATCCAAGGTTTCTCCACTGATCCAAATCACTGCATGACAGATTCCTGAGGTCGGGAGGCTGCAGCTTCATAAAACACAGCCAACATCTCTGCCAAAAGGCCAAATCCTGCTGTCCTGCTCAGACAATGGCAAATGAAAATAAATGCAATGGCTAATTCCTGGAGGAGTGTGTTACACTGGGTTCAGAGGAGAGTTGCTGCTCTTTTTCTGCTGGGACTAGAGCAGAGCCGAGCTGACAGAACTTCACTGCAGCTTCAAAGGCTGCTGGTATTTCCTTTGAGTCATCCTGGTAAAGGGACTGATAAAGCTGTGCCAAGGCTCTGTGCCACGTGTGCCTTGCTGTCTGTTTGGGAGTGCAGATGTCCCCACTGCAGTGCTACTGGGAGCCAGCCGGGCACGAGTCAAGGCTGGAGCCCCATCCCTCCTTCCTGTTTTTGCAAACGTGCTTCTGTGTGCATTGGATCCTCTTCGAAAAGCTCCGTAGAAGAGGTCATGCCAACAGGAGCTGCCTGAAGGAACAGGTCTCACACAGGGATGGGGGTAAAGATATTCCAAGCTCCCACATCCCAGAGCTTTCCAAACTTTCTCAAGCTTCTTCTCAATGCTCCATGCTTCAAGACCAGGTCTGATGAATGTTTTTGACCTCCTTGAACTGTAAGAGGCTAAGCACACCCTGCACATATTTTTGCTCTCATCAAAACAGCTCTGAATGCCACACGTGGATGTCTTCCATCAGCACAGGCACTGCCTCTGCTCCAGGTGCCTGCAGTGCGCTAAGCACACAAAGGTCTGCTGCCTGCCTAATTTACTTTTAAAGTCTTTTAAAAGACTGTTTAGTGTCCAGTGTCTCAGTAAGCCAGCATATGCATGCAGAGCACCTTGCTGAAGTTTTCAAGTTTTTTGTCCCTAACTCATGCTCCAATTTTGGTGGCATTTCGCCATTTTTATAGGAAGAAACATGCTGCATGCTTTGATAAATGCAGTGAGGATGAGTCCATGACATTACTTCTTAGCAGTGGGTTAATCAGAAGAGATAGAGGGACACTGGAAGAGCACTAGCTTCCCTGGGACTCATGGAGAAGCCTGGATGGGCTCATTTCTATCAGTCCCTTCCAACTCACCCTGTGATTCCTCAAAGATCTTTCAAGACGAACAAAATCCTGCTTGCCGAGCCTTTCTCAATCCTCTGACATGAGAACAGTCTTTAGCACAGACAAATTCCTCAAAGCTATTCGTAGAAACTGCTGTTTAATGACTCTCTGCTGCCGGCTCCTTACAGATTACTTCAAGATGCTGAGATCCCACCTGTCCCATCTAATCAGTTTTACTTTGGATGCTTACAAGAGACGAGCAAACTAAATGTAAACTGATGCAAGCTGATGCACACTGCTGAGGAACATCGCTTATCATATAAAGGTCAGCTGCTGTCAAACTGCTGCTGAACTCCAGGGCTTTCTTTTTTTTCTGCACTCCTGGGAATGAGCTGAAAGCACAGGGCAGCATCAGGTGGGAGAGCTGTGGGTGCGATGTGGGGCTGGAGCTGTACAACAGCCATGGGCAGCCCAGCATCTGCTTGGCAGTAGGATGAAACCTCCTTTATGTTTCTCTAAGGGCGTGCCCAGGACGTTTAGGAAATATGGCTTGAAGGCTCTGTTCTGCTATTGATTTTCTGTGCGTCCCTGAGCAACTCACTTAACCTTTCCATAGTACAACTTCTCTTGGATCAAAAGAAGAGCAATGATGCTTTTTTGCTGCTTCTGCAGGGATCAGTGGGGACAAGGACCTTAAGAGGTGACTTTGGTTCTCGGGGTGTTTCAAGTCATGCCAAACATTTCATTTGGTGCCAGGCAGAGATAGAACTTTATGCTTGCTATGGAGAGGTCACCACAAAACTATGTATCATTCCAAACACTGCCAGAAATTCTCTGTAGTTTTATTTCCGCAGCGAGGGGTTCTGTTTACGTCAGCATGTACAAATTTGAAAGAATCTTCAGACATGCTGCACAAGGCTGGGAAGCTTGCAGCAGAGTCCTGGGATGAGGCTGACACTGCCCAGTGTCCTGGCCAAGTGAGTTGTACGAACCCTGAGGTTTTCTGCACGTTCAAACCGTAGCCAGACCAGCTTAGAATGCTCAAAACCTAGGAGATATGATAACAGGCACTGTGCTGAGGATGATCTCCTACAGCATCAGTGGAACATCCATTCAGTACAAGAGTTTGTTGTGTATTCCCAGATGTCAGCCTTCAACCAAAGAAGAAGAAAAAAAAATCACAGAATCACATCTCAGGAGGAAGAATGTCCTCTGAGGACACTTAAAGAATAAGAAAAATATAGCTGAACAAGCTTCTACGTCCATACATGCTATGAAAACTTATTTTGTGTGCATTGCATGCTTGAAATGGGGAAACAATCTTGTTTCCATTTCCAGTACCTTTAACATGAGCTTTGGACGGAGGAGATCAGTTCTCATACTCATCATCTAGTTATAAGTCAGACACACTCTTATCATAACCAAGCATCTACAGCGCAGCACTTCTTAATCTTGCTTTGACAAGTAGGACAACAAACCTACTTTTGCCGTATAAAGTAGATCTTACCACAGTGCTCCAGTTTTAACTTTACTGTGCTTTGTTTCTAAAGAAGGAAATACCCAATTTTATACATCTACCTTTCATAAAATGAAGCATCGTTCCTGGAACTCAGAATCCATTCAGTTTTGCTTTTAGTGCTACAAACAAGAAGTGATATCAGCCCTACTGTAGCTCACTTTTTCTTCTTTAAGTGCTTTCAATTCTTCAGGAGCATTAAGTGAGTATTTGAAAAGTGCTTTCTTTGCATTTTGCAAAACACAAGTTAAAATGCAAGAAGCAATTTCTCAATACAATACAAAGCCACAAGTTCATTTCAGAGCTTGCAAATATAAAGTTTTATCGCATGCAAAATATAGATTTTATCCTGCTTTCTTAATAAAACAGTTTTGGACTGTGAGCTTTAATACCCTATATGGTCAGAAATGATGATAATTCATTACTAGGAGCACTGCCAGATAATGTCCTAATCATTCCTCTGTTGTAGCATTCTTTGTCCCTTGAAGATGGAGTTACATTATGGAAATCCAAAAGAATGAGTTGATTTTCAGTCCCTCTATCCTGAGGATTTTAGGAGTTTCAAATCCAGATCAGAATTACACAGACTGCAGAGGCAGGTCGAGCTCTGCTGTGATGTGGAACAGAGCATAACCAGGAGGACTGTGACAAGAAGCTGTGGTAAGATCCAACACTGATAACCTCTGCAGAGGCAGAGAGGTCACAATGTTCTTACCAAGAACATGAGCCATGAAATAAGCAACCAGAAACCTGAGCAGCTCATTATGTTAGGTGTTGACTGGGCTTTAATTAATTAACCCAATTATTAGATAACCCCAGCTTGTCAACACTGCAAAAGATTACCTCATATTACATATTCCTGCTTCCCCTCCTGCTGCTGCTTCTGCTGCTGACATCTGCCTTGGCTTAAAGCCCTGGAGAAGAAGCAGACCAATGCTGAGATGAGGCACCAGTGCAGGTGCTGCTCCTTCCTGGCACAGAGGCACTGCTCTGACCATAACTTCCACTGCAACGTGATGTGCCCAAACACACAGGACTGCAGTCTGGCTGCGTTGTTTCCGTGGGACTTCTGCACCAAGTGCCTCTTTCAGAGAATTTCACGTCAGTCATGCCCTCAATCTTTTGGTTTCTCTCTTCAAATCACTGTACAGGAACTCTACATTAACAAGACTAGTGCTCACCCTTGGATGGATCTCTCATTTTCCCTAAACTCGTCTCTTTGGATTCCAGATCCTGACTACTCTAAAACCCATTAGTTTTAGTAAGACCCTTTAGAGCAGCATATCACTCTATTTTGTTCTTCTCTTTCATCCTAAACAACAAAATCAAAAGGGGTTTTAATCAATACCTGACAGCTGCGCTGAATATGGTGTGAAACGACGTGTGGGGAGCAGCAAGCAGACATTGAGGCCTTGCATGTAAATTTAAGTGCAGGCATATATGTGCTTTGTTACCTTCAGGACTCAGGCATGGAAATGAGATGGAATGGCTTTAAGTTGCACCAGAGGAGGTTCAGGTTGCATATTAGGAAGAATTTATTCTCAGAAAGAGTGGTGATGCACTGGAATGGACTGCCAGGGGAGGTAGTGCAGTCACTGTCCCTGGAGGTGGTCCAGAGCCACGAGGGACATGGCTAGCAGGCAGCCTCCACCAGCAACATCCATCTTCATCTCTTCCTAATCCAGGCAAACCCAGTGCTGAAGAGCCTTCAGCAGAAGAACTGAACAGCCTTCACATCTGCATGTCTGCCCATTATCCCTATCCTTTCCTTGCTGCTCCAGACCTTAGTCCCAGCTCGTAACCATGCTTTTACAAAGGACACTGACCTACTCAATTCAACGCTTGAAAGATCTACAGTGCTGCTATGCCAAACAAAAAATAAAAACAATATATGAAAAGCAGATTAAAAAAAAAGAATCCCTCCCTAATCCTTCTTTCTTGGTAGAACTTCAAAACTAACTTTAATGCATGAAATTAATGCTTAGGCACCTCCAGGCATCCTATTTTCCTCCTAGCCACCAGCATGGTGATTGGAAACCAGTTTGCACTTCGCAGGGTGAGAAGCTTTGAGATCCATGACCTGCAGCCTGAGAGAGGTGTTCAGAGCTGAGGTGGGGTGAGCTATGGACAATCCAGCCATGCAGTTGCTGCTGGATCCTTTTCTTCACTTGTTTTCCCAGAGCAGAACAAGCAACCACCCTGTGTTGAACCACTGCACAAGTGGGAGCTGACAGCAACGTCTCAAACCACTGAGGAAGCCCAACTGCCAACAGACCTTTGGGAAACCCATGATTTATAATTTGCAGCAGTTGCTCCATGCTCATTTCTTCTCCCTTAGGTGAAGGATCCAAAGCTAACAATGCTGTGTCCTTATCAACAGAAGCATTTGCTGGGGAGAGGTCCAAAAGTGACTGAAGTGAAGCTCAGAATCTTTGAAGTGCTTTGTCCTATTCCGAGATTAAGTATTCTTGTTTCCAGTTAAATCCTTTGAGCTTCAGCACTGAGTGTACACATATAGATGTGAGCAAGAAAACAGTAATGGACACAATAATAACAAAAACGTAAGGCTCCTACATTTCTTATTCCAAATCAATAAGCTATGTGGCATATGGCTAGCCATGCTTGAGCTGTGCTTTTAACTCTGATAACCACATAAAACACCCACTGATAGCAGAGACACAGCGCTCCAGAGAGGAACCAACACATTATCAATGAAAAACAGCAGATCTGGATCTACAGGCAACTCAGATAACAAATTCAGGAGTATTCCATTAGTAGGATGGAGGGAACTTGGAAGGATGCATTAAATACATATAAATTCTTTCAATTGCTAGAATTGACTAGCAATTGAAACAAGTGAAGGAGGCACCTTCCTCACCTTTGCACATCACAAATCTAGAATCAACCTTGTGTTTGCTTTCAGATGCAGAAGATTGGGTGTTATTGTAGCTCTGGATGGAGTTCTGCTTGAAAATACAGACAGAAACTGAAGGCTGGGCTAGCAGGAAGGCTGTGAGAGCTGCCTGCAGGCTGGGGCTGGGTGGAAAGATGGTGCCATGGGTCCCAGCTGAGACACACTGACAGAGCTCTTCTTTAAATCTATGCTGAAATGCTCTCCAAACTGTAGAAATCCCCAAGCGGACCTAACCCCAAAAGAGCTTCAGGACTGTCCTCTGAGCTCCCAGTATTGCTTTCAGGTCCCAGAAATTTGGCTCCTGCAGTAGAAGAGAGCTCAGAGAGTGCTCTGTACCCAGGAAGAGTCTCCTGACTGAGAAGTTTTCTCCTCCATGCAGGAACACATTTACCACTTAGGAAAGAGACCCACTGCAATTTTTAAAGAGCACTGCAGACCCACAAGTGTTTTACTGGCCCCTGGAGATCAGCAGCAGCTGGAACAGAGCTGAAAGGCAGGAAGCAATTGGCCCTGTTATTGAGGGAAGGGAATTTTCATTTAACAGGGCAGCAGTGCTGGGTGGGGGGGTGTTTCTAAGCGAGACCTCGGGTCTTGGTGCAGCCACAGTCTTTCCACAGCTGTGGCAGGGCCCCAGGCAGCTCAGTGACACGGGCAAATGGGGCAGAGGTGGGAAGATGCACAACCACTGCTGCTGTGCTGCCAACCAGTGCTGTGCCACAGGGCTGAGCACCCCTCTGGGAACGCTGTGAGGGTCACTGAGCTTTCAGGGGAAGGTGCTCTTCCCTGAAGATCATCAGGAGATCGAGAAAAGCCAGAACACGTGCCTAGAAGGCAGCTTTCAGGACTGCCAGTATTTTACCTGAGGATGGATGGCCCCGGTGCCCTCCAGCCTGTATGCAGGCTGCCGCTGCCCAGGCTGCTGGAGCGGGTGCTGACGCCGGCTCTGAAGTCACCATCCGGAGCAGGAAGCTGGGGATTAGCAGGAACATTTTTCTGTCAAGGGGATAATCACAGGCACATGGCATAGATCAGATAGCCCTCCTGCAAGCCAGAGCTCCTAATGAGAGTGTTTCCCCTGTTACTGTAGGACTCTTAACGAAGTTCCTGTCCTAGTCCATTTCCCAGCACCAAGCACGATGGGTCTCTTCTCTTGAAATCTCCCAAGTCTCTGTGCCCTGAGACCTGTGGGGCTCTTCCAGCCATGCCCACATTCACCTGCCCCAGCCCTGCTGCTCCCAGACCCACGTGAAGTGAATGGTCCTGCTCTGCTCCTCTTAAAAGGTTGGCTCTTTAATTAGCATTTACATAATACTAAGCAATAATAAGCTCGTTCTTCACAAAGAAATAAGGACAACACTAAGCAGCCACAGTGTGCTTTTCATTTTGCTCAGTAAATATAGCAGCATAAAATAGGTGAGTCAAGATTTTGCAGTAGAGATGCAGAAGACACTGCCTGTAGAGAGAAAACCATCTGAAGGTGATAGGAGGTCACAGGGCAGCATTATATTTGTGAGTCTAATCTATGGAAAGCACAATTTTAAACCTTACTCCAGGAAAATGCCTACATTTAAAGGAATCCCAATCTCTGAGGCTCTGCTATAGTCCTGATATGGAACTCAGATGTGTAGGAGAACATCCTGAAGATGGGCATGGGTGAGGTGGTACAGCTGAGTGAAGGGCACGGCAGAGCAGTTTCTAAGCTCAGTGCATATATGCCTCCTGTTTGCCTCTTTGAGGGGTTCAGCAAGGCACCTGCTTCCTGACATGGGCTCCCAGGTGAGTGAACTTTGCTTCAGTGGCATCCAAGCATGAAAGAGATAAAGTTTTAATTAAGGAGAAAAAAAAAAAAGGAAAAGAAAAAGATAAAGGCTACAGGGGCTGTCAGAGAAAGCACAAACAGAATTAAAAGAGAATTGCAAACAGAGCACAGGCCTGTAAGGTAATGGAGGTTGTGCTAAGGGACATGGTTTAATGGGGAAATATTGGTGGTAAGTGGATAGTAAGGCACGATAATCTTGGAGGTTTTTGCCAACCGTGGCGATTCTGCAATTCTATAACTCTATGCTGGATCTCCTCCCCCTGGCTGGTGGGAGCTGGGTCTCACAGCACTGGCCCAGACACCTCCATCCCTCTGCCTGCAGTGGAGCTCCTGTGAACCAGGGTCTGCTGCTTCTCCCACAAAAGCTGCTGACCTCACTCAATGATAATAATAAACACAGACTGCGAGGGCTGTTTTGTTAATGAGCTTCAAATTCTTGGGTGAAAAGCAAGGTTTGGTGGCTTGGCTGCAAAGTGAGTGATGGAGCCCAACCCCGTGACCTCCTGGTCCCATGCTAGGGCTGGGAGAGAAGGCTGTTTTGCTTGGCACCAGACATCAGAACTGCTGCCCTGTATGTTCTGGGCTGCATTACCTGCTGCAGTGCTCCATCCTCACCCACCTTAACTGGGAAATGCAGCTGCAGAGGTTCAGCTGCTAGCAGGTGATGGATGAGGGTGCTGGGTTACTTCATGTTAGTTTGGTTTATTTAAAGCCCCCATAATTACTTTTCACATGGCTATATTCATTGTTGTTTATTTTGGACATCAAGCAGGATTTTCCCTTTCAAAACTGCACCCACTCAAACTAGACAGCTGCCTGAACTAATGCAACAGGAATGAACCGAGGTTTCCAAGGGAAGGGAATGCATACCTTCCTGTAAAACATTTCCATCTTATCCATGTCTATCAACATGAGTCACCCTAAAATTCCAACCTGGAAAGGGACAAAGGTTTTTGTGGATGAAAAACAATTATGCTGCTGAGGACAGCTATAGTTGGTACAGCTGATGGATGTGGAAGCACCAGGTCTCCTCTGCACCTCTGCTTCCCCAGAGTTCATAGAACAATTTGAGTTGGAAGGGGCATTTAAAGACCATCTGGTCCAACCCCCCTGTAACAAACAGAGACACCCACAGCTCCATCAGTGCTCAGGGCCCCTCCAGCCTGACCTCAGGTGTCTGCAGGGATGGAGCACTGCCACCTCTCTGGGAAATCTGTGCAGTGCCTCACCTCCCTTGTCATAAAAACCTTTTCTTATATCCAATCTAAATCTCCCTCTTTTAGTTTGAAACCATTTCCCCTTGTCCTATCACAACAGACCTTGCTAAAGAGTCTATCTCCTCCTGAAAGGCCGCTCTTTGGTCTGCCAGAGCCTTCTCTTCTCCAGACTGAGCAGCCCAGGGCTGCTAGGAGCAATGTGGATAGAATCAAGGGGGCCTGGAGAAAGTCCTCTGCCCACCTCGAGCTCCCTCCACGGCATTTTTGCCTTCCCTCTCTCTAGTCCTCATACAGGACCTCTACTACCATCTAGCATTCGGGGTCAGTGGGATCTCTCCATTGCACCACCTGGGATACCTCCCCCTGTGTTCCACTCCCACCAGAGGCTTACACAAATGATTATGAAACCAAATGACTTTGACCTTTGAAGTAAGGAATCAACGCCTGGGCAGGGACCAATTTAAGGCAGAACTATTTACAGACACACCAGGAGCACTGCATTACATTTCTGTTATTCTGGGAGGGGGCAAGGAGCCAGCGCACATTACGCTCAATTCATACACTGAGATCTTCATCACGACTCTCAGCTCACCTGCCCCAGCCTTATGCCATGTCCCACAGCATCTCACTGCCATGCATCAGCCAGAGAGGTTTTCTGGAAAAAACACTTACAGAATTGGATTGGAACTTATCAAACCTCTTTGTGTTGCTGATTGAACTCACACCCCTTTTTATGTTGAGTGTTCTGCTGAGAGCTGGTAGAAGGGGTGAATTTGAGTTTGCCAGGGCTAATTTTAGTAAGAGAAGCTTTACACCATTTTCCTCAGGGCTGGCTACGTAAAAAAAAAAAAAGAAAAACAATAACAACAACAAAAAAAAAAAAAGAAAAAAACACCAAAAAAAACCCCACAACCACAGATTAAAATAATTCAATTACCATACTATAGCAAATAAAAACACTAGCCAAAGATGTAATCTCACATGCTTTTAAAATACACTAACACGCAAACACCATTCACAGATAGCATCTCCTAGATGAATGCCACACACAATGGTCCATCTAAAAGCAATTACTTACATTGTTTAAGGAGTGTTTGTTCTGGCATTCCAAAATGGGCTGGAGTGGGCAAAGAGACTGGGTGGTCGTGGGACATGGTGCCTTTCACTTTCACGTGCTGCTCAGAATTCAGCCTGAGATCATTAGGGAGCAGAAACCGAAATAGGATTAGAAGCGATGGCTTTAAGTTGCACAAGGGGAGGTTTGGGTTGGATATTAGGGGAAAAGAGAAATAATCCTCTGAAAGACCTGTCAAACATTGCCACAAGTGCCCAGGGAGGTGGTGGGGTCACTGTCCCTGGAGGTGCTCAAGAACTGTGGAGATGTGACACTGAGGGATGTTGTCAGTGAGCATGGGTTGGTGGTTGGGCCTGATGACCTTAAAGGTCTCTTCCAACCTTAATGATTCTGTGATTCTATGGATGCTAGGCAGGATAGATGCTAGGCAGAATATGAGATGTGGGCTGGGAACGTGCTGCTAACTCCCCCCCCAAGCTAAGGGATAAGTTGAACAGAGTTCACATCACATGCTGGAAGCAGGTTGGGGCAAAGAGGCAAGAGATGTGACTGTCTTCTTAGTGCTTACTGCCCATCTCATTGCTAGAAAATTGTGTATGTTTGTTAGTGGTTGTAATGTGATGGAAAGCACAGCAATGATAGCAGAGCAGCAAGATTCTAGGCTACAGCAAGTAAGAATCTGCACAAATGCAACAGCTGTGGCCATAGAAATAAAGCAAAGAAGCTGCCTACCTTTGGAAGACCTCAAGCATGCAGGAATCTCCAGCAAGATACCCTCACCTCCGCTGCCAACCCTTAGATGAGGTCTGGGAAGGGGTGGATCCTGGCTCCACCCCTTCTGGTCATTCAGATGCATTGCATGCACCTGAGCTCCCCTGGGTTGGCCCTGCCTTCCCTCCAGGTGCTCAATCACTGCTTCAGGACATGACTTAGCATTTCCACCACACTGGTGATCAGCAAAATAAGTATCTGTGTGTTCTGGAAGTGTTTGTGTGCAGGGTTCTGAGTGTGATCATTTCAAGCCAATGCGTTCATTTCCAAGGGATTTCCATGTCCCTGGACCTAGCGTAACACTACTGCCTTTCTTTCAGGACGTGGATTTTCTTCAACACTGAGAGCAAAACTCCACGACAGTTCCCACTGCAATGTCTCAGCCTCTATGAAGCAGGAAGACAGATGGCTCTGGTCAGACTGAGGCATAACAGAGAAATGAGACAAGCCTGGGCTTACCCTAAACCACGTCTGCATTGTGATTTCCTTGTTCCAGCAAGGCACTTGGGGACCATAGAGGGTGCAACCCTTAAGAAAAAAAAACCTTTTCTGCACCACCTTGTGAAGTCTGCTCCAAAAGAAACGGGTGCTAGCAGCCGTGCTGCAGTACACTGGCATGCTCAGACTGCAAAGCTCCTGAACAATCCCTCAAAGCTGGGGGAAGCTGCTCTGACCAGCAGCCTCACAAGCTATTTTGGGTTTGATATGCAGCAGATTTGATAAGAAAGCTCTCAGGAAAAAACAAATTTCCTCTTGGACTCAGTAGAACTGGGCACATATTCCGGCACACACAGTTCCCTTTCCTATAAGCTTATGAAGTAGCCTTCTAAAATTAGGAATTAGAGGACAAGCCCTGAGCCCATTGCAAGAAGGGACCATGGCCCCGGGACCAGGACTCACCTGGGGGTCTCTGTAGACTCTCATCGATGGGGGATAGATATGAGAAGAAATAGAGTCCTGATAACAGCCTTTTATCTCTATTACTCTGTTTCCGCTGTTGCCCTCATGTTACGTTATTCCACAACCTGTATTCACCATCAGTGCTGATTTATGGACCAGCAGTTCAGAGTTTAGCCCAGAGACAACGAATCTCCAGAGCTCGGCTGTTCCATGTGTCATGTTCCATATTAAGCCCTTGGTTTTCGCTGGGATCATTTCTTATATTCAGCCATTTCCTTTCCCTTTGGTCTAGACTCTAAAATCAGGACAACTCAAGAACTGTGAATGCCAGGGCCATCAGATGTTACACATGAAGGCAGTAGGGATGCTGCTGTGCCAGGTGCTTTGTGCCATCCCTGAGCCCCAGCGCTGCAGGCAGTTCCTCTGCTGCTCCTGCCCCTGTGCAGTGCAGGGGTGGCTGTTATCAGTCAAGCCGTAATTCCTAATCACACTTGTTCCTGACTAACAGAAAGGAGGTGTTTCTGGAGCTGTGACTCAGAGGTGGCTCCCCCTCACGGTGTGACAAGTGGAGAGGAAGAGGAATAGGAGCCAGGAAGCCGCCACGAGAAACCTGCCAAAAGCTCACTGCCTCTGCCAAGCCGCTTGTCTGAGCAGAGGAATTAGGAAGCCAACAGCCCCTAGAGACCCAGAGTAATGTAAGCAACCCTTATGCATGTACACATGGCCACCTGCTTCCACTGGGGGGCTTCCTGCTTCCCAGCCCACGATATGCACCTGGGGATCGGGCCAAGGGAGCATCCCTTATCACAGCCCTGAAGATGTGTGTACCTTGTGTCAGATGGGCTGGTAAAAGTGATTACCTCTTTCTCCCAGCCCTGCCTCTCTCATTGATCCCACTGGCTGCTCTTCAAATGTCACCCCGCAAGGAAGGAGCACACATCCAATTGTAAAAGGAAAAGATTAACGGGATGACAAAGCAGCAGGGTCAGTGTGGGGATGTACTGCATGAAACAAACAGGGTGCACCTGGCTGTGACACCCTGCAAGCTGAGGCCCCAGAAGGAAGCATTGTGGGGTGGGCAGAGCCCCCCCCATGGGCAGTGCAACAAACGCAAACCTAACCCTCCTCCCAACCTCTATTCTATTGGTATTCTTTCTGTTTGGAAAAAAAGCCTGTAGCTACTCAAAAGCACAAGTAAAAGCAGGCAAACCACAAAAATAACCCAGACTTTTTTTTATGTGGGGCAAAATCCTGCCTTTAATTTGAAGTTGTGTTCACTGCTACAGTGTGGATCACGGCTGCACAGCGGGGGCTGAAGGCAGCCCGCACTGAGGGCACACCCCAGCACACCCCATGCAGGTGAGCAGATGGCCAAAGCAAGCAGAGAGCTGCCAAACTGAGGAAGAAAATTCAGCCCTGCTACCTCCACCATGCCCCATTTAAGCACACGAGGCCCAAGCTGCCGTGAATATAACATAGAAAAAGCCAAAATACTGAGATAGAAGCTGGGCTTGCTGAGTTCTGCATCCCATGCCATGGTGCTGATACAGGCTCTGGAGAAGGATGGAGGGCTGTTTCCAGAATGTGCAGGACAAACAGACAGCTCTGATGTGTTCTGCATGTGTTATGAAGCACAGACTCTGTGTGTTTTCTCCTAAGCTCCCAAAGCTGCCTCTCCTCCTTTCAAGACAGTGCTTCTTGCAAGGATGAACATGACATGTCTATCGGAACGAGGAACCTGATGCTTTTTGAAAGCTGTGATTTAGTGTCACAGCATTTCCTGATGTTAGCCTTACAGGAAGCAGCACAGCAAACTTGACAGTTACTACCATCGGCTTACCTTGATCATTTTCCAGAGTTTTCTGACCAGGTCTTTAAAAAGAGCATTGGACAGCGAGCTGAGCATGACGTGTAGTTCCCACACCCACCACTTTTCCTTCCTGCTCTTCTCTCCCAACACTGCATCTGATCCACCTGCACTTTCCCGGCAGTTTACTGCTGTGTTCTCCCTAGAAGGTGCATGCGCTGTGAAAGAACTTCTGTGCACAGGAGCCAGGGATGGGTAACGCAGCCTGCAGATGCTAAGCGACCCTGTATTCAAGTACGGAACAGATCCCCACCTGGTGCAAAGTCTGTGAAAGCCAATGTGATGCTACAGCCTTCCACCAGCCAGTTGCAGTCATACGCTGAATGGATCGTATGGACCTCTTTATCTCAATGATGGGACACTGAAAAATCCTGGTAATTAACTAAGGTCATTAGTGCTCCCCTGCACTCTTGGCTGCCCCGCGTCCCTCCTTTCCAAAGCCGCTCCTTACAGCAGAGCCCCTGAGCCAGAAGCACGCACCACTGGAGCTGCTCTTCATCGTGTTTCCCGATCCCAGCACCTCGCTCAGCCCTCTGTTAACCCACAAAGCTCCCCCTGCGTGCAGCCGCTCCTCTATTAATAGAGCGGGCAGAACGGCTGCGGGCACCCCCAGCTCACACACGGTGCCACCTGCGGGACTGCAGCACGAGGCGTCGGGGCCCTTCCATGCACAGCAATGCACAGACGTGGCGTTCCAGCGACAGCGTTCTCTCTCGTGACATCGAAGTTTGTAGGATTCCTCAGCCCTTATTTAGGATATTTGTTTGCTTTGGTGGCAGCAGCGCAGCAGTCACACTGCCCCGGGGGTGTCAGGGGGCGAATGGGATGCGTGGGGGGTGGAAAGTATGAGACCTCCGGTGCAGGGCGTGGGGACACCCCGAGATAGGGAACACACGCGGGGACACCGCGAGGCGGGGAGCACGCGTGGGAAGCGGGCGCGGGGCCACCGCGACGGCCAGAGGGAGCCACGGGGGGACGCGGCGGGACCGCGGCGCGGGGACGGAGACGGACTGCCGCTTTCCCAACTGAAGCGCGGAGCGGGGACACGCGTGGGGCGGCTGCCGAGCCGGGGGGGGGTGCGGGGGGGTGCGAGGTGCGCGCGAGGCGCGGCGCGGGCTGCCATTGGCCGTGCCGGGCTGATGTCACGGCGGGTGTTGCTATAAGCTCGGCGGCGCCGAACGGGCTGGGGACAGTCGGGCGGGTGAGCTGCCGTGGGACGGGTTTGGACGGGTGAGGAGCGAGCGAACTGGAGCGGAGCGCAGCGCGCACAGCCCCGCACGGCGGGAGCCCCCGCGCCCAGCCCGCCCGCACCTGCTGTCCCCTATGCGCGGAGCCCGGCGCAGCGCCACGACGCCGGAACGCTGAGCGCAGCCCCCGCCGCCTGCCTGGGGATCTGGCTGGGGGGGCATGGGGGTGGCGGGCACCGAGCTGCCTGGCGGCAACGTCAGCGCCAACCAGAGCGCCGCGGACCCCACGGTGTCGCGGGACGTGTGGGTGGTGGGCATGGCGATCCTCATGACGCTGATCGTGCTGGTCATCGTCTTCGGCAACGTGTTGGTGATCACCGCCATCGCCCGCTTCCAGCGCCTGCAGACGGTCACCAACTATTTCATCACCTCGCTGGCGTGCGCCGACCTGGTGATGGGCCTGGGCGTGGTGCCCTTTGGTGCCTGCCACATCATCATGGAGATGTGGACGTTTGGGAACTTCTGGTGTGAGTTCTGGACCTCTCTGGACGTGCTTTGCGTCACGGCCAGCATCGAGACCCTCTGCGTCATCGCTGTGGACCGATACTTTGCCATCACCTCCCCGTTCAAGTACCAGAGCCTGCTGACCAAGAGCAAGGCACGCGTGGTCATCCTGGTAGTGTGGGCGATCTCGGTCCTCACCTCCTTCCTGCCCATCCAGATGCATTGGTACCGGACAGACCGTGACGAGGCCATCCTCTGCTATGAGAAGGACACGTGCTGTGACTTCTTCACCAACCAAGCCTATGCCATTGCCTCCTCCATCATTTCCTTCTACGTGCCACTTGTGGTCATGGTATTTGTGTATGCCAGGGTCTTCCAGGTGGCCAAGAAGCAGCTGCAGAAGATAGACCAGAATGAGGGGAGGTTTCACATCCAGAACCAGGAGCAGGACCAGAACGGGAAAGCCGGGCACCGCCGTTCCTCCAAGTTCTTCCTGAAGGAGCACAAAGCCCTGAAGACCCTGGGCATCATCATGGGCACCTTCACGCTGTGCTGGCTGCCCTTCTTCATCGTCAACGTCATGCACGTCATCCAGGACGACATCATCCCCAAGTACGTGTACATTCTCTTGAACTGGCTGGGCTATGTCAACTCTGCCTTCAACCCCCTGATCTACTGCCGGAGCCCGGACTTCAGGTACGCCTTCCAGGAGCTCCTGTGCCTCCGCAGGTCTGCTCTGAAGATGTATGCCAATGGCTACTCAAACAGCAACGGCAGGAGCGACTACAACGAGGAGGACAACGGCTACCCCCTGGCACCAGATAAAGCCTGTGAGCTGCTCTGCGAAGAGGGCTCCTTCCCTCACCCCGAGGACTTTTTGCACTGCAAAGGTACTGTGCCTAGCGGGTAGCTCTGAGACGCGATGGGCTCTGGCGTGGCACACTGCTCCTAACGATGAGCCTTTCTCTAAGGAGATACAAAAGCCTGATAGTTATAACGATCCTCTCCTAAAGCACACCTAAACCCCAGTGGCTGCAAGAAACCTAAAACTCAGCAAACCTCCTGCAAACAGGTGGAAGGCAGCCCCGGGTGGCTCGGGTGGGCTGGCTGCTTGCAGGGGTTATGAATTTAAGTGCACGACCTTAGGTTCCTTGTGCCGGGGGGAGTAGTGGGGGGGGATGGTATTTTAAGGCTGTGCAGAAAGCTCGTCCCAGGAGGAACTTCCTGGCTGTGGCCGGTGTTGAACTACCTCATGAGCTCAGTGCTGGCGGCTGCTGCGGGAGCGCCGTGCTCCCCGGGCTGTGCAGCACCTTCCCCAAAATCCCCCCGAGGGATGCTTAGAGTGCGGTCGGCTGTATCTGATCCTGTTGCTGTCAGTGGGAAAGTTTAAACAACGCCCGGAAAAACAAAACAAAACAAAAAAACACAACAGCCACGAATACGTTTTTTGCCAAGTGCTATAGGACTTTCCGCTGAAATAAGGATAGAAATAAACGGAGTCTTTGCCCAGAATGTGACACTGTGACTGTGGGACTCAGGAATGCGGTACTGGGAAGCTGGGCAATACGCTGCTGCAGTCGCAGCTCGTCCTTTTGTCGAGACCGCAGCCGAAGCTCTGTAGCCGCCCGATTTAAGTTCGGTTCCCAGCTGGCAGCTTGAGGAGGTGGGCAGGGAGCATTTTATTTTCTATCGCTGAGGGCTGACAGTCCGGCAGCGCAGCCCTGGCCGCGGGACGGCTCTGGGCTGGCTAGTTGGTTTGTTTGTGAAGGGTTTTTCTCTCCCTTGCAGCAGGCTTTGCATTGCGTTCCCGCAGCACTTGGCGGCGGGCGCACGGGCTGTCACGGCGGCAGACGCGGGCGGGCAGGTGGGGACAGACGGACGGACGGACGGGGTGGCCGTGCTGCTCGGCGCTGCTCGGAGCCCTCGCTGGAAGAAAGCAGCGATCGCGGGGCGGAAATGGAACTCCCCCCTTGCTTTCTTCCGCAGCTGCAATTTGAAAGAGGGGAGCCGAGGAGGATGTGAAAGTGCGGTGTGTTCAGAAGCACGTGGGAAAGATGGGGGAGGGACGGCCCCGCGCCCCGTGGGAGCTCTTCTCCCTGCCTGCACTCGGAGGGTTTTGTTGGCACCGCTGCTAGGAGGCGGCTCGCACCCACCTGGGCTGCTCTGTGGGGAGGAGGTTCTGCCTGCCCGCAGCTCCTGCAGCCCCTTCACCGAGGCTCCTTTTGCTGCCCTCGCGGTTACGCCCAGGGCGCGCTGGTTGGGATCAGCTCGTAAGGACAGCGCTGGTGCTGCAAGGTTCAGGGCGGCTGTAAACTCATCCTTGAGCTCGCAGCATTCCTCGTGATAAAGCCGCACCCGGTTTTGTGGGGAAGGGTTTGAAAATCCTCGTGCTCCCTTCTGCCTTCCCCCAGGTATCCCTGTTCAGTTTGGGAGGACAGGCAGCCCTTAGCCCTGTCCTGGGTGGGTGCTGGCTCAGCTCCGTTTGCAGCCTCTCCAGCTTGGTGCATGCTACAGAGCAGTAGGGAGTGTGTCCAGCAGAGCTCTGTGTCACTGCCAGCTTTGCTGTCCGTGCCCATCTGCACCTTCCTTGGTGCTGTCAGCAGTGCCCAAGCACTCCTCAAGTCACTGTGTTCAGCTTTTACATTACAGCGTGAACAAACGAGAGGGGTGTGATGGCACAGAGCGGTGTGTGGCTGCAGGGAGCAGGAGGCCAGGTTGGAAAAACATTTGCTCCTCAGATAAACATTAACAGGCTGTCCTGGCAGGGGAGACCTGGTGTGGGGTCAGGTGCTCTCAGCCTCCTACTGTAAAGGGCTGAAAGGCAAGGGGCCCTGTGCTGCGGGGCTGGTGTCGGTGCCCCATGTAGATTAGAGATGCACCACATTGGAGATGCACTTCAGCTCAGTATGGGTCATGATTATCACAAAGCAAGAAGTGAAAATTAGCCTCTTGGTTGAAGCGATTGATTTTTTCTGTTCCATTAATCCTGCCAAGGCTGGTGTTAGCAGGAGTGCAAGGTGAGGGGGTGTCCCACGGTGATGGCTCCTGGTGGAGGGGCAGGAGAAGTTCAGCATCCACATCTCAGTTGCTGTGTGGATTTTTTATTATTATTAACTACTATTTGCATTTCAATTGCATGTGCCGTGGATGAGGATTTTATTGTCCAAATAATCACTCTGCTTGCTTGGCTGGCTGTACTCATATTTCATATGTTGGTGCCGTATGCAGCCAGAGCTGAGAGATGAGCAATGGGTGACTGCAGCACTGCTGCAGTGTGCAGAGCACAGAGATGTGGAAGGGACAGGGGATGTCTGTCTGTCTGATGACCTCTGCAGCGCAGTGCTCAGGTGCAGTGTTAGGAAACCTCAAGCTTACCCATCTCTGAGTGTTGAAAAGCTGATTTCTTTCCTCTAAGACTCCACTAGTAAAACTGGTGAGATACTAACTGCTCAGTTCTGGAAGCAGTTGGAATCAAAAGAGATAAATACCAGAGTAGTAAATGTTGTGGCACCAATGAAGTCAAACTTGATTAACCCTTCCTGTTTCATGAGAAAAGAAAAGCTGAATAAAGGAATCCCTTTGTCTATTGAAATGCATTGTAATGAAAAGAATTTACAGATGTATGCTAGGGATTCAGAAATGGAGCATTAAATCAGGACACTGTAGCTGCTACAGTGATTTTAGGGTCAGGAGAAACCCAGCACGCACATTTCAGGATTAACACTAGCAGAGGGCTGACTCGGGTTATGTACATATGATAAAACACAGCAGTAACTGCATTAGAGGACAAGCACTGTGATGAAATTCTGGGTTCTTATCGCAGGCTGATGGGCTGTTTTCTATGCTGCAGCCACGATGTGCACAGAGCAAGGGCGGGATGGTGCCAGCCCGAAGGGTGGCTGTGAGCTGGAGCTTGGCATGCCTGTACCTTCATGCTTTCAGTCACTTTAGTCAGGGGGTTGTTACTGTTTTTAATGCCTTAGTTGAGATGAGAGGCACGATTGCAGCTTTTGTGCTGTCACAAAATGCTGTTCTCACTGCGGGTCCCTTCGTTATTGCTGTGGCTCCATCCCCTAAAACAGGCAGAGTATCACAAGCTGCTGCCTTCTGTCAGTCCTTTGCTTCTTGGGATCACTTCTGGAGACCTTCTGCTTTCTGGGAAGCCTAGGCTTGAAAACCAGCCTCGCTCACTGCAGCTCTGGGGAGCTGTGGGGCAGCAGATCCCCCTCAGCGCCGATGTGTTTGTCTGAGTGTTACTGATGCACAGTGTGCCCCTCCGTGTATCTTTGTTGTGTGGGTGCTGGGGGCTGGCCCAGACCCTGTGGCTGTTCCTTTGGAGCCCCAGTTAAAGACAGCACTGGGCAGTGGGTACAGCAGGGAGGACGGCAGAGGCTGAAGTTAGCAAACCCTTCTGAATGCCTGACAACAGGCCAGGGCTCAGCGCAGAGAAGAGAGCCTCGTGTCTCCAAGCAGCACACAGCGTGCTCTTCTGCTCTGCCACGTCACAGCTGCTGTGCTTTTCTAAGGGTTTGTTTATGTATTTATTTACTATAAGGAACGTGTTTTTGCAGCAGAGGGTGAGCATTTACAGGGCTGGCTGTGAGCACACCACAGGCTGCAAGCTCTCCCAGCATCTCTTGCCCTTCTGATATTACAACACTGCTGCCAGCAGCCCCAAACACCCACACAACGCTCTGCCTGAGGGAAAGGCTTCTTCTCTCTTCGCCAGCCCTCTGCATCCAAGTGTTTGTATTCACTGGTACGATGAGCCCATTTCCCAAGAAGATGAGTTTATGAGCATGTTCATTCCTCTGGCAGGAGGGAGGACATCCTGTCTTGCACGTTCCCTTCTGTGCTGTCCATCAGCAAACACTAAGTGCCATCCCATCACAACAGCAGTGGAACTGAGGTTCCCTGACTGGCCATGGCTGTGTCCCTGGGCAGGGAGGGTGGAAATGGGGAGCTGGGGGGGGCTGTCACCCCAGCCACCTATGCAGGAACATCCAGCACCAGGAGCATCCTGTTCCTCAGCTGAGACGCAGTGTTTGCTGACTTGTAAGAGCCGTGTGCCATGTTTTGAAAGCGTTAGACCTAACCTTTCTTCTTGGGTTCATAGAGAACATCTTGCAATTGACACACAGCCCAGACTGTGAACACACAGTCGTTTGGCAGCTGGGGTAACTACACCCTTACACAGACATTCCTCCAGCGACAGCTGCAGGGACACTCGAGGGAACCTGTAGGTGCTGCTCGTGATATTATGGAGCAGGGCAGCAACACTGCCTGCTGAGAGATGTTCCTTGTGCCCGTTCTGCAGCTGGTGGTACAGGCAGAGCTGGGGCACAGCCACAGAACAAAGTGCAGCAGCTCAACTGGGAACACAGAGCTCCTGTGGTTGTGGTAGTGCGTCCCAGGACTGGGCAGAGCTGTGCACGCTGGAACTGTGTTTACACACAGCTTGGAAGAAAGTTGTCTGTCCTGCTAAGTGTGGTGAGATCTGTCTGTAGGAGCTGGACCTAAACCCAGCCCTTAAATACGTTCTTTATCGTGGAAAAAAAGTGGATTTGCTGCTTCTCCGTGCATACAGTTTGAGTTTTTCTCCTGTTTTCTCACCCTATCAATGGCAGAAATCTTTTCAGTGCAATATTATCAGTGCCAGCAAGAGTGGGTTGGGAAATATTTTCTTGTTTACTGTCCTTGGTAAGGCCATTTTTGCACAAGTGCATATATATTTAGATATATGTATGTATATGTGTGTATATACCTTGGTTATCTATATACAGTGATATGTAGATCTGTATATAAATAAGGAAATGTAAAGGCGTTTTGTTGTGCTAGCTAGATGAAGACATGTATGTTCAAAAGTTAAAGTATTTATTGCAGGTCCTAATGGTTGACATTGTGTTTAAATAAAGAATATTTATGGTATGCTTGTCGTCAAGTGTCCTTGCTTCAGGCTGACCTGCTGGCTGTGTCTCCCACATACTCTCCAAGTGAGTAAATCCTCAGGGCTTGTTGGAAACTAACCCAGCACCTGAGGAGCCCAGAGCATGCAGAGTGGCAGAGCTCCATTCATTTATGCTGCACGTTGAGCTTGCCTCCCCTGGAAGCACTGAGGGTGCTGCAGGTGCTCCTGCAAAAGGCCTTCTCTGCTTTCCATCTCCAGGGCTTATAGGAACAGAGGTTTTTGGGAACTCACCTGCTGCTCTGCCTGTTTGGACACCAAACAGCTGCAGTCATGTGTGCCTCCTGCGTGGTGGGGATGGAGAAGGGCTGAGGACAGCTGAGCTTTAATCCTTTGTTGCTGATCTCCAGTGTCAGCATTTCCTGGGAGCGGGAGGAAACAAGGGTCTGTAGGGATGGGAAAGTGAAACCCAGGAAAGTCATGCAAGGGTCTACAGATCCTGGTGCTGTGCTGCTGTGTGCTGAGTGAGGTCTTGCTGTGCCTCTGTCCTAACCTGGTTTGGGCTGGGCTTGAAGCAGCCATGAGGGTTTGAATCACCTGGCTGGAGTGGGGGGACAGCAGCACAGTGTGATGGATCTTTTCTGTCTGTCCCGAGTTGCTTTATCTCCCTTCAGGGCTGGAAAATCTTCTGGAGGGTCTTTGGACAAATATCCAAGCCCCTTCTGTTACCAGGTGTGCAGCCCTGTTGTGCTGCTGCTCTTACTGCTTCAGGAGGGGTAAAGGAAGAGCATGGCTCATATCAAACAAGATCCCAGCCCAGCGTGTGGCAGAGACACACAATTTGCATTTCTTATGCCACTCAAACCACAGTGAAAGCATTGGCAGCAAAGGCCGATGTGTGTCCTGTGTGTTTCAAGGCTTCCCCTCTCCAAAACAGCAGCAGGTCTCACAGTGCAGCTTGGACGGGAAGGGACCACACCGAGCTCTTACAAAATGCAGTGGATGCACAGATTACAGTAATTTATGATTTTGTAACTTTGTGCTGGGCTCGAGGGTCCCAGCTGGGAACCGGTGCCATTGCTGACTGCAGGGATCCTGGAGAGGTGGGAACCCCATCTGCCATCCACTGTTCCTTTCCATAAGGGCCTTCAGACCAGAGAGCAGCTCTCCCTATGTCCCTCCTTGTCCTTGGTACTTAGAGGTGCCCAGAGCCCATGACCCACTTCAGAGCTTGCACTGAGGCTCCCACAGCCCTGCCTGGCTCTGGTCTGTTGCGATGCCAAAGGAATGGCATTAGGAAACTACGCCAGTGGCTACCAGAGCAACCTGTGTCCTTGCCACATGGCTTCCTTGCAGCCTGCACTGCCTGCAGCCCCACTCACGCCCTGCTGGGCAGCTGGGGGGGCTCAGACTCCATCACTCAGCTCCACAGCATCAACCCCGTCCTGAGAAACACATAAACAGCAACAGGGCCTCTGCAAAACCCCTGCCAAGTCCTTTCTCTCTCATGTAAATATTTTTTCCTCTTAAGTGTATGTGAGTGTGAAAAATCCCTCCTTAATCTTTTCTTTCTGGATGAAAGAAATGTTTGTCCATCTTTGGGTGGGGATGGCCCTCCACTTGAGATTGTGACATTTTGCAACCATCAGCTCAAGCAAAACCAACACTGCTGAGAGCATTTCTTATCTCTCCCAAATCCATGCTGCTCTTCCTGCCTCAGCCAGGTTGCATCCGAGCAAAAGGTGCCCACCATGATGGCTGCGTTGGATGGAGGTCCCATGGACTGCAGTTAGTCTGGGCAGCCTTGAAGAAGCCTTCAGAACACCTGTACACAATGTCCATGGGGTTGCAGGGTCCCCACTGCTGGAATCATGTTTTAGTGGGCTTATGGAAATGAGTAGCAGGGTTTTTTCCTGAGAAAATATAAGATTCTTGAGGTCTGACCCTGGAATCACACTGCTCAGTGAGAGACACTTCACCTTCTGATAAATGCATGAGAAGATTGCCACATGCTGCCACATTGCAGCAGAGATCCTGGGGACCTGGTATGACTATGCACCTGGCAGTGGGCTGGAGGAGATGTGCAGCAGCACTAGAAGCGTGTTGTCACCATCCTTACCCAGGTTGTCCTGCTGGGGTACCAGCTGCCAGCCCTGCCCATAGCACTCCACTGGCACCACGGCTGAGGTTAGTGTCCCACCAAGTCTGCAAAGCTCTGCTGCTTCTGGTGCTCCAGCAGGAAGCTATCTGCTCAGTAGTTGGTTGGTTGTGTGTGAGAATGATGCTGAGATAATTCCTTATCAGCCTTGCCTGTAGGTCGTAGTGACATTGCATTGTGACCAAGATACTGTAGTGATACTGAGCCTCCATGTGAGTCTGGGCTCCTTGTAGAGACAAGCTGGGCTCAAGAGTTTGGTACAGAGCTGCTGGGTGGGAAGGATGTACGATGACAGTGATCTGGGAGATCTTTTCATTCTCTGCCTGATAATTTCAATTTTTTGACTTGGGAGATGAAAAATAGTGATAAAATTATTTGGAAAAGCCAACCTTTCAGCATGGATTTGAACAACTGCAACTTACTGATGGCCTGTGTCTGTAAGGAGGCTTTCGTCTCTCTGCCAACAGATTCATAAATACTTACAAGTTAGTGAAGAAGACTAGAGAGAAAGAGAAGGACTCTCAGGAGGATGGAGGCAGCCAAAGAACAGAGGCAAAATGAAAGGTAGCCCAAAGAGAGTGTAGTGATGAAGAAACAAATGGAGATAAGAAATGGTCCCTGGGAGGGAAAATTACTCAAACACCAAACTTGGATGGAAAACTGGAAGCTGAATTCCATGTGGTAAAGGAGGGAGAAGCTGGAAAGGGAGTGCAGAAGTAGAGACGGAGTTGGGAACTGCTGCGAGAGCAGGACCTGAATGTCAGTGCAGGCAGCCTGACTGCTGCCCCTTTCCTCCTGTGTCAGTGTTTTCTCCTCATCCTTCAGCAGGAAGGAGGTGGCAAGCAGGGAGAGGGGTGGCTGCAGTGGTACAGCAGTGCTGGGAGCTGTGCAGGAGAAAGAATGGCCCTTAGAGAGGCAGTGCATGCACAGATTGCTCCCAGCGCTGGGGGAGTTATCCAAGGCAAGTGGCCAAAGCCTAATTTATGCTCGTGGAGCAGGGAGTGTTGTTTTATTTTTAAAGCCCTTTTCCTCCGCCTTGTGCCATGCCACTTTCTGTGGTGGGGTTCCAGTTCCAGGAAGAGGAGGGGAAAAACAGCCCTGTTCAAACTCATACATTGCGATTTAGCCCATAAATGGCATTTTACCCATAAGTGGACCAAGTTAGCCCAGGCCCTGGGTGTCCATCCATCACCCTGTCACTCTGCCAGTTTCAGGGTCACAAGGCAGCAGGATCAAGCCAGCCCCATTCCACGTCCCAGCCTAGGCTGACACTGGAGAAGGCCCAGGGCACACTGCAGTCATGCCATGCTGCTCAGGTGTTCTCCCTGCTAACCCTCAGCAGGCTCATTGCAGCAACAGCATGGCTCCTTTACTGCTGGAGTGAGAAGGAAAGCCAGGGATTTTGTCATGGAAGGAAAGTCCTACAGCAAACCCGAGATGCTCCATAAGCAGCTTGTTTTATTGTTGACAGCACAGGGCCCTTCAGTGTGAGAAAAGCTGGCCCAAACCTGACCCTGGGTTATCCGGCCCCACCAGAGCCCTGGGACAAGCTGTGCAAGTGTTGGTACGGATGTGGGTGCGCATGATAGAGAGATAACCAAATAGCACAGTTGCATTCAGGACCTTGCTCTCATTTTTATTGCAGTGACTTTCATGTGAATCACCACAGTGGCATACTATCACAGCACACAAGCAGCACAAAATCCTCTGTTGGATTTCAGACAAGCATGCATACAAACAAACTTGATGTAAAATTACCTGGTTTAGGCACTGCCCTGCCTTGTGTCTCCTGGGAGCAGCAGGGAGGGGTGAACTCAGGGGCTCTGCCCTGCAGCAGGTGGGGTTTCCCAGCTCCATAGCTCAGCTGTGATGCTGGTGGTGCCCAGCACTGTCACTGTGCTCCTGGCTGCTCCCAGCTTCTTTCTTCTGTTTGTGCTTTGGTGCCTGCATCTGCTTCTTTTTGCTGGAGCTGTATCTCTGGCAGCTCTGCAGCAGACCCCAAAATGCCTATGTTGGAGCCTGCATGGCTGATAGGCCACAATGTGTTACCTGTGCTGTGCTAGCAATGAGCTTTGTCTGCTGCATCCAACCATAAAACCTCTGAACAGAGGAACAATCTTTACTTTCTCTGAAATGCCTCTCCATGCTCTCTCAATGTGCCTGAGATGTTTTTCTGAGATACAAGCAGGTGGTCAGTTTGTGCAAAGGGAATAGACCATGTTACAGCCCCACAGCCAGGGCACAGAGCCATCTCCTACGGGCTGTTGTGGCTCTTCAGCTCTGCCCAGAGCTGCAGGGACAAAGGAAAGGTAATCAAGGGGAGAAGGGTTTCATATTATGGATGTCCCAGCAACTGTCAGTGTCCAAGCTTTTATCAATCCCAGCAGACTCCTGCTGGAGTCAAGAGAAAAAGGTATCAGTCCCACCTCACATTTTTTTAAGAAGGAGATCTTGTGGAAAGGTTGAAATGCTTGTGTGCATCCTCCAAAGGAGCAGAGCTCAAAGGACTGAGGAAAGGGTCACTGCCAAATACATTGCATTTTGAATGGAAGCAGTGAATAGAATAGAGTAGAGTAGAGTAGAGTGGAATGGAATGGAATGGAATGGAATGGAATGGAATGGAATGGAATGGAATGGAATAAGTGGGGAGAGCAGCATCTTGGTATGGAAACAGGGCAGACGTTTATGTAGTACTTGCTTGTTCTCTGGATGACATCAGCAATTGGTTTTGTGGGATTTTTTTCTTGTTGTTTGTTTTGTTTTGTTTTTAGCTTCTGATGTTCATGAGTCCATGATGAAAGAATGATAAGATGGCATTAAAATAGCAGTTTAAATGTGTTTTCTCTTGGGATCCCTCATCTGTAGATAGATAGAGGGATAGAGGTACCCAGAGAACACTAGTGCTGGGCAACAGATGAAGACAGCCTGTAATCCATTTCCAGAGTTACAGTGTCTACCTTAACCTTTCAGGCTGGATATTAGGAAAAACTTCTCCAAAAGAGTGATCAAGCACTGGCATGGGCTGCCCAGGGAGGAGATGGTGTCACCATCCCTGGAGGTGTTCAAGCACCATGGAGGTGTGGCACTGAGAGATGCTGTTTAGTGGGCAGTATTGGTGGTAGAGGGATGCTTAGGGGTCTTTTCCAACCTCTGTGGTTCTATGATTCTGTGGTTTTAATACGCCATCTTTATTTCTCTTGTTTACTATCCATCCCCTTCTGTAGTAGGGGCCCTTGAGCCCTGCTATGTGGCTTTTTCCTGAAGCATCTTTTTCTTCCTCTTCCTTGTAGAAGACACAAAGTCAAGGCTATGTGTTTGGAAAGTCCCCTCTCAGTCCTTGGCTCAAGGCAAGTTTATATAAAACAAAACATTCATGACTTCCTCTTGGTCCCCATGTTCCTTCCCGAGCTGCAGCCGTGTGCAGGGCAGTGGTTTCCTCTAACGTGAGCAGTGAGCTCGCTTCCTCCTCAGAAGCTGCTCTGCTGCCTGCCAAGGCACGATCACTGTGAGTAGTGAGCCTGTCTGCCAGGTACAGAGACAAACTGGGACAGCTGCCTGCTGCCCGGCCTGGTGATGGCCGTGTTGCTGTGTAGGAGATGCAGGTGGGGACAGCTGGATTTTCCTGGAGGAGAGCTGGAGGCATCAGAACAGCACCAGGGATGCTACTTGGGCTCTGCAACAGCATCACTCTCAGAGTTCCGCTGCTCATTGCTGCTTTTTTTTTGTTATTTTGGGGTATCTCTGTGATGCACGGTGTGCCAGCTAGCAGCTGTGGTTAGGGAAGGATGGGGTACCATTGCTTGTCTATTCTGGTGTGTCCATTAGGCACACTTGTCAGTATGGCAAATGGGTTTGCATTGCTACAGCCATGCCATTTTAGCCTCAGTTTGCTGAGATAGCTTTGCCTTTAGCAGCTCAGGAAGGTGTGCAGGGAGCCCTGTGGCTGCACCTTGCCCAAAGGATGTCACACTTGCTGCAGGTCTTCAGCCTCCAGCATCCACTGCTGTCCTTGAAAAGCAGACTGTTACCGAAACTCAGCAAGGCAGCTGTGTTGAGATGTTTGTTCGGCTTTTGTGCATAATGCCCCAAGACCTCAATCCTCTCTGAAGCACAAAAGCTTTTATGTGAGGTGCTTGTTGAGTCGCAGGAAGAAATAGCTGAAAATATCACCATGTTCTGAAACGGCAAACATCTGCGATTCAGGCACCAGATTAGAGGCTGAGCCACAGTGACTCACTGCACATTGCCGTGCCTTGAAATGGAGCCTGCCCTGGAAGGGCAAATCCTCTGCAAGGGTGTTTGGAGAGAAGATGTAATGTGCTCTATCTCACCTGAAGCAGGCTGAGGCCAGGGCAAGATCCCTGAAGAATAGGATGCAGCCCTGTGCACCAGGAGGGCAGCCATCACCAGGGGGGCTGTAGAAAGTCGTTAGCTGTTTGTCAGAGAGTTTTGCATGATTGTGCCCAACCTAAAAGTGACTGCATCCCCCACAAAAACCATTTTCATTAACCCCAAGTACTTGTTAATGTTTCTTCCCCCTATTTCCTTCCTTCAGATTACCAAAAAGGTGATGTTTGCAGAGAACTTTCCTTTTTCCCCTTCTCGTGTGGTGATTCATTCAGGGATGCCACGGTCCTCTGTGGGTGATACAGAAGCCAGCACCAAGGAGGCAATTGCATCACAGACACTGATTCAAATGGGGACAGAGGAGTCGGTGGATGCTAATGGGTGCTTCTCTGTACACATGCTAATTATAGCACCGACAAAACCAGGTCCAAGTAATGGCCCAAGGAAATCCCCGCTGATTTTAGCCAGGAGTTCAAATTACTGGTTGTTACCATCAAACAATTAATAGAAACTAGACCTATTAGGTCATCCTAAAGCAAACATTTAATTTTCACTAGATCTACAAAAGGTGTCGTGAATCCTGTCCTAAACTGCTCAGTCTTGTATGAACCTTATGGGACTCCCATTTTGCAATGGTATCATACCAGTGTTATTCATGAGCTACAGAGCAACAACACATCGAGCTGTAGGTGTCTCTGTTCTCTGCAGGGCAGTGAGTTGGACTAGATGTCCTTTAAAAGTCCCTTCCAAATCCAACTATTTTATGATTCATTGATTCTATTCTCTTGTGCATGTCTAGAGGATTCATCTATGTAAATATATGCATGGGTATATTGTGCTCACCCTTCAGATCTTCATGCTGTTTGCTTGGTGCAGGACAGTAGGTGCCCATCTCTCTGGAGAGAAGGCTGGGCTGGTGTTTGAGGTGAGGTGAACAGAGCTGAGTACATGTATGCATTTCACTTTGTATGTCTTCCTTACCTGGAGGCTGTCCTCCTTTGACTTGCAGTAGTTTATGAAAAGTTCTACAGGAGTTCCATGCGGGCTCCGTCTGCTTGGAGTTCCATGCCAGAGAAACCACTCTTTCTTTGCACATCACTGGTTCTTCATTGGTCATTTCAGCCAATGAAACTCCTGGAAACTCCTGTGCTCATGAACCCCACTCTTGCTGTCACAGCGAGTCCTCATAACTCAGGGTGAGGTGTGGGGGAACACAGCAACCTCGTGCAGCTGCTGGTGAGTCTCCAATAGGAAGCTGGAGGCCTTCAGATTTCATCACTTCAGCGCTGTCATAGCTATGCAACCTATTTAAAATACAGTAAACCTGAAAGCCCTTCCATATCAGACCATCAGAGGGCTGTAGCTGAGCTGCTTGAACCCTCATAAATAAATTCCAGGACTGTCATTCCTGCAGAAGTCTTGGGACCAGCCATTTTTAAATGGGCTCTCGGGTTACAGCTGGGCTTCACAGCACAGCCTGCAGTTGCTTCAGGGTCATGGTGCTGTGAGGTAGGATTTGGCCCTTCCTAAAGAGGGGGGAAATTACAATAAACAAACCACTGAAAATAGAACCTGGTGTCCCTTTAGCATTCTGCCCTTGCCATTTCTGCATGTTCCTGGGGAGGCTTTGCTGGGCTTTTCCTCTCCTTTCATTAACTTCTTCAGGGGTTGTCTTACTTCCATCTCCCTGTGTGGAGACCAGGACAGGTCTTGTTGTTGGGTTGTGTGCCAGCGAGAACTGTGTTGGAAAGCAGTAGATTCGGAACTCTCAGCCTTGCTGGCTGGACACCCAGATGAAAACAGACACAGCTGCTGATACTGGATGATGAGCATGAGCACTGGAGGGATGGGCGCATCCACCAAGTGCAGCAGGTCACCAGGATTGGAACCATCAGATCACCAAGAAGTCGAGCTCCACCTCGCAGGGAAAGCTTTTCATATCTCCGTGCAGATGCCAACTATGTGCTCATTTGTTTAAGACATTTTTTGCAGAAAACCCCTGAGGGCTGCTGTGGAGCAATCAGCACCTAACTGCCAGGCTCTGGGAGAACAGCCCTTCTTGCTAGGTCTGTATTTATCCATGTGCAGGGCCTGCTCCACCCTGGATCCCTGACCATGGCCTTCATGCTGTTTGCCAGCCCACTGCAGGACTGTGTTGTGCCTGATGTGATGCTGCTGGCCGTGTCCAGCAACGCATAGTGGGAGCTCAGCCGTGGTGAGGCTCAGTGTTTTCTGCACAGGTAAAGACTGGGACTGTTTATCAGCCCTGGCACAGACCTCTCTGCTCCGCCCTTTGATGTGGATGAGCAGGATGAGGGAAAAAGAATCTGACTTCTTCTCATTGAGCTACATCTACTCACGTGGGGAGTGGATGTGAACGATTTCTCAAAGCAATTTTGAGCCGCTTTTGAGAAAGTTACTGGAAATCTGTTGCACAAGAGAGAAAGAAAGGACAGCTCACACTCTGTCCCTCTCTCTGCCCATGAATTTCTCACGTGTTCCTCACTGATGTGACGGGATGAGAGAGCTGCTGGACTTCCTCCAAACACCAACAGATACCCGCGATTGATTGCCACTTCGAGGCGTTTGTGTGACCCCAGCACACACAGGCTGCAGTGCACCTGTTTGCTCTAAGGTTTCTCTTCTGAGTGGTGAAAAACAGCGCTACTTTTTACTACGTTACGTATCATAAGGAGGGGAAAGGGAGCAGAGGTGTCTGTGCTGCGTATGGCAGCTCAGGACAGAGCTGCTCCGTGCTGTACCTGTGCAGGATGGGGATGTGTGCAGCTGCCCAGACTGATCCCACCTTCACCATCCCCATAGCCACGTGTGCCCTGTGGGACAGCTGTGACGGACGGTGATGCTGTTTGTGTTCCCTTTGTGTTATTTGCGCACTCTTGGTGCCGCTGCTGACACAGAGGGAAGGGGCTGGCTGCTTTTCTCCGTGCTGAATCACTGACAGTTACGTAAATGCCTTCTCCCCAGGCATTCAGATGCCGTGCGAGTCCCCCAGAACCCCGCCTTAAGAAAACCTCTAAGCCTTGTGACTTCTCTTTCTTCCTTCCCCTTTCATTTGCTTTCCCCTTTCCTTGCTGCCCGCTGCCTGCAGAGCCCCACGGCTCCGTCCCATTGGCAGCAGCCACACGTTGCCAGGTCAAATGTCTTCACAACTTCAGATTCTAAAAAAGAACCCCTGACCTTTCCGAGCCTCGCAGTCGCTCCTGAGCACAGAGGGCACTTCCTTCCCCACCAAAGCATTAACATCTCACCTCTCTCTTTTTACTTTGATTCTCATACGTGAGGGAAACTTCTCTTTCACACTTTTGGTGTTGCCAAAAACAGCTTGAGCTGAACAGACAGACGGGCAGTCCCTGAGCTGCCCCCAGCGGCCCACATCCCTTCGTGGTTTGTGACATCACATGGCAGGAGAATATCAACAGAGCAGAGAGCTGTGACTTCCTCCTTCCTTCCCGAATAGGGGTGCTTTAAAGTGCATCGCCAAAATCACATCTAGGAACTGCTGCTTTGGGTCTGTGTCATGCTGGGCACTCATACCAAACCCAGAGCTGTGTAACGCAATGGCCCATCAGCAATGGGCTGATCTGAACCCCTCAGGAGAAACTTTCCCCCACAGTCACCCCTCTTGGGCCCTTTCCTCTGCCACATCCCAATCTCAAGAAATTAAAGTGATGAATAATGCATATTTTGGAGTAATGTCATCTTCTAAGGAGAGAGAGGGAACAAACTTGAATAAAGAATTTTATGTGTAGATGAAATGGCATCCGCTGTGTCTCTGTGAGCCTAAACTGGTCTGTGTTACCTCATTAGTCATGTTAGTCATAAACTTCTCAGAGATCACCAGAGATGTCAGAGCTGTGCAAACAGCCAGCTGGAGATTGGAGATTTGGGAACCAGAGTCACAAGTGTCCCTAGCCTGCAGAGTGACCTCCATCGGATCCTGGCCCCTCCTCTGGGTGGGAGAGAGACGGCCTTCCCAGCTAAGGACAGGTGAAATGCGGCAGTCTGAAAGCAAGGGAAATGCTTGAGTGCTGATGTAGGCAGCAGCCACCTCCCTTCTGGCTGCAGGACCAGGTGGGAGGAAGCCCCAATGGCTGCAGGTTCCTGTTGTAGGGAGCCAAGTGCTGCAGCTCAGCAGGGTTCAGCTGCAGGTGGTGGAAGTGTCACCTCTCTGCCCACTGCCCCTGGGCTAGCACAGGGCTCATAGACTGCCTGAGGATGAAGGACTTGGCGTTAAGGTTGCAAACCATTTCCCACATCTGGGGACATTCCACTTGTGGATCAGAGCTTCTCCATGCTGGGGCCTCATGTGGGATTGCTTGAGAGAGGGACGGCTGCAGTGCTGCATGTAGGAGAGAGGAGAAGCCATCCCCATGCCTCGTGCTCTCTGCCTCTTACCCCAGGGAACCACAGCTGCATCACAAAAGCTCGCAGCACAGCACTTACAGGAGTGTTTGCACAGGTGTCATGCCATTACCTAGTTTAACTGTCCTGAATGCCACCTGTATCTTCATTCCTTGTTCAAGTCTGAAAACCATCCTGGAAATGTGCAGTTCAATGAGGCAGAACTTCAATCATAACAACCTGTGTAGCTCTGACTGCCAAATTCCTCTGACAGGAGAGATTTCTGTGCTCTGAGAGACCTCAGGACAGCTGGTTTGGGTGCTTGCCAGTGAATCAGGAGCAAAGATCCAGACCTGCTCCTTCCCCAAGCCTTTCTCTCTCCATATGACTTGCTGATTGTGTACTGGGTTCTGAGTCTGGCTCAGTCTCTCATTACCAGGAATAATATTCTAGGAATGGGAAAAGAGCTCCCAAAGAGCTGAGAAGGACCCTCCCATGTGTGTCTGCCTGTGCCATAAGGCAGCACAGGGAGATGTCTCCACTTTCCTGATGTGATAGAAAACAGCACTCGGTGTTTTACCAGAGAGCTGCCCCGTGACGCTGTGGGATTTCTAAAGTAAAACTTATTTCTCACTGCCTCCTGACTTCAGGTTATTTTGCACAAAACAATTAAACAGACCACTCAAAATGCATATACAACATCTGCCAGAGATCCTTGGAGTATTTGAGCCATTGGGCTTAATTTCTGTCCTAATGGTCGCCTTGATGGTGGCCCACCTCTGTGTCCTGGGGCTGGCAGCCATAAACACCCCTGGGCCAGCCCAGAAGGATGAGCCTTGAGCAGCGGCCACCCTTAGTGGGACCCCACCTCGTCAAACATGAGAAACAGCCCTGCTGTGCCCTCAGCATCTTTGCTCTCAGCTTAGTAGCTTGCACTAAAGCTTGCTTCTTACAGCATAGCAGGAAAATAGAGAACTTCTGAGTTAGTGGGGAAAGCAAGTTAGTAGTAAAGTCAATGGTGGGGTTTCTATTTCACCTGCTGGTGACCCTGTTGCAAGCACCTTGTCACTAAAACGCAAGAGTGACACTTTAGTGAAGGGTCCTTGCTGTTGTAATTCATTGGAAACCTCAAGAGTACTTAAGGAAACTTCCCCTGGAGTGACCCTTCACACCAATGTGGCACATAATGTGCTTGACAGCCCTGCCAGCTCAGCGTGCTATCCAGAGGGAAGGGAAATTAGGACTTAGTCTGTGGTGCTTTACAGCTGGCTAGCAAGAAAATAGAGATGGTGGTGTCTTCATCTATGTCTTTTTTTGTTACATGAGTCTGGCAGACAGCAGGGTATTTCACAGCATCACAGAATTGTTGGGGCTGCAGAGACCTCTGGAGATCATGCAGTCCAATCCCCTGCTAAAGCAGGGTCAGGAAGAGCTGGTTGCTCAGAGCTGTGCCCTTGGCTTGGGGTGGGAGGGGAGCTGAGGTCTCATCCCAGCACCTTTCTTCAATGAGGCGCTGAGTGCAGAGCAGATGAGGAGTGAGAATGCTGTTTGAGCATTCGGTTCCTATGGGGAGAAGGACTTTCTGTTCACTGTAACTTTTGATTTAAGTCCGTATTTGTTTAAACCTCAGAGGAAACTGGGTGTAAGCCCAGCTTAAGGACAAGTATATGTTGGCATCACACCAAGGAGAGGAAATTACGGTGTGCCACAAACCAAGACGAAAGCATTCCCTGCATTATCTGGCACGCAAGGCCTTGGTTATAAAAGCACACTTATCTCTATCATGACTTCAGGCTTGCAGAATATCAAAAGGATGTGTTTTGTGGCTTTTTTTTTCTTTTTTTTTTTTTCTTGCATCGTTGTGAAATCGTCTTTCTGCATCTCAGGAGCACACTGAGATCCCACATGCATGGAATTTACACTTGGCCAGGATGGGAACACATTCAGCCCTACACAGCAGCGAGGTGCTGAGCATTACCAGGTCAGTGTGGGCTGAGTGCCTGTCCATGGTGGTGTTCCACTTAGCCTTGCAGCAGTGCTTCCAGCAGTGAAGAATCATTTGCCTTACCTGATGTGTGCATGCAATACTGTGTTTCAGAGTCAGCCTCTCCCATTAATGCTTCTGAAAATGTCTTCTCTTTGCCCCAGTGATGGTTTGTGTCACGGTTGCAACATTTGTGTGAAGTCTGACAGTGGTGTGGAGTTGGACACACATGCTGTAGCACATTGTTCTACAGTCAGGAAAATATAGGGAGGAAAACCATTACTTGCCAAAAAATGAACATCCTAGGAAAACATTGCACCAGCTCCCAGCTCTCTGACAGTCAGGAGTTCCTGCTGGTTTTAGAGTTCAGTTTAATAGTTTCAAAGAAAATTGCTGCTCTGTTGGGTACTGCCTTCAATCTGCTCAGTGATTGCAAAGCAAATAATCTCCTTCCAACTGCCCCAAAAATCAAAAAAGAGGCAAACAGAGCTCCTCAGAAAAGCTGGGACAAGCAACCAAGGGAGAGAAATAGGATAACACAGCTTTTAAAATCCTGTTGCTTTTCAGCTGTTCCACATTCTGGCTGCTTTCCAGAGTTACTTTAATGATTGACCAACTGTCAGGAAAAAAAGGGAGTCCTTCAAATGTAAAGTTTGATGTGGGCATTTTCTGAAGTTTCTCACTAAAGTAAGTGAGGCTCCAGGTCTGGGTTGTAGTGGACGGACTGCCATTGGCATCAGTCAAAGAGCCAGTGACCTTCCCAGAGAGCCTGGAAGATTTGGGTGCCATCTCTGTGGTGGGAGATTTGTGTTCTCCAACAAGGCTTACAGGACAAAGAGGACTGAGAGAACTCTGACAACAACCAAAAAGAGAAGATGTGAAGTTAAATCTGTGCTAAGGACTGACGCTTATGGGGAAGTTGTAGTGATGCTTGGTTGTGTTGGCTGCTGGATCCCTGCTGCCCCAGGAGGGCTCATGGGGAATGAGTACAAAACAAGCACAGACCAGCGCAGGGGAGAATGGTAGTGGCTAAATACTTCTGAGTAATAATGAATCCCGAGCTGACAGAATCACTATGAAATGTTCAGAGCCACTGCCAGGTATTCCCAAAGCTGCCACTTGTACCTGGGAGTTGTGGGTGAACTCTGTGGTGGGAAGATGCTGCATCAGAGCCCTGCAATGAAACAAAGACAAGCGGTATCACCGTGTGTCACCTGGAGCATCGCCTTGTGCAGTCAAGTACAGAGACTCTAAGATCATCTCATCCAACCATCCATCTATCAGTAGTATTTTCCACTAAACCAGGTCTCTCAGTACAACATCTAATAGTTTCTTGAACACCTCCAGCATGTCAAGTAGTGATGTCCAGCTGTCTGTTAGTTTGCAAGTTGCACGCACTTGGCCCGCGGCCCATCTCCATGCAGCCATTGCTTTGTGGGATGCAGGTGGCCCACTCTCTCCTGATGTCTGATCTGTGAGCACATCCAAGCTTCCCAACAGTCAATAGCAGAGACCACGAGGCTTCTTCAGGCGACTTCTGTTTTGAAAGTGATGTTTTGACTTGTGAACCTGGAGGAATTCAGGGCAGAGGAAATGTTGGAAGAGGTCGGGCGCGCTGTGCTCCCTCTGCGTTACCCAGAGCAGCAAATAGCAAGCGTTCCAGGGCAACATCTGATTTTCTGCTTTTATGAGGCAGATGTTTAGGAGAAGTGATCTGCTGTTTATTTTAATTGCCATCTTCCAAACCTCCCTTCTATGTACGCGCACACATTCAGAGGCCATAAATAAGGATTCTTCAGGGTATGCAGTTATTTGGGTAGCTAGCCCTGTCTTCTGTCACTGCCTGGCCAGGGACGTGTCTGCGAACCTAGTTCCCCTTATGTATCAGTTTTACAGTGATGTAAATCAGCAAGGTTTAATTCCATTCTCAGCAACACTGGCATAAATCTGAAGTCACTCCACTGACGTCAGCACTGTAATTGCAGTGTAAAGGAAAGCTAGACCCTCTTGGCTTCAGAATGTTGCTGTTGATGTAGTCCAGACCCAGAGCAATAGTAGTGGGGCTCAGCATGTCCCGGCACTATGGAATTGAACCACGTTTTGCTCTGTATACAGCAACAGAGACAAACTCTGCTGATTTTACTGGCATTTTGTTGGTGAAGATGAACTGTATCTTCACCACAGCTTGGGTTGAGCTTGGGTAGGAACTCACATGGCCCAGGTTGTCCTGCTCTCCTTGTTCTTGAAAACTGAGCCAAGGGGACCACTGGCTGGAAGCTGCAGAGTTCACCAGTCCTGACACAAAACTCTGGTTGTTGCCATAGGAACCTGAGCTTGAAAGCAAAGATCATCCAATGGGGGAGCAGAAAGAGGGCATCAGGTTTCTGCATCCTATCAAAACTAATCAGCTTGGCTTGGATTTGGAATACCAGACAGTCACTAATTACAATAATAATTTTAGAAACATCTAGATATCGAGAAAGATTGATTTCTTTTGGATTCTGGACAATAATCCAGTCAGGATATCTGGGGCTGGGCTGAGGAGGAGGGCTGTTATCCCTGCTGCAAGGCACAGAGCCCTTCCCATGGGGAAAGGAGGCACTTAAATCACGGCGGCTGTGGAATGCAGAAAGCCTCGCTGCGCTCCATGGGTGCCTTTCCTGGATGTAGATATGCAGCTTGTTCAGAGAACTTCCTCTTTCCAGATGAACTCTGTATCAGCGGCTTTGCCCTCGGAGCTGACAGCTTGGTTCAGGTTTCCTGGTAAGCTTACAAGCTCCATCTATAGGATAGTCGAAGAAGAGCCTCTCGGCTTCAAGCTGTTGAAAAGGGCAGAGGAGCTTCCCTAGTTCTGTTCTGGAAAAAGTCATACCATATCGCAGAACATCTCTGATTTCCTCGCTGTGACTTGATATTTAGATATAGTTCCCTTCCCTGTCAGCCCTTGGTCCCATACTGAGCGACTTTGGGGCTGCTGTCTGTGGAAATCAGAAAGTCATTAAGACCCATAAGATCATCAGGTCCAATCCCAACCCGTCCCACCGTGCCCAATGACCACGGCCCTCAGTGCCACATCTCCACAGCTCTTGAGCACCTCCAGGAAGGTGTCCCCACCACCTCACTGGGCAGCTGTGCCAGTGCCCAACCACTCTTTCTGGGAGTATTTTCCTAATATGCAACCTGAACCTCCTCTGAAATCATTGGAGTTGTGGAACTGCTGTTATTCCACATGGGAAATCTCAGGGATTTTCTAAAGAGATTTGGAAGATTTCTGGGTCCTAACTGTGGCACCCTTACTCTGATAGCCCGCAGCAGCCTGTATGCAAAGCTCAATGGTAGCAATTATCCAAACCATCTAATTGCAGCTGATTTAGCAAATTGGTTTCTTCTTACCTAGGTGTTTAATGATTGCCAGCCTCAGCTCACACTTCACTGCACTAACTGTACCAGCAGAAGTCATTGCAGCTTACAGAGCTTTTTTAGAAGTAGGAAACATAAAAAGTGAAAGACTTTTGTTCCTTCTCTGGTGCAAATCAACAAATTGCTATTAAGAAATTCTCCAGAGCTTGATTTTTCTGCTCAGGGCATAACTGTGCCTTCTTAAGTACTATACCCTACCGTGTCTGGTTGTGCATCCCCCAAACAACGTGGCAGGGCAGATGGAGCATGAATATTTTTTCATAGATGCTGGCAACTGATACTACTGCAAAGCAACCCTCTCACATTGAGACTTCAGCTCCCATTTGCACAAGGAGCACAACTTCAGTTTGGATACCCAGAGTTCTTCTGAGAGGCGTTGTGTTCCCAGAGAACAGAAATGTTTTCTCTTCCTTCCTCCAGATCCATTCTGTTTGTCACTGCTGTTTTTCCCCCTACATCCGCACAGACCACAGTCTTCAATGTGTACTTGTTAAAATATCACATTAAAATATCACTTTCCAATAAACAAAAGCACAGGCATATCTAGTACTTGTTCCTTTCTCTATCTCAAGATTAATTTCCCATTTTTCCATCTAACACGTCAGTCATTCAGGTATCTCCTCCATCAAGAAAAGGGTCTGTTCCTTCCTTTTTGTAGATTCACAGATATAAAACCAGAAGGAAATATCTTCTCATCTTCTGGCCAGCAGGTCTAAGAGTGCATGTAGAGATGCATCTGTTTATTCTAATTATTTCATGCAAAGAAACACTCTTCTGTTTTTAGTAGGAAAATCTGCATAAACCTGATGCATTTCTTTTCTTTCTCTCTTGCACAGAGATCCCTGGGTGTCCAGGAATGGTGGAGAGCTGAAGGCTGACCTCTCTTCCTCACCACCCTGAGCTCACGAGGGCTCTGAAGAGATGGAGTAGAAGCACAGCCATGCTTCTCTGAGCCCAGGGTTGCTTTGGAAGTGATTGCCATGGCAAATGTCTTCATCTCAGCCCATAGCCCATCGTGCATCACCTGAAGGAGAAGCTGATGAAGGATTCAGAGGGCCAGGAAGGGCTCTGCCAGCACTTCAAGCACTGCAGAGCACAGATGGGGGATTAGCACTGAGAGGCACCCTGCAGGAATCACTGCGTAGGAAACCAGCTCTGGGAAAATGCTAGAAGAGCCCTGTGAGCTGAAGGAGGTGAATGGCCAATGACCACAGAAGTACTGTGGGGTTTCCCTGGCACAGCATCTTTGGCAAGAGCTTCCAGAAGCGCAGGGTAGCAGGACCATGTGGCTGCACGCAGTGGCTGAGCCAGAGGAGCCCCAGCAAGGTCCTGCCTTGTGCTGCCTGGGGCTGCAGGTGGAACAGGAACCTGACCAAGACAGGGAAGAGGAGCACGGGAGATTGCTTTGGTTTATACTGTGCTCATTTCTGCTTCTGGTATCTGCTCTGTCTACCTCTTTTTCTCTTTAGCACTACACGTACTGGATATGGGACAGCCCCACACAACAAGCAGGAGTTTTGCACAGGGCAAACCCTGCTCAGTGCAGCATGCTGCTGTCAGATGGGGCTGACACTGAGCAGCGCAAACATAACCTGGCCTTCATTCACTCCTTATCCCAACAGATCTGGAACTGCAAAGCCTGGACTTCGAACAGGAGAAAGGCTTGAGCCTGGCAATCCTTGCAAGCAGTCACATGCTAGCATGACCAGCCACTTTTGGGAGCCAAGTTTAAACACCCGAGAGCCAAAATCATGTAGAGCATCTGGCTCTGTGCTGTAGCTGTTGAAATGAGTTTGTTGCACATTTAGCTCCTGTTTGTGGAGTATTAAGAACTCACTCAGCAGAGAAAGAAACAGAGACACAGGGAGCAACATAGGCTCGGGCAGGGAACTGTAGGAAAAAATGGCTCAAAACCATAGGGAAACTTGCAACTTCATTGCAGATGGCATCCCAGGCACAGACTGGCAGGCTGCAGCTCTCTGTCACTGAGCATCTCTTGCAGGCCCAGGCACAACATGCCAGCACCGACCCAAGGCAGGAGCCCCATCCCTGAGCTGCTGTGCCAGGCTTCCACCTGCAGAGCCCTTCCCCTTCTGAAGTAGTATTTATTTTTTGATTGACGCCCTTACTGCTTGATGCAGTGCTGCTAACAGGCGAGGACACAGAGAGGGAGCGTGTGCCATGCCCCTGCAAGATGGGAGCGGACAGATGGACAGATGGACACCTGCCCTCCCCTAGGGACTGACTGTGGAGCAGCACAAAGCAGCCTGCCCTGGGGTGTGGGGCTCACCAAGGGCATGCAGTGGGTCTCGTACATGCAGGGACAATCGGGTTTGGGTGAGGCACGGCAGCGGGAAATGCCCTGGTCAGGCCAGATCCAGGCATGCACATGGGCTGTGGGAGCATATATCTGTGGGGCAGGAGGAAAAGGCTGCCAGTAAAACAGGAATGTATCGCCTGGGGTGAGCACAACTTTTGGTCTTTGGAGAATTAAGAACAGGCAGGATGGACTCTGTTGTGAAAGACAGCAGGACAGCTGTATGGAATCTCTGCGGAACTCTTCCGAGGCTGTGCAGCACACATCTCTCCTCACTCTTCCTCCATGCCCAGATCCTGCCTTCCCAGCTGCAATGTTGCAATCTCCCCATCTGCTCCCTGCTCCTGGAGCAGCTGTGTCCCTGAGTGTGGGGCTCTGCCCTGCTGCTCCCACTGCTCCCAGCCCTGCACCCTGCCCCATCCCCACCAAGGCTTTGTTCCAAACTGTGCGGCTGCTGCATGGAAACATCTCCCAACCCAAACCTGTTTCCTCAGAAGATTCCTGGCTAACTCCAGTCACATATTATGTACTGAAAGCACTGCCCTTGGGATAAGCATTCAGGTTAGAGACACGCGTGGGATCTCAGTAGGTCTTTTTCTCACAAAGTCTCTCATGTGCAGTTTGCAATAAGAGAAATGGATTCACTTGCTCTGATAATTCACCAGCGTGGCCCAAAGCAGTGACCTGCGGATTGCTGAGTGCTTCCTTGAAGAGTTGTTGGAGATGGAAGAGACAAATTACAAATCCATCTGCCTATGGACTTTCAGGCTTGTTCCATGAATTACATTGCAGCCTATTTTTAAACGCCCTAACACCAGGGTTATTGTGCTTTCCTTTGGGAGACTGCTCTGTAGTCCAAGTCAAGAGCTGCTATTAGCATTGCACCTGCACTTCCTCCTGAAATCTTCATTCCATTATTCCCAGTGATGCTCTGCAAACACCCGCTGCTCACTGGGTGAGCTCTGCCCCCTGAGCAGTGCTCCTCCTGCCTCCTCCTAGGAGCTCCCAGGCTGCTGCTGCTGCTCCGTCCCTCCTGCAGCTCAGCACGGTATGAGCCCACTTGTCATTAATTGATGGAGAGGGAGTTGTCAGAGATCTGCACCCACAAGCAGAGCAGCCAGGACCCATAGCAGTATGGAGATGTTCTGCACCTCCTTGCACAGCACGTGTGGTGCAGGAGAGGGGCAAAGGCTGCAACTTGTCCATTCCAGTGTCAGCAGTGAGCAGTTCCCATCCCACGGGCAGCAAATGCTGGGGAGAGCACACAGCAGCCTCTCCATCTCTGCAGAACCCTCAGTGCTGGGGGAGCGCATGTACTGCACTCAGCTGGAGCACCATTGTGATGGTGAGAGCTCTGTTCTCACTGAACAAATTGTTCCTACCAATAAAGAATGAAAAGCTCTCCTCTTCCCACTCTCTTTTATTGCACTATTCATCGAGTTGTGCGGGAGGAAGGGACCGTGCTGGACTGGGGGGGCTGAAATTTGCCATGCAATGGACAAGTCATGGGGTGGAAAATCACAGCATGAAGTGCACTGCAGCTGGGGCTCTGGGGGGAGTTTGCTGTTGCAATGTCTCCTGGGGATGGGGCTGTGGCACATGGATAGAGGGGAGCAGAATGACTGTCGGTACCTGCAGCTGGCACAGAGCAGAACAGGTCAAGGAAACCTAGGAGGAGAGAACGAGGCAGATGAAAGGGGATGCTGAGACTCACGGGGGTTTCGCAGGATGATAATAATAAAGGAATCTGAAGGCTCCCATTCACTTGGCAGTGTGTGGTCCCAAGGGCCCGTGCTGTGCCAGCCATCAGATCAGTGATACAGCAGCAGGCTCTTTAATTCCCCCTCTCCATTGCTGGCTGTTCTCTCCTGGTGATGTGAGGCAGGGTGGCAGTGACAACATTGCAGCTTTTAGGAAGCAATTGCCAGGAGAAGCTTTTGGTCCCTGCGTGCTGAAAGAATCAAAATAACACATTTCCAACAGGATTCATGATTAGACAATTAATCATCCCAATTTAAAACATTGGAGGGCCTGAATGAATAAAGATGTTGGAAGCTGTGGCTGTGCTCTGTGTCTGGCAGTGAGCGTGGAGCTTTAGGCAGTATCTGCACTGCAGGTCCACACAGATCCAGAAAGCAGACAGAGTGCGTTCTCCCCATTTTCCAGGCTTTGCATTTTGATTTACTCTGGGTCACTCTGGCAGGGTTGGGACTGAATAAATTGCGAGCCTTGTTTTCCACAAAACACAACTCCACTGCCTCCAGACATCTCATGATATGTCCAAATAACTCTCCAAAGTTCCTAAAGCTTTAAAGCAATCCTGAGAAAAGAGCTGCAAAGAGATTATTGCGGCACATCGCTGCAATAAACCTTCTCTTCATCCTTTCATGGTTAGAGGTATGAACATGAATTATGGCAGCTTAAGCCTCTCAAGAGCAGCATGTACAATTGTTTTCTCAAACTGCTGGTAAAGAGCCCTGTTAAGCTGCGATGTCAGCACTCAGACACTGCAGCCTGAATGGGGCTGCTTTAGGAGCTGCCTTAATCCTTCCAGGAATCAAACGACCCCTTTCTGCCCACTCCAGGCTGTGGGTTGCTCCTTGCTCCCTTCCAGTTTGCTCCTTCAAGGCTTTGGCACCATCTCTTCTTGCAGCAGATAAGAGCCTTGAAGTTTGCAAATGTAAACCTGTTAATAAAAGCTTTGCATTCAATAACTTCGTGTGCACAGTTTACCTTCATTCAGATTGTTAGGGGAGAACTTAGAAATCCCAGCCCGCTCCGTTTTGGTCTCCATGGGATCTGATGAAGGCTCACCCCTCAGCTGCATGGTCCTGGTGTGCCAGGGCTGGCTTTGGAGGAGGGATGGGGCTGGGCTATTTGTCTGCTTTTCTTTTTATGCATGTCTGTCAGTGAAATTCGTAATGAAAATGTGGATCTTACAGACTGGGCTGTGATCTGACAGCAGGAAACAAAAAGCAGGAAGATGGGGTGGTACTGAAATGGAAATGACGGTAATTAAAACACAAAAAATAACCGTTAAGTGTTTCTGGGCATTACAGCCACCAGGGCTGATTTATCAAAGCTGCTTCTCTAAAGACTGCTGTGACTTAAAACTGAAGGAGTAGAAAAGTGTCTAATGCGATTATTTACCATTAACTATTTTGCTGCCAAGCCTGATTGCAAGGGGATTCCAATGGGTTTTGTTTGTGGGTAAATTCTCATTCAGTGCCCACTCAACCCAATGGGAGGGCTGGAGACATCACGGGAAATTTTTTTTTTCCTTTAAGTGAATATTTGCCATCTTTCAGAGATCATTTCAGATGATTCTTTCTTGAAAGAAACAAACCACAGCTCCATCAGGGCACCGAGCAGAGTGCACCCAACCTGCATCATCCCACTTCCTTCTACACTCCTTCCTTTGGGGCAGATTTTAAAAGAACAAGGAAAGGTGAGGGGAAGAAAGAGAGCACCCTCAGCACCGCCTGGATGAGTGCATCCAGGGACAAAGCAAACAAAGAGGAAATTAAATGTTTCAGTTTGCTTTTATCATCAAAAATGAAGCGAAGTGAATGCGTCAACAAAGTGAAGGCTGCAGTGTTGCAGAGATCCTTGGTAGGAGTGTAACCATAAATGTAATTTTTGAGAAAAAGAGATGGTTTTGATGGAATTGGACTCTTTCATTCCCGAATTTGTGGCTATCTGCAGCTAAACGAACCTCCAGCTCTCCGTCCTGCGGCTGCGGGTGAGCACTTCTCTGTGTTGGTACCAGACATGGAGTGGTTTCCCAAAGCTTGCTTTTGGCTGTCAGCTTTCTGCAGGCACAGATTATGCTGATCCTTGACAGATTTCATTGTGTGCTCCCTGGTGCTTTAACCCATATGTGGATTATTTTTCCTGGGGTTGCCCTGGGCAATGCTGAAGGCGCAGCTGTGAGTTTGCAGTGAAGAGGAGGGCAGACCTGGGACAATTTCTAAACACGGACAAGCTGGGCACACACATCCATCACACCCCAGCTTTGTGCTAACAGCCCAGGCACGGCCCTGAGGCCGTGGGACGCAGCACCCACACAGCCCAGCACAGCACCTGTTGCTGTTGCAGCCATGCACAGCGGGAGCTCAGCGCTATTTCTGGGGCGTGCTGGAGGGCAGGAAGGGTTGCTGTGCCCCACAACAGGGGAGTGAGCTGGTTGTGAAGAAAGGGGCTTAGCAGCCACGCAACAACAGGAGGGGGTAAGAAGGCTGCCCTGGACCCCCTCTGCGTAGATGGAGCAGGGCAAGGAGCTTGGGACACATCGAGCAGCAGCTGCTGGGACAGTAATGGCAATTCTGCAGCAAACCTGAAATGGCTGAAAGGTGCAGGGCTGAGCTCCCTGAGCATCACTACGGGAAGCATCCACACCAGGGTAGGACAGAGACATGGCCCCCAGATAGACACGAAAGAGGGGAGCAGGGAAAGAGGGTGTTTAGGGTCAGGGAACTTGCCTGAAAAGGGGCAGTCTGCACAATCCAAGGAATCCAGCAAAGGAACTTTTGGGAGTGGTTTTCCTTGTTGATGGGATCCAGATTGTGTGATGGCACCCAGAGCTGCCAGGAGAGCTCCAAAGCTGACATCCTTCGTAAAGACACACCAGCAATGCAAGTCCCTGGAGAGCTGTCAATAAGCATTGTTTTCATCCCATTGCATCTTCTGCCACCTGAAGCCCTCATCCTGCCTGAGGCCTCAGAAAGCGTGGTCTTCATAAAGAATAGTGGCCAGCACAACCCCAGAGCCTCATAGCTGTGAACTGGTGCAGTGGTTGTGGTTCAATAGGAGCTGATGTGTTTTTCTGCAAGATGCCACTGCCAATATCATGGGAAAGATTTCAGCAGATGCAGAGCTGGGACTTGCAACTTCAGCATGCAAACCCAGCATACTTCAGAGGAACAAAAGAACAAATGGCCCCAGAATAGAAATGAACGCCCAATTCATTAGCTCATAATTCCCAGTGTTTATTTAAGCATCAATTCTTGGGGCGGTTGTGCATGCATAGAGCTGATTAGCAATTACAGAATGTACCAGAGCATCACCACAGCACAGCTGGGGACTGCAGAGCCAACTGGGTGACACCACGTGAACCTCAGGGCAATGTCTTTGTGATGACTTTTAATAGGAAACCACTTGACTGGGTAACTTTGAAGGAAGAAAACATGTTTCCAAAGTCTGTTAGCTCAGCACTCTCTAGCTGCCTGGTGGAACAACTGCCTGAGCTGCACCCAGGAGCTTCCTTTCTTTTCTCCTTCTCACATAGGGATGTATTTCCTTAAAGCCCAACCTCCATTTCGTCACAGCAGCAGGAGCCTTACAACTTAACACTGATCTCTGTAATCTTTTATATGGCTGATGAAAAGAAACAGTCTCCATTCATCCATAACACGTGTCTCCCAGGGACATTTCATATTCCCCTCTTATGACAGCTTAGCCAATTCTGGTCCTGAGCTCCACACATTCATCCTAAATGCGGATTAAAGCCTGTCCTGGTTACTCATATCCATTGGGAGGTGGAGGTCCCAGATTGAACCAGATGAGGGTATCAGAGAGCAATGCAAGAGGGGCTTTCCTCCTCCAGCACTGCTCTCTGCAGCCATCCCACTGCCAGTGCACCAGCCAGCTGTGTGAATTCTATTGGCTCCCCTGAAAGAATTGTGATCACCTTAAAATACAGCATAGTTCTCTTGGTTTGAACCCTGCTTTATTATTAACTTGGCTGAAGAACAGGAAAACCTTGTGCACTCAACCAGGGCTTGCTTTCTGTATTCTTCACCTTCCTCTGGGACATCAGGTGCCACTGTTGGAGGCACTGGCCTCAACACAATAGAGGCGTCAAGTCCTCCTGTCCTACAAGCTGTATCTTCCTTGTTCAGGGAGGACCCTGGGCACTGGAGTGTTTCGTATCTCCCATTGGGCAAAAATTTAGAGGGTAAGAGCCCATGCCAAGGAGATGTGTGTTCGAGGAGCTCTCAGACATTTGGTGAGTCCTCCTGGCTTACTACCTCCTGCTGCTGGCTATGCTACTTCTACATGGGGGACATGGGCATTTCCAGAAAGTCCAGTAAAAGAACAGTCTCATCACTATTCATTCCTTAAGTGCTGTTTCTCTTGGACCCACATGCACTGATAGGGTATTCATGCGGGTGAAACCCAGGGTCCAGATCCCTGCTGCTGCCCAACACACCAAGCTTCCTCCTTCTGATCTGAGCAGGCAGCAGCAATGAGAAAATGAAGTAGGTTTAATTAATCAGAAAAAGGAAAAAAAATAAATAAAAGTAGCATCTCTTGGGAAGGAGAGAAAAAGGAATTTACGCTGTTGGTAAATAGCTGCTCCTGCGAGCAGAGGGATGTCTGTGACAGCAGGAAAATGGGAAGGAAGATCTGAGAAGAAAGGCTCGCAGAGGGGCTGGGATGTGGAGATGAAACCCTGAATAGAGTATGTAAGTAAAACGCCTACTCCTGCAGGAACCCAGGCTGTTAATTGGATTGACAATCCATTTGATCTTACATATACATCTCCTGGCTGATTCATGCTGAGACGTACTTCTGATCTTTTGAATACTCAACTTTTTGGTGAAAAGTAAAAAGAGAGCCGTTTTCTTTCAGCAGACTGAGTAATAAAGTAATGCTATAGTACTCCTCATTTTCTTCATCACGGTGAGTCAGTATCTGACTAATGAACGCAGTCAATAGCTGAGTAATTTAACCTGGTGAGAGCATGACCCTGCCACAGCAAGACCATCTCCTGCAAACAGCAGTGTTAGGCACTAACAGATAAACAGAGATTCTGCCAGGCTGAAGGGATTACTTTCCATAGCAGCGATTCATCAGCTACAGCTTTTCCCAGGATCTTCTGGAACAGCAAAGCTGTGGTGTGGGGACTTCAGCCCAACTGCAGAGAAGTGTCCCTTAGGGGAACTGGCTGCTGGTTGGGGTGGGCTGTCACATCCAAAAAGGGTTTCACCCCCATTTCCACAGGTGTAAACCCAGCATCACTCCATGCCTACAGTGCCTAGGCATAAGCAGGCCTTCCAGTAGTCCTCTGCTTTTTCCTGGAAACCTCCCCTGCAACCTCACTTAACCCAGTCCCCAGCTCTGGGGGACCCTTCTCAGGGTGGTGCTATCAGACAGCAGAAAAAGGAACCTGACTCACAGGGCCTGCACTGCACCCGAATTTATCCGCAGGCTTGCTAGCAGGGAATGCAGGTTCACGTCAGGGCTGTTTTTCCATCCCCTTTTGGGGGTTAATCTCTCAAGGGCAGCACCTGCTGGAGGAGTCCGTGGCTCAGTCCTGCTGCAGGCAGATGTCTGTCTGATGACAGAAGTGCCCTTCAGTGCCCGTGTGCTCCATCCCATGCTGACCCGGCCCTGCTGTGCACAGCCCAGGTGGAGACAGGGGGCTGCTGCACACACGTGGAAGGGACACCCAAAGTCCTGCACGTGATCAGAGCTCCAGCTTCACCAATACAGATGTCTCCATTCCTTTCCCCTCTCCGCAGTTTTAAAGATAAAGTGAGGAGAAACAATAGGAGCGCTGAGTGGGAAATTTCCTTTTAGCTCTGGATGTAAAGTGTCGAAAAGTATCATTTCCCCCAGTCAAGTACAAGGATGAGTTTCGGGGACAGATACACCTCTGTCTTAGTGAGTGCTGCAGCCTTTAGCAACACAAAGTGCTCCTGCTGATACAGCAGGATTTGCAAGCAGGGGAATCATTTACTGCATCAGGAGCAGAGCTCCAGATCGTTCAGCTCCTGTTAATGAAATCACATCAACACAGGTGATCAGTCCCTACAACAAAGACTCACTGAGAGCTCCTCCACAGCAGATAGGACAGAGTTCTCTGAGCAGAAGCACCAGGAAGAACTCAGCCTTGAAGCAGCACTGCTGTTTCTTGCAGCTCAGACCATTCCAGCTAAGCAACAGCAGAAGCAAGCACAGGCTCTGCCAGAGCCCTTTACACCTTCATGCCTTCCCACCAACCCTGCCAGCAGCCACTCAGCATAGATGGGTCTTTAAATTCTCCACAGCTGGGCCTGCCCCATAGCTCTGGGTCTGTGGGTATAGTGTGGAGGAAATCTGAGAGCTGGGGCTTTTAATGAGTGGGTCAGCAGGTTAGTGAAGGTGCTAGGAGGAGGTTTCTTTTAAGTGGGTGTACTCTGTAATCCAGCTCAGAGAAAAAGGCTTTGGGGGAGAACTGCTAGAGGAGTAGAGAGAAGCTGATTTGCCTTTGTTTCAGGCACATCAGGAACTGAAAACGTTAGAGGGACATATCTACTGCTCATGGCTGTGGGATTCCTGCTGTCTGTGGCTGATGTCTCCTATCTTCTAGAGAATAAAGAGCTTAGGAGAAAAAAGCATTACAGCAGGAGAAACTGGAGGAATCCCAGAGAACTGAATTCTGTGCTGGCACTAGTGAAGAGGATCTGTGCTGGTGAGCAGTATGGGGTCTCCCTTTAGCAATGGGCTCCTCATCAGGAGCCAGGAGCAGCTGCTGGGTGCTCTGGCTGCCTGCTTATCTGCAGGTGTCTGCAGGGAGAGCTGAGAACCAGGCTCAGCACACTGTGCTAGGTGTGGGGCTGAGCCTGCTGGAAGGGCTCTGTCAGCCAGCACCTGAGTCGTGGCTGCATAAATGACTACAATCTGAAACTCTCTGTCTGCAACTGCTTGTGATTTGGAACATCTGTCCATAACATATAAAACTCTGCGGAGTGTTTTTCCTGTATCACCTCTGAGAAAAGAAAGAACAGAATGAGGCTGAAGCAGCCGTGTTGGATGCTGAAAGCAGAAGGTGGGTGCTATGTCCAACCCCAGCCCATGGCAGTGCTGTACCCATACTTTGGGCTGACTGAGCTGGTGAGGCACCTCCCAAAGGAAGCACTTCTTCCTTTGCTCGTTTCTTGCATTTACTGTTTCTTCTCACCTTGCGGCTTTGAGATAAGTAAGTGGAACACATCTCACCTTTGGCCCTGTGATGGTCAGGAGGAGCACTCATCTCTGAAGCTTGTTGGTGAGGAGCTGACTGTGTGACAGAGACTTCCCCTGCCTGGCAAGCAGGGTTTGCAGAGAGAAACATTCAGTGATGAAGCCTTTGAAGAAGGTTTGTTCCGCATGCAAGTCACAGCAGGAACATTCCTGAGGTGGAGGGATTCCTCCTGCTTTTGCATATAGAGCACTTAACATGTTTATTTTGTCTCCTGTATTAAAACACTCTGTCCCTCCCTTATTTATCTTCTCCTCCAGGCTGTTCTGGATCAAGCCAAGTGTGCTCTGGCTGCAGGCTCCGTTACCACAGCCCTGCAGGGACAGGGACAGTCTGTGCTGGAGCCCAAATGGCCATGTGGAGATGCCTGAGGTCAACTCAGGTCATGCTGAGGGGGAACTGAAGCCTGTGACAACAATTAGAAAGAGAAAAGATTAGGTATTTGCAGAAATAACCCTCATTGAATCCTGGTGTCATGGTCAGAGCTGGAGCTGTCGGTGACAAGGGGGCTCAGAAAGTCACTTTCTCATCTGGACTTCCTACTGAAAACCAGACTTTCCATGTGCACTGCTCCAGCAGACCTCATCTGATACGACATGAGCTCAGCATGGAGGGGAGGGAGGCCTCTGGTTCCTGAAATAGCCCTGACAGGTGCCCTTAATATCCTGGCTCCAGCATGACAGTGCTGAACGGGGCCACTAAGGAGCCTGATATGGATTTCGAGTCATTGAGTCTAAGCAGATGTAACCCCAGACCTCTGGGTCACTTCTATTTATCCATCTCCTATCAGACGTGGGGGCTTGGGCAGAAACACAAAGGTGCCCACGAATACACAGCTCTGCTGCTGCGTGTAGTGCTGGGGTTGCTGTGCATTCTGCCCTCAGCTGAAGTGGGCAGCACAGAGCTCCTGGTGGGCTGTCTTCTGCTGCTGTTTGGTATCTGTGCTTTGTCAGGTCACTGATTTCTTACTGGAACTTTGATTTCCCTTCCTTTCAAACTGCCACTAACAAGTGCTAGCTCACTGGTTTCACTGCTGTGTCCTCTCCTTGTTTTTTGCCTTACTATGTGTGACTGAGCACTCCCAGACAAGAAGAAAAATAAATGCAGTGACAGCTGTACTTGCAGTAAAACTCTGTCCTGGTTCTCCGATAGCACTTCCCCAGGGTTGTGCAGCAATTGCATCTTGGAACTTATTCCTCCTTCAGATCCAATTCCATGCATTGCCAGTGGAGAATGGCATTTGGATGGACAGTGGAAACACTAAGGTAAAACTGCACCGTAAGTTGTGCTGGGGTTTTAAGGTTGCCCTTTTAGTGTTGCAAATGGAGAACATCAAGTGAACTTCTTTTGGTGCTTTTGTCTTTTTATTTTCTCTTTAAAGGCATGAAACGATCTCCAGGACTGGCACCAGATGTCATGGTTGTTTGTTTCAGCTGACAAAACCTGGGACACAAATGTCAATGTCTCTTTTCTAACGATCCTGAAAAATACAGAGGGCTTTGGGCACTGCTGGCCCCGGTGCTGCTGGGATTTGCTGAGCCTGGAGGGGTGTGGGCATGGATTTGTTGTAGGGTGGCATCGCCCAGAGCTGGTACCTCCTGCACCCAGTGTCCCTGCACTGCAGGTGGCTGGCGGGGGGAGGACTGAGGTGGCAGTGGGTGTTGCAACACAGCATCCATCTGATTCAGCAACACAATGTGAATCCTTCGGAGGGAAGCTTTTAATAAAAGGTGAGAGGGTAATTCTTCATTTGCAAAATGACACGATGTTCCACAAAGACAGGGGGGAGGGGGAAAAAAAGCAGTATAACTGAAAACAACACACCCAACCTCAAAACAGTAAATCCAATCAAGCTTTCTTGTTAAACGCAAGCTTTGAAGAACATTGTACTTAATCATTAACAGTGCTGGATCAATACAAATAATCTGAAGCGACTCCGAGCAGCAGGGGCAGGTCATCTTTACAAAGAGATGAATATTGATGTGGTTGCTCTGAGTGCTGCACGGCCCCCTGGCACGGTGGCAGAGGACCAGAGCCGCTGGGGCAGAGCCTGCAGGCCAAATACATGGGGAATATGCACTGCACGTGCATAGCAGGCTGTTCTCTGCTGTTTGAAGACCCAGGCTGTGCTGTGGTGCAGGAGAGCCCAAAGCATGGGCTGCTTCCCATTCCTTTTCCTGCTGCTGATGGAGGCAATGCCTGCACACCGCCATCCAGGACCAAGTGATGCAGTCTCTCTTCAACTAACTTTCCATTGCAAAATGTAAGACCCAGGGCATCAGGCTGATGCTCTCTGCCTGGAATCACTGTAGGCAGATCAGGGGTGGGCAGTTGTTGCTCTGTGATTCACAGAATCCTTCAACAGGTGACTGCTGAAGTTGTAGTTCTGTTTGCTGTCCTATTTCTTTTTTTTTTGGCCTGGCCATTTGACAGCAGATATTCATTAGAACAGTTTGTATTTGGACATTTTTGAGAGGCCTTTGGCTCTGAGTTGCCAATGTGTTTTTTATAACAAGTTCTCATGAATTTCCCCCGGATGGAAATGAACAAAGGAGCTGGAGGAGGGGGGAAGGTTTCCAGTTTCTGGGAGGGCTTTGCAAGCAACTCAATTAAGCAGGCAGTGGTGTTCAGTTAATAACTGAATTTTGTCAGAATTCAGCCCATTAATCTCAAAGGAAAATGAGCCATTTTGCAATGCAGCCACTCCAGCACCCTTCTCCATTCAGCTCTTCTGCTGCTTTGCTGCGCCTCACTGCTTGAACATCTGACACTGGGGTTGTTCACAGGAATGGCAGGGCCCCAAACATTGCTGTCACCAACCCGCAGCCTGCTGCCTTCTTGCCAGTGTGCAGGAGGCTGCTCTCCTTTCAAGGCTCTTGTGGCCTTCCAAGAGTTTTCTCTTTGATTCCCTTTCCTCTGCGCAGTTCCTTCCCCTCAAAAAAAAAAAAAAAAAAAAAAAGAGGAAAACAAACCCACGTTGCCAGATGAAGAGAAAAAAATCCCACTCTTCGTTAACTTGTGGATATATGAAGAATAAAACAAACAAAACGTCAGGTCTCTTTTGAAGGATTGAAATGGACTTGCTTTTAATGCTGGTTTATGATATTTCCATAGTTTTCGAAATGTTTTCTGCTGCCGTCCAAATTAACCAACTTGTTCCAGCATGAGAAATCACGTTTGGATTCAAAGAGCATTTCCTGCTATTTGTCTTTGAAAGCGATATCGGAAATGACAAAGAAAGTTCCTTTGCAGAAATCGTTGACATAAAGAGATTGATGACTCGGAGCCAGTGATCTCACCGTACGTCTTCTGTGAAAATAGAGCATTTTGATGGCTTTTCTCCAATCTGCAGTACTTAACAGCAGTATTGATCCGAGAGGACAAAAAGTAAGAGCAGTGTAAATGATAATCGGGAGCGATTTGAAATGAAGCTTTTTTCACTCTCTCATCTCACGGCTGAGGACAGAGAGAGAATGCAGCAATCAAAGCGCGTGTCTCTGTAACAGCTTACAGGTTTATAACAGAAGTAACAAAAGGAGAACGTTTACAAACTGCATTTTGCTGATTGCTGAGGGAGATTTGAAGACTCATGTCACAGCAGCAGCAGGAGCTCCAAAGCATCCCATACACGAAGCCCATAGCAGTGCAGTCAGCAGCACGTGAGTCCCTCTGCAGAGCAGCTCATCCCTGAGATATGGGCAGTGCTGTCCTGCACACAGTGCAGAGAAAATGCAAAGAGAACTGAAAACAAACCATGTCTGCCTCACCTGCATTTGGCAACTGCACCCCAGGCTGGTGAGGTTGGTGAGAAATGGGGCACGGGAAATTATACTTGCTGGTTAAATAGGTGGCTGTTTTTGTGCTCAGCTCCTGCTTGTCGTCGCATCCTCACAGGGAAGTGAAGAGCTGTGTTTATACCAAATGGAGTTACTGAAGTATCAGAAAGCACAAATCAACTTGCAAATGAAATTATATAATACCCCAGGAATCAAAACTGACAAACATAGAGATTTGCTGCTAAATGAATTGCAAGCTAAGATAAAAGGCAGACCATGCAATTAGCCAGGTATGATATACTGCCTTGACTCAGGAGCTGCTTCCAGCTCATTGGCATGCTGCTCCACTTCAGAACTAAATAGGCAGCAGAGGGGTTTTGAGATCAATATTGTAGCATGAGCGACCAAGCAAACTGCAGAAGGCATGTTCCAATGTGGGATTTTTCCTGCCTTCATACAGTGCATACATACTACTACATACATACTGCAGTGCCCTGCAGCCCCTGTGGGTGTACGCCCTGCCCCCAGCTGCAGGACAAAGCTCTGGAAGAGAAACATGCAAGGGACCAAAGCCCAGACAGACTCTGTATGAAGATGTGACCACTGTGAGGATGCAGCAGCCCCTCAGCAGAGCCCACCCAGTGCCAGGATGGCACAGCTTGTCTTCTTTTGGATCACATGTGCATTATTCAGGAGAATCATTTCTGGCTTAGGCAGAAAGTTGCCTAAGCTGATAACCAAAGAAATGAAAAGATGGAGGGATTAGGAAGTGCAGCAAGACAAATTCAGGCTATAAGCGAGGTGCTGATAATAAAAAGAAAAACTGAGCAAACTTCCTAGGAATGCAGGTGTGCTTCTTACCATTATGAAGCCAAGCCTGGCTGTCACTGCAGGGCAGGCTTGCTGCTCTCCTGCTGCTCTCACACACCTGGTGCATGAAACACAGGGGGGAGTGTGGGCAGGAGGCTGTGTAGCCATTGGGACAGCATCTTCTAGCCTTCAAGTCCATTAACCTCTGGCTTTCACCTCCCTCTCCAATAGGAACAGTCATTCTTTGTCTGAGGAACATGTTCTTTGAAAAATAAGGTCCCACTGGGACACATCTGGGTCCACAGACAGCACAGATCAGGCAGTGCAGGCCATGTGTCAGGCCGTGCTCATCCTGAGTGACTGGAACAAGCTGCCCAACGTGGGCTCTCACAACGGGCAACACCTTGGGCTTCACTCTCTGAGCTCATTTGACATTTTCACACGTTTTGTAGAGCTGCTCTGACTGGTGCCACTTGCTCTTCTGTCACCTAATTAACTAACGAGACATATGATGAAGCCATGACATGCACAAGGAATGACAGGGCCACCAAGCGCTGCAGCGTGACGTTCCCTGCGGCGCCCAGCAGAGCAGCGGAAGTGGGGCAGGCTTGCAGAGATAAGGCACTAATGGATGTTGAAGTACGAGCACTTCTCAGAGTGAAGAAAACCAGTGCTCCAAAAGAGACTCAAGGAGCTTTAACCCTGGGCAATTTGCTGCAGGAGGAAACTGTTGCTTCCGCTGGGAGCCAGCCCTGGGTGGGCAGTGTGATGGGGGCTTCCCAAAAACAATACAGAGCCCTTGGATCTGAAGGACGTGCTGCAATAACTCCCTTGGAATGTTTCAGTTTTGAGTTAATAAAGCTGTTATATCTAAATTGAGTTATAGGTATCTGATGTTTCTCTATTCAGTTTTCACTGCCTTTTGCCTAGGAAACTAAATACCATGATGCATAATAATGATTAAAGATTGGCAGATGAGCAGGAAATCAATCCACGTCTCCTGGGCAGATCTAACTCTCATCCATTTTTCTGTTTGTTTGTTCCTTTTTACAAACATGCAGCCACACTGCCTTACCCACACTGAATTAGCAGAGCTCACTGACGAATGCCCTCACTGATGGAGCATGGCTGGAGCTGCTGCTCTTTGGAAGAGCTCCCAGCATCGCCTGTGACCCCTCTGCAAATGGAGTTTGCAGAACAGACTCTCCTCTCTTTCAGAAGCTCTCTCAGTACACACATGACACTCACAGCTCTTACAGCCAGGCTGCATGACATGCTTGAGAAAATAAAACGCCTCTGCTCACCTGGGTTTGAAGGGGCAGATTAAAGAAACCTGATCTGTTTTCTTTGAAAGAGAAGACAGGTGAGTAACTTGATTACAGCCTACAAATACCGTCTCAGAAAAAGCTTTGTGTTGATGAGAGGGGCTTCAGTGAGTAGCTGAAAACAGGTGGATCCAGAGCCTGGAAACTGAAATCAGGCAACTTCAGAGTGAGAAGCAGAGTAATTAAACAGCAGAATGGCATTTATGGGGATGAAGTGATTCACCAGTACTTCTAGTAGCAGGATGGATGTCTTTCCAAAAGATAGCTGTGGCTGAAGCAGAAGGCTTGTGCCAAAGGGGGGAACACATGCAGTATCTCAGGGATGGTAACTGTAAGCGTTAACCTTGATAAAAACATGAATAATGAGAAAAGATTTGGGATTTCTGAAGGCACTGTGGGGAGCACACACGCACTTACACAGGGCTGGGCGAGGGGTGGTGGCGACAACCTTCCAAAAAGCTACTTTTCACTATTTTGTCTGCCCCACATCTCTGTGTGCCCAAACCCCTGAGCCCACCTCCCATCACTCTCCGTACGTTCCCCTGCCACTGCGCTCTTTGTAACATCGTCCTCTGCTCAGAAGCTCCCAGTGCTTCTGCTTCTGTGCAGTTCAGGCCACGCAACCCTATGGACAAAGCCAGTGTGCAGGGAGTGGTTGTGCAGTGACTGTACCTCACTTGTTCCAAAATGCATCCAGGAGACTATGCAGAGATAAAAGGCAGAAGAGAAAGGTAACTGCAAAGAAAGGCCTGTGGGTGGTGCTGGGGGGAAACATGACAACAGAAAATGATGTGCATATGGTGTGGTGCCTGTACAGACAGCACGACAAGATGAATGTTAACCTGAAGCCTGCAGAGCAGAAAAGCAAAGGAGAGAGCTAACCTGTCAAAGCCATGACCGAGGGTTTTGGGTTGTGCCCACAGGTGGCACTGCAGGTGATGAGCATTTGCAGAGAGAAATGAAGGTCCAGATGAGTTAAAAGCATCACATGTGCAGATCAGCCTGCAGAGCCCTAAGGGAAACCCACAGAGATGCGGAGCCATCACGCAGTCCTTCCTGTGGTATTTCCTTCTCCACCAAGCAGAGGCAGGGTCACAAAATCAGGATGAGGTGCAAACAGAAGAGAGTTGCCAGCAGCAGCCAGGCTCCAGGATAGCCTGTAGGTGACTTTCTGGGGCTGGGCACTGGAGCACTGCCTGCCACAGCCCTTCAAGGAGAGGCAGGAACAGATTTTTGGCTTGGATAAAAGCACCGTGAGATGTCCAGTGATCGCAGCTCCATCCAAGGGACACCTGCTGGCTTCCGAAGGCAGCAGCCTTCCTGACAACAGCAAATGCAAATTGCCAGATGTCCATTCAGAGACTGTTTTGGTTTTTAAGTGTCTAAGAGACATTCGTGCCTAAGTGTCTCTTTATCTGTGTTCTTCCTATATGAAAACACAACAGATAGGCAAGATCAAGAGATTTCCAATCCAACAAGAGCACTGGAAGCACAGCTGGAGATGGCAGCCAAAAAGTAGTTATGAGACAGTATTCAAGGCAGGATTGGAAAGAATCTGAGAACAAACCACCCAAAAACAACAGCCTGCAGGGGCTCATGGCTACTAGTTGATCATGGTGGCCACTGCAGGGGAGAAATGCCCCTGCTTCTTGAGAACTGCCAAGGAGATTTGAGAGGAGAAGATGCGGATCCCAAACTTTAGGTAGGAGTTCAGCAGAGTGCCAAAGGAAAACAGAGCTGGTAGAGAAGTGCCACGTGCCAGGACCTGTCCTGCCACCCCTCAAAGACTGGAGCTTCTGTAGTACAAAATACCTTGCAGCTTAGATAGATGATGGATGACAGCCTCAGAGGTCAGCGAGACGAGTCCAAAGGCAATGATACTCTCATTGAGTTTGGCTGTGTTGTCACCAGGAGGAACGCACAGTGTCCCTGCAGGTGCCTTGCACTTCAGTGATGCCCCAGCACAGCCTGCCCAAGTGTGAATGGGTTTGGGGAGAGCCTGGGAGAGTTTTTAGCAGAACACGGCCTTGACACACGGGAGGTATTTGGGAACTCTTGCAAATCCTTTCTAAATCATTAGAGTACATTTTTTAAACCTGATTAATATTATACTAATACTTTGAGATCAAGCATGACTTAAATCTTGGGCAGCAATGGGGGAAGGTCATGCTGGAAGTGGAAAACCAGCTGCAAGGAGCTGGAGGTGCCTCAGGCAGAATTAAACTTGAGCGCCATCAGTGCCGCAGCATTGCTCCCCGTGTGTCCATGTGCTCTTTTATGGTCCCAATGCCACTGTCAGAGCAGGTGCAAAGGAAAAGAAGAAAAAGAAACAAAATTAAAGTAGCCCTCTGTAACAGTCCACTTCGTAACCAAAGCCCCTTTGTGTGCTGGTTAAGTAAGAATTTATTCTTCCTTTCTCCAGAACCTCTCTGGTGCTCAGGGGCTAATTGCTTTGTGTTCATCCCAGTTCCTGGACTGCATCCCAGCAGGCTCTGTGGCAGCCAAATCCTGATCTGTTTTTCCTCTCTACTCCCTGCAGTGTGACGGGACTTGTTGGCGCTCGCGTGGTTTCCTACAGTTGTCTCCATGCTGTGACCAGGGAGCCTCGTGCTGCCAGGTTTCCTCCCAGTGAGGAGCCAGGGCTGGTGGGACGCCGTGCTGAGCTGGGAAGCCATGAGGAGAGCTGGGAGCATTGCTGCACCCTGCCTGCTTGCCATCGTATGGAGGACCATGGCTTTACGCAAGGACGTGTCACACAGTGAGCGACTCCTGGCTGCTGTGCAGGATCCCAGCACCAACCTCAAGCACACCCCCCAGTGTGCATATTTATGATCCCAATTATCACCAAACTAAAAACGCAGATTGCTGTGTAAATAACTGATTTTTTAATCTAAATCGCCCAGCTTACATACTTCACCCAGCCCTGCTCAGCAGAACAGCTGGTGTTTACCAACTTCTCATTGCTTTTCCAAGCAACGTGGAAAGACGCTGTCTGCAGAGTCACAGCTGCCCCTGAGATAAGGAGAGCTCAGGTTTGCCTCTGCCCCAGACACTGCACCCTCACATCCTGACGAGCCCTGGCAGCAGGGTGTGCCCAGCAGCACTTTTCTGCTGACATCTGGGGCTGAGAAATGATGCCCCGTCCACAGACAGCATCCCCAGCTGCACAGTGAGCATGGGCCTCCAGCAAGTGCAGAGGACAAGTGCAGGGCCTTGGGAGGGGATAGATGGCTCCTACCCACGTCACTGAAATTCAGACTTCCCTCCCAAGCAGTAGCACTCCCCTACCCAACTGTTGGACCCTGACATACTCAGAGGCTTTCTACCCCTTGACTGTCCCATGAGGACCTGAGGTCGGCAGTGGGTGAAGGCTGTGTCTGGTACAGCTGAGGATAGGAAGGTCTCTCCACCTAGCACAGGCAGTGAGTATTTGCAGTACTGTGTGGTGAGGAATGATGAAAGGTGCCTGCTCGTAGTGGTTATTACTGCTGGGTGTTGTGTTTCTGCAAGAAAGAGTGGTTTCCAAGTAATCCAAATAACTCTAGCTATCATTATGCATCTGTCCATATCTATATTAGCAGTTACAAATGCTTCCTTTTTTTCCTAGTGCCTCTGGAGGCTAACACCAGAGCTACAATGAGCCAGGAATTATTCTTGTCATGGTATTTCCACTGCCCAAGAATGAGCATATGTTAAAGAAATCCAGTCCCTCTTTATTCCAGGATTTAAATGGCCCCCTGAGGCACCAAACAACCAGATTTGGCTTTACGTGGGCTTGCATTGTGGTTGGCAGCGCTGATACTGGCGGTTCCTTCAGTAGCACTCACTGAATGTGAGGATGTGAGAAGACTTGATCCACCCTTTCCCCTAATTTTTCCTCTGCCTGCCCATAATGGCATTCATGCTGATGGAGGAGGGCTGGACACTGGTGACCAGCACCTATAGGATGGACACTGACAGCCCAGTTCCTCCAACACAGCTCTGATCTGCCTCTGTGCCCTGCAGCACCTTGGGGTGCACACCTCCTGCACGGTCTCTGTGCTCTGCACACACACACAGCTTCTCCTTGGTGTGCCTAAAAGGCAGCCAGCTCCCAGCCCTGTGTCCCAGGGTGATGGATGTCATGCCAACACACCCAGGAGGGGCAGAAGATGATAACCCCCAGTCCAGCTGCTCCAGGACCTGAGCAATCAGGTGAGTTCACCTCCTCTGGCATAAAGACCCCAAAGCATCTAATTCTCCTTGGCACTTCTCTCCAGGCAAGGAGAAGTCTCCTCTGTGGCTGGAGGAACATTGGATCCTCACTCTCCCATGGGTTCAGACACAGGAGCTGGTAAGCACCAAGTTTCACTGTGTTGTTATGATGTTTAATTAGTACTTGCTACCTTGACCTCTCATCTCACCAGGAAAACAGAGCTGCTGTGTCAGCATGTGTGATCAGCTTTGTGCAGGAAAATGGTGTCTTATGGGATGTTCTCAAGGAGTGAGTCTCTTTTTCCCCCAGGCACCACAGAATCATTTGCTGTGATTTAAAGAGCACACATTTAGTTCAAAACAGTGGGCCAGACCTACAATCCCTGCATGTTTGACTCCATGGAAGTTAGCTGATTTAGACCAGCTGAAACACGGACCCTCTATGTTTAAACAAAGCCCTTATTTTTTCACTGGTGCTCAACAGAAAGTGACCTGCCTTTAGTGTGGGTCTGTGAGGGCACGGCCCCACACAGCTGTGCCCCCATTCCTGTCCCACAGTGTTGCACTGCTCAATGCACCAGCAGCTGAAGCTCTGGGGAAGTAAGACCACAGAGGGTGTTGGGCCAGCAGCCTTGTGGTGACCTCGGGCATCATTTCAGGGTCCCCAAAGCCAGTGCTGACCACCAGATGGGCTGCACGCAGCTGTGCAGATCCTGGCCTCTGTGGGTGAGCACCGGGCAGCTGATGTGAGCCCATGGAACGGGCCAGAGGGATTCCTTGCACTGCCTCCCCAAAACCTCACTGTATTTCATATGGGACAGAGATTTACCTCTTCTGAGCATAGGGCTGAGGTTCTCCAATGGCATCACTGGAACGCATGATAAAGAAGCCGTATATTCACTGCCCCAGTGACAGATGCTCACAGAGTTTGAAAGGGGAAAATGAAATCAGCGTTTTCAAAGTGCAGCGAGGAAATAAATGTTCTGCGTTCAGCATTTACAAGCAGCGGGCCACGTAAGCCAGACGGGATGCCTTGCAACAGGTTCCTTTGTGAAGCCCCAGCGGACTGCCAGCGTCTGGCCACCGCTCAGCCTTCGGTCCGAGCTGCAATCGCGGGGCTCGGTTGCTCCCTGGCGGTGAGCGGCCGCCTCGCTGCCTCCTGGCTGCCTTCCCCTCCGCCCCGAACGCTGTGTTTTCCCGTCCCTGTCACCGTCTCCCGCTGCCGAAGGACGGCTGTGCTTTGTGTCACAGTGTGGGGCACAGACAACAGCCAGGATAAATAAAGAGCTACTATTCCAGTTAATACACTCGGGTCAGAAGCCCAGGTGGGGACGGGCAGCACCTTGTTACCATCCCCATCACAAACAGCTGCACTCCTGCTCCAGCACCAGCTGCTGGGGCCGCATCCTGCCCCGCTCTGCCTGCAGTGCCACGTGCACAGCCCTGTGCCCGAGAAATGTGGGCAGGGCCCCAAGTCCCTCATCTGATGGGCACAAGAAACCAAAACGCTGCTGGTGGCAGGACCTCTGCTGACTGCTGCTCCTGGAGAGCACGTGGATCATGAGCATCTCATGGTGACGCGTCCATTTGATCAGACAACGTGGCCTCCTTCACTCAGCCACCTGGCTCGGTATGTGGCACAGCCTGGCATGTCCATGGGTCGCTGCGGGGCTCTGGGGATGTTGGCCAGCTTGGCAACAATGAGACCCTGCAGCTCCACATCTCCCAGCTCGGTGGCTGCAGCGAGGGCCAGGAGGAAGTAGGCTGCTGCATCCTGTTCATCCTAACCATAAAGAACAGAGTGTTAGGAAGTAGCTTAATGTGAGGTCACAGGGTGTGAGGCAGCAGAGCCCAATGGTTCCACACAGAACCTGCACAGTCAGTGCAAAGGATCAGCACATTTCTTCCCAAACTGCCTTTCCCTCTCAAAGCCTGGAGATGCCAGCATTGTGTGTACTTATTCTAAAGCTGCCTACAAGGGTGGCTGCTCTGCTGGCAGATGTGGTTTTCCACCTCCAGCTCCCCATCATAGAATCCTAGAATGACTTGGGTCAAGAGGTTAAAGCCCATCCACTTCCAACCACTGTTGTGTGCTGGCTGCCTCTCACCCAATCAGGCTTTGCAGGGCCCATCCCACCTGGCCCTGAGCACCTCCAGGGATGGAGCACTCACAGCTCTGGGCAGCACTCCCAGGCCCTCACCGCCTTCTGGGTAAAGAATTTCTTCCTAACTCTAACCTAAATTTCCCCTCTTATAGTTTAAAATCATTTCCCCTTGTCCTATCACTGTTAGACCAAGATCAAGATCTGAAAGCTCAACGCAGCACCACAGAAAGCGGCTTCCTACCTTCAGTTTGTGCAGGGTCAGGTTGCCAAGATGGCAATACACCTTGCAGTAGTACAGGGCTTCTCCAGAGCACTGCAGCATGGGGGGATGCAGGGCGAGTGTCTTCAGGTAGCAATCTTCAGCCATCTCATACATCTGCAGAAAATAGTAGACTGTAGCCAGGCGGTGGAATGCAACCAGCTCTTGCAATTGATCTCCTAGAAAAGAGTTGCTGATATAGTCAGCCTGCAGCATGCTCACAAATCATTCCCAGCCCAGCACACCGAGCTGCATCTGATCAACAGCCCTGGGACACAGATCTCTTCATAAGGAGACACTACGGTTGAAAACAGTCCGGAGAAAACAAAGCCAAGGGCAGGGCTACTGATACCAATGCAAGACAGGTTGCCCAGGGAGTGTATCATTCAAAAAGGGGATTTCTTGGTGCTGGAAAGTGTTATGACAAGACTGGTTCCATCTCAGACATTTATGCTGGCATTATGCTGGCCATTAGACCTACTTCTGCAGTGGAAAGAGGTGGGTTTATTGGAACAGCTATGGCAAAGAGGAACTGTTGAGTGCCATGCCTTCATCAGACTTCCTGTGCTCTCGTGTAGCAATAGCCCTCTGCCCAGCAGTGCCCCCGCTCCTGTGGGACTGTCACTTAAAAAGGGAAGTGGCCTTAAAGAGATGTTACCCTTAGGATAAGAATAGATCCAGAGGACTTATGAAAGCAGGAGTATCTTTCTTGCATGTGCATGCTGCTCTCACCCAAAAGCCAGACCGCTCTGCCAGCAGCTCCGTGTACCCTTGGGTTTGCATCACTCACCCACCCTGGTGCTCAGCCTGGCTGCCAACGTGGCAAACTCCAGCGCCTTCTCATAGCCCTGCAGCCCGATCTGCAGCTCCGTCAGCTTATTGAACAGACGCAGCTCTGTCTTAATGGCCTGTAGCTTCCTGGCCAAGGGCACTGCACCACCCTGGTGAGAGAACAGTGAGTCTGGTGTGTTCCTGGAGGTATGATTACAGCACTGCCCACAGAAGGGTGGAAGTGCAGCAAGAGATGAAGTGAGCCTTTGGCAAGGCAGGCAGACAATGGGGTGGCTGGGTTCTGGGCATCCCAGTTCTAACCCTTAAACATGAGGTTGATATCCCAGAGTGTGGTCCTCAAAAGCTGAGCCTCTCATCTCTGCCTTTCCTTAAGTGCATGAAATTCTGGCTCTGAGCACATACCCAGAATGACCATCCCACATCTGAAGCTGCCAGGATTGGTAATGCACAGCCCTGCTCCCATCCCCCAGAGTGACCTCTGGGGAGATCTGCAGTTACTGCAAAATGGACCTGTGCTCTGAGCTGCCTCCTAGCAAAGTTTACGCAGATGCAAGCTCAGAATTCTGATAATGTCCCTCTCCACCTTCCGCCCCGTCCCTCCATCCTGGCCACACAGTGCTGCAGTTCCCCATGGTCGTCACCTAGAAGGGACATAAGGAACACGCTCAGAGGGGTCAGTACCCTGTAAAACTCCACTGCTCGATCTCTGTGCCGGTTGCCATTAAAAAAGTTATCGCCTGCTTTTTCATAGAGATCCATGGCCAACGAGAAGTTCTCAGCTTTCAGAGCAGTCTCAATAGCTGCCTGGAAGGAAAAGGAACTGGAGTGAGACTTGGACATTCACACACAGATTTTAGAGTGATGAAGTAAACCACATCATCCTACACTTGAACCCCAGTGCTCCAAACAGCACAGACACAGGCTGGCGAGGTGTGTGAGACCGTCATGCTGCATTTGTAAGTGATGTGTGAGGGTGGAGTCAGGAGCTATACGTGTCCCAGTGCAGGGTCAGAGTGCTAGACTGACAGCTGGGGCATCCCATGGAATCAGGATGAGAGTCAGGGCAGCCATAGCCTGCCTGGTCTGTCATTACAGCGTGGTGGAGGTAATGTTGAGACTGACAAGGTGAAGAGACAACCAGGACAGGGAAAAGGTAGAGTCAGTGGGATGGGAATGATGGCAGGTATACAAGCTTCTGGGAAGAACAGATATTTGTGCCAATTATACACCCTGCCATGATGCCACCCTCCAGCCAGAGCATATTCTTTCCATCATTACAATCTGTCAGTGCCAATGACCATGCCAGTTCAGTTGCCCAGTCACCAGTTCAGTAGTGCATCTAGGGTAACAAAGTGAGGACCCAAAGCATCACTTATGTGTGCTCAGACTGGTGCTTTTCTGGATACCCCAGCTCAGTGCAATGCCAGCAGATCCAGCCAGCCTTCTGCTTGGCTTTCTTTGGGCATGTGGAAGGATTTTGTATCCTTTAATAGAAGCTGCTCTTTGAATGATGGAGCCCTAAAATTTTTGTGGAAGCTTTTTCTCTTTGCAGCTCATCTGATAGAATAATGTTGGAGATGGAAAGACGCCAGTAGCCTTCTGTTCCAAGTCTTCAAGCACTTCCCTGGCACTTCAACCCTCATCTATGTGCATTTCAATGGGAACTCATCACCTGGCACTTTCTTTGACACTCTCATGTCACTTTCTGGCCCAATGAATTCACAAACTTTCACCCAGGAATCCTCTAAAACCTGTGTATGAAAGGAAAGTTAGGACATTTAATGCCAGATAGTGCATGGGCGCTAAGGCAGCAGCTCCTCCTTCCAGCAGCAGGTGTCCTATGCTCACGAGGAGAACTTTCCCTTCCAAGTTTTTGAGCCCCAAATGGCTCCTGCTGAGCCACACAGTTGTGATGGGAATTCAGCACCAGAGTGGGAATGGGACTGCTCCAGACACCTCCTTCATACCTGAAAGTACATTTCCACCAGCTCGTCTTCCTGCATGAGATAGTACAGCCTTCCTGCCTGCAGCCAGGCCTCTGCTGCCTTGCCAGTCTCCTCGAGGTCAATGAAGATCCTCAGACTCTGTTTGGTGCAGTTCAGCGACTGTCTCAAAGCCCTGTGATGGTAACAGGTAAGAAAACACTAGAGAGGAATCACAGGATCCCAGCAACCAGCTTCAGAGCTGCCACCACACCTTCACTTTCCAGCCAACATCTGCCACCCAGAACCAAATCCGTGACTGTTGTTTGTCCCTTGGTGCTGGCAGAAGGACAGTTCTGTGCCACACATGCAAGGCCTGCTGTCCCCTTCTCAAGCCCAGTGCCATTAGAGGACAAACGGCAGGCAGCAGGACGAGGTGTTAAGTTGGATGTGCTGCTTGCAGAAGGTGGCTGTGGCCAGGGGTGGGGGCAGTGCCCAGGGCATGTTTGCTTGCTTGGTATCTTGCTTGCTTGAAACTGTGCTCCAGCTGTCCTTCCAGGGACCTGGGTGCTTTGTGAACTGAAATAGCACCGCTCACATGACAGGCGTCTGCTTCCTAAATTCCTTCCCTCTGAACTCACAGTGACCCAGAGTGGGAAGGTGAACATCCAATTAGTGACAGCCCCTGCCCGCTTCTCCTTCTGGGACACAGGGGCTAGCCCTCCGCTATTTGACATGCCTACCTTGAAAAACTGAAGAAAGTCTGTGGTTTATCCACATCTTCCCCTTCCCTCCTGCCTAAACTAATCCATCACCTGCATGTGTCAAAATGGAGATTGAAAGGTGAGCTGATACGAGGTCTGAAGTGTATCCCTGGGGAAAATATTCTAGTAGCAATAGGAAGGGCAAGCTCAGTGGCTGGAGGCTGAAGCCAGGGTTATTTAAATAACAGATAAGGAGTCTATTTTTACTAGTGAGAGGTGATTAATCACTGGGATAAGCCTCCAAAGGAAGTGATGAATTCCCTGTCACTAGGTCCCCTCTGAAGAAGGCTGGATGGCTCTCTAGAAAACTATGTTTGGCCATCCCCCAGTTTAATCCCAGCTAGCAGCACAGCATTTGCTGGCTGTCCCTGCGATCTGGCTGACATTGAGCTCTTCCTGCAGAGCACAGGGACAGCTCCCACAGCTCAGCCACTCAGCACCCACCACCTGCGAGCACCCCACATCCCTGCAGGGACTCTGCTGTGAACACCATGGAAAAGCCACTGCTCTTGCATGGATGAGCAGAGACTCGTCTCTAACAGCATCTGCACAGGAAACAGCCACACTCAGGACTTACTCAGGGGTGCCCAAAGACCGGTAGAGCTGGCTGAGAGTCTGCTGGACATTGCCTTCTAGCTCTCTGTCCTGGAGTTTCTGTGCCAAGGAGACCCGGTGCTCGTGGTAGGTAATGCAGGCCTGGAGGCTGGGGCACACTTGGCTGTAGAAATGGCAGAGTGCCTCAGTGACATGAAGCTGACCTGCATGGTAGAGGGAAGGGAAAGAGATAGCTCAGAGGGCTGTGTCAGGGATCTGATGGGGTTCTGCACTGAGGTGAGCACTGCCCCATCCCTGCCAGCAAAGCTGTACTCACTCCTCATGTTGTGCCACTTCAGGGCAAAAACCAGCGCAAGTTCATAACAGAGTTTGCCATCTTCCATCCTCCACCTGCTGACCATGGCCTGTGCCAGCCACAGCAGCACATGAACCGACTCCAGCTCCAGCTCCTCGCTGCCCTGCAGCTCAGCATACAGCTGGGCAGCCTGCAGCAGGTAGAGCTCAGACAGCTGACTCGCCCCACGCGACTGGCTCAGTTGCCCCAGGTTGGCCAGGGCGATAGCCTGGTTCCTCTTGTTCCCAGTCTCCTTGGCTCTGTGCAGTGCCCGGAGGTAGTTCTCTGTGGCCTTCTGCACCTGCCCTGCTCCTTTGAGGGCAATGGCGAGGAGGTTGTGCACCGCTCCGCCTTGCGTCACGCTGTCCGTCCCGTGCAGGGAATGTAGGAGCTGCCCCATGATGTCTGCGGCCGGGCCTGGCTGGCTGCTCAGAAGGTACATCCACCCCAGAGAGAGGGAGGACTCAAAAGCCTCCTCCTCACCTATCAGCCTGCTGAAGACCACAGCCTGGGCTGCATAGCACACCGCCCCATCCAGCACACCGTGCTGCAGGTACATCCGGGACAGAAGAGTGCACAGAGTCCTCTGGGTGGTCACTACTCTGCTCTCACAGGAGAAGTGCAGTGCCTGCTTGAGGTAGGAACACACCAAGGCTGGGATGCTGCCCCTCTCCAGCTGGCTTCCCAGGAGCTTGGACACATTTTGGAGGATGAAGCCAGCTTTCCAAATGGGCGTTGGTGCCCCTTTGATGCCACTGGGAACAAAAGACCTGGCAGATGCCAGTGCAATGTTTGGCAAGTACTTCTTGTCGTACAGATAGCTCAGGATGGGGGTGGCATCCACCAGCACGGCACTAGTGTCCAGGCTGAGTGAAGTGGTGCAGAGACATTGAAGGTGCTCAATAAAGGGCAGTACTTCATCATTTTTTCCCAGCTGGAGGAAGAGCTTGACAATAAGGAAGCAGACCCGTGCTTCCAGAGGAGTGTTCCCCACAGCAATGGCCTCCCTCAGGACGTACATCATGACCCTCAGCTCGTGCTCGGAGCTGAAGGAGCGGCCAGGCAAGCAGACAAGCAAGGCCACCATTTTTCCCAGCAAGGAGAAGAACTTGTTTTTCATGTTCTGTTTCAGGTAGATGGAAGCAAGGTTCACGTGCAAGGCAGCCAGCAGGAGCAGATCCCCAAGGCCCTTATCCAGGGTGCTCATGGCTTCCTCAAAATAGACTCGAGCCTGGGAGAACTTGACTTTTTTCATACAGAGCTTACCCAAGAGGAAACAGAGCCTCACATGGGCCCACACTGAATGAGTCCTCTTGGCCCAGTTCCTGGATGTCTCAAGGTACAAGACCAGCTCATCCTCATCAGAGAAACCATAAAAAGTGGAGTTGAGAAAGGAGAAACTGAGATCATAGAGGCTTTGATAACAGGGCATATAACTGTCTTGGTTAAGGAAGGTCAGTATGGGTTCAAAGACATCAGCATCTTCCATGTGTCCAGCATTCAGGTCAATGAAGAACTTGGGATCATCAAAATCATTCAGCTTGTCCAGAAGAACATCTTCCCATGTAGCAGGGGCTGATTCACTCCCTGGGCTGGACTGCTCTGAGGTGCTTGCTGTGACCAAGCTGTTTATCTCCTCCCAGGACTGGAGCAGCTGGGTGTCCTTACACCCATGGAGAACAGCCTCTGGAAGGAGATAGGAAAACCACAGTGAGACGTTTCTCCATGTCAGAATTCACTCTTTGGCATCACTGTAAAGACATTCTCCATGCACTCACCTGATGGCGCTTTCGGGAACGTGGCTGTGGGTTCAAAACCATCTACACAAAGAGACAAAACAAACAGCCCATAGGCTTGATTAGTGTCAGCATGCAGACACAGCACTCAAACCTGCAAATCCCAGACCCATATCTAAGAGAGTAGGCTCACTTCTGGCCACAGACACCACATGAAGCTGCAGTCTTAGCCCCTTTATATTCTGGAGTTTGGCTTAGTGCACAACCATGGACATGCACAACCATGAAAAGACAGGAAGCTGTGCTCTCCACGGGAGCAATGGAGCTAAGTAAGGAACTCACCCAGGCGGTACACAGAGGTGATGTCAGTGTGTGCCAGCTCTCCAAGGAGGGTGGCAAAGTGCTGCTCACCACCATTGCAGGGGATGCGCAGGAGGGGCAAGTTTTCTTCTTCGCTCAGAAACACCAATTCCTTTTCTCTAGGTTAAGGTATGTAATATGGAAAAAGAGTCAGTGTCTCTGCTGTTCTGTAGTGTTAGAGAAAATTGCCTGAGATTTATCTTGAGTGAACCTGACCCAGGAAAGCCAACAAAAGCAAATAGACCTAACAACAGCTTAAGAATTCCATTCTCCCATATGTAGTCTTGGAGGAGAAGCTTTTTTGGATGGGTATTGAACTGGAGGTGTCTTTAAGCCAGCAACAAAGACAGCTGTTGTGTTCTACGAGTGCAGTTGCCAGCCATGCTCCTCAGATAGCCCTTGTTCCTGTCCGTAGCCTGGCACTCTGTTCAGTGAGGAACTGTGTCAGTGGCTGCATCCCACAGAAGGCAAAGGAGCAGGAGGCAAAGAAAAATTCTGTTTTCTGAGCAATTATCAGAGCCCTCACCCTTGCCAGATTCACAGCCCCTCAGAGGAAAGCTACTAAGACAAGAACATTTCTGGTTGAAACTGTGAAGCCAGCTCATCTGGTACACAGATGTCCTGGGCTGCCTTAGCCAGCTCTAACCCAGAGCTAGACCTTTACCTCACCAAGAATCACCTGAAGAAAGTGAAATATGAAGCTTTGTCTGGGCAGAGACTCCTGCAGCCTGTTGGCAGAACAGCCTGGGTGAGACTTCTGGACAGACCTCACATGGATCCTCTACAAAGTCTTTGCAAAGCAAACTACCTGCCCTGGACTCTCATAGCCTTGAGCTGGGACTGAGTTGACCCTTCCTTTCCACCCAACCTGAAATTCAGATAGCAGCAGTAAACTTACAGAGATTCACAAGCCTCAGCATTTACGGATCGCACTGGGACAAAGCCGATGTTCCCACTGCTTAAAGATCTGCCCACAAACCACGGGAGTCCTGGAAGGAGGAAGCCAATGACTTCTATGCTGTCTCCCTTGGAGAAACTCAGTTCATCCCATACTGCTCCTCTGTGGTCCACTGTGGCTGTGCACTTGCCTTTGACTGGGAAACAAAAGCAAACAATGGCATTTCATTGTGAGGCTCACTGTTAAAACTTCCCTGCTAGAAAAGACTTAGGTGAAGAGAGCATGATGTTGTCTTGAGAAGACTGCCTCTCTGTTCCTCAAGACTTTGTTGTGCTCTCAGGCTCAGACATCTGCAGTTTCTTCTTGAGAAAAAATATTTTTATAAAATATACACGAAGCATAGGTAAAACCCCACACAGCCAAAGAGTGAGACCTCTGGGAGCTGCACTTGTGAAGGCAGCTGGAAAAATGAAGTTGCTGTATTTTCACAGGAGATGGACTGCCAACTTTCTGCTAGGAGTGAAATCCTTAACAGTGCAAATATTTAGGAGAATCTGAGGATGCAGTACTCCCCTGCAGCACCTCACAATGCAGTGCCACTGTCAGATCAAGAGATGGACCCTTTGCATTTCGGACCAAACCCAGGTCTTTATGAGCCATGCCCATCCCTGGGAAGGGCAGCCACCCTACATGGCTATCACTCACCAATCGGCTGAGAGGTTGACTCACTGATCTCCTTGGAGATGCCAAAACTCATGGTGTAATTCTTCAGGAACCACCTGTAAGGTAAAAGGGAACCTTGCTGATCCTCTCTGAGCAGCCTTCAAGCCACCCCCAGGGACGGTCTCATGCAAACAGGGCAGATGGACAGTACTGCCAGTCCAGCCATGCCTTGCCACGGTGGTATGGGACATGGAGGGCAGCTCACATCTCTCATCTGCAGCTTCACACCTTGTGGAAAGTATAGGATGATTTTGCCAGCCCATAAGGAGGATTTCACCAGTAAAAGTATAAGATCTGTGCATATCTTCGTGACTCAGCCAAGTGTACAACATCAGGCCACATTTTGACTGTTATTACTTAAGATTCAGGATGTTTTTTTGTTATCACAAGTAATCCCACGTATGACCTAAATCAGTACTATACAAGAATGATACCAGAACTAAGTCCTTGCTCTGTCCCAATAACAGAACCTGAACTGGTTCCAATCATCTCAATGCATAATGCATATTCTCACAGTTATAGGGCTCTTGCCCAATGCCAGAGGAAAGAGCAGCTCCTCACTCCTGATTTGGTGTTAGCTGATGCATCAGGAATGGATGCTTGGCTTGAGCACCATTGATTGCCTTAGTACTTCTACTTACTGGTAGAATGGGTGAGGTACTGGCTCTAGGGCAGTCACAGGCACCAGGCCTCGTTGGCCTGTCAGCAAGGATATCCCTTCCCATTTGGACTCCTCTACAATGTTCTTCACATGGACCAGCTCGTTCCTGCAGAACTGCAGGCCTTCCCCTCCCTCCCTTTCTGGCTGGCATGCACCAGGCACTGCTCTGGAAAAAAAGTGACCTGTGGATAGAAAGAGTCATGGCCAGGTCAGTGGCACTGGTGCAAGGCAGAGCCCAGAACAGGGCTACACCACAGCCCTGCAATCCCTCCTCACCTTCCTGGAGCAGCAGACCCAGATATATGGTGGCCAAGCGACTTTCATCCATGGACACTCTGATCTCTGTGTCCTCCACCAGTGCACAGTTCAGCCAGTACTCCTGCTCAAAGAGAAGCTGCTCCAAGCAGCGGCCAACATAGCCTAAAAACAGAGGGAAAGCAGTGTCAGCACCCTGCTTTGCTGGGCAGCACAAGCTGCTCTTCGGGTGTCTCCCAGTCTACCATTTGCAACAGAGGTGCAATAGAGGAATTACCCAAAATATAACCTCCCAAATCCTCATCACTGATCCAGAGAGTGGTTTTGTGAATGTGTACATGAATACCAAGGCCCTCTGATTAACATTCCTTCCACTTCAAGTTGTTCTCTCTGTTACATTGCTTTTATTTGTCGTCACAGAATACCTTCTCCAAAAAGGCTCTTCACACTGTCTAGATCTCCGCCACCTTGAAAACATTACCTAAAGTTAGATACGTGGAAAACTTCCAGACTTCTTCCAGGGTTTTGAAGGTGAGGAGGAACCGATCTTCCTGTGCCTGTATGCACAGCAGCCTGGCTGATAGCTCCTACATGGAGACAAAGCAAGACTGAAGGACTGGGAGTTGAACATGGGGTGTCATTGGGAAGCGTGGCAAGAAAATCAGACCCCGGGGTGTAGGAACACACACTGGGGAACTTCCCAGTGGGTTGGGTGTCCCATCACACATCCATCCCACCAGGCCAGGAGTCCCCCAGTGCCGTGCTCTTCTCCTACCTTGAACAGAGCACAGACATCTCTGTTATCACTCTCCAAGGCCCACAGCTTCCTTCTGGCTGCTTCCTGCAGCTGGGCATTGGGGCACCGCGAGGAGCGGCTCTCAATGGAGAAGAACAGTGAGATCTCTTGAAAAGGAAATGTGCAGGGTTAGAGGGGAGGAGGAACTCCATGCAATACATCAGCATCATCAGGGCTCAGTCTCAGGCAGCATGAACCAATCCCATCCTTCCCATCCAGACACACAGATGAGAAACTCAAGGGGTGACTGTGCTTGGTTAGCACAGTGCTAGGCTGCATTAAGTTGCTGGAGATATTGGTGATGCTGAAGGCAGCACCTTACCTGGCGGAAAGCCCTCCCCAGCTGCCAGCAGCACTGAGGAGGAGTCTGGGGAGCCTTCTGCTGCCTCAGCTGGGCTGCTTGGCTCTGATGCTCCTGCCTTGCCTACACAGGAACACAGAAAAGCCACTGTCAAGTTTTGTGGTGGAATCTTGGACACTGTGCCTAAACACAACATCTGAAAGCAAAGTCCATGGGCCATGCTGCATGTCTGGCTGAGGAACTGCATGAATCTGGCATCACCCTAAAATGATGCTCGGGGCTGGATGCAACATTACTGTGTGCTGCCTACATGATAGCCGTGAGCTTGCTCCTTCCCAGAGATGGAGTGGCCTTGAGGTAAGGACTTTCCCTCCTTGCTCTAGGGACAGGTCCTTCCAGGACAGATCTAGTGATCCCATGGCAGAGAGGTTTTTTGAAGATCTCTCCAGCACAGGAGGGCCAAGAACTTTCAGACTCTTTGCTCATCACTCTGACAGTCAAAATGTATTTTCTCTCCTGCCTGCTCTGGTTGGTATCTGAAATCCAAGCTGTTTTCTCTCTGCTTCACACATCATCAACTATTGCCACAGAGGATTCAGGAGAGGAAACTTTAGCCTGTATTTATATTAATGATGGCTGTGGCACATAAAAATCCAGCTCACTCTTCCACAGCTGTATTGGCTGTGGAGGGGTAACACGATTGAAAAGCAGTTATTGTCAGCAATCGGATAGAGCTCACTAGACAGACGTAGCCAGAGATCTGAACTGGGCAATGGTTAGTGGGCAATACTGGTGGTAGGGGGACAGTTGGATTAGATGATCTTGTAGGTCTTTGTCAACCTTAATGATTCTATTATTCTATCTGGAGCTGGAACAGTGTAGTAACTTTTCTAAATCACTTCTGTCACCATAAAGATATTCTATAGTCTTTATTATTTAGCCAGCTTTGCTAGGCAGTCAAATAAACTGTTATTTCCACAATAGAATTATAATCCTTACATACAGTCAACAGCAAAGAATGGCCCAGGGCTGGACATGCGATTAATGGGCTTTTCTTTGAAAGAGAAGCCTCTACATTTCTCAACAGCTGATGTGAGCGCTCTTAACAAAGGACTTCATCCAGGAATTCCTTCCCCCTCCCCAACCCCGCCCTTGCATGGGGAAATGAAGGCTGGGAAGCGAAAGGAGACGGAGGCAGAGCTGAAACAGAGTGCCTGCTGCCAGGGCTGGGCTGTGCCTCCTTCCCATGTCCCTCCCTTCCCCTCTACCCCACAGCCCAGCAGACCCTCAGCATGGTGTTTCCTTCCCAAGGACAGGTACCTGATGCCATGGTCTTCTCCCACCACCATCGTCCCCGGCGCTCGGCTGTGCTGTGCTGCAGGCGGTCCCAGTGCGGCAGGAGCAGGGGTGAGCGGGGACAGCAGGACTCACACTCCTCAGCTGGGGGAGAGGAGAGGTGGGGAGAGGCATTCAGACCCCTGGTGGGATGCTCCCAGCCCAAGGACTCTCCTGGCATCTGAGAGGCAGCCGAGGTGAAGGAGGGGGCAGGTGGGGCACTGCTCATGCTGGCACTGCCAGCGGTGCAACCAGGCACGCTGGGGCTCCCCACTGAGCAGGCCAAATGGACGGAGCAAGGGCTCCCGTGGGTGAGAGAAGTGGGTTTGCTCCCAGCGGTGCTGGCTGCTGCTTCAGTGTTTATTTTCATTTGGGCCCGGCTCAGAAAGGGAACTAGCGAATTTTTCAAGAGACCAATTGAAACTGCTGGTGGAGAATTGTTCCTAGTTGTGCTAGTGACTCATTTACCTCCCAAGTGCTGAAATATTTTGTAATGTGGGGCAGGGAGCAGCCCCAGCCCCAAACTGACAGTGGTTCCAGGCTCTCTGACCCCTCTCCTGGCGCTCCCTGGCTTCCCTGCATTGCCAACCTCCTGCAGCACCCCATGGCCCTGCAAGCCTTCCAAGCAAAGGAAGCCAGCACTCGGCAATGAGACCTCCCCAGCAGCACCAGCAGCACGACACTCATATGTCCCACAGCCCCACTTGAACAGAGCAGGACTGTGGCCTCCCAATAGATAGCTTACCTGTGCACCCCAGGGCCAGGTCCTGGTGCCAAGGGGCCCCCAAGCAGCAGCCCATGTGTCCAGCATCGCCACCAGCCCCAAGCCGGCAGGCTGCTGCTGTGCTGCTGGAGGAAGCGAGCCTCTCACCACCGGCCCCACTGCAGCTCAGCCCGTCCACAATGCACAATGGGCTTTCAGAGCAGGCACTGTGCACCAGCAGGGCGGGGGCCGGGCACATCCCACCGGCCAGCATCACTGCCCCACTGTTGCCCGGGCTGTGCTCTCACCCTCGCCTTTGGGCGCCTGTCACCAGACCCACGTGGCACATTCCTCTCATTCCTCCTGCTGGAGCACCAAGCTTCAGCCTGGCCTATCGGGAGATCTGCAGCCCTGATCTCCCCCCAGTCCAAAGCAACCCACTCCCAGTGCCGCTGCGAGCACCCCTCACCTGCTGGCACCACCCGCAGCTCCTCCAGCGCCCTCCATCCACTCCTGCATTGCCTTCAGCTCATGGGCAGAGCTATGGCCCAGCAAGCCGCCCGTCTCCGCAGCACAAAGGGCCGGCTCGCTCAGGGCTGGCAGGGCTGGTCTGTGGATCAGCAGAGCTGTCTGAACCCCAGCGTGAACCCAAGAGGACTGATCAGATGGCTGCGCACTCTCTGGGCTGCCCGTGGTGGATTCTGGCTCTCTCTTTGCTCACACGCTCAGACCCTCCCCAGGCTACAACAGTAGGACCCGCTGGGTGGCCTCAGTGTGCTACACGTGGCAGAGGTGTGCAAAGCATCCCTGGGAAAGGTCAACACAGCCCCTGCATGAAAGAAAAAAAACACCACATAAGAAACTCTAGGGAGACAAATCACAGGCACAGTGGGCTTCTAAGAATGCACTTTTCCTTTAGGAATGGGCTGATTGCCACCACGGCAATGCCTTGCTTGCCATGCAGCACCAAAACACTGGGGCTGCCAACCATCCTTCTCACCCTCCCTGCTGCAGCCCTCAATGCGAGAGTGCCAAACACCACTGTTATTCCCCAGCATGCCAACACTGAACTGATCCTTCCTGTGCAGAGGAAGACCGGCGCGAAGGTGAGCAGCTGGGACACGCTCTGCCCCTGGCAAGGAGGCCGCCTGCTCCCACTGAACCATGTCCCAGAAAGCTCCGGATTTAGAAAACTCCTGCAGTCGACCTAGAGATGCACTGACACTGTGAGGGCTGAAGGAGGAACTGAGCTCCCAGCAAGGCTCCCAGAGCGCCCAGATTCCACATGCACAGCCCAAGTCTGTGTGATGCCAGGCACAGCTTTGCAGTGAGGTGCTGCTGGTTTGGGGCTGCAACGAGGCACCTCTTTTCTAACAATCTTGTTGCTTCACACAGAGTGCTGTTTGTTTTAGCAATATCTATTTATAAGTTACTGTCAAACCCTTCTGCACGGAGGACAATACTGAAACAAAGATGTCCTCATTTGTTGTTTTGAAATCTCTGTGCTTTTTAAGTTTATCTGGACAACTTAGGGACCAAACCCACCCCTCTGCAGGTAAAGATAAACCTCATGTTTGACCTGGAATGTAATTTTCCTTTTGGCCAGCAGCCCAAACCGCTCCCATTGCACTCTCCCGCTGTACCTCAGTAGCACCAGGACTCGTGCACAGCCCTCAGTGCTGCTGATGCCATCCCAGCCTCCCAGATTAGGAGAGGCTGCAGAGCAGTGCTGTGGGATCCCATCTGGTACAGCCCACTGCTGAGCCCCTGGGTCTCCCCTCTCTGTGCAGCCCCAGCAAGCGCTGCTGCCAGCTGTGTGTCCCTCCCAGGGCATTGAGTGGGAGGTGGGGGCTGCCCAGCACCCCTCACCCAGGGATGCAGCACTGCCAATCTCTGGGGCTGTCTGACAGCTGTATCCTCCTGGCACCAAATCCACTTTGCTAGCTTTAGAGACTGCCGGTGTGATTTCTCCTTTCATTCTCCAATTGGCTCCTGAATATGAAAGACCTCAGACAAACTTATTCCTCTCTGGTGTGCTCATAACCCCCATATCTGAACCCCAAACTCCGCCGGGACTAATAATCTCAATATGGGCCTACGCTGCTGTGTCCCCGCACCGAGCTGCTCCAGGCACCTGCAAGAACTGCTTCCCAGCAGTGTTTGCTCAGCTGGGGCCGGCCAGCACCTAGCCAGCAAGGTACGGCCGTCCTGCCCCGTCCTGCCCCATACTGACCTGATCTGCAGGGCCCCACACCGTGTCCTCCTCACAGAACCTCAGCTCCCACCTCTCCACGTCAGGTCCCCGTGTGTGCAGAGGTGCAGACGTGCCCGCGAGTGTGCCCAGCGCCGCCACTCCCTCACATGGGGAAAGGAATTTCTTCCCAGAGCCACTTATCATCTCAGGAGCCTCTGTTTCCCAGCAGAGCAGAGGTCAGCACACTGCCCTGCCATAATCCGCCGGCATGCCGGGGGGGGGCAGGCTCTGGGGAGAGCCCCACTGTTAATCCCGTGCCACATGGAAAACAACAGAAGAGTTAACAATCTCTTCCAACATTCCTGTTTCCTTTGGGGAGTGTGCAGAAGTTGACCATTCCGTGGCAGGTTCAAAATGAAGCCTCTCTGCTTCTCACTCTGTGCTCTAGAAGTGAACCTGAAAGAAAAAGGAAATCAGCCCCAGCCTGACGGCAGCAGGGACAAAGCAAACAAACGCGATGGAGCATTTTGTTTCAGGTCAAACAAACTTCTCTTCCGTGGTTTTGATGCTCGATGCCAGGCAGAGTCGTACTTTCCTCCCCCACCCTCTGCGACCCCCCCCAGCACCAGCAGTGCCGCCGGGCACAGGGCAGAGTGCGGTGGGGGCATTTCCTCATTCCTGCGCTCCTGTTCCTGCTTCCACCTGCAGCAGGCAGGCTGTGACGGGCACCTGCAGCGCAGCTCCTGCTCTGTGCAGTGCACTGCAGCCCAAAGGCGCTGCTCCGCGCAGGGGAACGCGCTCCATCCGGCAAGCAAAGGGTTACACGGCCACGGGGCTGTGCCCAGCTGAACTCAGCGTTTGGTGCTCAGAAGTGCTGAGGCCTGCGCCTCTCCCAGCTCGCATTGTTTGCAGTCGGGGTGGAGGAAGTCAGCACTGCTGGACGGCAGGCGGTGAGGCTGAGCCGTGCGGCTCGGAGCCCCCCAGCTATGCTGCTGCTGCCCACTGCCTGTGCTGATCGTGGTGCCCGCAGCACTTGGGGCTGCTGCTGTGGTCTCGTCCTCACTGTTTGGTTTGGGATCCGCAGCCTCCTTCCCACTCCCCACGTGGCCAATGTGGCACTAATGTGGCTTTGGAGCAGTTGTGGGAGATGGGTTTTGGAGCTGTCATCAAAAACCTCTCCTTGCCTTGATCTTTTCAGAGCTGTGGGACTGCAGAGGCAGCACAGGGCTCGTGTCCTCTGCCAGATAGGAATAACAGCTCATGAAAGAACCCTGAGCCCTCAGGACCCTCCTCCCAGCGCAGCTCCAACTGGGTCCCTCCTGCCTGCATGCGCTGGGACAAGGTTACAGGAGGAGGGGGGTGGTTCCAGGCTCCCACCACACAAGGGGACACAAGGAGACGTACTGCGAGCTTCTAATGTCCCAGCTTGTCCCACATCCCAGACCCCCAGCCCTCCTGGATCGTGTACGTGTGGGGCAGGCTTCCCCTCAGCACAAGGAGCAGTAGGGAAAGGTCATTTTGCTGCGTCCCCTGTGGAGCAAGGGCTGCTGCCAAGCCCAGAGGCTTTTCTATTCCAGTCCAATAAACCTGAAAGAAAGAGGCACTGTGCCCTTATTTGTGAAGGGATCGGGAAGCCCCCTCAGCAGAGCCGTGTGCCCGAGAGAGGCACACCTGAGAGCCTTCCCCTCTGCGGCCAGCAATGCCTTACCAGACTTTTTCTGCTTTGAAGTCCCGTCAGCAGTCCCACAGCTCCACAGGGGACGCTCATTAGCTAATAGCCAGCCCCGCAGAAGCACGCAGCGCAGGCAGCGGGTTCTCCCCCTCCGCTCCTTAGTTGCCAGAGCCAATAGATGGCAGCAGCCGCCGCGCCATCAGCTTCCCGACTAAAGCATTGCCCCGCATCACTCCCTCTATTACTCTTCCCTGCCTCTATTCTTACCCTTTTCCTATTTTGCCACTGAAACAGAAATGATCAGGAAAAGAAGGGAGAGCTAAAAATGACGGAGTGAGCACAACGCCGCGGATCTCCCATTTTTCATTTTTCAATCTCAGCTGCTGTAGGAAAATACTCACAGAAACTTGTTTAGCTCATCTTAGAGACAACAAATATTTATAAAATCCCCACAGTTTCCTATCCCTTCCCCTTCCAGTATTCACGACACAAAGTGCAGGGCGCTGGGTCGCTGGGTCAGAGACTGCCCCAGGTTGGAAGGGACCCCTATGGATCATTGAGTCCAGCTCCTGGCAAATTCTGAGCTTCCAGCTCAAGTTCTGTATGACAACCACACAATAAAAGGAAAGAATTTAAAGAAATGTTCCGGCAATTTTGGCCAGCCAGGAGCTGTAGGCTTTCCTCTGGAGGAAAGAGTAAAACTGATGGAGATGATAATTGCTTATGCTGATCTTGAGGGTTTTTTGAAGCTCTTAATGAGCCAAGCTGCTGGTGAAGGTGTTGGTCCTGGTGCCATTTGCTTTTAAAAGGAAACAAAGCAGCTCAGCGAGGCTAAGCATCGTGTTTTGATATTTTCAGGGTGGAACATTGTGATTTGTCGGCTTGCAAAGCTTTGCTGCTTCAATTTTTTTTTTGTACATAAAGCAGAGGTTGAAATCAGAATGAAAGCTTTCAGTTTAAGCTAATTAATCTGAACACTTTGATGCAAATCCCGTTGTGTTTTCTCAGTTTTGTTCTCCGGGAATTTATTTTAAGTGCCTGCATTCCATTTTCAGACTGGGGGAAAGGAAAGAAAAAAGTGAGATTTCCTACAGAAGAGATAACCCGCCATCCACCCAGGGCTGGAAATTCTGCAACAGTTCTTACATTAAGAAGAAATGATTTTTTTCCTAGTTGTGTGGTTCAGTCTCATCCTGAGCTGCCCAGGCTGTGCGGGATGGGGATGAGCCAAAGGCCTGTGATGGGGAAGGTGATGTGTGGTGGTGGGGAGGAAAACTCTGTGCCCCCAGAAAGGGCTGCTTGGTGCAAAGAGCACAGCGCTTGGCCCCAAAAGTCCCCAGGTTCTGCAGGAACTGCTCTGATTCTCAGTTTCCCTGTGAAACAATATGAGGAACAAAAGGAAGAACAAGCCCTTGCGATAACATAGCTCCAGCAATGAGAAAGCAGCAGCATGTGCCAAGGCTCAATGTCTCTTACTGGTAACACGGCCGGGTGGCCCTGGGGAGCACAGCAGGCACCGTGCCTGCTCCCCTGCACCTGCTCCTCCCACATCCCTCTTCCAACATTCATTGCCCCAGAGCTTCATGGTGGGCACAGCTGCCCGGTAGCACCATCCTGCAATCCCAACCCAGAGCTGGAGGGAGTGCAGTGTTTGCCCTTCCATCAGTCCCCACTGCTTTGGGGAACTTAAAAGGGAAAACTAAAAATAAATCCAACTTCCTATGACCTTTCGTGGGTTGAAATGGAGCTGGCAGTAGGAAAGCGGGTCAGGTACCTTGGGGCCAGAACCGCAGCTGGAATAAATCTCCCTTCTCATCACTGTGCCTGGCCCTGTGGGTGGGTGTGCAGGGCTGGGAGCAGCAGCTGCACCCGCACAGAGCACAGACTTGAGTGTGTATACAGGGGGTAAACAAAGCAGCCCCAAATGTGTGACCTGAGGGTGCCTGGAAGGCCAGCCCTGCTACACACAAGCTGGCTTTGCAGGATGGCCGCAGCCCACGGATAGCACACACAGCATCACCTGAGCACACCCAGCTCTCAGCCTTTCTCCTTTTCGTCTGCTTCTATTTTTTCATTATTTCTTTTCCCTGAAATCATTTGCACAGCACTAACGAGTGAAAATTCAAGTTTGCTTGAAAACAATCTATCATCTGATTATCGTTGTAATGCAGGCAGCCTGGGAACAGCTGCCTCTGCCTGTCTGTGCCTCCTCCTGCCGACACACGGAGCTGCTGGGAAGGAAGGACCGTCGTGCTGCGGTGTGAGCTGGAGAAAAGCCAAACTGCTGGTGAGTGACTGGGAGTGATGTGACTGAGGAAGAGGAGTGGGTCCTGTGCTGGCGTTGCACTGTGCTGCCAGGTTCCACCAAGGCCTTCAGGGTGCTAAAACACCCACTGCCCATTTTGCTGCTTCTGGTCCTACTCACCCTGTTTTCCTCTTGTGGCTGAGGAGCACAGGGCTAGCAGTGGAGGTTGCTCTCTGAGATAATTGTCAGTCCAAGGGCAAAGGAAGTGCACTGCAAGCCTGTGAGCCCTCTGAAAGTTCTTCCATGTGACTGTGAGTGTGCATTTGTATGTACGTGTGTATCCAGGTGCGCTGAAGGAAATGCTGTAGCTTCAAGCGAAACAAGAACACAAGAGCTCAGGCTGATGATAAGCTGACCCCTATGTGTGCTGAGGACAGAGATGTTTATATGAATTTTAACTGTCTGTCGTCTCCTGGTTTCATCGCTCCTAGCCTCAGGAGCTGTGAGCTGATTTGCCCTTGTAGCATCCCCATTGCCACACACTGCCCTGGTCCCCAGGTCATGCAGCAGGGAGCAGGGATTCCTTCCCTGGGGCCCTTGCAGCACCCCACTCTGAGGGATGGGGCTGCCCCCCAGCCCCAGGGCCAATGTCCCTGCTCCAGGACGGAAGCCTGCAATGGAAGCCCACAGTTGGTGTCTTCCTGAGCCGCTCTCTGGGGAGATGGTGGGCTGATTTCTGTGAGTTCCTGGTGCTGCTATAGCACAAGATATATTTTGAGGCCAGCCCCAGCAATTTCACACGCAGTCAGCAGCTCCTGGCTCTCCCAGGAACCAGCCAGCAGGAGTCAGGCATCAGGGAAAGAAGCAACCCAATTATCACCCATGTAGGGACACCTTGGTCCCTTGACATCTCACAGGAAGAAGGAGGCAGGGATAAGAAGCCCAGTGTCCAGAGAAGCAGTCAGTACGATTAAATGAAATTAACACAATTTTTTGCCCTGTTCTCCTGTCCTCATCAGGATCGTGTCCCGTTTTGCTGAGTCCCGCAGGCTGCAGCCCAAGTTACTCTGTGCACACTGTGCTCTGAATGAGGCAGGCGCCTTATGGGAAAAACACACAGCTAATAATTGCTGTGAAAGACTGTTTTGCAATGCACAGACACAAAGGGATGAAAGGAGACTGCGCTCACATCCTGACATTTCCTCATTTCTGAGTTCTTGTCTCAGGCATCCCTAACACACTTTCAAGGCAGCTTTTACAGCCAGCTTCCTCTGTCAGAGGAAAGGAAACGGAATTTCCAAACACCCCAGGATGGTGTGGGACACGAGGGGCTCAGCATGGTGACCTGTCAGCCCCTGCCTGGGGCCTGCCCAGCACTCCCAGAAAGGAAACACTTAGAATCATAGTATTATGGAATCTTAAAGGTTGGAAAAGACCTCTGCAGTCATCTAATCCAACCACCAACCCATCACTACTAAACAATGTTCCCTATAACTTGACGTCCATCCCCACACAGACAGCCCCTCTCCCTCTTATTTCTGCTCCTGTTTCCATCTTGCAACAGCAAACAAAATTTTGTTAAGGGGAGACCTTTGCCTAGATGCCTCTGCAGGACCCCACTGCCCATGGAACCCCCACACTGCCCCTGCCCCTTCCCCATGGGTGCCAGAATGGGAGATGAAGATGGGGATGAAAGAGGGCTGTGCTGGAACACCCAGAGCTCTGCCAAGGCACCATGTCCTTCTCTGCAGCAATCCCAGCCTGTCTCTGCTGGAAATTTCAAGTTGTTCTGATGGCAGCAAGTTAACAAGATTTGGAAACCAGGTCAACGGAAGGAGCTTAATTAGCTTGCTGAACCGTGGGGACCAGCTCTCATCGTGTCTGCTTTGTTGACTCCTGGGATGGAGGTTATCAATACGGTTCTTGTGAGCCTCGCACCCCTAGTGCTCCCCAAGCATGGGGAAACTTTGCAGCCAAGGTCCCCACATCAGCAGCATGGAACAGCCCAAGCTGCCCTGCTGTGCTGTACGGCAGCACTGCTTTCTCCCTGCCTGCTTCCCCGCAGCCCTTCAAGGACCCTCCGAGCCCCCACTGCTGCTGGCTCAGGTCCTCCCACCCAGCCAGCACTGCTCGGTGGGGCAGAGCCAAAGGGGACAGGCAGTGAGCTGGAAGTGTCACCGGCAGTGCAGGCATTGCTCACACAACCTGCTGCCTGTCTTGTCGTGTCACTGACAGCATCTGCTGCCACAACGAGAATAGCAAAGGAATGGCAAAGCAAAAGGCCCTCTCTGAGAAAGGAGCAGGAGGAATGCAGGGCCCTCCATACTACATGAAAACCCTGTTCATTGGAGTCATGGCCAGGGCTTGTTTCTCTGAATGGCAGCACAGCTTCTTGAGGCTCCATCGGCAGGTTGTGCTCAGCCCCATCCCTGCTTTCACCTCAGGAGCAGCTCCACCAGGTGATGCTTTATTCTGACAGGGTGTCTCACAAACAAACCAAGGAGCTAATGGCTTTGAAACCCTTCTAGGAACTCTGACGTGCTGTCTTCTTCTCTGTTAGTGAGAAACTAGCCCCCTCTCCATCCTGCAGCCATACACCCTGCACCCTGTGTGGGATGGACACCGGGGTTTCCTGCGTGGGGCAGCGTGGATGGCTGCTGTGGGGAACCTCGCTGTCAGAATACCCCATCCCCACGCCTATATCCTGGGACAGCATCTCATTGCATCCCGCACCACGCAGCCCCAAGCCAGAGGGATGGCAGCACGGCGGTGAGGGCACCCCGGGGATGGCGGGGGCTGCAGCAGGACGCAGGGCAGGGCGCGGGGCCGCGGGCAGGCGGTGCCCAGCAGATGGCGGCGGTGCCGCGGCGGAGCCCCGCAGGCATCCCCGGCCCGGCCCGGCCGCCGCCCCCCGCGCTGCCCCCGGTGCTGCCTCTCCCGGCCCGGCCCCGCACGGCTGGGCTCGGCTCGGCTCGGCTCGGCCCGGCCCGGCCGGCCCGGCTCAGCCATCCTGGGCTGCTCCGCGGGGCGGGGCGGGTCGGGCGGGCGGGGAGAGGCGCGGCACCGCGCGGCCCCACACCCCGCTATAAGAGCGGAGCGAGCGGCCGTGCTCCGCAGTGCATGGCAGCGCCGGGCCTGGGGCTGTTCCTCCGGGTCGGTCCGGACACCCGCCCCGCTGCCTCCACGCTGACCTTGGCATCGGGACAGAGCGGGCAGCGCAGCGCTGGGGATGCCGTAACGAGAACGCGCAGGGACCTCTTCTAGCAAGGGGAGAGGCGACCTCCTCCCCGCTATCGGAAGAAAAAGAGGATTTAAAGAGCGGCTTTGCCCCCTTTGTTGACTGCGAAGGGCAGAGGAGGACCGGCAAGATGAGCACTAGCAGTAAGTACGGCTCTCCCTTCCCTTTGCTATGGGAACAGGGCTGATGTTGCGCGGAGCTGGCGGGGAGGAATCGGAAAGAAAATGTGACACCGGGGCTGACACATCGGATGGGCTGGGTATCTTTTTCTCTGCCTCTTGCTTTCTGACAGGGTATGGCTTTGCTGGTGCTCCCTTCGTGTGGGCTGAGCCGCGGTGCTCATCTCCCCTGAGTACTTCTTGGCATGCATTTCTGGGCTTGGAGGGCAGATCATGCAGTAAAATGTCGATATGCAACATGGTGAGAGGGAGCCAGGAGCACTCTGCCAGGCAGCAGCCACACTTGCTGGTGCCTCTGCCCACGTATAAATAGCCACTGGGAGAGCAGCCAGCGGGGATGAGGAACAGAGGAAGGGGGTACCCAGAAACTGGGGAGCTGAGCAAAGCACAGATGTGGTACAGAAAAGCATGTGCCTTCTGCAGCTGGAGATGTGGGTGTTTCTATTGTGCGTGGGTGAGAGATGGGGACAGAGGCGTTCATGCACTACGTAAGAATTGCTAAAGAAGCAGAGCGTAGAAATGTGCTGCATGAGATGAGAACTGGCACCTGCTCCTGGTCTGGTTGCTCCTGGTTTTGCATCCCTGTTGCAAAATCTGGAAAGATTGATCCAGTCACACTCAATGTCTTCTCATTGCTGTGAGGGTGTGTGACAGCTGTGTCCACCATCCTAGCAGACCTCTGGCCTCTTCCTTTAAAAACATATGGTACCGAGTCCCCAGAGCTGCTGCTGGTTGCCACCTGCCTCCTGGGACAAGGTCCTGTTCCTCCTGAGGGTCCTCACGGCTGTGTGGAGTGAAGAGGCAGAAAGTGGCAGAGCAGTGACTTCTCTGTCCTTTTGGTGTGCTGAGGTTTCTCAATCTGAGAGCTTGGGGTGGTTCCCAAGCAAAACACCGTGAAAAATGTCTTGGCATGCTGCAAGCAACAGAACAGGTGATTCCAGATCTGTAGGGCTGCGTTAGAGGTGTGAACGCTTTCCAAGTGCCCTCTGCATGAGCCATGCCTGTAGCGTGAGTGGTCCCCTACTTGGGGGCAGCGTGGCTGGCAGTGCCCAGGTAGGAACTGCTGGGGACCCATTTGTTCCCAGCTCTATGGGATGCCCGGTAACAACTGGGCTATGAGTAATGATAGTGGGTCTGGTGCAGAGGGCTGCAATGGCTCTCAGTGCTTGCTGGGATCAATGATTGTGGTGGCCAAGTAGGGCTTCTAGGCTTCTCCTAAGCCAATTCCAACAAATGTGTGTTAGTTCCTCCTGGGGGTTTCTTTCCAGCTCTTAATAGCCAGCTTGGATACTGACAGTGATAAGGGTTGTTTATGGTGCCAGCGTATCGTAACTATCTGATTACACCACAAAACTTCACTTATTCCTCTCCCACGTGGGGGGAGTGGTGCCAGCAGAGCCACACATGTATACTGCCTGGTGCTCTCCTGTGGTTTGATGGGAGGAGGCCACCAGGTTGGTGTGTGGGGAGCCAGAGCCCCCTGGAAGCCATATCTCCTCCTGCTGCCAGCTCACTCAGTGCCCCTGGGGGCATCACTCAGCCATGCCTTGGCTTCTGAGTTTCCCAGCAGCAGGCTGGCACTGTGGGTCTTGCCTGAGCCTTTGGATGGCTTTGCTGAAGTGGTGCCGTTTCCCTTTCCCAAGTACCTTCATGGTTTGGTGAGATGTGGGAAGGTGCTCCAGCTGCAGTTTGCTTGCAGTGCTGTGGGCTGATCACTGGGGGTGGGCACTCCGTGGAACAACACCTGTACAAGAGCTGCGCAAGGCAGCAGGCTCTGCCCTGCTGGACTTCCAGGCTTTTGCAGATAGCTGAGGGCTCAAAGCAGAGTTTGCCATACCCACATTCTGGCTTCTCTGTTCTTAGCAATGGCATGATCCTCTCCCAGCTGGTATTGAGAGCAGGGGCAGGACTGGAGCTTCCAACTGTGTGCTTTGTGGCTGCTGTGAGCTGCTGAAAGCTGTCTAGCTTCTTCTCTGCCTAGCCTGCAGTCCTCAGGCCTGTGTGTGCCTGCTGGAGCCCTGCGCATCCTCTGTGCCATCTGGATGTTACCCTGTGGTGCTTGGCTATGACTTGCAGTGGCTCTTGCAGCCCTTTTTCCAGCAGCTGCTGGCTCAGGAGCTCACTGCCACTTGTTGGCTGTGGAGCAGCTCTACTGTTCTCAGTAGGGATTCTCCTGTCTGTGAGGGAGGGCTCTGAAACAGAAGGGCTCTGCCTGCAAGTCAGCTGTGCTCAGCCTCCCAAGCCTGGTCTCTGTACTAATGCTTGAGATGCTGCTTATGTTGATGTTAGAGGAAAAAGAGAGGATGTCGTCATCTCACACAGTGAGACTTGCTTTGCACTCAGGATTGGAGGACCTCTCCTCTCCCACTGAGCAGAGAAAGCAAAGCCATGTGAAAACTCTGCTGTTAAGGGGCAGAGAAGGCCCTTGATCCTGGCTGTAAACTCATACCCTGAGGCTGCGGAGTGAGAAGACCTGAGGGTGCAGAGTTTTGCTGTCTGGGAACGCAGCCTCCTGGCACACGGCCGTGAGTGTTTGGAGGGCACTATGTTGATATTTACATTCACTCCGCTATTTATACCTCCCACTCCGGTTAGCACTGCTAATTGGTTGCAAATGGATTCATGCATTCCTAACCAGGTCCATCAGTGCTGCATTTCTGCTGGAGCTGGATCCTGTGGTACAAACTTTTGCCATAGACAACATCCCTTAAAATCACTCCAAAACCTTCTGAACTCTGGCTCCAACCCCTCCCTGAGAAGCTGGGGCAGGAAAAGCCCATCCATCCCACCCTGCTCCCTCGGAGCAGCTGCCACCTGTTGGAGAATGGGGAGGTCTGTGGGGGCTTTAGTATGTATAGTGGGAAGTTTCCCCATCCCATCCTGGCACCTCTCAGATCCCCGTGCAACAGCTCTGCTGGTCTCAGAAGGCCCAGAAAGGAGGTATAGGGAAGAGCCGGCCGGTACGGCGCTTGGGCAGGAAGGCTTCGTGACACACTGATGAATGTAATGTGTTTGCCTGGTTATTTTTGTCTTTCCTAAGTCGTGTTCCCTGTTGCATGATGATCCACTAAGCATAATTACCCAGTAATCTGCAGGCACATGTGGTTACAAGGTGTTTACCAGCAAACTCTATTAAGTCCCTGTGTAATTAAAGAGGAATCACACAGTACTGTGATCTCCAGGAGCCCCAGCCCTGTCCCATAAACTCACCAGGTTGGGGGGGGGGAGGATTCTGCATCTCCCCACAGAGCAGGGCAGGACATGCTAAGGAGGCTGTGATGCTGCTGAGGGACCCATTGGTACGATGCAGTCATCTCTTCTCCTTGAGCTTGCAGTGCCAAAGAGATATCCTGGTTTTCAATACTAGTCCTCTACTGCCACCAGCACCCCACTACAAATCCTCTCCTTCCTCCTGCACAGCCAACCAAAGGGACAACTGTCAATGGCATTCACTTTGGTGCCAGAAAATTCAGTGCCCACGCAGTCTCTCTGTCCCCAGGCTGGTTGATGGACTTTGGGCTCTCCTGCAAACCCTCTTTCTTGGCAGTTCGCCCTTCAAAGAGCAGAAGCCATGGAAAGTGGCCCTGCAGGCCAATGAAGTGCATGCTGTAAAGTCAATTGAAGCAATTGAATTATTTCAAGGGCCTGCCATGCTCTTATAAAATAAATAGCAAGTTTTCTAATGACAGAGTGACGATCGGTTTAGCCAGATAATTGTATTTGTGATGCCAGCAGGCTGGACTAATGACAGACTGTCCTCTTATCAGTGTGGTGCTGCCCTTGTGCTCAGCAGAGCTGTGAAGGAGCGAAGGTAAAGCCACCAAGTTCCTGCCAGACCCTGCAGTCCTATCATGATGATGCCATAATGAAGTGCTTGGAACATTTAATCAGATATTTTTAGACTAATACATCAGTGCCTCTCGGTTGTGAGTGCTGCAGCACCTCTGGAAGCATCCTGGGGGTGGGCTGGAGGTGGGAGAGAGATGGGATGGAGAGGGGGATTTTGTGAGGTGGATGGGGACAAGGAGTGACTGCAGCAGCTGGAGGGAAGGCAGAGCTCAACTCCAGATGTTTCAGCCCCAGAAAGCTTGTTTGAGTGCCCTGAAGAACAGCCCCATTGGAAACACCTCCCCTTCCAGAAAAGGGATGTCTGAAGCTTGATAGCACCGAACTGAGCAAGTGTGGCAGCAGACTTGAGCATATGGTTCCCATATATTTGATGGTGGTTCAGATTTTTGATAGGCTGTAGTTGATAGAGGCCTTTTTCAGTTCTGGCATAGCCTGAATGCCTTATCCTTATCAGCCACAGGGCTGGGAATTGACGTGCTTTCTCTGCTGCCTGGGGCAGAGTTCTGAAAGAAAGAGGAGCCAATATGATTTCCTTATGCAGCCTTCCTAACCTTCCTTTTTTCTTACCCGTTTTACCTTGGCAAAGTCCTTCTCTGAGCCTCGAGCATTGCCTGTTTTTCTCTTCTTGCACATTCTACGTTACTCCCATCCTGAAATGTTTTTGAGGCTTGGACAATTGGAGAAGTCCTCAGTAGGAGGGCGTCTCAGAGGAGCAGGAACGCGTAAGAGAAGAGTGCGTGTCTGAAGCCATCCTGCTGACCTCCTTGTTCCTTCTTGGCAAGGGCTGCCCCACGGCGGGGAGCACCAGGCTGCCTTGTTGCTGCAGTGCCACCCCCAGAGCCCTTCTCAGGTCTGAGCCCATCGCAATCTGAACTCAGGTTCTGGGGATTGACCAGCTCTCACAGCAGTGAGCTGCAGGAAGGTTCCTCAGCACAAAGGGATCATAACCCAGCACAGGGCTGGAGGTGTGAGCTCACGACGTGCCCACACCAGGCTCTGCAGTACCACGCCCTGCACGGCACATGTAGCATCTCACAGAAGTACAATGCAAGCACTGCACGCCCTTCCCACTGCCTGTGCTGTGTACCCTCCAGCCCTGGAGGTGTTGCTTCTCCTCATGCATCCATTCTTCTGCCAGCCTCGATGCAGGCATCCCACTGAGGGCTGTCCTGCCCAGGGCGGTGGCAATATGGAGCTATTTATAAACAGCTGAGGTTGGGCTGGGCCAGTCCCTGGCTCAGCTCCGCTTGCTGGGACATGTCAGGCAGTGTGATGGGGATGTCGCTGCCACAGCTGCTCCCCAGCCCGGATTCCCTGCACAGGTGGGGGGGCCCAGCAGGGTGGTGGGGCGAGGGAGGCTGCTTCTCCCTTGGCCAAGGACTTGTCTTCTGAAAGCTTTAGAGGAGGAGGATAGGAAGCTGCATGTGAGCCTGCTACTGTAGCATGGCAGGAGCTTCCTTTGAGCCCCAGGGCTGCTCAGGAGGTGACTGCCTCCCCTGGCACCCCCCTTCCAAACCAAGGGCTTGCCTCAGCCCTGGCAGAGCTGCTCCCTGCTGCTGCCCTGCCCTCCACCTGCTGCTCTGAGTCACCAAATGCTTGCAGGTTAAATCACCCCTGTCTGCAGCGCTGCCCAGCTGGGGTTGTGAGCAGCTTCATCACCGGGCTGTGCTTTGCCAGAGCTGTGGGGTGCCTGGGGATGGGCTCCTGTGCCAGCAGGGCTCTGAGCTGCTAGGAGAGACCCAGGGCAGGTGCCCATGGCTCGAACTTTGTTTGCAAGCTGGACATCAGGATCAGGTGCAGAGTGCAGCAGAGATGTGGGGAAGCTCCCCTTGGCTGGGGCAGATCCCAGAGCAGGGCACCAACCCCACTGCTCTCAGCAGCCCCCAGAATGCAGTCCATAAGGGCAGGGCACAGGGCGGACAGACGTGCTGCATGGCTCAGTGCCGGCTTTTGCTGTCAGCTCTGCTCCAGATTTTCGCTCTCTCTGCTCAGATTGCAATCCTTAGAGTGTAATAGGGTGCTTCCCCAGCTCTGCACAGCCGCTGTCTGCTTGGATCACGGTGCCCGTCCCTGCCAACCTGCCTGCACTGTGCTGGTGGCACAGGGGTGCCCCTGCCTAACCCTCCCCCATCTCAGCACCTCCTGGCTCTTGAAGGATGGAGAAGGGGGGGCAAGGTAAGCTGAGCTCTCTCCAGCTGCTATAAATAGCTGCGTCACCCACATGTCGTCTGAGAGTTCTGTGCCTGGGCTGGGGCTCCTGGGTGCACTTGAACCAATGGAGAAGGGCTCTGGCTGCTGCTGGAGGCACAGAGTGTTGTCACGTTAGTGCCCAGTGGGATGCTGCTCAGGCTGTACCTGGCCTGATCACAGCTGGCACCTCACTGCTGGCAGCCTGCAGCAGGGACCTGCTGCAGAAAGCACTGGGCAGAGCCCATCAGCTCCCACCAAGCTGCTGGGGCATGTGTGGGGGTACAGGTGGAGGATTCCTTGCTATTTAAGGCAGATTTGTGGGAGGAGGCTCTTCTGTAGGGAGTGATCAGATCAGAGAGAGGAAAGTGGTTCTCCTGGTGCTGTTGAAGTGCATCTGTGGTCTCTGAGTGCTCCTGCACTCCCTCTAGGTTGGAGTTCTCTAGGGAACCTTGGTCATCGTGATGTCATCCAGGCTGTCTCCTAGGACTCAGTTTTTGGGGTGCTCTGTGTCTTTGTGTTTGTGGCACATCTCCCACTTCTTGGGCATCTCAGGCTTCTTGATCACCACATGCATGGGTGCACAGGGAGATTCACAGCCATCTTCCCAGAATTGGAGCTTTCCTGCTTCTGCCTGCAGACGCCGGGACACCAGTCTGGGTGAATCCCAACTCGGAGTCCTTAACCAGTAGGAAAACATTCCTGAACCCATCTGCATCTCCTGCAGAGGGGCCTGGCTGTGCTGCCCCAGCATCTGTCCCAGCCATCTCCAGGAGCAGTGTGGTCCTGCTGGCCAGGCAGAGCTGTGCAACGCAGTGTGCGTGTTCTCCATTCCTCTGCTTCTTTTTTTCTTGTATTTTTTTTTAAAGTCACTGTCTGCGTGGAGAGTTATGTGGTGATGACAGTTTGTGATGGGTTATATACAAAATCCCTTGCATCCCTGAGGATGCTACCAGTTGAAAGCTTTTATGACATTTTAAAAATAGCCACAGAGAGGGAGAGAATGAGTAGATGGATGGGTAGGTGGATCCCTAATAAGGAGAGAAGAGGAAACAGCAAGAGGGGAATGGAAAGACTTCAGTGAACGGCATGTGAGTGATTGCAGGGAGAGGGGGTGGTGTGGTCATACCGAGCTGCTGAGCTGTGTGCCCAGCAGGAGTGGGAAACCCTATAAAAAGCCTGGATCTGAGCTATGCTCCCTGCACATGTCAGAGGGAGGGATGGGGCAAGCATCAGTGTGAGCTGTCTCTCCTGCATGCACTCACTGTGTTCTACAAGTAGCTGTTAAAAATAATCCCTGACTCGGGCTGGCTTCTGCTCTGGTGTGGTTCCCAGAGCATCATCTGTGCTTCCCTCCCTGCTGCAGGGATCGAGCTGAGCACTTCCCTGGGAGCTGACAGACAAGGCTGGTCCTGGCGTTCCCCAAATGTCAAGTTCCCAAGTGGGCTGTGCTCCAGGAAAGGGAGCTTCTGTCTTCTGCCCTGCTGCTGGCTGACAGCACCCGGAGGCAAGATGTGGGGTTGGGGCTGTGGGCGAGGGCACAGCATCCCCACGCTGCATGGAGCAGCGATCCCACTGTGGGACAGCCCTGCTCTGCCTCGCATCACTGCTGGTGCAGCTCTGCAGCCCTCGTGGCAGCTCTCCCCATCACTCAGGGAAGATTATACCGAGTGTCTCCAAGAAATGCTAATTGCTTTGGCTTGCACTTGGCACAGCAGAGCCATCGGGCACTCGGAGCTCTGAGTCAGCTCAGAGATCTGCCAGATCCTTGCTCTCCTTCCCCCAGAGTCAGCAGAGCTCTGCTGTGGCTGTGCTGCTCCCTGCATCCTCAACCCCACAGAGCTGTGCCTGGTGCCCCACCTGTGGGACACTTGGGGTCCTGGTGCCTGTGACATGGGATGGCAGGAGCTTCCTGTCTTGGGGAGCACATGGCGCTTGTCCTGCAAGAGAGTCTATCAGCACCCTTTTATCCTCCCTGAGCCCTTCTGCTCTGCCCTCCTGTCCTGCCCATGGCAATTAAAGTCCTGTGAAGCTAGGCAGGCTGCTGGGAAGCATTCCTTGGCTGTGCCTCCACTCAGGCAGGAGGAAAGCAGCACTAACAAGAGACCTCTGTCCCATGTGCCAGCCTGTCACATCCAGGCCATCTAGCCCTGCTCCCCCATGGTTGCTTTTCCCATGTGTGTTTGTTTCCCTCATCAGCAAGGCACAGAACTGGGGAAGCTGGAAAGTGTGCTCCCTGGTCCTGTGCTTCCCTCTCTCAAAGGATCTGCTTCTGCTCTCCATTGGAATTCTGCAGCTCACAGCTTTATTTAGCATTGTAGCAGAGAAGCTGCAGCCCAAGCTCAGCTTAGGTGGGTGCTGTCCTCACCCTGCCCATCACCTGAGTGTGGTGGCATCCCACACTGCACCCAGTGATGCCCCACACCCTGGGGTGTGGGCAGGGGGAGGTGTGTGTGTGGGAGTGTCCCAGTCTGGGGATGTCCCAGAGCATCCCTCAGGTGTGGGGTGAATCGGGGCCTTACTGAAAGGTCATCTGTGGCTGTCCTGGCTCATGATGTCCCACATGGCTCTGGTGGCACAAAGGGTCTGATTCACAACATAGTTTTGCTCCTTGGCAGGCTGTCCTTGGCTCATTTAAGCTGAGAGCATGCACAACAAAGCCTGTGTTGATTATCCCTCATGAAAGGGGACTTGTTCCCTGAAAAATGCCAGTTCTGCTGGGCACACTGACTGCCCGTTAATTGGCACTAATGAGGAGCTGGAAGGTGGCTTCTAGGGACAAGCAGGCTGCACTGATGAGTTTGGGGATGGGAGCAGTGATCTTGGTGTGGGCATGCTGAGCACTGGGCCTGGGCTGTACTGGACAACATCACCGTTCCCCTGCCTGCACGGACAACACTTAGCCCAGCCTGGAGCAGAAAACGTGGAGGGTTAAGAGAATGTCTGGTGCTTACTGTACACAGATGGATTTATTTATGTCTGTGTGCAGAGAGGTGGGATAGCGAGGGCTGGACTCCCACTGTTGCAGTGGGAGGGGGCAGTCCCCACTGGGAATACAGCGCTGCTGGGCAGCAGCACCCAATGCCAGGCTTGGTTGTCTGCCTCCAGCATGAGCAGCAGAGGTTCTCTGCCTTTTTTCTCCAGGCCCTGATGAAAGGCACTGAGGGCTTTTAGCAGCAGACAGCCGTGTCTGCCCGCCCGCCGCTCCTTGCGCTGGCAGCCCCCCCGTGCCTTTTGAAGTCAGTTTCTGGGCGTATGCAGAAGCCAAGGAGAGCATGAGTGTGAGAAGGAGGAGGGGAGGATGATGTCTCTGCAAACCCCTGCATGTACTTGGGGGAGCTCATTGTTCAGCAATGCTTCTCCCTCATCTTGCCATGTTGTCCCCTTCACACCTAGCATCCCCAGCCTCCTTGTCCCAGCAGCAGGGACACCCCATGTCCACACATGGGGGCCCAGAATGCAGCTGGGGGTATGAAGCACAATCTGAGAGCATCACTCCCCTGACAACCAGCTGTGGAAAAGACCCACCCTCGTGGGGCTGGGATCAGACACAGCTTGGCCGATCCCCCTGTGCTGATGGAAGGAGGGAGGTGCTGAAGAACTGGACCCAGCTGCCCAGGCTCTCACTACTTGTTGCTTTAAGGGTGTCTCTGATGTGGGGTTCTGTCCCAGAGTGTGGGAAGGGCTTCTTCTGGCTCTGTAGCAGAGCAATGCCTCCACATACCTGTATAGGATGTCCTGCAGCATGGCCTCAAGCCACCAGCAGGGGAATGGCCCTGGAGGGAACTTTCGGGACAGCTGCAGTGGGGGCTGATGGGCACCATCCCAGTGGTATAGCTCAGTGCATGCCCTGGGTCACATCCCCAGAGGTCATCCCAAGGTGAGCGCTGAAAGGCAGCTCTCCTCCTTTTCCTCCTCCCCCTGCACATCCCTGTGCTTTCTCACCCCGTCACTCCTTCCTGTCGCAGCCTTCCATTACTGCAGACCTGTCTCCCCTTCCTTCTTTTTGGCTTTCCCCCTTTCTTTTCTCTCTCTCCTTTTTTCTCCATCAGCTTTGTTCGCCCCGGCTGTGTACCGGCGTTGCCATGACAACTGCTGGAGCATCTCTGCATCCCGCAGTAGCGGTCCTGCACCCACCCTGGCCCTGGGAAGTAGCAGGATGCCCTCCTGGCCCTCAGAAAGACAGCCACCTCCTCCTTCCAGGGTGGGGTCATTGGAGGCACCTCTGCAGCACATCCTTTGTGCAGGCAGGGATGGAGTGGAGCATGCAGTGTGTACTGGTGGTCTGGATGGGGCCATGCAGCTCCTTGTGCAGGGGCTGGGAGGGGTGCTGGCAAGGCCAGCCTGGGTAGGTGTCTCTTCATGAGTTGTGTTCTGGTTTTTGGGACACGAGCTTGGAAGCAGAGTGTGTTTTGTGTCTCTGGTGCTGCTTTGCAGACAACATTTTCTTTCAGCATTTGTCAAAGCTTCCGTGCCCCTTTCATGAGATAATTAGGGTGACGTGTTATTAGTTGGTTACTGGGGGAAAAATATATTTACTGAGGATTTATTCTGGAAACAACATTAATCTCCTGTATAGTTGCTAAGTCCCCATACCTAATCTGGTTTTGATAATCAATTGCTATTGCAACCTCCCTTATAAATCTCAATTAAATGCACATTTAATTCACATAAAGTTGCCAAACTTGCTTGTACATTTCTGTCCTGCTGTTTGCCGTAGGCAGCTGTCTGTGTATGTAGCTCAAGTCTGTTTATCAGCCAACCTGAAACCAGAGCATGCTTTGCCAAGGGAGAGTGGCAGCGCTCCTCGCCCATGGTCCTACAAGGAGATCCCTGCACATCCCAGCTCCTTCTGGCAGAGCTGCACAAACACAAGTGCTCTGCAAACATTGGCGCGCAGAGCCCTTCCCCTGCTGTTCTTTGTGCTGGGTTTGCAGTGGGGGAGCAGCAACATAGAATATCCTGAGTTGGAAAGGACCCGTAAAGATCATCCAGTCCAACCCTTGCTGCCTCTCTGTCTGTGCGCAGCAAGGCTTGGATGGAAACCCAGGGCTGGGGGGGGCTCTGTGGGGCCCTGACCACCCCGTGGCCGGCAGCAGGGACATCTCAAGCAGCAGCCAGGTCGGAGTGGAAGGAAGCGGGGGCTGTTGTGGGGCGAGGCAGTTGGCCCCAGCTAGCAGGATGTGTCCCGGCCAGCTTCCTTTGGAGCTGCAGGGAGATTCCAGCTATGAACTGCTTCTCACTGGGGCCATGGTGATTTATTTCATCCTTGTGCTTTTGCAAAAAGCGTGCAGTGAGCTGTGTTGGTGTGCACCCTGGAGAGGGAGCAGGACAAGGTTTGTTCAGGCAGATCCCAGGGCCCCCGCTCCATGGCATCTACCAGGGGACACACAGACAGACTGGGCAGGGGCATGCACACCTCTGCTGCCATTCTTGGCATTGCATCTTGTATCTCACCTGTATCCCGGGTGCTGGAGCTGATGCTCCCTGCAGCACAGCCTGCCTGCCCCTGCCACGTGCCAGTGGGGGTAGCTGGAGCTGTGACAGCCTCGACGACAGGGGACCGTGCTAGGGGAGCCATAAAAGAAACGATGAAGCTGTTGGAATTGCTGGGAAGACATCTACTAAGATCTCTTCCTGAGCCTGGCTGGAGCCCAGCTTGCTAATTATGGTGATAGGGGAAATACACAAACATACAGATGGCACAAAGAACAAAAACTGCTGTCTTTTAATATTGAAAGCTCTGCTTCCGGCCAACTGCAACCAACACATGGCAGGAGATAAAGCCTAACAGCTTTGGGCAAGACTGATGCGTGCCGACAGCCTGCATGGGAGCTGCAGGAGCCCTGCAGAGCCCCACACGGCTTTGCCTCACCTGAGCAGCAGTGGTCCTCCCTATTGCTGCTCTGGCTGTCTTTGCTGACCTCTGCGGTTGCAAGGGCCTGAGTTATAGTTTATAAAAGATGCTCTGTCCCACAGAGCTTTAGCATAACCCCTGGTGCAACAGATAGGGTGGGGAAGATGGACACCAGGAGACAGCCAGGTGTCCCGCCAAGCTGTGCAGAGGGGGCAATCTTTTTATGACCACTTAAAGGCTCCATTTGCTACCTTCAACAGAATTAGAGCAGGGATTATGTTAGATTAAGGAAGGCAATAAACACCCTCTGTGCTGCCCATGTAACGTGTGAGGACCACGCGAGGGCTGTGCTGAGCCCTTGCCCAAAGGCGGGCTTGCACGGCCTTTGTGGGATGTCCACACTGAATGACTGCAGGTGTGCTTTGTCCCTCCTGCTGTGGTTTGGTTGCTTAGCAGGGATGTGACAGTGTCCTTCACTCCGCAGCTGTGGGCTATGGAGCACCCCTCCCAAATCCCAGTTGTTTTAGCCAACACCTTCCTGGGATATAAGAGCGGAGAGAGGAATGTGGAGCCTGCTGGGGAAGCTCCTGGTGCCGTTTTGCTGCCAACCCCGAGCTGTAATTCATCCCCTGGAATGGCACTGGCTGCGCGGCGGCTGGTCTGCAACCGTCAGCCTCTGAGCACGCACCGGTGGCAGTGAGATTGCCCTGTAACGTACACCCCTTTGTGTCCTATTTATGGGAGAGTGTCCCCTCTGTGACGCCGGCGCTCGCTTTGCCAGCTGTCGCCCCCAGTCCGAATTCCCATTTTGTTGCATTAATATCTATACAGTGTCTCTGAATAGAGATTTGATTTCAAGTTCCCTCCCTGGAGTAGAAGGGGTTAAAAATAGCAAATCCACCACCCCTCATTCCCTGGCTATGACGCAGTCTCCCAGGTTGGAATTACAATGCCAGCATGAATACGGTCTAAAATAAAACAAATGAGCGTATCACACTCTGTAGAATGAGAGAACGAGCTCCGTGTCTGGAGCGATGACATGGAGGAGGCTCTGCCTTCTACCCTGTGCCTGCAGAAAGCAAGAATTCATCTCTCTTGCAGTGCTTGTATTGGCCAGATAAATGATGCTATGCACGGAGCGATTAGCGGAGTAATAGAGGAGGCATTCAGCCCATCAGGGAATCAGCGGATCACAGAAGAAACAGGAAGAAATTAGCTTAGTGCATTACGGTTTAGAGCTGTCTTCTTCGAGCACCACGTACCAGCCGCCTTCCAGGCAGCATCCAGATGCTGAGCTGTTAGCTGTGCTGGGACACGGCACATCAGCAAGGCAGGGTGTGGGCATCAGCCTGCTTCCAGCTCACCTGACGGGCTCTTTCTCTGATCCGGGTTAGAGAATCCTAAATCCCCCCATTTCTCGCTCTCAGACGCTGCCCCAGTTTAAAAAATGCTGGCTCCTGGCTTGCTTTGTAATATTTTAAATATAGCATCCTTTATGTTTTTTGATGTACGCACCATATGTTTTGAAAACTGCAACAAAATCCATGGCGCTCGTGGGTGGAGGTTAAAGGGAAAAAGCATTTCCATACGGGAAGCTGCAAATACGAAACACGGCAGCAAACAGAAAATCCCTCCGTGCAACAGCCAGCAATAAGCTCCTTTCTGCCCCGGCTGTCTCAGTGCGTGCGAGGGGCCGTGCTGAGCTCTTCCACTGTGTCAGCCCCTCTCTCGACCCGGCGCTGACTCCTCGAGTTCAGTCTCCACCACGCACATCTGGAGCCCCTGACTGGAGGACCCCTGGGCATCCGTGCACGTGGACACCCCAAACCTGCCCAGCCCACTGAGAGCAGAAAATAGCACTGTGTGGGCTGGGGCTGGGCTCAGTCCGCAGCCAAGGCGCTGTCAGAAGCTGCTGGGTGAGTGCTGTGCTGCTGCAGCTCACCCACTTGTCACGCCTCATGAATAAAATCCGGGGGAGGTGATGGGCTCCTGCCGGCCCCAGGCTGCTTCCTTGTGGGCCAGCTCACGGTCACTATCACCCTGGGCAGGCTGGAGAGGGGGTGGGGGCGGTGGGGAGAGGGCTGGTGGGACACACATAGGACCACCAAGGTCACCCTCCTGTCTCTCTGCCCACCTCGGGGTGCAGTCCCCAGCCCGGTTTGGGGAGCAGGCAGGGCTGAAGCTCCCATGCCGTGGATGCGTGGTGTATCATCAGCGCAGGACACACTCATCCGCCTCACTCCCCTGCGCTCATACACAATTTATTGGTATCTCTAGCAGCCTGGGCAAGATTTTTAAGCTGAACCAGATGTAAGGATGAAATTCCATCGTCAGCTTCGCAGCAGGGATCCCTCCTCATCCGCCTCACACAAACCTTCCTGCAGCCCAAAGTGCTGAGCTGGGGAGCGCTGCACATCTGCGGGGCCAGCTGTGGTGGCAGCTGGGCAGCGGCAGGGCTGGGTAGGTGGTGGCTCCTGTCCCTCTGTGTCCCCTCGTGTCTCTCCTGCTGATTATTGTTCCTGACGGGTGGCTAAGCCCTCTGCTTCCAGAGGTGATCCCTCAAGAGAAGCCTGTTTGGGCTCTCTGGGCTGGAATCCAGCGTTCTCACAGCCTCCCAAGTGGAGGGCTGATGTGTGTGCGCGCCGCTGTCTGCTTGGGGCACTGCATGGTGCTCTCAACTTCCACTCAGGCGAGCGGAGCCCCGGGCAGTGCATGTGTGCGTGGGTTCAGCCCTGGGGATGCCTGTGTACTGCATTTCCTCTGCCTCAAACACATGTGCCTCACCCTGCTCTTTTTCTCTCAAGAGCAAAGAGAATGGATAGCTGCTTGTCCAGCCCTGCTGGCCTATGCCATGTCCCTGCTCTTGTCTTTAAGTGACCCTCCTCCAGCAGATTAAGCTTGTAGGTGCTGGGCAGAGATGTTTTGCCTGGGCTGCAGCACCACAATAAGGCCCCTCTGCAGACTCTCTTTGCAGCCTCGCCCTGCCCTCACATCTCTCCTCCCACCAGCTCCTGCAGTTTCCCTCTGTTTCCCTTTTGGCACGCTGAACATGCGCATCCACATCATGTCTGAGGCTTGGCCTAATGCTCCCTCATTTCTTCTGGTTCAGCCTGAAGGCTTTTGCTCTTCAGCTGGAGCAGCTCAGATGGGGCGGTGTCCCAGGATGCATGCACCCAGCCCCCAACCCCCAGCCCACTGCCAGCACTGCTGCTCCCGCCTTGCTGCTGGGGCCTTCAGTGCAGCATCCTTGCTCCTGCTTGGAGGCACCCGAGGCAGGACCCCGTGCCACCTGCCGTCACCCAGGGACTGCCATGCTGTCCCCTCCCATTTAGTGTCCCTGCTTCAGGCTCACCGTGGTTCCTGCACTGGGCAGTGAAGCATTTCAGCCATTATTAATTAAAATGCAATCTATCCTCTCTCTTCCTCTCCCCAAGCCACCAAGAACTGCTAAAATATTCTCAGGGATAATAGGGAGGGGAATTAAATAGTTACTGTGAAATTCAAGCTGTGCCTTTCAGAGATTGATTGCCGCTCCTGGAGCCTCCAACTCCCCTTTGAGTACTGCGTACCCACAGCCGTGCTCGGTGCAGACACTATACCAGCATCAGTGAGATGCACAGCCTGCCTGCAGACAGCATACCCCAGGTGCTTGGAGAGGGGTCTCTTTCTTTCTCCCACCCAATTTCCACAGGGGTGAGCGGTGGTGGCTGCTTTTGTCCCATGGGGGACAAAAAGCACCCCGTTTCAGGGTATGGGGGGCTCTGCTGCTGCAATGCCTGCAGGCGAGCAGTGCAGTAGCACCAGGCTGCAACGGCAGTTCAAGGAGCTCTGGTTGCCATGACAAGCTGAACAAGCATTGGCTAGGAAAAAGGACCCCGGCAGCGCTTGGTGGGGATGGGAGCGAGGCAGTGGGCACGGCGGGCGCACACACCTACATGAGCTGTGCATGGCCACGGGGGACCAGTGTGGGTCCAAACTGGGGATGGGGCTCCCAGGGCTCTGTGCTCGACTTGTGAGTGGGGCTGCTTTTCCTGGATGATGTTTGCATCAATGGTGCTCTGGGTGTGCCCGTGTCACGGTGACCCTGTGGTGACAGTGCAGGACTGCCAGCACAGGTGTGTTCCTGTGGGACTGAGCTGCGCTCCCTGGGTCATTTAGGGGTGTCCTCTTCACAGCTCTCTTCAGGCCAGAGGTGTTTTCTTTTGCTGTGCTGTCCCACATCGAGATCCTCATGTTTCCCAGCAGTATCAAAAAACAGAGCAACAGCTTCTTCCTCTCCTTCTTGGCAATCTGGACATCAGTGCTCCTGGCAGTGGGTTCTTCCAGCAGCCCCTCACCCAGTACTGCCCACATCCCTTGTTGCTGGGGGTCTGCCTGTAGGTTGGGCTGACCCCACAACGGGTCCCTGGGCTCCCCTGGTCCTGGCAGGGAAGTAAACATCCTGCAGGCTGGGGCCGGGTCAGTGCGGGGGACAATCGCCAGCTTCCTCAGCACTCACGTTTAGAGAATAATTTCCATGAACGCAGCCAGGAACTAACTCAGCTGCACAGACAGGGCCCAGAATATTCGCTGCTCTGTCTGCTTTCTCCTGTTTTTTTCCTTTTCTCCTTATTCTCTCCCCCCCCCCAGTCCCCCAGTCCCCCATAGCAGTGCCTGACCTCCCTCCTCTCTTTTCAGGCAGCAGTTTCCTCCAGGCCAGCTCCCTGCTGTGCCCTTGCCACTAGCACAAGGCTGGTGCCACCTGTGTCACCCATAGCAGCAGTGACAGCATAGCAGTGACACCATGATGGTGACAGCATGCTGCCCTTTCCCAGCTGCAGTGTGACGTTACCCTGGAGACCCCCAGGGCTGGGATCTAGGGAGCAGAGCAGTAATGCAGGTCCCATCCCCACCCATCGCACCCACATCCCATTTCCTGCTGCCACCACCCTTGGCACCCACATGTTGTTTATGTCCTGTGTCACACCGAGGGAGGTGACGTGGGGTGGGGGGACAGTATAGGGCAGGTGGATCAGTAATTGGCTGTGATCTGATTAGGGCTGGATTAGGGTAGTGGCACAGTAAGGACTCACTGTAAGCTGTAGATGACCGCTGGGATCCCAGCTCTACCTACTCTGCACTCCCTAATGATGCTGTGCTTGGAGCCCCCCAGCTATTTCGAGGCAATTTGGTGACCTTCCAGCTGGGTGCTGGTGTAGTATAACTGGGATGCACACACCTGCACTGTGCCTCACCAGGCTGTGCACAGCCTCAGTGCCCTTTCCCAACAGCAGAGCTGGGCACAAGCACACCCATGGCACCAGCCGGCTCCCAGCTCATCCATCCCTTCCTCCCACAGCATTTTTACAACCGAACTCCTCCCACCCTTGGCCACCGCAGGACGGGCCCTCAGCCCCACTGTGATGAGAAACTCACATCCACAGCTCCCACCCTTCCTCCCCATAGGGGCAGCAGGGCTCCTGCAGTGATGGGAAATCCTGCTCATCGCCTTTCACTGCTCTTCTGCTCTCTCTGCGGAGTGAGGGGATTCGGGCTCCTGTCCCCAGGGTGCTGCTTCTCCCTCCCCATCTCCCCACAGGGTCTCCTTCATGTCCCCCAGCCCAGCTGGCACAGCGCATACCCGACCTCTCTCTCAGCACCGGCGCTTCCAGCAGAATTCCTTCCTGTCCACTCACTGCCACTCCTCAGCCTCGATACCTCTGGCCTAGCACGCTGCCTTCCTCTTCCCAAGCTGCCCAACCCCATCCTGGCCTTCACCTCCACCCACCCCCGGGCTGCAGCACTGCAGGGTCAGGGTGCCCAGCTGCAGTCACCTCTCTCCGTGCCACCGCATCCCCACATTGCAGACCAGCCCCAGCAGCACCCACCTGCTTCAGTTTTCTGGTTATTAATTAAAGGGTGAATGCTTTGCTTTTTTCACAGTCCAAGCATCGTGCAAATACTAATTAATGGCAATTAATTACATCAGGCCGCCACATCCCCCTGCAGAGATGCTATCTCATAAACATAGTGATAGCAAACACAGTGTTGAGTTGGGTGGGAGCCTCCCATTACCTGTTGCTAATGGTATGAAACCCACCTGCAGCAGTGCTTGCCTAATTGGCCTTATAATTAGAAGAGCTAACAGGCAGGCAGAGGGGAGACAGGGGTAAGAGCTGGCCTAAAGGATGATGGATCTTTATCCATCTATGCACCTTGGTGTGCTGCCATGCAGGAAGGGGTGGCACAAAGCTTATCTGGTGCTGTTTGGGGGCACTGTCTCTCCCCGTTGCAGGCTCTTAGCCCCTTGTTTGCATACAGCCGAACCAGCACAGGGCACTGGGCTCTGACCGGAGCTGCCACCTAAATCCGGATCAGCAGAAATCTGCCACGTGCCCACGCGTGGTGCGCTGCCGTTGTGTTCTGCCAGTCCGGTGCCAGCAGGGACGTGCAGCAGCCCCGGCCCTGGGCAGCACGACGGCACTAATCGCCGGGCGGAGCCAGCTCAATGTCCTGCTATACAGCAGCAAACCGGGGTGAGATTACGGCGTTCCTCAGGCAGTGCCCACCCCCTCGTCCCGACTGCTGGATCCCGGCCTGGAGGCCACTAATGCTACTTACATTATTAGGGGATTATTTGGGTGTAATGAGCTTTGCCCCGCTCAGTTGTCCTCTACGCGGAGCTGCAGGGATGTGTGACACTTCCTGCGTGGGGCCGCTCCCAGCCAGGCACGGCCCCGCTGAAACAATGCCGTAATGTTCCTGGTGAAAAATTCCAGCATGAGGCCAAGGTTAATCCCAAATCAGGAGTGCTGGGCTCAGCTCTGAACAAAGGCAGTGCCAGAGTGGCAGTGGGGCTCGGAACTGGGTCCTGGCACATCACTGTGGGTGCCAGGAGGTGCCACAGTGGGGCAATGGGTGCCCTTCTGTCCTCCAACCCTTTCTCTTTTCTCCCACCAAGCACAGGGGTTTGGAGATATGTTGCTATGGCCACAGAGAAGTTTCCCCTGGAGACCAGAAGCTCCAAACAAGTGATGCCTGCACTCTCTGACACCGATTTCCCCCCTTTTTATAATTATTATTAATATTTACTGAAGTGTTGATTTAATTTGCAGCCTCTTACCACCCCGCTCCCCCCACTGCTTTTCCGGCAGTGGATTGCTATGGCAGTGTCCCAGGGCTCAGCTCCCGCCTTGTTCTGCACAGTGCGAGCACGGCGTGCATGCAGGGGAATGTTCCAGCACTGGAACTCCAGCTGTGCTGGACACCCCTCCAGGATGGGAACCCCCTTAGTGGGGTCAGCGCATTCACTGAGCGTGTCCATGGGCACTTGGCCTTTGAGACGGGCTTTTACCGTTAGACCATCTCTGATGTTACCCTGACTTTTCTTTCTGTGCTTTACAAGCCCATAATGGGCTGTTTCTGTTCCCCGTCACCCGATCTGCCCCTCGCTGAATGAAGAGCTCTGCGATGAGTGCACTCCTCTGTCCCACACCTGTCCCCTCGCCCCGTGAGGTGTGCACAGCTCCAGTCAGCTGCTTCTCCTGTTCCTGGGAACAGAGCACAGTGCCTGGTCGGAAGCCACCCCAGCCCTTTGAAATCCCTACCCCTTAATAGCTGGGCTGCCCAAATTTCAAGTTGCTCTCTGAACTCCCAGCAAACAAGCACTCTGCTTCTAGGCTGTGCTCACAGTTCACGGCAATGGACAGCCCAGAGCTGCCACTTGCAGGTGGAGCAGGGAAAGCAGGAGCTCCTCCTTGCAGCATTTGCTGAGTGCATGTCTGGGGGCTGTGCTGAGCCAGCAGAAAGCCCCTCTGCTCGATGCAGTTCCTGCCCTGGATGACTGTCAGCAGCATCGTTGTCCATAGCAAGGTTGTCAGTGCCGTGATGCCTGACCAGGCCATGTCCCAAATGCTAACAGACCCTTTTCCTCCCACTTTTCCTTCCCTCCTTCCTGCCAGCAGTTCCCTACCAACAAAATCCCTACACCGCTGGGAGCGGCTCCACCGTCATCCAGTGCTACCGCTGCGGGGACACCTGCAAGGGCGAGGTGGTGCGTGTCCAGAGCAACCACTTCCACATCCGCTGCTTCACCTGCCAAGGTAGGATGGGACAGGTTGGTGCAGTGCTCACGGTGTCCCTGAGTGTTGTCAGCATCACCAGGCTGTGTGCAGGAGTGGCTGACACCTTGGAGCTGCTGCTCCCTGTGAGCTAAGTGAATGCCACCAAATATATCTGGGGGGCTGCTGTATCCTTCAGGTCAACAGGAGGAGGATGAGGGGGTGCCACCAGCCTGGCTGAGCTGAGTTGTAGCAGGGGAGGTGGCCAAGGCAGGCACATGTCACAGCTGTAATCGAGGTGTCACAGATACACTGTACTCAGCTAGGACTCAACGGCCCCAGGGGGCTGTGGAAATAGAGGGGAGAGGTTGCTTGTCCCTTGAGGCTGAGTGCAAGAACAGAGCTGGGGAGCTATAAAAGCCAACAGCCCAGAACCGATGCTGCAGGGCTCCTCAGCACGTTTGTTAAAGCAGCCGCTCTCCAGCAGGCCGGCGGCTGGTTCTGTGCATTGTAAAGCATCTCATTACCAGGGCTTTTAAAGGTCTCACAGCACCCTGTGCTAAGCGGGGCACATATCCTGTCCCCTTGGCCATCATCTTGCCATTCCCTCCAAGCACCCAGGGCTCAGCAGGAGGGGACAGTCCCCTGGGGCTGTCACCACTCTGTGTAGCCCTGGCTTGCCTTGGGGACCAATGTGTAGGGGCCATGCCGAGCCCCGCCCCACCCCTCTCCAGCTCTGGTGTCTGAGCAGAGGGAAGCTGCTTGCTCAGACAGCCGCTGGCTTCAAAGGGCACAGAGCTGCTGGAGAGCTTGGCACAGTTCACTGCCTGCTCTGCGAGTGACAGAGAATAAATAATGAGAGGAAATCCTTCTGTCTCACCTTCCCTCTCAGCCCTTACCCCTGCCACTGGCTGCTGACAGCTCCTGTGCCAGCCCTAAGGCTTGTCCCTGTGTGTCCCCTGGAGTGTGGCACAGCTGTGAGGATGTCCTCTGAGTCCCACAGCAAACAGGGTCTGATCCTTCCTCAGGTGTTTATGCTTCTGCTTCCTGATGCCACACAAGAGCTGGGGGCTGCCTGCCTGCCCTGTACCCCAACACTTGGTGGGATGGGTGTGATGCATCATGTCCAATGGTCCCTGTGCTGTCCCTGCTGTGCCTCCCAGAGTATGAAGCTCCTCGGGTCTGTGTAGATGGAGGGAGATGACACCAAGGAGCAGGGCTTGCCGTATCTCCTTGCGTCACTCTGACGGGTTGTGCACCACTCACATCTCCCACCGGAGGGGATGCAGCAGGGCTGGGCTGGGTACCGACGGACAAACAGCAGTGCGAGCGGCTCCTCCGGGAGCCCCATCCCGCACCCGCGCGGCCCAACACTGACACCTGCTGGTGCTGGGGCTGGTCTCAGCGGGAAACCCTATGCGATACCCGCGGACAGCCGGCCCTGCGGGGTGCCGGCAGCGCTGCAGCCGGGGGACGCACCCCGACTTGCCCCCGGGGTCCCAGGGCCGAAGCCCGTGTTGATGGCTGCGTGTCCCCCCCGCAGTGTGCGGCTGCGACCTGGCCCAGTCGGGCTTCTTCTTCAAGAACCAGGAGTACATCTGCACCCACGACTACCAGCAGCTCTACGGCACCCGCTGTGACAGCTGCGGGGACTTCATCACCGGGGAGGTCATCTCGGCGCTGGGCAGGACCTACCACCCCAAGTGCTTCGTCTGCAGCACCTGCAGGTGGGACATCAGGCACACGTGGGGGCACGCTGGTTTGGGGGCTCATCTCCCACACTTTATCTCACGTGTCCCTGTCCTTCTCCTCGGCTGCAGGAAGCCGTTCCCCATTGGGGACAAGGTGACGTTCAGTGGGAAGGACTGCGTCTGCCAGAACTGCTCCCATTCGCTCATCAGCACCAAACCCATCAAGATCCATGGGCCCAGCCGTAAGTCGGCCACCAGAGTGTGATGTGAGGGACCCCAGGGGCTTCTGTGGGCACTGCTCCTTAGGCTGACAGGGCTGTGTGCACTCTCCCTGATGTCCCTCTGTAAGCCTGTCTCCATGCCCTCTAGCAGGGTTTTGGCTGTGCCCATCATCACTGGGGTGGTGCTGAGCACAGGTGCCGGTGCTCAGGGATGGGAGGGGCTTTGGGGGCTGGCATGCAGCACGGCACGAGCACTTGGGGAGGTTTGGCAGGAGGAGCAGAGCAGCCTTCGTCTCCACCCGGGGCTGCAGGTTAATGCTGGTTTCGGAAACTCCCTTGCCCTATGCGTGACCTGGGTGGGTGCTCCTGTCTTGTCCCTGTGTGAGGCTGCTTATGCTCCTTCCCTTGTGTTGCTGATACCAACTTGAAACTCATCAGGATCTGTGGGAAGGCTGCACTGGGTGGGTTTGGCCAGCCCTCACTGTGACATCCCGTGAGTCTGGGGATGTGGCTGCACTGGTGAGCCCCAGGCACGGCACAGGGCTTCCCCACCTTCCTCCATCCCCACCCTGAGCCCCACAGATGAGCTGGCAAGAGTTGCCCATTGCCTTCCTTAGTGGGGTCATAGGAAGGTGAAGGGCAGCCGTGTGTTCGGCCTCTCATCAGCTTCCTCCTTTCCCCCCCCTTCCAGCCAGTGCTCCCTGGCCGGCAGAGTGGAGTTACCCAAGGGCACTGTGCTTTGTTCACAGACAGCAGTCAGTTGTGTGGTGTCTTGGGGTCCTGGCACTGCCACCCCGGGGAATGGCAGGGAAGGAACTCCTCTGCAGGGCTGCCACCGGGGGCTGCTGCTATCCTCTTCAGGAGAACAGCCCTGGGAGCAAGGTTCTGTGCCTCTCCCTGCACCCCCAGATTGGGGAGTAACCTGAAAACCAGGCGAGCAGCACTTGTGTGAGGGAAGGACCAGATCCCAGCTCAGCTGAACTGCCCCACCTGCTTTCTGCCAGGGGTTCACCCAGCTTTGCCCTGTGGGCAAGGGTTTGGTGTGGAGTTGCCCAAGGCTGGGCTTTGCAGAAAGCCTTGCTCTGCTTGCGCAGTGCCTCAGGAGGGAGGAGGGCAGCGAGGAGAGGGTTAAGGAGCAACCCTATGGAACCTGCTGCACCGGGGCAGAAGAGGATGAGAAGCCAAGGTCAGGGGTCCAAGGCCCATGTGCTTCCTGCTCGCAGCCTTGGCAGGAGCCAAGAGTAGCAGGGAAGGAAGGGAGTCTCGTAAATACCGTGCTGGGGCCGGATGCGGTGATGGAGAGCGCAGCCCTTCCTCTACTCTGCTGAGCACTTCCCATCCCTCTGCCCCATGGGAGCCCTGGGCAGCACAGCCCCACAGAGCCCTGGCCAGTGCCATGGTGTTGCAGCCCCAGCAGAAAGACTCTCCTCCCGATTCATTCTGAGGACAGGCAGGGGCAGGTGATATCTTCCCATCTGTGGTGCAGGGATGATCCCCTAGGGGCAGAGTTTTCATCCGTTCCCCCTCCTTTTTGCCCCCCTACTCCAGACTGCGCAGGCTGCAAGGAGGAGATCAAGCAGGGCCAGTCCCTCCTGGCACTGGAGAAGCAGTGGCACGTCAGCTGCTTCAAGTGCCAAACGTGCGGGATCATCCTCACCGGAGAGTACATCAGCAAGTGAGTGCTGCTGGTTGAGCTTGGCTGGTCTGTCCTTGCCTGCTGGTGCTGCAGTGAGCATCTGGCTATGGGCAGCTGGCTGTGGGCACCTGGCTATGGGCACCTGGCTATGGGGGGCAAAGCAGCAAGTGATAGCCCATTGAGCAGGTGACTCTCAGGTGTGTGATGGGATTTTGGCGGTGCAAGGAGTTCTTGGTCTGGCTTACCTGCCTCACCCATCTCCTTCCTCTCCTGAAGGGATGGAGTCCCATACTGCGAGTCTGACTACCATGCGCAGTTTGGCATCAAGTGTGAGACGTGCGACCGGTACATCAGTGGCAGGGTCCTGGAGGTGAGTCCTGGGGCCACAGCCACCTGTCCTGGGCTGTAATAGGGACAGTCCCACCCAGAAGTGTGTGTCTTGGGGAGCTGTGGGAGATTCATCACTGTCATCACATTATTCCTCCCTCTGGGTTGTCCCTGCAGTGGGTGTGTGGACACCTTTGTCTGGAGTGTGGCAGTAGAAGGAAGAGCAGCACCACATTGCAGACCTTTGGGGTTTGGTACCAAAGCACCCAGTGCCCTGGACATGCCCCACACATGGGGACACCAGCTCTAACCAGCTACCACCGTACCTGTCTCCAGAGCATCCCCAGCCTGCAAGCACATCCCTTGCAGCCTGCTGGTTGCCTTGGAAACACATCCAGCACAGCCACCCACCCAGGTGAGGGCTGCAGCACCCAGCCATCGCTGTCTCCCCCCCTGGCCAGGGCACTGTCCTGGGCCAGATCCAGAGGTGGCTTTGCCCATTGGCCAAGTCTTGGCCAGCAGGAGCTGCTTGTGCCAAGCTGCTGTGGGATGCAGGGATGTCATGGGGATCCAGCAGCAAAGATGAGTGCAGGCAGCCATAGTGCAGGTTTGAGGCAATGGAGCAGCTGCACAGCCTGCAGCAGCCAGGCAGGTAGGAATTGCAGCCTGAGGGAGGAGAGGTCCTTCAGGACCAGTCCTGCAGCCCCTGCTCCTGCAGTAGAGGATGCAGCCATGCTTACTGTTCCTACCCAAATGTCTGCAGGGGATAAAAGGCTGGAAAACTCGGCCTGATTGTAATCCAGAGGGTCAGAAGGTGGGAGGCAGAGAGAAAGATGTCAGGATAAAACATGCTGTGGTTTTTAGATCCGCTGGTGTTGCCGTGGAGCTGAGCTGTGGCAGGGTGGGGAGGTAGTAATGCTGAAAGCATGTGCAGCTGCTACTGAGACCCTCCTGCTGGGTAGGGGAGGGTGCTCCCAGGGCAGCACTGCACCCACCTCTCTGCCATTCCAGAGACCCCTGACAGGGAGCAGCACCCCCAAACCTGGGGTACCACAGCTCTGCTATGAGCAGGCACAGGTGCTGTGGGCTGAAGAAGCAGTGGTGCAGGCAGCAGCTAGAGAAGGGGTCTGGAGCCTGCTGAGAGCTGGGACAGAGCACCTCCAGCCTGGGTCACCCACAAGAAGTAACCAGCCACCGTCTCCCCGCAGTTCCTGTTAGCTGAGCTGAGAGCACCAGGCCTGGCCAGAGAACCTCCCGTGAGGCTTCAGCCAGGGCTCTCTAGCATCTTCCTCCCATCCTTCTTCAGGAGCTGCCCGAGCCCAGGAATGCTTTCTGCTGACTTCAGTCTCCAGCACTGGCTGCTGTGAGCATGAGCTCAGAACTGCAGCAGCTGCTGTGGGCCGGCTGCCCAGCACGGGGCGCCCAATTGGCAAACCCCAGAGAGGAGCGGGGTGAAGACAGAGCTTCCTGAGCTCAGATCCTGCTGGCAGCGCTGGGTGGCACCGCTGGCGCTGCTCAGTGCCTGCCTGAGAGCTTCCCCCTGGAGCCAGGGGCTCCAATCGTCTTCTCTGGCAGAGCACAAAATGAAAAGGGCACCTTTAAATAATGTGAGGCCTTAATGAGCCTTCCCATGCTATCCATCAGCTGCTGGGCTTTCCTAAGGACTGGAGCTGTGCGGCCAGGCACGAATGATTAATGAGTCTGTAAGGGACCCTGTGTGATAACAAGCAGATCTCGCCACCCACAGCCTCTGCCACCCTCTTATGAGCTGTAATGTGAATCAGTATAGGAGAGGAAAGGCATGCACACTACTGGGATGGCCATCTTTGGAGAGGTGGGTGGTTGCTCAGGCTCTGCACTTCGCAATGGATGAGGCCCTGCTCCCCCTGCCAGGTCTGCTGCACTTCCCTGCCAGCCTACCGCAGCAGCACACGTGGACCAGACAGGAAAAGATGTGTGTTATTTCTTGGTGTCAGCACACTGAGCCACTGTGAGGTCTGAAAGCACCGATCTCACTTGGCTGCAGCACATCCTGGCTCCAAGAGGGACCAGAGGAACAGCAGAGCACCTGGGAGGGTCTGTGTCTCCGACATGAGCTGTCTCCAACAGCCCATAATAACATTCCCATATGGGAATTAAGGAACTGCATATACAGTGGCCATGGTGTTTAGGAGCTGAGGCTTAGCTGCATTGTTTTCAGTCTCTTTTCTCACAGCTTACAGCTGAATCCTCCGATTGACACAGTGATGGTGGATTCCTCTTGGCACAAATCAGAGGGGAGAAGCCACTGGCTGCCATCTGTGCCCTGGGGGGATCAGTTTCCTGCTGATTTTATGGGCAACCATCCCTTCTCTGGCACTTCTCGCTAATCTTCACATCAGATTTTTTTATTGATCTTCCCCGCTTCAAACTGTTCCCAACTCCCCCTGTCACTGCCATTCCCATAATCAGCGAGAGCCTCATCTTCCCTCTGCTGCCCTCAATCACGCTGCGTTCTGGTTATTGCAGGAATACAATGTCCGGTGGGGCTGTGCCTTGAGCCAGGGCTCCCAGACCTGCAGGTTGGGTCTGTTTCTTGCATGAAACACGCTCTGCTTTTCTCTACTTCGTGTTGCTCTCCCTGAGGTTTTATCCCTGAGCATGCCCAGCCCCTGCCCTGCTCACCTTGTTCCCTTGCAGGCGGGTGGGAAGCACTACCACCCCACCTGCGCCCGCTGCGTGCGCTGCCACCAGATGTTCACCGAAGGAGAGGAGATGTACCTCACAGGTAGGGACTGCTGCAGTGATGGGGGCTGTGCCCGGTGCAGGGAATCCCAGGACCCCTTCCCACTTGTCCCACCTCCTTTTGTCTGGGTTACACTGAGCATCTTATGGCTCTGTCTTTGCTCAGCTGCTTTGGTTCCGGCAGGAGCTCATTCCGGCCCTCATAGAAGCCGTTCCCAGCTGCACACCTCTGGTACCAACAGCTCAGTGCAGCTGGGGACAGCACAGCCAGATCCCACTGGGGACAGCAGGCTCTGGGCAGGGGCAGGAGGTGGCGGGGCTGGGATATGCAGGGACAGGATGGGGCTGGGGACGTGCAGGCACACAGCTGGGTGATATCTAGCAGTGGGTGCGAGCTGTGCACAGAGCTCAGGCATTTTCCCTCTGCACTCCAGGCTCTGAGGTGTGGCACCCCATCTGCAAGCAGGCAGCCCGGGCAGAGAAGAAGCTGAAGGTAGGTGGCAGTCAGAGGCCTCTCCAAAAGCTGCAGGTCCCAAATGCTGACCTGAGTCTCGGCCACTGCGGGAGCACTGCCCCAGCCCAGGGTGGTTCCATACCCTGCAAGAGCTTCATTCCTGAGCAGCACTCAGTGCTACCCAATGTCTGCTGCTCCTGGCTGTAACCTGGCTCTCACCGGGCCTTTCTTTTCGGCTCCACAGCACAGAAGGACATCAGAAACATCAATCTCGCCACCCGGCTCCAGCATCGGCTCCCCCAACAGAGTCATCTGCGTAAGTAGATCTCTGACCTCAGCCCCACGGGGCAGAAGTGGGGCTGTGGCCATGGGTTTGGGGTGATTTGGAAGGGAGAGTGACAGTTCCCACCCCTGTGTTTGGGAACAGCACGGACGAATCATGTCCCCTTTCCCCATTGGCACGTAGGGAGCACCCAGAGGGACACTGTCCTCCATCCCAATCCCTCTGCCCTGTCCCTCTGCTGCCTCCGCTCACCTCTTCTTCCTGCTGCTGTGGTGCTCGGGCTCCACGTGCTGGTTCTGTGTACTGTGTGCTCTATCTTCCCCTTCCCTCTCTCCTTCTCTCCCTTTCCGTCCTTTCTGTCTCTGTCTCTCCCTCTCCCTAGGCTAAAGTGGATAATGAGATCCTTAATTACAAAGACCTGGCAGCTCTTCCCAAGATTAAAGCCATCTACGAAGTGCAGCGTCCTGACCTCATTTCGTACGAGCCCTATCACAGATACACGTCGGATGAGACGCTGGAGAGATATAGCTATGGGGAGGTACTGAGCTGGGAAGTGCCCAGAGCCTCACCCCTATTTGGGGACATGGCATGGGGCTTCACTCACTTCTCAGGGATACCAGTGGGCACACAGGACAGGGGATTTCTCCCCAAGGCTTCCTTCCCATCAGCAGATGCTGAAGTCACTGTCAAGAGTGAGGTGGCATGGAGCTGTCCCATAGCAGCTCATGGGCAGGAAGGCACAGAGGGACAGGATTTGAACAGATCCCACCGAGGGGGGGGGTGGGGGGGAAGTTGAGGTAGTCCTGGCAAGGGCTTTGTAATGTGCCGCAGCCACATCCCTCTCATTCCTAGTCCCAGGGCTTGTCACCCCCAGTCCATCCACCCAACAGCTGTCATGAATCTGCTCTCACCGAGTGGGCTGTGGCATGGGAAACAGAGCTGCTGTGTGGCCACCACCGTTAACCATGTGCTGTCTCTCTCTATCTCTCCTCCCTGCCTCCCGCTGTCTCCAGTCCTTGGGGACCCTCTCCCCGTACTCGCAGGTAATGGCACTGCAGGCCTTCATCACCCTGCTGTTACCACGGGGCTGTGCTGAGTATCCCCTGCCCGGTGCCAACCCGAGGTTGGGGGACACAGGGACCCATCCCAGGGGACTGCTCCTGTCCAGCCCCAATTGGACACACATGCACTCAACAGCATCCTCGGCCACAGGATGCCTACCTCTATCTCTCACGCTCAGCTCTAACCTTCCACACCTCTCCCTGTCCCCAGGACATCTACGAGAGCTTTGACATCCGACAGAGGCGAGCCTCCAGCCCTGGCTACATCGACTCCCCCACCTACAGCCGGCAGGGCATGTCCCCCACCATCCCGAGGTCCCCCCACCACTTCTACCGCTCAGGTGAGGGTTTGGGACCCCTCTGGTCTTGGCCAGGGACAGAGGAGGAGCAGTGGGGGCAAGTGATGACCGGCTGTGCTGCATGCAGCCTATGGTTCTGCCACTCTCTGTGCAGGCTGTAAGGAGAGGCTGAGGGGGCTCAGAGCTGGGGATGGAGGTGGCCCCAAGGTCCAGCAAAATGTAGAGGAGAGCAACCCACTCAGCTGGCTTGGTAGTTCTGGGGTTGTGCATGGAGCACTCATGCTGCAAGTGCTGCTCCAGATTGCAGAGCTCAGCTGGGGAGGAGCACGCTGTGTCTGCCCACTCTCCTGGCATCTGGAGCTCAATGAGAATGCACGGCACAACCTGAGGCAGTATGTCCGGAGGTGCTGCCTTCTCCACCATCCCTGCACTGCACCGCTCACCACTGCATCACGCACAGCTTTCCTCTCACCAGTGGTGCTGCCAATGGGGCACTTCCACATCTGCCTTCATCAGAAGATGCAGGGCATCTGCTCCATCACGGCCCATCCTGGACCACATCACCCTGTCACCTCACTACACGGGCCATCCCCTGCTCTTCTAACACCGCTGCCTTTAACACCTGTTTTCTTCTGCCTCTTGTTCTTTCTCTCGGTCACTTATGGCTGCTTCTGCTCGGCACTGCGTAGGCACAGAGAGTGGGCGCAGCTCCCCCTACTATAGCCAGTTAGATGTGAGGTCTTCTACTCCAACCTCATACCAAGCACCCAAGCATTTCCACATTCCAGGTAGGCTCTGGAGCCCCTGGCCCAGGGGAAGCGCCGTATGTGTCGCATGCCCGCATGTGCCATCCCCTGTGTGCTGCATGCGTAGCTCCACCGCCTGCCTAGAGCCAGCTGGCAGCAGGATCTACCCTGGTAGAGGCCATCCATAAGCAGGACCTGCAGCTTGAACCCTCCTCCTCCCCGTCACCACCCAAACGTCTCAGAGCCTTCCAGTGTCTGCTTGTCCCCTTGTCCCCGTGCCCACCCTTCCTCTACCTGCACATCTCGAGGAGCCCCTGCAGAGAGCCATCCCCTGCCCGCTCCCCCAGGACCATGAGGCAATGCGTGTCAGCCAGGGGCCGTTCTGCTCTCCCCCTTTACAGATGATTATTTTATACTCCCCCTAGGGCCCGCCGCTCCCTCCCCCCAGGCTCTTCTGGGCTTGCCAGCTGCCTGCTGCCCTTCTGCAGGGATTGCAGGGGGCCACCAGGTAAGGGCCACCACCCACTCCCAGAGCCGAGGGGCATGGGTAAGAGGGGGGGCAGTGGGCGGGAAGCAGGCAGAGCACCATCCATCCCCTGCCCCGCTACAGGCACCTCACTCCACTCTGTCCCACCATGGGACCCCCAGTGCCCAGAGACACCCTGCACCACAAGGACGCCCTGACCACACTCCCACCCCATCCCCCCACCCAGCAGGTCGGTGCTTTATGGATGGCCCCCTCAACCCTCCGCCAGCTTGGCACCAGGCGCTGGCTCGCTTTCCCTCCCAGCTGGCTCTTCTCTCTCTCTGCTGCGGAAAGAGGCTTTGGCTGAGTTTGTTGTGCCCCAGGTAGCTCGCAGGTGGTTCTCGCAGGTGTTTTCCCCCATGGTGCCCAGCTGCAGGCTGGCAGGGCCGGTGATGCATCTGTGCCCCCCGCGGTGCATGCTGACCGGGCGCTCGCTGCATGGCACCCATGCATTGCCACCTGCCCAGCTGCGGTGGAATCCAGCCTGGATCTGGCTGGATGCTGGGGCTGCACTGGAGGCTGCTGTGGGTCTCCTGCAGGACCACTGTCCTGCCCCCACTGCAAGCTCACACCGAGCTCCTCTCCATGCTCCTTTCCTCCTTTCTTCCCTTTCTCTATCCAGCTGCTGGTGAGAGCAACATCTACAGGAAACCTCCCATCTACAAGCGGCACGGTCAGTCTGCAAGCTGGGAGCCAGGCACGGTGGCTTTCGGTGTGGGTGATGGGTAGGGGCATGGTGGGAGATGCAGGCAGGAGTTAGGGAGCAGGACTTTGGGGATGGTATTGCTGTTTCCCCTCTGAGCAGCATAGTGCAGGGCACAGTGCAAGGAGCAGGGTGGAGGGGAGGGCTGCTAGCCATGGAGCATCGGTGGGAGGGGGAGTGAGAACACAGGGGGGTGGCAGAGGGGATAAGGGTGACACCAGGAGTCAGAGCAGCCCGCATAAAGGGCTGCAGACGGTGATTTACAGTTACACACGGAGCCCTGCAGGAATAACATAGCCCATCCTAGATGGCTGCTGGAGGTTGAAATGCACCCAGGAGGTGCAGGAGGCTGGGGAGGAGGAAGCCTGGGGTGGTTCATGGCTCTGCTGGGCTTGCACTCTCTTTGCTTGCTGGCATGTGTAGCTGGGCTGCAGCTGCCCAAAGTAGTAACTGTGTCTCCTCTCTCTCTGTGGGCTCCCTTTCCCACCTGCCCACTGCCTTGCTGTCTGCCTGCACCTCTGCTGTAAGTAGCTGCTGTCGGTGAGGTACCCTGTGCTTGGGTGGTGGGCTCTGCCTGTATCTCCCTGCCCCTGCTGCCCCCAGGACAGCCATCGAGGATGGCTGGAAGGCTCTAGGGGCTATGTGTGTTCCCAGTGCCTATCCCCTACAAGCGTCCTGGCCTTGAGGCTGAACCCCTTCCCCAGCTGCTGGGTTCCCACCCCTGCTCTCCAAGGTGACCCAATGGCTGCCCCAAAGGGACTGTGCCCTCCTCCATCCCTTCCTGCGTGAGCCCTGCTGTGTGCCTGTGCAGCCATAGCCCTTGGAGAGGGGGCAGCCTGGGGACATGGTGCTGCTGGCACTGAGGCTACTGGAGTGCCAGACCCTGCAATGGTGACCATTGTTTGCCACTGCATCCTTGTTTTCAGGAGGTGTCAGCCATTTGAGAATGGGTTATTTCCAGCTCTGCTCTGAGCTCTCCCAAACACAAATTGTTACGAAGTGCTGGGAAGAGAAGAGGGTTTGCTTTCATCCTGGTGTAGAACTTTTATAAATGTGGTGTCCCTGTTACAGCTCTCCATTCTCCTTTTGCAGACAATATCCCTGCAGCCACCAAAAGCAAAACCAGTGAGGACATTGCACAGTCATCCAAGTACAGCCCTGCCTACTCCCCCGACCCCTACTACCACTCCGAGTCAGAGTACTGGTCCTTCCAGGGATCCCCCAAAGGTAACAGCCATCTGTGGCACTGTGGAAATGGGAAACCCACAGATAGGGGCATCACCCTGCGCTGCACCTGGACCCAAAGATGGGGTTGAGCTGAGATACGTACCAGAGTGACCCCCAAATCCCAGGAGTCCTTGGGATCTGTCTATTCCCGTGCCTCTGGGGGCTGTTTCCTGTCTCTGCCCCAATCTGACCCACCCCACGTGTTTCCTTGCAGCCCCCCGAGCCCGGCGGTTCTCATCAGGAGGTGAAGAGGATGGCTATGAGCGGGGCATGCACAAGGTGAGAGGTTTCCCTGTTCGCAGCCTGGTGGGATGGGCACAGAGGGTGTCAGCGAGCCAGGACGGCACAGAGCAGTCCATGTGTCACCTCCTTGCCCAGAGATGCCATGTGCCCTGGGATGCTTCCCACCGGCATCACCATCTCTCTGCATGCCCAGATCCAGAGTGGCATCGGGAGGCTGATCCTGAGGGAGGAGATGAAGGCACGCTCCAACTCCTATGCAGACCCCTGGACCCCGCCCCGCAGCTCTGCCAGCAGCAGAGAAGCCCTGCACACGGCTGGCTATGAGGGCTCCCTCAACGGCTGTAAGCACAACTGTCCGTCCTTCTGTCCCATACAGGAAGGGGCTGGGAACAGGAGATGCACCCAGAAGGCCCCTTTCCTCCTGAGGCTCTGTGCAGTCCCCATGCTCTCATGGGGCTGGGACTGTGTGGGGATGCTTGGGGAGCTCTAAGGAGGGCCAGGGGATGGGGAGGGATGTCTGCATGGTGCAGAGTGCTCAACCCTCTGACCCTGGCTGTGCTCCCCTTGCAGCCCCCCGGATGCACTACCTGGCTGACAGTGGTGAGTGTACCACCCCTTGTCCTTGGGGCATGGTCCTGCCCAGATCTGGAGACCAGAGCCTGAGAGCTGAGCCCAGAAAGCCATGCTGGGACTGGGGAGGTGTGGGGAGAAGGAGCCCTGTGCTGTGCCAGTGCAGAGCAAGGAGGGAAGAAGATTTTGAAAGGGGCTATTGGGATGGAGGAGGGAGGGCTGCTGTGGGAGAGGGATCAAGGGGAGAAACACGCTGGGAGGAGTTGGAAAGGAAACAGAGCCAGGTGAGTTTGGAGCTGGACAGGAATGGAGAAATAGTGGAAATGCAAACAGACTGAGCAGCTGGCCTGGGGAGTCAGAAGCACATCTGTGCCATGCATGGGAGCAGTAGCCGAGGAGATGTGTCAGAAAAGGGGAGGTGTGGGCATGCAGCAGTGCTGCCGGGTGCATTGGGCTGGCCCTGCAGTCTCACTCATGCTCCATGGTGGTCTCCTTCCAGATCCCCTCATTTCCAAGTCAGCCTCTCTCCCTGCCTACAGGAGGAACGGGCTGCACAGGGTGAGTGCCTCCTGCTGCTCCCTTCTCTGCATCCCTGCTGCCACGCCTGGCTGTGCCAGTCCCAAATAACCCTCAGTGGGCACTGCTGGAGAGCTGTGCCTGCTCCACTGCAGGTCTTGATCCCCGTCCTGCAGCTCACATTGCTTTGCTTCATACCCTATAGCTTAGGAGACCTGGGCTTGTCACTTCCTTGTCTCTTGTGCTTCAGTTTCCCCACTGCCAGGCATGGGGGTGCCCTTCCCCTTTTGGGGGCATGAGAGATGCTGTGCTGGGAGGAAATCCATCTGGAGGGGCCCCTTCTCACCCCTCCCTCTCTCCTTGAATCCTTCCCACAGCCACCCAGCGCAGAGCTTTTCCACTACGACAGCACCAATGCCGTCAACTGGGGGATGCGAGGTGAGGCTGTGGGGCTGGGCAGCAGGCAGGGCGGGGGGCCAGCGGGTGCCATGGGGCTGCCACCCCGCTGCAGGCAGCTCCAGAAATGGGATCTAGACCAGAGGGACAAGGACAGGGATGGGAGGGGTGGGGAAGAAGGGAAGGGGCCACTGGTGGGGAGGGGGCAGTGGCTCATGTCTCTTGTTCTTTTGTGTCCCACAGAGTACAAGGTAAGATGGCTCTCAGGCGTGACTGCCACCTGGAGGTGACACCCAGAGGATGTACCAGAGAGGTGCCCCTGTGTGCCCAGACCCTGTTAGAGAGAAGCTTTGCCCTCTCCCTACCTTCATCCCCATCCATTCCCATCCCAACAGCCCCATCCCGGCACCGTAGAGCTCCCACCAGAGCCTCGGCTTCCTGCCTGGGTCCCCAGCCCTGTGCTAGGCAGCAGTGTCTTCCTGGCACGAGGCAGAGGTGGGTGGCTGTGCTCATGTTCCCAGCTCACATTCACCTCTGGGTCACTCCTGGCTTTGCAGAGTGAGTAGTAGAACTTTCACTCACCATTTCAGAGCCAAACAGATGGATTAGGGTCACACCAAAAGCAAGTCACCCTCTACCCTGTCCCACCCAAGTCTTGCTGTGCTACTTAAGCACCCCAAAATGTGGCAGGGGGAGGCATTGTCGTGGTGCCCCATTGCTGGCTGTAGAGAGCTGCCATGGTGCTGCTGTCCCTGCACAGATTTACCCCTATGAGCTGCTCCTGGTGAAGACACGGGGAAGGAACCAGCTGCCCAAAGACGTGGACAGGACTCGGTTAGAGGTGAGGCATCTCCCAGAGGGCACATGTCCTTGGGGCTTACCCTACCTGGCTCACATGGGGCAGTGAGGGGGGCTCATGGGCATGCGAGGAGCATCTCCTGTGTGAGCAGTGCTGCAGGCTGCAGCCCCCTGTTGCGCCCCTTTGGGGGGTCTTGCTGCCAGACCCCCTCCAGCTGCAGCCCCGCACTGCCATCAGCCTGGGATGGTGGCCCTGGCCCAGCAGTCCCTCTCTCCGCAGCGGCACCTCTCCCAGGAGGAGTTCTACCAGATCTTTGGCATGACCATCGCCGAGTTCGACCGCCTGGCCCTCTGGAAGAGGAACGAGCTGAAGAAGCAGGCACGGCTGTTTTAAAGGCAGCACATTATAAATATATACATACCTATAAATATATACATAGAAAGATCTCTATATTGCAGCTCTGTATGATTCTCAGTACTGTACGTGGCAGAGGCGCCCTCTGCACCCCTGAGAGTGAATTGGAGTCTCACGGATAATTCTGTGCTCTTTGTTTCTTTTCTTCTCGAGCTTTGATTCTGCATCCATCTTTGGGGGCTTCTGGGGGCTGAAGGTGGTGGGGTGGGGAGGTGCTGTCAGTGCTGACCCTCTGCAGCAGCCACAGCTCTGGGAGCCCTGTGCTGTGTGCTGAGGGTGGGAGTGGATGTGGTGATAGCAAACCGGTAATTGCTGCTGTCGGCTTTAGTGCAGCGGTAATGAGCCAATTGGGTTTATAATGATTTCACCCATATAAACTACAGCTCCCTAAATCAAGCTCGGCTGTTCGGGGCTATGAGGAACTTCCAGCAGCAGTGTGAGAGATAAAGCCTGGAGAGGCCAGAGCTTCAGTTAATTCATAATAATAATAATAATGCCACAACAATGAGAAGCTTTTAATTTTCAAAACATTTTATGAACATTAAGTAACTGTTCCTCGCCACTCCCAACATAGCAACGATGGGATAACTGGGCCAGAATCCCAGCACACACCTCTGGGACAGCAGCCAGCCAGCAGCACCCCATGGGCTGCCATCGCTCAGGACATGCTGAGTGACTGCCGTGACCCAAAGAACAGCGGGTGCCTCACAGCAGCTGCAGTGCCCACGGTGCTGCTTTGGCTGTGCCATAGGGATGGCATGCCCTGTGCCTACAGCCCTGGGCGACCATTTGGTTTGAGAGGGAATTGGGGCTCAGTCCCAAAGGTAGAGACGAATGGGGGCACATCTCTACGGGGCTGTGCGCGGGGGGAGTAGGGCTGGGCTGCTCAGGTGACCAGAAGGGGCTGCCGGCTCTACGGTGCCCCGCACTACAGGTGCCAGTTCTTGTCGGGGCACAGCGACAGCAGCAACGCAGGGCCGAGGGACGCCAGGAGGGAGCGGGTACGGAGAGCCCCGGGAACGGCGGGCAGAAGCACGGAGCCCCCCACCCGGCTCCGGAGCCGCCGCCACCCGGCGGGGCGGGGCGGGGCAGCATCCCTGCAGGCGCGGCTCAGGGCGGGGCGGTGCCGGTGCTGCCCCGCGCCGAAGGAGGGGCGTTGCGGGACCGCCGGCACCGCGCCGCCACTCGCCCGTCCGCTCCTCCCGGGGCGGCCGCCGCTGCCCGCGGTGCGGATCATGGACCGGCTGAGCGGTGAGGGCACGGCGCGGGCGGCGGCACCGGGCACTGCGGGGGAAAAGGGCCGGGGGTCGGTGCGCGTCGTCACCTGAGGCTGGGACGCGGGCCGGCGTTGGTCGGGCGGGTGAAACGGCAGCGCCTTGCGGGAGGGCGTGCGGGGGATGAGCGCTCGGTGCTCTCGTCGAGGAGGAGCTGGTCCCGGGATTGAAGGGAGGGAGAGTTTCCGCGCCGCGGCCGTCGCACCGAGCACCCGGGGCTGTCGGGTTGGAGCGGGACCTGCCCCGGTCCGGTGCCTGCGCTGCGGGGAAGGTGCGGCGTGGTGCTGCCCGTCGGTGCCGAGCGCTGCCCCGGGGCTGTGCAGCAGCAGGTGGAGGCGTGGGGAAGCACACACGGGTCCCGGCCTTGGTTGGTGCCGCAGCAGTGCTAATGATGCCGGGGATGTGGCTCTGCAGGGCAAAGTCGCTGTGTGTGCTGCTCGGGGTCAGCGCCAGAGAGGCGCGAGGGTCAGGAGTTCCCTTTCCCGATGGAAAAGGATGGGATGGTGTTTCTGCAGTAGAAATGTGATGTGAGGAGTTCGGCTCTGGGGATGCAGCATGCAGTGTCGTTGCTGAGTACATTGCCTGGCATCAGAGGAGAGGACAGGGACAGCTTGCCCTTGCAGCTCACCCAGCCCACCCGTCCCGCAGTGCTGGCTCTGAAGGAGGCTGCTGCTGCAGAAGGAGTGTTGTCAAACACACATGGTGCCAGGGCCCAGAGGACCTCACTGATGGGCAAAGGGGAAAGCTGTGCAGGCTGCTGGGAGGATGTCCCACCTGTGATAGATGTCTACTGGGCAGTTCTCCCCGCCACATTATGAGCACTGAGGGCTGTAGGACTCCATCGTGGGGAGGTGACGGTGTGCTGCTAAGCCCATACTGGGACTTAGAAGAGATGAGCCCAGACATGGCACAGGATGTGCATGGAGAGGTTCCTATCCATGACACCTGCATGGAGGCCCGATGCCTGGCATGCCCCACTTTGCATAGGTTTCCCCACTGAGGCAGAGCTGTGCTGCTTCTTTTACCCCCTCACAGGTGCCTTCTATGGTAGTGGTGGAGGTGCCTGCTGCTTTACTTTCAGTGTGTGTAATGAATGGCTGTTGGCACTCGGATTGCTCTTTGCTAATGTAAACCTTCTCCAGACTCTTCTGCTCATCCCCAGAGCCTCTGGATCCCTTTGAGGCTGTAGCTGCACAGGGAGGGCATGGAGTTTTGGAGGACGAGGGGCCTCTGACCCAGTCCCCAGCCTCTCCATGCTCTCTGGCAGCTACTCCAGGCTGTGCCGATGGAGAGCTATGGATGTGCTTGTGATTTGGGGATGCTCCATGCCATGAGCCTTTGCTCCAGCTGGGCTGTGCTTGCTACTCCTCATTAATAACTCTTCTCTGACCTTTCGTGCCACGAGAATTTCAATCTTGCACCATATCTGTGGTCTAAATCCAGTGAAGCCAGCAGAGATGTGTCAGGGATAAACTTGGCTCCAGCTCACCCGCAAGAATGGGGAGGCATTGGACTGGGAGGGAGGGAGCCAGGCTCATTCCTGACCTGCTGCCTGAGCCCCACATGCAGCCTGGTGAAGGGGGCGAGGAGCTCTGGGGCCAGCTGTTAGCACCAGGCAAGTGCCGAGCTCTCCCCCGCATTGCAGCCATTCCTTCCGCTGGAAGCTGAGCTGCCTGGTGGCGGGGTCCTGTTTATAGCCCAGGGAATGGGGATGATCTGTCCCTGGGCTGCCCCGGTGCAGGCAGGCAGTGTGTTATTGCCCCATGCAGCGGAGGGGCTGCTGGGAAGGGCGGGAAGCAGTGGGCTCGTGCTGTGTTAGCACCTTCCAGGCAGTGATAGGGATTCCTATCGCATGGGACTGTCTGGAAACCTGCCTCTTTCCAATGCTTGCTCTTGACCTGGAAGTGCTGTTTTCCGGCGGAAATGTGCTGAGCCGCATGCTGACGTGCCCTGTGCTACACAGCATACACCAAAATGCTGCCTGCAGGAGGGCCGGCACTCCTTATCCCATCCCAGGAAAGCTTTGTATGAGGTTTTGAAGTTGTCTCATCCTGAACAGTTGGAGGGCTTTGTAGAGGAGAACAGGGAGTGAAAGCTGGGCTCGGCCCAGTGTTTGCCTGTTGTTCTGTGGCCAAGTTGCTTGCTGGGACACAAGATAAGGGTTTTGAAAAGTGGAGGCTTGAAGTGGTTTCTGACATCCCAGACTCACATCCTAATCCTTTAACTCTTCCCTACACCAGTCTAGTCTGACACAGCTAAAGGAACGAGTATCTCCTCCTGTGTGGAAGGAACCTTTTTCCCATGTAAATTAATGGCAAAACTGCACATTCTACGTACATTCTGTATGGAATATCCCTCTCCCAGGACAGGCAGCTTGGTCAGAAAAATTTCCGAGGAGCTCTGCATTGTCCCTGCCTCACACACCAGCCTTGGGATGAATAGTGCTGGGCCCTGCCACCCGCAGCCCGGGCACTGCCATGGCCAACAACACCCGGCTGTCATCACCCCCAGCTGCCAAAAGCAGTGGCATTCAGCGAGCTCCAGTCCCTCTGTGCTAATGATCTGCAGCCTCTGTGGTGGGGAAGGATGAAAATCTCTGATTTGGTGGTCCCACCCTATGGAACCTGCCTCGGATTCTTCAGCCCCTTCGATTTTTAACTGATAACGCCTCTCATCTCATCAAAGGAGGGCTTTTGGCAGACAGGGGAAAACACTGGCATTTCGTAACAGTTTGGAATGAACACAGATCTGGGAGGAGTTTCTATGTTCAAAATTTTTTTTTTTTTTTTGAAGTGGGTTTTGCCTGCATGTGATCCTGGAAGCGATAGGAGCAAGGTCTGGGCGCCGCTGTGTGCTCTGATTGCTGGCAATTAGCAGGAGAGCTCCGGGGAGGTGTATGAGGAGCAGCCCGAGCAGTGGCTGTGGTTTTCTCCCAGGTGCTTTTGAACATTTGACCCACCAGACTCGCTGATGGCAGAGCAGCCCATTTGTGTCTCATTGTCCGGCAGGTTCAGCCTCCCGTTTGACACAATGCCAGTGTCATCTTATGCTTTGGGAAACTGAGGTTGTACAGGGCAGAGCCAGGAGTAGGAGATGTGTAGGAACAGGTTTGATAGCTGGCTTTTGTATGCCAAAGCTAAAAGCAGATAGGGTGAACCAGTCCCGGCACCATTGGAGACATCAGCACTTTCTGGGCGATCACACCATCCCGTGTGCTTGGGCTTGGCTTTCCTACCATGCTGCACTGGCTGTCCTGCCTCCACTCCTGCCCTGAAGGGGTTAAGTGGGTAGGAAATGCTGCAGGCTGGTGGCCTTGCCGCTGCACCTGATGCTCACCAATGGAAGGAAACGGAAGGGCTGTTCTCAGCTGAGCAAACACGCTTATCCTGCCCCTGAGGATGCTACGGCAGCACGGCTCTGGCCCCCAAAGTGCAGAGACCCTATGGGTGCCCCCATTGTGTCCATCCCACAGGGCTGGGCAGAGCTGGCTCTGTGGTGCTGACTTCATAGCAATTTTGCCCCTATGGGATTTTTCTACCCCTGCTCGTTTTTACTCCTTCCACCACCTCCAGAAGGGGGTGTCCCCATCACGCTGCATGGCTGGATGCATTCAGAGAAGCAGAGCTGGCTCTGGCTGATTCCCCATCCATCCTGTTCCTGCAGCTCCTGTGCCCCCCCAGCCTGCCCACTTCTAGGAGAAAGTCCTGTGTCCTCCTGTACACGATGGCCCCATGGCACTTTTCCTATAAGAAGCACATCTGCTGTATGGAGCTTTGGGGAAAGGTGATGCCTGGAACACAGAAAGCTTCCATCCATCCATAGGGCTGGGATGCCCATTCGGGAGGTGCCTGCTGTGTCCCCTGCATACAGGGTGTGCGCCAGGCAGTGCCTCAGCCATCCTCTGCTGCTCTGCCCCACTGCTGGGGCCTCTCCTGGTGTGGGGGCACAGCAGCATCCTGCTGTCTCTGCTGCTGCAGGGCTGGTTTTGAAGAGGCCAATGCCAAAATTTTACTTGGAAATAGCAGAGTTTATTCTGGGTTCTGGCTAATCCTAACATCTCTCCTCAGCCTGAAGCTTGTTTTTATACATTGCTCAGCAGGTCTTGCCCCTGCCCGACTATTCCTTTAAAAGGGCATCTCAAACCTCTCTTTTCCTTTCATTACTTAAACACGTTCTCAGCCAGCAGCTCTTATCAACCCAGCCCCACTCCCTGCTCCCAGGCTCCCTGCAGAGCATCACACCGATTGCTGAAATGTCACCCCCTGAGTGCAGCCCTGTGTGCTCACAGAGTTGTGTCCTTGGCACTGAGCTGCGCCTGGGCTCAGGGGATCCTCACCCAGAGGCTTCACTGTGTCCCTGTACCTTTGTTTGCTCATCTTCTTGCTTCACTCAGCAGTAAAAGAAGGTGATGCACAAAACTCTGGGGTCAGGGCAGCTGCAGCCTCATCGTTTCAGAGGGGAAAAGTTTGCTTTGGGTGAGCTAAAACAAACCTCCACAATCTTCTCCAGGAGATGGAGAAATGTCAGCACAGAGGGAGCAGCCCCTGGGTAGCATCCCCAGCATGGGGCACCAAAGGGCTCCTTATCTGCCTCGGTCACGGGAGGTGGTTGGGGGTGATTCAATCATTCCCCTGTTAATTATTACCCGTGCAGCTCAGGCTCACGGAGCCGTTCTGCTGTGGTACAAGCGCTCTGCTGATCACATAGCAGGCAGGGCATGGGCCTGAGGGGGCTGAGAGAGGGGGCTCAGGCAGAGCATGTCTGGAGCATGATCTGAGCTTCCCCTGGGCCGGGCTCACGGCTCAGCTGCTGGCTTCTGGGGTCACTGAGAGCAGGGCTGCCAGATAAGGCTTTCAGCAGAGCTATTTATATCAAGGAGAGAGCCGCTGCTGGCACATAGCTGGACCAGGCACAGGGCCCTTCTTTCAAGCCGTGCTGAAAACAGCAGCAGCAAACGTGTGCTGGTGGTCAGCACAGCCCTGAGTGCCTGGGGTGCACGTTTCAAAGCGTAAAGCATTCTCTGGCTGCTTTGTCTCCCCGATGTTTCTCTCTCCCCTGGTCCCAGTGCTGGAGCAGGGCAGAGGGCAGCAAGCTGTGGGCTCCTTGCTGTAAGATGAGAATGCAGTGGTCGCTTTGCCTGTGGGAACCTCCTGTTCCCTTAAGCAAGCATGCTGCACGTTCAGCTCCCAGGGCTGATTTTTCCAAGGCTATCAGCTGAGGATACTAAATACTGCAGAGTTGTGTTGATGAACTCCCCAGAAGATGTGTGCCCCTGCCTTGCCCAATGCAGCCTGGCCGCACAGGGTGCTGCAGGTCCTGCAGGTCCCTGCTGCCTGCGGTGCAACGGGCACTCAGGAGGTGTGAGCCAACTGTGCTCCTCAGTGCTGGGGGTGCTGCAACCCCTGAGCTGGGGACACCTGCCCTAAGGTGGGGGTTAATGGCAGTGGGGGTGGTTGGAGAGGGGGCTGGGGGGCACACAGGAGGAGCCCGAAGCACTCAGGCTCTGGCTGCCAGAGCTGGAAGTGGAGACACTGCCCCCACCCACCCCTCTCAAGGGGCCCTTGTTCACAAGGAGGAGATGATTCATGGGCATCAAGCGGCCCCTGAGCAAATCTTCCACTGTTATGGGATGTTTCCAGAGCATGAGTGTGATAATTAATGGCTTGCTTTTCTCTTAAACCCTCTGTGCTGCAGCGTGCCAAGTTGCTGGGTACGCACTCAGACAGGAGGGGACTTCCCAGGCTCTCCTTGCTGCCAGCCCAGTGCAGCTCACCCTGTGCCCACCGGGGCTGAGATGCTGCAGGGCCTCAGGCAGTATGGATGTGGAGGAACAATGGTGGGAGCCGTGCGCCTGCCTCCTGCCCTGTGGGAACGTGAGAAACAGTCCCGTGGGAATGGGAATGGCCCCCCAGCACTGGGCTGGGAGGCTCCAGCCTTCCTTCCCTCAGAGCTGCTCTGAGTGCTCAGTGCCACTGTCCTCAGGTGCTGCAATCGCCCCCTCCCCTCCTGCATCCCACCCTATTTCTGGCATCCCAGGAGCTATAAACATCTGTTTACTGCCTGTGGCGACTCCAAGCAGTGCACCTCCGCAGGCAGAGCATCCTGGGGCCCTGCCCACGCCAACAGGAAGGATTTATTTTTGCTCGGTTTTTATTTTAGCTACAAACAATGGCCGTCATTCCCAGCATCCGATTTCCCCCGGCCCCCCTCACCCTCGGCCTCCACCTGGTGTGGGAGGAAGCGGGGCCTGGAGGGGACAAGGGAGCCACGGGCTGAGTCCCTGCAGCGATGTTGCAGTGCTGCTCCCTGGAACTGTTCCCCCTCCTCAGGGCTCCCTTGGGCTGTGGCTGCCAACCAGCTCTGCTTTGCAGCCACACGTGCATGGTCTTATCTCTGTCTCTGTGACAGACAGTCCATGCACACGGAAACTGCTGCGTTAGCTTGGCTGGAGACGCTTCTTCCCCTTCCTTCTTCTCCTCTTCCTCCTCCACTTCCCTGCAGGTTGCTGAAGCAAGAGCTGCTGCTTGCTCCTGTGACCGAGCAGAGGCTGAGGAGAGGGGACATGCTCTGCAGCTGCGCCCAGAGCCTTATCTCCAATCCAGAGGACACGGGTTCCCAAGGGGAATGTGTTCACAGAGTCTAAGAATAGAGCTAGCCTGGGCACGAGGTAGGGAGTGGTGTGGGGTGCTGCTGTGGAGAGGGGAATCCTGCTTACTGCTGTTTGTGGGGTGTACTGGGATGCAGAGCAAGCACTGCCTGCTGACCTGAGTAGCAGCAGCATCCTGGTGGTGTTTTGAGCTTCATTCTTGGTGCTGGTCTCCAGACCTCCTGTCCCAGGAGTGCTGACCTGTGTCTTATCCAGCCCAGCTTAGCACATGCTAAAGCCATCTGCCTCCATAGCTCCCTCCCAACCCTCTCAGGCACAGGGACCTCTGACATCTTCCCATCCCTACTGCAGTAGACGGGGAGATCAGCGCATCTCCATTGCAAGGCTCCCTGTCCTAGGATGCCTGCACTCAACACAGAGAAGTGATCTCATGGTGTTTGGGCTGCAGAAGAAACTTCAGCAGCACCCAGCAGGTGGGACCCTGTGTCTGCACTGCTGCTTGGCAGCAGGGAACACAGGCTGGGCTCTCTGTGGTCGGTGTCCTGCTCGCCCAAGGGTGGGCTGTGCGCTGGCACCAGACACTGAGCCCCTGTCTGTGCCATCCGTACAGTGACCCGTGGGCAGTCTCCCCTGGCTTCCTGCAGCCGCCTCATTAACCTCCTGTGGGCTGGGAGCTGAACAAGTGCAGGAAATTAATTTCTTCTCTCCCTCCGCTCCCCCAGGCGCAGGCTCGGCTCTGTGCACCCGCTGCAGATCAAGGCCCCTTTGAGCAGCTCACCCCCCCTCGGCTCCGGGGGCAGCTGTAACAAGGGAGATGCAGGGGACAGCTCAGCTGGGGAGGAACAAAGGAGCCTTCAGTGCTCTGCTTTGAGCGCTCGTTGGCCAAGGCGCTGCCTGCTCTGTGGCCCTTTGGCCCTCAGTTGGTCTGGTGCCCTGACAGAGGTCTGAGAGCTGTGATGGGAGATGTCCTGGGGGATGCACCGTGGGCTGCAGTGTTCTGTGAGAAGGTGGCACAGGGCATGGTCCTTATCTGCTGAGCTGGGGCAGGGAGTGGGTAAGTGTCTCCCCAAGCGCTGGTGGGACATCTTGTTTTTCTTCTTAGCTGCTTCCTCACTAGCCCAGCACCCTGCCAAGCCCTGCAGCTGGATTCTGGCCGGCCAGAGGAGGATGTCTCACCTGGCAGTGTGTTTCCACCATTTCCATTCTGCATGCATCCTGGGAATGTCTGCCTCTCTTCCCTCCCTGGAAGGGGAGAACAGTGAGAGCTGAGCACCCAACCACCTATGTGCTGTGTGCTGCTTTTCCAGCTCCAAAGCTCAAGCAGGAGCCATGGTCCCACTGTACTGCCCTCTCCTTCTCCATGGGCTGGGAGATGCTGAACACTCAATGGTGCTCACTGCCCTCCTTGGGGTCTGCCTGTGGGAGACGGGCATTGGCAGAGTCATGCCGAAGGGCTGTGGTGTTTGGCTTGGCGCTGGGGAGGAGGAGGAAGCAGAAGGTCTGTGGAGATAGAAGACCATCGGCAGAGGCAGCAGGATGTGAGCTGCATCCTGCCCTGTGTCCTGGGGAGCGGTGCTTTGGAGCCGGGCATGCTGTCCTTTTGCCTGGGGGGATTGCCTTGGCTGGGCACTGATCAGCATCAGCTGGCTCACGTTGGGCTCCCCTTTGGCTAAGGGATGTTTCACTCACCCTGGGAAACATGCCCTCACCGCTGCCTGGCTCTGCACTGCCCTGCAGCTATGAGGCAAACAGTCCTTCCTCCGAGCACCACTGCTCTGTCCCTGCAGAGAAGTGATGGTCCAGCAGTGCACCCAGTGGCTGTGTGCTCTGTCCATGAGGCATGCACTCTGCTTTCCAAACACCCCATCACTCAGCACGTCCCAGCTGCCACTGCGGTCCCCTCTGGCCTCTCCCCTGTCCCTGCAGACCCACAGCCAGCTGCGAGGCCACCCCAGCTGTGCTCTGATGATGTTCAGTTGCTGCCAAGATCTCGCTAACACTTGCATTGAAAGAAACAGTTGTTTTTTTCCCCCCACTTCGATAGCCTCCAGAGCCACAGGTTTGTTGGTGTTCTGAGCTGTGCCGTCTAGGCCCTGGATGCTGCAGGTGCTTCCCACATAACACAGGAGCTGGGGTTTGTCTCCAGCTCTGTTTTGCTCAGCAGAAATCAGGAGAGCAGCCTGAGAGCTGCATGCTGGAGCAGCTGAGGAGCCCATCCCAGCTCTGTTCTGGGGTTCTGGTTACCAGCGGGGCTCTGTCTCAGACCAGGGCTGAGCAGGGCTGGAGGTGCTCTGCAGGCAAGACAGGCACACTGAGGGATGCTCAGAGCCCTGTAGTACAACGGGGGCTGAGCAGAGCTGCTTCCCAGCACTGTGCCTGCAGCAGGGGTGCTGTGTGGCAATGCCTTCTCTTCCCTCCTCACCAGCATGCCAAATACTGCCTGAAGGGATTAATTTTTTCTGTAAGCCTGCTCTGAAATTCAAGCACGTGGAGTTGTGTTACACATGGGTGCAGCCTTGCAGCAGCACACAGCAGCCGTGCTACACTGTAGGTGGGACAGAGGTGTAGTATTATCTGCATGGAAATATTCACGTGCTGAGCCCTTTGATAGCAGTCCAGCAAGCTTGCAGAGCTCAAGTTTCCACCCACAGGCTGCATCCCAGCGTCTGCGTGCGGGTGTGTGCAAAAGGAGCACGTGTGCACTTGGCAAACAGCCCTGAGCTCTCAGCCCCATGGGGGTCTTCCATGTGTCGCACCCCTTTCTGCCTTCTCTGAATCTTTTTGCACATTTATTTCAGCACCTCTGGTGTTGCCCCTGTGCTTTTCATGCCTAACTGTGATGAGGGGGAGAATGTCCTCAAGGCAAAGGTTGATTCAGTTCCTGAGCTTGTCACAGTTTTGAGCCAAAAGTTGAATCAAAATGTGCAAGACTGCTGGGCTGGCTTGGAAAGTGCCCCATGCCTCCCATATGCCCTTGTTGTTCCAGCTGCCTCTTCTGCTGAGCCTCTGCTCTGTGTGCCCTTCCTCACATGCAGAGGGGCTGTGGGTGAAGCCCAGCATCCTGACATCTCTACATTCGTGGGCTTTTCTCTGCTTCCCTCAGTGCTGGACCAGCTCCTGCCAGAGCTCAGCATCCTGCTCAAGCTGCTGGACCACGAGTACCTGAGTGCCACGGCCCAGGAAAAGAAGGTGGCTGTGTCCTCCATCCTGCAGAAGCTGCAGCCACCCACAGGTCAGTGTCCCACTGCCATGGCACCCAGTGGCTGTCCCACTGGTGCTGTGTCCCCAGCCTGCTCTGTGGCCATGAGTTGGCATGTCTAGGGGGCAAGAGGTGCTGGTGCCTGACCATGCTGCCCAGCTCCAGACTGAGCTTCTCTTCTCACTCCCAGGGAAGGACACAGACTTCATGTATGTGAACACGGCCTCCCTGAGCAATGGCACCAGCTTTGTGGAGTCTCTCTTTGAGGAGTTCGGTACGTGGGACCATCTCAGGATGGTGCTGGGGTCTCACTATCAGGTGCTGAGCTGGGCTCCCAGCTGGCCATGGGGGCTCTCAGGAGGGCAGGAGGGAGGCTGAAGCTGCGTCCTTGTGCCCGGGGAGGGCATTGTCATCCTGGGCGCCTGTTCCTGCTGCCCCATACCCATGCCCATGGGTGCTTGGCCTGGGGCTCCCTGGGGACATGGATGCCCATCTCAAGGGTCCTGCTACTCCCTCACCCTCATGGCTTCCTCCCAATCCAGACTGTGACCTGCGGGATCTCCGGGACATGCAGGAGGATGATGGGGATACCGGTGACAGCATCGGTGTGGAGCTCGTGAGGAGCCAGCCAGCAAAGAGCGTATGTCCCAATACTCTGAACTCTGCACCAGCACAGGGAGGTGGGACCTGCTCCTGCCTCTCACACCAGAGTGCCTGCTGGCCCCTCGGGGACGCATGGCCTCTCATTCGCTGGTGTTTCTGCCACAGGTTCCTGCAGACCCCCCTCCGCCTCTGCCCACCACCCCCCCACCTGAGGATTACTATGAGGAAGCGCTGCCTCTGGGCCCGGGCAAGGCCCCCGAGTACATCACCTCCCGCAGTGAGTCCTGCTCCTGCCGCATCCCACCTGCCCCACAGCCAAACAGGCAGAGCCAGACCCTCCCGGTGAAGGAAACCACCCGCACTGCACCACATCCACTTATTTCCCATCCCATCCCACCGTGCTTCTTTGCACCAGGCTGTTTGCTCCTTGGTGGGGAGGGAGCAGTGAACAGATGTGACAGCCTTGGTGCCTGTGTGCACTTGCAGCAGGTGCACATTGCTCTGCCTGACTGCAGGCTTACCCACAGCCCTGGCCATCCTCTGCTTCCCCTGCAGACAGCTCCAGCCCCCCCAACTCTATCATGGATGGCTACTATGAGGACGCAGACAGCAACTACCCCGTCACCAGGATGAACGGGGAGCAGAAGAACTCTTGTAGGTACCTGGGTGCCCTCACCAGGCAGGGAAGAGCTTCAGCAAAGTGGGCATGAGACATGGGCTCAAGCAAAACTGAGAGTTGCTACGTGCTGAAGGTGCAATGTGGCTGTGCCTGGCTGCAGTGCTGGCAGGAGGGGAGGCACTGAGCTTTCCTGACCTGCTCCTCTCTGCTGCACCAGGAGCCTTTAAAAGTGTGAGACTTGCAAAGAAACAAGCCAGCCCTGGGGTTTGGACAGGAATGCCTGGGACTGGCTTTTGGCCTGCAAGCATCATGAGTAATGAGAAGGGGAAATGGGGGACATAAGAGTAGTTAGTAGGGGTCAAAGCAGCAATGCTTTCAGAGCGGGATGTGGAGCTGCTCCATCTGAATGGGGTGACTTGCCTACTTCCTTCCAGACAACGACTCAGATGCCATGAGCAGCTCTTATGAATCTTATGACGAAGAGGAGGAGGAGGGGAAAGGCCAGCAGCTGACACACCAGTGGCCATCAGAAGAAGCTTCCATGAACCTGGTGAAGGACTGTAGGATTTGCGCTTTCCTGTTGCGCAAGAAGCGCTTCGGGCAGTGGGCCAAGCAGCTCACCATCATACGGGACGGCAAACTGCTGGTGAGCCCGGTGCTGGTGGGGCACCAGGGATGGGAAGAGAACTGCAGGTGGGCTAGGGGGGGTCAGCAAACCCTGCTCCAAGACTGCGACCAACCAACAGCACATCCGCATGCTTCCTTTGCATGCAAACAAAGGGCTCCTTGCTTTTGGGGCCCCTTGGCTAGTGAAGGAAAGGGAGAGGGCATCCTGCAGCCCTAGTATTGTTGAGTCTCTGTATAGCAGAGACACAGTCACCTCCATCTGTGCCATTGGCTGCACTGTTGCCCATCCCTACCCACCATCCTGGGCATGGCAGCAGCATCAGCTGAGTCCTGAGTGGTTTTCCTTTGCTTCTCCCAGTGCTACAAAAGCTCCAAGGACCGGCAGCCACATGTGGAAGTGTCCCTGAGCACCTGCAATGTCATCTATGTCCCCAAAGATGGGCGACGCAAGAAGCACGAGCTGCGCTTCTCACTGCCTGGGGCTGAGGCACTGGTGCTCGCTGTGCAGAGCAAGGAGCAGGCTGAAGAATGGCTGAAGGTAGACTGCTGCCTCCCCCTCACTCACAGCCTTCCTCTGGCTGTTTTGGGAAGGAGAAAGGGAAGGGGGTTTTCCTCTGGGTCTTATCAGCCGTGGGGATGGCTGGCTAGCTACTTCCCAAGCCCTGGGCGGCTCCTGTGCTGATAGCCTGAGCCCCTCACCAGGGAGTGCAGTGGGGATGTTTGCTCACCCCCTCCTCTTCCTCGTGGCCCTTTCCTGCCTTTGTTCTGGGTGTGGGAGGCAAGGAAGGGGCCATTTCTGCTGCGAGCCCTGGGCTGAGAAAGGGGCTGTGCTGCCTCTCCTGTAAGAACTGTGACATGGGGGACAGTGGGGTGTGTAGTGCTGGCAGCTCCCAGATCCCTCATGTCCAGCCCTCTGACCATGCATCTCAACAGCAGTTGTTTGGAAGGGCCTCAGATAAACAGTGTTTGTGCCCCAAGCAGGGCTCGTGGCGGGCAGTAGAGCTGCAGGTGCTGCAGGTGCTGCAGAGACCACAGTGGCCAATTGGGCTTGGGTTGTGCAATGGGAGCTTGGCGGTGTGGGGACAGTTGCCTTGGTCCCCAGCCCATTGTGAGGGGCTACTCAGAGGCCTTTCTCTGCAGGTGATAAAGGAAGCAAGCACTGCAGGAACGAGTGGGATGGAAGTCCCCACGTCCCCAGTGATGCCCTGCAAGATGGACCTGGATAAGGTGATGTTTTCTGGCTGTGGCTGGGAGGACAGGGACCAGCCCACGTGCTATGTGGGGCTGGTGACCTTTCGTCCTCACAGCAAGTCTGCAGGGCCAATGGGCTCCCAGCACAGAATGCACGTCCCAGCCCTGTGCTGGAGGGACAAAAGCCCATGCGTGGCCATTCTTGGGGCTGGGCAGAGGGATGCTGCTGAACCAGTGCCTGCCCCACTGTTCTCCACAGAGGCTGTCACAGGAGAAGCACACCTCTGACTCAGACAGTGTGGCGACGGGTGAGACCTGCTCCCCCATGGCCCGCAGGGAGCTCTGTGAGAACGGTAGGCGAGATGAGATGTCGTCCTGGCGCACTGAGCAGGGACACTGCGATGGGCAATGGGGGCTATCAGAGCTGTTCTCTTCTAGGGAAAGCCAAGAAGAGTGGCTTGGCTGACCTGAAGGGCTCAATGAGCCGGGCAGCAGGGAAGAAGATCACCAGGATCATCAGCTTCTCCAAGAAGAAGCCTTCCCCTGAGGATACGCAGACCTCCTCCACCGAGGAGGATATCCCGTGCTGTGGTTCGTGGGGCTGGGGGCAGAAATGAGTCCTGAGCTCATTTCTGAGGGGCTGTGGGAGCTCCCATTGAGCTCATGGAGAATTAGGGCACTCCTTGGGGCTCCAAAATGGTGCTGAGACTCTTCTGTTCCCAGGCTACCTGAGCGTCCTGGTCAACCAGTGCTGGAAGGAGCGTTGGTGCCGCCTCAAGGCCAACACCCTCTACTTCCACAAGGACCGCACCGACCTGCGCACCCACGTCAATGCCATCAACCTCCGGGGCTGTGAGGTGGTCCCAGGACTGGGCCCCAAACACCCCTTTGCATTCCGTATCCTGCGCAATGGGCAGGAGGTGGCCGCTCTAGAGGTGAGCAGGGCACACCACCTCCCTGGGGACGTTTCTGGGGGGATTGTCATGCTGGGGGAGCACCTTGGAATCATAGGAAGACCTCTAAGATCATCTAGTCCAATTGTCAATCCATCATTGCCATGCCTGCTAAATGGCCAGCATGTTCACTAAAACATCATTCTTTGGATGGAGCCCAGTCTGGAGATGCTCAGCCCCATTAGAGTGCTACCAACGCTCCTCTGACCCAAGTTCACCTTTACTTGCTGTTCTGGCTTTTATTAGGAGAAAATCAGCCCTTTCAGCAGCCAGCACATGGTGCCTTGCTTTCCCCTCCTGTGCACACTGCTGAAGCCCAGGATACCTTTATGGTGCAGGGATGTGCAGGGAGGAGGCCAAAAGGGCTGAAATAGGCAGCTTGCTGGGGGCTTGGGAATGCATGTGCTTTCTCTTTGATCCTCCCAAATCTTGCACATATGCTTTGCATCAAAGAGCCCTTCCCTGCAGTAAGGCTTTGTGATTTGGAGTAGGAGTGAGGTCACTTGAAGCCAGGCATGCTCCCCAGCCCCTTCTTTCTCCACAGGCAAGCTGCTCAGAAGACCTGGGCCGCTGGTTGGGCCTTCTCTTGGTGGTGACAGGCTCCCAAACTGCACCGGAGGCCTTGCACTATGACTATGTGGATGTGGAGACCATTGCTAACATTGTGACAGCCGTGAGGCACTCCTACCTGTAAGACTTTCCTCCTGCTGTGCTAAACCACGATGGGGTGGGATGGTGAGCCTCATCCTGGGCTCCTGGGTTTTCTCAAGATCCCAGGAGACAGAAGAGACATCCCAGAGGCTGGCATTTCTTAAAGCAAGGCATCTTCCCTTGGCAGGACTGAAATTAGAAGGTGCTTTTTGAGAAGTTGGATGCCCCATTCAAGGCCAGGTTGGATGGGCCCTTCGGCATTCTGATCTAGTGCCTGATTTAGTAGTTGGCAAACCTACTCGAGGCTGGCAACCTTGCTTGTGGACCGGGAGTTGGAATGAGATTATTACTGAGGTCCTTTCCAACCCAAGACATTTTACAATTCTATGACTGTATGATTCTTTAGTTATGCTGATGAAGAACCTAAGGGATGTGTGTGCTTGGGTAGGGCAGGGTGAGCACTCAAAAGCAAAGCTGTGTCCCTGCCCAGAGCTGGGAGAACAGTGATATCAAAGAGCCCATTGTGGGGTTGGCAGGGATGTCCTGGAAAGGAAGTCCATGGCACACCCATCCCTCGTCCCACAGGTGGGCCAGCAGCTCCCAGGACAGCCGGCCCGACTCCTCCCGCGTGGTGTATGATGATGTCCCCTACGAGAAGGTTCAGGTGAGTGTGACTCAGGGTCTCACCATGTCCCACCGCTGTGGAGGAGGTGTTCTGGGAGCCTTAGTGAGTTGTGGCAGTCCCACAGGTGTTTCAGCATGCTCTCCTGTCCCCACCACAGGCTGAGGAGGAGTCAGGACGGCCAGCAGGAGCCCAGGTGAAGCGCCATGCCTCCTCCTGCAGCGAGAAGTCACGGCGAATTGACCCGCAGGTCAAAGTGAAGAGACACGCATCGAGTGAGTGGGGGTCTGCAATGGGACCCTCAGAATGGGGGAAGCCTGCAGCCTCTGTGTGGAGGCTGATCCCACCAAGGCGTCCTGGGTTGAGCTGTGCCAGCCCAGTGGGACCATGAGAAGTGTCCTTGCAGCTCAGGTTGGGCTCAGGTGGGGCTTGCTTAGGCTGGAGCCATTGTGATGGGCTCTCCTTGTGCATGCAGATGCCAACCAGTACAGGTATGGGAAGAACCGGGCTGAGGAGGATGCCAGGCGGTTTCTAACAGAGAAGGATAAGCTGGAGAAGGAAAAAGCAGCAATCCGCAGTGAGCTGGTGCTGCTGCGGAAAGAGAGGAGGGAGCTGCGGGAAGCCATGAAAGGCAGCTCAGGTAGGTTGCATACTGTGGCTAAGGGTGCTCAAAGGCACCGGGTACGGTGGGAAGGGCCGGGATGGGAATGCAGGGCTGGCAGCGAGGCCGTGGCGCTTGTGACCATGCTCAGACTTGGCTGCAGCACACTGCTGGGCCAGCAGCCCCATCTAGTGTCACTACCCAAGAGAATGGATGGCTGCCCAGCTCAGCAACCTCAACCACTGAACCGAGCACTTGTGTGATCAGGAGTGAAGCTGCAGGACCTGGAGCAGCGTGTGGCTTTGCTGGAGGAGCAATGCCGGCAGAAGGAGGAGCGTCGCGTCGACCTGGAGCTCCAGCTGAGCGAAGTGAAGGAGCAGCTGAAGCAGTCGTTGGCAGGAGGGCCGGCCCTGGGACTGGCTGTGACCAGCAAGGCTGAGAATGGGGTATGCACCCCTTCTTCCTTGCCTCTCTGGCATCTGCAAAGGGGTTTGGGGTGGGGGCAAGCAGCACGTGGAAATGAGGGGACACCCCTGATCTTTGTCACTTTGTGGTTAGAGGTGGGAAGAAAGCACTGACATCAGCTTTGACTCCATGACAGTTCGTGCTTTCTTGGCACTTTCTGCTCCCTAGGTTTTGTAAATCCTTCTTATTCTCCCTCTTTTCCACAGGAAGCTACAAACAAGCCAAATGGGAGCCCCCCTGAGCACTTGGTTCCCGTTAACAGTGCAGCTGAACTGAGAAAGAGAAGCCCCTCCATCCTTCCTGCCAACAAGGGCAATGTGCTGAGGAAGGCCAAGGTCCTGCTTCACTCCTCCTCTCCCCCCTTGCCCCTAAGGAAATCTCTGTTTTTCATCCTGTCCCCATATTTGACCAAGAATTCGGGGGATTGTGGATGCTCCTTACTCCAAACACAACGGATGCTGCCTGGGTTGCATCTGGGCTGGTCCCCTTCAGTGGCAGAGGTGACTGACATGAGCCTAGCCTGCAGGAGATTTGAGGGTTCCAGGGCTGAGTGGGCAACAGTGAAAGTATCACCTCTTCAGTGCCCAGGGCAGCACTCACCAGCCTTTGGAGATGCTGGGGTGGTCCAAAGCCCCCGGGAGGGAAGGAGGCCCTCAGAGGGCTCAGTGCTCATTCCTCCAGGCTCATACCCCTCTTTTTCTCCTTTTCTGTTGCAGGAATGGGAAAAGAAGCAGACTTAAACCAGGCAGTGGGAACATCCGCCAGGCCCCACTGGACACTGTGGCCCACTGAGGAGCTACAAGACCCCTTTCTCCCAGGGATGGGGAGAAGTGCCCTCCCTTGCCCCTGCACTACAGTGCCTGCCACATGGGCAACACTATGAACTGTGGGGAAAGGGGCGGGAGGGAATTTACGCAGTGGGGTGAGGTGCTGGAACAGGCTGCCCAGAGAAGCTGTGGATGCCCCATCTCTGGAGGCATTCAGGGCCAGGTGGGATGGGATCCTGGGCAGCCTGATCTAGTGGTTGGCAACCCTGCCCATGGCAGTGGGGTTGGAACAAGATGATTTTTAAGGTCCCCTCCAACCTAAGCTATTCTATGACTGGGGAAGAAGATGGGGAAGAGGAGTCCTTTGGCAATCAGGGTCACATACTACTGGGGAACCTGTCTCTGGGGTCCTCCCGCATGGCCAGGAGCTTGGCACAAGGCACATACCTGTGTGACACGGACAGCGTGTGGGACTGATGCAGCCATCGGATGCTCTGCTTCATCGAGATCCGTGTTCTACCCCAGGGACACCAGAGGCCTGGCTAGTGTTTTCCAAAGTGACTGGATTCTTTCGGGATTCGTGGCTACCTGGACATTGGGGTTTATGAGCTCAGGACCTGATCCCTTGGAGATGCCCATAATTCACCTTTCTCACTGCTCTCAGCTCCGCGGGGTCTCATCTCAGGGTTCTTTGTGCCTCTGGCTCACTGTGTGTCAGCAGCACGCCCTCACCCAGTGCCTCCTCCTTGTCCTTCAGGCACACTTGCTTCCTTTGGGAACAAAGCTCAAGCATCAGCAAATTAACAGCAGGCACCTTCTGACCTTACTGAGCAGCACACTAGTGCTGTAAGAGCGGAGGCTGGAGGCAGCCTGACTCCCCAACCCCGTGCTGCTTTCAGGGGAGCAGAAGGGCCTGGGACACAGTTTGCCAAAGCACGTCGTCAATGTGGAGCAAGGGGAAGTTTGAAAATAAAAAAATAAAAAGTGCTTTCAAGTGAGAGGACTGGAACAGAAAGGAGGAATGGGGGAAGGTAATTCAGCACAGGCAGAAACAGGGAGAGGAACGAAAAGGGAAGGCCCAGGCCGGTGTGCCAGGGACGACAAAGCGCCCACCGCCCCTTTGCGCTCGCTGCAGCTTTTATAACTCGGTCAGCAGCTTGTAATAAAACCACCGGCACTGGCAAAGCCCTCTCCTGGCTGCAGGGAGCGAACTGGTGTCGTTCCTCTCGCTCGCAACGGGAGGCCAGCGTGGCCTGGGGCTCCGCACACAGCGGCTGCGGGGGCAGCGGGACGGATCCTCGCGCATCACGCCGGGGCCGCGGGTCCGGAGCTGCGGGTTCGGGACTGCGAGCTTCCTGCAGCTCGCCCGCGGCGCGGGACCCGCGCTCGGGGCGCAGCGCAGCCCGCAGCACGGCGGCACCACCCGAGGGGGGCGGGGCGGCGCGGAGCGCGCCGGGAGCTGTAGTCGCGGCGGGGGCGGCAGGCGGCCCGGGGAGCATGGCCGGCCGCTCGCTGCGGGCCGGGGCTCGGCTGTCCGTCGGCGCGGCGCGGCAGGGCAGGTGCGTGGGCGCGGGGCCTCTGCGGCCGCGGGCGGGCGGGCGGGCGGCGGGGAGCGGAGCGGGACGTGGCGGCCGAGCGGGGCTGGGCTCGGCGCGGCGGGCCCGGGCCTGTCCCGTCCCGTCCCGTCCCGTCCTGCTGGGTGAGCCGGGCCGCCCCGCGGAGCCGCGCCGCGCCGGCCGGCCCTTCCTGCGGGGCGGCTCCCCGTGCCGCTGGAGCGGTGCACGGAGGTACGCGGAGCGCCGTGCGTGTGACGCGGGATTCCGGCCGGCTTAGCGCAGCGGTGCGCGGGGTCGGGGACGGCCGTCGTGTCCTGCGGGGCGGGCAGGCGTGGTTTGGTGCCGTGGGTCTGAGTTATAGAAGAGCAGTGAATCCGTAGCAGCGGGTTTGGTTTTTTCAATAAAATGCAGGCAGCTGGAAAGGAAAGCGAACAAAATGGACGGTCCTTTATTCTGGTGTTGGTGCGGTTTTTTTGTGTGTTTTTCTTTTTTTCCTCTGGAAAGAACTGGAAGGCTACACGAACTAATAAAGCGGTGCCTTAATGGAAGCACTGGGCGTGGGACTGACCGCAGCCCTGCCGCCTCCAACTCGCTTCGTAGGTGTGAAAGCTGCAGCACGCCTTCTGAATGCAGGCCTGTGCCCATCGGTAGAATTCTGATCTTTAAGCACAGCTGACTTCGGCCACGTGGCTGCAATCAGCTTCTCCCCTCCATCTATCTGATGCCCTCTGACATCAGTGTGTAAATCTTCCTGAAGTGCCAGTAGTCCTATGGTCCTTTCACACCCACTGGGACTTCCCCAGCTCAGGATGTGTCAGCTTCCTCCTGTGGGATTCCACCTCTTTTTAGGGCGGCTGCGACCAGGACTGCGTTGAGAAGGTAGAGGACAGGCTGTAAAGAGCGCTCGCCCTTTGTAGTGGTGCATTTCTTTCATCCTCAAGGAAGAAGTAAATTGAGCAGCATTTTCAGTTCTGCTTCGCGCTCCTCAGATTTCCCTTTGGAGTCAGCCTGTGGTTCTTTTTTCTTGCCTCCAACTTTTGAGGCAGGCTTGTCTGAACAGCCCGCGGCACCCAGGGCGTTGCACTGCTCAGCAGTGCTCTGCAGCTTGGTTCCCCTGGTTGGAGACAGCACTCCATGCCGGCAGCTCTCTGCTTCACGTAGGCAGGGCCCCCGAGTTGCAGACACAGCTCGCTCATGGCCCTCTCCTACGCACTGGAACACACCCGTCTGTGTGCTGTGAATCACCTGCATATGGAATTGACTCAGTCAGCTTCACTTCTTGGATGCAGAAGAGTTCACTTGTTTATATCGTGTTGGTTTTTTTAAGCTGAAGGTGTCTAACCTGTGAGGTGCTTAGCAACACTGCTTTCTTAGCTGAACTCAGCTTCTATGGCTCGTCTGCAGCAGGCTGACCTCCCTTCCTGCAGCTCTTCAAATGAAATACAAGAGGATGAAGGACAGGGTTTGCAGTTAGTGCTTACCACAGCCATGCCTTTCCCCACAAATAAAGCTTTCCGGTTATTAAAGGTTCATTCATGGATTTTGAAGGCATGGCAAATGCGTTACTTCTCTTCCCTCACCCCTGGCCAAATCCTCTTTCTGTAACTTTGTTAACCAGGCAGCAAAAGGGATGGGACAGGCATCACTCGAGGTGGGGTGTTGTGCCCCAAACAGATCTCTGTGCAGCCTCTGCTGGATGTTGGGTTCTCTCCTTTGGCACTGTGGGAACCCGGAATGGCGTGGCTGGGCAGCTGATTGGGAAGCACACCTTGACAAGCCCTTGCCTGGTTCCTTAATGATCTGTGCCAGGAATGTTCTACTCCACAGCAAACGCACTGAGCAGAAACACTCAGATGTTTGGTGCATAATAGGAATAGGAGCTGTTTGGTGCACAGATCGTGTTTTATGTACCCACCTATAAAAACTGTTGGTGTAGATGTCTTCAGTGGGAAAAGGCAGTTTGTCATTATTGCTGTGGGAGATCTAACAACCCTTCATTCAAGATAAAATGAGGGCACACCTCAGCTGCTAAGTAGGGAGTGGTAGGAGGTGCTTGTTGGTCTTTGGGTAGATGTATCTCTTAAAGTGTGCTTTGGTCACACAGGTAAAGCAGTCTGAGGCACCCAAAGGGGACGCCTCTGCCCTTCCCCACGTTGTCCCTCCCACATCTCTCCAGACCTTGCACAATGTCTTCTCTTTTGTACTCATCTGATGGCCCAGCAAACTTTTTTGAGCACACTGCACAGAAAGCACTTCTGTTGGGTTTGGTTTTGGCTGGTTTAACGCCCTGAGTCTTCATTCTGCAGAAAAGAGGCTCCCTGGAGTGAGGGACATGGACCCATCCTACCCATCCTTACCCAGTTTTTTTCTTTTACGTATTTGTTAAAACATCTTTAATACCTGCCTCCTTTTCAAGAATAGCTTGCAAAAATAATTTGGAAGTTTATGTTCTGCTACTGACCACCTGCAGTGGGAGGTTAGTAATGGTGCAACCAATAGATTGTTTTTCTGTCAAATTCTGACTCTTTTCAAGGTGTGTCAGGGAGGTGGCATACAGTGACGGTATCTGTTTTCTGTGCTAGCTGCCTATTTCCTTTGAAAAGAGCTAAAATCTTGCCTAGAATCCTGTGTGCCTGCTTTTAGTAATGATGCTAAACTGAAATTCTTTCTTTTGACTGTGTTGGAACTTAACTTCCCCTTTCTTGTCACTAGTTTGTATTTCAGGGAGTCCCTGTGTGTTTTCAGCACTGCAGCTCAGCAGAGAAGTACAGGAGATGAGTGTGGGCCAGAAGATCCTTGTGATGAGCCGAAGCATCCCCTTTCTGACTGTGCCTTAGAGCACAAAGCCATCAAGTTGGAAGAGCAAGTTCGGGACTTAACTGTGAGTTTGCAGCTCGTGGCGTTACTGACTTTCATTTGTGCCCCTTGACTTTCACTTTCAGCCTTATCTTGTTCTGTAAGTGCCATAACCTGCACACAATAGCACTGTGTTGTGACAGCATTCAGAGCAGCTCTGCCTTCCCTACAAACACCAGGTGTCATAGTTCCTGGGAGCAGAACACTGACAGTTTGATCCCAACAAACAAAACTGTATGTCAGAGATGGGCTGTGGTCAGTTCTTTCACAGCATTGTACAGAGGGAATGTCAGTAGCTTTGTCATGGTTAGTATCACAGATTGTCCTGGGTCAGTGTTGTCTGAGAAGTCAGCTTTGGTGGCTGGTGAGAGGAATAAATACTGCAGCACAGGGCAGTTCTTGGGGATAATTATCCAGAGTACAACTTCAGCAAGTGACAAATTAGCCTGTTACAGATCTGTTGCTAAGACTTGCCTGTTGGGAAAGGAGCATCTCAGCGTATGCAGTGAGTCATGCAGAAAGCAGCAGCCTGACAATGTGCTGAGCACTGAGTGCTTCTGGCCTTGGGTCTTTTGAGGGGGTTGCAGTTGTGCTGATTAATCAGTAGGAGAGGGATTGGCTTTGCATGTTCTAATGAAAATACTGGAGCCCAGTGCAAACCTCCTGGTGTGTAATGGCTTCTTTTTCAGTGGTATCTGAGGGATTGCAGTTTTGTCAGAAAAATCAGTTTTATGTCATTGTCTGATGTCTCCTTTTGCTGTTACAGGAACGATACCGGAAGGCTTTGGCAGATTCTGAGAATGTCCGGAGGAGAACGCAGAAGTTTGTGGAAGATGCCAAGCTCTTTGGTGAGCAAAGTGACACAGAGTTGTGTTTGCTGCAGGAGCCTGCCTGAGCACAAAATGCTGATCAGCAGCTTTTCTCTCCCCTCTGTCCTGCTCTTGTTCAGTGCAAAGTGTGGCATGATGTTTGGCCTGGTCTGCTGGTGTCTGGGTGTTACTCCTCTCTGTATCCAGCTGTGTGATGTCACGGTTTTATGGACTTTTCCTAAATAAAACAGGCCTGGTGCTGTTGAAGGTAGTTCTGCTCGCTTCATGAAAATTACAGGTTCTTCTGTGTGCTGAGAACTGACTCTCACAGGATGTTGTTTTGTGGGTTTTCGTCAAACTGTGGTCTCCTGTATTATATTAACAGTCTCTTCTCCTCTCCTCTGGCTTTTAGGAGGTCATTCTGCCTGGGACAAAGAGGGGTGGTTGCTGTATCAGATGGTCTTTAAAATTTCTCTGATAAACATTTTAGCATCAGTGGAATGAGTTGGTTTGCAGGTTGGGAACGGAGGCAGGTGAAGGGGGAAAACTGCTGTGTAGTCATTGCTCTCTGCCAGCTCTGCCATCTCCGAGAATGAGAAACCATTGTTTTCCATAGCGTGTGTAAAGCTTTTTTGTTGGCTAATTTTAATGGCTTTGAAATTAGAGCTACATCTGTTCCCATTGTGCTACAAAATGGCTGTTGAGTTCTGGGAAAATCAGCATTATTTGTGGGGTTTTTTCGTTTGCTTGTTTTGAGTTTTAACTTTTTATGTGCAGTGTGCTTTAGATTTGGGGGGAAAAAAAGTTTATTAAAGTTACTCATGGAATAGGGCACAGGGCATCTGCAGAGCATTTAAAGTAGACCCTGATGTGGCACAAGCAGCACTGAACTGTTGTTTCTCTTGTCTGTTTTCCCGATGTATCTTTCCAGTAAGTTAGCTAGGGCATCAGTGTGAGGAGAAACTGGTTTTCCTGAAATTTCTGCACTGTGTGATACAATATTCTGTAAATGTGTATTATTTACATCCCAAATGGGTGGTTTTTCTAATGAGAAATGCTGTGTTTTTTTCACGACCAACTATATTATCCAGTCCTTCCACAATGGTTTTACCTTATGAATAAAATTGTGGATGTACAGTTGAATGATCTCATATTACACTCACTTCCCTCCCTTCTGTTTGTTCCCTGTGTGCATGGACATGTGGCTTTCAGACCTGTGACTTTTTGCCTGGCATTGGCACTGTAGCTCTGTATGTTCTATATGTTGCCCTTCGTTATTTTCTTATTTCTTTGTTCCGTAGGGATCCAGAGTTTCTGCAGGGACCTTGTGGAGGTAGCAGATATCTTGGAGAAGACTGCTGAGAGTGCTGCAGAAGAAGCAGAGCCTACTAATCCAAATCCAACCCTACAGAAAATCTACGAGGGCCTCTCTCTCTTGGAGGCCAAATTGCAAAGTGTATTTGCCAAACATGGCCTTCAGAAGATGAGCCCTGTTGGTGACAAATACGATCCGTACGACCACGAAATAGTCTGCCATGTCCCAGCAGAGGGGATGCAGCCGGGCACGATAGCACTGGTGACTCAGGATGGCTACAAACTCCATGGTCGCACTATCAGACACGCACTTGTTGGCGTGGCAGTGGAGTCACAGGAGTGAACGTGGGTTTGCCCCTTGGCATCTGGGACCTGACTGGGCTGAGCACCTCTCAGCGCTCGTGACAGCTGCAGCTGCATGTCTTTACTTATTTATTAAGCTAGATTTGTATTGTGCGTTGGCTTCTTCATAATGCGTGCAGTCATTTTGCCATGAATTATAAGGTACTTGTGTATTTAATGATCCTTTTTGGAGTATGTGGAGTAGTACTAGGAGTTCAGCTATTTGTCAGAAATGTGGCATTATAGCCCGTTCTCTGATGCTCATTTCTCCGTTAGAACTTGGATAGGGAAGGGGATATGAGAAAGAAACAGAAATTCTCTGAGATTTAGGGCTTCTTGTCTCTCAACTGCATCTCTGAGACAGATTCCAGCAGTGGCCTTCAGGCAAGTAACTCCTCTGCCTCAGTTTCTGTCTCTGTATTGAGGGAATATAATAATACTTACTGACCTACCTCACAGGGATGTGCTGAGGCTTTTTTGCAGGGCACTCAGAAGAGGAAAAGCTCAAAGGGCTGAGTATTATTATCAGCCGATTTGGGTACCTTCCCTCGTCTCCAGGCCCCTTAGGTGGGAGTCGAGATGATTGATTGCTTGGGGTGACATTTAGGGCCATTTTTTTTCTTACGTCATTTCAGGAAAATAATCCTGAATGAATGAAATCTGTCATGCTATAGTTGAATAGGTTGAGGTTTTAAAGAGAATTCAGATGTTGTGTCAGTGTGTTAATATTTGTTTTCTAGGTAAAATTTCAGCTTGCCTCCTTGTTCCTAGAGGTAAAACAGGGAATGATGGTTCTTGATAGAGCCAGAAAACTCCTCTCAGATCTCTCCTTCTCCAACCAAAAAAGTGTATTCTAGAGGAGAGTAATCTCTCTTCCCTGGTGGGTATTTGTGCATCTTTCAAGCATGATAAATGATAAGCTTTTTGTTACAGCTGCTGGCGAGATGGAGATGTGCCCTTAAGTAGGAAATCTGGACTGCTTTGTTTTCTCAGGCTCTCCAATGATGGTACTCAGCACTAACTTGCAGCTGACATTCAGATTCCACCGTTGTGTACTCATAGTAAATGTGAAACCGTTTGGTTTTCTTTTTTTCTTTTTAAGACACAAGGAGAAAAAAAATCTTTTCTACAAAAGTCTCAAGTGTCCTTGAAACAGTTTTAGAAGCGGTGACAAGAAAGGAAGGAAGAAAGGAAGAGAAGCAGAAGGCAGAGGAACTGAAAGCTGACCTCAAGCCATCCTCCTAGTTGAAGGCATGTTGTTGTCACAGCATGGCATATGTATTTCCCAGAGGTCCTTTTGCCAGGGAGTCCATTTATCTCAGCTGAAAGGATGCAGTCACCCATTAAGATCAGAATTTAACCCTTGAGAGAGCAGTAAGCAGTGTAGTGACAAAAGAATTGTATAAACCAGGCTGTGGTTTGCACTATATAAAACTCCCAGGCATGGTGGTTTTCAGGTTATTTCTTACAAATTCATTAATTTCTGCCTTTTTACTTTTTGGAATTGGATCTATGGCCTGGCAGTTATTTGAGATCTGATTGCAAAAGCTCTTTACTGTGGTGGGTGCCATCACTGGCTTAGAAGAAAGCTCATTCTCCTCCTATTCCTTTGCAGGCTTTGGTTTTGTAATCCTTTTGTGACAGACTTCAGGGTAACAGCAGCCTCCAGTTAGCATCTATCAGCATTATTTCAAGTGGGGAGACTATCCACAGAGCATACACAGCTAATGGCTTGTCATCATAGAATTTTTAGAGAGGTGCTTGTTTTGGTATGCTTCTCACAGGCTGCTTTGATGACTGCTATATGTGGGTGACCCAGTGTGGTTTTGTGCCTCCATGTAGTTAGGTTTGCAGAGAGGGACTTGGGCTTCCAGCCCTGGGATGGTGCTTCATGGCAGCAGCACATCACTTAGGAAGAAGCTCTTTTCAGTGCTCTTGTTTTATGGCACTGCTGGAAATGTTTGAGTTACAAAGGACTTACTGATCGTTGTGTTGCTCATTGGACATGCCAGCTGAGTGGCCAGATTATGCTGTTAACCAAATTTCACCACAAAACAAAAAAAGGTGAAATTTGCAAGGTGGCAATGCAAGTCTTGTTGTTCCGCCTCGTGACTGCTTGCAGCCTCTTCTGCAGAAGCTGTTTGTTCAGCAGGAGCAGCTCGGTTCTCCTCTGCCTCTTTGCTCCTTGGTAGATCAGCTGAGCCATTTGCAAACAGCAGGGGAGAGCCAGCTGTGGAAATGAATGTGTGATGTGAAAGATTATTTATAAGGAACTGAACAGAAATGCAGGCATTTAATGTAAGAGGTTGTTTTTTCTCTCATAGAACAGCCGAGCCATACTTAAAGTAGCAGGTGGCCAAAAGCGATGGGATCCAAAGCACCTTTAAACTGACCCACTGTGCAGCCTGACTGAAAGTATGCTTCGTCTGCTTGGTCCTCCCTTGGATTGTTTGGTAGGCCTGCCTGTCACCTCAGTATTCACCAGTATTCACCCTTTTTTGCCTTAAAGAAGTACCCTAAAATGCACTCCAGACACTGTGTGTGTCTGCAGTAGAAGGTTATCTGTTCAGCTGGGATCTGCTTGCACTGAGGCACTGCTGCGTGGCTGGAGCAGCAATCTGAGGGCTCAGGTTCCTGTGCAGTGTTTCTGAACCCCCTCCCAAGCTATTTTCCCACTTTGTGCCCCAGTTTTGTAAATCTGTGAAACTTCTGTAGATCTAATTAGGCTTTATGATGGTTACTGCAAGATGTAAGTAGCGTTTAGTGGCTCTTGCAGAAGTTACCAAAGACTGTTGTTGTTTGTCCTGATTTCCTGCTGGCTTTGAATTGTGAAAGGGGAATGAAAGAACCAAACCTGGATTCCATCACAGAATTTACATTTCCTAGGCAGAATTGGATTCCCTTGCCTTTCAAGCACACTTAATGATCTCTTATTGTGGATGAGATTGCCTAAGGGTGGAGTGCATTTCTCCTCTGTGTAGCTTCCCTGTTTGTGCAGAGCTCACACGCAGCACGGTGACATGAGTCCCCCTTGGGTGCTCTGCAAAGTGACACCAAAGAGTCTGACCTGAGCTTCTTCCCTGCTGTCACTTTATTCAAACCATTTTTGACTTTGTTAGATGGAATAGCAGAGGAGGGCGAGTGCTGCGTGCCTCTGTACCTCCTGCTCATTTCCACTTGCTCACAGCCATCAGCTGAGCTGGGAGTGCAGAGCAGGTAACCCATGGTGTGCTGGTGATGTGTGGAGCTGCAGCTGTGCTGTGGGAGGCTGGGCAGCCCTGCACTGAGCGTCGCTGTGCTCCCGGCCGGGGCTGCAGCAATGCTTCCCACCAACGTCTTGGCTCTGAGCAGGAGCTGTGCAGAATGTGAATGTCGCTTTGCGGACCTTAAATTCTCAGCTCTTCCCCAGCAGAGCTGCTGCTGGAATAGAACAGCTGTGATAAATCAATGGCTGCGAGAAGTCCTCTCACTTTTGAAAACTGTATTTAAGTTTTATATTGTGAATATTGTAGTGTTTGTTTTATTTTAAAACATGAGATGTTTTGGTATTACTTGCAAAGTCAAATGAACAAACTGTTGCTAATCTTCAAAAATTGTAAGTCCATTTTAGTTGGTGAGAAACCTATATATATACTGTATGTTGTGTTTCTGTGCTGTGCTTACCCAACGGTTCTGGCTGTATGGAAGAGGAAGACACGAGTGTGGGACCGGTGCAAGTAACTGACAACAACATTTGAGTAAATGTTGGAAAGGGCTGATTTTCTTTACATGTCCAGATACTGTTTGCTAATAAAAAAAAGAATTGCAATTGCTGCTTTTCCTTTCTTTTCCCACTCATTCCACGTGGTGCTGTGGATTGAAAGGGCTGTTCTACAGTTGGTTACCTGAAGCAAGGACTACACTCCACCTCCTTATTTATTTATCTTTTTGACATCTTATGAACAAGTTGTTAGGTGGACTCAGAAATGAACATGGAGGTTCATCCTCCCTCACACAGTGAGCTGCCAGGGTTTTCTGTGCCTGCTGTCATCTCCGCTCCTGGGAACTCCTGCCGTGCACAGCTGTGCAGGAATCACGCTCTGCCTGTGTCTGGTTCTTCATCCTGCACGACGACTCTTAGCAGTTGAAATATGTTGTCTTGTGCTATCTCTGTCATTCTGTTCCCCCACTGCTTCGTTTTGCTATGTATTTCCCTGTGTGTGTATGTGAGATGTGCAGCAGCAAGCATGCTGTGCTCAATGGACTTTTTCAGGTCCCGTGCCATCCCTAAGCGCTTTATTCTTTCAAGGATGTGCTGGGGAGAGTACCAGCCTTTCTGATACGGCTGTGATTGCAGCAGGCATCGTTCTCCCTTCCTGACCCCTCTGCACCGATGTCTCGTTCTCCATTCCAGGCTCTGCCTCAGCCCTGAAGGTGCTGTGCTGTATCGGCAGGCCGGGCCGTGCCCTGCGTGCTTCTCCCTAGGGAAAAAAAGCAACAACTTTGCAAAGAGCCGGCCTTCCTGGGGGAAGAGCTGCATTTTTGTGCCGAGCCCCTGGCAGCATCATCCCCTCGCGATCAGGCTTTTCCTCCTGACCTGGAAGCAGCTGCGATGGCATTCCCTAACCAAGAAATGCTGCTAGCTGCTGCCGTGCCGCTCACTGCTGGCTCTTCTGGTTTTCTCCACGGCAACAGCGAGAGTCGGGAGTTTGCAAACCGCAACCACCTCCGTCTGCAGCGTGAGCAAACGCAGGCGTTCCGCTCGCGGTCAGCACGCAGACACAGCAGCCCTTCCAGGCCGTGCCGGCAGGGCTACAAGCAGCAGCGTGCTCTCCCGGGGCTCCGACGCCGCGCGGTCCTCCCGCCTCCTCCCCCGGAACGGAACGCGGCGCACCGCCCCGTGCACTGACGCAGCGCAGGGCAGCAGGCGGCGGGGCTGTGCCGTGTGGTGCCGTGCGGTGCCGTGCCGTGCCGTGCTCGCAGCCGGGGGGCTCGGGGCCGTGCCTGCCGCGAGGGGCGGTGCCGCCGAGCCCCGCCGCTTCCCCCGCCGCCCGCGCCATGGCCCCGCCGCGTGCCGCGCTGCTGCTGCCGGCCCTGGCCGCCCTCCTTGCCATCCCCGTGGCCGCCCGTGCTCCGCCGCGCAGCGTCGGTAGGGTCGGGTCGGGTCGGGTCGGGTCGGGGGGAGCCGGGCGGGGAGCCCGGAGCCCGGCGGGGCTGCGGCACCGTGCCTCGGGTGCGCCGCCAACCCCCGCCCCTCTCTGCCCGCAGCCGTGGTGGGCGCCGGGCTGGGCGGCTCGGCCGTCGCCTACTTCTTGCAGCAGCACTTCGGGCCGCAGGTGCAGCTGGACGTGTACGAGCAGGGCGGCGTGGGCGGCCGGCTGGCCACCGTCACCGTCAACAAGCAGCAGTACGAGAGCCGGGCCGCGTCCATCCACGCGCTCAGCCTGCACATGCAGGACTTCGTCAAGACGCTGGGTGAGTGCCGTGTGATCGGGGGGACGCGGCGGTACCTCGGCATGATGGGCACGAGGTGTCCCGGCGCCCCAACCCCGCCGTGACCGCACCGTGGGGCTCCGGGCGGACCTCGGAATCCCACCGCTTTGTCCCGTCCGGAGGCGGGGCCGCCCGGTGGGATGCCCGAGCACGTGGGCTCTCACGCCGCCCGGTGCCCACGCAGAGCTCGCTCACCCCGTTACCCGCACCCCACCACCCGCCCGGTGGCCCCTCTGCTCCCCGCAGGGCTCAGGCAGCGCCGCGAGGTGCCGGGGAAGAGCGCCGTGTTCAGCGGGGAGCACTTTGTGCTGGAGGAGACCGACTGGTACCTGCTGAACCTCTTCCGGCTCTGGTGGCACTACGGGATCAGCTTCCTGCGCCTGCAGATGTGGGTGGAGGAGGTGATGGAGAAGTTCATGAGGTAGGGCCGTGGCGGGGTGGGGAAGGGGGTTCTCCCTGACGCTGGGACCTCACCCTGTGCCGCCATCCCCCCCAGGATCTACAAGTACCAGGCACACGGCTACGCCTTCTCCAGCCTGGAGGAGCTGCTGCGCTGTCTGGGGGGTGAGGCCTTCGTCAACATGACGCAGCGCTCGGTGGCCGAGGCTCTGCTGGAGGTGGGCGTCACGCAGCGCTTTGTGGATGACGTGATTGCAGCTGTGCTGCGCTCCAGCTACGGCCAGTCGGTGCTGGTGCCCGCCTTCGCAGGTGAGGATCCGTTGCCCTCGTGTGAGCGTCCTCCCCGGGGTCCCTCCCCGAGCAGGGCTCCGAGCGCCCTCCCCTTCCTCTCCCCAGGAGCCATGTCGCTGGCGGGGGCCCAGGGCAGCACGTGGGCGGTGGAAGGAGGCAACAAGTTGGTGTGCTCGGGCCTGCTGAAGCTGACCAAAGCCAACGTCATCCACGGCAGGGTGACGGGTGTCTCTCTGCACAGCTCGGGTGAGCCCGATCGTGGGGTCTGCTCCGGCCCTGTGCACCCATGGGTGCTGCTGGCCTTGGGGTTGTGGGTCGATGGGTTGATGGGTGGACCTGATGGTCTTAGCTATCTTTTCTAACCATAATGGTTTTGTGATTTTGTGAGGCAGGTGGTGGAGGCTGTGGGGATGCTGGGAGGCTGTGGAGATGCTGGGGGCTCTGGGAGGCTGTCTGTCTGTCTGAGAGGCTTCACCCTGCCCTGCAGACCTTAGCCTTAGGGTCCCTCAGGTCCCTTCTTTCAGCCAGGTTCCCACTGGCACTATCCATGCTCCAGCACAGCAGAAGGTCGGACAGCTGTGCTTTGTGAAGGGCAGCTTTGACCCTCTCCTCCTTATCTCACCAGCATGAGCTTCTCTAGAAGCTTTTTCTCGGAGGCTCCGTAAAATGCTCTTTGTGTTGCCCTAAAGCATTAGCAACTCATCTAGAGCCACCAGATTCTATGGTCCAGCACTGGAAAACCAGGAGCTGGAGGCAGTGCTAAAAGAAAGTGGGGACCATACAGCTTGGGGTCAGTGCTACAGCCACTATCTGCCATCTCTCTTCAGAGGGGAGAGCCCTGTACCAGGTGCACTACACGAGCAGCGAAGGCCAGGGCTCGGCATTCTACGACATGGTGGTGGTGACCACTGCCCTACAGCCCAGCAGGAGCAACTTCAGCTTCCAGAACTTTGAGCCGCCCATTGACAACTTCCCTGGCACCTTCCAGCCCTCCGTCACCTCCGTGGTGCACGGCTACCTCAACTCCTCCTACTTTGGCTTCCCTGACCCCAAGCTCTTCCCCTTCGCCAGCATCCTCACCACCGACACTCCCGCCCTCTTCTTCAACGCCATGGACAACATCTGTCCTGTCAACGTCTCAGCGGCGTTCCGTCGCAAGCAGCCCCAGGAGGCAGCGGTGTGGCGGGTCCTCTCCGAGCAGCCGCTGGACAAGCAGCAGCTGAAGACCCTTTTCAGGTCCTACTACTCGGTGCAGGTGACGGAGTGGCAGTCACACCCCCGCTACGACTCGGCCAAGTCGCTGCCGCCCATCGTGCTCCATGAAAACCTCTTCTACCTCAGCGGCGTGGAGTGGGTGGCCAGCTCCATGGAGATGATTGCAGTGGCGGCCAAAAATGTGGCCCTCCTAGCTTACAACCGCTGGTACCAGGACCTGGAGAAGATAGACCAGAAGGACTTGATGCACAAAGTGAAGACTGAGCTGTGACGCATTGGGTGGTGGTGGGCCCGGAGCTGCTGTCTGCAGTGGGCAGGGGTGTATTTATTGCCTTGGGATCACCACGGGGCTTGGGGCAGGGGGCGAGGGACAGGCTGTGTCCAGATGACTTGAACATGTTTTTCCTTCAGGAATACAGCCCCTGTTGCTTGTCTGTGCCATGCGCTGGAGATTTCTCCCTTCCCCTCCTTGGCTGACACTGGAATGTGCTGTGAGAAAGGGTCATCTTGCTTTGGAAGGGACCTCGTGGGGCTTCAAAGTCATGGGCATGTGGGGTAGCGGGGCCGTGCTCCTGCTGCTCCTCCCTGCTGAGCACAGCCCCTCCAGCCCAGGCAGCACCACGGGCTGAGGCATGGAGTGGGTCAGACAGAGGCCAGCAATGCACTTTATTATTTAGGATCTCAAAAGCTGCCTCAGCTTCCTCTGGAGAACAGCTGCTCCCCACCCCCTGCCTCTATGCCAGGCCCTGGGCTGCAGTTTGCACATGGGGCTGGGGGTGAGGACCTTCCCCTTCCATTCTCCTTGGCCTTTCAATGGGAGTTCAAAAGCTCTTGGCGAGACCAGAGGCAGGATGATGTGCTGGGCTGCTTGCAGGGCTGCCCCAGCACTGGGTGTTCCCAGCCTGGGTTGAGGCTGGTGGAATCTGCAGGGGGATTTCGGGGAGCCCTTGGAGGCACTCCTTGCCCCAGTGCTGGGCCTGGCGATGCTTGATAAGCAAGAGCAAGCTGCTTAGAGGCCCGTAGATGACTTTGGGCGTTCATTATGCAGCCTCAGAAGATGCACGTGCAGCCCACAGCGATGGTCTCCATGACCATCTGGTACTTCTTCTGACACTTCTTCCTCCCGGAGGCCTTGTGCCCCACCTCGCCTGGTGTCTGGCAGAGCAGCCTGCGGACGGGCAGCCGGCTGTAGATGGGGATGCTGGCCATGGTGCGGTCCTCCTGCATGGTGAAGGGGTTGATGCAGCCAGTGCAGAGGCACCGGGCCTCGGGGATGTCTGCCGGGATCCGAGTGGCATCGTGGTTGATGCTGGAGGATAAGGAAAGCAGTGGGAGGTTAGGGGGACGGTGAGACTGGTAGGTGGGATGGGGACACTGGGGGGAAGGGCAGGGCAATACCACTGCGGGGTGACATGGGGAGCACTGCATCATGGTCGCTTTGAGATGCTGGAGCTGTGGTCACCACTGCACCTGCCAACATGGGATGAGTGCGCATGGCCCTGCCAGAGCTCCTCAGCCCTGAGGACCCTGCCCCACACTTACCTGTAGGCCCAGGGGGACAGGCTCCTGCGGTTGGACCTCCAGAGCCGCAGATTGACCTGGCACTTCGTGTCGCCTGGCTCAGAGCCATTCCTCAGCTGGTGCACCATGTCCTGGATGCTGCGCTCGTAGTCCTCCATTGGAGTGTAGAGGTCATCCGGGGCCCTGGCCAGGGCAGGAGCGGCCATGGGGAGCCGTGAAGGGCCCCTTCTCCTCCCCTTGGCTGCTCTGCTTTCATCCTTGGCTTCTGGCACCAGAACCATGGCAAAGGTGAAGATGCAGAGGAGAAGCTGAAGAGAAAGGAGTGCAGTGCGTGGCTGCCCTGGGCTGCAGAGCTTGTGCAAAAGGATGCATCCCTGCTTAAGGGTGAACACTCGGCCCAATTTCCTGGCATTGGGATGGCACCGTGCATGCTGCGTGGTGAGTACATGGTCGTGGTGAGCCCCAGGAGATACCCATGGCTGCAGAGCCCCTTGTGCAGGGAGCCAAGCCCAAAGGGCCCTGTGCCTGCTCTGAGCATCCCCAGGTGTCCCTGTGCCCCAAGCAAGCGCACATACCCAGCTCAGGGTGTACCTGGGGCTCCTTTCGTTTACAAGGAGCCTTAGAGATGAGACATGCAAGAATGAGATCTTTATCCAAATCCTCCTCTCCCTTCTGTGCTCTGAGGACAGAGAAAGAAAGGTGCCTTTTCCTCTCCTTCTCCCTCCGGCCTCGCAGGGCCGAGCTCCGTGTGCCGGCAGCCGGCATGCTGCCCAGTGCCGAACAAAGTTGCTTTCTGTAGCGCTGCTCTCCGTGTGGCTGCAGCCGGCAGAGGCAGCCCCACGCCCTGTCCGTGGTCCCGCTGTGACACCGTCCTGCGTGCGTGCAGGGTCCAGGCAGAGTGCCGCGCTCTCCTCCTGGACTGCGCCGCGCTTCCCTCAGGCCACCGCAGGTTCGCTCCCTGCTTTGTCCCCTCCGTGCCGTGCACGGGGGCGACGGGCCCAGCAGGGCCGGGATGAGCATCTCCAAAGCAAACACAGCCAGGTAGCCACCCGCAAACACGCGTGTACATAATGGCATTAAAGAAGGGAAGCGAACAGGCAGCCCCGCGCCGCGGCACGGTACCTACCAGGTTGGGAGCCCGTTCCATCGCGGCGGAGGGCCGGACGGCTGCCCGCAGTGCGGCTGGCACAGCCGAGCCCCGCAGCTAAATAGGGAAAGCCCCAGCCCCGCGGCGCTTCCCCGGAGGTGTGTCCGGCGCGTCCCCGAGGTGTCGGCAGCTCAGGGCCAAGGCCAGCGTGGTCTGGGACTCGGCCACCGCCTCCTCCCAGGTGCTGGCTGCTGCAACCCTGGCAGTCCCTCCTGGAGCAGGCAACACAGAGAGGTTCAGGGGCAGAACCTGTCTCAGAGAAAGGTCTGGGATTCTGCTGGCAGTGACAGCACGGTGACAGCCTTGGTAACAACCCACATGGCTGGGGGACCCTGGTGGAGCGGGTGCTGGCAGGAGGACAGTGGGCTGTGTGCTGTGCTGGTGGCACGGTGTGCAGGTAGCCTGGAGCTTCTGTGGAGACAACTGAGGGTCCCCAGTGATGTGTGTGCCACCGGCAGCTCCGCTGTGCCCAGAAACCCCCATGACTCACACCATCAGCGAGGCAACGGCACCACTGCATCCTGCACCCCGGCTGTCACCAGACCCTTCCCTGCTGCTGCCTGCAGCCCATGGGCTGTGTCTGGGGCTGTGCCTGGGGCTGTGCCCTGAGCTGCAGGCGAGGGGTGTCCTGGGGGTGTGCTGGGGATGCTGCCCCAGTGCTGTGCTGCATCCATAGGACGAGCCTGGGGGTGCTGCAGTGAGGGAAACTGAGACACTGGAGGTGTTGACTCCGGGGCTGAGGACTGCGGGCGCCTGTAAAGGAGGGACAGGGAGCAGGGGGAGGGATGCAGTCCCTGTCCTTGAAGCCAGGAGGATGTTGTACCGCACGGTGGTGCTGTCCTCCACCCAACCGCAGCGCAATGCCCTTCCTCCATCCCTCCTCCATCCCTCCCTCTGTCCCCTTCCAAATCCCACCAGCTTCGCTCACTGCAGAGGTGCATGGAGCTGTTCCCTGCTCCTCGGGGGGCACCTTTTAAGTTTTGAAGTCTGCTGCCCCACGTCTGGGATGGCCGCTGGAGGAATGCTCCCTGCTTGCTCCACATCCCCCAGTCCACAGGCTGGAAGGCCCTTGTGTTTCATAGGGCAGTTGGAAATTTCCACTTTCTTTTCCCAGTCCAGGAATTGGGCCTCAACCCAGAAAACGGGGTGAAAGTCATCACCTCCTCCTACTGTGTCTCCCCTCCTTTTGGCTACCACAACCCAGAGCTGTCGCAGGAAACATGCTGACATCCCCAGGGGCGTTCACCAGCACAATGCTTCAGGGCTGTGGCATCTCCCAGTCAATGAGCAAATGTCACCTCTGTCACCTGCTGGGGGCCTGGTGGCTCTGCAGCCACCTACACCCACATTATTGCAGTGCCTGGGACCCAACGCTGGTTGTGTGCTCCCCAGGGCAGCGCAGGGCAGAACGCAGCCCTCGGCCATGCCCAGAGGGTGCCGGGCTGCGCGGCCGCCTGCGTTGTGTCAGCGCTCGGCAATGCTGTTTACACATGAGAGAGGCTCAGAGGCATCCGCGATGGGAGCCAATTACCCAGTTTTGATCTTTTTTGGTGAAAAGGAAACCAGGGCTTTTCAGACATGGCCAAATTTGATAAGCTGGGGGAGGCGGCTTTTCTCCACCAGCCTTGCACCAGGGATGGAGCTGGGTGCATGGCTGGGAGGGCGATGGCACTGCACTGGGGTGGCTGCGAGATGTGCCCAGCCCAGAGCAGAGTGTGCAGGGTCTGCCTTGTGCCCCTGTCATGGAAGGAAGGGCTGGAAACTCTCCAGGGCTCCATTTGGACACCGTAGGGAAGAGGGCTATGATTTGGGTTCTGCTGTCCATGCTTGTCTCTGTTGCCTCCCTGCTTTGTTCCTGCCTGCCCCACAGCTATGGGCACCGTGATGGAAGTTGGAGCCTGAAGAATGGGAGCTGGTGCCCAGACAGGGTGGATCTGATCTGCCAGCCAAAGGAGACCAGAGCACGTATTTCATAACCATCCATCATGAGATCCTCTGTCCTGCCCTCAACTGAGCCGGAGCTCAGCCATCTCCAGCCGTGTGGCTGCTCCCTGCAAAGCAGAGCTGTCACCCTCAGTCTGGGTGGGAGCCTGCCACTGTACAGTGCCACACAGAGCACCTGTACGTGTGCCCAGCTGCGGCCAGAGCCAGCAGGGCCGCATCTGCAGCATCCTCCTATCTCCCATGAGCAACATTTTCCACTCATCAGATATGAGTGTGCCGCAATGAGCCGGCCTGGCTGGAGCCTGCCCTGCATGGGAGGAGAGCTGGGGTTGGTGGTGCTGGTGTTAATCCCCCACATCCCCATGCCCCTGCAGGTAGCACCCGCCCGCAGCACGGCGCTCACATCCATATTTGCACAAACTCTGTGCTGGTGTGCGAGCGGCTCTGGAGCCACCCAGACCAGAAAGGCTTATTTTAAGCTCGCTGGAAAAAAACGTTGGTTGGTGGGAATTAAAACTGTCCGTTCTCAAAAAAGGGAAAAACAAAAAGATCCGAGTTCTGCCTTCTCCTTCGGTTGCATAAACACAAAGACACATCTGGAAGGGACGGCCAGGACATCGCTGCTTCGTGCAGGGACAGTTGCCCTCTGCAGCCACCCATCACTGGGACGGCACCCTGAGCAGGCAGCGCCCACGGCCCTCCTGTGTGCTGCAGAGAACAGCCAGGGCTTGGTGTCGGGACGCAGCTCTGCATGTGCTCGGCCCTGGGGGACCCCACATCTCCCAACAGCACATCCCAGTGCAGAGACAGCTGCCAGCAGCACCAGGCAGGCGGGAGGGAGTGCACATCCTGCACAGCCCCAGCAGCATCCATCAGCGTTTACAGCACGTCGCCCGTTACACGATCCAGACGCACAGGTTCCTCCTGTCCTGCTTCTCTCCTGCCTTTTGTTTTCTTTTACTTTCTGCTCTTGGAGACAGAGCACCTGATGGAAAAAGACTGTGTGTGCTCTGGTTCCTAGAAGCACGCTGCTTCCTTCCGCTCCCCGCTGCCTCTCTGCTGCCCTGGGCTGGGGGGGACAGCGGGGCCACGGCAGGGACACGGCAGGGAAAAACTCACATCCCAGCAAAGCCCTCTGGGCGTTCTGTGTCAGGCAGCAGAGGTCACCGCAGAATGGACAAAGCAGCTCTGAGGGAGAGAGATGGCAAAGCACTACAGTCCCCACTGTCCCTGCAAGGATGTGGGGAGCACCCAAGGCCATGTTTCCAGGGCAGCGATGCCCTTATTTTTAGGGCTTTGGTGGCTTTAGCTTGCAGGCAGGCATCCAAGTTCTCGGTTTCCCAGGGTGCGACGCAGGGCTGAAGTAAATGGAAAGTTGAGCAGTGACACTGACGTCTGCCCCAGCTCTGCATCTCCTCCCCGCAGAGCTGGGGACGGGGCCACGCACGTGCAGGGACCCACAGCCCCGGGAGCTGTCACTACTGGGAACCCAGCAGGGAGGTCCTACCCTGCTGCTGTCCCGCGCTCCCAGCTGGGATGCACTGAGCTCCAGCTGCTGATGAAGGTCACCTCCAGAGCTGCTCCAGCCTGGGCTCACCCACTGACCGTGCCCTGCCTGTGCCACCAGCACTGCAGCACTGGGCAAAGCCCCCGCAACCCCCCTGTAGTGTCAGTGAGCAGATGAGGTCGTAAATTCAGCGCTTGGTTCTGAGCAGGGCTGGCTGGAGAAGGAATTCTGCCATCACTCCTCTGTCTCTCGGGAGGGCCGGAGCCAGCTCAGCTCCAGGGGCTGCACTTGTAGGGACCTGCAGCGGGACTGGGGCTGCTGGGAGCATGCAGACCTTCATGCACAGCTGAGGGCAGGGAGTGGGGAAAAGTGGCTTTGTTGGGGATATAGAAACAGAACTTGCTGCAGAGAGGACTCACTGGGCAGCATCCTACTGAAGGAGTAACAAAAACAAACCCGTGCCGTGGAATCCTGCTTTGCCCTAAATGTTTTTCTTATGGAGTTGTAATAAGACAAGAGTTGTAAAGATAGTAACCTCCTAAACATTACCTTATTAAGGCTTCTTAGAAACCACAGGGCATGACCCCAATGGGTCATGGAACAAGAGAGCAGCATCCAGAGAACAAACAGAGGCTAACGTTACATTTTTCACTTCATTTAGGAAACCTGGTTTCTAATTATAGGCGTTGTTTAATGGCAGCATTTATCCGTGCTTTACTCAAAGCCAGCCCACCGACAGCAGGGGCTGAACAGGAGAAAGCAGCAAGATGCTGTGTTCCTGGTATGGGTGGTGCTCAGCATGCATGGCCCAGCCAGACCAATACCAGTACCCACTGCTGACAGTGTGGGCTGAGTCCGGTACCAGCACAGGGTGTCCTGCACAAGGACAGGTGCTGAGCATCGCTGGGGTCAGCATGGCTGAATGCTTCCCAGCCCCCAGCATGCACTGACCCTGCTCTTCCTGCTTAGCCTCCCAGGGACCCTCCCAAGCTCTGTCTTGCAGGGGACAGGGAGACACCAAATGCTGACATGCTGTGCAAAGCCCGGCACAAAGGCACAGCAGCCTTGGTCCGAGCTCTGAGACTGCCTGCAGCCCACAGGTGATGGGGATGGGCGTCCTCTCTCAGGACCCTGCCTGCAGACTGGACCCTCAGAGGCTCTCAATGTGTGCCCTTCCCAGGAACTGCCTGGGAATGGATGCTGAGCCAGAGCATCATCGGGGCTGGGGCCACACAGGGCACTGCTGCCAAGAGCAGAAGTGGCTGGGGCTGGTGGTGAGCCCACGGAGTGGCTGTGGGCACTGGGTGCTATCTGCAGAGCTCAGGCTCTCATGGCCGCAGCCGGCCCTGTGCGTGCGGGCAGCCCCGTGGCTGCCGGAACGCCGTTTTCCCAGGCCAGATGGAGCTCCTCAAAGTGATGGGAACCACAAGCCGGGCCAGGGAGCATCTCCGCTTCCTTCCCCCAGTGGGACAGCCGCCAGTATCAGCACGCTGCAGCCCCACTGCCGCCCCGCTGCCGCCCCGCTGCCAGCCCCCAGACCCACACAGCAGCACAGGCAGGGGCTGCGGGGATCCAGCATCTCTATGCAGCTCTCTCCGAGGAGTCCCCGCCGTTCCCAGGCGCAGGGCTGGCTGCTCCCACCTCCTCCCCCCGCGCCCCGCACCCCTCCTTCCCGCGCTCCGCTCTCCCCCTCTCTCCTGCTCTCCCTCTCGGACTTAATGACTTCCACATGGGCCTCTGGCATCCTGAGCCAAGCCTCCCAGCATTGTCTGAAATCTCCAAATTTAGAAGAAATATGAAAATTGTCAAGCGGCCCTTCCTTAGGGGGTAAAACCAACACTCAGCTGAGCGGCGGCGGGTCAGGGCGCGGGGCCACGTGACGGCACCCCAGCCAATGGGTCCCCGCGGCGCCCCTGACAGATGCGCCTGCTGGAGCCTGGCCTCCTTCTCCAGCTCATATAAGGTAAAAAGAAAAAGGTTTTCCAGCTTCTGAGCTGCATGGAAGGAGTTTTCGCCCAGCACTCCCATGCCAGCTGCTTAAAAAACCCCAGCGGGCAGCGTGGGGCCACAGTGTCGGTTATAATGGGACAGGAGGAGGTGATGGTTGCGTGCCCGCGCCCCGCGGTGATGTGGGAGAGGGCAGCAGGTAGGTGCCCGTGGGGCGCGTGGGGCAAGCATGGTGTGGGGCGGAGGGCAGCAGCAGCGGATGGCATGGGGTGCCCTGGTGTGGTGTAGTACTGAGCGGAGGAGCCCCAAATGTGCTCCGGCGATGCTGCAGGGGGTGCGCATGGGGCGAACGGCACATGGGGCAACTATGTGGAGGCAGGAGTGGTCCTGTGGGATGAGGGGAGGGATTGCTCTGCATGCACCTGGGATAGAAACAATGGCAAGGCAGTAACAAGCCAGGGTAGAGCCGGCTCTGCGAAGAACAAGGCCGCTCGCTGGGCACTGCTGCTGGGCAGGCAGCTGCCAGCCGGGGGGAAGCGGGCTGAGGTCACGGCATAGGAGCCATGCCTGGGCACCCAGCCTGGCCCTGGGGCTGCAGTGGGCACGGTGGCAGCGGTTAGGGCACTTCAGCGCCGCTGGGATGCCACGGTGCCACAGTCCCAGGCTGTCCCTGTCCCACTGTGAGCCCCTGGGAAGCGGCAGTGGGGTCATGGCGGACAGTGAGGAGCGGCTCAGCTCTGCCTTGGCCCTGTCACTGTGCTCATTTTGCACTTTGTGTACTGGTGAAGGACGGCCTGGTGCACATTGCTCCCCAGACTGTGTGCATGCAACGCTCGCATTACCGTTGGTTCCATTCATACCAAAACTTCACATAGAAAGCACTGAAGCACTCATCAGGTGCTCCGACAGAGCCGTGCCGGTGTTTCACTTTTGGACATGTCTCCTCCAGGAACCTGACCTATCACCTTCCCTCCACACAGCTCTTTCCCTGCCACACCAATGGGGAAACAGAGGCACAGTGAGGACCCCAGCCTTGTGGCTGCCACCCCTGCAGCACCCGGCCTGGGAGCGCAGGGCACTCGGTGCCTTTGTGCTGTCCCCATCACGATGCCCATGTCCCCAGATATGGGACTCAATGCTGTTCCTGCCCAGTCAGCCCCAGCCCACAGCACTGTGCTGATGGAAGAGAAGCTCATTTCCAACACACACACACACACACACACACACACACTAGCCTCTGCCACAGATTTCCCAAGCAGTTATCAGCAGGAATTTGGGGAAGGCTGTGTCTAGACAGGCTGCAGCTCTGGGTGGCTCCTGGATGGAGTGGCATTTCCCTCCACGCTTGTCAAGAGACAGTCTGGAGATGATTAAGGGCTTTTTTTTCTTTTTTTCATTTTCTTGGTCTCCGTTTCTATTCTAACAGAGGATCAGCCTTGTGACTGATCAGGATTTTCCAAGGCTCACCCCCAGCAAAGCCTCTGCCCATCCCCATCTCCATGGGGGCTGAGAAGCATGGGGGGGTGAGTGAATGCATTTGGGCACCATGTTGCCCCTGTGATGCTTAGTGGGAACTGGGGCTGTAATGCTCCGTAAGGCCCATGGCAGGAGAGGGGCTGCCAGCTGTGGGCATCTGCCTAGGCTGGTCACGGTGGGGTGCTGTGGGGTGCAGCTGCAGAGCTGAAACTGATGCGGGGGAGAAGCAGCACAAGCTGCTCATGTCTGTGGGAGCGCGCCGGAGTCGGATAGCAAACGATGAGGCAAGAGGCTGGAAATCTGAGCTCTGGAGCCGTTTCACCATCCTTTGACCTTGGCCAGCTACACACACACACTCACACGGAGGAGGGAAGCAGAACAGACCCGGTGCGGGGGAAGGCTTTGCTGGGAACCAGAGTACACTGCAGCCAATGGTGCCGGGCAGTGCCGCTCCCTCGCTCCGAGCCCTTTCTCCTAGCCGGCACCCCTACACGGCACTGGGGCTGTGCTGGCTGCCTGCTCTGGGGAGTCCTCACAGCTCCCCAGGCATTTTGGCTCAGACAGCGCACAGCACGTGCCAGACTGGCATGACACTGCCATGGAGACCAAGGGGAGAAGCCAAGGGCTGAATCTGTGCCAGGGATATGGTAGTGAGGGAACCCGTGGTTCCCATCTCGCAGCAGAGTGACCCCAGCCCAGACCCTGGGATGGGACAGGGACTTCTCCCAGCAGCAGCAGCTAAATCTCGGCTGCACACTCACTCCTGCAGTCAGCAGCACACAGACCTGTATGCCAGCACAGGACAGGGAAAGCCACAGTGCGGTGCAGTGCTGGCCCCATGGGGCAGAGCAGTGCAGTGGGACCCATCCTGGACTCCAGCACTATGGCTGAGGATGCTGAAGCAGGCATTTTCCCTCTGCTGGGCACAGGTGAGGGATGCAGCTGCTCAGTGCTGGCTGGAGGAGTTGGGGATTGTCACGCTTTGATGGGGATGGGCACCTCTGAGGTGCTGCAGAGCCCTGGATCAGTTCAGTGCCCACTGTGTGTGGGCGTGAGCTGCACAGGGCATCACCCTGAAAGCGGTCTATTGAGACCCTTTCCCTGTGGCTGCAGGACAGTGGGATGTCCTGGGACAGCAGGAGCTGTGAGTGCCAGCAGTGAACTGTGTGCCCTGACTCTGTAGGGAATGAGTGTGCCTGCTCCTACTCTGCAGGGATGGTCCCCACTGTGGGGTCTGGGAAGTGCAGGGAGGTGAGTGAGCAGCATCCCTCAGATGAGGGGCTGCAGCCCATGTGAGCTGTGTGTGGGGGCTGGGATCCGCTGTGCCTCATTCAAGTGCTCTGTGCTGGACACCTGGCCGTGGTGGTGCTCTCTGCAGGACCAGCTCACTGCTGGCTGCTACCTGGGGAGAAGTCTTCTCTCCAGCCGGGACTCCTCACCTGGGTTCCACTCCCGTGCATTTTGCCTTCCTTTCCCTCTCCCTTTCACCCATAGCTGAGCTCACTGAACTGCTCCACTCACTGGACCTGCTGGGAAGGTGCTGTCCCTGCTGCTCCTCTGCTGCAGCCAACAGTGTGCAGGCAGCTCATGCCTACATTTGCCTGCCCCATAGCAGTGAGCTGCTGCCAGCATGGCTCTGCTCTCTGCAGCCCCACCAGGGTGTCAATGGGAACACCAAGGAGGGATTCCCAAAATGAGAGGGAGCACCCAGATTGCTGCATTGGTGGCTGTGGACTCAACTATCCCTTTGAGGACAGGCTCAGTAATGTTTTCATGCTCCTGCTTTACTGTGGTGACAGCCACAGCTTCACCAGTGCTGCACAGCACAGCCTCAGCACCTGGGGCCTGTGCAGGGCTCTGCCTCCTGTCGTGGCTGTGGCACATGTCCCATAGGGTGTGCATGGGGCAGCCCAGCTCTGGGGGCCTGGCAGGAAGATGGCACTCTGAGAGCCAGCGTGAGCTCAGTGCTGTGCTGGATCATCCTCTGTGCCTTGTCTCCTCACAGAGACCTGGAAAATTTGGAGTATTTTCTTTCAGAGTGCAGTGTCTCATACAAACTGGGCTCAGTGGGATTGGGAGAGCCAAGCTGGGGCCATGCACACATGCACAGCACTCCCCCGCTCCTTTGCTAGAGCAGAGATAAGATGATAAAGCCCCAGTAAGCAGCAAGGAGTGCCGACAGCTCCATGAGCTCCAGGCCATGCCTCTGTGGACAGAAAGCTGGAGCTTGGCTGGTGGGGTCTCACAGTGCCCCAGGACTGGGAGCCTCATGGCCAGGGAGGGCGAGGAGCAGAGCTGGAGGCAGCAGGGAACACCGTGGATGCTGGAGCAGCCCCGCTTCTGCCAGAGCTGTGTGGGAGAAGTCTCACTGGGGAGCTTTGCTCTGGGCTCCTTTCCCCTCAGAGGGCTGGGGATCGGTGACGTGAAGCCCCCCCCCGCAGGGACTTCACCCCTGCACCACTTCCTCTGGACCGGGAATGTGCCATGTAAACAGCACAGCAGGGCCGGCCTGGGCTGCTCCCACGCTCCTGCTGCCCTGTGTCAGGCAGGCTCACCGTGCCCCATCCCCAGTGCACCGTCCTGCTGGGATGGGGAGGCTGGGGGAGATGGGGCTGAGTCCTGCCATGCATGGGGAGCGAGATAAGGACAGGGGTTATGGTGGCTGGCTAGGAGGCAGCAGGAAGAAGCGAGGCCGTGGGAAAGGCGATGGATGGAAGCTGCAGAGGAGGTCAGGCTGCTGTGCAGCTCTGCTGTTCCTTGACTATGCATCTGCACAGATCCCATCACCCATTCAGCCCTGCTGAGCTCCAGTAGTGCTGTGCAGCTTTTCTCCTCCTGCACAACCAGCAGCACCTGTCCACCTGCACAGACAAAGCAGAGCCATGCTGCAGCAGTGGGGACAAGAAGGCATTTTCCCACTGGAAGAAGCTGCCATGCCAGGAGCACAGGGACTATCCTGCTGCCCGCTGTCACCAACAGGGAGGTGTCACTGGGGTTGACAGCCTGGAAGTGGCACTCCCAGACATTGCTCACCTGTCTGCTGTCTCCATGGAGTCACCACCCCGAGCCCTGCTGGGGATGCACAGACACCAGATGAGGCCATCTGACTCCAAGAGGGAGCTGTGTGCCCTGGGAGGAGCACAAACCAGGCGCATCCTTCCCCTCTGCACCCGTCCCCTGCTCCAAGACAGAGAAGCAGCCCCCCCAGACCTGCTCCTTTGTTCTTGGCATCATAATTTATCCCAGCGAAACCCACAGAGAAAGAGCAGCATCCCCCTGGGCCCCCTTGGCTCGCCCCCAGCATGGGAGATGTGGGCTGCACGGGCTCCAAATCTGCCTTTTTGACCATAAAAGGGCAGAAATTGTGCAGCCCCGGCAGGAGGATGGGAAAGGAAAGGCAGAGCTATTTATAGCTGAGCATCAGGACCGCAGCCTGAACTCGGGGTTAATCAGCCTGTGACCAGATTAGGATCTCCCTTGGCCCCATCATTTTCTCATAAACCTTTGATTTAATACCACATAGGCAAGGGAAGGAGGGAAGAGGCCATTGGGGCTGATGGGATGGAGGTGCCGGTTGGGCCAGGGTTCCGCACAGCTCCATGGAAGAGCTGCCTGGTCCAGCAGGTCTTGCATGCAGAGCCATAGAAGACAGCACCCATTGGTTGGGACTGCTCTCATAGCTCAGTGGCTTCAGACATGAGTGAGCAAGAGCTGACCCCTCTGTGGTTCTGGTCTCTGCTATCAGAGACGGCACAGTGCATGGACCTTGCGGGTGCCCGTGGGCAGCGCTCACCTCTCCGGCTGCCACACAGTGGGGGCTCATCCCGCAGGATGTAGCACCAGGGTCACAGCTGGACCCCCAGGAGGGTGGCTCGTCTGGGGGGCACCGAAGCCAGATGGGAGCATGTGGTGTTGATGCCGCCTGAGCTCCTGTCCTCCCCTAGCATGGGACAGAGTCCTGCTGAGGTTTGAGGCTTCCACCAGCACAGGGCCCAGGCTGAAGCAATAGTTGGGATGGGGCCCTCGCCGCTGGAGAAAAAGGTCGGGGAATTTCAAGGAGGAAACAAATCCCAACTGTTATTAAAAAAGGACATTTCCTGCAGGAGCGGCCGCTGCAGAGAGGGGAAAGGGCGCAGTGTTGTAACCGTGGGGAGGGCTCTGACGCAGCCCAGCGCTGCCGGCTCGCCCAGCCAGGGACGCGGCTCCGCGGAGCAGAGGCGGAGGTGAGCGTGGGTAGGAGCGCGGGGCAGCGCCTGTGGGGCCGGTGGGATGGGGTGGCATAGGGAGCAGCCTGCCTGGCCCTCCAAAGGGCACACGGTGGCGGTTGGCAGCGCCCTTCCCTGCAGCCACACAGCACATCCGCACCTACGCGAGCGAGGGATGAGCAAACTGGGGCTGATGGAATTCATAAGTGCGTGGTCGCTGCAACAGGGAGCGGCGTGCGAGCGTGTCCGGGGGCTGTGGGAAGGCTGAGATACCGCTCTGAGCGCTCCCACAGCAGGGCTGGGGGCTGCAGCAATGCTTGGGGGCTGCCCGCTCCTCATACGCTGTGGTCCTGGGAGGGTCGAGCACTTGGCTCCGGCAATGTGTGCTGCAAGGGCAGAGCCCTCTGCCTGGCTGCGGTTTGGTGGCGGCGCTGCCCCCAGGCGCTGCGCTCGGCTGTTCTCGCAGGCAGCAATATGAGTGTGGGGTGCAGGGGGTGGCAGCCACACGCACACCGGGGTGAGCCCTGCTTCATGCGAAACTGGGAAACAAGCAGAAACAAAGGGATGGGGCAGGCCTCGCCACGCTGGGTTTTTTGCCCCTCTTGAGGAGGTGGAGACCACAACAGAGACCTCCTTCTCCAAGACCCCCTCCGGGCAGAGCGAGCTCCCAGCAGATGTTTTGCTTCACAGCCCGGTGGGATGCACAGCTTGGTGAATTCCTCCGCCTTCTGTGGCATTCCTTCCCCCCACCAACACCTCCCTGGGGACAGCAGCTGAGCTCCCCAGCCCCACACTGCAGGCAGGGAGGAGTCTCCATTCCAGTCTTTCCCACCGAACTGGTCAGGGTCTGTCCGGGTGGTGGCAGTGGGGGAGGGGGCTGTCCCCAGGCCCACCATACAGGGCTGGGGCAAGGCACCTCTGGTGGCTCACTGGGGCTGGGGACTGTGCATGGAGCAGGGTGTACTGGCCTGGATCTGAACAGAGGCTCTGTCCCCAAATGTCAGCTGCCTGCTGTGCCTGGCTTTGGCAGGGAGTTTACCGGCACTGCTGCGAGGGGGACAGCTGGTTGTGCTGGAGAAGGTCCCCATCCGAGAAAGAAGGTTCTGAATGCTGTCCTCATTGCAGTGTGGCTTGGGGACCCTGTCATGCTGGCAGGGCCCAGTCACGGCTGGGCGATGTCTGGCCCCAGCTTCTGGGGAAGGGAGCACGAGGCCAGGTGGTGATGGGCAGGCAGTGGGAGGAGGACAGCTGGGGAGGGTGGGGGTGCTGGATCAGGCAGGAGATGGGCTGTGCTTTGCCCTACAAGGGATGCATGGCACTCTCCAGGTGTCTGATCGCCCCCTGCTTCACATCAGACCTGAGTCCCCAGTTGTGCTACAGCAGGAAACTGCCCGCAATGACTTGGGTGCCGAGGGGACCTGCAGAGACCCCAGAGTTCACTGCCCCACACTGACTGCTGCCCTCTGTCTTTTACAGCCTTGACCATGGGAGTACCCAGGGACACAGCCATCACTGGAGATGCTGGAGGTGCACAGAGACTGTACATCCCCGGACAGCAAGAGAAGGGCAGAGCTGGCATGCCAGTGTACTGCCAACACTGGATGGCCCTTTGGGCGCTGGCAGCAGCACACACAAACCCAGCAGCCCCCTGAAGAAGGCTGGCTCCCAGGGCAGTGCTCAGCCTGGGGTTGCTCCCTGATAAAAGCAGCCCAGCCCCTTCCCAGGGAGCTGCACATAGGGAGTACCCGGGGCTGGGGGGCTGAGCTCTGACATGGGGCAGCAGGCTGTCAGGAGGGGCCCTGTGAGCAGTGCTGCCCCACAGCACTGAGCCCCGTGGCTGTTCCCACACTTGGCCAGCACTCAGGGCTGGCCCGACCGGAGCTGGGAGCAGTGACAGCCTGCGCCAGCAAAGGCGGCTCCCAGACATCCCTCCTGGGTGACTCACACTGTGATCTGCGCATGGAGTTTGGGGCATTGTGAGGCTCTTCCCTTTCTTTCTTCCCAATAAATCGGGGTTGTGGAGCTGGGGGATGGCGGCTGGGGGAGCGGGACTCGAGCAGAGGCTGTGGGTGCCCGGTTCCCAGCTGGGTGCGCTCAGGGGGGGCCATGCCGGATGCAGGGCGTCGTGCTGAAGCTGCGCCATCTGCTTCTCGTCAGGCTGCTGGGAGCACCGCCGCTCCGGGGCCGGCAGCGGGACACGGCTGTGATGGATGGTGTGTTTATCGTGCTCTAGCGTTACTCAGGATGTTAGTGCTCGCCTGCAAGAGCTGTTTCTGTGCTTGGCTGCTCCCTTCATCCTCCCCTCCTCCTGCTCCCCCCAGACCCTCTCCCGTGGGCCCACACAGGGGGTGCAGGGGGTGTCCATCCCACAGCCTCCAGCCCTGCCTGAGATCCCGGGACCAGCATTGAAGCCTTCCCACAGGTACTGGTGAGGACAGGGATGGTAGCAGGGATAGGGCTCCGCAGGGCTTTCGCATGCTCCTCATCCTCCAGGGGACACAAAGGAACGGAGTGGAGGGAGAATGAACTGTGTGAGACCTGTATCCCACTTCACCCCAGGGTGTCCTGGCCCTGCTGAGTGACAGACCCATACTCTACAGCCACCCCAGCAGCAACATCCGTGTGGTTTGAGACCACAGGCGGTGACTCTCCAGTGCTGGGCCAGGTTCCAGGTCCTGCAGCCCCACAGACACACAGTTGAGATGCGGTAGTGGCCAGTGTGCAGCCCTTCTCCAAGCACAGCAGTTTATCTGCATGATGCCGCAGGCCGTCCCCACCAGCCCCCAGCCTCATCTATCCTGTAGCCATGATGCCCGGCAGAACAGCCACACACAGCCATGTGTGGCACAGCACACATCGAGCGCGGCTGGGGGCTCCTCCATGTCTCCCAGCCCAAGGTGCAGTGCTGCATCTCTGGTCAATTGGGAGTCTGAGATGAAGCACTGTAGCTCGGGAAGGGAGGAACTGTGCCCTGGGACCCCGACACCTCTCAGACTGCCGACTGCTGGGAGCACTGATGCCAACGGAACATGGGAACTGCGCAATGAGATGGGAAGCACAGCTCATGACTGGATGTGGGGGTCTGCTCCAACCCCCTCTGCTGCCTCTGGGGCTGGGCCCCCATCGTGGGAGCAGGGGCTCTCCCAGCTGTGTTTTGGACACTGCCTCTAATGGAGAAGCACAGAGAACGGCGCCCGCAGACACGCAGTGTCCCCTGAGGATCCCATAGGGGCTGCTGACCCCCAGCCATGGGGCAGGGCTCACCCCTCTGCTCCGTATCCCTGTGACTGAAGGGCAGAGGAGTGGAGGTTTGCTTTGAGGCAGAGGAACACCCCTGCGCCCGGTCAGGATCCTCAGAGCTCCCAGCTCTGCGTAGGGGTGGGCAGGGGTGCTGCGTGCTGCGTGGGGACAGCGGGGTCACACAGAGCGGCCAGAGGAGCAGCTGTGCAGGGCAGGGGCCGGTGGGAGCCACGGTCGCCGTGCTCTCAGGGTCCAGTTTTCCCAGGAATCCCTTAGGCGCTACGTTGGGGATTCCTGGAAATACTGTTCTTGGGGCCACGGCTCTGCACCTGGAGACAGCCCGACCCCGAGCGGAGCCGCAGCCCCGCAGGAGCCAGGGACGAGGTACGGGGCCGCGGCTGCGAGCGGGAACCCCCGGGCAGCCCCGATGTGGGGCGGTGGAGGGACCGGCCCAGGAAATGTCCGGCAGCTCGGTCACAGCCCCCGCGGGCGGACACCGCCGGTGCCCCCCACGAAGGACAGGTCTCCGCGGGGCTGCACGCGCGTCATCGAGCCGTACCCCGTACCAATAAAGGTCTCAACTCCAAGGAACTGTCGGAGCCATTTCTCTGCGGCGGGGAGCAGCGCGGGACGCTGCGGGCTGATGCCGGAACCGCCCGGCCGTGCGGCAAAACCCCGCGGTGCCCCGCGCTCCGCTCCGCCCACGGCAGGCTGCATCGTGCGGGAGGGAGAGGGGCCGGGAGCAACAGGGACAGCGGGGACAGCGGCAGGGACAGCAGGTGGCAGTGCTGCCTTGGAGCAGGCAGTTCGTTTCGATTGCAGCTGGCGGAAGAGGGGTTAAATGCCATGCGGTTTCTCTCTCTCTCTCACACACACAAATTAAAAAAATACGGCACTTAGTACAGGAAATGCCAACTCCGTTTTTTCTTTTATTTTTAAATTTTTTTAATTTTTTCTAATTGTTTCCTTTTTTTTCTCTTTTTTTTTCTCTCTCTTTTTTTTTTTCCCCCAGCCAGAATACTTATCAAAGAGATTCTGTTTGGACCACATGGGCAAACCCTGACTGAAAAGAATCGTTTAAGGGCATAATTCCCGACCTGCCCCCCACATGCCACACAACTGCTGCCCCAGCAGCTGCGGAGCCTCTGGGTCTCTGCTCTGCACTGCTGCACACCCACCAGCATCACAGCCCGCGGCAACACAGTGGCTGGGGGTGAACCTTAGGCAGGGACACTTGGTACTCGGTGATCCCCAAATGCTGTGCATAGGCTGCCAGCAGCTGTGGAGCACCGAGCCGTTTTTCCTGATAGGGAAACTGAGGCACAGACTCCTGTCTCCCCCCAGCATCCCACTGTAGTGTGGGACAGGGAGGGAACATTTTGGGACGGCAGATTTTGGGAGGGTTTGTCCTTTCCTTTGTGGAGCAGCAGGACTCGCAGAGCAGATGCAGGGCTGGGCCTTGCCCCTCCTGCCAGCACTGCACATCTCAGCCAGCACACTCCAACAGCGGGTGGCTCTCCCTGGGACTATTCCTGGTTCACAGATGTCACCAAAATGAGAATTCCCACCTTCCTCCCCCCAACATTGGTGCTCAGATATACAAAGCTCCCAAGCAGGACCTGCTGCCCCCCCCATGCCAGCACAGTCCTCTCAGAGACACCAAGAGGGTCCCAAGGCCTCTGTGGGTAGGCAGGATGGTGCTCTGTGTTGATGACCACGAGGGCAATCACACCTGCCCTCTGCCAAACACAGCCCTGACATTAGTCACCGGCGTTGCTCCGTGCCTCAGTTTCCCTTCTGGGCAGTGCTGGCACTGAGTCACACCTACAGCAGGGAAGCAAGGGCTGGGCTAGGTGCAGCGGCAGCAGGCGGGCACTGTGGCTTCTCCCTGCTCCAAGCAGGATGAACTCGCCTGCAGAGAGCAGCAGTGCCCCCAGGGACCTCCCAGCAGCTCTGGGAGGCAAGGCCAAGCCGCCACACTCCCTTTTTTGGGCAGCTTTCTTATCCCTGTTCCCCCTCCAAGATTCCTACAAAGTCACTGTCTTTGCAGCGCTCTGTAGTGCTAAATCATCCCGTGCTGTGGGGAAATGCTCTCACTTTCCCCCCTCCCATCTCTCCAGAGCCACATGTGCTGAACCAATGTTCCACTCCTCATAACACCACTGGGCTCACTGCCCACAATGGGGCACAGCCCCACTGCCATCCCTTGGAGAGGCTGAGGCTGGCAAGTTGGCAGCCCAGCTGTGCCCACAACCCCCCAGGGCAGCCATGCTCCCTCCACACCGCAAAGCATCCCAGCATCTCCCCAGCAGGCAGCGGCGATCAGCTTAAAGCTAATCCCTGCCCAGCGCTGGCCTCTGGGCACAGGGCCCAGGGGGGGGCATGGCAGGGCCCAGGCAGCACTTGCTGTGCTTTCATTCACTGCCAGGCACTAAGTGACAGCAGGGGGATCCAGTGAAGTTGCCCCAGAGCCAGCCCCGGGTGCCCCTGTGCTCCTTGGCAGCACCACATTGTGCCCAGCGGGGCTTTGAGCATCCGCTCATCTCGCCCTTTGCCGGGAAGGTCTCGCAGGATAAAGGCTTTTTGCACAGCAGATTTACGGAGATCAATGTGGCTCGGGGGAGGAGGGGTGCGTGCAGACGCACACGCACACGTGCGCCTGCAGGAGCAGGCGGGCGGCTGAGCCCATCTGCACCCTGGGAGCCTCCCAGCGCACAGGAGGAACAGAGGGGTGAACCATACTGGGGGATGCTGCAGGGCCCAGCCTGCCCCGCTCCCAGCCCAGGCTCGCCGCCGCCCGCCCAGCCCCGCTGAGTCAGCGCCCACGCAGCACCGCCGCACCTCCTGGCCTGCCTGCTGCCGCGTGGCTGGGACAGGGAGCTGCTGGCTCAGCAGGACGGGGCCAGGATCACCCCACTGCAGCCAGGAGCCCAGCGGGCACAGCGTGGCCATCCTGACCCAGCCCCATTGGGATGGGGAGAATGGAACTTGCTAGTGCCCGTGGGCACCCGGGCAGCAGAACTGCTGGCACAGGAAGGCTGTGCCCAGCCCTGCCCTGCAGTGGGAGGCACGGCTGGGCACGTTCAATCCGACACAACGCCCGAAAGCCCCTCGTCAGCAGCTCCCAGCTGTCCCCGCCCCGGCCAACAGGCCTAGCAGCTCCCAACCTGCTCAACAGGCCCTGCCGAGCTCCCAGCCTGGGAAAGCAGCACACACCCCACCAGGGAAGAGGCAGCCACCAGCAGGCTGCAAGTTCTCACCACCCTCCCTGCACTGCCAGGCCCAGGGGGGCTGGGGCCGGCTTTGATCCTCCCCGTGCAGCCCTGCCCCAGCACAACCCATCATGGCTCCTGCTCGGCTGCAGCACAAGCCTTGAGGGCCTCACAGCTGCTGCGAGCCATCAGTGATCCAAGCACACCTGCGTGGCACAGCACTGCTCCCACTACCCCCACCACCCGCTGCTTCCCCCTCCCCCCCCCCCCCCCCGGTTCCTCTTCCCACTCTGGACTTTGGAATCAGCTCAGGCATCACCATGGAGCTGGCAAGGAGGGCTGAGCGTGGGGCCTGGCACATGCAGCCCATGCAGAACTCCTGGGCCCCCCCTGCCCTTGTTTGCATGGCGACGAGGGAGAAACTAAACACAAGCTGGGCAGGCAGCTGCCGGGACACAGCCAGGCTGCTCAGGCATCCCCTTACTGCTGGGGCACCTCCGGGGGTGCTGCAGTGACAGTGTGCCCCCAGGGGAGGTGACAGACTCAGCTGACCCCTGGCCCACACCCACAGCTGGCACAGCACTGCATACACAGGGCCGCCATGAGGCGCTTCCTGCAGGGCCTGGCTGGAAGGAGGGAGGGAGCAGACGGAATCAGCACAGGAATACACAAAGCACGTTTTCCCCTCTGCACCACAACCCCATGCAAATAGAGGGGTGGTGGGTGAGGGAAGGGACTGTGCCTGCAGCCTGTGCCCGTTTCTTGCGGTGAGCTGGTCAGCCTTGCACAGCTGATGAGAGCCAGGCCAGCCCTGCCCAGCTTCACACGGCACAGACCTGGAGCCAGGACCAGCAGCAGGCCCCACTCTCAGCCCTGGCCCTGCAGCTCCCAGCAGGGCCATCAGCGCACAGGAGGAACACAGCAGCTCTGTACCTGCCCTCAATTAACAAGTGACCTACTTAGAAATCTGGGCTAAGTGGGATGAAGGGAGCTGGCTGCTGGGGGGCACGGCCCAGAGCAGGACTGTCAGTTTGATACAGGACAGAGAAACTCATTTCCATTCTGAGTACTTCAAGAAATGCCCTAGTAGTTTTTATAGCTGGGGAAGAGAAACCCAGTCTGGGAACCTCCTGTGCGTTTCTGCTCTCACAAAACAGCAGCACAGGGAAGAATTTGGTTCACGTCCCATGTTAAGACAAGTGCTAGGCTGAAGAGCAGCCCGCGCTCACAGCCAGCCAGCAGAGCTCAGCCCCTTGTTCATGCTGCAGGGATGGGCCTATGGCTGCTTGCAGTGCACTGCTCCTAGCTGGCTTTGGGCTACGCTCTGCCTGCCCCATCATGCTCCCACATGGGAGAGGCTACACTGGAAGAAGCCAGCACCTCCACTGCTCACCCTCCCAGCCCTGCTCTGTTCCCCCAGTTTCAGGGGCCAACCCTCAACCCCCACCCCCCAACAGCCCAGGAACAGGAGGGAGCCAGGAAATACATAGGAAGGGGCTGCAGGGCTGGGGGCTCCCAGTTCCTCTTGTGAGAGGCCCTGCTGAAAGCCGGCTCCTGCCTGGGGCTACTCATTCCCCTGAGGCAGAGGGGATGGTATGGGCATTCACCTGATGAAATACTGCCAACAGCAGGAGCAGTGAGTGGTTCAGCTCGGAGAGCTGGGTGCTGGTCCTCCCCAGCAAGCGCTCGTTCAACAGGACACAGGAGTCAGACATGCAGAGCTGCAGCAGGCACTGCCTCCATGCCCTGGCCTCCTTCCTGCACAGAACCAAGCACCATGGCCCGCCCAGGGACAGTGCAGCCATGGCAGCTCACACCTTTCAGCCACAGCACTGCTCTCGCCTTTCTCCCAGCAGCACTTCCAGCTACCAGGCAGCGCTGGAAGGAATGCTAGGACGGCCCTGCTCCTTCTGATGCAAGCTGAGGCAACATGCAGCTTACTCTGCTCAGTTCCACCTGAAAGGAAAGCTGTGCTATTTTCTTGCCTTGTGCTGCAGGGACCCAGGAAAGGAGGAGGCTGCTTTGAGTGGGCAGCAGGACTGAGCTGTATTAGGTAGCAGAGAGAAAATGGTCTCTTAAAGACTTCATTCTGAAGCTGTGTGTGAAGCACCATACATCTGGCTGTGCAGCTGGCAGAGAGCATGCAGCCCCCAGCCCCCAGCTCTGCCCATGTCCATGCGATCTGTGGCTGCAGTGAGCTCCTGCAGTGGGGCTGCACCACGCCTGCTGCACCAAACCTGGCTGCTCCCAGGAGCAGAGGAAGGAGGAGCACACAGGTTAGCCCAGCACTTCAGAGCTGGCTCCAGAGCAGACATACAGGTCTCCAGATCAGGACAACACCCTGAAGACGCCAACCATCAGCTGCAAGACAGCTGACGTGGCACTGGTTCAGCCTTCAACTCTGAGCAGAGGCTGAGATGCGGACTTCAGCCCTGTTTCCCGACTACTGCAGCAAGAATGAAGGCAGCCATGATCCGTAGGGCAGGGTGCCCTGCCCTTTTAGACAGGGGATTTGGGTGCAAACATTTATTTCCTGGAAAGTGCTCCCTGGGGCTTAGATTCCTTTCTATCCCACAAAATCCCTCTTCCAACACACTTCTCAAGCACCTCACATTCCCCCAAGGACCACAGCTCATCACCATTAACAAGCACCAGCAGCTGGCAAGCTATTTAGAGGAGCAGGACTGCCCCTAGCCATTAACCGCATACACAGTGGCTTCCTCACCTTGCTGCTCTGCCAGCACCAGAGCTCAGCCCCCTGCAGCACAGTGCAAGCTCTCTCCTGCTGCGTGCTCTACAGAAACCAGCACCTTGTGCTTGAGAAAAACTAAGCTCATCTGTACTCCACTTGCTTCTTGCATTTCACCTTCCTGCAGGTTTCAGTGGGCAGGGAAGCTGCTGCAGATGGGGCATCAGATATGCACCGCAGCCCTAAGGATGGGTGGGGAGCAGGCGGCTGCCAAGCCCTGAGCCTCTCACCAGGAAAGGCTGAGCGCAGCACGGCTCAGATCCTGCGAGCTGTTTGCATGTCGGGAAGCAAAAAACAAGCCACTTCCAATCAACATCATGTTGCCAAGCCTGAGCTCTGCCCTCTGGGAACCAGCTGCCAGGCTCCAACAGAGCTGCCACTCGTGGCACTGACGCAAGCCCCAGCCTGCGGGGAGCCGCCCTGCTACCAGGTACCAGGAAGGTCAAGGGATGCAATAGAGAGAGCTGTCACTAAGGAGAAAGGTCGTTTAGCAGAGTGACTTACAGCCATAATCAGTTTATAGGATTTGTTAACAGCTTCGGGCAGGCCAGTCAGGAACTTGCTACAACCGTGTCAGGCAGCCTTAGCACAACAGCACCTTCCCACGCCTGGGGTGCAACGCAAACAGGGAAGGCCTTACTGATGGCCCAAGGCTGGCCATTGTAGCAGAAGCCCACCTAAGAAAAGCAATCAATTAATACATCCTGTGCAGCCTGAGAGAAGAATGGTCCCAGCTGGTACTCTGCTTTCCTCCTCAGAAGAAAAGGGTCTCGGGGAGGAAGGAGAGTGCTTCCAGGATGTGAGTCAGTGAGAATTCCTGGCCATGCCTACTCCTCTAACAACCCTGCAACAGGAGCTTCCTGACCTTCCACTTGCACAATGCAAGTACCAGCCCTGAGGGCACATGAATATACCCTCATTGTGCAAACACTTGCAAAGCCGTTAGCAGGGCTCGGCCCACCAGGTGATCCCAGCTCAGACACACCCGCTGCAAACAATCCTGGCAGCACCAGCTGCCACCATAGAGAAAGAACCAGCTCAGCACAGGGCAGAGCAGTGCTGATCTATTTGCTGTCTGAGTGACTTTCTGTTAGCTCAGAGGACCCACGCCAGTCACTACCTAATCTCTATGCTGCCTTCCCACTGCCAGCCCCTTACCCGCACGGAGAGCCTGCTCCTCTGTGCTCAGCCTGGGCAAAGCCCAGCTACACAAAGATAGGGAAAGTGCCCTCCATCTGCCATTGCAGAGGCCAGCTAGCCTGGCCCAGCTGCTGGCAGGCAATGGCCAACTGCTTCTGAATACGGTAGCCAACTACATGGCCCCAAGTTGGTCCTGAGGTCAGAGCACTGCACTTGAGGACACCAGGATCTGTGAAACATCACTCTTTGCAGTTGCATAACGATGAGCTCTGGAATCTACACTGCTGAAAAGCAGTGACCAGTTGGTGTACAAACACCACCAGAAGGCCACAGAGCAGCGAGAGCTAGTTAGGCAGCAGAGTAGGCTTTGCAGAAACCAACCTCACACCCTGCAGGGCTCTCAGCTGAGCACTCCCAATTGCCCACCTCATTCTAACAAGTCCCACTGCACTTCCTTTTGGCACAGGTATCTGCCAAAGCCAAACACCAGTGACTCATTTATGGCACGAGGAAGGGAAAGGCAAGGTCTGTTCCTTGTGCCCTTGGCCTGGTAGACCACGAGGCCCCACAGTGCACTGCTGAGTCACACAGACCCGCTGCCCCACCTCAGCAGGGACACTGAATTGCATGTAATGAAGCATATGCTCTGTACTCACAGGAACATAAAACAATAAGGCCCTTATTTATCATAAAACATGGACTTTGGCAGCAACAAGGGAAGCTCAAAGCCAGTCTATGCCGTGTGATAATGTGCAATCCTTGAAGGTCTTTTGATCTCAAATTGTTTCCATTCAAAAAAAGACCCAAGTCTGCAGATCTTGCTATCATCTCACGGCTGGGAGGAGAGCTGGGAGCAGCGAATGAAGCCAGGAGCCGACTCTCTGAACACAACTCAAGCATGTTCTAGTTCTGATAGCACTTCTGCATGCTACTGCTAGTGCTTCTGTGCTATCCTTCAAACTCAGAAGGAAATGAAGTAAAGCCAGCTGCTTACAAAGTCAAATTATAGTCTTAAAGAGATTCACACCTTTAGCATTGAGCTCTGCAAAGCAGCTGAGCTCACTGCAGATCCTTCAGGAACAAGTACTCCTTTTGGCCTCAGCCTTCCACTAACGTATGACTTTTCCTTTGTGGCTGAGGAAAAACAGCCCCAGCCTGTTTTGAAGTTTCGTTAGAACATCCCCATACCCTGGCACAACAGTCGGTCATTCTCTATTCTTTGTAGGCAGACCTTGCACAACCCCCTCCCCCCACCCCCTTCCTGTTTAGCCCTAGATAATAAGGATTACATTAAAGAGCAATTTCCACATTAGAACACACCATGAATGCAGTTGTTCCACTCAGGCCCAATTAGGAGGGTGGGCACTTCCTCTGCGTCGTCCCTTGCCTCATGTTTCCAGAGACATTAGTGCTCAGAGCAGACAGCTCTTCCTCCCAGCCCACTTTTCCCTTTTGTCTGGAGCCTGCAGTGCTCATAAACTTGCATTATGACATCAAGTTGATATGAAATCATTATGATTTCACTGTGACTAAGTAAGGAGCAGATGGGCTGACGAAGCTGGCCAAGCAACAAATCTTCTAAATTGAAGAATGCTGTCAGGAGAAATTAAAGCCTTATGTAAAAAACCGGCCTAGGATCACAGAGAGGGACTGCAGAAAGGTATCTACTCCAACCTCCTGCCCAAAGTAGCAGCAGCTGCCTTAGGCACCTTCAGCTCTGCTGCATCCCTTTTAGGAAAAGCACCGCACACAAAGCCACATCCAAACTGCTGGAAGCTGTAAGCAGCACACCTGAACCAGCCCACTGGGAACAGACAACAATGCACTGGCAGAACAAATCAACATGTAAGCTTGAGAAACAAAGAACAACCCAAACTCTACAAGTGGATTTCAACAGAAACCAGCAAAAGGTTAAAAACCTAGGATCACAAACACTGGACAGGTTTAGCAAAGCTAGCAAAAACATCGATAGCTTTTACAGGCTGACAGTATCACACATGCCTGTGTGTGAGAAGCCAGGGTTTGATTTCACCACTATCACCAACACTGCACAGAACAACAGGCAATGGAGGACACTGCTCATCTACATGAGACCTGAAGCACTCTTCTGAGTGCTTTTTACATGGGAGAAAAGAAATAGGCTCTTAATTGCTTGGAACAAGGAATGGTTTAAATGGGTTAAACAATTATGAATCAGCACACCACGCAAACACTCCATCCTCCCACTTAAGCAAGCCTTTTAAATGTGGCCTTAAAATGCCTCAGTTGCCATAAAGAAGTTAATTGCTTTAAAATGCTGTATGTAGCTTAGGAAGATGGTTGAGAACCTGCTGGTCACAGACTGGTTTTGTTCTCCAAACTCCAGCACCTTCCAGGGAGCATGAGGTTGTAGTTCTTGTACTTTACAGCCATCTTTGTAAATAAAAGTATACTTGTGAAGGACCCAAGTTTGCTTGCAGATATTTCACCTTGCATCAGGATAGCAGATAAACCTCTCAACACAAAACCTTTGCAAAGCTGCAACCAGAAAGTCAAGATCCACATAGTTTTTAATGCTTTGTTTTAAATCTTCCTTACAAACCAAATAGATCATACAGCAAACGAGTGTTCAATATCATCACAGCATCTCTTTGAGAAGGGTTGCCATCTTGGTCAGCATGTCTGGCGAAGGCTGGCTTTCTGCAACGAAGCACAACAGGGCTGACAGTTTCAGCTCACACCTCTGTGTAGAAGTAAACTCTATTAACATAGCAAGTTTTAAAGACTAACTGGACTCCGCACTCTTCTGTATTGCAAGACTTGCAGTAGCAAGAACTACAAACCAACGCATTCTGACACACCAAGCATTACAGGCTGTTCTTGCTTACAGTGCTTATTCAAGGACAGTTCTGTTTTTAAACTTTGATAACCCTCCTAGAAGTTTGAGTAAGTTTAATGAACAGAAGAAATTTCTTCTCCTGAAACCAAATTATTTCCTCTTATTTTTGAGCATTGTATGTCAAAGCAAGAGAAGAGGTATCAAACAAATCCAAACAGCCACTCTGAAACCAGCTGCCAAGGAGGTGTTTCATTGATGTCTTCCACCTATGCCAATGCATGCTGTCAGATGTATTGCCTAGACATCTGAAATCTTAAAAGAGTTAGCATAGTCTTCTAGACACACCAGTTCTTAGAAACGATACCAGTCTTCATATGAGGCATGGCTTGTAAAGCATCCATTAGTGGATGGGGCAATAATCAGAACTGTAAAAATACCCTAGCCAAAAGAGCAAACTACATTTCCTTCACCTCCCAGGTAACAAAAAATGCTCTTAAACAGCAGACAGGTATCCAAAGCTGCACGGGTATCTCTGAAGCCTGGCAGACTTTCACCTCCCTGTACTCCAAGTTAATCTATCCACGCATTAATTAGCGCGCAGAGCTCTCCTGCTCAAGTTTAACATCTCCTCAGAGCAGATCCTTCTTGTATAGGGAGTATGCATAGCAACTGCACAAGTGAGCAGCCTTGATCCAGATTACAATTCTAAGATGACAGAGTGCACAGTGTTGTTATTATGACCTTGAAGAGACAGTTTTCAAAACAAAAGATTTTTTCAAACAGTAGAAATATGAATTGTGACCAGAAACTCTGTTACATGCATGGAAACTGTCTAAAAAGCTAACATACAAACAACATTTACACAATAGGCATCTGGCAGCATTTTCAGACTTTTTTTTTTTTTTAATTTATTCTGACATGCTATAAAGGAATAAATTACACTGTTAAAGAATTATCAGCAATAAAATTATTTCTGTCTTTCAGCTGGGCTAGAATAGGAGTGAGAAGGAAGACAGCCTGGGGCAGTAACCAATGTGAACTCTGCATGGCATGAGGCTGTCTCTGAGAACAAGAGTAAATCCGGTCATACCCACTTCACAGGAACTTAAAAGAAAATGCCTTGGTTTAAAACCATCCAAATATTCCATTTGAATTTTTCAAAAAGGTAGCAATCACAAGTCAGTCCAGCCGGGGCACGACACGGCAATGCTCGTGAAGCTGCCAATACTGGGTCTGCAAAAGATGCCACTTCATTTTAAAAAAATCCAATCTCAGTATCGAGGGATGGGTCTCAAACAACAGGTTATAAAAATGCTAGACTGCCCCTTCCCCCTCAAGAAAAAAATACAAAATTTATTTAAAAACAAAATGAGGAAGAGTTACAACACTAAGTCTAAAATGATTTAGAAAGAAATATGACTTCTTTTGCTTAACAAATGGCCTTGAAACCTGGTTTAAAAAACAGGGTAATGCAGATTTCTCTTGAACTGGATTAACAAGGCAAATTAAAAAAAATTTCCTTACAGAAACAGTTTTTAGTTTTTAATGAACTTGTAAACAAAAAAGCTCCCGCTTCAAAATAAAAACAAAATCCCAGATCATATAGATGTTTACAGTGATTACATTTATCTAAGCAACTTACATACAGGTTCAGTTGTAAGATGTTAACTAAATTTCGTGACAAATATGCTGTTTTTCCTTTTATACCAAGAACATTATAGAGTTAATGCAGAGTCCTAAAGATTATCTAGTAGTCGCTAAGTTTCTCTTAAGTCTTCACTTTAGATGCTGTTATTTCTAGCACAGGTAAGCAGGCAGAGTCTTTCATACGCTTAAAAACTGGAATCTTTGGTTACTACCATGTCAGCTGGCTTGGTATGTTGCACATAGAAGCCAACAACTTTAAGAATGTTTAAGTGTACAACTTTCAAAACCCAGGGAGGAATAACCAGAAAAGAGTGCACAATTGTGAGCATTTACAATTATCACAACTGTTGCCGAAGACTGTTCATGCCATTCTTCCAAAACAATGAGATCTCATAAGCAGTGTAGTTCAAAGTAAAAAGGTAACAAAAATTGGCATATGCACAATTTTCTCCACTTGTGTGTCAACCATTAGTTAACTTTTCCACTTGAAAAAAATGCAATAGAAAACTGGACACCATGTTTCACTATCTCAGTAATATTCACAATTACAGCTGCTACAACTCAAAGTGCAGCATCATTGACACTGCCCAGAGCCAGTTTATACTGATATTAAGTTCTTTACACCAAGTAAATGGTTGCCCACAGCCACTGGCAAGTGTACGTATGAACTAAATTTCTAGGATTTGGGGAGTGACAAGTCCTGCTCCAATCTGCTCTGCTTTGTCCCATCCTCTCCATGCTCAGAAACCTGCAAGACAAACACAAGGGCAACTTACTGATACAGGATGGAAGTGAGAAATAACCTTCATGTAAGAAAATTAAACATCAGTTATGGTCACAGGGGAAAGTGCTGTTCCACCTCTGAATTTTGCAAAGTTCTTGTGCTTTCCCAAAGTTTAACCAGTATTTGCCATCATCCTTTAACTCAAACACGTGGCTCTCACTCACACCTACTGCTGCACTGGAAAAAGGGTTCAGTCACCAGCTGGATGCCACATTACTCAAATAGGAATTCAGACCAACAGTTTGAAAGATGGATTATTGCCACTAGGAAGCAAGATGTAATTTCATAGGATTGTTTTCTACTTGTCTGCAATGCCTCACATTCATATCCTTGAAAGTCAAACTGTCATGTGATTGCAGTGGTGCTCTTCAGAGTACCAGTGCTCTTCAGTACAGCAGTGACACACAGACAGAAGGAAAAGAAAGAAATAACTTACCTTCCAATAACTGGTGCTCACTACATGCTCAGATGTATAATACTCTGGGCAACCACAACAGAAGCTTTACATTGGCTAGAAACCCAGAATACCTTCTGTTCTTGGAAGGACTAGTCTAACTGATGATGTAAACCCAGAGAGGGGCATAGAGAACAATTGTTTAAGAGTTAAAAACTCCAAGTTTAATGTGGTGTGGAAAGGGGAAATAAAAGGAACACATGCACAGATCTCAAAGAACCAGTTACTGCAAGCTAAGCTAGTCTTATCTTCATGAGACTACTTACGTACTCATTTCTGATGACTCAAGCAGCAGCACTGTGCTGTAATAGGTAAAAGGAATTTCAACTGAAGACTACTGAGCAAGTTTCCACTGTGGATGGCCTCCAAACAGCACTGTATTCTCTGAAGGTGTTAATTCCTTTGAGCAACAGTTTTTTTTTTTTTTTTTTCCCAAACAGAACTGTCTTCAGAATAAACTCCAAAGCTGACCTCAGCTACAGCCTATGCTATCATCCAGAGCAAAGCAAATGTAAACAAGTCTTAAACATGGCCTGACATTCCATCAAAAATATATCTGGGTAACAACCAGAAAATAGCTTTAACTCTTCCAGGATAAGTTACACGTAATTCAGAAGAGATTCAATGGATTTGTTTGAATCTAGTCTTAAAACAACAGACTTCCCCTTATGCAACACTAGCAATTGTTAAAAAAAAAAAAAAGTCCTGCAGCAGCATCAAAACAATCGTAACAATCATTCCTACTGGAGTGCAAATTCTCACAGAAGCCCCAGTGATTCTTTGGTTCCACTGGGATAAAGCTGCTCACAGCCCTTGATTCACACAACTGACATTTACACTGTTTTTCCATGTAACGCGTTCATCTGTTCACTTGAACCACTTTCTCCATCTAAACAGCCAAAACTAACTTAAGAATGGAGTCCATTCCCCATATGGAAACAAACAGACTGACTCACTGCTCAGGAGCCTGGACATTTCAAACGAAAATGGGATCTTGAACCTGAGGACAAAGGATATACTAACAAATGATATGCTGCTGCTTGTTTTGGAGTAATAGTCTTTACTGTACAAAAGACTGGAAAATTCAGTCACTTTCGAAGGGCAGAGTATAATGCTCCAGATTCCAATCTGACAACTGATACACAGAAAAAACACACAGATAATACAACATGGCTATCTTTGGCAGGGCTTCTCCATAGTCAGACAAGTATCTAAGCTCCACATACGCAGGTATCAGTCACTTGGATCATGCTTTTGTTCAACTCAGATCCATTTCAGCTTCCTCAAGAAGTCAGACTTGTATGGGCCAAAGTAAGGACACTCAGAACCAGAGCAGGCATGCTGCTCGCCTTTTCAGAATAAATCTCTCAGACTCTCAATTACAAGCATTCAGCACCAGTTCCTTCAAGCAGCAGGGATCACCTTTCTTTGAATAGAAAATAAGAAACCAGAAGTTTGTCATCCCCATGTATCAGATTATTAGTTGAATAGCTGTTCTTCATGGTCAACACTTAGAAATAAACCATTTCAAAATCCAGTCTGAGCAGCACAGCAGTACACACAGTGCTGTTAAGAACACTCACCATTCATCCTGCTCGTCACGGCTCCTCTCTCCACTTCCCTTAACTATTTTATCCAAAACTTGGAAGGCAGTAGTGACACGGTCACTCAAGGCAAGTTACTTCTAGCTGGAAACCTCAAATTTAAGGTACTTGGCATCACAATGCCCAACTTTGCAAATATCAGTAGGGAATTGGATTCAACCCATAACGGTCCTTGCAAGTCCTATTACCACTATGTAGATATATTCACCATATACAGGGCTAGCTCAGATCTCTGTCTATCTCTATCCAGGGCGTTACCCCAGCCTTTCATGTTCACAACAGTATACAATGGATGCTCAAACTGTTTTAACATTCCTGTAGCTACAGAACTACTTGGTACCTGCAGAAACAAGCAGCGAGAATTGTTTGGTTGTCAACTGGCTAACTGTCACAAAATGAATAGTCTGTTCTGAGAAACACTGCCATGACCAAAGGTATCCAGTGAATGTTAATGTGAGTGCTTGACTCTACACTGAAGTGAATTAAAAACCATCTCTCAAATGGAATGACAATTTATTCTGGATAATGACTGTTTCAATCAGTTTTATATCTGAGGGAAGCTGACTGTAAGCATTGTTACAAATCACACCTGAACTACTGCACTGTCAGTCAAGAGCTTGAGCTGAAGTTCCCAGAATCAGCAGGGAAGAACTGTTCAGTTCACCTCTCCCAAGATCAAAACCAGCTCATCTTGCTGTTACAAAAGACACTGCACACAGTTCCAGAAGACAGGGACATGAGAAAAAAATACTAGAGGCCACTGAAGGGACTATCCTGGAGGCAAGCAGAATATTCAGCCTGAATAACCCATGAAATGTTTTAACATGAAACACAGTTAAGGACAGCCAGGGTATCTACAAATGAACATGCTGTCAGAAGTGATGAAAGTCATTTGAAGCTTGATTTTTTGCCCCCAAGATGCACACCTCCAGTAGTACTTGTATGTTATTCTGTGGCATTTTAATCAATGAATGCACCTGTAAAATGCTAGTTTCAGTACTCCTGTTAAACTGGATGTGTTTACCAAGTGGGTATAATTTGATATGGTAAAGATCTTTAAGCCAGTTCAGGACGGCCTTTACTACAGCAACTGTGGGAGAATTTAACTGAACACTAGAGAAAAATAACCATGGATTATTTCATTAATCTTCAATGTGACACCAGCGTATGAGAGTCATGCAACTTCCTGCTTGAGTTTGCTTCAGATCTTTATTAACAGGCAATATTCCCCACAAAAATGCATGTATAATTTTAGTAAGTTGATGTCTTTACTTTGATGATGTGATTAAGCTATCCATTTTAAGAAGCTGGAAAATCTTCAGATGTTTCACATGCATGACTTTAGTGCTTTACCAACATTACAGCTTGATCAATCTACAGATCATGGATCCTTTCTTCACAATGGGAGAGGAAGGAATCATTCCATTAAGAGGCTGCTATGCCAAGAGCCAACCAAATTCTACCAGGAAAACATTTCTTCCACAGGATTCAGGACCCAAGGATAGCTCACAATGGGAAGGGTCCATCAAGGAACAGAAATGGTCTTGGGATTCAGTCATATGACTGCTTGTTATTCTTGCTCATCACTCAGCTGCAGCTTTGTGTTCTGCCACTAACTCATTATTAGGAAGTGGAAGCAGATAATGATTACAGCCTTTACTTACGGTGTAGCAGTTGACCAGATAACTCCTGAGGCAGGCAATTAGCACATTAAATGTTAGAATACTTCACTATCAAAACAGCATTTCAAATGCATATAAAACTTGATTTTCAAGACAGCATTTGTTTACAGATCATCACAACCTGCAAAGCCTTCACCTTAAAGAACAGTTGTTGGGAAGAATGTGCATTTTCACTCAGATTACTTCTTCCTGCTGTAAAACCAACCTGTCCACACGTTGCATAGGATTGGCTCCCATACTGGGTTTTGAACTTCCAACCACAGCTTCCTGTTTCAGGAAATAATCTATGCCTGGTGAGTTATCACCAAGTCTGCTATGTACCACAGTTTCAATCAAGGAAATTGGTTCATAGCTTTCAATGTTGTAACACCTGTCTGCTCCAGCAAACCAAGGAATCTGACATTATATCCTACTGAGTTTTTTTTTCCTTCAAGAAACTTCCAAGAGTCTTGGAAAGATCAGCAGGTATTTTACTTCATTCAGAAAGGTGAAAAGTTACACCTTTGGATAGTTATTTTGACTGAGGCTACCTGGTAAGTTTGAATGCTACCACAATACATGAAGAACAATATTTTGAGAAGCCCTCTGTGAACACTTCTGCTTTTATTTGACACCTGAGTCAACCATGTTAGACTAATAACTACATATATAAAAATACATAATAAAAATTAGTCAAGACAGGAATGTACTGGAGAGTAGCAAGCAGTAGCAGCATCTCAGTACATAACTTGAACCTGGTCTCTCTATTTGATCAACCCCATGACTTCAATCTTATCCAAACCTCTTTCTGAAGAGTCAGTTTCATGCTAAAACTGGCTGTAATAGCTGCAGCAGTGTTTCATTCTAGTGGCTTACTAGACTAACACTGGAGAGGTACTTAAAAAAAATTAAAGCCTATAACATGTCTAAAAAATTCTTAAGTGCCTCTTCAGAACTTAATTTTCTAGCTTTTACATAACTCTATCTTGAACATTACGCAACATTTCCCCTTGAAACCATAACCTAGAAACATTAAAAATAGTCAAGAAACCTGAAAACCCACCCAAACCATCCATGTACTTTAGAAAATTGTGACGTGGCAGTCCACAGCAGTTCAGGGTTACTCCTCAATTTAGGCAAGACATTTTGAGCTCACTGGTCCTTTCCTTTAACTGTGGATCAAATGTCACCGTGTAAACCCAATGGAGGAAGCCAGACCATTCACAATTTTCTGTTTGCCATGTTTGAGGCATACAGAACAGCAACAAACCCACAGCACTACAACAGCTGGAACAGAGTAGAACCCAAAGTCTCTAGATCCTTGCCTAGTTGATGAGAATTACCCTTTAAGAAGTGTTAGGTCTAGGATTTTGGATTGTATTATATATTTATACATATATAAATATATGTATATACATATAAAAATAAAAATAAATAAAAATATCCCATTCCCAACACCAAGTCAGTTCCTTGTTTTTGGAAAGTGGTTAATGCAGGAGCAAAAGATGCAGTGGTTAAAATGACCCAACATCCCCAGAAGAAATGATATGAAGAACAAGGACATTTTGGTATAAAGTTAGTAGTCAAATTCTCCAAGGACGTCTTTTTGTTTTTGTTTTTTCAATTAACAGCCAAATATATATTTTTAACCACCTCCTCGATCTAACACTTAAATTGCCAACATCGTCCAAATTAGTGTAATTTTTTTTCCTGTAACGTCACTTGGTTCTTGGCTACTAACCTTTCATGTTACTCTTGGATTTGTCAGTTTGCTTGCCTGTGGGGGTTTGGGCCTGTTGCCCCTGCCCACTGGAAGAGGCTGCCTGCTGTGCTGCTTTCTGCTTTAACATTGTCCAGTCGAATGTGTAGTCATATTGATGGTTCAAGGTCCTAGAAAAGATTGAAATACTTTACTATAATATCATGACTACTTCACTGGTAGAGTCTTTGCCGAAAACCCAGAACTAGAGATTAACTCTTTGTAAGCTGCTTTGGAGATTATGAATGATATGCAAATGCTAAGTATTGCTAACTTAAATGGATTCTTGAAGTAAGCCCAAGTATCATCAAGCAGCATTTTCTTCATCGTTTATGCAACAGTCTACATTTGTCTAAGCAGCAACCCAGATTACTGCTTGTCTTAACTGTGATTCTCAGCCTTTTAAAATATATATAGTTCCATAAGGAACTGCAGTATCATAAATTTCAAATTTAGGAAATACAATTTCTTTGGATTCTAGAAGCTTGGCGACTCTTAAAACATCAGTACTAGCTCCTCTTTTTGCAGACACTACTCACTCAGCAAGGTTGGGTTCATGTTCTGGATTCTCTAGCAAACTTAAGGAAACAGCTCTATGCCCCTCCTCTGAAATCAGTCTCCTGGATACTGCTGCTATTCTCATCACCAACGGGCAAACAGGAAAAGCTTCAAACAGTTCTTTGAAGCGGCCAGCTCCTCAATCCATTTTCAACAGATTTTGAAGCATAGGCTCAATTCTCTAGCATTAGTGGTAAGATCACAGAATTCTTAAGCAAAAGAATCTTTTTCCTTCATACATAAATATCATGCAGTATTTTTTCAGTCTTTTAAAAAGCAACTATAATCACTTTTCCAACTCTGAAAGAAAAAAGTCCCAGAATTCCTACTCCAGACACCGCAGCTTTCTGAAGTGCAAGTTCCAGAGCAGTTACTGACTGGTACAAATTCCTCTACTTCCACTTTGAGACTGACCTGAAAAGAATACGGAATAATTGCCTCAGATACATGTAATCTGGTGCCTCTTCAAAACGCAGGCCACGACAGTAGTTCAGATACATGGCAAATTCTGCAGGGAATCCCTGTAAATCAACAGTGTTAATCAAGCCATGACTTGGAACCAAGGGCTTCATATAATTCTAAGGCAAAAAGCTGAGTCTATAACAGAAAAAGAAAGCTGGCTGAAGATTCAAATCCCTAAATCCCACCTTGCCTCTGTTATTCCTTTACCCTGTATTTTAGAAAGCAGATTTGATTAGCAAGTTACCAGGTACACATTTTTTTTCCCCCTGAATCATTACTTGATGCATTATTTGCAATCATAAATGCAATGCAATTACCAAAACCTTCAGCATACAACATTTAAGCAATTAATTAATCCTACCTCTTATTAACTAGACCTCTGAAATACATAATCCTAGTAATTGCTCTTAAAAGATTACACTCGTTTTCTTGATAACCTGATTGAACAGACTAAAGGACATTTACCACCAGTAAGCGTGAAGACTTAAATCATGAAGACCTTGACCTCTTTCAAAGATTCTGGGCTCTGTGTTATGTACTTCTAAATTTAGAATGTGTTAAAGTACACAATTGAGTAGGTAACTGTAAATACATAATATTATACTACAAGAAAGGAAAGATGGTATGCAACAGTTCAAGAATTTGCAAGACTGTTGGTGCCATTTTGGTGTGTGCCTTCTCAAGGACCTTTGTTAACCAGCATGTGGCTGTACAGCCCAAGAGAGTTCTTAAGACAAATAAATGCAATGGAAAACCACTGCTCTGTGACATAGCTCTAAAGATCACTGACATTCAATTCTACTACATGCACTTGAAATATAGAGGACAACTAGGCAGGAAAAGGCAGCCTATATACATCTGCCTTGGTTTTATTTATCCAAGAGGGTAAATGCTGAACGTTTGCTGTAAAAGTTTAAAAAATGGATAACCCTCTCCAGAGAGGGAAAGCTTGCACAACTGACAGTCTCCAACAACTGGAATTGTGGTGGCATGAGCTATCCCAAGAAACAGCAGTGAATGCCTGCCCTGTTCTACCATTTCACGCTCTTGTTGGGTGGCCGAACACAAGGCATTTATTGACTGCCAGAGAAGTATAATTCAGCAGCAAATGCTATGTGAGATTAATACACTGGCTCTAATTTTAAAAACAAGAAAGAAAAGAACTTCCAACTCACGGCATGACATCATTTGGAAACTCTTACCTTACACAAAACCTCAACAGGAGTGGACATTTTCTTTTCACTAATCTTTTCATACTTTTGCTTCTTTGTTGCAGCCTGTGGAACATGTAGGTCACAATATAAGAGATATTGTGCAACACTGGATTAAACAAGGACAGTAGCAAAAAAAATGACAAAAAACCCTTTGGTCAGCTTTAAGTATTTTACGTGAAATCTCCAAGTCCCACACACTTACTGCAAAGAGAATGAAGGTCAATCTGGTATTAAGATTTGGACACAGTTTAATACCATTTGTTGCAGTCTAATGCTTCCCTCACATGGCATAGCTCGTGTAGTTCTAGCTACTGCTTCTGTGCACTGAACAGACCAGACTAGCATACCTATTTGGTAAAGTTACATTAATTCCCACTCAGTACCCCATTCAAGCTCTGCCTGCTTCAGTACACAGTCATTACACCCATTAGCAGCTGAAGAATTCCTGTGTTTCACAAGATGCTTGCCTTTAGAAAGCTAACATCTGCAGCTGCAACACTACTTGAGTTCCACAACTCTCATACAGAGGAAAAAAACGATTAAAACATGGATACAAATCACTGAAGTGTATATAACAGAAACAAGACATATCTGCCACGCTTGCACTTGGCTACTACCACATGTAATAATATTTGAAACAAGTGCATTTCAGCTGGCAGTCGTGTCATAAACTAGACTGACGATACCAAACCTTAACCTGGTAGGCAAGAGATTACTTCCATGCTCTCTACAGAATTCAGAACACCACTAAAAATGTTATTTTCTACTTCCCAAACAGGGCCTCAGCCTTGGACAGGACAATAATAATTTGCAAAGCTGACGTAAGCTATTGTTTAGCATAATTTTTAGGAGTCAAACAATACACATGTTGGCTGCTGCACAAGAAGAAGGCAGAACCTTTTTCTTCTATATTTTATAAACACCATGCCTCAGGAAAAGCTATTTTGCTGAAGTGGAACTGAACATTATATACAGCAACCTGTCCAGACCAGGAGGCAAAACCATGGATCACAAATAGGCAAAAGGAAAGTGCACAAGGCTCAAGAGGGAAAGCAACATTACCTACCTTTAATCCTTGCCAAGGCAGACTGGTTCTGTTAAAGTACATCAATACGTAGCCTAGAGACTCCATGTCATCTCGGCGACTGTAGAAAGGGAAAGAATATCTTGAATTATTTCAGCATTTCAACTTTGTTCCAAGCAGTGAAATCATTGCAAAATTAAAAAAAAAAGTCAAGGAACCAGCAGTGCACCAGTCTGGGACCAATAATGAACACCTGTGCACGAAGAGCAATGTATTTACAAAGGGCATAACTCCTTCCTTTTCTTTGCATTCTCCCTCCTTCAGTACACTCAAAGAACTCTTAAGTTAACCATCCATAGACTTCACTGAGAATTAGCACACAAACTTTCATGTAAAAGGCCTCAAATGTTCTCTGTACTGCATATGCTCCAGATCTATGCTTCAGCCACACGAACACCATCTTATTTGCTACACAGTTTTCATGACTACTAAGCCTAAGTACAGTTCAGTGAAGTGGAAAAAGCATTCCAAGATTTTTTCCTCTTGGCAAAGGTGCCTCTTCCCAGCTGTAGCAGTCAGATTTTTCCTGTGACTGCCTCTCTGCAGCTGACATCTACCTGAAAAGAAGAAACAAACAAAAAAGAACCCTAACAAAACCCTTATTTTTCTCCTAGTTCCCTTCTAAACAGAAGCTGACAGGTATAGCTGCTGCAAGAAAAGCATTTAAATGGTAGCAGGAAAGACTACACACCTCCTGTCGTCACAACGGAGTAAAAGGCTTAGAGTGGGAGTGCTAACAAGATTATACATATGGATGAGGGTAGAAGAGTTCCTTAAAGTGAGAAAAATTTGCAAGAACCTAGACAGTTCTACCTCCAGCTCTTGGTATCAGAGGAAAGAAGCTATTGGTAAAGCTTCATGTTAAGGCCAAGGTGATATAACCACCATTTATACCCAGAGCAGCCTGCCTACCACCCCTGCTTGTTCCATCTCTTTGACCCCTTGGGGAATTACTACAGGAAGTTACTGCAGAAGAGAATCGGTTTGGCTTTCTAATCCACTGCACCACAAAGGGCACTAGCTGTGGTCAGGGTTGAAGGCTGAAGACTGGTTCCCTCCTTTTGACAGGAGCTAGCTCTCAAGTCATCTCAGCTGTAACATGAAACCACAGCCAAGGTCAGAGGGATGAGAACTGATACAAAGACCACAATCCCCACCTGTGAAACTTCAGTTCTACTAGATTTGTGTATTAATCATCAGCAGAACCCAGTGAACTGGTATGAGGTCATGACACAAGACTAAGTTTTCTGAAGAAGCAGTGGCAGATTCATGACCAGTCAAGAGATTAATGGCTTCTTTCTCTCGCCTAGTTCATTCTTTAATGTTCAATTTCATGATTTTGTAGTAGGAAACATTCATGAGATCTTCAGTGGAAATATTACATTTGGATGTACTATAATAAAAATTATTTTCAGGATTTGGAAAACACGATGATACTCTCCATTACTGTAACAAGAAACAGAACACTGCAAACAGCTCCTTAGGAACAGTTGTTACTACATATAGGAAAACATGTTCTGTAACTACAGCAATACCAGTTGGAGCATTCTGCCATACGTTTCAGACCTGGTTCTTCCTGATTACAGTAATGTGTTATCTGTTTGCTTCACTGTTAGCTTGATAGAGGCAATTTCATGAACTGGCATGGACCAAACTACATTTCTAATTATACTAGAATTTCCCATACCAGCAGAGAATGGTACGAGACCTCCAAACAAACTCAACAGCAGTAATCCTTTGCAGTTCTCTCCCTTCACTGTGAAGGCTAGCATGACTTCTCTTACAAGAATAGCTAAAGTTCTGCAAAATCTATTTAATTCAGAAATAACACCTGTCATTTACACTACCTGACCCACAGGTCAAGTAAGCTTAAACAGTGATACTGACAGACAATAAAATACTCTTAGGGAAAACCTAGTGAAAGCAAAGATGAAATATGATTTTGTTTTTTTTTTTTAAGGAAACAAGTATTTTTAAGTTGCATTTTCTGTCAGCACTACCACTAGAAATTGTCACTGCCGTCTTGATTAAATTCAAGATCATAGGCACCGACATCCATGACATTTTTGAGTAGGAGTCCTCAGCATCACATGGTAGAGCCATGGTATTACATTGTTGTATAACACCTAGGCACACAAGAACTGATTCAAGTTGTTCCTTCATACCTAACAAGAGCCTTCCAAAGAACCTAAAGTGCTACTCCCATTAGCATGCTACCAGAATTCTGCAGCAGCAATACTTTTTCATCCAGATACTAAAAATGTGGTTTTAAAGTACAGATAAAATGCGTATGTACACATATACATACACACAGTGCTGCAACTACTGTTATGCAGAGCAGAACATAGCAGAAACTGAAACGTAGCATGTGTGGAGTTGTAGTGCTATCATGAAGTCTTGCTTGCAGGCAAAAGGACAAACAATAGTTTGATAATTAATAGGAAGTCAGAGAACATCAGCTGGTAACAGAACTGCATATCTCAAATCAGTCACCAGTGGCATCGACAGATGCTAACGCAATCACAAAAATGCAGTTATATCTGCGAGGAGACAACAGTATAGACTGTCCTAAAAATGAAAAGTACACAGAACATCCACCTCATGCTAGCAAGAGAGCATCACTCCAAGAAGCAAATTAGGTGCTTTGGTTTCCTATCCTTGCACAAGGAGCCAAATGGAAAAAACACTCGCAAAGGGATATATACAGTTACTCCTACAAAATTAGTTTAGAAATTTCAGAAGCTTACAAGTAAGATCATCTTACTGCTGTGCTCTTCAGGGCTGCAATCTCTTTGAACTCACCTCTGCTCAATGCCAAGATGTGCGTTGATACTGGCATATCGAGCTGTGCCAGTGAGATTTTTGTCTTCTCTGTACGGTATGTGTTGCCTTGTCCTGTTGTCCCGGTACTTTTTGGCCAAACCAAAGTCAATAAGGAATAACTTAGAAAAGAAAAATAAAAACACATTATACTTATACACAAGGAATCCCCAACCAATTTCATTAGGCATTAGCTACACTTTAGGACATCCACACAACATAACAGCCTACAGTTACAAGGAAGCAAAGTAACAGTGCAGTCACAACTAGCTTTAACTAACAAGTTCAAAAACTTAACAGTGAATTAGTTCAAGCCTTTTTTCAATCCAGTGGAATAGATTAGACTGCGCTATTCAGCATCTCTAGTTTAGCTCTACATTTATTTTGTTACTAATATAGTTCGTATCACATTAGCTCAATAACTACAGTGCACAATGTAGAAGAACTAACTGCGTCAGTGTACGTCAGGAAAACCCACTCTTACAGAGCATTTTACACGTACAGAGAGTTAATGGCAGCTCAGCAGCTTAATGCAAATGATGCACATCCTGTTTTCTTTTCTATGCATTGTAAAGAACACTGGCCATTTTGCAGAGCAGAAGGCCAAAACCTCCAGCAGCGAACAAGACATCTTGCCTTCAACAACATGCCCTTTGCAAGACTACCAGAAGACATGAAACAGCAGCATGAAACTCTTGTTGATGAAATTAATACAGCCAGGAAGCTAGAGCCTAGTGCATAGAATCCAATTTAGATTTCTAATAATCAAGCTTGCTCAATGACTTGGTATTTAGCAACAACTGAGTGCGTGCTAATTAGTGTGCTAACAGTCAGTCTATCCACATGTTAATACAGACAGCACCTTCGTGCAACAAGATTTCAGCACTAGGCAAATAAAAAGCTAAGGCAGAAATAAACAAGAACATTTCAAACTCTAGCAGTTGGTCTTCAAGCTATTCATCATCTGGCTGAGCAGATTTCAATACTGGATTAATGACAGGGGATCAGGGACTACAACCCCTGCAAATTAGTGAATGCTGCAGAAGTAAGCAGGGGAATGAAGATGACGGAGAGAAGAGATATGGATTGAGAAGTTCTCAGTAAAAACCTGCTCAGCACCACCTTAAAGATGAAGAAAAGATATCACTTTCCACACAAATAAGTACAGGGATTTACATGCAGTTGTATCTGCATTCAAGAATGAAACAGGTCACTGTAGTACACTGGCACTGGAATGACCTATAAAAAGAAACACTCAACATGGAAGATTGCAAGGCAACGAAAAGAGTTTCTGAATGGCACAGCAGACCTCTCTTAAAATACTGGCTGAACAGTTTTCTAACTGTAGCAGTCTAGACAAGACAAAAAAGCTAAAAGTCTCTTTAAATGGCTGAAGTTAGAGCAGAAATTCTTAAGCTGAAGTTGTATTGTGATTTATGCACAAAGTTCCTGTTCATCTGCTTTTTACAAGCAGTTCAGTGGAAAAGTCACTCTGAAGGCCCAGAATGCTCTGTGCAAGAGGAGTTCAAACAGACTTTAAAAATGAATTCCACCAGTCAGGCAACAGTTTGGGAAAGGTGAGGGTCTTCTCTTTGTTGCACCCACTATGCTAAGTAAGCATGAAGATGATCTCAAGCTACAAGGAAATGAGCAATGTGGATACTAAACTCCCAAGCAAAGAGCATAAAGCTTGTATGTGATTACTATGGTGCAAATGCAACTTTCTTAGAAGCAAAGCTTGTTCTCAGAGGCTATCCTGCATTTTCTGATGAAAGGTCTATGATTTCATGACAGTCTCTGATGTATAGTTTGCAACAACTACTTTGCAAGGCCTCTGCCAATTAGCTTAAGTAAAGCACTATGCCTAGAAAAGGAAGGAAACTGAAGACTTCACACACGGAATCTTTTCAGTACAAATTTAATTACAAGCAAAGTGATTCAAAGCCCTTACATTCTTTCTGGAATCCTGGGGTTCTTGCCATTAGTTAAGGGCATGAAGGGACAAAGTCACAGTTTGTGAATGAATATAGGTAACACTGAAGGCACACCTCTAACATGCAAAGAGTTGGTGTCTGTACTTTGTTTGGCAGACTTCTTAAGATTACTTCCCTCAAGGGTCAGAGAAGTAAACTAAGTGATGTTGCCTCTTGCACAGCTGCTACAAGCTCTGAGTATTAGCCCTGAACAAGGCAATTATACATTCTCTTAAGCAGTACGGGTAGCCCTCTTTAAAAACATATACATATAAAATATAATCAGTTTTGTACTACAGTTCTGCTTCACACATTAGTCAAGTTATTATTTGACAATACTGATCTCTCCAGGTAAGACTTTACTATTCTCTAGCTCAGGCTCACGCTGTATTCCCTATTCTAGATGGACGGAAGTCAAGGGAGTTAAGGCAATCTCAGAAGGAGGGACACTTAAGATATAGTCTTATTTGGATGAATACAGAACACACCAATGTCAGCCAGCAAAGAAGTTTTTTCCATAGATAACCTCATGCCACCTTAGCTCTGCTTACTGCACGATCAGTAGGAAACTAGAAAAGTAGGGCAAGATTTCTGCCAAGAGCAACGACAAAAGTAGATCAGAGTCTCTGCTTCAATCGATAAGTGAGTTTCAGAAGCAGAAAACAGAAGTCTAAGCCTGCATACAGCAGCTAGCTGGCTGGGATTTAATACTTGAAGACTTATTGGGGAAAACTATGGGCTGTTGTTCAGCCAAACTCCTCAGCTATGATACATATTCAGCAATTTCCAGCTGTTCTGCTAGAAAGAGGCATATGTCTTGATGTGCTTCCAATTCATCTTTAAGAGTCAAGAGTAGTACATTTAGCACTAGACACTTCTCCAAGACACTGGAGTAATTTTATAAGCACAACAGACAAAAATATGAGAGTCCTTATCACACATTTGGAAAGATTTTGAAGAAAAATGGTATTGGAAAAAGTCTGGTTGACACGACAGCAGAACTTGTTCATGTGTGTGAAGATGCTGCAGGAACCCAATGGGAAGGAAAACAGACACCTGTGTAGGTGTCTGTGTAGAAGCCCTGCTATTACACTGGGGTGGCATGTCTGTTCTTTAACATATCCAAAACTTCGTCTTTCAGTTATAAAGGACAGAAATAAAATCTGCTTCTGCATCTGAAATCAAGCACACACATTTAGCCCTTTTTAAAACCAAGTTTAGAAAAACCACAATTTAAACAAGCGCCACAGGGAAACATCTTAGTAATGTTACATGTTTGCCAAGTATGTCTGAATAATGCCAACATAAGAGGTGCTTTTGCAAGATCTACATTCTCCAGATTAAAAAAAACAAAACGAAAACAAAACAAAAAATAAAGCACATGAATTTGGGGTTGAGGTTGGAATAGGAGACAGTTCAGACCTGGTTTAATCCTGAGAAAGATGGGTCCTGAGAAGTACTAACAGTCATGCTTCTTTTCCTCTTCCCCACTGGAGATTCTAAACACTGAACAAACAATAGAGGGTGGCAGTGCATCAAACAGTATTGCTTACATTGCAACAATGGCCGGCGCAGACAGGCAACACCGAGGCGTTTGAGAAAGAACAGGGTAGCCAAATGCCATCCTTCTTCCACCAAGCTCTGTAGCTTTCCAATAGCTATGTTGGTTTGGTTTTAATTTGTTTTTGTAAGGAGAAAATTTAAAAGATATGGCAGGGTAAATTTCAACTGCGAGCCGCTCCAAAATGGCACTGCCTTGGCCAGGGATAACAATGGTGACATTTGGCTCTATTAAAAAAGGAAATTGAAGTTTTGCTTACAAAAGCATCCTTCGGTTCCATAAACTGCCCTTCCCCCGAAAGACATTTAGAAAAAGTAAATCTTCAGTAAGGAAGAGGTAGAAGGCATTTAGTCACCTTAAAGTTTACTTTCATAAGCATGCAGGGCTTATTTCTAGCAGAGCTGAAAATTCACCTTTTAAGGCGGGAGCACAATTTCTCCCAATCACCAAATTAAAATTTGAATGTGTATGTTTGTAATACAACTGACAGGAAGCTACTGGAACAAGATTACCATGCTATTCTAGCATTTGTGGCTGATTTAGGTAGTGTACAGTCATCTTTAAAAAACCCTGAACTATTCTTTACTACAAAAAGGAGCAAACGCTGTGTGGTGGCAATTGTCCCTAGATAGAACACCTAAGTGCTAAACTTAACTCATTTTGCTCATGTAAATCTGTCAATTTGCATTTCTCTCAAGAAGTGCCTCTCTGATCTCTAAAACCCTGCATCAGTAACAAAGCCCATACTCACAGCTCACAGGAAGTATTTACCACCATAAGGCTGCATGGCTCTCTAACTAGTATACTAATGGGAAAAGAAGAAAAATAATGGTTTACTGGCATTTTTTTTCCCAGCTGATGCAAATCTAATGTGTTCTTCCACTAAAGTAAGCACAGCAGTATCTTCTAGGCCATTAATCCAATGAAGATGAAACAAAGCACAGCAACGCTAACCTAGCATAACTGCAAAAGTACGGATAAATGGCCCAAAAAGAACAACTCGAAATCAGAAACTAAAACTAGAAAAAAAAACTATTTTTACTCTAAGTTTGGTTAGAAAATTAAGGAGCCTAACTGCCTGACACAGCAGAGAAAAATAGAGCTCTACAGAGTGAAAGTATGAAACTTGGGAATGAGTAAAGTTTAATAGCAAAAGAATTACATAAAGACTGCCTTTCAATTAGGCTTACAAGCTTTTCCAACAACAGTTGCATCTAAACATTCAGTGCACTGCACCTCTTCAGACGAGCTGTTACCTGATGTTAATACATTTTCCCCTTCTAGTGTTCGTGGCTCTGAAGTTGGCATTCATACAGGCAAACAAAGGTAAACATTTTAAACACTAGTAGTGCCTAAAGAGATTAGACATTCTCTAATGGCATATATAGAAAATAAGTGGGAATCTTGCTTCCAATAAACAGCTTGATCGTGTACATTTGTCCTGAAGTTAATTTCTATTAAGTAGCATGCTTAATGCATTGCCAATGCTGCCTGTCTGCCCGAGCTCAACATACAAATTGCAGGATTAAGCATATTTTACTTAAGACTAAAAATAAAATAAAAGCTCATGTAGAAGAAAACTTCCCCCCCCCCCACATCTGGAAACATGCACTTCTGAGTCTTTTTAACCATCCAAACAGTGCAACTATAGCCCACTTCCCACCCCCACCCCCCCTCTTTTCTTCACAAACTAGATGTTGTACAATATATTCAGGTACTCTATAAAGTTTTTCATTCACATATTAGCATAAATTCATTTATTTATAAAGACAATTGATCTACACGTTGACTAGTAGTCATATCCACAGTTCTGATGGCTGAAGAGTCCTCTTTACCAGTCTGTCACCACAAGTCTTACTGCCCTGATGACTGGTAGGCCAGGAGCTCCCACGTTGGCACAATCACTTTTCATCCCAGGAAGTCAGCCCGAAAGTCAAAGATTTGACTTCATTATTAAGAAACAATGCTATTACAAGTCATCTCAACAGCGAAACTCCATCACCAATAAAAATAGCAAAGTACTCTCTATGGTTAGTTTATGATCTTGTTGCAAGACTTGAACTCATCTTGCAACCAAGTCCATCCCACAGTGTGGGTCAGGGACCCATGCACATATGCCACTGCATTTAGCAGCGAACACTGCCAAAGCCAAATCAGCCAAGTTCTCACAAAGATTTATGGTTTAGCATTCAATACATCAGCTTCAGCAATGAGTAAAAAGGTTGTGCAGCTTAAATTAAGTAACAAAGCCATTCTCTTTGAATCTTTTAAATACAGCATTAGACTAACCTTATTACAGTGACGCCCAATACCCATTAGGAAGTTATCTGGTTTAATGTCTCTGTGTATAAAGTTCTTTGTGTGCACATATTCAATTCTACTGATCATCTGTAAAACAGAAAACATCAAGAAAGAGATTCATTGAGAGCAACAGAATTCACTTATGCCTACAATTTAGCATGACCTTTCAGTGCTACTTTCCACTGCAATTTAAGTTTATAATTTGCTCAATGAAAACCAAGTCTTCTTCATATGCTTTTTAAAGAAATTCCTTTTACGTGTTAAAATTCCATACTGGTTGTGAGCTGGAAGATTAAATACCTGAAATTATTTCCCAGACATTCAAGTTCATCATCTAACTACAGTGTCCAATTAAAGAGTAATTTATTTTTGCAGTGTAAACAAAGCTTTTCAATACCTACCATGAGACAATTTTAAAGCTCGTCTCTTCACGCAGCACCCATCTCAGTTATTCATTCATTCAGTTATTCACTTATCACTAAGTACTGCTTTCCCAGTTACTTTTTTAGAGCAAGTAACAACTTGATTGTGGCCCATCTTATTCTGACTTCTACAATCCAGGAATGACAGTGAGCAACAAAGATGCAGAGAAATTCTGGCACATCTTAGCCTCATAAATGGTTGTGCTATTTCCCGTGCGTGAGATCACAGCACATGAGTTTATATGGAACAGCTTTTCAGCTGCACTTCACATAGCCTTTAGTGAGCTAAGTATGTTATAACATCATATCCTTGACAGCTGTTCTACTTTATTATGTCCTAAAACCCAGTTCTGTATGCTGACCTCATACATCTCCCTTCTTTTCCCAGATGACAAAAACTTAATATTCACCATACAAAGGAATATTGCACAAGAATTGCACGGGTTCCTCCGAAACACCGTAACACCTTGACTCTAGTTAAGTGAGCATGTAAATGCTTCTTTCTAGAGCAAGCATACCAGCCATTTAAAGCAGCAGAGATAGGGGACAGCTGATCTTGTCTCTATACAAGCTCTCTGAGCTTCCCTGGCCATACGCCTGGGATTCTACGAGCTCTGGCTAAGTGACAACTTGGTACTAACACTGATTATGTAATATTAGATTAAATTTAAACTGCCATTGAAAATTCAACTCACAAACCTCTTACTGCCTTCCAAATAGCTGAGGAGAGTACAACCAAGCTATTTACTAAACAGCAAGTGGCTATTTCAAGAGCTGCACTCTCAGAACCAAGTTGAAGAAATGTCAATTACTAGACAAAGACTAAATAGGCACTCCTAAGGCCTTAGTTAACAGACCACTGAGGTCTTGAGTAAGCTTAAAGTAGCACAGCATCTCAACTAACACAGAAGGCTGTTTAACACATTATTTAACCCACTTAAAGAGAACCATGCTACACGAAATAACATTCAGGCTTTCTGATATCTTCACATTTATGCTTGTACGTACCTGGTCTGCTAGCATAAGTACTGTTTTCATCGTAAACCTGCGAGAACAGAAGTTGAAGAGGTCTTCAAGACTGGGGCCAAGAAGATCCATGACTAGAACATTGTAATCCTTTTCTTGACCATACCACCTGCAAAGAAGAAATGTGCTCAGCATTAGCAACAATCATACAAGTTTAAGCCTTTGCCATCAGTAAACAGGAGTGAGACAAGCAGCTCAATTACTGTCACGTGGGAGTTATGTTCCTGAACATATAGAAGTGATCATCCTCAAAATGCATTTTCGGAAACCAACAGATGCTTTTAGAACATTCAACATTTCCAAACCCTAGAAGCCCTACACTGGACTCTCTCCAGTCCTCCCACATCTCCACTATTCCCAGAAGTCCAAAGCTGAACACACCACTCCAGGTGTGGCCTCAGTAAAGGGAACGGACCATCTTCCTGTACCCACTGGCAACGCTCCTGATGCACTCCAGGATGCCACTAACCCTCTTCAATGCAAAGGCACATTGCTGGCTTATGTTCAATCTAGAGAGTTAACTAAAAACCAGAGTTATTAGTCACTCTTACTTTCCTGGAAGCAAAGTCTGAAGGCAAAACTGAAAACTGACAACAGTGCATGGCATGTTTAAGTTTCCCTGAAGTAGAAACATTAAGTTTTAGCAGCAACTGAAACACCAAACATCAGAATTAACACAATCAAAGCAGAAGTCATTACAAGCCAACATATTGAGTTTTCAGTACATAACTCAAAAACTGAACTGAAATTCATCAGCAGGACACCTTACAGTTCTATCTTTATTTCCTGCATTATTTAATTTCACAGAAGCATTGTTAATTGCTTTAGGCTTTGTTTCATGTAAGGCATCTCTGCAGTGCAAAAGAATTCATGCAGTTAACTCATACTACCTCCTCATTTATTCATTCAAGTTTAGCAAATATCAGTCAAGTACTGCTGTACTACTAAGTAAATGACAAGAACTCTTTACTAGGTTTTTAACACGATACAGGAAAGGACAGTTGTGTGCCACAGAGGCAGAAATAGCTGTTGCAACATATACGCTTTCAATCACAGCCAAGCAGGCATCAACCCTTAAGTGATGTGTCAATTTGGGACAAAAAAAAAAAGAATGTTTGTTTCAGAAATTACTCAATATGACAGAGTCACCTTTGCAAACCTGAGCAGTTATGACGAGGCTCAATAAACAACTCTGCAGGTCACAGTTCAAAAATGAAACACTACAGTCAACCAAAGCGATGAAAACTGGATTGGATGATTTGCCTAGATATTCTGCCATGAAATTTAGCTTCGCTGTGAAAAATAAACTGAATCCAAACACTAAGGCCTGCCATTCTAAAGAGTAAATCCAGATTCAGATAAACCATGTTTTGCTTTAAGAAGTGGAATGCTTACAATCAGGTGCTGATTGTAATTGTTCATTACAGTAATGGCTCAATAGCCAATAGCACAGTCCAAGGGAAAACAACCTTACACCAGCCATCAACTGAACTAAGAAAATTTAGTTACAGCATCACAAAAGAGAAAAGCTAAGCAGATTAAAGGAAACCCTACCCTGGGAAAAGATTTGGTTCCTTTATAGGGATCTCCCTGCTTAGCACACACAGTAACTCAGGTTGGTTGCACAACCTTCATTTGGCCTACTTCTGCATAGGCAGAGGCATAGGAACTTTTTTTTTTAATTTCCTGATCACTTAATATTTCTGAAAAGCAGAATCAACTTTGCAAGACAAAGACAACAGGACCTCTAAACATCCAGTTTTCATGCTTACAGGGCTATAATTCCTCAAGTAGTAGAGCACTCCATTTATTCATTGCAATGACAGCAAGTGAAACTTCTGCTAGAATACCAGAGTCACCCGTGCTTTATTTACTTTGCTAACACTCAGTTTTCATTTCCCTTGGAACATTTCCAGGGAAAATGAGATTAAGAAGCAAGGCTACATCAGGTCCATTCACAGCGTATCCAGTAGCTGCTACTGCTGGCAGCACAAGAAAAAACATTACAAGTGTTGGCTCTTCTTAGGAATCCTTGGAAATTATGATGCTCAAGAGTTTGGCAAGTACTCGTTGATCCCACAGTCACTGTAAGATGGCATATGATTACACCTTTTGGACGTGTGCTTTGCCATGCAAGTTTTAATGCTGTGGGGGTAAAGCGCAGAGCACCACAGCACCGAATGGAGCACACCTCTGGAAAAAAGGCTGGTCTCCTCCAGAGATCTCTGTGATCCAAGCCCTACTGCTGGTGCAGTGCTGGAAGCAAACTACTAGTAGGAAAGAATGACTGTACAAAGCCCTAGATAACGATTAGATGCTACAAGAACCTCAGAACACACCTTCTACATGTCAATTAGACATTTTCTTCTAAACACACCCAGAAACAGTGAATTTCTCTCTCTCACTGAGAAGAGAACAGCAGCAGTATTTTTTAAGCAAGGAGAATTCTAGAAAGCAGGAACAAGATATTTAACAACTTAACAGTTCACTCTGGTTACACAATAACTCTGTGTATTAGTTACATACCACGTATGTTCAGAAGAAATACAGAATCCCTAGACCAGGAAAAATTATTATCAATATTCTAACTCACTTCCAGTGACCACGTCCCATTAGGACATACTGCATAATTAGACAACTTCAGTTCTGTAGCACAGGTCCACCTATACCTACTTACGTGAATATAATATATATATAGCTTACAGCAAATACAGTTTATCAGCTTTCCCAAACATTTGGAGAAGACTTTACTAAGGCTTCACTAATTACTAGCAGGACAGTGCAATTATTGTAAGAGCTAGGAGTTATCTCTGAACACTCCATGTAGCACAGTAAGCCCTGACACAGCCATTAAGATACACAGTCCACACTGAAGCTGTGGGGTGTGCCTAAGCTCATGTGTGCACAGAAATGCTTCGTCACTCTCCCATGTCTCCTTTGTTCAAGGCTACTAATCAGTTAGAGCATAGCTTATAAAAACAAAGCGAAAAAACGAAACAAACTCTTTCTGAAGCTTTTGTGGTTAGAACATTATCAAATGTGAACTGCGACCTTCATTTGACTTCAGCAGCTCATCCCACTTAGCAGACCAACACTCACCATGTCAACAAGTTTCCAAATCATGTGGTTTAGCAGCCTGCTACACAGCTCCCATATACTCACACACAAAACGTCTTGTAACATCCTGAACAATTTGCAGCCCTATGCTAAACAACTAAGTCACATGATACAGTAGTTTAAAAGTATTTGGTTTCCAAATCCCACCCAGTGAAGTATGAAGCCAGATCATATGACAAATGAACGCTTACTCAAATGTTTTTTCATTCCCTTAACTAACCTTGAGACAAGCAAAGTACTGATGCACATCTAGCACTTAGTAGCAAAGACTGTAGGTCAGCATGACCCAAGCTTAAATCCTTTTCTGTTTGCAGAGATGCATCTTTAGAAGTTGTATCATCTCTATTTCAGCAAGCACATGGTTCCTAAATAATGCCAATGGTAAAAGAAGCCTTTGAGAAAACATATGTCTAAAAACAACTTTAATAAAATAAAATATTTGGTTATTACCCTATTCACATTTTGCATTTCTTTCCTTCAAAGAGTCAAACTGAGGTAAGCCACTTAATAAAGAAGTCAGCAAAGAGTTAGCAAAACTCAGAAACAGGCTGAGAAACTAAGGCCCAGCTGCAGCCTCCTGTGCCACTTCTACATCCTCGTTAGGTAATCAGTAGTTTTATGCACTGCATTGATCAACTGTGCTGGTACTGTTACCTTGTTGTTGTAATTACAACCACCAAAACCGAGCAAACTGTTCAAGTGATAAATAAAAGCATTCAGGAAATTCATATTTAAAAAGTGACAAATGTAAACAGCAATGAACAAAAGCACTCACTGGACAGCTGTTAGTGACCAGCAAAGAAAACCCAAACCCCAGGTGTTCTGAAACTACCAAGGCAGCAAAGGCATGAGCATAAGGCAGCATCACTTCACCCGGAGGTTACTGTATGCATGAAACCAGAACATCAGCTCACTGTCACAACAAAGCATTCCTACTACCAACTGTAACAAGACTGTCTTGTTTCAGATTAATAAAAGCTCTCCTCAGACACCTGTTTTGCCAAGCGTCTGGTCTTCTGCTACTGGCTTCTGTGAATTTGACTGCCACCACTGACTATTCCTGTAGCCATCTGGAACTGCAGGAGGTCCTGCTCGTGTCCGACAACAAAAAAAGCATCCTGGTGCCTCAGTGCAAAGAAGTACAATGCTGCTGTGAGAAAACTTAGATGGACGCAAGCCTTTAGACTCTGGAATTCAAGCAAAAATATAATATTGATGAAAAGGCATCCAGAAACAATTATATCCTCATTCAATAAAAAGGTCGCTTTGCAATTCAACATTCTACTAACTTCTGCTAATTTCATTATTTGTACTCTGTCAGCCTAACATTACTCTGTCTAGTTCTATGCAATTAGTTTCCCAGCATTTTGGCTTTCAAATGTCAGACAAGAGCTAATATGACAAAAAAGCGGAGACTGTTAAATGAAAGTGGATTGAGAAACACTACTGGAATAAAAACAAGGCACAGCAAACAAGCAAGCTGGAAAGAACTAGTAGGATTACCTGAGATAACCTTATCAATAAGTTTGACAAGTCAGTATGCACATGAGGGTGAATACACAAGTCTGGAAGACCTCATGAGCACACAGGATTCAAAATAAAACCAAATGACAGTGAGGTGATGAATGCACTGAAAATATTCCACTTCTGCAATCACTACAGCATTTACACAAAACTCTCCTAATTGAGCATAATGTAACAAAAGGGAAAACACAGACCTCCCTGTAACCATATGCTTCCACAGGCAGCACTGAAAAAAAAAAATCAGCAATCCTAACCAATGCAAACACAAGTATTCAACAGAAACTGGGCAGGAGCTGGTGTCAATGCTCACAGTACTGATGTTCCTTCATGCAGCAATCCACAAACAACACGTGTCAGACAGTCAGGAAAGGAAATACAAAGCAGAACAGGGACAGAGAAGGACTTCAAAATGGATGGAAAGGTGGTGATCCTAGCAATTCTGTTCACACAGCTCAGCAAGCCAGCCATGAGTTATGCAACTGCTCTTTGTACGTACAGGATGACTGTAAGAGGGAGGCAGCCATTAAGGAAATCAAGGAAGTAGTAAATGGGCACCAACTGCCTACAGGTACAAGCACTCATCTTCAGGCTCTTCCCAACCACAGAGCAATGAGTGCTGGCCTAGGAAGTCAGCACTGTGCCAGAATCACAGGAAGAACTGCCTGTTAACCAAAACAAGCAGGAACCAGACCAAAAGTAATCTCTTCTGGTCAAACACGTTCTAGACTTCTCAGGCCAAACTCCTGAGAAATACAGATGTTACAAACAAACCACCGAGTATACTCTGCCTGTAGAAGTACACTAATTTGAGTCTTAACAGATATGGAAGCAACACACATGAGGAAGGCAATCTACCACTCAGATTCACGTCTACATTGCCACATATTCTCTATTTCCCTAAAGCTGGAAAAGCACTTCAACTAGCACTTCAAGCTAGCCAGCTTGGAATCAGTAACATAAATGAACCTAACATAACATGGCATGACTGAAATACTGAAGTGGAATATTTAACAGATGTCATCTAACATTAGTTGCCATGGTGAGTATGAATTAGGCCACTCAAGTACTAAATAAAGAAATAGCAAAGAACACCCTATGTTATCAAGTTAGGTAGGATATAAATAAAATTTTGTATCACTTTTTGTACAGTTATGAGAAAAATATGAATACATGAAGCATGCCAATGCAATTCATCCGCTAAGCACAAGGGAAATTTCATCTGCCTGGTCTTATGTTGCATACATACTTCTATGACTCGCTGCTTTGCTAGTTGTTTTATGAAGTAAACTAACAGCTGGTAGGAAGCAAGAGGAACATAAGTCACATTTCTTCCATAGAAGTCAAAAGGCTCAGTTCAGATGAGAAGGTACGCCATTAATCTACAGCATGTACTGCAAACACCGTGGAGGAAAACAGACCCTTTCTGTAGGACTTCTGTGATCATCTGTGCCAAATGGAGTTAACACTGAACTGCAAGTGCACACTTCTGCAGCTGTTTCTGCAAAGGATGAACTAAGGCAAGAAGAAAAAAATGGCAGAAAAACAGGGTCTCTCTCAGCTGCTTTTAAATAGTCCACGAGCACCAATTAAAACAGAAGTTTAGATTGTTATAAAACATGAAATTTTGTTTAAAGACATTCACTCCTAGCTGTAAAAGTTCAGGGATTCATTTCAGTTTCACACTGACCTATCAGAACAAGAATGCTGCTCTTATCTACTACAGTGGGTCTGTCCTTCAGTATAAAGGTGCTTGAAAGAAATACATTTACCAATTTTTAAGAATAGAATTTAAAATGCTCAGGGAAAAATCCATTGTGAGAACTACCTCAGAATGACTGAGCTTGACCGTGGTTTTCCACTGTGTACTATTTAGTGAAGATGAATATGGGCAGAAGCTTATTAACAGATTATGCACCAGCATGGCACTAATTAATGAGAGAGCCATGATGTCTGAGACACTTTGACTTCTTTGACAGCACCTTTATAACATGCCACATGATTTAGGACATTATGTAGCAATACATAAGTGACAATATTTAATTTCTCAACCTCAAAATATTTTGCAAGAACTTACTGCATTGTCAAGTTAAAAATGTAGGATTTTACTTGTTCAACCTGCAAAAACAAAAGTCAATAGCAGTGACTAAACTCAAATATTCCCCGATAAGCCTCAGATGCAGCTGAGTACTGCACTTCTCCAGCTCTGCCCACAGAATACAAGCATCATCTGTTTTACAGTCAACCCTGCTCTTTGCAAGACTTTCATAGCTTGCCAACAGCTGCAGCTAGATCCAGCACAACACCATTCCTAGTGGAAAGCAGGTAACAAGTTATACCAAGGTGTTGTCAGGAGAAAAAAAAATTAAGTTTGCTTTTCTTTTAGAAGTAGATTTGCAAGATATCTAAAGAATCTTCATAAGGACATCAACTGTTATTCATAATCACCATAAATGGCAAAAACCAAGAGCGGCAACCACAGACGGTTCAAACAATTCTCTCGTCAAGAGTGCTTCAAGAGATTCAGGCCATAAACAAAACAGCATACAAAACCTCAAACAGTTTCATTTCTCTGAATCAGGACGAAGAATGTAGGAATCAAAGCAGATATTCCAAGCTATCAGGATCAAAACCCAGTTAACAAGATTGCAGCTAAAAATGCTTTGCTACTAAAAAAAAAGAGAAAAAAGAGCTGATGACCGAGAACAATCAGAACAAACCTACCAGAATATTGCAGACTTGGCACTGTGTCCTAAGGTAGACCAGATCATTAGATGTTAAACTTGGTCCAAAAGCCCGTTGTCAAAAATGAAGGTAATATAGTCAAAATTTGTGCATACCACAGTCTGCAGTGGTATTCCCAGGTTTTGTAACATTTCAGAGAGCAGTTCAGAATCCTCCCTGCTCTTCCAGAAAGCAGGAGCTTGCAGCAAAGTTGAAGACCCCCGTGTGAATTTAAAGTTGTGTAGATATTCAGATAAAAGACAAGCTAATCTCAATTTTTTTTTTGCTATTTCATGTGCAAATGATATGTTCTGTTACAGTGCAAGCAGCAAGTCCACTCTACACAACAAGTGAAAGCTCACAGTTAATCCCACAGAAGCAGCAGGATAAAAATGCTGTTGAGCCCAGCTTATACAGCACAGAAATTGGAAAAGCTTGGAACTATTCCTCAGTTTTCTATCAGACGCCATTTCTGTTGTTGCTGCTTAAAGGTACCATCTATAGAAAATTTAACTAACTTACTGCAAGAATTTCCTCAACCCGATTCATCCTTCTCAATACACTGAGCCAAGAACAGCTCATTCCAACTGGACAGCAAACCATTACAAAACAAAAGCGGAATGTGTATTATCAATTACACATGCAGAGACCTAAGTACAAAGTCATACGTTCTCTCAGCTTTGCTGCTGCCAAAAACTCATGTCAGAGAAGTTTGAGTTGTCTGGAACAACATGTGCAGTAATCTGACGTTGCTCCTAGGCTTGGTTAAGCACCTCAGTGATGCACCTGATTGTGTAAGACAAGTTCCCTCCTTCAGATTCCGAGCACCAGGAATTCTAACTACACAATGTTTCAATGCTCATCAAGCAAACCATGAGCTGAGCGCTCCCTCTGCTTCCTCTTCTAGAATATAAACAGAACTGGTTTTTATTTTTTCAAGCATCACCACGTTTCTTATCACAAGACAACAACAAAAGCACAAAGAGCCAGTCAAGCAACACCTAATATGTACACACTTAACATTTACAATAAAAGACATTTCCAAAGTTTTTCTGAAAAGCTTTTCTAAAAAAGTCATCCTAAGATTAACAATGCTGGAACCTGAAGGTAAAAATCTTCAAGACCCCCTGACGTTATCAAATAGATGTTATCTCAAGCACAACAGAAGCCATCTGTGTTGTTTCGAGTGCTTCCCCAGCTGCCAATTCTTAGCCAGATTCTTGTAATCTGGTACTACTTTGCAAAGGCCATACGTCAAAGAAAGTTCTTAGTTCCTCTGTGGTGATGGGACTTTAAACAAGAGTCATAGAGAAAGCTAGGTCAGATAAAAGTATGTCAAATACAAAGGAAAGAACTCTTACAAGATTACTGCTTTATTTGAAGCTGGAAACAAGTTTCTCAACACGTAAGATGACTTCCAGCATCTCAGCTTTACATAAAAAGCTCGTATGAGGCATTTAAATCAAATTCAAGAACTTACTTTAAATAGTAGTTCACTTTTGTTACATGGTAAATTTGAAAAACATGAAACTTAAGTCTCATTATAGCACTAAAGGTTTTCAGAAAAAAGTGTAAGCTTAAGAAAGCATGCTTTTCCAGTTCTGTGATGAAACACCAGATACCCACATGCTTTGGCTGCTCTCCCAGTTACCCTTGTTTTAGCACGAAACTAAGTACCGTGATGGCTTTCCAATATGCAATTTCTATTTCTCAGCTGTGAAACAAATGTATTCATGCAAGAAAAGAGAAATTTGTCTAAAATAAAAATTAAATCTGGTTACACGCAAGCAACTGCTGTAACTGTAGCTGTTCTGTTTCATACAGGTACTTTCGTTCTATTCCTGTAGAAGTCTGCCACAAACGGAGAGGGCAGATGGGTGAAACAAGGCTGTATAACTGCAGCATACAATCAGATCTACAATCAGTTATGTTTACAGAGCAGGGAAAAAAGCTAGCAACTTCCAGGTTTTGTTAAAACATACAACCTGAAATGCACAAATGTCCCTACAGTTTGTACAGACCACTAATTTATACACGTGCAAAGTGAGTTAAGAGCAAAAGAACTAATCAGAATTCGCAGTTTGACTCATTAGCCCTAATGAAGTTGTTCCTGTAGCACAAGACACCAATTCCTTGTATAATATAGCACAAACAACACTAACTTTAAAAACAATTATTTAAAATACTCTTGACCAAAATGTTTCTGAAAAAGAAAGAAGTTTCACTCGGGCTACTCTGATGCGGATTCAGTAGAACTACACAGGATAACACCTCAATAATCCGAGAAATGACTCCTCCTAGAGTCTGCTGCACCAGAACAGCAGCAACTTACTTCCAGATCAGGAAAATTATTGAAAACTCTGAAAGTTTCAGACAGAATAAGAAACAAGGAAACTGCCTAGCAAGCAACTGGGAGGGATTAATCCTGGCACTTTAACTGTACGGAAATCCTAGTGACGCATCTGTTGCGGGTAACAGAAAGGGGCTGCCATTTCATTCTTGGTTGAGGTTCTCAGCAGTCTCAAGCCTTGCTGCACATAACTATGAAAGGAAAAGATACATGCCTGAGCACGTCCCTTGTCCCAACAGGAGAAGGGGGAGGGTTAATCACGTCTATCCGCCATTTTCTGAGCGGAGGAGGAAGACATGTTGGAACAAAAAAAAAAAAAACAACAAAAGAAAGCAGCCATTTCCAGTACCAGCTCCAAACTCTCAGCCTCACAAGAGCACTGCCTCTCACAGAAACAATCTCATACTTTATTCTGTTCACTTTAAGAATTTCTCATAGCTCACAAACTGCTGAAGATCTCACTTTCAATGCACAGCATGTAAGCCTAAGAACAGAGTCTGGGGCAGGGAGGGGGAGCTACAAGGATACCCAGGTAGTTGTTAAGCTTAGAATGGAGTATTTTTCCCAGCAGTCCAACTCCTTCTAGAATAAGTCTCCTATGGTGGTGTCCCACCTCACAGGAACATTAAAGGAAAGTCCCCATACTCGGCATATAGAACTGAATCCTACCGTATATGTGGGATGCCAACTCCTCCTTGCAGAATTTTGTAGAGTTTGCTCTCATACAGCAGCTGGGGATGTCTGGCCTTCTGAGACTCCAACTTTACAGCAACTTCCTGCAGTGAGAGGGGAAAAAGGAATCAGAGCAGAGCGTCCACCGAGCACTGCCTTGCCACTGAGGTGCAGGGGCACAGAACTTCAGTATTCCCCATGCTCTGAACTACAATTTTTTTTTTTACACTTTTGGCACTCAACGTCCTGCACTTTGTTGCCTCTTCAAATAAAATCCATAGCGTGATGATTTGTACACGAATATCCATCCCAGGTCATGAAATTGAGCTGGAGATGTTATATCTTCAGAATCACACAAGCAAGGAAGAACATACGTGGGTGTTTCTTCTTTACAGCTCACAGAAGTGAGGGGGAGGAAGAATAAAAAAAAATACGAGGAAAAAAAAAAAGAACTGAAGAAACAAGGGATCTTCTTTGTTTCTACTGCTGCTGATGAACACGAGATAAAGTGCTGAGAAAAGGGGCAGAGATGACTGCCAGAAAACAGACTTCTCCGGCCACTGACACGGCGCTCTCCTCTCCCTACCTCTCACAAAGCAAAGCGCCGGGCGGGGGCCCACGGCTCCGTGGGAAGGAGCCGAACCGCTCCCAGCCGGAGGCCGCGAGGTGCGGGCCCAGGTCCGGAGCAAAACGCCCGGCTCCGCAGCCGGCGCCCCGGGAAGCCGAACCCGGGGACAGGAGCCAAGCGCCGGCCTCAGGAGGGCACCGCCGCTCTCCGGGTGCCCCGAGCCGCCGGACGGGGGTGCGTGCCGCCCTTACCTCCCCGTTGGTGATGTTGATCGCCAGGTAGATGTCCCCGAAGGAGCCCGAGCCGATCTTCCGCACCAGCTTGTATTTGCCCCCGACGATGAACTCGGCCTTAGAGCCGCTGCTGCTCGCCATGGCGACAGGCGGCCGCGGGGCGCTCCCGGCTACGGGGCTCGGGGGAAGGGAGAGGGGAGAGAGGGCTGTACCGCCGCCCCGGGAAGGATGGAGGGGCAAGGGAGGGAAGGAAGGAGCGCGGAGAAGAACGAAGAACGGCGGTCCCGCCGCTCAGCTCGGGCCGGGCCCTTCGGGCGGCCGCCCCGCTCCGCGGCTCTGCCCCGCTCCCTGGCCGGGCGCCGCTCGGCTCCAGAGAGGTGAGAGGCGGCCGCCGAGGTGCTGCGAGGGAGCGGGAGGGGAGAGGGGAAGGGAAGCGCGAGGCCCGCTGGCTCCGCCGGGTCCCGGCAGCCGCCGGTCCCTCACTCGGCCGCCGCCGCCATCTTGTCTCTCAACCGCTGCTATCGCGGACACAAAATGCCCCCAGCCTGCAGCCGCCGCTTCTTCACCGCGCAGGGCACGCTGGGAGCGGGGCGGGGCGGCCCCCGCGCACGCGCTGAGGAGAGGCCGCCTCCTGCCCGCAACGCGCCTGCGCGAGGGGCGATGCGGGCGGGGGTAAGGCGGAGAGACGGCCGCAGAAAGCCTTCTGCGCGTGCGCGCACACCGCCCTCCCGCCGGGCCAATGAACGCCGTCGTTTTCCATCCGCCCCCAGCCCTGCGTCGCGACGCGTTCTACATGTGCGCATGCGCGTCACTGAAGCTCGAGCCCGGGCGGAAGGGGAGAGGCGTCTGTGCCCTCACTGCTCCTTAAAGGGGCTGCAGCTGCCGGCTCTGTCCAGGCCTCCGAGCCACAGGGATAGTGGTGACAAGCGTTGATGTGATCCAGGCCGATCACAGACAGCCCGATTTCGCTTAGGAGCCCTTTGGGGGTGGCTGCATCTGGACGGGGAAATAGCAGGCGATGCCCTCGCTGCTTGCACAGCGACTGTGGCGCCTCTGCTGGTGGCTTTTCCAGGCAGTGTCAGACATAGAGCCTTGCCCGCTTGTTTCTGAATTGCCTGCATTTAACCCATGAAGTGAATCTGCAGCAAGGTGCCCTGCGTCCTGCTGCAGTGCCGTAAGCGCCTACACCCACCTTTTGTGGGGCTCAGCCCCGCTGCCTGAAGGGGTGTACAGGAAAGCTGGGGAGGGGATTTTTAAAAGGGCAGGTAGCGATGGGATGAGGGGGAATGGTTTTAAACTGGACGAGGGTAGATTTAGACTAGATATCAGGAAGAAAGTCTTACTGCAGGGGTGGTGAGATGCTGGAGCAGGTCACACAGTGAGGTTGTGAATGCGCCCTTGCTGCAAGCATTCAGTGGGGGGGGTGGAATTAGATGATCTTAAGGGTCCATTTCAACCCAAACCATTCTATGATTCTATGAACACGGCTCTCCACGATGCTGTGAGCACACAATATCCACCTTGCTACCCCTCCCTGCCCAGCCTGTGTTATCCATCCGACCTTCAGCCCCAGCCTGTCAGCAGGCAGCGCGCAGGGCTGGCAATCGCAGCAGGCTTCACATTGCTATGGGAGGTTTCTGAGGCAGTGGTGGGTTTGTGAGGAGCACGAGGGGCCCATAGCTTCCTGTGAAGCCCCTGCTAGGTGCTTGGCAGTGTCACCTTCTGTGATCACCTGGAGCCATGATGTCACTGCCTTCGCCTGGCAGCTTCACTCAGGCTCCAAGCACAAGAAGCTCCTGCTCCAGACCCTATTTCTTGCTGTCTTTCAAAAACAAGTTCTCCTCCCTTGTCCTCTAGCTCAGTGCTGTGAGTTTTTCCTTTGCAGGAACATAAAACTGTGAATTCCCAGTGACTCATTATCACTCCCTGTCAGAGCGGCGTCTTCTGCTGTGCAAGCCTACATTTGGGAAATGATTCAGTCCTCAGCAAAAAGAAAGCTCCTACAATAATGTAGCTCATGTATATAGAAGGAATGTCTACTCAGGTTATTTAATTTAATGGGGGCATGCAGAGGATCTGTTTTCGAGCTTGCCTGGCGTACTTAAAGCCATGAGAATAACAAAAATATATATATATATTTTAAGACTGTCTATGCACAGATTGTTTTAAACAGCTAACACTTTGATAAAACTGAGATTAAGAGGTCCAGGTTAGGACATTACGGTATCAGTAGGAACTTGTTCATATGAAGGTAGAGGAGTCTTAGCATAACAGCATTCAAATGGTAAGGGAGGTTTTTATAGCGCCCACCATATTGCTTTCTAACTTGGTAAAGTTACTGTGGTACGAACACTTTCTGTCTGCACAAGTGCAAAAAAGTCCTGGCTTGTGTCCATGTGGCTGCTGCCCAGTGAGGGAAGTCTGTGATTTGCTGTGTTTCTTCCTGTGGTGGACTCACTTAGCTACAGGATGACTCCATGGTGAGAGACCAGGAGGAACAGAGAGGGAAAATTGGCAGTCAGCAATGCTGTGAACTGCAAATATCAGTTCCAAATTTCCCTTATGTTTCAGGGAGGTTAGACCCAGGGTTCTACTGCAGGTGCCTCTGCATTTCCAATAAAAATAAAATGCAGGAGACTCAAAATCAGATCAGACTGTACCATATCTGACAGAATGAAAGTGATGCTGAGAGAGCTAGCGAGCCTCCGACTCATTCCTACCTCAATACCGTAAGGGAGCATTTGTAAGAGCAAGAATATCCACACTCTTTTCACTGAGAGAGAAGGTGGATTTTGTGCGGAGGAGCTCTGACACATCACACGGCACTTAAGGGGGCTGGAGCTTCAAGGGCAAACGAGGTGTATCTGATCATTACACTCATTTCTAAATACAGAGCCTGTCTGTCCTCACTTGCCCTCACATTACTGTTAATCGTGATTTGCAAACAGATTAGGACTGATGTGCACTTAGAGGCCTTTGGGGTTTAGTCGTTTTTAATGATTGCTCTGGATGGGATTTCAGCAGTCTGCAAGCGTTCGAGTCACGTATCCTTGGAGGAGCAGGAAAAACAGGTCTGCAGGTCCCGGGCAGTTCCTAGCCCGTCCGTGGGGACGCAGGGGAACAGGCTCTGCTGGGCTGTGCAATGCTGCCACCTCCTGCCTGCCGAGGGACAGCTCTGCGGCCAGGGGACACTGCCGCCCGGGGCCGAGCGCTGCGTGGGGACCGGCCGAGCTGAGCCTGCTATAAAGATGCCCAGACACGCATCGTCTCCCAAAGGTCTGCAGTGCAAAAACAAACAAACAAACAAAAGTGATGATCAACAGTCAGGTTGGATATGTTCTCTTTGTGTTGAGTCCCGCAACGATGTTAGGAATGGAGGGATTGAAAAGCAGACCTGTGTAGGCGATGTGGGAAGGGCTGCAGGACAGGCTGGAGGGCAGAGATGGGAGAAGTCAGCCAGCATAAACTGGGACACATCATTGGGACACGGAAGAGAAAACCTATCAGCGCAGCTGCAGCTCCATCAGTCCTGGCCAGAACACTGTCAGAACAATGAGCGTGAGGAAAACCTTCCCCCCATCGCCAGCTGTGGCAGCCCCAGGCAGCCTGCCTGCTCCTGATGTGTGTCAGACAGGTGAAGGAGCAGCAGAGCCCAGTGCCAGCATCCCACCGTGTGACACTGGGATGACCTCAGCCCGCTTCCTGTTTGCTCACTGCCTGTGGTTGCAGCCACGTTGGAGCCCACCGCTCAGGTTTATGCCTTGGCCACTCCAGTTCTCTACTTGTGTCTCCACAGTAACAAGGAGAGGTCTGTTTATTTGTGAGGAAGAGTGAAGGTGCATGTGTATTTCTGGGTAAGCAGGATTTAACTTAGGGAATGAATAGCTCTATTGAGAGAATGGTGGTGGATGACACTGAGGACTGTAGATGTCCAAAGCTGGAGGCGGGTCTCATTTCAGGACAGATCTGACATCCACCTGTTTAAGACATTTTGCTCTTCTCTATTTTGGCCCATGAATCTGTCCTGTCTTTGTTCCACACATAGGAACATTCTCCTCCCAGCCCCTCACGGTAAACCACATCCTGTGCTGCAACATGCGGGGTTTTGCTGAACAACAGAGATCCTGATGGTGTGAAAGCAGTGCTGGCCTTGTAAAAAGCCTACACAGCCTGGGCATGTGTCCTGATTTTTTGGAAAGCACAGACATCAGTGAAGGCACACAGCAGATGTGCACAAACATAGAAGCCATGGAGGTACCCACTGGATTTAAATTGATACAACTTAAAAATCCTTCACCTGTAGGTTGTGAGGAGGAGTTCAGGCTGTGGTTTTGTAGCAGCTGACCCGATCTAAACCAACTTCTGCATTCTTCTCCCCTCCTGCTCGCCCTGCTCCCAGTGCCTTGGTCAGAACTTCTGCAGGTCACTTTGACTCCCTTTCAAAAATTGTCTGCATGTGATTCTTCCTGTTTTCTTTGGGTTAATATTTTGCCAAACTGGAATAGTTCTAGGAGCTCCAGGGTGTCCCTGTGACAGTGCAAGAGTTGTCCCTTTCTGGCCATGGCATGTGTCAGCCAGAACACCAGATGGGAGTGGAGAAGTGTGGCCTTCTGTCAGGAAAGGTACTCTGCAGACACGCAGGAAGAACACAACAGTTGTTGAATTCATTGCTAGTGAGGAAAACAGCAGTTTTAGCACTAAAAAAAAAAGGGGGGTGAATCTGGCTTCTGGTGCCTCATGCAAGCTATTCTTCAGCTCCTGTTCATCACTATTTTTCACATCTTTCAGGGACATGGAGGAAATGAAAGCACTTTATAGCTGCATCGCTTGATAAAGTGAAAAGAATTCTCCTCTCTTCTCTTTCCAGAGGACAGGCCAGCAGTCCTGCTGCATGGCCCAGCCTCCAGCATTGCTTATCCTTCACTTGTGCCTGCTTTGCAACTGAGCATCTCCACACCTCTTAATTTGATCACAGCAAATGAAGGGAGTGTTTTCAGTGTAATAAAGCAGCTGTTTGAAGCAGTGCTGATGGAGCAGCATCCTTTTTGCATGCTTGTAACTGTGTCAGCAAATATTTGCTGCTGTGTTGGGTCAGGAGGGAGCTGTTCATCCTCCCGGGCAGCAGGGATATTCCAGGCTTCTATAAAAAGGCTCAGGGGGAGGGAGTAACACTGACATAACAAGCTAGACAAAGTCATATCTGAAAAAGTCAAAGGCCATAATGCCTCTGCTCCAGAGCCATCAACTTGTGTTTGGTTTGGATTGGAATTTCAGAGCTGTCTGAGGTGGATGTGCCACTTCCCAGGACTCTGCTTGTGCTGCTGCAGGTAGGACCTGGGGGCAGAGGGGATGCACATCCTGAATGCTTTTGCAGTGCAGACCACAAATGTACACTGCAGCTGAGCTGAGCTGAGGGATCCCCCAACGGCCTGAAGCCCTGCTCACTGCATGCAGTCTGGCCACTCGCTGAGCTGGTTCACCCTCCTCACTTGGTGGGAGAGGACTCGCTTGTTTCACAGGCACTTGTTTCTGCTGGTTTGGGGAATCAAACTGCCTCACAGCAGGACCAGCAAAGCTGGAGCTGAAGGAGAAAGAGGAGAGGGATCATCAGAATCCCAAATTCTTTGGAAGTAAAATGTGTATGTTTTGCATTCTGTCTCATCAGCCCTGCCACCGAGCATCAACCCCATTCCAGAGAGGCACATTTCCCCTATGTACCCTATATAGCCAAGAGTGAGTGAGTTCTAGAGCTCCAGCCCAAGGCCTGAAGCTTATTGTCTCAGATAGAGAGAGCCCATGGTGGTTCTGCCCCAGTTTTCATGTAAGTGGCCAAAGTCTGGGTGCAGGTGTACAAACTGAGACTCCACCGATGGATTTCCCTGAGGCCTGGACAGCCAAAGTCATCTCAGTATTTCTTTGCTTTTTGGCAGTAGGGACAAATGAGCTCCTGGCACTTCTCATAGCCGAGGGATCTGCACTTTAAATTAGATCTGGGTTACAGGTTTGTAGACACAGCAGTTGCTTATCTCAGAGCGCCAATTCTGCTCACACATCTTTCTGTGTCCCCCCTGCCCACGCAGCCCCCAGCAGTGTGTCCTTCACACCGGCTGTTTGCCCTCCCTCCCTCTCTAGTGCCTTAGGCTATGGCTTGGCTCTGACCTTAGCTGACCCCACTACTTTTAGCAGGGCTTGTAGTGCTGGAGAACATGGCTGGAGAGGAGCTGCTCGTGCCAGGAGGAGCCAAATCCAACTTGTGCTGGTGATTCCAGCAGAGGAGACTGTACCACCACAGCCATAAGTGAAGTGATTTCATCTCAAATTCAAGAAGTGGGGACCTGAAAGAGCCCTGGGTGTCTAGGCTCAGTAATGTTGCCTGGGTTTTAATTCCCCTTGAAAAAAAATGACACTGACAGGAGGGACTGGGGCCCCACAGCTCTGGGGCCATGGGGAGAAAATATCCATGAACTGACAGCACCACTGCCAAGCTGCACAAGAAGTTGGATGGGAAATTGTGTGGCCTGGGATGTTCTTGGCTGCTTGGAGTGAGATTTTTTTAAGCACAGCCGGAAAAGGGGGATTTTCAAGTAATTTTGGTGATTCACAGGAAATGCCATTACTGCACAGCTGATGCTCTACCAATGCACTTGTTCCTGGAAGACTTTCCTGCAAAGTTTCCCTGGTGAGGTATTGCTGCCAGGAGCGGTGCCTGCAGGCTGCTTGGATTGCCTGGGCTCTGCTGCAGAGCTCTGAGCATCCACCCAGCCAGAAAGGTTTGGAGACATGAGAGCCCTGCATGTTTCTGCTTTTCTTTAGGTCTGCAGCCAGGAGGAGGAACCGCAGGTTCTTTTGTTTGGCACACTCCCCAGGGACAATTTGCTGAATGGCGGTAAAGCTGAGGTCGAACTTTTCCATGATGTCAGACTTGAAACTGCTTGGAGTACGCTGGTGAATGCCTTGTGAGGTGAGGCGAGAGGCTCCCAGGAAGTAATGGGACAAAGGATGTAAATGGCAGCGAGGCTGATTCATGGCTTGTCATATCCGTGGGTACGTCAAGTCCTCAGCAGCAGCTTCTCTGGCACTGGTTAATTTATTACGCTGCTAGTGAGGAGTGCTGATATTTGGCTTCCACACCACACTTCCACTGCTGCAATCACTCAGCTTCAAATCATCGGGGTGAGTCTTCTCTAACGCAAAGTAACTCAGCTTGTGGATGGCTGATACACATGGGGCTGCCATCAATCTTCCTGAGTATAATTACTTGAACAATTTTAGGCAGCATGGATTTCATGCATGCTATGTGCAATGGCGTGGGATGCAGAGGGGGACGGGAGGAGCAGAACAGGCAATGCAGGATTTGGCCATACTTCATGGCTGTTGCTGCTCTCCAGTGGCAGGAGCCAGTCAAGCACAGTCTGTTCCTCTGGGTTCACCATTCCCTTTCTAAAAGCTCTGTCTTTTCTTGGCACATTTTGGGAGGGAGGATCCTGAGCCGAGAGCAGAGGTGAAGTACTATGCTGTCCCCAAGCCCCATGCAGCAGGGACCCTCCCACTGCCACCCACCTCCTGGATGTCAGAGTGCCCACAAGCTGTTCTCAGAGCAGAAGCTAGCATTCGAGCAGATTGCAGATGAGGGACAAAATCAAGGGCTGCTGAGTCTAGTGATTTTATTGCTCACAGCACATCACGTGATGGCTTTTATCAGCATCTCCTCAGGGGTCATGGAGCTGGTCCTGTGCAGCCAGGAAAGTACAGTTCTTTCCAGATTTTTGGAGCTAGTTGCTTCCTCCTATGATTAGGATAAAAAAACCTCCATGATTGAGAGCATCACAGAGAGCGTGGGGAGCAAGGTGCGACAGAAAGGAGCCCCATTCCTACAGGGCCTTGGTGTAAATGTCTCTGATTTCTAGGCAGACTGTTTCCTAGGCCATCCAGATATCTAGGTTCTGGGGGGATTCACAGCAGAGCAGCTCCTGCAAGGTGCCAAATATGGCCCCATCTCCCACATACCATGGCAAATGGACTCAGGCTGGCACACCCAATTCCAGACAAATGGGATGTCTGGGGCTGCAACCCCTTTTGTGAGTGCATCCTCCCCGTTCGGCATCTGCTCACGTCTCATTCATTCCAGCAGTCACCTGCAGGTCTGAACATCTCTGCTCAATGGAGCAGCTTTTCATGCCATCCAAAAGCTAATTCTTGTTGAGATCAGCAAAGCAGGGGCCGAGAGATGCTGCTTGATTAAGCTTGAATTTATTCTCTCCCCTCCTCCAAAGATTATCACGAGCTCCAGTTCATTTGTGCTTGTGAAAAGCACAGGGTGGAAAGTGCCAGATAAGGGGAAACATCACATGTTGTTGCCACAGTGCGGGAAACATCGCTAACAAATCAATCAGTCCCTTGACGTGCACGGCCCAGCTCCGCATCTCTGGAGCAGCATTCACGCCGTGTGGGTCCCACTTTATCACAAGGGGCTGAGGGAGCAGATGACAAGCATGCAGGCTGTCCCGCTTTGATGCTTCAAAGAGCGAGCCCTTTCAAGGGCTCCTTTACTGATGGCCCTTCAGCTAATTTTAGCACCAATGAGCAGCAGCTTAGCACAGCTCAAAGGAACGGGACTGTAAAAGCAGGAGCTCCAGGCACACGACACTGACTCTGCATGCCCTCACTGTGAGGTCTTCCTTACAACCATGGGGGACTCGAGATTCTGCTCTGAAATCTTGAAACTCATATTTACCTTGCTGAATTCAGTAGCACCGTCTGGGTATGCCAGCACTCAGATCAGACCCACCTGGCAGCAGGCAGGCAGAAGACACTGGGATCAGTGGCCACGTCCAAGCTCCTGCCACACGTGAACTGACTCAAGCTCTCATGAGCATTAAGTGGGGGCATGGAGGCATGCAGGCTGGAGATGGAGGCTGGACTGAGTCCTAGCTAAAGAACATTCTTAAAATGATTTTTGTAACCTGAATAAATACTGTAACTTCCATGAATTCCCACGCTCTTTCTCTCCACCGTGTCTCAAAGACATCACACGGTTAGCAGCAGATTACTTGCTTTTTCCACGTTGTATGCGGCCTGAAAATGCAGTGGAGACAGAGCAGAGGGATGCTCCCTGCCATGAGGTGTTCCAAAAAGTGCTTCAAGAAAAATAACGGACTCCAGCTGATTATTACAACTGCTCTATTAAAAGCAGACCTCACGATGGTCTGCATCCCACGCTGTAGAGCCGGCTTCCTGCAGTGGCAGTGTCTTGGAGCAGCCGGGCTCATCCTGCAGGTAAGGACCCCAGGTGTTCCCAGGAAGCTGCTGGGTGCGTAGCCTCACCACACTGCCCAGTGGGACACATCCAAGGCCGTATGACAGCTCACCCTGGCCAGATGCTGGCAGAGGAGCAGTCAGGGTGCAGCAACAGTTGCCAGGTGCAGAGCCCAGCTCCCAGCACTCCTTCAGCCTTCAGGAAGAGATGCTGGCTCTTTGTGTTTAATAACGCAGCAGATTTTTCTTCCATGAATTCATCCTGTTGAAATGCTTTACATCTGTCACATCCTGTGGCCAGAAGCTCTGTAGTTTAACTATATGTTGCACCAAGAACCACTTCCTTTTCGTTGTGTTAAACTTCCTTCAGGTAGTTTCAGCTGGAGCCTCTACTCCTGTGTCAGAGGAGACAGCGCACAGTCCCTCCCTCCCTTTACGTGCCTGCCAGGACCACATGGCTCTGTCTCACAGCCTCCCACCCATCCCTGCTCCCAGCCTTGGAATTATTCCTGACCCCGAGGCTGCTGCAGGGCTTTGGGCACTCGCACTTTCCTTCCCTGCTCCATCTTTATGACATGAGGGCAACAGGAAAGCCAGACGTGCACACATTCTCCTAAGCTGTTGGCAGTCATGGTCATTTTGCTATTCCTCTTCTTTCTCAGAATATTCATTTTGGGGTGAAAATCCCAAATCAGGCATGTTTGGGCCAATGTTGCCTGCAGTGATGCAGGCTCTGGGCACACAGTGGTTTCTCGTACAGAGGAAAGAGACCCCGCTGGCAGCCCCAGAGAGGGCATCGGCTGCAGCCCAGAGCACAGGCCGAGCACAGGGAACCCTGTGAGGCCAGGAGTCAGGATAATGAGCAGAAAGAAAACATAGCTGTCGTTCTGCATCGAGGCTCCTAGGGGGAGCAAGGGCACACTGCGAGTGGCCTGCTTGGCGCTGCTGAACACGAAGCTGCTGCTGGCTGGTGGGGCTGAGCTTTTGCGTGCTTCACATCAGTTCTCTCTGTGCAAAGATATCTGGGAGACAATTCTCTGGTGTGCTCTTCCATGAGGAACCAGCACATTACCTGCTGTGGTGTGTGATGAGAGAAGGACACATCCCCTGCCACAAGCCCCCTTCCCAAAACTGGGATGCTGGTTTCCTACCAGCTATGGAGTGGCTTGCACAACCCATTCCAGTCCAAGCAGGAGGCTGGGGATGCTGGAGAGCCCTGGATGGCCCCAGGACTTGCCTTGGCCAAAAACAGGACCCAGAGCTTGGCAGAGAGCTCAGAGGCCTTGAGGCTAACTGCTTTCCACCGTCACAGCCTGGGAAGGAGGTCTGCAGGTGGCACATAGGCTGGTGACTCGAGGGGTGGAGAAGCTGGAACTGGCATCATCTACCAGGATTAATAATGGAGACGTCCCTTCTGACACTGCCATTGCCTTGTGGCTGATGGGATGAAGTAATTTTTGCTGACACAGCATTCTTGAGCTGGGTGCTGTCGTGTTGGGAGGAAACTCCATGTTGCTGGAAATGTCCACATGGAAATGCCAAGCTCTCCCTGAGAAAGAGGAAGCCCAGAGGAAGGAGAAGCCCAGGCATCAAACTGTTCCCTTGGGAAGGCTTCCCCAGCCCATTGCACGATGCCCACCCCACCTCCACCACGGTGCCTGGGACATCCTCGCCATGCCCTGAGCCTCAGCACTCCAGTTAAGTTTCATGGGAAGAGTCTCTGCTCCCAGTAGTGAAACAAACACACAGTGCTCCCGTTCAGGAGGGCAGCTGCTGTGCTTGCTTGTGGCAGAGACGCAAGCCCCGTCAAATCAAAGACACTCCCAGTTGCGTCAGTGGAAAAATGAATGGAGAGCTTGCTCACAAACTGGACTGGCAGCTTCAAAGGCTGATCTTGCCTTCCTCCCACCCTTTGTTCCTCCAATGAGCAAGAGTAGCTATCTCCTGCAATGTGTGCTGCACAGGGAGCAGCTATTGCCATGCCTGCAGAGCAGCCACTCCTGCAGGAACCTGCCCAGAGCAGCAGATACTGATGGGACTCCAGAGGTGGCCAATCCCAAAGAAGGTGCTTCTTGAGGGGATGTGCTTCTGCTGAGCTTCTCACGCCCTCACCTTGCACAGCAGAGCCACTGCACCCTGGGTGAGGTGTGGACAGCAGGGTGCCTGGCTGCTTCTTGAGGGCACCTGGAGGAGGCAGCTCCCTGGTGACCTGGCAGCTGCAGGAACTGCACAGGCAGGCAGACACATCCTCCATGGCTGCAGAGCACAAGAACCCAGAAGCAGCTCAGTGTGTGCAACAGGGATGGAAGATCTTGCAAACCATGGCCCTTAGAAAATAAGCTGTTTGCTACCTTGCTGACAGTAAACTGTTCTCCTTCAACAGCAGAAACACCAGCACGAAAAGCAGCCACAAGCAAGAAAAGGCCCCAAGTCAACAGCCTTGGAGGTCTTAGGGTAGGGAAAGCAATGCAAGGCAGCAAGGATGGAGAAGGGGAGAGGGAAGGGCCACAGAGGCTGGTAGACATGAAGCCTCAGGCTGTTAATGTGGGACAGGAGATGTGAACTGCTGTAGACCTGGAGAGGGTGAGAGGAGCTGACGCTCCTTACACTAAGTAGATCTGTCCTGATGGTTGGGCTCGATAATCTTAGTTGTTTTTTCCAACCTCAATGATTCTATGTTCTTAGGAGTGTTGCTCTTTCCATTGGATTCAATGCAGTGGGGAAAGAAAAGTCCACGGGAATGAAGAGTAAAGCCACAGCCTGGGAGGAAGTGCGAGGGGCAGCAGATGGAGCTGCTACTCCATCTCATGCTTCTTTTTCTGGGCACCAGGGCATGTGCTGTGGGGATGACAGCATGGAGGTGATGGCACAGGCAGAGCAGTGACAGCGATGTTCTGCCATTGCCAAAGAGACCTCCATATAGAGCAGAGAAGGAATACATGACACAACTAAGCCAAAGGCAAGCAAGCCTTCGGCCCATAAATAACCCCTTTAGAAATAAAGAGCTGACTCTTAATTTATTCTGCATGGATCAAATTCTATCTCCTTATTTTTAGCCTCCGCTCTGCCTCGTGGTGGAGGCGGTGCCCCCCAGCACAGCCTGCAGCTCCTTCCTGCAACAACTGCTGCCTGTTGGAAGGCCCTCGTGCAGCGTGGGGGTAATTACTGTGAGCAGGTGTGCTTCCCTTCTGTGGTGGACTTAGGCACAGGTTATTTGGACTGGAAAGAAGAGAGAAATGGAATGATACTGATATGGTTTTTCATATGGTGCTTATGCAGATGACCGGCTCAGATATGAAATGCTGTGAAAATATTTAACTTTATGGCACTTGCCTCCTTGCCTTAGCACCTTAGCTCGGATTCCCATGCTTCATTGCGTGCATGAGTAACTGTGCTTGAGGCAAAGTCCACTTCCCAGATGTGCAGTGTGGGAGGAAGCTCTGTGATTAGGACGCACCTGCCACCGTATTCTTGAGCAGTTGTTTTTTTTTCTGTGTGTTTTCACTTCCAACATGAACGGCTGATAGCAGTGTGTGGTCATGAAACCCTTTCAAGACAGGAAAGAAATCCAAAGAACAGTAATAATGGAAAAGATTAAATAAAGGAAACACTGCTTTCCTGTGCAAACATGCTGCTCTGAGAAGAACTCCTGCCTGCTGCAATTGGGCATACCCAGGGCTGCTGCACTTTGCACGGCTGGAAGTTGTGCCTGCCTTCTGAGCAAGCCCTGACTAACGCACAACACATCTGCCGCGTTCCCACAGAGCCCCCTGACGGCTCCAGCTTCCAACTGAGCCACCTGAGCCTTAACCTTTTGTGCAATTGGGAAAATCCCCCTGCTCTGGCCCATCAGCTGTAAACAGCTCTCCAGCAGTGGTTCAACTTGTGGTGAGATATCGAGGGGCTGCCCTCCCCACTGGGTGCTCCTGCTGCAGCTGTGGGTGCAAGCAGAGCCAGTGGTGTGTGCACGTGGCCCTGGAGAAGCTGCGAGCAAAAACAGGCATGCACCGAGACTGCACAAACCAGGGAGCCCAGCAAGAGGAGGCAGTTCTGCCCTGCCGCCTCCGCAGTGCTGCGCCCTTCTGCGTGCCTCTCTGTGCCATGCTGCTGGATCACATGTCTGCAGGGTCTAAGGCCACAAGGCTACAACAGCCAGTGCCAACGGGGTGGAGAAGAGACCAGGGCTCTTTAGATTGGCTTATTGAAACCTGGAAACACAAACAATTGTGCTAGACCAGCATGCACCTATTTGCTTTTCCTAGTAACCAGAGCCTGGCAGTGGCAGCCAGCCCGCTCCCATGCCTTCCTGACTCCTTGTGAGCCCCGGAGTGGTGACAGCACGTCTGTGTGGAGCTGTGCAGCTCCAGCTTGGTGCTGGATAGGAGGAGAACAGAGCTAGCAGCACAGCAGGAAGGAAATTGCTCACACTGGGGAAATCATTTGGCAGCACAGTGGTCTTGCAAGGAAATCGCTGTAGCTGTCCTATCAAGCATCCGATAATACCGATTGGAATTGAAAACATGCCTGGGGGAACACCCACAGCATGACCCGTCTGGGGCGGAGCAGACAGCCGGGAATGCTGCCCCACTGCCCTGGCTGCTGGGGCAAGGGACGCGCTGGGAGGAGAGCACTGCTAGCCACGGTGTGACACGGCACCGGGTGCTGATGGGAGCCAAAGGCAGTGACATACCTCCACGGATTCGTTGGATGTGGTGGTAAGTGTGCCGGCCCGAGGATGGAGCCGGGAAGCTCCTGACACTGCTGAGATGCTGTCCCCAGGGCCACCTGGCCGGGCGTTCCACTGCTCCAGAATGTCCCTGGCTGAGGCTTGAGTCGCTGCTGCGGGGGAGAAAGAAAATCTGCATCCCTGCTGTCAGAGCCAGGTAAGGCCTTTGCTGCCAGCCCCTGTGTGGGTTGCTTGCGCTCATGGCCCCATCCCCGCGTGGCCATGTGTCTGCCCAGTGGCCCCTCTGTAAGCCCCTACGTGTGTCCTTTCACTGTGCCACTTCTGGATGCTGTGTGTCAGCCTGGAAAAATCCAGGTGCGGCTGTCACGTCCCTGTGGTTGGATGGACGCGCTGGGGGCGGCGGGAGTTGGCTGTGTATCAGCTGCTGCCGTCTCAATAGCTTGTTTACTATGTGAAGGATGCAAATACTTCACAAGCAAAAAAAACCTACAGCCCAAAACGTCCCTGAGTCCCGGTAACACCGCTTCCTCGGCTATATTTTGACTTTTCATTTCTGCCTTCTCCGAACCCCGTTCTGCGGCTCAGCAGCAGGGCAGCGCCAGCAGAGCGGGCGCCCAGGCGCCGCACCGGGCCGCGCCGGGCAACTCCAGCCCCGCACAGCCGGGAGCGAAGCCACAAAAAAACAGCCGCGGAGCGCCGGGTCGCACAGCAGCGGTGAGCTCCGCACAGCCTCCAGCCAGCCGCAGCCGGAGCTCCGCAGCCGCTGCGGGGCTGACCCGGCTTGGCGTTCGGGCACCGGCTGCAGGCGCGGTCTCCCCACCCCCTCGCCGCCGCTCCTCTCCTATCAGACTCGGGGGGGGGGCATCTGCGGGCGGTGCGGAGCCGCCGCCGCCGCGCTCCTCCTCGCCGCTCCCCCGGGCGTTGCGGGCGGGCCCCGGCCGGACCCTGTCACCTCTCGCCGGGGGCCGTCCCGTGCCTCCCGTGCCACCCTCGGCCTGCCGCAGCGCTGTCATTGAGCTCCCCCCGCTGCGGCAGCGCGGCCGCGGCTCCCGGCGCCGGCCCTGCAGGTAAGAGTGGGGTCGGGCTCGGGCGGGGGGGTCTCGGGCACCGGGGGCTGCGGGGTGGGAGCTGGGGGCCAGCAGCCCCTGCCCTCCCCCGGATGCAGCTCTCCTGCAGGGATGCTCCGAGGCAGCGGCGTAGCGCCGATCTGTAGCAGGCCGAGTTGAGAGCCGGGGAATCAAACCTGCTCCTCTCTCTGAGCTGTCAGAACGGCTTCTTTTTAATTTTGTTGTTTCTCCGCCGTTTCAGATGGGGGCGCAAAGAGGTTTCCCGGCCTGGGGGCCGTTCCCAGAGCGTGGGAGCACGGCGGTCCCCATATCGGCATGGGGACCGGTGGCACTCAGAGCTTGGTCCATCGAGTGGGGAGTGGGGCAGAGCTGCACAGCGCGATGGGTCCAGAGAGCACGGCAGCACCCCGAGCGCTGCCTTCCCCTCGGTCCCTGCATTTATGTGTCCTGCTGCCATGCAGAGCTCAAAGCACTTCCAGCTTCAGCCCCAATCATCTGCTCATCTCTGGGGTACATCCCACTGTCTGGGGACCTCAGAGGCACCCAACAGAACGCAGAACAGTGTCCTGTGGCAGCCACAGATACACGGGGGGTTGGGATGACAGCTAACAGGGTAGAGTTCTCCTATAAAGCAGGCAGAGGCACCGTGCCTGCTGTCTTAGCGCATGTATTTGTGTTCTTGCCAAGCCTAGCTCTCCTCCAGAGCAGCTGCGGGCATTTGCCAGGCAGGGGCACTCACTGCTGCAGCACCCAACATTTGCTGGAGCAGCCTCCAGCAGAAGCTCTGGCTCAGCTCTCCGTTCCCACCACATGCACCAGGGCTGTGCAGCTGTGCGGCAGGCCAGGCTGCCTTGGGCTGGCTGCGTCTCAAGGCCTCCCGCCTCACGCTGCCCAAGCAGAGCACTGTCTGCGCCCCTGGAGAGCTGCGCCTTTCTCCTCAGCACCAGTGAAAGCAGGGGATGTTCCCTGGGAAGGAAATGCAGTGAATCAGCTCCCAGATTTTGTGCTCTCTACAAGAGAGGGAGCCGGAGCAGCACTTCTGCAAAAAGCACTCTGAGCACCAGGGGCTCCCAGCGCCTCTGGCACAGGCACTCACGCCTTTGCCCACTTCTCCCCCCAGTTTGTAAGTCAGCTCTCCCTCCCATAGAAATGCCTGTTGTTCAGGCGTCACATAAACACTCTTTGTACTTTGAAAAAGACACTTGAATGCAAGGCAGCACGCCAGGCACTGCCTGAGCAGTGACAGCCAGCCCGAGCAGTGCTGGAGCGGGTGCGGAGGTGGCGGAGCCCTGTGCTCCTCTTGGGGAGGGGCACACAGCTGGTGCTGGGGTGCTGCTCTGGCCGCTGGGATTTGAGCACGACTGCTCAGCATGTCCCCATCTGCCTCACGTGGGTGCCTGCCCTTGACAGCCAGCCTACTTTTCGCTCTCAGCATTTTATGGTTTTATGATTTTGGAGTATATTGCCCTATCCATCCAGACCTTATCAGTGGTAGGAAAGCCTTGCTTGTAGATGTGGATGGCTTGTTGTCCCCTGGAGCAAGTGTGCATCCCACAGATGTGCCCATGGAAGTGCTCTCTGTCCCCTGGCATAGGTGGACCAAGCGTGGGCACCGAGTTGGACACCCAGAGCACCAGTTCCTGTAGCTGCAGCTCAGCCCCTGACCCAAAGCCACTCTTGCAGAGCATCTTGACATGGCAGGCACCCACGCAGAAGAGCCACTTGCTGAGGACACAGCCGACCATGATGCACACATCTATGAGGAGGTGATGCTCTGTGAGAGGATGGAGCACAGCCAGCGGCTGGCTGTGGAGGAGCTCATCACCACTGAAGCCAGCTATGTGCACAACCTCCAGCTGTGCCTGTCCGACATCCGGGCACACCTCCAGAAGAAGCAGGTGAGGGGGCTGTAGGGTGAATGTGCTGGGAGCAGTGGGGCTCCCAGATCCCAGCAGGGCCGATGCTGATGTCAGCTGGGAGGCCACTACCTGTGCCCTGATCCTTCCAGCTCCCCAGCTGCCCCCATCAGACAGGGTCGTGGGTTGAGCAGACATTATGTCTTAGCCAGTACAGCCATCCAAAGACTTTAACTATGCATCTGTAATGTTAGAAAGGCCTTGTCCTGCTTGGGAACAAAGCCAGGTCTTATCTCTAAATGCCTCTTGAAATGGAGCGTTTCCAGCTCCTCAGATGTCACATGAGGCTGCTGGAAGGACACTGGTGTTGAGAGAGTGCAGATGACTCCATAATGCCAGGTCCACCTCCATCTCATCTATTTGGCTTGTTCTGGGGCAACTGTGTTCCTTCCAGCTGCCTGGTCTTGACCTGGAAGGACTCTTCTCTAACATTGATGACATCCTCCATGTCTCCAGACGGTTCCTGAGGGGACTTCAGGACACTGCTACCCGGGAGCATGAGCAGCTGCTCAGCATCAGTAAGTGGAAAGCAAACTCATACTGTACGTGGAGAGGAGACCCCTTCTCATAGAACAGAACTGTCCCATTCAGCCCAACTCTCCTCCTCCAGGCACTCTGTTCCAGGAGTTCAAGGAGGAGATGGAGATGGTCTACAAGATTTACTGTGCCAGTTATGAGCACGCTCTCCTGCTGGTGGAGAGCTACCGCAAGGACCCCAGGCTGCAGGAGGAGATCATGGAGACCCTGACCACGACAGTGTAGGTACCCACTGCCATCCCCTCCCTAGTGGCCTTGCCCTTTTCCTCTCTAAATGAGCTCCCTTCAGGGATGGGTCCCTGCTCTGGGGCACCTAGCTGAGTGCCACATCTTCACAGCATTGTGTGGTGTAGCTGCTGGCAGCCTCTCCTGCATCCTCTGAGACCTGCCAAAGGAGTGCTACAGTTTTGGATCTTTTATTGTGGACCCCAAACCTATGGTGGGGTGGCACCCATGGCTCCTTCCCGCTCCTTTCCCCCACATCACTGCCACCCAAAGGGGCTGTGCCACAGAGAACATGGATTCCCCAGTATGAGCAGAGAGATAGGCTGGCCGCAGTGGATGTGTAGGACCCCTCCTGCCACATCAGCGTGGTCACAAACACTACAAGCCACTGGCATTTCCTCCTGCTTGGAGTGCAGATGATGTGCTGGAGAGAGGGGGTCTGTGCACACAGCCTGAGGTGTCTGTCCTGCACCTCTCAGCAAGTCAAGCACAGTTCTGTTCAGGAGCACCAGATGCCTGCTCAGGCCTAAAACAGCCCTTGGGGTTGGCAGGGATATCACACCGGTGAGCACTGCCTGGGGGTGCACAGCTGGGGTTCATGGCCAGAAACTCAGGCACAGCTCAACTCTGGATGCCAGGCAGCAGAGCTTTCTTGGTGCTGGAGAAGGGTCAGGTTATCCCCAAAATGCTTGCAGAGAAGCCCAGAGGAGCATCAAGGCTGTCCTCCATACCAGCCTCACGGAGTTCCCCCCTCCTTCAGGCCTCACACGAGCGCCTCGGACCTCAGCTTCTTTCTGGTGATGCCAGTGCAGAGAGTCACCAAATACCCACTGCTGCTGGGCAAGATCCTGGAGAACACCCCTGCCAGCACCAGCAATCACGCGGCACTCGCTGCAGCTGTGCGTGCCATGACCCAGGTCAATGCCAACATCAACGAGTACAAGCGGCGCCAGGAAGTGGGTGAGCAGGGGCACATTTCAGGCAGGGGGCATGGCACAGGCAGCGGGTGTCTGGGGAGGCTCAGTTTGACCCTGGTTGTGTCCCATTGGTGTTGCACTGATTCCTATTCAAGTCAGTTCAAAGCTCTCCCTTTCTCCTGTCCTTCAGCCATCCTGCCAGGTGGGGCTGCAGGCTGGGCTGTGTCCCAGCAGCTCCTGGCACTGTGGTACCTGGCTGAGGGAGGGTGCTGCACTCTGGGCAAGCTGCAGGAGCAGGGTGGCATAGGAGCGAGCACAAACTGGTCCATCTGCATTCCCTGAGCTGGGGAATTGAAGGAACAATCCTGCCCCTGGGATAGGAGAAATCAAGCTCCCCACAAATGCGAGCTCACTCTGCTTTTTGGTTTTCATGGTAGTTTCCCTGGGGCTGCTCTTCTTTGATGTGGGTTGTGCTTATTCTGTTGATCAGCCCCAGCCTTGCTGCTGTTCTCGCCTTGATTTTTCCATTTCACCTATTCAGGCTGCTGCTATAAAGCTTCTGCAGCCACACTGTTCTCTCGGTCACACCAGCATCCCAGCAGCTGCCCCAGCACCGTGCAGTGAGGCTGCAGGGCTGCAGGGCTGTGATAGGGGCATGCCTGCCTGCAGAGAACAGCCAGGACACAGCACTGCAGGACTCAGATCTGCACTGGTTTGCTGGTGGCTGCAGGCAGGATTTCTGGTCCCAGAGCACTGTTGTCCTATGAATGAAGCCAGAGCACCCTCGGGGTCCCGCTGTACAGATGAGCAGCTGTGCGAGCAGCCCCTCACCTCGGGGCCGCCAGGCTGCTCACCAGCATCTCTCCTCCCCCTCTCGTGTCTCCCCGAGGCAGCCACCAAGTACAACAAGGCTGAGCAGCTGACGCTGCGGGACCGCTTCGCTCGGCTCAACACCCACTCCATCGCCAAGAAGACCACGCGGCTGAGCCGGCTCCTCATGCACGAGGCCGGCATCGTGGCCAAGGTGCGAGCCTACCTCCCTCCTCTGCCGCTTCTGGGGCTTTCCTCCTGCACAGAGGCGGGGAGAGCCGAGCCCGGTGCTGACACCCAGCGGCCTGTGCTGTCATGTAAGCCCCTGTCCGCCTGCCGGGTGACCCAGTGTGGCTGTTGGTCCCCAGCTCTAGCCGCTGTGCAGGCACAGACCTGTATCAAAGGGGAACATTTTGACCTCCGAAAGCCCTTCAGACCCGTAGAGCATCCCAGCAAAAGGGTGCACAACCAGTGACACAGAGCACTGCTTGCAGTTATGGTATTTTCCCCAGCACCACATCCCATGTAGTGCCCAACCACCCCAGATTGTGGCCCTTGTCAAATTCCTGGAGCCCCTCAGGCTCTCCCCCCATCCAGCTTCAGGCTGCACCTTGTGTTGGCATCGCCTTTGCCCCCGCTGCTCCCTGTTCTGCCTGCATGGAGACAAGCTGCCCCTTGCCTTGCAGACAGAGGACAAGGAGTATGATGACCTGGAAGAGAAATTCCAGAGCGTGGCATCCAGCGTGGCTGCACTGAAGGAGAACGTGGCATCCTACCTGAAGCACTTAGAGGTAAAATCCTGACTGTGTGCAGGCAACTTTCCCCATCCAGGCCTCAGGACCCGGTCTGGGGGCTGCAGAACACCCCTAAGCCCTCTGCAGACAACAGCTGGAGGTGCTCAGGGATTTGTGTTTCTCAGATGAAACGTGTTGTTGTGCTGGGGACTCACAGCCTCAGAGGGTTGCTTCCATCCACTGGAGACTGAAATGAAGCTAAGGCTTCACTGACAGAGCTGGGTGTCAGTTGAGAAAACTCATTCCTTACGCTGATCATCATTTCAAAGTGTCAAATGGCTGGAAGTGCTCAGTGTTGTTCAGCCTGGAAATTCTTGCTTTACCAGGTATAAGGCACAAGTGTCCCCAGATGAGGCATGGCAGCAGACTTCCCTTCTGAGTGACCTGGGTCAGTAATTGCTGTAATCTTCTCATAGAGATCCTTCAGGCTGTCTGAAGGAAATGAAAGTATGAGTGATGGCGAAAAGACTGTCAGGAAGATCTCAGAAAATGGCAGAGGGGTCAGAGAGCACCAATGTCAGGATGGAAAGACCTTGTCCTGAAAGTATTGAGAACGGTTCCCCACACTGGGATGAGCTGAAGGAAAAGGGGACAGAATGACTCCTTGTAGCCCGAACAGTGCATAAAAAGAGAAGAACACAGGAGGACGGCAGTCTGTGTGCTAGTGAGATGTGGCAGGGAATGACTGTTCCTTCTCCCCCTTATATTTGTGCGCAGAACATGTATGAAAGGAAGCTCCCATGCTGCTGGGATAGTTACAGGATGCTGCACGATGCTGGGCAGCTCCCGGAGGCTTGCTCTGATTGCTTTCTCTCTTCCAGGCGTTCCTGCTGCCCACCCCACACAAGTGTGAGCTGCAGATGGAGGAGGGCCCTGCCCAGCAGTACCGCCGCCTCGCAGAGCACCTCCACTGCGCTGTGTTCCCGGAGTTTGTGAGTGCTCCTTCTCTGCAGAGCTCCTTTGGGATCAGAGCCAACCGTCTCTCACACCTCCTGCCAGGGCTGCCAGGGCAGGGGAAACAGAGTGGGGTTCAGAGTGGCCCGGTGCAGGGAGCATCCTTACCAACATTCAGCTTTGGGAGCCCATCAGCATTCTGTAGGTGGTGTCTGCCATCAGCCCCACTCATCAGGCCAGGATGGGCTTCCAAGCAGTGCAGAGTGTGGCAGGGCAGACAGATCCCCAGACTGGATGTCAGTTCCCCTATAGGGAGCACCAGCCCTTCCTGTGCCCATGCTGCACAGGGTAGGACATGGGGTAAGCACTCAGATCGTGGGCTGAGAACCTCTGTCCAACCAGGGCACTCTGCTGGGATGCACACTGCACCAGCCCATGGGACAGTGTACATGTAGGTGCTCACATCTGGTCTTCTGCTGGGGCAGCCCAAGTTTTGAATCACAGCATACATGACTGCTCTACTAAGGGTTTGCTTTGGTTGGTGTCCCATGTGCATTCAGGGAAGGGTGCCTCACAAGCCTCTACTCCACACAAGTCCCCCAGCAGGCCCCCAAGCCTTTTCTAATGCATAAGATAATGTTGCATGCAGACAGCGGGGCCTGTCCAGTGGGGTTCCCATGGAGATTTGGGTTTTGTCATCCCACAGAGGCGCCGGCTGGACAGGCTGGTCTGGCAGCCCCTCTGCAGCCTGGCAGAGATGCTGGTGGGGCCGCAGCAGCTGGTCAAGAAGCGCCTGGACAAGCTGCTGGACTATGAGGAGATTCAGGAGAGGAAGAGCGAAACAGGCAGCGTGACATATGATGAGGAAGCAGCCATGAACACCTATCTGGCCATCAATGCCCTGCTTGTGGCTGAGCTCCCGCGCTTCAACCAGGTGGCCATGCAGCTCCTGGGACAGCTCCTGGGCTCCTTCTGCGTCCTGCAGCAGGACTTGGCCGCAGAGGTTCTGCATGAGGCTAAAAAGGAACTAGAGCAGGTGAGAAGAGGAGAGCAGGTGTTCTTGTGCTCATCCAAGCTTGCCTGTTCCAGTTGTGTTCATCCATCTCCCCTTCTAGCGGGGCTGTGGGGCTGCAGGCTCGGGGCAGCAGCTATGGCAGCTCTGGTGAGCTGGTTGCATCCCACACTGACCTCAGGGTCCTTCACAGATGCCCCATGGCCACATGCTGCTGCCTGCTTTCTGGAGGATGGTGGAGGACACCCTGCAGCAGTCAGGAGTCCAGCTCCATACCTTCATCCAGGCATTTGAGACTGTCACACCAAGCCCTGTGCCACAGGTAGGTGCTGGAAATCATAGACTCATTAAGGTTGGAAAAGACCACTAAGATCATCAGGTCCAACCACCAACCCATCTCCACCGTGCCCACTGACCATATCACTTAGTGCCACATCTCCACAGTTCTTAGACACTTCTAGGGATGGTGACTACACCACCTCCCTGGGCAGTCTGTGCCAAGGGAAGGGCTGACAATGAGGAGGAGCAGTGTCTGAGACTTCATGGTGCAGGATGTTGGGGGGAGGTTGGTTCACACAGTGGCACAGGGGATCCCCGCAGCCACAGTGCTACTCCAGAAGAGGCTGTCTGGGAATAACCAGAGCTGGAACAGCCTCAGTTTTTCTGGTTCTGAGCTCTGGTCTCCAAACTGTGAGGAAGAGCAAATAGTGTGGAGAGGTTTCTCTAAGCACCCATTGAAATGTGACCACATGATGATAGAACATGCTCACAGAGGGCCTCAGTCTCCTGTGTCTGACTGAGTGTTCCTGTGTCTCTTGTTCCCCTCCAGCCCCTGAACCCTGCTGAGGAGCGGAAGGTCCTTTCCCTTGTGAGCAAACACGGCCCAGACAAACTTTACCAAGTGACAAGCAACATCAGTGGCAGCAAAGACATGGACCTGACCTTGCAAAGGGGGCAGATTGTGGCTCTGCTGCAAAGTGTGGATACTAAAGGCAACAAGGGCAGATGGCTGGTGGATGCTGGAGGTACTGTTAGCATTGCAGGGAGGCACCAGGGTCTGAAAACAAACCCAAACCACTTCCTCAGCTTGGATGAAACAGTGAACCATTGTCTCATGGGCCCTCCTATCCAGGGCTGGCTCAGCCCAAACCCATCTGTGCTTTCCCAGCTACACCTGTAGCCAGTGGCTGTAGATCTTGGGTTTCCCCATTTCTTCCCCAAAAGAGCACTTGTGAAGTGTCAAGGCTGGGAAAGGAGAGTCCTGTCCACACAGAAATGTCTTGAAACCCATTATCTTGGGTTTTGCTCTAGATGTACTCTAGCGATGGACATGTTTGAGTGGTGCTCCTGTGCTGTCCCAGCCACCAGCCAAGTTCCCCTCCCTTCTCCTTCAACCCATCCTATGTGTGCCAGGCGCTAGGACCCCATAACCTGTGTGTGCATGTTCTCCAGGTCCCCGAGGGTTTGTGCCTGCTGCCAAACTCCAGCCCTATTGCCTGGGACAAAGCCAGCAGCCCAGGATGCAGATGTCAGCCCTGGAGAGTGGCACAGAGAGAAGACGACATTCTTATGTGTCACCTGAAGCTCCTAAACCCCAGGTGGCCACATTCACCCCAGCTTTCCAGGTGAGAGGAGAGGACAACCCAGGGCTGTTCTCAGTGACCCTGATAGCTCTCTGCTTGTGGGCAGGGACACAGACCTATTTTTCCAGCACACATACAACCATTCATGTGCAGCTGTGTGCCTTGCAAGAGTGTCACAGCCGCCTGGGTAAGGCTGAGGTTTGCCTTGCTGGGACCTGGGGTGGACAGAGCAAGGGAATTGTGCGCTGAGGGTCTCCATGTCCCTACATCGATGTCCTTGGTGTCCCCTCTAGGTCCTACCCTGCCACACATGTCCCTTTGCTTCCTAGCTCTGTCTCTTGCTAAGTGCTTCCTCCTCTCCTCCTGCTCTCACAGGTGGTCGCCGGCTTCTCCTTCACAGCACGCAGCCCGCAGGAGCTCAGCCTGCAGGCAGGGCAGCCTGTGGTGGTGCTGGAGCCACACGACAAGAAGGGCAGCACCGAGTGGAGCCTGGTGGAGGCGAACGGGCAGCGGGGCTACGTGCCCTCCAGCTACCTGCTGACAGTCCCTGTGCAGGAGCCCGTGGGCTGGAGTCTGCCCGTGTGAGCAGCGCCAGCGCAGCACCCGATGGCTTCGTGCTGCTCACGGAGGAGAGCTGTCCGATTGGCACCCGATGGGCTCGTTGCAGAGGGAGTGGCTGCACAGCCCTGGCCTGGGGAAGCAGCAGAATGTGGCCCAGGGGCTGTGGGTCCACGGTTGCAGGTGGGGAGACGTGCTTTGTGCTGCTGTGCACAAGGGCAGGAAGGTGCGAGGGTGCCACGTCCATGTGTGTTTGCTTCTTGCTGGGCAGCATGGAGAGAAGACTTGGGATGGAGTGACATGTGGCTGCAGCTCGGCAGGGATTTGTTTTGGTGAGAGAGGGATTTGTAGTGGCGATGAGAGAACCATCCCTGAGTAAATCACGTCTGAGCTGGAAAGGCTGCAGTGCTGCAAACGGGGCTCCAGCCTGGCACGTGTGTGCTCTGCGCAGAACGGGTGGGATGATGCTCCCCTGCGCCCACCCACACGGCCCAGCGGCATCCGGGCATTGGGCTGTCCCCGAGGCCAGCGCTCTGTCACCTCTCGGCCGCCAAGCCCCGCTCCTGGCCCCTGCGCTGCGGTGTGGTGCTGCCGAGGGCCGCTGACGCTCCCGGCGCGAGAAGCGCTCTGTGTGCGACCGCAGCTCTTGGCTGTGACGGTGCGAGACTCCGGTGCGGCCGTGCCGTGCCCGGCCCTGTGCCCGCGCTGGGGCTGCGCGGCCGCGAGGTGGCGGAGCTGTCCCGGCACAGCTCAGCTCAGCACCGCAGCGCTGCGCCTCCCGCCCGCGGCTCCTCCGGGATCTTCCGTTCCCAATCGCATCGTGTCGAACCTCGCTCCCCTGGACGTTCCCTGCAGATGCTCTCCCCGGGACGTGCGCTGTAATGCGTAGTGAGGACGCGGGGCATCGACGTCCCTCACTTCTCCCACTGTATCACCCCAACCGGTAGCAGCGCTGCCGCACAGAGGCTCCGGCTGCTCCCTCGGGGTCAGCGCAGGGCACGGGTCCCTTCCAGCATAACCACGAGGAAGAATAAAGGGCACAAGCGTGCCTTTAAATAGCGCGGCGAGGACACGCTCTCCCGACAGGAACGCTCTGGCCGGGCTGGTGGAACATGCCTGTGCCCGGGGGGCGGCTCCTGGCCAGGTGCCCACCTCAAGGTCAGGCGTCACCCAGAGCAGCGGCACGGCGGCAGGGTCGTGTGTGGGGCAGCCTGGGGTCTCAGCGTGTGCAGGGCTCTGGTGGCAGTGGAACTGGGTGGCACTGCTGCCCACAATCTCCACTGGCCAGCAAGGGACTCGGCACTGGCACTGTGCCTGAGCTGATTCATATCCTGGACATGCTGGCATTTGGATGGTGTCCACCCAGAGGGTGCGACAATGAGGATCAGATCTGACCTCTGGCCCTGGGCCGGCTTGTTTGTGTGCAAGGCGCACAGTGACCGAGGCATGGCTGGCATCGCCGAGGGAAGAACAGCATCCATGCAAGCCACAAGCCATGGTTCCCAAACCTGGGTCTGTCCGAAAGACGCAATGTGTGGTAGGGCTGTGTTGTGCAGCGAACACAGGGCTGGATGCAGAGCAGCACGTGCAGCAGGATCCCAGGACCTGCAGTGCTGCACTGCTGGGGGGGCTGAGCCCCGCAGATGGTGGCCACAGGGCTGGGAGATAGGAGCACAGGCATGAGCGGCACTGCTTGCTCCCGTCTTGCACAGCCAGCACCTGAATTGTTTAATAAAGTGTGAAATTGCTTTCATGCTCTGCTACCTTTGCAGACACGGACCATCATTACTGCCTCCCCTCCACCCCCCAGCCAGCCGCTGGCTGCTGCCGATGTCCCCACTGTCACAGTGCTGCCAGATGAGCTGCTGGCTCACATGGTGCCCAGCTCAGCTCCACAGCACAGCCACAATGCACTCTTCCCTTCTTCCCAGCCCCATAGCAGAGCTCCACTGCTGTGGATGCAGAAACCCAGACATGCAGCTGGGTTGGGGCTGCACACCCCCTTTTTCCCCCTGTTCCCCTCTTCAGATGGCCCTGGGGATGGTGAGAGATGCTGCGCACTGCAATATCAGCCTCTGCTCTGCAGGGAACACAGGACTGCCCCACTGCCAAGGTGGACTGATGACTTTTGAGCCACCTGAACGTGCTCAGAAACCATTCACAGTCTTAACAGAGATAATCAATCACTGTGCTCCTGCTCTGGGCCTAGCTGTTGAGGATGGCTCTCCAGGGCTGAGGGCTGGCAAGGCTGTGGAGGACTGTGCTGCCAGCAGGGGAAACATCCCCTCAGGGGGGATCTCTGCTCTTTCCTTCCTGCAGGAGTGCAGTCTGTGCCCCTCTGTGACGGGAAATGCCGAGGGAGCCAGGTGTGGGATGGTGCAGGGATCTGCAGGAAATGCCAGGCAACAGAGATACTTTGCCCCAGGGAAAAGGTGTCATGTTCTTCCAGCCACTGATAAAGTTAACCCTTGATCTTGTTAAAGATTTAGTCCAGAAGGCGAGTTTAGGTAGGACATGCATGCTGCCAGTGCTACCCAGGCACAGGGACAATTCTGCTGCCCTCCTTCCTGCGGGAAGGCTGCAAGGCTGCAGGATCAGCCCTGTCCCAGGCACAGCAGTATCAGAGCAGAGAGCATCACAGCCCTTAGTTCTGCCGTGCTGTGGAGGCATGGGATGAGCGGGGGAAGGCTGGGTACAGCCTGGCATCATGGAGCCCTGCGCCCGGTGCCCAGCTCTGGGTGATGGAGTGGTGACCTATAGCTCACCCTGTGCTGTAACCCTATAGCCCACGCTGCCCCTGCCACCTCCTTGTGCTGCAGCTCAGCCAAATGCCGTGGGTGGGGGGAGGCTCTGTGCCACCGCGCTGTCAGCCTGCCCTGACGTGAAATGAGTCAGCTGGAGCAGCCCATACTGCCGGTACCCCTCACGGGTAGCCGGGTGCCCCCCCACCGCTCCCCATATCCCTGCTGTGTCCCTGCAGCACACAGCCCAGAATGGCTGTCCTGGAGCAATGCACCCTTCTCTCCATGCCTGTACCTCCTTCCCTGGCAGCAGCCCAAGGCAGAGCCCTGCAGGCTGTCCCCTCCCCAAGGTGACCCTGCTGGCGGGTGTGCTGCACTCCTCGGGGCTTTCCCGAGAGCACCTGAGGTGAAGGCAGTGTGCGTGGCAGGGGGTGTGGGTGCAGGGCACAGGCTGCTGGGTTTGGTGACAGCTGCCCCCAGTGACAAATGGCCTAAACCCATATCCCAAGGGCTCCTGCTGCACCTGTGGGTGGCCGCTCACGATTGTCACAGTGGTACCCAGGACTGTAAGGGCACCCCAAATCCCCCAAGTTCTGTACATCCAAGCAGCTCCAACTATAGGTGCACGCTGCTGACAAAAACGCCCTTTGTGTGCTCAGCATCCCAGCTGGAATTCACCTAAACACACCCTGGGGAAGAAGGGATGGGTAAAGGGCGGGGGGAGGAAAGCTGCCTGCTGTTTGTTTTTGCTAATGAAGGCCCATAATCAAATCATTTCAATTTTAATTGTAAAGCCAGCAGGCAGATTTCTGTCTCCAGATGGGACGTGATAAGAATAGCTCAGGGCTAGCCATGTTCTGCCCTCACCTCAATGCCTGCCCAGAGGGATCCCCAAATAAGCCTGGGGAGCACTCAGGGTCTCTTCTGCTCCCCCATCCCAGCAAAGGGACCTGCAGGTACTGTGCTGCGCTGGTCGGGAGCAGTGGAACAGGAGTTGTTCCCCTGGTTTATATCCCAGGGGACATGAGATCTATTTGCAGCTTGCACTGATTTGCTTTGTTTTTGGATGTTTGGACTTGAGAATAAGAGAAGGAAAGAAAAATAATTTTGTCCATTTTGTGTGTTTTTCGGATAGCTGCAGTGCTAGCCTCCAGCCTCAGTGGGATACGTTGAACCTGGAAACAAGCAGCTGGGAGAGGAGAAACTGTCTATACCCAGTAATGTGCTAGCTACATGTGCCATGCCCAGCTTTGTGTTTAAGCTGCTGGGAGCTGGGTGATAGCCACCAAACCCAAGGTGATGCTATGTAGGTAATTGCTGGATCCCTGCGTCCTGTAAGGGGTGCAGCTGCTCGTATTTCTGACAGCACTCCTGGCGCCCTCCAGAAGGGCTCCAGGCTGCGGGATGAATGGTGCGGAGCAGCACCAGCACCCCTTGGCCAGGACTGCGCTCTGCTCTCCTCCTGTCCTCATGGCTGCGTCACCAGAGCCACGCACACCAAATCCAAAGTCATTCCCAGGGCCGCTGCTGCCGGTGGGCTCACCCAGAGACCTGCTTGTCTGCTGCCCAGGGCACAGCCCACGCATGTGTCTGTGAGCAGTGGCAGCGCGGGCACGGAACAGCTGCTGGGAATTTAAATGACCGCTCATGAATGCCGGTTTTGTTTTGTCCTAGACGCGGCTGCGTTCTGCCTGGGAGAAGCAGCATTCAAATGTGGCTGATCACAGGGCTCTCCCCTGCAAATAAAGCTGGTCTGGGAAATCCGGGGAGAAATGGAGCTTGAAAAGAGCCTTGGAGTGACTCCTGCCCCTTCATGGCCCTGCCAAGGGAGCAGTGGGCATCCAGGGCAGGAAATGCAGCGGTGGTGTGGGGACATGGGGACACGGGACCTGTGATGCATGACATAGGCACATGGGGACACGTGGACGTGGGAGCCAGCTGTGCTCCCCTACAGCCCCTGAGGCGCAGCCAGCACGGGGCTGGGCCTGGGGAGACAATGCCATACACAGGACAGAGTCAACAAGACTAGAGGAGAGGGCAGGTCTCCAGGGACAACCTGGAGGTGAAGATTTTGGCCTGGTCATTAGCTCAGGTTGGGAAACGCTGTCCTGTGACCAGGCCTATGCTGCCAGTTGCCACCACTGACTCAATGTGTGCTGCCAAATGCATGCCCTGGAGATCTGGTTCTGAATGGATAAACAACATTTCTTACTACAATTGCTAATGGGATACCAGCTCATGACAATGTAGACACTTTAATAATACAGAGTTCTTTTAATGAAGAAGCTTAACAAACTAAATTACTTCCCAACATTTGTATATGTCATATTTGCTCATTTATGCATGCAGTAAATGAAATGAACATTACCAAATAGTTAGAAAATAACAAGCATACACAAGAAATGCACTTGTATGAAAACAGATTTGGGCACTGCTTTGCTCAGCACACGCTGCCTCGCACTGCAGCCAGGCATTCCCTCCCCAGTACTACACTGCACAAAGTGGTGACGCAATGGCAGAGCTGTCCCCACTCATGGCCAAGGGTTCTGCAGCTGCTGCAGTTGTGACAGCCCTGGTTGCTAAACCCCTGTAGCAAATGGTGCTTGCAGATGGAGGGCTGCAGCCCTCACTTGGATCCTGGCCAGGAACTTCTCAGTTCATGGCAATGGTGCTCTGCACCATGGTGCACCTCCACACCTCTGCTTGGTCTGTGTGTGCACCTGTAAGAATGTGGGATGTGTGGGCAATGCACCCTGCTGCCTCCTAATCCCATTGTGTCACTCGGTGTGTTTGGATGTAATTCCCCTTCTGGTTCTCTGCTCATGGGAATATTATGCCCAGCCCTTTGTCAGACAGGTGAGCTGTGTGGCTGTGTTCCTTCCCCTCCTAATGAGCCGACAGTGCACAGGAGAGATGGAAATAGCCCCGGCTGACACAGATACCTGTGCAAAGCAGTAGGGGCCTGCACTTGCCTTTGTAATTGCATGCTGCATGGCGATGAGTCAGCCAGTCCTGCGCGGCGGGCAGCATGCTGCGGGATGTCTGCAGCCCTCACCACGCCAAATCGGTATCCATTGGTCCGGGAAAGTGCTGCACCCCCCCAGAAAAAGTGCTCAAAACACAGCCAGCGCATGGAGAAGCTAGCAGGGAGAAGGATGACAGCAAGAACATCTTGCAGCTTTTTCAGCTCTCTAGACACTTCCAAGCGGCAGGAAGGAGCTGTGATCGTGCTGCATTCTCTCTGTTGCTATGTGCAGAACTGCTGCTTGCAGTGTTCAGGCCTGGCTGCAGGGCTCAGCCCCCAGCTGGCATTGCCCACGCCCTGGGACCAACCCAGAGGGATGCAAAGCCCCAGGGTACCCTTATTGCAGCCACCGGCACAGGCAGCCCTGCAGACAGGGACGAGGCGGGGGACAGCGGGTGACATCAATGGGATATGACACATGCTATAAGCGCAGTGTGAGAACTGGAGTGAGAGAGTAAGCAGGAGGGACACGGAGCATACGGCACAGCTCCCGTCGGGCCCTGCAGGCACACAACCTCCCAGCCAGCACTGCACGATCTGCTCGTGGGAGGTGCACCGTGGTGCCCAGCCCAGGCGGCATCAGTGCACAAAGCAGTGTGCAAGGATCAGCCTCTCTGTGATAGAGTGCTTCTGGGACCCCACGGAGACACTGTCCCCAAACAAGACAGGCTGCCAGCCCTGCAGCATGCTGGTACCCAGCACTGGTGTGCAGTGCAGGGACTGGGCGCACAACTGCCCTGTGCTGCTCCCCGCAGAGACGTGAGTCAGCAGTAGCACTGTGGGGAGATAGCAGGCATCCCGGGGTCCTCATAAAGCCCACGCAGCTGGCAGCAGCCCCATTGCATAGGAGACCTCCCCGCCCTCCTCAGCTCCTTCCTCTGGGAAATTCCCATCTGTTTCAGCAGCTAATCCTCAAACCCCACGTGTCTCTCTCCACAGGTTTCCTCTGCAATAACAGCCTGACTTCAGCGTGTTCAGGGATGCAGCTTTGGAGAAGAGCAGGCTGCAAAAGCAGGCTAGACCAGCAGAGCCTATGCCGGAGCATCTCCATCCCTGCCTCTGCTGTGGGCTAAGAGCTGCAGCACGCCGAGCCCTGGGGCAGCTGTGATGTCCATTCCACACGGGGGTTTGTGGCACAGTGCAGCATCGCTTTGGTGGAAGAGCAACGGATCCCGAGGAGAGGAGCCCAGCAGAGATGCTCAGTGCCACATGGGGCCACCAGCACAGCTGGGAGCCCTGGGGACAGTTCCGCGGTGCCTCATGTGATGTATCATAGAATCATTAAGGTTGAAAAACACACAACGATCATCTAGTCGGACCCCCAGCCCAGGTGACAAGGAGAACACGCCATTGAGCGGGGCTGGCGAGCTCCTGGGGAACCCCGTGTTGTAACCAGGAGGACCCCACTCACCGCCGCCTCCCACCCCGCGCTGCTCAGCCCTTACAACATCCCCCCATCCGCAAACACAGCGGCTGAAACCCGAGCACGAAGGCGGGCGCTGGCGCGGGGTGGCTCCGGCCCTGGCGCCGCTCATTGGCTCCGCTCCGCGTCCCGCGTTGGCCTTTGGCAGTCCGAGGGCGCTCAGCCCGCGTCCCCCCCTGACCGCTGCCCTAATGACACGGCTCGCCCTCCCGAAGGGCATGTGCAGGCTTCTTGTTATATTTTACCTAGGCTCTGTTATCCCCGGGGCTGACGCTGGCGTGGGAGCGGGGTTGGGGTCAGCACGCTCAGCCCCACAGTGGGAAGACTGCGGGGCTCCTCCTCTTGCAACGGTCTCAGCTGCCTGCCCCTCTTTGAGGAACATCCGGAAATTTCTGGTGCCTGAGATTATGAGAGGTAGAGAGAGCAAAAACCAGCTTGTCAGGCACGGCTGGCCATATCACGGGACAGAAAGTGTCATTGCTTGGGGACGTTGGCTCCTTTGGGGCTGGGGCTGGAGGACTGCAGTTGGAGGAGGGCCTATCTGCCCTGGCAGAGGGCTGAGAGCTGCAAACCGCGGCCAACACCTCTTTAGTTACAAGAACCAGCGGGCCTTGAGCTCTGCCAGCCCTCCTGCTTGCAAAACTCAGGTTTTGATTTAGAGAGAAGTCACAAACAATTGATAGTGAAACTGCACCATGCTCTGCGTGCAGCCAGAGAAGGGAGCATGCACACAGCGAGCACTGCATCCTATTCACACCACTACGGGCAGGACACGCTCCATCCCCACCTGATCACTTCTGAGGAGGCAGAACAAAGCAATGAGACATCTTATCCTCCTTCCCCACCTCCCTGGGGCTCTCCGTTCTACAGGGGAAAAGCACCAACCAGCACAGAGAAGCGCTGGGGCTGTGTGAAAGCCCAGAGCAGGCAGGAGCAGAGGGAGCATCCAAGCACCACCGCGCAGCCACGTCAACAGCTGTACTTCGTCCCCCAGGATCCTGTCGGACCCCAGGGACACAGCCAGCAGCACGTCCTCTCTGTGAGGTGTCCCCATTGTGCTCCACCTGCACTGTCCTCCACTCACCTCCTGGCACAAGGGCCTGTCCCCAGCTGGCCTTACCCAGTCTTGCAGCCAAATGGAGCCCTGTGCAGAGGAGAAGTTGGGCGGTGTGGGCCGTGTTTGGCTTTGCTCTGCTCCTTGGGTGCTCGCATACTCAGCTGGGAGAGGTGTTTCTGAAACTCAGAGCTATGGGGGCTGGAGTTTCGAGCCTTTTAAAAATGATTCTCATAGATGGTTACTTCCCATTTGAGTGCAACTCATATAAAGGAAATCACGAGATACATGAAGGAGAACCTCACTTGTCATTCAACAGATTCCGCTTGAAAGCCCACATTCAACGGGAGGCCCTCCAGCCCTGCTTCTCGCCCAGCGAGGCAAACACCACTGCTGGCAGCTCACCTCCCCCTGTACTGCGTGCAAAGGGGCACCGGGGCCACACTGCAGGACCCTGGGAGCACAGTCCTCCTCTGCAGGAAACCACTTATGTCCCAGAGCCATTTCCTGCCCCGGTCCCTCCTGCCATATGCAGTGGTCTGGGCTGCAGGAAGCACTCTGGGGCATGGAGCCCTTGGGGGAGGGAAGTTTTACTGCGGTGAGGCAGCGTGAAAAGTGCCTTGGGTTGCAGTACTCCTTAACAGTAATCAGTAGTAAAGCAGCACCGCATGGGGAAGAGCTTTGGCAGCTTCTCTCTCACTTCTTCCATCCCAGCTGCAGAACCCCACGTCCCACCTCTCACCAACCTAGTGTTGCCTGTGATGCTGTTGGTGCAGAGCTCGAGGCACAGGGAAACCCAATGCTGCTGCTGCCGAAGGGTCTGCAAAGAGCCTTTGGAACAAGAGCAAGGAGAGAATGCTGATGGGCAGCAAGGCTTGGTTGCTGGGGGAAGGAACCCTCAGCACAGCCATCAGAACACAGCACATCCCTCCCCACCTCACGGCCTTGCCAAATCAGCAGCTGGACACACAGGTGTCCGGCACCGACCCTCTGCTGGGGCTGGAGGCTGCAGCCCCATGAGCTGCAGGTGCTGCCACTCGGCTCATTGGGCAGCAACTAATTCAGGCTGCAGTAGGGAGCTCTGCTCCTTCCTGTGTAATTGCAACGGGTAAGCAAATAGAACATTCGTGAGATTTTCATCCCGTCATCAATTATTTCTAACAGGGCTTTTAGCGTGCATATGCCTCAAAACCTGAGGCAGAAGACGATACACGTGACATCGAGATGCTCGCTGTAGGCACACTGCTGAGACGAAGGCGGACCGAAGTCCTTCTGCCTCTCGCTTCTCTCCACTTTCTGTCTCCCGGAGCAGTTCTCCCGCCCGGGACCCCCCCCCTGCGGCCCCTCTCTCCTGCAGCCCCCCGGGACGCACCCCGCGGGCGGTGCAGCTCAGAAGCTCCCGGCGCAGCGCTGCCCCACGCGCGGCCGCGGCTCTGCGGGTCCCCCCGGCGGGGCGGCGCGGTGCCGTCCTCCCCTCTCGCCGCCCCCCCCCCGGCTCCCGCAGCCGGCGGGCGGGGGCTGCTGCCGGCTCCGCCCCGCCGGCCGCCCGGCTCCTCGCCGCCGCGCCTGCTGCATGCTCGGTGCCGCCTCAGCCCCAGCCGGAGGTGGAAGATGGCGGAGCCGGGGCCGGACTGCGGAACCCTGCTCGACGAGGCGCTCTCCTCCTTCGTCTTCAACTACCTCGCTGACAGCCAGGTGGGGAGGGCGGCGGTGCGGGAGGAGCCGACGCGGAGCCCCGCGGAACGGCACGAGCCCCAAGGGGACCCCGCGGCTGCACCGCCGGCTGCGCGGGAGCGATTTTAGGGGAGGGGGTCTGCGGGGCAGCGCCGCACCGCGCCGCAGCGGCTCCGGCCCCCGCTTTCAGCACCACTCGCACGTGGACTCCCGGCCCCCCCTCCCCGTGCGCGTGGGGCGAACGGAAAGCCGGCGCTGCAGCCCCTCCGGCCGCGGGAGAGGGGCAGCGGGGAACGCCGGGGGGGCTGCGGGGGGCTGCGCGGTGGGGGCGATAAGAGCCGGGCTGCGGGATGAGTCATGCCGAGCGTCAGTTGCACGCATACGGGCTGGGATCTGGGGGATGGAGGGGATGGGGAGGCTGGGAGAAGGGGCTTCGTGCTGCGAACCGGCTGCTCCAAAATCTGGATCGGCTCCCTCCTGCACGGAGTCGGGTATTAAAATCAGATTAAGGCTCCTTGGCAGCTCCCGCACAATCACGAGAGCGAGCTGTGCTCGCTATAGGGCTCGCATGCTTTTCCATTTTGGGGGGTGGAAGAGAGGCACTATACGATAATCCGGGCGGCAGCGAGAGCCGTGGCCGATCTGGAGCACCTCCGCGCATTTCACAGCCGGATTGCTGAGGCCGGTGCAAGTGGGAAGAGTTTTCTGTAGTTATATATCATCCCTCCAGCCCTTGACTTTCATAACTCCAGATTACAAAATAGCTTCGATTGTGAAGCGAGCGGATTCATCCCATGCTCTCTTACCAGTTTAGCTTTGGGATTGCACACAGCAGGAATATGTCGGTTGTGTGTGTGTGTGTGTGCGTGGGGGGAGAACGGTACACACGGGGACTAATCCTGCTGTTTGGGTTCCAAACAAACAAGCTCTCAGGACTTGGTAAATCAGATTTGCCCCTGGTGTGTGTGCCAGACAGAACCAGGCAGGTCTTGCCACCAGCTAGATGGATGTGGTCCCAGTGCCCGCCCCACATGCTCCTGCCTGGCACGGGACGCGGGCGCTTTGCTGGGGGCAGAGCAGCGGGTGGCAGCTCCGGCTCTTAACGAAGAGCTGATGACAGGCTGCTTACAGCAGAAGGGTCAGGGAGGGTGAGAAGTGGGCCGAGGAGGTTTTGTAAGCATTCGCGTTCTCTAATTCGGATTGATTTATTATTGTTGGGGGGGAATGCTTGGCTGAAGGAAGGAGGCAGGTTTGGGGGATGTCGTCCCCCAAAGTGCTGCTGCGGTTCCCAGCAGCACAGCTGCTCTCGAGGCAGGTGAAAGTTCCTGGCTCTGCTTCCCAGCAGTGCGCTGTGTGCTCTCAGTGGCTTTAGCTCCGAGCACAGAGCTCGTGTGATTGCAGCATGCGTCTGAAGGGCTGCTCCGTTTTGCTTTTCTGGTCAGCGTTTGACGTCTCAATCTAGGAATCTTTTTTTTTCCCAAAAAGGGACTGTTAAGGGAAAAAAGAAATCCTGACGATTGTCATCCTTCTCTGGTGCGAAACCACCATGTTGTGAGCATTCCCTGCAGAATTTGGGACCGTGAAATGGCCTGTGATGAAATAAGACCATTTTTATGGCATCTCGTGAAATAAGACTGCTGCGCTTGTGCCCTCTTTTTCCCTCCCTCTCCTCTATGTGCATCATGATGCTGGAGGGAGCGCTGTGCGTGCACATAGGGTCAGTGCTGATCTGACGTCTGCCAGCCATATAATGTTACGGGCAGCAAATGGATCCGCACCGACTGCCGCAGGTCTGGGCAGCGACGTGCAGCCCGCGGTGGAACAGACATTGCTTTTTCCCTTTGTCCCCTAAGTGCATAGAAGGGTTAAAGCCTGGTGTGAAAACAGAAGGAAAGAAAGAGAGGGAAGAAAAAAAATAAAGGCCCCCCCGGGGATGATTTGCATACATTTGCTTAAGGAAGGACTAAGTTGTAAGTGTGTGCTGTTCGTGTACCTTCACCTCTGATGAAACTGCAGAGGCAGCTCCTGCTGCTGTCACATGCTTTCTCCAGAGCTGGAGCTGGAGGCGGGCCCCGCACTCGCCGCTGACGTCCCTCCCCACTACTACTGTACAGCCCTGCTTACAACTGGGTGCTGGCTGCTCATTGAAGCCCGAAAGCTGCTTCTGCACAGTCCCCGGTGCTTCAGCATGGAATCAGATTATCCTAAGTGGCTACGATGTCAGGAGGCCATGAGATCATGAATATTACCCATTTCCTCCGTGGAAATCTTGAGGAACTCCGACTCTTCCCCCACTGCCTCTCCCCACTCCCTCCTTCACAGTGGGATTCGGGTGAGGAGTGGCTCAGTGTTGGTGATCAGTGCTCTGTGACAGAGGAACCCTCGGGAGGGCTCTTAGGAGATGCACAATGAAGGTTTAACGTGGGTATTTGCATCCATCCCTTCATTATATGGGCTTGCACTGAGGTTGCCTGCAAACCTCTATTTACATATTGAGGACAGCGATGATTCACCTGCAGCCTGCATTGCTACAGAGAAAAAATCAGGGTTTCTCACTCCATACGTGCCTTTCTCCTGCTGTCCCCTTTCCTTTCTAACAACAACAAAAAAGTGATTTTGTTCTGCAGTAACTCAGAATGGGCCCATTTGATCCATTTTGTGCAACCCTGCTGCAGCAGGCAATGGAAGGTGGCAGCAGGTGCTGGAAAGTGGCATCCTTGTGGCTCTGCAGGGAGCATGGGCCTCAGCATTCCTGCAAGAAGCAGGAGCTTTGCGCTTCAGTGGCTTCAATTTGTTTAAAACCCCCCAGTGAAGTTGCAGCAGGGAAAAACGGTAAGAACAGGCTGCTGCTGGGAGGGATGCTCAAAGATCATATGAGCTGCAATGCTATATTCACTCCTTAACTTCTCAGCCTCCCACTAACAGCTTAATCCATTGATGAGCGCAGGGAGAGCGCCGAAGCCCTTGGCTGAGCATCAGGTGGATCAGTATTGGTAGTAATGAAATGAATGTGTGTCCCTAATTTCTGACAGTCCTCGCTGAGCAGGCCGATGTTGTGCTTTGTGTGTGTGTTGAACTCTGGGTGGTGGATGCAGCCCTGGGCTCTGGCAAAGCCGTCCTTGCAGCTCAGGTCGTGCAGCCCATGCTGGTGATGCTCTCACCTTGCTGGGTGCTGCTGGGTTTTGGCGAAAACATGTGTGGAAGAGGCCATCAGCAGTGGTTTGCTTACAAGGCAGGATGCCCACAGCTGTGTGCATTGCAGCTTCAGATATGGAGGAGATGGAGAGTGCAGCGGGAGCGGGGAGAGGAGGGCTGGCCCTCAGGAAGGCTGTGTTCAGCCTGACTGCTCTCAGCCCTGGCTTTGGGCCCCAGCAGGACCCTGCCCTCCACCTTCCTGCACATCCCTCCCTGCTCCCATGCTGTAATGGAAAGGCACCTCTCCAACAGGTGAATAATTAAGGTCTTAACCTCGTGCCTCTAGCAAAGGGAGCTTTGTGAAAGAGACTGATTTCTCTCCCACATTAACCTTTCCAATGTCAAAAGCCTCTTTGTAGTTAGAAACTCTGCTTGCTCCCACACTTAAATGCTGTCAGTTGAGAATGAAAAATGTCCTGGGGCCACGGGATGCCCTTCCTTCCCCAAGACCCCCTCTTTGCTGTGCGCAAGGCCAGGGACATGGGCACCTGTGAGGCTGTGCCACTTGGGGCTTTCCCTGTGGTGGGGCAAGGAGCCTGCGTTTGTCAGAGGAATCCGCTTCGGCCCCCGCTTCACGGCTGAGCCCCGCTCCATGGCAACCCCGTGCAGGCTTTCATTTCTCGTGATGGTTTGGCAGAACGGAAGCGATTTAGCAGAGGAGGAATTTTGCACGCTGCCTGCATGGAGAGATGGGCTGGGGCATCCCTCACCTGCACCCCAAGAGCGGGCGAATGCAGGCAAGGGGATGCCCTGCTGCTTGCACCATGTGCAAGGGGATGCAGGTGCTGATCGTGGTTGTCACGAGCCAAAGACTAAAGGTTGAAGTTAATGGCGCAGATGGTCAGGTGGGGTGAGCTGACCTACTTTGGAGGCAGCCACGCTACTGTGCCACCCAGATAATGGTCTGGCCAATGCGTTCTCCTTCACTTATCACTCAGCAGTTCTGCTCTTCAGCACTTTTCCTGAGTTCCGGCCGTGGAATCGCACTAATTATTATTTATTTATTGGCTTTTTTTATATATACGTGTAATGGGAGCTTCCAAGAAACGCCACGGACTTTGCATGGATCCGGCAGTGCTTGCAATGCCAGCAGAGCTGTCCTCATGTGGCTCCGCGACAAAGGCAGCGCACAGCTCTGAGCTGCAGATTGTTGCATTGAACGTGATCATGGCAGAAATAAGATGAGGAAAAATGAAAGCTAGAAAGCTCTGCTTTGGCCACGTAGGAGCTGAAAAGCCCCAGTGGTTCCCAGTGCAGCGTCTTGTGTATTGGCTGGTGGGGGTGCGAGACTGGCGCAGCTCAGCGGCTGTATGCAAAGCCCCCATCCAGTAGCCAGACTTAACCTTTGATCACTCCTGGCTCCTGGGCAGATGTCTGAGGCTTAGGGAAAATGCTTTGCTTATCTCACTTCCCGCTGTCCTTAGACAAAGCCGCAGGCACTGGGTGCTGGGCAGCTCCCCAGTGCCCTGTACCTGGACAGAACAGCTCTGCAGGCAGGATGCTGCTGTGCACAGCGTGCCGTGGGAGTGCTACAGAGACCTTGCTGAAGCGGCACAGAGCTTCCTACATCCCCTCCTTCTGCAGCTGATCAGCTGGTGAGGGGCCACTTCCCCTCCTGCAGGAACCAGAGGGCAGTCCCTCGGCTGAGGGCTGCGGTGGGAAAGACACCGGTGGCCTCGAGGGCTGATGTGACACTTCTGTGTTCCCCTGGCACGCAGCGGCACATGCTTGACAGGGATGTTTTTGTGCTGAGGTGGCTGAGGATGAAATGAGTGCCTGGAGCTCTTGCAGCGAATACGATTGCAGAGCAGCGATATCTTTACTGCGATGCATTTTCTAAATTCTTCCTCTGTGCTGCTTCTGTGCCGTGAGCTGGCCGCCTGCAGCGACAGGGCTGAGGCAGCCCCTTCTGCTGAGCCAGCGCTGCTCGGCAGGCACCTCTGTTCCCGGTTTGCAGAAAGTCTCTTGCTGCTGTCACTTTGCTTCCCGACCATTGTTCAGGAGGGCTGTGTGAGTACACGGGGCCCAGGCAGATGGGGTGGGGGTGGGAGGTGTCATCCTTCCCCCCCTTCCCCCTCTCTCCCCCCTCACCGGCCAAAATCTGCTTCCCCCACCCAGTCCCCGAGGAGCCCTCATTTCCTAATTTTTGCGCACATCAAGAGCAAGGAAATCCTGTGGCAGGGGGAGATGGAGGGGAGAGAACAGAGCATTCTGGCACGGGGTGGGAGGGAGGTCTGAGGCAGCTGCACAGTGTGTGCTGGGGGGGTGGGGGGCACAGCCAGCAGGGAGCCTGGCTGCCACTCAGAACGTTTCTTCTGCCCGGATGGGGCTTTGCGTTTCACCTCCTGCAAGTGACAGCTGGGGATCTGGCCGTCCTGTGGTGTCCCCGCAGCTAGAGCAGCACTTGAGCACAGTCAGGATGCAGGGAGCAGTGCAGAGCACAGGCAGCATGCTCAGTCTGCTTGCTCAGTCTTCACTTTGCTTTTAGCCCAGCTAGGTTGGTGGGAGCAAGGTATGTTATTTTTTCTCAAGAAAATGTAAGTGTGGCTGTGAGGTGTGTCAGGAAGTGCTGCAGTAGGAGCCTGCTGTGACCCTGTGTGCGCACAGGGGCCAAGTCAGGGCAGGGAGCAGCCCTGGCTGCAGCTGCAGTGGTGACCAGATGCACACTTGGGTGACAGCAGCAAGCCACAGGTGTGAAGCATAACTCTCACACAACTGCCATTGGCTTTCCTTCTGTGAGTCCTGTGAGCATCATGTGTGGGCAGTGGTTTCACTGTCCTTGTGCACCAAAGAGGACGCTGCTATCATGGTCCTGCATCTCCTCGCGTGTTCTCCATGCAGAGCACATGCTCCCCTGTCCCTGTGCTATGATAAGGGTGAGTGCTGCAGGCCGCATGCAGGGAGCCCACCAGGATCCCCATGGAATGATTCTTTGCCTGACCTCAGCACTGGATGCTGGAGGCAGAGTGAGACAGTGATTTGTGCAGGCACAGCTGGCTGTGCTCTTCCCTTCCCGCAGAGGTTGCCCACCTGGCATCTATGGTGAACTTTGTTCCAGCTGCAGTCCATGTCCCCTGGTTTACCAGGACTCTCACAACCTCAGTGCAAATGTTTGCGACTTTCATGGCCCTTCACTGGAAGCTAATTAAATTTTGCCTTGCTGCCAGCTCTCTTTAAACCGCAGTGCTTAGCTGCTTCTCTGCCTCATCCCTGCAGCCTGCCTGGGAGCGGTGTTCAGCTCATGGGCACGCTCAGCACCGCAGGGCCAGCAGCATTTTAAACCTTCCCTGGAGCAGTGTGAGCCCCAGGGCTCTGCAGAGCTGGAGCTGAAGCTTAAAGCAGCCAGCAGCACGTATCCCTGTGAGTAGGCATGCACACAGGTAGTCACGACCTAACCATGCTAATAATGAAAAGAAAAAATTGCAACTGTGTTTCATGAAAAGGAAGTTTCTCTGTACATTTGGGCCCCACCGAGAGACTGGCACACAATTTTTTGGGTTCTAAAACCTATTACTCGGATAACAGAACTCAGGCCTCATGAAAACTCCGTGGTTTTCTCAGTGTTAGAGCTGTTGTGTTTTTTCTTTCTTTGTTTGCTGTCATGTCCTTTTAGGAAGGAATATGTATGCCTATTTATATGTTTCTTTTGAAAATGAAAGCGCTTGGTGCAAAACCTCCTGCTGTGAGTGCTACCAAACAACGCTGGCGTGGAGGCTGCTGTTCGTGTGACTGCAGCACACAGACCCCAGGAGACCCCACCCTTTACCCCCATGGCTTGGAATGAGAAGCAGTGGGTGTGTGGGACACGCTTGTGCACGTGTGTCTCCTCCTCGCCCAGCAGAGGCTTTAGGTTATGGAAGTCGATGCAAGAGGAAGGAAGCCAGCAGCCGATAGGAGTGGGAGGTCGTGGGGAGCTGTTTGGGCAAGCACAGACAAGGAGGACTGGAGCTTCTTGGTTTGTTTGCTGCTCTACCTGCAGTGCTCAGGATCCTCCTTTCTGCTGCTCGCTCCTCCTGTGCTGCCCTCAAGGATGGCTTCCTGCCCTGGGGACCTGTTGCAGAACTGGGGCTGAGCAGCTGTGCTGGGATGGCGAGGTGCCACCTGGGAACGTGGCGAAGTTGCATGCTGAGATGGTGAAGTGCCATTCAAGCATATGGCAAGGTGCTCTTCAGGACACGGTGAGGTGCCACTTGGTAACATGGCAGCCAGGGCGCTGACCTGGGGCAGGGGGTTTCCCTCATTCCAGGCACCTCCCCCAGGTTGCCACTGGAGCCGTGTGTCCCTGTGCCATGTGTCAGCCTGCCTGTCGATGCTGGGGAGCACAGCCCCAAATCCAGCAGAAAGTGAATGCAAGTCACGAGGAGCGGGGACTGTCCCTGGCTCTGCTGCTCGCTTATGGCAGTCTAAGGTCCTTTTAAGTTTCCCTCTGTATTTATGTAACCCAAACTAACTCTTTTTGGAAACAGCCTCTCTGTCTCATTTAGATACCTAAATATAGCTGCCGCTGTTGTGGGAGGATTAGCCTGAGAGCGCAGCAGAGGGGCTGGGACCTTTGTGGACGAGTGCTGGGGGGAGCTCAGACCTCTCGCACTGACCTCCATGTTCCCTGGCCATGGCTCACAGCTTCACGGGCACTGCAGAGCTCACATGAGATGGGGGGAAGCAGGCAGCCTGCTGGATCCAAGCAGCAAATTTTTCTCTAGATGTCTCACTGCCTTTTGAGGTGGGAGCCCATCTATGCCCAAACATGCTGTTTGTTTGCTTCCCTTGGAAGAAAGAGCCAGATTGAGAACCACACAGAGCAAAGCTTATAGCTGCAGGCAAAACCTGCAGTCCTGTGCCGTGAAGGGGACTGGCACGGGGGGTGATAACTCAGGGCTGCTGGAGCAGAGCCACCAAAGAGACATGGGGCTGGGCAGCAGGAAGGGAAGGGAAGAAGAGCAAAGGTCCTTCTGTCCTTAGGTGACTGGGGCACTGCACACATCAAAGCCCTGAGCTTGTTTAATGAAAGACGTGTGATCTCCCCCTTTGGAATGCCAAGCCAAAACACTTCTTAGAAGCCTGTTTCCCCTTGTCAGGTCTGTCCTCACCAGGTCCTGCTGGTGGCCTTCCCTGTACCTGGTGGCATCCAGGGACTGACTGCATGGCACATGGCAGAGTGGTCTGTCAGACATCACCTTTGGGATCATATGCTTGAGAGGGCCACATGCAGGGACAGGATATGAGTGTTGGGTGGGCTTTGGGACTTGCTGCTGCATCACGATTCACATGAGACCCCATTGCCCTCAGTGGTGGTGACCTCTTTGTCTACGTGCTGCGCTGGGCCCTGATAACGTGAAGGTGAGATAGAGGAGGTAGAGGCTGCACATCCAGCATACAGCCAGGCAGAGGGCCCGGAGTGTCCCCAGGATCCCGGAGCTGCTTCAGCAGATGGCTGAAACCATCGTGCCCTGCTCTGAAGAATACAAATGTGTGGCAGATACGGTTACCCATCCCTGAGAGCAGTGTTAGCTTTCATCTAGATCGATATCCCTGCCTGCCCACGTCTGCTGGAGCACTCAGCTGGCAACTCAATGCCAGCCAGGAGCAGACACCCGCCAGGGCTCGGCTGCCCACTCCCGGTCCGTCTGTCCGTCTGTCGCAGCGTGCGGGCAGAGCCAGCGCCGACCACAGTGCTGCCGCTGTGCTGTCGGACTCCATCATGCGTAAAATGTAATAAATAGGGGCATAAGCCTTTTACGAAGTCTATTTCCACTCTTGGATCTGGGATTTAATGCATGGCTGCTTAGCGAGGCTGAGGATTTCAGGGGTCACCGAGGCTAATTGCAGCACTGTGCAGAAGAGCCGTGCTGCAGGGCCCTGTGCAGGCAGGAGGCAGTGGTGGGACCTGGCGGGAGGGATGCAGCTCCCACCCTCCCTGTCTCCCCTCCAGGGCCTGGAATGCGGCCACTATGCACAGCAACTTGGCCAGGGACCCCCAAGAAGTGCTGGCATCGCTTTTGGGTTGGGGAATGCGGCAGCTGGGCCCAGCCCCAGCAGCTCCTGTATCTGGAGGGCTGCACGCTGCCCAGGTGGGCTCCAGTACCAGGTTGCGCAGGCTGGGCTGTGGTGTGCTCTGAGGTGGTGCCGTCGGGAGTTGTCCTTGCAGCCACCAGGACTGACAAAGCCACTCTGGAGCACAGCACCAGCTGGGTGCAGCATGCACAGTCAGGATGGGGCTAGTTGTCAGGGAGGGAGTAGTGGCACGGGGACAGCCACAGCCAGCGTGAGGGGGACCCAGATGCCTGGAGGCTCTTGGGCTGGTGAGGCTGTGCTGCAGATGGAGGATGCCAGCTCCGCTCGGTTACTTTCTCTGCTGATCCCGTCATCTCCATCTTGCACTGAGTGTTGAAGTTGCCATGGAAACTGGTGCGGTGGCAGCAGCATGGCCTGCTGCTCCCGTGTGGGATCCTGCAGCTGGCCCAGGCCTGCAGCCATGGCAGGTGGCAGGCTGGCCGCCGGGTGCTGGCCATCATTGCTTGTCCGTGTGCTTCCAGGGCTCTGCTGTGCTGCTGGGCTCTGCCATGCAGCATCGCTTCCCTGGAGTTGTGGCAGGGCCAGTTCCATCACTCCCGGGGAGAGCCTTGTAGAACGCAAGAAGAAAACCTGCAAAACCCCTATAATATCACTATTAATAGCACCTTTGTACAAAGTTATCTTTAGCAGTGCTGTTCCACCTCCATTCACAGCACTGATTGCACAGCCCCAACTCCTCAGGGCAGTGCAGGGCCCAGGCTGGGCTCAGCTGCCACCAGGCCCTGCACTGCAGCTGCTCCCCAGTGGTTCGTGGGAGACCGCCTGCAAAGCCCTCCCTGCAGTGGGAAATGGAGCAGGATTCTTTTCCAGGGTTTGTTTCTCTCTGGTGACCCCAGCTGTGAACTCTGCTTGCCTTTGCCTCTCCTCCCACATCACCCAAAGGCTTCCTCCCTGGAGCATCCCTGCTGGGGGCCTTCAGCAATGCTGGGACCATGCGTGGTGAGCGGAGGAGGCAGTGCTGCAGCTTGACTGTCTGGGCTGGAGCAGACATTTTCCACTCGTATTTCAGGGCGTGTTCTCATTGCTTTCAAGCTCTGCTGCTGCCTTCATCCACCTCCAAGCTCCCGCAGACCCTGGTAGGGTGCAGGGCTTTGATGGTCCTTTGGGCTATGCCGTTCAACCCAATGCTTTGAGGCAGGATCGCACAGCGCCTGCAAGGGAAGGGCGGCTTTGTCCTGTTCTTGAACTCTGCAGCCACAGAGTTTCTTGGTTCCTGGACTAATCCGTTCCTGCTTTTAATGAGCTGCCTTATTTGAGTGCTTTTCCCCTAATAATCAACCCTCTGGGCTTGGGGGAGAGGCTGGAGATGTTTGATTGCTGACAGCCAGAGGCTGCAAAGTGCCTGCTCCCAGCTGAGTGGTGGGTCCCTTTGGCACAGCCCCTTCTTGTCATTGCAGCCCTTGGCCCCAGGAATGGAGCTGGTCCTAGCAGGTGGAGGAAAGCATTGGGTTTTACTGTGTCCAGCCACCAAACTGCAGCTGGGAAGGAAGGAGAGGAGTGGTGGGTGGCTTGCACTGGGGAAGGCAATGCCTTAGAATTGGAACAAGCTGGGCCCACAGGGTCTCCACTGCCTAGCTGCCCAGAAGGCAGGCTGCAGCCTTCCAGCCTTACCCACCAATGCACCACACTCAAGCTCTTCGTGCAGCCCTACCAGCCAAACCCACGCGCTCTTTGTGGACGGGCATGCCTATGCCGCAGGCTTGGTAGTGCACTGCCAAGCCTTAATTATGGGGTTTGAGCTCGCTCTGTGTGTGCTCGGGAGCTTGGGCAGCTGCTTTTGATAAACGGAAATCTCCCTCCTGCGGGCCTGTTCTGCGCAGGGTGTGCACACCGTTTGCAGCTGTGGGCTCTTGGGAGCATCTGTCCAAAGGACATTGGTTCCACCTTGTCCCTCATCCCATGGTGGCTGCCCCAGCCAACCTGGAAGCTTGGGGTGACTGCTATAAGGAGAGGTCTCAGTGGTGCCTTTGGCAACATAATAGTGTTTCATGTCTGCCACAGTGCAGGCTGAGCCAGACCCCGTTTCAGGGCCATCATTTCTAGGGTGGCGATGATGCAAGGCGAGAAGATGCCTGGTGCCGAAGCTGCTTGGGCTGTTCCATTTATATTTAGCTGACCCACTTGCTGAGCGGGACACCGAGGGTCGGGGAATGGCTGACACTTCTGGGGCAGGATTTGTCCCCAGTGGGAGCAGCCTGAGTAGGAAATAAGGAAGCAACCCTTTGGTGGGAGCAGGGGCACCTGGGGTGTTTTCCCGAAAAGAGCTGCTTCTCATGTGCTGCTGCCCTTGCCAAGTGGAGGGGACATGGTGTTCCCATCCAGAAGCTTCCCTGGGGTCCCTTGGCTCTGAGCGCCGAGCTGGCGGGGCTGGCACACCTGGGGAAAGGCACGTCCCCAAGGTGGGTCAAAGCAAAATGCTTGCTAAGGAAAAGGAAATTAATTATAGGAGCTTTGCTTCACTCCAAGCAACTGGAAAGGTGATGTTTTTTTTCTGTTGGCTGATAAACTAATTGTAAGGACAAAACCTCAACAAAAGCAGTGCTCTTAAATGCTTTCTTAATTAATAATTCTCAATAATTAGTTGACGTCAATGGCCAATAAACATTTCAAAGAAAGGAAGTTGCAGTTAAGTGCTTGATACCTCTGTTCCTACAATCACCACGCTTGGGTTCTTGAAGCTTTGATGAATCCAACAATAAAACACAGAGAGGGCCAAGACTGATGTTTGTGAAGGAAAAAAATTAGCAGGAAAGCATTACGCCTGTGTTTAATGAGGAGGGCAGCTGAGAAGCCACGTGGCCTTGCTGCCCACCAGTGCAATGGCAGTGCCCAGTGGATGGCACCAAGGGTGCAGCTGAGCTTCACCAAACCCTGGTGCCCCAGCTGTGCCCCCACAGCCTTGTATGGGCATTGGGGGCTGCTTTCCTGGGGCAGCACAAGGGGGCAGAGCAGCTGGTGTCCGGGGAGTGCTGCTGCTGAGCATCCTGGATCCATGGATGGCACCGCTGTGGTTTCATCCTGTGGGCACTTGTTTTGTGCTGCTTCCTCCTCCTCCTCCTCCTCCTCCTCCTCCGCCTCCACCTCCTTCTTCTTCTCTTTCTCGTCTTCTTCTTCCTTCTTCTCTCAGTGATCCATCCTTAGAGCAGCATCTCCCAGGGCCTGACAGCACAGCTAGGTGCAATTTGTCAGGTGGGAGTCGGGGGCACCCTGCTGCATCTGATGTTGGGAAACCCGCTGCTTATCGCAGTGCACTAGCACAGTGCTGGGAGGGTTAACATCCTCCTCCTCCTCTCAGCTTCACAGCCATCTTAAAGCAGCTGAGCTGGAGCCCTGCTGTCTCCATTCCCGCTCCTTTTACAGTATATGCCAGCAGCTCCTGCTTCGCCCTGCTCCTTTCCTTCTTTGGTTGTCCCCGTGGTGGCTGCCCCATGCCACTCCCCCTGCGTGCCCCGTGGGGCTGTGCCTGTGGCCATGGCCATGGCAAGGGGCTGCCCGCAGCAGTACGGGGTGCGAGGTTTGCCGAGGTTTCTCCAGGACGGCGCTCAGTCCCTGCCAGCAGCCAAGATGGATGCCAGCCGGCTGTCGGGCATGGCAGCATGTGGGAGCTGCAGTCCCTTGGCAGGCGCTGGTGGCATCCTCCTGCAGGGACATGGGCCCTGATCTGAGGCCCCGGAGGGGAAACTGAGGCACTGCTGGCACTGGGAGCTCTTCAGGTGCAGAAAGAGATCCCAGAGCACGCATCGCATGTGTGCACAAAGCCAGGGCTGCTCCAGAGGGTGGGTGGCAGCAGGAAGGGGACAGCCTAGGGACAGGCTTGCAGCCACCATGCTGGAACCCCAAGAATCCTGGAGTATTTGCTTGTGGCCATGGGAGAGTGGTTGGAGCATGTGCTGCTGATGGACAGGTGGATGGGTGGATGTGGCCTTGCTGCAGCTGCACTCTCTTCCTTGTCCCCAGCAGCTGGGGCAGCAGGCAGCTTCTGGAGCCTTTCATAGCAAACCTGCTCCAGGGGGCATGGTGCAGAGACCCGTGCACTGATGGAGAATCGAGATGAAACACACAGGTGGGAGCCCTGCACAGCTGGACCCAGGTGCTGCTGCCTGCACCACTCTTTCACAGAGTCACCGGATGCGTCCCCATTCCTGCCTCTAGCATGTCTTGGCTGATGACAAGCTGAGTCCGCCTGCTGCCAGTTCTTATTTTAAGGCTGTGTTTTTCAGCTGCTTCTGGCTCTGTGTCATCAGCGCGTGGTGGCCTGCTACCCAAATACCAGTGGCAGCACGCGGGTCTGTGCCCCGTGAGCTGGGGAGAGTGGGGGAAAGGCGCTGGGGCAGGGCAGCAGCTCCCAGCTTGGCCCTCGCTTTGCTGCTCCAGCAATGCTGCCCCATTTTTGGCTTCCTTGGGTTGCTGCAATCCTGTGCTCGGGATTTTCCCTGGGCATGTGCAGGAGGAGAAGTCTGGGAAGGCACTGGAATGTTTCCTTGTGCTCCTGACCCTGTAAGCCGTTCCCTCTCCTCTGGACTCACTTTCCAGCATCCACTCTCCCCCAAAATATGGACTTTTGCCATCTGTGAGATCTGGCTGAGAAATGGAGCGCTTAAACTGCGTCCTCACCCAAATGGGGCATGCAGGGAGGGTCTGATGGCTTTAGGTTCTCCTGCAGTTTTACAAAATGAACTGTGCTGTGAGTTCGTTAGAACATTGTAAGACTGAGCAAAGAGGGCCAAAGTGTATCCCTGCTCCAGGTGGAACCTGAAGGCTTCTTCAGCTTCCTGTGTGAGTTGTGTGCTTCATCCTTCCTGCCTCCATGTGGAGACGTCCTGGGCTTGAGTACCCATGTCTGGGGGCTTGGGCTGGGGTGCTTGGGAACTTGCAGAGTGATCCTAGTCTCTGTCCTGTTCCTAACCCTGCTGTGGATGGTCAGGTGCCGGTGTTGTTGCCACCACGTGCCAGCCCACTGCAGCAGCCCCCAGGCCAAGGGAGGGATGAGGGTGTGGGATGGGAAGCGTGCAGTGACAGGGTGTGTGATGGGAGGTGTGTGACAGAAGGCGTGTGATGGAAGGACTGGGTGAGTCCAGCAGCTTTCTGGTCCTGTGAGCGGTTGCTCAGGCATTGCTTTTGCTAATGCAGTGGGGTTGGATTCACTCCAGAATGTGCACTGCGGGGTGAGGAGGAGTGTGCTGGGTGCACAGGCTGTAGGACAGCGCTCACTATCCTTCTGCTCCCGCATTTCCATGCATGGAAAGCAGTCTCGAGCTTCTTGGCTGTGCTCTGGCCATTCTGTCACCACTGCTGCCCCAAGCTCATGGGGTGGAGGTGGGGGGACTGGGGTTGTGGGACTGCTTCCTCTGGCCGTGTGCCCTGGACAGCTCTTTGGACACGGGGTAGGGGATGCAGCCGTGCCGGCAGTGCTGGCAGTGGTGCCCCAGGAGCAGGTGTCCCAGTGTGACCCGGTCGGCAGCACGGGATGCCTGGAGTTCCCGTCCTCCTTGGCCCTGTCTCAATGGGACTCAGCGCCAAGAGCGGAGGAGGAGGCTGCTGTGTGCAGCCGGCACTGCCTCGACCCAGCTGGGGCACATTTGCAGTGTATCCCTAACTTTTTTTTTATCCATTTTTCCTCATTCCTCGAGTATCCATCCCTTCCCAGCAGCACTTAATTTCCCATCAGGGAGCTGCATCCCTCAAGAGAATTTTGGCAGGGAGTCAAGAAGGATGCGAATCCCCAGCACATTTTGGGGCACATCTCCTTGCCCCAAAATGTGTAACAGTGGAGCAAAGTCTGGTGTGAGCTGAATGTTTGGCATGGATGTCTGCTCACCCATAGCCCCAGGCAGACAATGATTGCAGCCAGAGCGAGTGCTGGCATCCCTGGCTGTGCTGGATCCATCCCTGGCTTGTGCTGGCTCCATCCCTTGACTGTGCATGATCCATCCCTGGCTGCAGGCAGTGAAGATCTCTGCTCTCTGGGGCTGGGTCAGCATTCTGCGCTGGTGTCCTGGGTACTGTTGCTGCTTTCCAGAGCACTTTGAGTCACAGAGGTATTTTTAAAAACCCAGTGCAGGCATCAGCATTGCTCCTGGGCTGGATCTCTACCCCAGCTGGGTCTCACCAGCCCCGTCCCTCTGCAGGACATGTGCTGTTGCCGTGCTTTGCTGAGCTCAGCACCGCCCGCCTGCTCCTTCAGACAATGCAGTGTGACTGTGGCTCCTGCTGCAGCACTGCACCTGCTGCCTGCTGGGTCCTGCACAGCAGGGAGGGCAGGCAGCCAATGTCCAACCTGTGCCGCACAGTGCATCCCTCCCAGCCAGGTCCAGCACTTCCATCCCACTGCCTGCACAGCCTCACACAGAAATATCCTCGCTTTCTCTTGTGTGGCCCTTCATGGCTGTGTCACGGACACCTGAGCTCAGTAGGATGCTGGGGTGTGCACCCAGCAGTGCCACTGTCACTTTCATCTCATTGCAGAGCCAGCTGAGCTCTGGCAGTGGCAGGGCAGCCTCATGCAGCACCCTGGCTCCTCGCACCAAATCCAGCAGCAGGCACAGTAACAAATGAGCAGTCTATATTTAGACACAGCGTCTGGAGAAGCGTCACAGTGTTGCCAGCAGATTTTACTATTCAGCGCAGGCAGGTTTCCCCGCTCCTCCTGCTTGATGCTACCTTTGCAGAAAAGCTCATCAAGGACATGCAGCAGCAGCTGACAGAGCATCCCGACAGCCAGAGCACCAGCACCAGCACCTCAGGGCCTGGCACCGCAAGGGATGTGCAGAGTGGAGCAGAGCATCCCATGGAGCCTGGGACAGGCACTGGCTTGAGGCCCTTTGGTTTTGGCAAAGGCCTGATTTTGTTGCATGGAAACGACTCCCTCAAGCTGGTGTGAGTGGCTGGGGGATTAGAGAGAATTTCCCAGCTGCAGCCAGGGCCTCGCAGACTCATGAGGAGTTCCTGCAATCCTGAGATGCAAGGAGTGTTGTGCAAAGCAGGAAGGTCCCTGCGCAGAGCCAGGGCAGCCTGCTCCAGGTCACCTGCCATCCCTGGCAGTGTGGGATTGGTGCTGGGATGGGTGGGATGAGATTTGCATAATGGTGCACGGTGCTCACATTCTGAAATGGATTTTTCCTCCATTTTGCAATGCTGCAGAGGTTGTTGGGAGCAGCTGCTCTACCCACGCTGGGTCCTGTTCCCTCCTGAACTCTCTGCTCCCAGCTGCACGTGCCAGTGCTATAGCAGTGCCATGCCAGTGCCAGGTGAGCGTGGACAACCTTTCCTCCAGTTGCCTGTGGTGCACTCTGCACCGGCAGCACTGGGACACTTGAGGACACCTCAAGGACTGTGAAACTCGCTGACAGCGCTGCTTCACAGCTGCATCTCACTGACTCCTGGCAGTGGGAGATAAGAGCATGCTGAGCTGGGAGCTGGGAGCCCCATGCCTGTGCCCAAGGGACTGTGAGCCCCCTGGGAGCAGGGATGGATGTAGCTGCCTTCCCGAGGCACAGCAGCCTTTGGGAAGGAGGAGGAGGGGGAGGAGGAAGGCACTTGACCACGGTGCAGCAGTCCAACTAGTTGTAGCAGCTCCCATTGTTGTTTACATAAGTGGGCACAGCTCAGCTGGGGCTGGGGATGAGTGACTCCACTCGGGCACCCATGGCAGGGAGCTGTGCTTGGGGTGCCAGCACCTGGAGGGGCTGCAGCGTGCGGGGGTCCTTTGCTTGCCTCTGGCATTGCAGGGGTTTGAGGCTTTTATGCGTGGAGTGTGCAGGGTCTGTGCGAGGGGCCCTGCTGGAGCTGCAGTGCTGCGCTCGCAGTAACATTGGAGATGAAGGCAGATGTGCGTGGGGACAGCTGGACCAACTGTCACTCAGCAGCCCCCAGTACCCAGAGCAGAGGCAGCGGGGGACGGATGGCCTCCTTTGGGCAGGAGATGGATCGGATAAAAGCGAGGCATAGAGACAGTGGGGCTGGGTAACTGGAGCTGCTCACATGACTGAGGAGCTCTGCCAGGCACTGGGACCGTTCAGAGTTTATGAAGGTGGCACATGGAGCAATCGCCTTAACCCCTGCAAGCCTTGCCATGGCGATGCGCAGGAGGGGATGCTCAGCTCTGATGCTGGTCAGGGGGTCAGAAATGAGAAAGGGACTGCTTGGGAGCAGAGATGGTGGTGAAAATGGTGGCACAGGACAAGGAGTGGGACAGGGGGCAGGGACAGGTCTGTTTTGTGCACCAGCAGTGATGACTTCACCCATGGCAGGCAGGGAGGAGGCTGAGTGCAGCTCTCAGCATCCCTGGAAGCCCCTACCGGCCCTCAGCAGCCCCAGCAGCCCCCAGCAGCTGCAGTGGGGAGCGGCCAGGCCCCACCCAAGTGTGCAGCTCCCTGCGCGCCCATCGGTGCCTCTTGGGCTGGGGTTTTGGGAAAGGGAAAGGTGTGGTCCCTTGCAGGGGGTAATTTTCAAGAGTGCGAAGTTTGGTGTTCGTGTGTGATCGCCCTCATTTGCATTTACTCCTAAATGAGCATTTTGCCCTCAGAGGGATTTTTCTATCTGCCGATCTCAGAGCACTTTCATTCTGAGGTGAGTCACTTTTTGGGGGAGAGAAGGTAGAGCCGACCCCCTTGCAGGAGCAGCCAGGCCAGCGGCACCAGCCCCAGCATCCTACTACCCCTGCAGCTGCCGGTAGAACCCAGATGCCAGGCAGCTGATTGCCTGGGTGTGATTCCTGCCTGCTGCCGGGGCACCGGCTCTGGTGCAGACATGGGCAAAGCAACGTGTTGTATTTGTTGGTGTGGCTGTGGGAAATCCCCATGTGAAGTGTGCTGTGCCAGGGAAAGTGCAGCTGAGTGGTGCCGGTGTGCCCACAGCTGGCTCAGAAGTGTTGATCATCACCTTGCAGAGCCACTTTCCCAGCTGCCAGTCACGGGACACAAGTCCTGTAACAACCAGATCCCATTTTGCCTTCCCATGCCTCATTTTCCCCGCTATAACTATTAGAACTATTTCAGTATATACAAAATATCCCCGCATCCTGCAGGGCAGCAAGCAGCAGCCGGCACGGGCAGTGCTGTCTGCAGCAGGAGGTGCTGGAGCCAGCCAGGAGGGCTGGGCATGGCTGATGCTGCCACCCCCGCTGGGATATGGGCCCAGGCATGAAGGAGCAGGCCTGATGGGAGGTGTGGAGAGATTGGAGTAGTTTTGCCTTTTCCACAGTAGTTTCATCCTTGGACATCTTGCGAAAGCTTTGTTTTTCCATGTGGGAGCTGGGCATAGCTCCTGAAGTTCAGAAGGAGCAGGGTGAACGCAGTGCATTGCCTGGGCCCCTGTTCGCCCCCAGAGCACAGTGCCAGAGACTGGAATGGACTATGCCATGCATGGGGACACAGCACTTACCATCCTTGGGGGTGGGTGGGCAAAGGGAAAGAGGGAAGGGGGGTCCTGGCTGTGAGAATCGGGGCTTGCAGAGTATGCAGGTGTGCGTGCTGGGAAGGTGCAGGCATTTTGGAGCCTGTGGAGAGGGCAAGAAGGGTAAAAAGGGTGCTGTTCCCCTCCTCCTCTACTTGCCCAGAGGGGATTCTAGTGACCAGCAGGAGATAAGGCTCTGCTGGGGGTCATCCTGGGTTGGTTTTGGTGCTGAATGCCCTGACCGCAGTGTCATACTAAGCGCGCCCATGGCAGTGGCACGATGTGGTCAGACCCGCTCAGAGCTCAGGCTAATGCGGAAAGATCCTCCTTGCACCTTCTTAACCTGGGCTTGAACCTTCTCCATCTCATCTCCCGCCTCGCCCTGATTAGCACTAAGTCGGTGCTCTGCTTTCTCATGGTGCCAGTGGCCCCATACAGGTGCAGAAGCTGCAGTGCCAACCTGGAGGCAGGAGCATTGCCCACTGGCACAACAGCCGGGGAGTGCTTCCCAGCAGAGGAAGGGTGAGCTGATCCTGCAGGCAGTAGTCAGCACATTATCCCCACTCGCTCCTCAGATGGATGTGTAAGGGGCTGGCATTTAGGCTGGCTTCAGCCTCAGTTCTCACTTCACAGCCACAGTTCTGCTGACATGGAGGAGAATGTGCCCCAGATCCCCAAATCACAGCCTTCCAGCTGCAGGGCTGGGCTGCATGCCAAGACAGGGCCTCCACAGGAGGAGGAGTTTTTTGGTGATCACAGTTCATCCTCCCATATTCTGTCAGTGCTCAGCATTAATATGGCAACCACACCAGCGTGCCACAATGGGAGAACGCACTGATGTGCCATGGATGGAAAGCTTGTGGTCTCCAGGGCTGCATTTCTCAGGGACCTGGGGGTGACAGCACCTGTGGGAAGTGGCCCTGGTGGCACTCTGTGTTTGCTGGATGCCTCTCCCTGTTGTTTCTCAGTGCACCCGAAGAGCCTCTAGGCTTCTCTGTGTCACCTCTGCAGGTCCCTGAGCAAAGGCTACGGATTCCAGTGCCACAGGCTGGAGCTGGTGTGCTGGGGGAGGTTTATAAGTGTGGTGACAATACCCTCCTGCCCCACAGCCACCCCACCTGGCCCCTGCCCACAGCCGTCATGTGGCTGCCAGCACCCGGAGCGTGGCAAGAGGAAGGTCTGAAAATAATCACCGGCTCATCCTGTCCTTTTGAAAGCTGGGAGTTGCCGCTGTGGGGAATTTTGGTGACAGCAGACTGGCTAACGGTCAGCTCCTCACTGAGTCAGGCGTTGGTCCCATCCCACAGCGCAGCCTGTGCTGGGGGGGACCCCTGTGCTAGGGGCTCCCTGCCTGCCCCAATGCCGCCGCTGCTCCCTGCCCCTCTGGGCACCGTGTGGGACAAGACCCAGGGCACCATGGCTGTGCCCAATGTGACTGCAACACAGAGCCCACACAGACAGCGGTGGATGCAGTATTAGAATGCAGCTCCACAACCTGTGATATAGGCACTATGCTGCTGCCCTTCTTCCTAAACTCGGCACACCTTTGTTTAAAATGTTCCAGTACACCTTTGTTTACTCAGGGCATTATCGCACTATCTCAGGCTCCTTTATTCTGGGTCCATGCTGTGACTCAAGGATAGTTTAATGCAATTTATTCCATCTTTGCACCATATCAAAGATATCCTGGCAAGTTCATGTTTATTGTTTGTAGTTAATGTTTAATATTTCCTATTACTCGCATCTTGTGGTTGATCTTAATTATACCCTTCTAATGTAAGACAAAAGTCAGTGAATGAGAACACTTTCATTGTGCTTTCGGCTATGGCTGTGCCGCAGACCTTGAGCAGCTCTGTGTGCTGCCTGCACTGCTTGTCTGCATGCAGCTGTACATGCAGTGGTGCATGTGGCTGTGCAGAATGCTGTGCGTGGAGCTGTGCAGAGAGCTGTGCATGGTGTTGTGCAGGAAGCTTTGCAGAGAGCTGTGCGTGGAGCTGTGCATAGAGCTTGTGTGGAACTGTGCAGGGAGCTGTGCAAAGCTGGCACTGTGGCCAGGGCTGCCCCATGCTGCAGCAGCACAGGCAAACAGTGGCTATTTCTGAGGAAGGAAGGCCCAGCCTGATGTTTGCTTTGTCCAAGTTTAAATGATAGCGCTGTTTTTCCTTCTGGCTGGGCTGAATCATTAAAACAAATCAGTACCAACTCAAAACAAAAGAGAGTGCAGAGGTCAAATTCTCCTAACCCCATGCCTGTGCAGAGCTGGGTAGCTGGCAGCTCTCTCTGCCCCTCTCCCCCCAAATGCAGCACTGCAGCAGGGCAGGCCCCAGTGCTGCAGCCCCACAGCTCTGCAGGAGGGGTGGCAGTGGCCCCAGAACTGCGGGGCCTATAAATAACAGGGGGGAGCAGGCAGCGACACAACCTGACACTGCACCGCTCCTTCGGTGACATTTTGTCAAATGCCAGTGGGGAGGGGGGCTGCTTATCTGCGGCACGCGCTCCAGTGACCTTCACAGTGCTGGCCAGGTGCCTCCTTGCTGTATTTACTCTTATTTATAGCTCTCTCCTCCACCATCTCGTGCCCCCCTCCTGGCACCGGGGGCAGCCGCCCCTTGCCATGCTCTTATCGGGGAGCGGGGCGGGAGCTGACACAGCCCTGCGGTGACAGCTCTGGGACGGGCAGGCGCCGGCTGCAGGGGCCCACAGTGTATGGTCGGTGCCCGCGGGGCACCAGGATGGTGCTGGTGGCAGCAGTGCTGCTGCCCCCTCGCTCCCTTGCCCCAGCTGGAACAATCACACAGTGTCTGCCGCCTGCATGGCCGTAATCCCCATTTCAAGCAGTCTGTAATTACGGATTTCCCAGATAAGCGCTAACAGCTCTCTCCAAGCTCCTGCCCAAGGTGTTTCTTTCCTTTCCAGAGCTCAGGGTGCAGCATTCCCACCTGCAGCAGGGCTGTGGTGGCAGCTACCCGTGGGGCTCTGGATTTTCTCACCTTGCAGCCGGGATGCCACGAGCTAATTTGGAGCTCTGTCTCCCCTGTGTGTGTGGATGTGTGTTTATCCCTTAATGCCTTGAGCAAGCGCTTAGTGGTGGGGATAGAGGGGCAGTGAGTCACAGCCCCACTCCCTGTGAAGGCACAGCCTCCGGCTTCTTCCTTCACCCTCCTTGGGAAGCCCCTCTTTCCTTCCTTTTTTTGTTCGTTAGACACAGAGAGCAGCTAAGTGGCATGTGAGTGACAAGCCGATTGCACAGCATCCTGGAGACATGTGTGGAAGTGGCGGTGCAGATCTGCCCTTCCAGCTTAACTGGGATTAAGCCATGAAGAGGCTGCCGTGCCCCATCCGCGCCGGCAGACTTCAGAGCCTTGTGCTCGTGCAGCACCGCTGAGCACAAGCACGGCATGCCCGCTGCGCCCAGAGCTGTGCTGCAGAGCACTTGGCCACGACTTCAAGGGCCTGCAGGCAGGAGGCTGCAAGATAAGGGCCAGTGCTGCCTCAGTGCTGTCCCTGAGCGGCGGTCATGGACTCGCTGGTGCCATGCATGGGAGAACCCATTGCTCTCCGGGCGCTCCCAGGCCAGCCATGACCACACTAACTGCTGGCTGGTTCAGCCCGAGGAGCCCAAGTTCACACTGAAAGAGAAAAAAAACATTTCCCATCTCGTTAATCCAATATTTGAAATAGAGTCGGGCTCCTTTCTTAGCAGATAAAACCTCACAGACACCTGCACTGAAGTTAGTGCTGCTCCAAAGCAGGAGAAAAAGCTGCAAATCACCTGCCCGGGGACATGGCCCACTTGCTGTCCCCATGCCAGTGGTAGTGCCTGGCTGAGCTCAGCAGGGTCTGCTCAGAGGTGACTCTGGCCAGTGGTTGCCCCAGCTCCCAGGCAGACACGAGTTGACTGTCCCCTGCCTCCCCACTGCCACTACTCAGGCAACTGCTCTAGGCGAAGACACAGAACAGGCTGGGAGAGTTCTTTGCTTGAAAGAGGCTGCACTGTGCTTTCTTGGGAAGAGACCTGGGTAGAGCAGGGCCCCAGCAAAGAGCCTCCACCACCACAGTGACCTCTGAATGTCCCTGGCAGCCTGTCCCTCATGCTGTTGCTGCTCCTGGCTCAGCCGTGGTACATGGGGCACTGGGAACAATGAATAGAGAGTACCTGGAGCCAAGGTATCTCCACAGCACAGGGCTACGGGCACAGCCAGCTCTACACAAACCCACAAAGTGAGCACAAGGCCCCACTGTGTGGGTCCCTGCACATCTCCCAGGCAGGTCCTGCTTCCACTATTGAGGCTCTGGCTCTGTGTCCCTGGACAATATAGGGCTGTGACATGGGGACACCCTGGAGCCGTTCCTGCTGCAGGATGGGTTGGACATGGCAGAGCTCCCTGCAGCTCTGGCTGCAGCCATGCAGCAGTGCACACAGGCCAGGTGTCTGGGTTGGAGGATGCCTCCGAATTTTCGAGCAAGTCTCCATGGGTGTTTGCTGGCTGCACACCAAGAACCCATGGCTGATCTTCCTACAAACTCCCGAGTAAAATTAGAACAAAAGTTCACTCCTCTCCCAAGGCAGCAGGAAGTGGAAAGGATGGGAAAAGGGAAAGCTGGAACAGATGAAGTCCCATGCCCAGAGCAGCCCTGCACCAGTACCACACTGGTACCACACTGGTACCACACTGATACCACACCAGCACCAGTTCATGCTCCCCACTTGTGCTCCTGACTCGAAAAGACCCCTCCTGCTGAAAGCCTGGTACATGGCCTGGCACAGGAGTGCCCTGCTGGGGTGCGGAGCTTTGAGGCACTGCTCACCCATATGGGAGCTGGGAGTCCAGGAGCATCCACTGCAGATACTGCCTGGGATCACTGCAGCGCAGGGCACCAAATGCCCGTCTCTGGGTGCCCGGCTTGGGCAGCTCCACGGCATTGGATTGCAGGAGTTTATTTTTACCCAGCCCTGTTGCCAACGGGGACGTGTCGCATCTGCGGAGTTGATCAAAAGACGTCCCAAGCACTGGTGTCAGCTGCTCCTTGTGATCTCAGCACCAAGAACTTTTCTCTTGTGGCATATCAAAAGGAGCAGGAGAATTTGTCTGCTTTGCTATTTTTAATTGAACATACACACACGTGTATGTGTGTGTGTATGGCTTTTCTAAAAATAAAGCCCTTTGCCTGTGTTCCCATGGGAAGATTTAGGGAGAAGGGGGAGCTGGAGTTGTTGCAGAAGATGAGGAAGACAGAAGTACTGCCTTTGCCCTTCCTGCAGCTCAGTTTGAGATCCCTGTCCCCCTGCTGCGTGGCAGAGCAGAGCCTGTCAGTGCCGCACAAGTGGAGGCCACCGTGTTTTTCTGCCTCTCTCACGTGCTCAGATGTTTGCCTGCTTCGAAATCCATTTGCTGTGTAAACAAACTTGCTTCCCTCATCACCAGAAAACTCCCTCTGGGCAGCCAATGCTGGGGCGATGCACGCGGACCTTTCACCCTGTGCTGGAGCCCCATGTTTTGCTGGGGATGCATGGGGGGAGTGGGGCAGGCGGGTGCAGCTCCGTGCAGGCAGTGAGGAGCCAGGTGGGGTCAGGGCAGATCTCAGCTGTGTTCGGTGATTCAGTGGATATTTTTAGCTCGGTTCCTAGAGCTCCAGTTGCCCCACATGCACATGGACGCTGATGATGATTTTTCTCTTCTTGCCTGTGCAAGGAGCCTGAGGGTCCCTCATTGCAGTGCCTTGGGGCATGCACCTCCCCACGGAGCACTGTGTTGCTACGTAGCAGGAATGGGGACAGGGTAAGTGGTGCGAAGCCATCCTGCAGAGCCTTGCCCTGTGTGTTGCATGGTGTGTGTGCCCACGGCTCTCACCTCTCTATTGTTGGGGCGGCAGGATGAACCCTGGGTGCTCACCGTGCATCATCAAAGGCACCACAGGCTGCACTGCTGGCTGCCACACTCCAGGCTCTGCCCATCCTGGGCTCAATACGTGCCCAGCGTTTCCATTTTATTCCAAAATGCCATTGTTGTAGTCTGAGGAATGTGCTTGAGAGGAGGTGATGTGTGTGGGAATCCCAGCAAAACCCCTTGCATTGCAGCTGCACGCTCACTGCCGCTTTCTTCTCTCCCCAGTATGAGGTGTCTGATGAGGAGCATCTCTACTCCGACTTCCCCGAGATCGATTTGTCCCAGCTGGATGCCAGTGACTTCGACTCAGCTGGCTGCTTTGGCGAGCTGCAGTGGTGCGCAGAGCACTCTGAGACAGAGTCCAGCCAGTACAGCACCGACGATTCTGAGCTCTTCCAGGTACCCAGGGAACATGGGGACACGGGGACACATCCTTTCATGTACTGGAGGCAGTACCATTTGTGTGGCTCGTGCTGGGTGACAGCCAGGCACCAGGGACCCAAAGGCAGAGGCGTGGGGAGCACAGGGTGTGTGGAGAAGGGAGGGAAGGTGCAATGGGACTGCTATTAATATCCCCTCCCCAGCTGATTAGTGCTCTCATTAATTTGCTCGCTGTCTGTAAATGGAGCAGGCAGAGTAAAGCTAATGAGGAGGTGCCAGAGCTGCCTTTCCCAAAACTCTCCCTCCTCCCATGCCATGGCCTGGATGTGCCCATCCTCTCAGGGCTGCCATGCCCTCCTGAACATCGCCAGGCTCTTGACTTGGAGGCCAGCTTGGCCAGGTCACCTACAGAGGGTCACTTTTGGGGAAGGAGGAGGATTTGTTCTTAAAGAAAAGGAACAACAACAAAAAAGTCCCGATATTTTCCAACCTGGCCATAATAACAGCCTTCTGGCTTTGGTGCTGTGCTGATGCTGTGCTTGAAAGTGGTCCAGTCCTGCTGACGGACCTTCATCACGAGATGCATATTTTCCGCTGAACTTCCTGGGGAAAAGATAAACAGAAAAGAAATGCAAAAGGCAGGCCTGTGAGGCACAGCAGAGTATGATGAAATGTATCCCACTGAACTCGTGTGCGCTGCAGTCTTGTGCCAATAACAGGAGGAAAAGAAACAGAGCCAAAAATGGAGCATCCTGCTGCCTTTCCCTGGAGCCTGATCTAGTAACTGCGAGCAAGGTTAGGACATGGAACAAAAGATATTTAGTTTTCAAACATGAAGAGAGGAGCAAGGGAGGCTGTATGCAGACAGCAGTCCTCCTTGTGAGCCTGACTTTGCTCCAATCTAATTTTATGTTTGCTTCTTGTTGAGTATGGTTTATGTTAAGGATATTATGGAGGAGGACCAAAAGGTGCCTGAATCCCTCTCCCTGCTCCTTTCAGATAATAGACAGCGAGAATGAAGCGCTGCTGGCGGCCCTCACCGAGACACTGGATGATATGCAGGGAGATGACGTGGGCCTGGCTGCCTTCCGATGTATGGAAGAGGGGGACACGCTCAACCATGCCTACACCTCGCCTGCCCCCTCCCCCAAACCCACCGCCCTGGTCACGGGGGAGCTGCCCCCGGCCCCCGAGGTTGATGAGCTGTCTCTAGTAAGAACCCACTTCCTACTGTTTAAGGTGGATTTGGATGAGCCCCTGATAAGCCGGCTGCATGGGTATGATAGGAAGCAAAGGTCTGAATTTTTTCATTCTAGGCTTAAAACTCTCTTTAACCGTCAATACCAAAGCATATACTTGTATTGTATACGTATACATGTTCTGCATCATTGCTGTCACCTCCATCGCCATCCTCATGGGAACAAGCTGGGTGCTGCTGTGTGTGTTCCAGTATCTATTTAAGGGGTGGGGGTGGGTGCCACCCACAGGGGGTGTCACAAGGTGGGGGGTGGCATGGCAAGACCCACAGCCCCTGTTAATGCCACGAGAGGCTGTGGGGCTGCTTGGGGCTCCCTCCAGAGCATCGTGGCCCTGAGGCCCACCCAGTGTCAAAGCTCCCGCTGCTCTCTAACGAGGGACAGAGGGGACTTAGCCTGAGTGCGAGCACTGCCCTCAGCTTGTAGTGGGTGGGTGTAACCCCCCATGCCTTCTCCACAGCTCCCCCAGGGCTGTGTGGCCTCAGTCCCTGTAGCCTGGAAACAGGACATATCTCCTGGTCCCTGCACTACCAGGCTTGGCCCTGCTCCCCATATCCCGGCCCACTGCAGCATTCGCTGCAAACCTCTGCAATTCCCGGGAAGTCCTTGGGGATGGGGCCACTTGTCCTGCTCCCTCCCAGGGCTCATGGCCCCCCCCAGACCCCAGCCCTGCCCGGGGTCCCCCCAACCCCGCTCCCTGGTGGGGAGGAGTGACATCCAGTGGTGAGAGCGCGCATTTCCACCTCCCACAGTCCCGCGCGCAGGTGGGTGTATATATCACACACAATATGTATGTGTATATATAGGATGTATACGTTGCAGGGGGAGGGAGAAGGTGCTGGTTGCTTCCACCAACAGGAGCTGCACACCCACAGCCCCGGCTAATGCTCTGACCTGGGCACTCCCAGTCCTATTATCCAAAAAATCCCAGTGCCTGACCCAGGGCACTTCGGATCTGTGCCTCCATGCAGTCCTGCAGAGCCTACGCGGTCGCCCTGTGCTGAGCCGCTGTTGCCTCCAGGTGCAGCACAAAATGCTGTTGCTGCTGGGTGTGGTGGGTTTTTTTCCTGACCAAAAAAAGGTTTTTGAGCAGAAGTGTTTTGTTAACCTGGCTGTCAGAGCTGTGTGTGACCTCAGGAGAACTCCACTCCGACCACCCTTGGGATTGCAGTGGAGTCTCTGTAGGAAGCGCAGTGGGGGAGAACCTCGGCCCAACACATAAGGGTTACATCTGCACAGTGCTTTGCGAGCTCACTAATGAGCGGGGGCCTCATTCTGGGTGTTACAGCTGAACGAGCCTTGGGGAGTACCCAAGACTGGCCCAGATCAGTCACCATGTAAATATGGACTCTGTCACCAAAGGACAGAGCTGATGGATTGCGGCATGCAACGCTACGACAGCTCCCGTGTGGTCGGAGCGGGGATGGCTCTGGGAAGCAAATTCCCCTGCTCCACATCCCCACTGCCCCTGTGCTGCTCCTGGGCATGAGGCTGTGGGCATTGGGAGGTGTGAGACCCCTCCTGCCTTTTTCCCCCGCTTTGGGAGTTCAGCACTGGGCACAGCCTGCAGCCCCCCGCACACGGTGCTCGTTGGAGGAGCTGCCATGCTGACACACTCTCTTGACACTTCTCGTTGCAGCTGAAGAAATTGCTCCTCTCTCCATCGCCTCCGAGCTGTGAGGTGCAGAGGGATGGGAGCACCCGGCGCCCGGGGACACCCAAATCTCGGCCATCTCGACCCTACACAAAGGTATTTCCTCAGTGGTGCATGCATGGAGAAGGGCCCTGAGCCCCATGGTGAAGGGGGACAGCATCATGGGATGGTGGAGTGCCTTCTGCTTTCCTGTATGTCTCTGTGGGGCTCAGCAAAACATGTGGGTTTGTTCTGCTGTGGGGCCCAGGGGCTCAGTCTTCTCCCAGCGTCCCTGAGAGCTGCTGTATAGGAACTGCCCCTTGGCCCCCTCCCATCAGCCTGCAGCCACCGTGGCACCACTGGGCCCAGGGAGCACTGCAGCACCCGGCCCCACGCCCCTTCCTGACCCCAGCAGAAGCTGCCGTCAAAGATTTTTCTACTTGAATAACGGTAATTAGGATGGGCAAATTAGACTGCCTAAGAGCAGCTGCAAAACTGTCTTGGGAAGGAGGAGCTCCGTCATCCCGGGTGTCTCCACCATCCCACGTGGCTCTGTCCCTGCTCTCGGTGCTGGGCCCACATCCACCTGCGGGGCGCGGAGCTGACGGTTGGCTCTCTCCTCTCCCAAGGTGGATGCTCCCCGGGACCGGCAGGCGGGCGCTCCGCAGAGCCGCAGCTGCACCGAGCTGCACCGGCACCTCACCTCCACCACCCCCTGCGCCCAGACCAAAGCCCCCCGCGTGACCGAGCGGTGCCACAGCGGCCACCCCTACCCACCTGTGGGTGACTGCGTGCAGCACGAGGACGACAGCGACTGCAGTGAGGACTCGCTCAGCTCCAGCGATGCGGTGCCCTCTCCTTCCTCGGTGGAGGACGGCTCTGACGGACGGTTCTCCTGCGAGGGGGGGCTGCACTCGGTGGTGGAGCTCATCCGCTACATGCACACCTACTGCCTGCCGCCCAGGAAGCTGCCCGCCCGTGACGCTGTTGATGCCAGGCCCCAGCCCTGCGGCAGCCCCTTCAAGAGAGCCAAAGCAGACTGTGCCCTGCGAGAGAGCCGGCCGGGCTGCGCCTGGCACGCGGCTGGGGCCTGCCAGAAGCCGGCAGCCTCCTTCTCCATCCTGAAGGAGCTGCTGGCGCGGGACCTGCTGTGCGATGTCAGCAAGCCCTACCGCCTGGGCAGGCCCGTGTACGCCTCCCTGGCCCGGCTGCCCCCCGCCTGCTGCCCTGCAGTGCAGGCCCAGGACAGGGAGGAGGCCGGTGGGGCCTGCAAATCCAGAGCCAAAGCGGTGCCAGAGAAAGCGGAGCCGCGGCACAGCCTTGGGACTGAGATGGAGGCGGCGGGGGAACCTGGAGGTGTGGAGGAGGAGGCCGGGAGGCATGTGAGCACCCCAGGCACAGCTGCGGGGAAGGCGGCCCGCAGGCCCGAGAGCGCCGTTTATGCCGTTCGACGGTCCAAGAGACTCAACCCTGAGCTGGGCCACTGGCTGTCCTTCCTCGACGAGCCGCCCTCCGACCCCTCTGTGCCCCAGGAGGCCGCAGCCAGCAGGGAGCCCATGCTGTGCCCGCCACTGGAGGCCTTCCCTGCTGAAGAGCCTGCAGCCGAAGTGGAGGTGGGCGGCACAGAAGAAGGAGATGGTGGGAGCGCAGTGCCGCCAGCAGAGCCCCAGCCCCTCATTCTGGCATCCCCAGGGGATGGTGAGAGCTGTGAGAGCCAGCGCTGTGCCCCCCAGCAGCATGCAGGTGAGGGGCAGGGGTGACCCTCAGGTGCTGGCTAGCTGCGGGGTCCCACGTGTGGGGAGCTGGGGACTGTTCTGGTGTCGGGGTGCTGTTTCAATCCGCTTCCCCCTTGCCTCCTGCCTCAGTTTCCCCATCGTGATGGGAGGAAGAGGCAGCGGGTGCCACAGCAGCAGCCCAGCAGACACTGGGCTGGACCCCCCCCCCGGGGTTCAGCTGCGCCAGTGCCCCAAAAGCACAGCCGGCACGGCCTGTCCATGGCAAGTGCTTTGTGTGCATGACCCTGCCGGCCCAGGCCAGGCCACACTGTCCCTCATGTGGATGCCATCACCTCACTGGCAGTGGCCCCAGCCCCGGCTCCCGCTGCCCCGCGCCGCTGCCCGCCCACGGGCGCTGGAGGGAGCGCAGCTCCGCCGGTAACCCTGCTTCTCCTGCCTTTCAGAAACACCCCGGTGTCTCACGCTGTCCTTGGCGCAAACGTAAGTGCACACAGGATCTGTGTCGACAGAACTAACCGCGCTGGGGCTGGAAAGCCGTCTCATTGTGTCCGGCTGGGCGTGCCAAAAAGCAGAGCGATGTGCAGCGGGGCGGGGGTGTGGGAGCCATGCACATCGCCTGGGTGCAAGGGGCTGGGGGGCTTCAGGCCCTTGGGTGAGGACAGGTGCCTGGGGGATGTGTCCTAAGGTCTGGCTGCAGCTCATTCCCAGCAGTGGCAAAGAGGGCACGCTGCTTGTCCCAGTCACCGTCAGGCACTAGGAATGGTGGGATAGTACGTTTGTAGGCAGCATCTTCTCAGCCTCCTTTTTCATATTTCCTGACTGTATTCACCTACATACATTCTTTTCCTTCTTTTCTGCTGTTCTCCAGCGACTCTACTTTTGGGAAGAGAAACTCGGTGTCAATGCTGACCATGGAGCTGTGTGGTACAGCAGGTAGGCTTTTAATGTCTCCTTGGGTTGGAGAACAGCTTGAGTGCATTCATCTTGGTGGTGCATTCATCTTGCTGGTGCATTCATCTTGTGCTGTGTGAGCCCCCATCATGATCAGCCATGGGGACTCACAACATTGTGAGCAGCTTCTAGGCTCCATCTTTCTGAAGAACAGGCACTGCAGTAGGTGTTTGGATGTGGGGGCTGTTCAGGGGTCTGCTGCATGGGCCAAGGGGAAGGGAGAGTGTGGTGGTCCCACTAGGGATCCAGCATCCTTTTATCTCAAAGTGCCGGTGAGTGGATAGATGTCAATGCTGCTCATCCTTTGAGGTCGAATGGAGTGTGTCAGTTGGGGCAGAGCTGACTCCTGCTGACTCCTGTGGTTTTTTGTCACGGGTTCAGGTCTCACGCCACCCACCACTCCACCATACAAGCCTGCTGAGGAGGATCTGTACAAGCCAGACATCCCCCAAGAGACAGGCAAGGAGGACAGCACAGTCCCCAGCTCCAGAGCTGGCAGCACAGGGGACACAGCCACCTTTCAGAAAGCCACGAAGAAGCACCCCGAGAGGACAGAGCTCTTGGCCCACCTAAGCCGAGCTGCTGAGCAGTCAGGAGTGCTCAAGCGGCCCTTTTCACGCTCCTTTGGGGACCATGACTACTGCCAGGTGCTGAAGCCTGAGGGCACCCTGCAAAGGAAGGTGCTCAAGTCCTGGGAGCCCTCAGGCCAGATTGAGATGGAGCACAAGAGGAGGGTCCCAGACACACACTACCAGGAGCTGGACCTTGGCAGCAAGGAGGCAGGTGGTGAGATGGTGTGGAAGGATGGCATCAAGCAGCTGAGAGATCAGGAGATCAGAGCCAGTTTAACGAAGCACTTTGGTGTCCCGGACAGTCCTGTTGATGATGAGGACATGGCTTTCTGCAAGACCCCCGAGTATGACACTGTTTTTGACGACAGCTGCAGTGAAAGTGGCTCCCTGGTAGAGGAGGAAGAGGAGGAGGAAGAGGAAGAGGAGGAAGAGGAGCACTGTGACAGCCCATTGGACACCAAGCTGTGCCTGCGGAGAAACCCTCTTTCCAGGACCAGTTTGCATTACTGCTCCCGGAGCAGGTCCAGCTCGGGGTCTTCGTGCTGCCGGTCCCGATCCCCCACAAGCAGACGCACCTTCAGGTACAGTGGGCACTGGAAAGGGCTGGCAGCCCTCAGCAGCTGCAGGCAGTAGCTTGGGGGCACGTGCTGTTGTAGAAACTTCCTTTGGCCGTGGCTTGGGACAGTCCTGGGCCAGACAGGCCCTTGGCCTGACCCAGCGCAATGGCTGTCTCCTCCCTTCCTGCTGCAGGAGGTTCTTGTGTGAATCTCGGGTCATCCTGCTCCCAGCACCAGACCTGATATCATTCCCGCTGTGCTTGGTGCACACAAGCTGTGCTCCCAACACTATCCACAGGCACTGTATGACAGCACTGGCTCTCTCTGGTCTGCTAGCCTGAGTCATAAAGATGCTAATTAATTAAAATCCATTGATATAATTTGGTACTACACCAGCAGTACCAAATGCTGAAAACATCAACCATAGGCAGAGAGAGTGGCACCTAGGGAAGTAATGTGGATTTCCACTGTGCTGGGAGCAATGGGCAGAGGCCGGAGCCATTCCTGTGAAGGGATATACATCAATTAGAGACCTCTTCTGGCATCAGGGAAAGGTCTTCGCAGTGTTGGAGCACAGCGGAATGCTCTGCATGACCCAATCTCTCCTCTGCTGCTGATAGTTCCCAGCCCCTCAGCTCCTTTCTGACAGCTGAAGCTTTCCCCCAGGGTCCCATTCTTGGGCTGACCTTGACTCTTGTGCCCTGCAGGTGTAAGAACAGTGAGCGGTGTCAGGGTGGCAGCAGGAGCCGGGGCCAGCTTGAGAAGAAACGGGAAAAGGCCATCGTAAGTGAGCAGGGAGCTGCAGCCGCGGGCACCCACGTGTGCACTGGGACAAAGAAACTCACAGCCCTCAGTAATCTGTTCTGGAAAAGCAACACTGGAGCCCATTAGCTCTGGCTTCAGCATCATTTGGTGCAAGGCCAGTGTTAAACAAGGACATGGTGGGGGAAGAGAGAAAATCTAAAGTAAAGCAGAAGCAATTGGCAATTGGCAATATACGGAGTCCTTGGCTCAGAAATACCCAGAGCATCCCACGTCAGCACTCCATTGTGGAGCTAGCAGCTGGGATGGTGAACTGGAGAATCCTTGGAGCTGCCCTACCACCACTGCTGCTGCAGAGGCAGCTCAGGTGCACGGGTGTATGGCAGGAATGGGATTGCATGTGCAGGGACATAGCTGCTGTTCCTCTCTACTGCCATGCATATATGCATATGTTCACACCTGCCCATCTGGCATCACTTTACTGCAGCATATTGAATTTTTCCCCAGTTGTCTCAGGAATATTCCCTGAGGACTTTACCAAGATGAGCTGCAAACGCCAGAGGGGTGCAGGAGGCACTTAATGGGAGGAAGGGGCGTGTAGCTGGTGGGCTGGGAGCCAGAAGGACTGCATGGTCAGGGTGGGGGCTCCTGGCACTCCATGTTTCCAGTATCCGTCGGCAGCAGTGGAGGTGTGGGTTGGAAGCCTGAGACCTCTGGCTTGGTGCTGGCAGGGGGAAGGCCGGGTGGTGTACATCAGGAACCTCTCCAACAACATGAGCTCCAGCGAACTGAAGAAACGCTTCGAGGTGTTCGGTGAGATCGTGGAGTGCCAAGTCCTGTCCAGGACTAACAGGTGGGTGGTGAGGTCCCCAGTGCGTGGGGGTCTGCACCGTGCCCATCCCAGCCCGGTCCGTGGGCACATTGCACAGAGCAGAGTCACATTAGCATGGCTCTGGAGCCTGACACAACTCCACTTCTTTCTCTGGTTGTTCAGGGGGGATAAATACGGCTTCATCACCTACCGGTATTCAGAGCACGCCGCCTTATCTCTGAAGAATGGCACCTCGCTAAGGAAGAGGAACGAGCCTTCCTTCCAGCTCAGCTCTGGTAGCCTCGGGAACTTCTTCTGGACCAGATACACTGATTTAGGTAAGAAGGCTTTCTCAGAAGCATCCTGTTTATCAGCGTATCGTGGTAACAGCACACTGCATTTCTGAATCTTTGTCATGCAAGAATCTTAAAGCTTTTCCTGCCTGCAGCAAAAGCCCACCTGCTCTGGCACAGCTTACACAGCTGTTCTTGGCTCAGTTGGATGGTTTTGGGTGCCAGGGGCAGGAGGATAGCAGCTTGTGTGAGGACCCCAGAGTGTGCTGGCCACAAAGCATGGCATTCCAGCCCAGGGCCACAGGATCTCAGCTGATGCACAGCCCATCCGTTCCCAGATGTGTTTTTGCATGGTGTTTGACACTTTCCAGCAGAGATCTCCCTTCCCTGTCATTAGAGAAAGCAGTCAACAACAGCTCCAAAAGGTGATCTGAATTATTTGCTGCTTGAGAGGACAATATTGCCAGCATTGCGTATGTACTTTTCATCCAAAATGATAAGGAAATGCACTGTGGTTGCATTAACTGTGTTGGTGTGGATTTCTGCAAGCACACACTCTGCTTTCCATAGGCCCCTACCTGGATTCAGCCAGGGCTCACTGAGCCTCACCCCTCAGCCTTTGCTAATGGGCAGGAGCGAAACTCTGTGCTGATTCTGAAAGAGAAACGTGATCCAGCCTTGCTTGGCCCTTGTTACTTTAACTCTTGGGTGTTTCACGAACACCACGTGTTAATTTCTGCACCCTCTGCAGGAGGTGAAGTGGTCCTTTTATCTCACTTCACACACAAAATAAGGCAATCCTGCTCCATGCCCAGAAAATAAAGCCATACATTTTGATTTCCCCCTAAGTGCCCGTCTGACACAAGTACTGCCTGATCCCTTAGCACCTTGTAATACTTCATTTGCTTAGAGCAGTATTCCAATTTTGGTTGTGGGTGCAAATGCTCATTATTCATGTAATAAATCCAAAGATCCTTCATTCTGGGCTCTGAGGAGGTAAGAACCAGCATGCAACACATGATGAAAGCACTGGCTATGCTGTGCAGAGCTACAGGGACCCCTGCATTGCTCCCAGCTCTTGCAAAAATATGCACGCAAAGGGGTTAAGCTGCTGCTAAATGAGGCTGCCTTATTTCTGGCATTTGCTAGATGTGGCAGGCTTTGTCATGGCACTCTTTGTTCAGCTTCTGATGCAAGAGAAGGAGAGCTCCACAGGCAGACGCCCACGCTTGCCATGACCTGGTTGCTCAAGTGGGAACTGCCATACTTTGGGGACTCAGAACCCGTCTGGATCTGGCAATTTTTGTGAATTTTTGACATCTAACCTGACCTGCGAGAGCTCCTCCACCAAACACCAGTTTGCTCCTTTTCAATGGGGACAAACAGCCCATTTTCCCACTTTCCCTCATTCTGGGATATGGGATAACAGCGGCACATTTGCAGGCACCCATCAGGGGAAACACCAGCTCAGGTGCTTGGTGCCTGCCAGCACGGCACAGGGAGCGTGGTGCCTGGGCGTTCAGCCGCCCCTGACCCATGTCCTGTGTCCTGCTCTTCTCAGATTGCAGCGTGGAGGAGTCCTCCCCGGCACCGGTGAAGAGCAAGTATGAGACCATGGATTTTGACAGCTTGCTACAGGAGGCCCAGCTAAGCCTGCATCGGTAACAGCCTTAACCTTGGAGGAATACCTCAATACCTCAGTCAAGGCACTTCCAATATGTTTACGTTTTCAAAGAAATTATTCAGTCTATGACAAGCGAGAGAGAGCGAGAGAGCGAGAGCACGCACGCGCGAGAGAGAGACTGCTGTCCCTTTCAATTGATGTTTACATTGAACAAAGCTGCTTCTGTCTGTGAATCCCCATGGTGTTGATGTCTCACTGCCACACATTAGTCGCCCCGCTTCTGACTGGTTGTTTTAGGGTGAGCCTAGGAGCCCCCGGCCCCTCTCCCCCGGCCCCCACCCCGTGCTCCCACCGTGGAGTTGCAGCTGTGTTCACCATAACATTTTTTGTCCGTAGTGTGTGATGATGAAATTGTTAATTGTGAATAGAATCAGGATTATAAACTAATTTTTAATAGAAGAAGAAAAAAGAAGTATATACTTAAAGATGTATTTATGGCTCAGATGTACTGTAATTCAGATTTATTGTACCGCTTCCTTGATTTTTAACTATGCACTGTAATGAGGCACTTGCCACTGAGCAAATGGGGGTCAGAGCAGAGCCCCAGAGCCAGCGTTTGCCCTCTGCCACGAGGCCGCCCGCCTCCCCGCCGGGTCACCACTTTGCCGTCAAAGCCATTCTCCTTGTTGGGGCCGAGCCCCGGCCCCCAGCTGCCGAGAGGGGCCACGGTGTGGGCATGAAGGGAAGGGTGGTGAAGGAGTGGCACGACCACCTCCGGGCATCCCCGCTCCAGCCTGCCGTGTGCAGGGGCATGGCAGCTCCATGTCTCTGCCCGCCCGACACGCTGCCCATTCTCCAGCCGGTGCCCGATAAGCCATACACCCACCCAGCACCCGGTTGGTGAGCCACATCTGTGCCCACCACCGGCGCACTCCATGCTGCTGCCTCCGTGCTCAGCAGCGTGAAGGAAGCATTGCTTTGCTGAGGCTCCTGGCTGGCCTGCCGCTGCGTGCACCATCCCCTGCCTTTTGCTAGGGTCCCGGGCCACCCGACAGCACTGGATATAAGGCATGCTCAAGCAGCATCCCCATGAAATTTGCTTGCAAACTAGTCCCCCACCTCTGGGAGAGGTGCGAGCGGGAGAGACCCCAGCCTTGGTTGGAGGGATCCCAACCGAGAGCAGGCCAGGGGTAAAGGAAATCTCCCTGGCTCCTCAAGCCATCTCCATCACCCTCATTTGCTTTCTGGACACAGAGACCACTAGGGATTTAGCCATCCTTTGTAGATAGAATATATAGCCTTAACTCTGCCAATAGATAGATTAGAGTCTTCTGGGGTCTCCCTGGTACGCAACTTAGGGTTTTTATTCTCATTTCCTCAGTGTGGATGCCATTTCATCTTGCAGGCAGTATTACCAAAGCCCCCAAAACTGCAGGAGTTTCGGTTCCAGGAGCACTGCCTTGCCGACACAGCCTGCGGCTCCAACCCAGGCCTGTCCCTGACAGAAGGGCTGCCAGCAGCCATGCCAGCAGCAGTGCCCACTCGTTTCTCGCTGCTCTCATGGAACCAGTAAGGCAGTGACACAGCTCTGCTGGTTCTCACACCTGCCACCAGAGCTGGCCGTGTCCTTGTGCCACTTGGACCTCGGCCCAGAGCAAGGGCAGAGGTCTCTCCTGCCACAGGCTATCCCCATCCTATCCCCAACCCAGCATACACGAGTAACCCTGGCCGAGACTGAGCATCTGCTATTGGCAATTGCCTCATTGTAGCTTTGCCTTTTTCTGTCCTAGTATTTCCTCACAACAATGATGTTTACATGTGATTGCTATAGAGCTTATGTAGAATGTATATAGCGACACATTTAGGGTGGGTAGTACTGTCCTGTGCTGTGCTGATGTTTTTCAGAAAACGATCAATCCAAAAAAAAGAAAAAAAAAAAGAAAAGGCCAAGTGGAATTCTTCCATCTCCTCCTTGCTCAGCCATGGGAGCGAGCCCTGGGCTGCTCCCAGCTGGAGGATGCATCAAGCCTGGCAGAGGGGAAGGGTAAGCACGGTGGGGCTGCTGGGTCCCCGAGGATCCCCCTGGGGCAGCCTTCAGGTGCATTGCCAGCCTTGGTTTCTGTGAGCCCCCATCCAAAATTTGATGTTGCTTTCCTGCGGCTTCCCGTGCCATCGCAGCACTTCTGCACAGAGGCACGGCGCTCCCTACAGATGGGAACTTTGTAACGCACAGAGCCAATCAGTACTGCAGTCGTAGGATAGGAAGAGATGCAATAAGTGGTCTTCGTGTTGCCTGAAGCCTATAAGTGGATTTTTTTGTTGATGTTTGGGGGTTTTCCTTTCTTTTTCCCCCCTCCCTTGAATTCAGATGGCTCATTGTCCCTCTCCTCTTGAGAAACGTCTCCTGCACTGATGCAATACGCACACAGGTGCTCAGGCACCCTCCTCGCCAGCCCCCATACCTCCCTCCAGTTTAGGATTTGGTGAGCGCAGAGCGTTTCAGCCTGAGAAGCACAGGTGTGGCTGCCTGCCGGCTGGGTTTAGAATCTCTCACGCAGGGGTAGTGGTGAAAAATAAGTTTCCACTGGAGTTTTATTTTTTTAATGGAAAGGTTTTGTTTGCTCACAGCGCCCAGGGGTGAGGAGGGGCCAAGGAGAGCTCACTCCATTCAGGGACTGAGGCTGCTCTGGGTGCAGGGAAGGGCCCTTGCGCCCCTCACCGCTGGGGCACACCCAGAGAAACTGGGAGCAAAGGGTCTATTAAGGTAGGCAATAAGTAAGGAGGAGATTTATTTTTCTAAGAAGTATATAGCTCTAGAATGACCCCTGATAGCTGCCTGTGAGTACTGTGGGGAGATACTAAACATGAAGAGTTTGATGATGAAATGCCCTTTCGCTTTTTTTGCACAGATTTGCCCCATAAAATCTTGCAGTTCAGGGTGGGATGCCAGGTTTCCTGGCTGGAATCCAGCAGGTTCCTGGGGCTCCATAGAAGAGGAGCCGATGTTTCTGAGTCTAGGCTGAATGCAGAGGACAATCCCGGGTGTTAGGTTTGATGCTGCCCCAAAGATGAGGTTTATCCCGACTCCTTGTCAGCATAGCTTGCTGGGCTCCGTGCCTTCCCTGCAGGAGCAGCAGCTCAGCCGCTGGTTGCAGGCTGTGTGTCTGACTTCAGCACTGGTCCATGCGGAGCTGCATTACAGACCAGTGTTTGAATTGTTTTGAATTGTATTCTTTCTTTTTGGCATTGTGCTGAATGACGAACTCCGTCATTGTTCGTAGCTGAGCCCTGAAGCCCTTTCTGTTCTATCTCCATCCATCCTGACAATCTCAAGCAATATGAACCAAACTCAGCCTTCGGGCTCCATTCCTCATCCCCGGAGCCGTCACAGCACGGGCACCGCCAACACCGCATGGCCGGGGGCCAAATGCATGTGAGAGAGAGGAAGGTGAAAGCGATGCATTTCTCAAGAAAGGTGTAAGAATTTCACCTAAAAAGGGGCACATCTGCTTTGTTATTTATAATAAAAGCTAATTATTTTTTTTTTTAATTAACTAAAAGGACACTGCTAATAATTATTAGGGGCCAGTTCTGCCCCCTTCCTCGTGCTGAGTAAGTACTGCTTAACTCTGTGATTTTCTGCTTGCAGAGTAAGTCAGAGTGGCAGAGTTGATCCCTCTGTGATTAAGAATCAAGTTTTTAGTCTGATTTTTTTTAATTGGTAGCGGTTTTTTATATTTCACTTTTTTGTTTCCCCCCCTGGTTCCGTTCCGTTGTGTCCTTATTTATGTAATATACTTTAACCTTAAAAGATGGCATGGATTCCTATGCCTTTCCTTTATTATTATTGTTATTATTTTTAAACAGAGATTTATTTCTAGTGTGATTTAACTGTCTACCTTCTAAAACGAGAGAACGTTTTCTTGTATTTTTACATTGTCAGATTCTATAGTTTCATAGATAATTTAACCAAATCGCTCGATGTATTATCTATATCTATCCAGTGGGTATAAAAGTTCTATTTTAAATTGTGTAAATACTTCAGAACTGGCTTCTTTTTCCAGACTCCCCTGCCGTGGAGTTACTTGTTTACATCACAAAGACTGTAGAATCTCTACGCTCATGTACTGTAAATAGTGAAGTGATCTGCCTATAAATAAACGATAACATATATACTACAAACTGGAAAACAAACCAATAACGAGCAGTGAGTCTGTGCTGCTGGTATGTCAGGGTACCAAGCAGGCGTTCCGTGCAGCAGGACGTGGCACTGGTGTGCACTGGCCTGGCTGTGGGGACATGGGGACGTGGGGTTGTGTACAAACTCCGACAGTTACACTCATCCATTTGAGAAAAAAACAACAGAAACAAAAAAAATTACAACAAAACCAGCACAATGGTTCGCTATTTTGGCATAGCTTTCTGGTAAATCAACTTCTTCTCACACACCTAGGAATGCATTTGTAGCTTCAGTGCCTGCTCTATCAGTCAGACAAAACCAGACAGCAGGCACAGCTTGCCCTGTGGGAGGGTGAGGGGCCAGTGACTGGCTGTTGTGCACGGAGACAGGCTCTGATGCTGACCTTGGCTGGCTGACATCTGCCCAATGAGGGCAGCATCTTCAGCATCTTCTGAACACCTGACCTTGAGCAGGGCTGGCTGTGCTCTGAGCTCCCAGCCCTGCGGGGGAACTCAGCACTGTGAGGTCCCAGCCGGGGCTCTGGAGCCCGCATTTGCCCACTTAGCAATTCTCCATCCTGGCTTGCTGGCCAGATCTGACGGGTGTCTTTAGAGGGAGGACTTGGGAAGGGTCTGGTTTTTTTGCCTCCTGTCGGCTCAGGGACCTCTGCCTTACTTCCCAGTGTCACTGATCTCTGCCAGCAGCTGCTGCCTGTCTCGCCTGCACACTACCCCCCATCTCGCTGTTCTTTGCCCTGCCAAACTTCACTCTCTCTGTACGCCAGCTGTGGATGCTGTCTGTACTCAGTATGAGCTTTTAGGGGCCGGTGGAGAGCTTGCTCTAGATGCTGCCCCTTTTGGGTTCCACAATCTGTTCCTTCTTTCTCTGCCCCTCAGTCCTTGGCTGGATACATTTTAGTTTTTCATACACCATCTCTACCTCCAAGTACCTCTTCAAACTCACACTTGGAACCCTCAGGCTTCTCAGCAGCCTCCTGCAGGTAAGAAGATACCATTTCCCAACCAATCCCTCTCCTCAAATGCCCACCTCATTGCTGGGTGGGGGTGAGGGTGTCCAGCTGCTGCGCCTCAGGCTCTTGTTGCCTGCATGGCACAGTGGGCTACACCCGGTGTTGGCTGAGCAGACCCTTGAGGAGCTATGCAGCAGGAGCACATCTGCCCTGGGTGAGCCACAACAGCTCAGCAGCTGCAGTGGGTGAGGTGCAGGCATAGCGCTCTTGCAAATGTGCTGGGGCTCTCTGCTTGTCTGAGCATCTCTGCTTCCCTTTCAGTTTGACATCCAAAGGACCCTACATGTGCAGAGCACTGAAGAAATGGCAGCAGGATGGTGAGCGGAGCCGTGCGGGGAGCTGCCCTCCACCAGCCTGTGGGGCAGCAAAAGGATCTCCCCACTGCCTTCACAACAGCAATCATTTTAGAGGGAAACCATCTCCACTGCAGCAGTGCACGTGTCCTGGATGTAATCCTGCCAAAAAAGGAGCATGAGATGCCCTGGGCTCACAGCAGTACCCTGGAGCACAAAGGATTTACTGCCCGTGCAGAATGTACTGGAGAAGGGCACAGAGAGGAACTAGATTTACCTATACCCTGCCACACTCCGACAGTGATTTGTATTTGCTCATGTTGATTTGTATCACAAGGAGTCTTCATTCCAGTGAGTTTGCAAAATATCAGCGTCTGCCTGGAGCGAGGCAGTGCAAGGATTCAGCTCACTACTGCTGAGTGGGCAAACTCCTGGGTGAAAGCCTGTGTTCTCATCACCAACATCTCCATCCCTCAATGCAAGCCACTCATTTCAGGTCCAGGCAGGAACTCAGGAGAACAGAGAACCTGTGCTTCCCACAGGTTGATGAGAGAAGGCACTGCGACACCGAAGCACCTGGACCAGAAGTATTCCTCCCATGGCCAGCCTGGCTTCGGTTGGTACACGTGGCTGTTCTGAGGGACATGCAAGACATGGGGACGGGCTGTCGCTGCCATGCCAAGGGGAACAGAGGCCAAAGGGAAGAGTTGAAAAGCCTGTTTGGCTGAAGTCACCATGCAGACAGCCCAGGAGATAACAGCAAATTATTTACAGTGGTCACTACCTGCAGCTTCCAGTACCTTCTGGCTATATAAACTCCTAAAGGAAATTAGGGAGATTAATTCTTTCTTCAGTAAAAAGATTAATAACTCTAATTAATTGAGGGTAAGAAAACCAGATTTCAGGGCAGTACTGAAAAAATAAACTATAGACCCTATAGAGGAGCAAAAAGTAATGATAAAGGACCCTGAGCTTTCGGGAATGACAAGAGTACAGAAGTGGGCCAAGGTCACAAGAAAGCTTGGGGAGCATGCAGTGGGCAGCAAGCTGATAAGGAGCTGATATGGAAGGAAGAATTGCAGCCATCTGCACCAGCTGCAGTGCATGAAACAGGACTGGGAGGTAAATATCATCAGGAAGAGATCTGTATGATAAATTCCTGTAAAATAAACAGCTACTGCTCCTCTGGGCATTTAACCAAGCACAACGCACTTGCCCAGACACTCTCTCAGGAGTCTTGCTTAAAGCAGTACATCTTAAACAAGTTCTCGGGCATCCAGGAACAAGTAAGAGCAGCCCAGTAAAACCAGCCCCTGCAAACAGGTTGCAGCAAGAGTTGTGCCACCAGGGGCTGCAGGGACAGTTCATGCTAGGACATTGCTACTGACCGTGGCCAACAGCTTCTCGTAAGACAGGAAGGGGAGAGCCTTGATTTTTTCAGCCAGCTGTGGGCTACATGGAGAAACAATACTAGGAAAGAGAAAGGGAACGCATGTGATAGAAGGGTAATTTCTGCACACATCAAACCAATTAAAAGCAGCTAGAACCAGGTTCTTAACATCATTTTCAGCTTTAGAATAGAGTTGATTGGAAAGCTCCTTTTCCTCCGAACCCTAATTTTATTCTTTTTTTTTTTTTTTTTGGAGAGAAGGTTGTAGCAAAACACCAAGATATCATGGGCCATTACAGGTTTTTTAAGCAGGAAGTCAATCTAACTTCAAATTTGATGCTCCATTCCCTGAGATACTTCTTCCTCTTACCTATCTCCTCTTTAAGAGAAGCCAGTGACTGGCTGTTGTGCATGGGGACAACTTCTGATGCTGACCTTAGCTAGCTGGCGCCTGCCCAATGGCAGCATCTTTAGCATTTTCCAAATGCCTGACAGGATCTGTCAGCTGAGAATGGTTGTATGACAGCAAATACATGGTTTGAAAATGTCTTTGCTGCTGCCCCATTGTATGAGCCATGTTTGCTGGAGTGTCTTCAGAAGTGCCAAAGGGAAAGGTGCATGAATGCAGGAGCCAGATTCTCGTGTCCAGAGTGGAGGAGTGCAGCAGTGCTGTTAGTGGGAGGGCAGAGGCTGTTGGTGAGAGACGCAGAGAGCAACCCCTTCAGTGAGATGAGGGCAGAGAGGGAATGAATATTGCAGGAGCAATAGGCTCTGGCACCCAGGTGCACTGAGTTGGATGACTGTTTGTGGTAATGATGAAATCCCAGCCAACCTCAATCTTGTGCAGGATTTGCTGCTCCGCTTGGATATATATAAGACCATAGGACCCCACAGCATTCATCCCGGGGTTTTCAGAGAGCTGGCCAGTGTCACTGTGAGACATCTCTCAATGATTTTTCAATGGTCTTTGGAATCTGGAGAAGTCCCAGGTGATGGGAAGCTGTCAAACTTTCCAGTATTCAAGAAGGCCTAGAAAGAAGACGCTGGTAGTTACAGGCCTGTCAGTCTCACTTTAGTGCCTGGTAAAATTATGGACAAAATTATGCTGGGAGTTACTGAAAAACACCTGCAGGACAATGCGGTCCTTGGTCACAGCCAACACAGGTTCCTAAGGGAAAGGTCCTGTTTAACTAACTTAATTTCCGATTATGACAAGGCCACCACCTAAATGAGGAAAGGAAGTCAGCTGATGTTATCCTTTTGGATTTCAGTAAAGCTTTTGATACTGTTTCTCACAGTATCCTTCTGGAACAGTTGTCCGGCATACAGCTAGACAAAAACATCAGGGTCCCTTCCAGCTCAGGATCTTCTACATATGATATCTATACGACTCCATTCTTTATACATGTCCTATTCTTCTCCCTGTTCTTCTATCTGTTCCAGGGCCTTTCAGCAGACCTGCAGAAGCAGAGGAGCAGCTCAGCCCCAGACATTGCCACATCTTAGCATCAGACCATCAGAGCTGGGTACGGCCTGAAGGCCTGCACAGAAATGCAGAGAGAACAGAGGGAAGCAGCTCTTAAATCAGTACAAATAAGGTGCCTCCATCCTCCTCTCTCCCCTGCTCCTGCAATGATAGAGCATTTCCTCCTCCCAGGTAACAGTGATAAAACAAGAGGGGGTGGCCTTAAGTTGCACCAGGGGAGGTTCAGGTTGGATATTAGGAAAAATTCTTCTCAGAAAGAGTGGCGATGCGCTGGCACAGGGTGCCCAGGGAGGGGTGCAGTCACCGTCTCTGGAAGTGCTCAAAAACTGTGGAGATGTGGCACTGAGGGATGTGGGACGGGTCAGTGGAAATGGGGGCAGTGCGTTGGGGTTGTACCTGATGGTCTTAAAGGTCTTTTCCAACCTTAATCATTCTGTGCTTGCCTCCCTTCTGTTTCCAGGAGGAACAAAGGTCTGACTCAAATGCTGAGGGAAGGAGAGAACCTGGGCAGTGCTGGAGCAGGGAGAAAGTGGACATGGGGCCATGCTTTGAGGATGGAGGACCCCCAGATGTCATCTCAAGAACTTGCTACAAGAGGACCGACAGAAAGAAAAGTGAAATCAGGTACAGATGGAAGCCGAGGCCCCACTTCTCAGCTGCTGCTCTTCCCGTTTAAGGAGGGCTGCCTATTTGCTGCGCTCAGCTCCAGCTGCCGCCCCGGGGATCCTCCTCGGGGGCCGGGCAGCCCGGCAGCGCAGGAAGGAGAGCTGTAAGGCCGATGGGGCACCGCGCCCTTGCGGGAAGTGACAGCAGTTCCAGTCCCCGCCCAGCCATCTCACCACCACGGCTCTCCTTTCGGCCCGCCCTTCGCCCTGTTGCATCGTTTTGCGGACGCCATGGCGGAGCCGCGGGTGCTGAAGGAGTTAGAGGAGGAGCTGATCTGCTCCGTCTGCCTGGACGTTTACAGGAACCCTGTGTCCCTCAGCTGTGGCCACAGCTTCTGCGAGGCGTGCATCCAGGGCGTGCTTCGCAATCAGCGTTGCCCGCAGGGGCTCCTCAGCTGCCCGCTGTGCAGCGCCCAGGAAGCCCTTCCTACGAAGCTGCAGCCCAACATCCAGCTCCGCAGCGTAGTGCAGAAGTTTTTGGACACCAGTGAGCAAAATGCCACTCCTGAAGAGGAACTAAAACGTGAAGTGGAATGTGAAGAGGAGGGAGAAAGTTCAGACTTGCGTGATGAGGAGATCCTGTGTGATTTCTGCCTTGAGAAGCCTCAGCCAGCAGTGAAGACGTGCATGAACTGCGAGACCTCCCTGTGCCAGGCCCACCTGGGCAAGCACAGCACAAAGGCTTTCCTGATAAGCCACGTCCTGATGGAGCCCTGTGATGCTCGTGTTTTGGCAGAAAGGAGATGCTCCCAGCATGGCAAGCTGCTGGAATGCTACTGTGTGACGGACTCGGTCTGTGTCTGCATGCTGTGCTGTGCCACCAGCTCCCACAGGAACCATGAAATCATCAGTGTGGAAGAGGCTTTTGGCCACGCACAGGTAAGGGGCTGCCCAGACTGAGGCTGCTCATGGGAGAACCTGGGGATTTGGGATATGGAGAGCTGCCTGCAGAGTGAGGCCAGAACAACTCCTGGGATTCAGGTGTGCAGGCTCCCATCTTGGGATACCTGGCTTTGGGTGTGGGCTTTGCCCCAGCTTGCCTCTGGGCTTGCTCCTTGGGCTGTAAAACAATTTCGTGAGCAGTCAGTGGGACCGAGTGTTTGTGGCTTTGCTTTTAGTCCTCACTGCATCTTCAGACAGGAGTATCAGCCTCAGCTGAGTTTGTGCAACAAAAATTAATGGCAGTGTAACAGAAGGGAAGCTGCCACCAATAAAAAGTAGCTTTCCATGTGGCTGTTGTGTATGAACGGTTTTTGTTTTGAAAGTATCTTCCTCACACTCATGATTGTGAGTTCTGTTCAGGGGCAAAATCTTCCAGTAAAGCTTTTATGCGCTGATTTGTCGTGAGAGCAGACAGTGAACAAACTTCTGGGTCTGACCTCAGCCATCTCCATTATATTGCCCATCTTGTGCCCTTATGTCTGTACCTCATACCTCGCTCTTGTTGTTTTCTCAGAATGCTTTTCCTAAAACTGTGCAAACACTGAAAAAACATGAAGCTGCAGTGAATAAAAGCTTGGAAAATCTGCTGTCACAACAGGAGAAGATAAAGGTTTGTTCCACAGTCCCATAGCACTTAGAGGATGGTTTATGCTCATAGCTTATTAGGATTGTGTTTTTTTGGTTTTTTTTTCTCCTTTCCTTGACCCTGGATTCCAAAGCTTTGTAGTTCCTGGCTGGTTTCTCAGTTACTTTCTGGGTTTCTCCTTTGGAGGCTGATGAGCAGTTTTCTTGTAAGACTGGGAAGTACACTTTCAGATTATATAGCATAGGTGAGCTTGAACGCTGCTGTTGAGGCCATGCTTCCTCTTAGGTGGGTGCTGATTCCTTTTCTTTTTCCAGCTTTTGTCAATTTGCATGCTCTAAAATCTTTAGGGGAAAGATATAAACCATCTTACAGTGATTTTAATCCTCTTTACAACAAGAAATCCTATTAGGCTAGCCTGTGCATCTAAGAAGTTGGTAGATATAAGGTTAAAGGACCGTCCCAAAATGTTTTGAATTTTTTGGCATGCAAATGCTAAAAACCCTTGATAGAGCAGGAAGTTTAAGGCAGGTCTCCAGATTGTACTTCATTCTGCTTAGGCACAATTGGTTCTTGACTCCTTCCACCAGTAGAAATGATGGGGGTGGACGTAGTGGAAGCCCTGGCACCAGGCAAGGGAAGTACTCCCTTCTTGTCTGAAGGCAAACTGTACTGTTGGCAGTGTCCTGTTTGGGGCAGCAAGCTTTTTGCTGACAGTGAAGGCAACTTGGTGGAGGCAGTAAGCAGTTAAAGCATTCTTTCTCACCTTTCTTTAAAAGAACTAAAGAGAACATATTCATGGAAAACTACCAGCGCAGAAAAAGGAAAGATGCATAGCAGAAACATTAAGCAAGCTTAGTGCAAGAACTGCTGCTTATTCAATGGCAGTCTCATTCTGGTGCTTCTGAAAGCACTGAACTTCCCAGTACTGGAAACCCAAGCAAAGAGGAGCTGGAGTCTATCCAAAGGGAATGAGACTATTCCCCAGTTACTGCTGCCAGGCGTTCTCTGGTCAGCTGCCAGATGCAGGAGTAGGGCACCGATGTCAGTTGGCCCATCTGCTGTCAGTGAGACATCTTGCTATGTTGCTGTGTGGAAGAAGTAGATGATACTTCTCTAAGTGCAGAAAAGACCAGGCTCCTTTCTAAGCAAGAGAGAGTGTGGAAAGTGTAACATTCCATCCCTAACAGCTTTGCAAATGTTTTCTCAAAAGGCATTGGAAAGATTGCACAGGAATCAGCTGGAGAACTCTTTCAACGCCATTTGTGAGCAGCTGGATAGAAGCAAAACAGAGATCCTGGGAGCCATCAGTGACATTGAGAAGCAACAGCTTTCTCAGATTGAGCCGTGGATAAAAGAACACAAAGAGATGAAGGATGCTGCCAGCCGCAATGTGCAGGAGTTGGAGGCTTTGAGGGATCAGAAGGATCCAGTGCTCTTTCTTAAGGTACCTAACAACCCTTCCCAGAGATATTGCAGCACTTGTGTTGGCCTTTGTACTGTGCTAATCCCTCTTTCAAAATGCCTTTTTTACAGAGTTGGTCAGCAATACAAACCAGGTAAGCTCTTCACTGGTGGTCTGCTGTTGCATTTCACTGAGCTGCTGATGGCTGTCACTCCCTCAGTCCCAGGCTGTCTGCCCACCTGGCACACAGGGCAGGCCCAGCTTCCCAGGCTTATGCTGGGCTCATGACAGCTGCCTGTTTCAGCACACTGACCGCATGCTTGGCACCTTTCACCTTCAGAGACCTGAAGAAGCCCCAGAATTTTCACTGATGTTGTGTGTGAATCTCCACATACAACATGACTGACTTTTCTGAACCATCAGCACCCATTCCTGAGACCTGCTCGGGGCAGTTTGTGAATATTTAGATGCCTGTGTGGGGATGCAAAGAACAGATGAGATAGTCAGAGTTGTCCCCAGCACTGCATTGCTCTCTGGTTGGCTCAGTTGTTCACTCAGCTTCGGGATTGGTAACATCTTCCCATGACTCACTGCTGTTCTGATGCCTTTCTGTACGTTCTAGGAAGAGGGAACAAGTTCCTAATAAAGATGGTGCAGAACTGGCAAAGCTGCTCAGTATTATGGATGGATCAATGAAAAAGATCATTCAGGAGCGTTTCCAGCCTTATGTCGACTTAATCTTGGATGCAAAGCCCTCAGTGAAATCATCACCTAGTAAGTGACTATTTCACTAAGTGAGAGGTAGGACAGAGAATCCAACAAAGCGTATTTAAGAAAGGGCTGTAAAAATACAGCAAGTACACCAAGTTCCTCTTGAACTGATTACTGACACTATATTTGATTACTTTCACATATGTGTGCAAAAAAAGGAAAGCTTGTTCTGGGCGTCAGTGCTCTGGGACTCGGATGCACCCCATTAGAATGTGGGTGATGAGGTGCAGATGTCCTAGGAATTTTCTGAGAGGACAAAGAGAAGAGTGTAGCAACATCTCTTCTGTCACTAGCATCAAAGTGGCACTGAAAAGATGAGCACTCCACAGCAGCAGGTGGAATTTGTTTACAAATATAAATAATTTGCTCTTTCTACCTAAATAACTGTATTCCTTCATGCTGTTTTAAAGGATCACTGATGTGCTGTACACTGTAGCATGCTTGTCCATCTGAATTTAAAAAAACTCTGGTTCCCATGTTCTTGCCCTCTTGACCAGATTTTTGTAATTACCTATCCCATTTGAGCAGTTTTAGTTGCCAACTCACAGCTACTGAAGGGATAACTTGCAGAGTAGAAAAAGCTGCAATGTTGAAATATATTACCTGCAAGAGTTAGTATGAAGGAAAACAGGGCAAGATTAACGTCTGTGGCAGCCAATGCTGAGGGCATCTTTGAGAGCTCTAGGAAATGTCTTCAAATAATAGTAAGCAAATAATATTTTATAAAACATTCCCATACTTGTGCATGGGGATTGATCCAGAGAGTGTTTTAGAATGCATACTGAAGCTCTGCAGGATAATGATGAGAGAGTTGCTGCAGTTGGAAACAGAAAGCAAAAGTTGTGTTAAAATTCTGAAATACCAATATTTCTTGAAATGTGACATTCACTCCCTTTAGAACTACGCAGGAGTAGCTAAGAGAGATGCAGAAAGTGTATTTAATGAATGCACTTTTAATAACTTTGGGTTCAAGATTTCTTTCACCTTCATCTTCAGCAGTGGAGATGTATGCTGATATGCACAACCATCTCTGAACCATAACATGTTTTTTTTGTTTGTTTCTATAGCTCATGAACATCTGACTTTCAAATCATGTCAAGCACATGGACTACAAGTAAATGACAAGGTGCTCAGAGTAATCAGGCTACCTTACACATTTCCTGTGCAAATCGAACTGCCATTCTGGGTGTACAGCACCAGCAGCTTCTCAAATGGCCAGCACTTCTGGGAGGTGATCACCCATGACTCATTGTGCTGGAAAGTGGGTGTTGCTGGTAACAGTTTTCAGTGCTACCTGGAAATGTCTCAGCATCGTCTCAGCGTGTTCCTAGATAAAAGACAGATTAAAGTCCAGTTACTTAACACAGCCATCAGAACGGTCAGGGTAGAGCTAGACTGCGAAAGAAAGACAGTGTCATTTTTTTATGTGTCTGTCAAGGATCATTCAGGCTCTTCTGGGAGCTGTGTGCTCATAGATACAGTAACCATCCCTTCAAGCTCTTCTGTCTATGCTGTCTTCAGCGTTTCTCATGGCTCCCTTTCACTCCCATAGTGATGTGGGGGCAAAGCTGCCTTGCCTTTCTGCTCCCTGGTTCTCTACATTTTGGGGCTGCAGCTGCACAGACTTTGCCACCCTGGCACAATATAAACTAGGCTTCAGGCTGGGCCTGCTTGCAACCTGCTTCTGAGCTATAATAAGGTTCTGGTCTTTTGCAGCAATGGGCTGCGTTGAGAGAATGAGAAAATGGGCCATCAAATACATCTACCATCAAATGTACCTCCTCAGGTTTTTAGTATTTTTGTTTCAGTATTGTACTTTTGCTGAACTGTATAGATTGCTGTGTTGGATGGATATTATTAAAGTAATTTTGTTCACAAAACTTGGTGGTAATCTAGTCTATTACAAAGTATATGGCACAACGTTAATGCTACAGCACTCACAAGCAGCAGTGCCAATCTCTGCTCTAGTGTACCAGCATTTACCTCCCTGTCCTGCACAGCACTACCTTAGGTCTGTTCCTGCCCTGGGGTACCCTTCCCAGCAGGATGGTGATGCTTGGAGCAGCTGAGGAGAGCACGGCTAAGCAGAGAACTCCTGGCTTGCTGCAGCCAGGCTCAGGCACATCGCATCCAGGGCTCTCTTGGGCAGAGGGCTGCAGGCGAACTGCCGATGACACGCCTCAGATGGGGAAGTACTTCGCTTCAGTCCAGAGAGCAGGGGGCGGGGCTGCAGGGGGGCGGGGCTGCAGGGGGGCAGGGCTGCAGGGCTGGCACTGTGCCACGGACAGCCTTTCAGTTTCGTTTCTCGCAGAGCGGTGGGTGTGTCTGTCGGTTGTGCAGCCATGGCAGAAGCTAAGGAAGAATGTGGAGCGTCTTCTAGCTTAGAAGATGAACTCAGCTGTTCCATCTGCCTGTGCCTGTACAGAAACCCTGTGTCACTCTGCTGCGGTCACAGCTTCTGCAGGCAGTGTGTCCAGAAGGCGCTCAGTGCCCAGCAGCAGGACAAGGCTCCCTACTCCTGCCCGCTATGTAGGGTCGAGCTGGGGTCCATCGTGGAACTGCAAAATAACTTCCATCTGTGCAGCATCGTGGAGACGTATCTGGCCAACAAAGGGAAGCAGGACGAGGGCTTTGCGACGGAGAAAGGAGAGGCAGTTCCCTGTGACTTCTGCCTTGACAAGCCCCAGCTGGCCGTGAAGACGTGCCTGATCTGCGATGCCTCCCTGTGCCAGGCCCACCTGGACAAGCACAGCGCCAGGGCCTCCCACAGGGACCACGTCCTGGTGGAGGTGGGCACGGGCGGCTCGATGGAGGAGAGGAGGTGCCAGGAGCACGGCAAGGTCCTGGAGTACTTCTGCCAGGACGAGAGGCTGTTCATCTGCGTGCTTTGCTCCATTGCGGGGTGCCACAAGGGCCACAAGATCCTCACCCTGAAGGAGGCCCATGACATGAACCTGGTAAGGGGCTCTCCTCTCTCTCCTCTCCCCATGTTTCACTGCAGAGCCTGGACATGGGAGCAGAGGGGCACGGGGGGGGCAGGAATGCTTAAACCTTGCTCTGGGGTGGGGGCGAGGGCTGAAAGCAGGCAGGGGCACCACGGGCACGCCAGCATCCTGGTCCTATGTGCTGAGCTTTGCTTGTCATTTCTTCCTCTGCGGTGGCTGAGGAGATTACCAAGCTCTTCCTCCAAAGCAGCATTTTTTCATCTCACAAAAGCCTTTTGGGGCATGGAACCTCAGTCAGATTTGATTCTTCATCTTTACATTTTTCAAAAATATCTCACAGAAAAAAAAAAAAAAAAACCCTAAGCTTTCTGGTATCATTTTTTACTCAAGGGTTTAAGAAACTGGCATGGTGCTGCTGTGGCCATTAGTGTGTGCAGGAGGTGTGAAAACACTGCTGGAAACAGGTGAGGAGTAGCCAGCACCAGCCAGGCAGCAATCAGAGAATCATAGGATGGCCTGAGTTGAAAAGGACCTCAAAGATCTTCTAGTTTCAGTGCCTTGCCGTGGGTTGCCAACCACTAGACCAGGCTGCCTGGAGCCACATCCAGACTTGCTCTGAGCAATGTCTAGAGCCTGCCTCATCCCTGAAGAGTGAGATCTAACATCACCCAGAAACCTGCTATCATACATTATAATAGCACTCAGTGATGTGGTACCAAAGTAAGCAGCTGGGTGAGTAAGTACTGATGTTTTGCTAATGTCCTGAAAAGATAGTCGTTTGTTACCTTGCCCACAGATGCCACAAACACTGACAGATGTGAAAACCAAGGGTTTGGATTACATTAGGCACATGCAGAGGTCTGACAGGAACAGAATTCGAACAGACAAAGTGAGATTTATTCATTTAAAGAGAAATTTACTTATTCAAAGGGAAAGTTTTTAATTGATTAATCTATCATATACAAAGTCATGCATACATAAAAATTAAACATTGGCTTGAAAGACTTCAAGAATTATATTGGTTTTGCAGTTTTGCCCTACCTTTAAGAGGAGGCAAGTAAACACGGCCTATTTTAGAGCTTACTTTAAGAATGGTGCTGGAGAAAGCAGGCACATATGCTGCTTCATCAGTGCCACAAACGGCTGGCCTGGTTTAATAATACCCATGCTCCTTCCCTGTTGTGAAGTTCAGTGCTCTTTTTTCTTCTGCTAGGATGACCTCTCTCACACTATGGACAGACTGCTGAGATACATAAATTATTTATCTATCGCCCTTGAGAAGCTTCAGCGAAACAAGGATCAGATCGAGGTATGTGCCCAGGTCACAGCTAATTCAGAGCATCTTTCCTCCATGTTTTCTAAGAAATAAATGATGGCAATAATACTGTGGTGTCACGTTCAGCAAGTTGTTCTGATAGATTCACCTGCAAAGGTACTCCAATAATTACTGAAATCATCAGGCACAGCCCAGTACAGGTGGTGGCACTGAAACTGCTCTGTGACAGCAGTTTCAAGCCAGGGCTGCACAGGGATGCTGAGGCTGTGACAGGGCAGAGCTGTGCCTGAATGGTAGCCGGTGACCTCCAGTGACTGCACTGCTGTGGGCTGCCTTCCTTATTCCATCTGGAGCCCTTGAGAACGGTCAAACCAATCCTTTGCAACTCTACTATATTTTAACATGTGGTTATTTGGGTTTTAGGATCTAGTTTGGCTCTTTTGCAAGAATTAATTAATTATGAGTGGTGCTCACTATGAAATACACTGACTGTTATTACAGAGTAAATTATTATTGCAGAGTAAATATGGTAAGCAAGGAACACAGAATCTTTTAGCTAGAACATCTAGATGTCCAACTTCTTCAACTATCAGTACAAGTAGAAAAAAGATGAATAGAAAGAGATGCAGTCCAAAATAGGGAAAACACTGATTTAAGAAGCTCCCATCAAGCTTTTTCATAACCTCCCAGCATAGCTTCTCAGAAGGAACCAGATGGGAAACTCTACCATTTATTGTGGTTGCAGGATTGGCAGAGTTTAGTCATTTGCACACCACAGTCTGTGCATAGCATTATATATTTTTAAAGCTTTTTATCCTTTAAATAAAAGTTCTCACCGTGGTTCTCACATTGCTAGCTGAATTTTATCCGATTTTGTTACTAGAGCAGGGTAATTCTCAGAATTTTTTGTGTTTATCAGATAATCTAAGCAAATGCTTATCATCTGCTTCCTTCTAAAGACAGCTGAAAAGACAGATACAAATCTAGTAGAGACCCCTAGTTGAGTGCCTGAGCCAGCGCACCATTTTCTTCTCTCTTTATTTAGACCAATACGAAAACAGTGACTTCTCTGCTGCAAAAGATGTTTGGAGAGATAAAGACAGAGATAAAAAAGAAAGAGAAGAAGATCCTCAGCGATATTCAATCCAGTGAGAAATCACAACTAGCAGAATGTGCCAAACGGAAGAAAGAGATGGAAGAAAAGAGAGATGAGCTTGTACAGCATCTTCAGTCCTTGCAGAAGATAAAAGAACAACCAAACACTTTCCATCTCTTCAAAGTAAGCAGCTGTTTTTTGTTTACATGCCTGCTTCTCAGTCAGCTGCCTTTTCTGGAAATTACACTAATGACTACTTCTTTTTTTTCAATCTTAATCATAGGAATTCAGGCTGGTGCTGGACAGGTACGTTCCATCTGAAAACACTTGTTTTCTTCTTTGAAAAAATATGATGTGGGTAACTGAGATCAAACCTGCTGCATGTGCTCCTCTGTCCTGGAACCTCCTCTGCAAAGCTGCTCCCTATTCCACCTGTGCAAGAGTGCACCACGTCCACACAACTAACAATGATGGGGACATAGCTGCTGACCGTTCCAGTGGCCCATTTAGCTTCAGTTTCTTTAGCTAAATGGTTACTGGATTCTGGTGAAAACTGCTGGCTTTTCTAATGACAAAAATGTTTTTGTTAGAGATGGAGACCGTAAGGGTTCAGGTTACAGACAGCAATGCTCTCCCAGCTGTGCATTTGTGACATTCCCACACTTAGTTGCAGTGAGCAGCCCTTGGCTGCAGAGATGACCGGCTCGGTTTGGGTTCTGTTTGTGGACAAGTGTAATGACTTGACAGAGCACTTGCCTTTTCCTGCAAGTGATACATTTAATTTATAACTTACCACTTTCTGACTGATATCTGAGTGTCTGTTGTAATTCAATGGTGCAAAACCACACTGCCAGAACATTAAGTTACGTATCCACCAGGGATTCTGTTGCTGCAGTAAACTCCTCAGTCTCATGAAGGGCTAGCTCTAACATCTAGCTGGATTTTAAGAGCTCATCTCTGTACCTTGCACAAATTAAAGCTGAGATTGGATGGTAAGGACAACTTAGAACCGCTTCATACCTGGGGACTGTGCTGGCAGCAGTGCATTCAATTACTCACAGCTCTGCTGCAAATCAAAATGTAGCCTGTAGGATTGAAGCTGTTTTCCAGAAACCTGGAGACCATTTAATATGTCTGGCATTTTCTCTTTATCACAATGATCATTGTGCTAGAACAGTAACAGCCTGCCTGCAATAGGTCAAAGCAACTTCTCACAAAGCCACTATGGCTCCTCCTTTCTCATTTCAGTATTTCAAAGGTCCTTTGTGGGTCTGGTAAGTAACAGATAATGCCAAATAAATCGTTAATTTTAACAGCTGTGACTTGTTTCACCTTAACAAAGAGTTGTTTACACCATAATGCACTGTCCTCTTTGCAGAGTCCTCTTAATAAAAGAGTTTGTTAAATCTTCAACGCTAAATGGCTTTCTGTGGTGAAATGCCTGCTTGCATCCTAGCATTTCGAGTCGCAAGTTCAGGATCTGTCCGAAGATGGACGTGTCGGTGGTGGAGCTGAATGAGGCCGCTATCAGCAGCTTCCAGACACTGATGGGAGACTGCTCATCACGCCTGGACACGTACCTACAAGATGTGCAAAGTGAGTGTCCTGCCCTGACCCAACAGCAGTGCGTGGCTGAGTGGCATAGAGCCTCCTGCCATTGGTGCCCAGCACTGGCTCCTTGCCACAAAGGCTCAGAGTGAGAACTCAAGTGAGATTTGGGGGTTTGAGAGTGCAATGTGGGCTGATGGAGAGGGAGGAGGGAAGGGGCAGTAAGGCTGATTCTGGATTTGAAAACAAGCACTCCAAACCTGTGTAAAGCCAGCTTCCACTTCCTCTGCACCGGTTCCCTGCTTCCTCCTGCCTGCTAGGCACTAGTCAATCCTGATTTTGAGAAACATCTTCTTTGTTTGCCCACCCTCCTTCCTACTGAGTTTATTCCTGCCCGTGGTCTCGAGCGCACAGCACCAAGTCACAGACTTGAATGCATTGCCAACTTTGTAAAACATTCTTCTCAATCTTTCCTAGGACTACTCACTAACCAAATTAAGTGGAACAGGTAAATCCTTTTCTTTATTTATGAAATAATTCTGCAGCAGATTTAAGGCCTGTACATCTTCTGGCCCTGTGCTTTGCTCTCAGGAAGAGCCACGCAGATCCTAGACATGGACATCCAACTTTTTGCTGTGCCCTGGCTGCATTAAGTGAAGAGGAATTGTCTTGGGCCGCATATAAAATATATAATATAGTTAAGAACTTTTTAAAATGTATTTTTTAATTAAAACATTAAACAAAAGATGGCAACGGAACCAGAAAACTAGTGGGTTGGACATATATGTGGAGATCGTCGTTTATCTCAAAATAGGGGGATCAGATCTATTAACGTCACTGTCTTATTATTTCCAAGATGTGATCTATGTTTTATGAGGCACTAACATTCACTGCTGTCTCTTTACAGTGAGGATCCAGCTGCTGGTAGCAGTTCAAATGGTAAGTGTTCAAAAATACTCGCTGTTCCTTGGGAGGCTGGCATGGGACTGTGCATCTTGCAGAGAAAATATCTCACCTAAAAGTGTCAGCAACATTTTGTTGTATGTTTCTCCTCTCCATGAGAGAGGTGAGACCAGCAGAAGTGCAGCTTCTGGGCACAGTTCACAAAATCTGCAGAAATCTGTAGAAACTTGACAGAGAAATTATTTATCTTGAGCTTGAGGGAGAGGCAGGTTTTGTGTCGGTACTCAGTCTGAGCCTGCCCCTGGGAAAGACCAAAGAAGAGTTCCCTCTGAGCAAGCCCAGTGCCTGAAAACATCCAGAGACAAATTCAGATGCTGCAGGAGATATTAAATCTGTAAACAGTATTGCTTTTCAGATATCAGTAATGCTGAAACAGTCTTCTGCTGGGTAGGAAGTGGTGTTTTTCCTATAAATTTTTTCTGAGGAAAACCTATTTACAAGTTAGTTGAAAGATTTAATCGTTGCTTTTCTGCAACTAAAGTTCATTTTACAAAATAAGTTTTGTTCTGTTTCTTTGTTTTTTAAATTCAAAGAAGAAGTGACACTTTCTTCACCACTTTTTGAGGTTTGAAGGGGAAGAGATTCCATGCTGACAAGCATTTCTAATGGATAGATTGATGATAAAATTTCACTTTGGAAGGGATGTAGAGGATTGAAAACAGCGCTTGTCCAACAGTCTTGTCCTAACTGCAGATCTGTTTGTTTTACCAGACAGATTTAGGAAGTCAAAACAAAAACGAAGCCATAAATTTCATTAACTGGAATAGATGGAGAGCACAAGAGGTAGGTGGTACAAGTAAGCTATTCAATAGAGTTTAAATTACACAGCTCAGCTTAACAATATGGCTGCTTTGGCTTTAACAGAGCCAGCCTTAGATTATTACAGTATTACAGTTATTATTACTGTGTGAATCTTTTCCATCTTATGTATTTCTACAGTATAATACCAACTGAAAGGATGAAGATGCGAACAAAGTGAATGGTATACATATTCCTGGAAGAAAGGGAGATGCCAAAAAGCTCAGAACACAGAGTAAAAAAAATTAAAGGTTGTCCAAAATGTTCTTTAATTCCAGGTTGCCGTTAAGTGTCTTGGTCTTCCATATGAACCTCCTATTAAAAGCAATTCTATAGCAATGCAAATTTTGAAAAGAAGTGTCAAGTATGAACATGAACTTAAGAAAATCTCCAACTACATCGTCTTGTAGCACTAATGTTTCTTGTGTCCTATTAATTGAAGTGACTTGGTTGTCATCTTATGGTAGCGTAACCAAATAAAGAGCTGTAGATATAAACGAGAAAGGCTGTTTGATTTCGTACCATCAGTGGGGATTAATTGTTGGGAGCACTGCTTGTGGATGGCTGCAGTAGAAAGCTGTTCAGGACCATGGCACATATTTGGATAACCACACGTAACACAAGTGATCATTATAGCAAAGATGTAGTTATCTTTGTATGAGTAGCTTAGTCAGCCTCTGTAGTGGAAATGTTAAGTCATGTGTTGAAGCAGTGATTGAGCACCTGGTGGGAAGGCAGGGCCAACCCAGTGGAGCTCAGGTGCATGCAATGCAGCTGAATGACCAGAAGGGGTGGAGCCAGGATCCACCCCTTCCCAGATGTCATTTAAGGGTTGGCAGTGGAGGTGAGGGCATCCTGCTGGAGATCCCTGCCTACCTGAGGCCTTCTGAAAGTGAGTAGCTTCTTTTCTTTATTTCTGTGCCCATGGCTGTTGAGTTTCAGCAAATCCTTGCTTGTTGCAGCCTAGAACCTTGCTGCTTTTCTTTCATTGTCGTGCTTTCTGCTGTGTTGCATCTTCCAAGACACATTGTACAGACTTCTCAAAAAGCCATGCAAAATACTGTGGTCATCTATTGCTATATGAAGAGACTGAAAAAACCTGATCCTAATGCAGAACCTTCTGTTAGTGTCCTCTCTTTTTGACGTGACAGAGAGATGATTGAAATTGGTGGTTTACCATGTGAGGACGGTGTGCAATGAAATTGCTGATCTCCACTCCCTTTCCCAGTATAGGTGGAAGTGCATGTTACATCTTGTGTGGCTGGTGTTTCTGCTTTCACGCTTCAGTTTCACGTTCCCTGGTCTCTGTGGCTGCTGGCCTCCATTTTGAGCATTTAAAAATTATGTATGGTGTCCTCAGCACTTCCAGTAAAATGAAGAGAGTTTGCCTGGTGAATTTGCACAAGATGAATCACTTAAATAAGAACACTTACCATTAAAACAAAACCAACCAAACAAAAAAACTTCATGTATGTAATGAAACTCAGCATCCCAAATGAGCTTTGGAAAGGTGATAAGCAAATGCACCTGGTCTTCTCAGTAAGTTGCTGTTGTAGGAACAGTGCTAAGGTCTGTATGTTAAGAGCCTTCCCCTCTGTTATTTCCATGGCATTGTTTTCTTTTGCTTCTTCTGAAATCTGGGAAGAGGAGAACTGAGGCCTGGGGAGGCACGGGGCTGTCTCCACAGCTGGGCCATCCCTGGGAGCACTGCATACCCAGTGAGGTGGGCAGCAAACATTACACAAGCACCACTGCTCCCAGCACAGCTGCTGATGATAATCACTGCTGCATTTTTTGAGTTATCTGAACTGGAGGGACGTAATTGCAGGGATTAAAAACGATCAAGGCAGCAACGTCTCCTTTCCAGATTTAAATGGACTGCAAAACTGCTGTGGATCTGCAGCCTTTGCTCTGCTGCATGCTTCTGCTGTCAGCATAACAGAAACTGCATGGCCAAATTTTGGGAGCTCAGCAGTAGCTCAAGGTGACTTTGCAAATGTTCCCTACCACTGCAAGCCAGCAGGACATAAAGGACAGCTACTCTCAACCACTAAAATGAAGCAGAAGAAATGAGCCAGTCCCTCAGTGCTTTTATTACCTTGGCTGCTCTCTGACTGCCAGGTAGTTACTGCTTTCACCCCAAGCAAAGGAGCCACGACCAGCAATTGCAGCTCAGCGCTGCTGCAAATCAGTACAGAGTGAGAGGTTATTCAGCAAGGTATTTTGAGTAGCTCCCCTCTCCCCATCTCACTGCATCTCTTCAGTTGGCTACGCTTAGCAAATGTCAGCACCTCCATATCCCACTGTGAAATATCAGTTTAGTATTTCCTTGGTGTGAGCCTGTGTTACAAACGTATCTTCCTGTGTCCTGGGAGATGTGTGTATATATATGTGTGTGTGTGTGTGTGTATATATGTGTGTATGTATATATATATATATGTATATATATAAAAATATGTATTAGATAGCAATCAGAAGGCAATAATTACCTGAATAGAACTTGCATAGCACTTGAATTGAAAAGTTCGTGTAGTTCTTTACCATACTCGAATCTGTAGCACTTGCCAAAACAGAGCAGAAGAAGGTGGCTCTATTATAGGCTAAATTAATGTGAACATAGAATCACAGAATCATCATGGTAGGAGAAAACCTCTAAGATCATCAGGTCCAACTATCAACTCATACCCCCATGGCCAGTAACCACATCCCTCAGTACCATACCTCCATGGTTCTTGAGCACCTCCAGGGATGGTGACCCCAGCACCTCCCTGGGCAGCGTGTCACTGCCAGATGAGAACTTTATAACTGCTGTAAATGGCAAAATTAATAACTTCATTCAGATTGGAGAAAACATATTTTTCAATACTTTCATAGGCTCACAAAGCTTTTGGATGAAAATAAATATTCAGGAATGCAGATTTTCTGGGTTAGACACAAAGCTGATGGTGCGGGTTATGTCGCAATGTATTTGACTTGTAAGATTAGCAGAGATGAACTTCTCTGAATTTGACACTAGTCGCATTTTTAATATCCCACAGATTAGCCTTGAGGAAGCAAAGAGAAGTGAAAGACAATGAAAGGAATGTAAGAAAGCACACTGGAGTCCAGTAAGTAACCAAGCCTTGTATCCCACAGAAACACTAAAAAATATAACACTCATTTAGTTTTTTATTCTGGGAGACCATATTGGACTCTGGCATTCACTGAGAGCCCTGCATTTCTGTACAACTATTAGTACAGAGCAATCTCTCTTAATAACAATATAACTGTAGAGATATAGTCCAGAGATATGGACAGAGCTAATTTCTTTTTTATATCTTTATGGCTTAAGTATTTTGATTACCTAAAGAGTCTGATTAATTACAACTTCCAATATCTATCATGCTCCCTTCCCTCCATCCACGCCATTTTTATTTGGCCTTTGTCTCATCTTTGATGGAAATTTTTGAGAGTGAAGTAGCTGACTTTACAGCTCTTTTTTGCTCTTGCCAAGCATGTGGCTGAATTTATGATCAAATAAATTTTAAAAAATGCATTTCAAAAGCTAGAACACACGTCTTTCTGCTACTTACTTTGATGGGCTTTCTAAGCAAGTTGGACACACCACATCTAGGCCTTTACATGCCTGGCACCAGGATCTGCTCCAACCAGCAGCTTAGCTCCAGCCCAGGAGCACCACTTGGATTTCCACACGGGAGATGCCAAGATGTCCTGCAGAAGGTTGTTCCAAGTCCCTGGATTGCTCACACTGAAGAAGTCAGGACAGCTTAACATTATTTCTGTTCTGTCCTTGTTTTCCTTTACATTGTCTAGTACCATTTGCTATAATACCAGCAGCATGGCTGTGTGCAGTGAGGGTGGAATGAAAGCAGAGTGTAGCTGGGTGGGTGACAGCTGTCTCTCTTACCCTGGCTGGGCTCTCTCAAGAAATGCCTGTCTTCCTTCTCCTCTGGGTGATCAGACAAGCTGCTTGCACACAGAGGCAGGTTTGCACAAGGTCCAATAAGCTGATAGAGACACAACTCCCTGTGCAGCAAATGAAGCAGTGCACATCTTCTCCATCTGCAAATCCGAGCCCGAGGTCTGTTAAATGACAAGTTGTACACGGAAGGAAGGACAAGAAAGAGGACACATTTCTAGTGGCTTTCACTACGCCCAGCTGTCCCACACTGGAGCTGTTGAACAATGTTATTTTGTAGGTCAATGAACTGTTCTCTGGAGATTCACAATCATAAAAGCGATGGCGAAATCTGGGCAAACAGAGGCAGCAGGTTTGACTTGTAGACTAAGCAGGATGGGGAGGTGGCACGTGTCAGCATTTGTGCATCAACAAGCCTCAGGTCAGGCTCTTTGGCAAGAGATTCCTTAGCATGAGAAACCCAGCCAGACTTCTCCAAGGTCAGAGGTTCCCTGCACATAGAAATGCATTAACCATAAAACTTAATATACCTTAGGAAAAGGAAAGTAATTGGAAGTTAAATGATTTACTCATCTTAAATATTTAGTTGGATTTCCCCCCACTTTTTAGAAAATCAATCTAGAGCAGCAAAAAAACAAAACAAACAAACAAAAAAACAGCAATCTAATAGTAGCTCATGTACACCAAAAGGGGAAAAAAAAAAAAACCCTAACAATAGTGGTGATTCTGAAAAAAAATTGCTTGGGATTTTTTTCTTTAATCTCACCTTCTTTATTTGTGCCCATGAAGATACTCTTTTCCTATTGCTCTGAAGACGACACGATGTGTTTGATGATCCAAGCTGCTCTACAGCCAGCACCACCAGAAAGACAATGAAAAAACTCTGAGTCCATTTCTTTGCTTTGTGGCATTAGGTTTCTACAGAGTTCCTACACAAAGGCTGTCTCTTTGTGCTTTTATAATAGATGTCAGTCCTCACAAGGTTTCACTCTGATAGTATTGCTGTCACCATATATTAAGCTCCAGTAAAACTCCAGTGCAAATCCCTATAAGGATTGGGAAGTTAGAGCTGCTGCTGATTCTGACAGCAGATAGCAAGGGGAGAGGAAGGTCGCTCTTGCTTTTCCCTTGTAACTTGCATCTTCCAGTTACCATCACTTCCAGTTGAAGCCTTGTGGCAAGGGTGAATCTGACATATTTGGAGTACTCTGTATTTCCACAGAATGACAGCTCTTAAATACAAGATCTTCAGCACTGCTTTCTCCATTCATATATTGATGTGCTGTTCGGCAGCTCAAGGTTCCACATGAAATGCAAATATTAGGCAATGTTCGATTTCAGATAACGTGTGCTCTTCAGTACAAACAGGGAAGGGAAGGGAAACGAGTTCAGCTACTATGACCATGACCCCCTAGTCCAAGGGAAGAAAAAAGAGTACTGAGCTCTTGCAGTAAGGAACAGTCAGAGAGTCCATGCTCTTCATAGCTGGACTTGCTTCCCAGACAGATCTGGATACTGAAGCAAAGAACTTGAAACACTGCGACGAGTGTCAGTGGCACCCCAAAGCAGAGTCAGTGTGTAAGGGGGGGCTAAGGGAAAGGAGGAGACAGACTTCTTAGTTGTGATAGGACAGGGGGAAATGGTTTCAAACTAGAAGAGGAAGATTTAGATTGGATATAAGGAAGAAGTTCCTTACAATAAGAGTGGTGAGACATTGGTGCAGGTTACCCAGAGGTGCCCCATCCCTGCAGACACCCGAGGTCAGGCTGGAGGGGCTCTGAGCACTGATGGAGCTGTGGTGTTCCTGTTCATTGCAGGGGATTGGACCAGATGGCCTTTAAGGGTCCCTTCCAACTCAAACAATTCTGTGATTCTGTAACAAATTGGTATGGTATCAATAACTATGGTTATGGATAGCCATGGAAACTTCAGGTCGTTTTGCTTATTATTACCAACAGATTATTAATCTTTGAATTTAAAAGTTGGAGAGGCTCAATTAGCAAAAAAACAGATTATTCACTGGAGTTCTCCTGGTTAGTTGTCTCTTCAGTTTTTTGGGCTGCTCTTTTTGTGGAGAGGATTACAATGAGGAACTCCACACGAGGCTTTGTCAGGCCGCTGGCAGTTCAGAACGCACATGGAACAAATTAGAAAGTAAAAACTGAAGCATTACTAGAGCCTTTGCATGGAAGAAAAAAAAAAAAGCCAAGTAAGTGAGAGCAGACACATTTTTCACTCCATGCACTGACGGTGAAGGCACAGGCAGAGTGAGGGCCGCCGGGCCCCGCTTCCCGTTGCTGTTTCTCACGAACAAGATCTCGCAGGGGCACCGAGGGCTGCCAGGACGCAGCGCGGGGCTGCGAGGCGGGGCACGCCCGTCCCTCCGCGCTGGGCCGGCTCCGGGCTTCCTCCGGCGGCCGGGGGAGGCGCGGCGGGGGCGGCTCCGGCTCCGGGTCGGGCGGGGAGGCGGGAGCTGCCGGGCCGCTTGCAGCCTCCGGAGCCGCGGCCGCCAGCCGCACGCCGTGGTGAGGGAGCGGCGGGGCGGTCGAAGCGGGGCCCGCGGTGTGAACTTGGTGCGAGCCTCGCTGCCAGCGCGGCTCTGCGCTGGGCTCGGCGTTCCGCAGCCCGTTTTGTGGAGGGTCTTCGATTGCGGTGTTTCGAGCCGGCAGGAAAGAAAAGAACGAAAGTGGCGAAGCCGAGAGGAGAGCACGCGGCGTGAGCTGGGGGGGGAGCGCCGGAGCGAAGTGAGCTGCTCGGAGGGGAAGCGCCGTTCGGATCCAGAGGGTGGCACTGGATTTACATAAACCGATCCGTTTCATTCTCCTGGATACTTCAGCGCCTGCTGGCTCTCTAAACGATACGCTCTCCGCGAACACTGCGGTTTCAGGAGTATAAAAAGTGCGTGCGTTTTGTGCTCCGGCGCGTTCCCCTCCCCGCAGCCCGGCGCCCGCCTCTCGCAGCGCGCAGCCCTGGGCCGGCCTCGGGCCGCACTTCCTCCGTGCCTGCAACGCTGCGTCCGGGGCCCCGTGCTGAAAGAGGGGCGGTGAGCTCGTGGAGCGCGTCCAGAGAAGGCTGAGAGCGTTGGTCGGCAGTTGGACTAATGATCTTAGTTGTCCTTCCAGCCTTGGTGGTTCTACGATTCTATAGAACCGCTTCTTGCAGAACTTGGATTTCTTCTTCACCTGCTTCTCTTCTACATCTCTTCACAGTGTTTTCGTACACCAGTTTTTGAGTGCGTGCCTGAAACTTCTCGTGTCCGGCAGGTGGGTGCGGTGAGCCTGGGTGGTGATTGTATGAGGTGGATAAATGTGCGAGTGAAACTGAGAGAAGTAATCTGGAAAGCTGACATCGGTGTCATAGAGCTGACACTTCTTTTTTTATTTAGTTTCTATTCTTTATCTCTTGGGTCTAAGTTTTAGCTTGTAATGTGTTATCTCAGCCCTTGAATGAGCTTTGCAGCCCGTTATTCTCTTACTGTCTGGGTGTCTGTGTTCTGGGATGGATGCGTGGAGGTGCAGCTCACGCCGTGCTGCCAGCAGTGCTTCCAGCATTGGGCAGATGGTGCCTTGCCTGTAGATGGCGGGGGATCAGTAAGAGAGTGCCGGGTGGGACCCAGAAATAATCTGCAAAAGTCATCAGATCTCAGGAGTGTGGTACCTCCAGTGTCTCGATTTTATGGCAGCCAGTTGATAACAGGACAGATACCGGAAGTTTCCACAAGTCTGTGTTGTGTTCTCAGTTCCTTGTGGCAATCAGAAGATCTTACTCGGGCCAAAAGGAGCTGTTAAAAGTGAATTACAGGCATACAAATAACTTCATGAAAATGGTGACACATTGCAGCTTCTTTTCCAGGTTAACTGTAGCAGCATACTGAAGCAACAGTTTTTCTTTTTGGAAACGAAAATCTAGTTGTACTGTGCATAGTTGGGCTACGTGGTTACAGAAGTAATACAAAGCAACACTTTCAGGCAGAAAACGGTGAAATGGGTGTTGAAAATGGTGTGTCACTTCCTTGTGCCCTGCCACGGTTAGAGGCTGGGGCTGTGTGGTGAAAGGGCCTTTTCTTGCCACGGACAGAAAGCTGTTATGCAGGTGAGCACAAAGATCCCCTGTGTGCTCAGAGTTCAGCAGGCAAAAAGATTTTTGCTTAGAACGTTTTTGTGCTGTGGGAGCACAACCCAGGTACCATCCACTGCACAGACGTTTTATGACACTGCACAGAGTTAAACTGAGCTGTCTGCGTTTCATGTTTGAGTTTCTGACCGTTCAAGAAACATTCTCAGGCTTCAGTGATCTGTCTGAGAGCCCTGGGTGAGGGGAGAGGAGCCGCAAGGGTTCTCATTGCTGAAATCTTTTCTGAAGTCTGAGAAAATTAACTGATCTAAGTAGCTTCACACGAAAAATTGGAGGTGATTTTTCCCCCCAGATTTTGCAGTATTGATTTGCTCAGCAGTGGATGAAAGCTTATTAATTTCTTACTCTGTGCTTGTGAAATGAATAAAACCTCGAGCAAATACAAATATGGAATGTGCTTGTGCTGTGTGCTTCACACACGTGCTTTTGTGCACTGAATTCGCTGTATTCTCACTGGGCAGCATTTGCTTTTCTTGTATGTGCTATAAATAATTCCCTAGTGGACTTTGCAATGCCATGTGGGTGGGTGAGATTAGATATCTGGAATGTGAGGATGAGTGCTGGGAGTCTGCATTCTCCTGGGAGCACGATCCTGTATCATCCTGAGTCAGTCACACCTTGTACTGCAGGTGTCCTCGTTAGGAAGTAAATACTCTTAATTCTTCATAAGATTTTCTAAGCCTATAATCATTCTAAAATACATTGAAGATACTGTGCTGACAGCTGTTAGCCAAGGGACGTTTGTCATTGTGTGTGTATAGGCTTGTAGTACATAATTCTGCATGGCTAGGAGGCTCTGAGATAGAGGTTTGGAATGATTAAGAACACACACAGGCAAAGCGGAACCTTTGTTCTCTTTCTGTCTATTGTCTATTCTGTCTATTGTCTAGAGGATTATATTAAACAAGGAAAGCAAATATGGTGACAAATAAATATGTTTGTAATGTTATCTCTAAAAATATAAATGTATCACAGTTCTGGGTGGAGTAATCTTTGGATCCAGAACTTAGCTTTTGAAGTTACAAGGGCCAGACTCTATAAAAGGACACAGATACCAGAAAGAAGACTTGAGTTCAAACTGGAATTTTCCACTTAGGGCTCACCTAACACAGCAGTGCATTAAGCTTCATATTTTTTTTTCTTTTTTTTTTTCTTTTTTTTTTTTCCCATTGGAACATGAATTTTCCAGGGCTGTTCCTCAGCCTGCACTCAGAACTGCGGCCACGAAGAGTCATGTTCTTGGCTGCCGTGCTAGGTCTTCTTTCTGGTATGTAGATCCAAATAGTGCCCTGCAGTCCCCACGTGGCATTCAGGTGGGGCTGGCATTGGTGCAGGATATTTGTGGATTTGGAGCAAGGAAGGTCTCTGCTCAGAGCACAGCAGCCTTTCAGCAGCAGTACAGCAGCCGGCTACCAGAAGTGAGCTGTGTTGAGCTCTCTGTGAGAAGCAGGAGCTTACCCACCAGAGAGGTGCTATAGTGAATGAAAGCATCTTTTGAGGCTAAAACACCAGCCCCTGCCTCTGGTATTTCCTGTTGGCAATCTATCCACATTAGGCAGTGTGTTGACTTTAGATAGCCTGGTTGGTTAGAGACATGGCTGTTGTAAACTGCTGCATGGCTGCCCCACATACAGATACCTGCCTTGTTTTACTGGATGTTCGTAGCCTGTGTTAGAGCACGTGTTCTGGCAGAAATATGCTGATTACTTTACGTTGTCCCCCTTAACTTGCCTTCCTTTTGTTAGTGCTGTTTTAGCTAAATGTAGTTTACTTCAAAACCAACTTCTAAAAGTTACAAAGAGCATTTTGCCATTGTATCTGTGGGTGAAGTAAAGTCATATAAAGTCAATAAAGACTTCTTATTAGGAAGCAAATCTTTACAGTGTTTGCAGGAGTAATTGGTGCATGAAGAATACTTGTTTTATGGAATGTATATATAAAAGAAGTTTAGACCAAGCTGTGCAGTGTGAGAAATACACTAATTGTAGTTAATTTTCAGCAACTGGATTGAAGTGACTGTTGGACCACAACAAACCCTGTGCCTGTCCTTCTGCAGTGGAGCGGTCTGCAAACAGCAATTTAGTCAAGGAAACTTCTCTGGGAGACAGTGCTCTTGCATTCTTTTCCATTTCACAACTTCAGCAGCAGCAGGTTTATTCTACAGGATATCAGCTTCTTTCTTAGAAAGCTGATTCCTTGTTTAACAAGGATGTAATGGGGAGACTCTTTCCATGTTTAATTGGAACTTGCTTTCTCTGCTAAACCAAGACTATTAGCCCTTGCTTTTCATAGCCTCTGAACCAGCTCCATTAGGAATTCCGATCTGACACGTTCACTTATGGTTTAATAAAGCAGTCTTTCTTTCTGTTGCTAGGGAGCCCTTGAGATGACAGCCATGGCAGAATTCAACAACGTTCAGTCGGTGTCTGAAATGCCAGAAGAAGGTGAAGCTAAGCGTGGCTTCTATCACAGAATGTTTTTGGAACCTCAGGAGGAGAAGAGGAACCTGAAGGCTCTGATGGTTAAACAAGTGAAGAAAACTTGCAGCTGCACTCCAGCCAAAGTTAAAGACTGTGTTTTGAGTTTCTTTCCCATCTTGCAGTGGCTTCCTAAATACAATCTAAAAGAGTGCTTACTGGGAGACATAATGTCTGGTGTGATTGTGGGGGTCTTGCTAGTCCCACAGTCAATTGCTTATTCTCTCTTGGCTGGACAGGAGCCTATTTATGGCCTTTATACATCCTTCTTTGCAGGCATTATTTATTGCATATTTGGAACCTCTCGCCACATCTCTGTTGGTATCTTTGGTGCACTTTGCCTGATGGTGGGACAAGTGGTGGATCGTGAGGTGCTGAGAGCTGGCTATGAGTTGGAGCCAGCTGCTCTTAGTGACCACATGGATGCAGCAATGCATGTGAACTCCACCATTGCAGCTGTGAACCAGACATTACAGAAGCTACTCTGTGATAAAACCTGCTATGCAATAAAAGTGGGAGCCACCATGACCTTCATAGCTGGAGTTTATCAGGTAAGAGGAAGTAGACAAACAAGTATTCTGTGGAAATAGTTTTAATTCTGTATGTGGTTGTTCATATGGTCTGTTGGGGTTGCACATGTCCTTTGCATCTCGGGCAAATGGATCTAAGCAGGACTGGATGTTGCCAGTTACTGTGGTGCAAGAAACTCCTCTGTGCTCTCCTTTTTGTTTGGATGGCATTTTGTACTTGCTTTGTTAGCTTGCTGGTGACTGCAAGGACCTGCATGGAACACTGCTACTCTCACACTGATCTGCACACTGCCTTCCTTGCTCTGCTCTAAAACTTGTATTTTCTGGCTTATATCTTAGGGCTCAATTTCAGTGGACCAAAATGTGGTATGTTAACTATTAATTCCAGGCTTGAGTCACTTGCATTTATTAAAAAACAAAAAAACAAAAAGAAAAGAAACCAAACCTGAACAATAAAGCCATTTCCAGATTCTTTTTATTTATCTCTAAGCTTTTTTTGTGAAGCTTTGTTGTTTGCCCATTCAAAGCCAAATCAATGCCACTGTATATTACAAGGGTGGATAGTGATAGGACAAGGGGAAATGGTTTTAAACTAAGAGAGGGGAGGTTTAGGTTAGGTGTTAGGAGGAAGTTTTTCACACAGAGCGTGGTGACGCACTGGAACAGGTTGCCCAAGGAGGCTGTGGATGCCCCATCCCTGGAGGCATTCAAGGCCAGGCTGGATGTGGCTCTGGGCAGCCTGGTCTGGTGGTTGGTGACCCTGCACACAGCAGGGGGTTGCAACTAGATGAGCATTGTGGTCCTTTTCAACCCAGGCCATTCTATGATTCTATATGAAGAGAGTACTACTGAGATAATAAAGCAGTTTTGAAATGAAGCTTTTAGTTACTACCATATTAAATTATGTTATTTATCAATATTTTACTCTTCTGTCTCTGCTTAGATTGTAGAATTCAATGCTTGCTGAAATTAAAGCAGATATCTTTGTTTTTAGACTGTCATGCATTAACCAGAATGGATTTAGTTTTAACTGTACTTCAGAACTGTGATATTTAAGTTCGTGAGTTCACATTCATTTCTTCCTACAGTGACATTCACAGTGATAGCTCACCAAAGTGTAGAAGAAAAGAAAAGGAGACATTTAGCTCCGTTTAACATGAAGCTTGCTGGGAAAGAAGGGATATCTCCTTTCACATGATTAGGGTAGATCTCCTGTGGGAGAACACCAAGGATTTCTCCATTCAGCTAGCATTAATAAAAATTAATGCCAAGGCACTTCAAAAGTTTATCTCTATTTATGTAATCTGCATCACAAGAGTTTGAAGCTCATACACTTTCCATGTTGGATGCAGCAAGCTTTATGCAGTGCAAAGGGCAGCTGTTAGACCATAAGCTGTATTTTTATTGCAGGTTGTCATATTTAATTGCATGAGACATACAAAAGCATAGATTTTGGATCTCTGCAGAGTTCACAGAGATTGAAAAAAATTGAGATAGAAATGGTAAAAGTAACTAGTACTCCAAATGTTTTTTTTTTCCTTGGGACCCTTTTTTCTGAACCCAGTGAGCCAACAATAAGCATGGGTTCAGAGCATGGAGGCCTCTGTGACCACTAAAAAAGCCTGCTCTGTGTTGGAAGTGCATTTCATTTAAGCGTGGTGCACAAGGAGCAGCTGAGTACTGGAGACTGTCTTTTTCATGCTGAGACCATGCCTTGTCCTCCAAGGCCGTGTTTCTTACCCACTTTTTTTCCAGATCCCCACGATGATGACATCTACAAAGTCTGATTCCTAATCTCTTGTATGTGGTTGATTCCTTGCAGGTGGCCATGGGTTTCTTTCAAGTGGGCTTTGTCTCAGTGTACCTCTCCGATTCATTGCTCAGCGGATTTGTCACGGGTGCCTCCTTTACCATCCTGACATCACAAGCTAAGTACCTCCTGGGTCTGGACATTCCACGGAGCAGTGGCGTCGGCTCCCTCATAACCACGTGGATAAACATCTTCAGAAATATACACAAGACTAACATGTGTGATGTCATCACCAGCTTTTTGTGCTTTCTTGTTCTTATCCCAACTAAGGAGCTTAATGAACATTTTAAATCCAGGCTCAAGGCTCCAATTCCAGTTGAATTAGTTGTGGTTGTGGCAGCTACTCTGGCATCTCACTTAGGGAAGCTGAAAGAAACCTACGGCTCAAGTGTTGCTGGGCACATCCCAACTGGCTTTCTGCCACCCAGCCCTCCTGACTGGAACCTGATTCCTAACGTGGCATTGGATGCTATCCCCATTGCTGTCATTGGGTTTGCCATCACTGTTTCCCTCTCAGAGATGTTTGCCAAGAAGCATGGTTACACCGTGAAGGCCAACCAGGAAATGTATGCCATTGGCTTCTGCAACATCATTCCCTCTTTCTTCCATTGCTTCACAACAAGTGCAGCTCTTGCTAAGACTCTTATTAAAGAGTCAACAGGCTGTAGAACACAGGTTTCTGGCATTGTGACTAGTTTGTTAATCCTAATAGTCCTCCTTGTGATTGCACCTTTGTTTTATTCCCTTCAGAAATGTGTCCTTGCTGTCATAACCATTGTAAACCTCAGAGGTGCCCTGCGAAAGTTCAGGGACCTGCCAAAAATGTGGCATTTGAGCAGGGTGGACACGGTGATCTGGCTCGTTACTATGGCATCCTCAGCACTCATCAGTACTGAGATTGGTCTTTTGATTGGTGTTTGCTTCTCTATGCTCTGTGTCATTTTTCGAACTCAGAAACCAGAGGCACCATTGCTTGGCTGGGTGGCAGAGTCTGAAACGTATGAGTCCCTGTCTGCTTATAAGAACTTGGAAACTAAGCCAGGAGTTGTGGTGTTGCGTTTTGAAGCACCCCTCTACTACATCAACAAAGAGTGCTTCAAATCCGCACTGTACAAGCAAACTGGAGTCAACCCAGCCTTGGTGAAAGCAGCAAAGAAAAAGGCAGCAAAAAGATTGCTTAGAGAGAAGGAAGCGGGTTCTGGTGGCAACCAGACCAACGTTTCCATGGAGCTTGTGTCTGAGCCGTTGGGGTTTCACACAATAGTGATTGACTGTTGTGCAGTACAGTTTCTGGACACAGCAGGAATACGCACGCTCAAAGAGGTCTGCAAGGACTACAGTGAGATAGATGTCCGGGTGCTACTGGCACAGTGCAATCCTTCGGTGAGGAGTTCCCTAATGCGGGGAGAATTCTTCAAAGAGGGGGAGGACCATCTTCTCTTCCACAGCGTGCATCAGGCCGTGGACTTTGCGCTGGGTGCACAGGAGCACAGCAGGACCTGTGCTTCTAAGAACTAGTTGTGGGAAAGCAACAAGTTGGAACAAAGCCTGGAAAAAAATGAGCATTTTTATGTATGGTACTGAGTGAATGCAACTCTGAAGTTTTTCATGATCTGTATACGAACCAAAGAGTTTCATATGAACGTTCATCTCATTTCTCTTCTGTCATCAACTTTCCATTTCTTGGTTCTCTTCTGTTTTGATCATCAGCATGGAGGTCTTTCTGGATGAGACAAGCTTTAGAAGCATTCTAGGCAAGCCATCTAGATGAATGCTACAAGGCAACTCATTTCTTGTTCCTAGTTGAGAAATTGCTTTTTCATATCATCACAGCCTTTTATTTTTAAGGAATGACTGACAGGTACTGTTTACTCTGTTTTTTATCACGCTGTGATTGGTTAGTCGTATTAGGACAGATAGATAAGGAAAAAAATCATGCAACAGAAAAGTCTTAATGCATAGCTTATAACTTACCTGTCACCTCTGGACGTTGCTTTGTCATCATGTGTTGACAGCCAGATGAGCAGGGGCACGGTTATCTAATTTCTGTGCAGCCCCTTACACGCCAGGAAAGATTGCTCTTTTGCTCGAATCTCTTTGGATAATCTCTCTGGAAGTATTTTTATTTGGACATGATTGCTTAGAAGTCTGATTCATACTTGCTTGTTTTGTTAGTAATTAGGAGTGCTTTGGGATTGTGAACGTTAGATATGAAAGATCTCTAATTCATGGGTTGCAACACAATACAAGCCAGTTTTACTTGCAAAACTGACAGAACCACAGACATCAGAATGAAAAGGGCCCAACAGATTATCCAGGCCAAATCTGCCTGTGCCATGCAGACTTCCTGTGTGAATGCAGGTTTTATTGACCATAAATCCTTTACATATGCTCAGTCATGGGCCTTCTGTAATGGAGGTGTTGGCCAGGAAGAGAGGGAATCAGAAAAAGAGCCAGAAAGAAATCTGCTGAAAGCTCTTCACCACCTTAGTGTAAATAAAACTTTGTACTTTGCTTTTAAGTTATGCAGAACAGTGAAGAGTCCCTATTGTTCATGTCGAAATAAAGGCACTGGGTAGGAAGACGTTCTCTGTTCTTACAGCAACAGAATACAATTATGAAGGCATAATTGAAAGATGAACTTTTTTTTTTACTAACTGCCAGGGGAGTTTATAGTCTGAACTGCAGTTTCTTGACAGCTTTTAAGAGGGAAAAGGTGTTGTATATGACAATAAGCTCATCTTTAATCATTCAAAAATGAGTCAGGAATCAAAAAAGTAAGAACATGCAATGTAAATCATGAAACATTTTCTAAATAGAAATACATTTTCCATTTAGGATGATTTTATTTTTCTGAGCAATTTGGAATTTCAGTGAAAGCTGAAATGTCACACGGTGCTTCAGTCTAGGAGCTGAGAGCTCAAGAGAAGGAACAGATAGAAAGAAGTTAAGTCCCAGGACCCGGCAACGTTTATATGCTAGGTGAACTTACTACATTTTTTTAGGACATCATAGGAGTGTATAAAGACATTTAGGGAGTGGGCAGGGTGGACGCTAGCATGTATGGAAAAGGATCACATAACTGAGATCCTTGAATTGGACTTACTAAGGCAACAGCGAGTCTTCAAATATCAGAGATTCTGAAGGTTCTGCAGTGTTCAAAAAACACAAATGATTTTCTTTCATAGCCTTAAGGCACGTTTATACAAGGAGATGAATCCCAAATAGCTACTGCTGACTTTTTTTCTTTTCTACATAAACTTTTATTCTGTGCTAAGAATCCCTTTTGCACTCTGGGTAATTACAGGGACCAAGTTTGTATTATCAAAGTGGGGGCCACTGTCAGGAGGGAGCAGCTCCAGCAGCCAGGATCTTCCTACAGGATGGCTTTCAACTCTAAACAAAATTACCCGTGCCGTTTTTAAATGCCTCCCCCCAGCTATTCAATTTCACTGCTTTGCCCCTCAGGCTGGGCAGCTGAGAGGGAACGAGCTGCTCTGATGATCCTGAAGGCTTCCTCCTGGGCAGGGATGGAAGCAAAGTAGAAGGTGCTGTGGGTGAATCTTTCCTGTCTGTGCTCATGACTTCTCCCCATCCATGCTGCCCAGGAGAGGATTTTTGGATTTGTGACCATGCGCAGTGATAACAGAAGAAGAAAATAAAAAGTATTTATTAAACGCCTTTTTTTTCAAATTTCAAATTTATTTCCACCTGTGCCAAGGAGGGTGGAATAACTGCATCAATTCCAAGGAGCAGTACTACAGCTGTAAAGGATGCATATTTGTAGCACCTGAGTGTTTGTTTGCATTAAAGCACAATAAAACAGCCATAAATTGATTTTCAAAGAATTAATTTAGATTACAGCTAAAAGATAGACTGAGGTGATTTATGTTTAGCTAGAGCACATCATGCTTGGCCGCAGTGCTGTTTGTGCAGCCACAATTGGCAGTGTAGTCTCCAAACTGAATTTGAAGCAAAACACACACACAAAAAATGTATTAAAATGCAACTGCAAAGGCATCCAGCCAGCAACAACAACAAAAGCAAACCAACAACAAAAAAACAACTTCTGATGTTCTTGGTTAAGATAATATCTATAGGCTGCAGTTTATTCTCTGTATAAATGCATACAGCCCTGGTTGGAAGGGAATACTAATAAATTCCCGTTGGCAGAGATTATTAATGTAATAGGGAGTCCTTTGGCATGAACTGAAGGTTAGAGCTTATCGTGACTGGGATTTCTTAAAATGGTGGGTTTTCAGGCATTTTTCTTTTAAAGCATTTTTTTTTTTAATGGAGACACAAGTGTAAGTGAATTCAGGCCCACTAGAGCAAGAAGCATGCCTTGCTTCAGTATGTTTGTGGATCCTTGAGAAATAATCTAAATTCATGTTTAGGCACTGAGGACCACTGAGTGAAAACTGTTGCCCTAAAAAATTTGTTTCCTAAAGGAATTTCAGACACGTGTGTATACATAGATATCTATAGATACATATGTAAATGTACACACACCTTTTGCAAGCTTTATGTCTCCAGTTGTGCTTTTGCAAAGTGGCTGCTTCCGTCCTAGAAGGGGCTCTCTAGCCTTCTGCTGACTTAAATAAACTGTGGAACACACATACAGGATTTTAGAAGGGAAACTGCTATACCCACTGCTATCTAGGGCTTCTCTTATCCCTTCAGCTTAATTTGTCATCTACAAAAAGAATGAATCCTGGAATGATTGCCTTTGGGCTACCCAGAATAGTAGCATTTGTTGCAGAGGCCTTCACAGCCCAGGGCCAACCTGGAAGGTGCATAAACCTGTTGTCTCCTGTAAGGCAGCTCCCAGATGTCTTAATTCAGCAATTATCTGTCGAAATGAGGAATTAACAGATCATTAGCACATTCATTAACGGTAACAAGGTGGCATTATGGAAATTAACACTCACAATCTCAGCTATGCTGAAGGCTTGTGGAAGTATCTTTAGTGGTCTCCTGCTAAATGTCAGACTTTCTCTATATTTCTTGCTGCTACAGGCAGTAGTTTTCAGCTCCTGATGTGCCAATTGCACTAATAAATGTTTCACTTGTGTAAACGTTTTGACACAGAACCAATTTTTAAACCATTTCAAAAATAGGAAATGGTTTAAAAACGTGATGCATGTGGTACTTATTTTTGGATTTATGATGACGCTGTAGTGGAAATGCTCAGTCATGGCTTGAACCACTGATTGAGCACCTGGTGGGAAGGCAGGGCCAACCCAGGGGAGCTCAGGTGCATGCAATGCATCTGAATGACTGGGAGGGATGGAGCCAGGGTCCGCCCTTTCCCAGGCCTCATTTAAGGGTTGGCAGTGGAGGTGAGGGTATCTGATTGGAGATCCCTGCCTACCTGAGGTCTTCTTAAGGTAAGCAGATTTTCTTCTTTTGTGTCTGTGGCTTTTGCAGTGGAGCTCGTTCCCACTTGTTGTAGCCTGGGATTGTGTCACTCTGCTGTTACTGCTGTACTTTCCACCACGTTGTAGCACTACAGCATTACAGTTGTCAACTTTGGTCCTGTGTGATTTAGTGATCCAGATTTCCTAGCAAGTTGTTGCAGCTCTGATCATTGCTCTTCAATTCATCACACAATTCATCTCATCACCTTCTTTCATACTTCTGTGTTTGTCTGTAAGGCACTGTGTGTGATTGACTGTATCAATAGAATCTTAACATATTTTAATATTACCTATGAGCTGTTATTTGGTTTTTGTGTCAAATCTTCTAGTGAGACCAAAGCTCCTGAGCAAAGACTGCAGAGACACCCCCAGATCCCACAGTGTTTGGGGATGTGGGGAGCAGCCCCATGTTCCTGCTGGGAGAGCCAAGCCAGACCTGGGGCTGCACATGGGCTTGTGTACAAGCAGCAGTGCCTCCCAGGACAGACAAACCTAGTAGGAGGCTGCGATGGCACTATATGCAGCCATGTGCCTTTTTCCATGAGTGTAAGAATAACACAGGGACCTCGTTCCTGTCTGGTGCTGCTGTATGAGTCAGTGTCCCATCCTCAGTATTAAACAGGATTTCTGGTTTTGTGATTATTTGTTTTTGTATACTTCTAATCTAATTCTGTACTTGACTCCCTTAGAAAAGCCCACAAAGCTGCTCTAACATCTGTATTCCTTCCTCATCAGGTTGTAGTGATGAACAGGGAGATCTCTCTCTTGGGGGGTTGGGGTGGGTAAAAAACGTGGTGTTTCCTTCAGCTCTACTTATTTTGCTGGCTTGTGCCAAGAGATGTTGAAATCGCTTGCTGACGGGCCTGAATTGCAAACAGGAGGTATTGCAGGCAGAAAGCATTCTGGGTTTTTGAGTCAGTTGGTCCCAGCTGCAGCCCACATCCTCGTGCCTGTGTGAGCTGTGCCAAATACTACATCTGCATCTTGCTTGCTGTGCAAGCCTGCCTGGCGAGGTCTGCACTTCCTGTACCCAGACCTTGTTGGGGCAACACTACAAATCTCCCCAGGTCCCGTTCTTTGAACACCCAAAGGCTGTTGAAGCTCCCTGCTCCCAGCGTGCTTGAATACCTGTTAGCAGGTGTTGCCTCTAAGAGGTTTTTAATGAGACTGAAGTCATCACCTCCAGGATCCAAACTGCTGGCCTAGATCACAGAAACTTGAAGATGAGGAAGCCCTATTGGTTGGGTGTGAAACACTTCGGGCAAATAGTTCCTCTTCAGGATGTTATTTTCTGTTCTTTTTCTTTTCATATGCTTTAGAGAGATGATTAAATTATTTAAGTGATTGAAGTTTATTTTAACGGCATTAACTAAGCTAATGAAGCTGTGATGCAGATAAGATCATCTGCTAATGCAATCCAGGGTGCCTTTTGTCTATATGCTTGTTTTGCTTTGCTGAGTCTCAAGCTAGGATACCGTTGTGAGTCTGGAATATTGATATTATTGCCCTCATTAGAGGGAATTTGCACTTCTACTATGCTGGCATAGCTAAAAGGGGCAATATCTTTATTGCAGATGAGGCTCTGTGCCTTTGCATTTTGAACAGCTTTGTTAAGTCCCAAGAATTACTTGCACTTGGTGGTTGTGTTTGTAAGCCTTTGTTGGAGCAGCTGCTCATGTGGAAAAAGAACCTGATCTTTACTGACTCAATAGAATTTCTTCTGAAGTAGAAATCATTTTGAGTCTTGCCTTTTCTTTTGAAATGATTGTAATGCTAAAAGTGTTGCCTCTGGTTAGGTAAAATGAGTAATATTTAATATATGTATTTAGTTTATAGCATAATTAGTACCTTTTATCATATTTCACAGAGATAAAATAAGGCATGTTGCTATTTCTCTAATGTGCAAATATACAGAACACTACAACATTTGATGGAGAGTCAAATCTCCATTGAGGAAGTGTACTGCCCAAAACATTTGAATTCTGAGTCTGAAAGCACTCAGTTCTTAGTCCAGCTCCCAAATAATCTCAGGACTGCACAGAATGATGGGAAGCCAAACATTCTGCTGGACTTGGGTCCAAATTTTAATGTCTAACTTCTGACTTTAGAAATGAAATTTTGTAATATAAATCTAACTGAAACATGTTTAAGGAGAGGTAAAGCATCACTTAAGCACATGATGATTTCATCAGCCTCTGGTTATTGACAATCATCTCTGGCACTATGGTATAATCTGGGATATGATTTCTGAATTATTCTAAATTCAGATTGATTTTAAGATGCTGCTTATTGCTCAATGAATTAAAAGATAAAATTTTGCCTGGAGTAGCTTTTTCAAATTTGGGAGTTAGCTTAAACAAACAGGACCTCAGGAATGGAAGAACTACTTGTCCAACTAGACCAGTTTACAGAAGTAGTTAGTTTGGAAAGCTGCATAGCGTGTATGATGGATTGCCTTTTTATTACTGTTTATTAGTGCAGTATAAATGAGGTGTGATACTTCCCCCAGTTTGGTGCTGGAATCTAGAGTGCTGGGGAGGCTGTCTGCCCCTTGCCTTTGCCTATTCTGTATGTGTGTTTGCTAGTGCAGACGTGGCCTTGTGCACAGCCTGAGATGTGTTGCCATCAGCTCCTCAGGAGTGCTGTGCTCACTGAACAAAACCTGTGATGGGAGTCGTGTTTTGTCAATCGTCTTATATTCTACCAATAAAACATACTTGGGGCTATATCATCTGCCTATTGCTGACTCTACATTTTCTCTATCTGCTTGTTCTGTATCAACTGCCATTTTAAAATGCTGATGTGCCTTATTGTCACTGCAGAAGACTGTTAAAAGAAGAATTTTCTATCAGTTATGGTAAAATCTTTGAGATTTCTTTACCATCATTAAAAGATATTTATGTTCTTTTCTGCTGTCAGATGTATGCTTGATACCTTAACAGATGCTGAAGCTTTAAATTTTAAGAGGAAAAGCCACACATCTGAGCAGTGACCTACTCCCTGTTTCTCTTTACAGCTGCACCAGTCACTGTTGTAAACGTGGTGTACACAGCTGCATGCAAATCTGAGTTTCCTAAACTAGTAACTAGTATGAACTTTCCCTGCACTGTTTGCTACACAGAAGCACGCATGGAAATTTTCTGTCAACACAGAAAAAGGTATTAACAACACATGGATGGCTTCCACCTTCTATCTTAGGTGCTCTGTGCAAGAGGCTGTGGTTTTCTTGTGAAGAGATGTGGCTGCAATAAGAAATGCTGACAGCTGTGTGCTGCGTCAGGGTGAGCAGCACCCTCCTGTGGGCCAGGTTTGAATTCCCGAGATGCAAGCAATGTCAGATGTGTGTATTTGCAGCACATGGCATTGCCTATTCAGCTGTAAAAAATAATAATAATAAAAAAAATGCTGCAGTGTGTTTCAGTGCTATTTGACTTAACTGGTTATGTGACTTGGTCAGGTCATGGCCAGGAAGAGTCACAGCAAAAATAGACCAACGCTGAGTGCAGTTCTGGGCAGTTACTGTGAACTTTATATAGCCATACATGCCCTTGTGTTATACAAAAGGTTTTCTTCATCCAGCTTTTACCTGAGGGCACCTTTTACCTTAGGAGACCTCAGCACATTCTGTGACATTTCTTTTGTGTGTGTGTTGGTGCCAGGAGTGATAGGCGCATTCAGCTTCAGGTGATGCCAGCAGGAGCTTTCTGTTCTCTTGAGAAGTGTAAGACTTTTAGCAGGGTAACTGATGCCTGCTGACACTGAGCCAAGGTGATGGGCTTCAATCAGCAGCACCCTTTGGTGCTATGTAAGGCTGTACAGACAGCTGTAGTTATCTCTATGTGTTCCAGGCGAGTCCTCCTGCCCCACACATCTATTAAAAATCAGAGAATGTTCTGAATTGGAAAGGCCCCACAAGGAACATCGAGTCCAGCTCCTGGTTCCATACAGGACCACCCAAAATTCAAATCTCGTTTCTGACCAGCTCGGGGCCATGCCTGCTGCCCTCTGAGGCAGAACCTTTTCTTCACCTCCACCTGCCTTCCCCTGACACAGCTCCAGAGAGAGCTCGGTGCTGCCATCCACTCCCTGTGAGGAGCTGCAGCTGCCACGAACTGCCCCTCAGCCTGCTCTGCTCTGGGCTGAGCAAACCCAGGGACCTCAGCTGCCCCTTGCAAATCCTGCCCTTCAGAACAGTCCCCATCTTTGTACCCTCCGTTGGATGCTCCTTAGCTGTGAACCAGCCAGCAGGGCAAGTGGCATCCCACGAGCGTGGCCTCAGGAGTGTGGGGGGCTGGCAGGTAGAAGCAGCAGGCCAGGCCTGGAGTGATGCCAAGCAGCCTGGGCTGAGTGCCAATTCAGCATGAAATAGTCGTGTCTCCCTGGCTTATTTCATAGTACTCGTCTGTAATCAATTTAATCAGTTTACTGAGCCATTATGGAATCTTCAATTATTGGCTGGATAATTTAGAAAAGAGTCATTAGCGCTAGATACTTGTCACACAGGAAAAACAGCAACAAACTGTTGTGAAGCTAGCAAGGAATTGCTTTCACTCTCCTTATACAAATGGGGGATGCTCTCCAAATCCTCAAGCTTTTGTACTGTGAGGTGCTGGAGTTTTTCCGTGTTTTACAAGCAGGCAAAGGATAAGACCAGTCTATGGTGTCCCCAGTAGTGGGGCAGCTGGTGCCCAGTGTTGGTATCTGCAGCCAAAGATGCTCTTCCACATGCAGTTAGATTTGCTACCCCTACACAGAGTCCCTTTCCACAGGATATTGTATCTCACATCTTCCAAAATGTACTTAAAATGTTATTTGCATGTTTGTCTTTGTGGCTCATTGGTGGGAGGGAGCAGTAGTCCAAATGGATGCTTTTTAAAATTTATTTGTGGGGCCCTTTGTCTCTCTCAAACTTAAAAGTGGAGTAACTGTATTAACATGTGCAGTCTAAGGGTGAGTGACACTTCTGGCCCTCCGATGTTTATGTTTTAATAGAACCCTTGCTTTTGCCTTGCATGCTCTGCTATGACCCCTGCACGTTATCATAAACTGAAAAATAACAGGAGGCTGCAAAAAGCTATTTTATTTTCTGGGATGACCTAGTGTACTGCTTCCAGATTCTCTGGTGTTACCTCTTCAAAACTGTGGATTTGAAGGAACCATAGGACAGGTTCTGATGATTATTGTCCTTGAGTGCTGTTTAAAATTTTGCCATGTCTCAGCAATGGGACCAGTTCTGAGCTTGTCTCCCTTTTCTTGGTTTTCCCTTAAAACAAACATACAAACAAAACAAAAAAAAACCAAAGCTTTGCAAATTCTGCAAAATTCATTTCCAAGGGGAACTGAACCAGCAGCCTTCTGAGAAGACAGTAAAGTCCCAAGTGTAAAGGGAAAGAAAAGCACTTCGCTTAGATTCCTGGCACCATTACTTGGCTCGCTTGCTGTGTTTTATTAAAGTGGCTTGTGATCTCAGGTCCTGCAGAGCTGTGGGATACACCCACGTACTCAGGCAGACTGGTCAATTTATGAAGCCAAAACACTTGGGAAGCTACCTGAAAAGCTTCCAAGAGTCAAATAGTCATAAACATATTCACGTACCTAAAAACAAATAAAAATCCTTGCATATGCAGTTAGCTCTGTTTCACAGAAAACAACTGTATTGCCTGAGATGTAGCTAGTCCCGCTAAACACAAACAGTGCATTGACACAGCAGCAGAGAAGTGAACTCAGTGCACTTATCCATTGCAAGGTGCCTGGGTAACAAACACGTACCCAGCCAATTTTGTGGTATTTTTCTATTTTGGGGTAGACATCATCTGGAATTATAGAATTGGTTGTGTTATAAAGAACCACTAAAGATCATCTAGTCAACTCCTTTGCAATGAACAGGGATATCTGCTGCTCAGTCAGGTTGCTCAGAGCCCCTTCAGCCTGACCTTGGATGCCTCCGAGGCTGGGGCATCCACCACCTCTCTGGACAAGCTGTGCCAGTGCCTCACCTCTCTTATTGTAGAACACTATTTATTTCCAGTCTAAATCTCCTACGTTTTAGTTTGAAGCCATTTCACTTTGTTCTATCACAACAGGCCCTGCTAAAGAGTCTGTCCTCTTCTGTACTGAGGACTCCACATCTGGACATGGTGCTCCAGGTAAGGCCTCATCAGCAAGGAGTAGAGGGGCTGGATCACCTCCCTCACTTTGCTGGCCATGCTTTTTTTTGGATGCAGCTTAGGACATAGTTGGCTTTCTGGGCTGTGAGGGCACATTGCTGGCTCGTGTCCTGCTTACCATCTACCAACCCACTGTAAGAATGAAATAGCCCTCTGCTGCAGCTCCACTGCACCTGGAGCTTGGGTTTCCACTGTTCTGGTTCTGGCTGTTTGCAATGTATTGCAATGTACTGAACAGATTGTGGTTACGTTGCTCGAATACCATGCTACAACTGAAAAGAAGCATTTTTGCTTCTCTTAAAAAACAGGATGCCGTATTACTGAGAGGCAAAGTTCTTGCCTACATTTACACTGTTCAAGCTAATAGTCACCATCTGTCCAACCCAACCTTTCCCACAGTGGAGTTTAACAGGTGCGTTTATGGTGGCAATAAAGATCAACCCGTGAATATGCATTTGAAAACAAACTATTTCAGATGTTTAGCTGTAGTGACCTCGCATTTGGAAGACTTCATGTCCTCTGCCAGCTGAAGGTCACCTGAACTGTTGTGGATTTATTTTTTAAGCTTATCTGTTACACATTTTCTAGAGGAAATGTGAAATGTTTCCAGTTTCTGCCCTTACCTCACCTCATGCAGAAAAAGCAATTTTAGAGTTTTACTCAGCGTTCAGTGTAACCAAGTATGCTCTTACATTCTTTCTGTCAGGATGGAGAGTATAAAAAGGCCAACAGGAGAAGGACTGAGCAGAAGCTGCTCTTGCATGAAGGCCCTCCATTCCAGAGAGGCCACTGCAGAGAACTGAACCCCATGGGGAAGCCTGCTGGGACAAGGAGCTTGGGAATGTAATCGCATGGAAAGTATGGAATATTTTAAAGTCTAGTATACAAAAGCAATTGGAAATTTGCATGCAAGAAAGGGAAAGACATAGAGACGGCTTCGGGCAACTGAAAAATCACAAAGGATGGTAGGGGAAGAACAGAGACTGAAGGAATGGAAAAAAGCTTCTCAAAGGCATAACCTTCAGCATGAATTGAGAGAGTATGGGTAAGTCAAGACTTACAAACTTGTGGCAAGAGGTAAAGGAAATGATAAGATTTCCTCATAAGAGTTGCAGTGCCTAAGTGGAACATGAAGAAGAAGTGACGTGCAGTGAGGGCAGTGTTGAGCAGCCTAGATACTGTCGTAAGTGGAGAACAGGCTTTGTCCCATCTTCGTGGTGGGTATTAATGCTGAAAAGACTGTCAAGATCAGAACTCCTTGACCTGAATAAGATGAAAAGTCAGAGGATGGATTGTGCTTAGATGTGTTTTATCCAAGCAAATAAGCCAGCCTTCAAGATGAACCTGGCCAATTCTTCTATGAATGACTCACCAGTTCTTCAGTGACTGCACTTCAAGAGGAAGGAATCATACAAAAGATGGAGATGTGGGTCATTTACTAAACAAGAAGGTGAAAAATAAGCGAACAGAGACAAACTCAGGCCAAGATACAAAATAAGCTATAACTAGAAAGGATTATAAAGCATATGAAGGGATCATCTTTGAAGCATTAGGGGAATGAAAAGGCTAAGGAAAGGAATAGTCAACAACTGAAAGGAGAGGGAGGGAGAGGGGAACTATCAACAAGTATATCTGAAAGTACGTGGGTGGTAGAGGAATGGCAGAGAAAGAAGAATTAGCATAAATAGAGAAATACATTGAGCAGCTGTCTCCCCTACCATGTCTTCTGCAGTGCTGATGTTCTTCATTTATTTACCTCTAATTACTGAAATACGGTTTTCTGTAGGGTTAGGTAGGTCCGTGATGGTAGAAAAGCTATCAGAAAAGAAAAAATATGTTTGTTTCACTGAAGGTTTTTTTTTTTTTTTTTTTTTTAAATCAAAATCACATCAAGAATAGATGAAGATCTGAGCAGAGAAGCCCAGTGGGACTTGGGCCCCAGGGAGGGGCAGTGCCATAGCACACGTAGGAAGATTTCTGTGCACTGCTCCCCTTGTTTAGCCAACACATCCCCAGATACCAGCAATACTGTTATCTAGCAGAAGCACTTCTCCAAACTCCTTCAATCATTCTTAACGACCAGAACAAGTTTTCATCAAAAATACTCATCCAGAACGATGTTTGTTTTCAAAACATAGCCCTGTTTGGCTGGCTGCACTGTCTTCATCAACTGAGATGAGATAAAAGGGCCAATGTCTTGGCAGAAAAAATCAGTTTTCTCAAGAGAAGCAATGCGAGATTCAGAAGGAGGGCAAAGGAAAGAGGTTTGCGATTGTTTGGCTTGTGCTTTCTCTGTTCAGTGTGTGCTGGGGGGTGAGAAGACAGGTTTGGCAGCAGGTGAGCAGCTCCACGTGGTTTCTGAGGGACCCTAAGAGAGCTCTCTGTTCCGTGGCTCCTGCAGCCAGAGGTAAGAGAATTGGGTTGGGAAATGAACCTGTAGGGCAGGAGAATGGGATTTCTCATTATCCCAGTTCTGTTTCCAAACTGCAGCCAGGACTACACTCAGGACCACTTTTGTCTGTGTGTCTGTGTTCAATTCTGATGAAAAGGTATGCTTTATTGCAACTGCATTTTGACTGAGAAACTTGGAATAGCTTTGGGAAGTATATACTTAATCAGACTGAGAAAGCCACATACTTTCATTTTGCAGATACCAGTCCCTGTGATGGGCTCGTTTCATGCAAGGCAGCAATGTAATTTCAAATGTCAAAATGTTAAAGGAAAAATTATTTTGCAAATAACTTTCCCTACCCATGTGTTACATTCCTAAAACATTACTTGCTATATTTCAAGATTCTCAAACTAGATTTTAAATGGAAGTATCATCAAGAAGGGTAAGGTTTTCTGCCCTTTATCCCTCTGCTGTCCCACTAGTAAAGAGCACAACAGCCTCTGTAGCTCTCTCTGATGGGGACATCTGTGTCAGTATGAATGCAACGCAAACCATGGCCTCAGGTTTGTGCTTGACTGGGTCTGTAACTAATAACAAATGGCACCACAAGAAGGTGCTTTTCTGTTCGGTTTGGCTGAGGTTATTTTCTTTTATTTGTTAATTTGTACAATCTGCGTGAGCCCCGGAGCCAAGCAAAGCACATTATGCACATGAATGCAACTCTTCATGTCTGCAACTCTTCATACCTGCTCTCCTGCTTAGCCTTCCTGGTGCAATGGAGGACAAGTCAAACCAGACATCAGGACAGAGCAAAGATGTGCAGAGCTCCCCAGCACCAGGAGAGCCTCCTGTCAACTTTACGCACATCAAGTTGGAGGAGAATGAGCCCATAGACTTCAGGACCAAGGATTTTATCCTGAAAAAAGCCAGAGAGGTCTGCAGATGCAATCATCAGACCATCATCACCTTCTTCTGCCAACTGTTCCCAGTGCTAGACTGGCTTCCCCGTTACAACATCAAGACGCAGTTGCTTGGGGATGTCATATCTGGGCTCCTGGTGGGAATAGTCGCCATCCCTCAGTCCATCTCATACTCCCTGTTAGCCAACCAGGATCCCATCTATGGAATCTACACAAACTTCTTCTGCAGTATCATCTATGTTGCTATGGCCACTTCACGCCACAACTTCGTGGGATCCTTCGGTGTCCTCTGCCTGATGATCGGGCAGTCTGTGAATCGGCACCTGCAGCTAGCAGGGTACGACGACAACACTGGCTCTCTGCTGGTGGGCAATGCCACCTCCTCCAATGGGACGGGTACCTGTGACAGGAGCTGCTATGCCATCACTGTGGCCCTTTCCTTGAGCTTTCTGGTCGGTCTTTACCAGGTACAAACATTCACTGTTGTGCAGTTTCCTTGCTGGGAACTTCTTAGTGCTTAACAACTCTAAGCTCCAGTCTCACTTCAGACTTAAAAATCATGAGATACCTTTCCTAAATGCAACTAGAGCCTGACACCTTTAGCCAGCTGCAGTGATTTGAAAACCCTGAACACAGCTGAATTTAAGGTTTTGCTTCCCCCATGTGATCGGTCCTTGAATGTGTCTGAAACATGCATAGAATCAAACACAGTAGGGGAAATAAAGGAAACTGCGAGCCACCTTCCCATCACTTTGGTTCTGGACCTGAGCTGACTGCTCTGCAGGTCAGAAGCAGTCAGGGCAAAAAGGAACAGCCCTCACAGACTCTGCCATCAGCAGGGGCTCCTTTAATGGCTATGTCACCATGGCTCGGGCCTGGCTGTTAGTAGACAATTTCAGGTCTTATCACTGGAACAACTAAAATCACTACATCACACTATTCTCATGCCACTGAGATGCTAATAACTGCTTTGATCTGTCTGCTCTCTGGATTTTCAGTATTAACTATGCACCCTTATTGCTTGAAAGGACACAGCAATGGGGATCTTGTAGAAAGCACTTGTATGGCATCTCTCACCACAGACAAGTCTGGGTAGCAGTCTTTAGTATTCAGTGCACCACATTATCTACCTAAGACAAAAATCTGGGTCTCACACTGAATGCTCAGCAGACAGAATAGCTAGTTATGCTGAAGTAGAAGCAAATTGACATAAATTTCCAGCCACCTCTTCTAGCCCTTCTCATGGATGCTAATGATATGGCTGTCTTGCTTTTCAGATCCTGCTGGGGATTTTACAGCTGGGCTTTGTGTCTGTCTACCTGTCAGAACCTCTCCTCAGTGGCTTTGTGGCTGGCTCCAGCCTCACCATCATCACCTCCCAGATGAAGTACCTCCTTGGGCTGAATATTCCCCGCCACGAAGGGGTGGGGTCCTTCATCCTGACATGGGTGGATCTTTTCAGGTACATCCAAAACACCAATATCTGTGACCTGGTCACCAGCCTGGTTGCTTTGGCCATCATAATACCTGTCAAAATGATCAATGATCGGTACAAGGACAAGATGAAGGCCCCATTCCCCGTAGAGCTGCTCGTGGTCATCATAGCCACAGTAGTATCTTACTACTTCAACTTTGAAGAGCGATACAAGTCTTCAGTTTGTGGGGCCATCCCCACCGGCTTCAGGAAACCCACCCTACCAGATACAAAGCTGTTTTCCAGCCTGGCAGTCGATGCTCTGCCCATTGCTATTATAGGCTTTGCTATGACGGTCTCCCTGGCAGAAATCTTTGGCAAAAAGCATGGCTATGCTGTCCGTGCCAACCAAGAGATGATCGCCATTGGCATGTGCAACCTGGTCCCATCTTTCTTCTACTGCTTTGCTAGCTCTGCAGCCTTGACCAAGACTTTGCTGAAGGAGTCCACAGGGACCCAAACGCAGCTCTCTAGCCTGGTCACCTCCCTGGTGCTGCTGCTGGTGTTGCTGTGGATCGCTCCGCTCTTCTACTCTCTGCAAACTGCCATCCTGGGGGTGGTCACCATTGTCAACCTGCGGGGGGGCCTGAGGACATTTTGTGAAACCCCACGCATGTGGCAGCTCAGCAAGCTGGACACGGTGGTGTGGTGGACAACCATGTTGGCCTCCACGCTGATCACCACAGAGATAGGGCTCCTCGTGGGTGTCTGCTTTGCTCTGCTCTGCGTCATCTTCCGCACACAGAGACCCAGAGCTGCGCTCCTGGGCAAGGTCAGCAACACGGAAATCTATGAAGACCAGTCTGCTTACAAGCAGCTCAGCAGTATTGCCAACATCAAAATCTTCCGCTTTGAGTCGTCCCTTTACTATGCCAACAAAGACTATTTCAAGACTGCGCTCTACCAGAAAACTGGGGTCAATCCTGTCCTGCTGGCTGCCAGGCATAACAGGGCAGAGACCCAGGCAAAAGCGGACCCAGGCAACAGGAAGAGCATTTTTAACACCATGTTTGGTTGCCTGAAACCTTCCAAGAAACACGTGGAGAAATCGCCCACAGACGTCTGCCTGCCCTCCCTAGATATGCACACTTTAATCGTTGACTGCGGGGCTATGCAGTTCATAGATACCGCGGGTCTCTCCGTGCTGAAAGAGACGCACAGTGACTACCAGGAGCTCGGCGTCCAGGTGCTCCTGGCCAACTGCAACCCCCTCCTCCGCCGCCGGCTGCGGGATGGAGGCTGGGCTGCTGGGGCACACGGTGGCCAGCCGGCTTTCCACAGCGTGCACCACGCGGTGCAGTTTGCACAGCAGTGGTACCACGAGCAGCAGGAGAGCAAGGAGAGAAGGGATGCTCCCCTGGACCCTGAGGACCTGAGCGTCCAAGCGTCTCTGTAGAGCTGCACGTGAGGAATGATTTCCGATGAGGTGGGATTCACTGCAATTGTGGGGTTGGGTGTTTTGTTTTGTTTTGTTTTTTGTTTTTATTGTTTTTTTTGCAAGCAGAGCACTGAAAAAGACTTTAATGAACTGTTAGCAGCAAACACGGAGTAAACGGACAAGGGAAGCGCGGATTTCAAGGCAGATGGCCAATAATCTGAGAGGCATTTCAAGGTCAGCCGCGTCGGTAAAAAGCCTGGGTGGCTTCCCCTCTATGGAAAGGGCTGTGCCAGCGATAGGCGGCACACAGCCACGCGGAACCACCGGGGCTTCCCCGCTCGCTGCTGCCGCTGCTGCGGTTCCGGACCCGCGTGGGCGCTGGGGGGCACGAGTGAGCCGCGCCGGCGCTGCGGCGGGGAGCGGGGCTGGGTTGGCAGCGGTGTGCGGCCGCCGACTGTGAGCGGCCCGGCCTTGGTGCGGGGAGAAGGAAAGCACAGGAGTGTAGGTTCTTAAAAGGCGGCTGAATTTGGAGCAGTACAGATTCAAAGTTCAAACTTCCCGTTGTTCAAACACCCTCCAAAACAATAACGGTGTTCTCCAAACCCAGCGCCAAGGAAATGTCGCTCTACAGAGCGTGCTGAGGAGCATTCCCAAATGCAATGGGAGCTCATTATGGGGAGTTTCCTTCTGTGTGCAGCTCCAGCGCCCAGACAGAATGAAACAGGAAAATGAGGATGCAAGAATCCCCTCCAGGGGTGCTCTCACAAAAATTGCACTGTAGAGAAATCCATATCCCAAGGCTCTGGTGCTCCCCAGCCAAACCAGGACCAAGAACCAGCATGGCCCCCTCTGCTTCACACATGGCCCCACATTCCTTTGTGCCACCTTTATTTTGGATCATCCTTCTCTCCTCTGCATCCATTCTGAGTCAATGTGGGGAGTAGATTGCAGAGGAACGGTTATGTTCAAACACCTCATGGCAGAGAACATAACAATCCCTCAAGAGGCCACAAAACAAACACTATTGAGAATAGGACAGGGCAGGATAGAATCATTTGAATTGGAAGGAACCATTAAAGGCCATCTGGTCCAACTCCCTGCAATGAACACAGCTCCTTTAGTGCTCAGAGCCCCTTCAGCCTAACCATGGGTGTCACAGAGTATCTATCTCCTCTCTGGGCAATCTGTGCCAGTGCCTCTTCTCCCTTATTTTAAAAAAATTCTTCTTTATATCCGATCTAAATCTCCCCTCTTTTAGTTTGAAACAATTTCCCCTTGTCCTGTTACAGCAGACCTTGCTAAGGATTCTGTCCCCTCCTTTCCTACAGCCTTCCTTTAGATTCTGAAAGGTCTCCTCAAAGCCAGCAACAGCAAAACACTACCCTTAAAAACAAGTTCCAGAAAACTGCAGGGAGTTTGTTCAGCTGACAGCCCTTGCTCCATCTGCAAATCCACCGTACATGCTGCATGTTTAATACAACGCTATTCCCCTGACCACGTCTAGGAAGCCATCAGCACTGGAGCTGCCATATCTGACAGCTACTTGGAGACCCAGTGATGGAGACTTGTAAATAAAGTGCATGGAAAAGGAAACCTGCTGGCTCTGCTCATGAAAATATTTTCTTGTGGTCAAAAGACTTCTTCAGATAGGTTAGGACTGGGGTATGCCCAACAGACTGCTGGACCAGGCTGGAAGTGCCAGACAAACCCAGACCTTGCAGGACTGACTGCTCAGCCTGGGGTGTGAGCAGGGTGCAGCTCTCAGAGCTGGGGCAGCTCTGCAGGGTCCTCGCAGGCTGCCAGGGCATGAAGCAACTCCCAGGGAGGTTGCGTCAGCCATGGAGAGTGGACAATGGGCAGCTCAGTGAGCAGAGGAAGACTTGTTACTTCAACTTTGCTTCCTCTTTGGAGGAGCAGAACCACCATTTTCCTTGAAAGCCCATTTATGAGGGAAATTAAATTGTTTTATTTAGGCTTTATATGTGTTTATGATCTCAGCAGGTTGAATAAAGACACAGGAGGAAGTAAAATGGGTGCCGATAACTTTTGGGCACCGCCTGCTGCAAGATAGCACAGGTGAGGTTCAATGGCAGCGGGGATTCCCACCGCCTGCTGCAAAGGGAAACTGCAGTGTGCGGGCACAGGGGAGCTGTGAAAGTGCCAAAGCAACACTATTGCAGGGATAATTACCACTTTCTTATCAGTTCCTATGAAGAGGCCGTGAGTTGTAAATGATACCGAGGAGATAGGACACAAACTGTACAGTCCAAGGGTAGCCCATAATCAGTGGTGCGGGAAATCAGGTGCTATATCTGGGCCCTTCACCTTTGGGGCCATGTAGGGGAGGCACCCACTGGTGGGACAGCACTGCCCAGACACCTCCTGTCCCTTCCTGCAGCACTGCCAGGCACTGCGGAAATGCCACATGATAAAAGCAAATGTTATCTCCCCCAGCAAGCAGCTCACCTGCTCTGCTCCTTCTCTCTCTGCCCCCTGCCTTGCTGAGATCTATAAATACTCCAAGAGTGTGATAAATAGAGGACTGATGCTCAGGGCTTTGTCAGCTGTGGTTGGAGCTGACTGTGCAGCTGTTAATTATGCTGCAGCAGCAGCCGGACAGGTTTGAATCCTTTTGATGCTTTGAAATGCTCCCTCTGGGGAAGTTTAGGGAATAAAGGTTGTTGTGGCTGAATGGTGTTTGCTTCACCTTCTGGAAAGCATATGGGATTGCCGCTCTTGCCCCTATTGCCTGTTCCTGGAAACACACTCTTCTCTAACCCCAGGAGTTACTTCTATGGTAAAGCAGTGTGCTCCCAGCACAGGTATGTCCCACAGTGTAACATTTACCCATGTAGAGCTTCCCAGGCAGGCAAACCTTGGTTGGGAAGGAAAACTAGTGAACTGCCGGTGGTGGTGCTGGTTCTCCTAAAAATAATAATAATAAAAAAGAACAAATAAAAATTAAAAATTCCCTGGAGGCAGCTGGTGCTGGGGTGTGCCTGGGCAGGGGTTGGTGCTCCCCTAAGCCAGCTGTGGGCTCTATCAGTGGCTCAGATGGCAGAAGAAGGAAGAGATCTCTATGGAATGGCTGAGAAGGGGTTTCTGATGTGGCTCCTCCACAGTTTCAAATGTTTTAAAGCAGGGTTTGAACAGAGGGTGGTGTGCAGCCCTTTCAGCAGAAGAATTCAGAAGCTGATGTGATTGTGTCTGAGCAAAGCCTTCTGAGAAGCCAGGTAGGAACACAGCAAGGCCACGAGGCGAGGCAGAGCAGTGAGCTGTGGCCATACAGGGGCGCAGGGGACAGGTCTCCTTCAGGTTAGACCTAAATTAGGCTCTGCAGGGAGCGCTCCTTGCACCGGGCTCCAGCTCAGGGCGGCCACCTGCGGGCCCACAGGCAGCTGCACGCGGGTGTGATCACAAATTCTGCATTACCACTGCCAGAGAGGGGCTGGGTGCCCCGTCCCTGCAGACACACGCAGGCGAGGCGGGGCTCCGAGCGCTGGTGGAGCTGTGGGTATCGCTGTTCGTTGAGGGGGTTGGATCCGATGGCCGTTAGCGATCCCTTCCAACTCAAACGATTCTATGATTCTACGATTATGCACCCTACGCCGGGTGTTTTCCTGAGCTCTCTACAGCCGTTTGCCTGGACAAATTAGCAGCTGATAGGTGCGGCTAGAAACTGGGAGATAGCCACCGATGGTCTGCCGGCTTGTCACACCTGGCTGAGGCTACGGAGAAGTAAACGGGACCGGTAGCGCTCCGTTGAGCGCCGGCAGAGCACCGCCGTGCCGCTAGGGGGCGCTACTGGCTCAGCGGGAGCACCCCGAGCAGCGCCTCCCGCCCCGCCTGCCCCGCTCCGTCCCTGCGCGCACTGCCTAGCAGCCGCAGCGCCTGAGCTCCGTGCTGCTGCGGTGCTGTGGATGGAGCCCAGGCACTCGTTGCATTCTGTGCTTTGTTTTGCCCGCTTTTCCCCCTAGAATTCTTTATTCAAGCAAGTAACTCGCTTCAGAGAGGACGCCTAGCAGCTGCTGCTGGTACGACCAGGTTTCGTCTTGCGGAGCACTCTCACCCCAGCGCACCTGCTTCATGGCGTGCTTCGTACGTCTGCTGCGCTGCAGAGGATGCAGGGTGAATTTCCCCGACTGCTCTGCTGCGCTTGGGTGGGAACTGGCTGTAATCATCGCTGCCCAAGCGTGTGACTGCCAGCACAGGCTGGCACAATGCTTGCAGGGTCCCGTCTGCTCTCCTCTTTTTGAACAGCTCTGGATAAAGAACCATCCTGCTGTTTTTCTTCTTAATGTTAAGGTTTTTGATGGGGAATGAATGGTCAGGAAGATCATTGTTCCACTAAGCAAGGAGAAGACTTAGGTAATGGGTTTCCATCTCATGAAGGGTTTGGCGTTTCCTTCCCAGGTGCTGCAGGGAGCCCAGTGGGGTGGCACTGAGAACCTCTCACTGCTGAGTGTAGGTATCAGCATTGGGCCAGAGCTGACCTGAGGAGTTCCAAAGGCTGTGCAGCCCCCCAGCACCACTCTGCCCCTCATGCAGTGCCATGAGCTAGACCGGGAAAACTGGGTGGGAATAACCACAGTGATAGCCTGAGGACTCCAAAGGCCAAAGAGTAGGAAGGAAAAAGTCGTTCTCCTGGTGTAATTTTGTTTGCATTTTAATAGTAGAATTGCTAACAAGTGGAGTCGTCTAACTGCTGCCATGGAAACAGCAGCCTTCATCCCTCACACGGTGCAGCCATCTGCAGCAGAGCAATCCTGGGCTGCACGAGCGAACTGAGTTGGGGGCTCATGGCTGGCCAGGCCAGGTGGCACAGAGCACAGCAGGACCTTCATCCCTCCAAGTGATGTGACATACCTGTACATGCAAATGGGATTGGAGAAGAGCAGCCAAGCAGATCCAGCGTGGATCAAATTGGTTTGAATGGGTTTTGGGTTAGCAGTGGCTACACTGTTTTGGTTCCACACTTGGTGGACATTGATATGAGCGGGCAGAGGTTGGGGTGTGCAAGAAGTGCTCTGAGAGGAAGCAGCCTCACAGCACCAGCACTTCTGGCTGGTTTGGATGTGCTGTGCTGAACCACTTGGTTTGCACAAAGTGATTCACTTATGAAGTGTAGCACCGAGCACCTAGCTACGGCAGGTTGTGCAGATCCCGTTACCTCCTTCAATCCTGCCATGTGTGCACTGGCTCGCATGGAACCCCATATCCCAGCCTGCCCTGAGGAGTAGAATGAGTTGGGTTTATGCTACTTCATCTCCAAAACTATGTAATAAAGGAGGAAAAATAAATTCAGGAAGGCTCATGGGCATCCTGAGTGCAGAAGAGGTAGAATTAATACTATCAATAATCCGTGATGAGTGATTCACTTGGCTTTTATTCAGTCACGTGTAGTTATCACTATTCATATGGAGTCGCGATGCGTGCAGCCCCTGTGCAGATCCAGCAGCAACCAGAAAGAGCTCCGAGCTGTTGTTGTCCTGTGGGGTCTGTGGGGATGAGTGAGATGGGGTGGGCTCTGCCTCTTCTGCTCATGGAATCATGGAACCACAGAACCATGGAATGCTTTGGGTTGGAAGGAATCTTAATTATCACCATGTGCCCACATCTGCTCTGACCCTGAGTGCCTGGTTTGTCAGCTGTCCTCACATTCCTGATAGATTGTTCAGTAGCTTCCAGCTCATGAGTTGTAAATGGGGAGATGGTCTCCAAAGAATGATCTCTTGTAAAGAAAGACAGACAAACTTGTCCCCTGTTATCAGACCTGTTTATTATTCTGCCTTGCACAACTGGGACCAGGTCATTGATCTTACACATCTCTAAAGCTAGAAGTCAGACCTGTCTTACGCTGGATTTTAGATTTATGTCTATGCAGACTTATGGATAAGGCACAGTGGATAAATCAAAGTGCTCAGCAAGCAGCACAATCTCACTCTGCAACTGCTGGACTTTGTGTTCTTACAGGCTCCAGGTTGGCTCCCACCTCTGTGTGCCCTTTACTTGTGATCCCTTATGGGTCAGCTTTTTCCTGTCTCATTTCAGGCTGAGCACTGTGCCTGTGAGCCCAGGAGTGTGGCTGCATGGAAATGGAGCAGCACACAGACAAATCCTTGGTCTGGTAATGAGTAATGTAGAGAAAGGAGGTGGTGACAGCAGCGAGACGCATCTGTAAGGAAGGAGAGCAGCACATCGGCACGTGCTTTCAGGCAGATGGAGAGCAGAGTGCTTCCAATGCCTCACCTTACGGTGCTCTCCTTCCCAAGAAATGGTGGGACAGACCCAGCCCAATGTCCCACTGCCCTGCCAGGACCTTTCAGCTCAGGGCTGGAACTGTTGGCTGCTGGGACCAGCACACTGCCCACGCTGAGGTAACCCCCACCAGAGCCCATGTTTGAAATGGGAAAGAGAGGAAGAAGCCCCTCCTCAGTCCCAGGGCAGAACTGCATGCTCTGACAGCAGGCATAACCCTCAGAAACCTAATTTATTCAGGCGCTCTTTTCAACAAAGTCCATCCTGCACAATGAAGCATAGGGGACATGCAGCATTCAAAGCCAGCATGCCATGCGCTCCCAGAGCAGCCCTGCGAAGTGGGTTTTATCTCCCCATCTCACTGCTGTATCTGGCAGTGTGGCAGTGATGTGGAGCAGAGCTGGAGCTGCTGCAGAGGAAGGCAGTGAGCGCCGCTGCACCGCTCTGTGATTCAGGGCCGATGAATCACACGGCCACTTTTTTTCTCCACTGGATCTTCAGCTTTATTATTGTTACAGAAGGAAAAAAGGAGGAGGGAAGGAGAGAAGGGTGAGCAGCAGCCTTATCGTCCTCTACAATCCTTTCCAATTTTTCTTTTTAAAAATTTAATTAAATTTTTGTACGCATTGCATTCGTGCTGAATAAACCCTTTGATAATCCTGGAGAGCAATTTGCATTAAAAGGAGGTGTGAGGAAGTATGACGGAAGCGATGAGAGTGCTGGAGCTCAGCACGGCCTGTTCTCAGGTTCAGATACACCCAGGGACAGCTGGCTTTGCAGCCCACCCCCCACGGCCCTTCTCTGCCACAACTAGTAGCAGAGAGGACCCCAAACTGTCATAGGGTATTTTTTCAGGTTCAAGCCCACACAGAGGGCAGTGAGGCACTGGCACTGCTGCCCAGGGCTGTGGGTGCCCCATCCCTGGAGGTGCCCAAGGCCAGGTAGGATGGGGCTCTGCACAGACTGAGCAGATGGGGCAGCCAGTCCACTGCAGGGATTGGAGCTCAATGGTCTTTAAGGTCCCTTCCGACCTAAGCCATTCTGTGAGTCTATGACACTACGTCTGTGAACTTTCCTGTGCTTTGGCTCCCAGCCCCATTCAGTTTGTGTTGGGTTTCAGTTTGTGAGCTGTCCGTATGAGCAGGGCTGTGTGCAGGGTTCTCAGGGCACAGCCTGGAGTCTGTGCACATACAGAGGGAAGATGGGACAGCGGTGCCGAGCGGAGCAGGAGGAGCTGGAGGGCACCACACACCGCACAGGCTGCAGCGCGTAGTTTGAGATCCGTGTTCTCCCTAAAAACGGCTCAATTCAGGTCCAGGTGCGAGAGGTGGGCATACCTGGCGACGGGGCCGCTCGGATCCCACTTTTGCGCTCCGTCCGTTTCTGCAGTGGGACCGCTTGGATCCCGATGCGGAGCCGCGCGGCGCCCATCTCTGCCCGGACCGGGTCAAGGGACGGATTCTCACCGCCAAATCTCTCCTAAGGTCAGAAGAGCCGGGCTGACCCCCCCAGTGAGAAACGCGCTCCCGCGTCACCGCGCTCCGCTTCCCTTCTGCGTTTTTCTCTCACAAACCAACCCCAGAAGTCGGCTTGAAAAGCCACGACGCAGGCGAAACGAAGCATCTTAGCCGAGCTCGGGAGAGGATTTGCGCGACCGAAGCGCTCAGCCACCAACCGCCTTGGAGGATGTGCGTCGGGAGAGCGGCTGGGGGGCTGAGACCGCCTGGGCCGGGGGATTGGCGGCTCCTGAGCACGGGACGGCCGCAACTTTCCGCTGCGGGGCTGGGCGGGGCGGGGCAGAGGCGGGTGTTGTCCGCGGAGCTGCGGGGCGGGGGTGGCTCCGTTCGGCGCTCTCGGACAGGAGGTGCGCAGCCCTCCGTGCCGCTCCGCACCGCCGCGATGAGGACGCGAAGCGCCCGAGGAGCTGCGGCGTGCGCCGGGCTCCGGCTCGGGGACGGTAAGCAGCGCGGAACCGGGAGCTGACAGCGGAGCGACGGGGGGCGGCAGTCCGGCTTCGTTCCGTCGGTGCGCTGTTGCCGTCCTCCGTTTTATTTACACCGTGTTTCTGTGGGACCGCACCTGTGCAAAAGCACGTGTGTCCGTTCGGTTGTGAATGGAAATCGTAGTAATCGCGCATCGGGCGGCTGTGTGCGGGCGGCTGGGAGCGCTTTGGCACAGACTTGGTGCGGAGGGAGCTGGAGGGGAAGATCGGTGTGTGCGTGTGTATATGTGTGTGCAGACAGGCAGCCAGGTAGAGGGGGAATTCCTGCCGAGGTGTCTTACCGATATCTGCCGTCGCAATGTGTGCCTGCTCGCTCTGAGCCGCTGCGTCTGTGCGAGCGGTGGGTGATACTGTGCAAACTGCGGGGACTGCCAACAACGATCTATAGAAAGGAACTACGGTGTTCCAGCTGGAGCAGAACGCGAACCTGATGGTGCTGAGAAAGTTCCCAGGTAGAGAGGCTTGTTGAGCTTTGTAAGAATAGGAAACATCGCTGGAGTGATGCAGAAGGGAGGTGTTTTCCAGGAGCTGAGCTATGGGAATTCAGGCAGCTCTGTGTTCTGCTGTCACATTCCAGGGTCTGTAGTGCAAAGCCTTCCCCATCGCAGGCAGGCTGCCCAAGCTCTGTATCCACTCTGAGCCCGTGCTGCTGAGGCCAAGCGTTGAGTTGTTGCTGAACCTGGCTTAACCTCACTCCAAAGCTGAGGGGGTGAGCAGGAGCCCTATCCATTTCTCAGTGCATTCAGGTACAGAGAGAGGATCTGGAGCTGTATCTGTGAAAGAAAACTGCTATCATTTCCTCAAACCCCTGACACATCCCTCCTGGTTCCAAAACCAACTTCCACTATGGAAACTTCACAGAAGGGTGAGTAATTAAAATACGGCACAGCTGTAGGCTTTTGTGGCTTGCGGGCAGCTTGGAGGGTGAGTGGTCCTGGTTTACGGACTAGAAACTCCAGGCAGCTGTGGCAGTTGGCCTGGACAGTGCTTTGGAATATGTAATATCATGATGACTTCGTTTGTCTTTAAAAACAAAATACTTGAAATCCCTCTCAAAGAGCATGGTTCTCTCTGCCCTGGGTTCTAGCAGTTGAATACTTTTGCATGGCAAGGTGCAGTTTTCCAGGAGCTGGCTCAGTCTGTGCTCCAGATGGGGATGATGGGCAGCAGGGCTGTGGTTGGTCTCAGAGACCAGCAGCACCCAGCCCAGGAATGGCTTCGCTGTTTCCTTTTTGCTTCCCTAGCCTGACCTCAGCACTGCCATCAACTGTGCTGCAAAACAAACATGTGCGTGAACCTGTGTGTTTGCTTCAATAATAAGTATTTACACACTAAGGTATGTTTATCCTATTTCTTTAAACAGTCCCTTGCTGGGGATAGACTTAAATAGTTTAATTTCCCCAGGACTTTGTAAACACTGACTTGAAAGCAGCAGGACCAGTGTGCTGCAGGGCTGAGCTCCTGCCTGCCTGGTGCAGGGCTGTGTGCCCACGAGGGCACAGAGGCACCATGCTGCCCTGCGCATCGAAGTGCCATGCCACACTACACAGAAATCTTTGTGGTGGGTTTATGCTTGAAGCCAAAACTGTCACTGAGTGAAAGGTGGCAGTGCTATGAGCAGAGGATGGGGCAGGGTGATGGGCCCCATGCCTCGGTTGGCTCATAGATGTAGGTGTCTGGCTGGGGTAAGTGGAGGTGCTCTCAGTAATTCCAATGCGGAGCTGATGGAAATGCCTTGGAACCCTGCACTGTAGTGCACCCTGTGTACACAAAGAGTTCTGCAGTGAAACATCCCGGCCACCAACGTGCTGCACTGACAGAGCCCTGTGTGTTGGGGCACAGCCATCGCTGAGTTCCTGAGAGTTAAAGGAAGCCTTCCCTCATGGGAAGGCTATTAATTAATTATTCTCTTCTGACATTCTGAGCCCATTAGCTGGAAAAGATGGAGGTGAGCACCAAATGACAGTCATTCTCTGCACGGGATCACTTCTCACCGTGCACGAATGACTTTCCTGGGGTCCCCATTCTCTGTGTGTTGAGCTGTGGGCTGCTGTGTTCCTGCAGAACAGGGATTGTCAGGGGCTGGATGGGGATGCAGCATATGCTGGTTCTCCCAGCCAATGTGAAACCGAAACCGGGGCTTTAGAGCAGCTGACTTTACTCTGATCATGTTGTGTAATTCCATTAGACTTACTGTTATTAGAGCAAATAATCTAATTCAGCTTCCCCCCTTACCCCCCTCAACCCCAGTGTGTTGGGGCAGATGCAGACATGCGGGTTGCAGCAAGAGGAGCAGCAATGCACACAGGAGAGCAAATTGCTCTGCACGAGCACAAATTAGACTTGGACAATTTTGTGCAATTAAGGAGGCAGTTGGGGGCCCAGCAGGAGGTGCTCTCCTCCCCAGAGACAGATGTGCTTGATGGCAGTGTTGCAGTGGCTGCTGCTCCCTGTATCTTGCAGAGCAGCTCGTTATTTGGGTTTGCTTTGGTTTGAGATGGCGAAGATGAGTTCTGCCCTTATTGTAGTTCCCATGGAGATGGGCTGAATGCTGTGCAGTAAGAGGTGAGGTGCAGTTGGGTCTCACCCAGCCCAGAAGCTCCAGTGTGTGGGTTATTCTCCAAATCACCCTTCCTCCCACCCGCCCTTGCTGCCATAAGACTTTCAGCAAAGAAAAGGTGTTGGCCAGATAGCTGAGTAGCACAAGTAGTTATGATGACATGATTCCGTGGTTCTTATCTGTAGCTTTTTTTTTTTCTTTTTTTTTTTTTTTACTCTCTGTCATATACTAAAGACAACAGCGCCGTTACTTTCTTCTTTTAGAAGGAGTGCTGAGAAGAAAAAAGGACTAAAGGACTTCTCCAGACCCTCGTTAGTGGTTAGCAGCAGAGCCAGGTGTAGTCTGGCAGTGTCTGGGGCACAGGTGACCCTGCATCACTGGTGTGTTTCACTGATAGCTCATCACCCAAGGAGCAGCTGCTCTCTGGAGGTGCTAATCCATGGAAAAGCAGGCTCTAAGGTTGAAAACCTTGTCCATCTTGACAGTAATATTACCACCAATTTCATCTATGCATTTTTAAAGCCAGAAGAGGACTTCTCTGATCATCTTGTCTATTCTCCTATCTACAAATGAAAAACACAAACAAAAGAAAAACTGTAGCTAAGGAAATGTCTTCATGATTAATTCCAAGATTTCCTATAGGGAATAGTAACAAAACAAACAAAAACAAACAAACAAAAAGCTAATAAAAAAACACCCAGTTGTTTTCTTTAATAATAATAGAAGCAAAAAGAAAAGAAAAAAAAAAAAAAAACCACAGTAACTGTTAAAATCCACACTTGACCGTGAGGGTTTCCAAACAGCCCATATAAAAGTGTCTGGGAGGATGGAATGAAAGGAAATGCGTTCAGGCAGTGGTTTGACCCCTGTTTGGGGCCAGCTCCAGGCTGTTCCTTGCTGTGAGATTGAGACATTAGGCTTGGTGCAGGGCCAGAGGGATGCAGGAGAGGAGAGAAGAGGTCTTGCTCAATGACCACGGCCATTAGGAGCAGCCGGGTGCCTTGCAACATGAGGTCCCATTTACTGGATTGGAGAGAGATGAATACAGCCCCACTGATGAACCACGCTACGCCCTTCTCATTAGGCTAAGTGATGCCTTCCTTGGTGTGCCCAGAAAGTGGCAGGGTCTGCGGGCATGGAGAGCAGGCAAATCTTTGGGTTCTCTCTGCTGGGGAGCCGGGAGGAGTGGGTGCTCTGCATGTCAGCCGGCACACGTGTGCCATTGCCAAACAAAGTGCTGGAGAACTGCTGCTCATTGAACCCCACCCAAGGTCAATACATCTTGATAGGACTAAAAGAGGGACATTTAGATTGGATATAAGGAAGAAGATCTTTACAATAAGGGTAGTGAGGCACAGGTTGCCCAAAGGGGTGGTGGGTGCACCATCCGTGGAGATGGATGACCAAGGACAGGCTGGAGGGGCTCTGAGCACAGGAGCTGTGGCTGCTCCTGTTGGTTGCAGAGGAGATGGAACAGATGGCATTTAAGCATCCCTTTTAGCTTCAACAATACCATGATTCTATGGTTCTTTGACCTCGGAGCCATCTTTTACTGCAGCTCCTGACAGCCATGGTGGTGGAAAGACCTGTGGGTAAAAGGCAGTGGGAACAGCTGCAGGACAGCCTGCCTGAGCTCTGAGCTGCGCTGCCCAGGATGGTGGATCTTCCATCCCTGGAGATATTCAAGCAACTTCACTCAAGCAGGTTCATTTATATAGCCTGCCTTATTCTTATTTTACACAGAATAGCAAAGGGCTTATTTTAGCTGCTCCATCTTTTTGTCAATAAATATGAATTTCAAAAGCATCTGTCAGACGAGAAGCCCAGGCTGGTTTTCTACTGTTCCAGCGCGATACAGAGCCTGAGTGTTACTGAGGGTTACACTGGGAAGTGTTGAAAGTGTGACTGAAAACTGTGGCGGCTCAAAGGAAGCTGCCACATCTTTTGTTTTGATTTGCTTTTTTAAGCTTGGGTTTTCTAAGAATTGATCTCGGAGTGGCTCGTGTTGCTCTAATGCACTGAAAAGAAACTGATGTAAGCTGAATCTGAGCTGCTTTTTAAACCAAATTTGGTAAAAGTGTGCATACACTGAGCATCAGAAACCAAAAGGTCTTGAGAGACAGTTAAAGAAACACCTGTCTTTTTTGAATGGATTGCAGGATTTGCTCTGAAGCCAGTGTTTTTGAGGGATGATGCAGGTAGCAGGTGTCTGAGTATCTGGGTCTTCAGGACCCTTCTTGGTTTTAGGAGATTTACAGAGAAAAACTTTATTCTGAGGAGGGATGATGGAGTCAGCACACTGTGGGACGTTTGTGGGATGCATGGGGCTCTTCTGGGCTGGATGTGCTTGTGATGTGCAGAGCTGGGAGTCTGAGCTTCCCCTCTGCCCTCAGCCCAGCTGCTGCTGGTAGGAGGAGTTCACCTCCCTTCCTCCTCTTTGCCTTCATCCTCTCACTCAAGAGCTTTGTAGGTCAGGGGAAATTCACAGGAGCTGACTCAAATCTAGTTGCAAAGACACCTTTTATGAGCGCATGAATTTCTGAGCGCTCCTCTTGGCTCATTCATTGATAGATCCATGCAGTAACAGCTCTTGAAAGAAAACAGCAGCTCTATCTGCACCCCTGTTTACATTTAATAGGATATAAAGCAAACAATACTTGCGCTATGTAGAAATAACCAGGAAAGTAGGAAACCAGAAAAAGGGAGTTTCCCCTCTCCCGTCCTTGATCTCTCTCCTTTCCTTGATCTGCTGGGAAACTCTGAGCAGAAGGAAGCAAAATGGTCTCCTCCTTTGACACCGCAGTGTACAGGTGACGGTCTGCCATGGAGGCAGGGCAGCTTGGGTGCCTCTGTGCAAAAGAAGACTCGGGCTCATGGAGGAAAGCATGGTCACAGGTGCTGAGCTCTGCCTGCCTTGCCCCCATGGGTGTCACAGAGCCCTGAGTAGAGCTTCCCTGTAACACCTGCAGTAATCCCTTGGAATACCTTGTATGAGATGTTCTGGGGGCCATGGCCTTGTGGTTTCCTAAGGTGTTTGTTCTTGACTAAACAGATGCATTGGAAGTGCTGACATTAAGATTTGGGTTGTTTTTGCCTGGAAGCGTTGATATCCTCTTCAACAGTAACTTTTAAAAGTCTTTATTCTGGAATGATCACAGAAGGGAGCCTGAAGTGATCTCATGCATTACAATGCCATGACAATGGGATGCCAATAAACTGTCATTAAACTCACGATGCTGTCATTGTTTGGTGTACAAAAGCTGGCTGGTAAATACAGATTGCATGGAAAAAAATCCCCTACTCAGCAGATTGCACTTCCCATGAGTTCTGTAGGAGACGTCACAGAGAATTTGGAAGGAAGGACGAGGGAAAAGCAGCTGCTGGCACACGGTGATATCTGGCCGCCCAGCACTGCGCAGGTGGGAAGGGCTGTGGTCTGCGAGCAGCACCATTACTTATCCTTGGCACAGGAGATAACAGTTGGCAGCAGACTGATTGCTTCTCTTTGGCTCACCTGCATTTATTGTCACCCCAGAAGATCCCTCACCTTCCCCCCCTTGGCATCACCACCAGAAGGGGATGGAGGGATTCTGGGATGTTTGGTTCTGTGGGTTTCCTCTCCTTTCTGCAGCCGCATCCCCCTTCTGTAGCAACCATCTCATCCTTCACTATTCTTTAGGTCCACAGGCATTTATTGTTACTGCTATTTTTGATTTTAAAACAGCAGCATAAAAATACGAGCAATGAAAGCCCCTCAGATCAGGGATCCAAAACTAGGGAACCCAAGAAAGACTTAGAGCTCTGATCTTGGCGCAGGAGAACATTTTTAGGTGATGAAGAATTCCAAAAGCCTGGCTAAAAACAGCAGCACCCCAACGACATGTGCAGAGAAAAATGACAAACAGAGCACACACTGCTTACCATCCCTCATGAGTGCTCCAAACCTAGGCAAAAATAGCGCTGGTGTGGGACAGCACGAGCATCCACATCCCCCATGGAGTCCTGTGGGAATGGCTTCATCCCTCCGGCTGTCCTCTGGGCTGCTCTCTGCAAGAGCTTCACTTAGACAGGGGAAACCTAGCTGGAGTTTAAATTCCTTTGCCTCTCTGCACTTTATTAAGCAGCAAGTGAATTGGGATTTCTTTCCCACTTGAGTTAAGGAAGGCAGTGCTGCTTATCTGCACTGCTGTTAGCAGGAGGGATGCTGCCAGACTATCTGGAGCCTCTCCTCTTGTAAACGTGTCTCTCTGGCCTCGGCAGGCAGTGCTGAGTCCCACTGGCAGCAGCTGGCAGTGTTTGGGCTGTGCGGGGAGCAGCTGAGCAGGGATGGGATCATGGTGCTGCATGGTGTGGGCAGCTCTGCTGAAAGGAGAGCAGTAATGGGGCTGTGTCTGCTGGGGGCAGGAAAACAACTCACTGCGGGGAGGCAGCCAGATTTAGGGTAGGATGTAGAAACACCTCTGTGTGTATTCCTGTGGGAGAGGACATAAGGAGAATGTGGAATCTCTGTCACCGAATGCCATCTCCAGGAGGCTAAAATACAGCTGGTTCTGATCAAAGAGCTCCTCAGGGTCTGCCTCAGCCCCTTGCCCTGCCTAGTTTGTCTCTCCATGGCCTAAGAATCTGTTCTCCCACCTGCCTAGAGAGAAACGTGGAGCTGAAATAATGAAATGACAGACATGACTTATTTTCATAAAAGCTTTTCTAGATGAAAAATGGGAACTTCCTGTGGGAAATGTCCGATTTCAGTGTAATCTGCTTTTATTTCATTGGTTTTGTTTGTGAAAAAAGCCAAGATCACAAAGAAAACTCACAAGGAAAAACTGTTTGGTTACTGGTTCTGCTGACTTGATGATGGTGCACAGAGGCTCCACTGGATCTGCTCAGCTGGTGCTGCTGGAAGCCTTGGGCACTGTTCTCCATTAGGATGCTCCTCCCTGTGAGCACAGACCTACCCAGAGGCTGGGCTCTGTTTGCTCAGCCAGGAGATGTCGATGAATGACTTTCCCCTTTTCTCTCTCCCTGTTAAAAAGGCTATTTTTCTTAAGTTCACCTTCTCTTGCTACACAGAGGTCTTTATGAGAACATTTCCCCTGTTTCTATTGTTAGTGGCCTACGTGCAGATGCAAGGTTGTGGGTAGTTGCCAATCACAGCATTTACTGCTTATTGTAATGTCCCAACACTTTCCCTCCTCCCTCAGCATCCCAAAGCAATTAGCAGGAGATTCAGCTGCTGCCTGAATGGATAGATGTTCAGCAATCTTCTTTAATTCTTTATTTACTGTAAGATAAGCAGGAAAAAAAATTGCAGAATCAGTTCCTCTTCTGAGGGTGGATTAGTTCTCACGTTTCAGACCCTCTCCCAGTGCTTTCCCCAATTGTATGCTGCTATCTGATGAGCCGTGATGAAAAGCAGGCTGGAAAACATCTGATTGCTGCCCGTTGTTCCTCGAGTGAACATATTTCAGAGGTAACTGGTGTGGCAAGAGCCGAGCTATTCTCAATCAGCGTTTGGAACTGATAGCATCCCTTTCTATGTTAAGACAGCAGCTTGTGCCAAACGTGCTGAAAATTAGCCTCTGGATCATTCATAGGAGGACATGATGCAGCTTAGCACTGCACAAAGGGAAAATTAAATACCTTATCCATAGCTTTAAATAAGGATGCTTTTCAGCACTGGGGATGGGATAAGGTGAAACAGCAGTGGGGCTGCTGTTGGGGAGGGATGGAAGTGAGACACAGACTGATGGAAGGGCCAGGAAAACTGGGCTCTGCTTTAACAACCTGTATTTCCCTCCTTACACTGCTCCTTGACTGTTACTGCCTCAGGAATTAAATGTTATGCTGTGAGCACAGGCATCAAGACCTGGCCTTATTAAAAAAAAAAAAAGACAGTCACAGAGGTGTCACTGACATTTCCTCCTAATGCTTTGTGACCTAACAGACATCCTCAGTTCCTTGCAATTGAGGGGTTATGCCTGAGGGACCCCCTTTCCCTGTCTTCAGAAAGCAAGGAGGGTGATGGGGAGGAATCTGTGCTGCTGAAAAGCTTTAAGCCAGCTCTGTACAGCTGGAAGGCTCAGAGGGCACTCTCCTGCCTGTCCTTCATCCTGCCCTCCTTGCCCTCCTCCATCTTCTGTCATGGTGGGAGCTGGGGCAGGAGCAAAGCAAGAACAGGGAAGGACCAGGATCAGAAACAGGAACAGAATAGGGCAAGAGCAGGGCTGGCCTTGCACAGGACTGCAGGCTGATGCCAAAGGCTTCTAAGGGCTCCCAGGGGGAAACATAGTTCCATGCTTCAGGGCATCTCTGCTGAACAGAGCAGAGCATCAGCTTGAAATTGCCTCTCTTTGTTGAAATCAGAGCTATATGGAAATAAATAAATAAAAGCTCTGAAAGCGTGCTGCACTGCCTGGAGTACAGCATACTGGTGCTTCAGCTCCTATTGCTGGTCATTCTCTCAGGTTCTGTAGATCAGGGTGTTTGTGACCTGAGTAACAAATCCAAGTGGGACCTCCTGGGAAGGCTGTTCTTCCCCAGTACACCAAACCAACAGTCTGCAATTTGAGCAGCAGGGAGAACTGCATGCAGTTTGGAAAAGAGAGATGCTCCAGAATGGTGGCAGTTGAACCGTTTGGGCTTTTGGAAGCCTTTGTCTGCAGCAGTGAAGCCTGTAAACTGCTGCGTGACTTGTTTGTGTGAGAGTGCTCTGTGGGCTCCATGTCCTCCGTGTAAAGAGTGGGGGAGTAATTACCCACTGCTTGTTTGCAACCTCAGTGGTTTTTGCATGTGACTGAGAGCTGTGTGTACAGCTGAGAGGGTGCAAAAATGAAAGCAGTTTTGGGAAACAAGTGCGGTGATGTTAACGCAGTTGAGAGCGCTGAGTTCAAGGGTAGCAAGGACCAAATTCCCATTGAGGAACACATACAGGTCGTGGTACTCATCAGCTCCGAGCACACGGGGCTCTTTGTTGCATGCAGTAGCATGAAGAGGCACTGCAAGTGATGTCACCTCGATGAAATGTTCTAGTAAGTTTCAACAAATCCCACATAACCTCTTTCTTGCATCAGTAGGGCTGTTGGAAAAGATCTCAGGAAGTCACCTGCGCAGGAAGCCTTAGTACAGAAGATCCAATTGGTTATAAATAAAATTAACATTTAACAGCAGCTGCAGCGTGACCTTTCCCATCCCTTCCCAATCTCCGTTCTAGACCCTTCATTCTTCAGCCTTTTCTTACTATTTCTTGTCTTTTCTCACAGTTGTTTTAAATCCTGCTGCACCTGGCACAGCTGTCTGAGCTAGGTGGTGCCTGGAAGCAGCTGCTGTGTGGCACAAGGAGTCAGGGGATGGCTGGGGGGCAGAGCTGGCACAAAGCTCATCACTGTGCCATAGAGATGGCCCCACCATAGCCCAGAACAACATTCCTATCTTTGCCTTGTCCTGCAAGTCAATGAGAAACAATTTTGCAAATATAATGGACTGGAGCATCTAATTCACTTTGCCGTTTATTCATGAGTGCGTTCCAAAATTTTCGTGCACTGCTAGGAGCTCATTATGCAGCTGAAAAAATCATTTGGCAAAGAACATTATTTATGCATTGAATCTGTTCTACCTACATACACGTATTGCTTACTATTGATGTCTCTTCTGCATTTTTTTTATTATTATTATTTTAAGTATGAGGCAACCAACCCAGTTACTGCTAAACTGTTTATCATCCGAGCTCCTTCATGCTAATGGCTTGTTAGGATTCATGCATTCTTTTGGTTTTACCCCTTCCATGCAGCTGAGCACAGAGAACAGACACAGCCCACCCCAAGCAGCTGGTGAATGAGAAACGATGAATATTGATGGGGAAGAGAATTTGTAGAACTTTTTATTCACTTAAACTTTTTTTGGTGATGAATATGAAATATTAATAACCACAATTATGATAAAAACAAGTCATTGATAGCAGCACTTGGAGATCTGTGAGCTACAATTCAGTTCTAAGGGATTTGCGGGGAGTTTATTGCCACAGCTCCATTAGCTGGATCTCTTGTCCTGGTAGCAATCACATTCAATTCTAATGAAGGAAATAGGATGAATTGATGTAGGGAAAGAATCAGCTCCGTGGTTATGACATCCCTAAGGAATAATTTCCTGAAAAGGCAGGTTAGGACCCACTGAGAAAGTGCAATACTGCACGAATCATGAGATTATAGGGTAAAATATATGTGGGGAAGTATGTTACTACAGATATATGTATGGAGGGATTGTGAAGGTTTGCAGAGAGTGAACAGCTTGAACAGTACTCAGGGACAGAGGTAATGTGAGAGGATTCCAGCACAGTGTAAGTCAGGCTTTCCTTGGATCAATCTGGAGAAAATGATGGCTTTCACCCCTGAGTGTTCCTGGCTTGGCTGGGAAGGGAATGGGGCTCTTCTTGCTGACATCACGATGAGCAGCACTGCCCACAGCGAGGCCATGTTTTGAACTTAGGCTCTGGGAAACAGCCAACCAACTCCCACATCCTTGAGGGAGCTGCTCGAGGTCTGATGGGCTTTAAGAAAAGCACGGGATTCATTGCAGCCCCCATACATGTTCTGTCCCGAGTTCGTATGCATTTTCTTGTTTCTCTCTCCAATCCCCTTTCCACCAGACTCCAGGTGTGCAGGTATGTGTGCACAGCTCTCCTCTTGGTACATTTAAATAGAGGCCGCTTCCCATGAGGTTTCCCAAGGAACACAAGAAGAGTCAGAAGAGATTTAAAGATGTTCTCTTCCTGCTTTTGGGCAAATACAAGTCACTTTCTTAGAGTGGGGGTTTACTTTTGCACAAACAAGAACTCAGTCTTAATGAAAAGCAGTGTGTGCAGCAATCCCACTCCAAAGGAACTGTGGCTGTCCAGAAGATAGAAGTTGTTATGTTTAATAACAGAAGTTTACCAAGTTGTGTAAAAGCTTCTTAAAGTGAGACAAGTGTTACTATCTGTAAGTGTTACTATCCGTAACTGTTCCAAAGCATTCATTTGCTCATAGAGTGAATAAACATTCCAACAGTTATAGCCATCAGGAGCTGCTGTTTGGTTTGTTCGTAGCAGTTTGATCAGATGGTGCTGAGTTTGCAGAGGCTTTGCCTGGTGCAGGGTAAGCTCATGGCCACAGAGTGTGAGCTGTGTGGAGATCGGACCTAAGCTAAGAATGACAATCCTGAAGTTTAGTATCACCTTTGTGACGGTCATTGTGCTTTGTGTTGTGCTGGAGAGGGGAGCAGAGGAGGAGGAGGGGTGGAGAGAGCTGTACCTGCTTTGCTTCTGGCACTCTGGGAGGGCCCTGCTTTTATTTATAGCTGTTTGAAGGCATTCTCACTGTTCTGCTTTACTTCTTTTAAACACTGCGGTTTCCTCTCAGGCCATTTATCAAGACACATGAAAAGAAGGTTTCAGCCACTGAGTGGGGGTGGCTGGCACAGGTTGGCTCCAGAGCAGCCGGGCACGAGATGTGTGTGGTCCCAGGCTGCCTCGCTCTATCTGCTCCAACAGAGATGTGAGGGCAGCCTCGGTGTGTGCTTCCATAAGCTTCAAATCTGGATTGATGTAAACCTTGGGCTTGAAGCATGGTCAGAGCTAACAGAGTGGAGCTAATGCTCACTTTCCTGTACGTTGCTGTGTGAGCAGTGGAGCAGTTATGGGGCAGACCTGAGGAGCTGGAGGTGCAGCTGGGGTGGATGCTGCACAGGCTATGCCCAGGTGTACATCCTGGAGACAGTGGAGGACAGCCAGGGCGGCTCACCTTGCACACAGGCTATCTTTGCATGCACCCAGGCATGCTCAGAGTGCACCCAAGCAGCACGTGCTGATGCTTTTCATACTATCAGCAGTGCTTGTCCTTGCAGGCGGATCCATAACTTCCCCACCTCGTATGTTATACAACACAAGGAAATAGGTTTTTAAAATTCTCTTTATAATAATGTTTGTTTAGGCTTTCTGTATTTAAGCTGACTGAAGGTCAACCGAATTGTGCCAACAAAACATCATTTCCAGAGGGCAGGTGGTGCTCCCCAGACGCCTGTCTGCAAACAAGCTCACAAGACCTCAGAAATGAGTTATCTCCAGGATAATAGGCATAGCTCAGGGAAGAGAACTCTCCTTCAAATGACTAAATACAGAGCACTCGTGCTGAGCACAGAGAAGCTCATCCTGGCATGAAATCTCACAGGCTGAGCACCCCAGGCAGCAGGTACAGCACAGCGCCCACAGCTGCCCCCAGCCCAGCACACCTCTGCAGGGAGTTCCAGCTGCTGTGCTGCTGACATCTGCCCTGAGCTCACCTCCTGCTCAGTGCTGTCATGGCTTGTGCATCCTGTGCCACTAAATGAGAGAGGCTCTGCCAGCAGTGAGCAGGGACATACGCACACTCCCTGCTGTTCTTTCCCTGTGGCTCTTCCTTTGCTGTCCCAGCTCCGCTCACACCCAGCTCCTTGTGGGGACTTGGGACTGTCCCATTAGCATCACATGAACCAAGCCCCGCCTGGCTTTATGCTCCAGCCCTGGGAAACTGAATAGAAATGCCTCTCAAGCAACTATCTGCCTTTGTTTCAACAACAGTGACATTTCTTTCCGTGTATCCAGGCTGTATTTTGGACCTTTAGATACTGCAGCTGGCAGACACATCTGGAACTTGTTTCCCAACAAGAACATTTATTTTTGACTAATTTTGTTCATCACAGCTTCTTATTAGGACAAGTAGATTTTTTTTATTTACTTCTTGGTGGATGGTGTAAGTATGAGTAAAAGTTGGTTGTTTCATTAGCAGTGGGGGAAAAAAAAGAGATATAAAATGGATCCTTTTGCAAACGCCCACATAGAAAATTTTAAAAGCAGTCTCAAAATATTAAACTGCATCTGTAGGCTGCAGCTCATCCTTCTCCATTGTATATCACTGTACTCCATAAAGGGAGGACAAAATCACAATAGCAACTTTTAAAGCTTCTTTCTGTGCAGCTCCACAATGTGCAGCAGTGCTGTGTTATCCCCCACAGCTGTGTACTTGTTGTGCTGCCCTGTATGGAAACAAAGTGGAGAAAATGGTCCAGTCTGGAGCATCCAAGGATGTGCTGAGTAGGGTGTGAATTCCCCTCTGCAACTTCTTCAGTGACACTCACTGACTTTGCTTTCCAGTTCCTATGGCATAGTTCAGATTCTCTGCTCAGAGCTGGTCACACCTAGACCCCAGCTGATGCACACTGGATTCAACAGGGTTGGGCATGACAAGTATTGAGATCACAGAGGAGCAAGGCTCCAACACTGTGGCAGAAGTAATGGAATATTGGTATAAAAATGATGAAAGATAGCTTGTAGATGAAGCAGATGTATAACCTCCATGTCCACATCAGACTTCGGCCCCTGAATGAACCCACAAAGGCATGGCTTAGGTGTTTCAGAATCAGAATCCAAGAAATCTGAGCTCTTTCCTTGAGCTGGTTTATCTGGCTGTGACCGACCCTTTTTCATGCTTAAAACCAGCAGATTTCAAAATAACAAACTTGTGGCACTCCTTGTGCCACAGAGCATCCCATCTGTGCCTCCTGCAGTGAGCACAGTGTGACCTCCACACCCATTTAGCACAGGAGCAGCACATCTGAGTTCAGCTGCACTCAAGAATTAGGAAGACCTTGCTATCAATAACTACAGAGTGTATGTGACTGAAAGCCATTCCTTGACTTTCCACATTCAGAACTTGTTAGTAATGAATAATGCACAATGTTTGGTTCAAACCCTGCTGTTCCCATGAGCTTTCTTGAAAGTCACTTCCTTTGCTATGATATTGACAGAAAGCAAACCCAAAAACAGAAGAACGTTTGTTTAAATATGTGAATGCATATTTTTGTAGTATTTACCTTGCTGTAGTTTTAACAGGTTGTTATAAAGAGGAAACAAAGCTGAAAGCTCACCATTATTTTAAGAAAAAGTACAGCATAGTTGCTTATGATTCTCTGCAATATTTCTGTGTGCCAAAGGAGAGTGGGTATTGCACACCTAGGACTGTGTTGTTCTAGAGGTGGCCGTGGCTGCTGGAAAATCAGAGATGCTTTGCACTTGAGAATAAAGAGTGGACCCATCAGCCTGATTTGATCAGCAGTCTTACCAAACTGCGTGATGCAATGAAACATCTGGGGCTTGACAGTATTGGTGCAATGCCTTGAAAATGCCATGGTCAGAAAATTCTCAGCCGTCCTCCAGGGTGTGTGGAACCTTCAGCTCTTTCCTCATGTTCATTCTCTGGCTCCTCAAGCTGAATGGGAAATGAGTTTTGTAAACGTTGCCAGAGGATATCATTCATTTAGCACAATAATACAACAGCAGTGGGTTAGTCAAACAGTAATTAGTAACAGGTCATGCTATAATTAGAGTGTCTGGTGTGGTTGGCTACCTCACCCTGAATGCCACCAGTAAGTCAGCAAGCGTTTGGGTAAGCAGCGACATGGCAGGCAGTGTTGGGAACACACAGACCTTTCTGTTTGCATCCCTTTATCCCAGCAATTACTGTAACACTACGCTCCCAAGTGGCATTTGCTTCTCTCTGAGTTGCATGAAATCTTGAACAAAAGCTCCCAACAGCTCTCTAGAGTGATTACATCTCATCTGAAAAAGCTTGGGGGGTGCGGGGGGCAGTGGGGGGGTACAAAGGAGTAATGCTTTTCTCTCCTCTTACGAATGGGGAGAAGGAAAGTTCTGTTCCTCAAGCTGAGATTTATAGTTTACATGTCTTTTTTTTTTTTTTTTTTCCCTTCTTGCTATTTTAAGCATCAGGTTTCCACAATCCTATTGTCTGAACATCAGAAGTTTCTCTTGCTTAGACAGGCAGTGAGATTTTGCTGCTTTGTATGTGAAAGGAAAGAAAATATCTCAATCAGTTATGAGTGTTCACAGGTTTCTGCTGAATCTTGCTTCCATGGAACGATCTTCTGTATTTCAAGAATGAAGGGCTGAAATCTGTGACTAGTGATGGCAAATAGCTACCAAATAATTGCCACGCACATCAGTCTGGATGCGTTACTCAACCCTTGGGTGCTCCTGCAACACCCCCACACTGCAATTGCATCTCTCCAGTCTGCACTTTGCCCTCCATTAGCCAGGCTCTCCAGAGCAGCTCCCATTTCTGCTCTCCTGTCCTCTGATCAGCTCACAGCTCTCACCTTGCCATTATCTGCAGTGATTTGCCTTCTGATAGGAGTGTGTTCGGTCATACTGCACTGCTGGACTGTGGTCAGTGCAAGTCAAATATGTGATTTTTACTTGTCTAAATTTGCCTGGATTCAACTTTCAGCCCTAGAAAGTATTCAGCAACTGAATAGTATCATCCTGCTTCTTGAGTGTGTAATTACAGGATATGCTAAGTCCTTCTTCTCTGGAACAAACTAACTGGATTATTCTCCAAAAGAATTGCATTGTAAAAATGCATCTTCCAGTTCTTTCATAAGCCTCATGGCTTTTCTGGTATGCATTTCTGCTCTCCAACATCTTTCTTAAATGCCGACATCAGTATGGAGCAGCCTACTGCAGTCTGGTTACCTGCTTTCCCATTTCAAGATGTTCCTGAGAATTATATTAGCCATAACAAATGGCATTAGGAACTTGAAATGAGAGGCAATGAGCAGGGACCTCATGTCCTTTTCAGAGTTATTTATTTCCAAAGCCAGATTGCTCTTGTCCTGTTAGTACTTCCTTATTTTGGCTGCCTCACCTAGGCTATACACAAATGCATATTGTTTTGTTGGAAAACATATCCAAACAAACTCTAAATGGTAATTTCAATATTTTTTTTCCATGACACAGATGAAAAAATAAAATGAGTAGCAGGAAACCAATAACAGATTCCCAGAGGACCACATTAGAACCAGAACTGTTGGACAATATTTCCCAGTTTGCATTCACATTTGAGGCTCCTCACTATACTGAATTTAACTCGGCTCAGGAGTCGTGTACTGAGTTGATGTTGCACTTGCTTCTGTATGAAAGCCTCGTGTACCAAATCAAATGTTTTTTTGGGATCAGGGTATACAGCAACTTCTTACTGCGGTAATGCTGTTGATTAACCCTGAAAACAGAAAGATGGCAAGGTTTTTTTTTCTCCTCTAATCTTCACTGTATTGCCGAATTCTGCTTCCCATCTTTAATTCTTGATGCATTGCACTCTTTATGAGGCATTTTATCACTGTGCTGGGGATCTTGAATTGACAGGTTTATAATTGCCTAGATCGTCCATTTCGTTATTTCAAAATATTGGTTTTTTTGTTAACTCTGATGATCAAAGTTTACCAACCATGTGTAAAGTTCCTCACCCAGGCCTCTGAGAAATCTCTGTAAAGGCAATGTTACAATATCTGGACATGCTAATTTTGAAGTGTCTACCATTAGTAATTGCTGTTCAACATTTTGTTTGATATCTTTTCTTCCTTATATGCTCAAAATCAAGCTGTTCTGCACCTGCAGATTTGCCTGCTACTTCTACTACTTACTTAATTCCTGACTGCATACCCATAGCTACCAGCTTCCCCTTGCTTCTCATTGCAGTGTTTTTTGCAAATGCTAAGCAGCTGTGATGTCAGACTCCTGCCTCTGTATGAAGTTGTAGGTATGGAAGCTTCTCTGCGCTGCAGGGACAGGACCTGGTGTTTCTTGATCTCTTCTTTTAGCATCCTTCCTCCTGCTTTGACTCTGTTTTCAGCTGCACTTAAACATTAAGAGCTGCCTGCCACAGTCACCATTTCTCACTTCAGTGAAGTTTCCTCCTAGCACAGCGCCACTTTGTACCATGTAGAAGCCTTGGCCAAATACAGTTGTGCTCAGCCTTTCTTCTGCATCATGCAGCAGGGTGAGGGAGTAACTGAGCTGCTGATGCCTGGTCCAGGGTAGTGCCTGCTGCTTCAGCAAATCTTATCCTCAGTGGGATGCGCATTCCAGAATCGCCAGAAATAAGAGTGAAGCCTCCAGCATCCAGATCTATTGTTTCCCTTCAGAGCAGGAGGGAGACTGACTTTTTACACGAGCATATAGTAATAGGAGAAGGAGAATGGCTTTAAACTAAAAAAAAAGGAGATTTAGGTTAGATGTTAGAAAGAAATTCTTTACTCAAAGGGCAGTGAGGTGCTGACAGTGCTGCCTGGAGCTGTGTTTCCCCATCCCTGGAGGTGCACAAGGCCAGGTGGGATGGGGCCCTGGGCAACCTGATCTGGTTGGGGGGCAACCAGCTCATGGCAGAGGTTTGGAACTGGATGGGCTTTAAGGTCGCTTCCAACCTAAGCCAATGATTCTGTGATTCGATGGTTCTATGAAACTGCACTTCACTGGCAACGTGAAGTAAGACGCAATGCCCTGCTCCTCAGCACAAGGAAAGTGATAGCACAGGTTACATAGTAGAGAGTTTGACAGAAACCAGCCTCATGCTGTTTTTCAGGGAGTTGCAGTCTGATATGAGCAGAATTTTAAAAATGCACTCGGTCAAAGTATGTGTGCTGGTTGAAATAACAGTTCTTTATGAAACTGTAGAAAATGAGCCATGTAACATCTCATAGCTGCTGGGTGTCTGGTGCCAGACGCAATTAGTGTCTGGACAGCTTGTTTTACCTGGAAAGTCTGGCTGATGAGAACTCACAGCCCACCTAAAGTGTGTCCTGTCATTCTCATTTTGGAAATAACCTGCTGGAAGCAGCTTGCCCTGTGTGCTCATTTACTCTTTTCCCTCCATCAGGAGTGCCGTGAAACTCACGTTTTTATCCAAAGAAGAGCAGTCTTCAGGGTCAGCCTCAAGGTCTCGTTGTGTCAAGTTTATTTTTGTTTCTTCACTTTTAGTGACCTGGGAATGATTCTGTAGCTTGGTAATTCAATTGAAGAGAAGTTGAAAACAGCAGCAGCATTCTGGAAGGTGCCCAGCTCTGCACAGCTGGTTATGGAATTGCACTTCTTGACAGGCGTGCTTCCTAAGCAGGGCTTGACCTCAGTGGCTGGATCCTGCCCTGGACAGGTGCCTCATCCACCGAGGGACACTTTTATAAGCTTGCTCCATTCTTCTGCGCAAGAGATCCCAATCCCTTCCCTGAATACCCTTTCCAGCCCTGTGCCCCACAGCTTGTGTTAGGATGTGGAAATGAGCACATTCTTCCCCATCAATTGCCAACCAGCTGGCCTGCTCCTTAGCCCGCCGCATCCCCAGCCTACCCAAACCTCCTTTCAGCACAGCTTCTGTCCCAGGACTGTCCTGAGTAGCCTCACGGGGCTGGAGTTGACTTAAAATGCCTGCTGTGGGATGATGGATAGACCCTTAAATCCCCAAACCCTGGGCAGCTGGAGCAGCCAGGTTAGGGACCAAAACATTGCAATTGCTTTCCCTCAGGAAAAGCTGTGTGCTGTGGTGGCTTCCCTCTGACTGCCACCAGAGAGGGTCTCTGCTGTATTGCTCCTGTATGTAAGCAAGTGCAGTCATCTCAAGATAGTTCTGTTACTGCTATGAAGTGCTTAGAACAAGCTCTGCCTTAGGTAAGATCAGAGCCTATGTGCTGAGAAAGTATTACAGTGTGTTCCCTCTTGCAGCATCTCAGTCTTTTCAAGAAGTAATTATTTAATTAACCTTTTGACTTTCCCTGATGGTATCAGCTTCCTAACCAGTGAAGGTAATAGCCACGTGCTTTATATATTTTGTACAGATCTGGAGAATCACATGTTCTCATGGGGACTGTGATCAGTTCAGCTTGCTGCTCAACTAACTGACTTTTTAAGGGAGGCGGAGGCAGATGAGTTTAAGATGAATATTCTCAGGCAGTCTTCTCTCTGTACAACCTGTCATCTTTCAGCAATGTGAAGAAATGGCTGTAGAAGCATGAGTCAGTTTGGTTGGTTACACAGATACTCAGTTCTGAGGAGGTTGTCTCTCTTTCATCTCTTAGAATGTCCCACAGATCTGTGGCTTTCCCCTCCAGCACAGGGGCAGCAGAATGCTTCTGGCTCAGGTCTTCCAGCAGCAGTTGTCTTTTTTTTTTTTTTATGATAAGGGTGTTGAAGCACTTGAAAAGATTTCCCAGAGATGTGGTGGTGCCCCATCCCTGCAGACACCCGAGGTCAGGCTGGAGGGGCTCCGAGCACTGATGGAGCTGTGGTGTCCCTGTTCATTGCAGGATGTTGGACCAGATGGCCTTTAAGGCTCCCTTCCAACTCAAATGATTCTATGAATTTGAATGGGTGAGACACAGAGCTTCTACTAACCCCTTCACACAGCTGAAATCACAGCACTAATTCTGTGCACCTCTGCTGATTTCATTAGTCATAGTTCCAAGAAGTAATTAAAACAAACAAGTACACCTATGCCAGGAAACATTCTGGTTTCTTCTCAAGTCCTGATCCTGCAGATAAACAGTGGCAGGTGTCATGGTGCAGGGCTTCAAAGCAGGGGTTTTCTTCCTCCTTGCATTTCATAGGCCACAAAGCCATCTCATGGCAACGATAAAAATGCAGAGAGGAACCTTATTCCAACACCATAAAGTCAGTCATGCGTGGCCTCCACATGGGGAGCGGAACATGTCCCTGCTCGGTGCCTGCGGCCTGTTGTGGCCTGTGCTCTGCAGCCCATCTTTGTCCTGGCTCACCCCCCTGCTTTGCCCACTGTTCCCTCACAACCCCCAGCTTCTGCAGACAGTATGGGAATCCACATGGGGCAGAGGAATGGGTGGAAAAGGCTTTCCTGCAAGCAGGGGGTAGCCCCAGATAGCTAAATGCTGGCTGTGAGGTTCCTCTCACTGCCTGCTCGCTTGGCTGGAGCAGCATATCCATGGCTGGGATGAATGCCTTTCTGCACGGGCATTTCTCTGTTTGCTTTGGAGCAGGGCAGCTTTTTTAAAGCAGGAGCTGGAACCTGCCGTTGTTTAAGAGGGTTGGGTCTGAGTCACTGCACGCGTCACAGCCCACAGTGTCCCTGCTGGGCTGTGAGCTAACCTCTGCCACGGGAGCACATCTCTCTGCAGTTCATTTGCTGTAGGAGAGTGCTGTAATGGCTAATTATTTATTAGAGAACTGGTAAGAGCGGGGTCTCAGATAAAGCTCGGCTAGGACAGGATCACTGTGTGCTGAGTTAATGATGCTGCTGGGCATCCTGTAGCTCATCAGCTCACTTGTGAGCTGTGGTTTGCCTTTGCTGCCATCACACCTGTGTCTCAGATGAAGGTTTTCTGCTTCCCTGGCATTTATATTGCATATTTCTCTGCTGTGTGTTTCCTTCTCAATGGACAACAAAGAAAATGTAGTTGATGGCAATTGTAGAAAGTACAGCCAGTGCTATTCTTGGGCACCAATTTCCATACCCTGGTTATTTGCTGGTGTGCTGACAAAGAGGAGCCGGAAAGTGTGTTCTAGGTAGGGAAAAAATGGCAGTGAATTGTGAAGTTTTATGACAAGTCTCCAGGAATGAAGCAGTTTAGTCCTGTACAAATCCCTGTCAAACACACTTAAGGTTCTTCTGAAGGGATAAGTGGAGGGCAGCACAGTATTGTGGTTTTAGCCCTTTGTGGTGATGGGGGAACAATAACACTGATTTGTCCTTGCAAGCACAAAACCAATTGTTCAAGTGTCAGGTAAATCATGCCTGTCTGCTTCCATCCCCACTGTGGAGTGGACGCACTCTCTGAACTCAGCTCCCTTCCTGCTTTCATTTATTGACTGATCTCCTGCTGTATCCTGGTCTTTTGGAGACCAACAGCCTCCTGCTGGATCTTTCTGTTGGCTTCCTGTGCTGAGGGCTTGATATTGCAGTGAAAGACTTGGAGCATTCTGATTACCAACTGGTAGTAATTGCTGAAGGTGAGAGCGGTGAGGTGCGAAATTTCCTAATACTAATGTCACAGCAAATAACTCCTCAAGTTTTATAGATGTTTTCTCTCCTCAGAGCTCTTATACAAACATAGCTTGGTACACAGAAGGATCTCATACAGATGTCTCTGGAACAGAACAATGTCACCCTTGAGCAGCTCATAGAAACTTTACTGCTGTAAATACAGAAGTAAATACTTGGGTTTGTTTGCATTTTGTCTTACTGCTATCAAGAGCTTTAAAATAAAGTTTGCTTCAGTGTTCCTCAAGAAGATAAAATCATGCATCTAGGAGAAAAATCACTTGGTATTTTTGCTGTTACTGGCACACATTGAATGGGTATGTCATTCACAAACAAAAGGCAACCATTTTTTGTAGCCTGACTGTTAATATCATATGACTGAGAAAAGACCTTGATTTGCAAGGCTCTGCAGAAGGTATGACATGAGCTAACAGCCCTGGGCTCAGCCAGCAGAGCTGCTTATGGCTGTTTGGAGAGGGGTTTGGATTTGCTGTATGTGCTGTTGGTGCAGGACCTTGCAGCCAGGGCTTGCTTTTGGAGAGCCCACGGGCAGAACAACAGCCTTGAGTTTTGTGTTAGCATTTCAATCTGGTTTTTGTGAAAGTGCAGAGCAATAACTTGGCATAGGGGTAACAAGGCTGAGGGATGCTGGCTGCCACGGCATGTGTGCCAGGATGGCAATGGAGAAACACCTGTGTGTCTGCAGACACGTGGGACAAGGTGCTTGCTTCCGCTGTGAGCCACGCACCATCTGCAAGGCCTGCGTCACTCGGGGATGTAAACCTGCTAAACTTAGCACCTATGGGTTGTGTTTGTAAAACCACGGAGTTCAAAGAGTCATTTTGTAAAATAACCCTTCAGTGAAAGGACGCTTCTTGTCTTTGTCTACTCAAAGCTGGACTCCATTTCCTTTTTTCAAGTGACACGTCAATTTCATCTTTTTACTTTTGCCCATTTAAGCAAAGTGCTTAACCTGCTGGAATGATGTTCATTTAAAGTCAGTTCAGCAATCTTTCCCTGACGACTGAAGGACTACTTCGCAGTTTTGTCCTATAAGGAGAAAAGGACACAGCAATGGCAATGAAGGCAGGAAGTGCCGTGGGGGGGGGCAGCACCTTTATCAGAAGTGGACAGAGGAAAGAGAGGTACTTTATTGGACTGAAGTAGTTGGATCCCTGTGGCATCTCCTGCTCCTTAGGTGTTGTTGTGGGCTGGAAGAAGATGTACTCTTGCAGTACTTGGAGGGTTTGGGGCTGTTGTTCAAAACAGTGATGAGCAAGAATTTAGTGTTGAGCAAGAGTTTAGTTTTGGATTGGGTGGCTTTCACTCCACAGTACTGGTATATTGTAGCCTGGGGAGGTTTTGTCCATCTGGCCTCTGTTAACACCTACTGTTTCTCTGATAATGCTGAAAATGGAGCTACAGAAAAAATGACCCCAAATATGAAATATGTTGGGAATCAGGGAACAACTTTTTTATTCAATTCCATTTTAATTTAGTGGATGTGCACTACAGAAAGTAAGGAGCCTCCTGAAACCACAGACTCAGATGTTAGCAGTCTTTATTTATGTCGGTGATTCTCTGGCTTCAACTAGGAATCACAAATGCTAGAAGAAAGCTGAATGACTCCCTGTACTTAGAAGAATTTACTCGCTGAGATGTGGAGGATAACCATTTCCAGAGGAAGGCTGAACAGGCTTTCCAAACATCTGTGACAGGCTCTTTTCATCTTCCCCCGCTGTTACCTACTAACAGTGTGTGTCTTCAGGACTTCTACAGCGAAGTCAAAGGCTGCATCAAGTCATTGTCACTGCTCCAAATAGACAAACTGTCAAAGGATGTGAGGAGAAAGGCCAATTTTTACCTTGAGTTTATAAAGAGAGGCATGAAGTCAGAGAACTGTAGGGATAAGTCCAATTCTCAGAGTCAGAAACAGCATCTTTTTAATATCCTCCTCCCCCACTGTAGTACAGAAGAGCAGTATAACAGTATGCATCTGTAGGTGAAATGAGATGGGCTTTTCAGACTGCTCAGTCCACCCTCAGCGCTGTTTCATTTGAGGTGTCACAAATGATGAAGCAGCACAATCCAGCAATGCGAGAAATGGAGGTGTAAGTTTTTCAGGAGAGTGACTCAACTTTTCTGTTGTCATCAGCTCAGCAGTGACAGAAAGTGGAACTAGATGTGGCTTGAGTAGGATGGGAATAAATTGGATAAAGAATGTGTCAGTGTCTCAGTTAATCAGTACCTTGCAAGAAAAATTTCTCACAAGGCTGGCTTGGCTGGGGCTGTCACCTTGTGGGACATTTCCATTTCTATCAGGCAGAACAAGGCTCCTGGCAGCAAAACCCGCCAAGGCCACTGGGCAGAGCAGGCGAGTCTGTGGTCAGGTAAGAGAGGACATTAGTTGTGCTGGCCAGCTCACTCGTGGTCTTGGAGAAGTGAATTTCTGGTTAGTATCCTAAAGCTACTGAGTAAAGGATCCCCAGCAGTCTCTACAACTTGGTTAGGAAGATACATTGGTTCACCCACGTTCTTGTTCCTTTCTTGCATCCCATGACTGTGGAGGTAAAGAAGCGGAGAGGCAGAGCTAGGGCACCATTGCTGAGCTGCCGTAGTGGTGTGCTGGGTGAAGGTATGAGGCACAAACAGCTGATCTCTTCTTGACAGATGGGTGGCTTTGGATTTCACTGAATGCCATCAGTGCAGCCTTGCTGAGACTTGTTACTGGATTGCTTTTCCCATGTCTGAGCCAGTCTCATGCGCAGTCAGTGATAACTAGGACTAGTCATCCGCATATGGTATATCTGCTCTTTTTTGGTAGCACTGATTAGAGGAGAATAAAATAAGATGAAGAGTTCTTGTCACGCAGAGGAGACTATGGAGCTGTCATGTCAAGCTTGCTGAAGATGCTGTGCTTTAAACTTTTTCCATTAAAAATGTTGGACTTTGCTGACGTGGAAAATACTGCCGAGAGTACTGATCTCAGTGAAGTTTTTTGCAAAGGTTTTTTAGCTTAAGAATTCCATATTTGTTTTTTAAACTCTAAAATATCATTAATATAGATATGTATTTTTTTCTGATTACCTGTTTTAAGGGTAATCCCACCCTATCCCTGGAGGCATTCAAGGCCTGGCTGGATGTGGCTCTAGGCAGCCTGGTCTGCTGGTTGGCGACCCTTCCCACAGCATGGGGATTGAAACTAGATGACCTTTGATGTCTTTGTCAACCCAGGTCATTCTATCATTCTATGATAATACAATCAACTAAATATTCCACTTTGTTCTAATAATACACTGTTCGTGTGCTATTTTGTGCAGGAGGGGCTACATGTGTGATGGGCTGGGTGGCATGCAGGCTGAGTTAGGAAGACTGTTGTCTCTCTGAGGCAAAGGACAGTTTCCTAATTGAGTATGAGTAATCACTTTAATAACAAAGAACAGCACCAAGCCCTTAATGTGAGCCAAATATGTTTACAGAGTAATTCCTTGAGACATTTTGCATTATATGATATTGTGTCATTTTTCTTTGGGACTCCAGTTATTGCAAATCCCACCTCTCTGCTGTTGTGGGGAGAAGCAAAAGGAAAGAAGTCCTCTAAAATACCAATGCTGAAGGGAAGATGTGGGCTGGGGTAGTGCAGATGGGCGGCAATTTTTTTTTGTTTCATGCCCACCCTCTGCTCTTGCTCACTCCCACACGTACATCTTTCCCTTGCAGCTCAGAACTGTAACAGGTGTAAACTGCAGCAAGCAGCACAGCGCGGTGCCCTCCCACTGTGACAGTGAGTGCTCATGCCCCTTTTCTTCTGCACAGCAAAGGAACAGTTTTCCTTGAGTCAGCGTCAGCTACTCAGATTTTCCTTGTGGCACACCTGTGCTAACTCAGCGTAAGACCAAGTGAATATCTTAGGTCTGGGGGCTGTTTCTGCCCTATCTGAGTCCCCGTGGTGGGGTCAGTGAGCCCCTTTGGTCCTCGGCCTCCTGCATGGCACACCGGGACGATGTCATGCTTTTGAAGGCTGCAGTGAGGCAGAAGGAAGCGGTGCTCACCAGCTGTGGCAGGCTGCAGTTTATTGCGTGTCCTGTTTGCTGCACGGCTATCCTTACTGAATTGACAGAACAGGAAAGAAAGGGCTCCTGCCTTGATTTGAAACAAAACACTGCATTAGACCCATTCTTACGCGTTTCCTACAAATTAATTTCAATTAACTCAACTCATATGCCAAATGAGCGATTTCAACTTGGAGGTTACTCAGGTCTCTTTGGAGATGAAATAATTAGGTTTATTTTTGTCTATTACTTTGAGTTCAGAGAACACTGATTGTATTTTTATATCCCCAAAGAACATATCTAAGATATTCTTCCTGCATCTTTGACAGGCAGCTGTCCCAGCAGCCTGCCAGGCATTTCATTCCATGGACGAACTCCAGAGCTGGAGCAGAGGAGATGATATATTTTCACCTCCAAATTAAAATTACAGGTGATTTCTTAGGGATGCAGAGGTGACTTGATGAAAAATGTTAGACTTGTCATCCGTAGACTTGCAAAACGCAGTGGTAGTCTACATATTAAAGTCTTTCCTCAGATAAAACTCTCTCTCGTGTAAGTTTTGTTGGCAAAACTATGTATAGTCTATACCTTCTGAAGTGCTAATTCTGGTAAGTGCTGAACCAGGCCTGGATAGTGGGTGTTCATTTGCACGACAAACCTGGCATCGCATCCAGGAAGCCTGACTCAGTATTATTGCAATCTCTGAATCCAAGTAACCACAATGACATTATTTTCATTTGAGTTATTATTAATAGTGCCATGGTGGTAGCATTATCCTTGGCTCTCCAGAGAAATAATGCAAGGGGCAATTAAAAGCCAGAAATGCTCAGAAACATATCCCATTTTTTTTCCATTGAGTTAACAGCAGCAAACACACACTCTCATTATTAGGATGGTGTATTCATTTCTCATGATGGATTTTTGATAGAATTAAAAGCCCCATTAATATTTATATCACTTAGTGTTACTGGGAGTAAGTACATTTATTTTAACTCGAGCTGCAAATCATTTACTTCTTTGTAATTACAGTACTACTATTAAGTATTCATGAGGCTATACAATACAGTGTCACAGGAAACCTGTTTTAATTTAGTTGTAAGTCAATGTTTTAATTTCATGTAAAAACAGAAACTAATTTACCAAGCATTCTAGCTTGTCTTTTCCCAGCCAGGTTTTGCAAGCGTTCCTTAACTGATTGTATTTAAACAACTTCTTGTTGCTTTCAGTGTATGTTTGGAAGACTTAGGTCCTGTGCAGCTGTATGTTGTCATATCCCATGTTGAATGGGAATGCATAGATAAGCATAGGCTAGAAGAGGTCACTTATATCTAGGTATGCCTGGGCAGATAGCAGAGAATTGATTTATGGCAACTCTTTGCAATGGTATGATTTCATTTTGACACCTCTACTTAACCTCTGCTGTCAATAGAGACCAGAGCAGAGGGGTAAAATGCAGTGAATGGGTGTCGTCACTGGGGTAAATGTGAACACATGAGAGGTTCTTTAATTTATAACTCTCCTTTCTAACTCTCTCCACTGCAGGACAAGGTCTCTTCTATGGACATTGAACACCCAGCTACCTATGCCTATTGCCTGTGATGGAAGAGCTTGATGTTAATGTGAGGTAGGATGCACTAAATGGCTCCTGTACCACGTCTCATCCAACCAGTGAGCTGCTATGGTGTGCCTGCAAAGCTGTGGGGTGTTCTTCACTGTTTGCCTGTAGATTAAGGTCTCTGCTTGTGCAGCAGTGTCTGGTTTTGCTTTATTTGTGTAGATGTGAGGTGTGGCTTAGATGATTTTGGACTTCCTTGCAATAGGACAGATAAGATCCCATCAAAGACCAGGCATAAGTCAATCTGCCTATTGAGAGTCTGAGCTGAGTTTTGATTATTTATTTATTTATTTATTTTGGTGCATTGGCATAAAAACTGTCAACTTGATCTCTCTGTATTTATACTGACACATTTTGGTACCGATCACTTTGATCCTGGAAAGTTGATGCCAAAAGAAACTGTTCAAGAAGCCTGGATCCTGCCCAAGGCTGTCCCTAGGACCTGGGGCTGGCATTGGCTCTGGCATTCTCAGATGTGATCTGTGGGATTTTTCTGCAGGACTAGGGTTTGTCCCTTTGCTTCTTGGCCTTTTGACTGGCCAAGCAGACAGTGATGCTGAAGTATGTGGGGAGCTGAACTTAAGCCCCACCAAACCCACTTTACACAAGGATGTGAAACGTCTGACCAAACCTGGGCTGCTGGCACAGACACAAGAGGAAGCAATATGCCAGTAGTGATGAGAGTTGTGCATTTCCACAGTGTTTCCTTAGAATTAGCTCTAGGAAATATCTTTTCTGACGTTTCAAGTTTAAAATTCCAGAAGCAATTCTTCACCCTTCCCCTGTCTGGGCACTCAGGTGACATGAGAAATGCTTTGGAGGAAATTGCACGGATAGAAATGTATGTAATCAGATCTTCCAGAAAACCTTTCCCTAATGAGTTACTGAAGGGAGATCAGGAAGAAATAGTACAGAAGAAGGGGAAACATGGTGTTGCCCTCAAAAGGACCCTTTGTGCCATACCACACTGTCCTCACAGCTTTCTAGCTCTTGGACTTACCTCTGCCAGCTGCATCCCACTCTCTTCAGTCGTGTGCACAGAGAGAGATGATACATCTTTAAAGATGATTTCTCTTCTTAATGGATCTCCTCAAAGCATTGTGCTATCAGAGGGAACGTTTCTAGTTCTCATTCACCTACTCAAGCTTCAGGAAAGTCACCAGTAACCCAGGTTGCTGCTTTAATGCACACTTAGCAGGGCACGTTTACAACCTGCTAATCAATGCTGAAAGGTAATGTGTTTTACTTAATGAAATGTGTCTTGACTTTTTAATACCAGAAATGTAGTTAAATGCGTAGGCTGCCGCAGCTGCTCTGTAAAGGGAATGAAGGTGCTGACACCAGACAATTGTCCCTACATTTTTTTTTTTCCTTTGAAGATGTTAGGAAAAAAAAATCTATTTCTGACAATGATGAAATAAAATCCCCCCAAATGCATTTCCACATTCACGGAGGGAAAATCTCTCCGCTTATAAACCGGGAGCTCAGAGAGTACCTTACCTTGCTCTTGCTTTTTGGTAACGTTCCATTTGCCATTGATGGAGATAGATGCTGTGAGGGTCTTGTACTTGTATCTTTGAAAGTTTAGGCTGATATTTGCAATACTCCTTTACAGCATTTCTGCCTCTTTCTGGGTGGATTAGTCCTTTGGTGGGTGAAGTGCTGCCACTGCCGGAAAACTGCAGCTTGAGTGGAATGTGCTCATTAAACAATGAAAAAACAAAGCTGAATCCTGTTAGAATTAGGCTTTGTGTCTTTCCTCTTTCTTTCCAGTTGCAATACTTAAAAGCATGCATGAGAAGTGCTAGGGAGGATGCGGGTTTGCCTGCTGCAGGGATACCTGTCTGCCCTGTCAGCTCACTGCCAAAAATGCCCTCTGAACAGCTCCAGGAGAAGGGTTTTCAGAGGCAGTTCCTGAAGAGGCTGCGTTCTGCTGGGAATTAGCAGGTGCCACCAGCTGATCGGCCTGACCCTGGCAGATCTGACAGCATGTTTAGATGCTAAAAGGCAGCGTAAGGCGTTCTCAGGGGTCTGATGACTGAAAAACCGTGGCAGTTTGAAAGCTCTTCAGCATAAATATTGATTCACCATTGCCTGGATGTTCTGATCAAACACTGTGGTCAAATCTCACTTTCATTATACTTCAGGTTCAATTTTGGCTGTGGCTGTGTTTGAGCCATACTAATGCAGTCCTTCATTTCTCATGATTGGTGGCACATACAGACTTCCTTCTAGGTGTATAATTTAATCTTGCTTCCATCCTTTTCCATATTGCACATTTTTGGCTTTGAACACTTTGCTTGTCAGCTACCAGCAAGTAGCTGCTGTTCCTCCTTTATCCACCCTGATTTCAGCTTTTTTTTGCTGAATGTTTTCTGTTGAAGCCAGGGGTTGCATATGTTTGCCATCACTGCACCAAACCATGGTGGGAGCTCTCAGGTCCCCTTGGGTCTTGGGGTGCTCCCATGGAAAATCCTCTGGCAAAGGGAAGCAAAGCCTGGGGAGACAGGAGGCTCTTTGACAATGTGAGGACAGCAGCGAGACGGACAGGTTGGCTTTGTTGGAGCTGAGCCCTGTGGAAGCAGCAGGCTCACCTCCTGCCCTCGTGTGTGTTTGGTGCAGTGACCCAGGGGGTGCCAAGCTTTCCAGTGGGGAACAGCTTTGCATCTCTCCACCTATCTGAACACTGCAGGCAGATTCAGCTTTACAGATGTTTCCTTTACGTGGAAGAAAATGGTTATGTATTTTTCAAAGTGTGCAGCTAGAGATATGTTCCTGGAAATTTTTGACAGTCTGCGCTGGGACTTGTATTTATCACAGAGGGGTGGCAAGCCTCATTTTCTTTAATACTGGAGCTGAAAAATAAATGAGCCTGCAAGTATTTCTATTTATATTTTATAGGATTTTTCAATTTCTTGTGACTTGGTGATTGTTATTGGGAGCATTTATTATATGCAGTAGGTTAATGAGATACTGTCAAGTGGTTTGGAATAAAAACTTGAGCCCCTGAATGAGCTGTAGAGCAGGAAAAAAATATTCTCTTTATTCTCCTCTTTTGAAGCAATTGTATAAAAGTATTTGTTGGGCACATTCATAAGCAAATGTGAGGTGGTCCTTCCTACTGCCTGGCTCCAGCCCAGCAGCACTTAATGCTCACTGTCGGCTGTTTGCTGCCAAGGGGCAGGAGCCCCTGCAGATGCCTCCACCACTGTCCACAGTGGCAAAATCCTCTTCTGCCATCTGAAAGCTGTGACAGACCACTCTGCGTCTCCTTTGCCAGTTTCAGTGCAAAGACCTGATTGAAAATACTGTGCTAACTTCCTGAAAACTGTTGGCTTAAAGTTTTTAAAAGAGCTTTTGGCACAGGCAGGCTCCAGTGTGGTTTGCAGGAGTGCAGCACATAGGAAAGCTGCAGTTATTGACTAGGGGTAGTCTGAGCACTTCTCAGAATTTGCAAACTGATTATCACACGTTGGCTGGTGTTTCCATTGACCAAGCACTCTGCTATTGCGTGCTACATTATTCACTACGTGTGATGTTTCACGTTGCTTTTGAAATATTTCTGCCAGGACTCTAAAGCAGGACACTGTGCTCCGGCCCTTTCCCTTAGCAGCAGAGCTCCCATTGCTTTCCAGGTCCCTAACTGGGAGGGAAGAAGCAGGTGATGGATTCTTCTCACGCTCATGGTCAAGGATGGGAAGTCTCTGCTGTTTGAATGGATGCTTGTGAGGATGGTCAGAGCTGGTCTGTGTGGAAGAGTTTTTGCTTCCCAAGTGCCAGGCAGAGGCTGATATGCTCTTGAGAAATAAGTTTTTTGGAATAACATTACTAGAAAGTTCAGTGCAAGCAAATAGCTTTTTATATAATCCTTTTTATTGTTGCTGTTGGTGAAGGCAGACTCCTTTTGCTAAATTAACTTGGAGAAACAATATATTATTTGAGTTTGTCACAACAGTAATTGCTTTTTATTTTTACGCTTAGCCCCCAAAACAACTGAATTTTAGATTGATGTTAATTGCTTCTGAACTTGGGTTTTTCAGCTTTAGTTCTCTGCTTGCTGAAGGTATTTTCATGGATATTTTTGTGGCTTGAAGTATTTTGAAAAAGGCAGAGCCCTCCAGCAGAACTGTGGGGTTCATTAATCTTGTCTTGACTTTGAGAAATGAGAAGCAAGGTGAAGGAAAAAGGAATCAAACTGGTTGAATCAGTTGTGTTTGGAAACAAAGAAAATACTCCATTATTTAACCCAGCTGCTATTCCCAAAGCCCTCATCCAGAGGGACAGTGAGCACCGGGTGTTTCTGAAGACAGCTGACCTTGATGATCCACATTCTTGATTTTGAGAGGGATCCCTTCCAACTTGAGATATTCTATGATTCTGTTCTCAGTCTCCATTCTGGAGCCTTCTCTTCTAACCCAGCAGGCTCCTTCCTGCCAAAGTTATGGGAGCAGGGCTGCTGGTGACCAGCTGTGGTGTGGGTTTGTTGCCTAAAGCTGGTACTGGCAGGGGGTTCTCTGTGGGAAGGGGCAGAGGAAGCTGGGGCTGCAAGCAGAGGTGGATGTCTTTGGGAGTGGGCTGTGCCAAGAGGCTGGGACAAAAAGAACATTTCATTTTCGATTCTAGAGAGCAGAAAGCTTTTAGAAGAGAGCCTGTGTGCTAAGTGCCCTGACTGGGGATTCGTGGAAAGCAAGGAATTTAAGATGCCCCAAGTAGACTGCTTGTGTTTATTCTCATATATACACAAGGTCTTTTCAAAATCTTTCCAGCTTCTACACTTCAAGCCATTAAATCAGTGTTTATTTCAAGGCCTCTGATCACGTTTCTGTTTAGCTGAGAAACACCAGGCTAAACTGTCACTTAATAGGCCAGAATTAACTTCAAGCACTCTTCCCTTCTTAGTCGCCTCTCTAGAGGAAGACGAGTTCTCATTGCTGTAATACCACTTCATGCGTCCATGCTATTCCATGGAGACAGACTTACAGACTGAGCAGACTTTTTGCAGAGAGCCCCTTTCCCTGTTTGCATCCCGCAAAGGGGGCTGGTGATCAGCAGAGCACCAGAAATTTTCAGTAGCCAAAGAAGCCCTGAGCAAGTCCTCTGTGCTGAACCCCCCCATGCAGCCGCTCAGCAGGAGCAATAGCTGTTACCAGCTTGGGTACTTTCCTTATTGTTGAACTTCTTTCCTCAGTTTCTAGGGAAACACTTTATAGCACTGTATTTATCAGAATGTCTTTCCAAACACCTCCGCCAACACTTAATTAATGGAATTTTTAAACCCAGCTCTAGCTTCTGCAAATCAATAGCATGCTCCTGTACGGCAGCTGTGGAGCAAGGTGATGGATCTGCTCCATGCAGTTTGTCAGAGGGTGCAGAGGAGCTGTGTATGCTGAGCCCCTCACGGGATAAGAATGTAATGCATAGTTGGGATGTTCCTCTGCATGAGGCTGGCAAAACTCCATCTGTCTGCAGCTTTGGGTCTTCTGGAACCAGCTGTTCTCAAGGTCATGTTCCCAAGGAACCTGGGGCAGGGCTCTTGAGGCAGGGTGGCTGCCAAACCTGAGCTGTATGAGAGGCCCTTTGCCAGCGTTGGTGAGCCGCAGTGTCATCGATGGGATGTGTGTCACTGCCACAGATGCAGAGCTGTGCTCCAAATTGGAGGGTGTTGGCATAGCTGTAGGCAAAAATGGCTTTTGCTCTCCACTTAGTTAAAATTCCCTGAGTGACTTCAGGAAAAGTGGCAGAAGACAGTCCCCAGGTCCGGGGCAGATATCTCTGCCACCTTGGGGATTGGGCTGTGGTGCTGTGAGCTACAGTGAGCTGTTACTCCAGATCCCTGCTGCAGAAGGAGCCGGTCTTTGGAAAGGGTGTTTATAGTGTCTCAGATAGGAAGATATATTAAAACATATTTAGTGCTTTGTTCCCAGCCATGAAATTAGGGCTGCTATGGGGTGGTATCAGTGACCGTTGATAGACTATCACCTTGGAGCAGAGTGCATCTCCTGTGCAGATAAGACCAGTACTCCAGTTCTTACTAAGGGCACTCTTTATTTATTTTGTTCTTACTGTGCTGTGGTGATGAATCACCAGTTCCGTGCCTGGCAAACTGTCCCAGGTCTGAACCTCCATCACAGTCTGAACTGTCTTGCCCCGTCTGTTAACCAAGGACTTGCCATCACATCTCCTCTGCCTTCCCAATGTCAGATCCTGATTAAATGCTGTCTGAACACAAGCTTTGGCACTTGATGGACATGACTGTGGAGCTGAAGCTTTCAGAGAGTACTGGGCTGTGTGAGTGAAAAACAAATAACTGAAGGCCAAACTGCTCTACTTCTGAGCACAGCAATGGGAGGTGCTTGGTCTGCCTCTTACAGATGACTGCAGTTGATCCAGTTTTGCTCCCTTCTCAGCCAGTTAAAGCTTAGCATGGCCTTATGAAAGTCAAGACCTTCCTGGGATGTGGTGCTTGGACAACAGGAAGAATTTGATCTTGTGTGTCAGATGCTTCTCTATTTCTCACATTTGAGGAATGGTAAATCTTGCAATTTAAAAATAAACAAGATTCCTTTGCAGAAAAGCCCTTAAGAATGTGATCTCAGCACTCTCCAGTCATGCTGAGGACAGGAGCCAGGTTTCCAGCTCCGTGCTGGAATATCAATGGTAAATAAACCAGCAGCTGATCTTTTAACTGCACTTTGGCATTGTTGTAACCTCAGAGAGGAGTAACAGAGAAAGGAAAGAGCTCTGATTGCATCTGAGGGATGCGTCTGAGGGATGGGAAGGGCAGGGTGCTTTGAAATAGCTGGCTATCCATCTGTTCATGGATCAGAGTGCAGGAATGGGATTGAGCTGAGCTGGGCCTTTCTCTTCCCTGGGTACATGAGCTTGTGCCAATATGAGAACACTGAAAGCAAGTTGTAGCTGATTTTCAGTCCTATCTGCTCTTCTGTCACTTCTCACTTAGCAGGTAATTACAGCTCATCCCTGTCTGTGCAGACACAGACACCTTTCTTGCTTTTCCATTGCCCCAAAGTGTTAATACACCAGGTATCTGTTTGTTCTTTGGCTGTATGAGTTTCACAGCCCACCTTCCCCATTGGAATATTGGGTCACTGCCTTAGAATGGCACTGGATGGATGTAAAAGCAGACTCCAGTGTTTAGTGTGTCTCTGAGCTCTTTTAAAAGCCAGTTCCAGGAGTCCAATGGGTGTAAACACATTACTCACCACATCCCCAGTTCCTTAGCCTGATCTCCCAGTTGGCTTTTAGAGCTCAGCTGATGTTTTTTCTATCTCCTTATCTTCAGATTTATATCTATTGACATTTAGTTTCTGTTCAAATTTGTTTTAAAGGCCAGGACCTGAGAACACAAAGGCTACTTATTTCCAAAGCTTTATTTCCACAGTGAGATCATGGGGCCGTGGTGATGGGCCAGCTCATCACTCACTGTCAGTAGATTAGCCTGGAGACCTGTCCAGGGCTAACTCTTCTCATGAACTTCAAGGACTTCTCTGGAAACAGGCTCTCTTTCTACTCAATAGGGAGTCAAATAGGACGATAAATAAATGCAAAGAGAAAATAGGCAGGAATTACATAGTTCATGTTGACTTGATCAAGAAGTCTTCAGTACTGATAATAGCTCTGAGCGGTGGGAAAACTGACCACGAGCTGTTTGATATTATCTGCATAGCTTCAGACAGAGTCTTGGGTATTTGGAGGACTTACGCAAGCAGAGGATGACACAGGAGTACAATGAAACATGATTTTTTTTTTGTTCCTTGCAGTTCAGCTACTGTTCAGTATGCTTTCCTGAGCCCAGCACAGTGGGTCTCGTCCAGTACAGTGTTTTTGTATTGTTTGTACTTTTCCCTGTAAGTCACACGCGCTCAGAGCCCTTGTTGCTGCCATCTCCTTTCAGCAGTGTGAGGATCTGTTTAGAACTGCTCACAGTGACATGTTGTGGAACACAAGTTTCCATCGGAGCTAAGAGCTATAAACTGATGTGGCTATTAGTGTCGCTCAGCTACTGAAATGAGTAAGAAAGTTCACAGGACCAAAAAACTAATTCCAAAACATAACATAACCTTCTGTACTGACCCTGAGTGAAAGTGCTTTCCAGAAACATCACTATATTAAGAGTTTCATGACTATTAAGTTGCCAACCACTTTGCAGCCCCCTCAGCAGAGAGTTTAAGAGATGAGAGCATCTTCCCTAGCAGCCCCTGGCGGAGCAGTTTGGCTGCTCAGTGCTGGTAGAGATCTGCAGACCCTGGGTTGTGATACGGTTTCTCTGTTCTGACATGGCAAAATTACCCACAAAAACAAATGTTTGCTAGTTGCTATTATCTTTTTTGAGCTTTATGCCTCTTGGCTGGCTGGTCCATTGGTACTTGAGAACTATGTTGTGGTATCATTATCTAGATGTATCTAAGTAGCTGGGTGCAGCCAACCTCTTTCTCCTCCATTTGCCTCAAAACTTTACACATATGGTCATATACAATACAACATGCAGAGTCTTCAACTTCCACAGGACTTTAAACCCTCACGTGGTTCCTATGTTTCCACTCTACTTTATCAAATTTCAGCCCTCCAGACCTTTGCTCGTTTCTTTCTTTGGCCTCTACACGTTAAGTTTTGTAAGTGTGCAGTTAGCAACCTGAAGCAGATTTTTAGAATCAGTTTGCTTTTCCTCTGTTCTGCTGCTTGCCCAGGTGGACATCTTCAAACGTTTATTTGAAGTGAGAAAGCTGATGGGGATTTGTGGAGAATATTCAGAATGTGCACTTATCTGGGGACATAGAAGGAGATTTAAATGAAACAAGAGATCAAAGTGCTTTGTTCTCAGTTCAAGGACTTTCCACATCCTTTGCTTAGCTATCTGGAGCCTAAAAGCAGAAGTGAGATTCATACAAAGTGAGTAGATGGATGCATGCTCTGGGGGTGGAAGGTTTCAGGCTGCCACCTCTGGAGTCAGCATTACTGAACTCCAGTGTTTGTAGTGCAGCTCACAGTGATAGCAGAGCAGTGGTGTCTTAATGGAATGCATGGTGTCTTGAAGATGAGTTTTGTCAAGACTGGCTGATCTGCTTTGTCTCAGGATACTGCTGACTGGTTGAGTAATTCAGAAACTGTAGTGCTGGTGAAGGGACTGGAGGAAGAAGGCAATAGTTCAGTTAGGTATTTCAAGGGGCATGCACCATAGTGGCTGAATAAATGAACTGCACCATGCTGGGCCTTCACAGAGCTCATTGGGACACTGTCACATGCTGTCTTCAAAGAAAAGTACTTCCTGCTATTGTCTTTCAGTGAATGAGCAAGCTGATTTCCACGTGGCTGAGAGCCACGAGGGGTGTTGAGGACATTCTCAAATGAAATATATTCCAGAAATCAATGTACGTATTATCTCATCTGTGCCAAGTTTTACATTAGCAGGGGTGACAGCAAGAAACTCTCTTGTTTCTCTAGATTCTTGAAACTGGGAAGCTGTCCAGGAAATATTAGAAGCTAGACAGCCAATAGCTGTATTTCACTTTTATTGTTCGAGGTGTAAACAAGCAGGGAGAAAAGTACACAGCCTGGATATTTTCATGTACAGCCTGATGCCAGGACTGGCTTAACTCGATGCCTCTCATTGAACAGCATTTCCCTGAGTGCAGATATTGCTTACAAGAGTAGAGGGAGAATTTTCATGCTTTTGAATCTGAAAGTCTTCCAATTTGCACACTCTCGGCAAAGATGGGAGCAAAGGTTTTTCCCAGTCTGAAAATGCAAACTCGAAATGCTGATAAATACTGAGAACTGCTGTTATGGTGTTTCGAGAGTTATCTTTGGGAAACACATGTGTGTGGATGGAGCAGGACTCCCTTTTTCAATTTAATGCAGAAGCAATAAAAAGTCGAGCAAACAAATGCTTTTAGCCCAGGAGCAGCAGCTCATCCTTGTGAGCTGTGCTCGCGCAGTCTCAGCACACCCTGCTATTGCTGCTGGTCACTGCAAGAAGTGTCGCACAGATTTCTGTGAGCATGTGAAACGTGGTCACTCAGTGTGGTTAATGTGAGCCTAAATTGGATTACCCAGCCCACTCCCATGCTAGAGGAGGTTATCATAGATCTGCATCAAATACATTCAGTAACTCCCTGCTTCTAAACTGCTGAGACTAAAGATCGAGGTATTTATGTATGTAATAGAAATAATGGTGATGTTGCTTATGTTTCTCTCTGTAAAGTAAAATTATTTTACATGATAACTGAATTACAGACATTCTGGTTTGAAAGTGCTGGGAAAATAAGGCGCTTCACTTGATCAGGTCTCCTGAACGTAGCACTGCTGTATTTGCCTTTTGAACACAGCCTGCTCTGTTTAAGACTGCTGTATGACATGGGTTAGGCAGGAGTGACTTCTCTGGAAAACAGGGGGTGACCACATCATTAACACAGACTGTACAACAAAAGCCACGTTTATTTTTGTGCCTCTTTCATCATCTCCTGTTCCCTGTTCAGCTGACACACACTGTTTGGAAGGTGCGTCAGTCTTACTTCTGAGGAACAATTCTAATTGCAAACTGGTCAAGAAATTTCTGATTAAAGGTGTGTTTGATCTTTGGTTTTATTCAGCATTTTCAAAGGAGAATGATTGTTACAGCATCTCTACTGCGCTTCAGAGTGTGCTTAAGTTCCTGCTCATGCCTAAACCAGAGACTTGCTTTTTCCTAGTTGCAGAGCATTTGCTAACCTCATTATGGTAAACAGACCCCACATATTCAAACAGCATTATTATGTGTATGTGGAAATAAAGAGGGAATATTCAGTGTTTGAAGGGGACATTGGGAGATAAATGGGAAAGGCTGGAATGGAATGTAAGGAGAAAAACACAGTGCTGAGGTCCAATGATTGCTCGTGTTTGTGCAGTGCTTTGCACAGGAATGGCTTATGGTGTTTGTCTATAGATCACAAACAGCAGTGGCACAGCTGTCCTTCCTCCATGCAAACCCCATGATCTTAATCTAGTGCTAATTTTGTAAGTTAATTTTAGCTTATATTTTAGGTGACAGCCTAATGGCTTTTAAGGATTATACCTACATGCATCAGCCTCGTGGCAATATCCTCTCATATGTGGGTGTAAATTATGTAACGCTTGATCTGCTGATTGAGAAGGGGCCGAGCCAGGATTTTTGTCCTTTGTTTTATGTGAAATAGCAATGGCTGTGGCTGTGTGCTGCCAGCTGGGCTGCGCTGTCAGGGCTGAGGCCATCAAGGTGCAGGCAGCACCCTGGCAGTCGCTGCGCTGGGATTTGTTTCCTAGCTCAGCACGTGTTCCCATACAACATTACAAGTTCCTCATGCTGCCGAGATCTCAGACCTTCCTCTGTATGCAGATGATGATAAAGGATTGCATTGCTCAGAGTTAATTTTCAGTCCCAGACTGGTCATCCAGGGAAGGCAGGCTGCGGCAAACTGAGGTGATTGCATGGACCGTCAGGAAGCTCCTTTCCTCTGTGGTTGTTACTCGGGACCCCTGTGCCTGCAGTGCATGGGGTCATCCTGCAGCACCCAGCAGCCCCAGTGCACACCTGCTCCAAGCACAGCACTCCTGGCACGCACCTGATTGACTGCGCAGCCCACACGTAGCGATGTTTAAAACATTGAAATAGCCTGTCTTCCTCCCTTCATCTTGACAATTGATTTTAATCAGTGTTATCAACTGCTTGAAGCACTGAATCCTCTGAAGTGCTCTTGCAGGAGATGCTGTGTGGAGCGGAGGTGCTGTACCAGGGATGTGCACAGGAGCTTTGCCCAAGGGGAGGTGACTTGAAACCCTTGTTTTGCAGCTCATGTCCTGCTTGGGTTGCTGGTGTCTGCAGTAGGGTAGAGTTTAATTCCCACACTACAGTGAAAGCAAGTTTGTTTGCACAACTTTTCTGAGGTTCAGCACGAAAGGAAAAACCCTTATTATACCTTCCTGCCCACCCCGGTGCTGCAATGTCCTTGGTTAAAAAAGTAAAAGTTATTTTGATACCTGTATTACTGTTTATTTGTGGCTTTAATTAATTTCAATCTGTTTCTAAAACAGAAGTGAAATACATAATTGATTTTGCTAGGTGTGGTCTTGCCATATGCACAGTCTGACGTGAAGGCAGCGATTTGCATTGCATTAAGAGAAATTATATGCTTCTACATTAACGCTGATTTCTGATTAATATTTTTAGGTGGCAGTAGAAAAGAATATGGTAACAGCTGGAAAGCCATAGATCAAATAATGTCTTCCCTATTGTCATGTTTCCGTGCTGAGACACGTATTGTTAGGTTTACTCATATAATAACATATCTTGATTTTTAAGTGTTTAACAATCAGCCTCTGCTTTTATGCCTAGAAATAATCAGGGGAGTAGAGAGGAGGAGAGGCAAATAACAGCTTACTTGCAGTGAAAGGCCTGCATGAAATCTCCTGTCACCTGGAGTTACAGAGGGAGAAGCCATCGCTTGGCTGCGGTTAGCGGAGGACTCCTCCAGTATTCCCCACTTTCCTTGAGGCCACTACTAAATCAAGGAACAAGCTCTGGTCTAGGGGAACCTGGTAATGCTCACAGCTGTGGGCTCTGAATCCATTACACAAGCACTTTTGCTGTGAGATGCTCAGGAGGTGCCCGGCCGGCTCCAGTTGATGCTCCATGTCACCTCCGTGGGCAGAGTCATTCTCTTGTGGTCAGGAAATGGCTCTCTGGACACTCAGCCTTTGTGCCTCATCTCCTCTGCCCCAGAAGAGCAGTCCTGCTTGTCCCCACCAGCTCTTTTTTCTGTCTCTCTCCTGCAGTGCCCAAGGTGCTTTCTGCTGTTCATTGGTCATTTTATCCCTCTGCAACTGTGGGGAAGTTGAGCTGTGACCTGTAACAGAAACCAGAGGGGGGATATACACAGCCATGCCAACAGGGCTGATCTGTTGTTTAATCACTGCATAAAACATGCAGAAGCACTTGAGGTCAGTTAGAAAAGGTGGGGTGTTGGCAGGAAAGTAGAATTTGAGCTTGAAAAAAAATAATTACACCATTTTTAAAAATATTAACAACTATTCAGAAGAGGTTTTTAAATATATCCACGTGGGTTTTAAGCATTCATTCCATGTTAGTATTGCTAAGTGACTTTATATTCCTTTTCTTAAGTGATTTCTATATGCCTACTAACCAACAATCATTTTGTCTGAATCTCATTTCCCTGTAATAGCAAACCCATCAATCTCTGCTTTATTAAACAGAAGCGTGCTTGCGCTCAGATTTGATCAAAGAAGCTAAGCAAACCATTGATTTTAATTTACAGCAATATCCACTTCTTCCATTATTAACAGATTCAAATTACGGAGACTGAATAATTAACAAATCTTCCTACTTTATGATGGATCAAAAAGCAGATGAGCAAAAGCATCTTCCAGAGAATCGCCCTTCCTTCACCCCAAGCACTGTGTACGCTATTTAACACTCCCCAGGGGAGCAATACCAGGGGCCATGGGAGAAATGCTTTTTGTAGAGACCTCCCAAGTGCTCCGAAACTGTTGTCACAACAAATGCTCCATGGACATGTGTGCCAGGGCCTGTTTCTGACCTAACTCAAGAGGTAGATTGGATACCAGAGAAAATTTCTTCTCCAGCAAAGTGCAAAGGGAAAGGTTTGAAGTGGGTGCAGAGCTCATCCAGCTGAACCCACAAGCAGGGCTCACCGTGACTCTCCCATCTGTACACACTGCAGGGTGCAGGGAGAAACAAGGTGCTCAAACAACGCAGAGATGAGAATTGTGTAGGAAAAGCAGAAGGGTGAGCAAAGCTAGATAAGACAGAATATAAATCAAGCCCTCTGCCTGGCTCTCTACAAACATCATCATTCTCTCTGCTGCCGTGCCAGCGTATGTGCGCTGCCACACTCTGGGTGAAGGAACATCTTTTGTGAGGAGCCATTCCGTGCAGTGTGACATTTTATTTCACAGATGTAGCTGTGGAGCTTGCCTATTGTGAGGGCTCAATTTAGGCAGGCACAATTACAGCTCCTGGAGGTGCCTTTGATCCCAGCATCTCTATTGTGCCTGAGCTTTTCATCTGCCCCATACCCAGCTAGCTGGCCTGTGGCTGAGACCTGCCTTTGAAGTTGTTTCTTTTCCCTCTAATTTTTGTGGTGACTGTTCCTGCTGATGAACATATTAATGAAGGTTCTGGACATCAGCTTTGCTCACTATACTGATGCTGGCAAATGTCTGTCCTTCCCCAGCTGTACAACCTCTGTCTACACAATTAACACGTGCTCCAGCAAGGAATCACCTTGTACATCCCAATAGGCATTACGCACGTGAGCTACAGCACCAGCTACAAGATGCTCATTCTCCAAAGCACTTCACTGCAGTGTAGATCTGGCTGCCAGCAGCTCCCAGTGTTCCAAAAACCTCCAACACTTGACTTCACTTTGGAGAGAGAGGAAATATTTCAGATCAGACTGACATGGAGAGGAGCGGGGAAGTGTCTTCTAGCTGGGGGAAGGAATTACATCCTTTTATAGAAGCATTCATGGTGCTAGTGTCTAGTGCTGTAGAGCAGCTTGGGATAAGGAACTGGATGCCAATTACCTTTATTTTTGAGGAAGCCTACGTACACAACTTGGGGTGATTGAAAAGCACAGAAACTGATTCCATGTGCCTGATTTCACATTTAGCACACTGCTGCTAGATAAAGGAAAGCTGTCCAGAGACTGTATTCCCCATATGCCAAGAATTCAACAGTCAGACCAGAGGAATTCACCAAGAGCCATTTGACACAAAACCACTATGACACAGACATTTACAGTGTGAGAGAGGGAAATGCTGCTATATGCATGTAGACATTTCATTTCCTACAGGCCACTGTCAAAGACAGGATGATGGATGAGGCAGAGCCTTTGGGCAGATGGGTTTTTCTTCCATCAGATGGGAGGAGGTGTGGCTGGATCAATGTAAGCAAATTGCAGGCAGCAATTACAAGAGCTGCAGCAACAAAACCCACTCATTTCAAGAGTTGTCTAAGAACTAATGACCTAGGGCAGCCAGAACACAAAAAAAGCTGGGAAACCCACACTTAGTTCTGACAGAGTCTTGTCAACATTTCTGAGTGCAGCAGCATTTACCCAGAGCTACCAGCTGCTCAGAAAGCTTCTTAGGGCCTTAATTGCCCTCTTTGAAGTTGTGTTAAGTCCAGTAGACAACTCTTTCTAATTAAGAGCAAGCTCTTTCAGATGCTGAATAAAACACACTCTTGACTTCGCCTTTCTCCTATCTTAGCATCTATAATTAACTTGCACAAAAGTGCCTTACTGAATGTGAATCTATGACTACACCTGACTGTCAGCATAACCCTGCAACCTTCCTCCATTAAGCAGGACTGAGTTGTCTGACATTAGCTCTGAAAACCATTAGGGCAGAAGGAGCAGTCTTCGCCTTGGCCATTCACCTAAGACAGGACAAATCCTGCTGCCTTACTAGGAACCCTCTGCATGAGAACCCATACCTCTCTGGGTACCCACAGGTATCCCAAAAGACCATGTTCAGATGCACATGGGGCTGGCAGTGTTCAGGAATATTTTGCCCCAAAACACTCTGCAAGGAGGTGGGATACACCCATCTGCCAATGACATTTGTTAAACTCCTGGTTTTAATTCATGAGATTATTGCAAATTAAAAGTTGTGTGCTCTCATGGGTGAGAAAGCTCTGCTTGACATAAGGACATACATTTACAAAGCTAGGACGTGCAACTGCCTTGGATCTCTTTCTTATTATAGCCAGATCGGTGCTGCACGGATCAGCCCCAACACTGTATGCCTCCTTTCTTCTTCCTTATTTGCTCATGCACACCCTCACCCATCTGGATGGATCTACACTCAGTGACATATTTCCTTGTAAAACTGAAGACTCCAGGCATTCCTAGGACAGCATTCATACAGACTGAGAGTTTGCAGCCTCACGAGGCTGTGATCTGACCTGACAGTGCAACCAGCAAGCAAAAGAGTCAGACTCAGAGTAGTGCTGGGGACAGAGGTTGTGATTAATGGGATGCTTCACTCTGCAGGCAGCCTGAAGTTGGCCATAAGAAGCCTATTAAGATGCTACTGGCACTGGAGATGAGATTGCAGCAGAGCTTCTAATCCTTTTTAGCTTCCCCCCCTCCCCCCCCCAAAAAAAGTCGAGAGAACTCAGTGAGATCAAGTGTAAAAGTCTGGGTCATATTTAGTAAATAAAACATGACCCCAGAGGAAGTCTGAAACAGAATAACCATTCAGTTTCTCAATTACCTGAGCAATCTCACTGCATTAATCCCAGGTACCAAATGCCAGCTCCATACTCAGTGAAGAAATCTTCCTGCTGAATTAGTGTCGAGTCCTGCTCTTAATGCCAGCTTACCTCCAGCCCCACGTGATGCTGTGAGCAGGTATCCCTTCTCACTGCTGCGATGTACTGTGGAAGGACACAAGTGTAGGGTTGAGGTGCCTTTGGTTCTGAATACATTAGTTGAAATAGTCAAAAAGGAAAAATGGCTCAACAACTTTGTAATAATTGATTTTGTGAGGAACTGAATGCTATTCATTGCACACAGTTTGTTGCTCCTGTTTTGCAGGCTCCTGAACAGAGAAAAGTAGTAAAATATTTAACAAGATAGTTATAGAAATGGAGACTTCAAATATTCCCAATGTTGTGTTGGCACGTTATTCTTTAGAATCATGAAATCACTCAGGTTGGAAAAGACCTTAAAGATCATTGAGTACAATGATGCTGTAACCATACTACCCTAACAACCCTCCGCTAAATCATGTCCCTGAGCACCACATCCAAATGGTTTTTAAACACATCCAGGGATGGTGACTCAACCACCTCCCCAAGCAGCCTATCCCAGTGCTTAACAACCCTTTCTGTAAAGAAATGTTTCCTAATATCCAACCTAAACTTACCCCGGCCCAACATTTTCTTTATTTTCATTAAAAGAAAGAAATTATTGTTTTCAGGGTAGGAAGACTGTGCACCTCCTTTTAAAAAATGTGTTTTTTTTTTCCCCTAGTGCTGGAACAGTTCTTAAATAAAAAAGAAAAGAAAAAAATGCCAGGCTGCCTCTTGTTCTGCAGGTGGTCACCTGCAGCCCTCTGCTCTGCAGTCCCCAGGCTCTGATGTCTTCTTTTCTTTTCTTGTTTCCGCTCCTCTCTCCCCCTTCCCCCAAAGTTCAAGTGAGGGCTTCGGCGTAGCAGAGAAGATCGTGCTGCTCACCTTTATCTCTGCAGTTATCCTGATGGCCATCCTGGGGAACCTGTTGGTGATGGTGGCTGTGTGTCGGGACAGGCAGCTCAGGTGAGCCCATGCAGCCCCCATTGCTGCCACATCCCAGATGGGAGACTCATGCATGCAGCTGTGAGTCCAGATCACAGATGATGAAGTGCCACCACCAGCTATGCCAATGTCACACTGCCTCTTTGAGCTCAGATCTGCATTGTGGTGGTGGGACTGCTGTTTCCATCCCCTACTTGTGTTGCACTCAGTGTCAGAACTAGATATATCAGTTACAAACAGAGCTGAACACAGTGCTCGATTCTATCTCCCGTTACCTGTCTAACAACCCCCTCCAAAGAATATGCAGCTCAAGCCCTGCTGCAACCAGTAAATGTTCCCAGCAGCCTGGGGCTCACCTGCAAGACTCCTGTCCCAGGTCTGGCTGCTGCCCCTGGGCTTTGTCAGAGCAGCCCCAGGACTGCAGTGAGATATTCAGCAGCCTCTATTCATCTTCTGCGTGGGATTCTTAATGGATTTAATGCTATTTTATTGTTATGATTCTAAAAGTACTCTTCAAGTTAAAATGATAGCTTCAGTCTAGGTTCTGCAGAGTGCTTTCTGGAAGGATTTTCACAATATACAAGTTAAAATAAAATCTCCCTCCTCATCCCCAGACTCTGCAATGCATCCCACAAGGCTGAGCCAGATGCAGAGGCCTGTGGGCATTTATTTACCTCCTGCATGTGAGCAGGAAGATGTGTTCATGCAGGAGAAGCAGGGGCTGTTAAGCTGTAAAAACCAGGAATGAGCTGGGGGAGACAATGTAAAGTGGGACATTCATTGAAAAGGAGCTATTTACATGATGGAGCTAATCAGACCCAATCACAAGCCAAGATCTCTGTTCACATTGGAGGATGTTGTGTTGAAGTTATTCATTTTGTTACCTGTCTTGCAGGAAAATCAAGACCAATTATTTCATCGTTTCTCTCGCCTTTGCGGACCTGCTGGTGTCAGTACTGGTGATGCCATTTGGAGCCATTGAGTTGGTCCAGGACAACTGGATCTACGGGGAGATGTTCTGCCTTGTCCGAACATCCCTTGATGTCTTGCTCACCACAGCATCGATCCTGCACCTGTGCTGCATATCGCTAGACAGGTATGAGCAGAGCAGCAGAACAAATCACTTTTGCTTTGGCTTTCTTCAGTGTTGTTGCTTATCCACAACAGCTTCAACCTGTTGAGTACCAGGCAGCAGTGAGCCTCTCTTAGTAGCTCTGTTTGGAAAGAGTAGTCTGAATCCAAATCAGTGCAGGGAGACTTTAAAGGAAATGAGATTTATATTGGTAGTGCAAGGTGGGTTTTCACCTGGTCCTTGGCACAGTTTTCATTATTGATCAGACATGGCATGTTTTTTCCTTTTAAGTAAAGATTTTAATCAACCTTAAAAAGGCATCCACAGAAAAGATCTGCAGAAGGAGGTGCATTTTGTGCAGGTTGCTATTTTAGCAAGGAAATTGCTGTGTGGCTATGATGCTATAATGCAATGGAAAACACAGCAATGAGAGTAGGGTAGCAGAGCCCCAGGCTGCAGCAAGTGAGGATGAGCTCAAGTGCAGCAGGTGTGGATGCAAAAACAAAGAGGAGAAAAACAAAAACAAGCAAGCAAACAAAAAACTGCTTACTTTGGGAAGACCTCAAATAGGCAGAGCTCTCCAGCAAGATACCCTCACCTCCACTGCCAGCCCTTAAATGAGGTCTGGGAAAGGGTGGATCCTGGCTCCATCCCTTCCGGTCATTCACCTGCATTGCATGCACCTGAGCTCCCCTGGGCTGGCCCTGCCTTCCTACCAGGTGCTCAATCACTGCTTCAGGCTGTGACTTAGCATTTCTGCTACAACAACAGTGCTGGCTGCTACTCACTGCTGGGGCTGCAGGAGGGCAGGGCAGGAGTCACGCTGAGCTCCTTGAGCTCAGGGACTGAGGCATTTAGTAGCCTGCCTTTCCATCTCTTGTCAAAGCAAATCTGACACGTCTCTGAAGTGCTATCGGAGCTGCTCTTCCTGCTGTTAGCCAGATGAACACCCATATTACTGAATGACACGTTTTGACATATATTACTAGTTTATATGGAGGAAGACTTAAAAAGCAACCTCTCTCCTGCCTTCAGATTTTATAGGTTTTTTGCTAAGGCATCCGTATGCAGGTCTCTGCTGGGGAAAACTAACAAGGAGGTAAGCAGAGGTTGCAAGAAAGGTGCGTAGGCTTTGTAAGAGAAAAGTTTGAAAAACTTTCTTTTTATTTAAACTTTCCTTGCAAAATTAAAGTGAAGCCAAAATCCTAAAGAAATTACATGAAACAGTTTTGTTTTATTGATGGCTGTAATTTTTCAAATGGAAACAACAGACCTTCTCAACTTGAAAAAAAAACCTTCCAGACTTGCAAGCATATTTCACAGGATAAATACTTAGAATAAAACATTTTGACTAGCTGTACTAACGAGCAATATTTAAAGCCTTCAGTTGCGTTCTGTGTAGAGATTTCAACACCTTTAAAAATACTATTACTTAGTATTACTATTAGGAATAAAATAACCATAATCATTCTTATCATTGTGACAACTGATATTTAAATAACAACTTTCATCCAAAGGATCTGTACGTAGCCAGGCTCCAAAAGATACTTGATTAACTTCTGCACTGATTGGTCTGGACACAGGGGTAGCACCACCGTGTAGCACATCCCGATAGCAGCTGATGTGCAGCAGTGACAGCGTGTTTCCTTATCTGGGAACATAGATGGCTGGAACGCAAATGAGAAGCTCATTATCTTAAAAACATTGACAAATTGCCGCTCTGAGCCAATTAGCGGTGAAGCAGCTGTTAGGCGCTGCGCTCTGGATGTGGACTTGTTATGTAAAACGTTGGGGTTTGGTTCCCCAGGCTCTTAAGTGATGGCAGGAGGTTGAGGAGGGAAAATATTGCTGCCAAAATATCGCAATATCCCCTCCTGCCCATCTTCCCCTTTGCAGCTCCTGACACACCGTGAGCTGCTGCTGTCCCCTGTGCCCAGTGCTGCTGGGACAGCCATGCTGGGTGCTGCCTGGATTTACTGCTGCTGCAGTGTGTTAGCCATGTGGGGATGCAGAAGAGGCATTGCAGTCATACACAGGAAGGCTCTATTTTGTAAACGGGTCAGAGGCAGGTTTTGCAAATGTCCAACTCAGTAGAAGGAACTGGAATTGGAAATATATTTAAAAAAAAAAATGAAATGAGACAGGTTAGATTATTCTATATTAAATAAAACATGCAGAGCAGAGTGTGAACACCTGGACAGAACCACATTTTTTCATTCGGTGCTCTTTTATTCTCTGGCCCCTAGAGCTGAGAGCTCTCTCTGCCAGATTCAGAGCTGCCATCACAAAGGATGTGGGAGAAACTCCCTAATATTTGTTACTCCCACTACTGGCCGTATTAGACTAAGAACACGGGGTGCATTCAGGGCTGGGCCATGGGAGTGCTGGAGGCTGCTGCAAGCCCAGGCTGCAGAAGCAGAGCTGCGCTGAGTGCGACTCAGCAGCACAACAGTAATACCTGACAGCTGACGGACCTGAAATTGCCAGATGTCAGGGAATTACTTCAGGGCACACAAGTGCTCTTCCTCTTTCACATGTGTTTACCATACAGGTGCTGCTTTGCTCTCAAGCAATGGATCTTTCCCTCTCATCTGCGCATCCTCAGCCTTTATCAGCTGTTGGTAGAAACTTGCATTTCTGGGACATTTTTATGTGGTTCTGGAGGTGTTTTTCTCCGGTGAGAACTGACACTCAGGAGGAGCACTGGGAGCAGGGAATGGGCAGAAGCTGGCCATGGGAAGACCAGAGCAGATAGATGGGTGCAGTGCAATGGGGGCTCAGCCCAACCTCAGCCATTCTCCATCATCACCACTTCTAGCAGCTGCCTTTGGATCAGCGCTTCTTCCGCAGAGTTTTACTTCACATGTGCTCACAGTGAGCACTGTTGCCCCTCAGTTCACTCAGACTTTGGCAGAAATCTGGAAAAACCACCACACGAGCAGGAGGAGCCAGTGTTAGCACTGAGATACAGGGAGAAAAGCACTGCAGAGACTTAGGGACACTCTGGCTCATCTGAAAATGTGAGTCTCCAAGGTATCAGAGGTACATCAGGGCTCACTGAATCCAAATTCTGATGTCACTGGGTAATACTTCTTTATTATTTTTTTCCATATTCTAATATAAATGATAGAGTTAATCCCAAGTTCTTTATCTGTTGCATGTTTTATGCATACCTATCCATTCTTTGTTGTCTCTGCAATAAAAATAAAAATAAAAATTGCACTGCGTATATATAGTCAAAGAAGCTATGATAGAATCTCTCCAAATAGAGTCCACCTGCCAGGAAAGGCAATTTTCTTCTCCAGTATTTGCAATACAATTTGCAGTATAATTACTTCTCAAAGCCTCATGGAAAAAGAAAACCAAAAAGCACTCACTAAAACAACAGAGAGAAACAGTCCTAGATGTCTGTATTCTTGGCCTTATATGCACACGTGGCTCCTCTGCTTACCCACACACCCAAAGCATCCTGTAGGCTGCTGCTGCTTGCTCCAGCTCTCCTGGTATGGCCCAGCCGTGGAAGCTTTCCTCCAGGGCTGTGTCTCTGCTGGCCGCTGCTCGCCTGGTGTGTTAGAAACATGGGTAGATTTGCTGCGTACAGAACAGAACAGACCTAGCTGTGTGTTTGTGTACATGGGGCTAATCTTACTGAATCCAAACATACCACATAATCACTGCTAAATAAAGGCTAAAGCAAAGCAGATGTATCCAAAGAGTGTTGGAGCACCAGAGTGACAGATGCTTGTTGCGCCATTTACAAACATTAATTAACATTAATGTACTGTTCAGACATCAAATTAGCACAATCCCTTGAGGAAAGTGACGTTTTAGAGCTTTAAACTTCCCTAGAACAGGGGCAGGGGCTGCAGCTGGCCAGGCTGCAGGGCTTTGGTCCTCTGAAGGACAGGGAGGAGGCAGCTGCAGCCAGCTGTGTGCTGAGGAACATCAGCTGGCAGGTGCAGGGGCAGGGTGTCAGCGGGCAGCCTCGCTGCATTCTAAATAGCTACCAGTAAATAATTGTTGGGCATTCAACAGGCTGGCTGTGTGACACAATGCCAGCAGCAGTGTTGAACCAGGCTGTGAGTTCCCCCTGTCCTTTTCGGATGGAAGAGTGCTTGGTCTCCTGCAGTGGGTTGTGTGGTCCCAGCCACGTGGGCAGAGCATGTGTGGTGGCTGTGCAGGAGGGCTGGGATGTGGCACATGGCTGCATGATGGCCCAGAGAGAAAGCTGACACAGGTCTGCAGAATTCAGGTTGGAAAGCATTACAAAAAATAATGGGGCAGATGGTCACAGCACAGTCTGTGAGAAGCACTGTCCTTTATTAATCTCTACCAAGCCACTAGAAATATGGACATTTATTTTGCCACCGTTGCCTACAGTAGCCTTGCACACACACCAACCCATGCAGGGATTGTGGAGGAGCCGTCCATCTCCGTTTGGCAACATACGTTTGTTTGTATTACTAGCTAAATTTATCCAATTCCAATTAACTGTTCTCTTCAGCATTTTTTCTCAGTGTAATTATCTCAACACCAGCAGGCCGTTGTTTTTCTAATAAGAATTTAATTTTGTTAGATATAATCATTTTAGGACATTTTTCTTCTGGACCAGCAATGCATAACTTTGTTTAGTTTGGCACAGTCAGAGATCATGGCTTATTTGCTCAGAGGGAAAGAGGAAAAGAGAAAAGAGCCATTCTCTCCCAGAATAATGTAGAAATCTGGTTATGTGGAGGCTAGAATGTGGTTTTACAGAAATATTGGCAAAGCCAGTAGCACTGTTCTAATTCTGCAGAGTGAGGAACAACGTCAGGCTCTATCTCTCTGGACCTCCCCACTTTGCCAGGGTTCAGCTAAAGCTTGACCCAGTCCAGCTTGACTGCAGGAGAAGAAGAACATGCCATTCTCTGTCACACAGGTTTTCCTCTGTTCTGTTCAGCAGCTTCTGTATCTGAGCCGTGGCTGGGAGCAGCTCGCTGGGCAGCCTCTCTGCTGGGGTTCTTGGTTTTGCCACCCCTTTTTATGCTTTTTGGTGCTCTTTAAGAGCATTAAACAGTTACAGTACTCAGAAAGTTTTCCTCCGTTCATTTTGGCCCCGGAGATGATAAATCATATGGTATGCATATCATGGAATACATACGCGTGACACCAAATGGATTTCTATGTGGGTACCCATATGGCCCCGTCTGTTCTGTAAAGGTGGGTGTGTATTTGTCTGTCTGTGATGTCTAAGGAGCTTCTTTCAGGGTAGTATCTGCATACTCATAACTTAAATAAGATTGGATTGAAAACTGGGGAGATACTTCATTTTTTTTCCAAGGAAGGAATTATCTAATGCAGTAAAATAATTAGGTTCTGTGATGCTCGGAAGGCAGCAGAGTGGTTCAAACTTTGCTCATCTTAAGGCAGGAGCTGAGGATGCCTGGCTGCTCTCTGGAGACATGCAGCTCATACAGTCCCAGGCTTGAGGACAAGCTTGGGCATCCAGATTGGTGGCTGGCCAGCATCAGTGCCCACTTCTCTTAAACCACAGAGAATAGTAGCTTTGCTGGCCCAGCTGGTTACCTGGATTCTTGAACCTCTGCTTTCGGTCTTGACGGTGGGTCTGGTTACAACCAGAGTCTCATCTTGTCACTGCTTAGTGAGTATACAGATATCACTGCTGCAGATAGCCATTCCTGCCATGGACCACAGCTAAATTCTGCTGCTGTATGGTGGAAGTCAGGAACGTAGTGAAATGCCATGCTGTTTCTCAGCCCTTTCACTTTCCTTTCCTGTCTCCAAGAGCCTCGAATCTATAAACTTGTGATAACTGCAGGTGTTATCACCTGGAAATTGCCATGATATTGAAGAACCTTTATTTCCCTCTTTTTTTTTTTTCCCCTGGACAGAACAGTCAGAGTGTGCATATGTTTGTTTGTGTGTAAGATTTTTTGTTCGGGCAAAGAGGCAACAACAAACACCCATGATTTACAATGCTTACATTTCCACGAAAGCCTTGGACCTACACAGCAGATTCAGTGTTCAGTCATACAAGGCAAGAATATAGTTGTGGTTCATTTTCTGTCTATTTTCTCTTTGGATTCACAGCTTCCTTCTTATCCATCACATCCTGTCTTCACATATACACAAACTTAACATTAGACAAGCTGTCCACGATCGTGCTGCTGAGGAATGTGATATTGTGCCTGCTCTGCACAAAGTAGTGAAGGCTGTTAGTTACAAATGTGTCACTGGTGTACTGTGCGTTATGCATTTATACTTGCTTTTTGGTTTTACGTGTAGCACTGACCATGAAGATGAACTCACCAGCAGGGAAAATGCAAGTTCTGTTGGGAAAGGTTAAAATATTCTGCTCTTATAGCAGTTGGACGTCATTTATATTTGGCTCCTCCATGGCATTTATAGCTTTCATGAACATAACAGAGGTGTACCTGTGTTCATAGAATCATAGAATGGGTTTGAAGGGACCTCAGGGATCATCAAGTTCCAACCCCTCATTTCTTGGGAGCTCACGAGGCTGCTTATAGCAAATGCGGTTCACTCTGGGGGATTGATCCATTTGGCACTAATGAGTGCCCCCAAAGGCCTTGTGTTTGGAAGACAAAGGACAATTGCATACATGTTTCTCAGAGCCACCAAGTGACTGGGCACAACACAAATCCTTGGTAGCCAAACATATCCCTGATGGCCATAAAGGCCATAACTATGGCTACATGAACTATTTTGTTCTGTTTGAGCCATCTGTAAAATGTTAGCTCTTGAATCATTCACATGTGGTAAATGTCTGATGTGGGAAAGGAAAAGCATTGTAATAACCTTTGCTTTATGGAGCTGTTTGGAAGATCTGCAAGTCCAGGAAGGGATCCTTCCATTTCCCCTAAAGCTGAAAATGTCATAATAGAGGCAGAAGAGAGGATGTTCACAGCATCTCCTCTGCTGTAGGTAACGGGAACTTAACGTTTCCAGGGAACGGCAAAAACATGGATCTTGGCTGATAATAGTAAGAATTAATATTTAACTCAACTTGGACATTGTGTTAATCATGTGTATATATTGCATTTTATATTCATCCATCACACTGTCATAGCAGTACCTAATAGATATTCTTTACGAGAACAGGAAAACAGCTCTAGCTTGAAAGGAAGCAGAAATGTAGAATATGCCTTTATTTCAACTTTTGACTAAAACTATTGATAATCTTGGAGATATAATTACTTTTCTCTCAGTGAATAAATAGCTGCTTAAATACCGAAACCATCGTTTGCATCAAATCATCAGCTACTGCAAAAATTGGTGTGACTTCAGTGACTTCTGTTAACGTACACAGATTGCTGTTATCTGACTCTCTGGGCCATTGAATGGAGTCCTGCTGAGCAGTGGGCAGCCAGCTGTGTGCTCCTCTGCTTCACTCGCCATCAGCAAAATTATCACCCACGTTCTGATTGCGGGACCTCGCTGCTGTTAACAGGGGAGGGGCAGGAAGAACCCAGCTCAACTCTCTGAATACAACAGGAGTCATGGCAGCAGCACCTAGCAAAAAAATATGCATATGATCTTTTGACATGTAAGTGGAGGAAAATTGCTGCTGAATCACTGGGAGGGAAGAAGTATGAGAGCTTAAGATGTCATTTTTACAGGCATAATTTTTACTCTAATGGCCTTTAACAGCATGTACAAGTCAGCGTAACGCTGTCAGCTGCAGCAGAGATAGGAGTACAGAAATGTAATGACTTGAGCTGCTTGGAAGAATTGTTTTCCTCCTGTAGTTAATTAGCAGTGTGTCATGGTTTTCTGTTTGCTGATTCAACAGCTGGAATGGTAGCTAGTGTCCTGGCTTTTCTCTCCATTTATTTGTTGAATTTCTCCTTCTGCTCTTTCCACAAATAAATGCAGCCTCTTGGGACTTGCAGTAACTTGCTATCAGGAATGTGACAGAAATCCTTTGATGTCCAACACTGGGTAGCACTTTGCAGTAGGTGTCTCTCAGATAGTAAATAAACAGATATGCCAGGTAGATCTCCCTTGGGGCTAGAGGCAGAGGAGCAGTTGCACATAATGCCAAGAGAAGCACCATCTGTCTGAATAAGCAGTCAAAGATGTTACTGAAAATACCTGTTTGGATTCAAGGTCAGTTTATTTCCTTGGGGAAGGAAACTGAAGAACATGGGAAATCCGATCTCAATAATCTCTAGTAATAGAAGGCGAGGTTACACAAGCAGTGTAAGGAGGGTAGTTATCCCAAGAAGAAAGAGATATTTATTCTTCCCTTGGAAATCAGTAAAAGATTACAACTTGACCGTGCTGACCCTTGTTGTCTTATCGACTTGGAAAAGTTTGGGCTGAAGGCAGCTGTGGAAATCTCTGATCCATCCTTCCTCTTCCAACTCAAATCTGTCTTCATTTCTGTCAGGTTCCCCAGGGCCCTCTCCAGTTGAATTTAGCATATCTTTGAGGCTGGGCAACCTTGCCTGTTCAAATCTGGACCCACTGAAGGCAAACTAATTAAATCCTGTTATTGTAAATTATTTGACTTCTCCATGTGCTGCCAGAGGGATGTTAAGACCATGTCAGTGAACAGAGGAACTGGATCCACGGAATATTAGAGATGTTTGCATTGCTCCACGAAGGGAACATTTCAGACAGTGCCCTAAGAGAACATTTACTGTCAAATACACCATTTCTTTGAAAGCAAAATTTTTCAGGGAAACAGACTGATTTTAATGCACGCATGAAACCAGAAGACGATGTATAAATGATGAAATTGAAATAGTTGAATGCTTGTTTCAACATTTTTCCCCCGTGACATTTTGAGTCTTGCTTCAAAGAGATGTTAAAAATGTTTTCTTTTGACACTTTGATTTTATTTCAACCTTCTGTGTGGAATATATCTTCTAATTTTATCAAAATAAGGCAATTTAGCTGACTCCACATGACTGTTTTTAATTTCTGAAGAAAATTTGGCAATTTTTAGATTTTTCTGCCTGTTTAGTACAAACTTTTCAGTTCCCACTCAGTTCTTGACAAATTGTGCACCTCAAGGATGTCACTTTAATACATACAAGTAAGATGTACACGTGCGTGCTTTTATCTGTCTCTTATTTTAATGGGCTGCTGGCACTTAGAATTTCTCAAAGGCTACTCTTCAGGTTTGTGGTTCAGTTTTAGTGTATGTGTGATAATTTAATGTCTCTGTTTTATGATTCTGCTGACCTCATAAAACAGACTTCTATATGCTACATACACATTATGTCTTGGTGTGAAGCCTGACTTTAAAAAATATCTCTCTGACAGAGATCATTAATTCCTTTTATAAATAGTTGTTGAAATTATGGCCACTTCTTCAATGCAGTACTGATATCCTCTGGGTACACAGATGGGCACCACATTGCAGAATGCCTGTGCTTCCAAAATCTGGAAGGTACATCTACTAGACAATGACTATTAATTCATTGGGAAAATACACCCATCAGGCACAGAGCTGAATTGTATGTGGTGTTGTTTAGAAGAGCTGAGAATTAATGGGTGCTTGTGATGTCTCCAATCTACTGGTTGTGCCAGGTGAAAATGCCAGGAGCTCAGCAAGAGGCATCTATAGGGGAAGCAGAGGGGCATTTCTGCTGGAACCCGTGTTGGCACAGCGGGGCTGGCTGGGCACTGCGCTCTCACCTCACAGCAATCCCTGTTTTCTGCAGCAGAACAGCTGTGTTCTGGAGCCAAGCCAGTAGTTTCCAACCAGCTGTAGAGGCATCTTCTCAGATCTGAACTGCAGGATCCCTGGAGACTTTTAAAAGGAAGTTGAAAATGTTCTCAGTTACACGTTTAGAGCGAGACTCGTTTTGGTTGTAAAGAGATTTTAATGCTGCTTTATGAGCTGAATTATAAAACATTTTGCAAAAGATGTTCTTTTATAAATATCCTCGTTACATCTGTATGGTCAAGAAGAAAATGTCTAATGTTCTGTAGCTGAGTGTTTACGTTATTTCCTATCAATCATCTGGAGCAAGAGAGAGTTCAAGGACATATCTAAACTTAGTTTTTGGGTACAGAGCCTTTGCAAATCGACTGTCTTCATAGTCTACCCTGTGAGATTTCTGTTGTGATCTTCCTCACTCTATCATGTTCAAATCAGAGAAACTACAAGACTGCTTGAGCAAGGAGCAGGGGATTGAAAGTCATGGCCATTTCTTGGCTCTGCTCTGGTCTCCAGTGTGAACACGGGTAAGCCTCTGGCCTCCAGCTCCCTATCTCAGCAGTGGGAACATCAGTGCTGCCCTGCAGTGTGTGCTGAAATCTAAAACTCTAGAATTTGAAAATATTTCATTAGGAACCTAAGACAGGCTGCCAAGTCAGGACCTCCAGAAATTTGCAATAGGATGATATGGTTGCTGATCTGCTTGTGGGCATGTTTAACTTCGGAGATGGATTTCTGGTTTTAGGCTTGATACACCTTCTTGATGTAGAAATCTGATAACAGGTGGATAGCACAGGAAATAAACAGGCAAGTTGATTTTTTATCTCAGAAGATATTTTCTGCTCAAAGCTGGTTGTTATTTTAAGAACATGAATCTATTGTACTGTGAATGTGTTAGAATGAGTGGGAGAAGAAAGGCGAGCGCAGGGCACTTCTCCTCGATGAGCAAAAGCCTGGAAGCCCTGGGGAGAGCTGTCCTTGTGGCTGGAGGTTAAGGCCAGGGAATAGGGAGGAAGAAAAACAATTCAGTTAGGGAAAAGCACCCTTAATTTTACTGACATTTTCACAACTGTGAAACACTTCATTAATTTGCAGTAACAACCTTTGCAGCTTTGCCAAAATACATGTCCATTGCCATTAGAAAAACCCCAACATTTACTCAGTTATGGCTAAATAGGAGGAAGGTGAACTCATTCATTGTGGTAAGGAGGGTGCAGACACTTTGTGACTAAGCGCAGGAGGAGGGGAGGCAACATGGGAGGTCACTCCCTTGCTCAGCGACTTCAGACAAACCACAGCATTAATCTGTGCCTCATTTTCCCTAGCTGGAAAATAGAAAATATTGGTTTTTCCCTGCAAGGGACTCTGAAACCTTATTTACTCATGCTGTGAAAATAGTCCGAGCTCCTTGTCTGAGAGGAAGTCAATAGAAATAGACTATAGAATCATTTTTTACCACTGTTTCAAAAAGGCAGAAGAAACAAGCTGAAGAAAAGGCTTTACGGTTTTATTTTTAGAAGACCTGAAGGTCTCCTTCAGTGATGGTTGTTCTCTTGCTTTCTACTTGCAGGTACTATGCTATCTGTTGCCAGCCACTGGTGTACAGGAACAAGATGACTCCACTGCGTATTGCTGTAATGCTTGGAGGCTGCTGGGTAATCCCGACATTTATTTCTTTCCTCCCTATCATGCAAGGCTGGAATAGCATTGGCATCATTGATTTGGTGAGTAGCTTAGGAGACGTACCATCTTGGTACTAACTATATTCCCTGCTGTATATTCTTTTAAAAAGGAAAAAGAAGGCAAGGAGGGCTAAAGGAGGAACCCTTGTTTCTGATTCAGAGGGCCTGCTGAATTCCTGGAAGGTGTCTTTATGGGCATTTGCAAGGCTGCTGCCCGCTGCCCTGTATCTGATGCAGCCCCTTGTCTTCTGGGGCCACAGCAGCCCAAACCCATGCCACCTATCTGGTCCTTTTCTAGTGCATTTGGGCAGATGAAGCTTTAGCATTCTTGGTGTAAGACATATTCTGATGTGCAGGTCAGTGAGCGCTGCAATAAAATGCACAGCATCAAGTGAAGTTATTCCTCTTTGCAATGTCTGAACTGGGCTGTCAGGCTGATTTTCAATAGCCAGGTTGAGGCGTCTCTGGGATGCTGGAGCTGCATCATGGGAAGGTCCTACAGGCCTTGGGGCCAGCAAAGCCCACAGTGTGAGCAGAGGCAGGAGGGGCAGCAGCAGGTAAGTACTGCATATAGGAGTGGGAAAGGAGGAGAGAGAATAGCAATGTGGTGGTGGAGCTTCCTAGCAAACAGCCTGCTGGTGTCAGAGGAGCAGCACTGAATTTCTTCCTTTCTTTGTCCTTCTTCCCCCGGCCCCAGATTCAGCAAAGGCAGTTCAACAAGGCTTCCAACTCCACGTACTGCATATTCATGGTCAACAAGCCATACGCCATTACCTGCTCTGTGGTGGCCTTTTACTTTCCCTTCCTGCTGATGGTGCTGGCCTACTATCGCATCTACGTCACTGCCCGGGAGCACGCCCGGCAGATCCGGGTGCTGCAGCGCGCAGGGACCCCTGCTGACAGCCGGCACCAGCCTGACCAGCACAGCACGCATCGCATGAAGACCGAGACCAAAGCTGCCAAGACCCTGTGCATCATCATGGGGTGCTTCTGCCTGTGCTGGGCCCCCTTCTTTGTCACAAACATAGTAGACCCTTTCATAAACTATACGGTGCCGGGGAAGTTGTGGACAGCTTTCCTGTGGCTGGGCTACATCAATTCAGGGTTGAACCCCTTCCTCTATGCCTTCCTGAACAAGTCTTTCAGACGTGCCTTCCTCATCATCCTGTGCTGTGGTGATGAGCGATACCGAAGGCCTTCCATCCTGGGGCAGACAGTCCCCTGTTCCACCACCACAATAAATGGATCAACTCATGTGCTAAGGTGAGTGTTTGTTCCTCAGCTGCTGCAAAATACCTTGAGTCACTGGAAAGAGGGCTTCCCATGAGTTTTCTTAAAGGATCATTTTTGCATTGCATTTGAAATAGCTGATGAATTAACTATTCAAAAAGGAGGGAGCAGGAGAAGTGCACAGAAATCCTTAGGGTGCTCCAATGACCAGTGGTTTGTATGTACCCAGATGCGTATTGGAGTGCACAGTTTCTCCAGAGGCGTGTTCAGGAAACAGTTGGGAGGAGGCAGTAGTTGTGCATGCATGCTGGAAGTCCTATTGCTTTTTCTGAGAAGAACAGATTGACTGCAGGGGGAGCACCTTGCAGGAGGCTGCCCTCCCTTTGCTCTAGCAGAGGGACCGGTGCTCTGGTTGCCATTTCTCCTCAGATTCTGCTTTTGTAGACCCGCTGGCTGGTGCTACTGCTCCTGAAGTGATGAAAGGCAAAGGATGGCACTGTGGGATCCCAGGGAATGTGAACCCCCCACACCTCACATATCCATCCTTTGTGTCACACCACAGTGCTTTTTGCAAGAGGACTGCGTGTGGTTGGGATGGCAGCGGGCTCAGTGCTGGGACACATCCTGTGCTGCCTTCTCCTCACCGAGCAGTGGAGGCAGAGCACTGGGGAAGGCAGGGAGGAGCAGTTATCTCCATAATATCAGAATGAGCTGTATTCTCTGAAAGAAAATCCACAGGTGTTTCTGTGCAACTGCCTGAGAGCTGTTTGGTTCTGGTGGTAGATGAATTCATGGCTCCATACTTGCAGATAAGGGCTCGGTAACAGCGGTTGTGTTCAGAGCCGAACCCGTTTGGAGAAAAAAATCATACTTCCAGCTGTGCCTGATCTGTTGGTTTGTCTCTGATTTGCACCCAGCTCCCTTCTGTAAGTTTTGGAAACAGTCCTGGGCTCTGTAATGGATGGGAGACAGGGCAGGGCTTGCCACAACCCCAAGACAGGCCTCTCATGCTTTTTAATCATGAAGGACATTAAAAACTATATATCTTCTGCTGAGTAAAAGCTGTTCAAGGTCTAAGGTCCCAGAGCCCTCTGCCTGTGATGGATGCAGGGCACAGTGCCATGATGAGCCTGTGTCAGCGCTGTGTGGATGAGGCGGATGCTGCTCAGCTGCAGAAGGAGGCCGGGAGCTGCAGAAACAAACACTGGGAATGTGGCTGTGTGCAGGGAAGAAAAATGGGTTTGCTTTGGCCACCATTGGTGGGGGGCTTCATGCTGTGACAGCCTCCCCTGGTCATGACCTCAAACCTGCCGGAGTTCAAGGAGTGTTGAGACGATACTCAGAAATATGGTTTGAGTTTTAGGTAGTCCTATGTGCAGCCAGGAGTTGGATTTGATGATCCTTGTGGGTCCTTCCAATTCAGGAAATTCTGAGGTTCTTTGATTCTAGTGTTTACCTGGCCAGCCCACTGGCCTAAGCACAGAGAAAGAGCAAGTGGTGTCTGTTGGGGCCAGTAAGTGCTGCAGCAAGGTACTTTTTGTGAAAGTATTCCCATTTCCAGATCCCCCCTCATGCTTGTACTGTGTGGCTCCTGCAAACAAGTCCTCCATGGAAATGAATAACGAGTCTGAGGACTGTCTGACCAGCTGCCCTGCCTTGCTGCAATCCTGTCAATGTAGATGTGATAAACACTATAAAATGCTCCATGAGAACTAACTCTGCATAGGGCATCTTGTTTGCTTCTAGCTTGTATGAGTTATTATATAGATAAGAATGGGTCCCCCTCTCTTCAGCTCACTGCAGGCACGAGCTGCATTCCCTCCTGCCTTTCTTTGTGACTCCTCTTGCAGAGAAAGGCACCGAGGGCTGCTGAGCAACACTGCTCTGCACATCAGCACTTCAGACACAATTATTTTCTATTTTTCTTGGCTTTGTAGCAGATGAGAAAAGCATGCCTTCCTCTCCTGTGTGGATTATGCACTGCTTGTGACGGAGGCGTAGGGATTAAAGGAAAGGTGACTAATTGTAGTTTCTTGACTTAATCTCACTTGTGGAATTTTGAATTCTTTGGTGCTTCTCTATTAAATGCAGAACAGTTTGGACTCAGCTCAGATGGAAGGCATTGTCTCAAGATGTAATGCACATTTGCTTTATAGCTTGGAAATCCTGTGCCCAGCAGCTGAAATACTGAAACCTTCCTAAAACCTGTGGGCTGGCCTCATACTAACCCAGCCGTGAAGAAGCTTGGGGGCTGGGCTTGGTTCACACTCTTCCAACCTCAGAGTTTTGTCCTGATTAAGAGCTTCTGCACATGGGGGGGAAGTTGTGCAAGAGGGATGCTGCAGCTGTGTCTTGTACCCCGGCAGGAAGAGCATGGAGAGTCTTTGTGCTGAATGCAGGGCAGGCTTCCACCCCTATAGGTCTGCAGTTCTTGTATTAAGCTAACTGAATCTCTCAGCCTCAAAGGGATTCAGGAGTGGTGAAACAGGACTTGGACTTCTAACCCCTCCCCACATCCAATCTTGATAATATTTGGACTGTCCTTCTGCTCTGTCTATCCAACTGTTCTTCCTTTGCCTACAACCAACTCACTGGTGCTTCTCCAACAGCATGCTTGTCCTCATTAAAGGTAAAATTCAGGCTCTCACTCTTGGATGTGTTTGACCTGTGAACGCCTTCCAGAGAAGAAGCAATTTCTTCATTTTTTTTCTGATAACTTTAGAACCAAAATATTCCAATGTTCCCATTTTGGGATTTTTCATGGTTGTATTAGGAACGGGGAGGAAAAAAAAACCTGGAGGAGCAGAGCACAATAAACAGCAGTGGTGAGAAGAGGCAGACCCCCTCAGCACACACAGGCTGACAGGCCAGTTGGGAGGCAGTCCTCATCCTTTCTTTAATTTATTCTTCAATTGATCTGTGAAGACTGGTGCTCTGGCCAAGCAGACAGGGAGAGGCTTTGCACAGCACAGCTGGGGCCTGGTGCCTGTCCGGTGGGATGGGAAAGCTGCATGCAGCTCAACTGCCTTACCACAGTGGGAGGGAAACCCCAGCAGCCACCCTCTTTTCTCCCTAAACCCTGAAGCAAAAGATGGGGAAAGGATTTCCCATCACTAATTTTGCTCTTGAACTCTCCATCAAGTAATGGAGATACCCATTCTTTGAGCAGGGTAAGGTGTGGTGCAAAGTGTGGTTGGAAGATATCATAAAGAGGCAGGAGACAAGATTAATTAGAGCTGGATCTGTCTGTACAATGGGCAAGAGTGGTAGAATTAAATATTCTTTCGGCTGTGAAAGAACAATTTTGCTTTCCTGTTTTTAAAACTTGCTTTCTGTAAGCATGGGAACTGCCAGAACACATATTTTTGGCCCTTTGTATCCACCTATTTCACTTCTGACATGTAAATCAATTGCAGTTTAGGCAGGACACATGCAAATAATAAATTGAAATCTGCAGGTGTGGATACTATCTGAAATTCATACCCTATTTAATTTTCAAAGGCTGAGATTGCAATTCATGTCACATGCAGAGGTTTGTTTCTTTGGTTGCAGCACAAATTGTGTAATATATAAATATGAATTTCTACTTATCTATGAGTATAAATATACAAATGAATTCACAATTCACAGTTCTAAGAGACTATGCTGTGAAATATTGCGCATGGAAAGGATTTGGGGATCTTTCTGACTAACAAGTGGATAGGAGAATTTACAATGAGCTCTCAGCTAACATAATACAAAAATAAGCAGAATAATTCACAGCAGTACGTACAGCTTTCTGGACAACTCCAACATGTATTCAGGAGTCCTGTGCACCACCAGAGTGAAAACAAAATGCCATAATTATCTGAAAAATGCTGCTTGCTTTTTAAAACATATTGCTTGCATATCTTTTGTTATGCATAGACATTTGGTTAAAGCAAAGCAACAAGCTCATACCTTTGGGAATCATTCAACTCTTGCACTGCACAAGGGGATTGGAACACAGCTCAGCAGTGCTTAAATTCTTGGATAAATCAAGTTCTGAAATTTTGCCACAGCAGAGAAGGTAAAGTAGAATTGAGCAATGATCAGAGCAGACAGACTCCGGAACGTCTGGGTCAAGTACGTCCCTTTGGTGTATTCCCCATTTCCGTCCAGAGGTGCAATGTTCAGCACAGAGCAGCGTTAATCTCCTCTGGGAGAGCTATAGCAAGTAGTTTATTTACTCACTTTCCAACACAGAGCAGGAGGCCTTCTCAGACAGGACTGATGCCAATGTCATTTCTCCAAACTAAAGCACATCCTGATTTTCCTTTTAGAAGAGCCAAGAGAAACAAGACAGGGAAGGAAGAAAAGCAGCGTGCAACTTTGGGGACTGGAATTTCATTGTCCTCATAAATACAGAATTAAATAAATAACCCAATCAACCCACACTCATGTCAGCACTCTGAAGGTGCACAAGGCACGGGGAGAAGAGCACAGTAAATCACTGTGTGCAGCCAGCACTCAGTGCTGGAGCGTGGCTGCTGAGCCTTATTGGCCCCTGTGGGGAATATGAGTGATGGAGTCGGTAAATCTGAACAGGCACTGCAATGCTTGGCTCCTCATTTTGCGGAAGTGTAGCAACTCCCTGGCTTGCAGTTGCACTGGAATAAAAAGAAGCCCTCCCTGGCTGCAAGGAAGCACGGCTCATATGTGCTGTGCCCACCTTGCTCCTGTCCCACTGTGTCTGATGCGGGGCAGGTGTGTGCTTCCAGTCTGTAAGGTGTTGGCAGGAGCTCTTCCTCCCTCCTGTCCCTTTCCTGGCCAGGAGCAGAGGAGACTCTGGTACAGAGGCTTCGGTGTTCAGGAGGCTGGATGGGCTGACTGTGTTGCATTACTTCCAGAAGCAATGAAACAATGAATGAATTAAAGAAGCTGCCCTGAATAGTTGTATAGGTCCTGGAGCCCTCCTGCCTGCCGGGCTGCCAGTACAGAGTCTCCACTGCTGTGCTTACAGGTAAAATCCCGCTGTCCTGCCTCCTCCTGTTCCTCTTATCTCTTATCCTTCCTTAGGCATTAAGGCAGCCACAGAGACCACGGAATTCCCGAGACAGAGCAAAGCAGTCAGGGTGGGACAGCCCTGTGCTGCGGCTGCTCCTGCACAGCCCAAGCAGCTGCACGCTGGGCCCTGGCACCCGGACAGCCTGCAGACCACAGCCTGGAAGCACAGCCCCTCCTCGCTGCTGGCCCACCTCTTCCCCGGCTCAGGGCCATCCCTTGATGGGAAAAAGGTGTGTTGAGCTTCAGCCAGGAATGCACGCCTTCACTACCACCTTCCCCCATGGAACAGCGGTGGCTGATGGAGGAAGGAGAGACGGCGGTGACAAGGGGCATGGATGGGATGAGCTCACTGCCTGCCCTGATGAAACCCACAGAAAGCATACAGGAACAGCAGCGGGAGCCTGGGCCCAGCTCAGCCACTGCAACGCCACGCTAAATATTTCTTTTTGCTCTCCTTCTTCCTTGCACATGTACCCATGCTCATAGAAACAACTCATTGCATAAGCCAGCAGGAAGGGGTTTCTGGAGAGGAGGTGTTCACGGGCTGCTTTGGGAGGTGCTGCATTCTGGCTCTGTTTGTGCTGCTGGAAGCAGGAGGGTGCTACAGGAACCTGGGATCCATCTCCTGGCTGCAGCAGCTGGCCATGGCCAAGGAAGGGCCTCGCTACTGCTATGAGAGAAAAAAAGATAGTTCATTTCAATACATGTACAACTTTGCTTAGACAACCTTGCAAAGTCTGGCCCAGAAATGAGAGGTAAAGGGCTGGACTGAAACACAGGGTCTCCCAGCAGTAGCGCATGCAGCTTCAAAGCCAACTCCTTGCATTGGCAGGGCACTGAGCTCCAACTATTATTGGTTCTTCTAGGGCATCTGAAGGTTGTAACTTTGATTTTGTTTTTTCGCTCTTAAGAAGAAATAGGCAAGCAGTGCGTAGGCATGTGGGATCACAGTGCTCACTGTAGCAATTGGACACATCAATACAACAGGAAAGGCATTACAGCAAAGCTGTGATGACAGAAGGACCAGCACAGTAGAAAGATACTATAAAGGAAGGGAAGAAAATTGCTCACCTGTATCAGAAGATTCTGGGTTTGCAGGGGAAAGCTTCACCAAGGAGGGATCTCCAGAACAAAATCTTTCCCAGTGGCAGTCAGCCCTTAAATGAGGTCTAAGAGAGGTGCAGCCAGGCTGCAGCCCTTCCTATCACACAGCTGAACTGCCTTCACCTGTGCTCCCAGGGCTGACCCGATCCTTTCCCCAGGTGCTCAATCTGTTGTTCAGGCTGTGACTCAACAGTTACCATACACTCACAAACAGAACCAGCAAGGGAACAAAATCCTGAAAAAAGTATTTGGATAAAAAAACATGAATTACAAACATGTCGTCTTTATCTTATTTTGACCAAGTTTCAAAGTGAAGTGAAAATGAATCTTCTGTGGCAGTTTTTGAACACAAAGGATGCAAGACTTTGGCTTAAAACTGAATTTTTATTTTAGCACTAACTACACCGTGAATATCCTTCTGAAAGGTTTTTTTCCCTTTACAGATACTGAACAGATTTTTCTGTAGATGTTCTGTGTTTTTTTTCTTATTACTCAAGAATCATTTGGGAAAGAATTTCAGTGGCGGAGTTTTACTGCCCAAAGCTATACAGTTATTTACAGAAAGTCATCATAGAATAATAGAATCGCAGAATGGCTTAGGTTGGAAGAGATCTCAAAGATTATCTCGTTCCAACCCTCCTGCCATGGGCAGAGTTGCCAACCACCAGCCTGGGCTGCCTAGGATCCCATCCCACCTGGCCTTTAATGCCTCCAGAGATGGGGCATCCACAGCTTCTGTGGGCAGCCTGTTCCAGCACCTCACCACTCTCCAACTAAAACATTTCTTTCTAACATCTAACCTAAATCTCCCCTCTTCTAGTTCAAAGCCATTTTCCCTTGTCCTATCGCTATCAGACTGTGTAAAAACGTGGTCCCCCCTCTGCTTATGAGCTCCTTTCAAGTACTGACAGATCACAACGAGGTCTCTGGGAAGCCTTCTCCAAGCTGAAGAAGCCCAACTCTCTCAATCTTTCTTCAAAGGGCTCCAGCCATCTGACCATCTTCATGGCTCTTCTCTGGACCCAGTCCAACAGCTCCATGTCTTACTTGTGCTGAGAGCCTCAGGTGTGGACCCAGTACTCCAGATGGAGACTCACAAGGGCAGAGGACAGGGGGACAGTCCCCTCTCTCTCCCTGCTGCCTCCCCTCTGTTAATGCAACCCAGGATACTTTTGGCCTTCCAGCTTTCACCCATCTGGACCCCCAAGTCCTTCTCTGCAGGGCTGCTCTCAAGGAGTTCTTTTCCCACTCTGTACTCATATCTGGGACTACCTCAACCCATGTGCAACACTTTGCACTTGACCTTATTAAATCTCATTAGATTCTCACATTTCCACTTCTTGAGTATGTCCAGGTCCCTCTGGATGGCATCCCTTCCTTCTGTTGTGTCATTAGCACTACTCAACTTGGTGTCACCAGCAATCTTGCTGAGGGTGCACCCAATCCCATTGTCAGTGTCACTGATAAAGATGCTGAAGAGCACCAGTCCAGAATGGACCCCTGGGGGACACCAGTCATGACTGGCCTCCACCTGGACATAGAGTCATTGACAACAACCTTCTGGCTATGATCATCTAACCAATTCTTCATCCACCGAATAGTCCAGCCTTCAGATCCATCTCTCTCCAATTTAGAGATAAGGATGTGATGCGGGACCATGTCAAAGGCCATGAACAAGTCCGGGTACATGACATCAGTTGCCTTTCCTTTGTCCATCAATGCTGCCACTCCATCACAGAAGGCCACTAGTTGGTCAGGCATGCCTGCCCTTGGTGAAACCATAATCAGACCATTTTGGCCAGAAATTCTGCCTGGCAGGAACTGCCTGGGAATTTTAATGGTCTAGCAGTATGGGTCAGAGTTCTGACACAGTGCATCATCTTCTTCACTAGAAAGTCGTTAGGCACAAGATGGATCATTTGGATTCATTCTGTTGTTTCCTTCATTGCTTAATTGTTTGTAGTTCCATGATAGATTGCCATAGATCATTTTGGAGGCACACTGACACCAGCAGACATTTTGCTGTGCTGGCGAGCAAATACAAGCTATGGAGCCTTAGGACGCCAGCTGTAATTTCTCCAGCTGTCACTTATTATTGGGAGCCAATAGACAAGAAATTCATGTTTGCAAAGTAAACAAAGAACGTTCCCACTAAATTCTTTTTAGAAATTTTCTGAGCAAAGGATTGAGACTTCCCCCTGACATCTCCATCCCCTGCAGTTTTGCTTCCATGTAATTCCTATTTTAAACAGGAGTTTAGAGGGAAGATGTGAAGGTTTTTGTTTCAAGAGAATCTGATGAAATACCGACTGGGTGCAGCTAATGTCTTTGCATGTATCCAGACTTGGATTATGAGTTTTGTCCTTGTTGACAGGGTTTTATTTTGCTTCGCCTTAGCACATTGATGCAAACATGATGTTTATATGCAGGCAGACCACAGTGCTCCACTCTGCAGTGGCTGTAGGACCAGATAGGAACCCCTGTGTCAGGAGTTCTGTCCTTAGGGATCCTCCTGTGCTCAGCAAGAGGCACAGGAGAAATGAATGAACTTTTTCATCTAATAGACAGAAATCTATTGGTGGACTTCTCTTTAAAATGCAGTAGTGACATTTTTTGTCAGCTGCAGGTGCCTGGATAAGCTGTGCTGACATCCATGGGTGATGTTAGGCAGACCTTTTCACCAGGACCATATGTCTGTGAGTACAGCATCAGGCATGGCCAGAAGTATAACCCACATAGTCCAAGTACTGAAGGAAAGTATCACAGGGGTGCCCAGGATCTTTCTGCTCAGAACTGAGCCATGGCAAGGAGAGGTACCATCCCTAGATGTGAGGTACTATACCAGTCAAGGCATTTTTAATGAAATCCATAGGGGTGACCAAGACCAAGACCTCGAGAACATTCCGTTCATTTTAACACAAGCCCTGAGCTGATCCCACTGGGCAATGCCACCAAAGACTGGAAAGGGAGAAGAAGCATTTGAATTAAGGAGTAATGCTAGCATAAGAAAAAGAAAAAAAAGATAAAAAGTGGCCAGGAATAAATTCAAGAATGGAATCAGAAAAAAGCTTCTGGCCATCATGGCACTGGTGTTTTGAAACAAGCTCTCCCTAAGACTAGTGGGAGAAAATGGCCGACTTTTAGCAAGTTGAAGCTTGATGAATATACAAAAGTCATGTCATTGTATGATATGATTGTGTCAGCAGCTGGGATCCCACAAAGCCCCGCTTTGCCCTTAACTCTGATCTTTGTGGAGACCAGCAGCAGCCCAAAGGCTCTTGGTAGTCCCCAGTAGCCTCCCCATGGCCTCCAAGTACGTTTCTTTATTTGTGTCTTTACTCTTATTTCCCCATTTATTTTTCAGGGCGGCTATCTGATAATCAGTGTGTGCAAAATATACTGACGTATCATCTCCTTCTGCCATTTAAATCCAGGTTGGGCAAAGTAGTTAAAGGTAGTATGGGAAGGGGACAATTTTCTCCCAGGGAAGACTCACACCAGGGGAATTAAGAGTACAGCATTCACTAGGTCTTATTCTTCGTTGATAGCATTAATATTTGTCAGGAGATGATCCGGTTTTCACGTGAATTTCGTTAGCTGCAATTCCAAAAAGGTATTCTATAAAAATATATGAGATCACTAGACTCAATAACAGATAAAAGAGTTTTGTAATTTTGAGGAGCTTTCTTGTAGTTTTTCATGAAGCTTTGCCAATATTTGCAATCAAACTTATGTTCCAACTTCCTTGGCACGATTTTACAACTTGGCAGCAATCTTCCCTACAGTCACAGCACCCACAAACACTGACTGGCAGTGTGAAGGCTCGCAAGCAGGACAAAGAGAGCTATAAATACCTGGAGGTATGTGGTAGCTGAAACAGGAGATACGGGCTGACCCAGGAAATGCAGGGTGAGATTATGCAAGCTGTTATGCAGAGAACATGGGGATCTGGAAATTTGGCTGTTCAACAGCAGCAAAAGTTCACACCGTAACTATAAGAGAGTTGCAAACGTGGAGTTGTTGTGTTTTGCTCTGTGCAGCATCAAAGGGCCTATAAGCCAAAAATAGACGTCATCTTCTCCTTCTTTCCCCTCTTCCTCTTTTGAAGTAAGCTGCATGGATTTCTGTTTCTCCTGACTTTTACACATCTGGGTGTGCACAGGGCATCTTGCAGCCAATGGCACACCAAGCTCTTCCAGGCAGCTGATGTGCACTTGGTGCTTCTGCAGCACAGCCTGGAATCCGGACATGAGAAGAAGGAGCAAAAAGGCCACAAGCTGCAAGAAGAGGAGACCTCCAGCATGGCCTGGAAAATGAGGAGTGTGATTGAAGGCAGACACCTGGTGTGCAGCAGGATATTGCAGCTGGGAAAGCAGTGGGAGTGCAATGATGTCAGGGCAGCATCCCTGCCATGCTCAGCCCAGTGTTTGGGCTGCATGGTGGTGGTTCCTGCAGCACAGCAGCCACCAGCATTGCAGCACTGCAGCATGCAGTGCACCTCCAGCTTGTGTGGGGGCCGACTTATTATTTTACTGTGGGTGTTTTCTAAAGTTATTGCTGAATCCTTTCTTTTTATTTGTAAATGTGATAGGCTTTTATTGAAGTTGGGCTATCCCCAGGGTAGGATGTCGAGACACTAATTTCTTCTCCCTCAGCTGTCATCTCTCAAGTGTGGGGAAAGGTTCTTCCTCCCACCTCTTCCCTGCTTTTTCTTTCCTAGGGATCTGTGCTAAATTTAAAAGCAGAATAGTGCTCAGATCTTTCTTGACAATTGAAAAAGATGGAAAAGGATGAAAATGGTGGGGAAGGTGTGGGACAACCTCAGCTCCCTGCACCGGCTCCTTCTGCCTTCTGTGGTCAGTGTGTGAGCCCGTCACCCAGCCTTTGGTCCTCTGACCACTCAGAAGCCCCACCAGCTCCTGCCAGCCCCCACCAGCCCATCCCACTGCCCATACAAGTACAGACCAGCTCCTGCTGGGATGCTTCTTGAGTACGCTGATGACTGTGTTGGTGAGGCCTTCCTTCAGTCAAAACTTGCCTGTCTTGCCCATAAGTACACATATAGTGGGCTGAAGCCTGGTGCACAGCTCCAAAAATACCTCGCCAGAGAAAAAAGAGAACTTGTGATAAAAGAAAAGCTTCTTGTAATTGTACAGAATGAAATCAAGAAATTTATCTTATTTCCTACAGAGGAGAAAGGGGATTAAGGTTTTAAAATACCACAGTTTCCTTCAATTTCAGTAAGGTAATCTCTTTCAATATGTCTGTATATTGGAAAAAGATTAGAGCTATGATAAAACCCCTTTTGTTATTTGGCCTAATACAAGACTCAGGATCAGAAGTTCTGTTCTGCATTGGTTTGTTGCTGGTAGGGAGTCTGAGGGGTTGAAGGGCACCTTGAGCTTGGAAATGACTGAATGATCAACTAATTTTTGTCAATTTTTAATTGCATGGCTTGTGCTTTGGGTAACGAAGCCTATTGCTGTATCCTGGTGGGGTAGAATCCCCATTACTGCTTACTTTCTGGTCTGAGATTTACATCTGTAATTTGTTGCCTGATCTGTGCCCCCCTGAGGAGCGGCTGACTGCTGGCTCAGCAGCACCCAGTGGTGGTGTGACCCACACAGAACATGGGGGTCCCTGGGAGAGCCATTTCTACAGGAAACGATGAGAATTGGTGCTTCCTGGGTTGCTTGGGGAGCTGGGCTGCTCCTGACCTGCTCGCTCTTTCTGCCCATTACCAGCAGAACTTCCCTGGCTCAGCCCCACTGCTCCGTAAAGCATTGCTTATTCTGTTTATCACCTATGAAAATGGAAAGTAATTTGGTTTACAGAAGTTTGCAGCAACCTGGCTGTGAGCAGCCCCTGCAGTGCTGTCGGAGGACGGTGCTGGAGGGAAGGATGAAAAGCGGTGTGAAAAGCCAGCCGGGGAAAGAAGCCATGGGGATGGCCAGAAGTGCTGCAGGTCAACGTCTCCTCTCTGTGCAATTACTGCTGGGTTTCACTTCACTGTCTCTCTTATTCAAATGGAAACTTTAAGTAACTTACATTACGTGTTGTCTTTTCCAATTAAACCTCTCTGGCCTTTCTCATGCATGACTGTTTCTTATTTCTCTCTGCTCTGCAAAGTCAGTTTGTGTAACAGACAGTGCATCCCCCGTTCTGGCTGTTGGCATGGAGCAGGAATGCCATTTCCCAGGGGTGTGGTGTCAGTGCTGTCCCCAGGGCCTCATCCCAGCCACATCTCTCTGCTCCAGCCTCCACAGCTTTCTTCCAAGTTTCCTTTCCTCTCTACTGCACAAGACAAGGAATCAACATGGGAGTGCATGGCAGGAGGGATGTGGGACTGATGTGGGACTGTCTGCCCGGTGTCTACTGTCTACATGCTTTATAAAGATGGGCTGGATTTCCACATCTTCCACATCCTTGCAGGTCTCCTGGGAGTAAAGCAAGCAGTTCCTTTCTGCATGAGGCTATTTGAGTGGTTGTTTAAATTGGTTTGGAGGTCTCATTGAAGAAACAGAGCAAGATCTGTTGGGAGAAGCTCTAATCTGATTTCAGCTTGGTCCTTGCCGACAGGAAGCACAATTATAGGACTGCCTAATTTAATCCCAGCCCTGCTTCCTGAATTGGCAGCACGATGCTAGGGATCTATTCAGGTTTATACACCTACAGCAGAAAGGTGCTGCTGAGAAATGAATTCTCACTCATGCAGTGACATTTTGCTGACCCCAACAGCACTGCATTTTGTGTTGGGAACATAACTTCTCCAAGAGAGCAGTGGGTGCTGGGAGGGTGTGATGAGATGGACAGAGCTGTGTGCAGGGCTCTGCTCCAGATGCAGTGAGCAGCCTGCTGCCTGGTGCACTGGGCCCATCGGCCACAAGGAAGGTGTACAACTAATTTTGGTATCTAAACAAATCCTCTTTTGGATAGCAATTCACTGTCCACCTACTTCCCTTCTGTGTATCTCCCAGCTGAGACCTCTGCACAGCTCTGCTGAGTGCTGTGGACCAACTGTTTCCCACCTCTCCACATTTTATCAGCCAAGATGATCTCAGACAAAGAGCTCTGCATGCCATAGGGTTAGAAATGCTATATAAATCCAAGTAATTATTATTAGATTCTATTATTCATTGTAGCAGCAGTTATCTCTAAAATTCAGGGCTAATTGCTTAAGAGCATTTTAATATTAGGTTAACTTATTTAATTTTTTTTTCTTCAATTTTAAATAACCCTCTTCCTTTCTGATCAGTGTACAGAAAGCTTTTTGAAAAGGCTGTTCATTTACCTGAATGCCATAAGGATGGACAGGGGGAATATTTCAGGATCCATCTCTCAGGCTTCCCCTCCTAGCAAAAGATAAACATTGGCACAGTGAACAGTAATCAGAGGGCAGAGACCCTATGGGCACGGAGAGTGTTATAAGCACATCTCATTATCACTTGTAAAACATACTTTGCTTTCTCTGAATGGCACTGCTGTTTAACATCTTGGCTTTGAGGTTTGTTTTCAGTTTTGACTGTGAACCTTGTTGAGCTTTTCCAATTTTTCTGACCATTATCTTTTGTTTGTGAATTTTGGCAGAAGGCAGCTACAGCAAAAGGATGAACTTATAGCATAAAGTCTCCAGCAAAGCATAGGTCTCCCAGGTTGCCTACCCATTTAGATTTGCCCACTGCAGCTAATGCCACTTGTAAGACCTTCGTGCACCTGGGGCAGGGACAAGCCCTGCTGCTCACAGACATTTGGCCACCAATTTGGTATCCCAGTAACTCTCACCATGCCTGCTGCGATTTGATTGCTTGTTGCCATTTTGCCTCATTTATGAACATTAGCTGCTGCCTACATTTCTGATTGCAGGGCAGTCACCAGACCCAGCCTGTCTGGTCCCAGTGCTTATGAGGTACAGGCAGCAGTTCCACCTGCTGTGAGCCTGTCTGTTGTATTCACCCACCTGTGATTTCAGCTCTTAGCCAACTGTGAGCATCTTTCCATCCTTAACTGCACTTTCAGAACAGTACATTGGCCATTTCAAGTCTTTTGTTTTTATTTATTAGGCACGGCAGAGATTATTCTTGCTGCTAACATCTGCTGTTCAGTGTGCATTTGCGTCTTGAACAGATGACCTGACCTGTGAATTGATCAGATGTGCCTTTGTTTTGTTTTAGTCACCAATAAAAATGCAGTAATTTTTTTCTGTATGCTTTTGGGAGCATACAGAGTCTTGCAAACACTAATATTACACACAGCTCAGTAAGTCTAATGCTGCATTAGCTGATGATTTCCAGTCCTTCCTTCTGAATTACTTTGCTCTTTGGCAAATGCAGGCTACCTTGGCATTGCTATCATCCATTATCATCCATAAGATTTTTAAAATTCAGGTAGCTACATTTAGAATGTAGTTTTATAACTCATCTTTGTTCTTCCTGTTTTGCTGTGCTTTATGACTGCATCTTTATTAATGTGATTTATGCCTGGCTTATGGTGCTTCCATTGTTCATTATGCTATTAATGGGGAATTTTTCTAGAGAGCTTTCTTTGAAGAGTGATTCTCCCTTTGAACCTATGTCTTCATTTAGTCCATTTAGTCCTGATTAACTGACATTTTTCTTGCCTAAAGAGCTCATTAAACCACACATTGCCTTTCTCTTACTGGTGAGCCATAGTCTCCTCCTTTGCAATGTATGAGCTCTTCAATATCTGAGGCTTTGTTCTTACACTGCAGGAATAAACCTGGATAAATTTTCTTACCATGAATGCCAAGCCTTCTGAAATCCTAGAATCTGAAGTCAAATTTCACTACAAGTTCCATTTTGCAAGAAGTGTAATCAGAGGGTATCCATCCCTTGTCTGAAACACATCAGAGTTCCAAGAATATTAGTGATTTCATTGTTAGGTGCTTTTTAAATTCTTTCCTCCATTTAAATCTCTTTATTTTTTTCCAGTTAACTCATTTATCAAAAATGTATCTCATTCTCATAGTTTAAATTCTTGGCATCTACTACTGCAAGTCTACATAAGTAGTTAGTACAAAGCAAGCTAACTATCTCAATTGTTCAATTCGTGTTTGGGTTCAGCCTTTACTCTTCTTGCAGAATCAAACACTGTGAACTCCCAAAGAAATCACTGAAACACACAGAGCACTACTAGCACGTCCCATGCCCAGGGTAATTAATTGCACTGTGAGGTGGCAGAAGAAGACAAGACAGGCTGTAATCCTGGAGCAGCTGGAAGGAACTCCTGCAATAATTACTGTCGTCTTCTGCAAACTTGAATTCTTATAGACCAGAGATAGTGGGTGAGCAGCAGCAGCTGTACAGCTCCAGGTGGGAGTGGTGCAGCTTTGATATGTGCGAAGCTCGCCCCTTCCCCAGGTGGTGCTGGGCGCTGCTGCTGGGCCTGGCAGGAGGCATTTTTGTGCTTTGCATAGATGTGATGTCACACCATTGATGGACATCCTCACAGAAGTATTATGGTGTTCAGTAAACCTCACCTCTCTCAAAATGTCAGCAAAGGACAAAAATCCCGTTGGCCTTGAACTGTCCCAAGGGTTTCGGTTTTAGCAGCATTTTTTCCACCTCTGGAAAGACACGCAACAGCTGCTGAAGTGCACAAATGACAGGAATGTGCTCTTTTTGAAGGAGGAAGCAAAGCAAACACCGTACGTGTTTATCAGTTTGGAAGGAATGGAAGGATACCGTGTTGCTACCAGGAATGGAGTACAGCCAGATGTGATTATTTGTACCAGAGATTTAACGAAAAATCAAGAAGCTGGTAGTGTCTTACACTAATGATATGTGTGAATAATCTTAGCATTGATTGATCTGGGGGCTGTCTGGTAGTGCGCAGAAACAGTTACTGTTTATGTTAAAGTATTAAAGGCAGATATAATTATTCAGTGAGATTCATGCCCTGTGGTGCTTTTGAAAAGATTTTATAGCACCACAGTTACTATTTATTAGCAATGAAAGCACTCTATAACACTTTGATACAACATTGAGACAAGAAGAGCACTAAACGACTACTTTGTAGGCAACAAAGCAGCTATGAATGGCGCATCAAGAAGTGTTACCAAAGAGATCTTCAAAGAACTCAGCTTCACATCACTGAAAACACAGTGCTGTCAGAACAGAAGATGGGGATGTTTGTTCAGTTCTGTCCAGCAGGAGCATCACAGCCTCCTCCCCAGGCGGGAGATGCACCCTCAGCATCCCTCATAGACCCACTCAGCTGGGGCAGTCCATGGGGGAACGAAGAACATGGGGTGCAAGAAGAGAGTGGGCATTTAAGTTGGGTTCCTTTTGCCATGGGAAATCAGCAGAGAAAGACAAGTTCCTCCTCAGGGGAAGCCAAGGTACCAAAACGTCCAAAGCAGGGCTCTGTGGATGCCTCACCTCTGTGATCAAGTGCATCACGCAGCTGTACTGCAAAGCCTTCCCTCCAACCTCTATTTTAAGTCAGCGGGAGGAGAATAAAATCCTGATCTCAACATCATGTAACTGAATGTAAGAAGGTGGTGTGATGCTCTCAAAATACTTGATGAACAGATGCAGAAGTTTAAGCATATTGTTGGGCTCAAAGGAAAAGGCTGTTATTAAAGGTGTTAAAAAAAAGAAGCAAGTAAATGCAAAAAATAAGCCAGGCAGACTGCTCGTGCAAGTCTTTTCCTTCTCACAGTTGATCCTTTTCTAATTCTTTTCCTTGTCATTCAGGAGAGCTGTCAAGTGTTTGGCACAAACCTCCAAGTCTTCCACAGCCTATGAAACCTTCCTTGACTCTACAAAATAACACGTATTTCCTGACTTGTTCTATCCTTTTCTATTTGGCAAATAGAGTTTCTACCACACACTCCTGTTCTTGAATGTACAGCATTATTGAGCAGGTTTTAGTTTTGATAATTGTTGCAGAATGAGGCCAGATCTGCCACTTCCCAGAGAAGTAAAGGCTATAGCTGATGCTTACATTTTTAAATAAGGGTCTGCAGCAGATAAGGCTGTGTGCAGCCAAGGATGGGCAGCTGGATGTGGTCTGGCAGCAAAGCACACCCCTGGGTCAGGAGGGCAGAAGGTTCAACTCATGTCCACGGATGAAGAAACTAGAAGAATATCAAAGAGAAGTAATGAAGTGACCTCTGTATATGCTGTATTGAGTTCTGATGTGCCCAGAACAGGAATGTGAAAAAACAAATCAGAAAATTCAGGAAAAGCAAAGCACACAAAGTAATGAAATATTTGAAAGCTTACCTTAAGCTTAAGTGAGCTTAAGTGAGAAATCAAAGAATGATCTTATTAGAAGCTGGTCTTTGATCATAGCTTACAAATAACATTCTTCTGTATAAAGTGCAGTGAAAAGTGGATCCCGTGACTGCAAGTTGAAACTAGAATATTTGTACTGAAAACAAGGCATGCATTTCTAACATTAACTATAGGTACTAGAGAAAATTATCAGCTGCTTTATGGTTTTTCTTTCTACTTATATCTTAAGAAAAAAGATTAGATCTCCTTCCTTCTTCCTCCTCCCACCTCCTCCCCCCCAAAAGCCACCAAGAAACCCAAAATACTCATCTAAACAGCAAAAAAAAAACTTGGTTGAAACTTTTAGCAAGACCTTGTGTTGTAGGCAGATGATAGATGCTTTCATCCCTAGGTCAGCCCAAGTCAAAAGAACAGTGGCTTCCAAGTCTACATCAGTGACCAAGGTCTACCTGTAAATCTCTGAGCATATTTCCAGTGGGGAAAACTACAAAAAAATCAGTCAAATTCAATACAATTTCCATTTACGAGAAGGTTTAAGAAACTCAACTTTCTGCATCAGAACTGCTGTTGTTGATACGTGGAAAGTGTTCTCTCTTTGTGCTTTATCAGAAAGTCAGGAGAAAAATGGAAGGCTAGGAATGGGAATTACAGCAGCTAAGTGCTTGAAGAGGCACTGATAATTCTCTCTTACTTCAGAGAACCAGTGAGAAACCAGTAGTACCTTGTTCACAGCCAACAGCAGTATATTTTTAAAGTTAGTACTGGCTGTTGGCTAATGGCCAGGTGTAGTTATAACTTCACTAAAAATTAAATAGTAACTACCATATTCCTGCACTGCAGAGAGACAAAAATCAAGGAGCTCAACAATTACTCCCCCGTCTGTACTTAAAACACAGACCAACATTTCCAACATACTAAAGCTGTCAGCTGGCTCGAGGATCACCAGCCAGGAATCCACGGCAAATCCACGTTCCTCCATAGATCTAACTTCCTAGCAGTGAACATGTCAGTTATCGTGGCTGGAAATTAAAGGACCCAAATACTACCCTCTAGGCTTCTTATTTTGAGATATGGGTGGCTTCCACAAAAGAAGACCATCAAATCAAATGTGCCGGTGCTCTTCCTGAAATCAGCAGGAGGAAGACATTACATTGCAACCAAACCTCTCCCTAGAGCACTGCCAGGGAGCTGTCAGAACGTGGGCTCAGCTGAGCACACCTAGAAGTAGATCAAAGAGGATATTCTCAAGGAGCTGAAAATGCTGAAGGATTCCCAGTGAGGAATATGGAAGAAAATGAACTCACCTGATGGCTCACACAGTTCTAACTCAGTTAGAACCGCTACCATAAAGATAGGTTTCCCTTTCATTAGAAGATCTGGGAACATAGCTCTAGCTTTGACACTATTAAAGATAATTTCTTGGTGTTTTAATGCCAGGCTAGGTAGAGAGCATTTCCCTATTAACTGTCTGTTTTTTCCCTTTCTCCCTTTACTAGCTCTGTGTCTTCCCTCCTCTCTGCACTAAGTGGCTGTTCCTCTGTCTCCAAGCTCCTCCTGCTGTTCTACAGTCTATCAGTTCCCATCTAGCCATGACCATGCTCTCTAAGGTTTGTGGTGTAGAGACAGATACCCCAGGCACACGGGGATGTTTCTCCATGGCACTGAGGGTTCCAGCTGCTGTGGAGCAGCAGCGCTGCATTTAGATGCTGGTTCTCACTGTGTCACAGGAGGATCCCACCAAAGTACCACATAAAACATGTCAAGACAGAGGGCAGTAATGAGCTGGTATTAATTTCACATTGGCATTGCACAGCACCATGTATCACATACCACACTGAGGACAGAACAGCACTTTATGGCCCTTCGCTAGAGCAAGCCTGAACCATGCATAAAACATGGGACAATTTCTAGAGCTTAGATATACCCATGAGAGCATCTCAAACAGCTATGAAAGACTAATGACACCAGTGCCTTTATGTCAGTCATACCTTCTGGTTGCTGGTAGGAATCCTCTTCCATCAGATGAGGTGTGTGCTTTCTCTTGGATTCCATCACAGAGGAATGCCCCCGGGGCCAAAACATAGCTCCAATTAGCTGAAAATTAAACAGGAGATACTGTGAAATTGGCTTTCTGCTGGAAACGGAGGTAGGAAGAGGAGAAGAGTTCATTTCAGGACCAAGAAAACCCTGGAGGTCATGAGGACCTCCTCATCTTGAAGCTGCAATGGCAGGTCACAAGAGCTGATATGTGATCAGCCTCCTCCATCAGGAGGCACGCACTGTGTGTGGCCCCTCAATGTCACACAGCCACAACCCCTCTGTGTTACTGATTGCTGTCAGCCCGTGTTCTCTGCATTGGGCTGGTGAGGCCACAGACACTGGGGACACTTCACCTCCCAGTACCAAAAAACCCATAGTTATCTCAAGACATTTGTGGCAGACAAGGAATTTCCCTCCTTTGCCCCTTCAAAGATTTTCTTTATTCCCTATTAGGACACTCACATATTGGAGAGAGACAGCAGATTCCAACAGTTGCTTTAAGAGTGCAGAGTTCGAAGTGGAGGAAGCAGTTTCAGGTTCCACCATCTGCTGTTTCCCACATCCAGGTCCCCTGAGTAGGCTGCAGTACACACAGGATCAGGCTGCAGTCTGCTCCCTGCATTGGTACCCAGCTTGCTTCTGAATTTCTTTGCTGCAGAATTGCCAGCCATTGGTGGGGAACTGGCATCGTCCCTTCAAAGGTCAAAAGAAAAAAGAAATCCCTCAGGAACAAGGGAAAATGTCTTTGGCAATTAGTAGAAATCATATAAGGGGCTAATTTAAAGTGAGACTGCCATGAAATATTCCTCAGACCCAGAGAGAAGCTCCCATGCTGAATAGGAAGGGATAGCTGAGCACAGTAATGGAAAGGAAGATGAACATCAGTAACTTCCATCATCCTCTTATCCCTCACTGAAACTTGAAGGGTTAGAAGGGGAATCCAGGGTATTCCAGAGCCTGTAAGACTATGCCCTGGATTCACACCCAAGTACAAGATATTTGGGTTGGATATAAAGAAAATGTTCTTTACAATAAAGGTGGTGAGGCACTGGCATAGGTTGCCCAGAGGGGTGGTGGATACCTCATCCTTGGAGACTCGAGGTTGGACTGGACAGTGCTGTGAGCACCTGATGGAGCTGTAGGTGTCCCTGTTCATTGCAGGTGACTTGGACTAGATGGCCGTTAAAGGTCGCTTCCAACTCAAATGACTCTATCATACTTGCATTCAGGGACTTAAGGGGATTTGAGTGCTCATACCAAGACGGCTGAGCAGACATTTCTCAAGTCCATCAGATAGTTGTGCTCCATTGTGGCTGCAGTTTTTCCAAAAAGCTCAGCTCAAGAGAGTAAGCAAAAGCAAAAGGTAATCTACCTGCTGCTCCCTCTGCCTTACATGAAATAATTAACTCTGCCTGGAACAGCCCAAGCTTGCCGAGGGGCTGCCAAGACCTGTGACTGGCCAACACTTGGGCATCAATGCCTCACCGCTGCTTCCATAGCTGCAGTGTGGCAGTAGGGCAAAGCGTCAGTCTGAGGTTGCAGAAGCAGTAAGAGAAATGACAGCTTTCAAAGGAAAAAAAGAAAATACAATTGCTCTCTTTTTTTTTTTTTCTATATCAGTACCAGTGAGGAATAACTGTATTGAGATCTGTGCCAAAACAGAGCAGAGTGCAGAACCCATCTCTGCAAAACTTGCTCCTTCTAACCATCACGTTCCCTTCCCTTTGCTAGTCACAGAGGAAAGCCTTGATTTTCCATTATATAGTCAGTGATATCTGTGCAAAACAGTTACAAAACCCCCCCAGCCTGGTCTGGTGGACTTTCATGCTTTTCTGGTCAAAGTCAAAAAAACCTTCCTAGAGGACTGGACAACAGAGAAAATATCTCCATTTTGGGAAGCAAGAAGGAGCAAGAACACAGCAAGCAGAACTCTGTTGTCATAAGCCAGCTCACACATGTGCAAATCAGCAGAATCCATTGCCTTCTGTACATCCCTGCCTGGCTCAGCACCCACAGCCCTGACCCATGGCTTGGCAGGCTCCTTCACAAGACTCCTGCTGTCCTTGGTGTGAGGTGCACAGAGCCCTATTTCACAATTTCACATTGATAAAGCCTATCCTTATTTATCACAGCCTTTGAAGTCCCCACCACTTTGGTTAGGGCCTGCAAAGAAAAGCACGCATGCTGCCAGAGCAGTTTCTGAACCAAATGATTCATTCAAAAACAAATTTAGCCATACCAAAACACGGAATTGTGATGAACTGAGAAACCTGACTGACTGCTGTGCATTCATTATTGGTGCTGTGGTTTGAAGGTGCCTCCCTGTTCAACATGGGCTGCTCCATTTCTTTTGTTAAGGACTTTGCCTGGGAAAGATAATTAGGCAGAAAGTTCACATGCACTCAAGAACAGATAGCGTTGAGGATAAAGGTTATCCTACAGTTAATTTGCAGAAGTAGGCAATCAGTCTGATCCTAGCTGGAGGGCAGACATGCAAAATGGCAAATTGTTTTCTTTTTCATTTCTAACATTTTGAAACATTCCATTTTGATTTGAAATCTAGTTTATCATTTATTCTCTTTAATATAAGATTTCAAACTTAACTTGCTTTGAAAAGGTTGAAACAAGGTGTACTGAAAATATGACATTGTTGGGGAAAGGAAACAGAAGTTTGATGTGGAACATGACAAACAAACAAAAAAACAAAACAATTCATCTTCAGCAAAATGGGATTTTCTACTGAAAATCTCCCAGCCTGCCTTCAAGGCTGAATGTGCTCCAGAGATTCATAGACCAAAAGGGGGCCAAAAGCTGCCTGGGGCAGTGGGATGATGTGGGACGTGTCCCAGAGCAGGGCTGGAGCTGTCACATCCCGCTATGGAGGATGAGACAGCGCCCAGGAGGCTGCCCCAACCCATGAGCTCCCCTTGGGCTGTGTCATGGCCAGGTGGGGCGTTCCTCAGATACCACAGGCAGGGCATCAGTGCCAAGGAGCAGGAAAGGCTTCTTTTTTCTTTCTCCCTGCTTTGACGATGCCTTAGGGTGATGACAATAATATCTGATGGCAGTTACTGTTGTAGTCACACAGTCTTGGAAGATGCCTCAGCAGCACAAATGAGAGTCAGTATCATTTTCCAAAGCACAAATCTTTCAATTTTTAAGACTGTTCTCAAGGAGCAACTGGAAACATCCAGCCAAAAATGGCTTCCAGCCGGAAAGGGCAATAATAACTATCAAGATGACCGTACCTCCATTCTCATTTAACCCACCTTCTGAGGCAGGAGTGGGACAACGGAGCAGGTGGAAGAGCAGGGCTGGGACTGCCCTGTGCTGAGCCTCCGGGGAGCAGAGCCGCGGCCGTGGTGCAGATGGCAGCGCCATTTTCAGAGCTATAAACAGCCTCATTGTCATAGCTCTTTGAATGGTACTGCCATATGTACCGGAAAAACAGCATCTATGCTTGGGAGGGCTTGGGGCCAGCTGGATTTTCTCCCCATTTGGATGAAGCTGATTCCTGAAGTATGAATGAAAGCTGCGTGCTGCCTGGGAGTAATTCCCTCTCGGCACTTGTTTTTGAGTCTCTGAAGATCATCATGTACTGCTCTGTCTCCTAGCAGCAAAACTCAAGTGTCCTGCGTGTGGAAGGGTTGCTGCTGCATCTAAGCTACCCTGCTCAGTTCAAGAAGCAGTGTTGAACATTCATGGAAATTTGGGTAGAAGATCAGTTAGGCTCTGTGTGCTTTTCTTCAGCATGTGCTGCAATGAGTGTTAGACTGTGTCTGTATGGGGCAGGAAGACAATACTCATCTAGCATGCCCCATTGCAGTTCCCACTGTGCGCTTCCAGTTGTGCTGCTGAGGGAGCAGCAGTGCAGCAAAGGAAGAAGAGCACGGCAGAAAGCTGCACAGATGGAAATCATGCTGTGCGAGTCAGACCGTGGCCCCAGAGCTGGGGCGCAGTGGGGCAGCTCGCAGGGAGACACTTCTGGAACAAGAGCAGCCTGTGAGTTTGTCTGGGTGCTGGCCAGGACTTCAGCTGATGGAAGCCAGATATCTCCATTAAACGTTTACCTGATTTCTGCTTCAGAAGAACCTACAGAGATCTGAGAACCACAGAGCCACGCAATGCGTTTCTGAATCTGTGCAGTATCAGCAATAGATTATGATGGCTGATGAGTCCAGGCGCTTGTGATAAACTCACAGCTTAATTAGCCACCCGTTTAGAGACATATTCTAGGAACTAATTAATTCTTTCAGTTTCTGGATTAAACCATTGCATAAAGCATCCCTTCAAACAGAGAACATTATATGTTACGCTACTGTAATTAAATAAAGAGTTAACTGAGCTTGAGAGATGCCCACAACAGTTAATGAGGATTAATTAAGCAACATGATTTACAGCTGGAGAAGATGAAACTGAGCATTTCCAAGCTGGCAAGGCAAAGCAGCTGTGGCTGCTGAATTCATGGAGGCACACATGGGGAATGTGCCTCAGCAGGAGCTCTGCTACAGCAGCCTCACTGACCAAGTTTGTCTCTCATAGACTCATTAAGTTTGGAAAAAAACAATAAGATTATCAGGTCCAACAGTCAACCCATCACCACCATACCACTAAGCCATGTCCCTCAATGCCACATTCACCCTTTGCTGAAAGCTTCCCATGGCAGTGACTCATTTAGTAAGGCTGTGTTAACCATGCAGTGCACCCATTGTTTGGCTGAACACATACCTCCCTATTTACCTGCTAGGAGGTAAGACCTTGGCAGCATGAGGCTTGAAGGGCAGATAAAGCACAGCCAAAATACTTACAGGGTTTCCTCTAGAAGCCTTCCCTGAGGCAGCCACTAAATTAGCCTGTTATTAATTTCTCTGATCTTTTCCTCTGATGGCAACACAGTTTATCTTTGTAACAGCATCATTACACTCCAGGCACATCAACCAGGAAATGGTTGGCTGGTATTGGTCTTCTTTGGTTAGTATAAACAGTACAAGTGATCAGTTTCATCAGTTCTCACTTCTAGAGAGAAAGCCTACATTGGCCCTTCTGTAAAGCAAAAGAAAGAAGCTTGGTTAATATAGGCCAGATTAAGTAAAGAAAAATCAAGTGAAAGTTGTTTTTTTTTTTTTTTTTTTTTTTTTTTTTTTTTTTTTTTTTTAAAGAGCCACCATGGGATCCTTGCCCAGAAATTACCATTTGGCCTGTGATATCTTCTGTGCCTCAGCCACGACGCAGCCCATGTGCTCAGGGGATCCCCGTGCCCCAGCTGAAACCTGCAGCTATTTCTTGGGCCTCCCTGTATTTTTTTCTCATATTTTCATTCTGCAGTCCTAATGCCTATATAATAGATTACCTGAATAGATGGGCTCTCTCTGTATTTCATTTCCCAGGCACGGCAGTCTCATTTTTTGAGAACAGCTGCTTCCTTCATCCATACATCCTCCTGAGTCAGGTGGCTCATGTCCCTCTGTGCCAGTGTTCTGGTTTTGTGGCTGTGAACACACAGAAATCCTGATAAATTTGGGAATTCCCACAGAAGTTGAGCAGCCATATATTACCAAGTTTTGTAGCTTTCAGACTGCTGTTAATCACTGTGAGATCTCGCTTAGTGATTTTCACTCACTCCAAAGCTGTAAAGCTCAGCGAGAAAACAACTCTGCATCAATATAGGCAGCTGAAATAACTTCAGTGTTGGTAACTAAACTGCTTTTCTGGATGTATACCAGATGCCAGCAGTCCATCTGGAGCCAACAGAAATCTTAAGTTTCCCTGCTGTGAATGGCTGAGGGATTGACTCTGTCCTCCCCAGATAACCCTGGTCTCAGCCATTGGTTTTAAGACAGCTCAGTTCTGGATAGAAGACAGTACTGCAATTTAGAGACCCAGAAGTAAATATTTGGGTTCTCTCATTTATAAACAACGTGTGATGAGAAGCACAAGCAAAGGGCTTAGTGTGTGAAAACCAGCTCCAGCAAAATCAGTCTTTGGTCTAGAATGAATAATTCACTTTTAAAAACAATTAGTGCTGTCAGACCATTCTAAGAAGCAACAGAAGTGCAAGCTAAAGATTTAGGGTGAGTGCTAATAAAATTATAAAGAAAAATGTCTGCAAAGTACAGCACATCTCTTATTATTTCTATTATACAGGCTACATCACATTTGCATTTTTATAGAAACTGAGATGAGTTTACATAAAAAGGGAAAACCCTGTGTATTATACCAGTACGTAATGCAGGTGTGTGATATTTTACTAGATTATTGGGCAAATTACACCTTGGATTAGCCTCAGGGTAATGCAGAGAACCGGATGTGCAAAACTGGGCTGATTTCTTAAGAGGATAAACAGGCACTGACCAAAGTCAGTTACATTGGAAGCCTGCTGGCTAAGATGCAATTTTCTGTTCCATTTGCTACGTATATCATTGCTTCGTTTTTCCTCAAGAATGGGAACAAACATAAATCTGAGCAACGTTTATATTTCTAAGGCAAAGGCAGGGATTTATAGAACACATCACATCCTCTGAAGCGGAAAATACAGAGGCCCAGGAGCAACCAAGGAAGGGGATATCACAGCCTTCAGAAGTTGGAACTTGTTCGTTTACTTTTGCACTGTAAATTGGAAGGTGCTCTATAAGGTGGTGGATGGGCAGGGGGTGATGGCTTGGTGAGCCCTTGGGCAGCAGCAGACCTACAGGCTGCAGAGCAGGGCAGCTCAGCATTACCTTCAGTGAAAATGGGCAGAACCCACCCCCTAACACACAGACCTGCCCAATATAAGGTCTCTGGTTCGTGCTGAAGGACCTAAAACTTCACAAACTGAGGAAAAGCACACATGGGGTTGTGCTGACATAATGTCTGGTTTTGGCTTTACACTGTAAGTGTTCTTTGTTTAAATCAGAAATTAATATTTCTTGTGCTGGAGAAACTCTAAAGAAATCTCTTAAGTAGACTATGAGCAATTCTTATGTAGATAGAAGACTATAGATAGAAGACTGTAGATTTGTAGACTAAGGGGATGCTTTGCATCTGACCTTGGTGGGTTGCCCACTGTTCTTTCCTGGCAGCTGTGTTTGGGCTTTTACATGCTTTTTTCTAGGCTATTTCTGCTACAGAGAACGCTTGTATCAGCGTTAAGAAGTAACAAGGCTTTGACTTTAGACTTCTCTGTCCCATCTGAAGTAAATCAGTTTATTCTAATCTGTCTGATATTTAAAGCATGTAATGAATATTGCCACAACACAACTGACAAATATATTTATTATCTGTCTTGACAGACAGCATTCACATTTAGGTACCACAGTCTGTTGTGGTGGTTCTGTCATTTACAAATATAATTATGACAAATGAATTTCATGCCAATGAAAACGTATGTGCTACAGACCCAGCAAACTACATGCACCTGAGGGACTCTTGGCTGAGTGGTCCAAAGACTCAATATTCATAATGTATTTCTGGATTATTTTCTGCCAGCATTTCACTTTATGTCAAACAGAATAAATGACTAGTTTCACCTGAAGATTAATTTCTCCTTCTTGTATTTCTGCAATAAAGCTGCAAACTCAATCATGTCAGCATGGGAAGGATTATTACTTTCCCAGTGATTCCTGTGTGTCTCTCCCAGCTGGTCACCAGGTACTTTGTGCTGGTTACATCCCCCCATGACCATGATCAATATATTGATCAATACAGCTCTGAATGTTATATTTCAATCCACAAGGAATTTGTGTAAGAAAGGGATTGCCCAGAGTTCTTTTATTTATGAAATCCACCAGAAAAAAAATCTCTCTAACTCTGAATGTACTTCCCAAATTCCTGGACTCCTCCCATCCTCTCCAAAACGTCTGAAATTGTTTGCAGTGATGTTCTTTCCTCCTCGCTTGGAGGAGGCCTGGAGATGAGCTCTTGAATATGGTGCATTCAAATGTTCATACTGAGCACAACATTTTTCCTTTTGCACATCTCCAGAAAATATGTCTTCCTGCTCCCTACAATGCTCAGATGAAACCCTTCCCTTAGACCCTTCTTGCACACAGAAGTTCAGAAGGGCCGTGAGCTTGGAGGCGACAGTTGTACAACATCCTCACTAGCAGATGTCCAGGAACAATCCTGGTGAGATTACAAAGGATGAAGCCAGATAACAGACTATTATCACAGGATGTTTGGGGATAAAAGCTAAAAGAAAGTGGGGGCTTAGCAACCTCTGAATCATACTGAAATGAAGAAGCTGTCAAAGGTGCCTCCTGTGCTCCTCAGCATGCTCCTGAAGACAATCTAACCTAGCTGTGAGATAGCTCTTGGCAAGGGAGGTGGATGAGCAAACCCAGCATCATGCTTCCTGAGGAACAATGGGAGTGACAGCACAGCCGCTGAGCAGAGCATGCTGCTGCCTTGTTTGGTGTTGCTTTTAGCCAAGCTAACAAGGAGTAGTGCCTTTCTATGGATGCAATGCAGGGAATTAAAACCCGCAAGTGTGGGGAGTGCAAGAGGGGCAGAACAGGGATGGGGTGCACAGAGCTGTGCACTGCCCTTACTAACCAGAAAGATCGGTGTGGTGGAAGGACAATACATGAGGTGTAATAACAAAGGGACTGGCGCAAATGGAAAGGTACTACAAAGGGAAAGGAAAAGCGCTCACCCGTCTCTGAAGATCCCAGCTCATGGGGATCCCACAAGAGAGGGATCTCTAACCAGAGAACCACCCCCCAACGACAGTCAGCCCTTAAATGAGGTCTAAGAGAGGTGCAGCCAGGCTGCAGCCCTTCCTATCACACAGCTGAACTGCCTTCACCTGTGCTCCCAGGGCTGACCAGGTCTTTTCCCCAGGTGCTCAATCAGTGGTTCAGGCCGTGACTCAGCAGTTCCCATACACACACTGAGGGAAAGCTGAGGTGTGCTTTCATCAGACGTAGACTGTATGGAGGAGAATATGGAGATTTTACTCAAATTAAGCACCCACTCCCAATGTCACCATCTGTGAGATGACATTTCATCCTAATAACACGCTTAAAAAACAAACTAGTTATGAGCTCAGCCTCAAAATTTGCAATGTTAATATTTTTTATGATATGATGCGTAAAATTTTACAAATTCACATGCAGAGATCCGTAACAGAGAAGCAGCCTAAAGTCAGGAATGTGCTGGTTAATGCATATTGTAGAAATGGAAATACTGAAAAAAAAAACCTTTCAGATCTTACCATCGGGTGCCCTAAGTGAGGGCTGGATTGCAAACACCTCTTCTGGGATAGCCAGAGATCACTGGGATGCACAGCACAGACAGAACGTGGGTGCACGTGGGAAGCAGCCCCATGGAGCACAGGGAAGGCAGCGGGGGCCCTGGGAGCCGAGCTGAGTGGAGGAGTGGGAGGGAGCATGCGTGAGCCCCAGGTGCTGTGCGGGAGTCAGTGATGGTTTGTTATTCAGGAACTTCCACTCCTGACTGACATTAGCGACGCGCATATGCTAGAGTTTTGTTATAAAACATGTAATTGTTTAGAAGAAGTCTCGTTCTGGCACACACAGAGTTCTGCTTTTGCGTGAACAAAATAACATGTGAAATGATTTGTTTTTAGGAGAGGATTTCAACAAACTCCTGTTGTCCCTTTCCGTTGGATGTTTCTCATTTCCATTGGGTATGGGATAGCTGGGGCTATGGAGCATGCATGCAGCATGGAGAATAGAATGCTCTGGAGAGAACTGAGAGCTGCCCTTTAGTATCTAGAGGGGCTGTAAGAGAGCAGAATCCTTAGCAGTATCTGTTGTGACAGTACAAGGGGAAATGGTTTCAAACTAAAAGAGGAGAGGTTTAGACTATAATATATAGTCATATATATACAGGGTGGTGATACAGTGGCACAGATTGCCCAGAAAGATGGTGGGTGCCCTGTCCTTGGAGACATGCAAAGATGGAGCTGTGGGTGTCCCTGTTCACTGCAGGGCAGTTGGACCAGATGGCCTTTAGTGGTCCCTTCCCACTCAAACAATTCTGCAAAAAAAAAAAAACATTTCCCAGATAGCTGAAGTTCTGACACCATGGCATGTGCTGGAAGCCTGATGACTCTTCTGCTAAAAGGTGTCCGTCTCTCTCCATCAGCCATCAGAAAGGCCTCAGTTGCTTAAAGAGTAAGGGAAAAAATCCAGCCGCAGGCCAGTGCTGGGGCTCATGGCCACTGATCTGCACTACACTGGAAAATGGTGATGCTTCCATTGCACGAGGAAACAGCTCCAGTTTCTGCTGCCCCACTTTCAGCTTAGACAAATGGCTTGTTTCTCTTCAGCTGATGAGAAATCCAATTTTCCCAGTTATGAGATCTCCATTTATAAAAAAGATTATATTCTGTTTGAATTTTCTTAATAGATCTTTTCTTGTACTTCTGTAATTGAAACACCTTACTTAAAAACCAGAAAGCTATTGTAAGCTCTCCCATCTGTAGGCAGCTGCAAGCTGCTCTTAATGTGATGTTATATATATTTTTTTAACATAAGTGAGCACTTCCAACTATTCTAATTATCACATTTGTGCCTCTTATGAATGTTGCATTAATGATGGTGCAAAAATGAAGTGTAGGCCAAAATTGACAGGTGATTACAGTATGTAATGTAGTGCCAAGCTTAGCATTAATGAAAGGAAAACACACAGTTAATGTGAGGAGGAAAGTGCCCACCTTCTGCAACATTGCATTGGGTGGCCTCTCTCATTTTCTTGCTTGTTTTCTCCAGGGCATTCTGTTAAAGTTGACCTGAATGTCCTATGATAGAAAATAGGGAAACTGATAAACATCATTCAGGTCGAGCATCTGAAAGACAGAAACATGAGCGGGAGGTTCTTGCCCTCACACCCAGGGGAGGTGAAACACAGTCTGTGGATCTTCCTAGTGAGGGGAGCATGACGTGCAGTGGGAAGTGGCGGGGAGCACAGCTCTGGCAGGATCAGAGCTGCTAACGGTATAATGAGGCTAATTATTTTGAAAGCGAGCTTTGTGGTTTGAAAGCTGCCATGTTTGACAGCTCTGGAAGGCACAGGCATCTGCTTGTGCATGAAAGGGAAAAAGCAATTAGGCCACGGGAGCACAGGGGCACAGCAACAAGCTCAGCATCTGCATGGGAAACAGAAACTCCATTCTCAGCTTCTTTATTTCTTGGTTTCATAGAATCACTGAGGTTGGAAAAGACCTCTAATATCAATGGATCCAGCTGTCCACCAACCACCAATATTGCCAATAATCACGTCCCCAAGTACCACATCTCCACATTTCTGGAACACCCCCAGGGACAGTGACTGCACTTCCCTGGGCAGCTGTGCCAGTGCATCACCACTCTTCCTGAGAAGAAATCTTTCCTAATAACAAACCTGAACCTCCCACGGCACAACATGAGGCCATTCCCTCCCATCCCATCTTGAAAAAAACAAACAAACAACAAACCCAGGTGAAAAGAACCAGAGGAAAGGTGAAATCTAAAGAAGCAGCATACAGGGCAAGTATTCTTGCCTCTATCCATGGTGAAATGAGGCTCAGAGAAGTTGCTTAGCTTGCCCCAAACAGGAATCTTTGGAAGCCACCTCTGAGCCTGGGGCTGTCCTGAGTACCCAGTAACTTTCTGTGAGCAGTCGCTTCAAACAGGTCTCTGAAGAATGTGGTTGATCTCCATTCTTACAAGAAGCTGTTAGGTTAGCATTAACACACCTGTCGTCATCCTCCTGGTTTCAACTTCTGATATCTATCAGTAATGTAATGACCTTCCAAAGAGGGTATTATTCTTCTGTACAAAAATGGGACTTTACAACATCATGCAGAAGGCTGTGGAGGATAGCTAGAGATAATGACATACAAAAATGTGCTCCTTCAGCCCTATTTTTTATTGAATTTGGTTCTTTGCTTCTTTGCTGATCTATGTGGAATGCCTTGGCTGACTCAGGCCAGGCTCCCAATTAGTTGCCTTCATTAATCAATCTCTTTCCAATCTATTTCCTGTGCCAAGTGGAGGGTTGTGTTCAGCAATCTACCAGAGAGACCCAAATGCTTTTCCTCCATTCATGGAACAGCAGAGCAGAGGGGCAATGTGCTGGGATTAGCTGTTGGAGCTGAAGTCACTTAAATGAGTTCCTATAAATTTTCATTGACCAAATTCATTAACAGAGCCTGGCAATAAAAAGAATAAGGAGGGAAGATGTAATGAACGGTTTCTGTTCCAAGAAAACAAAATGGTTGGGTCAAATTTAGTGAATGTTTCCAGCAGGAGAAAAAGAAAAGGAAACAAGATCCTGAAGTGTTTTGACATTTTATTTCAAAATCATATTTCAGTTTACTATTTGCCTACACTTCAAAAAGAAGTTAAACATCCTCCTCAAAAAAAAATAAATGCTTCTACCGTAAACACAAAAGTAAATGAACGGGAGGGTATTTTGCTAGAAAATATTTTGAAACATTTCTATTGGCAGCCCTGCAGCAGGGAGCTGGGAAGGGGTGATCTTTAAGTCCCTTCCAACCCAGCCATTCTGCGATTGTACGGTTCTCTGTATGTCAAGGTGAAGTGCTGTCTGTGTGCCCATGGTTGTATGGCCAACACACGCTATGTGGGAATACCAGGACCTGTTGGACTGAGGTGCTCTGGGAACACAGCATGGCAATGTGGGTGGTGGGAGCAGGTGGGAGCCCGGGCTGCTCTGTAGGAGTGAGAGAACGGGTGGCTCAGCTAAGGAAAGCATCCGTCAGAAATGATGGAATAGAGGAGAGAGAAAGGTGAGGAACAAATGCATTGATTGACGCTTCCTTTGTTTTCCGTGGCTTGTCAGATAGAAAGCTTTTTTTTTTTTTCCAGCTGTATGTTTCTCTCACTCAAAGGCTTTGCTTAATTAGAGAACTGTCTGCTAATTTTAAACCTGAGGAGGCATGCAGAAGCCTTACAAAATGTGCTCGAAGGCTGGATGATGTGGGCTGCAGACAGCTGTTCTTAAAACCTCTAACTGAAGTTTAGTAGAGAATGATGAGTGCTTAATTCCAGCTCGCGAGGTCTGAACAGCATTATTTGATTTAATGATAATTAAGATATTCAGCACAACTACTCAAGAGTGGAAAAAAATAAATGCATGTCAAGAGATAGAGATAAATTTGTATTTACGTTTGACTACAAAGGACTTTAAATAAACACGGCTGTCAGATCCATCTAAATAATTTAACAATCCCAATGTTTTCCTGAGATCTGGATGTTCACTATTCAGCTGCACTCAGAAAATGGAACTTTTGTTGGTATCCCTGTGAATTTTACCTCTATTTTCCTGAAGGACTGCATCAGCCATAAGGAGCAGCGGACAACCAATAGTTGTTCCTCCTTGTTTTTTAAAAACCTGGTAATGAGTAAGATTAGGACAGGCCAGCCATGCCTTTGGATTTGGCTTGGGCATCTGAAGAATTCAGGGCTACGTTCTCTTCGAGGATAGATGGATACTGCTTGACACAGCTGGGCATCACCAGCCCCTGCCCAGGGTGGGAGCAGGGGACACATGGTGCAGGTTAACCCCCTGTTACCAGACTCGCTGCAGAGCATGGGCTTCATTTTCCTCTCCTGGTTCTGGCTGTAATGGGGCACACAGACAGCGACTGCGTTTGCTCACCCCCCTTTGGTGATGGGCTGTCCTCAGGGCTGCAGGACAACAGTCACAGCATCAGGATGACACACAACAGGCTTAGGAAATGATATACTATAAGCCGTTAGGAAATCCTGCAAGTATCACGCTCATCTTAGGAGCAAGAAGAAATGAAAATCCCACAGAGAAACAACAGGAGCTATTCATCCTGGAAGCGTTAGATATATTGCTGGCTTTGCAGCACTGAATATGGAATCAATTTATGTTGTTCTGCAGTGTTGATACATAGCAATGAGAAGACAGAATGAGCTGTAATTTACTGCTCCCTCTCACCACAGGAATCGTGTTGAGGGGGTGTGGGAGTCGTTCTTATCTTGCTGTGTATTTTCTACTGATGGTCAAATGTGGAAGTTCAATTTAGAGGCTGGAAGCATGAGTCACTCAGCCTGGAGATGGCAAGCTTTAATTTCATGAGGCCTACGAACCTGGTCACTGCAAGAGGACAACTCTCCACTGACCTTTTAAAAATTAAATATGCAGCTGTACTGAAATTGGCTGTTTCATGAAAATACATTTCATTTGGATCACACATATTCTTTTTTTCCAAGAGAAAATGGAAGTGAAACAATGTATTTCGTTCACATTTCACGTTGACATTTTGTGTATTTCAGGTTTAAGAAAAAATAAGACTATTTTTTGCCTTTTTCAAAATGAAAAACGTCACAGATTAAAAGAGCAAATTCCAGAATCTGTTGGATTTCATGCTCACTCTTCCCAACTTCCTGATTATTCCCCAGGATCTCCCAGTTTTCCAAATTGCTGAAAGCATCTTTTCAGGGAGCAAATAGCACAGTCACCTTTGTTTATCCTCAGCTCCTGCAGCCCTGGATGGCACTCCAATGCCACAGGCACATTCAGTGCTGCTGTTCTGAAACACGTGTCCCAGGTTTATCCTCATCCACCGAGACACAGGACGGTCTGCACCATCTTCCTTGGGTCCTTCTGGTGTAGGCATGGCAAATCATGATGCCAGCTATGAGCTGCACTGAACTGCATTGCCATCCTCTGCCATCAGTTGTTTACTGTGGGTTAGTGGCTGCCATAATGTGCAGAGTTAAAAGACTGTTCACTACCTGTTCCTGAAACAGGAATCAAGATGCATCACTGTCTGGAAGAACTAACAAACACTCATCTTAAGCTGTTCTCTTTTTCCTGTACGTTTTTAGTGCATTCATGAATTATATTGTTTGCGTTTATAATTACAGAGCTGAACAGATGGTGGAAGGCTTATTTCAGAATGATGTGTTCATTAAAATAACCTGCTCCGGTCTGCCAAGTGATTGTTAACTGTGATCCCAGTTTCATGTTGAAGAGAGTTACTTACACTTTATAAGTCCACCTGAAAGAAACAGAGCTTTGAGAGATGGGCACCATATTGAGCAGAAAGCTAGAGCAATGGTGCTGTGTGTTGTCAATGGCAAAGCATCAAAGGGATTTTCAGCTGTGACAAAGGAAAAAAAGGAGAATTTGGAAACCACATTTTTCAGCTCTAAGAAAAGATCCAATTCTTTATTCAGTTTGGAGGTTCTATTCCACTACAATGGGGCTAAAGCCAGCTTCCACCTATGCCCAGACTGTGATCCAAATACCTAAGGCTCAATAATGGTAGTTTCCACTATTAAAAGTGACTTGAGTCAAGACCTAAGTCTTCGTAGTTTATCACAGTTTACCATCTTCCACACCTGCCCAGTGATGTTTTGTCTCCCTCTAGTCCTAGTGAGCACTCACTGAGTGCACCTGCAACTAACCAGAGCTTTCCTTATGGAGCTGGGAGTGCTTCTTTCTTCTTTGGAAATCTCTTTTTCCTAACCACACTGCCTTCCAAGTCACTCAGTGCATCCTCAGACACTTCTTTGCTCTTCGTCCCCCTTTGCAGTATTTCATTTCTCAGGTTTCCTGCCCCCCACCCCTTTTATTTCCCCGCGCATTGAGATTTCAGGATCTGGTCTGAATATGGATGAAAGCAGGACACAATGCCAAGGTTTCTTGGAGGAGCGTTTATTTTCCCAGGTCTGGTGCTACCCAAGTTTGAATTCCTGGCCCTCGCTCCTCCTGGTGAACACACCCTGCCTGGGTTACCTCCAGGCACCCCACTGCAACCAGGAGATTTGCTTCAGTGGGAAGTCTGCTCAGAAACATTTACAGCTCTCTTACAGCTGAAAGCTTTGCTCTTCTGCATCAGAGCAATTGGCAGCACTGGTACCCCCACAGCCATGGCATGTGGTCATCAGAATTTTGCAGGCAATGAATTAGCAGAGGCTAAGATGGAGAGGAGCTGGACCAAGGAATGGGAGAGCAGTGGGAAAGGTGGCTTTGTTCACTAAGAGCAACCAGAAGCATTAATGTTTTCTGCCTTGTTCAGAAAACGTTCTCCTGAGATCTGACTGTGAAGGCTTCAGAGCAGCAGTTCCCCTCTGAAACTCTGGTTCTGATGGGAACCAACACGTAGGGCTGCTCGGCTGGCACAGTGTGTGCCTGGGAGAATTTCTGGAGAGTGGGAAAAGCATTTCCTATGGCACTCTGATTTTAGCTCGCAACTTATTATTTCTGACCTATTCTCGTGTCTGTAATCACACATTTCTCTGATACCTCAACCTCCCTCAAATGACCACCCAAACCTGTTCAGCCTCCTGGCTGTAAATGAACTCCACTTGTACATTTTTACAGGGAATGGATTGTCTTCAGAAGAAGCTAAGCAGCGGTCAGCACAACAGGTTCACGCTTTAATTTGGACCACAGCGCTGCTGGCAGGAAGATGTGGCTGGATAAGGATTATTTGTGATTTCTGTTTTGGTGAAATTTAATGCCTGCTTTAAATGGAAGTGTTTCATTTGGAATGCAGACGACTGACACACACGCACAAGTGTTAAAAACACTAATGAAGGACATTTCCCAAAGAACAACAGCCTGCGATGCCTTTAGGTGAAAATTTTCCCCAGTCACTTTTACAGTACTATTGCTTATTGTATTTGTTTAAAAGACAAACTCAAAGAAACCAGCACAAATTCAGACCTTTCGGTGCCACACAACCCACAGATCTATTTCACTTCTCAACAAAAAGCCAGTGAGTTCTTTCCAGTTTATAAGAAATTGACAGCTGAAGCTCTGCTCCTCTGCTTCCTGGCATGCGGAAGAGCTTAAAGATTCATTCTGCATTTACAACATACATTATATATACATATATATACAATATACTCACCAAAAAGATTTACAAATACAGGGAAACTTGGTGCTCATCAGCTTTCTCAATGGTTTGTGCCTAACCATCCCCAGAATCTGTGGCAATTGTACCTCAGCCATCCCAACAACACAAAAAGCTCACCTGAGTCCCCATCAAACACCAGGACAGCAGGAACCACCTTCTGCCAGCTCAGAAATGGAAGCAATTAATCATGTAAGCAGATGCACTGGGAGAGGATCACTAAGCAGAGAGTGGGGACAGCTGTGCACCTACGGTGCTCTGTGGCAGCGCTGCTTCCCCCATTAATCTGCCTTAGCCCAGCTGAGCGCTTTGCCATGCTTGGGCAGTTGGGGCCATTCATTTTTGCCATTTTTTCTGTGCTATTATTATGGCTTTTGAAGCAAAATTATTTCTCTTGGCCAAGGTTAAAGAGGCAGAGGCTGATGAGGCAAAATGAAGCCCAGCGTTCACGGGCAGGCAAAGGGCAGGAGGTGCAGCAGACCCTTAGCTCCTCAGTGAGTCAGCTCTAGCTGGGAAGGGCTGTGTTTGCCCCTTGTCATCAGTTCACTCTTTATTAATGAGCAGCACTACCCTTATAGCTCTGGCACCTACCAGAGTTCTGTGCTCTGCAGTAGCCCAGAGGGCTCTGTGGGGATGGCAACTCCTTCATTACAGCTGGGGAAGCCAAAAGGCAGCACCTCTGGCTGCACTTCCGTAAGGAATTGTGCGAGTTGGTGCGAGGGCTGGGTCTGCAGAGAGCACAGAGTGCGCTGCGTCCTGGTGGTTTGTCCTTCCCAGCTCTTGCTGTGCTCCCAGAACAACGCTGGAGCTCTGTGTTCTGGTCGCGGGCCTACGGGGGGTAAAACCACACAACTCCCCACTACTGAGCTGAGAGCTAATCTAAGCAGTTAATTAAAGAGCCCATTGGACTGTCAGAAACAGCAAGAGACACAGAAGCAATTATCTCCAAATTGGTCATCATGACAATTAAAGTACCATTTGGCAAGTATGTGAAATCCCTGCTGTGGGGTCCTTGTATGGGTAGCAATGCCTTTTGATCCCTGGGGTCTGTGGCTGGGTGGCAGTGTTCAGATCCGAGCGAAGCTGGCAGGTGGCACAGTGGGACATGATAGTGATGCTGCTCCTTGCTCTGGGAGCAGCCAGGTGCAGGGACAGTGTGGGATGCTGCCTTTAATCAAGCCTGGTTGCTTTGCACACCAGTGTATATAAATCCCATATAGGAACTCATTATAGGCAGGAAAGCTGAGCAACTAATTTGCTGCAGATAACTTATTCAGTGCATTTAAATCTCTCTTTTTCCTTGCTCACAGATTATATCTTCATATCCATTACTCAGATCTAGCTGACAAATCTGGCAGCACTTAGCCCACACGCATAGGGTCCAGGCATTGCTTTCTGGTTGGAGAGACAGACCCTGTAGTGCATGGCTTTTGGGCAGGCTGAGCACATGGGCTGTGTTCATACAGGTGAGGCAGAAGTGATTCTCAGCTGCTGCTGTGCTTTCTCTTTGAAACTTGCTTCCCATCGATTCTGATACCTGAAGAAATAATGGTGTTTTCAGAACGCAGATCGGTTGAGATGTGGTGGCACAAAGCAAGGCAAGGCTGTTACAAAGCTGCCCTACCTGACACTAACTGTGCCATATGGCAGGCAGCTTTAACTTTTATGTGACGGGAGAAACTACCATGTGTGTAAACAACCCTGCTCACACAAAATCCTGACAGCAGAGGACTCCTTTAGCAGTTTCCTGGAGATGTGGGTAAGTTTTTCGTACAGAATCACATGCCGCTACCAAATCATGCCCAGCACACCCACAGCACAGCCTTCATACCTCGCCTGTAAATGCTCTTTCCTGCTCTCCTACTGCTCCTCTTTCCCCACAGGGTAAACAGCTGGAAGTGCTGATCTAATGCCAGCGGCTTCAGGCAAACCCTGTGAGCCAACAGAAATCCTGGGACACCTCAATGACTCCTCTGTAGCTTAACCAGCTTTGTAACAAACAGCATCACCTGATAAATTGCCCAACCGTTTTCTGATTCCTGCAGAAGAAAAAATAAAAGGTTTGGTTCTTTGGCTGTCCTCTGTGAAGTCAGCTTTCAGTGCCTGCCTGTCTGTTGTGCCACTATACCTGCCCTGCTCTCAGAGTGAGGGCTCTCCTGGCTCTTGTCCCGTCACTGTTCATAGCAGGGATTTTGCTGTCCCTGAGGTTTGCAGGACCACTCCACTCCACGTGCTGTGGCTCACTTGGTATGGGAAATCAAACTTGCATTAAGGCTTGTATGCGTCATGGTCATCTAATCAGAGTGTCTGTTCAGTGTCAGATGCAAACTGTTTTTTCTTGTTTCTTACATCAAGCCTGTATCTTGTTGGTAGAACAAACGTGATCTGGGAAACTTTTTTGGTCGTTGTTCAAAGCGATGGAGTCCTGTGGGAAGATGTTTCAGTGGATATGTCTGCATGTACAATAACCTGTATAAGTCAATCAGACCTAACAGTGTTGAAAAACAGCATCTAGTATGTTGTCAGAGGGAAAACTCCCCCAGCAATATTCACCAGGACAAATGTGGACAGGCAGTGGATTCTATATCATGGCTTTTATCTTGAGCCCGTGGCTGATTTACTGGAACTGGTGGATACATCATTTGGAGGATTCTCATATCATCTACCTCAGACATCTCAGCAGCATTGTAAGCACTGTACTTTAGGAGCCTAAGTCCTGGGTATAGTCAGTGGAAGGATGCATCCAGTTTAATGATTCCAAGTCAATTGATTCGAATATTTAGAGGATATGATTCTGGGTTTTCAGGAGCTCACTGTACATGAGCTTGTGCTTTTTATCTAGCACTAACGAAGTTTTGTTTTCCCACTCCCAGGTACGCTGTTTTACATAATGGGCATCATCAGGAACATCAGAAGCTTCCCATCCACAATGACCCAGAATCCCAGGAGTCCTGTTTCTAGCCACAGTCCCAGAAGAGGAACAGCCCAGCTGGAGGAGGAGGTTCCTTTTAGGACACCCAAAGGATTCCCAGACAGCAGATGAATGAACACCCATACATCTGCATTGTCAGGGGCTGCCTGCACTGACCCTGAATGAAGGCCCAGCCTCATGCTGTGTGGATCCACGGAGCCAAGGAAGGTCCCTGAGTGCTGTATGGTGTGGCCATATGACTGCATCAGAGCCTGCCCTGGGTGTGAGCAGGTTTCTGTGAAGGAACACCACAGTTGCAATCTGCCTAGAACAGGGACTCCTGTTACTCCTTTCCAGATGCCAACTCTGTATGAGCCACCACTCTGTCCTGTGCTATCCTGATCCTAAAGAGTTCTGAAGCCCTGGCATCACATGAGATGAATTGCTTGATCCCACAAGTGGCTGAATGCTGCCAGGAGAGAAACAGCATTGTTTTCTTTAGCCAAACAGGAGAAGTGTTTGCCTTTTGACAATTGTTATGGGGAAAGATCAGCACAAGCTGCTGATTTACCCTGCCCTGCAGAGCTTTTCTTGTAAATGCTTTTATCATACTTCCTGGCCAGGTTCCTTGGAGCAGGATTCAGGAGGTGTGTATAGTACCTGGCAAGCTGGAGAGGCCTACTGAGACATTCTCCAGCTAACAGCAGGTCCTGGACCACTGCTGAAGTCCACTGCTGAGCCACACTCTGCTGCTCTAAGGCCTCACACCCAGCATTTGGCCAGCACTGCCCTCATCTGAGCAAACTTTGGGCACTGTCAGCAAGCAGAAAGGTTGGTCTGTCAGTCTGTAATACATCACTAAGTGCCATCCTGAAAAATATACCATCTAAGAATCTTTTCTATCTCCGTTAGGAAGACAGACTCCTATTTACGTTTTCCATCTTTATTTTTCTGTTTCCTTCTGTTCTCTTCCAGTTGGGGCAAGAAGCTTCAAAACATTAAGACAACACTGTACACACAGCTGCTTGCCAAAACCTCGGTTCTAAGCTGCTTCCTGCATGTATGTGTTGCTGTGTTCCCTGTGAGCTGCTTTCACTTTTGCACATAAATGGTAGGCAAACTGTGGACATCACAACTTGGGAAAAATGATTTTCCTGCAGTGGGAAATATGCAGGATCAGGACTACAGGTATATTTAGCTGAAGATCTAACCCAGAGATGCTACTCTGAACCTAGAAGATAAAATCGTACTTTGTTATATTGTGTAGTCATGTACAGACATTTTTAATGTAAAAAGTTATAGTGACATTATTTATTATTATTTTTTATCAGGAATGTGTGAGTTTTGTTCATTAAAAGCTTCGAGACCCAGGAGCTTAACATTATATATATTATTTAGTAATATTTCTGTTGCTATGTGACAGATATTTACTGTAAACAAACAAATCCTGCCTTGAACAAAATTATTGCTCAGTAGGAAAAGAAAACTGTGCATGCTGAGAACAATGGACTTCTTCACCTTGGTGTCTGAGTTCTTTGAAATGCTTCTTCCACAAACAGTCAGTGATAGCTTCGCTTCATTTTCCTTTATGATCCGAAAGAACTGTGGGCAGAAACAGCTCTAATTAGAGAAGCCAGACACATCCTTGTGTAGGAAATCCCCAGCACTTAGAAAGAGACCAACTACTTGTGTTTTGGTCACAGGTGCTGATAGGAAGAACACGAGCTGCTTGAAAAGGGATGGGTAAGAGATGGTTTGTGCCAATTCATCATTAGGGACGGTCCTTCAGTGACCTGCTTTTAAAGGGATTTCCAAAAGAACTCAGTGTCAATTCACCTCTACTGTTAACTCCAAATCAACACTGGTGGGTGAAAAAGTAGGATCTCATTGAAAGTTTTGGAAGAAATGCATCCAAGAGAGCTTCAGGCCTATGATTTATACCTCTATGGAACTGCTCACACAGGTTCTGTCTGGACTTGGGTACTCAAGACTGCAGAACAGGTTGCCTAGGATTAGCTCCAAATATCAAATTTCTTAAAGATATGCTAGAGAAGAGTTCATCTGTCCTCATTAAAAGGCATCAAAATATGTTGAATGATACGGAACCAGCTGCATGGGTGTTCTTTGTTTCTGGTTATCCCTGAAGCATTGTTTTCTCCTGTATTTTAATGTACTTTAGTAATATATTCTTAATTTAAAAATGAACTTCTCAGCGCTGAGTTCTTCTCACGGGCAGCGTTCAGAAGGCTTTGTCAATGGGCTCAGTAGCTCACTAACCAAAATGGTCAACAAATCTAACTGAAAAAAAAAAAGGATTCAATTCTTAACACTATTTAGTGTCACCTCTGCCTAATGGCTGGTTGGATTCAGCAAAGCTGTCAAGAATCACTTGGCAGCTTCTGCTTAATAAGTCAATAATCACAGCAGTGCTTCTGCAAACACAGTAAACAGCATTGTTCATCATCAGTAACATCAGTATTTCTCTGGAAAAGGAGCTGTCTCAGGGAAAGAACCTGTTTTTGATTTCCTTCCTCTGCTAAGGGTAGCTGTTCTTGCAGCCTCTGAGTTCATTTTCCCATTGACCATTTTGGTTAGTGGTTTCAGTGTCTCTGCCTGTGCTGAGTAACTTGTAATGCATTGGCTGTTTCTAAAAATAAAGATCTATGTGCATTGCAGGAAACTCTAGCTCGGTTCCTCTCTTGTGTTTTTTTCACTCAAAACTTAAGATGTTACCAGATAATGCTTTCAGCTTTCCTTGCAATATACTGAAACTGCTAGAATGGGAAGGGAGAATCTGGCCACATTGCTTCAAAAATAAAGATGAACCATTGGTTATAATACAAACTCCTAATATCTATATCCCCTAATATGCCATAATAGTCCTCCAGCACCTCCTGCTCTGTTTCTTTGAGTCTCCCAGTGAATTTGACTGAAAAGAGACTTTCTTTCTCACTTATCCTTCACTTCCCTATCTCACAATTCACTCTAATATCCACGTATTTTGTACATAAAGATAGTAGCACTCACCAGCAAATTGTCCCACTACCACATTTATAGTCTAGGAACATTGTATTTCAAATGTAGGAAGCCTCAGAAGTGTTAAGCACAGTTCCTATTGTAGCTGTTTTCTTGGACTACAACCGATGCCACTTTTCCTTGCCAGAGACAAAGTGCGAGCAGAACAGCTAGCTAATAAGAAATTGGCTGGCTGGGCCTTTGCTGAATAGTCTTCAGGAGACTGTTCTGTCAACACAGCTGTATTGCCATATTTCTCTATTTTTCCAGGCTTCAGAGGAAGCATTTCTAAGATTTTGCATGGTGTTTGTTAGTAGCCCATTTACCCAGACGAGCAAACCCAAAGCAGTTATTGCACTGGAGGAGGGAAGCAGAGAAGACGTTGATCACCTTCTGAGGCAGATTGTAAACCTGGTCCAACACTATAAAGCAGTGGACCATCTGACTTTAAGAGGGCCCTACGATGCAAGGATGCACAACATGATGCAAGCCATTGCTCCAGCTCAGCAGCATTCCATGCTCCTACTGTTCAGTTTTCTTGGATTGAAGCAAAGATTGTCTGCTGCAAAGTGAAATTCAGAGGCATAATAAACACATCACCAAAGGGAGGCAGCGTTCAGCAGCTCCATGGAAGAGTGCAGAAGAGGCCATACACTTTAATTAGGTGATGATCAAGATTGTCTGGAAGGATGTGAAGCAATACTGGGTGACACACCATAAATGTCAGTGCTCGAGGCAGCCAGCAGCTACATTACATAGTTATATGTACGGAGTTATGGCTGCAGCCCAAGTGTACCAGCAGGTCATGCTCATAAATGCTGTGCAGGGAGAAGAATCCTTATGGGAAGATGTCCCTTCCAAATTTATCCTTCACAGTTCTTTCAACACTGAATTTATTTTCAGGTTTTAGACTTGGAGAGGGGAACAACTGGAAAAAAAGGAGAGACAATCTCGTCAGAACAATCTGAAAAATGTTTTCAGTAAATCCTCAAAACCATTTTCACGCAGTTAGAGATCTAGTATGTGACCTGGTGCCTGTATAAGCACAGAAAGAAAGGAAAACATTTCCCAGAGCAACTTAAAAATGAAGGCAATGATTTCCACTCGCATTGCACTACAGCACTTTGCCGTTGTGCACAGCTGAGACAAGGCTTCTTGTGGAACACACACTTGGTGCTGGAGCAGAGGGGTATTTGTAGTGATGAGTGGGAAGCCCTTACACTTCTCATCCACACAGTGCCTGGCTCCAAGCTGTGTTTTTCATATTCTGCTTGTTTGAATGTTGAAATCCCTGCAGACGTGGATATACAAATATATGCTTCAAGGAGGTGGTGTATGCAGCGTGCATTAGCGGAGGTCTTAGGTGGATAAAACAAATCCAGCACACTAGAACTCTCCCAGTGCTCTCGTCTGTGCACACATTGCAAGTCCGAGCAGCCAGTAGGGTACATGCAGCCACTGTTTGTTTACAGAGATACTGTCATATTGATAATCTTATTTTATTACTGGTTATTATTACAATAATTATAACTAGCAATACTAAAGACAATTTGCTTGCAGTCATCGGAGCCCACACGTTGGCCTAACACACTGTCCTGGTTTCAGCTGGGAGGGAGCTGATTTTTCCTTTGCAGTGTCTGGTATGATGCTATGTTTTGGCTTTAGGAGGAAAACAACGTTTTCCTGATGTTCTAGTTACTGCTGAGCAGAGCTTTGCAGACATTTCAGTTTCTCAGCTTCTTGTACTGTCATACCAGTGAAGGCTACATATATATATATATGTATATATACACACACAATAATATAACTATTATTCTTTTCTCCTTCTTCTATTTCTGTCCTAGTTTTTATCTCAATCCATGAGTTCTCCCCCATCCCACTGGGCTCAAGGATCACTGTGACGCTGGTCTAGCTTGCAGAATGAGTGTGATCAAACCAAACTCACACAAGCAATGAAAACCATCATTAGGGTCAATTTAAACTTGAGCAGTATGAATCCCTGTCTCCAGTGAGTCTCTCTCTTTTTTTCTCCAAACTTTGGTTCTCTCTAAGTTCCTGTTATAGCAAATGACATTTCAGGGAGAATGTAAGTCAGATACGCACATGGCAACCCCTGAAAACTTAAATATGAGTCAGCACTGAGAGTGCTGAATGCTACTCAACTTGCCTTTGACTTCAGCACACTTCAAAATGGCTTTTATTTTACTGTCCTCTCCTACTGCCCCTTACGTGAGATCAAGAGCCCTGTGAGTAATCATCACTGGTGTAGCAGTTGTACTTAAACGCTTCAGTGCAGCATCTGAAAATACCTCTCCATTTAGGTATTAACTAACAAATAATCTTTAACCTAAGGACAATATGATTGAGGGCTGTGGCTTTCAGAATCCAATAACACTCAAAAATGTCTCTGCTCAGCAAAGATGAAGAAGAATCAGAAAGTACTTAAGGTATTCACTGGTGTCAGTCTGAGTTAATAGAGAGGAACAGAACAAACCAACTGGGTCCAAATTGCATCCATTTTACTTCTAGCGTGGATAAGAAATACAGAGCAGTGCCAATAAAATGATGGTTCCTTGATCAGCCAGCCCACAGCCAGCAGACTCTGAGTCATCCTGAGTTTTCTTCACCCATCTTTGTAGATGCTAAAGCCAAAGAGATCATTTCCATTTCTTAACTGTCAACTGTAAATCCTTCAGTTGTTTAGGATCCTATCTTTTCCTTTGCATTAAGCTTTCCTCAGCCATCTCTGAGTATTAACATGCCAAAAGTCAATACATCTGATGTTTTTTCTACTAATTTTAGCATGGAACAACCAGAGTTGGAAGAGACCCACAAGGATCACCAAGTCCAACTCCTGGCTCCGTGCAGCACCACCTAAAAATCACACCACACATCAGACAGCGTTGTGTCTGACACAAGCACTTCTTGAACTCCATCAGCTTAGGGCTGTAAGCAGCGCCTTGGGGAGCTGGTGCTGTGCCTGACCATCCTTTATATGAAAGATTTTAGCTCCTTCAAGTTTTTGGGCTGTTTAAATCTTGCAGAATCCAAAATCATCACACATTTACTCAGCATCTTACAAGGTGCAACCTTATTGCTGGAGCTTTCTCACAGAATAAAAAAGATAGAATTTAACTAGAATTTACCCAATTAAAATGTTAATGGACCTGCATTCTTTCACTTCCTGTTAAGCTGAATTGAAATTGTCCACACTGTTGGACTTCCTGTCAAATACATACTTATTACTTAGTGAATTTAGAAGATTTGGCAGAAGAGCTTAAAATTATTTTGGCACACATTATTTGTTTTGACAACACACAGCTTTTTTTTTTTTTTTTTTTTTTTTAAATTGTCTTCTAAAGTCCTTGAAATCAATTAGAAAGAAAAAAAATACAAAGAAAAAAAACCCTATCTCTACTGGACCACACCACAATGGGCTGCAATGCAAGATGAAGCTCCTTACACGAGCTCTGTAGTGCCAACGTCTGTATTCTTTTAGTGATGCTGTGAAGGAGGCTTCTCAGTTCTCTGGGACAAGAGAAAAAATGATCTGCTTCCTGACTAAGAAGCATACTTGATGACTTGTTTGAAGATTTCTTCAAAATCAAGATCTGTGAGGCCCCAAATGAGGACCTACAGCTGCCATGGGGTGCATTTCAGCTGGGCAATGATTTAGATATCAGAACTAAATACCTATCACACCATCTCAGTAATTAATCTCTTATCAGATTCCTTGGCTGTTGAATCCCACCCACCAAACAGAGCTCCTGCCACGATGAGTTTCTGAAAGCCCTATCAACAGCCATCCGCATATCACTGGTTTCTAAATCCAGTCCCACTCAGGGGCATCCCTCTATCTGTAAAAAACAGAAAATAAAGTAGAGTCAAAAGCATTATTTCAATAACAGCACTGTCAGTAACTGAAAAACAGCTATTCAGAGGTTATTTTATGGATGACATAGATTAACACAAACAGGCATGAAGATCCAAACAGATTAACACAGGTATGTTTATGCCATGCCAGTTCCCATAATTGCTCTCCACTACTACATCCAGCCCTTACTCACTTGCTACCACTCCCACGGCTTTCAACAAGCAGCCCAAGATCAGTATAGCAATCACCTTCACACAGAAATTCAAGCTGTGGACATCTGTGCTCCTCCTGCAGAAGCCTAGAACAGCCAGGAGTTGTGTCACCCACCCCAGGAGCCTACGCTGAGTTCTGCTTTGCCAGGGTTGGCTCCCTGTAGACAATCATGAGCACAACCCACTTCCCATTTCAAGGACAGACTGTTCTCCCTTTGCTGGACCAGGAATGCTTAAGCTGATAACCTCTACTTATTTGCTCCCATCCTTGCTACTACTGAGTCAGAAAGAGGAGTGCAGTGAAACCAGAAGCTAAATCCATGATTTTTGCCTAGAAAAATCTTTGCATAGAAGTATCCTTGAGAAAGAAGAGCTTGAAAGAAAGATAAGGAGACCAAACTAATATTGTTGAGTTTTATGGCAAAAAATCACTATGCTCTCTCACTGTCGCCATTGGACTCTTGTGTTCAGCCACAGATCTGGCTGCTTGTCCCCAGCAAAACTATGAGTACACGCAGCAGACTGACCCTGCCACTCCTCCTTTTGTGCCAGAGCTGCAATGTACAGCTCTCTGTACGTCCTTCACAGCACTATTTGTAAAGTTTAAGATATAAACTCTGGACCATCAGGAGAGATATTTGCTGAAGGAGCACAGTGACCTCTTCTGTGCCTTTCCTTTTGATTCATTTGTCCCATGAAAGCATGGATATTTTAATGGTCCATTTTGTCACAATGCTGGATGTTTTCTCGCAAATGAGTGTTATGAAAAGTGTTCTTCAAGCACCTTCCTTAGCAGAAATTCATCCTTTTCTTAAGCAGCTCTTCTTCAGAATGGCCTATCCCTGAAAGCTGAGGTTTGCTCTGGGTCTTTAAATGAAGCACTTCAGATTAAGTTGTATTTATTGAAAGCTCTCAGCCAAAGTTTTTCTTCTAGGATGAAGCAAGGTTATGAGAGGATACCTGCAAAAACCCTTAGATACTTCTTGTTTCTAACTAGTTTCATCTTCCTGTCTCATCTTTCCTTAGAAGAGTGTGATATAGGTGGACTGCCTAATTCAAAGTCAGCATCCATGGTTCAGGCTGGGTAGATCCTAACACTGAAATGTCTCCTTACCTCTTGTCACAAACAGTGCACATCTGTGCATTCATATATAGCTCACGCTCTCATACTAAATCTAGATTCACCTTTGAACACGTCATACCACAGGAAGCAGAAGTTCTTCCCTGCAAACACAAAGCTAGTGGGTTTGCTCTGTAACAACAGTCTGCAATGGAAAAAGCTTATCTCACCTAGTTTGAGCTTTGGCTGTGCTGTTATCACATGCAGTGCACATGTGTACATACAAACGTGCCATTTTCACCCAACAAGGGATTAATCTTGAATTACCAGATCTGGCAACTCAGCAGAAATCATGGACAAGAGCATGAGCATGCAATGGTTTCTAACACACCAGAGTCTGGCAGCTAGAGACAACTCTCACCTCCATCATTTTTTCCTCAAATAAAAACACGCCTTCAGAATACTTTTCACAACCAACACTGATTTTGTTTCTCTATCCTAAAATCAGTGAAACAAGCAAGGACCAGCATACTGCCCATTTTAGAGACACAGTGCTCTGTGTTTCTTTCTCCACAGGGCTCATATCATGTTTTATCTATGTACTTTATGTACTCCATGTAGATGACTTTTCTAAGGTATGTGAATAACTTGGATATCATCACCTCATCCTCTCTTGGGAAGAGCTGCTACCCCTACTTGCTGTGGGAAAAAGAAGGACGAAAGAGCTCATGGACTTGTAAGCAGTGGCACAAGACACCTCGGTCTTGCTTTGCAATTAGCGGAGAGCTAATCAATACCTACCTTTGCCCATCAAAATTATCTCCTGGAATTTTTTTCTCTTCATTGACTGTAAGAGGAGATCTCTGTGACAACTTCAGCTGCACTACAGGCATATAAATCTAACAGTATATCCCACCCAGGAAGTCTGTTGGCAAAGAATTACTCAGTCAGAGCTACCCAGGAGAGACAATCTTTCCTGTTTAATTGTTTCCCCGAAGCCACATGCACTGCAAAACACATGGAGGAAGAAGGGGACAGAAATTATGCAATCACATCAGGGCTTCCTTTATCATTTTCATTACCTATCAGATTTAATATTTGCAAAGCTGCCCTTGGACTGAAACAAACAGCTTGCTTTGATATCTAGATGCAAATATCACTGCTAAGTGTGCTGTAAATGGATTTTATTGCTCACTCCAAAGCCACCATATATTAGCACAGTAGAGTTAAAAGTCTCAGCTGGAGGCTTTCTGTGGGAGAAAGAAGAGCAGAGCAGGATCACCCAATCTGCTGCCGGACCAACAGCAGGCAGAGGGAAGCCTGTTGCACACAGACAGGCACTTGGGCTGCATCCTGAGGGAAGTTTAGCAACCAGTCAGAACAGTGCAAACCTTTTTGTGCCCTCCAGGGTTTGACATGGAAATTGAATAACAAATTGGCCCAAAAGGAAACAAAATAGATGGGGAAGCTCAGGTGCAAACAAACAAACCTGCTTACAACCAGGAAACTGCACAGCAGCATTTCTCAAGCCTTGCATATCTACGCCTGCTTCTGTAAGCCTGGTGGCAATGTTCCAGATGCACACAGATATCTGGAGATGTATGGGGGACTGGAGAAATGCAATGGACAGATTTTCTGGATCCACCAATCTCTTTTAAAACAGAACACAAAAAACAGTCCATGGCATGCAGGGTACTTAGCACAGTACACAGTAAATCATATTTGTGAATGTCTAAATAAACTCCCTTGTACCTTTGTGACCTGCAGCCGCTTGAGCACCAAAAAAAGGACAAGAAGCGATCGATGGCACGGGGCTCACCTGGCTCTGACAGGCACACACGGATCAGTGTCAGCTGCCCTGATCTGCATGGCTCAAGAAGAGATTGCAAACCCGTGCCACAGGAAGGACCTACAGCTCTCAGAACCAGGGAAAGGAAACGCATTCCTTGAAAGAAAGAAGAAAAACAAAGTTTCACTTAAAGTAATAACAAGCAAGCTGCTCTTGACCGTGAACAACGTCATCCTAAACCTCAGCTTCCCCTGAGCAGCCAACGAATGTACGCCAGGAATTCAGAAAACGGAAGCATCTGAAACCTTGCGGGCGATACGGCCTCGTGCACCGAGCGCAGCGCAAACAGCTGGACGCCAGCTGGGCCGGCAGCGCAGCGCCGCGCAAGCAGCGCCTCGGCGTACAGCGCCCCCTGGCGGCCGGGAGCCGCGCCGGGCTCCGTTCGGTCGCCGTGCGGCGCGGCCCCCCGGACAGCTCCGGTTACATTAGACGGGTAAATGATCCTTCAGCGAGCTCTAATGCTAACACTGATCGCTCATGGAAAAGTGTTTAGTAAAATTTAAGAATCTCAGAGATTTTAGCACACAAACAAAAGGTACGCCCATTAAACTCACGCTCACTACCACACTCCGGCTCCTTTGCTCTGCAGCTCCAATAAACCTTCTTTAGCTGACAGACTCAAAAGCAACCTGCAAAGAAAACTCTCGTGACTCCCACACAGCCCAGCAGTGCATTGGGCTGATGGCAGCGTGACCCGTCCTGTCAACACGTATCCCCAGCACGGTGACACAAGGATCCACAAGGAAGAAATCAGACACCCAGACCACAACTTTCTGTTCTTCACCATAGAAAACAAACCAGGAAACCTGCAGCCCTCCCACCCGGCGCTGGAGCAGTGCTGAGTGTGTGCATGGCAGCCCACAACTAGCACAGCAATTACTGCTCACACAGCAGCTCCCACTGATGCTAACTGTACCCATCCATGAAGCAGTAACAACATTTTGAGTTGGTGGTGAGAACCTCCAGACGTGTTTTTGCTAATAAAATTTAACAGGAACATAATTCATTTCATCTGCTTTGCTCCTTTCCTCAATTTCAGATGCTGAACTTAAGAAAGCAGGTTCCCTGCCAGCACCCCAGATATAACCTCAACCACCTCCATCACCCACAGCTTTCACATGGACACAATGAATTCAGTCACTACGTTACCACTCTGTGCAAAATGGGTGTCATGTTTAAGAGGTTAAAAGTACTGCAAGTTTCAACCGCTTACACAAAGGAATACTGAATATAAATAAGTACACTATTTGTATAAATACTTCCTCAAAAAGCTCAAGTTAGATACCAGATCTGGTGCAATACTCCAGCAATGCACCACATTTTCCTGTACATGCTGTATTAAAATGGTAAACATGCGTGACTGCCTCAGATTAATTGAAACACTTCTGGGAAGGGTCACAATCAGATTTTACACTGTTATCTATGGTTAAATATACTTGTCACAATGAAACCATTAAGTTTGATCCTGTATTGAAGTGACTATTTTAACAGCATTGACTGTTAGACACCTCTCTCTTGTTGTTTCCATTATGCACCATTCTCTTCCTCTTATCTAATGTACTTTTAGTACCTCAAGAACTTCTGCTGAGGGGCAGATATGGAGAAACGAGTACTGATTTTGCTCTATTGAATGGCTTTGCCTCTTCAGTCCTACAGGGCTAGAAATCCTTGTTAGTCACATTCATACCAATGTTCAAAGAAGTGCAATCGCTGACAGCGATGAGTAAAGTCTTATAGTAGCACGAACTAATCTGCTTTACAGCTTTTACCACAGTTGTACTTTGATAGGCTGGTAAGTTTGTAACTTGGAAAAAAGCATAAGCAATACATCAGGCCATAGCTGACCACATGGAGCATCTAAAGGTGCATTTGTGCAGTTGTAGCTGTGTATGCTACAACTGCAGATCCAGATACTGTGTCACAGTATGCTGGATTTTAACAAATCTCCCTCTTCCACAGGAACTTCAGTAATAGCATACAAGTCAGCTAGTTTAATACTAACTTGTGCATTTTTGTATGGTATTGCTGTGTGGGTGGAGTTACTCATGGATAGAAAGGTAATCAATTTTAATTTGAAATTAAGTATAGAGTTTTGCTACACTATATTACTAAAAAACAAAAAAAAAGCAGTATTTGTCAGTGCAGGGAAGGACTGAGATTCCTATATATCTTAGTTCCAGCTTGATATTGCTGACATATGCCCCAAAACATCCAATCTCTATCACAGGGACTTCAGCGGGGTGTACAGTGAGCAACACCCATATACAGGACTTGTAGCAAATTCTGGACATACACACAAAACATCTCTGAATACTGTGGGAAGGAGAGGTATTTTATAACTTCAGTGAAAACAACTATTCAGGGGCAAGGCACAGCAGTATTTACTGACTATATGGAAAATCTGCATTCATGAGTGAGCATGAATCAGCCCAAAAGCTCACTGAGTCAGATGACTTATGTGTTTTTCATAGTTGCAGCCCTGACAATAATTACGTATCCCTTTTCCTGTCTGTCTTAAAGAAAATTCTCATTTCAGGTAGTTAATATGCACAGATTTACGTGAGAGAATGAAGCCAACACGACTAGCTTATTTTGCATATCACAAGAGTCAATACACTAATAAAATGAAATCCACAAGTACAAAATGTATAGAATTTATCTTGCACAGAACTAAATATCTTTTTTCCAAAATGTTTTTTATGAACTCTAGAAACTACCACAGATCACCAGTTTTGCTACTTTCTTCAGCTTTTGGCCTTCTTTGCAACAACCATAATTCCCTTCCTTTGAAAAATGCACACAAGACACAAAAGTTGTGCTCAACAGGTTTACTCAGACTGGACTCTTAAATGCTCAAGAAAAAGGCACAGATTAAAAGAGACTGTGATGACTCTTTCTAACACAGCAAATGGGATTTTGTTTATAAGAAAAAAAAAACTGCAGTGAATTGTATGGACTGAAAAATTCAAATATTCTTCCCTGTTCCTAATCATTGGCCTTCATTAAAATGGAATTTAAATTAAATTGTATAAACATATGAAATAAAGTCTCAGTATTAGGAAGTTTTTTCTTCTGTTTAACCTATGTACAAACCTTAGTATACAATTTTTACTTTTCATTATACATTTACTACATACTCTTTCCAAGCAGAGTAAGAGCAACTGCAAAGTATGTGTTTCAAAAAACCGCTTTGCATTCAGAACGCATCCACCTGCTTCCATGGCGGGCAGAGCCAACCAGAACCTAGGAAGAGATGACAGGGGATCCACTCAGATGTAATCATCCTCGACTGGCTCGCCGTTGACGTCGCAGTAATGAATGAAGATGGCCACCACACGCTGGAATACGCCCTTCTTCATCTGGCGCAGTTCAGAGATCTCTTCTCCTATTGTTTCCATACAGATGTCTGCAGACAGCTGTCCTTTCCTCCGGGGTGCATAAATAGTAGCTGTGGAAATTGTAAGAATAAAAACTGTAATCCTTCCTATTATGGAATTCATAGATTTACTTTGCCTTCCCCTCCCCTCATTTAAACTTTTCAATAGCTCTAACCCTCATTTGATATACACTAAGTCTCTATGCCTGTAGGTGAAGGGAACCTGAAAGCATAACAAAGCCTTCCTCCTGAGACTTATCTGAAATGCTTTCCGGTTCCCTGTTTCATCAATCACTTAAATGTTGTATAAACAAGAGTAATTAAGAATGAAGCAACTGCCTTTTTTATGGCTTTAACACGCTATTTATGCTAACTACACCTTTTAAACCAATTCATATCATTTTTTGACATTTTAGACTGCATACTGAACTGCAATCATAGAGTTTATGAATCAGTTTAAAAAAATATTACAGAAACGTATAGCCATGACAGACTTCTTACTCATCCTCTTGAGCTTCATCCCTTTGAAACAGAGCTAGATACTGACATCTGAAACCATGGCAGTTAAGAATTCTGCTAAAGAAGGAAATTCCAAGGTTTTCCTAGTTAAGTAGTAAAAGAACATATTTATCCCTGCTACCAAACAAGCTTCTTATTTGAAGCCCTAGGAAGTGTCCCCTGTAATATTTTACAAGACAAGCTCCTGAACAGAAAGAGGCTTACTTTATCCCAAACTCTAACCCACATCTTCTCTGTTCCAGAGTTTTCAAGTCAAGTTCTTTCCTCATTTCTCCCAGTGCTTTGTGAATCTCACTCCTCTCTCTGCTGGACTTTCTTTAGCCTACCTTTACATTTCAAAACCCCAAGCCAGAAGCATGACTGAAGCTGAGCTCTGACTACTAACACCAGGAAACACCTGAGGACTTGAATTGCTAGATCTACACATCACAACATTAGTTTTGTATACATTTAAGTGCATTCACTCCAGCTAAAATATTACCCTTTTTTGTTTTGCTACTTGTTCAAACTCTGAAACACCACTGTACAGAACTTATTCTGCTGAGACTGCCCGCATTACTGATTCTGCCCACTGAACATTGGTTAAGTTAATTCTTCTGGGTATAACACACTCATCATGTTTTCAAACTAAATATTAGACTGCTTTTCTGATTTGTCTAGGAGTCTCCAAGCTGTTCAATCCACTCTTGCACTACTATACTGTCAGTCTCCCTTCTTGGCCAGCTCTCAACACTTTTAAAAGTGGTTATTTACATCTACAAAAGTAGTATAAGAATTAGAAAACAAAAAACAAAAAAAAAAGGAACACACTGTCAGATTTGGACCAAGCAACAAATTAAAATTCTTTTTTGTTTTCAACAAAAGACTGCTCACTTCTCTCATCATCCTCAAAGTCGTATCTGGCATAGCTGTTTGGCTCTGCTGTCCTCAGTGATCTCAACCACGGGAAGTCAGTAATCATGGAGTAAGGGGCACCATCCACAATGCCTAGAAGACAAAGAGGATGAAGATACAAGGGAGACAGCAGCACGCCTGTAGCATCAGCACTCCCAATGCAGAAACATCTTCTCAACATAAACTTCTCCACTCTGTGCTAAAGGCCCTCCACTTCCCTCACAAGAATGATTATTCATGTCTCTTACAATGTGATGCAACCAAAGTTACTTATCTTAGCAAGAGAAAGAGCATCAACTTTCAGGTCTCTACAGACACACACCTTCTAGAGTGTAAATATCTCGTCCCCAAGGGTACTTAGTGTATTTCTTCAGGTCTTCTTCAGTTCGTGTTGCTTCAGGGAAGAACTCATATTTAATAAGCTCTCTAGAGAGATGGATGAAAAGATTACACCAGTATTGCTTGAAAATGTGAAGGGAGGAGGAAGAAGAACCAAATGGGGAATCTTACTGCCTTTACTTTAATGAGCCTGAATCCATAGAAATGTTCTCTAAGACCTTCACATAAAGACAGCATGAAGTCCCTTCACTTTTGAGTACTACAGAGAATATGTCTTGTTTAGATCAATGAGTTAAGCTAACTTTTACACATAGCCTCTATCTGCAAAAAACAACCCAACACAGTTGCATCTAAACAAACATTCAAAAATACATTTGTTCTGTTAATCATTTTAGTGACAAACCTGTACAACAGAAACACAGATTTAAAGTATGTGGACAAAAGCCATTGTATACAATTGCCTGCTGCTGGGAATTTCCGCTCCTCAGTAATAAAGAGAAATTGACTGTACACCATCTTCTCCAGAAATATTATTTCTTGAAGGAAATCAGTCTTCTCTCTTTTTTAAAAGACAAAATTTGTTTTCCCATTTGAAAATATCTCTCAACCTCCCTGACTCCTTCAGTGTTAAATTGCATTACTACTGTACGGAATAGAACTAGAGAATTCTACAGTATTTTTCATATGGCTACTTTTATTTAATCTAAGTTTTTTTGTTAGATCTATCTTAACACTGATATTATATCAATGCACCATGTGGAATTCAAACTTCACCAGTTCAACAAACTAGGGTGGTTTTTGTTTGTTTGTTTGTTTAATGTTGCAACTGAATACTACAAGTCTACAGCTAACTGTAGCTTTGAATCAGGATGGAGTGTATTTTCCATGAAGCTGCTGAAGGACAAGTACTCACTGGTTAATATTCGCTATCGTGTCCATCCAGCTCCGAATGCGCACCTTGTTGCGGACATTAGGTGGGTTACTGAACTCATGAATTATGCAAATATGGTAGGGGTAGGGGCCACTAAATATCTTTTGCTCAAGAGTCAGTGTGTCGACCTGAGAAAGAAGGAAAAGAAAGACTTGTAACAAAGAGATACAAAGGAAAGTGACTTTAGAGTCAAGAGCAGACATCTATAAAATCTCCCAAATTCTGGGGGACAATTAAAGAAATTTCAACATCATACATAATGTAACACATGAGTAAAACTTTCCTAGCACAGCTTTGCCAGTGACAAATTCTTAAGGAATTTGGTGGGATATGGTATTTTCTGATGAGTTTTTCCAACTCCAGTGTATATGTATCCCTCACAAAACTATGTAACAGTCTGAACTACATTCACTTGCTCAGAATTGTCTTTGGTCCAGTTGTTTTCAATAGTATTACTACTCTCCTTTAAGATCTAAGACTCAAAGAAAGCTGGCTTTAATACCAAATCAGCCTTCCTTTGTTGGTCAGGAAAACTGACCCAGAAACTTGCATTAGGTTGCACGAAAGCAGGAGCACCACTGTATAACACAGAACATTCTAGCTTGAGTGCAAGTAAAAAATTAGTCTGGATTCTAGATCAAACTCTCTGATTTCTTGTCAAAACGACCTCAACAAATCACTAATGCCAGTGCTTAGTTCTCCTATGAGTAATCTGAGGGAGAAAAGATGGCTGCCAGTATCAAAACTTTATTCTAACATTGTTCAGTACCACAGGCGGATGCAGCTTTTAGCTTTACAGCAGTATTCAAAACATTAATTGCTAACAGGACATCAGTAGAAGATTTCAGATACCTACACCTATGTCATGCTTCTGCTTATATGTAACTACAAGCTGTGTTAGTAGCATCTAGGTTCTTAAAGTTACCTTTAGTTATTCAGTTGGGAATTAATTCAATGCATCATGATTTTTTTAATATCTTGTAATGCAATGACTATTGGAGATATTAACATTAAGTCTTAAAATTCAGTATCATCCAAGTTCCAGAATCTGCAATAAAAGTCTTGATGGGACACAGTTTTAATGAACAAGTTATTGTAACATTCACATTTATTTTATTAATTGAAAAACAAATGAAGCCAAGAGAAGTGAAAGAATACAGGCAAAGAACTTCAGTTCTGTTTGTGATTAAAAAAGAGAAATTGGTTGTATACCTGCTGCATTGGACGAAGATAAATGATACGGTTTCTTTCTGGTGGCATCCTGAGAATCTGATCGAGAACCTGATCCATGTTTAACTTCTTGCACTGGGCATAGTCAAAACGATTCACAACTGGTGCATTTTCTACTTTTAAGTGTTTCAATACTCGGCACCTTGTAGCTATAAACAAGCAAATAAAATTATTAAAAGAATCAAAAGAAAACGAGAAATAAATTACTGAAAAGGCTTTCTCCTTTCAGAGATCTTCAAAGCAGACTGTTTCAAAAGAAGGCAAACAAATAATGTAAGTAACAATTACTGAAGTAATTTGGATATCTGGCAATTTAAGTATATTGAAGAAATACAGCATCTGTTAATTTCTTCCATGTTCTGATCAAACTTTAATAAAAGTCCATGCCAAATTCAATCTAATACCCTTCCCTCCTCCATTGTTTCTTTTTAAAAAGCCCCCTGAAACTTTCTGTGTATCCCCACAATTGAAATCCAATGACTTATAAATCAGATCCAATACAGAGTATTGCAGGGTAAAAGAAAGCTATTTCCTTTCTAGTAATCATGCTCATGTCATCAAAATCTAGTTAAAAGTTAATTTATGCTTTAAGAAGTATTCTGGAATAAATGAAGAAATAATTTCCTCCTTCTCTGTTAAACAAAGATACTTCATCTCAGAAGAAAACATGTTGCTAGTGTCCATGTTAGAGAAAACAACAAATGACATAACACTTCACTACAGGACTAGTCATACAATCTGGAATGTGAATCTAATGCATCTTAAGTACCATAATTCAAAATAGATTTTTATCATGTCAAGAAGGAAGACATCATCATGTCAGCTAACTAATATGTGGAAGCAGGAAGAAATGAAAGAAACAACAAGGTGCTATAAAAATCATTTCATCAGCTTCCAATCATTGTGTTATCTCTCTCTTCAATAAATATCTCCATCTCTGTAATTGTCATATAATTTCAATGATTGATTTTCCGACAGTAATCTTTATTAAATCTGTTACAGTTTGTAAGGAAAAGGATATTCAAATTGAGACGCAATAATTCTAAATATCAGTTTGACTTGTAGCAAAGCAACTAATAAATAGAAAAGCAATGGATTAACTTCACTTCCTTCAGAAACTTCTCATGATCCTAGATGGAGGAGACAGGCATAACATTAGCTACACACCATGAATGAACATCATTTTGGGGCAGTCTTTCAGTACCAAATCTGTTATTCCACAATTGGTCAAAGTGATTCCAACAAGATTTTTGGATTTCAAAGTCAGTACCTGGTGAAAACAAAGAAACAAATCCATAACAGGTAAAATCAAATCAAATCAAATAAGCTGCTACTGCCAGATACACAAAGATACTGAGGGGATACTAATCAAAATGTTACAACTTGGGTTCACAAGCATTTGAGATGACTAGACATGTAATGGCAGAAAAAAGACTCCCTGCTGACTAGCAACATCACAAAATGCAAAAGAATAACTTCACAAGATCAAAAAAAAAAAGAAAAAAAGATTCTCATCAGAAAACACAGTTTCTATCAGAAAATCTACATCTATCAGTTACTTACATAGTAAGAAAACCCCCAGCTTGCAACATTACAATTGAGCTGGTATTTCTAGAGTTAGTTATGTGCACCATGTTTCTTTTAACAGCAGTAGCCTATGCTGTCATTTCAAAAATAAGATGTCAGAGAAGAAAATTTCCCCTTACACATCATGGACAGTATGGGAAGGCAGGACTTTATCCAGCACTGTAGCTGTGACCATCTGAGTAGCTTCAATTTTAGCTTTAGCATTTACTTTGCTCTTCTCAAGCTAGCCTAAGTATCAGTGCACCCAAAACAGAATTTTCCTATATACAGACAGGACCACAGAGAACAACATCTAGTCCTAAAAGAGAGACAAGTCTATGCTACTGTATTGTTGTTCGTGAGCACCCCCAGCTGACAAGCTTGTAGTGAGTAAGGAGAAACATCTTACTTGAACATGATCATCCTCAATAACAGGGTCACTTGTGCTTGTGGACTTGTCAGCAGTCCTTTTCCGCTTCGTGGTTTGCCTTGGCCTTGGTTTGGTCACTTCTGAAAGCAGAGAACCAGAACAAGTTTTCCTCTGTTTACATTTCAAGAAAACAGAGGTATTTTCTAGGTGAAAATACCCATTAAGAATACATACTTTTTTAAAATACAGCTAGATCAAAATACCTGTCTGTCCTGAAAAAAACTACTTATCTTTTCTTTGCACCAAAACATTTCCAGTACTTGAAGGGAGCATAAAAGCAGGAGGGGGAACGACTGTTTAAATGGGTTTATAGTGATAAGACAAGGAGGAATGGTTTTAAACTAAGACAGGGGAGGTTTAGGTTAGATATTAGGAGGAAGTTTTTCACACAGAGGGTGGTGAAGCACTGGAACAGGTTGCCCAAGGAGGTTGTGGATGCCCCATCCCTGGAGGCATTCAAGGCCAGGCTGGATGTGGCTCTGGGCAGCCTGGTCTGGTGGTTGGCGACCCTACACATAGCAGGGGGTTGAAACAAGATGAGCATTGTGGTCCTTTTCAACCCAGGCCATTCTGTGATTCTAGGAAACAGACTTTCAAATTTGCTGCTCTGAATTATTTGTGTAGAATAACCTGAGGTACTGTTTACAGATGAAAACACAGAAATGCTTAACCTACTGGTCCAAAATCAGGGACAATGAGCCAAGAAAAGAACAGATGGTGGTTTGTTAAGTTACACTTGGTTCTCTGCAGCAAACAATGCTCTTAATAAATCCGAGAAACAAAATACCTTTACTGTTTTAAATAGTAGAAATAACCTCAAACTACCTGAAAGTCAGTTCTTTATAACTCTGAGTTTTTCCTGATGTTGCAAACAATGCCCAGGTGTAAAATACTCTGAGGGCCCCAAACTGCTTCTTACTCTGTTAAAATGCATCAATTGTATCAAATTCCTTCTTGATTTAAAGTACAAAGCTTTGAAAAGATCACCACCCTTATTTCCAATGTGAAGAAAAAAAAAAAAAGCCCTATAATTAACTTTCTATAATTAACAGATCAAAAGTATCAATTATTTTACTAAAGTGAATCACCCTTCAACTTTTTTTTCTTCGTAAAACAGATGGCATGTTTACAAAGATTTATAATCAAGATAAACGTGCAGAATATTAGAAAATACTAACTATTCCATATCACTATTAACAGAAAGAGATCATTATTAACGTATGTAACATCATCAACTTCCAATACATGAGAACTATTAATTACAAGTGATACTCAGCAGGCTTATGAGCTGCAGAATTCTGCCTAATCCTTCAGGGGAGCCAGAGGCTGAAAGATCTGATGTTAAGTAGTTTATGAACGAGTGATCATGAAAAATGAACGATTGTTCCCATGTTTTGGTTGAGGATTGCTTGATTTGCTTTTGTTGTTTGTTACTTTTTAACAGTTCCCACAGTATTTACAGACAGGAAGCATTTCACTATCCACAACATAGGAAAAGCTCTCCAATTCTGCATTGAATTGCTCAAGATACAGCCCATGGCCTTACAGGAGGTTCAACACAACATTTTTAAGCTCACGAAAAGCTTGCTTCACCATGAATGAGAAGTAACACATGTCAAAATGAAAAGATTTATTACAGGAAAAGTTGCGGCTTGCATTTTTACTGAGGTAAAAATCACTATTACACACCAGATTTCAGCCAGTGGTCATTACTGGTCACAATGCTTTCTAAATTTCACTGGCTTTGCTGTTCAACTCATTCCATGGTTTAAAAAAAAAAAAAAAAAGAAAGAAAGAAAAGAAAACTTTCTACTATCAAATATAGGTTTGTTACAGAATCTGAAAATCAGTTTCACTTATACCAGAATAGTGGAAAGCAGTGACTTTTACTGCACATTTCCAGGTTATTTACAGAAAAACAATTCAAGCTCTATAGCAAAATAATATTAAGATCTGACTGACTTATGAAGATAGAGAGGAAACACTTTCTTTTAATTAATTAATGTAGATTAGTATTTAGTCATAGCAAGGTAGCAAGGTAGAAAAAATGTTAAATGTAAAAATAAGATCACTTCTTCCGAGATGCGTTCAGCCATGGAACAATTTCCTACATGATTTAGGTTTTGTTAACACCGAGTTAAATTGGAAAGACATAAGGACTTACTGTGTTTGAATTATTCCATGTTACCAGAGATATGAATCTGCTATCAATCCTTTCTACCTCCATCACATACAGTTCTGGAACCAGCATGCTACATTTCTCAGTTTCATTTTTATTGCCAGGTATTCTCAGCAAAGAATGCTGGGTATACGAGGTAATTACAAACTCTGCTATGCCAAACCAGGCTTATTATTTTGGCAAGCAAGTAAATTCAGAAGAAATAGCAAGTTCACCTCTTGCATTTATTCTTCTTTCCCAACGTTTCCAACTTCATTTCAGCCCCTCAGGACTTTTTTGTTTTATTCATATGCTTTTTATTATGTGAAAAGTGAACTAATTTAATAAAATGACAGTTTTCAACATGTTTGATTGTCATCCCTTATACACTTGGAAATGAAGTCCAACATGCAGGTGCACAAGCTTGTACGGTATTACATTTCAATCCTAACCTTGGCTTTTGTTATTGTTTGATAAAGTATCAGTTATTAACTCTTGCCTTCTTTCTGAGATCTGAGAGTACCTGCTGTTGTCTTCCTCTAAAAGGGAGAATTTTAATAGGGGAGGCAGTCTTGAGTTTCAATGAATGACAGCCTTCACAGGAAGAGAGATGCTGTCAAAAGAAGTTGCATTTGGTTTTCAAATGAGTAAATGAAATGCTGTTTTGTAGGTATGGATAACATACAGAAATACTTGCATGAAGAAAAGCATCAATGGCATTGTTTAAAGAGGTACTTGTTATTTTACCCAGCTAAGGCAGTGAAGTCAGTTGTTCTGAACCCCTGAAAACCACTTAAAGTTATTATTCAGTATGTTTCATGCTTAACTTCAGTATTACCTGTGGGTGCTATTCTTGTTCAACATTTTCTCATAGCAGGACAGTAGTTTACTCAGAAATGAACACTGTATACAGGCCATACCTGACTCTGACACCAGAGGGACATGTGACAGCTTGCTTCTAGCTCTCGTCAGCGGCCGGCGAGGATATTCTTCTTTATACTGCATCTCACAGCTTCTCTGCTGTGAGCCCACGCTCTCCTCCCCACTGGCAGGCCCACAGGCACTCCCACTAGTCCTCTCACCACTCGCCTCTCGAGGAGACCCACAGTTCGGCAGAGTCCTAAGTGCAAAATCTGACCCAGTGCTGCTCCGTCCATTCCTGCAGGCACCACTGGTGGATGGGCATTCCCCATCACAACACCCACTAGTCCTCCGCTGTGTGTCCTGTGGCTTGTAGCAGGAACACCTGGAACAAACAGAGGTCTCCTCAGTCTCTCTCTCACTGGAACCTTCACTTTTACAAGGTGAGCAGACACACTGCCTGGATTCATCTGCAGCTGTTAGGCTGGTGCCAGCACAGTGGCTACTAGCTGTCTGTGCACAGTCAGGGCTAGGAGAAATAGCACTGCAGGAGCTGGATGATCCTGTTGATCCTGTTGCATTACCACAACTCGGGTAAGAATCTTTGCCTTTGTTCCTTTCAGGCATGTCACTTGCTGCTTTCATGTCTGCTTTAATCTGCTCACTTGTTACTTGACAACCTTTCTCACAGCTGCTTTCCTCCATATGGAACTGCTTTGCCTGGCCCACTTGGCTGGCACTGCATCTCTTCCGCAAGGGTGTCTTGCCTTTACCACTCACTGTAAGTTAAATATCAGAAAACAATGAGACAACCAAATACACAGTTCAAATAAATACTGAGTGCTAGCTACTCTTTTAGGCTTCTTAGAACAGAATGTAGCCTAGAGGACAATAAATCCTGTCATGACCATTATGCTATTCACAACTCCTTCAGATGTTATGTGAATTAACAGTAATTTGAGTGGTCATTCAGTTTCTATAAAGTCTTTCAGCTATTTTTGTAGTGGTGTGCTGGTGTGCTTGTCAGTAAACATGATATGTATTTACCAGAAAGGTTAATATTTTGACAAATCAGCTAACCAGTTAGTTAAAAAGGCCTAATCACAAAAATATGAAAAAAAATTACAGGTTTTTTAATTATAGGTTTCTCTTTTCTTAAATATAAGGAACAAATCTGAGGAATTAGATAATAACATGGATATGACAAAAGTTTGTGTTTTCAACAGCCATCCTTAGGTCCCCTCCTAGGCACAAAACACGGTGTAGGTAGGTACTAAATATTTCAGTTTACAGATGAACAAAGAAGCACCGTGAATAGTGCACAAATCACAAGGAGAACCTAAAAGTCTACTAACTTATTTCTCTCAGCTAATTACACTAAACTAAGCCCCCCAGAATATTACTGGCTCTACAGAAGTTCAATCCGATTGTCTCTAAATGCTTCTTGTTTTCTGCTACAGGTTATTTCAACTCCCCAAAAGGAACCAATGTCTACATTGTAACTACAGCCCTATACAGCCTCATGGAAATGTGCTAAAATGACAAGAGAGATAAGGTATAGGGAGTATGATGGCTACAAGAAGATACTTGTTTCATTGCAGCTTTGAATCTTCCTAGGTCTTGCAGAAATGAAATCAGTATCAGACCAGTACATTTCTCAGTCTTTCACAATACAGGACTTTCATGCTAATTGCTTAGCTAAAAACTCATCAAGTCTTAATACCACATGCACTCAACTGTCAACTACTTATAATTTGACTTTGACTTCCTCCTTTCTTGCATACATAGGAAATATGTAAAAATTAGGAAATAGCAAGTCATCTGTGCTGCTGGAAAGACAGCATGTCACACAGTATCAGACACAGGACTCAGAATTACTGCCACAGCTGTGCATATTATTGCTGTAAATTCTGCAAGAGAGGGAATGCCCTTTTCTGCATCTCTCTATAGTTGCCATACTACCACAAAGAGCCTCTGACTCTTAGTAATACATATGCTGATAATAAGTATATACATTCACATACACACACACACACACACACAGAGTAATCATGAGCACTGTTGAGAAGTGGTGAACACAGAGTACTGAACGTAACCCTGAGAATTCTAAAGTTCCTATCAAACTAATGTTGACCTGGAAGCATCCCCTCCCTCCAGGACAATTCCACAGGTCCTGTATGAACCAAAAGATGGCCACAACTGTCACCTTTTTATTTTTTTTTAACCAGTAGCAATGCTTTGGCAGGTGAATCATAAATACAAAAGAACTGCAAATATGGCTTCACAGACATGATAAATTACACACACTTGCAAATACAGAGTGGCAGGTTTCTGCCTGCAGAGCAGTGCAGCACCATACTTCTGATTTGTATCTGCACAGCAACTACATGATCAGAGCTCACAGAGAGATGTCCTTGCCTCTCTATTCTTTACTTATTATAAGGAAGAAAAGAGGAGGAGGCAAACAAACACGCATGCCTTTTACAAAGCTGTAAACAAGACTTAAAAACTGAAGAACAAATTTTGCTGAACATTGTCCAGCACTGACCCAGCTGTTCCACACCTGAAGGTTCTTTAGTTTCCACTGGATCTCTGGTTTTCTCTTCTCCATCTGAGTAATTTTGTGCAATGTTGTTAGTGATGCAGGCTCTTGTTCCCATGTTTTCTTCCTCATCCTCACTGTCTGAATCATGTACAGTAATAGGTGCTGCTTTTACAACAGGTTGAATGCCACTCGGCCCTGAAAACAGAAGAACCACAACAGTTCAGGTAAAAATAAGAGAAGAGTGAATTCAAAGTCTGAAGAACTTTTAGAACTCCTTGAAAAAAAAATTACAAGAAATGAATTTAGTTCAGTTTATCCATCTCATTCAATTTCACTACTCATTCTGTGGCTCCATCATTAAAAGAAGCATGAATTATCAACCTTGAATATAAATGTATATTATTAGTTACCTAATAACAAAGGCAGAAGAAAATTAGAAATTGTAATACAGACTTTAAAATAGACTAAATTTCTTCACAGAGGTAAGCTGTGCTAGCAACATAATTTCAAATGCACCAGATATTTCACCTGGAAAAAAAAATAACTAATAACCAAACTTACACTGAAGTACTTAACACCTTAAGAAGGTGATACCAAAAGGCAGTTTCTTACCAAAAGCATAGTTACCTGCTTGCTCTTCATCAACCTCCATAGGAACGACAGCCTGGCTGTGAGCAGGGACATCGTTGTGGCCCTGTCCAGCAGCCATCCCTTCTTCTGGTGCCACCTCCTCCATCTCATTTAGTGCTGAGAAGATTGAGGTACAGTTAAAAGAAGGAAATAAAAGTAACAAAACCCATGGAGAGGAATTCAATCAACACCTAGTAAATCAGTCACCAAGAAATAAGTAACAATTGCCTTGATTCCTTCACAGAGTCTCAAGGTTGCACACTGAAGTCCTGTAAAGACCTGTTCTACTTAAGAGCCCACAGCAACTTGTTTTACGTTTTCTAGCTAAAGTCCTAGTCTTTTTTTTTTTTTTAGTTTTAGTTTTTGGGGTTTATTTCTCCCAAACTTTCCACTCTTCAAAAGTCTTCTACCATTGCAGTGAGTAGTATAATCAGAATTTATATCTTCATTCCATGAAATGACATCTGTCTTCACTGGTAAAGCTTAAAAATATACTATCTGATACCGTGACACACTCCCAAGCCCTGACCAGAGAAGCCCAGAAAACACCTCACACCTCCACGGATGAGTATCACACTGAAGTTTTACACTGCTATCATCAGTACTGCTTCAAGTCACTGATTTTTAATGTCCCTGCATCAACTACTAGATACAACAGAGAGATAGCTTTTCTCAGAGGTAACAGCAACGTGCAGACAGCACTAAGAAAAGATTAAAAAATTAAAGTTACACACCAGGAACTGTAAGAGTTTTCAACATATACTATATGTTTTCTATGACTCTAGGTAAGTAGCAATACAAGCATATTGACTGCCCAGTAAGGTTCACAAAGATCAGAGATTACCCTCAGCTGCAATCTGCTGCCCTTCAGCTTGCCCATCCTGCCGCAGCTCATTCTCCTCATTTTGGTCATTTGGATGTTGATGGTTGTTGTGGTGGATGTTGGGATTGTTGTTATTTTGGTGATTATTGTTGTTGTCATTGTCATTGTTAGAGTTCTGATTGCTGACGAGGGCAGATGAGACACCGATTCCTGTGCCTGCACTTAAGCCCACACGAGCACAGCCCTAAAAGCAAAGAACAAGCTTTGAAAACATTGACAGATTACCTCTGCAATGTACCCTACTGCTAAGAAAAAAAGCATTCTGTCAGTATACAGAGACCAATATCCATATGAAGAGCTAGCAAACTGTTCCTAATATTTCCTTATGCTACACACTGCAAAGGTCTATCCTAAGTTTGGCAATCCAGAAAACGTTCCTTGCTCTGTAAGGATCGTAATGAAAGGAAACTCTATAAACAATGTAATCTTAACTTACTGAAATATGTCATACGCTATTAGATGATTTTACATCAATACAATGAGCAGGCTATATAGTCTTCCTGGAACACAATAGCCTCAAGATAGAACTAATGATCAAGAATCATGTTTTCTGGTCACATGATCATATGGTATCTTAAATGTCACTGCTTCCTCTGCAAAAGCAGCACCACTCTCTCTAACAAACCATAATTACAGCAACTGCAAACCTAAGTAATTTGCTCACCGAGCTATTCAATTTTATTACTAAAACTTTTAGAAGCATGCATAGCTGCTAGAGTATTTCAAATGAGCAGGCAAAACTAAAAAGCAAATTAATTCCCCAAAATACACACCTTAGGAGGCTCACGGAACATCTGGTCCAAAGAAATAAATTCTAAGCTTGGCAATAACTCAATGAACTGACTAAACGAATCTAGCTTTATCGCGTGGCATCGCACCAATGTGAGGTCAACCAATCGGGTCCATCTTGAATGATCTGCAGAAGAGAAGAGATCTATTTCCTTAAAAACTCCTATCTCATTTATTTTTCACTGTAGTCTTTCCAGCTTTTAGAGTAGGCAGCTTTGGTATCCCCATTTGACTGTTACCAGCAGCATTCTGGTTCCAAACCATGCATCACCTATCGTACTTACGACAAAACAGAATAAGCAGTAGTATGAGGATAAAAAATATCTGTTTTAAAATCACTCTTTATGGGGTTTTCACGTCGTACCAACCTTTGAATTGTAAAGAAGAGCAAAACGTTAATTCTGTGGATGTTCATTTTAGTTACAATGTATTTTCCTGCATACAGTTCCTACGAGTAACATCACAAGTCATTTTATTATCTAATGGTTATTATTCAATGACTGCACAAAATAAATTTGTATTTTCATTTCTAATTCATAGCACATCAGTACTGATATTGAAAAGAACCTTAATCTGTTTCTCACTCTCTCCCTACTTTTAGCAGCTGAAATATAGATAAAATCCAGAGGGTCACAGGATTTAACAATCTTCCCAACACAAGACCTGCAAGGATGTGCATTCAAGAAGTTTAAAATAAAAATATGCATTCTTAAGATACACATATAAAAAGTAGATCATATTGCCATTTTATATATTAAAATACTGTACTTTCTTGCCTAGCAGTGCACTTTCACGTTTGTATACAGAAAGTATGCATGTAGTCAATGAATCGTTCACACATTTACATTTCAACACTTTTTTTTTTCCATCTAGTACCTAATTATTTTGCTTCTTACTAAGAGGATCTTATTTCTTAAAATTTAAGATTTAGCATGAATTGCTCATAAAAATGTGAGCTATTCACACAATATTTCTAAAATTTCAGAAAGTGTGCAATACCTGTGATCCAATTATTTGGGTTATGTAGATGTGGACAGTTGTAAATGACCAGATACTTGATGCAAGAAAAAACCTCATTTACAGCTTTCATACCAATATCGGTAATAATTCCCGGATTTTCAACCACATCAGCCAAGCCATACTTCACCAAGTCCCCATTTGTCATTTTACCTATGGAAAAGACAGTAGAAACAGTGGCAAACTTTAGGAAACTGCCTTTCACAGCACGATTTTCTAATTCCCTATTTCAGTCCAAATTGCAAAGTGGATCAAACGATCACTTCAGTTGAATAAAGCTGAGACTTTCCTAACTTCAATGAGCATTTCAAGAAGTGAAAAAACAAACAAGCATTTTGTTGTATGAGATCAGCAGCTTCATTAAGGGTAAACTGAAATTCTTTATAACCACTCTTACACATTGACTGAACATTGACGCCAACTCTTTTAATCCTTGTATTTATCAAATAATATATGTATATTAAAAATGTCTTACACTGTAGTAAAAACTCATCAACATATCCTAGATGAAGAGTTTCAAACTGTGGAAATTCCAGTTCAGCCATCTTCAAAGCAGAAAAAACACCATCTTTGGTCAAGGAAGGCTGGATCCGCACTTCATGCAACCTGAATGCAATCAAGAATTATTCATATTACAAAGCATTCCCAAACAGCTGTCACAGAAACTACTCAAGAAGTTGCACTCCAGTAGCACAAAGAAAATACCTCACCAATGGTCGGATTAAGAGAATATTTGTATCTTTATGACAGCATTTTGCAGTTACACAGCAACATCAGAGTAGCAAGACTAAACAGCACAGCACTTTCCAGACACAATATGATTCAGATGCAGAAAGAACTCCAGTTATTGTAGTCAAAGAATACAAGTACTCATTCCTTAAGCTTTTGAATGTTGTTCTGCTTCTTCACGTTCTTGAAATTAGTTATTACTAAGACACTTATTTTGAAAAAAGAGGAAGAAGAAAGATCTGAAGGGCCATACCTTCGTGCAGCAGTTATGATGAGGTAGCCAAGATCCACTTCAAGTGCATTCTTGCAAGCTCCCAGAACTATAGTGTGCAAATTCCTAAAACCACCTGACAAAAAAACACCATTTCATCACACAACCTTAAGCCTTCCACACTTCTACCACTGCTGACATGACAAGAGAATTAACCAAATACATCTATAATTTTTTAAAAATCTATTTATTTAAAGTATGAGAGAAGTTTCATACCTGATCTCCAGCTATCTTCTACCACATGCTGAATAAGTCCTCCAAGAAATGGAACACGAACCAGTTCTAGATGCTCCAGATTTCGGGCAGAAGCCAGGCCCGTCACTAGAGGAACATACTTCAGAGAATTTGTGGGTCCTACACAGAACAGACCAATGTTGGTAAAAGGTTGCTCATGTAGAAAATTAAACATATAATATTAAATAATTCAAAGATTTCGATAGAATTACACAGCACCAAATAACAGAGAGAAATATATTCCTATACAACACCTTAAATAAAAAAACTCCTCTCAGATTTCCATTTGCAGTTGATAGCTATGCAGCTTTAACAAAATTATTAGATTTGCAATGTGCTAAAACCATAGGTGAATCCCTCTTACCTGCACAATTTCTCATTACAAAAGTGCGTAAGCTGATACAAAGGAAATCTTTAAAAGGCTGTGGTTTAGTGAGTCTCACCCACTTCAAATAAAGGTGCCTCAGCATTGGGATACAAGGAATCTCAGGGACATTCACTCCTAATAATACATAAACAAAACGAAAGTTCAATTCAGGAACCACTTTTAAAAATGCATTTTAAAGTATAAACTCCAGGATAAATTTCTTCAGATTAATACTCTGACTTTAAAACTGAAACATTTTCTTTGTCACATGAAATGTGATAAAAGCTGTACACATTTTCAACACAACTCCTTCACCTCAGTTTGTTTTTTAAGACTTTACTTTCCTGCTATTATATGTATTGCAACAGATATCTCAAAAAATTCCACAAAATCAAGTCTCCTCTCCTTAAAATAATGACAATCTCTCAGAGTTACAAAGACTTTAAATTCACCTGTGATTAAGGCAATACACATCACCATTAAACACTCACCTACTAAGTGCAAAGTCTGAATTTTAGCTCCTATAGGAATTTTCAGCTTGTTCTCAGGAGGGATTGGAAAAGCACCATTACGATTACGAAACTTCCCTAAAATATGAACTTGTGGCATGTATGTCCAGATAGCTTCCACCAGCTCTAAATGGGAGGTCTCAACGCCCTAGAAAAAAAAAAAAAAAGTAAAGTAAATGCTTAAGCAACAATAAGCATAAGCAATAACAGCAAGCAATAAGTTTAAGCAACGATATCCTATTAGCCATGTAAATTTCTCAGTAACACACCAAATACAATGCAGTGTGTCATTTTACCGCATGTTTTCAGTGAGACTTATTTTTTAAAAGCAAGAGGAAACACAGTTTAAATTTATAGCTGGACTTAGCATCACTGTGATGCCCACTGGTGCAACTTAACAAAGTACTTGTAAGCACTGTTCACTTGCGTATATGGTCACAAAAAAATGCTATGTTGTACAGCCAGATTTCAGTATAAACTCAGTAAACATGAATGCAAAATCCTGTAAGCCACATTTTTTCTGTTTGGTTAACAAGAATTATCTCAGCTGTTGAAAGAATCTCTCTCTTGAATCTAACCACTCACCAACAGATTTGGACAGGCCTGCAAAGCCTCTAGAACTCCAGGAATGCTGAAAGCTTCATGGCCACGAACTCTGCGTCTTTCAAGATACCTGGGATGAAGACCATAAAGTTGTTCAATGTCTGGCATCTTCCTCAGCAGCGTTAGGAAACTGGAATCAGTGAAACCTAAGATGACAACAACAGATTTGGTATTTGTGTAACAGCAGACACCCAGCTATAAAGGGAAAGCCAAACGTGTTGTCCTTTTTACATGGCAGTGTAAATTCTAATGTCAAAGATGTACTCAGTGAAGCAATAGTTTATCATCTGCTTCCAGATTATTGAAATGATGATCTACATGCTTCTGCCTTGAAGTCTGCAGGCTTGCTAAGTCTCCTTCGGTGTATTTGCATAGCTACAGGGCTAACTACACTTTCTCCCATTTCAGATGATGGACATCTGCAGACAGGTTTTGTGCCTCTATCTTTTCTGGAATCCCATTTATCAATTATGTGGCTCAACAACACCCAACCAGATCAGTTGTCTGTATCTGTCACTATTCAGCACAGCTCATAACTCCCCAAAAAATGAAACAATTTTTTTAAAGCAAAGAATTATTTTATTTTAACATTAGACAACATATAAGAGGGATTTTAAATCAGTAAATTATCTCTATTTACATGTGTCTTAGGTTAGGTGCAATCATATACCTGATATCAGTCCTAATACATCTAACTGCAGATTCTCTAAGTTTTAGAATTTACTTATTTTAGCTCTCACCCCCAACAAACTTCAACCAAAATTCTAATACTCACAGGGGTGACCTAAGTTGCCAAACTTATCTATTGATCTGAAGATAGCTTGATGTGTGACATCAAAATTTATTTATTCTTACATTGTAAAGTGGCGGCAGATGAGTTGCTCTCTCATTCCATAGTATTTTTTCCTGCCTGCATGCAAACAGACTCTTCTTGGATTAACCCTTGGTTTAATTCCCTTACAATAACCAGACAAACACATATTGTATTTACAGACTGCTACAGAGAATCCCCATTTCAGCTACAGTAGCATCCAATATACATATATACATACACACAAACTTGAGGAAGCCACCCAAACCTCACAATCAGACAAAAATAACCCAAAGCCTAACGCCTAACTCCTTTTACTGCTTTTGAAAATTCACCCTGTACACGTCAGTATAAATAACAGGACAGCATGCACAGCCAGTTTTGTTCAATACCACTTTAATGCCAGATCTTGAGTGAGTGAATTACTCACCAGTGGGCATGTATTCCCACCAACGGCCCGCACATAAATCCACAACCTTCACTACTCGCAGATAAAGAGTGACTGCTTCCTTCAGCTTCCGGGACAGGCATTCCATGCACATGATATCCTGCAAGGGAAGGTACCTTTGGGAGAGGAAAAAACACCCCTCTGATTTATCAAATGTGAATTCCTTCAACTTTTTCCAAAATAAAGAACATCTCAAGGATGGCTACATGAATTCATACATTTCTAACGTCTAATAACATTAATTCAAACAGAATTTTCAGACAGCATACTGTTAGAGTGTGAAATTTGGCTACAGAGAAAGAAAGACCAATGTTTGACACTAAATACAGGATATTTAAGGTACTAATTGAATACTAAAGCAGGGATGTGTTTTAGCTTTCTAACTGTAAACCAAACTATTTGCCACAGTAATTTTTCCAAAGTTTAATCAAAGCTATTTTCAGTTTCTGGTACATACTATCATCTATCATACTATCAAATTGCAAATATTTTGTGGGAGCTATTGTTTTCAGAGAACTTGTCACAAAAAAAGCTAGCTTTCCAATATAATTGGCAGGGTGAACATCTTGGAGGATGGCTGTTATGTAGGTGAGGTAACACACTCATCCAAGTTCCCCTTTGTATGCATTGTGAAGCAGATACAATTTCAAACAAAGCCTATCAGCTATGTAACACCTGAGATACATATTTCTGCACTGAAACAAATCTTTAAGCACTTGTTATCACGTGCTTGTGAACAAAATTAAATCACTCTTTTTGTTGTTGCTTCTCACTTATTATACTATTCATCACGTTCACAAATTAACTTTCAAAGCGTCTAAATGAATTCTGCAACTGAAAGACTGATCCCTCACCCTTTTAGATACAGTTTTGATCCAGCTGTTCACACATAGTACCTCAATACTTTCTGAGCAGTTTGTGACACAAGTATTAATGGAGGTAAGATGAAAAACAAAACAGAAAACAATATAATAATAAATAAGAAACTGACTTCTGATAAGCTGCTCACCTAAAGATGTGGCAAAGCACTTCATGAGAGAGCTGGTTCATGTAATCTTTTGGCTCATCAGCTTTGGTAGACTCAGAACCTTCTCTGTTCGCAGAGCATGGTTTCACATTTTTCCGCCTGGGACCCATATTTGCAATGATTTCTGAAGAAAGAAAATGTTCACATTACACAAACTCAGTGCAACTGAGAGAGAAGGACTGAACAGAAGATATACCATCTTAAGCTTACTTTCTCAAAAAAAAAAAAAAAGAAAAAAAAAAGAAAGAATAAAAGAAAAAACAAACTGCAGTGCAGTTGAATTACTGAAAAATAGAAAAATTCTTTCAGTAAGTAGTATTTTGCTTGGTATGTGAGGTCTCACATATGACTTCCCAAACCTATCGCTCCTCACAAGAGCTGCAGGCGCCTCATTGGTGACAGCCACAGGACCTGAGGGAACTGAACGGAGTGTCAGCGAGAGGTCACAAGATTATTAGAAAAAAGTTCTGCCCAGAGGGCCCAGGACAGGCTCCCCAGGGCTGTGATCACAGCACTGAGCTGATGGAGTTCAAGAAGCATTTGGGCAACAATCAGAAATAAAGCTTGACTTCTGTGGGATCCAGCATGGAGCCAAGTGTTGTACTCAATGAACACTGTGGGGGCCCTTCCAACTTTGCGTATTCTATTATTCTCTGATCCTATGAAACCAAAAAATCCTTTTGAGGAAATTGATAAAGAGGAAAATCACCACGGATTTTAGATTATCTCTTCTGTGTGAATAAAATGTCTTCAGAGATATCAACCACGTACTTGTCAATCGAGACAAATCACAACAAGAGATTATCAAACACCAACTAGAGATCTCGCAGTGAAACAGCACAAGGCCTTTTTAAAAAAGCCGGATAATTCCTGAGAAAAAAAAGGACCATAGGAAGTGGCTGGCTCCTCTGAAAGGTTACAATGCTAAAAAAAACACTCAGGTAGCTTAGTTAAAGATCAAAGTTGCTGAAAAACTCAAAGATCTTGCTTCAGCAGCAGTGTGCAGGACATCCCATCCCTGCTCCCTTTGCTGAATTCCAGTGTTTGTGCTTATACTGCCCACCAGCACACATTAGCAGAAGGACTGGAGTAACAATAAAGTTTTATTTAAAAGCATTTATTCTAAGAAATAACACATAGCTGAATAAATGTGAACTTCATATTAACAACAGAATAACTGAGTTAACATCTTATACAGACAAACAGCAAGAGAAATGTTTTTAGTACTGCTGTTTAGCTGAGGAATGCTTTCTGCTGAGTAGGGCAAAACAGTATTAACTCAGTAAACCTGTTTAACAGGTTGAATAGCAAAAATTCAGTGGATGAGAGAAAACAAATTTTAAAAGATGGATTTTGGAAGATTTATCAGAGGTGTTTCTGTTATAGTGCTCACCGTGATTTAATACAGCACAGTACTTGCTTTTTATTACGTGTAAATGGCTCCTTAGCAGATAAACAAAGCATCTCCTGGTAATTAAAAGGAAAATTCTGTGTTCTGGAACAGGAAAGATTTACGTGCTGGCACAAAATTTGAAATACTGACAGCTTCACTTTGACATAACTACTGAAAAACATGTGCTGTCACACACATATATATCTTTTTACACACTTTTCATTTACAACTGCACGGCATCATAGTTAATTTCATTTTCAACACTGACATTAAAATAGCATAACTTGCATCTTCTGCTACTGAATTGCATGTAACATATATGTATCCCTTTGGATTGGCTGGGGCTTCTTCAGCCAAAGCTGAAAACTCTAAGTGTGCTGCCTGTACACACACTGCATTTCTTTTTAGTGGACACTGGAAAAGTTCAGGGCATTTGCAATATTGCACTGTAAAGATTTTCAACTTCAGAAAGCCTGAAATTGACTTCAAACTACTTTTAACACTGGGTTCTCATGAAAAGAAGTATTGGATTCCAAGTGAATATCACCTGATCATTCAATTTGCAGAGCCAGATACAATGTCAAAAAATCTTGATTAACAAGCAGATTCAGGAGTAAAGTGGAGAAGTATTTCAAGTACAACAGAGTAAAAGATGATAGACAGTGATTTGAGGAAAGAGGAAGATGTTAGCAGATCAGCATGAAAGGGAGAAGTCTAGAAAAATCCAGATTTAAAAGCAGCAAGCAGAACTTTCTCTGATATTGGGCTGTAGCTGCACTTGGCTCCTACCAATAAGGAGAAAGAGCCTGAATCTCTTATGCAGCAGTGTTCTGCAGAACGCATGCTACTCCAGGTCCTTCACTGACAAGTTAAAGGTGCACGTATCGTTCTGTGCTGGCAGCTCGACTCAATTTTCAAAAATAATTTAAAAAAATCATGAAGCAGGCAAACGAGCCCGGTTCTTCCCGGCTCAGCTGCTGAGGGTCACTGTAAGCCCGAGCAGCTCCTCATTACAGCCGCCCCCCGGCGGAACGACGAGGCCCACCGCCAGGGGAGCGGAACGAGCCGGAGCTGCCGGGCCCCGCAGCCGTGAGCGCTGCGGAGACACCACGGCGGAGAGTTAAGCTGCGAGCAGCGCTCGCTCCGCGGTGGCACAGCTGATTTTGTGCTGAGGTACGCGGTTACGAAGGCAGATTCCCTCGCTGCTCTCCCGCAGCCAGCCCCAGCGGGCACCCCGCGCCCGCCCCGGGTCCCCCCGCTTTCCTCAGGGCCTGTCACGTCGCGAGGGTCCCCGCGCAACAGCACAACGGGACAGAAACGCCGCGCCAGGCCCGGCCTAGCGAGGGGCCGCGCACCGGGCGGACGGCTGCGGCTGACGGACCCCGCCGCCCCTCCGCCCGGCCCGCCGCCCCTTACCTGCCCCTCAGCGCCGCCCTGTTATTGTGCCCGCGGGGATGGGTCAACCCCGGCAGGCGCTTCCTGCGCGGTCCCTTCCGCCAGGGCCGCCGCGCTTCCGGTCCCGCTTCCGGTCTGGGCGGAGAGCGGCGAACCTCGTCCCGCCCCACCGCCATCTTGGCGTGGCAGCGAGGAGGTGGAGCTTTGCCGCCGCCATCTTGGATGCGTCCTCGCGTATCGCGTGTCGCACGGCGGGCGCCATATTGGTGGTGGCTGAGGTGCTGCGGCGGCCTGCTCCTCCCTCCTCGCTGAGGTGCTGGGATCTAAACTGTGTATTTCCAAAGAGATGGAACGGAGGGAAACAGTTCTCGTGCAGAGAGCTGGCACGACAGCAGCAAGCAAAAACGTGTAGTAGTGCATGTGAGGTGGTGGGGATTAAAACAGCCATACAGCACCAGTGTCTGCTGAGAGGAAAAGAAGGTGATTTATCAAAATTACACCTCACCCCACAGTTCTGGATGAACTGAGAAGCGATTCTGACTGCGCTCTCTGCAGGGCCGTAGCACAGCCACAGGAGTACTGCTAGCTGTCCTTGGGAAGCGTTAGTGGAAGCCTGCAGCTCTGCATTTAGCTCATCGTTTACATGTACAGATTACACCGAGTACTTTTTGCCCTTGTTTTCTGTAGCTTTTCTGCTACTCTTCAGTTTATCTGGGAAATTGAAGAATTTAGCCATGATAAGCCCATACGAAGAAACCATCTTGCACATTAGAACCTCTTATAAAAAAGTAAAGAGGATAATCTGTATGTGTAATTAATTGCCACAGTCATTTGTGAGCATGTGGTAACATTAGTGAGTTTTTATTTGCTAGAGTGCCAAGCCATTCTTCCTTACACAAGAACAGCTGAACACAGTAGGGCCTTCTTTTTGCCAAGCTACAGTCATATTTTTCAAGTATTAAACAGAGACAGGCTATAAAAATCACAGTTTAGAGTGAACATTTGTAGGTAAACATTCTCACTGACGGGAAAACAAACTGTGTTCTAAAACACAGTAACCTAGGGAAAAAAAAAAAACCATCCCAAGTGAAATCTACTATATCACTGTTGATTAAGTGCATGAATTGGCATTAATATTTACTGTGACATTACTCGTTCATCTCAGCTGTGACTTCAGGAAATGCTTCTGTTTCGTTTTTCCTATTCAGTTATTGTATCTCTTCATTCTTCTGCTGACTTGAACACAGTTACAGCTACTAAAAAAGAAGGCTGCAGGAGCATCTACTGTCTAAACCATCCAGGCAATCTTACCAATAGCCTGGCTACCATAGCATATTGCACTCTTTTAAGTTTTTTTAATAGGAAAAAAAAACTTACAGTAGAAAAATGATTAGTGGCAGAAATGTGTGGAGAATAGTCTGTACTTAGGCTAAGATGGTAAAGGAAAGGGATGGACTGAGCATAATACAGTTAACATTGGAACAGACCCTCTTCTTGGCAAGAAGTGTGAGTTTTGGATTTGTCAGCAACAGCATCCAAACATTTTGTCCCCCAAATATGAGGAAAGTAAGTGAGCCCTCCTACAGAAAACCAAAGTAAAAAAGGGAAACAGTAGTCCGCTCAGCAGAAGGATGAAAATCTGATAGTCTTTAGTAGCACTGAGAACACCAGTAGCAGAAGAACACCAGATGCACTCAGTTGAACTAAGGAATTTGGATAGAGCAGTTTGTTTATAAGAGAGTTCAGATGATAGTAAAAACAACTGAAGTGTGCAAAAGGTTAGGTGGCTGTAAGATCGTAAGAACCAAAACACCTTTTTTTTTTTCTTGGACGAAACCCGACAACTTATCACGCAGATCAGTAGTATGTTGATCTTTGGAGCTACTTCATTGGCTCTATTTTTATCTACTGTTAGATTTCAGAAGTTCTGAAAATTGAGATATTATAGTTAAACAAGAACCAAAAGTAAAACATTTAGGAAACAGAAGTAGTAGACAAACATCAATTAAAAAAGTAATTTTCTGGTTTCGATCCAATTTAAAATGAGATAGCATGCTACGTTACCTACGTTACTGAGAAGTTTACATAGTTAAGAAGATACTGGTAGTTAAACTAATTTTAGAGCATTCACTTGCTTACTTTTATCCAGATTGTTGAGACCTCTCACTTAGAGAGGAGGGATACTGTTCAAACACGCATATCACAAGTCCCTGTTTTAGGAAAGTTTTGTTATCTTGTTATTTAATAACCTACAGACTCTCAGTACTTACTGGTCTCTGAAAAGATACTTCTAACCTTGAGTTTTCTGGGATGCTTTCCATTCCATATTAACTTTCTAAGAGACTTTTCATCTCAATTTATGTCAGAATTAAGAACTAACCACGCACACAGTAGCAAACAAAGACTAAAAAATTCTAGGAAACAACTATCAAATATCCCCATAGTCACAATCAGAAACGACAAGCTGAGAAAATCTTTAAAAGCAATGTACTCTCTGTATCTACAACTCCTAATTTACAACATATGTAACACTTTTGCCATATCTGGTCCTTTCTCTGCCAACATGGTTTCTAGAAATTTTCTTCACATATCCCAAACTCTAAGATATCCTACTTCCTTTCCAGAAACTTTTCTCCATCTTTTATAAGAAAGCCTAATGAGTTTCACCTGCATCACTGAGTCAACAGACAGTGTTTTGCTCCTCTCTCCACAGCTGATAACTGCAGAAAGTGAATCGATAGGATTCTGACATAGACTTCCTCTTATTTGCCAGTAATGCTCTCACCCAGATTTAAATTTCTACCTCCCCCCCCCCGTTTCATGCTGTAAATATCCATTTGAAGCACTAAGGTTCATCCACAGGAGAAAGTATCTGTCTACTGGTATTTGGACCCTTCAGAACTGTAATTACATTTTAATAAATTGGTAGACTTGGGAGATCATATGCTGCCAAGGTGTTGTGGTTGCACAGAATGCAATTGCCTTGTCCTCCCCAATAATAAGTCATGCAGAACTGTCCTCTCCTGCTGCTTTTGACTGTCTAGCTCCCCAGTGAGCTTGGGATGGTCATTTATCTGCTTTGGTTGCTTGAAAATATGGGATCATTGCTTAGAAATTCACATCAACTGGTGGAAAGGCATATTTGGATTGAGTTGGTTTGTGGAGGATTACAGAGAGCCCTTTGTAGAATGTGTTGTGGCACTGGGAGGTGAGATCTGCTGACAGCCAACAAGTGCACCTCTGCTCTCCTTTAAAAGGTTGCAATCTGTTGCAACAACAGACTTAAGAGGCTGTGCTGCAGGGCAGAATTGCAAAACAAAAACATCTTCCAGAAATAGCATAAAGTCTTACTACAGTATAAAACAACATATCAAATAGTATAGCATCTCTGTGTCTGACTCTTCCCTCAGGCAGGCGTGGACTAAAGGACTTGGTACAGGTGGTGTTTTGTGATATCAAATATTTACAAAGGAAGCAAAGGAAACCTTGTCCTCCTTTGAGCTTCTGAATTTTTCTCCTGCTCAGACAGGAAAGCTACAGTAAGTGTTGGACTTAAAAGGGAGCTATAGTTAAATGTATTTTTGGAGTTGAGTGACGGGGATAAATTCCCATTCCCCTGCTGCAAATTAGGTAGCGATGGGTTGGGGCAGGGAGCTGAGGGGCTTCTAAACAAGAACTAAACTGTGGTCCTGCTCGTTGTAAGAGGAGAGAGTTGGGGCCAGAGCAAGCTATAACTCAGCTTTTTTTGGGGGGGGAATGGGGATGGAACTCCTCTGCTTTGTCATTCCCCTGCTGGGAAGGAAGCAAGTCCTTCCCTAACAGCATCCTCAAGCCCTCCTGTAAAGTTGCAGTTAAATCTATGGATGTAAATGTATCTTCAGTCCTTGCAGTGCTAGGCTTGTCAACTGCAGGAGTGGAAACTAGCCACAGCCTGGAGAATCCTACAATGAATACAACAGCAGAAAGAAATCCATCCTTTCCTTATGCTCTATGTCACACAAAATCATCTTCTTATCAGCTCAGCTCAAAGAGGACCTAGGTTAGGAGGTGTCAGGCCAGCACCACTGGATGTGCTGTGCTTCTCCCAGAAGATGGCACCTCAGTGGTGTGAATGGGAAAGCAGCCTTCCCTGTGCCTGCATGGCACCTCTGCCTTTAGGGGCTGCTTCTGGGAGGTCTGAAGGAGCATGGTTGTAGGTTGGCCAAGAGAGACATTTACTTGTGGACATGAGAGACTAGAGCTGTTATGCTTGCAGCTGATGCCATCTGGCTTTTTGTTCTGGAAGAAAGTATGTAGGCCTAACAGGGGGACAGCTTCATAACTAGTGATGCCTGTGACCATCTTGTGCTGGAATTTTATATTCCAAACAAGGAGGGAAAGTTTTAGGTTTTCAGATTTTACATGCTTTCTACATGTGTTTGTTTGCATCTCAATAGTTTAATACAACTCATGTCACATAAAATTGGATGTTTTCCCAAACATCCCCTTATGGGGACAGTACTAACATTTGATATGTTAGTTCCTGCAACTCACATATAAAAAGTTTTGCATTATTATAAATTGCCCAAACTATCAAAGCATTCTTATTCTGTAAGATGAAAGTTCAAAAGTTACTAAGTGCTTATGAACTGTTTAAAGATGGAGAGATGCACAGTGTGGATTTGAATTTGATTAAGCCTTTCTACTGAGTGACTCCAGAGGGAGGCTATTACTGCCTCAGTCTCCCCATTCCTCAAGGAAATGAATGCCAGAATCCAACTGTTACCAAATTTTAGGTTTTTTTAGTTTATGGTCTATTTCTTGTCTGCAAAACAGCAAATTTTTCTTCTTGAATGATTTTTGCAAGGAAGTTTGAAATATTTGCAACTGAGAAAAGGGGGAAACCTGCCATATATGTTTATGTGTGTACTTATACACATTATATTTATGTATATGGAATTTATTCATGCATCAGTCTAACAACAGCCAAAAGTGTTCAAGTACATTAGCACAAATAGGGGTGATAATTTTGAATAATATTTTCTGAATAATATCAGAGTTCATTTCATTTAAATTCACTTAAATATATATATATATATATTTACACTAATGGTTGCCTCTTTTGCCTTGGAGAAAAAAGGTAAGACAACCATTAGAGTTGTCATAGTGACAGATGAAACATGGAAGTCAGAATTCAACAGAAAAGGACTGACCATAATGAACTCCTTGCCACAGAAAATGGTTGGCATAAGAAACCTTCTCAGCAAGGCTTACCAGGCAGTCTGTGTGTCTCACATTTCCTACATAATTGTGTCTCACAATTATGATGCCTTTTTATTTTGGCTTGTTTTGCTCTTCATAACAGATGCATATTTTTCTGCATGAAAAATACAGGATGGCTTGTTAAACTCAGAGTATCCTGTCTCTTGTAAGAATATAGAATCCTATAAGCATTGTTTTCCAGTAAGAAAATAAGTCTGTACTTCCTCAGTCATCAGTTTCTTTTCCTCTTCTAACAGCGTAGGACAAGAATTCAGATCCATAGCATGTATGGACAAAAATATATGTGGTGAAAATCAAATACATTAATAGAAGAAAATATTTCAAATGGATATGAGGTCCTGCACTAAAATGAGAAGCTTTGCATAACATTGACACGTAACATAGTCGGTGTGTTATCTTAAAATAACCAAACTTCACTGTATTTTGGTGTCATTTTGTTTACCAGTTCTCTTTGCAAGCACAAGTTAGTCTTATAAAGTGAGATGTTGTGATCTTAGGATAAAACAGGTTAAAATGTCTTCTGTGTATACTGTGTATGCTTGGGACATTAAAGGTCTGCTTCCCCCTGCCCTAATATGTAGTATTATTAAAAGATTGAGAAACCCTGAATAATTGTTGTAATTGGAAACGCTCAACAAGCATGAGATAACCTTTGAGCAATTTATTGTAAACAGCCTGAGCAGTATCACACTATTTTTAGGGCAGGGTGAGAATCCAGCTCTCCAGGCTGACCAGACACTGATACTACCATAATGAAGCCTGTTGAATTATGTTCCATTATACTTCACCATTCAGTCATCTGGTATTATCTTCTGTTCAGAGACGTGGAATTCTGGTATGATCTAAAGAATGCTTTAGGCAATAACAACTATGGAATACAGCTGGCAATTTTTCATGTTCCCACTGATGCCTTTAAGAAGGTAATTGATAGCGTAGGAGTCAGGAGGCCTGGATTTTGGTTCTGGCTCAGCTGTACACCTCTGGTATCTATGATTGAGGAGACTACATTCCCCCTCCACAGTTTGCCTTCCAGGTCAATCTCTGAGATATCTGGGGCAGCGCCCATTTCTTACACTGAGCATGTAGATCAACAGTGCTTCTCATCCTCTGTACTCAGACATATCCTACCTGCAGCCCACAGGCCATGTGTGACCCAGCCCTGCTGGCAGTGCAGCCATGCCCTGCCCCACACCATCATGAGGTGGCTGTGCCCCACTGGATGGCCCGGCCCGGCCCTGCAGCACCACAGGGCAGTGGTGCGCTACGAACCACAGCTGGGCTGGAACTGGGCATGGGATGCAGTGTGGTGCCAGCTCAAGTGATATCAATATCTGCATTTGTGAGCAACTCTTTTGGAGGATGAAGTGCAGGAAGAGTAGAACTTCATCAAAAACCTCTGATGAACATCTCCAGAACTCACTGAGAATTGCAGCCATCGCCATCAAACCAGGGACTGTTTCATCAAAATAAGATCACATAGCCCACTGGTTTTATGGTTCTGGTGCTCTCTTTTTTTAAAATCAGTTTGTTTGTTTGTTTGTTTTTTCTTTATATGCATTAAATATATTTTGTGAGGCTACTCTGAAAATAATGTCTCCTATTTTTTGTTGGCTTGCGATATCAGAAGCAGATGTTGGAGGCATAGCAGTAGAGGCTGAACCTTCCCATCAATATCCATTTCATGTTGATGCCATGTGACAGATGGCAGCAGAGGGGAAGTCTGACACAATGGGACCTGACATGGAAGTGCGTAGGGAATTGAATTCCTCCATGTGGAAAAAGTGAACCCATTGACCTTCATCAATACTTGGTGGAGACCAAACAGTGGATGTGAGCACAGTGAGACAGTGGGTGATGCTTTACAGCAGTGGTGAAAGCTACAGTGGATCACCTCTGCTGGTGCAGATTTTTACAAGTGTGACATGCAGGGACTTGTTCATCACTGGCAAAAAAAAACAAACCAGCAAATGGTGGTGACTATGCTAAAAAATAATGTTTTGTAGCTGAGAATTTGCTCAATCATACAGTGTTATTGTGCTCTTTGTATCTGTTGTCATTTCCATGGAAACATATAGAAGGCATTACTTTTGGAGTGACCTACAAATACAGCCCAAGACAAATCCTTTTCACTCACTGCAGCCCAGGCGAGCCAAAAGGTTGGACATCCATGACTTAATTAATTGCTACAGCAATGACAGTAAAACAGTATTAGAAAATATAGTTTGGGCTTTATGGACAATGGAAGTAGTCTTATTATACTGTCATTCTCTTTTCCAGGAATCCAAACCATCTGATTTTCAGGCCCATATTTCATTACCTCTTGTAACAGAAGGAAAACACAAAGCATAAGAAGACCTTACTGTGAAGCTTCTACCTTCTCCTCCACGTATGTATAAAGATACATCAACAATACATGAGTGCCTTTTCAGCAGAGTTTTGAAAACTTATATGCGCTATTAGTGCAAGGACATGTGCTCTGTTTTTCCGTTCTATGCCCATATCTGGCTGCCCATGTTTTATTTCAAGCAAACAGGATCTGAGCATGTTTCATCAGCTCACTCAAGCTATGTACATTTTTTCTTCCCCATATTTCTATGTCATTGCTCCATTGCACAAGCTTGACTGTCCAGATTGTCTGGCTGCTTCAGCATTTATTTTCAGATGTCATTTACAGCAGTATGCAAATTCTTTGGTCTGGTATGTGGCAAAAGCTGATATGCTTATGTTATCTGCAGCTACGGGCCACCACGTGTTGCTAGCAGAAGGAGATAAAGGGCACAAACATGCCATGCTGGAGAGTGTTGCTCTCAGATGCTCTCTGCTACTGTTTTGTGTCAGAATTGATCAGAAAAGAATTAGAGTTCCAGAGGTCTATGGTGGATGTACATACTGTGCATTTTAGGCCTTCAAACTAACAAGGTTCTGTCACCCCTGTGAATGTGCATTGACTTTATTCAATAACTTGGTTCACACACATAGTTGCTTAAAAACTTGAATCTACTAAAGCAGGTGATGTGAATATTCACTTGGGCTGTAATAGGCCAAGCTACAAGACAGAAGACATCCCCCAAATTGTCTGCTGGGTTTTTTGTCATTGTGATAAAAGATCAGAGTTTGACTCTGTTTACTCATTGTGATCTTTCCCTGCCAAGATGCAGTCAGGGCAAGATGATCTGTCCTGAGAAACTTGTAGGCTGACAGTCCAAAGCCAGGAAACTTTGAGCTCGGAGAAACTTTTGCTTCACTCATTTGCATTCCTGCTGCCTCATTGCTGGGGCCTGGTTTCCAGACAATCAAAATGCACTGCAGTGCTGGTTTTAGTCCCTGTGCTAGAATAGGCAGAACAGTTTTCTACTAACATCGTCCATTTTTCCTTCTCATTCAATACAAAGAGAATTAGGTTACTTACCTTTCTCAGCTTGCATATTTTAACAGGTAATAACCCCAGCTGATGAGAAATAACACGTTGGCAGATTTTTTTGTTGCCACTGATTTATCTTTAGTTTCACTATCTGCCTACACGCGCATGCTTCATACATATCTTACTCCAAAAAACAACAGGCAGGGCTGTCTGACTGGCATCTTTCACCAGTCAATGCACTCAGACCTTCAGTCTCACTGTTCTCATGCCAGAAATGGGCACCTGTGGCCCTAACAACGACTTCTCCTTAGAACAGGTGTACAGTTTAGCTCTTCACCAGCAGCATATCTAATTAATGTACTCATGTGAGCAGTTTGGCTAAAGGAGAATGAACAAAAGCATTAAAAGAACCTGAATACTCTCATGGCCCAATGGAGGTATTTTTCTAGTCAGCTGTCTTAACTGCAATTTCAAGACATGGCAACTTAAAAAATATTTCAATATTAGGTGATGTTCCTATCTTTGGCCAGAGGGGAAAAAAAAAAAAATAATAAAACACGAATGTCCATTTACTCCAGTGTTTTCATAATATATGCCACCATTGCAGTGATCTCCAAAGACTGTGGGAAGGCAGTCATGCAAATCACTAAAAGGTCCATATTTCTCTGTTCCTATTAGAATTACAAGGATTTCCAGCCTCTTCTATTTCTTAGAGAAAATAAATAGATGCCATTTGTACCTAACTCTTGCTCCTGAAGATGATGCTCTCAACCACTTTTCTCCCTACACACCACACATGAAGTCTGAGTTTGCTGAGAAGAATACACCAAGCAGAAACACACACTGGGAGGTTCCATGAAGAGAGTGACCACACTCCTCATTCTGGGAGCCTTCTGTTCCTCACATAAGCCACTTGTGTGATCCAGCATTCACAGCAACAGTTCATCCCTTGACACATCAGGTTGCTAATTAATCTTGACTGTACTTGCAAAGAGAAGGGGACTGTGGTCTGCTCGGAAACCCTTCATCCATCTTCATTAGTTCGAATGTTTAAGTTCCCAGTTTTATCCTGGCACTTGGCTCAGACTGTTGATCTAAACTGATAACCTCAATAGGACATCAGAATGAGTATCTTCTGCTTATGCGTCACTTAGAAAATAACATGTCGATTTTCTCCCTTCTGAAAGATGAGAGTTAAAGCCAAGGTCACAGATAGCCCAACATCAGTCTTAATGACGTTTGAATTATACAGAGTGATGAGAAGGTTTTTAATGTACTACGAGTACCACTGTCCCTTAGAAAGGAGTCTGAAGCCTTCCACAGAGGGAAATAAATACCACTCTTGCTCTGTGATTTCAGGGGACGCAGCAGTGAATGGGAATAGCATATAATAATGCTGACCAGGATTTCTGTGTGTTCAGTAGTTAGTGTTACCAGGATAGGTAATGCTTTAGGGAAATGGAGAATCAGAAAGAGGAAGAACTTAGTTAAATTTACTCATTTTTTAGAAGTATTTGACATAAAAATGCAGAGTATTTTCATTTCAAGCTGTTTTCTTGGTTGGAATATACCATTCAATTTTTCTAGAGTTATGTGTTTCAACATTTCATTGCTCCTCATTTTTTCCTTTTTTTTTTTCTTCTTCTCTTCTCTTCTCTTCTCTTCTCTTCTCTTCTCTTCTCTTCTCTTCTCTTCTCTTCTCTTCTCTTCTCTTCTCTTCTCTTCTCTTCTCTTCTCTTCTCTTCTCTTGTTTTTCCAGCTTTATCTTTCTTTTGGTTGTTCGTGGCCAAGGTCATCACGTGCGTACAGCTTTTACTGTTGTTGAGCTTTTTTCCCAAAAAGACACTGTTAATGTTTTGTATTCTGAGTTCTGTGAGTACTAAGATCTCCTCCTAAAGGGCTGTTGAGTATCTGAAAGGCAGCAGATGGATAAGAAAGAAAGTAGATCTTTGGGACTCTTTGGGATTAAGACCCCCTACATATCACATGCTGTTCTGTGTGATGTTTTCATCTCTGCAGTTGAGAACCAAAATCAGGAAAAAAAAAGGAGTACTGAATTTCAAATCCATTTTGACCCCTGCCAGTTACTTTGCTATAATCAGCAAAATCAACATCAAATACCAGAAAATTTGTATCCGATGTACTGAATATAATTAGTTTTAAAATGGTTCAACCAGTTCATATTATAAAACAAACTGAAGACTAGAATTGCATAAGCATGTAGCAGCAAATTAAATGGAGCTTCTCTCATGTGCAGGATGGCAAGTCTGCGTATCAGCTAGTTTCATAGCATATCTGTGCTATGAAATCTCTTTTGCCTTCCAAAACAAGGTGCCTTCATGCAGTTTCCTGTCTGGCAGTGATCTCTAGCCAGTTCCAGTATGTGCCAGAGAAGTGTTGGGAAGAATTGTGATCCAAGACAGAGTCATGCCAGGGCCAAGCCAGCTATTTCAAAGTAAAGATGATGGAATCTCAGTACTCACAGCTCGGTCCTGGCATGGTTTAATTCTATGGTAGTAACATGTGAAAGACCATGTCTTTGGTCATTTTCAGTATCACATAATTTCACGTATCCTCTTTTCCTGTATAAAGCGTGAGGATGATGTTTTCAGCTCTGCCAGGACAAATGGCAGATACATAATGGACCAACAAATCCTCTCAGTCCTTCTGTTACAGAATGCTGTCTGCAAGTAGTACAGTGCTGTTCAGCCAGCAGTGGGATGGCACAGCTCAGCTGTCTGGTATCTCATCTTCAAAGGCAAGGACAGAAGTTTCCTTTCTGATTTTATGTTCCTCAAAAGTATGAGTCTTACATTCCAGTTCCAAAGTTTTCTTCAGATGTAATCCCAGTAAATTTATTCATTAATAAGCTTTAATTGTGGAAAATGTGCTCCCTTGGCTGACTATTTAAGTGTCAAAGACATAGAGCAGCTTAATAATGAAGATAATACGGACATAAGAGTAGAACACAATTTTCTTCAGGTCTGAGAGCAGCCAATTTATCAGAAATTAAAAGAATCATTCATAGATCACATTACTGGATTTAACAGAAACACTGCTATGAGGCTTACACAGTCCTACACATTTGTGGATTTGTTTCATTTGAAGGAAAAAGTGGGCCTGATTGCAGGGTAAATTTCAATAACATGGAGCCATCTAGTGTGTCTTGCTAATATTACAACATTTGTCTTGAGCTCTTTGCTCTGCCAGCACACTGCCTCTGGCTCCTGCTCTGTAACTATCTTCTGTAACTGGGGAAGTCTCATTTGTGAATAACTGATATAACAAATTTATTCTCTAGAGAGGTCACCACAGACAAAAAGAAAAGAGCCTACATTTGTTTTAATAAACATGCAACCTAAGAAGTTACACAACGTATGTGAATCAGAATTGTACAAAGTCAAAAGAAAAATGAGAATTAAAAATTTAGCTACAAAACTGGAGGAGTCCAAGCGCTTCATAGGAAAGCTGAAGCTTTTGGAAGGAAGTATCTGAAAAGAGCAAATGGGAGCAAGCTCCAGCAAGGAAAACTGAGCAATGCCTGCAGGTGGCAATGTAGGGATTTGAACTTTCACTATGGAGACAAATACATAATGCAGTGCTCACGTGAAAACCAATATGCTACAGAAAGAGGAATGCTTATGGGTATCCTGAGGAAGATTTGCAGAGATGACAGATGTGTCAGTTCCTGCACTCTGGAGCAGGGAGAAGCAGCAGACATCAGAGCACAGCTGAAAGGAGATTTGTTCACTTTTATTAGTACAGGATGAATGAAATTAAATTAGGAGATCGTGATAAGGCAGTGTAAAGCTGTTCTTGGCATTCTTCTCTGTCATGAGGAATTAATTCAGCATACGCCTGCTTGCTTCATACGTAAGGTTCCTCTGCTCTTCCTGCAAAGGAAAGGAAAGAGTGCAGATGGTAAAACTTTCAATTGTGGACTAAAATCTCTTTGGAGTTCTCAGCCAACAATTTGCTAACAGAAAAGACACTGCGATCATTTGCAGCAAGCAAGAAGACACTGATCTGTAAAGCTTTTTCTTTTAAAAAACTGTATTTTATACATAAGAAGTAAGAAAGCTCTGATATTTCTGATATTTCCAATATTAAAATATTTCCAGTATTGGAAATTCCACATATGAGTTCTGATATCACCCAATTTGGTGCCTTGTTAGCTCAGTGCTGTTCATTGGACTCTTCTCTTGTCTGTTCCACTTCTAGTTTCTGCTAGAGCAGGAAGCTGCTCCCACAAATACCAAAGACACCTCTTTGGATTAATTGGGCCTTACTGGGGGGAGAAGCAGTTACTCTGTAAAGGTTAAGCAAAAAAAACAGAGGAGTAGAGACTCTGGACAAAATGAAGTAGAAATACCAGATAGCTCATCTCAGATTTGAGCTAATTCAGAAGTCATTACTCAGTATCTTACTTACAGGACTGCCTTGCAGAAAGAACATTTGTTGTTGTATGTTTTCCCATCAGAGCCACAAAAAGGTTGGTAGAGCTTTTCGCAGTAAATAGGTCTTCCTCTCTCTAACCTCCTGTATTCACTGCAGTCTATCTGCAAACACAATATCATTTTTGTTGGAATAAACCTTTCTCACATTCATCATTCACATACAGAAATAATGGATAGACAGCATCTTTGGGCAAGGCTATCAGCTGCTGTAGAGCAGCAGTTAGTGAAGCTCCACCATCTGCAATAGCTGGGCCCAAGCCACAAAAAAGAAACGTATGATGACAGGTATTGAGCACCTTTGGGAACTTTGCTGTCCACCTGAATAAAAAAAGGGAAATAATATAGCTCATGTGCCATTTACAAATTTTCAGTCTCAATATATATTTTCTCCATGCTTGCAGTTGTCAGTAAATTAAAGTAAGATTATTTTTCAAGGATGTGAAGGTTTTCTGTCTTTTTATTCTTATTATGTTTAAATACAGCTTTTCACAACGGTGAAGAGATCTGGCCAGGGAGAATTAGACAAAGTGCTGGGTAAACGAAAATAAACTGTTGAAAGACTTTCTCTTATCTGACAATGGGACTGTATTTGTTATAGAAGTGTATATAGAAGTGGGAGTACAAACTAATAAAAGAAATCCCTGAAAGAGTTCCTGTCCTCTTTCTGGAGCTCAGTCTTCTTTTGTGAAATGAATGTCATTCCTGCTATTTGCCAGCTGAGGAGTTTCTTGTATAGTTCACATATTCTATTCAATGTATTATTTGTTATCCTTGAAAGCTTGGAGTTTGCTCGCCTAGGAAATCACCTTTCTTTTTATGTGCTGCTGCAGCTAATATTGGCTCAGCTCTGCTCACTGCCAGACTTGTAAGAATTTGAAACATTAGTCTTTGCAGGGAGGCTATGACTGGAGCTTGTTCTTTCTGAAGATCTATCAAAAATATCTATTACACACGTAAGCATTTAAAATAGAACCTGGCTTTGCTGTCGTATTTTTGTGGCCTCATTTTTTACCCTTCATCCCATATCTCAGTGAAGGAATATTACTCCAACCAAGACCTGGAGCTTATTGCAGGTTGTATGACTATTTTTGTGACAGCTGTTGTCCAGGGGCTGCATGTGAGTGAGGAGCAATGAGCCACGTGTGGTCAGCTCCTTCAGCAGCCTGTGGCTGCAGTGATGATCAGCAAATTGAGAGGGCTCCCCTGGCAAAAGGTCACTAACCAACTACTTCTTGAGGTAATCTGGGCTCAAACCCATTGCCCCGTAAGAGAAGCCCATGAGATACTGGTTTATCCAGTCCTTTCCTTTGTTGGTCATTTCTCTATCCTCCAGTGCATGTCAAACACTGTGGCCTCAGTTGCAGGAGGAGATCAGAGACCTAATGGACAGCAGCTTTCTGCCACATAACCCAGCGAAGGTGGCGGCATGGGAGGGAATCCATAGCTTGCAATTTTCAATATAAGGCTGCTCAATTGCTAACCTGTGGGTGGTGAAGGTCAGCTAACAAAGCAAGCTAGAAATCAAATGGATTTGCCTTGTATCTACGTAACAGTTGGTAAAATGGAAAAGAAAGTGGAACAGGCTGCTCCTGGAAAAGAGCGTGTGCCTTAGCCTGGGTTCCAGCATCAGAGGCTGTGTGTGCTGTGCTGGTAAGAGTGAGTGAATTTCCACACATCACTGCTGCTCACTGCAGTCCCCAGTGAACTCTTTTCTCACCTGAGTTTTACTGCTTCATTTATTTCAGAGGGTGACTCCAGGATGGACAATCCAGTGCAGACAGGGATAAATTAAAATTTTAGATATGCAATTTAGGATCTGAAAGTCACCAAGTAAGCCTTACAATGTTGTCACCAGATAAATATAAAAAATCTTGATTTTTCAGGCTTACAATTTTGCCTTGATCTATTTCTTGCCCAGACTGTGTTATACATAACAACATCTGGAAACTGTCAGAGCGACTGTATGGAAGCCACATATCTCAGCCTCGGGGATTTCTTTTTGACTTTGGCAGCAATTGGTTAATGTGTTTTTTCTGACCTCATTGATCTTGGTGTGCTGTCACTGCAAACTATATATTTTTATCCAGAAATAAAGAAGAAAATGACTCACCTCATCCTTTTTGGCAGCATCTGCAATATAAACAGAATCACAAAAGATGAAGTAAAAGAACACTGTTGGTGAATATTCATTTTGCACCTGTGCTGCCCTCATTAGCACCAGCCCTTCCAGCAACTCCACCTCTCTTGCTTTCTTGAAAGTAAATACTTACATAGTTCTTCAGTGTTGAATAAGTTACCTGTGTCAGGACTTATCCAACAACTGGATATCATTGCCTTGTTTACCTTAAGAATCAGCGTCAGCAGCTTGAACAGCCTTTGCTATTTGGGGATTGGAGTCTATTGTTCCCCTTTTGATCAGAGAAAGATTAAAGAACCAGGAGTTATTATTACGTCAAATGGGTCATGGTCTCTGGATGAACTAGTTGGGCACGACTGGGTTTTAATTCCTAAGTCTTCCAAAAAACTCGTGTGGTGGTAAGCAAGGCACACATTCCTTATATTCTTTTTTTTTTCCTGTTTATAATGAGGATAATAACTTTATTAAAATATAATCTAGATTATGATGATAATGAAATTTGGATCATAGTACCAACTTAAAAATGCGTTTTCCCTTACCTTGGGTTCTAAACTATTTGTCAGAAGGACTGCTTCCTATTCCATACGCACATCGCACCCAATATAATAGAACCCTGATTTCAGGTGGGGCTTCAAAAAGCTCCTTCAAAACAGCTGTTCAGTGTTAATAACACCTCCCAAAAAGTAATCAAGTAACATTGGCATGTCTCCACTGTGGTGACACATTCGTAACTTTCTTTAGGAATGAATTTTGTTCTTCTCCTGTCCTGTGATTGTCATTCTATGGCTTCAGAAGGATAAAAGTCATCAGGCAGAGGCTTTTTGTACAGAAGGAGCAGTATGCAATATGCTATAAAGAGCAATACAGACATTAACACTTGTTTTTCTAATTAAATGCAGCTGATCTGGATCCTTAAAGATAGGCAGCTTTCCACTGAACTTTGCTTCCATCAAACTGCCTACGTCCTTCTGATTAAACGAAGTCATCCAAGGTAAAGAAAACTGGCATAAGTTACACAGTACATCAAAAAAGATCTGGCTCATAAAGTATCGATCCATAAGGTTTTGAAGTAGGTAAAATAAACTAGAATGTCTAAGGAAGGGATTTGCTGAAGTTCTTATTTGAGCAATGTTTGTTGCTGTTGCTGCAGTGAGTGAAACAGTCTGAAAGCATATTTCTCATTAAAAAATCATTCCTTAACATTAATAATGCCATTGGACCTCTATTCTAATAGCAAAGAAGATTTGCATTCCTTTCAGTTATTCTTAGTGTACTTATTTACTTATTTTTGTTTGCTTTTTTTTGTTTGTTTGTTTTTAAATATATTGCAAGTTTGTGTTCCAAAAAGCTGAACTTTCAAGTGAAGGCTCAAGAAATTCCTCTCAGCTCTGTATTTTATGATAGAGTAACTTGTGCCTCAAAGCTATCTCCAGTAAACCAACCCCACAAAGAGGCTGCTCACAGCATATTCTATGGCTGGTGCATAATCACCTATCTCCTGCTTGCTCAGTTTGGCAGAAGAAGGGTCTCATTAGCTCCAAGCAACCCACTCAGATTGAAGAAGAAAATGAGTAGGTAAGAAACCTGTTTGAGTTCGGAGGCTTTACAGATCACTTTTTAGTTACAGTGCAGAACGCAGCTCTGATTCACTCTGCTGTCAAGGAATAGGTTTCATCTACACAAGTTGGCAACTGCAAAGCTGCTGAAATGTTGCTTGTAAATGGTGCATGAGCATAAAATTTCACTTGCATTCTGCCACACAAGCCCAGCAACCACCGCTATCTATCCTAGCAGATCAAGAATTTTCAGTAATAAACCATTATAACTATAGCATGTTAACCAATAAAAAAGGTTACTCACTTGCTAAGCAAAGAACCGCCAGGGCAAGAAGCACAAAAACACCTGTTATCTTCATGGCAGACATGGGTTCTCGATCTGTTTCACAGTCAGTCTGTGCTTTAAGTATTCCAGTACAATCAAATATCTGCTTGTCCATCTGTGAGTGCATATATATATACACACAAACACCAAGAGCAGAAACCTCGATGATGAAATCCTCCTAACAGAAGGTAATTAGAAGAAGGTGTTGCCCATGGGTAGTGGCAGTAAGAATGTCTTCTGCACAGCATGAAGGTCATAAGTACAGGGCAAAGATGAGAGTCACATCATGGATTGTGTTGATAAAGGAGATGTATTGTATTTTGGCTAATCCCCTTGCCTAATTAACTGTTCCATCTCCATTAGCAAGTTTGAAGAGTGACTCAGTAAGGTGGTTACTTACTGCTGATCTGCTATTGCCATATTGACTCTACAGCTGAACGTAGTTCCCATGGCAAAAAAAAAAAAAATAGTAATTTCTACTGGGTGTGTTCTAAAAGACTGATACGAGAGTAGCTGAAATGTTTATTTGCTATTCTCCTGAAATTTTGGAGGCCCTTGTTGCTAGCTGTGGGTAAAGCTGATGCTGGTGAGTGTGGCCATGTACTGAGTCCTCCCAAACAGTCTTCTGTTGAATGGAGAAGTGCATGTTTTGTGTGGATATGCACTCACCTTCACACACAGCCCAGAGGATCGCTACATCTGCCTTCAGAGTTCCACCAGTCCAGGGATCAGTAAAAAAAGGAGCAAAGATACTGTAGTACCTAGTCTTGCAAAGAGAAGTGATGAGTCCACAGAGTCTGCGCATCCAGCTGAGTTGCTCCCTGGTTTGCTGCCATGGGATGTGCAGAAGGTCTGTCTCCCTGCTCATCCTTTCCTTTGTTGACCGTTCTAGCTCAATGGCAATCATCTGCAGCATCTTCAAACATACCATCATACCAGTGTGTTGGTGACTCAGTCAACTTCTGTAATACAGAGAAGGGGTAGCAACACAATGGAGATCTCAGAGTTGAATATTCATTTTCATGAAGTTCAAAGAAATCACAGAATCACAGAATCACCAAGGTTGGAAAAGACCTACGAGATCATCCAGTCCAACCATCCACCTATCACAATACTTCTCACTAAACCATGTCCCTCAACACAATGTCCAACCGTTCCTTGAACACCTCCAGGGTTGGTGACTCCACCACTTCCCTGAGCAGCCCATTCCAGTGCCTGACCACTCTTTCAGAAAAGTAGTATTTCCTAACGTCCAGCCTGAATCTCCCCTGGCGCAGTTTGAAGCCATTCCCTCTAGTCCTGTCACCAGTTACATGAGAGAAGAAGCTAACCCCCAGCTCACTACAGCCTTCCTTCAGGTAGTTATAGAATCATAGAATAGTTGTAGAGGGCAATAAGGTGTTCTGAGTCTTCTCTTCTCCAGACTGCACAATCCCAGCTAATTCAGCCACTCCTCATAAGGCCTGTGCTTATGTGGACTTTTGAGCCCATATTTCTGTTTAAACCCATCTGTTTAGAATAGCCTTCTCTTTAATGACCTGGGATGTAGCTGTGCAAATTCTTACAGTATGAACAATCCTTGCACAATTGCTACAATTCACAATATTTCAGTGATGACCTTCCTTCCATTGCTAGATATCCTAACTTTTGCACTGTTATATACGCTAGCTTCAGCAAGACAGAGGAGCAAAATATCCTTACAGAAGAGGTTGCAGAGGTCAGCTTCTCCTTGGGTCCCACTAACTCATGCTATTTTGCAGAATAAGAGAGATACTGATGATCTTGTCATGAATAAATGGTTAATTTCTCATGAGGAAAAAGCGGAAAAAAAGATGGCATCAGATTCCATTTTCACTTTAAGATAAGAGAAGAAAAGGGCAGCTGAGGATCTGGACTGAGTTGGAGACCTGTAGATTTTTTTAATGCCTTTACATCTGTGATTTCATTATAAATTTTTCTTTGCTCTTAATTTGGAAATCCAGCTGTGTTCCTATGGAGTTCAGTCCATGAAAGACAAGCTCTGGTTTATATTGCTTGGATTCAGCTGTCAGTGGAATTCCGGTTCTGGGAAGCCCAAAAGCCTGCTTGGGACATGAAGAAATTCATGAGAAGTACCCAGGAAATGTTTGTTGATTAATGCTGACTGTTACCTGCTCTAGGCAACAAGAGAAAAACCCAGAACAAACCAGAAGATGCTCCTGGTCCAAAGAGTTTGTTAACAAACAAGACTTTAAGGGCAACTTGAAACGACAAAACTGCAGCCTGACAGAACATGCAGCTTCCTTGTCACTGGTATGAGGAAACACCCCGCTTCGGTTACGCCGCCTCGCCTCATTTTGTGCACATTGACTGATGCAACTCTAGTATCCATCACATCGCTCCAGAAAAAGGGTATAAATGTCTGTTTGCAGCCTTCTGAGTTGATATAGGAAGATTTTCTGAGGCCTAGTGAAGAAAGGGCATTTGGAGGTGAGACAGGGCTGATGAGGGAGACAGATTTTGAATAATATTTTATTGGCATTTGAAAGTTATCTCTTGCTGTCAGGATTTCTGACGCTTATTCCATGCCCTACAGTAGCAAATCCCTGGTGTGAAATCCTTTCTTTCCTTTCTGTTAACATTTAGGCATTTTGATTAGGGTTTTCATATCAAGTTGGCATTCACTTTCTGAGCAGCAGACCTGAAGCTCTGTTGGGCATTCCCAGACCACTGATGAGATGGGAGAGAGACAGTTCTGACGAGAAGCTGTGACTGAAGAGTGTGAGAGGCTGAATGCTGGAAGTGGGCATGGCAGGGAGTCAAAGTTCTGGAGTTCTGTGCATTTTGAAACATCAGATCTATCTGGAAGATTTAGGAGGAAAATGCCATACATAGAAAGCAGTATTTTGTTTCACTTTCTGCAGCAAGGTAACACACTGACTCAAAATCTCAAAATTCTGTAAAATTAATGTCACACAGCATTTATTACAAGTCTGATTTAAAAGATTACCAAGGTACCATAGTATCCATATGCATAACTTCAAGAATGGAAAGAATTCATATCAGCAAATTGGAGAAAATATGTACCAGTCAGATGAAAACATGCCTCATTTGAGGCACTTTTCTGTCCAAACTTGCAGGCACTTGTTTGCCTTTACAGTCTTTCAGCAGAGCTGGTCTGACAACCTGAAACCTGTCATCCCCAGGCAGGGCACATGTTCATCTAGGTCAACATGCTGCCTCCAAGAATGCTCAGCAGAAGATTGAGGGGAGAATATGGCGTCGTTCTTCTTGTGGTAGACAAGCTGAGCATGAGTCAATGGTTTGCCCCTACAGCAACATCATCTGACCCCACATACTTGGCTGTCTTGCTAATGATGCCATTATCACATCAAAACAAATCATTATTTTTCCCTGTTAAGCGCTTATAAGGCTGCGTGTGGAGGACTGTGCATGTGTCTGGCACACAACAGACACTGGAATACTGGGGCAATTCTAGCAAAGGTGAGAAGGTAAATCCTATTGTTGTCTTTAGCTGTTCTGCAGGGTTGGGGTACAGAGAAGACCAACTCTTCTTGGAGGTACACAATGAAAGGAAGAGAGAGAATACTGCAAATTGCAGCAAGAGAAATTCCAATTAGATGTGATGAAAACAAATTTCATAATGAGAGTAGTCAAACATTGGAATAGATTGCCCAAAGAGATTGGCCATGGTTTGGTGGTAGGGTGGAGATGTGTAGAACCAGCTGATCTCCAGTGCTCCATTCCAACCTAAGCTGGCTCTGCGATTCTTGAAGATGAATGTGAGCTGTTGCTGGCAGTCAGCTGCTTATATTTGTCCTAATGAGGTAGCATTTCTTGACTTGACAAAGCAGACATGAAATAGAGTAGCAAGTTGGATTGATTTTAGATACTTGAAAAACACAATTTTATTGGCTGAAAAACACATCTTCAGATCTATTTGGTTATTTCTGCTTTCTGGAGATGGATGATTAGGAAACTGACTAGGAATTACTGCTTTAAATATATGCATATTACTAGGGTCCTCTGGTAGTTTTTTACTTTTATGACTGTATCGTGCCTTCTCCCAATCTCTCACCTCTCCAAGTTGTTATTTTGAAGAACAAAAAGTAATTACTTACTGAGTAAATGTTTATTTGCTTTAATGGACCTGTTACATCTGATAAAGACAAAACACCTAGTGCATGCTTTTCTGAGAGTGATAATGTGTCACAGTCATTCAAATATTGCTTTTGTTTTCAGAGCTTCAAATGGAGCCAAAAGGTGATGCCAACTATGCTGCTGCAGCAGGTCATTAAGTGCCTGCTTTATTTTGCATGGGAGGATGTTACCTGGCTGCATTCCAGAAGGTATTGATGTACAGTAGCTTATGCTCATTCATATGATGGAGTGCCTTACTCTGGTTGACATCAACAGCGCTGAAAACAATGATGCATGGAATAGCTAAAAAGGTACTCATGCAGCCACGTACATCTGGGAGGAATGTACAAGCTGGGGTAGATACTGAAATTGTCAAGAGCGAGGATTCTGACTTAGTGATTCCACTGCATGTTTATACTTAACCTAGTTCACAAACTCCTCCAGTTTTTTTTTGTGTGGGGGTGGTTAGGGTTGTCCACCCATGTGCAATCAATTAAGATATTAAATTCTTGCACAATTGAAGGCATGAAAATCAAGTGATGTAACAGCATCAAACTGTGCCAAAACAGTTGGGTATTTGCCTGAAGGAAAGTGAGTTTCCCGTTTTCCACATCTTAACAAAAGATTCCTTCTGCAAAATTGCAGTTATCAAGATCCCAGCTGAACATTTCATATATTATTTTAGAAAAATAAAAATAAAAATAAAATCTAACAAACCAATAGTTTGCAAAGAGCTGATCATTACTGTTTTTCTTTATGCCTTCTGCCTTTACTGCACATTACTATTGCCTTTTGTTTTGCATTTTAAGATGCAATTTCCAGATGTTTTGCACTTCAACTGAGTTTGGTGTGACAGAAATTTAATCTGAAATACTTGAGAGAAAGTTTCTTCCAGACACAGATTGATTTTGCTTTCATTAAAAATACTATAGTTTTCATAAAAGAGAAGATACAACTCACAAAGAGAGAAAAGGTGAAGGTCAGCACGGAAGGAGGGGTGTATATGAAGCATTTGGACCTGAAATCTTAACATGCATTCTCTCATAGAACCCCTAATTAAATATAAGCCGTTTTTCCTTCTGATGTCAGCAAGTGCCTGCTTACCCAGCTCTGATCACTGAAGCAAATAGAGGATAGCAAGATCCTACTGCAATCTATTAGTGCCTCATTAAATACGCCAACTATTTGTAAAACATTCTTCAGGATGAGGAGCACCCACAAAAATCCCTGCAGGGAATTAGTCAGTCTCTGTTCAGTGCAAATTTATTGAGGTGTGGTAGGTAAAATCTAAAGTCTCGTGTTGAATGATGAGCACGAGTAGAAAGCAGGAGGAGCTGCCTGTCCCCAGAGAAAGGAGGGTCACCAAGGAAGCAGGGGTCTCGCAGAGGACCTCATGTGATCCTGTTGGACCATGAGATCCTCAGGAATGAACTTATTTCCATCTGGATTTTAGTTCTGCAACAGTACGAAGTTTTTGGGGGGTGGTTTTGAGCATTGTACAGTCCAACGAATTGTATAATGAAGGTTTTTGAGATTATTTGCATCTCAGTGAGGAGAGGGATTAAGAAAGGGAAGTATGAAGATGAACTGACATCAGTTGATATTTCCTTGAGCAGATGGAGTGTGTCAGGTAATGATCTCCAGTGTACAGAGCCATGCTAGTGAAAATGTGTGGTATGATATTAACACCGTTTAATACAAATCATTGAGCTTCTCTGAGATGGGAGACTGCCTGAGAAGTCCAAGAGCAGGCATTCAGAGAGGTGCAGCAGGCTCCAGGGAATAGATAGCCAAGGACTGAAGCCAACTTGGATTCAGAGAGCAGCCAGCATACACGTAACTTGCTTTCTGCAGAAGCAATGGCAGTCCCAAGCTGTGCTTTGTTGGTTTTCTGAAGAATCTTAGACAATTCTTTGCCTCACTACGGGCTCCACATCACCTTGTGATCTATGCCAGGAATGCTTCCTGTAGGGGAAGCTTCTTTCACCTGACGAGATCATGGCACAGAAAGGTGTATTGTCTTTTGTCTGAATGAAAACCGGAGTGAATCAAAGTTAATAAGAGGCTTCTGTGATTGGTACCAAGAATGCTTCAGGCATCTGAAGAACAGGAAGGCCCCACTACTGTTGCACTGTAACAACAGTATTAGAGAGAAATCTCAAGGACATCAAGATATATGGTCAGCTGGATTGCAGCTAAAAACCTTCTGACCACAAAGGACAGGGAATTTCAATGTACCCTCAGTCTGCAAAAGATGAAATCGCTTGTCAGCCTGCAGAAGTGACTGCAAAGACTTCACCTTGTGTTGTCCTGGACACTTCTACAGGCCATTGATGTGGTACCATAAGGCAATTCATATAGGAAAAGATATAACACTTCTCTGCAGACGTTGCCTCAGAAGTAGAACAAAATTTTCCTTTTGAAAAGTAATATTAATGTGATATTAACTGTTCATCTTTAAAGATCACAGGTAAATCAGTGTTTTTTCAGATGTGTTTATTAGCTCCTTTATAAAACAAGCATGTCATGAACTAAGTTGTGTTTACAGCAGAAATAAGAATCATATGCAATAGCAATAAATAATAATATAATAAATAAATATCAATACTTAAATAATAGAGTAGCAACAAACACTTGTGGATAGATTAGCAATGGTTTTCTGAAATATCAGATACTTCCTATGTTTCAATGTTTAAATACTTAAATCACCACCCATTTCTAAAACTGGAAGAAAAAGGAAGCATGGTCACAATTGAGGACTATTTTAATTCCAATGATCTTGTATCAAGGACAAAGGCCCAAGCCCTCAAAGATATTTTGAAGCATTTTGTCCTCCTGAAAGCCACAACTTAGGTGGTTTGACAAAAAAAAACTAGGGGCTTCAACACATGCTTGTGCTTTTTTTTCCAGACCTGGGCACTTACACTGTAAGCAGTTCAGAATTAGGATTTTATTCTTTTCCTAAGGTTGTGCGAAGACACAATAGCACTTCTGGCAGTACTAGAGAAATATCTTCAAAATGATCTATGAAAATCCATATTCTAAAATTCTAACTTTAATTACACGCTTAACATTCACATATAAAACCAGTTCTCAATTGCTCTCTGAAATATCAGATACACAGCAGTTGAACTATTAATAATTTCAGCTGCCTGTGATGCGCAGTGTTGACCACAAACAGCTGAAAATGTGCAGCAGTTAACATTACCAGGACTCTGAGTCTGCAGTTCCTTCTTCTAAAATATTAACTGTCAGACTGGAAGATGAAGATAGCCCAGATGTATGATACAGAGCTGCCTCATGCAGCCAAGGCTTTCTGTGCTGATATATTTCAAATAAATAAATAAATAATAAATAAATAAATAAATATGAATGTAATTATATAATTTAATAATAAAATAATTAATAAATAGTTCTTTCAATAAGTTACATTCTGTGTAAGTTAACACATGAAACATCCTGACTAGCAGCTGCCATCAACTGACATTGCAATTCATATCAAGTAAATAATAAATAGATCAATAAATAAATGCAGTAAAAAAGTACATGGAACCAACAATAATAGCTGACAGGAATGTATCAAAATACCATACATGTTAATATAACATGATGTGTGCTAGTGGTGTTACTCAAACCTGGGGAATTTAAAAGATCTGTCAGAATCAGGATCATACTATTCTACTATAGAAAAAAAGATTAAGGCGTAGCTTCTTAATAATCTCACATGCAGATTTTTCTTCTAATTAGCATATTTTCTTGTCTTAATCCATCCTTTGCTTTCTTGAGGAGCATTACACCAATCTGTTGGTGTTTATCTGTAAAATAAATGAAAGGCAATTACATAAGAATTATCTTCATTTTCCTCAGACCTACGTTTTTAGTCAGTTTCTCAATAAAGCTGTGCTGGTCTTAGTGATCTCATGAAGCACCACTGATCTCTCTAAAGGACTCAGAGGCAGATGATGCCAGGCTCAGGAGTTCCCCAGTCAGCCAGGGACTGGGAATTTGGCTTCAACTAATGAGGGCTGGGCACCTGTCCTACTTTGGCCCTCCGCTCCACCACAAGAAGTCTTACCTGCAAAGTGTAGACCACTCACTCCAGGATGAGTTGTAATAGCGATCCCTGGCCTGCACAAAGATCTTGTCTTTTGGCCCAGTCTTTGGAATCTGAATAGACTGCTCATCAGCATCATAAACCTGTGAACAGGGCACAGCTCCATCAGTAAGGGTCAAGCAGAGCATAAAGTGCCAGACAGGCAGCACCAAGCATATGTAACTGCAGAAAACACTGGTGGTCTGTTGTTCCAAAGGCACCAATCCTCTCTCACACGTCGAAGTCATGAATGGTTGTAAGAACCTTAAACTCAGTGGAAACAAACTATGACTCCCATTGAAGCTAATGATGTAAAGCAATCCGAACCCCAAGCTCAAACTGTCATTAAAACAGAGGGCTCATTTGTTTATCTTTCTTTTTTTTCCTCTCTCTTTTTTTTTCCCCTTTTTCCTCAAACAGGGAACCCTAAAAGGCAGAAGTTGCTGGTTTTCTCTGAAGACTTTTGGCTAATACAAGAAATGCTCTGTAGATCTGCCAGTTTCTCTGTGGGATTGCATAATACAGCCCTACTAATATCAAGGAATCACTACTAGGTGAATGGCCCCATCTGCTGGTACAGACTTGCTTATTATTTTTCACATATAAATATCCTTTTGTGTCCTTGGTTTAACTGGATTTCAGACCGTAATGATCACATTTGTTAATTTTCTGGCTTCTGGACCAAGGAGAGCAGCGAAGGACCTGCACTACGGTCAGTTGCTCTGTGTATTTCTTTCTACTTCTGCTGTTGATTTCTTTGACTACCAAGACAAATCACTCTACTGCTGTTGTGTGCCCTTTAGTGTACCCATAAGCATTAACACCGGAAGCAAAATAATCTCATTATTTCAAGCTAAAATGGATTAGCAATATTAGGGTTAACAATTTGTTGACAATTAACTAATAACGGGAATATGAGAGGCAAAGACTTCAGTCTTCACTAGTATCCACAGAAATGCTACTAAATGAGTCATTGATGCCTTATTTGACAATCCACATATAAAGTCTGAGCTAGCCAGGTACAAATGACATACAAGGAACTCACTACAGCAGATCCTAGACCTATGGATTTGGAAATTGGGATTTTCCCACATTAGGACCCACATAGTCTACTAATGAGTTAGTCGATACTTTTCTCACGCTAGCATTGGCTATGCAATACTGGACTTGATTTTATCTCCCACTTACATCAGGTTTCATCCACCCTAGGTTGAATCTCACTGCTCACAGAACTGAGAAGGAGGTCATTGTCTTCCAAAACAGAACCTTTCTACATTTGGGGCTCAGCAGCATTTTTATTTTATTTTAATTCTAGTCCACTGATTCATGTGCTCTAAGCTTTTATTTACACTCTGTTAAAACAGGAAAATCACACATCAAATATTGCATTTCTACCTTGCTTCTATATTTCTTCATGCTTTCAACTTTGACCCTGAAAGTCAAAGGGAAGTAGGACTTTGGTGTGCTCCAGGTTCTGGGATATGTCCAGGTCACTGTTCCATTTGTGCTTGCATACTGACATTGAGGTGGGTCTGGCTTTACTGCAAGAGAAAATATAGAAGGTATTAATACACATTAGCAGCATAAGATCACGTTGGTGTACTATTGTTGATGGTTTTATATGAACCGGCTGTTGGAGCCTCTATTAAATTATGACAGGAGTTGGCATGATGCATAAGAAGTGCACTGTATGCTTCTCATGGAAAATTAACAACATTCCCACAGCCTTTCTGGGTAAGACCCTTCAGGGTTTTTTTTTTGCCTGGAGAGCTCTAGGAAGCTCTGTTAGAGACAGATGGTTATCTTCACCCCCTGCTGACTGCGAGGGCTCTTAGCAAAACCTGTTTTTGTCCATCTGTAAGAATGGATCAGGAGTGAGGCATACCTGACCTTAACCATTATCTGAGTAAATCTGCAGTTCTCAAAGAACAGCCTGCTGGGTTATTGGCTATTCTCTGGCTTCCCCCACATGCCCCTTCCAAAACACATCTATGTAATAGAGAAGGTTACAGAAACTTCTGGCAGATGTGGGAGAGAGAGGCTTGGAGGTCACAAGCTATGGATACGTTGCTTCTTCACTTCCTCATCTTCTTCCAGACTGCTGCTATGATTCGTTTCCCCCTGTTCCTGTAACTGGGGGCAGGATACAGATTTACAGTAGAACAGAGCAGGGATTCCCAAGCTTGGTTTGGTCAATTACCATTGTTAGTTCCACTGCCTGCAACAAGAATAAGGCTAAGAACTAATGATGATTTCTGGTCTACTCACTGATATCTCTGATGAAGAAGCTGCTAGTGTAGTTCTCATATTCCACCTCATCAATGACCTCCAGGAACATCTCAGTCGGCTGGTGCTCTTCGGCAAATGGACAGTAGTTTTCCTTCTGGCACTGGGCAGTGTATTCAGTCACAGATTTTTCAGTGTGAGCCACAGGGCTGCTGCAGGTTACATCTCCCTGAGAGCTGAAAATACAACAGAAAAAAAAATACTGGCTTGTTCTGAGAATTTTCTTGCCGTAATTATACCACTTAATTGGTAAGATGATGTTTGGTCTTGTGCATATCATGCTATGTCTGCACTTAAGGAACAGCAGAAACAATTCAGTGTGTTCTTACATATTTATATTAATATTAATTAAAATAACAAAAATCCATCCCAACTTCTGCTTAGCAGAAGAAATTTGTGTTTAAATATAAAAAGGGATAACTTCATTTCTAAAGACCACTGCTCCATGACAAGCTGTGGTATCTAACTTTGTTCCTCAGACCTTTCCAAAACCTTGCTGGAACAAGCGACCATTAAACCATTCAGTTGGGAACTAACAAAAAAATGCAACCTTTAATAGATGACGAGAGTCTTCGTCTACATTTATATTCAACAAAATAAAACATTTTGCAGTTTTTTTCCTCTCTAACAAACTCAAATGACCTTTGCCCAGGCACTCCATGTTTTGGAGAAACCCTCAAGAGTGGTGGGAGGTAGGAAATTCCCCCAAGGTTCCCCTCACACATTTCCCTTGCAGGTTTCTGCAGTGTTCCTCAACAGAGACTTGGCCATGGACGTGTGGCTTTTGTCGTGGGTGCAGCCTCCCACTCCTTCAATTCCACTGGATCTGATGAGACTCAGTGCTATGATTGTTTCTGCTTTTGGCTCAACTTCCTCTCTCTTCCCTGCACGAACTGCTGCTTTTGCTATTGCTTAAGTGTAGCAGCTGTAACAATCCGGTGGGGGTTGTTCCATTTTCAAATCTGTATTAATTTCAGAGTGACTTCCATGCTCTTATTAAAACCAATTCCAGCGAACGCTCAAAATATTTTGCAGATGTTCAGATTCTGAAAGCAGGATTCCTCCCCTTCCATGTGCCCTCAAGAGCTCACAGTGCAGCGTCTCCTACACAAGCACCAAGGGCTCTTCTGGCTGTACTATGAAGTGTTTAAGGAAAGTACAAGCTTTTACCCTTTTAGGCTCCTGATTGTGAACTTCACGCTTGGACTCTCATTTTCTGTCATCCATGAACATGTGAAAATTCCAGAGTAGTTCTTTGCCTCACATTTTAAGAACGTCTTGCTTGGCTCTAGATGGACAAAGAAAGAAAATGCGATTTATTTACTTTTTTTGACAAAGTGATCAAAAAGGGAGAAAACAGTAGTTCAGTAAATTCCAATCTCCTTTGGCAGGTGGGTATGCAGGCAGACACAGTTTCCTGCTGCCCATTGGGCAGCTACCTCTACTGAAAAAGCCACGTAAGAACAGTTGGAGGCCTATACAACACCACATTAACCATATCTACACAGCAGTTGGCAGGAGCTAGAACACACTAACATGCTGCAGAGACCTGTCAGTAAGGGACTTATTTAGACAAATCCATTGGTCCTTTTTGTAGAGAAAGAGTATACCTATTCAGCTGGAAAACCTTCCAGCCTTGGAAGTTCCTGTGTTCCTATGTTCCAGAGTAAGGGACTGCAAGCTGAGTAAGCTGCATTGCAAAAATGCAAAATATCACAGATTTGTCCCAGTGAATTAATAATGAATGGAGAAGCTCAAATGGCAGTACTTAAAACCTTGATCAATCCCTGATTCTGACAAATCTTCCAGCCCTGGCTTTGCAAGGATACATTACTTAGAGGCAGAGCACTCTCCTGAGTGCTGCATCTGCGAGATGGAGGCAAAACAAGTCCTACCAGAAAAGCAGTGGTGTAGTACTGATAGTATCCCTTATTTTCTATACCAGTCTAGTTGTTCCTATCATCACTCCACCTACAAGTCTAAATCAATTCCACAGCAGATTCATGTTCTGCTCATCAGTCGCACCGCACACACACAGTCATCATCTCCCTTTCACTGTTGAAGTGTTTGGAGATGGCTGATGTCAGGTGTACATTTCTCAAACATTTCTGCACAGCTCCCTCTAGTCTTCACAAAAGTGCAACGCACAAAACTGACCACAATACATCATCACATCATGCTGTGACTGTACCTTTATAGCTTTTCAGAATCGACCGTATCATTTGCCCATTGGAGTCCACTTTAGTTATGAGGAAGAAATTGTAGCTGATAATCTCGTGTGTCTTAGCTGACAGACAGGTGTAGTTGCCAGCATCCGGGAACTCCTTCACTTCGGCGATCAGAGTCTTTCCAGTTCCTTTCAGTTCTGTTTCCTTTTTCCAGTAAACTGGCAGTGTTTCATCAGATGTGTTACAGGTGAGCTTCACTTTTTTAGCTGGTGTCTCATCGTTCCACTCAGATTCTATGACATACACTTCAGATATTGCAGAGAAAGACATGTTAGCACCAACCAGAATGAATGGTATGAAGGCTGAACTGAGACATTTTTTTCAGCTCTGCTTTCTAGGAAGACTGCTACCAAATCTCTTTCTTCAGTCATCTGGACATCTTCACTACAAGGACTTTACGTTAAATTTACGATGCATCTAGAACCCACCGACCAGGAGGGATGACATTTTAATTGGATAAAATGCTTTTTTTCCCTGGGTCCCAGAAAATCTTACAGTGATTCTTAACCATGGGAGGTAGGCAGGAACCTTTCTTTTAAAGATGAGGATGCCAGGACACAATGAGTCTGGATAATCACGGCCCTTGGCTTTCACTCACAGAATGCCATGTACCAGCCCTCAGTTCTATGGTGTTTGGCTCTGTGACAGGACCTCCTCAGTGTTAAAGATCTGTGAGTGAACAATGGGAAGGAGGGCAGCTCTAGGTAAGTGGTTTGCATTTGTCTGTTGCTAATGTTTTCCATTTTCTAGAGGGATCAATCTGTACTCCTATCACTCTAGTCTAAAGGGAGCAATTATTGAGAGACAGAAGACCTCTGAGTTACAGCAGACATAAGTGGACTACAACAGAGGCATGCAGTCTTCTAAATTCCATCTTGTAGCTCTGCAGAGCCTTACTGGTCTTTCCAAATTACCAGACACACCACCTAACAAAATGTCTTGGAAATATTTCGTTAAAAGAACATTATCTTATCTGTTTGCTATGGTTTCATGTAGGAAGTGAAGTAGTAGTCAGGTTAGCTGACTTCACCTACACTTCTGTGTGACTAAAGTTCTCAAATTTAACTGCTACTGCTCAGGTGTACCACCACTGTCACAGGCTCCCCAGTCACATTTAGTGCTGTCACAGACTTTCTACACACAAGAAGGAGCTTTTTACATACAAGAAGGGATTTGTCTCTCGTGGTGCCAACACCACAGCAAGCAGGAAACCAGAGATCCAGTGAGCCGTAAAACATTTACACCACGACACTGCACTAGCAAAATGACAGCTTCAAGACTTTACCACAGAGAAGAAAGACCGAGAAATCCATATCAAATGCTTGAAACATGCAACTCCAGGAAGCTTGGAGGCTTAGCAAACTACTGATGGATTTTTGAAGGACAGACAAAGTCAATTTCTTAGAGTTCAAACACAAAGATAAAGAAGTATATTCTCAAGACTTCGAGAAACAGATTTCTTACCATTCTCTCTAAGTTTCCACTGTGCTTCCAGAAGGGCAGCAAAGGAAAGTAATGAAAGTAAGGCAAATAGCAGGTGAGACATCTGTAGGTAAAAAATATATTACTTCATTTAGGATTGTTCAGTGTGTGTTGTAATCGAGCTCAGTGCTGGATAAGACGACAGATTCAGTTCCAGTGAAGTAAGAAACATCCTCCCATTCTAATAATTCTTATACTACATCAAAATTGCATAGCAGGCATGCACTGCAGTTCGAGGCAAGATGTTGATCTGCTAGTTATTCATATCACAAACCAGTATGAGAGAAGAAATCACGGCACTTGGAGGCAACTGTGTGCACAGGTCTTGACCTTTATCTGGTCAAGTGAACTAGTTGAAGAACTAGACCTGTCATTAGGTCTAATTTCCGACCTTTATCTGGCCAAGGGCTCAGAAGCATTCCCAGATCCCTGAGTCAAACATTCCTTGAGCAAGAGAAACTCTACTGATGCTAGTGAAGCTTCTTACAGAATAAGGCACTGAATCAAAGGATCGATGAACTAAAATTCCAGTCCTACAAAGCTTTTAGATATGTGCCAGTGGTCCTATATAAAAACTCATACTACATAAAATTATGTACATAAAATTCATAGTTCATTTTGGGCTAAAGCTTGATACATCCTCACTAGATAAAGAGGAGAGGAAGGGGGGCAGCGGCTGCTCCTGACTCCTCACGTACCCCCTATATAAGTGCATATTCAGTATGTAGAAGATATACTTAATACATATACATAATACAATATTTATTTGCTGAATCTCATGTAAAATACTTTGTCCTGAATTCAAAATACAGTGATATGGCTTTGTTCGAAGGCAAACACTCTTAGCTCCCTGTAGACAGGATTATCCATAACTTGTGAACAAAAACTACGTTTGGTCTCTTTCTCAAAGATACTCATTTCTCTCACAGCCACATGGCATTCATCACTGTGCTTCTTAAAGCTGATACCTGAAGTATTGATTAAAAACTTGGAGAGAGGAGAAGGGAATACAAAGAGCTTTCTTTTCAATATCACCATCAAAATTTAGAGCTTTCAAATAAAAAAGTTTCATCCAATTTTAGGAAGAAGCTTCACAATTTGGGTTTCCAATGAAAAAAAGTTAAAAACTCCCATGGAAAATTTATCCACCTCTTCTCAACTCACAATTGTCTTGAAAAATTAATCATAAACAGACTGTTTCTGGACATCATTAATCAATGCAGATGCCTGAGCACTTCATAGGTGAGGATGGCGTGCCAGCTCCATGTGCTCCGTGAGATCCAGGCCGTAAGCTGCCAGAAATCAGCACAGATTCCTTCACTGAGCATCACAGGGGGGTTCGTGTCAGACAGCACTTCTGCAGGTCCCAGCTCAGGGCAGGGCCAGCTGAAGGGGGATGCATTTTTTAAAAAAAAAGCCAACAGTTTAATCATTAATATATCTTTATCTAAGCACACAGCCCAGTAGCGTGAATATGGTAACCTATAAGAGATCGTTATAACGCTAGCTATTCTGTTAGTTAGGTGGCAATTCTGTTAGCTATGCACGTACACACAGTGTGCCTTTTACTTCAGGCACGTAAACATATAAATACCGCTATGAGAAAAACAGCATGAGAAGTATTTAAGGACACCCAAAGAACTGATCTGTAGAGCTGTCGGTAGTTTCCCGTGCAGTCAGCAGCCGCCAGACTTGTGCAGCCCTGCTGGTAGAGAAGAAAGGAATTCGTACCTTTTCCTGCGCTGCCGGGTGCTGAAGTTGCTGGACAGGTTGGTTCTGTGATCTGAAGGAAGCAGAGCGCCGGCCGCCTTATAAACACTTGTAAACTCTGAAAGGGATGCTCCGTTTCACCGCAATACCACAGAATTGCAACATGGGGCTTGAGTTCCTTTTTTACATCGTGGCAGAGCTAAGGCATGAAAAAAAAGTTTGGGACTCCCAGGTAAACTTTAAAGAGGAAATGAGATTATGAGATTGTTACAGTGACCTTTATGGCATGCCAGAGGCATTTCCTTTCCTACTTGATTTTCTGTCTCATCTCATCATCTGGGGAAGAGTAAATACACACTAAATAAACTTCCAAAACCGTCTGATGGGAAAAATATTATGAAGAGTGAAAGAGAAAGTTAGATAAACTACATCTTTTACTACCTGGCAAACACTAAAGAGATCATCACATGAATTAAAATTCCAGCTACCACTTCGGTCAGCACCAGAGGTAGGGAACACCGATTTTTAATTGCTGCTTCAGAATTGTATTTATTCTTAAAATGGAGACTTAGGTCAACCAAAATATAAATGAATAATTGTAGCTCAGAGAGAAAAACCTGAAATTGCCATTGAGACGATTTTTAAGGTTGGCAATTTTTATATAAAATCTTTTTTTTCCTTTGTAAATTGATATTCCTCTAAGATGTGCACAAAAGCATAAGAAGAGCTCGACACGTAACAGCTGCTTTGAAGATGAGGAAAAACATTTCTATTATTTATCTGTGAAATTAAACAAACAAACAAAACAGTTCACTTTGTTTGTCAGACCAACCAAAACCGAGTTGTTCTTCCAACCCAGTGCCAAACCTAAATGGTGAGACTAACAAGTTATAGACAAGAAGAAATACACTGCTTATAAAAACACAACAATGGATTGAAATTCAGCTTAAATGCTTTAGTTTCTGCTCATTGTCACACAGCTGGAAAGCACAATAGCGTGGAGGGCGGCAAGCCCTGATTTGGAGAGGGTATTTTCAGGACTTTGTATTAACTGTGCCAGAAGCTTCACACAATGATGCTAGTGGAATCCTTTCCTTTCCTTAGCTATCCTCTTCAAAGAGACTCCGAGAGATCACATACACCTTCGACAGAGAAACTTGAACTCCCTCTCATCTGACAAAGCACATAACTACAGCACTGCAGTGCTACACTCTGATGGGCCTCACAACTCCCCTGCAGAGCCCAGTGTCTCTAACCTGTTTCTCAAATCTCAGCCTCAGACTTTTTTTTCCTCACAGAATACGAGTGCCACTTTCTCAGCCAGGCTTGCCCCATTCACACAGACTGTCCTGAATGTGGATCAAAGCTTTATTGATTTATTCTTGGAGCAGAATTGGCCAGCAACCAATGAACCATGTATTCAAGATCACATTGATAATACAACATATTTCAGAGTACATTTCAAGGATGTTGTTTAATACCTACATGCTTCCACCCTTCCAAAACTTGTCTCAAGAAGCTCTAGCCCCTACCCCCTCACTCTCCTCCACGTACACATGATCACACACACATACACACGCTGGAAGGAAGCGTGGATTACAAACATGTAACATGCTTGCATTCTTATCTCCTGGGTTCTCTAGCCCTTAGTACCTGTGTTGCTTGCTGCAATGTGCTAAGGCACACATTGGTGAGAAAGCAACTCGTGATGTCACATAAGCATTCCCAAAATGTCTGTCCCTGTGTGTTATCTCTTATACCAGCACTCCACAAGCTGGAAGGTAAGCTGCTCGCAGTCCCTGAAGGAGTGGATGCTCTGTCAGGCCTTGCAGAGGCCATGATCCCAGTGCAGTTATTTGGGGCAGCACTGAGCCAGGTCATGGCGGATCTGCTTTCATTCCATGATCTTTGCTGCCAACATCTCAGATTTTTAATTAGTTCACATTTCTTTTTGAGCTGATTTCTTCCTTTCAAAGCCTCTTTGTAATTACCTGGTTATTAATCTAGCTGATTCCTGTTTCCCTCTCTTAAACGGCCATCTAGGACAACTGTATTTTCATCCAGCTTTGGGTTCTCCATTCCCATATGCTGTTTATATTCTCACTCTTGTCTTAACAGCTGTTGTTACTGATGCCATTTTGCCAAAGGGGATCCATGCAGACACTGTTGTTTCAGCTGTTCAGAAGGAGAAAATGGCAGTCTGAGGAAGCAAGTTGAGAAAGATGTGGCAGAAGCAGTTGGAGCAAAAACAAGTGAAGGATATTCAAACTGTTACAGGAGACAAAATTGTGCAATGACTATTTTTGAGCTACCTGTCAGAATAAGAGTGGGCTGTGCACCACATCCCCATTCATCTGCTGCTCCTTCCAGAGGAAACTGTAACAAGGGCGGAGGGGAAGCCTCACTGTGCTCTGAAGCCTCTCCCGCAGCAGACACTCAGGAGACCAAGACTACAGGATGAACATGGAGTGTGCTTTGTGCAGTAGCATCCAGGAGCCAGGCCTGAGAGGTGAAAAGTGAAGTCTGTTTCCCCGTAGTCTCATCCTGTTCTAACTGCAGCTTCCATGATGTGCTTAGGACAGCTATCATAAATGAGAAAGATTCCAGGCTCTGTCAAGGTTAGGCAACAGTTTATTCCCATTTAATACCATCTCCAAAACATCCTTCTATGATAGCACTCAAGTTTGATGCAGGCCAGCACTGACTGGGATAACTTGAGAGTCAGTCACTGAGCAGATAAATAAGTGCACAAATAACTTGACATACACGTTGCCTAGTTCCTTCTCAACCCATATTAACTTGCCCATTTGCTTATATCAACTATGGCTTTTCGTTTTTGACTGCTGTGTCACTACAGCCTTGTGACGCTCTTTAAATGCCTGCTCCATTCTGAAGCATGGATAGTTAGATGAATGTAAAGAAGCACATATTTTCAGAGTACGTGTTCTGCCCACGTGTATGACTCCAGCCCACATGACTGCCTTTGCTCAGTTATTGCTACAGGACAAATGGAGTGATGTGGTATCCAGACTTTATGTCAAGAATCCTAGATGGCATCTGTGGAGCACAAACACATCTGTGGAACTTCCATTGACAGGATGTTTTGTTACAGTCCATCAGAGTGGACTTTTTAAATATCAAAACACAGAGATTGTGAAAATGCTTTTTGGTGACAGTCTGGTTTTCCATGATGAGCTCATATATTCTTATGGGGAAATTTGGAGGACAGCAGCATCTCTCACTATTTTATCCTACTTCTCTATGACACTGAAAGAGAGAAACTCTATCGAAGAGTGGAAACTCTATGTTTGATTTTCTATAATGTGATGGAAATACTCTTTTTTGGAATAAATGGCCTTTCTGAAAACGGTTTTCTTTTCTTTTGAAGGACAAATGATTTTTGCTTTGTGGAATGGTGCACTTATTTCATCACAATCCAGGAGGAAATACATGTAACATTAATAATAGGAAGATTTATATAAATTGAATCATCAGTATGATTCCTCTTGTGGAATTTCCTTCAGCAGCTGGCTAGTTTTGCATGGATGTCAGTTTGTTTCATTAACTCAAATTTCATTATTAATTATTAACATAGTAGCAGTGAGAAGGGAATTCAGTTCTTTACATACCATTCATTAAACAGTAAATTATGTGACTTCATCAGGAAATACTGTCTAATGTTAACAATCAATGCTACTACACGTAACCAATCACTGGACCAAGATCAAACCTTCATAGAAGCATGAAATAATGGAGGAGGAAAATATATTCCATTTCTATTAAAAAAATAAATTAGAATCTAAGCTTTATACAACAGTGGTTCATTTGCATTATGATACATCCAGATCAAACATCTGAGGTCATAGAATCACAGGATATTCAGAATTGGAAGGGACCCACAAGAATCACTGCATCCAACTCTTGGCTCAACTCAGGACTCTGAAAATTAACCGTGGTGGGGATTTTTCCTCAGATAGTAAGATGTTTGTCTCATTCATGCCCCAAACTGGTAGGTCATCCGCTACCTCTTGTGTAGAAATTGCACAGTATTATTATGAGATCTTAATCTAATTAATTGGTCATTATCACACTAACGTTGCTACTCAACGTACTTCTGAACATACGTCTGATTAGAGCTAATTATTATTCAGTATAGTGCTGAATATAGATATAAAATACATGCACCACACTAGCTCGTGCTAAAGAAGGGAAGCGGTGAAGAAGGGCTTTCATCTCTTAGTTCTAATTCACTAAATTCTTCTTCCCCACTAAATTCACATCTGTTCAGTCAACACTCAACACACAATACGTGGCTCCAGACTACATTGCACATACAATCTGTACTTAGAGACAATTACTGCCTCAAAAAATACCTGCTAAAATTAAAAACAGAACGAATTGAAGGAGACAAAACCATCATGAATAAGGATAAAAAAGCAGAACAAGGTAAGACATTTGAGAAGTGGTTTAAGATCAAATTCTAATTTCTATAGGAAATGACTCCAGGGAGTCAATGGGATTTGGGCACCTATGACAATCATACACATTTTCAAATCTTCATAGTCATTCATAACATGTGGAACAGAGGTACAAAGTGAGATTCATTGCAGAACTACAGAGATAGCGGTCATCTTTCATACTCTAAAGATAAAAGTCCCTCTCTCGGAGTCTGCAAACAAAGACAGTTCATTGGTTTTCAGTGGAGTAATGCATTGCTTCCTATTACATCAGTCTGCTGCTTCCGCCGTGAATCTGTTATTTACATTTGATAAACCTGACATGCTGCACTCAGCACTGGATGCAAGTTGTTGACTTTAGGTGAACTTCACTCATTTCTTGAGTGTGATGTTGTAACTATTTGAAATCCATTCCCCATTGCTTAGGCCAGAATATAGTGCCCGGGGTGGGGGAAATAACATATCAAACAGAAAGTAAAGGGAAAAACCCCGTAGTAACTAACTGACTTAACTTCAAGCATCCCTTTTTGTTTCTCAGGCAATTTCTATGCCAAAGAGGCAGGACACTTGTGGGTTTTTGCCATCCTACAGTTGCATATAGCATTATTTCTTCAGACATTCACAATAAGTTAGTAACTGACAAGGCTAAAATCCTTGGGCAAGAAACGCATTAGCTGAGTACATGGCCAGAGAACCTGCCAAACTACTTGTAACTTTTAGCACACTAGTAAGGACTTCAGCTCATTTAAGACATGACAGAGATGAAAATAGTTGGGTAGATGAATAGATAAATATATCATAGAATAGATCATCTTTTCTCACTTTTTAGAGACAGTGACTGTTAGTGATGGGGTGAGATGGATTTTTAAAACCTAGAATCACTCTGATAGCCAGGGATCAACAAGTCCGCAGGTAACAACTATAGCCTCTCTGTATCTACTTGAAGGTAACAAAGCAACATCCAATGCGGTCCATTATGTTATTTTAAGCTATAAGAACATCCATGGAAAGCCTGCATTCACCAAACACCAGTTCATACGTAAGAATTTTCTGTTGGTGTTAAGATCTTACAATGCAGGAAAATCATTTCAGCATGGGCAATTACTAGACACATCTATTGTGTGCTCTGGAAAATGGTCTGATGTTCTCACACTGCTCTTCAGTTATTCCTTGGACACAGCTGAAGAAAGACCAATGCAGAAGAAAGATAAAGTGGATAATATAGCAAGATCATGACACTGAAGGGATGACAAACAGTAATACTAAGGTTTTGGAATTATATTGATCGTTTAAAATCATTAACTTTTTTCAGACATTACTTGATTTGCTCATGTGAAATACATCTATTTCATTAGACATCATTACAACAGGTATTTGTTGATAGGTGGGAACCTACCTTGTGCTAAGAGTTGGTTTTGTACAGCAGGAGATGTCATGCTTTTAACACACACTTAAGATAAAGCATTCAGTGAATGACTTGAAGTAAAATAGAGACAGTGGAAAAGAACTGCAAAGGTTAAGCATGCCTCAGTGACAGAAAGAAACTGGTTATAAAAATGTCTTCCAGATATTTTATATTTCAGGGTTCATTCTGTTTTATTTCTTTTTGTGGAATTATTGGGAATATTCTATTTTTAACTACTCACCTTCCACTTAACAGCACATTATTTGAAGGACAGCTTACGATTTGTCTTATGCTTCTGCAGCCCTAACAATTCATTTTGGCACTGTGATTTTGCAAACCAATCTTTAATGTCTCAGAGGGAACAACATGAAAAAAATAATGCGCTGTAGGCAGCACCAGAAGTTATTCTGCTTTAGTTTAGTATGAGTGTATGGCCCCATGACCACATGTGCTATCAAAGGGCCTTATGAGGAACAGCTGAGGGACTGCTGAACCACGAGCTGAGGGACTGCTGCTTTTGCACCAGCAAGCATAGGCCAAGCTGAATGATCTGCAGCCCTGGTAGAGGGAAGGGCTGGGTAAAATAGTCCTGTTCATTTCTTCCTGTTTTGGGGGGAAAGGAAAAATAGTCCAAGGCCATGAAAGATATCTTGAGCCACTCTATGCTTTTGGAGTATTTTGCAAAAGCTGACAGCATTTCCAGTACTATGCGGCCCTGACTCACAGGGTCCTTTTCCCATTCACCAGAAAAGCTAAAACAATACCTGAAGTGCCAAGAGGATGATAGTGGTTAAAAGTCATTCATTCTTCTTAATACTAAGAAACCTAGATGTAAAGTTACACATCTTTTTAAGAAAGGGAAGAAGGAAAACAGGTCTTTCTACAGAGGTGGCCCAAGAGTTCTGAATGAAATGTTCCAGGAAGTCAGCAAACTTCACTGCCTTCCGCTCCTGCCTGCAACGTGTCTATAAAGAACAAACAAACCCTCCTTCTTTCCCTCCTGAGCTGCACACGCTTCCTCCTCTGGGGAAAACAGTGTGTGCTATATGCATGCACCCTGTTTGGATATCACACTGCTATCATGGTATGAATGAGAGTAGAGCAAAGGAGATGAGTTATTCTTGCTACTACTTCCACTGACTGTGGCTGTTTGCATGGTATTTCACGAGGAGGTTTTTAAGCTCTTCTTAAAGAGGGAATATAGTTCAGCCTTGGCACTTGTGCTGATAACTGCCCTACAACTGCTGGCAAAGTGCAGGTCCCTGCATGTATGCGATACTATTATATACATGTTTTATATTATATATAACATATGCATCAATTCTCCAAGAGATATGTGTCAGTACAAAATGTAATCATTGTGAGAAATAATTTCCTCATAAGCTTTTACTGCTGTTTTGAAGGGAAAGGTGGACATAGCTAACTTAGAGATATACCTTGAAGAAAAGGAGAGTTATGACAATTTGCTATTTTGCTGTGTAATTCTTAATATGGATATATTTCTTTTATGCTAAAGCCGAGAGGCTCAGAGTGAGCATGTGGCCCTGTCTTGGAAGGGTTTCCAGGAATTGGCAGTAAGACTCAGTACACGGTCACAATCTAAGCATCCTGTTACATCATTAATCATCTGTCAGAAAATTCCAGGTTCCTGGAGGTTGTGAAAAGATTTTAAGTCATGTAATACAAGCTTCAGCACCTCCTATGACTTAATGAATGAGGTCATACAAGGCCTATTTGGAAAGCAAAGATGTTTCACAAATGAACCACTGAAGCATCCTTTAACTTCTGAAAGTCAAAGGAAATTTCTGAAATGACTTCAGAGGTTGTTTTGTGATATGAAATGAGCTCATGTAACTTCTGTGAATGCTAGTTTTGCTGAAGTCATGTTGTAATAAGTGGGACTACAGCATTTCCAACCCAAGTTGCTAAAAATTCAGGAGCCTTGGCATGTGATGATTTCTAGCACCTACAGTGAAATGGGGAAAAGAATGGGGAAAAGAGAGAGACTGTAGACTGGTGAATCCTCCTTGCTATTATTACATACCAGGTAATGGTTTGTAGCCTTGGAGGGGCTTCAAACCCACCAGCCTTCCTCAGGCCCCAGGTAGCTCTGCTCCAGGAAGCTATTTTTTAATCAAGGTTTTCTGCTTTTGCTGGTGCTGTTTTAGGGTGGAGCCAGGTTACATTCTTCAGATATTCCTTGCTACCACAACAGAGAGAAGCTGTGATTTTAGTTAAAAAAAATGGAGATGAAAATTCAGTTTAATTTACCTCCTAAATAAAGGCTTTAAGATTAATTGTCAGGTTAAGAAGTGATAAGTACATTTAAAACTATGAGAGTTATTAATAGTGTAATTAGAGAAATAATAAGGATATTTGGTACTAGTCCAGAAGTAATTAAAACCATGTATTTCAAAACTTTACATATTTTCTATGCTAATAAGTTGCAAAAAATAAAGTAATCTGTCAGTGGATCCTGGAACTTTACATCATCCACTTAAAAGCTAGAAGAAAGGCCTTTAGGAAAAAAAATATTATTTTCCCTTCCCAATAGAAGAGAAATTTGAATTGTAAATGTAGATTTATACAGAGTTTGTGCAGTAGAAAATTGAATGTTCCAGGTTTAAAGAGAAAAACAGATCAGGCTTAATCTTTCTAATATAATGCATGTTTAGCTTGCACTTTTGTGAGAGAAGCTTTTAGTCCTGTGCTCACCAAAAGGTCTCCTAAATGTTGAATCTATGATGGTTAGTCAGGGAAACTTCTAAGCAAGGTTCCTGCAGAAGGCATCCAAGCGTGTGCAGGCTTTGGGAACACCCAGCAACCTGCTGGACTTGTGGATGGGAGAAACTTCCACTGGTTTGAAATGATTTGTGACCAGACCTGAAGTGCACTGCCACCCTTCTCACAGGACTGGAACATCTGCCTCTATGCTCTGGCCTATGGAGATGTACATCCTTGGGATGGATGTACATTAGGCCTTTTTATTATGTTCTGTTGAGCAGAGGTTCTCAAACCATCCCACCATCAGTTCTAAGATGCATATAAATAGGTTCTTAGAAGAAAAAGTTCACCACAGTTGTCAAAGAGATTTGAAACGCTGCTGGAAAATCTGAAGAAATACAAACCCACTCGAGTCATTTATCACGGAACTTCAAGGGCTGAAAGCTAATATATTCTCTTCTCTTTCTGCAGTTAGTTTTGTGCAGTCTGTCGTGCAACAAACCAGCATGGAGGCCAGCAACACGTGAGTTTAAGATGGAAGCATGCAAGCATGCCACAGATTTCCCTTCCTTTAACTTTGTCCATTAAAAAGGTGCTCAGTGCAGAACTGAACTCTGATAGGGAGACTACAAACATTTCAACATCTGTCATTCTTTAAGAATAAAAATTGTAGAACCTAAAAGTAATTTTCAAAGTGACATTTTTTTTAGTGCAGAAACACACATCCCATAGTGCTGCTGTTCTATAATTTTATATATCTTTTTTTTAATTATCATCCCTGAAAAAGTGTCCTTATTACAGTGTTATTCCTTGTAGCCGCACAACAGGAAATCTGCATCTATCTATTTTTATTTTTCTCAATGGTATCAAGCTTTCTTTGTTCAATTACGAAACGACTGAACAGTCCTCATTACAACCTTTATGGTATGATTCAGTTGACTAAATTAATTTTGTAGCCAAAAGTAATTAAGCACATAGGAAAGAGACGTAAGGAAGAGTCTTTTCTTTTTAAACAAACTTTGCTGTGCTGACACAGAGATCGTTACAACTAATTGGGAATTAGACTGTTTCACACTTAACCACAGCAATTCCATTTCTTGCCACCACACGTTTCTGAATGAAAACTTTGTGGAAGAATGTGTGTTCGAGAAACAAAGGCAGGTGTGAGCACCTGTATGCCAGCTATGAGATGAGTAGTTTCATAACAAAGATCTGAAGTCGTATTTCTGTGTGTTCCCTGTCCTGAGTTTTCAATACTAAAACAACAGATATGATAGAAACGTGACAACAAATAACACAGCAAAAAACCATCACCTTCTATGTATTGATTCTAAAACAACTGAGAAATCCAGCCCATTTTTTCAGATTTCAGATTTCAATGCTGAAAGCTCTGAACATCTACCCGAACTGAAACTGGCAAGGGAAAAAACAAGAGGGTGGTTCCACTGCAGTGTTCTGTATCTTTGTGACTATGTATGGCACAGGACACATCAAAGTGCACTGCAGTGCCTTGTCTCAAGGCCTTAACAGCAACAGGACTAACAGAAATTGTCATGTATTCCAACGCTGTTATTGCTACTCCTTTGCACTTTCAGGCAACACAACATGAGCTAAGAAGGCAAATGCTGAGCCTGCTGGTATGGCCCCAAATGCTGAGATGCCAAGTAAGAGAGGAGGAGGGTGAAGACATGACAATCAGTTGCTTTATTCAAGAGCAGGTTTCTACTGCCTGAGCTGTACATGTGTAGAAATGTGGGGAGCGAAGAGACTGATCACTGCCCTACAGTTCTTACTGCCTGTAGCAACAGAATTGGACTGGGTCACAGAGGAAGCAAGACAGGAGAGATGACTGTTTATATTTCTTTTTAAGCAAAGCAAATCAGACACACAGATTTTCATGCCATTATGGAGTGCCTATGAGATTTTTGGGTGTGAACCTACCTACTGTTCCTTATTCAGAGCAGATGAATGGTTGGTCAATAACTGCTGTTCAGCAAACAATTTAGGTGTCAAGGTGAGGAGAAAGCCTTTTGTGAGGGAACTTCCACTGATTACTTTCCCAAAAGAATGATGAAACCGCTTTCATGGAGTGGCAACATTTATTTCTGCCTCACATCATGCCATGGAGTATGAGGATGTGTCTGGAGTTATTCATATTGGGAACACTGCTCTCCTCCCTTGGGTCTGACATCATCCTGAGTAAATGCATCGCAGCAGATCCATAGAAAAAGTAACTGTCACAGATGAAACAGTTGATCAATGTCAGTAAATTCCTGGACCTGAACAGGAATGAGATCTCTTTTAAACCTATTTGAGAAGACATGGATAGGAAAAAAAGAAAAGGAAATGTGTTATATTTAAGATATTCATGGACTTGTACTAAGGATTTTTTGGGTCAAGAATGTAATCCAATGCCTTTTTTTTGGTGATCTTACACACAGTGCTCTTTGTAACTGCTAGTGAACTATCAATACTCAATTCCTGTTAAAACTGACTATTTGCACATACAAGAGCTTGTCTGATCCTGTGTTTTAGAGGCAGGTCAATTAGTACCTAACCTTCATGTCTGTCTCTCACAGATCCCAGAAGAGGATGGTATCCACTGGGTTCTGCTCTTGTTATGAGGCAGAAATCATGATGCTGATGGAACCTGGACTTTCTAGGCTACTGGGAAAAGGAGCTGCTATCTTGTTAAGTAAACAGCAGCTATCACATGGTGACTGTTGACACTTCTATAACACTCCCTAGCTCTGCTCTGCCCTGCAGCTTAATCTTGTTTTTCCGGAGGGGCAGTCCTCACTCTGTAGGTTGGAGAAGGAATAAACAGAACATATTAGAGTCATTCTCCACCCCAACAGTGCAAAGCATAAAGATTCACTTTCCACTTGGCTTAAAATCCATTTAAACCATGAGTTCATCACTCCATTTTTCACCTTACACCTTTAATAGGATTTTTTTTGCTTCTTTCTGTAGCCAAATTTCGTAGTACAATCCTCAAAGTACTCAGAACACAAATTCAATTCCTCTGCGCAAAGCTAAACTAAGTCACACAATACATACTGACGTAACGAGCACACCATGAAGTTTCTCCCTACCTCCACTAAACCTTTCCCCAGCATTAGAAAGTCAGTAGTCAGCCAGATGTGGGTTCCAGCCACAAATGATGTTACTTCCTTCCCACAGTAATGGCTAGCGTAAAGAAACACCATACAGAAACAGCACACCTGATATTCACTGTTTATTCTTCTGATTTCAAATGACCAAGCAAACAGCTTACTTGCATTTATGATATTCCACACTGTAAAACCCCTAATATGGTGAAGCAAAGCTGTACTATCTTCCAGCTGGTTATGGAATTTCTAAGTCAAGTAAGAAACAGCAGGAGAAAGCCCTGCATTGCGGAATCTCTTCCATAAACACACATCTGACTACCTCAGAAGTTAATCATTAATATTTCACTTGTTTGTAGAAGTAATAATAATATCATTTTAGATGTTATGTGTAAATCTACTCCACCTATAAACTAGCACGTGAGAGTTAAAGCTAGTTCAGAGAGCCTGACAATCATAATAACAAACCCCTTTGCCAAAGGAATTGTTGTTTGTCCAAAGTATGTCACTCACAATTACAGTTTCCAGCAGAAAATCACTTTTCTCACAAAATACAGTGCAGGATAGGTAAGTTAATGGTGCAGATAGATCAGAACATCTACAGAATATTATCCTTCATATGAGAACTCCTACCTTCTTACTTTTTGGTTTCAACCAGCTGAGTTTAGTGGGTGTGGGACTTTACTACAAGCATCCTCATGGAAGAACACCTTGGTGGAGGATCTGCAGGGAGCTTCGTGCTGGCTGAAAGGGCAAGACACAGGACGTGTGTGAGACAGCCATATTCTTCAGTCACTGAACAGCTTTCCATAGAAGACAAACCAGCATGCTTTGTGGCAGAATTAAGCAAAGATGAACTTTCTGATCTGCTGCAGAGTTATAAATAATTGATGGCAATTTTTTTTTTGCAACTGCTAGATGGCAGGTGACAGGGCACAGCCATGGGTTTGAGAACAGAGTCAGAGTCAAAATCCCAAGCAGTCATGAATTTCCATTGTGACACTACTATAATTACTGTTTCATTAAAGGGAAATAAATTTGCATTGCCCTTTCCCTATAATTAACTGTTCATAAAAAGGAAAAAATAGAAATAATGGGAGGGTTACCTGGTGTAGGGAACCCCCCCTGCTTTGGCAGGGGGGTTGGACTCGATGATCACTGGAGGTCCCTTCCAACACCTATGATTCTGTGAAAAGAGCTCAAGTAAAATTGTACTATCCTCCATACAAATGTCTTTCTGTGACTGCGCATTCTCCTGCTCTGCAACTTTATTTACATGCAACTAGTATAACAAATCTATGGAAAAGAAAAGGCAGGGAAAGAAACTTAGATTCTGCTTAATAACTTCTACTGTCGTCAAGACAGTGAAGTTGCATCTCATATTGCACTGTGTAATAGATCATCTAGAGACACCTTTGTTGAAAAAGGTGTCTCTAGATGTGTTGGTAGTGCTTAGGCTTTTGCTAAGACTTGAATCAGAAGTGCTAGCAAGCAAGGAAGAAATAGAAGTAGTATGAAGAACACAGGTAGTTTCCATTAGCAGTACATATAAAAACATGTGATGTGGATAAGGTATCAGTAGAGAACATTGTGTGCAGTTGTGTACAGGTTAGGCCTATTATCACTATCACAAATATTTAGGCATGAGGTTTGTCCTAAAGGCTCTGTAGAACCATTTTTTGTTTTGTATAAAAAAGCACTACTAACACTGAAGTCCAGCAGAATGAAAATAAGTTTAATGTTCTTCAATGACAACTTTAGCATATAGAAAGGAAAATAGAAAGCCTTAGATAGAAATAAGAATAATAAATAGAAATTAGTAGAACTGATCTGGAAAGGGAATCCTGGTCAAAGTTTAAAAAGAAAAAAACATATCCCCTTCACTTAAACTTAAGGAATTGTGATAAGAGGTTCTCTTTACAGAAGCAAGCACTTTTCATTAAGGAGTATAAAAGAGAATGCCTTCTGGAAGCTCTCTTTCTCTGTTACTGTCTTTCATTTGGAAGCTCACACCTATCCCATGACCATGTGGGAGGGTTCCTGCATCAGAGATGTAACAGGAACCGAGGGATGGAGCAAGGCATTGCCAGTAACATACGGCTGCTTTTGACCTTTGCAACGAGGTCTGGATCAGAGACTACCTCCTACCCAGGTCTGGCACCAACATTCAAGTTTCTGTCAACCTTAATCACAATGAAGACCAGCCCAGCTGGAGCTACTGCATCCCCTCCATGTAGCTACTTCTGGTACAAGTCAAACACTTCCTCTCGTGTCATGTCAGCTGGCAGAAGCCACCATTTACAGCAAAGAAAGAAGTATATGGAAGATCTGCATAAGCACATAGCAATGCTGGCTGGATGTGAGCGTCCCATGTCATTCTTCATCACAGAGTGCAGGACATCCCCACTACTCCCATAACATCCTTCAAGTGCTTCAGCTAATTCGTGGGGTCCATAACCTCCCCCTTCACTGCCTCATCTCTGTCCACTGAGGCTACTTTGTGTATTCACTGCCAATTCCTCCAGGAGCACGGTGTAGATCCTGCTCTGCTCTGAGCAAACACAGGGACTTCAGCCTGTCTTGCCCTGCAGACTCTTTGTAGCCCTCCTGTAGACACTCTCTAATAGTTTTATGTCTGCCTTGTGGCACCCAGAATTGCACCCAGTGCTCGAGGTGAGGTTGCACTGGAGCAGAGCAAAGAGGGACAAGCCCTTCCCTTGCCTAGCTGGGACTCCTGGCCCTGAGGCACTGTGGGGATAGTGCTGGCCCTTTGGGTTGCCAGGGCATGCTGCTGGCTCACCATTTGAAGTCATTGTTGGGGACTGAATGTTATTTCATAATAAAGACTTCTTTCTCACGTATTCCCAATTTCCCCAGCTCCAATTTTAATTATGGCCATTTTGAAATACAACAAAATTTGTTATGTTAAAGAGGTTGCTATTTCCTTCTGTGAGCAGCCAGAGGTGGAGTACGCACAGTCCTTAATTTGCATATCCTCAGCTTTAGTTCAGCAAAGCTTCCAGTTGCTGACGGGTTATCTAGGGATGTAATAACCAGCTCCAGTCAAAACAACTCTGTGGTTTCATTTACATATTAGGGGAAATAAAACAACATGATGAGTCAGAAGAGGAGCTCTCTTTATTATGTAATAAAATAGTAAACCTTTCAAAGAAGACAATCTGTATTTGCTGTAGTACTTCCCCTAGAACTCTCTGTAAGACCTAACTTGACCACAAAACCAGAAAGTCTGAAACTGGTTCCTTATTGTCACAGGAAAGTGAGCTGTCATAGGAGTCATATGAACATCAAGAGCGTGCTTATCAAAGCACTGGGTTCACATATAAGTGTGTGCGCAGATGAATCTCTACATCTCCCCCTCCAATATCTGCAAGCTCCTCACTAAAGGAAAATCTCAAGGAACTTGAAAATTCTCACCCTGAATTATTCGTCCACATGTCTCTCACAGTCAGAGAAATGTTGTTTGATAAGGAAAATACATGAAAAATGTGCCAAGTTTACTTAATTGACTAGATGGTGTTTCTACTTACAAATTGTCTCCATAGCCAGAACTGATGGTCAGTAGAAGGTCATTTTTCATCAGTGTGAAAATTCTTACTGTCACAATTGGCCAGCTAATAGACTGAAGGATATCTCCATGTATCTACCATCTGGATGATGGGGAGAAAGAAGTTTCAAGACCTTTAGATACAGTAAATAAAGTACATTTGGTGGGGACAGGTAAGTAATGTGGTCCAGTGAAATATGAAGAGTAGACTGTGAATCAAATTTACAAATTCAATGACTGATACCTTTCAAAAGTCCCCTGACAGATGAAACGCGCCTGCCAAACTCAAAATTCATTAGAAATGCTAAAGATTGCGTTAGAAAAAACACACCTTATATATTATTTCAAAACAACACTGGAACCCAAGCAACTCCTGACAATATAAAGGGACAGGACATGTGCAAACTCTACAACTGTTGTGTATATCTCGACCTGCTGACCAGTTCATCAGTTGCTCTTTAAAATTTTAATTACAATATTCTAAGTAGAAGACTCTCTTACATTGAAAAAATTGATGTTATCTGTTCAAAAAATGGGAAAGATTTTCTTCATTTTCTGACAAAAACTTTTCAAATACCAATTTCATATGCTTACATGTCATACTGGACATCAATCAATTCTTGTCTGACTTTTCATGTCAATACATGGCCACTTAATATGAATAGTGACTTCACACTGACTTCTTTGCAATCAGGATTTGGCTGATAATTTCTGGGTGCTTAAGAACTGGCATTATAACTCTGCTCCATTTAAATAAAAGGCTATTTAACTGTTCATTTCACTGGGTCAGGATTGAACTCCTGATATTTACACGTGTTACTTCAGAAGCAGCTGTAGAAATGTAAAAACTTGTGATTGCTCAAAGGGAATTTTAATTTCACACCCCAGATACTATCCAATAAGAAGAAACCAAAAATAGGATATCTCAAAAATGGTGATAAGTGATGAGCTGCTGGCAAAAGAAAACAGTTTATATAATTTAATAACATACTGTTTATGAATATTTTTCTCAACAGAATTTCTGATTTCACAGAAGACCACAAGTGCTCTGATACAAACTTCTTGTGCAGCATCCACACTAACTACAGAGTTTGATTTTCTTCCCCTCCCATACCTACACCACCACCTTCCTAATGGAAGTTGTTCTTCTAGGCTTTTATTCACTTCTTAGTAATTGACCTGCAATTTCAGTAATTTCTGTGGCTATTCTGTCAGTACTTTTCAGTACTCATAAAGACCAAAACCAAACTGGAAATACAGAAGTCCCAGTGTGTGATATCATTTTCACAGTATTTGTCTTCAGGAGCCTTTGGATGCCCACAGACAAGGTAAGGAAAGACAGAGAGAGCTAGAGAGGGCCAGTATCAGTTCAAGTAGGATGGGATGTGGGACATACTGAGTAATGGGTTTTGTCCCTGTTTGCTGACAGCAGAGTCACACTGACCACCGGAAGCCCCATATCCTTGTTTGTGTCTGTGAAGAACCTGCTCCAAAAACTGCAGACATAGTTGATGTCATTCTCTTTTAGCTTTCTGCTCTCCCACCCCACAAGTTGAACTCCCTGTCCCACACACTCCAGCCCATTCTCATATTCTTTCCTCTCTACTGTCAGATCCTTCTTGCAGAGTCTCAGCTGTTCTTCTTACTTCTTAGCTCCTCTTACTCTCCTCTACATCCATCTCATAACAGGCAAGCTGTTTCATCCTCCAGAATTACTGCTGGATTTCTGAAATTCCTCACTACATCAAGTCTCTTATCCCTTTAGCTCTCTTCCTGCTCCCTTCCCTCAAGTGCTCTTCTGCTTTGAACATTATAATAGAAATGTCCCTCCCACTGTAAGTGAAGATCAGGTTTGCAACCACCTGAGGAACCATAAGTCTATGAGACTTAATGAGATGCATCCCAAAGTCCTGAGGGAATTGGCTGATGTAGTCAATCAAACAACTCTTTGGTTGTGAGATCATACCCAGAAAGTGGTGGTCAATGGCTCAACGTCCAGATGGAGATCAGTGACAAGTGGTGCTCCTCAGGGGTCAGGACTGGGACAAATGCTCTTTAATATCTTCATCAGTGACCCTGACAGTGGAATTGATGGAACTGGACACAAGCCAACAATATGCTCTCGCAGCTCAGAAAGCCAACTACATGCTAGGCGTCCTCCTGTTCTAGAACTTCTGATGTCCAACCCTAATCAAACTATCGTATGAGTCTATAAATAAAGCTCTCTGAAATGTTTCACTCAAATCAAGTATCCTGGCTAAACTTAACTCAGTTTTGCATTTTATATTCAATTCTCATCTTTCCCCATGTTTAGTCCTAAGTTTCGGTTCTGCGTCTTCCTTAATCAAGACGCCATCTATAGCATTTAAAACAGATCTCAAATTCTCACAACTCAATGATTTTCAAAATGCTGAAGGCAAACTGCAGTTTGAATTGCCTTTGTGGATGTTTTCACTAGATCCAGATCTCACTAAAATTTGAGACCACTGCTGATATCAGAGTGTCAGAATCTGAAATTTCAGATGTGTGACAAATTCAAGTTGAGCAACTAATGTATTTTCCAATATGACTAAAAGTCTCACTTCTGATGTGCCAACAAAGCCCATATGACCAATGCAATTATGCAGTTACATAAGCTATCAAAACCAAATCTTGCCTCTGGTTTTACAATAAGATCTAATTATGGGAAATGAATTGTTTCAGCTGAAAACTTAGCTAGCTTTAGAATTAGAGAACCAGTACTGTAGATAACCCAGCAAAAGACATATAGTAACCTACACTAAAAGTTGGTCTCTACATCACACTGCCTTTTCCAGTGCTGCCTGTTAGGCTAATTAAGTGTAAGAAAGACTCCATTGTGAACAAGTGTTACTTTCCTGGAACTAAAACAACTATCACACTGTAAAAACACAATTTGATTTTATTTCACTGTTGCAGACACATTTTTGGAAGATGAGAAGTGGAAGGGAGGAGAAAAAGGAAAGGAAAAAGGGAAAAGGTAAAGAAAATTATACAAGAACCACGTGGCAGATATTTTTAGTAGAAAAGATACAAGTTGGTATGATTTTGAGATGTGTGAGGGAACACAAAAGCAAGTGACAATATGAACAACTTTTGGAATGGAGCATAGTGCTATAATCCACATTCTTTAAAAACAGAGCATGGCATCCACATATCCACAAGGCAAACAGACTGATAAAGATCAATCCATCAAGAGCACTGTCATTTGTTCAGTGCAAGAAGTGTTACTTGATGTGACCTTCCCTTTCACTGTCTCATTACTGTGGCATTTGATGTTGAGAAATTGATATACTGGAGGATTAAGTTACCTGAGTGAAGTAACACAAAGCACGTAGTAGAATGTGTATTTAAGTACAAGATCTGTTGTGGTCACTGCTAAGAAAAATGACTGAAAAGTGGGAAAAAGCCATGAAGAATTTGCAGAAGTTGACAGTGATTCTTTTAGTTATGAATTAATTCTAGCCTTAATCTCCAGCAACCTAAAACCACTAATTTCAATGGTTACTTCATAGAAAATCTGAGTAGTTTCAGTCTACATTCTGCTGGATAAATCCCTGTTAAAGATCCATATCACAGATGAGCTCATTTACAAGACCAACTGTCACAATTCATCTCAAAACTAGTGAAGAGATTCCTAAAAAAAAAAAAAAAAAAACAACAAAAAACCAGAGCCCTGGTCAGAGAACATAACAAGGCTTCCCAGAGCACAGGGACAGAACACAAGAGACTTTGCTTTGCTCCAGATGCACTTACAGGTCCTTCGTGCTGGAAATATTGGTCCTCCTCACTCATCAGCCTTTATTTTGAGCAGAGGCCAATAAGCACCACAGTCCAGCACAAACAGCACATGGTTGGGAAAAAGAAGCAAACGTAGAGAAACAGCAAGATGGCTCCACTTTGCACGCTGATAGGTGACCTGAAGCAGCCTCTTAAATTCACCCAAAGGTCACAGGAGGCTGTAGTGCAGCTCTCCAGCACAGCCTTGCTCACCAGCAGCTTGCAGCCACCCGAATTCCTTACAGCCATTCTGTTAGGTGTTACCCCCTCCATACCACATCTTAGGGGTCCCATGTGTTCTCTTCAGCCTAATGCTCTTTCTCCATAAACAGCATTTGCAGGATAAATCAATAAATAAACCAATATCAGAATGACTATGGAAATGTTTGGAACACAGTGATGTGAAATGCCATAGCTTCAGTGTCTGATACTATTTACTCCATGTTGTCTGCCTTCATGAACATCAAAACTCTTGCTTCAGTAAGAACAATTCTTTAAAACTATAAAGCAGTTAAGTAAGAAAGCAATGTAATCCTTACGTACTGGACTTTCTGTGTTGTGGGTGGGTGAAACAAGTCCTCAATAGCTTCAGTTCCATGACCTCTAGAGACCTCCAAGACTAATAGGGGTATGAAATGGGGAAACTCACTGGGACAACTTTCTTCCTCTTTCATTTTCCATGTGTGACTCTAGTACCCTTAAGTGCAAGCTGATGAAAAACTTTGAAAAGAAAGGTAAAGCCTTTAAGAAATGGTCAAAGAGTTTGTATGTCCATCTTAGCTTGAAAAAAAAAAAAAAAAAAAACAGATGCCTCAAACTCCGAGATCCATTCCTTGTCACCACCACCCACAGACTTAGTCCAGAGGATCCGCACAGTAGTCTCTTCCCAAGCCATGAAATGTTATTCTGAACACCTTTAATATCAAAGGGTATAAAACCAGTGTCTCCTGGTAACACAGCAGGAAAGACCAACCACATTTTAATGAGTTTTCCAAGACTCCCATATTTCCAGGGAATTTCTGAGATCAAACATCTGAAAAAAAAAGTCCATGTCTCCTGCTGCCAGAAACTAGCAAAAAACTACTAAAACCCTTTCTTGAATCCCACATAAAAGTCCTCTCTCTGTTAATTAGCAAAATATGCATAATTATCCCAATAGCATATGTGAGCAAAATATGTTCTTAACTTAGTAAGCAGTGCTTTGAAGAGAACAAATCAAGAGGTTAGACTTAACCAGCATACTTTAAAAAAAAAAATCACCTAAGCAACAGTAGGAGCGTATCACAAACAAACACACCACAGCTGTATATAATCCACAACCTTGTCATGAATCTCAGTCTCGTTCATCTCAGCAGACATATACCCACAAGTTTCCCTAGAGGTTTCGCTGCTGCTAAAAGAGAACTGTTTTGTGGATCCCCTTGTTAGAACACTGTCAGAACACCACTGACATAGTATTCCCAAATCAGATTCTCAGTTCTGCAATGTTTTCTCTGTAGTCTTTGAAGATTAGGCAGTTTTGACAACAGCGGTGTGGTTTGAGGGAAAACTCAAATGTACACACAAACCCATATTTAGAATTGAGGAATGGCATAACCTTGAGGTGAACAAAAATTCCACATTTTCTTTTAAGATTATAAGAAAGGCATCCTTTTCACTGAAAAAGCCTTTTTCATTTCTCTGGAGGCTTCTTTCAAATTCAGATAGTAAAGTAAGCTCTCAACTTCCTAGCCCACAGATGTCAGATTTTATGACAAGCACTTCCACCTTGGAGGTGATTCTCCAAAGCACAGTGTATTCTGAACTACAGTTTTCAGTCTCAACTTTGCTTTCTTTGTAGGCCCCACAGGGTTCAGATGCTGGCATTGTGAACCTCCTTAATTGGTGTAATGGCCCAAAACAGCTTTAAAAAAAAAAACAAAAAAAAAACAAAAAAACCCCCAAAAAACTATCACAGCTCTTCAATAGGATGTTCTGTTAAAAATGTATAATTCACATTACAGGCATGAGTATCTTGCCTTGAAGTGGATAAAGGAGGGAAAGGAAGCACTGCCAGTCTGTTCCCTTAAGTCTCCTTTTGTTTTCTACTATGTTTAAATTCCATTTGCACATCCCTAGTTTGGAATTATGGCCTAAACCAGGAAGCAAACCAGCGCATTTTCCAAGGACTGAACCAAACCATGGAAGACACGGACTCCACTAACACACCTGTACCACATAAGGATTTCACAAAGTACTAGAGAATATCTTATCTTCAGGCAGTACATTGCTCTTCTATATTTTCCTTAGTTCTGAAATATTTAGTCAAAGACTGTCATAAACAGAAATCAGCATCATATTCAGATTACGGATAACTCAAAATCTTCCTTATTTAGGAAGGTTTGAAATGCAGTTTCTAAGTTACTGAAATGTTGTTAAGAACTTGGCTCAGCATTTGTATCACAGTTGTATTTCATTAGTCCCTCAGATGCAGCAGCTGGCACAGGAGAATTTCAGAAGCTTCCACAAGCACTGAATTTTCATCCATGCATCAGGCAGGCATGGGAACGAGCCTGACTTTCTGATTCTCTTCAGACCCTGTTGTTTATAAAGCTACTGAGCACCAAGAAAAAATAATCTACATTCTTATCACGTAAATGTCTCTATGCCAAAAAGAGAAGAAACTACTGCTGCAGTGCCCACCTTTCTCTAAGTACAACTCTCCAATGTGAAGAATAATGTTCCACCATTTTGTGGCAACATTATAAAGTTTATTTAATGTTGCTACCAATACCAGTGACTCAGAAAACCCAAGTTTTCTATTCCATTTATCTTTTTTTTTTTATTTAATTTAGCAGCCACCAATCTCTATGTTGTACTTAAACAAGTAGAAGGCCTGCAGAAGCAGCATTATGCATTGTGACCCAAGCATGCCGTGGATAATTGCCCATGGGAACAAGATTTAATCAAGATGGTGTGAGAATGGATCTCTGCTACTAGCAGAAGAAGCTGCAGGCACAACCACAGCCTACCTAGTATGGATATGCTTATCTCAGTATAAGCATGCTGAATCAATTTCAACTCCTTTCTACACAGAAACAGCAGAGCTACCAGCCAGCCCAGATTTTCTTAGCACATTTTGAAGCCAAGTGGTTAAGAAACATTCATTTCAGCAATAGAGCTCATTTTCTTGAGAGATTTAAAGTTCCCTTTTTCATTGTAGGTTCTAACAAATCTGTGGTAGTCAAAACAAATGGGGAACTGTCTTTAGGAAAAGAACCAAGATTAAGTCCAACAGGAGGGCTTAAGTTATATGCATCTGTCTGTCAGTGGGCACTTTTTTTTTTTGCTGTCATCTTCTTGGACATGAACAACAAATCAGTACAGAAACCATTATGAAGAATGCCTTCTAACAGAAGGGCCCAAGACTACTCCAGGAAGCATTTCACTGGGATCTCCATTTTTTGATATTAGTGTATCATGCTCACAGAATTACTCAAGGAAAATTGCTCTGTTGCTCACTGATAGAAGAAGAAATTTTGTGAAGTAACACTCGAATTGTTTTTTTCCTCTCCTCTGCCACTGCAATAGACTTGACTGTGAGCAGGGAAAAAGATGTCAGACAGGGCTTACACAAACTTTAAGATGAATCATCTTGTCAACAACCTTAATATTTTAGTTTTCTTTGCCCTTTTATATTTGGCACTTAAATTTCTTCTAAGTCAAGTGTGGGTGGAATCAAAATTTCAAGCTACTACTGGCAATCTAGCTAGTAAATACCGATAGAGCAAGGTCAGATTATTACTTAAACCTTGAGGCAATGCGGATGACTGTCAAGACCTTTGATTCAGGCTGTGAGGCAGAAGCCTCTGAAAAACAGTAACAAAGCTGTCATTTGTTCACACAAGTTACATCTGCTCAGTGGAGAAATCCACTCTTTCTTGTTGGCTGCTGACTTTGGGTTGGGCTTCCAGGTTCAGCACCACCACTGCTGTGCCAAATAGTCCCAGCAGAGAGGCATTCAGAAACCTGAATTTCTATTAGAAAAGAAAACCAAACCTAAAAACAAATGTGAACTTTCAAGTTTGAAGACAAAGCAAAAAATTTATGCTAAGGCTATAAAAGTGAAGCTTAGAGAAAATACCTAGAAATAAAGAGGATTCTACTTGATAAGGCAGATGAAGAATAGAACGAAAACAGACTATTCCATTTTGATGCTGAAGGAAAAGCTGCAGTTTTATTTTGCTTTCTGATATTCTTCATATAAGCTCAAAAAGACAACACCTCTTTCATTTCTGCTTTTTCCTTCATCAGTCAAGCTTTTCCTAGCTTTGAGGGGTGGATGTCTACGTCATTGATGATATTGCATTCACATTAAAGAGTAGGGCTGATCTGGGTCTCCTTCACTCAGCATAACTGTGCTCCAGCTGCACACCACCTCAAGCATGGGATGCTGAAGGAAGTTACCACGTGAAGAAGTGTTCCCCAAAGGCAGGAACAAAAGAAAAGGCTGCAGAAAACAAGTTTTTATTCTGCTCATTACATTGGAAAATTTAAGTATAATACCACTACACTGTAGTTATGTTTTTTTGAGGAGAACAAGAAACTTGTTTGCAATGATGTAAGAGCTTTTACCACCATCTTAATCAGAAACATTCAGTTGTCATTAATAAAGTTTATACATTTGTTAAATTTGCTTTAAATAATTAGCTTCTTGCTTCACTTATTTCCTAATATTGAATTAATTTCAAACACAAAAAAGGAATACACTAAAAGAAAGGTAACTTTCTTAGGATAGTAAACATGACTTGAACTTCATAGCTAAGAGACTTATGAGAACACATTTCCTTTGAGAATTTCCAATCAGGAGAAACTACAGGATTTAAGACCAATTCAGGGATACTTCAGTCTAATAGTTTAGCTGCTGTATTTTTCAATACGCCATACACTCACACACTGAGAACCAGGCAGAAATCTCTTGCTAGAAAGCAGCAGATTATATATGAACCTAAAGAATTAAATCGTACTGATTTCAACAAAGAGCATTAGAACAAGAACCCACCTGAGCATATTAAAAAAAAAAAACAATAGAACCAAACCAACACATTTCTATCTTCCAATTTTCTGTTGCTTTATAAAGCTGCTCACCCCAGTAATTTATATCCTACAAAAAAAAAAAAAGGGTGTGATTAGGAGGGTGTTCCATCTAGAAACTGTGAGCTAGCACCTGTGTCCTGTTTCCTGTTATCTCTAACCTTGGAAGGAGGCAAACAGCAGTTTTCTTACAAGACAAAGCAAGGTAAGGCAAGATACTGTGAGATTAAAATAGAATAATTTTACTCAAAAATAATTCAGTTTCTGGGAAATAAGTCGTCACTAAAGTCCCATTAAGGGGCTGAAAATAGTCTCATTAGCAGGCTCTAGAGTTTTAGTGGTAATTCCCTCACTGCCTCTAAGGCTGAAATCAAAAGGGATAGTAAAAACATAGTGAAGGGCTCTTCTGTACTAGCACTGACTGAATTTATTGCAGGTGGAAAAGTCTGAAGCTTGTGGTGACATTCTCAGCAGTTTCAATGTCTGCTTTATTGTGAAAAGACTTTAAGAATTCCTATATTCTTATGTTGTGATTGTTTTTTTGCAGTGAGAAATTGAGACAACTTCTTCTCATACGAGCCATCAATATTTGAGCTAAACATCACAGAAAGCCTCATCTTAAGATCCTAAAGAGGACGTGACTCCATCTTTATTAACCTAGGAGAACAAATGAATTCCTTATGACATACCAGGAATGCTGAGAAGTGAGATAAGGAGATTTTTGAAAAGCTCCAACATTTGTTCTGCTTTACTTGAACTGGCACCCGTTTCAGCAAGGAGAGGAGGATACAAACACAGAGTGCTTTGTGGCTGTGTGACATTTCCCTGCAAAGGGTCAAAGAAAACCTGAGACCTCTTTGTTCTATTGTTTAGGCTTGTCCATGTTGACAACAAAGTGAAAAAAGCCAAAATGTAAGAAACTGTAGGGACTTGGACAGAGAGAAGCACAAGCCTTGGCAGAAACACCTTTGAAGATGTGAGCCTCCGCCATACAGCAGCTCTCAAGAATTTTCAGCTGGTGATCTTTTTTCAATGGCTTGATGTCTACTGTTCATTTCAGTTTTGAAAGATTAATCCTTGTCTATATGTATACCATAGGGTGTTTCCTCTTGTAGGTGTTTTGAGAGACGGTCTCTCTTTCATCCCAGACCAATCACAGCACAGTCAGGCTCACCCCAAACTTCACAGTACTGTAAAATTGAATCTAGGAGGTTTTTTGGTCCCATTTGACCTTGGAACACTCTCTGTAAGTGTAAGGAATATGAAGTGAGGCTGGCATGATGCCTCCCTTGCTTTTCTCATATTCTGGTCATTTTAACCTAATATTAAGGACAGTCTTGTTTAACTTACATTAGCACTCATCCTACTATTAGCATTGTATCCTGCTCACAAAGGACTTAGGAAGTAATAATGATAAGAGGAACCTTGAAAATGCAAGGAGAGCTGCTGCTGTATACAGAGATTACTGGAAGTTTCCCTTCTGGTTCCAAGATAGTATAATTTTCAGCAATAGACTGTCACATAGGACATAGGATTGGTGGGCCCTAGAAATGCCTGAGGAGAAGGTCTGCCCTTCAGGTGGCAGGGGGGACACAAGGAACCTCTCAGTGACTGGTCTCTGTCAAGCAGAGGATGAACAAGAAAAGCTCCTCCTGAGTTACATGACCCTGAATGTCACTATGGTTAGCACATGCTAACACTAGCAGTGTTACTGTCAGATTCAACTAATATAGAAGTGCTACACTGCTACTTAGGATTGCTCAGAGTACCCAGCTCTCTGGGACTGTAAAACATGTGATGTTACCAACAGTGTCTGAGCTTTGCTATATTGAGGCTCCATTGACAGAGAAGATGCTCTTCTGGGCAGCCATCTCATTTTGAGAGAAGCAAAAGAAACCCAAACCAATGGCTTGGTCTTTGGACACCTATGGATGGACTGAGAAAGTTCTGTATATTTTTGTTCTGGTTTCAGACAGGTATTCATCTGCTCAAATTTTGGGAATGGTTTTGTGATTCACTAATATTCAAATGCTTGGTGTCCCAAGCTTCAATATAGCCTGAATGAATTCCCAATAATATTCTTTTTTTTTTTTTTTTTTGAAAAAATCTTCATCAAGAATGCTGCTGAGTTTACCTTGATATAATTCTTATGAAAAGGCCTGCTAGAGGAAAATTGTGCCATTAAACATATTGCATGGAATGTGTAGCTTTTGGACAGGTACAAACATTTGATTGAATTGTTTCTGTTAGTTCTAACAAACAATGGAATCATACCCTAATCATAATTCCAAATTGAATGTTCTGTTCTTATTTTCATAAGAGAATCACATTGGTTATTTACATAAGTCATTCTGCCAGAGCAGAGCTTATATCACATAACTGATTAATCATGGCTGTGCAAACAGTACGCTGTGGGTACTCACTGAGAACTATTAATGTAACCAAAGAAAAATAAAACATAACTGCTCTGAAGTATGCATTTGAATCTCCTTCTAAGTAAAGTAAGTGTGAAAATTACCTGATTGTTCTGAGACTTATATTCTTGGTTTAACTGAAATTAAACTGATGAGAGAGTGTTAATCCATTAATATTAATACACACATTGTTCTGGCTGATAATTTTAGAATGACTGAGAATGAACAAACCGAACAATTACATAAATCCTTTCAAAACCCTTAAAAGAATTTGAAATCAGAAATAGCTGAAATTTAAAACAATTTTATTCCCTAGGAACCTTGAATGATTGTGTCTCCATGACAACCAGAAGTAAAAAAGTCAGTTTAATATACTTGTCCATTCCTGAGTTTTTAATATTATTGCCATTTTATGTCTCCCATTGCTCACTTAGAACAGAAAGATGTTAGAGAATATAACAGTAGATCTTTATCGATATTTAGGGTGTGTTTTTATCTTCCTACTGTGACTCTTTATCTTTTGGCTTTGAGGATCGTTCTTTCAACTCTGGTGAAATTACTGCTTCTCACATTTTTCCCCCCCAGAGATCAGCTGATCAGGATTCTCCCTCCTCCCCCCCCGTTTTTCTACTACTACGAAGAATTTTTTTTAATTAAGTTAAAACACGTTTTAACTTAAACAAGATTTTAGAGGTCAGGGATGATCAGTTGAAGAACATTGCATGAAAATCCCTATTAGCTTCTAGTCCTTACTTTAGATGACGCACAAAGATTCAACCACTAGAGGGTAATATAACACAAGGAAATCCAATGCCCTCCGATTTGAGCTGTGGCCTTTTTTTTTTTTTTTTTTTACTTATAACAAGTTCAAATTTTGTTGAAGTTTATTCAGACCAAATGGAATCACATCTTCCACTGTAGTTGTGCATTTCATTCTCCCCTAGCCTCCAACACTAACTATAGAACAAATTCCCAGAACATTCTCAAGTATTTTTCCTTCAGATTGCTGCTGATACCTTCTTTAGCTGAACTACAGCAACAGTAAGGAGAGAAACCTCATTGGAACAGAGTGGACATGTAGTCTGAATTCCAAGGTTAGGAAGTATTTTGTGAACTCAAAGTGAACACAAATTTTCTAGGGTTCCTCGGTCACAGTAAGGAGATGTTGCTGCATATCCTAGGGCAATACTTGGAGCCACAGCCAAGAGCAAGAAAATCACACTTATACAAGGTGAGGTGTACTTGAGAGAACGAGTATGATCTGGCATTTACATATATGTGAGTTATCTCTACCTCAAAAGCTACACTGACAGAGTAACTACTTCGTATATTTCAGCGAATATTGAAGTCCTGAAGACACCCACTTACATCTAATTTTAATGGTGTGCCTCAGGCAGATTAGCCCAAATTTCCTTGAAGCTGCTAGAAATAGTATACTCTCATTTCTGCAAAGTGAAAGTAAAATTCAACCAAATGAAAATTTGGCTTTATGAATGAGAAATGAGTTTTTCCTAATGTAGAAAGTAGAGTTAGAACAGACCTTCTGAGTTGAGTCTAAAATTCAGCCAAAAGCCTTGAGAACTCTCAGTGACCTTTGCAGTCTGGATTGAAGAACCTCTAAATGCTTCCCAGACGTTAAAGGCTAGTTCAGGGCTATGGACCACACTTTAGAGCTTACTTACAGAATATATGATTTCAAGTGCATCGTCCTCTCCACTGTCAAATGATTTAAAAAACCTCAGGTTTCTGCCAGTTTCTTGAGCATAAATACTTTTTTACTGACTCATACAGGAAATTGCTGGATGACATGTAATAGCTGTTACATTCCCAAGTCTTTAGCACAAGCCCAACACAAGATGTTCTAGGCACCACACTTTGAAAGCTGTTTGATTTTTGCTGGGATTTAATTTCCCCAACTTTTTCTTGTTTTCATTTATTCAATGCAAATTAATTTACAGATATGGTTTGTGTCAATAGGATCAGTAATGAAAGTTAAGAACTAATCAGGAACATCTATAAACAACACTAGACTGACCTGTATTGGATTAAGATCCAAGGCACAGGCAAGAAAGGAGTTGTATTGTAGCAATACCTTTAAGATAATATCAAAAGAAATGCTGTGATTACAATTACAGATGAGTTACCTTCGCTATTTTTCAGAAAGAAAGCAACACATATCACATACAAGCAGGCTTGCAAGCTCAGCAGACCATAGCCCTATTAACAAATCCTAGTCTGTCATCAACAGATTTGTTTTTCATCCCTGGGAGTCCATGAAATTCTTCTCAAGCCCAAAAGAAGTCTGTGGGCAATAGGCTGATAGTTTTGCGGTGATGAGAAGAAGAGGTGTGGATGAGAGAAAGTATTTCCTACCATCTGTTTGCAGGACCCTAACAGAGTAGTCTACACAGGCAGCACAGTGAGAGTGGGATAGTCTGCTCCACCAAATCTTATGTCTGCTTTGAATCTGTACTCTGAAGTTTGGCACATGCTTTGTTTGTTATAGGAGATCGGGAGGCACCCACAAGATCCTACTAATGGCCTCCAAGCCTGAAGCTGTACACAAGGCTTATGTTGTCATCCTCCGAGATCCAAGAGAAATCCCACAGTTTGAGCCTCTGAAGTTCAGTATGTGAAAAGTGTCCAAGATTTTGCAGCAAGACTGCTGTGTACAGTCAGCATGATTTTGTCTAACAGCTCCTGACATGTTACTCCATTGATTATATGGCTCCTTCCAAGGTAGGAATCCTGAAGGATTTCCTGAGAGGAAACACACACAAATAAGTCATTTCTTCTGGGAGAATTATGGGCTCACACCCATATATAAGACACCCCTGCAGTGCCAGATAATACTACTGTAGGACATGAATGATCAAAACACGCTTCTGATCTGCTACACTTGCATAAAGAGGTTTGGTCAAGGCAAATCACTCCCAAGTGTAGACACGTAAGACCAAGAGATGCCATTATCCTATAAAAAAAAATGATTAAAATTGTGCTCAGAGCTTTTAAATTTAAGAAGTATGTGTTCTGCAGTAGTCATAGGTCCAACACTTCGCAATTGTTTCACCACACACAAACACTTCAATAAAACTAATTAAAAAAAACAGTGAGGGTTTGGAAGATCAATACCTATTGGGATTTTCAAACACAGTTGTAAGACTCCCCCATACCACTTTAATTGCCACTGAAAATAGAACTGAAAAGGAAAATATTTTGTTATTATTCCGACTATGAGAAATATAGTCCGCACAAGCAATAAGTTAAGGTCTTTGATTAAACATTAATTAGATTCTATAAGAAATGTTATTTTTAATATGGTCTGTGGTATTGTATTAATGATTGTATCCTGCAATTCATCTTCCTACTTCATCCTTTTGGGGAGCATTTAAATCGAAAGAGAACGTGTTTGTTTTTACTGAATTGCACTGGAGGGCAAATTTCTGTTGCTGACTTTTCAGTCTTGGCTGTTCATCTTCATGGAATTACAGGGGATAAATGCTGCTCACAGAACTGGCAACTACAGCTTTCAAAGTAAGAATGACAAACAGCACGCTGTCAGTAAGAACTGCTTGGTGCAGAAATGTTTATATTTATCCTTGCATTTGAATAGCCCTTGGAATTTGTGAATGTGTTCACAAATGAAGCAGAAATTTTGTGACTGTTTAAGCAGTTTTTCCTTCATAAACAATAGCAGAGTATGTTTCTTACATCCTCTTGCAGGAATTGTGAACACTTTTAGTATTAGACAGACAAGGAAAATTGAACTCTGACTTTAGGAACAAGAAAATCTTAAAATCTTGTTGAACTAACCAGTGATAAGGTGAGAGCTGTGAATACCTGCAATACTGTATTCATGAGGCCAAAAGGCTGGGGTCTTTCACAAAGCTGACCGCTTCAAGCACTTAAACCCATTTCAACCTTTTCATCCACAGAACTTTTTGAAAAGCAAGACATTTCCAAATCAAAAGCCTCAAAATTGATAATCGGGATACACGACCCTCACTCCCAACAGTTTTCTAAGATGAAGGAAAAAACTTATTGTACTTAAGCAACCTGTGAATTATGAAAGTGGTGTTTTCTGTTCCAGAGAGCCACCAAACACTAAAGTAGTAAAACTTTTAATACCTTATCTAAATTCACTGGAGTATCTTAGATGTTTCTTAGATTTTGGGTTAGGTTGAATAGCTTGCCTCTCCCTACAGAGAAGAGGAAGTAGTTTGCGTAACATAGACACAAATTAGGTTGGATGGATCTTACCAAAACATCTCTCAAAAATCAGATGCATTTTATCATGGAAACATTGAGAAGTGTAGAGCAAATAGATACTGAAAAAAATTAAAAGTCTCCTTTTCTGTTTCTGCTCTGGCTATCTATTAAATATCAGTCACCACAGAGAAAACATCCTCAAAGATAAGTGAGTTGACATAGGAGTTGCTTGCTCTCAGTCATCCAGTCAAAGAGCTTCTTGTTGCTGTCTGTCAGAGACAACTTCAGGATTGTAATAAATGTGGAGCAGATCTTACATTCACTGTAAGCAAGTAACTCCTTAAGGTTTTTCCTGTAGAGACCATAAGTAAACTTTTGTCTGCTGCTGCAGGCCCCCAAAACTAAGTTTAATTATATATATATTTTAGACATACATTTGTCCTTAAACATCAACAATTTAATATTGCTAAGATTTAAAAAAAAAAAAAAAAAACAAAAAAAGAGAACTTAGAACACCTCTACTGGGGTCATCTTCTAAGTTATCGAGTCAGTTTATAAGCTTAAATTAGGCACATACTTAAGTACCTCATTAAGCTGAGACTCAAGCAATGATAATACTTCATCCTTTTGATTAACTCCTTAGCTATGAGCCTGTCAATGAATATATTCTTCCCTCCTCCTCTGGTGCGATCATCTGTCTCTACTGATCTTCTGTATTTTTTTCTAATTCTGCCAACAAAGTTAACTTACAAGATACCCTTAAAGAGCACTGCTTTTAGGGCTATGCCCACACCTGCAAATATTTTATCAGGATTTAATAAGTGTAACACAGTGGAAAACATAGCAACAACAGCAGAGTAGGAAAGTCCTAATCTGCAGCAAATAAGGACTTGCTCAAACACAACAGCTGTGGATACAGAAACAAAAGAGGGAACCCACTTACCTTCAGAGGACCTCAGATACACAGAGATCTCCAGCAAGACACCCTTGCTTTCACTGCCAACCCTTAAATGAGGGCTGGAAAGCGGAGGGCTCCATCCCTTCCGGTCATTCACCAGCACTGCATGCACCTGAGCTCCCCTGAGTTGGCCCTGCCTTTCCACCAGGTGCTCAATCACTGCTTCAGACTGTGACGTAGCATTTCCACTATGGCAAGCTTACCTTAATATGACTGCTTTCTTTGCTAAATAAAACAAAATTAAAAGATACATAGGTCCAGCTATGCTACCTCTTTCTCTGTAGTGTTTCCTTTCTTCTCCCTTTGAACTAGCTTTTCCAAGTCTCTCTTGTCTTGTCTGGATTTTGTTAATCAAAGGAATGGTTTATCCATTTATTTCAAAACTGCGTGCATATTTTTGGGATGCCTTTAGAGCAAGTTTGTCCTGTGCTGACCACAATATCAATAGTAATTCATTTGTTCATGGCATAACATCAGCATTCACTGTAGTTGTACTTTGCCAATACTGCTGCAAAATGCATCCAATGCCATACACTGTGATATTCACAGCTACCCACAAAATTAGTGATACAATTAGCAGCAGCCTCTGGGAATTTTGATGTCACATGACTTGCTCAGCAGCTAGCCCTTTTGTTCCTGCAGGCAGATCACTGAGTCACTCAGTCTGTGCCTTTCTGTGCCTCCAGCAACGAGGCAGTCTTGCACACAGCAGTGCAATGCTACGCAGCTGATTTATCCCAAAGAGTTCACCCTGAACAGTTGGTGAGACAGATCCTCCAACAAAAAAGTATGCAATCAAGTAATTAAAGACTATATTGCAAAGCATAAACATGAAATGGCTGATTTAATGCTCATCAAACAACAATAGCTGTGGTACCTCCTTGCTTCTGACACCCTCATGACTGATCTAATAACATGGACTCCACTAGTTTCACATAAAATCTATGCATCCATTACAAATGCTGTGATCCAGGTCACATAGACCTTCTCCAGAGTCTGTCTTTTATCACAGTTCTCTCTCTAAGGGTGCCCATGACACCAATTTCAGCTCTGAGGTGTTTTCTTATAGACCACTGATGACTGTTTCTCCATCTTTTGCACTTCCATGATTGATAGCATGATGACCTTGTGTTAGTAGATTGCCAAAAAAATATTGTTATTTTTGTATTAATTCAGGATGATATCTTCTGTATATGCTTAATACAGCTCTTGAAGTGGGGAGCCATTAGCTATTCCTCCAGTTCCCCTTATCAGAGAACAGGTTTAGGTCTAATTTGGACTCTCGTACGGCAGCCACAGAGGATCCTCTGTTTCATGTTTCCGGGGAACTATAGGCCTGTCAGCCTGACCTCGGTACCAGGGAAAGTAATGGAGCAAATCATCTTGAGGGAGATCGCACGGCATGTGCGTGGTGACCAGGGGATCAGACCCAGCCAGCACGGGTTCATGAAAGGCAGGTCGTGCTTGACCAACCTCATCTCCTTCTATGACTGGGTGACCAGATTGGTAGATGAGGGAAAGGCTGTTGATGTAGTCTACCTAGACTTCAGCAAAGCCTTTGACATGGTCTCTCACAGGCTTCTTCTGGGGAAACTGGCTACCTGTGGCCTGGACAGATACACACTCCTTTGGGTAAGAAACTGGCTGGAGGGCCGTGCTCAACGGGTGGTGGTTAATGGAGTGAAGTCCAGCTGGCGACCTGTTTCAAGTGGTGTCCCCCAGGGGTCGGTACTGGGGCCCATCTTGTTTAATATCTTTATTGATGACCTAGATGAGGGGATTGAGTGTACCCTCAGTAAGTTCGCAGATGACACCAAAATGGGAGGTGGTGTGGATCTGCCTGAGGGTAGGGAGGCCCTTCAGAGGGACTTAGATAAGCTGGATCGCTGGGCTGAAATGAATGGAATGAGGTTCAACAAGGCCAAGTGCCGGGTCCTGCACTTTGGCCACAACAACCCCATGCAGCGCTATAGGCTTGGGGATGAGTGGCTGGATGATTGTGAAGAGGAAAGGGACCTGGGGGTGTTGGTTGATGCTTGGCTGAACATGAGCCGACAGTGTGCCCAGGTGGCTAAGAGGGCCAACGGCATCCTGGCCTGCATTAGAAATGGTGTGGCCAGCAGGAGCAGGGAGGTGATCATCCCCCTGTACTCAGCATTGGTGAGGCCGCACCTCGAGTACTGTGTTCAGTTTTGGGCCCCTCGCTACAGGAAAGACATTGAGGCCCTGGAGCGTGTCCAGAGAAGGGCAACAAAACTGGTGAGGGGTCTGGAGCACAAGCCTTATGAGGAGCGGCTGAGGGAGCTGGGATTGTTTAGTTTGGAGAAGAGGAGGCTCAGGGGAGACCTCATTACACTCTACAACTTCCTGAAGGGACGTTGTGGAGAAGAGGGGTTTGGCCTCTTCTCCCAGGCAACGAACAGGATCCGGGGGAATGGCCACAAGTTGTATCAGAAGAGGTTTAGGTTAGACTTAAGGAAGAACTTCTCTCAGAGAGTGGTCAGACACTGGAATGGCCTGCCAAGGGAGGTGGTGGAGTCGCCATCTCTGGCAGCGTTCAAGAGGCGTCTGGACGAGGAGCTGCGAGATATGGTTTAGTAGCTTGTGGTAGCAGTGGCAGTGTGAAGATGGTTGGACTAGATGATCTTATAGGTCGTTTCCAACCTTGTGATTCTATGATTCTATGATTCTATGCTTGCTGCTATAGTCTCTACATGCTATAATGCCAGGACCTTTGAAGTTCATTGTGTTTTTCCTCTACTCCCTCCTAGCCCTGTCACATTTGTATGCTGGAGCTAATGAGATAAAGTGAGCATATGGGGAGCCCTTCCTGTCTGTGTCAGCAACAGCAGTGATTCAGTCTCATAGCAAGTGGCTTTTGGCAGTGAAGGATTTGCAAGAAAATGCAGTTTACAGTTTGTCTCATGCACTGCTGAGAAATGTGGTATTACTGCATAATTTCCCCCATAAAGTCACATTTTCCCCAAACCATCTCTCCCCTTTTCATTTACCTCCTATCTTTCTCTCTCACTTCTGCCACGTAAATCCTCTCTTCTTCCTGGGACAGGAGCATCTCCAGCTCCTCCACTGGACGAGGCATAATGGTTTAGAAATCACCCCACAAGCCTGCAGTGTCCTTTTGTCATATCTGGAAGGCTTCTTCCCAGCAGATGGATCATCAGTCTCATTTCTAGTAGTTCCTGTCCTCTTTTTCATGGCAGCTGATAAAGTGGCATTACTACCTACAGACTAAGAGGAATCAGATGTGTTCATTACATGGGCATTGTAAATCTATTTGCAGAATTAGGTACATTCTCCTGCCAGGTATCCATATCACCAGTCCTACTGATTAAATTATGAGCAGTCAGCCTAGATTTCTGCCTGATCCCTACAGTTCTTCAGCATTTCCTTCTTGGCTGAAAAGCACAGTAGCTTCCATGTTATCTCAGAAGAGATAACACCAGCTTACTTGGGTAACACCTCTATGATTAGCAAAGATACAATTGAAACAGCACATACATCAGGCCAACACATCCTTTGTTTGATCTACAACTTCGATTTAAACTTTTACATCATTTGGAAAACAATATATTGCTAAGTAAACAGCAATATCATCAGTGCAATTGAACGATTTGGCTGGAAGTTTCTTGCAGCAAATCACCTTGTTTTTGCTTTGACATTTGTCTTGCTCTAGAAGGCTGTAAACCAGTCATTGTTCAATTGTGCTGAATTAGATGTATGGCATTTGTCACCATCTTGCAAAAAGATAGTTTTCTGAGTTTGTCATTTTTTCTTGATCCCAACCTGTGTGTCATTTCTGCATGATCAAGCCTTTTTCAGATTTAATTCCCACTGTTTTGCTCTTGGGTTAGGAAGATTTGAGGTCTGTGATTTATTGTAATTACTATTCACTTCTGAACTGCTTGCTTCCTACACTGCTATTTTTCCAAGCCTCATCAGAAAAATGATCCTTGAAATTGCAAGTATTTCTGTACTTCAGGTCTCCCAGTAGTTCCCCCAGAGCCAAGCTGGTGTCCCCAGGTGCAGCAGTGGCCATGGGGCTGAGGAACACACTGGGTTCAGGGTAAGCTCTGCACTAGCTTTTATCCCCCATGGCTCTCCCAGGGCTGCTTGATCTCAGCAAAGGACAAGCCAACATAATGGTGCATGTAACGCAGTGGGAAGCCAGCTAAGGCTCTCCCAGTTGTAGTTGTAAGGTACCTTCCATATAAAATGAATGTAGCAAAGTCCCTACTGAATGACATAATGATTCTAGCTCTTCTCCTTTTTAGGATTATACTTCTGCTCAGGATTGAGTTGTAAGGTTGACCAGATTTAGCTTATCTCATGGAGGGCTGCTAAAGAGAACTGGGAGATAAGCCTGTACTCAGAGAGTGTTGGCAGTAGTCACTGAAGAGAGCATGGTGCCAGGATGTCCCAGTTGGCAGTATGTGCGCTCAGAGGATCTCCTTGGGAAGACTGCTCTGAATTTGCATCCCCAAAACAAACAAAAAAACCCTGTTTACTCAGTGTATGCAATGAAAAAAGGAAAGAAAATTCATCTTCAAAGCTGAATTGATTAAAACCGTAGACATGCTCTTGCTGAGCTGGCTCATCCTCCATCCTTCCCATGCAAGTACAGCATGGGATTAGAGAACTGTATTTCCATCCCATGTTGGGTAGTGAGTTTGAGGTCTGGTTGCCTACTCTGCCCCTGTGCTGGCTCCCAGAGCTTTGTCTTTTTCCATAGCAAAGAAGAGGGAGTCCAGAACAGGAAACCCATGATTTTCTCTCTCCCTTAGTCTCCATAAGGATGAATCCTAATATCCAACCTGAATTTCCTTTGGTGCAACTTGAGTCCTACTGCTAGTCATCCATAAGAAGAGGCCAACACCTACCTCACCACAGCCTCCTTTCAAGAAGTTGAAACTCTGGTCTCTGTGCAGTGAGTGATGCCAAACACCATTCTGATCCATAGCAAAACTTCAGACTCTGTCAGATCTGATCTCTGCCTGCCCTGAAGCCAGCTGCTGTGGCTTAGCTTACGTCTTCACTAACACAATCAGAAGGGGAAGGAAGCTGATATTTTTAGACATTTAAACTGACATAAACACTTGCCACTTGCTCAGAATAATTGGAAAGTTTTATAGATATTGAAAAGATCAAGGACTCAACATGTGCTAGGAAACTTTCACACTTCCCTTTTCCACAAAAGTTTTTACAAAAGTTTGCCAGGAGTGAATGGATAATGCGAGACTTTAGACTGCTTCTTTCTGGATTACATTCATCTTTCTGTGCAAGCACATACAGAATCACAAAATTGTAGGGCTTGGGACCTCTGGGGATCACCATGTCCAACCATCGTGCTAAAGAAGGTTCCCTACAGTAGGTTGCAAAGCTACCACTCTACACTGCTACTAAGGTAGTAAGGGAGAGGTTACTTTAAAGCTTTGAATGTCCCTGTGGGCAGATGATTAAGGTCAATATTTTTCCAAATGTCAACTTTCCAGTCAGTGAGTTTCAGTGTTCCACCAATGTAATTTCACTCTCCCAGACTTCTGCCTTGTCACATGCTGTGTAGTTTAGTCCTTAGCTGGTAAAACGAAGTAAAGCTGTGACTTCCTTCCATGTACTCACACTTTATAAAATTATCCTACTGCCTGCAGATGCTCTGTGCTGTATTCCTGCTCTTAAAAAACCTCTACTAATCAGATTTCCTAACAGAGTCTGTTAATTCAAACAAAACCATAGCCTTCAGCAGATTCTGAACACATTAAATGCTCAGAAATTGCTTCAAACAGTTGTTTATTTCTAAGGTCACAATCACTTCAGAAGAAAAATGAGAGAAATGCTGATGGCACTGAAGATGTGAAGATTTTCACTCCATGAAAATGGCTCTTCTTTGGGGCTTCAGCAGCCCCAGATGTCTGTATCCAGCAGAGCCAGAGGCTAATGCCATGCAAGGAAGGTTGTTAATAGTGGCTCCTGAAAAGTAGGAATTCCTTCATTAGCTCCAGGCACTTACATCAGAGTCTGATCTTTCATGTGTGAAATGCTTCATTTGTCCTCTGAGGTATACAGCCCCGGGGGAAGGTGAGCACTGGAGCAGGAAGAGAGAAGATGCTGGATATGAGGAGCTCTGCAAGGAGCCTCTTTCACTAACAGGTACAAAGGGCTGTGGGAAGAGGTTTCAGGCACCATTTGGAAAAAAAGTGCCTGTAATTTGTATGAAATATTACTCTTTCTCTGCCACAACCTCTTTTCCCCTTAGAATAGCAGTGAGATGAGAACAAAGGCACGGAGGGCCTTTATGCAGCAATCTATCAAGGAAATCATCCTCCCATGGACCTGGGCTAGGGCTATCTCTTGGCTGGGACTGGTTTTGTACCTGTCTTCCCTAGACATACCACATGCGTTGAACAAACAGAACCAAGCAGCTATGAAAAAAAATTGTCCAGACATGAGCACTGCCTCCGTTAGGTCCTTCGGAGCTAACTCCATCAGTACTGTGCTGGGACAGATAACAACTCATTTCCATACGTGTGCAGTTCAGTCATACGGTGCTGCTAGCAGAAAATTCAACTTAATAAGCCTAAAAATATGATTTCTTTCCTCAAACAAGTTCAACTGGAAGATGAAATTGGGGACTGTAACTGATGTCTTGTTTACTTTAAAAGGGCAGTTCTGAGCTTGTTACCTTTCTATAAGAGCAGGCCTCAAAGTGCTGTGGGAGGTCTGCAAAGAGTGAGATCCCCCAGATCTCCTGCCCCCAAAGCCTCTGTGCCAGTACACAGCTAGAAGCTCTTTAATGTATAATCCTGCTTGCCAGTGTCAATTAGGAATTTATTGGCCTCTGGGACAATCTTCATTAAAAGAATTAAAAATATAAATCTTCAGCAAGAAATTGAAGGTCTGGAGAAAAGGGAGATGCTGGATTGCTATTAAGACTCTCTTCTGCTTCATGGTTTCCCGATAATCTCAGAGGAGAACTGCAATAAGGCATCGTACCTCAGTTTCATGTCCCACCAATTAACTTCCTGACCAACAGCAAAGCTTGTTTCAGCTGAAACTGCCGCAATTGGCAAAGCCCCTCAAGCTGCACAGACTGCTCTCCATCTCACAGCTTCACAAGGCAGTCTGAATTTGAATCATACACAGTAACTTTCGAAAATGTTCTAAAATCTTCCACCAGAAGAAACAAATAAACCGGGGAGAAGCCTGGATATTTTGTTTTGAAAACATGATCTCATTTGCCTTTTTTCCCCCCTCCCAGATCATCAAAAAAGATCTATTAGAAGGCTGGGAGTTGTATCAAGATAATCAAACAACCCTTTCAAAAGGAAAGATAAGCATGTTGCGAGTGCATAGGTGCTAGGTACAATTTTTGTTCTTTTGTTCTGGTATGGTACATTTACTTGATACTCAAAAGCTTTTTTTGCTGAAGAGTTGCTTAAAGTCTTTATACCTGCTTCTTAAAAGGTGACAGTGAGAGAGGCCACGTGGACCTCTAGAAGAAATTGCCACCATTACTTGAAAAGGAGTAGGGTATAAATCCTGAGCATAATTCCTCCACTGAGATCAGAAGAAAGGAAAAGTTTCTGCAGCGAGTTCAAGATCCTTCAGACCCATTATCCAAGCTCTATATCAACAGGCTATATAGCTCCATAGGGTAGGAACATTGGCTAAATATATTCTGGAGAGAAACCTAGCTAATTTACCCTTATTTCTCAATATGTGAAAGAGCTCCGATTTCATTAGAGGCACATCAGGCTGCGCCGCCTGCTTCTGTGCTCTGCAGAGCCCATGTTAGGAGAGAGGGACTTGGGACATGATGGGGGTTACAGCCAGAAGTGCATTTTCTAAGAGAAGTGATGTCCAAGAGCGGAGGGACCTGAAGGATACCCGGCAGAAGGAAGGCAAGAGCGTATCCAAATAGTGGCAGTTTTTTATTTTTTGATCAAATTGTGAGTGATCTCACAAACTGTGACTCTACTAATTGGAATGAATGCCTTGTTTACTTACTCATACTTTCTGTCAAAATCACACAGCCATGTGTTTTGTCTTATTACTCTATTTTTAGAAGTCCAAGGGGTGGAGCAGTGTGTTATAGTTTGACTTATCTTTATTGCTGCCACTGGGTATGTCGGTATGCTTCTCCTCCTGTCTGAATTTCAGCAGGAAGAAAAAACAGTTTCCCTGAGGTACTGTTAAAACCCTCAGGTTCAGTAATGCAGAACTGGTTCTATCACTTATAGACACTTTATGTCTTGGCATCTTTTCAGAAGTGGCATAAGAGAATCCGAGTTTTATAATATTTCCTCATTAGATTGCAGACACAAAGCTATGAAGATGGAATCTGAAAGCATGGGTTTTCTCAATTGCAAATAATCATAGAATCATAGAATCATAGAATCACAGAATGGCCTTGATTCAATGGCCTTGATTCAATTGATTTCAATGGGTTGAAAAGGACCGCAATGATCATCCAGTTTCAACCCCCCTGCTATGTGCAGGGTTGCCAACCACCTGCCCAGGCTGCCCAGAGCCACATCCAGCCTGGCCTTGAATGCCTGCAGGGATGAGAGGAGGCAACCTCCTTGGGCAACCTGTTCCAGTGCGTTACCATCCTCTGTGTGAAAAACTTCCTAATATCTAACCTAAATCTCCCCTGTCTCAGGTAAATCAGATAATAATCAGTGATAAATTCCTCTGATGAAAAGAAGTAAAGATCTGTTTCTCTGGGAAGTATTACAAACTCCAGGGAAGTTCTTATCTGGTTAAATATCTTCCCATGAGTTGGACGCTCTCTTCTTTCTTGAAAATAAAGAGAACTAGTTCAGAACTGATAGCTGATTCTGTAGGAAAGGGAGGGAAAGAAGTAGTTTCTGTTATCTGCACTATTGCAATAATATCAATGGGATTAGTAACGTCTAGCAATTGCTATCCCCACAGGGCAGAATTGCTGAAATGTCTCTTGCATGTGCCAAGGAAGAGAAATACTTTTCACATGCTGTAGTTCAGCAAGAACGACAGTGGAGAGTGAGGGAGTCAAAGATGAATGATGATATCACAGATCTGAGAACTATTTGGAGCCGTTGAATCCCCCACAACAAAACTGCATGAAGCTGTTGCTGCTTATTTCAGTTGATTTGGTGCTGTTCCTCATCTTTTTTTCCTAAAAAGCTGCATTTTACCTTCAGGCAGAATTGCAGGAATTGGAGGTGGCGATAAGCAATTCCTCTTTTTCCTGCCTGGGCTCATTTCACTTGCCTGTTTTTATCTCCCTTAGCTTGTGTCAGTCTCCAAAAGAGCAATAGTATTGTCATTTTCTATTTTTCTCACTGGTATACACATGCACAAAGACTCACATTCCTCTTTGAAAAGAACAAAAGCAGCTTGAATTTTAGTGAGCAAAATTACAATGAATTTAAAATGACAGAAGCTGGCTTCCTTCTTGAGTACAGTTAGGGTGCTTTGGCAGAGTCCTAAAACAAGTTTGGGGTGTTGCTATGTGTAATAACCGATGTCTTCTCAGAAGCAGTTGCTGCATGATGTAGTATTCTCTCTCATGCTTCCCTCATTTTTCATCCGTTCATCCCATTTTATTGAAAAGTCTTTGTGCTATTCCCAGTTACGTGAGAAAATAGTGTGTATTTTGGGCAGTAGAGTACAATGTGATCTACATTTTCCATCTCTTATTAACCCATACCCTCATTGTAGGGTCATATAAGGATTTCTGGCTCAGTCCTTCCTTCTCAATCATTTATGAAGTCATGTGAAATTGTTGCAGTGCAGGCTGGTGGTACCACTTGGAAAGCACAGCAAATGAAGATCTGGAACTGATCTGCCACTGCGCAGAGACTTATACAGATCTGCCTCCTTAAAGCCTTTGTACAGTCATGGTGTAGTAAGTGCAGATTCAGGAAGTTTTACACACATGCCTGAGGAGGATCATGAAACTGAAACTTTTGGGGCCTTTGGCATAGTGAAGGAGAGGAGTATGTGACTTGCCATGGCAAATGACAAAAATAAAGGCACGGAGTGATAACCTATCTTTGAGACTTTGACCTGACTAGTCTTCCTCCATAGTAGATACCAGTGAAACAATTCTTCCAGAGTTCTTGACTGAGTAACCTGTTAGGTCTTTCTATGCAGCCTCATGGCCTCTATTTTCTCTTTAGCATGAACTCCTGACCGATTTCAAATCTCCAGAGCAGTCACCCTGCAATGGGAACAAGTTGCATCAAAGCAGAGGACAGGAGATTTTCCAAAGTGCGAGCTTCTGGGACCTGGGGCATTGCTCATTTTCTTGGGGCAGCTGGACAAAGGCAACTAGGGAAGGTAGATATGGAAACTGAATCTCTGATAAGGGGCTGAAGGTGGAAAGGGAATGGCAGCAGTAGACACTGCCAGTGTGAACTGATGAGTAGTAGATCCCAGGAGGATAATGACAGGAAATAGTGTCCATTGAGCATCTTAGCCAAGCAACGACTCTTACTGGAATTATTTGCATAGTTTTGTTGTCCTCTTTGCTGTCTTCTGCAGCAGGGACAGGATATACAGCTAGATGTCTTCTGGACAAACACATATAACTATGCAGCCCTGTTTCTGAATGACAGTTTTCTTCACAGTTTCAACAAGTGTTTGCAGTCACCTTTGTTAAGTCCATTAATATCTTTTCCTCTTTCCCAGAACCTATCTTCTGCTATTAACAAACATGCTGCTGCAAAAGCTTGTGGAGGAAATGCTGATTTGGTCTGAAGATAAACTTTACTTTTTCTTTTGGACTAAACACATGCAGTGTGTGTTTCTCTATAGGAAATGATTTTTCAAGGTATCTGTTGACTCTCTCACTAATCAACCACAGGTTACTAAATATTTGGGGAACTTTTTGCTTGGTGAAATCCCAGTTCCACATAGCCTTCTCATGTCATCACCTCCACAAATGAGGACCACAGTTTGGCAAAATCAAAGAAGTGATTTTCTGTTAAGAAATGAGACAGAATTGTAGTTTAAAAGCTTAGTCAAAATCAGAACATTCTTTTCTGCTAAATAAAATTGTGTACAAATGATGTTAGAACAATTTATGTTAGTCATTAAAGTGCTATAAATAAACAGACCCTGACCCTGGCCCTGGCCCAAGTCACATGGCTCTCCCAGTGTTATTACAGTTCCTGCTGCCATCCGAATGGAATGGCTGGGGTTGCACCAAATGGATCAAAGACCACAGCTGACTATTAATACAGACCATCTATCTACTCTGCAGAGCTAGTTAGCAGTTTTTCTTTACTAAATGATTCCTGTGGGCTGTAAGTCATACTCAGAATCACTCTGAAAATGAGGAAGAATCATCATACCATATGCTTTTACAAAATAATAAATAAAGAAAAAGACTAACATTTTTATCACCAAAAAGGCCGATTTCTCTACAAACACTGGAATACTTTGGTAAGTCCAGCAGTGTTTGTTCTTGCCAGAAATGCTGCTGGATACCTCCTCAACATAGCATGTTCCTGCACAGCTCCAGAAATCACCTCACAGAGGTGTGGGTCACATACCTGGGCGTAGCACAGCTTCCATAAGGAAGAGGAGGAACTGCTGTGCCTTGGGCTGCTGGTCTTGCCCAAGCCTTGCCTTCCATACCAGAACTAGCTCCTCTTCACTCCAACACAGAGAATGTCATCCTTCATACCCCAAATGGGTGCAGTGATGGCAAAGGCTGTCAGACATGATTAAAAGTGCTGGCCAAGCAATCTGGTGCAGTCTGGCAAACTGTGTATTCCTTGTCCAGCAGCTAAGCTAGCATCTTCACCGGGATCCGGCACGATGGCATCTAGCAAAGTAAGAAAAATTAAAGTCTTTCTGCTACATATTCACCAATGAACTGCTTTCTGTGGATGCTGTAGTCTTTCTGTCTGCTTAATTCTGGATATTAAATTTCCTCTCTGACTGGAATTTATGCAAATCTGAGTTTCAAAGTAAAAAGTGTGGAAAGTATCTGCATTTTTTTCCACTGTGAAATATCTTGTCAAATCCAATTTTGTTTTTATGGAATGGAACTTCCTTGAGTGAAAGTGATGTTTCCAACTTTGTTCAAATTTTCTTGTTCTGTTTTCGCATGTTTTATCAAATATTCACTAATTTACAGAGTGTGGAGAAGATGAAAAATGCTTTAAAAACTGAAAGATGCTAAGCATTTTGCATCTTTTCTTAAAATCTCCTTAACGCTGAGGTTTCATAGTTCTGAGAGAATTAATGAAAAATGAAGATGCTCAGGAAATTAAGCCCATTTATCTTTCTCCTTTTTCTTTGATCATTGTCTGTCTTTCAATTCAGAAACAAACAAAAAGGCTGATAAGCTAAAATCACCAGTGAAATGGAAAATCCCTATTCTGAAAATTTAAATCACACTTAATCATGTAAGCTGGAGCATCAAAATTCAGTGTGCTCAAAAATCAGTGTGAATCAAGTCTTTGCTTAAAGTTTTGCTAGATCAAGGCATATTCATGAGAGCTCTGTAGCCTTGTGATTGAACTAATTGACTCAATGGCAGTTACTGGAATCCACATTCACAACCCCAAATGCTCACCCCATCCTGCTGGAACTTCAGTGGTCAGCTTCTTTTCCTTCCCCTTTTACAAAGACTTCCATTTCTTGAAATAAGTCTTCAAATATGATTTCTCCTTTCAGAAGAAATTTGTTATTTCGTATAGAAGAATAGAATATGCAATTATTCAAAATCAGAGTCTGACAAACAAATGTTGAAAGTATATTTGACTCAGTGTGTGATTCCCCCACCTCACCAATTGGACTGTCCCTAATGGGTCACAATTGCTAGTGGGACTTCGAAATAAAAAACACTTGAGGACTGCACTGGCCATGGCAGTCCACACAATGCATGTGACTCTACCACATCAAAATCACATCTGCTTGTGGTAAAGCTGGTTTTCCCTCCATCTTTTCTTGCTGTCAACTTGTAAAACCACTTTCTTATTCCTGCATGTGCTCTTAATCATGCCTCCTTAATACAGAATAGCCATGATGAGAGAGTCTATCTACTCTTTTCTCACAACAGGTTGTCTGCTGCCAGAAGCCTATTGTAAAACAACTCTATCAGTGAAGGGTCAAGAGAAAAACATTTTCTCTTACAAAATCAAGAAGTCACTTGGCCTCTATGACAGATTCCTGTTCATGCAATTTGTCAATATTTCACTACAGCTAAAAACAGTGGTTAAAATCAATGAGTGAATGCATACAGGTTCAGCTGCAATTACGTATAGTTCTTAAATATGGACAGGAAGAACTACATTGCAGCCAGAAGTGTTGTGGCTTTTTTTTTTTCCTTCTAAAATGAGAAGTGTATAATTACAACTTGCAAGGAAAAGCTGTATTGCTTAACCTATATTTAGGTGGCCTATATTTAGGCCACATCTGAAGTATTGCATCCCGGTCTGGGCTCCTCAGTTAAAGAAAGACTGGGAACTGCTGGAGAGAGTCCAGTGGAAGGCCACAAAGGAGATGAGGGGCCTGGAGCTTCTCCGTTATAAAGAAAGGCTGAGAGACCTGGGACTGTTCATCCCAGTGAAGAGATGATAGGACAAAGGAAAAGGGGAAATGGACACAAACTGGTGCACTGGAAGTTCCGCACAAATGTGCATAAGAACTTCTTCACAGTAAGGGTGACAGAGCACTGGAACAGGCTGCCCAGAGAGGTTGTGGATTCTCCTTCTTTGGAGACGTTCAGGACCCACCTGGACATCCACCTGTGCAACCTGGTCTAGGGAGCCTGCTTTGGCAGAGGGTTGGACTAGATGATCTCTAGAGGTCCCTTTCAGCCCCTACAATTCTGTGATTCTGCGAAGACTGAGAGTGGATCTTATCACTGCTTACAACTATCTAAAGGGTGGGAGTCGAGAGGAAGGGACCAGGCTCTTTTCAGTGATGCCCAGCAACAGAACAAAGGGCAATGGCGCAAACTGGAACACAGGAAGTTCAGTATAAACATGAGGAAAAACTTGGAGTGTGACAGAGCACTGGAACAAACTGTCCAGAGGGACTGTGGAGTCTCCTTCTCTGAAGACATTCAAAATCTGCCTGGACACTTGCCTGTGTAACCTACTGTAGGGAGTCTGCTTTAGCTGGGGGATTGGCCTAGGTGATATCCAGAGGTCCCTTCCAGCCCCTACAGTTCAGTGATTCTGAAAAATATCTGTCCTTGCACCAGGAGTCTATACTCAGTATATCTGACGATAGAAAAATGAGTTACCAAAATGTTAAGTGAACACCAGTTGTACCTTTACAGATCTGTGTTCAGTAAAAACAACACTGGGACTTAGAAGATCTGGCATTTTGGCTAACCTACAGCAGGACTTACACCCCCACATAGTACAACACCAAGTTAGAGACAACTTTGACAACTGCATAACACACCATCCTTGTAGAAAACTATGTTTTGGGTGTCCAAAACAATATCAGCCCGTGATGTTACAGCTGAGGTAATTAGCTGAGTGCCCAGAAAAAAATGCATCCTCCTGAGAGCTGACCTTATAGAATTCTGGCACTTTCGGCTGTGGGCCTAACTAAAACTGCTTGTGAAATAATGCCAGTAAATGGCCAGTAAAGCTTGGTTGTCCCCAGACAAGTACTTATAAAGAAACCCAAAATGAAAAAAAAAAAAAAAAAACAACCAACATGTAAAACCACAGGGCAACTCTTTGACAACAGATGAAACATATTTTCACACATTTATAACTCAAACTAATTTATGTCTCATCTCTCTCTCTTTCTCTTGTTGCTTTTTTTTTTTTCCAAATTGTCTGACAGCATTTGTAATTTCTATAAAGAAAACTGCTACTGTTTCTCATTTAAAAATAGCTGTCAATTTCACAAAGGTCTGGTTACACATAAGGTTACATCTGAAGATCCTTGAAATGGCTCATGCACTAGACGGGAAATTAGTGTTTGTAGTACAAAGCAGGGAACACTGGATCATTAGTAACAGTGCAACTTGAGAATACACCAGAGGAATCCTGCTTTGCCTCCTCTTCATGCTGTAAGTTGATTTATTCAGTGGCACTGCCCTTTCCATTAGCTTTGCCTGTTTACATGCAGCAATTTTGTCAAAGGGCGTCTACAGAGAATACTTCAGCTAATGAGTCACATTGTTTTAGCAAAGAAAGTGCTTCAGAGGAAGAGGAGGCAGGAAAAAAAAACAAAAAACTTATATCTAATAGAAAGACATAGAAAACACAAGAAGATCTTTGCCAGGTTTGGAGAAACCACCAGGAGTTAGTATTAATATCAAGACAACAGACGGAGTACTGAAAAATCTGAGCATCTGAATTTCGAGGTGACAGAATAGCCTATGTATAGTGACACACCAAGAAGCCTGAGCCAAGGGTATCTCAAAGACAATTAAAAAAAGCAAAAACTTTAAAGAGAAAAACAATCATCAGCTATAAGGAAAAGGTTGTGATGCCATTCAGCTCTCCTGCAGTGCTCTTCCAAGTCTACCATGCAGACTCCCACCTCTATGCCCTCAGCATGCATCAATGATACTCAGCCTGTGGAGCAGGGCACACTGTGATGCAGCACAGTAAACACAAGAATCTATCAGACACACACAGTAATGATGATCGTGGTTATTCATGGGCCAGTTGTAATTTTCTCAGGGAACAAGTAATAATCTTGCAGGAGCAACAGAGCAGCTATATCAGTCCATCAGTTCAGTGTCTTGCTGCTGCAGTGGGTGATATCAAACAACTAGAGAAGAGAATAAAGGCAATCTGCAAGCTCTGGAGCTGTGAGGTGCTTAGTTATTCGTCTTTACTTCAGGAACCATCTGTATTTGCAATGCATTGACTGTTAGCCCTGTTTGAAGGTCACTTCCTGATTCTTCTGTGATGTACAAAACAGGGCTATAAATGACCATTCTGAACAACATGTCTTAAGGTATCCTGACTCTACTCCCACTGTTGTCTTCTGCTCACTGTAATAAAAGTTCTATTAGTCAACTCTTTTCTCTAGGGATAAGAGATGACAACACAGAGAAAGCGATGGCATCTCGGTACATCTCTGTGTGGATGCTGGGAAGCAGGTTCTGTGTTTGAAAGGTGAGACAGGAAGAAGCAGCCAAGATGTCAGAAGTGTTTTGTCTGCTTGGGCAGAGAGAAACACAGATCTCCAGAGCGTTTTGGAAAAGATTTGAGCAGCCAGGGCTCAAATGAGAACGGGACCAAAGACTGAATCAAGAAATCACTGATAAGGTTTTCAACAATAATAATTATTTTAATAGCAGTTTTTAATAGTGTAATTTCTCTGTTTGCTTCTTCTGCTGCTCCTGTGCTGTAAATTTTTAATCTCATCTTCTCGCTCTTCTCACCACAGCTGTGGTCTATGACAAAAACAGTCTGTTCTCATGGAATAGAAGTCAGTACAATTTCACAGCGGGAGCAAGGAAAGACACAAAAAGGCCTGGTTAACACATTTGCTAATTCACTGCACTTTGATTTGCTAATTAGCAAGCATCATGGAAAGAAGGAAAGCCAACAATATCGGCCATAGCCTTGGCTACTGTAAATCACTGTAACTCATTTCCAGTTGAGGGAACCACACCAATTTACACCAATTAAGATTCTGCTCGCTTCATACTCCATTGGAAAAGCTTTTGCTTGCTATTTGGTTCAGTTTAAGTAGCAATTATCCTGTGGTTGGTGAGCTGAACTTTAGAGTTATGGGCCAAGGTACATGAGCGGACACATTCTAAGCTGTGCATTACACAATATCCTTTGAGCAGTGCTGAAAGTTATCACTAACATTGCATTAAAATAATCTCTTTTTAGTCATACTGTACTGACTACATACATATTTTCCCTCTCATGAAGCAATTTTGCTTTCCTGCAAGATGACATATTCAGGAAACCAGTCACCTAAACAGCACCAGCATTTGCTAAGTTAGACCAAACAAGAACGATATCAGTGCTATTTTCCCACAACTGCTCAGTACTTCATGCAGTAGCTCCGAACACCCACTGTACAACCAAGCCATCTGGACGTGTCACTACAAAATTGCCACTACACAGAACATTCAAGCAGGCTTTGTTCTTCTAAACCTATCTAGAGTACATCCAAACAGACAAACTTCATGCAAGAAAGGAAGCTGGGCTGCATATCAGAACACTCTTGTTTACTGGTAAATCCCACACAAGGACCAATGTAGGAATGACTTTTAGAAGGATAAAAGCATTAATCTTTCTCTGTGCTCTTGCCAATAAAATGAGGTATAAATTACTTATTGACATACTTTCTAAACAGACTGACTGCTTGAAATGCTTTTCTCATCTTAGAAGCTGCTTTACAAACTCAAAACATTTTTTACTTATTAGGTGACAAAATATGTTTTCATACTAATTATTCCAGTAAAAATTCTCCTATGCTGTCACTCAGTAAAAAACTATGAAGGTCAGACGCTTTTATTTTTCTTAAAAATGGCTGTGTCTAGAAAAAGAGAACATTTAAAGAATTAGAAATCACATGTGATGAGCCACATAATTCCAATCATTTTAATCTTCTTTTAAGGAAGGAAAAAATACAGGGCCACATTTTGACATTGATGGAACTATGCCTATGATGCCATGGCAGAATGTGATTTATGATTGCATTTTTTATCCTTTCGTTCCCACTGTGCTTGTTTATTCACAAAGAAACATGGACTATCTTAGCTAAAAATGAGCTGAAACACTTTTTTTGGAGGCAGCAAACATTTTCTTATATCCAACCAGAAAATTATTCCTGAATGAGCTCCATGGAGCCAAAAGTCCAGCCAGCACTCAAGACATAACTCATCAGGAAAGTACTTTTGTCATTTGGATATGGCTATAAATTGAAACATGGGGTTGTAAAGAAAGAATGATTACAAGAATAATTAAGGAACGGATCATATTGCCCATAGCTGCTATAGCGTCTGCCCTTGGAGGCTTTTTTGGTGCTGTCTGAACAAAATTCTGAGCAACCTGATCTGAAGTCAGCGTTGATCCCAATGTGAACGGGAGGGTAGACAAGAGACCTTGTGTGGTCCCTTCCCACCACAATAATTCTCTGATGCTATCAGGCATGAGCAATCTTTGCTATTTATATTTGTGTTTAAAAACAAAACCAGAGAAAACGGGCAACTCCTCCACTGAGAATTTACAGTATCTTTACACAGTTCTTAAAACTTGACTTCAACAGTTTTGACATTTTACCTAGATGAAAGCAAAGGCAATGAAGCTATCCTATGGCGAACCATTTAGGTTTTAGGGCTTTTTTTTTTCTCCATAGGCTCTTGCTTTGAGGAAGGAAAAGTAACATCTGTTCTTTTGGCTTCAATTAAGGGTTTAAGTCTTCCCAGTCTAGAAGAGCGCTTCATAAACAAAGCCTGCGATCACTTGATGTTCCCACAAAAGTTTGTGTAATCAGGAGAAGATGGTTGCAAAAACAGCAGCACAGAGGCTGTCATGCAGTAGCAGAAAGCCTGCAGCAGTATGTTGTTGATCTCTTCTGAGTCTTGCCTTTTAGATAATGAGGGGTCTGAGGACATCCAGCATTACAAACCAGCCCTAGAACAATTTTTTTTTTTTTTTTCCTAAAAGCAGATCTTAAATTTCAGACGCACTCATAAGAACATGAGAACTGTCATGCTCCAGTCAGCAGTTAGCTGGGAAAGAAAAGGGAAATGAAGACTGGTTGGCATTCATATCTCATTCTCTGAGCTTTCCAGAACCATTTCAGTTACTCAGGTGATTGGTGACAGTAAAACTATGTAAAATCCCTTCTCTCCTCTCCCATGACACATACTGTGGTAGCTGATTGTGCACAGGGGCAAGAAGCCACTGCCTCATCCCTCACCTCCCCACCTCCTGCTATATGCCTGGTAAAGCTGCCCAGGCCATGGCTTGTCTTTCTGTGCTGCATCTGCTGACTCTTTCTGGAATGAGGCAGTGGGATTTGAAGTGGTGGAGGCAGTTCCAGCAAACTTACACATTTCCTTCAAATATTGGATACAGAAAATTACACAAATGTTTCCTACATGCGCAGTTCTAAAAATGGGGCTTCAAACAAAATGGAGTTAGTACTATTGCATCAGAACAGTTGTCTTTTCTCATCTTCTCTGGATTTAGGGAGAATGAACTGTATTTTTCCAGTGTATTTTAGGAAGTCAGTGGTGCAGTGCAGAAGGAAAATTGGTCTCTGGAACTTTGGAGACTTTGCTTTCACTTGGGAGGCAAGCCTGCATCTTGTCAGTGAGCTACTCGGGGAGAAAATACTCAGAAGTTTCCTTAGCAAAGTTTTGTGAGTTTCATTGAAACTGAAACATATAATAATGATTATTTAATAGCTGCAGGTTCCTGACAGGAATGCTATTTTTTTCTTGTGCTGTTAAACACTTCAGATCTCAGTATGTCTAGGGGAGAGTTTCCAAGGAGCCCAGAACCCACATCCCAGGACAGGCTTTCAGGGACTGGCCATCCAGACTGGGCACTCCATTTATGTTCCCTAAGATTTCATGAGCACCTCCACTGGAACAAAAATAGGTTTGAACACAGGGGCATTATTCACCAAACTTTCCCAGCCTTGAATAAAGACTACAAAGAGTTGTCCCACAAAATGATTGTAAAGCCAGCAATTAGTAGAATCCACTTCCCATAGAGGTTCAACCCATGTAATCCCATCATCCTCCTTCTCCATTTTCAGCTGCTTCACCCTGCCTTAGCTTCCAGCTGTCAGTGTCACCAGATACCGCTCTAACATCACGTTATGTGCCTTTGCACCACTACTATCAGATTAGCACCAGATTTTGTAACCTGTATTTTAAGAGCTAACTGTGGCTTCTCTGAAAACTCAGAGGTAGGAGGACTGTTAAAGATGGTAGACAAGCCCCAGCCTCCACCAGTGCTTTCATTTTCATTTATTCCAATGGGACCAGGATACCAGCTTGCATGCTTGAGAATTAAGTACCTAGAAGCCATTTTAAAATCAGGGTTACTGACCCTAAGCTCAATAAAGCCATTTGTATACAAAACAGATTCTGTTTTGTCTGAAAATTCATGTAAAGCATTCATACTTGGAATTTTCTTCCTCATTAAGAAGAGTATGACCTTTTCTACTATCCCTAGTCAGTGAATGCCATGATTTCTGATCAATCTGGTACACAGTCAGTTTGACCAGCTGTTTTGGGTGGGAAATTAAAATGCTGTCATTCTTTGCATCCAGGATGATGGGCACAAAAACTTAAAGGATGAGGGAGTAATCAATCCTGAAAATGCGTTGTGTGGGCTTTGGGGAAGTGAGAGCAATTACACTCTCTAATCTCTCCCTGAAGCCCTTAGCAGCATGTGGCCAGATATTAAATGAGTAATTCAGGAAGGGAGAATATAAAGTAACCAGTAGACAGATGCTAGCTTTCCCAAGTTAAAATTCTTCTTTTAAAGTTCCTTATTTCTCAGCATGTAACACTAGCTACCTCCAAATAACCAGCGGCTTCCTAAGGCTTGTTTTGCCTTACACTGAAATCCCCAAAGCAAGTTTTTGGTCTCCTTTGATGCTGCCTGTGATGCCCACAAGTGCCACCGCTGGGCCCCTGCTGAGCCTGTTGGCCCCTCTTTGGACTTGCTGGCCAGGCTGCACTGGGAGATCCTGAGACCCCATGGGACAGGCCAGGTACTGACGCTGCCCTGCGCCTGGGACATGGGTTGATATCTTCACTTGCATTTCTAACCCTGATACAGGGCACAAGTATGCCAGTCCAAATTACTTTCCCAGCAATACTGACCTCAGTGTTTATATTTTAAAACAAAACTGTAAATCTCTTTTATTTTCTCCTGAGAGGCAGAAAAAAGCATCTGTGATTACTGCACACACATGTTAAAAGGCAGTCACTGCCAGTCACTGCCATTCACAAGGCCAGCAGACCGTGGGCTTTCCCATGCATGCTGCTATAAGCACTTCCTCCCACAGCCCACACATATCTTGGAGAGAGCACAAGGAAAAGCCCCATCTTTCTTTCAGCACATTTCATGCACCCTCTTGCTCTTGTGTTTTCCTGCTCCTCTGAAATGGGAACACTCTTTCCTTTTCACATAGCTTAGCTTCACATAGCTTCCAGCAGTCAAGAATCCTCGGTAACCCTGACCCTCCCATGTGTCCATTTATTCCTCTGTAGAATAACCCATGTCTGGAACGCAAGAAGAAACTGTCAGTGTGTTCTGTGATGTGTGTATTATGTTCATTATCATGGTATCATATCTCACAAATGTGATATTAGCTATGAAGATAGGAAAGAAAAATATTTTAGACACGAATAGGATAAAAGAAATTATTCAAAAGCAAGCACAGGTGGCCTAGGAAAAGCTGAGGGGTGTTTGATGGACCCTCACTACCCAGTAAGTAGCTCAAGTTAAAGCTGGGGAACTTGTTCAATTATAACTCATTGGAACTTGTTAAATTATTTCCACTTTTCTATACAACATTATGTAAACCAAAACATTGCACAGAAGAACAAAAACAAAAACAAACTGAGGATTTTTTTAAAGCTCGGAAAAAATCAAAACATTTAAAAATTTTAAACATTAAACATTTTTTCCTGCAAAAATAATTGCAAAAAATCCTCCTTTATTTAAGCTGGCAATTACCATAGTCACTAAAAATCAAGAAGTGTTGCGCTGGAAGATAGAAGTTTTCAAAAGCTGCAGTGTAAAATAGTAGTTTTACTTTCATTTGGATGTTGTAGGATTTTTCCTACTCTTCATTCCAATTTCAGCTGGGAAAATGTTGTACACCTGCTAGCTTTCAAAGGTTAGGAAAAGGCAATTAATTACAAAGAGATCATTTTGAGAAGAATGCACAAGCACAAGCTCAGTAACCAAAAAGCATCACTTGCTTGGAGCGTGCCAGGGTAACACCACGACTTCTTACCCAAAGGACTGTCCAACCTTTCTGGAAAAGTAAATAACAATGAAAGACCACCATGTCTCTCATATGAGTTGTCAGGTGGGAAAGTGGATGATAATTACATACTTGAACATAACAATATTAAGAATTTCTCTGCTCATTACTTCCACATTTTCACTGAAGATACCAATGACAAGCCGGGTCCCATTTGTCCCTGGGGACTGCCATTGTGTGGAGTTTACTGCTGGTAATTCAGAGCAGCATCTTTCTCTGCACAGCTTCCATCACTTAAATTTAAATGCAGCTTGGTTGAAACTGTATGTCTTGTTTTGGTATAGAATGAAAGCTTGATTCCTGCAGAGACAGAAACAAGCCTTACGGGTTCAAGACTACTAGTCATTAAAAGATTTGAAGAAGGTGTTACATGGGTACAAAGACTGTATCCTGAGTTGCATCAAAGGAAGTGTGGTGAGAAGGTTGAGGGAGGTGATCCTGCCCTTCTACTCTGTAATGGTGAGGCACTGCATTCAGATGCAGAGTTCTCAGTACAGAAGAGACATAGATATGTTGGAGTGTGTCCAGAGGAAGGCCATGAAAGTGATCCAAGGGATGGAACACCTCTCCTGCTAGGACAGACTGAGAGAGCTGGGGCTCTTCAGCCCGGAGAAGAGAAGGCTCCAAGGTGACCTGATAGCAGCCTTTCAGTATCTAAAAGGGATCTGCAAGAAAGAAGGGGACAGACTCTTTAGCAGGATCTGTGGTTATATGACAAGGGGAAAGGGTTTCTGCTAGAGTTACTGCACTAGAGAGGAGATTTCTCAGAAGCACTGTGCACTGCCTGGCTGTCGTAGAGTTTGGAAACTTCCTCTTTTGTTGCTGATTGCAAGCAACAATGAGCCACATCTCTAATTTCCAGCAAACTGCATTCTGAGACAAACTTGATCTACAGGTGCAAGGATAACACAGAATTACCTTGATTGATAGTAAGCCACTGTCTTTGCCTTAAAGTCCTTGGAAATAAAGCTAAGCAAAGTTCACAGCTTTGGTGCCAAGCAAGGAAAATCTGTGGTTCAGTTAAAGAAGAAAGGGAAGGGATTAGGTTCAGTGGAACAACGTAAACCTACTTTTAAATAGGAATGTTTAAAATTGAATTAATGATTTTCCTGCTGTTCCAGTTTAAAATATTTCCTTTGCATCACTGAAAGGAATTCAAAACTTGCATTTAGTAAATCCAGTGTGTGAAAGGTTCTGTGGGATGGTAATAAGACTTTCAAAGCTGCAGAAATCAGTCTGTGTAAAGAGATTCACTGGGTCCATTAATGTGGAGTGCATCTTCAAAAGGGAAGGCTGACTTTACTGGGAAGTAATTCCTTCTTTTACTCATATGAGCCTTTGATCTTTTTAAATCTAATCATGAACCTTACAAAGCCATTTGTAGCAATTGCAATCCTTGAATAGTACACTGACCTTTCATATTCAGTTAATTTAGAAAAGGAAAAAAAAAAAACAATGCATTAAAGAAAATCCTACTTATTAAGCTCAAAGGCGATAGAATTCTCCTACTGTAATTTGGGAATTTATTAGATATGTCCTTGTTATTGCTAGTAGTGGTAGATTAATTTGTTCAAAGAGCTCTCAGATGAGCTAAAGGGGTGTCAGGAGGGATGCTGCTCTGGTGGTGCCAGTTTCACTGCACAGAAACAAGTCTCTTTCCTCAGCCAAGATTTGGTCATGCTGGAGCTGAGCTCCTCTACGGCTCCTTCTCTCAACTGATTTCCAGCACAACCCAGATGTGACTTGGGTGGTAAAGATTGGGGTCAGTGGTGTGCCACAGTACTTGTTATACTGCATAATTTCCTATTTTTCCACTATGCTGTGCAATACCTTATTCCAAGTGAGTATCCCTACTATCAGATCACCTTCCTCTCTCTGGTCTGTGAGTGTTAGGATAGAAATATAAGATTTTGCTTGCAACTCAGATTAATTTCATTATTTGGAGTGTGGCTTGGTTTTTAGAAACTGAAAATACATTATTTCAAAAGCCCAGATCACCTGTAGAATAGTGTCAACTTCAACACTCAGCAACAGCTTAAAAGATATGCAAATCCTGTTTGTACAAAGATGATCAATAAAAGAGGTTTCAAGTATTTTCAGTAAAACTCAGTGGAATTTCAAATAGGTTGCGGAAAACATTAATTGCAAATATTTCACAGTAATGGAAATGAGAAAATAATAAATTCAGTATTGAACAAAAACATGTATTTCCCAAGGGATCCATGCAGCAGTTTTATGTAGTGGCATGCATTTTACATAGTTGATGAAATGAAGCAGTTATATATCAGGAAAATGAGGAGGTACAGTTTCACGTCTTGTTTCCTAATGCAAAACCAAGAGATACTTCAGCAAAGGCCTGTGTGTTTGAGTGGAAAAAGCTTTCAGAAAGAAGGTATATATCAAATTCTCAAGTATTTTTTGCCTAGAGCTCATAATGGCTGCATTTATGACTATTACTGTCAAGAAAGCTGCTTTCAAACAAAAATCACTTGAACCTCTGAGGAGAAGGAACTGAACTGATTCCAGATGAAAGGGCTGTTAGCAGCAACAAGGTACAGCCGGCATCTGCGCTGGTAGACTGACACCCTGATGGGGTATGAGTCTGCACAGACAAATGAACACTGAACGGAGATTTATTTCTCTCAGGTGATTCCAAGATGAAAAGCTGCACATCATTTTCCACACATTGTACGTGTCAGAGCTATTAGTGACCTCCAGCTGTAGTTACTCAGGGAGGGCCAAACACCTTATGCTGCGGCTGGATCTCCGCCATTGCACGCAGCCAGCTCTTTCTTACCTGCTCCCCAGGAAAACTACAAAATGCACTCAGCTTTCTTCCTTTTTTTCTCTTTATAGCACTCTTTGCTAAGGGCTAGACAACCCTAATAAATATTTGACACAAATACAGCTAGGAAAAAACAATGACTGTGTTTCCAAAAGCAATAAAAGAACACATGCAGGGCTGAGAGGATGGGCGAATAAGTGAGGAAATGTAAATGACTAGGTCACCTCCAGACTCAGAGAACTGCTTGATACAGGGCCCTGCTGCTCTTTGCACAGCTCCTCCAACCCCCAGCACTCACAGGATGAGCAGAAGGAGCTGCTTGATGTCTTTTTGCAGCAAGTGTCCACTGCAGGAAGCAGACCTGGCCCAGACCTCAGCACCTCCTCACTTTCTCTCCCCCAGCTCCAACCATAAATAACACTGCTCTTCTGGAAGGACTTAACAAGGCAGGCATAGGCCACTGTAATTAAAACCCCTGTGATTAGAAAAAGAGAAGGAAAAAGAGAAAATCAGTGCACAAGTGAAACCCCAGTGTTAGGTTGATGTCCTGAAAGAGAAATGTGAGATAACTAAGCTTTCAGTAGCTTATGTGGTTTCTGAAGGAGAAACATAAAACTTACCGTCTTTGTGATCCTAAAAGCTATAGTGTTGTTGAAAAGCTCCATTTTACTTGGTCTCTTTGGGTGCTCAGCTGTATCAGAGGTATCCATGTCATTAAGAAAAGATGCAAACACACCTGGAACAGACTTTCTTTTTCTTTTTTCTTTTTCTTTAGGCTAACTAGATGCTGTTACTTTCTCATAAAAAAGCCTGTAATATTGAGAATTGAAGCTGCTTTATCAGATAATGTATGATTTTTCCAGCTGTGCTTTGAGATCCTCATATGCATTGGTAGGAAATTATCTGTCGGCATTCAAGTTTGTTTACATACTGACTTTTGCCAAGAGTGAAGCTAGGCTCAGTAATCTGCTTATAGAAGTAGTAATTGTAGTATACATAATTAGATATTTGTTATGACTGTGTCACTGTCCCACCCAAGAGTTCAATCATAAATCACAGCCAACATATCCACTATATTTGCAAAGGAACAGCCCTTTCCCCAAACTGTTATTGAATTAACTGGCACTGATAGCATGGAATAAAGGCCAACCTGTTTGTTCAGTAAGGAAAGCCAAAATTCATTTCTATTTTGACTTTACCGGGCTTTTTTGTTTTCCTTTATATAAAGCAAATAACAATCAACAACTTGGTGGCATTATATATTCTCCTCCTTTCATTCTGCCTCCAGTGTCAGATGTCCCTGAAGGCTGTGATTTTAGCATACAAATAGTCCATCTTAAAACAAACAAGTCTGTGAATTGAAAGATGTATGATTCAGAGAAAAAGTTGACTTGGAAACAACCAGTAGACTAAACTGATTCTATGCAAAATTGTAACAGCTTCCCCATGACTCCAGCAAAAAGGAAATGCTATGCATGAAAAACAAGCTACAAAAAGATGGAAAAACATTTCATCATGTGGCTGACAACGACATATATTATCCCTAAACAGTGATAATTCGGACGGAGACACCAGCCTATATGAGTCAGAAAAGTTTCATCTGAATACGTCTAAAAGAGGAAAAACACAAATAAAAACATGGAACTTAAGAGATGGAGCAAAATCATCTCATCACTTCCAAACTTTGAGGATATTTAAGCTTCTGGACTAAGTCCAGCTTCGTATTTACAACATAAATGTTTGCAGGATGAAAGAAGAAGACTAAGAAGACATTCTGAAATTTTGGGACAGAAAAAATAAAGAAAAGCTTTAAACCAGTTCAAAGAAAAGCTTGAAAACCTTAATCCAGATGGGCAGCCAGACAAGAGAATGATATAGGTTAGTGTTTAAATGAAAATCATCAGGATTCTAGGAAGGATATTTCTTAAGAGAACTGCAGACATGATCCTATCCGTGACCCATGGATAATAATTAAGAGTGAACTATAATCCTAAAACGGAAAAAGCATTGCAAATGAAAAAAGGCTATACTAAAATGAAAAAAGTCTATGGCTTGAGAGTTGCCCTACTTGTCACCAGTGGGATTCTGTGGGGCTCCACTTTAGGGCCAATCCTCTTTAATGTTTTATCAATGATTCCAATAAGGATCTGGAAATTGTATTAAGTAAATTTGTGGATGATGCTAATCTGGGAGGAGTGTTGACTCCCTTGAGAGTATAGAGGCCTTGCACCAAGATCTGGAAAAATTCAAGGGTGATCACCGTCCACATGAAGAGCAAGTGCTGGGCTCTGCACCTGGGATGGGGCAGCCCTGGCTGTATGTGCAGACTGGGGGATGAGGGGCTGAAGAGCAGCCCTACAAAAAGGCATCTGGGCATTCTGGTTGGTGGCAAATTGAATGTGAGCTGGCAGTGCACCCTGGCAGCCAGGAGGGCCAACCGTGCCCTGGGGTCCATAAAGGCCAGCACTGCTGGGTAAGGGAGGTGGTTGTCCCACCCTGCTCTGTGTTGTGTGGCCTCACCCCCAGAATTGGGTGCAGGTTTGGATGCCACAACATAAGAAGGACATTAAGCTATTAAAGAGTCCAAAGGAGGGCTACAGAGATTGGCAAGGGTCTGAGGTCCAGAGCAGAGCTGAGGGCTGAGGGAAGGCTCATGGCAGCTGCAGCTTCTCACAGGGAGTGGAGGGCAGCTCTGTGACAGCGACAGGGCTGAGGGAACGGCATGGAGCTGTGTCAGGGGAGGCATGAGTAGGGGTGAGGGAAAGGATCTGCCCCAGAGGGCAGTGAGCATGGAATGGGCTGCGCAGGGTAGCGGGCAGATCCTTAGCTGCAGGAGATCAGGGAGTACTTGGGTTTGGGTGGTCCTTCGTGGAGCCAGGGGTTGGATGCAATGATCCTTGTGGGTCCCTTCCAATTCAGCATCTTCTGTGATTCAGTCCTTTCCCTTGAGGCACACCAGTACAAACAGGCCCAACTGATAGAAGAGAGTGACAGATTTGGCACAGGGCAAGTTACAAAATCACAGAATCACAGAATCACAGAATCACAGAATCACTAAGGTTAGAAAAGACCTATAAGATCATCCAGTCCAACCATCCACCTATCACCCATGGTTCTTGCTAAACTATATCCCTCAACACAAAATCCAATCGTTCTTTGAACACCTCCAGAGTCGGTGACTCCACCACCTCCCCGGGCAGCCCATTCCAGTGCTTGACCACTCTTTCAGAGAAGTAGTATTTCCTAATATCCAGCCTGAATCTTCCCTGGCGCAGCTTGAAACCATTCCCCCTAGTCCTATCACCAGTTACACGAGAGAAGAGGCCGACCCCCAGCTGGCTACAACCCCCCCTCAGGTAGTTATAGAGAGTAATAAGGTCTCCCCTGAGCCTTCTCTTCTCCAGACTGAACAATCCCAGCTCCCTCAGCCGCTCCTCATAAGGCCTGTGCTCCAGACCCCTCACCAGTTTTGTTGCCCTTCTTTGAACACGCTCCAGGGCCTCAATGTCTTTCTTGTAGTGAGGGGCCCAGAACTGGACACAGTACTCAAGGTGCGGCCTCACCAGAGCTGAGTACAGGGGGACAATTACTTCCCTACTCCTGCTGGTCACACTACTTCTGATACAAGCCAGGATGCCATTGGCCTTCTTGGCCACCCAGGCACACTGCTGGCTCATGTTTAGCCGAGCGTCAACCAACACCCCCAGGTCCATTTCCTCTACACAGTCTTCCAGCCACTCCGCCCCAAGCCTGTAGCGTTGCTTGGGGTTGTTGTGGCCAAAGTGTAGGACCCGGCATTTGGTCTTATTAAACCTCATCCCATTGGCTTCAGCCCAGCTATCCAGCCTGTCCAAATCCCTCTGTAGGGCCTCGCTACCCCCAGGCAGATCGACGCTTCCAGCCAACTTAGTGTCATCTGCAAACTTACTGAGGGTGCACTCAATGCCCTCATCCAGGTCATCAATGAAGATATTGAAGAGGACAGGCCCCAGCACCGACCCCTGGGGAACCCCACTCGTGACCGGTCGCCAGCTGGATTTGGCTCCATTGACCACCACTCTCTGGGCCCGGCCCTCCAGCCAGTTCCTTACCCAGCCAAGAGTGTACCTGTCCAAGCCAGGAGTTGTTTTAATTTGGTTGAGTTTCTTGAGTGCAGGTTCTCAGCTTTGACTGAAGTTATTTCTACACGTTGAATCAGAATCACTGTCATCTCAAACTGATGCAAAGTACTCGTGTGTCAGTGCAGCCAGACAAATTAGGTTACATTGAAGTAACAATGAATATTTCATTATTACCATCACCTGTAGGAAACTGCAGACGTCCTACACACCACTAAAGTATACACATAATAAAAAACAGGTAGGTGGCATCAAATATACTGCAGAAATATTACTTCCAAATTGTGATGAGTATCTTGTGAGGGTTTATGTCTGATTTGCAATATTTATCGGCTAAGACCACATCTTAGTAATGAGGGATCAGCAAATTCCAAGGGGTTATCTGAATGGCAGTGATATTTTTATATTTTTCAAGTTTATCTTTGTTATCATTGGTATTCTTCCATCTCATTGAAATGCAAAACCTATACATCAGACATGCAGAGGAAATCAAAAGATTTATGGCTTATTTGTCTACTCTCATGGAAACTATCATAACCCAGGCACCTGCAAGCAGTAGATCTGAGTAGTGTTTTCCTTCCCTGCCAGTTTCACTGGTCCATCTGACCACCCAAAGATCACTGAGACATTTGAATTACCAAGTGGCAGGCCTTCATGAATCACATCGTGAGGGGCTTCCCATGCCAGCATAGCTACATTATTCCCCTTTCTTTTCTGGCTCTGCACAGTTTCATGCCTATAGCTTAGAGGAAAAAATGGGGAGAAGCAACGCAAGACAGAAAACTACCTTCTGCAAGGAAATCCTGCAGAAAAGGCACAATGGAAAAAAAACAGTTTCTATTTCTGATCCCTTCCTGGTGAAAGGCCTTTTCCTCCAGCAAGCCCTGGTAATGGGAGGGTTTTCCAAGCACTGGAAAGAAGCATTACTGTCCATTCTATTCTCATTTCACCTAGCTTAGAGATAGGTCTGAAAATTGCACAGACAACTACATTCTGGTTTTTATCTCTCGGAAAGACAATATTAAGCAAAGGAAGCTACTGTTAAAATGTTGGGTCTGTTCTTTCACTGTCAAAGAGGAATCTCCACAATATCCTTAACAAAAATAAAGGAGAACAAATCTGTGGCTCTGGCTTTAATCAAAGAGCATCATGCAGTGCAATGACAGGAGAACAGGTCACTAGTACACAGCCTCCCATTTGGGTTACTGCAAAACTTTAACTGCTGAGATTACAAAAGCAATAAAAGCACAGACCCGTCATTGCCTGGAATGAAGTGTAGGTTTGAAAACTCTTGGGAAAGTCAGCTTCTGATAGCAGCAAAATGGTTCAATGATGGCAAATGCCTGACTTGGAAATAATGCCAGAGTTCATGGTAAACACTAACAGCTACAGCAGATGAACTCTTAAATCCTGGGAAGCAAGATCTTGAGTCCAATATCTCTATTTTGCCGGAAAGGGCCATGAATAACCTCAATGAAACAACCCCATGCACATGCATTATGTCAAGCTGCTTTGCATAATGTGAAAAAAGTTACAAATTATTTGCCTAAACCTCAAATCTACCATATCTTGGCTTTCGTGCAGAATTTTCTCAAAGCAAACTGTGATATCTGGGTTGCAGCTGCATCTGGAAGAAGTAGTATTGAGAATCCTATAAAAAAGGGTTTATTTTCATTGTATTAGCATTAAAACTAACTCAGGATTGATCAAAATCACAAAGGAAATTTATGACCTTATTGGCAATGGACCAGGGCTTGCCCTGTGACAACTTCCACATAGCCGGAAGTGAGAGAGAAGGCTATCAGGCCATCAGTTGTTTTATCCTTAGGTCCCCTACTGAAGGAAAAACTATACTGATAGTGAGCTGTGTCCATAACCCTCCAGCTGGGCTGTTAAAGGGCAAAGCTACCTTAAAGCTGCACAAATTAGAGATCTCAGTGGTTATTTACTATGAATTTTAAAATGTTGCTGCACCAGGAAATACTGAGTTTATCCACTGCTGAGGTTGAAACAGGTTTCTGAAGAAGACAGTGACACCCAATAAATGCAGAAGCGTTCCAGAAGAGAGGCTCCTTAAGGCATACCCAGGTCTCACTGAGTGCTTTGACTCCTAAACTCCACGTGACTATGGCCAAGAATTCATGAAATAAAAAGTCTCCCTGATATAATCTTCTGTCACCAGATTATCCATATGGTTGTGAGCACAGTGAGGCAGTGGGTCGTGCATTTCTGCAGTGGCAGCAGCAGCATGAAAGTCGTGCCATGTTCCAGACAGCCATGCATATTTTTACGAACAGAATATGCATGCTCTTGTTCATTGCTGGCAAAAATGCATAGCTAATGGTGGTGACTATGTTGAAAAATAACGTTTGTTAGCTGAGAATTTGTTCTCTCAAATAGTGTTATTGTGCTCCTTGTTTCTGCAGTAATTTCCAAGGAAATAAATAGCAGAAGGTATTTTTGGAGCACAGTATGCAAGTGTGAACCACACAACAATAATTTTAACTATTCATGACCATAATTCTAGCTACGCAGATTCTGAAAGATGCCTTGACTCTTTCATGATGCTCCAGCATGAGCAGAGTCCTTGATTGTTCTTGAGTAGGAAATGAAAGTCTAAGAATGACATGGCAACTGTCATGAACTTCGGGTCAAACAGCATATTTATAACTGGCTATTTTGCCTTGCTCCCAACCATAGCCAAAAATCCTAGGAAGGAAATAGCTCCATGACCTTTGTGAATGCAATCCATTCAGAGCTTTGGGCAGTTCCGGACTAAGAAATAATTTGCTCAAAGAATTATCAAGTTAGTTCTCAGTCACATAAACAGTTTTTGTCCTTTGACTGATCATGTCTATTGCCTTTCTTCATATGGCTGCTAAGAGAAAAACATTTGTACAGTGTTCATTCTGACTTTAAGCATTGATTCACAAGTAAACCCCTGACTTCTCCAGCTGGGAAGCTATGGGAGCAGCAAACTGACCTTCCACCTATTCTCTCCATCAATACTCTGATCAGAGACTGATATGCTCATGTTCCTAGAGGTCAACACAAAGCAGAACTGGAGAGGTGCTAAGGCAGTATGGGGAGCCACGCTGCTTGGCTCTGTCTCTCTCCCTATTTTCCATCTACCTGCTTTCTCTCTGTACTGAGACTGTGGTGGTTACTCTCACAAATGCTGTTTTTATTTTATCCAACAGAACTCTCTCTCTTTCATTCTATATTTATGGCAACTTTGATCAATTTTAAAAGATTGCATGAGCGGCCATATTCTTCTAATTGGGAAGTACTCCTCTCTCTCCCTCCATGCCCTGTTCCACAGTATCAAAAGGTAGCTACATGAGACATGTTTTGTTTGGATGGGGCTGAGCTTTGTACCCTGGGTCAGCTGCCATCAGTCCTGCCAGTGCTGCTCAATGTTAACATCTTTGTAGGGCTGCAACGCCTTAGGTCACAGCACAGGAGTAGAAAGTCTGCACAGGACAGTTAGGAAGTTATTAAATCACTTGAAATCACTTGAAGCTATTTGCATGAATGAAACCATCTGCAGGAGAATCATACTCAGAAACCACAGACTTATCTGCAGATGATTGTATTCAGCCCCACACTTCCAATAAGCTCTTGCTGGATGACAATTGAAACAGACCTTTAAAGCTCAATAAATACTAACCATCCAGTGCCAAACATTTAGGATTCTTCCGGGATTAGTGACAGCTTAAGGCATGATAGTGAAGCTGTCTACAAAATGACGTGTTCTAGGACTGGAGATCTCCATTAAGGTGGCCAGTTATCATCATCTGGCCTTAATTACCTGCTTTTTCTTCCTCCCCTTTTCTTTTCTTTGGCCCAGTGTCTAGGCAGATGTTTTTTATGACTGCAGGCTGATGACATCACAAGCTGTCCACAGAGCAGCTTAACTACAGCAGAATTTCTGCTTAGTTCCCAGACACAGCTCTGCTGGGCTTCCAGTTGAAACATCTGGGATGTTGATCTTGAGGTTCAGAAAGCAGTGGAAAGACAAGAACCTCTGACACTGTTTGAGAAGGACCCAAGGAATATGGCTATTTTTTTTTACATTTAAAATATTTACTTAACAGAACTCATTTTCTAGTGCTGCTTTCCTCAATAAAGCAAGCACTTCTGCCCATAAGTTTTTTACTTCTGCCTGCTCACAGCACCACCCCATTTCTCCTCTGCCTTTTCTTAGTGGTAAGAGATTGTTAAATCGAGTAACATTATAAAATCTTCACAGTCCCTCATCTCTCTGCCTCTCCCACCATGCTATTCAATTCCTCTATTCCCCTATTCAGCAAAAATGTGAAATTGCAGTTCATACATATAGGTATGAAAATATCACAGAGAACTTTTGAAAGATCATTCACTGCAATGTCTGCCCTTTGGAATGAGGTCAACTGATTGGATTATTAGGTTTCTTAATTACTAAGTAATTAATATAATAGCCAGATAATTTGTTATACACAGGTGTGGCTCAAGACACTGAAACAATCCATTAAGAGTTTGTAGCTAACAGCTACAATGTGAGCCTTAATCTCTAATTAGAGACATCATTTCTTTCAGTAAGATGCTCCTTGTCTGACCAGAAAGCCACTTTTAATTTCTCCATTGCCATCTGTAAAGATAACACAATAGCACTTCCCTCAGAGCGGTGCTGGAAGTATCCAAACATTAAACATTAGAGATTGTCTCTTAGTATATTCAAGTAATAACATCCACTTTATATTCCAATCAGTTCTAAATATTGTAGTGGCTATAAATTATAAAGTTACAAAGTTATAAATTCTCTCTGCAGAAGGAATTAGGCACTTTCTTCAGTCAATTATGTAGATTTAGCTTACAGTTCTCTGGTTTTCTAATACTGTTTTTAGTTTCCTAGAAGAGCACATATTAAAGAAAAAGACACTTGTATGTAAAGCCTTTGCATGGTCTGGGACTGTGTAGTGTATAAAAATAAAGCAATTGCCTAAGAGTGCTACAAGAATTTTTCATTTACTTTCTCTAAAACAAGAACATATTAAATATTACTTCTTTCTATATAAAAATCTCTTCCAATAAAAATGACTATATTCTTTCACGGAAACAGAATAAAAGAAAACAAAACAATTTAATTTTTCATAGGAGTTCTCAGATTAAATTAAATGTCCTAAAATTTAGCTGAGAAAGAGTGCTTTAAAAATATAAGGGATAGTATAAAGAGAACGAAATCTCAGCCATGATAGCATTTTCCCACTCCATAAAAGCAGGTTGCAGTCACGCTGCCAACATGATGGTAACACTCAGCAGAAGCCCCGGACAGCAGTGCTTCTTTACCTCAAGCCAGGGTCCAGGTCAAAATCACATTGAAAGCAGACATCTGCAGGAGTTCCCACAGTGGTCAGCCTAAGAATCAGAGAAGAAGATGATCACAAGCAATGCCACTGCCTGTTTTTATAAAGGTTGCCTGGTTTAGATCAAGCTAATGGATGATATGGAAAGACTGATCAGATACATGTCTTTTGCAGCTTGTTTTGCAGGATGGAAAACAGGATGTCTAATTCATTACTGAAGTCCCCCTTCTTTCCTGTTGCATGTGCTTTGTAATGCCATCCCCATAACTATCTGCTTCCCTTACTGGGTATGGGATGGCTGCTGGTCCTGGGAAGTGTTTTTCTCATCACCTCCATTTTATGTTGAAACTCTTTGCTACCTCTGCACGTGGAAGCCTCTTAAAAACCAGGGCTCTGCTCTGACACTGAATCCTAAGCCCAAGGCCAGTGAGGTCAGCAGAGACAAAACCAGTCAGCCCAAGAGAAAGCTCCATTACAATGCTGCTTAATGTCATGCACAGGTAGCTCAGGTATTCTAGGATGCAAATGTTCTTCACTAACATCAAGTGCAGAATTAGAGCCAAAGTGAGATGTCACGCATGAAGATTGAACAGTCAAAAATGAATATAGTGGGGGCAGGAGAAGACTTTTGTCACTAAACCCTAATTCATTACTGTTAGATGAGCAGCCTGGTGAGGTAAATGCACACACGTACATATTATGACAGTTCAGGAACCTCCTTGCTCTTGAAAACAATTTGTGCTGCAATCCACGTTACCTCTGTGCTTGAATAGATATAATAAATCTTCTTGACAACAGCGTTGAACATATTTACATGCTGTACAAGGAAAGAATAAAATACACTTATGTAAATTTTTTCAGGCTTTTAGTTCCTATCATATCATTTGCAGAAAAGGAAGAAACAATGCCAAGCAGCCTCATGGAGAGATTTTGCTATAATCAGGTGTTTTAGCACAATCTGTTCTACTCCAATAGAGAATATTTTCTAAAAGGAAACGGACTGAAAAAAAAATCATATTTATTTTCAAATTTGCTTAACTTAACACAAAAGAGAAACGTTGCAGTAAATGGGCTTTTCAAAGTTTGAAATGGAAAGAACTATTTTAGGAAAAGCAAATTAAAAGTCAACATAACAGACTTTGCTTTATTATGTGGAAATGAGACAGGGCTCAGAGCTGTGAAATCCTGATAGAAACTTCAGCAGGGTTTGAACCAGGCATGGGATCCATGAAGGGAGCTGTCTTGCTCTTTTGCCTTGACACTCCATCATTTTTTCCTATTCAAATCTTTTACAAACTCCCTTGTTTCCTAAATTTAGATTGTCTCTTGGCTTTATATTCATTGCTGTACCAAATAAAAAACAAGTCACCAATAAAAAGTAAGAGGAGAAAATTCAGGAATGATGTGAATTTTAAGTGCAGATAGGGGGACTGAAAATTTTCACTCAGCACTTCCTTTGTTGAAAACACAAAATAATGTCAAAAAAGTTAAAGAAAACTGTGTTTGTGCTGAAGAAACCAATCCTGTTTGTAAGCCTTGTTTTGTATTTTTGGGGATTTGGCATGCATCTTTTTTTCCTACAACACCAAGACATCCTGGGCACAAGCCAGAAATCCTTAGAGATGCTTAGGAGATGAGCAAGCTATCTCTGAGTAAGTCAGTTACATTTCTTAATTGCCTTCATCCATCCAGGGGTCAGACCCCAACATAATACTGAAAACTCACAAGTTTGCCCTTGCAAAATGTTGCAAAGAGTGCTGAAGTTCTTGCAGTAATTACCTTCCATAAGCAAACAACTTATCCTCACAACCCATTAGGATTTCACAGGACGAAAGAGGAGTAAGCAAGACAAACAAAAGAACAGCAGAAATAATTGAGTAACACAAATATGAAGCCATGAGACCAGTATGAAATGTAAGGGAGCACTGCATAGTGCATCCCTGAGCACCTCAGTGAGGTCTTCTTCTCTCAGTCCAACCTTTGATCTTCTCTGAGATACTTCAGTTCCCCTGAAGCGTCACCTTTCTCTGCGGTTGCTCCTGAGGAATTGTGCTTGTGCCTTTCTTCTCTGAACATACAGTAACTGTTTTTCTAGAGCGTTCAACAACACATTGCCTGTAAGGTCTTCAGCGAAAAAGAAGAAAGAAGAAATTGTTGATTTTAAACCTCTAAACTTTTCTGTTTCCTTTTCTGAAGCCATTCTGTTCTCTTTCAATTTTTTTCTATGGAAGGTTTCACTAGTAATCCTATGGAAGTCTACACTTTTCACCCTGCACAAAATGTAATGCTATTCTACTAACATTTCTTAAAACCCCTTCCAGAATTTCTTCACAACAGTGTTATGGGCGTAACTTCATTTTATTTTGCTTCCAAAATAAATTGCTTTCTCTGTCTTGTTTGTTCCTTGTCTGTTTCCTACATGTTGTACTAATTGGGCAATCATACATTCATCAGCCAAGGAGAAAAGGGGACAGCAATCACTGCAAATTGCTGCTCTCAGCATTAAAGAACAAAAGAAGAAATACCATCTTGAACTCCGTAGTGTATGTCCAGAAAAAATATCACCCTGAAGGTTGCTAGCATTGCATTTGATGCAAATAAGATCAGCTGAATGCAAGGTGCCTTGCTGTTGTCCTTAGCTAGGAAACAGATTTGCTACAGTTTGGAAGTTCACTGAGTCATAATTTGATCAAGACTTAAAGTCAGACTCTTAGAAGTGAGTGTGGCCAGTATTCAGACAGCATGTACTTGGATTTAATAGCACACACTAATCAATTTGGGTCTGAGAAGACAGCAGCATTCCTCAGAATCAGAGAATATGAGCAACATTTCTACTTCAAGAGGAATAAGAGAAAGAAACTTGCAGTAACTGAAACCTCAATCTGATGGGCACTCCTTCTCTACCACTACTGCTCTCAGTTTAGAAGCTGTACATCAGCCATCAGATGAACTCTGTTCTTTCAAGAAAACAGAAATCCCACTGTATTTTTTTTCCTTTACACAGAATACAGCCAAAAAACCTAGTTCCCATCCAGATTTGCAAGTTATCTTAATTAACAGTGTTGATGTGTGAAAAATTGCATACTGTGGTTTTATCACACATTTTGGCAGTGTGCTTCTCCTGCTGATATTCTCTGCAGTGAAGGCAAGGCCTCTGCATGGGTGATATCTGCAGGATGAAAGCAGCGATGATATCCAGAAAAAGTACAAGCATGTCAAGCCAGCACATACAGCTTGATGTCATTAATTCAACATCATCCATTTAAAGGGGCAAATATTCTTTCCCACACATTGATAGGCTTGTGAATGCTAAAAAGTACTTATATTATAATTAAAGACTATCAAAATATGTAGTCTCTCTCCTTTCCACATCCTTCCCAATGAAACTGACACAAAGCATAGTAAGTGAGAGATCAGGGTGGATGAGATTTGAATTCACTTTATGTTTAGCAACTGGAATGCAGCAGAATGAAACCATGCTAAGGCAAAGGGTCAGCTATGAAGACACTAAAAATTTCTGAGTTGATTCCATGCAGATTTTGCAGTTTGGAAATCCTGTGATATCAAACATTACTACTTTCGACCATCCCAGTACAGTTCGTTTAGGCCTTTCAACTTCTAATGTACCTAATGATTTGAAAATCAACTACTTGCTTTCCCCATCCCTTTCATCTACAAATCTTCAAGCACTTTCTGAAGTGCCAGGGTAGAATAAGCAGTGTCTAACCTCTGGGAAGACAACACTTTGTCTCCTCTCAGAACTGTTGATTCAATAAGTCTACCCAATATTTTCAATAAAAAATATAACTTACATGACTGCTGGCAAAGAAAAACATGTTTGTGTTAGTCTTTCATGATGAAAGATGGCCATGATAAGTGGTGGCTTGTGGTGAGGGACCTGGACTCAGCCTTCGCATCACTTCTCACTATTAATCTGTGTGTGTAATAAAGAGGCATTTACTGTCCAGCCAAATATTTGATAAATAAGCTGGCTGAGTTCAGTGCTAATGTGTGACCTGGCTCTGGTTTTGTATCCTCCCTTGTGAAAGGCCACACACAATTATCACTGCTTGTAAAGTGCCACAGAAAGCTTACAGTTGTAGGAGCAAGGAGTTTGCTTTAGCTAGTCACATCTCAGGTCACCAATGTGTCATGTTTTACAAGCACAATCTCTGATCTACGTATCTCTTGGAAAATGCTATAGTTTTATTCCCTCACTCTGACTTGGTGCTTCATGTCTAACAGTTTGTATGCTTTTTCTCATTGTTGAAGTTTTACCTTATTTGGGTTTTTCTTTTTTCTCTATCCAGGAAAATAGCTACCTAACAAAATGAAAACAGGAAGGTAGCATTTATTTTCCAGCATTTTCCTTCCATGCATTCATTCGCCTATGCTCTATGAGAAGCCATTCCCATCACATTTGATACATTTGAGCTAGGACATGCTTTGAATAATAAGGAAGAATCTCAGCAGGCTGTTAAGGCACATTAATTTGCAGTGTAATTTTTTTTTTCTCTTTCTTTATCAAAGCCAGGATAAGCCAGGAAAGATGAGGATATGTTCAGAACTGGTGGTGGAGCACACGACTTAGCAACCTGACTCTGGAATTGAACTCCATGTATCAGGTCACAACTAGAAAGCAAAGAGCCTTTTCACAGAGAAGGATGTACAGTTGTTTCTCTACATTAAGTGTAGTGGGGGATCCCCATCTGAAATCTCGTCTATCTGAAACTTTACCTCAAGCAACTTCATCCATCTTCCACAGTCTTGCATTTCAGAGCATGCAGCAAGGAATATAGAAGTAGGGGTAAAATGACAGAACAGAACGAATCCATACTCAGTTACCTTCAGAAACTCTACATTACTATTCAAGAAGCAAAGAAACCCCCCCTCCATGAGCCGAAGATGCCCTTCTAAAGTAGGGAAGGATTAAGGATGTTTCATGTTGTTCCTTTTAGTTTTGGGGCACAATGGACAATTCAGCCCATAATACCCGCATCCATGGATATTGTTGTGCTTTGCAGACATGCAGATTCACAGACTCCTGACCCAGTTTCTTTGTTAAATACTAAAAGAAATTTTCTGAAGAAACCTGGGATTTCTCTGAAGACTATACGCTCAGAAATGTTTCCCAGAGTGTGAGCTGAGTTACAACAGAATGTAAAGTGAAATTTTTAGCTGTTTCAAAGACAATACAAATCACTTCTCCACAAAACCTCAGGGATTGTCACTGACTGAAAAAAACATGTCTTCATTAGCAATAAGGTAAGTGTAGATAATGCGTGAGGCAAACACAGCATGGACAGTTGTGATTTTCTCCCTTCTTTTAGTTTCTCATCCTTCATCATAAAGGTGATATTTCAACAAGAAAATATTGATTACAATCTACAGTCAATGAGACCCAAGTGGCCAGCTGGTCTGTTGAGACAATATAGTTGTAAGACCTCTCATAAGGGACCTTATGAGTCAAGGTAGTGGTGTGCTGCTCATGAGAGGTGTAATTTCCAGCCATCCTGTAATTTTTTGGCAATTCTGATACATCTGTCTGTGAAATCAGGTTTGAGGTGATCAGAAATTTTGTTGTCAGCTTCATGCACTGATTCATTCAAAAACTGTTGTCTTTGGCTTGTCCACATAGCATTATAAGATTTGTTCCCTTGCCCATAAGTTTGTCAAGAATGAATTTTCATCCAGCTGTCTTTCTTCCCAAGCCTTATGTTTCAGGGTTTGGACAACTCTCTGAGCCTTCTCCAGGGAACAGAGCACAATAAAGATGACAGCAGTCCAAGGGTGTCATCCCTCTAGTGTAAGTCTCTTTGGCTCCGTGAGGTACAAAAGAGAAGTTTTCTCCTCTAAATTTCTTTTTGATTAACTCAATCACAATGGGGAGAAAAATAGAAAAAAAAAAAAAAAATAGAAAAAAAAAAAAAAGGAATTTGCAAACCAATTAAAATTAGAAGCCTTTGGACTTGAAACTGTCATTACAGAAATAGTCCTGGCAGCACCTCAGCCCTCTTCCTCATCTCTCTGAGTGTTCTGTCTTTGAGCCAGGACTCAGAACGCTCAATTCATCAGCCCTCAACATTTTGCCTCCATTTCTCTTGTGCTTATCTTGTTCACATTTGTTGTGCACTAGTATGTATTTCCATGCTGATCAAGCAGGTTCAACTTTGTTTTTTTCCTTTACAATATATTAGTTTTTCTGCAACAACATGAGCAATACCTGAAGATAAAATATGTATTTTAAACCAACATAATAAAGTTAGCCTGACAACCCAGGTACACTACATATGGCCCATTTCAGAGCACTCCGTTATCTCCAGTGAAAGCAGTTCAGCAAACCAAAGGACATTTTTGTCCTTTTGTACTTTCACTGGAGATTTTTGTCACTGCAGCAGTCAGCAGAAAGCAATGTGTGTTGTTGCGAAGCATCATCTCTCATCTTTCAGAGCCAGAGAACATAGCTTTACTCTCCATTACTAATTAGCCTTGAGGACTTTTCTTCTTCTTCTGCCAGCCCTGCCACTGATGGAGTTGGGGACATTGCCAAGGAAAGAGAAAGAATGATAAGAAAGTTGGGACAAATAAAGGCCTAAATCACCAGATATCTGTCAACAGCCTTACATTCATCTTGACATAGTGAGGATATTTTAAGCCTTTTCCCTTGAGGTTTGGTTCTCTTTCCATCCACTTCCTCAAGCAGTACTCTCACCTCAAGAAAAATATCAGTATACAGCATTCATCCATTATTCCAGCCTGGTTCCTTTCACGGAGAACTTCTGCTTCAGTGAGAGGAAACCTACAGGAGCTGCATGCTCATGATGCTGACTAGCAGTACTGGCTATATGTGGAATAAGGCCATCTTTGTTCTGACTCTGGCAGCTGGTAGCTCATCAGCCTTCAACATGAAGGAGATCCTCTTCTTCATGGGAGAGGATCTTAGGTAGGTCCCAAAGGAGGAATATAAAAGGCTCTCTTTTAAAGTCAGCAACTTGGACAGGAGGACATTTCCTTTCTTCAAATGACTTTATTTTCTTCTGGGATTAATTCTACAATTTACATTCTTATATATAGCACATTTCTCTTATTTATACAGCATGTTTTTATTTATTTATAGAACTGTACTTTGTGGTAAGGTCCAATAAATACTTGTGGCAGTGAGTTCCCAGAGTTAATCGCAAATTGTGCAACAAACATTTATTTTTATATTTCAATTTTAAATTCAGTTAAGGTTTAATTCCACTGACTGTTCTGTAGCTGTCTGACTGTTATGTTCTTGTTATGCTTACTGGGAACATATACACTTTTATGGTTTTTAATTCCTTCTCTTGTTCTCTTCTCTTCTTACTCTTCCAAGATGTTTTAAAGCTCAGAGAAGAATAAGAAGAGAGATGGACTATGATTAAATGCCAGGGAACAGACCTCTGTGAGATGAGCCGGATTCTTTCAGGATATAGTTTCTTATGGCAAATAAATAAATAAATAAAAGCTGGGCTTAGCTAATTTTTGCCTTTTTTCATTAAATAAGGGTAAAAAACTACGACTAGAATTCATACTCTAGAGGTTGGAACCATGTTGCTTGCATTAACAATTAGAGTAAGGCTTCCAAACTAAGCTAACTGACTTTATTTCTTTGAAAAGAGAATTGTCCATCAATGATCAAAACAATACCAGGAGTTGCCACTTTGTTCTAGTTTCCCTTTTTGTCACATGGAGGACATACACAGATGGTGTACTACAAAGGCAGGCTCCAGTAAAGGATTTTTTTTGCACTGTATGGATTAAGTAGAGCCTGGTGACACTCATTCATTAATGGTAGAAAAGTGCTGGTAAACCTGAAATAGAAAGAGCTGTTGAAATGCATTATTACTTAGGAGGATATTTACATAACCCTTTGATTTTATTGGTCAGTAAACTGGCAATTACCCTGCCACATTGTCGGAGTAATACATCTTTGCTTTTCTTCACTCATGTTTCCAGTTTAATAGTAATGTGCTCTACAGCAGTGACTATGCTCCTCATTGTTTGAGCTTGAACTGGTTTTCTCCAGAATAACATTCCTGGAAGATCCTTCCATGGGAACTGAATTTTGAAGGCAGTTATAAAGCTTTGGTCAATTCCTGTTTCTTAATACTGACAAATGCAAAAGCAGATTTCAGAAGATCATCACCACATTCCTTTTCACAGCAGTAAAATGTGATACAAGGCAATGAGAACAGGGGTTGGGCTCCCAACCTGAACTTTACGCCATTTATAACTGCAGAAGTTGCTTGAGAAATTCCTAATTAGGCACATTTAAAGACATTTCTGGCTGCAGTGTCTGCTCCTTCTTTTTTCTTTGAAACCTAGTGCTGTAGTAAAGAGCTTTTTCAATTCTATAATCCTCAGTGCTCCACTCCTGTAACGTAGATAAAGGTAGTTTATTGTTAATATCTCTATTGCTTATTGTGGACAGTGTGTGGTTCACCCCTAGCATAATAAGGACACCATTACTAGATCTGTCCTTCCAAAATGGAAGGGAAATGTCAGATTTTACAGTGTGAAACTTTCCACTGCTTTTTAGATTAATGCCTGGAAATTCTCAGTTGTTGGCTTCACCTCCTTAAACTTTATCAAGGTATTCTTATTTGTCCAATTGCTTTTGTCAGTTTTTATCAAGTGAAGTATGTGTGAAATTTGGATCTTCTTAAACTGAACTTGGCAACCTGCAGAGCTTTGTGATGGTGGGAATTACAGATGGGCTGAAAAATCAAATTGAAGGAGTCTGCATACAGCTGAGAAAATGTCATTTTCCTGCTTCCAGTGGGGAGGGGGGAGAGGGGGGGGGAAATCCAACACACAAAGAAAATTCATTATGTTGAAACAATAAGCAGGTAGTGGATGGAGAGACACAATATACCAGATGCTAAATTTTCACTTGTTTTTGCTTCTCATGTAGTGCAGCCATTCAAAAAGGTGCATGCAAGATTCTTCAATGTACTAAAAATAGTATATTTTGCATATTTTTGCATATTTTGCATATTTTGATCCAGGCTAAGCTCAGTCCTTGCACTGAAAACTACGTGAAGATTTTTATTAATATTCTCCATGTTTTTTTTCCCAAGAAATCTGCCATCACAATTCATTGATTTTTATACATTACAGAACTGAAAGCAGACCTCCTGATCTTTAGTAACAGTTCATATCAGAAATATGAGAATTTTTGTTTCTTTGTACACAATATTTCTTTAGAAGAACATTCATGTTGATTTTATAAGGGCTTAGAATATAAAATCTGCTGTAGCCATCAATAAATGTTTCCCTCACCTTACAGACAGAATTGTTACTTCCAGCTGGAATTTACCATGCTTCAGCTTCGAGATAAAAGGTGATGGAAAACCTTTGTATTTCTACAGAAGAGAAATATCAAAGTTGTTCTTGTCTGTGACTGAGAGTCTTTTCTTGAAATTGCTATTTGCAGCATGTTACCAAGTCACCATCTGAAACATTAACAAATAAGGCTTGGGCTTTCATTTACTTTTTTTATTAGGAATGATAAGGGGTATTTTTTCAGACTTTTTAATTTTTTTGCATGGATCTGCTTGGAATTTCTGACTGTGTTGCTTTTTCCTGATCATTTGTAGCAATTCCAGGTGGGGCTATTTCATATTTTGCCTTGAAACATGCTTATGAACTTGCCTGCAGGTTAAAAAAAATTATGATGCTTTGAGTTAAATGTTTCTGTCAATGTGCAGGCCTTAAGGTGAGCTGCCATCTCACACACACACACACACAAAATAACTAAATGTTCAAGATCTTTTGAATTCATTAAACATTGTCCACTGTCTCCTATTGCTTCCACTTACACAAATGAAAGTACGGTTTGATTTAGCAAGAGTTTAGTTGCCCTTTGTGGCACTTTCCATGTTGGTCTGATACGAACACAGTCAGGAACCAAAGCAGTGTGAATTTGTTGACTTGTTGAGAACAGGGATTACTAAAGCAGGCCGTGTGTTCTCAGAGAACATGGCTTTTAAGAAAATGTTAGAAAGCAGAAGACCTTTAACTTTAATTCCACTTCTTTTAAATTTAAAGTCAGTTCTCTTATTTGTAATGACTTTCTATATCTGGCTTTTTTTTCTCTGTGTGTTTACTGAAATTATAATTTCTGTAACAGGAAAAGCTGAGAATAACCTAGCAAGAATTTTCCTCATTAAGCTCAGTGTATAACCACATCTGCCTTGAAGTCAGTCACAGCTCTACCACCAACCGCAATGGGATCCGGTCCTAGAACCAGAGCCTGCTCTTTTGGGCCACTGCTGCTCTTGTGGCAGGCACTGCAAGGACTGACTCTGTGGGAAGCTGGTTTGTATGCATGCCGTGGGTGAGATTCTCAGCTGGCATCAACCTCACCTGATCCTGTACTGCTCACACGAGCAGGAAGTCTGAGTCTGTGCTCATCCCATAACTGACTCGTTGCTGCCAATTCTAAGTGTAATCTCATCTTGGTTACAATACTAGTTACAATACTAGAATAACTGCAGTGCTTTCAGAACACCTGTTTCATACCACTGTAGCTGAGGATGGAGTCTCTCTGACAGTGTTTTGATACCAGTTCTTTCACTTGAGTTTTGTGTCCTTTCTACTATGCAGCATTCATAGCAGGCTCTTCACTGTCACCCTTCTCTTGCTTCAAAGAGGATTATCCACAAAACCTCCTTACTAAATCCTCTGTTTAATGTTATTCCTACTGCTCATTCACAGTACTCGCTACATAAAAGCATGAGGCATGATAGAGGGGTTGGAAATAGATGATGTTTGGTGTCCCGTCCAACCCAAACCATTATCTGATTCTATGATTCATGTTTTCTCTGTACCAAAATAGTGATCAAAGCCTTTTGTATCAATTGTCATTGTTGCACTTTCTTCAAAAGAGCCAAATTTGAGAAGCAGAACAATTACATTAGTTACTGGATTATCTTGGTAAAGGAAATGCTGCACCTTGCTCTTGACGCTACCAGACAGTGACAAATGTGCTCATCTCTATTTATTCCCCCTGAAACATCTTAGCAAGACAACACTGGGAGCAGCAGTGCTCTTCTAAGTAGCTCATTTCAATCCATGCAATCCCCTAGAATCAATAACTGCGTGGGATATTCTTCTAGGTCCTGAGACAACTCTGATCTGCTTGGCTTCAGATTTGACTTCGTAGAACCCAGGTTGCTACAGTATGCTGATGGTGATGGAAGAGCAACTCCTGGGGGAGCAGATGACATATCCAGCACATCCCATGTATTCTCATGTACTACCTCTTTCTCAAATGGTTCTGTGGAACTCTGTGAGTTTTCCTTAGAGAACGTTTCAGCCGGTGATATAATTTAATATATAACCAAATATACTGTATAGCTTTTTAGGCTTCTGGTTTTACCTTGCTGGAGAATTCCAAAGTATTTTCTCTGTACAGTACAAGGCCCTTTTAGAAAGCATGACTTACTGCTGTGCTGTGAGCTCTCCTGCTCACTTTAGGGATTAATGTGGGAGAAATTCCTGTTTCAGGAAGAGCTTTGGGCACAAAAAGGCCACGATTAAGCCTTGTGCCATCACAGATCACTTTGTCAACCCACATTTGCTTTATGAAAGTGATACAGGGATGTTATTTCCCTTCAGTAAGCTGGCAGCCTTGCCCTCTTTTTGAGGCTTTGTATGGTATTGAGTGTATAATTGTTTGTGCAATTTCCAAAACATGAAGTTGATGTTTCTTTGTGCTGTTCATCAAAAAAATATTTTCCTTGTTTTATAGTACAACTTAGTTGGAAAGGATACACTTGACGTCCTGCTTTTTCAAGATCTGATTCAATCCTTGTCCAGAACATGTTATTGGATGTAATCTTACTTGATGGCTTAGTGCAAACTTTGTTTATTGGATTGGAAAAAGACACCATTTCACCAGAAGGATGTGGAATAATTATCAACAGTTACACGCAGACTCCACAGACCTCTCAGTGCAAGCCCATGGAGCAGGTAGGATTCTAAATATAAATTTCTACTGAGTTGATAGATCACAGAGCAGAATAAATTTTTACCAGCTCTACCAAATTATCCACCCCGCTTCCAGGGATCCTGAATGCCATGGTGCTTGACAGAAACACAAACATGAGACACAGAAGTATATGTTTCTATTGTCAGCTGGTAAGATTTCACTTATGCACAGTAAGATTTACCCAGCTGTACCTGCCAATGAAGCAGAGCACAGTCAGTGACTTAGAAAAGCCTGCACTGAGCTCCAGCTCCACTTGGCTGAGAAGCTCACAGCATACTCTATAAGTAGTCACTTCTCATGATTACAAAAACATAAGAGTCCTCTTTTGATGGAAGGGGATGAAATGGGACATTTTAATTCCATTCTGTGGAAGTAAAAAGTGCTGTTAAATATTACCAAAACTGTTTTGGAACACAAGAACAGGCTCAATTAAAATTTGGCTATTATCTTGTATGTCTTCGCTTTTCACTTCATGTGTCCTCATTGTCTGATCAGGACTGGGAATTTCCTGAATTCTATCTCTAGTTCTGTAACGGTATGTAATATATAAACCATAGAGCTTACTTAACCTCTCTGTGGTCATATCTTCTGAAGACAAATGTGTGGAACTTTAAAACTTTAAAAACTGCCAACACTGGCTGAAGACCTCATCAATCCTTTTGTTTTTCTCTCTGCCCTTCTAATGAACATTAGTATGCCTTCAGCAAAAATACCGTGCATGAGCTATATCATACCAATGGATTTGCACAAAAGATCAACCTGCCAAGATGCAATGTCAAACTGTGTACATTTTCACAGTTAAACTGTATCTAAACCCAACTATTCTCTGTATTTCAGCACAGAAAACAAGCAATGGCATTGCCACGGAACTGATGCTGGCATATAAACTTGGCTTTAACCTCTGCAGAACATGAGCACTGGAGAGTGGTGTGAATGGTGACAGCTGACTGCAGTGCTCCAGTTCCCTCTCTTGGTCACACTGCACAAACTGGCTTTTGCCTTCAGTTGGGATACAGAGATATCCTAATGTAGAATCAGACCCACCTACTGCAGCTAATTAGAAGGTAGAAGAACTACCAGCAATACAACACTGTATGTGAAATTATATAGAACTGCTTCAATTAACATTGTCTAATTGAAGGCAGATCCTTGATGACTCAGAATTTGTAGTTAAAAAGAAAATGTCTGTTCCAACCAGAGAAAAAAACTCAGTAACACTTTCGCTATTAACAACAGCAGAAATCAGTCTGAGACCTTCTTTGTGCATGAAGAAATGATATTCTTATTAGTGTATTTTAAAAATGATTGCAGCAATCATGTCCATCCTAGTCATGACCCAGCTCTCGTCAGCATTATTAAAATTTAACAAGAAAGTACACTCAAAATCTAAATTCCCAGGTTCCTAATCATCTTTGGCACTAATGATTTATTTCACAAATGAGAAACCTTTTGTCTCAGATTTTGGTAGTAGGAGTGATGATTCTAGAAACATATTGATGAATCTGGCAAAATCTTTTGAAAATACTGAGCTGGCTAAAAGTCAAAATATTTGACTCCATCTATTGGACCAAAGAGTAAGTCTGATCTTATTTGTTTTTTAAAACAATTTGTATTTAGCCTCCTACCACAGCAAATTTCAACCTACGTATATTGTAAAAAACCATAAAAACTGCTAAAACCTAAAGTGAAGATGGAAAATGTATACTGGCATGTCTAAGTAAGAATTTAAGGGTCAGTTCCAGATATGTTTCAGTGAAAAAGCAGATAGAAAACTTTTGGAGTGGAATGAGCAGCATTCCTCTGGGGCAGACTATGTATCAGGGGCTTGTATGGCCAGTTGCTCCCCTCACTCCTACCTTGCTAACACAGCAGCCCGTTCGTTTGCTTAGAGTGGAAAAAAAAGTCTAAGCCAAGCAGTAAATGTCTGCTTTGCTTATTGCCTTGGCAACTCTTACTAATGTTATAAGGTAACTTGGCTCTCTGGAAATTAAGATTTTACATGTTTTGCTTCCTAAAAGCCTTTTATTTTCCACATAAACGTTGTGTTATTGAGTTAGAGGATAATAAATATGCTTCTTCGGAACATGGTAATTAATCAGTTATGAGTTACTTGGACCTTTTGGTTTAGCAATATTTACTGAAGTGGAAGGTCATCGAAATCCTGTACTGTCTGTGCTGACCTCTGTCACAGGAACCATGTTACAAGCAGCTCTTTTGGCAGAATTGTCCCTGGCAGATTGCAATTTCAGCAGCAGTAAAGCTACAAAGTTCTCCCTCACAAAGTCCAGCAATTTTCACTCTCAAAAGAGGCTCAGCTTCATCTTGGGTGAGCTGAGTTGATAATTTCTATTCAGAATGTGATGCCTTATCAATAGGTTTCTTCATCTCTCCACACCTGGGACATGATCATGAACAAGAAAGCTATTTGTATGTGGGAATTTTAGTCTCTGGTGGAAAAAGATTGAACCAAGCTCCTGGTGCAGGTCCGTGCAGGTCAGCTACCTTGTGAAGACACACTGGGGTCAATATAACTCAGGCTGTGACTGGAGAAGGCTGCAGTGAGATGATGTTGGAGCTTTTTGCTTTCTCTAGAGTAGCACGTTTCTCATCTGCTCTGAGTCAAACTGCAGATATGAGCAAGTGCTGCCACTCAGCCTGGCTGCCTCTAACAGACCTGCCTGTCCTCGTCTATTCCTGGCTATCTCACAGTCTCCTGAAGATGCTGCTGAGAACTCCTGTTAGAATTTTGGGCTGACGAAGTTGTAAGAGGAGAGACAGACTGTTCCACAAGGCACCAGAGAGCAATTCATAAAATCCTACTTTCAATGGCATAAACTCTAAAAAATCAGCATCACTCACAATTTCTAAGAAGTATTAGGTGGGTGCAGGTGCTCAGGGCCCAAGACTTCTCACGGAAAAGCCATTTGGATAGGTGAAACACATGACAGGTCGAGCCCTAGCAATGGATAGCCATCTATCAGGGTAGACATTAGGAGAATTCCTCATTTACTTATCAGGCTGTATCAAAAACAAAACAAAACCCATACATTAAAGCAAGTCAGTTTTCTAAATTATTGCATTCCTCTCCTGATCAACAATGAAATGAATTGATTAAACTTATTGAATCAAACAGATAACTTAAATGCACTAATTTCCGCCAAAGGCAGAATAATTAATTACGCATTGGCTCATTCTTATGATTTATTTTGCAAGACAAGCACTCATGGCTTGAAGAATCTACCCTCTGATTTTTATTCAGTGCAGGAGTCAGAATAGTTGTACTTTTTCTACTGCTTATAGATGGTTTGCTACTATGCAGCTAAGCATATCCACTGAATATAAGAATTACTTTGAACAACAGAATCATTTAATCACAAAAGTCAATAAAAATGCAGTTTTCATGAAGTGTTATCTGTCACCATCCTCAGCGCATAGAAATTAGAACTGGAAAGAACTTTCAAATCAATGACCTTCTCTCCTTTACATCAATTAATCTAGACTCTCACCCTTGCAAGACTTTTTTCCACACTAAATTTACTACCATTTTATCCAAAATGAGATAAAGATACCATAAATTACAAAGCTGTTTCACTTAGTCTGGTGGATAACTTCTGAGGTCTCCTATTGTCGGGAAGCTTTTCAGAAATACTCAGCTGAAATGTCTGTATTATTAATCATTAATCAAAAGAACAAATACTAGAAATAGAAAAATATCAAGCAAGCTTTTTTCCTTCTTTTACTATTTCTGTTGATATTGCCAATGAAACAAGATCAAACTATTTTAGAGATTCTATCTCATTCTTTTGTAAGTCACATGAGGGTTAGACCACAGTGCTTCCAATCAGTGGCCCTAAGATACACATGAATGTAACCTGTCCTAATGAAGGGCTTCTAGAATCCATAGTCTTCTGGCTTTTCAAGCTACCAGTCCCTTTGAGGTTGTACAGAGGTTCATTACCCTCTTCATGTTATGGACAAACCTACAGAGTAGTCACAGCTTTGGTACCCTGATGGCTACGATGAAGGGTGATGTGAAGGATGTTTGGGACTGAATGGTGTGCATGCTTCCCCATGTCAGTACATAAAAAAAGGGCTGCAGGTAAGGACTGTGGTATGAAATCATTGCACACTGCTCAAAGTACAGATTCAGCTGACCTGGTGTTATCTATAGGGTCAGGGACAGATGATAAGTGTGGGATGACAGTTAGAAAACTGTCATGCTCAGAGCCTGAGACCATACAGATCTATCTGCATGTATGTGTGGTAACTCAGCTTCTGAACTATCTCAGTGAGGGTTACCTGCAACTACAAAAGTTGCAAAGTAATAGAATACAGAGAGCAAATTAGGGACCAAAAGACATCATCTGAATTTTGGCTATCATCTCCCAAAGGATCAGGATTTCACCTGCCCGGGATTTCAGTTCTTCTTGTTCTTTGAATTCAATTCACTGGAACATACTGCTGCTTAATGCCCTTTACCTCTAAATTTAATCCATTCCCTTTACTCATTTCCTTTGCTCAACTCTTCGTTTGGGTTGTACACACATGGATGTGCTTGATTCTCATGAGCAACTCTTCTTCAGATACTCAAGAAAGATAAAAAATTGAGTTTATTCCACAAGGCACACAAGCCTTGCAGTGACAGCAGGAGTAGAAAAGCTTTTATAGTATCTGCAAAACCAGCCCTGAATGTAAATATGAGGAAATTATTTGAGCCATTTTTGAGCCACATCAAAACCTTTCCAAAGGCAGAATGGTACTTGAAACTAATTAGTTGATCTTGTAGTTGTTCCATATTAGCTGTTTCTATATCCTCTGGCTTTTGCTGTATGTGTTTAGTCTTTTTTAGTAGATGAATTCTCAGTGTGATAATCATCCTTCCCACTTGCCACTAGCTTATCCGTATTCACATCAGCAGTAAATACATTAGATTTCCTACTGCACACTGACAACAAACAAGCCTAGGATTTTAAAAGACTATTTGATTTCTGCTTATCATCCTAACATCTGAACTCTCTATGGAGAATCTCAATGCATAAGAACTCCTTACTGCTCCAACTCAAAACAGAGAAAAAATGAAAGCAGAGAGAGAAATATTTAACAGACAATGTAGGTTGGAAAACAGCTGAAGATTGTTTTTTGAAAATTATCACAAACTTTATTTCTTACTACTATATACAAAATCTTTGCTTTTTACTACTAGTAAGAACTGGAGAAGTAAATTCTTTAGTAGATAGGTGGATGAAGAAGATTCCAAAAACAGATTTTTTTTCTTTAGAAAAATTCAAGCATGCTGTTGTATTTTGTTATCCATCTGAACTGCACTGGCAAAGCCATGGAGGTTATTATTCCTTTCCATGACTTTTATTGTTCTGTCATCTGTGTGCTGTGATCACAGCTACAATTACTCAGAACACTAAAATCCTGCTGCAGCCATTTCAAACATGAACAACCTGCAGGGCTTTCCTTTGCGTTGCATACAAAGCCTGGCCCAAATTGCTGAGCTTGTCTTGCCAGGTCTTCAATGGATGCTTGGCCTGAGGAACAGCAGAGCCAATCTTTTTCAGAAGACCTACAGCAACTTCAGGAGATCTTTACAGCATGAACTACTCAGCTATCCCCTCTATTACTGTTGAGTCAATATACCATTAATCCTACCCGTGCCCCCTGCAGAGAAGGTTTCCTGTCATGGTTACACCCAGACTTTACACATTTGCTCTTAAATTTTGTCAAGTTGCTAAACCCTCACGTTTTTTCTCTTCTGTTGCAGTAGCAAAGGCGATATATGTCAGACAGAGGAGGGACTGATGGGAAGTTGGGGCCTTAGAGGGGACTTTCTGATGGATTTTGTTTACAGCATTCAGCACATCTCACTGCAGCAGGAAACAACCTCTGAGACAAAGATCTCCATCTCACTGCTGTCCTGGAAACACAGTGACAGCACCGGGGCACACAAAAACCTGCCAGGAAATGTAACACTGAAGAAGAATGTTCATCACAGCATATCGTGTGTAACCACATCGCGCTGCAATACAGCAATGTGTTGTGTTTATGAGTGAAATGTGCAAGCAATGATCTGCAGGTCCTTTCAGCTCATTGCTCTCCACCCACACAGTGCTACTGAATAACAATGATGTTTTGCTGCAATTGCTTCAGGCAATGCTCTGAAATGCAGTTTGTTAACAGAAATTATTCTATTAATTTTAATTTTCTGAAGTTTAATATAGTTGCAGATTTTCCTCAATATGAAATTAACTATATCCATGGTTTATACTTGGCTTTCATGCAGAGTCTCATCAAGTGTTAACTCTTGGAAGATTTATGCATGTAAAAACAGCAAAAACAGGGCAAAATTTCCAGTAAGCACTTGTTCTCTTTAGTACTAAGTGAGATTAGTCATCATTAGTTCTTGTAAATCCAGGATTATTTCAAAGATAGGAAATTTAAACCATCTCTCTAGTTAATATACAGTTAATTTATTTACTGGTTATTCAGAGTAGATAATTTTTTTTATTCAATAAACAAATCAAAATTCTAAAATTAGATGAGTTATAATGTGGACTATTAAAGCACAGCTAACACTGAATGCCATCAGGTTGAACTGTTGCACACCCAACTTGATTAAATCCTAAATTTAGTGTTGATATCAGAGAGCACCTTTTGTAATTCACATTCTGGGTTTTGTATATTAATTTCTGTAGTGCTCCAGGCATAAAAAAATCTATAAAGCTGAATATATAATTAATATATGACTCCTATTTTTTGAAATTTTTCTATTTTTACTGTTTACATCACACTAAATGAAAATTAAGAGAAATCAAGTGCAGTAAATAGTTTAAAACTATTTAGAAGATTCTGTATATTATTTTTATTAAGCATAAAGAAGCTGTTGAAGCATTTGCACGCTATATGCATAAGAGCATTAACATAAATAATATGCCTAATAATACACTTCTTAAAATAAATGCAAAACAATTCTCATGCTAATTTTGCAAATTTCTGTCAAGAACATATACTGCACTGTTGGGTTTTTTTCAGTTTTTGTATATTTGACCTTGGAGCTCTGGACAAGAACTCCTGACTTGGTAGTTCCACTGCAGTTCATCTATCTTTTTCATTGCACCACTTCAGGAATCAATTGGACTCAGTGTATGAATTTGTCTTTTACTGTGCAGTATGTTATCTAGAAATTCTCCAGAAGAAATGTTCCTTTGCTTGCAAGGCACAAAGCTTTTATAGTCCATACAGTTGCTCTCAGTAATTGCAAAGCAATTTGTCTGCAAATCACCATAGAGATTAGCAACTATCTTTAATATTTTTTTTCCACAAGTTCCCTTATGGGAGAACACCCTTGAGATCATCAAGTCCAATCATCAACCTACCACCGCCAAGCCCGCCACCTAACCAAGTACCTAATCATCACACCCACACACCTCTGAAACACAAGAGGTGTGTTTCACCTCTTGTGGACCAAGGTGAACCAAGGACGATGACTCCACCATTGGGTTCACAGTTTCATGAAGAACAGCCTTCAACATTCACCGTGACCCCAGCCCAGGTTCAGAGGCTTCCCTTAATGTGTGCCCCAGAGCTGAGCATCTGTGCTAGCATCAGGAGGTGAGATCTGCACTCGCAGGGACCCCTCAGCAGCTCTGCAGTGCTTTGGATCAGGATGCTGCTTTGGGCAGGTGAGCCCCCATGGCATGTTGCCTGAATACCAGCTCTAATTTTAGGAACATTAATCTTTTTTTTAATTTTCCCTGTGTAATTAATACATAAACATACTGAACATACAGTAAGAAGAATGCATGAGGGTGCTTGTGCTCTCCTAATTCATAACTTGAATACTAATAAGTTTGGTTTTGCTTGCTGCGAGAATTCATACGTATAAGAAACTCACTGGAAGGGAGAAGAAGAGATTAAAATGACCAATAAAAGGAGCAGAGTCAGATTATTTTTGTTGTGTTGACACGGTGTATTGAATCAAGCAACTAAGCTTCCCTTACAAAGACACATTTCGCTGCCATACCATCATCTCTTTCCTTTCTCCACCTGCACCACAGCCCCACAGAGGGCATTTTATCCCAGCCTGCTCCCATTGCCCCTTTCATCTCATCATTAAAACTTTCAAATTTTAATGCTGTATTAAATGTGCTACAAAATGCCATCAGCTGCAGAGTTCAGGTAACCCCATTCCCCCTGTAAACCAGGGTGAAAGATCCTAAAAGCAGCTGGATTCTCAGCAGTGGAGTCTAGTCTAAAAACTAATAACAAAACCCATATATATTATCTCTAGGTTGAAAAAAAAAATTAATACATTGGGAAAAAAATCACTCTTTTTCTTTAAAGGTGCACATTCAGTCTGTTAATTGAAGAGCAGACGCTGGAAATTATCAGATAATTGGTTCTTGCTTTAAATGATTAATTGGGCATTGTAATATACATAACAGCTCTCTTTGCTCTCAGGCCACAATATTTCCTCACCCAGCTGCTGCTGCTAAGTTAATTGTCCTTGCTTGCAAATGTATTTGTATCATACGAGCCTTTCCATTAATGCTCTGAGATGAAAAGTCATTAAATTAGATGTGTTTTTCAATGAATCTTGAATTGTACCTGAATTACAGCAATGGCCACAATGGTGCAGCAGTAAACAGGACACATTGCCATGAAGAGTCTGGAATTTTTACTGATCTTAAAAGCTTCCATGTGGTCAAAATTTACTGTTGCAACAGCAACATCGAAATTCAGTGAAGAATTCATCCCAAATCACTTCAGCAACCAGACCTAGTGCCTTCCCAGAAAATGACCGCAGTATATATGGCTACCTAGGCTGCGGGGAGCCGCAGTGCAACTACAGATAGATACACATATATATGTGTGTATATGTATACATATGGACACACATAACAGCTTTCATTTTTTAAGTTGCTACTCTTAACTGAACTGTCTTGTATCTTCTTACGAAAGCAAACATGAGAGATGAAACAATACTGTATCTCCAGGATACTTAGAAAACATCTGAAAAAATGCAGTTATCTGCTAAATTAAGGTGGCTCTTTCAAGAAGAAAGTCAACTTTCAGCTACTAGAGAGAAAGAGCATGAATTTAGGAAAAGAATGGGGGAAATGCTTATTGTATTGTCCAGGGATTTTTTTCACTCACCTTCCCATGTATTTTTGTGAGATCCCAGTTAACTATGAGGAACAAGGGCACATGACCCACCCACTCCAAAACACTGTGTCTTAGAGAAATGTATGAAAGGGGAGACTGAGATTCTCGCTGGCCAGTATTTCCTGCAGTGCCCTGGTATTTAATCAGGTTGTTTTTTCTGCCTTCCTTTTTTACTGTGTGCTGTGAATACCATCTGCAAAAGAAATCACAGTACCCATCATTAACCGAAGCCCTTGCTGTGGACTTGGGTGCTGCCCAAACATACTCCCCTGCACAATGCCTCCCTGAGCCAGCTCCCCTCCTCACTTACAGCTCTCCAGCCATTGCTTTCCACCTGTTTTGACTATTTTATTGTTGTGCAGCTTCTGGTATAAAAGAAAAAGTTACTGCTGGAGAAGAAGAGAGTAGGAAAGTCACAAACACTATTGTGAAAAAGTAATTCTGTTAAGGACAATCTGAGCATTCAACATCACCTACCATCAGCCCCAATCAAACCTCTGTTAGAGTACAACTCTGTTTCTCAGCCTAGCAAACATTTTTCATCAGCTTAGATATTTCAAAGGAAACTTCAATAAAATCCGACGTTAGGTGGGGAAGCAGATGCATTTGGTGAGAGTCTTACAGATGTGAAAGGAGAGTGATGCAACGCTATTTTTTCAATTGTTTGTTTTTTTTTTTTCCTGATTATTGCTTCCAGATATTGAAAGCTGCTGTTTTGAACGGGAAAATAACCAAAGCTGGAAGACATCACTATTATCATGCCTAGATGACAAAATAATGCTCCTTCCTTTCCTTCCTTCTTTCTTTTCCAATTTAGAATAGATTTAAGGATTTATTTCAATCACGCCAGAAACCAAAGCCTTGTGTATGGCTCAAGAGCTAGACGTGTAGTAAGGGCACTAAAGGTACACATATACCCTGAGTCAATTAAATGTTTTGCACTGATCTGTGAGCTCATGCTAAAGAAGACTTCACAATCCTTGAGTTCTGCTCTGCTTATATTCCTGAAAGAGGTACTAACTTTGGTCACTTCTCATGCAGTGAGTCACAACTCCAATCAGCCCTTCTCTCTCTTTCTCTGTCACACATGAAAAATCCCTGAGGCCAACTATCCCTAATCAGACTGATTAGAATTCAGTTCCAATTCAGCAAATATAAAACAACAAAAGCGCTGGAACAGGACAGAAATCCAGCCCAGAGAGCTACAAATCTATGAAAAATAACACTGTTCAACAGCTGTCCAGATTTAATTTTAGGATAAACACTAGAACACGTCACCTGGGATTGATTTAATATTTGTGGTACTAATTTAAATCGTTCAATTTGCAGAATTTTTAGGTTCATCATCTGTTCCCACAGCTCAGTCAATACTATGGCTCAGCTCACAAAGGGAATTGATCTGAAGGCCATTCTTTACAAGACAGATTAATTTTTGTTGATTGATTGATTGGACTCTTTCCACTACGCATACTAATTCTGGGCCATTTAAAGCTTATAAGGTTTTATACTGAGATTCATCGATTCACAGTTATAAAATGATGAATGGGTTTTCAGCCAAGAGAAGGCAATTGATGCAAGCTTGAGGACAGAGATCAAGATAATCAGTATATAGTGGAAAGTGCAGAGCTGCAATGTTCCCTCTGTTTCTGTCCAGATTTTCCCCAGTTGGAAGAGGATCAAAGCAATAGTAGGGCAATGTTGGGCACTTTTGCCAAGTCTGCGCCTCAGGCTTTGCTGCCTCCCAGCCCTAATGTCCAAATAAAGATCTCCTGATTAAAACACAACTAGAGGAGCCAGCCTATCCCTGGTTTCATTATAGTCACTGACCATACACTTTTTACAGTCAATGCTTCTGCCTTTTTTTTTTCTTTTTTTTTAATCTTTTACTGGGGCTTATTGAAGGTTTTTATCATTCTTCTTCAGTGTTCTAAAATCACATATCTTCCCTGAAAAACAATTTAAGTATTCTGATTGTTAGACTGTGCTTTCATGTAGAAGTACAATATACATGGTGCAATATATTCACGTATGTGGCCAAAATAATATCATTTTAAGTTAAAACATTGTGTCTTTAGAAGCGTTCTTGTAATTAATTTCCTTGTAATTCTAGAAAGACAAGACAAAAAGATCAGAAATTTGCTAATGTTTCAGAAGATTTTGTATCCACTAAGTTATCTCCTAAAATTTTCAAGTTGGTGGAAGAATCAATCTCATCATCCATTGTTCCCCAACACAGCTGGGAAATGTAAGCCTTTTATTCAGTGTTTGTTCCAGGCAGTACTGTAGGTATTACCAAAAAGTCTAGGACTTCTAGCACTGGCGGGGATCTTGTCACTGAGGAATACCAGCTGAGAGAGCACTTTGCCTTCTGTATCAGCTGTTCAGTTTTCCACTATGGATGGAGGGCTGTTCTTCAATGCTCAGCCTCATTTGCATCTGGTTCCTCTCATCAGACTGCTACATTCAGTAGCCTTACAAAGGTGTGTGAAGTATTGTCTTCAGTTTGGTAGAGCACTGTGCCTTATAAACTGAAATGTCTAACAGCAATCATTCTCTCTTTTCATCATTCCTCAATATTTTAGATTATAAAATCTGGATGGCTAGGAAATAAGCACCACCACAAGTAAATAATAAAGACATGAATCTGGAATATGATCCTGCACCGGACACACTAAGTATCTTCTCCAGAGCAAAGTCATCCAGCTTGGAATCTGCAGAATTCTTTTGGTTAAAAGAACTTGACCTCAAACCTCTCTTTTTCTCCAGGTTGTACTGTCAGGATTTAGCTTCACAGACCATTCACTACTTTGTATGCTCCTCACAGATATCACCTTGGAAGGAGATTCATCTCTCTCTACAGAGAGAGAAATGCAAGCTGCTTCAATTCTATCTAGTTGTCATACTATATGTATTATGAACGGCCACTTCAGTCCACTTCCTGTTCCATCAAATGGCTTCAAAGCAGGTGATACACAGATGGTCAAGGAGGAAAGCACTTCAGGGCAAAGTGTGTTCTGAGCTATACTTTGTAAATGAGCAGTAACTTTTGATTTCATTGCAGTAACAGTGGTTTCTACACCACTCTATTTATCTGTCACCTTATTGTCCTCTTCCATCAGAGATCTGTAGACATTTAGTATTCAGAGACTTTGTCATGCTGAAAAATAAGCCTAGTACCCAACATTTTACTAGTTATAATTAATTTGAAATGCAGCTTATCAGTTTGCTTATCACTGCACTATAGCCTTTTCAATCACACCATTTCTTTGCAACTCCAATTAAACTGTTAATTGATGTTACTATTGTCAAATTACAAGCTTTTTTTTTACATACAAATAGCAAGGACAAGGAGAGAAGATCCAGAATTAATAGAAAATAGCAGCAAGTTTTCAGTCTCAGATTACTTTTTGTTTCCTTTTAAGACCACTATGCTAGGCCAGCTGAGAGTCGCAAGAAAATATGCACTTATATATTTTATTAATGATAGCATCACTCTTGTGTGCTCTGAAATTAGGACACTTTCTCAAACAAAGGCTGTACAACCAAGTACTAACAGGACTCTTGGGTATGCCTCAGAAGCTAGAGCTAGAATTCTTCAAAGCCTGCCCAAAGAGAATGTTTCTCAACATCTTTCTATAAAGAATTCTTGAAAAAGAAAATTACAAAAACAAATGAACAACCAAATCTATCGCTTGTCCTGTGCAACATCAGCATCATGGTATTCAAGTTGAAACAAGTCAAAATAAATTTTCTGTACCAGTTCATGATTATTTTCACGCTTCTAGTTGCTTGCTTGCACACATGGAAATGTACGTATGCAATTGTATTTGTACATTTGCAGATATCTGGCTGTTTTTCCATATTGCATAAAAACACAGCCACAGCCAAAAGACTCTGAAGCCTGACTGCTGTTATGCTGAGAGGCAGCTGTGAAGCACAGACCTGGAAGTCCAGCAGTTCTACTGCTGCAGGACCTCATGCAGACCTCTTTCTTTGCCCTTGTAAAGGGAGCAAGGAGAGGTGACAGCAGTTGCTGTTTCTTCTGGCAAATCAGAGGGATTGCTGAATCCTACCACAAATACTTGTTAGTGTTGCTTAGTTTCTTGCTGTTCAGAAATCCTGACAGGAAGGCTGGGATCTGGTGGAGAGCAGAAAAAAGTTTTGCTGGGTTGCTGTATTCACTTACCCCCATCCACTTATTCTTGCACAGGGAATCACAGAATCATAGAATAGCTTGGGTTGGTATGGCCCTTCAAGATCATACAGTTCCAACCTCCCTGCCACAGGTTGGGTTGCCATTCACTAGGACCAGGCTGCCCAGGGCCCCATCGAACCTAACCTTGAACCCCTCCAGGAATAGGACATCCACAGCTTCTCTGGGCACCATGTGCCTCACCACCCTCTGAGTAAAGAATTTCCACCTAACATCTAACATAAATACACCATCTTATAGTTTAAAAACTAAAAAAAAGAGCAGGGAATTTAAGAAAGACCACGATAGAGGTGGACAGTGAAGATGGAGCATTAAAGAAGGTCAAAAATAACAAAGATTTAATTGCCTTTACGTGTTTTTAAGTACAATACAGTATAAATATAAATTATAAGTAAAATGATTTTAGCATATACCTAATTTCACAGCAGGGTGTGTCCAAATAGCTCAGTATCATGGTGGGAAATTCTCTAGAGAGACTGGAGGGAAGGCAGTATTGTGGTTCCCACTGCACAGCTTGGTGAAAACTGCACTCTCCCATCCTGTCTTTGCCTCTTGCCCTCTACAGTTCTGTGGATACAGATCCCTAATTTAAAAGGAGGATATTTAATTATAGCTGGATATTTTAAGTTCAGTATAGTTGAAGGAGAGGAGAAGGAAACATTTTAAAAGATAAAACAATGCCCTGGTTTGTTGGGGTTTGTTTTGTTTTGTTTTTTATATATGGGAACTCTACTGCTTTGCTCTTATTTACTCTTACTCTAATTTAAAGTGACATCTGTGTCTAAAATAAGCAAGCAAAAAAGAATCTGCATGTACTACCAAACACTGAAAAAACAGATGAGATGTTCATTAATAAGACCTTTTTACAGTGCTGTCACAGATATGGTAGCTGCCTGGGACTCAAGAGACTCCATTTTATTTGCATCTACACGTACCTCTCTTTTGCCAGTGGAAGATGTGGAGAAGGAAGTTGTAATACTGGCCTATTTTTTGAATCGCCTGGAAACCATTGGATGAAAAGCAGGTAAGAGAAGAAATATCATCCAAGAAGAGCCCAGGATTTTTCTTGTTTCCTTCTCTTTCACACCACTCTCACTATTAATATGAGGTTAATAAAGAGGATTATTCACTATAAATCCCAAGTTACAGGAATAAATCAACAGCTGCAAGGCATATGATAAAACCACATCCCCTCAATCATTACCCTTGAGACACATGAGTGTTTCTGGCCAGAGGTCCATTGCACGCAACCCATTGCTCACCATTCCCAAGTGTGCTGAGCTGCCTTCAGACCACTACAGGCAGTAAATACTGACAGAGTTTGCAGAGAGCATCCTGGCAGAACTTCCAGACTTGCTCACAGGAAATACATTTGAAACTGAGGCTGATAGAGAAAAACGCTGTAGTCTGTGGTGTGCTATGGGTTAGGATTGGTGATGATGGATGTAGAATGTGTGGGATGGGAAGGACACAAACAAATGCTCTCCGTGGAAAGCTCTCACACTCAGTGTCAAAGTGAAGTGCACTTGAATCTGTACTGCCCCACTCCACCAATCCCAAAATATCTGTCCTTCACATAGGCAGTGAAACTTGCAAAAGGGATGGGGATTTCCTTTCAGCAGAGACTGAATTTCATCGTTTTGATTTCAGAATCTGTCACTAGAATTGCTATTAACAGGAAATGTTTGTAGTATTGTATGGACAACAAGTAGGAATTACCCAGAAAAGTTCACCACCTTTTTCTTTTCTTTTTCTTTTCTAATGAAATCATTTTGAGCACTTGGCTGTATAAAACTTTTCTTGATCATTTCAATAGCATTCCACAAAAGACATTACTGTTTCAAAATCTGCAGAACTGTTTGCAGGTTTGGATACTGGTTAATGAGTATTACAACTTAACCTCGATTTTTTAACTTTTGAAGTGGCAGAAACATGTGGCTTTCAGGAGTTACACACTGAATTGTTACAGACTATTTCACAAGTCTCGTTATATAGTTGCTAATACAGAATCATAAAACTATATTAAGAACTTATTTGGATAGCGTTATTATACTTTCCCTTTCCCTCACCTCTCCTATAAATCCATCAGAAGCAGGGACATCAGTGTTATGAGGCAAGGAGGATTATTTATCACCTTCATTCTTTCAACAAGCTCTGGACATCATATATTTTCTAATAAAATAAAAATAAAAATATACAAGTCCCAAGACAGAGAATGATGGAAATAGTGCAGAAGCCCAAAGATATGTCATTAAAGGGTGATATCTGCAGAATGCTGCACCAGGTAAGATGGCAAGGACTTAAGATCTCAGGATTTAAACCTGCATTTTATTAAGAATTAATTTGCTTTAATCACATTCTAAGCAACTGCATGGCTATTTCTGTGCAGCTGACAGGCCTTCTCAGCCAATCTACAAAATGTTTCTTGTATTAAAGGAGTGAAAGTAGGCAGTTTTACTCACTAATAACACAGTAAAGAACTAAAAAATACCTGTAGATCAGGCATTATTTTGTCAGAAAAGTTATGGGGTTAACATCAAAAGTTGGATTGAATAAAAATTCTAATTAAAATAATACGATAAAGAAAATGCACTGTCATTATACTAAAAAGTACCTACACAAATACAGTTTTCAAAGAAATTTACTGAATTGTGGGTTGACAGTTTTAGATACAGTATTAAATAGTAACATTATTGGAAAAGCTGCTTTTTTGAAAATTGAGAAAATTCCTATATTTCAGGGATTTTGGGGAAAAAGTCATACAGGGCTAACTTCTGAGCTTAAAGAGGTTGAATTCTTGGCTGCCTGGTTCCACCAGTAACAGCTGGTATATCTCTGCAGTGAAAGCTCCTTCATCTGATCCGTACATAAAGCTAACAAATATCAACATCTGGGCTAGCCGTCTAGAACTACTGTCAGTAACAGCAGGAAGAAACTGGCATTCCTAACGGGCAATTCATCTAATATAGACTTCTACTTTAGGAGGAAAAGAATCATCCCATAAAGCTGCTAACCTCTCAGTAAGGCTAACCTGGACAAGGAACTCAGAGCTAAGGTACCTCCAATTAGAGGAGATGAATTCTACCATAAACATCTGCTTCCAACATCCCTTTAGTACAGGAAGCTCATGATAAATTCTTCTTAAAGAGGGCGTTTGCAGCAGGCAAGAAGTCCAATGTACAGTGTTTATGTACTGATATTATTCTCGAAGAGACAGAAAATTACACAGGCCAAAGATGAGCTGAGTTCATTAGATACTTCTCCATACCGTGCTATTCCTAACAAACATCTCACAAAACTTTCCAGGTCTTCTGGGACTACAGACTTCATCATAGGCTGAAATAGCTGTTAAATAAAGATAGGAGGCATCTGTGATTCTAAGTAAATATATGTTTTGGCTCAGATGCACCAGACAAAGTTCTGGGATGTTGAAAAGCAGCACGTCATTGCCTTCTGAATCTGGCAGGTGTCACTCTTGGAAGAAACTACAAGAAAAACGGAGAGCCTGCTGCCTTTGACAGGCGGAGGTTCAAAGGTGCTTCAGAGCTGCCTCTTGGGTTCAGCTCACAGGAGGTGACAGACAGCAAAGAGCAGCCTGGAGATGAGAAAGGCCTCCCCTGGGGACAGCCTTCTGAGGGAGCCTTATCAGCCCAGAGCATGGCTCTCCTCTATCCCGTCAGCCCACAGACTACTTGTCAGTCCCACTGCTTATTATTCCACAGAACTTTCTTGCCAAAAATAACCATGAAAGGGTCAGAAGCTAAGCCAAAGGTCAATCTATGCATGGATAACATTTACTTGTTCACAAAGTTTTCAAAAACACGCACATTACCAGCAGGGTTCCAAAAGCAGAACTTCAGTATATGGAAAAGAAAATCCACTTTTTCAAATAAAAAATAAACACAAGATATTCCATTGCTTAATTTAACTAACCAGCATTTCAGATTCTTCCCTTTGCATTTCATAAATGTGTAGGTTAAATTTAGAATAAGGGTGAGAGACAAACCAGGCTGGAGAAAAGGGAGATACTGCATCTCAGCCTCAACTTTGCCTCATATGGCTTCAGCCAGCAGGGATCAGCCAGCGCGTTCATTGTGAGCAACCATGGGATAGAGTAGGCAGCACTGAATTTTCTATCCCTGCAGTTCTCTGCACAGTGATGAGGGAGCTTGAGCTGCTCTAGGAAGTTCTCATAGAGTGATGGCATTTCCTTAATCTCTCCCCAGTAAAGCCATGCCTGTGAATACAACTGAAGACCCTGGATCTTCCTAAAACTCATCTAAGGTACAAGAGATGAGTATAGTATAAGTCCTCTGTTGTAGCTTTCGTTATTGCAACACACTCTTCCAGCAGGAAAAAAGCAACAGAGGAAATACTAAAGCTGCTGATTTTGAAACAGTCTGTATGGAAGAGAACATTTTTTTCAAGCATTGTAGTTGGTTTCTACCAGAATGGTTATTTTATAGATGGATGCACTTACTGAACCAGACCACCAAAGAGCTTGTGATAGATGGCAGAAGAAAAGCCAAAAGCCGAAGCTGTAATTTCTCTGTGCTGAGCATAGATCTCCACACAGCAGAGGTAGCACATTTCTGAAGAACAGAGATTTCCCGAATGGGCTGCAGAGCTCCCGCTGGTTGCTGCAGTGGTCGCACTCCAAGGGACTGCAAATGGAGAGCTAAACTATGAAGACCAAGAAGATGGGAGTTTCCACACCGTTGTACAACAAAGGAACTAGTTTAATTACATTTTATTCCATCTCACTGCTTGGAAGATGAAATTCATATTTCTGATAACACATCTTCGAGTGGTGATGCTCCTTACCCAATGTAGTCTAAAGCACTGTCCATCACCAAATTACAGAAAAGAAAAGTTTGAGATGTGTACCTCAGTTCAGAATATTACTTTTATTTCAGCAGAAAAAAATAAATAAATAAAGCAGAAAAAAAGACAGTGATAGTTTAAAAACCACTGTATCTATTTATAATGTTCATCCTATTGTGGATGGGACTTCAGCCAAATCATTATTCATAGCAACTCTTGTTGACGCAGAGAAGTAACATCAGCAAAGTACAGTGCCATACTCCAAATGACACTTTAGTTTTATGAGCTATGTCCCTGTCCGTTTCGAAGTCCTTTAAAACAATTTTTAAATACTTAACCAGCAAATGTCCCTGAAAATAGCTAGGAAATATTTGCAGATGTAGACAATGTATTTGTCTATGCTTAAAAGCCATCATAAGCAATCAGATCAATTGGTAATTTTTAATAATTACATTTAATGAAGAAACAGAGTTAGTGTAGAGCATGACAGTTTTAACAACATAGATTAAGAAAAATGCAATATCTAAGAAGAAGTTCTGCAAATAATTTTGTCATTAAATCACTTGTCAGAAGCAATGAAAGATAAAAAATTTTCTTCCTTAATTGTCACATATTACCATAATCAACTTTAAAGTGCTTCTGTTTTGTTTAATATAATATTTTGAATTAAATGGGCATGCACACATGCACACTACTAATTCCAACATGAAAATTATTTCTGGCCTTTCTCTGTATGCAAATTAATACATAATTTCTGTGGAAACATTTGAAGCATCTGAAGAATAGCAGGACATATTTTACTTTTATCCAAAACATTTTATAACAGTCATATGTAAATGCTCAAAATCACTCCAAAAGTAGGAGGGGGAAATTCTTCCAGTAGCTGTATAGTGATGGATGAAAAAATTCTGTGCTAAAGAGAAAAGGAAATATTTCTAGTATGAACTAAGGCATCTGAGGACAAGGGCAGGAGAGAGCAGTGGGCTGTTTGTTGTTGCACATTTCCTAGAAGTCAGAATCTATAAACAAGTAATATCTACTTATAACTATTAACACAGAAAGTGCAAAGTTGGAAAGAGCGGAAGAACTCTTTGGTATTCAGATACAGTTCAGAAACAGTTCATCTGATATTTGGTAAATACAAGCAATTGTGAATACTGTGCTGAGAACAAATACAGGAGTGCCATCACTAGAGAATAACTACTCTGTACATTTCTGGTTCAACTTTGCCATCCCCAATATCACCAGCTCGTCCCAGCTCATAGCAGGACTAGCCTCAACATTAGATCTGGCTTCAAGGTGAGGACACGTTCAGGGCCATGCCTGCTCAGGGTGTGAATGTTTCCAAGGATGTAGATTCCCCTCTCTCACAAGGCAAACAGTTCTAATGTAAACTACAATTATCTGGAGTTGCAAGTGTGTGCACAGCTCAATGATAGAGAAAATGCCATGCTTTTGTAGGATTGGAACAGTGCTGTAGTTGTAACTACAGACAGGGAGAAGCTCAGGTACTGGGACATCCTGGCAAGCAGCTGTAGGAAGCTGAACTGACAGCTGTGCCTTACCTTGGCAATCAATGTCTCGAGGTTTATCCAGTCTTTCCAAACCATGCTGCATGTTCCAGATGTGTCTTCTGCTAGGAGACCTGGGAAAAATAGATATCTATCAGATGACCCAAGTTAACTCAGTGGGCAGAAATCTTCTTTTAATTAATGTAATACTGATATGCAAATTAGCAAACTGCTTAACAGAAGAAATTCCAAATAAAGCTTATTCAGTTTGAGCATACAAATTATTTCATATTATACAGAATGCTGTTGTTAAACAAAGGGACAATTCTCTGCAGTACCTCTAAACTGGCAGGTACTTCCAGCTATAGAACTAGTTATTTTATGAACCCCTGAGCTGAAAACCAGCAAGGTTAATATGAAGAGCAAATGGGAAGATTTATGAAGACAAGCCAAATAAAATCCTTCCTTAGAAGAGTAGAAAAAGAAATACAACAAGAGGCAAGATTATTTCAACTCCAGTTTATTTTTTACTTCATTAGACAGCAGAGATGTGGAGTAAATAATGTATAAATTAAGTACATTTATGTTGGAAAATTATTTAGAATATTGCTTTCAAATGGGCCTATAGATAAGGGGAAAGCTTATCTGATTGAGATAGCAGAAATAAAAGCAGTAGAATCATTCATGAATACCATTACATTTAATTAAATTAAGACTGTGAACAAATATGCCAGAAAGAATGCAAAGATTGTGACTTCTGTCCCAGTTATTTTCTTAGGGGCTTTCCTCTAAGGCAATATTTGTGCATCTCTTCTAATGGCTGGACTTTTCCAAAGTAAAGTTTTCTGGTGACTCTGTCCCCTAATCTTTGCTATAAAAGAAATAATAAGCTCATGAACAACCAATAAAAGTGATAAAGTGGCAACGTTTATTTTTGTGCTTGATTTTAGAGGGTTACAGAAAATATTTAACCTTGAGAGAGGCGGTGGGAGGATGGAGGAGGATGAGATTTTTCTGCTTTAGAATGAAACAGTTTATAGTTCCTTCCTGTTCCACTGTCAATCACCTTTTATTCCTCCATTTAAGGGTTACATGTCACTAGTCGAGAAACATCTCCAGTGTAATTTTGTTAATAAGTAAACCTCCTATGGGTACATATTGCTTCAGAAATGTTAAAAATAGGAAAAACTGTTCAGATCATACACTCAAATGCCAGTCCAGCCAAGGTCATTACAATCTATCCAGCAACTCTTGGACAGAGCTCAATAGAACTGGTGCTGCATTTAAGGCTAAGACTGTACTATAGGCAGACATCACTGTGTAATTAATTGCCTTTTGAGACGAAAAAACACCATGTCTCTCAGAAGCTGTTTCAGGGTCCCGTTACTCTCAGCAATAACATTATCTGCATTTCTTCACTTCTTGATCTTTTGTTTATTATGCAATTGAGGAAGGGGGAGAAACATTTTATTTGAGCCAATGGTTACACAAATCATTCCGAAATCATTGGCAAAATTCTATCTAAATTTTCTGCATGCTGCAGAGTGTGAATCATAGAAGCCTCCTATTAGCTTTTACTTTCAAGATAACACCTACCATCTGACAGAGTGATCCAATACATGGTGAGGAAGAATGCTTAGTTTTAAAAATATTTTTAAATAATATGTGAGCTGATAAAATTCTCATGTTACTGTAGAGAAAGGTGCAACAAATCTTAAAATTAACAACTCTGTTCTTCCCAAGACATAATTTACATCATGAAGCATGAGGAATAGGTGCTTTCTCAAGCTTGCATTAATTTGTTTTTAGTATGATGCTATCATTATTCATATCAACTTTATTAATAAGTCAAAACTTTGGGTGTGGTATCTGATAGCACTGAAGTTCTGAGACAGCTGTATGGGCTGTGGGGAATAAAACAACCCATCAACTCCAAACTTTTTCCATTAGATAACCAGAACAGTATGTGCACATTATGCTTTCTTTGTCAAAAACCATAACACAACGATCTTGTTTTCAATTCAGTGCTGATCCAGATGGGAGCACATAGTAAAGGAGCATATGGAAAACTTTTTATGTTTCCTTTCATGAGTATTTAACTGAATGCTGAAATCTCAGAGACAATGATGCAAACATCATCAAATATCCTGAAATTCCTCACATGCAGTTGTTATTTTATTTTATTATCTCAAAAATATAGCAGTACCCTTCACAGGCTCTCCTAATTCATATTCAGTGAACTTCTTTTTAAATTAAGTAGAAGAATTACCTAATGTTCAGATTTATCTTGAATATAACTCTTGAATGAACAACCTATGAAGCTATCTATAAAAATATGTCAGAAAGACACTTGGAATCTCTGCCTTTCAACAACCACACACATTTATTTCTCCTACCTCATGCCTCACAATGTACTGTGTGTGACACCTTCCAAAAAACAAAGCCAGTCAGTGACACAAAAAAGATCTCTTCCACCCTGGGGGAGTGCAGGAGGTAGAAGAGGTGAAGCTTCTCTCTGAAATATTTTTTATTACAAATGGCCATAATGAGGTAACAGGGGTTTCTTTGGGATGTGTGCAAATTGATAAGGACCACACTAAATATTTCATAATGTTTAATTTACAAGGCATTTTCATGGAAAGTGATCATAGTTAAGCATTTTCCCCTGCAATTTTGTCAACAGTTCAGGGTACAACCAGATTAAGTTGATGTGTAATTCAGTTCATGCTCACACAGCAACTTTTTGCCTTCAAAATGTGTTCTGTCTCTCATTGATTGTTTTAGGGCAGTACTCTGGAAAATTCTCATTGTTATTCTTTGCCAGGAAGCACAGGCTTTAGTTAAAGTTGATTTATTCTTCTACCTTTACTCTGCTTCTGTAGATCATTTTCTTGTGTTCTGTGCTCCTGATAGGGAAACTGCTTGTTTGAACCTAAAAGGCACAGGGGGACAATGAAACTCAGCCAGCGTGGACCCTGCACACAGGCAATCATGCAAAGCCAGTCAGCACATTTAAAGAAGGGGTTTGGTCGATATTACTGTATATGGGTTAGGAAATTAGCAAGTGGAAATGTGTAGAATTAGACAGGGATTTGATTTTTGCCAGCATTCAATATTTAAATAAGGAATGTTTCTTTTAGATTCAGCACCTGAGCTCGAGTGAGCTAGTACTTCACAAACTTACTCTTGTGTCCCCTTGAGGTCTAACAGAAACAGGTTTGTGACTCCAGGCAAGGTAGAGGAGACCACTTCTAAAACAGAAGGAGCAGGAGTTCACTCTTTTGCCCCTTAACACTTCCACTGAACAGAAGGTGCAGCTCAGTGCATTACACATCCCATTTGAGGTCATGGAATCTTCTATACTTCATCCAGAATGAGGAAATTGCACTGAAAAATGGCCTAGAAATATGGTAAAAGACATGTTGTGGGAAAGATTACTGGTGGTGCTTTGAGCATGTATTTATTAGTACCTTTGTAAAGAGCCAGTAAATAGCAAGGTTTTTATCTGCATCCCAAAGCATGTTTAGTACAAGCAGCTCCTAAATGTCAGATGTCCTAAATGTCCATATTCATGACTTCTTTTAAAATTTACAGTGAAAACAGATGCATAAATACTGCCTATCTTTGCAATACTAGTTTTCTGGTTTTGCTTTTTAATTAAAGTTCATAAATGATGTTTAGCTTGTCATAAATCCAATAAAAATTGCTAGTTCTGGTTTTCCTTAGAAAACATACTGTAACTGCAATTTGCAATTTTTATGTATTTCCATGACTACCGCCAAAGCAGTGCTAGGGCTCCTTAAAGATAAGTTGATTCTGACAGCAGAAAATCCCTTCCCAGCCACCAAGGGAGGACTGAGCTCCAAATGTTCAGAAAACTCTTCATTAGAAAGAAAAATGCCGGATGCTTTCTCAAGAGCAGCATTTGAGTATTTACTGCTCGTGACATTAGATATTTATGATTTTTGAAAGATATGGTGGAAAATACTAGCTACTAGCCTGAGCAAGTTTCCATGTCAACTGAGATGCTTCCTGCTTTATATTTTGGTCACTTGCTCAACTTTAAATAGAGGATGGTTTCATAAATCACTGACTTAGGCTTGAAGCATGTTGGTAAAGCATTGAAAAACATGACATGCCAGGGAGACTGTTTTCTAGAGATACAAAACTGACAGAAGAAATGTTGAAAGAAACCGATTAATGAACTGAGAGTAGTATTTGGTACTGCATGTTCACAAGTTGCCCGTGAGCTGCTGGATCAGCAAAGAAAGGCTTACTCAAGGCACAGGGCAGCATATGGCCCCAGCTGTTCTGCAGCACACAGCCCTGCAAGTTCCTGGCCTTACGGCTCCAGCACTGATTTCTCTGAAAGCAGCGAATAAAAAAAAAGAGAAACCCGTATGGTCCTAAAACATTTAACTCTTTCTTGCCTTAACTCTCTGATTTATTTTAATTGCAAATGATCTAGTGTTAGGAGGAAAGAACCCACATCAATAAGTGTTCTAGCATTAGATGAGGTGTTGGGATTTTGCCAAGGCAGAACGGAAGTAAAGCAAAGGAATAACTATTTAAAAATTGCTTATGAACACTACAAATGTAAATAACAGTGAACTAGACTCAGAGTGGAAAAAGCACTCATCTTTATTTAAAAAAATAGGAATTGGAAGGGCTATTAATTTGCTGTGAAATCTATAAATTTAATGCTTAGCAGTGGTGATATTTCATTTATAGCAGTGGTGATATTTCATTTATCTGGTTTTCTTTTGAATCTTCTTTTAATACATTTGTATCAGTGCAGCTAGTTTCAAGGCATTAAGTATTTTTGAGCCGAATATTATTACTAAGTTATTATCAGAAAAAGATATCTGAAATTTCCAAAGACACCTCCATAGTGAAATGACTACTGGCAATAAATATAATGAAAATAAAAAAGAATTCTAGCCTTACAAAATGCAGCTTTGCTTCGCAAATCTGGATGCATTTTTAAATTATGCTCAAGTTTCATAGAAGAATTAGAGTCATAGAATCGTAGAATCACAGAATCACCAAAGTTGGAAAAGACCTACGAGATCATCCCGTCCAACCATCCACCTATCACAATAGTTCTCAGTAAACCATGTCCCTCAACACAACATCCAACCGTTCCTTGAACACCTCCAGGGTCGGTGACTCCACCACCTTCCTGAGCAGCCCATTCCAGTGCCTGACCACTCTTTCAGAAAATTAGTATTTCTTAACATCCAGCCTGAATCTCCCCTGGCGCAGTTTGAAGCCATTCCCTCTAGTTTTATCACCAGTTACACGAGAGAAGAGGCTGACCCCCAGCTCACTACAGCCTCCCTTCAGGTAGTTAAGAGAGCAGTAAGGTCTCCCCTGAGCCTCCTCTTCTCCAGACTGAACAATCCCAACTCCTTCAGCTGCTCCTCATAAGACGTGTGCTCCAGACCCCTCACCAGCTTTGTTACCCTTCTTTGAACCCACCCCAGGGCCTCAATGTCTTTCTTGCTGTGAGGGGCCCAAAACTGGATACAGTACTCGAGGTAAATAATATTAATTTATTAATAATTATTTATTAATAATATTATTGTATATTTTATATAATGCATGAATATTGTATTATATTCATATAATCACTACATTAATATCAATACTATATGTTAATATTATATTATATGCATTAATATATTAATAATATATTTTAAATATTAATGTATTATTAAAACTAACAAGTTAAGCAGTATTTTTCTCCTCAATAATTGTTGTCAACAGCACCAGAGCATAGCATAGCTAAGGCTCAGTTGGCACTCACATATGAAATCCTCAGGGTGTTTAATTTTATGAAATCATTACATTTGGATTGATTTTTTTCTGCAAATATTCCACCAAAATTGACTTTTAAACCATTTTGAGGGTTGCACATTTTAGCAGACCTTTTTTTTCTGATAGTTTTTGTCACTTTCACCTGTTATTTCTCAACAAGGAAAACAAAATAAGAACAATGACTCTGAGCTAGCACAGCTTTATACTGAAGTTTTTATGAGTACAGATTGAAGGATCAAGCGTAAAGATTTTTGCACAGGAACTCAAAACTGTTCCCTTGGCCAGAATTTTGTTATGGACTAAATCTTATGCAATCCCCCTCCTGCCCCTTTGGCAAGACAGTTGATGATGAAAGTTGTGCATCCGCTTCTGCAGAAGGAAAGCTAACAAAGATCAGGAGCCTCAGCTTGGAAAAGCTTGAGAACTGTGCTACAAAGAGTTGGTCACCATGAGTGGCATGGATGCAGCATGGAGTGATCACATACTGGATCCTCCAAAACAGGAATGGGGCAGTGTCTAGAAAAAATTAGCAGAGAAAAAATTCAAAATAATTGTACTTCCTCATACTTTGAGCTGGAATTCCTTGTCATTGGATACTGCAGATGGTAGAAGTTTGCATGAGTTGAGATTTAATTGAAAATCTCTTGGGAGAAAATCAATTAAAGACAGCATCAATTGTCAACTTAATATCTGTTACTCTTCTCACTCCTTTTCTCCAGCAGCAATCCCACAGCAAAATTAGGTATAAACTTTACTTTCTTTCCTTTACCTAAGCTGTGGATATTCACCTTTTACATCAGGATACAGGAGTGCATTTTCTATGCCTTTCCAATGGAAGGTCCTTATGGTAAGCACACTGTGAGGGCTGTTGCAGAACTGCATGGGGAATTGGATTCTTCTTTCTCTTTAGAAAACTTAAGATTAAGGAAGTCACGTTTGCTCCAGGAATCCAAACAAAACCTCCTCTGGACAGAATCCTACCCCGTGTTTGCTCAGCATCAGACAGAGCATAAAGGATTGCCACAAGAACCCATGAGAACACGAGCTGGCTGCAGAGAAGAGGCTTTGAACCAATAAGATGCTCCCAGGGGGAAATGGGCAGATTTAACAGACATAGGAGATGCATTTAACAAGTTAAAAATAAGGAAATGTAAGTGATGACAGAATCAAAACCCATTAGGCAGCAAAGCAGAATTCATGTTATTAAGGACATGTATTTCAGTTGCACTGTAGAAACCATATATAGGAAATAACAGTTACACTTGACAGCTTTGTAAGCCTATGTAAATGTCACTCATTACCAGATATATTTTGAAGATAAACTTTGATTTCATTTCTTCAAAGTGCCTGAATACTTCTTGGGTGTTTTTCAGCATCCTTCTGTTCATACTCCCACCCTGCCCAGCACACCCCAGCACTCCACAGCCCGACTCAGACAGTGAATGCTGGGCAGTCCCCCAGCTTGACAGCAGGCTATCTCTTAGAAAGCTGGCTTCACAGCTGTCCTGTCTCCTTATCCCACCTCCTTTCTGCTCCATCCCGTGATGTTTAAAAGGCAGCTAAAAATAATACAGCTGGGTTTTGGATGTTATTGACACAACCAGTTCTCTGCTCCCTTGGAATAATGATGTATGTTTCTGCCTTTACTATGGTGCCAAATCTGGTTTGCACACTACATCCTTAAGGCCCCTGTTGCGTAACTGTGTGAAAATAAAGTTTCTAGGTTACATGTTTGTGGTGAAAAATTTGAAAACACAAGGAGCCTTACAACCTATGTCTCCAAAAAAGGCAAGGAAAACAAACAAACAAACAAACAAAAACCCCACAGTTTTCTTTTTCCTTCTCTGCTTTTCAATTCATTACATGATTCTTTTTAGACTCTGAACTCACTTTTGCAGTGCATGAGTTGGCACTGCTAATGTAAATACTCAGTAAGTAGCACAAGTTTCCCTTTATCTTGGGATCCACATAGTCACTCAGCTACAAGAGGTATTTCCAGTGTGAAAAGAACCTATATATCACTAGCTGTTCTATCAGTATTGTAGGCTCTCAGATAACAAGATCAATCTTTGCATATTTTTAGGTTGAGCCACTATATTGTAATAACAAACTCAAGTTGAAAAAAGCCTAAAGATCCAACATGGCTGTCTTTTCTGCTTCCTTCAACCTTATGTATTGATGTATTGTTGCTTGTTTTATATTTTGCATGTTATATTGCATTAATAAGGAGAGAAATTGCAATTCACATTATCATCTCTCTGGTTTGTGAACACTGCACAGACTGGGAGTCTAGCAGTTTCCAAAACTGAATCTGTTCTGTTGCATTTGATCACATCAATTCCCTGGCACATGACCACCATTCCTGTATCACTGAACTTTGTGCTTAAACATAGCCAGAGATGGAAGTACACTGAGCGCTTGTCTGTACACTGAGCCCTTCCATTCAGGGCTCTGAACCATACACCTTAATGGTAACTGAGAAGCTACTAGGATGCATCTGAACGACATGAAAAATTACTGCTCCAGCCTGCTTCAGTGCTAATTATATGCTTGTGATATAACAGAAGTCCAAGGAGGCTAACCACAGCGTTCAAGTTACCACATCCAAGCAGCCTAATGCAAAATATAGGAGCACACCTGAAGACACTGGCTAAATGCTTTTGTTCCTAGCAAGTTCCACAGACTTTTTTATCTACTGCCTTAATTAGACTGTCTTTACTAATTATTGAATACTTACTATTTCTCCTTAATATATAAATAAATATGTCTGTAATACAGGCCTTCCTATAAGAGCAATTACAGTTTAGAAGTGTAAGGGTGACTCCTGCAATATGGCTGACTGACAACAGAAAACAAGCATGGTTAAAAATGTACTTACGGCTTTTTCTTTGGAGCTCAGATTTATCAAACTAATGTTGCTTCTCTCAAACTATACAATTAATTCATTGTCTGGGCACCCTCCACAAGAAATGAGGGGGACACACCATAAAGGAATCTCAACTGCTGCAGGTGTGGAGGGAGTGACTCTCACCCTAGGGCCTCATCTCCAAGTCTGACTACAAGGGATCCAAGATAAAGCCCATGGATTCCATGTGGGTTATGCCAGCCACATTGAGAGCTCATTCTGACTTCAGTTTGACTCTTTGCTCATTGCTTCAAAACAAAGGATTGTTTTATAGCAATGTTAAGTTCTTACACATACCCAAACAAACAAAAAAAAGAGATATTTTAAATATTAGAAATATAAATCTTATCTATTGCATCTGAGACAACAGTACTTCATATTGTAATTGAAATCACTGCACTTCCACAGATACTGAGTTGAATTATGGGCTGCAACTGAAAACTGCTAAAAAGGTTCCTTTGCATTCACAAGAGCAATAATGCTTAATCCATTTATATCCTGCTACATGTTCACTGGACATTCCCATCCTCTGAGTGTCTTTCACTAAGGTTCCAGCCAGCAAAGTCCCAATTGAGATCTTGGCAAGAAGATGAGAAGGCAGGACAAGCTGCCTCAGATCTGGGCACTAATATCTCTTGGACACTGCAACATGCTCGTATAGATGCACTCATAACAATAGAGGTAAGATTTAGGATCACAGAATGAAGGCATAGAGGTAAGATTTAGGATCACAGAATGAAGGCATAGAGAGAGAATTAAGTTTACACAGGCATATTGAACTCAAATGTGAGTAGTCAGCTTCCCAAGAGGAAGATTCTTTATTTTATTATTTCAATGCACTTACATATTATTATATTATACTACATTATATTATATACTATTATATTATGCTATTATAGTATACTATACTATGCTATTATATTATTATTTGTACTATGTATGTAAATGAACAGTAGGGCTTCAGCACTTGACCTTCAATGTCAGCAATTTATTCTCTGGTTCCCCTGAATTTATAAAAAGCAAAATGTGCACTCATCTAAATGTTAAAAAAGCACACTATTATCTGTCCTCTGTTTTTTTATAAAATTGTAACACTAATACTAAACCAAAAGCAAAAATGTGACTCTTTCTATATTAATTCTATTTACAAGGCACTAGTTAATTCTAAGACGAGATATGTTTGCCAAAAAGTAAAATGATAGGAAGGGTTGGTGAAGGTCTTTTGCACAGTGTGGCATCACAGCACTCAGCAGTTTCAAAGTAATTGACTTCAAGAAGTCAATTTACATTGTCGTTAAGCAGAGCTTCTTCCTGCATTACAAGAGGTGGGACATACTAATGACATACTCAAGACAGGTTCTTCAATTCTTTTCTCATTTGCAGAAGTATGTTGTGTCTCTGCTGTGTGTCAGTGCCAGTAAAACATTCCACTCAGTTCTAAGCGTCCTCTACTCTACTCTCCCTCCCATCTTCCCTATGTCCAGCTGTCACTCAGTTCAAATGACATTGTTGTTATTCTAGTTGTCAAGGTTTTAGAAGGGCAATACCAAAAAAGGTATTAGAATTGGAAAATATGTTATGTGTTCTTGGAACTGCCTATAACTGGTGACTTCATAACTTTAAATATAAACACTGAAACTTAAGAATTTTTCTGAAGGAATAGTAAGATTTCATGTACATTTTGTAATTCATGCTTATTTAGTGTAATTCAAGAATATCGCTTATTTGGTTTCTTTTTTTCTTAGAATTTGCTTATTGGAAGTTGACAATGCTGGACAGTTAGTACTGCAGGGGCCCTGTACCAGCCCCTCATGCTGTCCAGCCCTACCTCAGGGCAGCTGTGACAGCATTCTGCAACTTCCATACGCAGTTTTACCCCCATCTTTCCCAACCTGTTCTTCCTAGGCCTTCTCACTCACTCTGTGCTTAGATGTTGTCCAGGCCTCCTGCACCAGGGGCACAGCTGACTTTTGCAGAAGGAATGCCATGGTGGGTGAGACCAAAGGTCCCTTGCAGTTGGCATCTCAATGGATGCTTAGGAAAGGACTATCAGCAGCAGGATGGATACGTGGAGGCTCTTCCCAGTCACAGGAGCAATACTGCATGTCTCATGAATATAATGTTCCCTCAAAAAACAAAACAACAACAAAAATAAAGGCTACTTTTAGACAATAGGTAATATGTACACAGGCAAAATAAAACTTGCACTAATAAGAGCAAAAAAGACAGACAGGAATTATTCTTTGGTCTTATATTTTTGAAGTTGTAATTTCATTTTCCATTCCTGACCTAGGCTTTTCCTTCTGATTAAAATTACCTCAGGTAAAAACATCAGTACAACAGGCCAAGCAGCCACTGTCAACTACTCTGATTCCTGTAGTTGGAAGCAGAGTTGCTCTTATTAGTGCAATTAACTTCTGTAGCTTAAAAGAAAATGCACCCTTGCAGACCTACACTATGCAGCTGGCGATTGAATTCCAGAAAATTCATTTCACTAAGACATTTTGTTCTTTTCCAGTTCTCCTGGGATGATGACGTGGTTATCCAAAAATTGTTGATATGCACTATTTTGTCATTAAAAGGACCTGAGAAAGCTTCTAACACAGAGACATGAATTATGTCTTTTTATCAGACTACAACAGACATCCTAAAAATAGCTGAGAAAAAACAACAGCGTCTTAAAAGCCAAAAAAGTATAGTAAACAATAGATTAAACAAGACGAGGAGTGAGAACAACACATGCCAAAAAAAAAACAAAAACAAAAACAAATCCAACAAATAAACTCCCCTAACAAACAAAAAACCCACGCAAAGGAAAAAGAGTTAAAAAGTGTCACTGGAGACAGTTATGAGGGCTGGTGAAGTAAAAAGTGCGCAATAACACCAACAGGACAGCATCCTCAGCCAGCTGTGGGGTGGCTTTGGGGAAAGGGAGATCTGGCTGGGGTGACCAAGTATCCTTATGTACAAATCATGGGTGCAGAGACACCATTTAAAGCCAGCTCCTTCAATTTACTTGCTATAGTTTACGTAACTTGTAGGCATCAGATTTGCAGTGAATGTTCAGGATCTTTCTTTGAAGGCTATGAGATAGGTGAGATTTTTCCTGGCATTGCCAGACATATCACTATTGTTGCTTTGAATTGTATTCATTACACATTTCTTCAATGGAATAAATAGTCACGGGTTGGAAAGAAAAGATAGAGTTCATTGATAGGCACTTCTGTATAATGAGTAATGATTAGAATAAGCTCTATTTCTTTCCTGACTGTTAAATGAAAAAAGGAGAGAGGTAACTCTTGACAGTCAGTTCAAGATTTAGCACAAACAAGTTAAATTTTTTTTCTCAAGGGAACAGATATTCTTGGATGTTCACAAAACAAAATATTCTCATCCAAAATTGTCTATTCTGTATGAAAAATGTGAATTGTATTGTCATTAGAAAAAAAAAAACCTGCCATAAAGCAGAATTTTCTGAAGGAAATGAGTTTAGTCAAAAAAACAAACAAACCAAAAAAAACAGTAATTTTCAATCAGGTTCATCACCAGCATCACACTGAAGCTTAAGCTGCATAATACTCCCCCTCCTCCCCACCAGCCCAGGCTTCCCTCCCATATGCCAGGCAGCCATCCCACTGCCCGCTGCACCCCCTGCTGCAGAACCCCACATGCATAGCACACCATGGGAAAGGGCTGCACTTTTGGCTGCCCAGGGCAACTGGGGAAATTCCAGTTTCCACCCTGCCTGTTGCCAGCAGGCTCGCTATGCATAAAGACTTCCATAATGTCAACGACTCGAAGACTGCTTGTTATCTACCTTTGCACCATATGTGAGCACCATATTTGAGAGAGATCTTAAGGTCCTTCTAGTCTATTTTTGCTCATCACATTGTCATCCCGTCCTTTTGTCTCTTCCCACTTGTCTACTTTTTTAAAAATAAAGCCCTTGGAATGAACTTTGTTTTCCAAGAGAATTTGCTTGTTTCAGTTTTAAGGCAGTGGGGTCTTTCACCTTTCACCAATGGGTACAAATATTTCTGTTGACTTCTCCAGTCCCTTACACCTTGTTCTATTCGTCTTTGCTAAAGGGCATTTCAATGACAGTTCACACCAGGTTGCCTACCAGTAAAAATTCTCTCCATACCTCTTAGATCATGAACACTTAGAGCAGGGACTGACTCACTTTCTTCTGTTGAAGAAGTTTCTTATTCTGCTTCCTGCAGTTTAGATTTCAATTTATGTATTTTATAGAGAGATTTATAGCACAAAAATACTGAACAAGTAAAAATTATAATTACAATTTATGGCATATTGTCTGATTTCTAATCACATTACATTATCAATCAAATTATATACATCTATCTGAAACTCAATAATGTATACTTTTGGAAACTCTCATCTATAGCCAAGTATCAGCCATTGTGGTACGCCTGTTTGGAAAGAGGGAAGAGCAAAGTAACATTTCTACCCACTGGCAAGAGGTAAAATAAAAGATACAGTTGCCTCAAAACCAAAACAAGCAAAAAATTCCCTTCTGCCCCAAGTTGTGCATAAACCTCAAAACATGTTAGCATCTTACACATGTCAAGAGGGTTATTTATGAAACTATTTGCCTGTTAGTCACTGCAGTACATTCCGTCCCTCTGCTAAGATACTGTAAATTCAAGAATAATGAGTAAAGTCTTACTTTGGAAGAAATATTTATACTTATCAGAAAAAGAAAATTATCAGCTTGCTCCAAGGCAGAGACAGTCTTTCAGTGACTTGCAGCATGCATTTATATGATGCACTCTCTCCTTGTGCTAGAGAGAGACAGTGTTTATTAGCGCAAAGATTTTTGTTTGGCTGAAGCAGATTTTCTTCTTTAGCAGTCTCAAATTTTTCTTCTAGAGTTAAATGTACAGGCTTTCTGTGTGTCAACTTGTGAACAACTGACATCCTCCTGCAGTGAGAGCTGGGTGCTAACAGCATGGTGTTTGCCAGCCTGCCTGTGGCTTCTGAGCATTGGTGCCTGAGCAGGGGAAAGCAGAGATCTGCTTGTACAGCTGGCCTCGTAGCTCACTTCTGCTGTTCCAATTGATGGACCAAAGCTGAAACACCTTATGGACAGTTTTTTCATGTAACAGCCACACTCCCAGAAGCTGAGAAAAAATAAAGCTCCATGCTCAAAGTGGTGGCTTTTCAGTGGCCCAGGATGCCAAATTTATTTATGTTAAATTAATTTATGCCAAATTTATGCCTCTCTATAGCAGTATGAGCCAGGTTGTGTGTAGGAGACGATGATAAACATGAATAGCTCTATAAACTGCTCGCATAAATAAACCAGTCACGCAGATGCTTTCTCTAAAGCACAATATGGTTTGTGGTTGTTTGGAATTGGTGATCTGAAACCGGATGAATTTCTGCAGCCAGCGTGAGGCTGAAGACAGTGATTCAATTGTCCACCTGCTCACTAAAACTACAACTATGGAACACAAGATGTTTTTCAAAGAAAGAGAACAGGCTGCTGTTTGAGAGTGGCTGTAAGTGCTCTCCTCTGAAGAAGTAAAACAAACAAGGGACAAGAGACCACCTTTTATGCTACATCTCAAATATCTCTCTAGGCAAAGAACAATCTTGAGCTGGTCTTTGAAGCTGATCTCCTTCTCATTTCAGAGGTCAGGACTGGACCCTGGTTTTCCTTATTTTTGTTTTAAATGCTTACCGATAATAAAAAAAACAAATTGCAAGAAGGTTCAGCCATTCATTTCAGTAAGGCAGTCTCTTAGGTTAGCACGGACCTAGAAGCACTACAAAATTGCAGAATCACAGAATCAGAGAACTGCAGGAGCTGGAAGGAGCCTCAAGAGATCATCGAGTCCAACCCTGCTAAAGCAGGTACCTACAACAGGTTACACAGGTAGGGATCTAGCCAGGTCTCTAGTGTCTCCATAGAAGGAGATTCCACAACCTCTCTGGACAACCTGTTCCAGCCTTCTGCCACCATTACTATAGAGAAGTTCTTCGGCATATTGGTACAGAACGTCCTATATTCAAGTTTTAGGCCATTACTCCTTGTCCTATTGCTGCAACCATCAAGAAGAGCCTGGCCTCACCCATTTGCTTTCCTCCTCCTTTTAGATATTTATAAACATTTATCAGATCCCCTCTCAGCCTTCTTTTCCACAGACTGAACAGACCCAGATTATTCAGCCTTCCCTCATACAAGAGTCTTGATCACCATTCTGACCCTCCACTGGACTCCCTCTAGGAAATCCCTGTCTTTTTTTGAACTGGAGAGCCCAGAACTGAACACAATATTCTACATGTGGCCTTACCAGGGCAGAATAGAGTGGGGAGGATAACATCTGTCTTGGCCTGCTGGCCACACTCTTTTAATGCAACCCAGGATGCCACTGACCTTCTCGGCCACCAGGGCACACTGCTTTTTCATGGCCAACCTGTTGTCTTCCAGGACCCCCAGGTACCTCTCTGCAGAGCGACTCTCCAGTAGATCATCCCCCAACCTGTACTGGTACATGTGGTTATTCCTCCCTAGGTGCAATATTCTACATTTGCTTTTGTTAAATCTTAACAGGTTTCATAACGAGGATGTTGTGGGAGATGGTGTCAAATGTCTTGCTGAAGTCAAGGTACACAACATCCACTACTCTTCCCTTATCTACCCAGCCAATTATGACATCATAGAAAGCTATTCAGTTGGTCAAGCATGATTTCCCTCTGGTGAATCCATGTTGACTATCCCTGATAACATTCTTCTCTTGCTTGAAGATGGAATCCAGAACAAGTTGTTCCATCACCTTTCCAGGGGCAGAGGTGAGGCTGACTGGTTTGTAGTTTCTTGGATCCTCCATCTTGCCCTTTTTGAAGACTGGAATCACATGGGCTATCCTCCAGTTTTCAGGCACCTCTCCCATTTGACAGAATCTTTCAAAGATGATAGAGAGCAGTTCAGCTATCTCCTCTGATAGTTCTCTCAGCATATGTGAGTGCACCCCATAGAGGCCCATGAATTTGTGTGCATCAATTTTGGATACATGCTCTCTGACCAGATCCACCTCAACAAATGGAAAGCCTTCCTTTAACCAGACTCTCTCTCTTACCTCCAGGGTCTGGGATTCCTGAGGGCTAGTCTTAGGACTAAAGACAGAAGCAAAGAAAGCATTCAGAATCTCTGCCTTCTCAGCATCTCCTGTTTCCAAGGCAAACGAGCATTCCTGACAACATAACCTCTCCTCCAGAAAGGAGAGTCCAGCCAGGGATGGTGGTCTCCTCTCTGAAAGCTCTTCTGGGCAAACTGATATACACTTGAGACCAGAATGGGAAAAGTTGATATAATTGAGTTTCCATTAATAGAATGTTAACCTCTTTGCTCATCAGAAAGAATGTGGATCATGACTTTATAAATGCATGTCTGTAATTACAATCATAATACCTTATAAAGAAGAACAATCATTCTGGCTGGAAATTACATTTCCATGCAAACCTGAAATCTACATTAAGTGAAGGAGACTATTTGATCTAATAAACATAAATTGGTAAATGTTCTCAAACAGTTAGATAAAAATTTGAGTAATGCTCTCAAGTAGTCACAAGCAATAAATAGAAAAAAAAAAAAAACAACAAAAACTCAAAGAAAAAAATGCTTTCCTTGGAACTGAACACAATTCCAGCTCATTAAATCCTCATTTTTTTAATGCAATGTTTGTTCTCATTATTTATCTTTATTTCATAACAGAACACTTGTTCTCATGAAAACATAACTTTGTTCTCACACCCTTTCACAGTGCATGCCAAAGTTTGCTTCTGACATATGTCTTTTTGTTGGTATTCCACTACAACTTGGAAAAAGTAGTTACTGAATGACATGCAGGAGCCATAAACTTGGTCGTAAGATGATCAAAATGCCAACAAGTTATCTGTACAATCTGTTACAAAGTTAGCTGAGCTTCTGACCATTTGAACAACAACCACTGATGAAATTCTAACACAAACACAACTCAGATTTACTGTTATCTGAAAATCTTCAATATTTTGACAGGAAAATAACCTCAGACTTACAAACATTTTCCCACAGTGCAGGCATTTAACCTTATAAAATGCGTTAACCAGGTAAAGTCATGCTTGTAGCTTAGAAGATATATTTTCGTATTCACAACTGAGGCACATTAGAACAGTTGTTCTTTCACGGAACCATCAATAATAAGAGGCTTGAGAGCTTTGGGAGAGAAGGGGATGAAGAAGGGTTTCCAAAATGAAAACTTCAGCTTTGCATAGCAAACCCCGCATTCTATAAATACAAAGAGCACTATTTTCAACATTCCCCAGACCAAAGGCTGAGAAGAAATCTCTGAGAACCTTACATTTTTTATCATTTTTCCCAGTGTTGTAGATTCTTCTTTTTCCAGTTCAACAATGAATTTACATTCATTTTACTTATTTATGGATTTTAAACAATCGAAACTTCACCCACACAATATGCAGTACCCAAGAGATATAACTGAGGACGGTGATTTACATAAGCAAATCTAAACAATATATCATTCTTGACTCCTCATGCATTTAACAAAAAGCAAACCCCCAAAAACTCCTAGAGAAGTTGATGAAGACACACTTTGCCACTTCAAAGTTCTTTTGAAATGTAGTTTTAGACAACTTCTTAGCATCAAAAGGAAAAGCAGCAATTGAGGTGCCTTGAAGAATTATCTTGAGTATATACTTCAGTACCTATATCTGTGTTATGCTATGCAGATTTGTACAGCATAGTGCTGCAGACAGTTGTGCAACTGGAGAAAGATGAACTGTTATTTCCATTCAGAAACAAAGGAGGGTTGATCCAAGCTCCCATCGCAACCTCCACTTCCATACTCAAACTTGAATTCAATTCCTCTTTTATCCTCCCCCTCTTCATTTAAATCTGGGTGAATAAAAAATATCACTTTCCCTTTAACTTGATATGTATAAATTCAAGTCTCATTTTTGTCCCTTAGCCTATTTCTAATTAATATCTGTTTTACTATTTTCATGTTTTCCATTTCACTGGGCAAAACAGTGCTGATCTGTCCATCTTCAGAGACAGATATGAAGATGAAAAACAGTATGATCATCTCATTTATTTGATCATCTACAAAATGATGGTCTTGCACTCTGTTTTTGAGCTATCTTTGAATTTCATTCTGGTTGGAACATTTTAATAATAGAAGATATTGAGATCCCTATAATCAGTGAATAGTCATTAATACAAAATCACATAGCAATTCCTTATAATTATTTGAAGTGTCCAAAGCATTGACCATTGAAGGAAATTATAATTAAAGTTATTAAAATGAATTAGAAAAGGGGATAGTAATTAAATCACAGTTGCTGGAATATAAAAGTGCTCTGAAATTGAACAATACATATAGTTCCTCCAGAAACAAGTACATTGGCAAGTTTTCTTACTTATAACCATTTGAAAGCTAAGGTAATTTTTAGGGTAAGACTTTCTCTTCAACAGCAATATTTGGATAAAATTCTGTACCCAACAAAGTGTTTCTAAGATATTTATCCTGCTGGTTTTAGTCTGTGAAACACAGAACGGAATAGTTCAGTTGGAAGGGGCCTACAAAGATCACAAAGTCGAATCACCTGACCACTTCAGGACTAATCAAAAGTTAACATACAGCACTGATGGCATTGTCCAAAAGCCTCCTGAACATGGACAGGCATGTGACATCAACCACCTCTCTGGGAAACCTGGTCCAGTGTTTGAACACCCAACCTAAAGTCTTCCTTTTATTGTACAAATAGGTGTCACAGAACTCCTTGACTTTACCACTGGCTGCAGAATTAGCAACACTGGCAGAATTAATACTGAAAGGAAAGCTATTCCTCAGTGAACTATTCTGCTTTTCAAATGCAAGTAGTAATGACTAATATTCTTCCTTATCTTCAATTTGTCAGATTTTACTGGAGCAAGGATCTGGTTTTATTCCCCCACAGCCCCAGTAAACACTCACAGCAATAGGCTATCTTTGCAGTCTCCTTCTGGTTCAGTACATTAATTGTGCTGTAACACACACCAGCTTGAGCTGCAGCAGTGGACTGAGAGCCTTTCCACATGAATGTGAGGGCAGGCAGGCAGTTCTGCTGTGAGGAAATCCAGCAGCAGCTCCCAGCTACAGCAAAGTCCACAGAACAGGTTTATCTATTCTGTGCTCACATTCTTCTCCGTTCCTTATCTTCAACTTAACACCTCATTTGAGCTTTAGTTTTCTCACTCCTATCTTCCTATCAGCCTCTCACAGAAGTATATGTGCAGGTCCTTGTCACATAGGGCTTGCTCCCAGGTAAAGCAGTACTGTCCTGTGCTCCAGCATCCCTTCACCTGCAGCAAGATGGAAGCAAAGGAGAGCTCCAGTGCCTTGGAGGAATCATCACAACCAACTTGTGCATGACAGTGCTCACAAGGAAGAGTCCAACTCAAACTGCAACATTATTATATAGATGCACTACAGGGAAAGATATTGTGACACACACCCATTATTCCTGCTGTTATACTTAACCAGCAGTTTAAGGGCTCCTGAAAGACTGGAAAAAATGCTCAGGTTAACTGTAACCAGAAGTAACTTGCTTAAGTACAGTTTATGGCCTCTGAAGAGAGGCCCACTGCTGTTTTGTTGGGATTTCCTTACTAGCTCTATCTGTCTTTCAAACATTCTTACTTCTGCTATGCTAGAATATATTCCCCAAACTGACACTTCCTAGTAATGCTTTAATACCAGAAAGAATATGAAGAAGAAAAGGCTGCCATTATGCCAGATAGATTACATGTGGTGTTTTACGTAGAAAGCAGAAAGAAATTGCTCCTCTTGAAACCAGAAATCTCTACTGGTTACCCAGGCAAGGCCTCTCTACCTACCTACATTATACACCTACGTTCACAGTTCTTCCAGAAGATGAGTCTCACATAAGTTTGAAAAGATGTCTGAAAATATGTCCCCTCCTCACAGTTATTGGTATCACCCTTCAGCCAGCAAAAAGGCATTCAAATACTTTAAGGAGCTATTTGTTATCTTTCTGTGGAATATCAACTAAAGGAAAAAAACATGGTGAGAAGGTTTCTCAGTTTCTGGATGCTAATCCAAGTCCTTTGGAAGCTGTCATCATTTTAGAAGAAAAATAGATCACTTTCATACTGCTTTACTAAAAATGAAATCTCACTGCTTTATTGTGTACTCTGCTAAGGTGGGGCTGTGAAAAACAAATGATTTTAATGATAGCATACTTCAGAAAATCTGCTGTGAATAGCATATGCTGCATCTCCACTGTTTTTGGTTTAACTCAGCAAAGCGTGTCTTTCAGTGGTAGATGACATTACCATTTCATCATTATTAAAGATGGATTTCCTATAGTCTGATACTGAAAACAGTTTAGCTACAGCAATCAAATGATTTCAAGCACTATTACAAACATTTCATTAGCATCCCTTCTTTCCTGGGAGAAGAGAGAATATATTACCTATGTTATTGATTATTTTTATTTCTCCTCTTTCAAAAAATGATGTGTAACTCAATTAGATTATGGAAATGATCTTCAGGGAAACTCGGTGGTATCTACAGCTGTAGAAGTATCCCTGCTTTTACCAAGACTCAGCCAAGATGTGTTACTTTAAAGTTGATGTAAAAATGGTGTACTGTGAGCCTATTAACCAGTATTGTTCCTGTTGGCTTAAATGGGCTCATTCTTTGGAGAAAGACAAATTACTTTCTACAAAGAAGACTAAAGGAAGTACATGTTCACGTGATACTCTGCCAATAAATCTTTTCTACTAGATTGTGTGTTTCTGTAAAAAAGCTTATTTTGAAAATCTAGCACAGTCATTATATAGCTGACTCAGAATACCAAATAATGTATCTTCATAAGTTTGAAAACCAAACTAATTCTGTCTTGTTTTCCCCCATCCAGACCAATGATCTCATCCTGATATTCAAAAAAAATATTTTCCCACAGGTCAGGGGATACAAAAATAAATATATTTCCAGAAATGCAAGTCGAAACCATTCAATGACTATATCTCATTTTAGAGACGTGTTCCAATAGAAGTTTGCACTGATTATTAGCACAAAGTAAAGATATTCTAGCTATTTTCAGCTGTTGAAAGTACGAATGCAAACTTCTATCTTAAGTCAACTGTAGCAGAAGATAATACTAGCAGGGAAACACCTAAGGATATGGTAGGTTAAAAAACCCACTTGACACTTCAGGTGACTTCCTGAATTGTTTCTGGCATCTAACCCTCTGATATCTTATTCAGGTTTGGGTAGAGAAAATACTAAGACTAGTTATTCCCCTGCAATTAAATGATCTTTCTTTTCAGCTCTGCTAACAGACAATGATAAAATTATATGATGTGCCCTATCATAAGCAGTGAGTCCTCTCTCTGCCAAGAGGTGATGGTTTGGAGGCAGAAATCAGTAAAAACACAAAATCAGCAAATCTTCTGTAGGTCCCTTGATGCCACTGAGTCCAAGAAATAGCATTTAGAAATGAACTTTCACAAAGGTCATGAGATATCTGTGGGTTTACAGGCCAAAGGCAGCTTCTCTTCCTATTCAACAAAGGTCGAGCAGATCCCAAAGGAAATGACTGACGTGTTGCCTGGAGCTATTTACTTGTACCGTTAATCCATCTCTGGTTGTATCCTTTCTCCCACATAGTCTCTGAATTTTATAGTGCATTTTTATAGTATTTTAATCTCTAAGGATTTCATTCATTCAAATAAAGACAGCCTGAAGGGAGACAGCTCTGCTAGATAAAGAAGAAACATCCAGTAACTCCTAGCTACAAGCAAGAATAGAGTTAAGAATTATACTTCCACTCAGATTCTCCTATAAGCCTTGGCACTGCAAGGCCTTAGGATTTCAAAGAAATGCTTACTGTTCGAGGCGTAACTTTTGAGATTCATGGCAAACACAAAGGAGAAAGATGCTAAATAAAAGGTTCTAGCAGAGTAATGACGAATTAGTCATTACTATTACTAGACAGGAGAATACTTGGATTCCTTGATAGGTTATGTCTGCAAACAGCAAACTTCCAGCAGCTAACCTGGCCTACACACATTGGAGGGCTCTCTGAATCCCACAGCTCTCTCTGTTGCCAGCAGTCAGTATTACATTAGCCCCAACCATCATCTCCATCACTTGTTATCCCAGGTGATACTGAAAACTCGCAGGATACCAAGGTATTTCCAGGGATCACTCCCTTCAACAGGCTTCCCACAGCGCATAGCCTTGAGTCCCCAAGAGAAAGGGCAGCCAGCAGCACGGCTATTACTTGGGTCATAGACTCACCCTGGCTCGGACACTAGACAGGATCTGAATATACTTAGGGCACTTCTGGGTACAGAAGGAGAAAAATATACCCTTTCTCCCAGACTGCAGTCCTGCGTCACAAATACCCTATCTTCCTGTAATACAGACACTTGTGTCATTTTCTAAGAGTCCCAAAATCTTGGAATCTTTTTCATTTTTCACAGGTACTATCTTGGCATCAACTGAGGATTTCAGCGCACTGAAATTTCATTTATCATTCTTAACTGATCAACAGTGGATACCAAATGCTATTCCTCACAGTTGTCTAAAATTCTGCACTGTATTTTTAGCTGTAAAATAATCTCAAACTGCATTTCTGTCCTTCTGGCCTTATGTCACAGTGCTGGGAAAGAAGATCCTATTCTGAGGAGAGGAAATTTGCAATGAACTGTAAGCTATCCTGACCACAAATTTGTAGACAGTTACTGCTCCGTGCAACCACAAAACATTAACTGCATTTATTTTAGTAAAATGTTCATTAAATTCCCACTAGATATAAACCAGAACATCTGTACCTCTGTCAAACTATTTGCCACAAGTCTGGTGAAAAGTCAGCTAAGTATCAACCTATCATACTCATTATTCTGACTAAGGAGTGGAGGAGAAACATGAATCAGAAATGAAAATCTGTAGAAATAGCAGCACGCAAGCTGTGAGTTGCACCAGCCATCTCCTCATCCAATGTAAATCACTGCTGTGTTAAACCAGCTTGTTGTAGCTATGAATTGACTGAAATAATAGGAAAGAAAACAGTAGTCATTACAGCACAGAATGGGTAAAACACACAAATGAAACAATGTCTGGAAATGTTCAACCTCAGGGGGGTTATAAACTTGAAATAATTTCATTTAAAAGAGCTTGAAGTTTTAGGAAAGGAAGCAAGAGACATTTTATAAGTTATACGAACAGAGTGTTGAAATGGCATGGTCATTTTTTTCTGGCACCACTTCTTAAGTAAGCTCTGTTTCTGCCAGCCTTTCCACGTGAGCTCAGAAAGCTGTCATTGCCTCACAGCTCCAAGTTCTCATAGCAGCATTTCTTCTTCTCCTTGATACGTATGCTGAGCCTCTCCGTTGATTTCATTCAAACTGCATCTGATTTTGCTGTCTGCCCCAGTGTCTGTTTCCCACAGACTCTGCCTGAGAAGCTCAGGACTCAGATTTTTCCTCAGCAGCTGCAGAGTTTCACGCATCATGACCTGGCCTAGATGTACGTGGGCAGGTAATAGGAATAGGGGCTACTCCAGATGAGAGAGGTGAGAGACACTTTCAGAAGATCACGTCCTTCAGGGCACTGACTTATGCGGATGGCAGGCTCTTCTCTGCCTTGATGTTCTGTACCAGAAGTGCTACATTTATATAACACCAGGCTGTGTATCAGAAAACCAAATGCCTTTGCAGGACACCTCTCCCAGCAGCACTGGCACAGATCTTGTAAATATTTCTTTTTTTTTGGCTGGCCTTCCTTAGCAGCCCCGTGGGTCAACCAGCTGAAATGCTCAACTAGATTGAAGGAGCACGGTTAGCAAAACCCTCTGAAATGTGGGAAGGTTCCCAAACTGTTAAAACAAAAAGCACTCTGCATTGTGTCCTTTGGATGAATGCAAACGAAACAGACCATTTGGAGATATCCAGTCTAGTATAAATTCCATTTCTGTCAAATCTAGTAGGTTGACAGCATGCCTACAGATGACAGAGCAAGTTATCCTTGTTTAAACCTCTATAAAACATGGGACAGCTGGCATAATGCTCAATAAAAATAAATATTATGACACGAAATGCTAGCGTTGCTCCTTATCTAAGAACATTAATAATGCTTTGCACATATTCATCCAAGCCTAAGGAGTCAGGAAATATGTATGCATGTCTCTTAGAGGATGAAAGGATAAACTGAGTAGAAAATTTAGCAGGGATGATGGAATAGAGTGACAGCACAGAGAGTGAACTTTCAATATTCATTAAGTGCTACACTGCAAACTTTAACTGACTTTTGGAAAGTACTCTGAGATATAGATATCAGATACCTGGTGTAATGTTAATGTTATATTGGAAGGTTACTAGCAATTCGATACACTTATTAACAGATCTATTTTCACACAGAGTAATTCCATTTCCTTGACATCTATAAAAACAGGAGCACTGAGGAGCAACAATGTTTTATTCGTACAGACTCTCTTTTTCCTGTATTCAGCTATGCAGCATTCAGAAGCATATACAAATGAAATACTGCATCTGCTTACAGATTGGCACAGAGAGATGAACAACCCAGCAAACAAAGCCACCCTCTGATTATAGATATTTCCCATTTGTGAAGCTGTAGAAAAGATGGCCAGTCAGAAAGCAAGGTCTGCACGTAACAAAAATTGTATCACTGTGTTCTTTCATTTTCTAAAATATTTTTTTAAGGCTGTTCTTGATAGGATGTGTACCTGCTATATTTAACGCTGATCCAGCAAGCCAACAGCACTCCCATAGGTGGCAATCAAGAATGAAGAAAAGAAGCAGACTTTGGTATGACATGAACAATAGCCCTAAGTAAACAGCGTTGTTATTGGCTACCAACTGATAAAAGAGCATGCCATTTAGGATTATTAATTTTATAAGACTAGCCATCATTCTACTATATAAACTTGGTTTTTTTCTGCGTAACACAATAAGAAAAGCAGCTAACAGTAACCACATTTTTCTCCTTAAAATGCAGTTTACACGTAACAGTAATAGTAATGTATTTTCAGTGTGTCAAAATAAAACATTTGTAAGTATAGCACAGTAAGGAACAAATGCAGGCCAATTTTTGATTTGAAGGTAATATGCCTAACTGACTTCATATATACAGGAGTGAAAACATAATCTTCAATAAATAGGCAAAACACATTCATTGTAGAAAGCTATTTTCTTTTTAAGAGAGACACATAAACTAGCAAGATTCATTTCTCCTATGAAAGTCCTTTCAGCTAACACACAAAAGATCAAAGATGCATAAGATGGCTTTGCGTCTTCTGAAATGAGGGTTGATTGATTCATGGAAGATACAGGAATATATCAAAAGACAAAAAACACTCAGATGAGTGTAATGAGAGCATCAGAAAAACTGAAATAGCTGATTAAAAAAAAAAAAAAAAAGTTCTGCCATGAAACATTTTATTTCCGACCCCTCCATTATTTTTGTTCAATAGCTTCAATCATTAATTCCATTAAATTTCCATTTACCTACAGAGCCAACACACTAATTGGAAAATAGAAGTTAGAATATGCAGTTAGAAAAGTTCGAAGACAAAGAATACATTTTCTGATGAGATTCTATAACCCCAGGATTAAGGAATAGGTTACCTCTGCCGTAAATTACTCTAAATTCAGTTCTACATCTCAAAGCAAAATTAACAGCATGGTATTGTACTGCTGTTTGTTGGAATGCCAAGAATTGAATCCATATCTTGTCATTTTCAGAAGATGAGGTTGAACTGCTGTAAATCACCACTGCCACAGCTGCAGATCTGCATATCCAGATGGACAGCAGTAAAGCAAACAGCTGCAGCCTTTCAGCTGAACTTTCACTCACTTACCAAGCAGGGAAGAGCAACAACTTGTAACTAGACTGACAACTCCAGCACTCAGTAGTTTAACCAGTTCAATTACAATAAGTGCCAAAAAGGAGAATTTTGCTGTAGTATTGTTATTTTTTTAGTGTCAACTTGGACCTGCAAATTATAGTGTTTCTGCTGTTCGCCTCTCATGTATAACAAGGAACTTTTTAGACAAACAGTGCATAAGGACTTGGAGTTTCCTCCACCTGCCCCAGGGAGGAAGGAGTGCTCTGGTGCAAAAGAATTCTTAAACATATGCTCACTGGTTATGCCTGGAGGAAGCAGTATAACCAAGAAATGACAAGTTTCATGGCACAGAGTAGAGGGTCTCATGCCAAACGGAAGGAAAGAGCCTGCCCCAGCAGCATGGAGAACCAGGGAAGCACTTTGCTGCCTCTGCACAGCACCACCAGCTCACAGTCCTGCTCTGAGAAAGCAGTTTGCTACCCTCCCTTGTTCAGAAACACCTCAGCAGGCTGCACTGCTCACTAACTTGGCTGCTTTACCTTGGTTCCTTATCTGCAAATCAAGAAGAGAAAGAAAAAAAAACAACAAAACCAACACAGCACAAGCTCAGTAGAGATAAACTGTCAAACTTTGGGTACAGCCTACTCCACCACAGCTGGGAGAGCCATGCTGAAGGCAGGCAGTGACTCCTCAAGAGGCAATAGGAACATCAGAACAGAGCTAGCAACCTTAAGGCAAACCTATCTGAGCACTGCCAGTGACCCTTGCCATGATCACTGCTCAGCAGCATCCACCAGATCCCTTCCAGTACAGACCACCACATATCCCTGGGGATACAGGGAATATACATATGTATATGTACTATTGACTAAACTCTGTGATTTCTTCAGGCTAAAGGGTGGAAAAAAAGCCCCAGTTTTCTCACACATCTACATGAATGTCAAATGCTGAGTCACCCCTTATTTACTTCCTTCTCCAACATGTAGCCACTGCATCTGTAAGCATGCTGGCAAGTGCACATACAGCTGCCCAACAGAAAGCATTCAAACAATGGTGTCAGCCAGGAATAGGTAAAAAGGACAAAACTGATAGAAAAAAAGAAAATCTTCAATCTCTTGACAAGCATGGGAAAAAAGTGAAATATGAGAGCCATATGGGTGAGCTGTTGGATGTCCCACTTGAGATAAGTAGAAGATAAATTTCAATGCTGGCTTACCCATAGTTCAGACAAATAACTTTGTCACACTGTTATCTCATGACGGACCTTTATCATTCTGATACTAATCAAAACTTCCACCCTGCCACTTAACAGTAAGTAAAAGTTTAGGAGAATCTGCATGTTCCTATAGGAAGTTTGGATTACAAAGAATTGAAAGCAATTTGGAAAGATTTCAAAGAATTTCTGGGGAAATCTCATTCACTGGAAAATTCTGATGAGCATCTCTGTAAAATGCTTACCAGACACAAATTAAGTTTTAGATATATGGAAACCTGTTATGTTACAGCCCAGTAACAAGCAGAGAAAAAATAGCTATTATCTCCTTCTTGTGAGCTACCTTCACTTCTTTTAGTAGCAGTTTGCATTCATCGTGCAGCTGCTGTGAGCAAGATTTGCAGTTGGAGACACATCGTATATTCAGCAGTGCTGAGATCACAGTGACGTGCAAAGCGAGGCAAGAGAATCACCCCTTCATCCATTCCAAAAATACTCCTGTTACAGCCAGCGACAGCACACGCAGCACCCGATGCATCCACCTACAAACAGACCCAGTGCATCTCCAACTGCTCCATTTTTCCAAGACTGAAGGACGTCACAGGACAGGTACACCACGAAAGTTCTCGGTTGCTCATTTATTTTTAAGCATTGATGTTTTTTTTCTCTGTAATAGCCTCAGAGTCACACAACAGAAGAACAGGCACTCACCCTGTTAGTATGCGTAAAAGGCTGCACAGGCTCTGTGAAAGATTCACTCTAGCAGAAGCGAAGGCATAGGAATCATGATTGTAAGTATAAACAGAAGAAAATCACACTTGTACTAAGGTGGGTCTGAGTATATGTATGTGTATGTGGGAAGGGGGGAAAGCCTGGCTGTTCACAGAATTATATTTAATCCCCAGCAAGTAATGTTAGCTAGGTGTTTATTACTTTTCAACCCAATATCTGAAAGCGTTTTACTTAAATAATAGGCTCCATCATTTCCATGTGAAATGTTGAGAAACTGAGTCACTGGAAGAGACCATGACTTGTCTAAATTTAGGCAGCATGCCATTAGAAGGGTACAGACCACAATTACCATCTCCTCATTCTCCAGCCAGTGTCCTGCCTAGCAGCAAGGCTGCTTCTCTGCACCAGACTGGGGTGTTGGTTCAGAGTGTTGGTGTGGCCACACGAGGCCACTGCCCAAAGGCTGTGGAACTGTGTTATAAAATGTATGACATTCTTCGTGTATGTTACACTTCTGTTAACTTGATAGTGCTTTGCTGTTGCATATACACACAGGCAAATCATTCACATATAAACAGGCAAGTCTTTGGTTCCATTAAGTAACACATTTATCAGGATCATATTTCTCCTGTGCTAGCTCTAGAGAAGTCCATGATCTATACTCTCAGTGCAGCTACTTTATGATTACAGTCAAGATGAGAGTGATAGGAATGTTACATTGAAATAGCCTGATTTTAGCCTCGTAAAGGCCCTTTGTCCCTGAATATATTTCAATACATTTATAGTAACATCACACTCTGAGGTGGTAGAACTGAAAAAAAGACAGGCACGAGGATGAAATGCAGACTGCAGTATTATTCTAAATATTCTCCAGATTCGTAGCTGTTTCTATTCTGCTGCAGTGCAACAAGTGAAATGCATCCTTTTATCCAGTGTATATTCTAAAACCTCTTGCAGGGCCCCACAGAATTAAAATTGTTTTAGCTCTTTTGTAGTTTCACTGCCATAATGTGCTCATTTAATTTGTAATGGAAGTAGAATATTTGAGTTATCATTATTCATTACTTTAGCTTCTCCTAGAGTTTCATTTGTCCTCCTGAAACTCTCTATTAAGTTTGGTCAGGCTATAAATAAAGATCTCCTGGGATTTTGGATCTTGCTTTCTGAACAGAAATTTCAGTGACTCATTCTCAAACATATTTTCTTCCATTATCTTCATCACGTGCAAATGTTCGTGCTCATTCCAAAAGGTCAGAAGAGAAGAAGCTGTGACTAGCTTCCTGTCAGAAGTAGGTCAGAATGCTCTTTCCTTAGATGTCCTTAAACAAAGGTGAGTTATATTTTAACCAGAGACTGCTGGAGTAGCTTCTCGTTACAACTAAGTCTCCTTAAGCCACGGAGTTGTAGGATGATTCCTGTCCAAAAAAGGAAAGTTGCTAATCAGAAGACTGGTGCCATAGTGACTGACAAGTCTAATGACTTCATTTGGCATCTCCAACTTGTAAGCTAGTCGACGCCTTACTGAATTGTTTTTTCTAACGGATACGTTTGTTTCTGGCGTCAAGAACTGTCATTCTTAATTACTACAAATATTAATCTGAGTAAGAGACTTGGAAAAGGACAAAGTCTGCAACAGCAGTGCCTGGTGGGGACACAAATTATCCAATCTGCGCCCTGCATAAGAGTTCATCAACAGATTATTTCTGAAGGATAATTTCCTATTTATTTGAAATGCATTTTGTATAACTGAACAACTCTGGGGCCAGATATCACTGGCAATATCCCAAAGAATTAATTTCTGAAGACGTTATTATATGCCTAGTCTTTTTTCATACATTTTAATGCACTGGTACATTCAGCCTTGCCAAAATATTCCCATTACATGTCCCTCCACATACTTCTGATACATCCGACATATTCATGCAGTTTCACTCTCACATATTTCTCTGATCTTTACCTCCTTCATCATTTAGTTCTTCATACCAAACACTGGCAATATCATGAGGTGTTCTTCTGGACAAGTAGTTATGAGTGGCTGTTGATCACCCAATGCCATAGAGAACAACTTGTAGGATAATCAAGTGAAAACTCTGAAAGTGAAACTATTCCTCATCAATCAAAACTGTTGCCTTCAGCAGACTTTCCTTTCTGACTCACAGTGATTTCTGATGTCTTCAGGAATATCACTTGCAATGAGCATGTGAAAAATTTGAATTTCAACGAAATCCAGATGATTATTTCATTTGAGAAATAGCTTGAAGCAGCCGCATTCTGCAGCATCATTCTGCTTTGCCTTTGGTGAATGAATCCAAGAGGGATATTCATGTGGTTAGAGTCCTTTTCTGGAAAAGAACCTTATATTGTATGCCTGGTGCTACAGCTCTTATTGTTTGTGTAAGAAAATGACAAATCAATAGTTGTGTTCACACTTAATAAATAGCCCTGTGAGGAATCTAAGGCAGAGCACTACTGAACTACACCACCTATTCTCCACGCTAAGTTCTACTATTCCAGAAAACTTCAGGTTACAGTCAAAGTGCTAGGTACATATTTGAAGCTCTTAATAGCTTGAATTCCATCAGCTTTCCTTCTTTGTCCTGTTGTACCATTTGCACTTAGCTCTGCAGTAATTCATCCAGCTGTTTCAAGGTGAGACTTTAGAGGGTCTGGCACAAGGTAAGGTATTCCCCAGGAGCCAGCTCTCCTGCAGCAGCTGCTGTTGGCCATTGGACTGTTCATGCTTCTTGATAATTATCAGATTTTTTAATCTTATTTTTTTTCTCCTACTGGAGGGTATTTCTTATTCCTACCTGATTCTATTTACTGGTGCTTAAAAGGATTACAGAACGTAAACTTCAAGTAATGCTGAATGCTTTTGACTCCAATGTATAACAAACTGGAACACTTCATCAGTACTACATCCCCATGCAATCCATTAAATACATTTAGACTTCTTAGGCATTGTGAAAGTATTTAAAAAAGAGAAAAATGTTAGACCTGAAAATGAGCTTTATATTTCTTTACCTCTTCTTCACAATACAGAGGAATCAGGTGATTTCCATGGCTTGAGCCCTGTTATGCAATGATTCCAAAACTATCTGCCTTCTCCTGATTCGCACTGCCACAAGAAATGTGTGGATAAGGAACAGCCAGATATGACATATCCCTCTATGAAAGCAACAGGGATTGTTTTCGTTCTACAAAACAAAGCTGTTCTCATTGTCCTCCTACAGCCAACCATGAGACAATAAAAATTGCAGATCACTAATGCACGCTTAATTAGAATTAAATAGGTCTTTCATATTGGCTTTAATAGTAAATGTAATCATTTCAAATCTTGACAGGAGAAAGACAAGAAAAAGATGTTTCCTTTCACCTAATTTTTCTCTGAAGAAATAAAGATTCATTGAAGATTGTTATGGCCCCTCACAAGAACAAGATGTGGGAAACGTAGCAGATTCACACAGATTTAACATAAATTCAAAGAAGAATCCATTGTTTATTTGAACCAAAATTACAAGCTAAATTCTGCCTAATTCCTTACTTTGAAGTTCTCACATTCCCATGTACAAACGTGTACTCTAGCTCTTGAGTACTCAATTGTCACTGATGCACTGGCTAATATTGAAGAATTAATTTATAGTTACTCTTCCACTCATCTCCAAAAGGTGTAGCATGCACTTCTTTCATTTACTCTGAGTTGTGTGAAATCACTACTGCATATTTGCAAGCATTATGAGATGTTTATATGCATTCAAAATAATTTTGTGAAGCAAGAGAATATGTAATACTTGAATACCTGGCTTTCATGCTGAGCCTTAATAAAGTACTATGGAGGAAGGAATATCTTGATTCACTAATTAAATAGGATTCTCTAATTATCCTTCTAAGAAAAGAGACAAAAGAGTCTAAGGTTTTTCCTAAAAAGTTCCAGATTTTACACCAGATTTCTTGCTTAGACTAATAGACTCTACTAGGAGCAGCACATTTGTAGGTCTGATAGAAGTCACTTATTTTTGCTATGTTTGCCAACATAGCAAACTTCTTTCTCTTTCTTTCATTCCCTCCTTATACAACAGAGATCTTCTTTATTAAGTTTATGTTTCCAATATTGGACCAAAAAAGCTTTTTATCTGTCAGTAATCCTTATCTAAACAATTCTGCCATTTCTTAGTATTGTTTTCTCAGCAATGAGGTCAGCAAAGGAAAAACTGGGTGACTGTTGAGACACAGAGAAGAAATACAAGTTCCTAGCTTCTCTAAGATTTTTAGCTGCAACAGGAAACCAATAGCACAGGAAATCTAGAATTGCTTCTTTTCATCAGAGATATCCATATTTTAACAGAACTAGACAAAAAAAAAAAAAAAAGCTTCCTCGAGAATAAATAAATGTATTGATTCCAATAAAGATATCCTGAATTATATCTAAGTATACATACATGAAAAACAAAAATTAGATTAAAAATTCACATCAAGTTATTTGAATAAAGTCTTAGAGTCTGTGTATTAAGATCCATATCATTGCACACATAAAACATATCCACTGCCCACCCGAGGCATTTTTATCGTGGAAAAAACATCATAGTGTGTTGGTGTATCACCACAGCAAGATGAATTTCAGAGTTTAACAGCAGTGAGTCCCCATCCACTTACCAGCAATAAGATATTTATGCTGCAATTGCAAACTCTGAATGCAATAAAGATGTCATGAAGTACCACTGTGTGCACACCATGATCAGAACTTAATGAAATGGAGAGAGATGAGAAATAAGCTTATGCTATTTTTTTTAAAGGAAATATAGACCTTCCATAAAAATGTTCCAAGTTGACATTCAAGTACCTTGGGACCCAAATTGCTACGACCTGCTAGAGGCGGAATAAACCACCTGAATATTTAAAGACAAAGGAATGGCCATCAGGAGGCTCAGAAGCAGTCCTGGCTCTGGTGCACAGTTCCAAGAGGAGTTTTTCAGAAGCACTGATCAGTCAATAAGGTGTTTTAGCACTAAACTGTGAAGGTCAAAATCACCAAGCCAGCACAAATTCCCACTCAGTGCAACTGCATTAAAGCAGCTAAATATCTTTGAAAAATCTCTTCCTCAAATTTCTGCTCTGCTACAGATGTTACTCTACACTCATCACCTCAGTTTTAGAATTAATAAATGTTTCTGAGGATGTCACAGAAATGAGACTAATTACTTATGACATAACCTGCCAGTATGAGATGGTTCTACCCAGCCTGAATTTACCTTCAAGTTTATCTCCTGAGGCATGGAGATTTATAACTCGGCTGTCATCCTAGCTAGTTAATCAGTGATTGTTTCATTAGCCACATGAATGTCTAATCTGCTTCTAATCTTGCTCAACTCTTGGCACAATGTTATTTTATGACAGTGAGTAACATGAGTTATGTGTTGTGTTAAAAACATTTTCCTCTTTCAGCATTTAATTTCTGTCCTTTTAATGTCACATTAAATGTTTTAGATCTAGACTGGTTTATTTATTGTAAAGGAATATATTCAGCAATGTACCTTTTTTAATTAAAAAAAAAAAAATGATGCAGTCTTTATTAATTTTAATTTTTATGTTGTAGGACAGACTACAATATAGTGTTTGAGCCCAAGAGTTTTCCACAGTAGTTCTACTCTAAAAGATTCAAGTTATGAGACAGATGGATAGGAGAGGAAAGGATTCCTTTAGGAGAGCCTGGCATCTGCCTTCTCCCACAGGTCAGTGTTCAGGCTAAATGCTTTTCTGGAAGAAACAATGACCTTGTGCAGCTACCAGGGCTGTATCACTGTTGGGCTCAACAGACTAACAGCCCATGCAAAACAGGGAAACTCATCTGGTTCCCATAAGCATTCTCTAATTGGATTAAAATTCTCAAAGATTGCACATGTTAGATTTCATAAAGGCTTAGGACTCATCTCTGGTTGGGTCAGGAAGAAGCCATGTTTCCTCATATATGTTCAGCACAATGTTTTAAGGGATTTCCATTTGTTCTGGATGGTTCTTTGCAGGTTATCATTAAGTAGAGATGCGCAAGCCAGCCATGACCAATCATCAGACTTTTGCTACTGGTCTGTTTCCTAACACCCACCAAAGACAGAATCATACATTCTGTACTAGCTGTCATGTTCCATTTCAAGTGTGAGTCCTTCAAACGGCCCAAGCCATCTGGTCACCTGCATGCCACGTGATGCCTGTCATGAGCTGGCACTGACTTACCATCTGGGCATCTTCTAGACATCTGAGCCATGCCAAACTGTGGTACATAATTTTTAGACTGCTGGAGCTTAGATCAATTCTTTGCTAACAAGTCAATATGTTTATAGAAGAGTCTAAATGTAGTTTTAAAGGTCATAGTCAGGACTGAGGGAAAATGTGACCATTAAGAAAGAATGAAAGATGAGAAATGGGAACTTCTGATCAGCCAAAGCATCAGACATTAGTAGAAATTCATTACAGGGAACACTGTGCAACCTACACTGCCGATTAACCAGGATTCTCCATGACAAATCCATGGCATTAAACAGTGCTGTTCACTTTATGTAAAGTTTCATTCCTGTGAAAACGGCTTCTGACAATGAAGATAACTCCCACCACTGCCAGCTGAATATTCTTAGATTCTTAGATAAGCTCCTAAATAATAAAGTCTCATGGAATTAGAGATAGATTTCCAAATCTAACACACATTTTCCTTCTAATTTCAAGGTGTAGTTAAAAAAATGGCTACCATCTATACCTGCAGCTATATATTCATTTTCCTGCAAAGCACACAAACATATGGAAAGCATCAATAAAGGGGATAGAAGAAAATCCTTTGAAAAGTATCTATTTTCCTTTCTACATTTATGGCTTTAATTCCTGTTATTCTGGTTAGACATGCTGCAGTGTAACAGCATAATTTCTAGATAAGAGAAGAACAGAAGAATCCAATCAAGGCTACACACTGTACAACTACAGTAGCAAAACATATGGGGCAGGGGCTGTTCCATCACATCAGCTCACTGAGCACAGGATATTTTTGCAAGCGCTTTTACATTAATAATCTATGACAGTTTTTCACTCTTTTGCATTTTTTAAAAATGAGTACAACACTATAGACCTGCACATCATCAAATGCAGCTTTGTGGCTTTTTCTTCTTACAGTAAAAATATCTTACGCTTTATATGAGTAATTTAGTAAGGTTTGTTTTTTTGTTTGGTTGGTTCTTTTTACTACATTGTGGTTTGTCAGAACAACTTGTCAGCTAATACTATCTTCCAATAGCTCTGCAATTTGCCCATAGTTTATGGGATCACAGCCAGCATACAAAAGGTCAAAGGAGGATTCATAAAATGAAATTTTCTTTCTCCACAAGAATTTATTTTGATGCTCCCAGAAATGTGCTATTGTTCAATGCCAATAGCTGAAAATGCTTAAGAAAAGACCTGCAATTTATAGAAAAACCACAAGTGATTGCTCCTATAGAAACTTGTTTTGTTTTGCTTTGCAATAGAAGATGTTACAAGACAGAACCCTGTTTTGTTTCACTGCTAGTCTCACTGCACCAAAAAGCAGAAAAGAAGTTGTCGTCATGATTTGATAAGAGGGTCATAAATGATAAGGAAATTCTATTCTTTGTGCCAGCTTCCAGGCAGATCACGAAGAAAAATCTGGACTTCACAAATTCTCACTTTTTCCTCATATTCTGGTGATATTTGTCTGTAATTACTCCTGCAGCTGTTTTAGTCCTCTCCTGGGAAGATGCAGATACTACCATGGAGCAGGGAGAAGCAGTGAGGAATTTTTGAAGGTCAGCAACCCAATGACCTGGTTTGAGCAGTTGGAAGGAGCCTGTTTACAGCTGCTCAGTGGTGCTACTGGATGAGCGGTGTTGTGTTCTGCTTTTGTAGCTGCAGGTTGTACAGGTCAGATCTGCTACTGGAGCTGCAGGAAGGTGACAGATGCCATCTTCTGAGCACCAGTGCTCTGCCCTCTTCTTTCCCCCCAACTCTAGGGAGCAGAAGGCAGGTGATAAAAGAGTAAGTGGTGATGGACCATATGATCAAATCATGGGGCTGAAGGAGGGTAAACTTCAGATCAATCACAAAAGAAAAGGCCAAAGAGACTCAGTTGTAGCATCTCATTACAATTATTTGTTGTTTTGGGGAAGATAAAACAGCTTGCAGTCATCTGTGCTGACTGGATGCTGTGGTGATACTACATTGTGACAAACAGAGAAACAGAAAGGGATCCTGGAGCTCGGTGAGATTAACAGGTCTTCCCTCTCTCTCTGCTCTTTGTGGGCCTGTTTATTGCAGTGTTTGGCTGTAACCCTGTAGCCCTTTACCCTCTGCTCACAAAGGTTCAATTGACATCACTCTCATCAAGTCTTTTCTGAGATGGGGCCCATATCAGTTATCAGTAATTTTGGTGGTCTTCAGTACAGCTCTAGAAGAAATGCACAGCTAAAGGAGCGTGAGAAAAAAATATGCTTTAGTATTAGAAATGGGCCCACAAAACCAAAAACTAAAAAAGGACTTAAGAGCCATTAACAGCAACAACAAAAAAAAAGCATGATATTTCAATTAACATTTTACTTAGAAAATGTTCTTTTGTTGTTGTTTTTTTGTTGTTGTTTTTTTTTGTTTGTTCCATAGAAATGATATGCAGTGAATCACAGCAGAAAAAAATCATTCAAAATTGCAAATGTTGGCAACCTTCTTCTGATGAGATTGAGCTAATTACCTTTACTTTAAAAAAGAAAAATCCTATGACACATTTTTCCAACTCAGAAAATACAAAGAACCAGAATTTTTAAAACATCATTACAGGACAACTGAAAAGTTAGTGTTTTAAATACACTTTTTACTCTCCTTATCACAGAAATTTATTCTGTCCTGAGGTTTGAGGTGTGTGCACACATTCAGATGAAACTTGCTTCTGTTTAACTATGAAATGCAATGAAGTATGACCCTACGAATTTTCTGTGTCAATGGGAATTTTCACTCCTCTGGCTGAGCCAAAAAGGTTTATAAAGGACAAAGATTTGCTAATCAACTGTATTAGAAATCAAAGAAATAAATACCGTGGATCACAGTGAGAATTTTAAATATACTCCAGGGATCGTGACAGAAAAGAAAAAAAAGACTTCAGAAAGAGCATTTGTTCAGAAAAACTAGAAGCTTTTGCAAAACTTGTAACTAATAAAACAAGTAATCAAATAAGTGTATCTATGTAAGAAACATGGAAATTTCTAGCAAAAACAGCCAAGAGGTTCATCTTTTTATCACTATATTTTTAATGACGCCATCTACAAAGAAGATGTATTATGTAACAAATAATCTAGTGCCAAACTGTCAGAAAAGACACATCTGATGCATCACACAAGTCTATGTGCACACACAAAACTATAAATAAATTAAACAACTTTCTCCCACTTCCTCACTCCACTTTTCAGGAAAGGTCTAATATCAGAGGTGGTGGCAAGGAAGTGTGGTGTGATGCTCCGTGCACCGCCCTCCTCAGTGCTTCTTGTTTTTCATACCTCTCCCATGGAAGGAGGTTTTCTGGTTTGTGCTAATACTGCAAGATCATTTACTTCAAATGACAGCATATTCACAATACTACTCAATCCAGAATGAATTTCTGGCAATATAGCCTTGCTTTTCTGCAGTCACAGGTTTCCAAATAAATCAAACAACTAAGATAAATTATATGAAACACTTGGTAGGTATACTCATGTGAATTCTCTGTTGGCTCATGTGGCTCCCATGTCCAATTAGGAGCAAGCTGTATTATTCACCGTGTTCCAAAAGTGTTCTGGAAGTGCTTTTGCTGTGTTTCTGAACTCAGATCAAAATGCCAATACATCCTTTTAACATCACTTTATAAAAGAAAAATAAAATGAATGTGGCTCATCACAAAACTGAACTATGGCAATAGCATCATTTGAGTGATACAATAAAGTATATTTTAGAAACATTCTTCAAATTTAAAACTTGTTTCCTCAAATATAATTTCTGTATATCCAGTCCTTAACTGCTACAGCAGCCTTCCAGCAGAAGAATATTGAACAGCCAAAAGGCATCTTGTCATGCTGTGCATCATTATTAAAATAATACTGAGCAAGATCTCCAGGCTATTAAATTTACTTCTTCATTGAAAATTATAAATCATCTGAATAAAAACAATTCTGCAATGAATATGATCCACAATTTTCTGATGTTTGGGTATGCACTGACTTGTAGTGCCATATTGACCTCAGCAGGAGAAGTTTATTCTTCACAGTATCTATACTGTTACTTACCTAAAGGCATGTAAATAGTTAACATTCATTTCTGGCTTTTGATACACTGCATTGTATTATAGCACCTGCAACTGAAGACCTCAAAGCAATTTGCAAGCATTAATCAGCTGAGCCTCACGACTAATCAGCCATTATGTTATTTCACAGATTGGTAAACAGAGACACGAAAACACATCAAACTCCTCAATAGGGTCATAAGAGAGGTGCAATAGCATTATCTTCTACTTTCTTTCCCCTAGAAAAGGACTTTTCTATGTACTGTTTCACCTTAAAGGACAAGGAAAGCAGCATTAGTAAGGCTGGCCCCAGTACTGCTGTGAGCAAATACAGAGCAAAGAAATGTAGTCAGTTAGAATCCCTACTCCCTTCTCTTCTGCCCTTTCCTGACAGTGCTGTTGACACAGTGCTCTGGTCCCTGCCAGCAAGCTGAAACCAGCCAGGCCCTGGTAGTGACTGTTGAAATGCTACTAAAGGATCTGGTTCCTCAAGGCTACAAAATTCTAATGTGGTGCAGCCAAAGCCCAAGAGGAGTTACAGGCTGCTCCATTGTACTTATAGGCTAGGCATGCCATGACACCAGCTTAAAAACTGCACCAAACCAGCTTACACCCTCAATGATCTTTTCTTCTCCAACCGGCACTCATTTTGCAGTGGTGGGACCTTCTTACATGCCAAAAGATTGTTGTACCTGGGGAAATGCAGATTCCTTCTTACTGCTTATGCACGTGGCCTGTGTCTAACCCCTAGCTAGGATTATCACCTGTGTAGATCTAATCAGCTCTAATCAAGTTCACCCAAGTACCAAAAGCAGGAACATGCAGCCAGACTGCAGGCTGTCTGATCCCACTGGGACACTGCTACCCGAGCAGCTGCTCCTGCAGCCCTCTGCACTGAAAGCAGTACTCAGCCAGCTGTGAATACACCTTCACAATGGGAGCAAGCCCCTTGGCCTGAGGAATTTACAGTTTAAACAAACAAGGCAGAGAAATGAAATCAGAAATCACAAATGAAACAGAGAGTTCAAGTGGAGTCCAGTGAGAATGGATAAGTGCAAATGATGCATGTCTAAAAGCAAGACTGCTAACTGCTTTCGTTAGCAATGAAAACTGTCTTGCAGAGACAGAAAAGCTGAGGTTAGCTCATAAACTGAGTGTTTGTTCCTCTTCTCTTCAGTGACTCCATGGCATGTTATCATGTCATTCGTGTAAATATTTCAAAGAAAAGTTCCCAAGTGACAGTGCTTTGCTATAGCCACTGCTGTTGAGAAGGGCAATACAAACATCTGCCATATATTCTTCAAATAAAATTCAGCCAGGGTTTTTGTTTACATGATTTATCCTTTATAACTCAGCTGCAACTTTCAGCCATAGATGCCTTATTAAGAATGAACCTTTTATTTTAAACACAGTACATTTTGTAATAGGAAAATCAATATACAGTAACCCAGAGCACTTCAGAGAGCAGCTGTAAAATATAATCTGATGGCAGAAAGTTAAGAACAGTATTTTGGCAGTTATATGTTCAGCTAATCTTTCACTTCTTGTTGTTAACAGTACCAGGCTATAAAGATCTATAGTCCTCCCTATCTAGTGACCAAAAGCTACACACGTTTTCCAGTATTATAATGCTATTACCAGAGGTAAAATATAAATCATTCATTACTGACTATTTTCCTAACGGGTTATTGCAGGTATTCCCAGAGCTGTAACAGCTGAACAACAGGCCCTGCCTCAGTGATCTCACAGCCCTTTCAAAGATGACACTTTAGCATAAAGAGTGCATTGAATGACTAAATACTTTTCACTGCTTTCACTTTGACTGTGGTTAAGGATGTTCAGATCTGTTCAAGGCTGGGATTCAATGCATTAGTTTTTACCAAAGTTATCTAGCCAGAAAAAAGATGAAGCTGTGCCTGGTATACAGGAACATAGAACATAAATGTCTTACTATAGATTTGATAATCTGCTACTTTGTCTATATTAGTGCAAAATTTACCCTGAGAAACAAACTATTCCATGATTTCTATGCCATCATTAAATATTGAATCTAGGAATAGAACAGAGATTTTTGGAACCTATTTCTCCTTAGAAAGTGGGAGATGATTAGTTCTCTAAAATATTATGAGATTTGCTTTGATCACAAAATGAACTCAAAGACTGTTTTTTTGGTGAGTGAAAAGCAAAGGGTGCTACATCATTTTGTACTGAAATTGATCTGTTCACCATATCCTCCTGACTGTATTTTCCTCAAATAATAAAACTGGTTGTATTTTTTTTATTTTTTAAGGTTTTCAATCCAAATTCCTACGTTGCAAATGCTGTAATTAAGACTGATACATTCCATTCTATTAGCGTTCAGACGCCGATGTGGAAGCTTTAAGTTGAACCGCATTGCCCTCTAGCGCTGCGCCGGGGCCGCCCCGTGATGTCAGCAGCGCAGCCCTGAGCGCAGGCAGCGGCTCCCGCAGAGCCCCGAACTGCTGACAAACCCCTCTCGGAGACGCACGTCAGAGCAGCTAACAGGGGCATCCTTCCAACTGAACCACAAATGCACGAGGGAGAACAGTAAACCTGTCTTTTATTTCAGGGACCGTCATGATCAAAACAGCTGCTTTCGACATCCGGCCAAGATTTCTGCCTGCTAATTTCTGTTTAAACGAGTTGATGTGAGAAATTAAGTGAGTTTGAGCAGGCTATTATTTCTGACAGGCTTCGGAGGACTTCACGCTGTGCAAGTCTTACGTGCTGAAAGCGAACAGCTTGCTGGAGAGATGAGTTCTCAATCCAAACCCGGCCGGGGCTTTGCAGCAACTTCTTGGGTGGAGAGAGAACTTCCAACTGAACTCAACCATCTGCGTGTCGTGCACAGGATCCAATCATAACCTGCTATGGAGAATTATTTTTAAGATGAGTACCTACCTTGCTGAGAAATCCAATTCATCAATACTTGGATATTTGAAAGTGTCTGCATTAAATAGCAGCAATCTTTCTGCAAACAGCTCCAATGAGACAACAAGCAACCTGGATTTGCCTACCTTGGATATCAGAAGGGCGATAACTGTGGGGCTCATCCTAGGTGCCTTTATACTCTTTGCTATTATAGGTAATATTTTGGTAATTCTCTCTGTTGCTTGCAATAGACATTTAAGAATCCCTACAAACTATTTCATAATTAACCTTGCAATAGCAGATTTGTTGCTGAGTTTTACTGTCCTTCCATTCTCTGCTACACTGGAAATCCTTGGCTACTGGGTTCTGGGGAGGATATTTTGTGATATCTGGGCAGCAGTTGATGTGCTCTGCTGTACAGCTTCTATTTTAAGTCTATGTGCAATTTCCATAGATAGATATATAGGAGTACGTTATTCTCTCCAGTATCCAACTTTGGTAACAAGAAGAAGAGCAATTCTAGCTCTCCTAGGTGTCTGGGTCCTTTCCATGGTAATTTCGATTGGACCTCTTTTGGGCTGGAAAGAACCAGCACCCAAGGATGAGAAAGTGTGCCGCATCACTGAAGAACCATTCTACGCTTTGTTTTCTTCCTTGGGGTCATTTTACATTCCTTTAATCGTCATCCTCGTCATGTACTGTCGGGTCTACATAGTGGCTAAAAGGACTACAAAAAATCTGGAAGCTGGGGTTATGAAAGAAATGTCCAACTCCAAGGAGCTGACGTTACGGATCCATTACAGGAACATTCATGAGGACACCTTAAGCAGCAACAAATCCAAGGGTCACAATTCCAGAAACTCCTTAGCTCTCAAACTTTTAAAATTCTCTAGAGAAAAGAAGGCAGCCAAGACACTGGGAATTGTGGTTGGCATGTTTATCTTGTGCTGGCTACCTTTCTTCATTGTTCTGCCTCTAGGTAAGTTGGTAATCAAGGGATTGTGGGGAGGGAGAGGAAGAGCATAGTTGTTTACTATAAAAATCCCACAGAAAATAATCAGATGAATGAGAAGTACATAACCATTTTTGAGAACTGAGGTGAACAGATAAAAGGGTGGGAAGTGAAAGTAATTTACTTTAATGTTGGCTTTTTTGAAGGCTCATGCTGCAGCCTTGCAAAGTGTGCAGCCTGCCCCATCTGAGCCCTCCTCAGTGATGTCAAATCAAGGGATAATGCTGTCAGAGTTTACATATAAAATCATCTCTCGTGGGTTTTGTTTAGATTGAATTAGCTAATATAGGAAGCTTTAACAAGAACTTTGTAGACAGAAACAAAATTAGTTTCAGCATTGAAACTTTCCTTGTTCCAGTAACTGCTACAGGTTCAGACCGTAAAATAGCGTCTTCAGACATTACAAAGTGTCTTCAGTGAAAATGGGCCCAACCAAATGACGAGGTGCAAAACCCTTCTGAGCTTTAGGAAGCTGAAAGAGTTCTGATTCTCAGTTCAAATTTCATTGATCCAATCCCAAAAATAAATCCTTGAAGCCCATTTCTCTCTGCCAAACTGTTCCCTTTGGTTTCAGTAGGTCTCAGTTCAGGCATTCCAGGAGATTGTCACGTGCATTTGTGACATTAACCTTAAACTTCAAAATATCATTAAAGTATTCAACTTAGCCTTAACAGTGCACTGCATTTCAAATCCTTATGAAATCTGCTTAGATTGTCTTTAATACCAGCATCAGCTCTAAAGAGGGACATTTCAAGACCTGTTAATATTGAATTACTATGCTCTGAAAAATATCTCTTCAAAATTCCCTTCTGAGACACAGAAAAACTGTCAGATTAAATACAGAAATAAGTGGAGAAAAAAAAGGGAAGAAAAAGCCCTTATTAACATTCTGTATTCACGTTTACTTACTGACCCTCCCAAAACATTTCTAATTGAGTGGTAAGTGAATACTTTTAGAGACTTGTAAAAAATTAAACCGTGTTTAACAGCATTGTCCTGGTGAAGTGTTTTGAATTTATGATTTCTAGTCTAAATGACATTGCATCTTCACTGAATCTCAACCACAGCACATCTGCTGGAGCTACTGAAGAGTAACTGTTGCCTCTAGCTCAGTGTGTCTAAAGCTGAAAAGTCTTCATAATTCATGATCTACACAAAGCTAATGCTGAGCTAGTTACAAATTCCAAACAGAAGAAACATTGAGAGCAAAGTTCTCTTTGGCTACTAAAGTTTAAGTCCTGTGCTGTCTCTTAAAGAAAGTTTACAACATAGAAGAAGCTTCCAACTATTGCTAAAGTACATACTTAAGTGGATAGAAATTTATTTTCCCCATGTGTTACCAGCAGTAGCACTGGATATGTAAGTAGTAGGTCATGATCTCCTGATAGAGTAGGTTAGTGTCTCCTCTTTGATTCTGAATTATTGGAGGAACTTTGGAAATAAAAAGCAAGCATGAATGCAATAGATCACATCCTTAGCTAGCAGAAGCCAGTACTAGCACTGCTACTGGTGCTACTCAGCAAACACAGATGCAAACTAGTCCATTAAAACCATTTTGGTAACAGGGTACAACCAATATGACAAACAATTAAGTTTTCTGGAAGGGAGTCAGTTTTCCCTTTGGGAGGTTACTGCAAAAGTCCTGGTCTTTACCAGGAGGTTTAATGACTGACTGATTATGACAAAAGAGTGAAGAATTCATAGCTTGTCACAGTATTATTTTATCTTTCATTTATCTCTCATCTCATCCCAAGCCATCAGTGAGGAAGACAGCCACTCCAGCAAGCTGTATGTTGGTAGCAGAGCCTGGCAGGCTGAAAGGCAACCTGCTGCTGTGGGCTCTGACCCAGCACAGCTTGGGTGCCAGTGAATCTCAACACAATCACTTCAGAGCTGTGAGCTCCTGGTGCCTGTGGGTCAGGCAGAGCTGCTGTTACAGTTAATACTAGAACAGTGAAAAAAAAAAATAAGCGTGTTAGCACTGCTAGTGCAGGGGGAAAAACTGCTATTGCAGGAGGGTAAAAAAAAGATATGCATAGTATCCAACAAAATATCCAAATGTATTTAAACAGGTGGAACTTCCTTTGCTTTACTGACAAAGAATAGTGCAGTTTTCATTCATTGCCCGATTCCTTTTTTTTATTTACTCAGACACTCCAGAGTCTTGTACTTTTCATGTCTGTATACCAGTGCATTAATGTACTTTGTGTCTGTAGATTAATACTGTTAGGGATGACTAAGCATTGCTCACAAAAGCAAGTGGGGAAAAGACCTTTTCCCAACCTGCATAATTTAGTCATTCCTAATGGGAATACTGGGTAGAGCAATGGAGAACTTCCTAAGGAGCTTGCTATTGTGCTGCATTTTTCGTAACAGAAATCTTTTCTTTTTTGTCTTGAAGTTACAAACATAAAGGAAAAGTTAAGAACCCTTATGAAAAGCACACAGTGATACAGAATCCATTTCAGTGATAGGCAAATGTAGAATCCAAGCTGTAACAATGATTTACAAAACTCTCAACAGGTGCCCTGGACTGCTCCAATCACAATCTACTCACCCATCATTGCAGAACTGCAAACTAGAACATCTTTTCTACTTCTGATTCCAGACTAGATATTTACCTTCACTGTAGTGGAAGGCTTCTTCCTCAGCCTGTATTTTTCATGTCTTATCTCTACAAACATCAATCTAAATCATACATTCACATCTGCATCTTTAAGATTTGTGCCTTGTTTCACTCAGTAATGCAATGACTGCACAATGGTATTAGCAGAGTAGCTCTGGACTTCTGATGATTCATCTGCAACACATCTGATAAGTCAGTAATCTTCGTTTCTGCAACACTCCAAAACTAGGAGTTAGTAAATCTATTTATATGTAGGAGTTTTCCTCACGTCAAAAGCACTCTCAGATGTTCTACTAGTTGCCCAGCCAAAATTATAATTGTTTGGCTGTGGCACATTAATATATACAGCTACTCATTTTTATATCCCAGACAAAGGATTATTGCATCAGATGGCAGATAAACGCTGGGAACTGATGTGGTGTTGAAAGCATGGATATTGCTTGAATAAATATTCCAAACAAAGGGTGATTTTCAAGCAAGAATCACAAGGCTTTGCAAAGAAAGCTCTCTGACAGAGCTCTGTATGCAGCCACAGAGAGGAATTAGAGCACAGACACCATGAGGTGTTGAGTACTGTAAAACTATTAACACAAAGAAGCACTTAATGATGCAGCAAAACTTCTCATAGAGAATAATGTGAGAAATTTGTTTTTTATTCCAGATATTTCTTCCAGATAGCAGCAGAGCTACAGAATAGCCCCATGGTGCTCACTTATATATGCTTCACAGCTTTGTAAACTTTCACGTTGCCACTCAGAATTATTTCTGGTGCAGCACAAAAAAATAAAATGAAGACCTGTGCCTTTGAGACAACTTCTCATACTATAAATTCAGTGACTCAGCTATGAAGAGTAAATATCTTGTGTTTTTAAAATAAATCTTTCTTTTCTTTCCCCTCATATAAATCCTTTCTTGATCAGAACTACACTAAAAATGCATTGTTGAACAATGTTAACTAAAATTGATTAATCTAAAGACCAGTGCCCTGCAGCTATATGCATTAAAACTTCCTCCTTTAAACAAAGGAAGATCCAATTTTATGCCAATAATTTCATTTTAAAAATGCATCCAAAATGACAGATCATGTTTTCCCTTGGCTACCAGATAAAACTTTAGTCTCATCCCTGTTAAATGAGGCATCAGACTGAGCTTGCCAGTCTTCTCCCAGCTGTAGACCTCACACAACACACATGTGCACACAAACCTACCATCTCCACTACTTTCACCAAAGCATACCAACTTCCCCAGCCTATTGCTTGACTTCAGTAGTGATCAGCAGAGCATTATTCACTCCCAAGTTCAGAGCCTAACCCCCCCCTGCTCCTACAAAACCTGTGATACTACCCACTAAATTCAGAAACAAACTTCTTGTAACTTAACTGGCAGTGGTATGAGATCCCAAGAGCCTCAGAACAAAGATGCAACTGTTTTGACTACTCTTGTATATTAAGTTCTTTAAACCTCCCTATAATAAAAAAGAATATAAAAATCTTCTGCATGCTAATTGGTCAGCCAATACAAAATGATTCTTAAAATAAAATGTTATTCATGTACAGTACATAGATTTATGTTACGTCAGGCCAACCTCTGTATCTCTGCACTAGAATACCAAATTAGGTCACTAAGTTTCCCATGGGAAACACTCCAAATCATTAGGTCCACCACTGCCACCACTACTGGGTTCTGCTTTCTGCAAGGCTTCAATCAAGCCTGGTTTGTCTTCCATCTCATTTTGGTCTTGTCTTGCCTTCCGCTTTCTAAATAGCCTTACTCTATAGCTTTTAGGTAATGGTCATAAAGAACAAGGAGAAATTAACGGTACATGTTGCAATCTGACCCTCTGCCCACTTTACAGCTCTAACTTTGGAACAATGTTCAATTATAATGGTGACAGCAGAAAACCGCTCCTCTTATTTTTTAGCCAACTCTTCTAAGACTAAATATATGCTATAAGCGTTTCTTGGCCAGTACAGCTACAGCATGTTTTGCCACACATGGAGAACTAATTTAGATTCATTTTACTACTAGAATATCTTCCTTTAAGCCCTGTTTTGAATCTTCTGTACAAAAGTAAATTGCATCCAAAGGATCCCAATTAGCAGTTACTTAATCATAGAATCCTTTAGGTTGGGAAAGACCTCTAAGGTCATCAAGTTCAATCATTAACCTGGAACTGCCAAGTACTTACAGATCTCTACATCTTAGAAAAAAAACCAGTTTTTTATCCATGCAGCCAAAATTACACAAATTCTGAAGAACTGGACACTTCTTTCACAGATCTGATTTGCAGGTCAGAGGAACAAGGAATTTTAGAGTACAGCCTTAGGAAAGCAGACACGCAAGGCATATGCAGAAAAACTCAAACACAAAGAAATCCACACATGGTACTCATTGAGCTTCAGGGATGGCAGCATCCTCCTATCTCAAGTGTGAAAGAAAGGCTTCTCAAGTACAAGGTTGCAACATCACCTCCTGATGCAGGAGCATGGACCACATTCTGATACTACTATCATAAAACCACATTTGCCCCTTGAAAAAAAAAAAAAAAAAGCTATGATTACAACAGTGACTCTTTATGGAAGTAGCAGAGAAAAGATACTCTGGTTTCTAGGCGCACAAACTACATCCAATAAAAGTCGTTCATTAAATCAGGAAGTTCCAAGGAGAAAAAAGAAGTCAGGACTGAGTCAGTGGGCAGCAATAGGAAATCCCAAAATTATTGAAACCAAAACAGGAGAGAATTGATAGTTCCAAAGGGGACATAGCTTTCAGCATGCAGCAAAGCAGGAGACTAGGACCTCACGCCTTAGGAATCTGCAAACACATGCCACTGTTCAGGTTGGTAGTCGTTATTAAAGCACTGAATAAAGTTATACTTCTGCATACAGTTCTAAGGACATCAGCTGAATGTTCTTCAGTGCACCTATCTGTGAAATATAGTCAGGAATAAAAATATATGTTTCTTTCATTCCCTCACTACAGAAACCGAAAAGCAGTAATGATCAGTGTCTAAATAACAAAGGAGAAAATATAACGGAAGTTCACACAGTAACTTTGTAGCTGTATTATTCAGTTCCCTGCTAGAACCCTGTTAGCCAGTGATGCCCAAGACAGATTGCCTCAGTTATAATTGAGAAGTGAGAAGGGGAGAAAAAGACACTAAAGTATTCCCAGTAATTGAACATATTTAAGTATAACATGAAACATTAGCAGATGTAGGGTGGCTTTTCTAGACTTCTCTAATCAGTAAATCATTGCAAAACAAACAGAAGCTTGGCTCATATTCTTTCTAGTTAGCAGCTGCAAAAGTCTGTATCTCTTTTGGTCAAATTTTTAATAATATTTTAATAAAATATTTAAGAATATACTATTTCTGTCCTTACCATCAATTTTAGAGTACCAAAAGAGTTTCTTCCTAAACTAGGCCTTGATTTTACAGTATTTATGCATGAGCAACACAGTTTTTAAAAAAGTTAAATTTAATTAAATTTTTAAAAGTTAATCCACAGTGTAAGCCATCACAAGTAGTCTGAACTGAGAAGGGACAGATTTATATACAAGCACAAACAGAATTTCTGTCAAAATTCTGTGTGCTCAGCAGCTTTTTTTCCCCAAATCTTGTATTTTTTCATATCTCAGATATCTATACTTTGTTATTTAAGACATACTCAGAATTTTTGCCAATAGAACAGCTATAGGTAAGGCATGAAGAACCTTCACTCTGCTGGTTTAATTATTTATTCTTCTTTAAACTACAGGTTTCCTTTATCTTTTTCTTTCTAGACTAGAGAAAGTTCCTATTTAACTTTTCTATACCTTCAACAAATATCAACTCGCAAATAGTCTGTTGTACCCTATGTTTTTAAAAATAGTTTTCAGCTCTCCATGATTTAAGCAACAACAGCATCTTTTGTAATAGGCTGTAGAAAAGGCAGCTGTGGACTTCAGACCAGAACAGGATCTCTAGGCATGATTTTATAAAATCTGCATGCCTGGTGACAATCCTGGCATGGCAGGAGTGCCAGTGCTAGTAGCTGTGTGGTTAAATGCATTAGCACTGCCCTTCTAAAAATGCAAAGACAGTTACTTCCCTTTGCAGCTGCTTTAAAACGAGAAGATGCAACAACTCTAAGTTTTAATAAGATCTGATTCTTACCTGTACTACAATTTCCATCAACAAAGCTTCAAGGGAAATAAAGATCTGGTTTTATTTTGGTCTCTCTAGATAAAACTCTATTTTTGGAGCCGTTAATAGGATGTCAGATTTGAGCCACCGTGAATGCAAGCCTTGTAGAAATGGTTTGTTCACCTGAAATATGAGACAGCCTTTATCAGAGATGGATAGTGTGAATGGTGAGAAATTGAGGATTTTAATTAGGATCAGAAAATAGAAGCTGTAGCCTTTCCCAGTCTATAGGATAGCACGGAAAATGTTTTCCTGAGGCTTTTCTCTTGTTCGTATTTCCTTAGAGGAAGGTACTTTTAAAAATTAGATTTGGCAGTCGTGTATGTTTGCTACTTTAATTTACCTGCTTAAGAACTTGTTTGCTTAGGATCAGGCCTTGGATTGGCAAGACTTAAGGAGCTTGGTTAATACGCATCCTGAGACAATTCAAAGAGACACCAACATCCTCAATGAACACAAACCGTCATCACTGGCTTGCGGTAGTAATTTAACTCTCTTCTTTTTCATTTTCTTTAATAAATTTTATTCTGTTGTTTTTGGATGCTATTCCTATTTCTCAAGATCTTTTTTTCCCCCCACTGCTATCCTAATCCTTTCTCCTAGAAGGCCTGCAGGCTCTCCCAGCTTGATCAGCTCTTAATTTTATAACCATCTCTCTGTTTTATACTCTGCTGTTTGTAAACAGGGTTCTTTTTTCTATATTAAATAAGTCCAAGGGAATGTAAACAAACTGAATGCTGGAAGGAAAGAAATCAGGAGCTTGAGAAACCCAATTAACTTTAAAACTTGGGCATGTTGACTTGGCTAAGCAAGTGGTAAAAAGGACCACAAAAAGCTTAAACACAAGACTAAAACCCTTCCCACGTTCTGTACTCTCATAACAACTGTGGTCAAACGCAGCGTATTGTTTTTATGGGGAGAATTTTGCTAGCTATCCACATGCAGCACTTCAGCTTTCCCTGTTCATTAAGAAGTGGCAGTAATTCAGCCACTAACAGCTAGCAGCAGGTCTGGCACAGCAGGAATCACAGCAGGAACTGCAGGGCAGCAGTGGTGGTTCCCAGCCAGGCCTCTGCAGCCATCTACTGCATCAGGAAAGGCGTTTGTCATAGAAAGGCTGAGTTTTGACATAAAACAAATTTACTATGAAGTGATAATCATTTTTGCAAAAGTCGTCTTCTTGAGGATAGGGTGTGATACTCTGGCCAATTCCTACTTCTCAAGTTTCAGAATACATGTTATCATTTCCATTTTGCAATGTTTTACACCACTTCTGCAATTTTTAAGACACTGTAATTTTCTGCATTCCAGAGAACATTGAAAAACTCAGATTTAGCTCCAGCTACATGACTCCACACTGTTCCCTCCTCTGAATAAGGATGCGTTTGCCTTCCAAGGTCCCCTTAGCCAATTCTATAACAAAACTTCCAAAGTTTCAAACTTGATGGCTTTTCTTTCAGATTAAAATAATAATAAAAATCTGTGCAGTGATGCTCTCTTCCTGCTGCATTATTGCTCCATAATGTATTTTACTGTAGTTCATCTGCTGTTACAGAACATCAATCAACACACAGGACTTAAACAACTCCAGATCATTCTGTTTTAATAAAAACAAATGCAGCATTTATTCCAGTAAACAAGATCATGCACTCACCCCAGGTTGGCCCCCACCCTAAGTGGAACCAGATTGAGAAGTTTTTGAAATACGAGTTTCTATTAACTGATTAAAAACACAGCACCTGATAACCCAAAACTTACTCAGAGAGACTTTCTTTTCTTAACTCTAAAAACTTAGCAGTGCTCTTCATCAAATGTTCACCCATCATCTAATCTAAGTATCAAAGACTTTATTCCAAATATAATTGATTCAGAGTAATTCATAATCATAATTGATATCAAAGATAAATTAACAATGAATGCTTAGTTAATAGAAAGTCAATTATCACAAAAAAAGCAATTAGAGAGAGTAGCAACTGGAGTTTAAAATTAAATGAGACATGAGAGGAAAATTAAGTATTTAAAAATGAAGAAGAAAGGAAATATCAGGGAAGTGAACATGCCACCGTAGAAAAAGAAAAAACATGAAAGGTATTAAAGAGAAGGCAGATAGTTAAAGAGAATGTGGTTAATTTTGGTCTAATATAAATAATTAAGTAGTCTGCTCCCTGTAGGTACAAATAATAAATGTATGGCATTCTTGAAAATAGACACAGAATATTCTCTCCCATGAAGATGACTCACACAGATATTAATGCAGGATGTAAAAATATTCAGACAGCTCTATCAGATGCAAGGCGGCAGCATACTGAGTTGTATCACAGGAATAGAGCTAGTAGTTGGAGGGAAGTGATAATGTCCTTTTATTAAACACTCATTAAACCATGCCTGGAATAGTGCAACCACATAGGAAGATGCTTTACAGGGAAGGTAACGATAATAATGATAAACTGGAGTCCAGTGGAGGTGACCAAGGATATCACAGGGTTGAGTAGGCTATGTGAGGGGAATCTGAGGGGGTTTTTTCAGCCTGGAGAAGGGAAGGCTTCAGGGGAGCAAATGCAGTGTTGAACCTCCTTTGAGACCAAGCCTGGAAAAGAGACCGCATGAAATCCCTCCCCACTGCAACAATTCTGTAATTCTAACAACTTCTTGACTTTTGGCCCTGAGTATAAATATATGTATATATATTCCTTGCATGAGGGATGAAGAGAGGAAGTAACTGCACAATAGAACCATAGATGTTTCACAAATGATAACCTGGTGTCACAAACAACTGTTGGTCATTACCCACAGTTGTTTACAACCTGTGCATGGCTGGAAATAGCACACAGGATGCAATGGTATAGAGAGATCAAAAGTGATTTCAAAAGTTTTCTTTAACTCATGAACATTATCTTACATCATCTTTTTGAGACTGAAACGCCAGATAATTACTATAGCACTTGATCACCTGACAAATGGTAGCAGATTTTCTCCCTTCTCCTGGGAGTAGTTTGAGGGGATGAATGGTTGGTTGGTTGCATTGGCTGGTTTAATTTTTCTTCCATAACATGAAAGTGGAAACTAAAACATGTCCCACGTACTACACTTTCAACATAACCTTGCCAAATATTACATTAAGGATCCTTAAATAGAAGGTCTTAACTTTCCCACACTCCTTTCTGTACACATATAGAGATCAGTGGAGAGAGGTAGCAACAGAGCAGATACTTAGATGGAAGAAAAATAAGAGAGCAGGAAAGAACATGAGAAAGCAGCATGTGTGTGTATTTACATGTGTGTATGTGTTTCACCTCTGTGCAGGGCTACATCAAATCTTGCTTAAGTGAAGGGTGTTTCTTTATTAAGGCTATTATGAGTAGCCTAGAAGATTTTCCTGCTTTTCAAACTGTTAATTTAGAGACTGTTCCAAGCTATACTAAATCCTTTATGAACCCTTACAAAGACTTTCAAGTACTCCCACTGACTCCATGGACTCTGAATTTCAATAGAACAGCAGTGTTCTGGCCAGTTATTCTGCAGAATGTGTGAAGACAACTAATACACCAAACTGTTTCTCATGATGTTCCCTAATCTTATTGAGGGCGCTTTACTTACTTTCAGCATAGTAAAGCATTCATTATAAAGAACCAGTCAGACCCTAAATGAAATTAGCTTTTATTAAATAAAATACTACTTAATTTCTTTCCACGATATTTGCTTTTGCTCAGTATATTCCCAAACAGAATAGCTCTGTTAAGCCTGCTGAGCACAGCTGGTTAAATTAATGACCAAAATACAATCAAATCTGGTCAGATTGAGTTTAAATATTTTCTGTTCTGCATTTCTGCCTGACACAGGCTTTGCAAAAATTTTATTAGTGTAAAAGGTGCAATCAGAGATAAGATTGTGGTGCTGTGTTTAATAAATCACAGTGTTTAGCACAGAAAAATAAGAGGATAGAAACCTTACATTCCCTTTGAGTGAAACTGTTAAACATGAAACATCAGGAGGGAGGTAATTTAGAGAAGAAGAGTCACTCCAGCTACTCCCATCACAAATACATCACTGAGGAGATAATCATGCGCAATATTTTCCAACCATTTTGAAAAGCAATCTAAAACAGTACAGGGAAATACTTAATCTGTTTATCAGACTGTGATGGGAAAATAGTTGGAGATTAGAGGAGGAAATATGAATTTGATGTTTACAAAGTGTGTCTAGTAGGTTTAGCTTTCCCATTTTATCAAGGTACCAAAATAGCCCACAGTTGCTTCTGACAGGTTAATTACAAAGTAAAAGCAAGCATGCTGTTTAATAAAAGACGTTAATTACAAGAACAATGTAGAGAAGAGTAATCTTAAAAATATACAAGTTAATCAAAATATTTTTCATCCCTCTATAGCTTTGTATAATAGTAACCACATTAAAATGCTTGCAAGTACACAGCATGTACAGCTACTTCCAACTATACCACCTTCTGGATGACTTAGTGCATCCTTTCTCTCTTTGTAGGAAAGGAAACTCAGGCTGGGATTCCACCCAGCAAGAAGGAACTGAATATAAAAACTCAAAAACTTTCTAAAAACCTGAAGAGAATAAGTGCCCAAAGAAGCATCAGTCAGACATTCCATTCTTCTGACAGTTAATCCTCAACCTAAATAGTGGATATATTTACTGAGAGTATAGAAGACTACAGTGTCAGTGAGATTCCAGTAGTGCAAATGCAAAACTGTTGGCTTGCCAAAAATTTAAGCCATGAGGTTTTCCTGATGAGCAAAGTTATAGTCTGCAGAGTCGATCCGAGAAAGTAGGATTAAAAGGGATCTGAAGAGGTCACACAGGGCATCCTCCAACCCAAAGGCTGGATCAGCTATACACAGATCAGTAAATGTATGTCTACTCCATTTTTAAGAGTCTTCAGGGTTTTATACCTTTCTTAGGTGGGATGTTCCAGAATCTTCCTGTGTGTCTGAAAGTACCTCCCAGTTCATCTTGCTGCAGTTCAAATCACTGTGCTTCCTACATTAGCCACAGTGGACATGGAAGATTTCCAATTTCTTTTACTTCCTCTTTGCAGATTATTTTAGTTTTGAAGACTAACTGTTGGGCCTCCTTTCAGCTCTTTTTATTCACCATGATGTACTACAAAACTATTGTCTTTAAATGACTCTATAAGTTCCACTGGTGGTCCTCTTCATTAGCCATGGATCACTATGAAGTGATGGAGTTTTGCTGTTTCGTGTAGCCATTGCATATAGCCCACACAGTGCCAGCAATGCATTTTATCATATAGATCAATTAATTTCTGTTAATCTCAGGAAATATTCTTGAATTCTGATTTTTCTTTGGGAGGTAGAAAGGCAGTAGAACCCATCAAAAACACTTTTTGAATCCAGTGTACTGTGTGTTCTAAAGGTTAAGAGTCGTACCAGATGTCACGGATCCACTCCTGCTAAAACAATTTTTCCATAGAGAAAACTACTTAGCCCACATCCATCAGCTGATTGCTTTTACTTTCCTCCAGCTGAGACTGTCCATTGGTAAAATCAGGAGGATGCTATAGTCAGGATGACTGACAGATGAGAAGTGCTATCTGACAGCAAGCAAAACATGCTCCCACCTAGGAACTTACTGCAATCTGTGTGAGTGTAACCTCTCTTATTGCTGGGGCCTTCTTGAAATCATTGTCTACCTGATATGGGGGAAAAAAAGCCCCACCAAACACTAGAATCATTTTACCACAGACAAAATTCATAGATGAACTTCATCTGCCTTCAGAACAATGTATATACCTGAATGTATGTATTTGTACATATACACGAGGAAGTGTAGAAGAGTTGAGAACTTTACCCAGTTTTAACATGCCAGATTGAAATAAGATAAATTAACAAAACAGTCTATAAATCAATGTTTGATTTTTTTAATCAAATACTCCTTGTTCAGAAGAGCATACTTCTTCCTCACCTTCTTGTCAAAACTTAATTTAGTGGTTTCTTTATAACTTAAATGAACAAGTTTCCATTGCGCTGTTTGCAGAACTAGGAAAAAGTGAAGAATTAAGTACTGTTTCATGATTGTTAACTTCTTGAAATCTGTTCCCAAGTTTCTTAACTCCAGAACTTTCCTACTATTGTAGCTAAATGCTAATACTTATTTTTAAATGACACCACCACACAGCTTTCCAAACTGATGTATTCCTAAATTTTATCTGCTAATGACTCAGCTTGGGTCATGATCGCTTCTAAATGATCAAACAGGGCTCAGCGATTTTTCTAGAATCAGGACTGAATACAAGGTGCCTCTGTCAGTCAGGGTTATTATGGAGGAATTCTCCACTCTTTTGTGTTGCTGCCCTTTAATACAAAAGACCTTTGGAAATGCTTGCTGCAGCTGCTGAAAATAATCTGCTGTCATTTTTTTTTTCCAAATGACATTTGAAAAACAGGTTATTGTAAAAGATAGTCGTAAGCTCCTTACCTTTTTTTCTTTAAGGAACACATATTCCTCTCAGCAGTTTACAAATATTAGCCATTTTTCAGCACTCAGCTTTTTACTTTCCCTCCACGTCCCCCCAACTTTTTAATCTCTTTTAGTCTTTACAGTATGTGGTTGTATTTGGCTCACGTGTAAGATTAAAAAATTACAACCCATTTATCTGCATTGGTTCAGTTTTCATCTCTATAGCTTAGCTTATTTTATTGGTCCTTAGGGAATTTCACAGAATTTGTCAGCAAACTTTCTTAATAATATTTTATATCTTTGAAAGCTAAACCACAGCATTTACTATGTCTAAAATTATTAAAATCTGGTGGAGGAATTTCCTACAGATTTTTAGTTATTACAGTATAAGATAAAGACAAACAAACTGGTCTGGAAAAACTCACCACTGTCCAATCAAGCTTTACACATAGAAAAAAAATGGAAGCTCTTAAGACACTTCATGAGGTTTACCGGACTTTAAAAAAAAAAACAGTAATTCATTTTTTAAGGGAGCTCCAGAAAACAGAGCTAATTTCAACCAGCATACAAGTACACGACAAAGGAGAAAATGAAGAACTATTATTCTGAATTCATAGGATCTCTCCTGGTATCTGTTAGCCAGGTGAGGGGGATAAAAGAGAGCTGATGCCATTTTAGTACCTGATTTTCTCTTCTGAGCCAGATCAGGTACCAATGGACACAGTGGCCAGCTGATAAACGTGTACTTAACTCCTTCTGGCTTCCTTGCGAGCTGAGGAGACCCAGATCCATACAGTCAGCTAGGTCAGAATTGTCTTCTACATAAACAGTATCTGCTGTGACACATAAGAGCTATTTAACCAAGTCACTGAGAAATGCTTTTGCATAGTTTAGAGGCCCAAGCCATGGCCTCTACATTGCTATGAGATGGGAAACACGCCTAGAATCACAGCCCTCCCCACTAAGGCATCCTGACAGCCACAACTGACTCAGCGGCTTTCGCAGCCCAGGAAATCTAAATCATTTCAGTGTAAAAGGTCCTCTTCTCAGGGATGCGACACTCCAGTTTAAGCGTCATCTCCCACATGAAAAGACTAAAAATCTAATTCTAGTTCTTGAAAGCAGGATGCCCTGTGTTACCTCTGTTCTTTGATTACTTTAGCCAGACACAAAGGTGTTTTCCCAGCTGGAAAACCAATGAATGTCTGTTTTGCTTTAAAAAAAAAAATCTTATAGAGATTAATTTACTAAATTTAATTGATAATTCCATCTTTTTAATGATACAAATACACAAAATTTATTTCCCAGTACAAGTTTCTCATTTGGACATCCTCTGTAGTGACACTATATACAGGAAGTATTCATGAAAATCTTTCTTTGGTTTACACCATTTGTTATGACTGGCTGGGATATGTCACCTATCAAAATTTACTTCTAGTTTCAAGAGGTTTGTAGCCTACCAATAATCTAGCTAAACTGGGTAATGTATATAGGCTGCAAAAGAATATATTATAAGTGATAAAGCATGTCTGAGTACGCTCCTTCTGAAAAGCCTGGAAATATTTAGATCTTTTTCTTCAGATGACATTTAATAGCTCTTTGAAGAGGGCATGACCTTATTCCATGTGTGCAGTAGTTTTGATAATGGTTGTTTGATCTTTCACTGGTATACAGCAAGTTCGTTCAACAGACATACATATAGCAACTTTAGTTCTACACTAAATATGTGCTTCCATATCTTTTGTGTGGATAAAGCAGTTCCTCATTAGCTTTAAAAATAATAAATAACACCTTACTATCAGAAGACCAACACCAAAAGCAGCACGTGTTAAGGATTTTCAGCAACCAGATTCTAATACTAGTCTGACAGAATATTTACCTTTTCCTAGACAGGTAAATCAGTTATCTCAAATAACGTCTGTTTGTTTCTTCTGGACAGGATCCCTGTTTTCAGCTCTGAAGCCCCCTGAAATAATCTTCAAGGTGATTTTTTGGCTTGGCTACTTTAACAGCTGCTTGAATCCAATCATCTACCCTTGCTCAAGCAAAGAGTTCAAGAGAGCTTTCATACAGATTCTAAAATGTCAGTGCCACCGCCGAAAGCAGTTGGGGTGGTGGGCCTACAGCTACAGGAACTGGAATCGGTGCTCCTTTGAACACCCTCGGAAGGACTCTCTGGAAGACTGTGGGAGTTTCCTAAGTGGCAGTCAGAGGACATTATCTTCAGCGTCTCCCAGTCCTGGCTACCTGAGCAAAATCACTCACCCGCATATGGAAATGTGTACATTCCAGGAATGGAAAAACCCCAGCTCTTTCCTGAGCCCCTTACAAGAAGGCAGCAGTCAAAAGGACCCATGCCAATTCTTTACCTTCAATCTCTTAACAGAGCGAAATGGACACATTGCTGCTAGCAGCCAAGCCTCCAGCAATGGGGACCATGAGGACATCTGTGACACAATGAATGGTAAAACTGACTGTAGTGCAAACATCATGCTGGAATGAATGGATTCTAATTAGTCCACACAGATTCTGCTCTCTTCATACACCAACCTCTGATATTTATCCCAGGTGAAGAAATGGACCATTGCACAGTTCTCAGTATGGCATTAGAAGGAAGCCAGTGAGGAACAGGCAGATTACTGTCACAGGAATGGCAAAATCTAGATGCTAGCCATATTTCTAATGAATTGCTAAAGATGCTACTGAAACAAACATGGAATGCAGAGAAGTGGCTGGATAAACCCAGGGCAGTACACAGCTAACTATTCAGCTACTGTTGTAGTGCTATAGAACAGCCAAGCACACATGTATATAGAAAGAATGTATAAATACGGGGGAGGGCAAGGGAAACACGTATGAAAGTTCGTGTGTACACGTGTGCCAGCTGCATGTTTGGATACCTGAGAGTGGAAGTGAGCAATGCAGTTGTACAGTGTTGTTTGTACCTCTCCAGAGCACTAGCTGCTGCTGATTTTGCCTGCAAAATTCTGATTGTTGCTGTACTTCACTGTACATGAGCACTTTAGAAATGGAAAACAACGTCAAAGATTAAAGTAATTTTGCAACAATTTAAGCACTTGCACCTATTACTATGGAGCTGGAATCCAATCAAGTTCCCTCTGCACAATGTCAATTTTAAAATAAAACACAGCAGTTAAGTTTAAAGCTGTAACTCCTAGGATGTTCTTGACACTCTGCAGTTGCTTACTTGTCATGATTCCCTTATTATCAACAGTTGTGAATTCCTCTATACTTCACCATGTTCTATTTCAAAAGTTTGAAAACATCAGCAATGATGAGAGCTCTACATTCTACTACAATCTACATTTCAGCACATGTCCTGAAAAATACACAGGCTACTGAAGATCTGATTTATAAAAGCAACACTCAAATTCCTCCAAATCCCTCATAAACAGTGCTGTGAACAGAGCAGAAAAGAGCACTGACCTCTGGAGGACCAAAACCTAGCTTAAAGACAAAAATGCTGAGCCCTTGGTCGTTTCAGCACACTTTGAAAATAGTACTGCTCTTATAGAGTTGTTTTTTACTTTGCCAGTTAGATAAAAAGAGAAAGTATTAAAACAATGCAGTAGTGATAGAATTTCACTGTCATTAGTTTCAAGCTCAGTAACAAAGTACGTAACATAGTTCTGGAGAATATCTTCAAGGACATTTTAGCTCATGTTTGGAAGTCTCATCTCTTGCAACTAAGGGTGAATCACGAAACTAATGACTGGTTTTTCTTTTATTTGAAGTGGTATGAAGTGTGAAAACAGGTATTTACTCCTTCCTCCAGCTTTTCTTCTTAAGAATTTTAGTGATGCTTTTGTATAGCTTGAAACAGAGAACAAACCATGAAGAAATGTACTAAAAACACTTTAGGATAATTTAACAATATTAGGTCCCAACGGAGAGCCATTTCCTTTTGTTTCCTTAAACGTGTATTCACAAATTAAGACAATAGCGATGGATGCAGCTTGTGGTTAGATGAAATATCTCCCAGTTCAGTCAGCAAAGATAGGAAAGTCACATTCCAAGATCTTCCCGTGGTCAGACGGGATAGCAAGAACTACGTAAGTACATTCCAAGTCTACTCTGGTCCCATTGCAGTTAAGGCAAGTCTCCTATTTGAATAGTTCCATTTTGATTGTGAGGAGGGCTGTAATTTTCTCTTAAGAGGACAATGCTTCTAAAATTCATAAGCATTATAAAACAGATTTACAGACTTATTGCTCATATAATGAGATTGCCATAATAATATTTTACCTACTTGTGATATACTAATATCAATTTACCATTTTTGAGCCTACAAATGGCAGAGAATTATATTTTCAACCTTTCACTATAATTTTTTTTGGAGAGAATCTACAGAAATTTGTGAAACACTTCCGGATTTTGTAAAGCTTAATTGGAAATGAATTTTTTTAACCACCTAACAGCACAAGTCAGCCAGATTTTGAGTCACATGTGACTTATAAAAAAGTAAATTGAAGCAACTTTATCCACATTTTACAGTTTCTATGTGATACTAGTAGGTTTCAGAAAAAAAACTAGCACTTCATTACACTAAAGCCTTTAACTATGTAGCTCTAACAGTTCTTTTTATTAGATTCTAATTCTAGCAAGACTGAGAGGAGATCTCTGATCGTTATTTAAAGGCCTCAGCAGAATTCTATAATTATCTACGACATCAGAGAGGCTTTTACCCCATACTGGGGTCACCTACCAGTATTTATAATCTCTATACACTTCTTATATATAATGTCACAGAATCTACAAGGTAAGCTCCCTTACTGCTTTTTTAAATTCTACTAAAAGAAAAATCTCAGTTATTTTAGTACTGAAAAAACAGCTCTCTCTAAACATTCTAACAGATCAGGAAGAAAAGATTTCCAATAACATCACGTTAGTCCACCCTTTTAGAATAGCCAGTGCCTTATTGAGGCCAAAATCCTCAGAGTGCCAAAAGTCCCCAAACAAGTGTTATATAAAGCCTTAGAGAGAGGAGGTATGAAGGTGTTGCACAGACACCAATATTTTTACCCCAAAAGATTTGTGCTATAAAGGCTACTAGGCCCTGCTGCTACAGCAGTATGGACACATTCATCCTTGCTAGAGCCAGAGCACTGCTGATCTTCACATCGTACATCTTTTTAGCAGGAGAGACACATTTGAACTACATGCAAAACATACGTGGTTCAAGATCCATGGGTTCTCTACCCTGCAGTGCTTCATTTCCTCAAGCCTGAGTCTTGCAAGCGTGTAAAGTGCCATAACCTTCTTGGGACATGACTGTGTTATACTGCCTTGACAAGAAAACAGGAAACAAAAAGCAGCTCTGCTTTGGATATCTCTGAAACAAGGGAAAACAAGAAGGGGTAAAGGCTTTTTTATGCTGAACGAATGTTGAAGTTGGAAATAATGAAAGGCAATCAAAACAGATATATTCTGTCCTTTCTAAGACAGACAGGACCATCAGACACATTTTTTCTTAGCATGTTCATTAGGCTACATCCTGGGGGATCATCTGATATCTCCCTAGCATCAGACAGAAGAAGTGATAAACTACACGCTCCAGCACAGCAAACTGGGACAACAGAAAGCAGCAAGAATTAGTTTGGGCAGCACCTGGTACGTACTTCAGATATCATTTTAACAGATTATGCCTCATTCTTCATAACTTCCCAATTAAATTTTAAAATTAGAGAGCCCACATGGCATAACTGTAATAAATGCACAATGGATTCCTTATGTCGCTTTAAAGTACGTTTCACTTATGGAATATTTTCTCTCTTCGGAAGAGTCATGATCATATGCAGAACTTAATTCATCTCCAGCCACAGCTTCAGCAAAGATACAGACAACAACCACACTGATTATTAAAACAGAAGAAAAAAATACACGTATCTGAAGGAAGAACCACAAGAATTACAGCTGAGAAAGACAGACACACCAGCCTAAAATATGATACCCTTGCAAGGCCACCTGACTTCTCAAGAATAAATCTAGCGTGAATGTCTTTATTTTTAATACAGGAATCCTCTGTGACTATCAAGGCAAATGAGACCATTGACGAGATCACAGAAATCACTTTTTTCAATCTTTCACCATGTAATGCTCTAATAGGATAATAACAGCAGGGTGCTAAAGTCTTCAGCTACAGCAAATGAGAACAAGTCCAAATACAGCAGCCACAGACAAAGAAACAAAGGAAAAAGAGAAGCTTACCTCAGAAGGCCTCAGATAAACAGGGATCTCCAACAAAACATACCCTCAATTCCACTGCCAACCCTTAAATGAGGTCTGGGAAGGGGTGGATCCTGACTCCAGCCCTTCTAGTCATTCAGCTGCATTGCATGCACCTGAGCTCCCCTGGGTTGGCCCTGCCTTCCTACCAGGTGCTCAGTCACTGCTTCAGGCCATGACTTAGCATTTCCACTACACACTTGTTGTAGTGTTTTCCTTCAAAGCAAGAATTATTTTGGGTCAGGGCACTGTCACCAAACACTACAGGACAAGCCCATATCAGCCAAATTTTTAGTACAGCTAAAATTCATTTGACAAGTAGAACATCCATAATTTAGTAAAATGGCAATTGGAACACCACAGCAGTCTATCAGATGAAAATACAGTCCATCGTGCATATTTTTTTTCTGCCTAATAACCAACCTGTTCATGAACCCATTTTGTGGGCAAACAGATTTGCCCCCAAAGAGGAGTTACAACCATTTAGCACAGAAGTTGTTCATAAAACACTGTGAATTTCTCCAGGTTAAGCTACTGTGTGGAGCTTAATCACTAACTAGAGGCTTGTACAAGCCATTCAGTTGAGAGGCACAGCTGTAATGGCTTGCAGAGTATTGTTACAGCCCAGCTGCACATAAATTAAACCCATTAGGCTTCAATGTGCTCAGCTATCATGAAAGTGCTTCTTATTTTTGAAAAGAGTTATGGTAAAATCAATCTCACTGAATGAGGCTGAAACTCTAGAGCATTTTACATTCCTTAGTCTTTGGAAATGCAGTTTTCTATTATCTTTCCAAATGCAACAGGAAGAGAAGAGGGGACATTAATATTATGAAGTGTGGCTTTACTCTGAAAATGTAAAAATAGCAACTGTATATTGAACAAATGTTCTCCCTGCTCTCAGTCATTGTACTTGACTTTCACCTGATACAAATTAGCATAAAATTGCACAACACAAGAGCTATGGTATGAAACTATTGGTATACCAACAACTGCTCATTCCTATTAGTGACTAGGAACTAGCCCACTCATTCCCATGAGAATAAAATGGATTTTCTTTCAATACGCTCTACAACAGCTACTCTTAACTTTTTTCCAAACCAAGTTTCAATGCTACAGCTAACATATTTCATTGGGCAGAACGTGGCACTATGAGGATGATACAATGAAATGTCAGTTTCGTCCTGAAGCTCTGAAAAGGAAATATTTTAGCTGCAGCTGAAAGGAAGATGCATCATACCGGTTTTAGCAACTTTAATGAAGCCAAACAATGTTTCCATCCACTGAGACTGTTTTGGATCTGAAAGGAGTACTAGATGCCTTTCTAGAGAAGCATGTTCTAGTGCAAAAGGTAAGTCATGATTCACAAAACCAGGAAAAACACCTGAAGGAGTAACATAGCAGTCAGGGCACTAAGCTAGAAAAATTCCAACCTTAACAACTGCTTTGATGTTTCATCTCCTGGCTGTATAATCATAGAATCACTCAGGTTGGAAAAGACCTCAAAGACCATTGAGCCCAACCATGACCTAACCATACTAACTAACCCTAACTAACAGCCCTCCACTAAATCGTGTCCCTGAGCACCACATCCAGGGATGGTGACTCAACCACCTCCCTGGAGAGCCTATTCCAGTGCTTAACAACTCTTTCTGTAAAGAAGTGTTTCCTAATATCCAACCTAAACTTACCCTGGCGCAACTTGAGGCCATTTCCCCTTGTCTTGTCACCTGTCACCAGTGAGAAGAGAACAGCCCCACTCTCGCTCTAAGCACCTTTCAGACATTGAAAGAGAGCAATAAAGTCTCCCCTCAGCCTCCTTTTCCCCAGACTGACCATCCCCAGTTCCTTTGGTCTCTCTTCATAGGGCACATTCTCCAAGCCCTTCACAAGCCTTGTTGCCCTTCTTTGGACCTGCTTCAGCACCTCAATGTCCCTTCTATACTGAGGTGCCCAAAATTGAACACAGAACTCAAGGTGAGGCCTCACCAATGCCAAGTACAGGGGCAGGATTACTTCCCTAGTCCTGCTCACCACACCATTCCTGATGGAGGCCATTGGCCTCCTTGGCCACCTGGAAACACTGCTGGCTCATATTCAGCCAACTGTCCGTCAGTACACCATGGTCCCTTTCCATCAGGCAGCTTTCCATCCACTCTTTCCCAAGCCTGTAGGGTTGCCTGGGATTGTTGTGACCAAAATGCAGGACCCGACACTTGGCCCTGTTGAAACTCATGCAGTTTGCCTTGGCCCATCGATCCAGTCTATCCAAGTCCCTCTGTAGTGACCTTCTCCCCTGATCAGGCAGATCAACAATCCCTCCCAGATTGGTGTCATCTGCAAACTTACTGAGGGTGCACTTAATCCCCTCATCAAGATCATTAATAAAGATGTTAAATAGAAGCAGTCCCCGTACCGAGCCCTGGGGGACACCACTCATGATCAGCAGCCAACAGGATTTAACTCCATTGACCACAACTCTTTGGGCCTGACCATCCAGCCAAAGTTTCACCCAGCAGAGTGTACAGCCATCCAAACCATGGGCAGCCAGCTTCTCCACAAGAATGTTGGGGACAGTGTCAAGGGCCTTACTGAAGTCCAGATAGACCACATCGACAGCCTTACCCTCATCCACTAAGCAGGTCACCTTGTCATAGAATGAAATCAGGTTTGTCAGACAGGACCTACCATTCATAAACTCATAATATAATCTGCAGAGACACTTCTCAGAGCAAAGAACAATAGTCCTTCTTTTCAGATGTCTGTGCACAACATTATGGCACATTATTCCTGGCACAATGCATCTTGAAGTCCCAGCTTTAGGTACCATAGAAGCATGGCTTCTATACCATTTTCCACCATATCTTTTTCTCTAGATTTAAGACGCTTCCCAAAGTGATGAGGAAATATAACCAAAGAGTCTCTTACAGAATGTTATGCTAACTAGCACTACAATTTTTCTCTCTCTCTTTTTTTTTTTTTTTAACTAGATTAGAAAGCACTGATCCAAAATCTATTCAAACAACAGCTGAAAGTGCTTACCCTCAGCAGATATATCTAGACTGCAGATCTGACATGCTTGCAGATACCTTCCTGAAGCATACAATCAGCAAAACCTTTGGACAAGGAAGAGATTCAGGATGCCCTGTGCCCTTTCACCATGTCCTACATCTGCAGGTATCTTTCAGCTTAGCTTCACCCAGTTAGTGTGTATTAGATCCCACTGTCAAATGCCTCAATCATCATTGTGTAGGATTCACAGACAACAAGACTACAGTATTTTGTAGTTTTTTGTTATCATTCTAGATATCCTTACTTGTGCAGATATATTTGTTTTTAACCAAATACCTTCTCCTTATACTTGTCCTGAAAGTTCTAGAAGACCTATACATAGCATTTGGCAAATATGTTAAGTATGAAGGAAAATCACCAAAGGATCCAGAGAAAAGGGGAGGAAATTTTTACATTAGTGGCTCATTGGAGCCATCTGCTCAGCTAACATTACAGACAGAAATTATTGATCTTCTTAAGCTCTCTCTATCTGTTACTTATTATTTTGTTTCTATACATCTATATGCAAACAACTCATTATTCTCTTGGGATGTGTAATTATTGGTTTGTCTATGAAATGGGAGAGAAATTTCTCTCTGAATGCGCAGTAATCAGAGCATCATTAACTATGCTTTCTGCATTTAAAGTGTACAGAAATCTTTTACTCTGTTCTCCTGCTTGTTTAGAAATATTTGTGTCAGCCAGCTGAAAATAAGCAAAACATTTTAAAGGCACCAAAGGCACCAATAGAGTTCATATATTGGACAGTGTGCAACAATTTCTGGGAAACACAGAATGAAATCTAGGTATTAAAATAGATGACATCTAGCCTGTGCATGCAAAATTCTCAATAAATAACAGTCCTTATTCCAATATATTACGCAAAACTGTTTTCACCTTTGGTTATAGATAAAAGATGTGGATATATATCTAAGTTTGTGAACAACATATGGCTCATTAACTTGCATTAATCTTTACTGTGGTATTTTAAAGAACTGAGGCTTACACGTCTGTCCATCTGTCAGATTCCTTTCCCATTCTCTTCTTATTAGCCTTTGAACCTCTTCATTGATTTTTGCAACACTGAAAAGAAGATGAATTAAGAAAGATAATCAATTCCATGTTATGAAAATTGGCGGCCAATTAGAGGGAAGGGACCCATACTAGGGCCTCCTCTCAGGTGAAGACCTTTTTGAAGTCTGTCCCTTCATCGTTTTCAAAGCCTGCTGGCTACTTAGGCTCCTGCATGCTAACCAGCTAGTCAGCACATATAGCCAAGAAGCAACCAAGCCATGTGCTCCCATTTGCCTGATAAAACATGGCAGTGTGGAATACAGCATATTGGCAGCATGGAAGACAAATGAGGGTGCTGAAAACACTAAGTGAAAGGGAAAAGTGTTAAGAGAGAAAGGTCACAAACCCATAGATTAGCCTTTACTCATCCTAATGGCCACCATGTTTATCTGACTGGTTTATAACTAAAACAAGCAATGCTTTTCCATAGAGAAAAGCAAGACTATTATTAGTACGTTTATGTAATTATGATGTGAACAGATGCTCTTGTATTCCTCCGTTCTGTCATCTTGGATGCAGAAGAATGAAGTTAGGTTCAATTTATACTCATTTACAATCTACGTTGTTTTTTGTTTTTTCCTTCAAATATCCATAATTTTAGGAATATTCCAATTTGAGTACACACTTCTAATAAGATACTTATTTGAAACATTTTTTTCTACTTCTTAATCATTCACAATGACAGCTTACTGCTGATTTTAATTAACTACAGGCTTAACTTTAAGGTTGCATTGTTCACTTATTCCTGTAACCAATGAACTTCACAGAAATTACAAAGTCACAGAAATTTCACCTTTTCATTAGCATTATTGAAGATGTAAGTCTGAAATCAATGAAAAAAGCAGCATGTCCCAAATGAAAGTCATCATCTGCAAGATGAAATTGATTTACCGAAAAACTATAAAACTTACTGTAGCACGTTTTACCTGAGGCAAATATTTTACTACCATATTTAAATAATTAAAAATACAGATACATTTACAACTGTTAATAGCCTTTGTAACAGGTAATCTAAAGTAAATTAGCCTGATCTCAAGTACCAGGATAAACAGGTTATCTGCTGGGCTCAGTGCAACTTTCCTTCCAGTGTAGAAGTCTGAAATTCAACCTAGGTTAGAAAGCACTAATTCAGAATTTCAATATTACTAAGAATATCTTCAAAGAGATATTCTTAGTATCTCTACATCTAACCACAGTATCTAACCACAGCTATATAACATTCTGTTATCTTTTCTCCCAATTATATTACTGATTTTTTTTGCAACTGCTTACGTGGATAATCAATAGGAAAATGTGCTCTGTTGAATCTGTCTGTAATGTACATAATAAGCCTTTGAGATAGCTAATTAAATAGAGTACTTCTGCTCTTCCTCACTTCCACTCACTTTTCTTTTAGCAGTAGTACTTGGCCAGCTAAATCTGCTGACCATCTGTAAGAGCCACAGGCTGCAGTTTGGGAATTTCCAAATCAAGTGTTCTCTGGGGTTTGTTTATAGTCTGAACCCCTCCATTTTTTACTGTCTATTATTGTTATTGCAGGACATGCAGTTCCACTAGATGAATCAGTGATGTCACTATGACAAATCCCGGTTTAGATACAATGAAGATGTGAACTGAAGTAGTTTTGAGCTCAAATGAGACAAATTCATTTACACTGTTTGAACAATAAGCATTCTGCTTCTACAAAACATTCAAACAAATACAAAGAATAGTCTTAATTAACAGGTTGGGATTTTGTGTTATTCCTTATGAACCTGAGCCAAATTGATCAGAATAATAGATTTGACAAAGTATTAGCTTAGGGTCTTCCAGATAACTGGAAGGTTACAGGAACAGGAAATCTGGTGTTGTTACTGGAAATTTCTTATGTCAAAATACATTAGCTTGATTAGTGAAGAACATAATCCCTACCAACTAATTACAGAATTCCCATATTCTTTGTAAGACTTCAGCCGAGACAAGGACTAAAAAGAGAATGGACAGTCAAAATGAGTAAGAGTCCTTCACAGTTACTTGAATAAGTCACACTACGAAGTAGATAGAGTAGAACCTTTAGGTTACAGTTGATTAAAAAGACTTTAATTGCCCATTTCACAATTTTCTTTAATATATTCTTTGGGAAGCACAATAAGTTGATTCCACTGAGACCTGTGGGCAAATGTTTAATTCCAGCAGAGAACTCGAACTGTGTATGACCTCCGGAAAATTGTAATTATTTTTTCTGTGTTTGATTTGTGAAGGTTTAGTTTCTTCACTGTGAAGATCAAAAGGCTGTCCCCAAAAATAAATTTTGCATATGCTCTGGGGCCCGAGGTAATTATGGAACAGCTCATCCCTATTCTTTTAGTTAGCTTAGTGCTCAGCCCTGCACTATTTTTTAAGTGGGATCTTCAGCCTTGATTTCCATGAGAATAACACGAGGTTTACAAAGAAAGGAACAGGGACCTGGACATTGGAAATCCAACACTGCCACCTGCTGGATTTCTGTTTCAGTTGAGATTCATACAGTAATACAGATGAGAAGTTTCCTGGATTTTACACGCTAGAAATTCAGTGAACTTCGATCAGAAAATTAACAGTGAATCAGGAGTTAAGATTAGTAAGCTAACAGATAAAGAAGTCAGTTAACAAAATTCTGCAAGTGTCTTTGAAAATCCCCTCCTTACAATTGAAGTTGCTACTAGTTTCCATATAAATTAATGCCTTGAAGTTTTATTCTATGTGCATTTTGCTTTGTTTTTTAAAACAGAAAATGCAGTTTTCTGTTTTAGGACTAGAAACTATTAAAAAAAAAATTGGGCTACTTCTGGAGATAACATGAATTCTTTTAGTAGAAACTCCTTCATTCAGCCTAAATGCATTCTAAATGATTCAATTCCTGTGCAAAACCTGTGTGTACTGCAATAATATTCAAAAAAGAAAGAGAAAATATTCCCAAATGCTGAATTTCAGCAGCACATGCTGCACTCAGCTGTGGTGCACACCACACAGCCTAGCTGCATCCCAGCTGTGGGCACAGCAGTTCCTCTGGTACCGCACCAGCACTGCAGCCATGCGGTTTGAAATCCTTACGTATTCTTGCATACATGTTCATTTACATTATTCCTGTCTTAAGAAGCACAAGCCTGATCTTTTTCTCAAGTAATACACGTTTTTAGGACACACCACAAATTACCACCAGCAGATATACTTCATAAATTGGCTGTAAATTAGCCATTTTCACCCACCAGCAAAGCTTCCTGCTTTCATGATTGAGACAAGACCAGGGATCCTACAGGAATGCTTAACTGACTGGAGCTGCACTCAGATGGGCCAAAGAGCTGACCTGAAGCAGGCTGCAGTGGAAAGATCCTTTTAACAGACAGAATTCCAAACCTCACTGTGCTCTAGTCCTGCAGTGCTCCTCCTGTAAAGCTTAGGTATACTGTGAAAAACAAGAACACACAACGCTCAGCCTGTGGGCTCATATTGGCTCGACCTTATGACTCTTCTGCAGTAAATATTAGTATTTGAGAGTATCTGAAGAGTTCACTATGCACATCTTCAAAGTGCCTGGCTGTTTGAATCCAGGGTTTTGGTTCCATCGCTGTCCAATAGTGACAGGACAAAGAAGAACAGTTTTAAACTAAAAGAGGGGAAATTTCAGTTAGATGCTAGAGGAAATTCTTTACTCAGAGGGCGGTGAGGCACTGGCACTGATGCCCAGAGCTGTGGGTGGCCTGGGCAGCCTGATCTGCTGTTGGATAACCAGCCCATGGCAGGGGTTAGAACTAGATGATCATTAAGGTCCTTTCTGACTCAAGCCCCTCTGTGATTCTATGATACTGACAACATTTAAAGAATCCTGAAAGCTTTAATTCGAACCCCATTAACACTTTTAACATCACGTGAAACTAGAATGCTATAAGAGAAAAGGCAATTTTAGGATCATCTAAAACTTAAACAGGATAATTAACATATTCTTAAACTACATAAACATGAATTGTTCATCAGATATGGGCGCTCAGAACTTGAACAAGTCACAGTTCATGGAAATATTTAGAAAACCGATGTAATTTTCTGAAATGAAGAATTAGCCATTTCTTATCCACAAAGGGATACATGGATATCAGAAGGAGGGAATGAGTGCAATATTTAACAAAACAAAAGTTGCTTTTATTTATTATCAACAGGATGATATTTTAAGGATAATTTTTCAAAATGCTGTTCCTTATGGTCACATTTCTGGCTTTTTCATATAGATCAAACAAATGAACAAACAAATGAAATTCAGTACTAAAGCATCACTCAGTTGTCCCTAAGATCACTGTAATTATGCACGCAGATTAGATGCCTAATTATGTGCAGAACTGTCTTGAAAATCTGGCCAAAAAACTGGAACTACAATGTCCCAGTGTGAGATTTAGTGCCAGGTATTGCTCTCAGGAGTTTGTTCAGCAGAAAATCAGCTGGGCTGTAGCATTTAAAACTATTTTATGTCTACTGGTAGATTTACTGAATTTTACCCTCGAAAATAACACAAATTCTCACTGTATTTGGTCTCATTGGAGGTTTGGATTAACTCAAGGATATTGGGCTATGAATTTCCATAGATTTATTGAAAGAGCAAAGCTATTTTCCCAAATGGCAATTACACATTGCTGCAAACTAGAGAGTAACTATTATGAATTTTAAAAACATGGCTTTAACTACCTGAATAAAATGTTCTACGCTTCCCAGTTGCCCTCTTGACTTCCCTACTTGTAGAACTGCATTCACAGTTGTAAAAGGTAGGAAAAATCTAAGATTCTCCTGAAAGTAGTAAAAAATGTACTAGAACCCACAACAGTCTAGTAGAAAACTTTAGTATCAGAAACAAAAAACTTAAGTCTTTCATATTGCTCCTTCCTATTTTCTTTCACCAACAAAGTTAGAGTCAACCCAACTTTCTTCCTGCAGCTTTTCTTTTCACACATCCCATCATGCTTGAATCAGCTGATTGCACCAGCTAACATCACCTTCACCAGGCTGTGAGTTTGGGAAGAAACAGGGAAAAAATTTAGGAAAGAGAAAAAGGTTTTGGTAGAGGAAAGTTTAGTGATATAGACTCTTTGTCAGACTTTACCTCTTCAATTTATGTCTGGCTGGTGGAAAGCATCGTAGCATTAAAATGCTCTACTTGTGCTATGCAGTGACCTTGGACTTTGATACATGCTTACTACCCTCAGGAGGTAAGCCCATTCAAAACAGTGAGTAAATCTCAACAAAAGCTAAAGCTTCCATAGCTGAACTCTTAACCAAACATATCTACTATTCGGGATTATATGTTCTCATTTTTTTCAACAGGTGTTCACTTAAACAAACATCACTGCTTTGTAAAAATCCCCTAACCTCAAGAAGATTAAATAAATGATAACAAGATTTCATTTTTTGTATATACATAAAATAAAATGTATATACATATAAGCTTCAGCTATTCATACACTTCTGCCTAAAGCAATGAATTAGAGATCCTAAAAGGCTGATTAAAGCAGTTACATGTCTCCATTTGAACAAGTGAGATTTAGTGATCAAAGCTGACAACTACCCTATGATCTCCAGGGTGTTTCATACTAAAATGTGTACATTTGAAGATACAGTAAGAGGACTTGTTTCTTTACTTTCTAAACATTACGCAAACTGCGAACCCAATGAAAACAACACTCCTATTAAGAATGTTAAAGTGTAAAGAAGAGAAAGTGAGACAGACAGACAGTAAGGTTTTTAAGTGCCAACTTAGGACAGAAGTTACATACATTGACTATATTGGTATACCTAGTAAGAAATTAATCTGCCTCTTCATTTGCTGTCTGGAGGACTGGCAGACTGATGGAAAGCAGAGGGTTCTTCTGGTGGGTTCATTCACAGAATATTAACAAAGTCTTTGGGCTTCTGCTTCATAGTGGCATTGAGGGGCAATTCCACAGGAGGGATATTTGGAGACTTTCATGGAGCTATAGCATGCTCTGGGCTAGTTTCAGGGTGCACCAGCACCCATAAACAGCAGTCCATCTTTTGTGGACTAGGATCTTAGGACCCTGCGCTTCTGGCTAGATCCAGAGTAAAGATCATGAGAGAATAATCATTAGGAACTGAGGCTTTGGGGGACTGTAGCTCTTCCCCCACGTCATGTTTGGGAGTAACAAAATTGCTGGATAGTCCCTACTTCTATCACTCAGGGAGCCCCCAAGTGTCTTCAGATCAGAGCAGACACAGGCAGAAAACAAGCAGAGGAACCCTGTTTAGAAATGTGACAATGAAGAAAAATTACCAGTCACATGGGATCAGTAAACTCATGACACACATTCCAGAAGTGACAGACGGGTGTTGGACAGCGTGCAGCAGGGCTGGCCAAGGACTGCAGCTCCTGGAAAACAGCATTCCTAGCCCTAGCTGCCACAGCTCAGATGTGTGGGAGCTCAAAAGCCCGGTCTCACATGGAAGCAAAGTCATACGTTGCCACTGATCAGCAACAGCTGTGGAATTCTAAGCAGGGCTGGTTCCTGTAGTGTTTCTGCTGACAAATAAGCTCTCTTTAGGAAACGAGGTAACACGCAGGCTGATACCACCTGGAAGCACTGCTGACCCCTGGCACCCAGCACTGCTCTCACCACTACCGTTCTTTCTCAGGATGCACAATCCCTAAACCCCTGTGCTCTTTGCACAGGAGTTCTAAATACCATTCCAGCCTCTTCAAAACTGCACGGCTTCATTTTGCACTGCAATTTTCATCTCCTTATCCTTTTTCAAACGAAAAGATATTTAATGGCACAGTATGAAGGTTCAGAAACGTTTTTGTTAAACGAGACTATCTGACAGCTGCACACCCAGATTGAGCTGACGAGGACCAAAAACGAATCCAGCAACCAGGTCTTCAATTTCTACTCCAACTTTGAAATGCTGAACATCCTATCAGCCCTTCAGGCTCGACTCAAAGCCTGGTGACATCATTTAGAAGTACGGAGGTCAGGAAGGACGCTAGAATACTTCTATTGACCCCACGCACACACCTGAGGCTGTAGGCGCGCAGCAGCCGCCCGCAACGCCTCAGACTGAAGAGACGCCGCGCGCGCACCCCACAGCCGCGCGCCATCCCCGCCCCGCGGCGCAGCGCCGCCCTCTCCCGCTGCATCCCGCGAGACTACAAATCCCGGCAGCCCGCGCGCGGCCCCTCCTATTGGCTGGCGCTGGCAGGAAGCGATCCGCGAGGTGAAGGGTGAGAGGTGAGCGGCGGCGGAGGCCGGGAGGGGAGGTGTGGGATTCGGCCTGGGGCGGCGTGAGGTGGGCGGGCTGGGGGGTGCGGTGCCGCCCGGGTCATGGGGAGCGCTCGGTACAGCCGCCTCTCAGCAGGCGGGGTTGGGCTGAGGTGTGGGAAACGGGGATTGGGGCCGGGCGCGGGGGCCTCGAGGCCCGCGGCTCGGCAGGGTGCGTGCCTGGGGCCCGCTGCTGTGCCATGGCTGGTACTGGGCACCCGGGAGTGTGCCTGGCTGTGCGATCAGCCACGGCCCCGGTTGGTTCTGCAGTGTTTGGAAAAAAACGTGCGTTAGATCTGCCATACCCTGGAGGGTATGGCTTCCTTAGGATGGTATCGCTTATTATTAGGTGTATCTGTAAGCACTTTGAGTATTTGCTGTCAAGATTCCTTCCATTAAGCTAACGGAAGGTTATGTCTCTCTTGTTTCTATAAATCAAACCAAGGAGTCTGACATGGAGGAGGTGAAAAATGGACATCCGCCAGAAGAATTGCTTGATCACTTAAAGCTTTCTGATCAGAAGTCAGCTGAGAGCACCAGCTCATGGGCGTCTGGCCCCAAAGATGCCCAGAATCCTCCAACCATGGAAAGTGGTGATATGCCATCTTCAGCCAAAGATCCCACCACAGCAGATGAGTGTTTCCATGACTGTCGTGACTCCTTTGAGGTGAAAGAGCCTGTACTGGATGATGAGGGAAATTCACAGAATGATGAGAACAGCACAAGGAAGCAGACAGAGCTAGACGAGGAATACTTACTAGAACTGGAAAAGGATATGCCAGAGGAAGAAAAACAGGTAATCCAGATAACTCAGGTTAAATAGAAGAAGTTATATTTTTACTGTTACTTCTCTGGATGGTCTGCAACCAACATGAAAATGGTCCTTCAAAACATTTCTGTGTTTAGGGTTACTGTTCATGATTCCTTTTTGGTGACAAACATTTTGCTGGCTTGTGTAAGGTTATCATGGCTAAGAAAGATTATAAGAAACAAAAATCTCTATTACGTTGTTTAGTTTTTGTGTGCTTGTTCTTCTTTCAGAAAACTCGGAGGAGGTTTCAAGATAGTTTTGTTGTCTGATAATTTAGTTCATTTATTGCAATGTTTGTGGATTCAAATTAGATTAAAATAAATAGATTAATGAAGCTTTCAAAACAAAATGCATGAAGTAATTGGGTTGTGTTTACCTTCAGTGCAGTTATATTGGACAAAACGTTTGGGTGACGATCACAGTGACAAACTGGGTGCAGTTATAGGGAATAATGAAATAAGTCTGAGAGAGAGTTCAGGAGCTTTAGAGATTGTATTTACTCCATAGTAAGTCTGTGTGAACCAGTTGTTTTGACCTTCAGTCAGTGGTGTCACTTGACAGCTTTTCATTTTCAAGGTTCTAAGATATTGTGTCATCTCATTTTCTTTACTCTATTGATAACTTGTTATGTTACTTTCAGGGTTTGACTCAGACTTGAGTAATGTCATTTTGTGCTGGTAATTAGGTTTTCATAGCATGTGGCAAAAGGCTATCTACTCATTTATGATTTTTTCCTTTTTTTTTTTTTAATAGCAATTCCAATTCCCTAATGGTGGGGGAGTAAAAATAACGAATTAAGTTTATATATATGTAGGTTAGATGTTAGGAAGAAATTCTTTAGTTAGAGAGTGGTGAGGCTCAGGCTGCCCAGAGAAGTTATGGATGTCCCATCCCTGGAGCTGTTCAAGGCCAGGTAGGAAGGGGGCTCTGGGCAGCCTGATCTGGTGGGGGGCAACCAGCTCATGACAGGGAGTTGGAACTGGATAGGCTTAAAGGTCCCTTCCAACCCAAGTTATTCTTGGAATTAGATCTCACGTTGAGAGTAAGAGTACTGGAAAGCTAGCTGCACAAATCAGTCACAAATATCACTGAATAATTGATTATGATGAGGTGAGGAGAAAGTTGAACAAGGAATGGCAGGTAACAAGAGAAGATAGGAATTGTCTTAGGAAAACATTACTTCATAGGGGAATGTAGTATATTGTATAGCTTTATAGTTTCTATTTCAGAAATTCCTAAATCATTGGAAGCGGCAGAAGGAACACCAACTGTACCTACAAACTATGAAAATGAGGAAAAGAAGAAATGAATCACATTTGTATATTTTTAAATGCGTAAAATATTATGAAAGCTTCTGTGAATTTGTAGGGACTTAACTAGTTTTTGTAGAGGAAGTCTGATTGTTTCTTGTTCACCTGACTGGTAACATTGTACCACTCCTTCTTAACTGTTGGGTAGAGCTGTGTAAGTAAATAGAAGATGACTGTATGTTGCTCCCAAAAAGTTGGAAAGAGGGAAGGACTCGACAGTGACTTGACTGTCTTATGTTCTTATTGTCAGCTAGGGTAAACAGAGACTGGCGAGCAGAAATATGCAGAGCTAAGATGCCCCAGGCAACTAAAAACTCAATTCTTTGTTACAAACCAGCACAGAGAAGTTTAACCAAGTTGTCGTTCAGATTGTTCCCTTGCTGATAGGGTGGGATTTATGACCCAAATACATCATTGAAGGTAAAAAGGAGTTTTTCTATCAGTAATACAGTTACTAATGTCAATGTAGAAGTTCCTTGAAGTGGAAAAACAATGGGCCTAGTGGAGGAGGGGATCATAGAACATAATCTCCTTAAACTCATTCCTTTTTCAACAAAAATAACGTCTCCTGGTTGACCTAGTGAAAGTTAATTCATCTTTCTCTTTGTCTCTCTCAATTTTGACATCTGTAAATGCTGCTTGTCAGGTCTAATGCTTTGAGATCTAAGAATGAGAAATGTTTTTAAAAAAAATCACAGGAAGTTGTCTCCTTTGCCTTGAGAAGACTGCTGGAGGCTATCTAATTGAACCTCCTGCTCAAAGTTGGTTCAGCTAGATCAGGCTGCCCAGAACTGTGCTGAACATCTCCCAGGCTGAAGAATACTTGTAGGTTCAAGTATTAAAACAACCTTCAGGGTGGAAATTTTTTCTCCTTGTATTTAGAACTTCCTTTGTTGCAGCTTGTGACCTCTGGAATTTTTTCTCCATGCATCCAGGAAGAGTCTGTCTCCATTTCCTTTAGTATTCTGGTCTCTCTGAGGCACCTTTTTCCAAAGTCTGAACAAACTCACTTCTTGTAGGCTGTCTGCTTAGGTCATGGTTCCAGCATCCTGGCCAGCTGGGGTGGGCCTCTCCTGGGTTGTATGCACCATCTAGAAAGTCAGCATCTCTTTTTTAATGCAGAACTAGGAGGAAGAACACTAAAACTTGACATCTTTGAGACTCAGTCCCTCAAGTGCTGGACAGAGGGCAACAGTACCTTCATCTGTTTGCTGCACAGAAAAAAACATGATCACATTGTCTTTTCTAATTTAAACCACTATCAGTATTTATTGCTTGTACAGCAAGGAGCAGTGTGAGTCATGATAAGGCTTCTGCAGCAGCCTGTAGGGCAAAGGCAGCTAAAGAGATTCATAGAAAAGATACTGAACTTCAGAAGGAAAATGGCATAGATTAAAGCAGTAGAAAAAAGAACAGACATGGAAATGAGTGCCTTTTAGCTTTTGTGCTTCTCTTGTTTCTATTGAATTGTTAGGTAATCATTTTATTTTCCACAATAACTTTGGCCCATTGAAAAATAAAAGAATTGTGAAGGTTGAATACTTCCATTTTGCTTTGTTACATTCTTCCTTGAAAGTTGATGTGGAAGTACAAAATGACTGTTTAAAGCTGGGAACATTTCCTTACAGAAAGAATGGGCAGTTGCAGTTCTCATTTTCCCTTGTTTTTTGTTGGTTTTTTTCAGTGGTATTGAGGGGTTATATCCTTCAACATTGTTTATGAATAAACCTAACAAAATGGGTGGAACTCCCTGCTTAGTATCACCACAGATTATTTATAATGCAAACTTTTATGTTCCACAGAGGGCTTTTTGAGTTGCGTGTGTAAGCAGTCTTTGAAATACAACTTTTTTCTGTAGCAAAATATTGTTGGTATCTGTTACAAGCACAGCTTGAGAAATGCTGAAACAAGAGATAAATTAGAAGCTTGCAGCAGATGTTATAACTACCAAAATAATCTATTAGCACACTCTTACTTTGCATGACCGTATATTTTCTGTATAGGAAAACCTTTGGTCTCAGCTCATTTCCTTTTGGTACTTGGAACTGTTGTTGATTTTTTTTATATTATTTGTATTTTTGAAGCTGAATCTTTGTATGTTTTGGTTACAATCAGTTAAATGATGCAGGTGCTAAGAAAACGTCTTGCAGTTACAGTCTGCATCCATTTATTCAGTTTTTTTTTTTCCAATTTTTAACCTTAAGTTACTTCAAAGGATGTTTTTGAGAAGAGCTTTTTTTTTGAAGCAGAAGACGACAAGGCAGAAATATTCTGAAGCTGTTTATTTGACAATATCATTAGGTTGTGACAGTACACTCAGCAGTGGTGCTGTTTGCTACCTCAGCAGTCCTTGATCAGTTATTCTCAAGCCCCTGCTGCCTCCTTCATTGAGCTGCTTCTCTATGTGAATGTGCAGTGAACCAGTTACAAGGTCTGGTTCAGATAAAGAAATAATGCTGTATTTTTAGATTACAGGCAGCAGACATCAAATGAAAGCTTCATGATGGCATTACATATGGGGGAAAAGTATTTTTTTCAATTAGACTACTTGCCCATGTAAGAAAAACTTTGTGTTAATTATGGTTGCAACACCAAACATAAATTAAGTACTCATATTTGTAATAAGGAGAACTGAGCAAGTTATGGAGCTATTCCTTTATAGTTTTTTTTTTAAACTAAACACACTTGTCACTTAGAAACTTTAATAAATCAGATTTTGAGCAACGTTCTCATATGCTGTGGGAAGTCTCTAACTTATTCTGAAGATGCAGGGACAGATTTTAGTCCTTGCTCTGTGTATTTATGCATGTTCTATGTGTAAGCTTTTGCAATAGCAGCTCTGAGTAAAATTTGAGAGGCCTTTGTAGTGAGGTTTCTAATCTTAAGCAATAGGAATTGTTTTAACAGAAGCACTACAAGCACCATAAGAGGGCTTCTTTGCACAGTGAAATAGAATAAGAAGAGGAAGGGAGGAGAGTATTAAGACACAAACTTGCAAGAGATATTCTTAAAAAACAAAAGCAGAAATGTAGCTTAGAGCCAGTTTATGTGCTCGGACTTGCAACTCAGCTGTTTGAAGATTATGCAGCTTGAAACAAAATTCAGTTTTATAATTTTTTTTTTTAAGTGTGCTGATTGCTGTCTCAGCAGAGGCACTGAGCAGTAAATTGCTTTTGATGCATTACAAACAGATTTTCTGGTTAGTTGCTGTTGACAGTGATGGCTTTGACATTGGTCTAGTCGGCAGAATTAATCAGAGGACACCCAACAGCTGCTACATGGTAATTGTTTCGGTCTGACCTGGTCCTCTTCTGGAGGGACACCCATTAATTATGAGTTTATCCAGCAGCAAGATTCTGAATCCTTCGTGACAGATGTTGCTTGTTCTTTGGGCCTTGTCTGGGAAAGACTTAAGCACCTGCCCTAGTGAGCTCTAGGGAGTGTGGCTGTAGAACACTCCCTTCTAGCTGCTCTGAGACCCTGGAATAAATATTTAGCATTTCTCAAAAACAGTTCCTGTCTTTGAGCTGTCACATGTGTGCTGGAGCTTCAGTTGGCTGTAAGCATGCTCATCTTCTGTGCTAACACTAAGAAGTGTCAGCAGGATAAGAACATGCTCTAGTAGAATTTCTTCATTAGTATTTTGTTAGCACCTCTTTAAGAATTAATTGAAACTGGTCATATAGAAATAGTGTTTTTGAGTTCTGCCTATTTTGAGTTCTGAACTAAGCAGCAAAACCTTTTTTAAACCTCTAGAAGTTCTCAGATGTTAGAGAACATCTTTGTCCTCATCAAGACATTCGAACTGCTGCCTTCTTTCTCCTTTTCTGGACCATGCTTTAGGTTGATCTCATTGTTCTTCTAAAAACTATAGCTTCTGTAGAGAATTTACTTTATTGGGGCGTAAGAATGGATCTGGAATTTCTTTTGAGATGGCTTTGAGTGTAATCATTCATTTCAGTAATTGGTGTTTTCCTAATTCCTGATATTTGTCCAATACAGAATAGTAACTTTGTGTGTAGCAATTGGACAGATCAATAGTGTGGGAAAGGCATTACAACAGAGTTGTGGTGATAAAAGGACCAGCACAATAGAAAGGTGCTGTAAAGGAAGAAAAGAAAATTGCTCACCTGTATCAGAAGATTCCAGTTTTGGATTCCAGGTTTGCAGGAGAAAGCTTCACCAAGGAGAGATCTCCAGCCAAAGATCCTTCCCCAGTGGCAGTCAGCCCTTAAATGAGGTCTAAGAGAGGTGCAGCCAGGCTGCAGTCCTACCGGTCACACAACTGAATTGCCTTCACCTGTGCTCCCAGGGCTGACGTGGTCCTTTCCCCAGGTGCTCAATCAGTGGTTCAGACCATCACTCAACAGTTCCCATACACTGTGAAAGTTCACTTCTCTTGTAGTGTTGTGGGTTCTGTTTGTTTGTTTGTTGCAGTAGTGACAAAATAAAATCAAAGACACAGATTGGAAGATGGGATGTGAAAAAGTGAGTGTGATTTGGAGCAGACCTCAGGTGTTGGCCACTTGGAGATGGCCTTAAAACTTTTTAGCAGAAGAGAATCCTGACTGGACCAAAACAAGATTATCAGTACATAAGACAATGTGACTGACTATACAGCAGTAGGGCTTGTTACACAAATTATTGAAAAATACATTTTTTATTAATGCTTCTCATAGGTGTTCACAATTATTTTGCATAGCAGTAAAACTTGCAAGACATTTGGATTTTGACGGGTTCAAAATGAAATCTTGTGGAAATACAATAAAAGGTGATTCCTGTATTAAGATGACCCACTTTAGTAACCTGAATCCTGCATACAGTGCAGCAGCAACACTAGATATGCAATTCTTTTGGTCAAATCAGAGCAGAAGATGGTTTGCTAGACTAAAACTGCCCAATCTGATGGTTAAAAATAGAACAGAAGAATCCTGTTTTGTTTTCTGAGTTAACCAAAGCACATCTGAAAAGTATATTGGTATCTGCTTGTAGCAGTTAATTCTAAGTGCTGATGAAAAAAACCCGTATGATGTCTGGAGTTAGAGTCTCCATGTGTGATTTGTAGTCCCAGCTGCATTTATAAACTTAATTGCTGGATGGCAACTTCATGGAGTGAAAAATTATACCTTCATTTTTCTTGCAGTGTTGCTTTTTTTATGCTTATGTTAGATCTGCATTTTTCTGGAAGATGCAGATACTGTCAAACTTAGATCTTTGGTTTACAGAAGTGAGAGGCTTGTATGTGACTAAATATTTTGACTTGTGTGGTGATGGATTAAGTGGTCAGCTCCACTTTTCTGCCCGAGGCTTTTGCCTCTTTGAGCAGAAGTGACTGGGTGGCATGTATTGTCACTCAGGGGTAGTCACTGCTTTCAGTCTGCATGCTAACTTAAACTGACTGCCTGGGATGGATGTGACCTATTGTTGCTGGAAGTGCTGCTTACCATTTCAGGAAAAGGTAGTGACTGGCAGCAGAAAGATTAAATCCATCTTTAGCATGTAGTTACAGTGAGCACCATACAACCATAAAGCAAAGTTCAGATCCTTGAATGTGCGATACAGCAACAGCTTCACAAAACTGCAGGGGGAAGCAGATGACTAATCACAGATGGTTTACAAACAGAATTGATATTTGAAGCTCAGAAGTGTGTTCCTTATCTGTTCAAATTGCTTGCTTTTGTGCACCCTTCGAATCCTGGTGATTTTAAATGACTGCTCCTGGGTGACCTTACAGAAGGGTATACGAGATGCAGATGTGCTCTGTCACACTGTATAAATAGCCTTGCAGCGAAGGAAGCATATTTGCTGCTCTTCACAAAACTGGAGCCAAGAACAGTTCCCTTGCAAAGCTAAATCAATTGATCAAATAAAATGCATAGGAACAGCCAAAGGAAACGTGGTTGGAAGCATTACAAAAGGAAGGTATTCAGCCTCCAGCTCTCACCAGCTATATTTAGGGATTCTGCTTCCAACACTTATATTATATTATATTGGTTCCTTCCAAAATAAACAGCAAAAAATGTGTAGGTTGCTGCCTTCTCTAGTACTAGAATAAAACTTTAATGATTTTATTTTTAACTATAAGCTTCTTGGCAGAGTAGCTGAGGTCCAAGGACCCAAGGACTGTATCTGATGGTTTTTCTTTTGAATTGTTGTACGTCATTGTCAGAAGGCCAAGCTATCTTGTCTTGTTACTTCACATCAGGCCTTCATTCTCAGCACCTCTTACTTGCCAGGCAAGCGTTAAGATCTTAATTTCTTCACAATGTGGACAATTCTAATTCAATATCCAAATCTGGAAACTTTTCTAATCAGATCCTTTAAGAATAAAATTTCTAGTTAATTGTAGTTATTTCCTCCAGTTTTTTTTGTTTGGTTGGTTTGTTTTTTTTTCCTCTGTATATATAAAAAACTGATGCTTGCTGCTTGGAATTTGTGACCATCTTATCTTAATTTTGCAAGAAAACAAATGGCAAAATTTCATCTATTTTGACTAGCAGGAGATCGTAACAGAATGTAAGTTGGGAAGTTGTGACTTTACCCTATGCTCTTATGTGAGCAGTCTTAGGGTGCGTGGTGGCTCAGGATATTTCCTCGCTAGGCAAAGCATTCCAAGAGTTTGGGCTGACCTACTTCCTTCGCTGAGGAGGGGTAGCCTGCCCTGTAGCAACCTCAGTCTTGCTCTGAAAACTGAGTGGGTGGGGACACTGAAATGACATAGTGCAAAATTTGTCCCAAGGACAAGTCACTTGCAATTTTTGATCTCTGGTCTGATGTGACCGCCATAAACTGATGACCAGTCCATTGAAGCAGGAAATGCAGCTTGCCGAGTGAAGAGGTTTTGTCTTCTAATAGTGTTTTTTTTTTTTTAATCCTGAGTTTGTACAGAAGTTTCTAACAGCATCAGTTGGAGCAGTGCATGCTGCAGCAGGCCTTTCAGACTAAATTGATGTTAATCCAGAAGAGTCCTCTTTCTGCTGCTTTGGTTTTAGGACTTTGTATTGCAGAAATGCATGTATGTGCAGGAACAAATTGTGTTTATTTCACAAATAGAGAATGTCCCTCAGAGATTAGTGGATTTAGGATGGGATGTACTGACATGTATGCATTAGCATTTTGTGAGAAAGCCAGAGGAATTTACTTTTAGGGGATGATAATCTGCTACTATGCATCACCAATGGGTCACACTTGAATGAAAATGCAGAACGATGCACGAGGTACCCCTGAGTCTTGCCTTTCTGAAAAGTGCAGTTAATTGACAGCCTGAAACCTATGAATACGGGGATATGAAAACATTGGTGAAGCTGTAACAGAAATCCTGTTTTTGAACCAGAATTGCATTGCTTTTATAGCTGCTTTCCAGGGAGCTGAGTAAGCTACAGAGCCATATAAGGTGTTCTTACCAATGCTTTTGAAACATGCTTACACAACACCTTTTCTGGTCAAATAGTCTGAAGTCACTGCAAGTCTCTCACTGACACTCATATGTCTGGAACAGGGGGATGAATAATAGTCTTCCGCATTCCTTCAAGATTGTGAAGTGACCAAGAGGACACATCAAAGAACGGGCTTTCAGAGGAGGAGAGCTGTATGAACGATCTCATCCCAGTGTGACAGCCCTTACGCTCCTCAATTGCTCAGAACTTTTGTCTGACCACGTTTCTCCAGCAAACATGGGTTGTACAGACACCTTGGTCCTCTTTGCTGCTGAAACCAGCTCGCAGTCCTTACTTAGCAAAGGCTAAGTAAGAAGGAAGCCCATAGTTCAAAAATATAGTGATATAAATTTTTTCCTTTTTTTTAAAGATTATAAAGCTTATTCTCTTGAAGTTTTCTCGCTTCAAATAAATTTTTATATTAGTTTTTAATACTTGACTGGGATAAGCATATACTCTTTTGTAATACTTTTAATGAAATGCTAATGCAAGTAAAGATTTTCATCTGATATTCCTTCTTTTTTAGGGTTTCTGCATCAGGAGTACCACAACCATTTTATGGGGGGAGAATCTTTTGTTACACTGCACACAACTCTATCTTATGCAACAGTGAATCAGTTAATAGCACTTAAAGGCCAGTTCTAAATAGGTCACGAGCAATGAAGTCAACAGGGCTTGTGTTTCAAGCATTTCTTATCTTGGATAAGATTTATTCATGTAGATCTTTTTTCCAGTAAGATCATCTTTTCTAAACCTAAACCAGTTCTTTGCTGAAATATGGCTACTTGTTCTTCTCGACCTTCAATCCAACCTTGGTGATTTGATGATACTTCTTGGTTCATTATTGTGCAAATGACATCCATAAGTTGATTTTAAAATGTATTGTTGTGGAGCTATAAATGTGTGGGCAGCAGTGATGAGTGCTTCCAAAGTCAGGGTGCAACTTTCAAATGTAGCTATGTGTTCCTTGGGCTGAGTTGTAGAATCCCATGTATACACAAAGAATGCATGCTTTTAATGCTGCTTGTGCCTTAATCTCTCACATTTGTTCCTACGGTTATATTTAAAAGACACTCACTGGCTCGTTTACCTTGGTGCTAATGACACTGCAGGAGGACTTGTATAGGTTTGGCAGAGAACCCTGGAAGAAAGCTGATTTCTAAATAGTGATATGAATCTCATCCGTTTTATTTTTCTTTTTTCCAATGTGAAGATCAATCAGTATTAGACAATGTTTTTAATAGGCAATAGGAGAAATGTTACTGATGTAATTGTGTACCCATAGGGTCAGGTGAGATTTTGCTGGGTGGTTTTGTGTGTGACCGCTGAGTGGCATTTCCCTGAGAGCACTGTGATCTGTTATTACTGACATGGTAACAGTGGTTGGGTGAATTATCATCCAAAAGCAATAAGGGTGAGAGGAGAGAACCTCTGATTTTGTATTGTTTGTCAGTTACTTGGCATAGCTGTGAGATGGTGCAGTGCTCCACAGAGTACTATATTTAGCTGTTTCCAAGGAGATGTTCTGTGCGATATTGATAATTGCATTAATCCTTGATTTACACAATCTGTGGGAAACTGTTCCTTTTCTAGTGTTGGCTTTTTAATTGCTCAGTGATCTGTAATTTCTGAAAGCCTTGATTTGAGTCCCTTGTGCCTGCATGTTAGGGGCAAATCGGGGATCAAATTGTCTTTGTTCTTTTTTTACTGTAGAAATGATTCATGAATATGAGCATTGCCACTTGTTAGTATTGTCTTTCTTACAAGCATTTTGTCTTTACTTCTGTGAGGTATGCCTGCGTGTGGAAGCCTGCCTTTGTAAATACATTTCAGAGATGGCTTGATGACATCCTGTGTTTTCAGTGTCAGAGGCTAAGAGCATTCATGTCAACTCTGCTTGTGCCAAGAGTACTGTTAAGATATTCATGGATGAGAACACAACTCTGCTCAGCGTGTGCAATTTTCACTGTATAACAGAACAATCTTCCTGTCTCGGGGTCTGATGGTTTGTTCACTCTGCATAAGAAATCTTTCAGAGAGGTATTATGCACAGACCCATTTCTAATTCAGTAAGCTGAAAATGCTTTGCATGTTTCTGAAAGTAACTATGGATTTCTGAGGTGGAATTATTTCAAACAAAACTTCTGAGACTTTACATCTAAAATGCATTCTGTATAGTTGAGCTACACCAGTTGAATTGGTAAGGAATTAAGAAGCAAGCAAACAGCCAAGAGGCTAACATATTAGTTTAAACCATATAATTCAGTATGAATGGTCTTGGTGCATAATGTTGTTTATGAACTGGGGCTTTCTGACTGCCTTGATGATGTACTGTGGTGTTTTATGGATTATGAAGTCTATCATCTCACAGTGAATGCAAGCAAGGGGTCTTGGTACTAGCTAAAATTCTTCAGATTGTATTTTATTTTGATTTCCATTCATAGTTTATTTGGAAGTACAGCTGACCTACTTGTTCATTTCAGTTAAATACTTTGAGACGTCTCTTCTTTTGTAGAAAAGAAGAAAGGAAAGCACAATGCTGAAGGAGAAAGGAAATGAACAGTTCAAGAAAGGAGGTGCGTTGATAATCTTTGAATATTGCATGGAAATTGGGGAACCTTTAATTAATACTTAGCCATCATAGTGATATTGTAGAAAACAAGTGATATTGTAGGAAAATCTTGCATTTATCATTTTACAGCTTTATCATCTTTATCATTTCTTCACTCAGCCCTAGAGAACAGAAAGAGATAGCAGACTTCCTTAAGAGTTAAGTTCAAATCACGAAGACTTGGATCGCTAAAGCAGGATTCTCATGAAAGTTGTGTTTAAATCCAAGAACACAATACAAAACTGACTGCCTTCTGAGTGCCAAGGCTTTTTCTGAGAATCAAAAAAGGCTTCCACCAGTCTTGAGTTTTGCTAATGCAATTGCTTAGTATTGATGAAGGCTCAGTGACTCAGTAATTCTCTCATAATGTATGTTTGTATGTGTCTTTTTATCCACTGGCTCAGTCCTTCATGTATGTGCTGTAGTTGTGTAGACCTTTATATGTATTTATACATACGTTGTGTATACCGACGTGCATCTCTATATATGCATATACACGCTTATGTTTTTATGTGTATGCACAGAGATACACACTTTAATATAGATGTACACAGCCATGCATGCACATAGAGACCTCTACATTAAAAAAGATCTAAATGTGTGTAAATTTCTGACTTACACTGGAACTGGATGTGTTGTGAACATAGTTAATCTGTAGCAGCAGGGTTGAGGTGAGCAGTAAATACCATCACCAGTGATGTTTGGCAAAATGTATGAAGAGGAAAATGATTTTTGACACCCACCTTTCATTCTGAAGGTTAGAGGTTTCACAAAGAAACCAGGAAATGGAGATTAATGGTTCTCTCAGTCAGCAGAGACACAAACAGGTAACCTCCATTTCCCAGGGGTAAACTCCTATGATCAGATAGTGATTTTCCTGTTGGAGGTCTCTTATTGTGTGTTGAGAGAGCAAGTTTGCTGGGTAATAGGTTACCAATTCAGGCAAGTGCCAGAGCAGGCAGAAGGGGGCATGAAAGTAGCAAGCCTGTAATATTGGCTCAACTTTCTTTTGAGATCTTATCCATAGGTGTCTCTTGACAAATTCTTTGTTGGATCTGTTTAACGTGCTTGTGCTGCTGATGGCTGTCAAATTGCTTACTGATCAGAAATAAACTTTTAAGCACCTGGATGATCACTGGTAAACATGGACAGAAATGATTGTTCTGCTTTGCAGAGAATGCATTTGTCAGCTATTGCTCACCATTGCTCACAGTCAGTATAAGACCTTTCCATTATTTCTTTCTACCATTACTGGAAAGAAATAAAATAATATGCTTAATCACTCATCCTTGCTTTAGACCAGATTTGAGGATGGATGACCATAAGGTGTCAGTGGGTTTATGGTGACGGACCTTTAAGGCAGTCATTGGGGAGTTTGGGGCAGTTATCTCCCAAGCAGCGGAGTGCAGGTACTGGTAGAATACTGTGTCCAGCAGGTGTTCCTTTCAGGGCAAGGATACACTTCTGGAAAGATTCAAGCTCTGAGGCTGATGGTACCTTCTTAACAAATAGGACAAAACAGCTTCAGGGGTGAGACCTGCATGCACACCATGCTGTACTCGTTATGCTAAGCGCAAGTCTATTTTTCTGCTTCTATGAGGCTGCTGATTTTAAATTAATTGATTGTCATTTATGTGGATGGTAGTCAGTCATGTACTTTGTCATAGAGCAGCTACTGCTTCTGACCACTGGTTTAATATTGCATCATATATTGAGAAATGTTTCCAAAGAAATCCTGGTCATGTGATTCGTTGACCATACTGGCATTTGAAATAAATGATCTGTTGCTTTCTTGTTATTTTTTTTCCCTATTGCATCTACAGAGTACGGAGAGGCAGAAGACTCTTACACAAAGGCTCTGCAAATTTGTCCAGCCTGCTTCCAAAAAGATAGGGCTGTTTTGTTTTCAAACAGAGCTGCTGCAAAAATGAAACAGGTGAATATCCTTTTTATTTTATGAAATCATAAGTATTGATTGTATGCCACATGAAATTATGAAGTCATTAAGGATTTGTAACAATGGAAAGGAATTGCTGCATTTGCAGGCTTTGCTGCTCGTGTATTCTCTCAAGCTCCCAGTAGGAATCCTAGTATGTTTGGTTTTACTGAGGGTTAATTCAAAACTGAAAGTTGCAGTTGGAACTGTTCAGAGTTTCTCTTGACATTATATTTCAAACACTGATTGGTTTTTATTCTTCTTTAAACAAATTCAAAGTTCATGTGGAACAGATGTCTTGAAGCATGTTTAGCGTATACAGACCATGTGTTAGATTGTTCAGAAGTGTGGCTAGTTAATGTTTTTTCTAAAAACCTGGGTAGTCTTGTAAAATAATTTGTGGAGATGCTTTAAGGCATAAGCAGGACTTCTAACTAGTAACTCAGTGTGTGTGCTTCCTTCATAGATGCTGTATTATAGCGTAGATCTATATAGCAGGGCAGTGTCTGAAGAAAATGGCTGCAGCTTTCTTCATATCTTTTCTATTCCTTACCCAGGGACAGGTGCCCACTTGTTCCCAGAATCCATGTTCACTGTAGGCAGAATAGAAGCCCTAGGACCCACTCTGTCTGAACAGAAACTAAACAGTTTACTTTGTAAGCTGATAATTGATTTTAAAGAATAACAGTTAGAGGTTCTTCATGTAAATGAAGATTTCATCTTTATAAACAAGCTGTTGGACTGCCATACAACTGGAAGAATGGGAGAAGAACCATTATGCCAGTTTGAGTTAATACAGTCTGTGGACATGCTACTATTTGACAAAGGGAGCTAGAAGGACCTATCAGCAAGTATTTGGTAACACTTTTCTGGCTCACAGGAGTGTTCAGAGTCTAAATTTAGTTGTCTGAGATATTTGTATGGCTTTTCTATAATGCTTATTATCGTACTTAAAGAAGTATGTCTCTTCAGGCTATAAACATAGTGCTAAATTACCTCTTGTTACTAAATAAGTGAAAGTAAAAATTCATGAGAAATTACTCCCTACTTTTGTTTTAGGATTAAATGGTTCTGGAAAAATAGAACGGTAACTCCTATAATCTTTCTGTCCTCTTGCAAAGTTAACTTTCTTGCAGTTCTCTTCTAATATTGAGGCAGATGGAGCTCTGTTTGGGAACGTACTTTGCAGCCATATTTAAGTATAAATATAAATAATATAATAATTGCTCAGACAGAATTATCTAACTTGCTTTTAGGATACTAAATTGTTTGACCAGACAAGTTAAAAACAGAATTCAGTAGTAGCAGGTGCTGGAATCTTTCAAATACAAAAGCTGTAAACTGAAAAACATCCTCATAATCCAGATGTTAACTAGAAAACTAATCCAACAATTTCCAAATGATCACAAGATGATAAAAGAACTATCCACAGACTAAAAACCTCACCTGTCCAGATCAGTGGAACCTCCCAGACCAATACTGTACTCTGAAAATAGCACAGAACAGCCTCTTTGTTTTGTTTTGTTTTGTTTTCTTGAAGCCCTTTTAGTTTAGATGAAAATAGGTTCTTTGTCTCAGTCTTCTTCCTTTTTTTCTTTTTCTCCATTATAAGCAGATTGCTTGACTCTCCTCCTCTAACTGTGGTTGTCTGGGCACACTAAAATCTTGTCCCTACCACTTCTGGCAGACTCGGGCATTTTCCCTGGTAGAGGAAGTTATCTTAGTACTAAAGGAATATCTGCTTTCCAAATGTCTTAGCTTGTACAGACAAGAATTTATCTGGGAGTCCTGGGAACAGTCAGTTCCAACCTCTTACTTAATTGACGTACGTACAAAAGCTGTAGCTCAGTTAAGCTAAGGCCTGCAGATGTGACTCAGCCTTTTGACTGTAGCTTGCTGCTGGCTGCTCAGTGCAGACTGATTAGTGGGGCAGCCGTGCAATTTGAAGGCTGGCAGCCTTTGCAGAGAGGAAGCTAATCACTGGTAAAGAGCTTTAAATCAGAAGCAATGGTATGAAAACCCTTGATTACATGGACATCCCAGTTCCTTGGAATGCCAGACAATCCTTCTTGCTTGCAATTGGAAGTAATCTGTTTCCCAAGAAATACAGTTTAACTATAACAAAAACTGTTCTGTGTTCTAGGACAAGACAGAAGCTGCCCTAAATGACTGCAGCAAAGGTATGACTTAGTCTTTCCTGTGTTTTGCTCTTGTGCTAGATTTTTGATGAGTAAATGACACCAATTAGTGCTTTACAGCAGTGCTATGACTTTGGGCATAAGTCTTTAAATAATTTATAGAAAAAACTGTAGTGGAAAACATCCCAATCTAGAATTACTTATTTTGTGAAATGTGAATGAAACTTATTATCTGTAATAACTTACTTTATATTCTTTTGTGCCAACAAGACTGTTGTTTGTACTTTTTTTTTTTTTAATAAGAAAGCATTTTTATTGTGGAAGCTGTTATGTTTACTTTTATAAACCCACTTCCACCTGCCGTTCCCCTCAAACCTTGGTTTAATCCCAGACTCCAAAGAACTGTGGGGCCTCACAGAATTAAAAGCATTATCAGTTCCCTTTTATGCGTAGCTTTTGCTTTGTCACAATGGCTTATGCTTTCCCATTTTTGTCCTGCATAGTTTTATCTCTGCAACTTCTAGTGAAATCGTTTCAGCTGTGTGTTGCTTTATTGCTTCCACCCACTCACCCATGCTCGAATATTTGTTAAACTCCCCATGATAGCTGGGGAAAAATGTCTGAATTACCAATCAGAAAACTAATCCAGTGGCTGAGTGCCAGTACTGCTTGTACAGTAAATAGGAGTTTGTATGTTTTAAAAGTAACCTTGAAGGTAACAAATTCTAGCTGACCTCTCTTACTCTGGGATTCTGCGTTTTGGCAGTGGTGCATTTTCAAAAACATTTCTTGTAATTTTGTGGTGGCTTATAGAGAACTGGTATGTTTTGCTGCAGTGAGACTTAAACCAACCATTGCTTGATGCTCCCCAGGGACTTGGCTTACAAGCTGCAATGCAACACCTACAGCACAGCAGAACAATTCGCTCTAGCCTGCAACTTGCTGACTGTAGTATTGTCTTTGTCCTTCCAGAAGAAATAAACTATAGAATATTTGCCTAATCTGAGCTTTAGTTATCCTGAAAACAATTTTAATGGGTTAACAATTAAAAAATTAGGCAGGATTTTGTACTTGCTTTTCCTATGAAAATGATGAAAAATGACTGAATAAATTCTTCAGAAATTAACAGTAGCCTGTGAATTGTAAGTTTAGGATTTAGTCCTAACTGTACCAGTCAACCTGTTAATGTGTGCCAAGTGAACAACAAGAAGAAAAGCTTAAATTCAGTCCATAGGCCTCTGTGCAAATGTGTAGATCTTGTATAACCTTTTGTGGATTCGCAACCCAGTTTTGACTTTTTGATATTAAAGATGTTCAGAAAAGTACTAGTAGTTGTTCTGGAGTTTGTCTCAACTTTTACTGAGACAAACAAGGAAATGCTTGATTTCCCTGCTATATGTATCTTTCGGTGTATTTAACCTCAAATATAATCCAATAATATTTATTTATTATGTATTCAAAAACTGAAAAATATCTTAGGGATTCCTTAAGTTTTGAGGCATCACATCATCTCTGTGCATTAGAAATCATTTCTGTGTCGTGATGATCATAGACATTAGATGAAAAATGGTCATTTCTATTAGACTTTTTACAGGCAAGGGTGAAGAGTGCTTTTCTAAATTATGATTTAGCTCTTAAACTGCAACGGCTTCATTCTAAGCTGCGATATAAAAATAATATTAAAAAATTAATACACACTTAAGAATTCATTGTAGGAGCTGTAGAAATGTTTCAAGTAAAATGCTGTGCTTTATTTTTGTTTTCTAGCAGTGGAATTAGATCCTAACTATATAAGAGCTTTGCTGAGAAGAGCAGAACTACATGAAAAAACAGAAAAACTAGATGAAGCTCTGGAAGATTATAAAGCAATCCTAGAAAAAGACCCATCAGTTCATCAAGCCAGAGAAGCTTGTATGGTAAGCCTTTTTAGTGTACTTTGGCTCAACTTCAAAATGAAGTCTTTCCTTTCCTAGTCTAAATATTCAGTGCTCTCAATGCAAGCTGCTTCATGTGCAGTAGCAGTACCTTTGAGTCTGAAATATACTGTTCTTCTCATCCAGTTTTACATAAGGTAGACAACATGAAATGCTACAACTTCCATAACAGGACTCAGGTCCATAAAGCACAGTTATTTTTTTTTTAACGTTTGTAAAATGAGTGAAGGTAGATGTGTGTTTTGAGCTGCAAGCTGTATTTGTGCCTGTTGGATAGCATACCCCAAGCCCTACACAATGCATACACAAAAATCACAGAGTTGTAGGAGTTGGAAGGGATCTAGTGATCACTGAATCCAGTCCTGGTAAAGTAAGTTCCCTACAGCAGGTCACACAGGAATCCATCTAGGTGGGTCTTGAATATCTCCAGAGAATGAGACTCCACAACCTCTCTGGGCAGCTTGTTCCACTGCTCCATCACTCCGACAGTGAAGAAGTTCTTCCTTGCACAGTTTGTCACTGAATATATTACAGTTCTCACTTTTCTTCTAGTTTGATTCCCCCTGAGGGATATCTTGTAACTGAATGCAGTAACGTTTTAAAAATACTCTTCTAAGTAACATTACAATACACTTATAACAAACTTTGAATTTCTGACTGAGGTTGTTAACTGTATTTATGCATGTGCTAGGAAAGGTTGGTTAGGCCACAAACAGGACAGCACTGACTGTTGTAGTGAATCACTGCAGCATTTTAGTAGCCAACACTTCAATATGGATCTGCAATTTGGAAATCATAGAATCATTTGAACTGGAAGGAACCACTAAAGGCCGTCTGGTCTAATTCTTCTGCAATGAACAGGGACACCCACAGCTCCATCAGGGCTCAGAGCCCCTTCAGCCTGACCTTGAGTGCCTGCAGGGATGGGGCACCCACCACTTCTGGGCAGCCTGTGCAGTGCTTCTCTGCTCTCATTGTAAAAACAAAGAAACAAAACCAAAAAAAAAAACAAAACAAAAAAAAAACAAAAAAACACAAAACCTTAAGAATGAAAGCCAGAATACAAATACTCAATAATAGAGTTTTTGCTAGTTAATAAATTAGTAGGAATCTATTTTTCTTTCAGTATAATTATTCTGGTAATTGATGAGTTTGCAGTTAAATCCTTTCTTGGCATAGAAATAGATACTTTTTTGATTACTTGATTATTTCACAGCAGATAGAGGTTTCTATCTGTCAGTAGCTGTTTGAATTATTTGCAAGTCTACTTAAATTTAAATCTACTGAAATGCTGATACTTTTGCTTCTTGATTTTGCTGTGTTCTGGTTTTGGTGTTTGTTTGTTGTTTTTTTTGGCTATGCCTTGCGTATTGGCTATTGGCTATTTTGAGATATTTTGCTAATAATGACTTAAGTCTGCTACTAATTTTTAAAAACTTAGCCTTTCACAAAAAAAAAAAAGGTATCTTGTAGTTGCAAACAGCACTCTTTTCTAATTAAATTACTTTTCTTGTTCCCAAATGATGTGAGCTCTTCAGCTTAGCACTGTGTTCCCATGTCCGCTTTCACTGAACATTATAAATACTTAAGGATTAAAGGTTTATTGAGGAAATTTTGTCATATCACTGGAATAATAATAATAAAAAAATGTAGGTTCTTTAAAGTTTGCTTGGACTTCAGGATGTGGCAGCTTTGTTGAACAAAGGTAAACTCCTAACAACTCATGAAGCCCGATCTATCATGTAAATAACCTCTACTCAAGTGAGGATTTAAAGTCATTACTACAGCCAGTTCATTTGATGTTTTAAGTAACTCTCAGATACAAGCAAAAAGTGTTTTTTCTAGTGATGTTTAATATGTTAATGCTTAGCATGGAAACTAGCTGTCAGTGAGACAATTTCAAAGGGTCTTTTCACAAGGGTTGGTGTAGCACGAAGGGCTATTTTTGTGCAGAAAGCTCCTCTTATAGGCTGCTTGCCATTCCTATTTCTGAAAGAGGTTATGAAGGCGCTGTTGAAAGGAAAAATGTGGTAGATAGAGAGACAGTCTGTGGCTTTGAAAGAATGCATGCAAATGAAGGGTAGCTGCTATCAAATAGAAAGTGACCACAAATTATGTCAGAGCAGGAGCTTCATGTCATGGTGTGTGAATGGCTTGTGAGCACCAGAGTGCCTGGAAAGAGCTGACTACATTCCATAGGGAAAGCAACAACTTAATTCCATTTTAGGATAAATGGATGCAGTTTTTAAATATAATGCTTAGTTGGGCACTTGAATCTGTATGACATACTTGACTTCTTTTAATAGCTTGTTAAATTTTCAAAGAGCATCAGTGTTCTGTGTTCAGTTTCATATCAGTGAAACTGCAACCTACTCTGCACCATAAAGGAAAAACGTTTACTCCCAGAAATTTTCTGTAAAAGCCACTTTCTATACATTGGTGCAGAAATATGTTTTCAAGGTTTGGGTTTAATTATTTTAATTCTCTATTTGTGAAAATAAGGTATTAGTTGTGATTTTTTTAAATTCCCCTCCCCCATACCATAGTGTTGTAATGACACATTAGGAAGTGCTTTAATAGCATATTAGACAAGAAGCCTTGCCTGAAATTACTTCCTTTGGGACTAGATCAATTGCACTGATGGCAGAAAAGTACTCTGCATAACTGTGTAACTCCCATTAGTGGTAAGGGTAAGATTTCACAAAGCAGCTGAAGTGTTGAACTGCCTGCTGCTTAGAAAGCTGTCCAGTTGCTTTCCTCATGCTTACACTGGTACGAGTCCATGACTGAGCCTGTGGAGATGGCTGGTGATATATATATATATGTATATATACATGTGACTCTGGCAGACAACTAACCTGGCCAGAAGGAAAAACATCTATAAGCAAGCAAAAAAAAAAAAAAAAAAAAAAAAGCCAGCAACCAAAAAGCCCTGAAGGAGTAGCTTTATATTGCTTTGGCTTTCTGCACTCAGAGGAGTCCTACTGCAGTTACTGGTGAGAAGGAAAGATGTGGTCAAGGCAGTGCAAGAACTGGGCCGGTCACTTCTGGCAGCACCCAGTGACAAGGTCAGTTTACCGTACTGTGAAACAACCCCCTGATGCTTGTTGCGTGCATCTGAGAGCAGGAGAGCGTTTTATCACCTAGCTCTTGGCAATGGCTTAATAAATGACAGGCTTGTCAAACATCGTTACTGCAGGGGCAGTGAACGTGATGCATCCATCATAGCCGAGAAAAGAGTATTTGTGTTGGCCGTGCTTATAGTCTCCTAGCTGAGACTATGGCTTATTTGATCCAGGAATTCAGCCAAGGAATCTGCTGACGTTTCTAAAGGAAATGATGGGATTTCGTTTCTGTAGCTGTAGTCTTTTAGCATTAGCCTGGATCCAAGAAAGAGGCCTAATGTAATCTAGTTGGTTACTTGGTAAAACAGTGCTAGTGTGTTTTAGCAGCTCTTCATACAAAGAACAGCTATGCAGATCTGACAGATTGTTACAAAGCACCAGTAAGGACTCCATAGATGAAGATGTGAGAACACTGTCAGTTGTGCTACAAAATATAAGGAGTTTGAAACATACATTTTAGCTGATCTGAACCCTCTAGAAGTTTAGATGCAATCCTTTCTGTCTCTTTCGAAACCACAGTTTTCTTTCAGTATCTGGTGGAGATTTGTTCCAGGAGAGAATCAGAAACAGTGCTGCTGTTCTTCCTGGTCATCTTTCAGGAGTGTTTTAGAATGATCAGTCATTTACTTGTAATTTTTGCAGCTGGAAAGCACAGAGTTTGACTGTTACGTGTACATTCTGCTCCTTGACCTCATTTTAGTAGGCAGACTTAGGTCACATGTGGTGCAGGATACTTTGTATGAAACGCCCTCAGTTTGTACTGCGGTGAGATTTATGGCATTTTGCTTTTCAGTTGGTCCTGTTCTTGGTCAAGTTTCAGGATAAAAGCAGTATTTTGAGATTGAGGCTTTAAAGCCCCCCCCCATCCCCCTTGAAAATTTGTTAATGAAATACTGACACAGCTAATTTTATGTTTTTTAAAATAATAATAATAGATCTCTAAATTTTATAATAAAAAATGTAATTCCAGATATAATGCTTTATGTAATTAGCAGATCTGTAATATGTAGGGACTAAGAGGTTCTGCTTTATTGTGATGTAAAGTGCCCTGCTCTTTGCAGAACTAGTTCAGCACTTCTGTGCCTCCGCTGGTAGTGAAAATGATGCATCAAGAGAATCTGCAAATTAGCTTTGTTCACTGTTAGAGCCAATCTTTTTCCTTCCTACGTATAAGAAATATTTCACATACTGCTTTAGGGAATATAATAATCTTGTTAAATGGTGGTTTAAAAGAAGTTAAATGCACAGTAATTCTTTGCTTAGGTTCCTGATTTGTTAGCTGCTTTAAAATTTCAGTACAGCTTTTATGTCAGAAGTACAGCGCTCACATTTTAAAGCCCACTGTTGCACACTTTGGTTGCCTTTGACATTATTTATGCCCACTGAAACAGTTTGACATTACAGTGTTTTGTGGTCAAATAATCCCTATTTGATGCTTTCCCAGAGAGTGTTTAATTATGTGGTATCAATCGTTAGGTTTTGTTTTTAGGAGATGTATAACAATGTTGTGTGAATTTTAGCTTTAGCACAGTTTCTGAGGGAGTGGCAGACCAGATAAACTTATTTACCAAAAGAAGCTGTACTTTGAGATAAGTATCACAGAACAAGATGAATAGCCATGTTTATGGATTCCATTCTCTAGATAAGTAACCTTAGATGTACTTTTCTGGAGTGAGAAATGCTGAGTCTTTGGAATAGTACTATTCAGACAGACAAAACACAGAACATGTATTTCTGATCAAGTATTTAGGTCTTCATTTCATGCCAAAGGCTAATGTCCACATGAGAGACAGGTTCTATGTAAGCCAAACTCATCTAAAATACAGCAGATGTGTTGTGGTTTAACCTGGCAGGTAGTTGAGCACCACAGGGTCATTCACCCACTCTCCCAGTTCCCAGTGGGATGGGGGAGAGAACAGAAAAAAAACAAAAACAAAGTAGAACTCGTGGGTTGAGATCAAACTATTTACTAAGATAGAAAAAAGGAAGAGAGAGCCACAGTGCAAACTGAATTTACAGCTTGGGGATATTCACACATTTTCATCTAGGCAGCTTGGGTCCAGACCCAAGTTAATAAGCCCCTCTGGGTCAGCAGGAGTCGGATGGTGTCTGACTGTGCTAATTGGATCTGATTCACTGGTGGTGATATTGGACCTAAGCTCATTTCAGGCTTAGCCACCTCTGTGTGCACGCATTGTACTCTTTCATATTGATTTTTCAGTTTTTATGGGGTATAACACCTCTCTTCCCCATCAGTGTTGAAAGCGCCTTTGTTCACCAGTCAATACTGTTTTGAGCAGGAGGAATAGTCAGGCGGATAGTTTTTTTTCCTTGACATGAATATCTTATTTCACTGTAACAATGTTATCAGAGTGACAAACCCATGCATGATGACTGGAGCTATAAAATACAGGAAGGAACTAAATTAGGAAATTGAATTCTTTAACTATGTTCAGAAGCCAATTATCACAAGGGAAGTACATAAGGAGTGAATTCCACACCTGTTACCATAGTTTACAACTGTAATTAACTTACTGATAGCACCATTTCAGCAGATCTGTCTTATTTGCCGTGACTGAATTGGATTGGAATCCTGAGCTGAGCTGGTCCTGAGCTGCCAGGGTTGTATAGTAATAAGTGTAGTAAGTTTGAAATAGTAACTTCTGAAAGTATGAAAAAGATACAGTATGAATGACAGTTGCTTTTTATATGTATTTTTAATATACAAAGGCTGCTCAAAAATGATATTTCCTATTTTATTATGTTGACCCGTGATGTCAGAGGTAGATGTTGGTGGTATGGAAGCAAAGGTTGAACCTTGTCACCAATATTCCATTCCATTTTGTTGCCATGTGACAGATGGCAGCAGAAGGGCATTCTGACACGATGGCATCTGACATGGAAGTGTGTATAAAGCACAGGTGTGAAATGGATTTCTCCAAGTGGAGAAAATGGTACATTGAGTGACATTCATTGACAACTTGGTGAATGTTGATAGGGACCGAACAGGGAATGTGAGCACAGGGAGGTGATGGGTGGTGCATTTCAACAGTGGGTCTCTTCTTCTGGCACAGACTTTTTATGAGCACAGCATGCAGGTTCTTGTTCATTACTGGTGGTGACTATGTTGAAAAATAATGTTTGTAGCTGGGAATTTGCTCTCTCAAATAGTGTTATTGTGCTCTTTGGATCTGTTGTAGTTTCCATGGAAGTAAATAGGAGGCCCTACTTTTGAAGTTATCTAAGCTGTTTTTAAATGATGCAATAGTAAATATAGTGAATATGAAACTATAGTTTAAAATGGTCCTTACAGTCATTTAGCAAAACAGCACTGCTGTTTGAGATGGAAGATGAGCCACAGCTGTTTTAAGTGTAAATGGGTATCTCAGATCACTAGGAATACGTAGACTATGCAGTTATGTAATGCTTATTAGAAATATGATAAGGTTTTTACCTGTGATGGTGCACAGATTTAACACTACTGCCATTTCTGAGGAGGAAAAAAACATGAACAGATTGTTCCTTGGACTAACACCTTCTTCGGGATGAACCTGTTGGAAGTTCACTCCATGATGAATCATCGAATTGGGGTCCTCATTAGAAATATGACAACGTTGCATAATGAGGTGTTGCTCATTAAACTATATCCTGAAGTTCATATACAGCTAATTCAGTGATCTTCTGATAAAATATTTTTATCTAGAAGCTGTTCACAATTTCAACATGCATTTCCCTGAAGCTGTCTGCCAATTCAAACTGACTTTACAGATGCTTTTCCCTACTAGACCTGCATTCATGTTCAGAAGTCAAATACAGTGCTTCCTTAATTTCTCTAGTCTCTCTTAACCATATTTAATGTCTGTGGTAGAGGAGATAGGGCAAAAATGTACTTTAATTCTAGGTCTCTTAAATTCCCTGAACTCTTCAGTTAAAATACTAGGCAAGATTCCTTATTCAGCTGTAAAAATGTGTACCTGTATGAAACCTGCACTTACAAGTTTCGACTTGCTGTGTTTCTATGAATTGATGCCATAGGTTGAATTACAAGTTTCCATAGTAGGATAAAAGTGTTGGTTTGACATGAGGATTTTTTTAAAACCATAAACAATGTATCTTGGATATGTATATGAAAGTTACATATGCTTAACCTACAGTATTACTGAAAGCATGGATCTGATTCCAATTCTGTCTTCTTTTCTGCAGCGATTACCTAGACAAATTGAAGAGCGGAATGAAAAATTAAAGAAAGAAATGTTAGGTAAGTAGTATGCTTATATAACTTGCTTAATAATCATTGTGGTCTGCTAGAAAAATAAAGGATATAATCGTGTTAAACAAAACTCATGATTTATTCCTAGTTCTCCGTTGCTTAGTTTTGCCTACAGAAAGTTTTAGCCAAATAATTTTCCCCTATAGAAAAGGTTATTAGTTAAATTTAAAGGCAGTAATACTCAAGATATTCTATAACAATGTAAAAGCAAAGGGAAATGGGTTTGAAACAGGCTCTGTTCTTTCTCTGTGCAAGCAAACTTTCAAAGGAGACGTTCTCATGAATGGGTTAAAACAGTTTTCACTAAACCATACATAAAAGAATTCAACCAGCTGTAATAACTGAGCATGTTTGATCTTGTGACTGAAGAAATAAATTTGGTTCCTTTTGTAGCATTTTCCACCTATAGACCTCCAAGTCTTCATGTTTATCCTAGTTTACATGGTATTTCATTGCTGTGTGTGTTGAGGCTGGATTAAAGCCTACCTAGTATTACAAGCAGGCTTCTGGCTTTGCTAGGAAAGGAATTATAAGAAAAATTAAGAAATCAAATTCATAAATGTCAATATATACCAAAAGATCCTGTTGACCATTATTTTTTAAAGAGAATGTAATTGGTATAACTATTTGAATGTACGTGCCCCTATGATTTTATTGTATGGCATTGCTTGGATAATAACTTAACAGGATTGACATCTTTCAAAAGGATAATTACTTAAATAAGATTGCCCAAGGAAGTTAGGTTTTCTTGTGTAATAAGAATTTGTGTAAAACACTTCCTTGCTCAACTCACAGTGTTATGGATAAACTAATAGTTGTGGGGTGACCCACAAAGGCTGTTGCCAGCGTTGTTTGCTGCCTCCTGATCAGAAGGATTTGGTAGTTCTTACAGGTTCAGATAACAGATATCCCGATATTCTGGTTTTAAAACGAGGTGTTGGTGGGTTTTTGTTTGTTTTCACATAATCTTTTCATCTGTGTTGTCTAGAAATTGCACACAAAAGAGCAAGGACAAATGTCAGCATAAAATAAAAAGAGAAAGTTGACTGTACGTGACTAGCTGTCAGCAGTTAGCTATTTACTCATTCTACGTGCGACAAGTAGGAGATGAAATGTTTTTTCTAAGATGGATAGGTTTTGAAAGTATAGGATGGTGTTTTGTTATTCTGTGGAGAAGAATCAGGTTAAACAAACTCAGTCTATCTTGCATACAATAACACTAATTCCTTTATTTGGGAAGAAGAGACGCTTTGAAGAGATTCTACTGTAGTTGACATTGTTCTTCAAGTTTTGCTTCTCATTGTGCAGGGAGTCTGATGTGATCTTGTTTTTTATGTGTCTTGATCTACTGAATTTAAATAAAGTTGCTGTAAGGCTTTCTAGAGCTGCTCTACATCATCAGATTGTTTCCAGCATTGTGCTTAGAACAAGCTATAAATAACTGACAAATGCAGAAAATCTCCAGAAGGATCATGCCTCTTTGTAGGATGCGATGCTTTTCAACACAAACTAAAATGAAAACAGTTCCTGAGCTCTTTTGAATTCTCCCTCTTTACTATTGATAACAATGTCTAAACAGCCTCACTGATCACAAACAGTACTGAAACAATAAATCCAGCTTTATAAACTGTCATTAGCAGCTTAATTCTATATTGTTAACTTTTGTCTAGATTTCAGATTAGATGTAATTTTATGTAGAAGTGTTAATCCAGTGGCAGGTAAGATTTAAGAACTGGCCTGGTCTTCTGAGAGCTTGATCAGGTGATGCATACTGGGATGCTAAAGAAGGGAATCCCTTCTCAGTGATATTACATATGTGCAAGGGGATGCACTGACATTTACTTTTGTAAACAGCCAGACTAAGAGTCAGCATGTAACCCTGTTTTCATCCATAGCCTCAGTGCAACAGGATTCACGTAAATTATATGTTGTTAAAATTGCCTGGTGTCATTTGGGCATTTATTCATGGCATTACTTGTTATCACCAGTGGAACAGAAAGTAAGGAATTTTTCTATCATACAGTCTCTTCATAGAACATTTGAAGTTAAGTTTCAAATACGGACAATAATTACTCATTTTATTTAAATGTTATGCCCAATATCTTGTCCATAACAGAAGCAGGAGCAATGTCATGCATCTAATGGTGCAGGCCTGGGAAGAGAAACTCTTCCAGCTGAAGGGTGGAGCAGGGAGGAATTAAGAGTTCCAGAAGGAATGTAAGACAAACTTGAATAAGCGTGGTGTTTAAAACATTTATTTGGATTCTTTTTCTTGTACAATGTGTTTGTTTCAAGCTGCTTCAACTCATGTTTTTCAAGAACTTTTTTAGTGCTATCTATCCACTGAGTACTGCGTCAGAATTGACCATTGCTTAACAGTAATCTGCAACCAGTGCCAGCCGTAGGAAGATTTGTTCTCCAGCTCTCTCACAGGAGAGCCAGCTGTGCTGTCTGGGTTGTGCCCCAGAATTCTTGGTCCCAGAAGAGCAAGTCAGACACATCCAAATAGTTCCAGGTCAGGCCTTGTGCAGGTGCACTTACACTGAACTTATGTAATAACTAACAATGTCTTTTAGAATAATGTCACACTTATGCCTTGGTTCCTTTTGAAGTTTAGATATTACCTTGAATTCTTATTTTAGTCAGTATATCAGCTCGTAAACGTGTTTTTTTCTGGGCTTTTATGGGTTAGTTGAAACACACTAAGCACTGGTGTACCCAGCACAGCTCAGTAATGCTGCCATGAAAACCAGAACTGTGTACAAATAAACTTTAAAAAGAGTGCATCTTCCTCCTTCCCCCAGTGTGTTGTTTCCTGTTTTCCAGTGCCACAGCTCATTACCACATAGTTTGACAGAAACTGAAACCACTTCTTAAGTGATGGTATGTAAATAAATCAGAATACACATTCTTGGCTGGACCTTCTTTTTCAGACTATCTTGCTATGAATTCTTGCATACAAATGGTAGTTGCATGTGATTAATGAAATTAATGTCATTAGAAAAATGATGGTTTATTGCCAAATCAGCCCCATTTTTGCTATGTATTCTGAAAGTTTTTAACACGTCTAAAGCTGGCATTTTTCTTTAAATTATGTTTGTATATTCCATTCAGTATTAGCAGGTTAATGTTGTCACACAATGCTAAAATTGGCTCAGTGCCACCTAACCTCCATTTGAGCTTAATATAAATGAAAGCTTAACTTATAGCACACTTTCAAAGTAGCTTTTAAATGCTTGTGGCACTGATGTGTTCAAGGTCAGGTTGGACAGGGCTTTGGACATCCTCCACGAGATTAGGTTGCCCATGCCCATGGCATGAGGGCTGGACTAGATGGTCTCTAATGGTCCATTCTAACCCAAACCCATTCTGTGATCTTATTGTTCTTTTCCTTTATGTTTCACAACATGGGCATCCTCTACCTCCCTCACTGCCTAGGATTAGAACACATTCTAACCATTTGGATTATTTTTCTTCTGATTTTAAAACAAAAGGTCTCTAGCTATTGTGCAACAAGCTAGTCTTGTTTAGATCCTCATTATTGTGATAAAGGACCATGGTCATCAGGGAGAGGGTGTGAAGTGAGCGGGAGTTTGGAATTGTTTCAGTGAGGTTTAGCAGCTTGCTGGCTGTGATCACAACACAATTTTTTACATAGCTAGAGGAAAGCTAAGCGTATTGGATATAAACATTGGAGTGGGACATACGCCAATCTGTAACTCATCTTATACAAACAATTCATCAAATCTGATCAAAAACACTTGGGATTTTCAGCTTAAGTTATAAAATGAGTGTTTTCTGGAAAACAGTAAAATGTACTTGCTTATTAATGTGATTAACACAAAGACCAATCAGAGCATATCGCCTGGGCCTTTCCATCAATAGCAGCTTTTTCCAGCTACTTAAGATCAGTGAAAATATTTATGAGGCTTAATGCCTAAAGAATGATTTTCTTCTTTGATACTGAAGGGTATGTTGTATTTGAAACTAAGCAGCTGAAGCTCAGTACTGTGAGTACAGAGAACTTGAGGTCACTTGAAGTAGTTCAAACTGACATACAGTTACTTTTTGTCCAGTCTTTGCTTACCATTTAGGGGTAGGAAGATGGTTTGTCCTAGCTCTTCTAATTGCTTCAGAAATGCTATTGATATACAGAAAGTTACACAAAGATAAGACCTCTTCAGAAATTTTTTAATCCAAAAAATTCTTAGCATAAACAATATCTGGCTTTTCAACTTCGAAGCAACACATATTCTCTAGCAACTGTATTAGAAGAATTGCCAGAAATACTCAACAGCAGCCAATTATGATTGCTACATGAAAAATAAATCATGAGAAGTCTTTGTGCATCTGTCTTTTGTAACAGAACATTACTTTTTTGTCTAGGTGAATAATGAATCACAGATTTCTGAGACTTACATTGATTTTTCCCAGTTATTTTTCCTGTTAATCTCTCAATATTGTCCTGCTCAATAACTTTAGCATGATGGAGTTCCAGGTGGAAAGTACACACGTGCTGTTTTGGGAGAATGTGACCCTGCTCTAGTGAGTGCTTGACTGCTGAGAACTCCTTGCAGCTGAGTCACAGCTCCACATGCTTTTTGCCCCCTTCCAGCACAGTATTTCTTCTAAGAGTTTTTCTTTGGGGGAAGGGAAGGGTTGTGCTTAACTACTGATCTTAATTTAGGGATGAAAGGAGAGCGGGGGAGGAAGAAACAGTGCACACCAAACAGTGGGAACAGTGCTTTGGGCTTGAGTTCCTGGAAAAGGCAAGGCTTTCTTCTGCTTTATTTATATTATTTATTGGATGTGGTGCTCAGGGATGTGATTTAGTGGAGGGTTGATAGGGTAGTATATAGGGTAGTATGGTTAGGTCGTGGTTGGACTCGATGATCTTTAAGGTCTTTTCCAACCGGAGTGATTCCATGATTAACATTTTAATTAATGTGGCTGCACCAAGAGACAGTGCTGTATGTGGACTTCTGTGGCAGAACAGAATGGTGACCTCTAACTGTATTGTTTAATGTATAGTCTCAGCTTGGGCGAGATGAAGAATAAAGTATTAAATACATCTTAGAGCCTTTAGCTTCTCCAGGAGAACTGGCCTAGCTACAAGTAAGAATGCCAAGGCCGTTATTTTGTGTTTATGCTCCAGTATGACCGGAAAAGAGCCATCATACTAACTGCCACTAGAAAAGGCCTTTCAGTGTTCTCTGAAACAGGCAAACTTGTCTTCCTGCTCCTGAGCCAGCTGCAGTGCTCAGATAACTTGTAAACTGTTTACAACTGGCTGTAGGAATGCCAGACTATGCCAGGATTCTTCCACCACTAGACAAAGACACTTCTCACCCAAAAAAGTGAAGCTAAGCAATGACTGATTGTTTGTCTAAAAGCACAATAGCAACTATTCATCCCCATCGTAGAGACACTGTGAACATCTTTGTAGTTTTATATCAGAGTGCTTTTAGAATGAAGTGTAAAATTATGAACTTGACTTAGTAGTTAATTTACACTAAACAGTGTAGTTTAGAAAAATGAATCTGTAGAAGGAAGCTAACCCTAAGTGAGCTGCCCACTGGAGTAACCTTGGCCAGATCACTCAACCATCTCATGTTAATCCGAACAGGAAAATAATATTAATAAAACAAAAAGCAAAAACCCGTCCTACTAACTAGCTGCTTTTGTAGACAAAGGTTGTCATTTTCTTCATGCAGAATTTCCATTTTGACTCTCAGAGACCAGTCTTGCTTTAAGATAATTGCACAAATACCTGAAAGATACTCAATTGTGAACCTGCATTTTGATGCAAGATCTTTAATTACACTGGCTAATATTTAGATGTACTGTAGGAATATTAACCGTTAGTTTCCTTATACAGGATTGAGCTGCTCCTCAGATGTTTGCATTTTTTGACTATCGTTTCTTCTTGTATTTTCTATGAATGTTTTTGAAAGCTTCCCCGTCCTAATTCAGTTTTGCAAATGTGATTGGAAACATAGCCTATTTTGGATTACTGCGACAGTGTTTAACCTGGCTTGAACAGTTGCCAGATAGTCTGCCCCTTGTCTCTTATGTCTGTTGAATAAGTCCAGACTTTGATACGGTTTCTGTTTTGAGTACAGTCACAGGGTTGCAGCAGGGTGCAAGGCAAATGACTTGATCTGTTTGTACTCTGTGTAACATAAATACTGTTCGTGTCTTTTTGCAAAGGACTTGCATAGAATTTCGCTCCTTACATTTCTGTATTTCATCATTGCTGTGAAGTTACTGCTTCAGTATGGCTTAGCAACAAAGCCCTAACTCAGTCCAGATTGTTTGCTGCATTGCAGTGAGGAAACCTAGCTAATAGAAGTAGTAACGATTGCACTTCTGGGGACAACTTGTCCTGGGCGCCACCTTAAGCAAAAGAACCTAGCAGAAGCATAGAAACTAAATGGTAACTACTCTTATGACTTTGCTGTTGTATCCTAATACTTAGTTTAGAAATAGAAGTAAAGGTAAAGTGACATCTAGAATAACACGTACACGTCTTGTGTCTGAGATGGCTTTAAGAAAGCACACACATAAAAGTTAGGAACAGCCAGGAGGAATGTGATATTTTCCTTGGAAAAGCAGCCGTCTTTCTTCTGCCTTGTCGTGCCAAGAGATCAGCTAGCTTGTTTAGCCAGCACTGAAGGTGTAAATTTTGCCTCTTGTTTAATTTTATGCATTTTACCTATTCTACAGTCTCTATTTAGATATGATTTTTTTGAAGGGTGTCCTTTTGTTGTCCTTCTCCTTTTATAGGTGGTAGGAACTGTTTTATAGTGGAGTCAGAAAGCTTGTGTGGTGTGTATATTAATAGTAGCCTTTGGATTTGAACTGTTGTACTTTATGTATCTTTAATAATGCTCGTTAAATAACGGTCGCTTAGAATTCTTGGCAGGGATGAGTTAGCTACAGAGAACTGTAGTTTTGAACATGAGTTCCTGATGGCAGGATGTCATCTGTCATGCTAAGAATGGTTACAAAGTTGTATGCTTCAAATGGAACTGCTCTGTTAGAAGATGCAGACACTTGCATGGATGGATTTCTTTTAATGTTCATTGTATCAATATACATAATCTAGAAAGAGAGCTGTAATAATTATGAGCGAGCAGAGTTTGAACTTTAGCTTTCTCTGTTTCTGTTGGCAGTCCAGGAAACTGGGCAGTTCTAATATTGTTGAGTGTTTATAGAACTGTAACTGCACCAAAGTGACAGGAACTGAAAAAATTATGTTAAAAACAGAGTGTTGGCGGGTATCAAAGTTATACCAAGTACAGGAGAGACTAATTCTTTTCTGTGAGATGCTAAGGTCCTGTGTTAGGAGCACTTGTGACTGAGGAAATAAAGAACTACTAGTTAGCCAGAACCAGATGGTGTCTGCAGCCACTGCATCAGGGCTGCCTGACAGACCTGTCAGAATCTGATCTACTTTCAGCTCCAGAGCTGACACTGGCTACATCACAACTGGAATTGTTTTAGTTCGTACAGGAGCCTAAATATTCAACTAACTGGAGAGATTTCCACAGCATTTCCTTTGAATTAGTAGATGAATTAGTGGAGCTGGAGTGTGTAGTTGGGCATCATTCAGTGGGAGTTCTCCCTCTGCTTACTACTCACGTATTTCTTTTTCATTGTAGGCAAACTGAAAGATCTTGGGAATTTGGTTCTCCGCCCCTTTGGCCTGTCAACAGAAAATTTCCAGATAAAACAGGATTCATCAACTGGCTCATATTCCATCAATTTTGTTCAAAATCCAAACAACAATAGATAACATGAATTCAGCTTAGTTCTGCTGGCTTTCAGGCTTCGTGACCATGTGCTTGCACGTACCAATACAAGGATTCAGCAAACATTCTTCACTCTGTCCAAGTGAAGATAGACTCAAGCAAATTCATTTCCCTGCTTATAAATTATTTACAATGTGGATGTAAAGAAAGTCATTTGACTTCTTCTAGTGATAACTATGTCCTGTGTGTGATTCTTCACTTGCAGTATTTGGCTTGTCCACCAGTCAGGTACATTATTTTGGCCCATTCAATGCTGGCAAGAAAATTCTAGCAAGCAGTTCAGTTGAATCAAAACGCCCATGCACCTGTGGCCAAGAACAAAGCCAAATGGTGTCTTGGGGAATTAATGAATCTAGCAGAAGCACTTCTCCACATTCGGGAGGTGGATGTGACTGACAGCATGCATGGAAGCAAGCCGACCTCCTCTGTGGAATATTTTTTCTTGGTAATAAAGGCTTAGTATTTCTGTTGGATTGAATGTGAAGTTCTTGCCTTGTGTGAATCCTTTCCATGGTGGCAGTGTTGTTTAAAATTCTTACATCTACCCACAAATAACATACTTACAAGACAGTAATTTGATGCACTTGAGGTGGTTTTTCTTCTTGCTTATAGCAACATCAGTACATTATCCTCAGGCTACCCTTTGTTTACTTCTTATTTATATTTTCCTTTTTTATTTATTTTCCATTTTCCATGGAAAATGATGTTACCTATACACCTTGGAAAGGTCATATAAAGTTAGGGAAATCTGCTTCTCTGAGACTTATTCATGTTACAGATCCCCATAATGGCCAACAATTGACATTAAAATTGATTGTGGAAATTCCTTTTGATGTAACAGGGTTTGAGAATGTTGAAGCATTAATTTATGGAGAGCTATAAAAAAAAGTATTTTTCAAGTAGTTCATTCAGATTTTGGAGAAATGAATATCTTTTGTAATTACTGCATACTGTTTTGGTTTTTTTTAATCAATGTGGAAATGTTTACATTGGAGGCAGACTTCTTCAGTTGTCTCCACGCAGATTTCAAAACATGATTTAATTAAATAATTACTGGTAGCTCTCTGTTGGCTATTAGTTGTCATCTTAAATTTATTTCAAGAAATCTTTTTGTATGTACTTAAAGACTGAAACTGTACTTGCTGCACGTTTTGAGCTCCAGTCTTTACAGTGATATGCCTGAAGGGAATACTCCCAAGCTAAGCTTTCTTGGTGCTTTCTTTTTCTTCCATTTTAACAGTGCAGACTTAAAGGTGTAGGGTTTGGGGTTTGTTGTTCGTTTGTTTTTTGATTGTTGTTTAACTCTGTTCTGGTGCATTTTTAGTTTTGGCTTTGTGGTTAACTGTCTGTAAATTATTTCATGTCTGCAGTGAGGTTGTGTTACATTTATGAGAATTAAAATGTCATTGCCAAGAGAGAAACCAAATTCACAGTAAGGACTGTGCTGCCTTTAACATCTTCTGTGTAATTAAAATGTCTCTTAACTAAGCAAAAGCATCCAGCCTCTAGGATTTCCACGTGCTGAAACAGTAACTATGTCTTGTTTTACTGGACTACAGTTCCTAAGTGCAAGATTTTATTTTCTGTACTAAAATTGGGTAGACTGGTAGGTGTATGGATGGGAGGTTTTAAAGAAAGATGCTGCTCATGGTGCTGTGGGTTAACCCAGCTGGGAGCTCAGCATCATGCAGTCATACACCCACCCCCTCCATTCCCAGCGGCAGAGGGCTGAACTTACCTGGGCAGTGCAGTGAGGATGAAAAGGAATGTGCTGGGAGAGAAGTCTGCTCACACCCAAGAGGCTGCATAGGCTAATTAACTGGCGCAGAGCTAGCAACTCTGCTTTCAGAAGTGCAGCACTCTGCTTTCACAAGAGAGCTCTTTAGACTCACAGAAGGCTTATTAGGTGAAGCAGAGTACTGAGACTGGTATAAATCTCGCTAATTTTACCTGAAGCCTGGACTACTAAGGAGCAGAGGCTCCAAAGCAGCCCTGGGCAGAGGTCCTGTTGAGCTGGAATTCATAAGCTTGGTTTGAGCCCAAACTGAAAAGCCACTCAGGAATGCCTGAATTATGCCTTGCTAAAGCTTCTAGGTCAGCACATAACAGGTAGAGATGTCCACTGTTGCTGTTGCAGGCTCCATGCTGCCTGACAGTGAAGAAGTGTCTGGCCCTGGAGGCAGAGCAGTACAGCTGCAGTTGGAGCAAGGTAGTCCACTGACTTGAATTTCACCAGCTAACTCCTGGCCTGAGCAAAGGAGTCCATCCAGGAGTGGTTTGTCTTGTTTAGCAACAGCCCTCTATCACTGAATGTGAGGCAGCTTAGATCAGAATCCCAGCCTTCACTCAACTGCAGTACATACCCCTACAGCATGCAGAAATCGAACCACTTTGAAGCTACCGTGGATACTTAATTTTTTCATTGTATCTTGATTATTGCCAATTAATTGTTATCTTTACTCAGCCTTCTGTGTTTATTAATTACTGGTATATGGCTGTCGCATGGAGTTACAGGCAGCGATTTAACAATTTGCTGCTTTGTCTTACAAATGAATTTGGTGACAAATGCTCTTCCTGCCATTCTGTTCCTGCTTCTTATCTTTAAAGGCCTTCTTGGGCAGAGGCTGGGCAGCTTGTTCTGGAAAATAAAAGCACAACAAAACTTGTGATATTTCTACCTGCTGTGCAACTTCTCTGCTGGATGCCTGCTGTGTACCTGTAGTTTTAAAATGAAGGGTAGAATAAATGGAGCTGAAGAATTGCAGCTGATTTGCTTTTCATCCTTGTTTGTAATTTAATTGCATTGTGTGAAAGAGACAGCTTAATGTCACTGTAAGTTGTGCACACCATTAGAGAGGACTGATCTGTAGGTCATTCCTACTCAAAGTGCCACTGTCTGACTAGAATAGAAACCTCTGGACTGTGTTATTTGACATTATTGCAAGTTTTTTCCAGGTAAAATGCCAATTAATTGCCTGATAGAAGCTCTTTTGCATTGTCCACATCCTGAACCAGCTGCCTTTTTTTTTTTTTGGGCTTTTTATTTTAAAAGGGATTTTTTTTAATGTCTAAACTAGTCATCACAGCTGCCAAGAGAAAGGTAATTGGTACTTCCTCCTGTTGTAAATGGCCACAAATCCCTTATTGCCAGGGTGTTTTGAGTCACATGCATTGGGTTTACAACCTCTAATAGGAAAAAATGCTTTATGCAGCAATCTTTTAAATATAAATGCTCTAAACCAACAACATCTCTTAGAGATTTGTTCCAATAGTTACTCACCCTTGTGTTTTCAACTGACATGCCTCTTTTCCTCTTGGCGTTGTCTTTCCTCAGCTCCCAGCCTTTGTTTCATCTCATTTCTCTGCAAAAATAAAAAGCTGTTAGTACCTGGCACTTTCTCCTTGAACATGTTTGCATAGTAATGAAGGGGCCAGCTGGTTTTCTCTATAAGCTGAACAGGCAGGGTTTCTTTAAGACTTTCCCTACAAATAATTTTCTCCAGGATTTCTGTAATGTTTGTGTCTCAGACTTCTTTTTCCTTTATCATTTGTCTCTTTCCTTTATCCTTGCCATTTAAGAGGGGACATCAGAACTGATGCTGAGTTTTGTCTCTTTTCTACTCTATATAGAAAGCATTACATTCTTGCTTACTTCTTTCTTGCTTATATGCTCAAACGCTGTTAGCCCTTTGGGCAACAGCTGTGCCAAGTTTTAGACCCCCCTAAGCCTTTTCTGGAAGGAATAGCTGGTTCCTCAGACACAGACCCCCACTTTCCTGCAGCTGTGGCTGAGTTGTTCTTGCTTGCTTTACTGCAGCTAAATGCAGAATTCAGTCATGTTTTCTTTGGTCTAGCTTGACAAAAACTGCGTTGTTTGGTATGACTTCCCACCATGCTGCTGCTTATCAGGGTTTTCAGGAGTGAGTTCAAGTTTGTTTCTCACAGATGGAAGTGTTGAATAGTATGAGAACTAGCTGAGATCTGAGCAGGATCTCACAGAAGATCCCCATTGCAAGGACAGTGGCAAACTGAGGTCTGCCAGAGAGACAGACCTTAATTCATGCGTGCAACATTTATTTTATATTGTAGATATTTCCCTATACATATTACATATATTGTGGAGTGCAGTGCCAGCTGATATATCTTCATGATTAGGTTAGCTGAGAATTGTTGAATGACAAGATCTATTTTTGATGGATTTTAATTCCCTCTTTTCTATTAATTCTTTATTCAGACCCTGCTTACACAAGGCATGTCCGTGTGCCACTTGGTGTGAGCAGTGATTGCAGACAGTATTTCAACCCAATGTCATCTCAAAAGAAACAGAAAAAGAAAGAAAAACTGTGGATGAAGGAAGAGGGTTGAAGAGTGTTCAGTGAAAAATGGATGGATGAGTATTTGTTTGTAGAGAAACAAAACAGAGTTTTCAGTTTGTCTCACCAGACAATTTCAGGCAAACTGAAGAAATGGGAAAATGTAATGAAAGAAATCTTGAGGGTAAAGCTGCTGATTTCAAAGTTCACGCTTTGGTGTTGGACAAAAATACTGATGCTACAGATATGGTTCAACTGGCCATTTTTATCAGAGGTACTGAAAGCAAACATCACTGGAGAAATGGCTTCTTTGATGCCATTGAAAAAACACAACTAAATCTCTTGATTTTTATGAAGCAGTAAAAATTACATTAAAGCAATTTTCTTTAGCCTTTGTCAGCAGATCTGTTACAGCAATTGATGGGGTCCCAGCAATGGCTGATTAAAAAGAGAGACTTACAAAATTAATAGAAAAGATACAATTGCTGCCAGCAACTCTTGTTTCATGAAATCTCACAGCATCATACATCAAGAAAATGTATGTATGAAAGCTTTAAAAATGGATAATGTTGTGCAAATCTTCGTCAAAGCTGTGAATTTCATCAAGTCTGAGGGATTGAATCATCACCAATTCCAGGTGTTCCTTTAGTGAATGGATGCTGATTATGGGGACATCATTTACTTTTCTGAAGGAAGGTGACTAAGAGTGAAATGCTAAGAATTTTTCTACAAGTTGTGAAGTGAAATCAAATCATTTATGGGATCAAAAGGAAAATTTGTGCCAGAACTTGTAGATGAAAAATGGCTCATGGATTTAGCATTTGTGGTGGATTTCACTACTCATTTAATTGAGTTAAACGTGTGTCCTCAGAGTGAAATTTAACTTTTCAGTGCTACATGTCTAACCATGACAGCATTCAAAATGAAACTTAATTATGGCAAGCTGAAGTTATGGCAAATAATTTCATGCACTTTGGTACAATGGCTGAGCACAGCCCTGTGAACAACAGTGTGGCCCAGGCGAGCCAAAAGGTTGAACAAGCTGCTCTAAATATTACAGCTGTCCAAAGCAGCATAGCCAGGACCTCGTACCAGAAAGCCCTTCTAGAAATAAATTTAGAAAATTCAGAGTGCTCAGCACATCTTCAGCACTTTAGCTTTTCATTACAAGGCCACTTAGAAAGTAGCTCATTCGTTTTCTGGTGGTACCCACAAGTAGCATTTCTGGGGCTTTACCAGCACAGCCAGTGACTGTGCTCAGTAGCCTCTTCAGTCTGTGGTATCTAAAATTGCTGCTCTATCTTTGTATCTTCATTTCTACCCTTCCTGAATAGGTAATAGCAAATAATTGCCAGTCTGATCATTTAAGTCATTCCAGTACATCACCATGTGTTAAAGCTTCTATCTTTATCATATGTGAGAACGTGCCAACTTCCTTATTGTGCAGGAATATTAGAAATAAGATCAAGGAACCTTTGAGTGTTCTCTTGTAAATAATCTGCATTTAATTATAACAGTAAATTTCAGATTATATCACTTCTGTTACCTCTATACCTTCATGTGTGATGGGAGTGGGATACCCAGGAGAGCTGTCTTCATCCTCTCTTCTGCCAGCACTCACATCAGCTATCAGCTCCAGCTCCTGTGTCAGACCTGCACAGAGTTCACGGAGTCGGCGCTGTCTCAATTTGTATCACAAGATCTGCCTTTCAAAACACCAGTCTTAAGCAGGAGACAACACTTTCCAGCACAGAAAAGAGACCTTGAGACTAACGTAATCCATGCCCATGACTTACTGTAACTGCAGTGCTGCTGATCCCCTCCTGCCCAGCCAGTAAGCAGGAATATGAAACCGCTCCCAGCTCCTCACACCGGAATATTTGGGATTTGGTAAAGCACCAAGCTTTGAAGTTGAACTCTTCCCTCCCTGATTAGTGCATTTCATCACTTTCTTTCAGACCCACCTACCCCTGATGAGAGCAGACACAGCTGTACAAAAAGGAGAAGCCTCTGGTCACCAGCTCCTGTGCTTTAATGAGCTGTGCTGTTCCTAAGGGATTACTGCAGAAGCCAGGAGCTGTTGCCAGCTGCTGCAGCCAAGAACCAATTATATCCAAGTACCACCTCTTTAACTGTAGGTACAGATGTGTACAGGCACATTTAATGTGCATTAATACATTGCTCATTCGCAAGCTTTCCCTGTTTGGAAGAATCCCAGCATTTTCTTGTTCAGCTGCTTAGTTTTCTTTCTAAACCTGCACAGCCTCCTGCATGAAAGGAAGTAATTGCTGGGGGGATCTTTCATCAGCAGAGGCTCTGGTTAGCCGCTTGTCAAAGAAACATTCTGCTGAGGCACAGTAAATTGCCAGGCTCTCGGCTGCTGTGGCATTAAGCCAGAGACATCACAGCCTACCCTGACAGAGCAAAGTCCTTTATAGATGAAATGTCCTAAAACAGCCAAAAAACATTAACCACATTTTTCTGATTCTGCATGTTCAGTGGCAATCCTCCCAGCTGGAGGCATCACCATTTGCAGCTATGTCTCCAGCCTGGAGCCAGGATTCCCCATACCTGCCTGCTGCTCAGCAGCTGGCTCACAAGAAAACCATTCTCAGATCAGCCCTCCTGGCACAGACGCAACACCAACAGCTCTCCTTTACTAGCCCAGCCTGTTCACCCCCCTGTCCTTTGCATCGCTGTCCACACTGACCATATGCCTACCACTGCTGCAGGGACCAGGGGCCCTGTGCTGCAGGAGGTGGCTGGAATGGCCTAAATGTATTCCTGGAGCATTGCTGGCATGTGCCAGCCATAAAACAGGCCCCTGGAGAGGCAGCAGGGCGGCTGGGCTCTGCTAAAATAATTGCATCCAGCAATTGCATCTGCCTTTATCTCAAGGAGAACTGACACGTTTCCATTAGCTTATCTGCCACAGCCTGCCATCTTGGGGCACTTTTCTGTCTGAGAAAAGAGGAAACGCAGAATCTCATAGCTCTGGGAAGAGGAGGCTACAAGCAGATGTACTGCCACCCCTGCCTGTTACATGACAGCTCTCTGTGGCCCCACGGACCTGCGTGTGCCCAGTCTGAGCTCAAACACAGCAGAGGCACTGATATGTGCAACCAGCAGCAAGTTAACTAAGCCAAGACACAACCAATGGCTCTGCTGTAGTTTTACCATATTAAGGAAAGTGTACGTGATGCACGTACAGCAGCCCTTGTTCTCCCAGCTTATTTGCAGTGTTCTCTTTGAAAAGACAAACAGACAACAGAGTGACTCAGGAGAAGGCTAACCATCTCCAGCTGTACTGTATTAGTAGTTCAGAGGCCTCATCTTAAGCACAGGCTGATGCTCTTCCTTCTGGAGCCCCAGCCCCAGCCGCTTTCTCAAATGGCTCAGAGAACTTTAATATTTGAATGAGCCCGGGAGCAGGCACAGCCTGCCTTTAATATTTAATGACCAAGAGGACTACATTTGGAAATTTGTGCCTCTGAGCTCTGAAGACTCGGAGCTCTTAGCTGAAAGTTTGGATTTCGGAATTAGAACTGCCCCTCGTTAGCTTTGAATATTTACCCAAAATCCCAAACAGCCCAAAGCTGACACAAGGGTCACAGCCTGCCTGGCCCTGAGCACAAATGGCTTGGGCTCCAAACCCAGCGGGTAAATAGAAACAAACACTACTGAAACACTCAAGGGAAAATCATGAACAGAACCATAAAGCCAGGCTGCAGAATGCAAACAACAACCTGCCAGCACCGTACCAACCAGGAAAAAACCCAACCCTTTTTCTAAGGCCATCCATATGTACTGAGCCTGCCAGAGCTTTCCTGCACAAAGAGGGAGAATGACATCCAATGACTTGAGCGGGGACAAGCGAACAAGAGCAGAAATGAGGACAGCGGGTGCCCCGTGATGCCAAGGGCAGGTCACCATTCCCGTGGCTCTCAGAGGGCTGCACACACTGCTGCTGTGTCATTCCACTGCTTTTACAGTCAGCACCTGGCAGTGCAAGTACTGCTGTGCCACTGGGAGAGCAGGAGGACGAACTTCCTTACAGGGTGGGTCGGATCTCCACACGAGGCACGACGACACCAGCCTTGTCTGCAACCTTCTTGTGTTCCCAACCTTTCTGAAAGTGCAAAAGCAGGAAAAGGACATTGCCATGCAAATCTCAGCAGCCCCTAATGCTCTCAGTATCCCCAGAGGATGCTTTCAGGCAGGGATATGAGCCCAGCTCATCAGAGGGGAGCACAAAGGTAATGTGAGATGTGTGCCATTTCCTTAACTACGAAAGCAGCCGTGGGCAGTTAACCATCTTCTATGCTCTTCACCACATTGCATTTTAAAATAACAAGTACGTGACAGCACCTGAACTGAGCACACCACCTCTCTGTTAGCAGTATGCCTGATTTCCCTCAGAAGTCTGCCCAGTGGTCTCACCCTATAAAAAATCTTGTTTCTTCATTCCAATCCCTCACATTTCAGCTGGCACATCAGCACCACGAGCACTTCTGCCCTCATTAAGTATTCCCCTTCTGATGCTTTGGAGATGCAGTAAACATGATTACAGAGTGGCATTGTGCAGGATTGGCTTCACTGCTGAAGGTTGGCTTGCTTTTGTACTTTCATCACCAAACTGCTGGAGTGAAGATTAATCAGTGGAGTAATTGCAGACTTCTGAAACCTGTATGGCCAACCTCTCCTGTGGGTTTCACAGCCATGCAGTAAATCCAGCACTCCCACAGGGAAGGCTCCCAACACAATGCCACAAAGGAAAAGCCATTAGTGAGCAATTACATTTCAGCAGGATTTCCCCTCTCCACCGACCCCTAATGAGGATAACCAATTCAAGAGGAACTGCTGCAAGAATGAAAGAATAATGAGAGAAAAGGGATGGGAGTTCCTGTAATCCGGGCAGAATAAGAAGCAACTCTGTGAAGGTGAAGAAAAACATATGCTGGAGCTGTGTTCCAAGTGACGGCCAGAGGTGGAGACCTGCTGGTTACAGGAGGCACAAGCTGACCCAAAAGCCTCACAGAGGCCCCACAGCAGGGCGGTAGCACTGCAGATGGCATTCGCGTGCATGGCCACTTCATTCCAGAAGTTAACTACTCGGTTTTGGAGAAAGTCTTAACAACTGGCAATGGGTCGATAACAAAACAGCTGGCATCACACAGGGCAGCCGGTACCACACAACCTGCTCTCCCTTCAGGGCACCACGATGGGACAGTGCCACTCAGCACGGCGCGTTCCTCACCCAAACACAGAAATAAATACCTCACTGCACTTACCTGCTGCAGACAACTTGTCTGAAGCCGTCAGTACTGTCACAGAAAGGTGAGCAGGTGGGGTGTGGGTACCCAGCGCATCCTGTGCTGCTGCTGCTTTGTGCCTCACTGGGCTGTGCTTGCCAGGAGCTCTGTGCTGTGCCGGGAGCCCTGCAGCTCACCCCATGATCCTTGCCCACGACTGGAGGGCTGCAGCCTCTCACTGTGGCCTCCTTCAGCAGGGCTGGGTGCCTCCATCGCAACCATGAAACGGGGCCATTGGGGTTCATTGTGAATCTAGCTCTATAAAGCACGGCTAATCTCGTCTTCTTAATTACCAGCAAGAAAAAGAAAAGCTTTTCCCCATCTCTTGTGAAAAGCTGGCTGAGCACACCTTGACATCTTTTAACGTTGTGAAATATAAGCCTGGAGAGAGACTTGTCCTGATGACTCACTTCCAGCAGTGGACAAATAAACTCAGTTTAATCTTTAATTCAGACATAAATAAATAAATAAATAGAAGTCTTTGGGACCAAAGACTAATAAAACAAGGAAGCTACAACATGAAAACATTATTCAACATTATTTCCCTTTAAAAGAGCGCTGAAAAAAATCAAGGCTTTATTTGAATAAATGTTACACAACATTCTTTATCATTTACTTCTCAGCAAACCTTAAAGGATGAATCGTTTTCCTCATTCAAGTCTACAAAATGAAAGAGGCATAGTGACCATTCAATATACAGACAAGAAGGTAGCACGGAGCAAAGCTTAAATATTAAGCAACTAAAGCAAAAAAGTGAAAAGCAATACATTACTGTAATTCTCTATCATTAGAATATCCCTGACAATTTCATTTCAAAATGAAAATCTGGTTTCAAACAAAACGGCTGCAATACTTTCTGTGAAAACAAACACAAGTACAGTTAGCTACCTTGTCTATTTTTATGCTGTTTGCTTATATACCCATATTATCCAATGCATAGACCTGCATCACTCTTAAGTGTTTCTTTAAATATATATATATGAAATATATATATATTTCAGCTGCTGTGCACAAGTGCTCACGGTGAGGACATAAGAGCACTGGTTAAGAGTCAGATGTCACACAGGCAGGCACTACCGGCTTCTACTTACAACATCAATCGGTTTTCAACCCAATGTGCAATAACCCTGCTATTACAGTCCTGGGCCTTTTTTCCTGAGCAGAAACTGTTTTGTGCCGTGTTGTTTGGTGGCTTCTTTTTAGTTTGGTTGTTTGGTTTGGGGTGAGAGTGGGTGGGTGTGGATAAAAATGTGATTTATTAGGCCAAGACTGTCACTGATTACCAATACAATGGGGGCTTGGTGTCCAGAGGTGAAAGGCCAGCATGTACACCCTAGCACATCACTTTCCCTTTCATCACATCAGATGCCTTAATTTTTCTAAATTCTAATCACATCTCAGCCACCAACAGCACCTGACTGGTGAATAGGAAGAGTGCTGCCAAACATTAATCCGAAATTTAAAAAGGAGGATTGCAGTTTATTATGAAAAACCTGAACCTACTGTATAGCATGATGCAGCTATTCATTAAGAAGTAGGCAGTATGTATTCGATTTCCAGCTTTATAAATAAATTACCTCTTAATAAAAGGAACTGAGCAAGCACTCTGCACGACCAGCCTCAGTGCGTGCATTGCTGATTTGCCTTTGCTGGAGCTGGAGCTGCTCCAGCCCCTCACTGTCCTCCTCCCGGACTGCTTAACTAACTGAAACCCATTGCCAACACCAAAGCCAAACAATGGAGGTGGAGTGAGTTCGGATTCAATGTTACTTAATTCGGGCTCCATACATGAAGGCTGTGAAACTGCCTTCGTGCTGACAGAGACGCCTTTCAGAAAGGTATCTTTCTTTTTAAATGATCTGGACAAAGACACTGTAATACTCTCCAATCAAATCAGGATATTAGTAAAGAGGAAAAGAGTTTAATACAAGTCTTTTCACTTCTATATAAACAGAAATTTGATTTGAGTAGATTATGTGCACATTTTCATTTCTTCAGAACAAATATTTTTTCCCAGGTTATATAATAGATCCCCTTCTAAGAACGTTGTAAGAAATGATACTGCTGAGAAAATGTGCACACAACATCAAATAATCAGTGACAAATAAATTAATATTTAATAACTCGATATTTCAGCAGCATGTCCAGCATTCACAAGCTCCACTGAAGTAAGTCGTAATCACCAGACACCTTTTGGGGAAAGGGAATAAAATGGATCAAACCCACTGGGTTTCTTTTTTTGATTTACAGCTATTTAAAGAAGTCAGCAACCATCAGAAACACTAATAAAACCTTTGCTCTACTAGTTACATATCTGAAAAATATTGACGTCAAAAGGAAAAATTAACCCATGATTTGAAATAGAAATGCCATTCCATTTAATCTCTCTACATTCACAACTCCCATCTCGTTAAAGTATCATAAGCAAAACGCTGCTCTCTGCATCGCAACCCTTCCACAATCCTCGGTTCCCTAAGTGTTACAACAGCATAAATAAAATGCAACCATATTCACACAGAAGGAGCTTTCCCATAATACAGAGATACACGGATTTGTGGTCACTGCCCCTTCCATCACCTCTATGGGAAATGTTGGTCTCACGTAGCAGGACTGTTCATATTGTACAATACAACTGGTTTCGGACATGCTTTTGATCACAGGTCACAGCTCTGCTAACACCTGCACTAAATACTAACTAAGCCTCATAGAATGGAAAATTGCAATGCTAAAGTTAAGAATTAAAATAAAAGTTCAAAAGTTACAGTCAACTTCCCAGGCAATTGGCTCCATCACTGGCACCTATCGAAACATACAAACTGACTGTCACATTACAAAAAAAACAGTTATTTGCAGTGATTCTTCATACCAATAATTCAAGTGGTTCCTTGCATGTAAGTGTCATAGAGTCTGTAATAATTTCATGCGTCATTTATTGCAAAAAAGTTTTATAAAATATTTCCTAACATCTTTTTAAACTTTAAAGAAAATGTACATTAAGTACAGGTGCCCCAGCAGGGTGCGAGGGGTCGCTTCAACATATTTACCCCCTTTCCCATTCAAAAAATGTTTACTACTTGGTGAAGATTTCAGAGGAAAAATAGGACCATTCAGTCTCAGATTTCTTTCAGTCCTGATGAGCTGGTGCTCTTCGTGGCAGTGTAGTGAGGTTCCATAAGAACAGCAGCTGCCTAGTGTCTCTGAGCTGGAAAGGGGAGACAAAGGGAGAACAGTTAAATGCGGTTAAATGCCTTCCAGTATATATTGTAAAAGTAGGCAAACAACATCTGAGGTGGCCAGAAAAGTTCCTGGTTCACCTGATCAGTTTGGTGCGTTGTGTGCAGAAGACAAGTACATATACGTATGTGTGTGTTTACATTACCATAAGACATACACAAGTGAACAAACTCCTCCACTGATGGGAGCTCTAAGAGAAGCTCCGTACCAACCTGTTACATTCAATTTTCAAATACATTTAGGGGCCGTTCTGAAGGAATGAGATTAAAACAAAAAGTCTGTACAGTGATGTATAATTTACAGTGCTGAACTGAAGCTGATGCTATAGCAGCGTGCTGAAGATGAGACCTAAAGAATGCCTGGGAGCACTGAAGGCTAAAGCTGCTCAGCATGTTTCTTCCCACTATTGCTTGTTTTCCCATTTGCTCTTCAGAACTCAAATGAAATGATGGTAAGGCAGAAACGGGCCACATAATGACTGCTGCATGACAGCACCGACCGCCGAGGGCAGCACAGATTAGCAATCTGCCTTGATTGGGTGCTTCTGGAATGTAGAGAAAGCAGATTTCAAAATAATGATATTTGAGTGGGAAGAAACCTCTTCGAGGTCTTCTGGTCCAACCCCATTGCTCACAGAAGGGCTCCGGCAGGACCTGGCCAGCCTTGTTGGCTCCCATCACTGTTCTGTCGAGCTTCAGACTGCTGCAGCTACTTTAGATGCATGTACACATTTTCCTGTACTGACAGTGGCTTGGTGAATAACTCGTACTGCAGGTGGGAAACTCCTAAGGTTCCTGCTACACTGACAACTCTCCTGAATAATATCTAAAAGAATATAAAAATGAGAGCAAAAGAGAGCAGTTCATGAAACTGGGCCTAACTCCAGAGAAGGCAGGGAAGATACAGAGAATAACCATGCAGTCTCTCAACTGTTCAGTTGCTCATGAATGAAATAGAATTAAAATCGGAATGAAATTTTGGGAAAGCTGAAGCAGATAAAATCAGGACTAATTACAAAATTTAGCAGATCCAGGCAAAGATGCACTTAGCTGCTATCCAGGGAGGTAACACATCATTTAGCAAACAAACTGGCAGACAGCAAAACAGCATCAACAGCAACAGGTACTTATCTACGTAAGGACCCAGCTGCCCACAGAAGACCTTGGTGCTCAAAGCCAGAGCTATACTATGAATTGTGCCATACTGTCTGAAGTGAGAACTGAAGCAATGGATTTTTGGTAATTTTTGGTAACCATGACCAAACGTTCTATATTTTAGAGTAAAAAAAGCAAGGCTAGGGTTCTACGCCTGATTTGTAATGAAGCCTGTAAGAAAATAGATTTTTTTCATGTAGGCAGACATTGTGCCATCACAGCCAGTGGCCAAAGCCAATTCATGCCTGTATTGTTCTTTGTCTTAGATATGCCTTACTTCCTAAAATGTGAAAAACAGCAGCTACTCCTCTCTTGCTTAGCACGTGAAGCAGATGAAGAACCAATTTTCCTCCCCAGGTAAAAATCATAACGATGAAACTGCGTCTCCTTTAGCTTTATGTATTCATATGAAACTGTGCACAGTTGTGTATACCTCATTAGTAATGGCCAGACTACCCAGAATGTCTTTACTGTTGCAATTAAAGTCACTTAAAAGCAGATGACTCTCAGTTGTAGAGCGTATTGGAGTTTCTTTGTGTGCTGCTTCACATTTTTTGTTCCAACAACTATCCCCATATGGCCCTCCACAGCCTATAAACTGAAATTCAAAGCCTTTTTGGCAGTAGCATTATAATCGCTATTGAAGTGATTATAGCATGGAAGAAACCTGAGACAACCCAAGGTGAAAGTGCAAATGGACCAGTTGCTCTCGAGGCTGTTACGATTCAGGGGCAAAAATCCAAGGAAAAAAGCTGACAAAAAAGAATGAAAGATTCTCTTGAAATCAATAAACCAAAGTACTGCAGAACCTGCTATTCTCATGCATACCAAGCATATGCTTATCTGCATGTCTGGGGAAATTCATGAATACAGAATATTTTGTGATGGAACCTTTCCCTGGTTGCCATTACGCTGGTGTCAGAGCTGTGTGCGCATTTCAGAGGCCAGCGAGGAAGAACCACAGCTTGGATTGCTGTAAGGTACATAACCTGATCGGGGGACGGCTGATCAAAGGGGCAGCCCAGTTAAAATTACATTGCTGTATCTGGATCAGGAGCAATGTCTGTTTTGTACAGACAAGGCTTAAGGCAGGACTATACAAAGAGAGTTGGCTGCTCAGCTATGCGTAACCCTCGGGATTGCCCTCAGTGTGCTGAGCACAACGCAGCCCAGGGGCCGAAAGGCAGCGATGCTCGGAGCACAGCACTGCTGCCAGCCCTGTGGGTGCACCAAGGTGTGCCTTCATCAGCTGCTCCTCAGTGAGTCCCCTTCACTCCATCGCTGTGCCTTCAGATCAGTGGCAGCAAAACCCCGGAGCTGAGGTCCTCCTCTTCAAAGGAAAAGCACAAAGACAATAGGCTGGCAGCAAGGAGAAGGGGAAGGCAGGAAGGATGAGGGGAGTAAAACCAGCAGCACCTCCCATCAAATAGTCCAAAGGAAAAGACAGCTGCTTCTTAAAGCACAGAGCCCAACATTTAAGATGGTTGCAGCAACACAACCAGCTTCATCAGCTTGCTAGCACCTTGGCTCTAGATAAAACCAGCTAACAGGAGAAACAGAAGTGACTTAACTGCTGCAACGTCAGACTTTGAGCAGTTATTACAACAGGTTTCTCTTCCACGTAATGGATTACAAAAGGAAAGCAGAACTGTCACATTCTTCTACAGCATATGACAGTACTCAGCAGTGGGGCCTTCACTCCCTTAACTGCCAAGCAGAGATGCATTCTTCACTTTACACGCCTAATTCTCCAAAATATATTTAACACAGCAGCAAGAATTTCTAAGAACCTGTCCGAGCCAGCTTTTTAAAGTAAACTTATCACAACAGATAACTTCCTAGGGCCCTCAGTGCTCGGAAACACTCACGTTTTCCCCCCTAAAATAACCATATATTGCTAATGTAATATTACATCCAAGAATATTCAATGCTCAAAACCTTCAGCTATGATTATAACAGCAACATATCCAGAAAGAAAACATCTTTCTTTTTTTTCCTCATAGCAGAAATCCAGCTAGACTTTTTTCTTTTTTTTTTTTCTTTTTTTCTTTTTTTTTTTGCAGGGGACAAAGACAGAGGAAGGAGCTATTTTTACGTTGTACTTGAACCATATGCTTTACAATTTGGAACCCCTGCAGCAGTGCAATTAAACATCCTAACACCAAACAAAAATGCTACATGTTGCTAAATTAAAAAAAAGAAAGGATGTAAAACTGGCATTTAAGTAAATATTTGCTTGGAACTGAACCTGCTTGCTTTACTGACAAAGCAAGCACCTTCTTCCCCTTTGTGCACCTGTTAAAACACAAATGGGCAATGACAGTTGGGCAGAGTCTGTCACCAGAGTTATGCTACATTCCCATTACAGCCTCTTGCTGATGGGAACAAGCTGGTGGGAACACAGCTTGCCTTCCAAATCTCAACTGCATAGCACATGGCTAGCATATGTAAGAATAGCTCTTGTTCGTATTGCAGATCTGATAGCAAAACCATTAGTAAGTAAACATGAAAATTGACCTACGTGTTTTAAAAGAAAAACTTGTTTGAAGTTGACATATTATATAAATGATGTCATCCAAGCATGATTTTGCATAGGAGAGGCCCCTTGGCAGGAGATGCAGAGCAGTCTGGGTGCTGTGCTTTCACTGTACTGAGTGTGATTCCTGCCTGACACACGAGGCACAGCACTTCCTTATCTGCACATTTCTGCAAAGATTCTTTTTCCTAAATCAGAGCTGTTAATTACAGAAATGGGAGCTGTGTCAGGGCCAGGATAACTCAGCAATTCTGCCCCATAGCCAAACGCAGGATGAATTTAACTAACCCAGTCCTGACAGAGGTTAACCTGACTTGTTCCCAAAAGCTTGCAATTACAGTAGCTATGCAGCTCTCAAAACAACATCAAGGATTTTGCTGCTGTATTCTAAATAAATTCTAGAGCCTAAACTTAACTTTCTGTCTTGTAATTTTAACTATAACTTCTTGTGTCTTGCCTGCATTTAAACAGGAATATTTCCCCTTTGTCAGTTCACCTGTCAGGTATTTGCAGACTTCCAGTCCCAACAGGCTGTTCTTCTACCTCTGCCAAAATCGTTGACATAGAAACTGCACTACAGCTGTTCAAAATGTGCCCAGTCCTGGTTTTGAAAATAACTTCTCAGTTGTAGCCCAAATTAATTCCGCAAAACCATTTGTCTTCATACATTGGAAGAGCAAAGCCCTGAATATAAAACAGGGGGTCTTGATCTGTTCCTTGCTCCAACTTACACCTGCAGCTGATGTTGTTATCATTATCCCTTTGGGCTGCAGCAGGTAGATAAGTTTTTAGCACTGTGCATTTGCAGACCATGCAGGGAGGTCATGCAGGCATGCTAGACAATCCCTTACTCCCTTTTGCCTCCCTGCTGGATGTGCAGGGTGGCTCAGGTCTTCTAATGTGTAGAACATCTCATCAATCACACTCCCTTTCCATGCTGCTGCTTATCCTACTCCATACCAAGAGCAGGGGGATGCTTTTTCTTTCTCAGCCATGGATCCGAGTTCCCCTCAGCAGTCAGCAGCTGGCAGTGAGCCAGCCCGTGCCGCAGGGCCACCCAGAGGCTTTGCTCCCCTGCTGCTGGATCTGATGCCAAGAACAAAACTGCAGGAAAAAGCACGGTCACAGTCTGCAAGCCGGTGTCTCCACAGCCACGCCAGGGAGCTGCTGTCTTTCCTTGTGTTCACACAGGGGCAGTTGTGTCACAGCAATTCAAAATATATATGTATAAATTGAAGTTCAATATGAATTAGTACAAATCTCTGATATTATGGAAGAAAGACTGAGATGTTTGAGTAACCCATAGGATAACCACAAGCTACTCCCAGGTTCTAACAACTGAAAAGCAAAAGCAGACACCAGAGAAATATCTGATTTGGGGAAGAACCATCGCGCTGCTGCTCTGTGAGTTTTGCAAGACCCCATGTAAATTATCAGAAACAGTTCTTACCACTGACATTGAAGAAAGATGAGCTCAAACTGGAAATGGTGAAAGAAATGCCAGTAAGATGAGCAGGGAATAGAAAAAGCATCTTACATGGGGATCTTATTTTATCCAGTTAAATAGCCACCTTCTATAAACACACAGCATAAGGCCATACTAAGGAAATTCAACTAAAATACAACATTACCAAGAACAGAAATTGAGGTATTTTAAACGTCAAGTAAGAATTTGTCATTACTATTACCACAGCCACGTACCCAAGCAGAGCTTTTTCCCACAACAGATCAGTAAGAATTTGAGCTGTACATTTGCAGCCACATCTCACAGGCTTGGATCTTCCAGCTCATCATGACAGCTGCTCCAAAGCAGCCAAGAGTGCAGGCCTCTGCCTGGCCTGCTGATGAACGTGGGTGATCCCTGAGCAACTCAGCCACGTCAGAAACCTTAGGGAAGTTACTTACATGAAGAGACCTCCTCGGTTATTGATAGCTTATTTTATCTGCAGGGATAACTGCACCATATTGCTGCCAAGTATAGCCTGACTACGTCACCATCAGATATCTCACCATACCCTGTATTTCAAAAAATAATAAAGAAAAAACACAGACTTCATGTAAGCATAGCCTAAACTGACAAAATCCAGTAACAAGCCACAGAACTATTCCCCCCTACTGCACTTATAAAGTACTGTATTATTCTCAGTATTATTCTCCCAGTTCTACTTATGTTATCACATCTAAGTCCACACTCCAAGTTCCTCTCTTCTCCTTCAGGTTCCCTATCACCTTTCTATTTATACGCTTAAAAAGTAAACTGAAAATAGGAACAGAAAAATAAAGTATCTCAGCCTTTAACCACTATAAACTCTGCACTGTAAGATCACTTTCAAGTTTGTTTTTAAATAATATACCTACATTTTTACCAAACAGCCTAAGGCACAAAATGCTGCCGTCTTCATTCCCCTTTTAGGTGGCTTTTTTCCTTCTGAGACTCCAGCTGAGAGGACTGCTCTACTTGTTTTACATTATACCCTACAGAACAGACACGAGGGCAGATGATAACAGTGCTGAGGATGAGCCACTGCTTGTTTTCATTATTCACGCTCACACTGGACCCTGACAGCTGCAGCAAAGGCTCACACATGACGAACAGATCAGTGGCAGGCCTTGGGAATATTAACCAGTTAACTTTGTTAGCTGGCGTGAAACAAACCTAGCAGTGAAAAACACAACCCTATCTGCATTAGTGATATTTCTTAAACCTGGTAACACTTAGAAGCTTCACCCTCATTTCCAAAAAACCCTTTTCCTACACAGTGATAAGAAATAAAGCCTTCTCAGCCTTGCACAGCTGACCTAAATGCAGTGCATCCCCAAAACCCTATTGGTGAGGAAGCTGCCAGTTCTGCAGGATTCAGATAATGAAATATTCAGATAACCAAAGATAACACTGTCTAAAAGAAAATAAGTACAACAAGAGATGATTACCTTATTTAAATGTTGACATAAAATTACAACTCTGATTAGGAAAATACCAAATATTTGTTCAATTTCCTGTAGAACTCCAGAGAAACACAAGTATTTCACATTTGGTCCCACCTTTACTCATTAAACACTCAGGCTTTCCAAAACTTAAAAGGAATCTTTATATGTTCTGGTATAAAAGGGCTTAAGATGAAGTAGCTTTAACACTAAAGATACTCAAAGGAAAAACATTCTTGTATTACAGACTCATCACTACCTGCCTTATTTTTTCCCCAAATGGAAGCATCATGCACACACAACCACACTGAGGAGTTTCCTTAATTCAAACACATCCTGCATCAAGCTGATAGAAAGCTAACAGTCTTTGTGTTGCTGTTCCTCCTCTCCACACACAGCCTGCTTACAACAGTTGCACAGCTTAGTTACACAGATGCACTTTCCTGGCACTTTACAAACATGCTCTAATTAGTTACCTGATAAATCATTTACACTGTGCAAGTAATTCAGAGAGGGGAGGCACGTCCTGAACTGCACACGTTCACACTATGGGCACTGCTGGGCTCAGGTGTGCACATAAGAATGCAGTATTTTGCAGCTAAGGCAAAGCTCAGCACTGTGCAAGTCTTCAAAGCTAATCCATACACAGCAGCCACGCTGTGACCATCCAGGCTACTTTATGTCACAACCAAGCCGCACATTAAGCCCAGCATTTTCTCCACTATGGACTCAATCTAGAATCGCAGCTACTTCAGAGCAAAAAGAATCACAGGCCCATGAATAGGATATTTTCAATGGAACATAACAGGGTGCTGCGATGAAAGAAACACTCTGCTGGGTTTGGGACCTGTTAGGTCAGCAGTGATGATGTACTTTACGTTTAGTACAAACTACGAAACTTACGAAAGACTTCATAAAAGACTAATCAGCTACAAACCACAACTCAGAGTCATTAAAGGCCTTTCATAACGTTCTTTTGAACACAAAGCAACCGAAAGAAACCCCTCATACCTGTTGCTCTTCAACCTCAGCAGCAAACATGTAAATTCCAGCTACGTACGCTCTAGCACTGTGCTACCTTTATAGAAATCTGTATAGAAATTAAAAGAATACAAGGCTTCCAAGTACTTTAAATAAAAAAAATAACAACATACACATCAGTGCTACTGCTACTCCACCCAGAACAACTTACAAGCAGTTTGCTCCAGATTCTAAACCTCAAGAAACCAGCGCAGACATCTAAACCACCTTGGATGGGTTCTTGGCTTCAAAAAGCACTCTGCTTTAGTAACAAAGTAAGGCTTATTTACTTCAATAGAGAAACTGTTTCTGTTTGCAGGAAAGAATACATAGAAGTGAAACAGGATTTTATTTTTTTTTTTTTTTCATACTATGGAATTTATTGTGTGTTTATCACATTCAAAAAGCATTGACCAGTTGTTCGGTTTGATTTGGGTTTTTCTGGTAGCTATCAGAAGCTCAAGGAAGAGCTGACAACTGGAAGCTTAACTAGCACCTAACAGAGCTCAGCAGATACTTGGGAGGAAATGCTAACAGCCATGTACTCAACACTTTGGACTTCAAATCGTTCTGTGGGCACAACAGAATAATTTTAAAAGGTTCAAGAAACCGAATGCTTTGGAAAGACCAGACAGTATCACGAATATACAAAATTTAATCTTAAGTTTACAAGATTTTAAGGGTTTGATGATTAAATCCTTACCCCCGTTTTCACGTCTGCTCAAAATCTAATTGCAGCCTAAGCTGAGATCTTTACATCTGTCCTGGTTGCCTACGTGGGCAATTATGGAAGAAAAAAAAATACAGGATGAAAACTGTTCTGGGATGAACGCTGACAGATTCTTCACAACACATTGCAAGGCTCAAACAGCAGTGGGTTGGGAAAGAGAGAACAATGCATATAGTCAGCTGCGGACCAAAACTAGAGGAAAAAATGTACAATCTGTACAGTGAATTGCATGAAAGTGCCCAGCATCGAGCAACAGACATGCAAGAAAAGCTGAAGTAACAGCGGAGCAGGTCTGCTTAGTTTCTGATAGATGGAGAAAACCGAAAACATTTCCCCACTGTGCAAGTGACATTATCCAGTTGTTAGTCAAATATATGGAACAAAATCTACTTAAGGGGAAAAAAAACCTGATAAACTTCCCAGAAAGCCCTCTACAGAGCTAGTTTTGAAACAAAGGGGATCGATAATTGCTTCATCTCCAAATTAAGACTGAAGTGTACCAACAGTACTTTACCAGCACTTATCTTTAAGAATGAGCAAAAAAAGGACAATTTACTTTTTAAAAAGGTGTCCTCTAAATCCAGCATAGATATCAAGTACTCTAACATCCTAGATTTTTTTCAAAGCTTTTTGAGAAACACACACAAATAATTCAGATTTAGTCAATTTTATTTACAGTTTGTTTTTACATTTCAGAGCATTACACAATTACATAATTCTCATTTTCTGACCTGCAAACAGATACCTTAAACGGAAATATTTTTAAAAAAATGAAGTTAGATACATCCAAAATGCAACAATTACACATCTGACAATTCACAAAGTGTAATTAACTAGGACGTATCCTAAGAATTTAGGAACAACCAGTCAGGAGAAAATCTGACCAAATTTCATCAATCAATTATTTACACATTCAAAACAAAGCCTCTCTTAATCTAAAACTCCAGGCAAATGGCCTGAAAGACTTCTTCAGGAAGAAAGACCAGAACTTATGATTCACACCTATGCAGCATTAACAGCCCTTGATCCCAAACACTGAGCAATTTCTCAGCTTTGTCTTAGAGCTACAGGCATCACTCTCAGCTTCTCATACCCTGAAGTGTTAATATTTGTGCCCCCATGTGCATAGAAAGGCTGAGTGTTTAAGAAGTGGTCACTAAGATAAAACCCCATTTAATCTGGTCTTTAATTTTGTGAATTTTTCTTCCTTAAAAACTTCAGCACGTCTTCTAATGCCATTTAAACTGGCCTTCGTGGATCGGGGCACGCCTCTAAGATGATCTTGCGCGCATTGAACCAATTTGCACTGGCCAGACTAAATACATCAGAAAGTATTTGAAATCATGTTTAAAGACCATTTAGACAAGGCTTACGTTTCTACACTTCCCTGATGGGCCACCTAAGAAAAGAAAAATAAAATATCACAGCTACTACTTTCACCCCTTGTGTCAACCCTTTGCCACACAGCAACTTGGTACATACTGGGTAGAAACTACTAAAAAATTCCCTGCAAATAAGCTGCCTTTCAGCTGAGGCTATGGCTCCTATGCATTGGGTGTTTGAGGAGTTTTTTCTTTAAAAAAAATTCTCACTTGAAAAATACTGAAATTCTCACTTTAGGCTAATTTTGATTGCATGTTCAATTTGTTTAACTTCCATGAAACCGCTACAAATGGAACAACTTTAGTATAAAAAGAGCATCCAACCGACTGCAACTTCTGCCTCGGCAAGTCCTTCATGGTAGTCCTCTAACTAGGCTATGAATTTCGTGGAGCCTCCAGATTTCTTGCCTACCTTACTCTCCATGTTCACGTTTCAAACTGTGTCAGCAGGGCCCGAACTTCGGGAGTCAGCTGCTTAGCAGCCTTGGCTGCCTCTGTGACGGCCTTGCGGTAAAGACCCTTTCTCTTCTTATTAAAGCGCGACTGGAAGTTCTCTAAAAAAGGGGATAGTTGTGAAAGAGCAAGAATAGACGTTGTTGGGGAGCCAAACCATGATATACAAGCCTCCTGGCGAACTAAAAGACCGTTATCTTTCCGGCTCACAGTTATGGTCAGGATACGGGCTGGCCACCAAGGGAAGCCATAAATTTTGGCCCAAACAATGTCCCCTACACATATGGTCCTGCCATCTGGTGTAACACATTTAGAGACTTTTTTGGAAAAGACTTTCATTTTCAAGGAATTACTGAGCTTTTTCTCTTCCTTCGAAGAGGAGGAGGAGGAAGAAGGTGCATGCATGCTGCCTGGAGGAAAATCAAAGCTTTCAGTAGAGCTACACTCAGAGTTGGTAGATTTCAAATCATCTGTGCTATCACTACTACAAACTGATGCACTGGAAGAGTCAGATTTCTTTTGATTAAGGGTCATGTAAACCGTTATATTGCTTTTGCTGCCTCTCTTGCCCAATGTCTGGTGTTCATCCTGATCAACAGTTACATGCACTTCACTTGTGTCCTGAACCTCACTGCTGGCCTCTTCAGGGCCTTTTGAGGGGCTCTGATTTTCTGAAGGGGCCTCACCTGCTGAGCGGGTGGAGGAGCAGCGAGACTGCGGCTTAGTTGCCATCTTGCCACTCCGTATTTTCTCAAGTCCTGTCTTGAGAGAAGAGTCATTTTCTTCGTTCCGATATCTTTGTGGCTTTAAACGCAATCGGGGCGGGAGGGAACCTGAGCTGGTGTTCTGAAGACGCCGTGTGAAGTGGACCTTTGAATGTGCATTTTTGGAAGAGGAGGTTGCACTCTGCTTCTTTTGTGCCTTTTCTTTGGCCATTTTCAAGACTTCCCGAGCTTTTGCATGATCCATGTTTTTGCTCTGGAGAACTTTTTTTGTATTTAACTGCGCTTTTGAAGTATTTGCTTGTGCAGTAACTTTAACTACTCTGCTTCTGCTGTGGGCAATATTTGAAACCTTGACCACAGCATTCCTTTTCTGGCTTTCATTTTGGCTTTTTCCATCCACCTTATGGTCAGTCTTAAGTTTTTTATTCACAGTAGTCACACTCTCGTTTCTTCGTTTTTTATTATCCTCATATTTGGAAGAGTCACTTGCATTGCCACCTTTTTTTATTTCCTTTTTTTCTGCAACAACACTGTTTTTGCACTTGTCACATAAGACCTGTCGGGGTCGTAGTTTGATAGCATTCATAATAGAAGTGGGCTCCTCCCTGTACATTTTACGCTTGGGCCGCTTTATTTTCCGGGGCGGAGGCTGAGGTATTGACTGGTTATATGTGTCCCTGATAAACAAAGGAGGAGGATATGGTGCTCCCTCATGGAAGAGAGGAGGTGGTTTAGAAGTCCATAGGCTTTTAGCTAAGCTTGGTTCTGATGGCTGCGTGAGAGAAGAGTCATCGGGGACTGCAGCATTAGATTCACACTTCACCTGTGCCTCATCTTGGAATGGTTTACTTTGGAGCTGCATGGCTTCAGGTTTATCCTTGTATTCCCTTTTAGGAAATATGGTCACAGGGATTCCGTGGGGTCCAAACCTTCAAGAGAACAAAAAAAAAAAAAAAAAGGTTTGAGGGATCTCTTGCTGTATTTATTAAAAAGCATTTTAAAAGCTGTCAACATAACTACCATTCAAAAAACACAAGTTCTGGACAAAATTGAAACATTATACCAAGTCTTAAGCTAAGTTTTGAGAAAGCAAAACATCAAAACCAAGTCAGCATCCAACACAAAATACATAACTTCACTTACATGGGTTTCTATTGCATCAACAACAACCCTTGAAAGTATATCCAAAAACATTGCCAGGGACAGCACTTAAACTTCTAGAAAACTCTTATAAACACAAAGTTCATACTCAGCAAGCTACCCCATCAATTCCAAGTCTACTCAAGATAGATTTCTACACCAACTCCATTTATATGAGCGAGGAAGGCATTTTGGTTAACTTTTACAGAATTCTTCAGTTTGTGGCATAGCACAAAAGCCTGAACTTATGTTAAATTTCAGCCGAATATGCAACGTGTAAATACTGGCATTTAACATCACTGTCATTCTTCACATCAGCATCCACAGAAGATTACTACTTGACCATCTGATGTATTACAGCCTACAACTTGGAGTTTGGGTTCCTTCTGGCAAAACGACGCTTATAATTTCAATACAGTACAAATAATTCCCTTCTGTTCTGCAAACAAACTATTTTAAAACATTGTCTACTTTTCTGCAGGCAGCTCTCGGCGCTGTAAGATCTCTAACACCCTGTTCGACACACATGAAACTCCACTAAGTCTTATACGTTAGTTTAACTTCCCTATACTAAGAGAAGTAGAATGTTGTTCAACAGGTAACCGATATCTTCAGCAATATGTTATGCTAAAGGAAATGACATCAGTTTACAAGGCATAATGCTAATCCTCTGGGAGAAAAGTTAAATACATTCATATTTCATCAATATATCTTTCTATCCACTGAACACAAAGGGAAGGATTATAAAAGCCTGTTTAACCATTCTCATGTCCCACATTAGAATCTACAATCTGCAGTACCAACCTTACAAAGTCCTCACGAGGCATTCAATCTCTCTGCCCACTCCAGTTCCAACACACACAGATGTGTTTGGCTTACATTAGGCTATATTTGAATAGCTTAGCTTGCTGCAGTAAGAACACGATAGACAAGGTTGCAATTCAAACATTAAATCACCTATTCCAAATCACTGAACACCATTTGTATTTAATCTCACATGACCTAAGAATGAAGTAATTAACCAAGACCTGTCCTCAGGTTAACACTTGTTCACATTGCATTGTTAAACTGCAACACCTGAACTGAAATTTGTCATCTACGGTTGCCACTAAACTGAAAGTAAATGCAGAGTGATGGTCTATCTTCCATTCACATTCCTGCAATAAACATGCAGTTTAGACAAATATCTACAGGCTGGCTTCTTATTTTTTCAAAGTTTGTATTGAAAAAAAGTGTCATAACACATTAGAATATTCTTTATATCATCACAAGCAAAAGCCTTCACTTATTTGTCCTACTTATCTGTTAAGCTCTTTTCATACTTTCAAGTTGTAACTGAAGCAAGCAATCCATCCAAAACTAAATTATCCATCCCATTTGCACTTCATTATACCCAGTCAAGTGACAACTCAACCAATTTTGTCATCAAAAATAGATGAAGTTGTACACTTGACAACTTACAGCTAAGAAGCATCTAGTGCTGTTGTTACCTTCCCCTAGATACTATAACATTCATACCTTTGAAACCTGGAACCCAGGCAAAGCCTGGTCTACTAGCTGCTGGAGAACTATTCTGTTTATACACAGAGTGACAAGCATCCTATGCCACAAGACACCTTACTACCCCACAAAAGTTCATTTCTCAGAGTTGGGCCCACTCCATTTGGACTCCAGATGTCCTCCCTGAGATAAAAATCAAAACTAAATGCAGCTTGCTGCACTACTGAGGCCCACAGTGAATTCTGAGCATTGAACTGTGGATCTGTGCATCTCTCTAGCCTGCAGTCCAGCATTAATTCAGAAGATACTCATTACTAGGTTTTAAGTTCCCTAAAGTCTCAGAAGTCCACTAAGAGTCAAGAAATTATTTTTCCACAAACGCTGTTCCTTTCACTAAGGATGACAAATAATTTGTTCAAATCTGAGTACAGGAGTTACAAAAAAGCCAAACAACTCCATCAGCTGACAGCAATAAAACTAGCAACATTTTCAGTGTTACTTGCACTAAGAGCTTTGGCTTCTTATACAGCAAGAAGATGTGGATCCTACTGTTCACCACCTGATGAAGATTTACAAGAGTTGGGGAAGCAGTTAATTGAGCATAGGAATAGAATAAGAACTCCTAGATGGGACAAGAACTCTGCTATACAGATTTCAATCCCGAATGAACACCAGGAACACCACTGACACCATAAAGCCATTTAAGACTGTGACCGCACCTTAGACCATCTTCTCCTTCAAGAAGCTCCACAATATTTAGACCAAAAAGCTGAGAAATAGGACTGCTGATGTGGATATTTTAATATATAAGATGCAAACCTACTTCATTAAGGCACAAAACCATTCATACTGAATTCCTGAGGCTACAGTCTGTCTCACAAAAGGTAATGTTTTAATGAACGAGCTGGAATTTGCTGACCCTATCTACCTAAAAATTAATGAGTTGTAAGATTACAGACTATTCACCGATGTCTGGTGCCAGTTATGCAAGAGCAAATAGGAATGTGATTTACGTGAACTGCACATCAATACATAAAGACATTAGAAGCAAAGATGCAGTTCACGTGAAGTACAAAATAAATTGGGCACGCCCAAAGACTGATTATTACTTCCAAGAGCTGAATGTCTTTTTTTTTTTTTCCTCATGCTAGAAGGGGAGGTTATGCCCACATTGCTTTTATATGATTGTTAACTCCTCCTTGGTGAAGTTCTCCAGCTGTCCAACTTGGAAGAATTATACACAAATTTAAAAGAGAAAGTGAGCAGAAAGATTTAGAAAACAAACAGTAAGCGGTACAAAACAGAGTACGAAGATGGAAAGAAGAAGGTAATAAGCACAAAGAGAAAGCTGACAGTGGTGTATCTTCTTAACAGAAGCAGCAGAATGAATGTGACCAGAACAAGCTTACTGAAAACTGCACATGGCAGAGCATCTAAATGTTTTAATAGTTATGAACTGAAGTATTTAGTGTTTAAACACTGCAAGAGATTGCCTCATCTTTATTCTCGCAAAGCACATTTTTTGAATGCATTGATCCTGATCCTGAAGTATCACCTGTCTTACTATAATACTTTCTTCCTAAATTCCAGAAAATACTATTCTTGGGAAGGCATAAGACAGTGCCTTCATTATCAAAAATAAAGAGAATAAAAGTCAACGTGTGTCTAAGTTCCAGCTGTGCCCTGTATAGCCCACTACTGCACTATATTACCTCAGAATATTACATCATGTAATAGAAGGATTCCTTGATGAGGATCTGAAATTGAATTGTTAAGAAAAAAAGAGTAAGAAATGGGCATTTAAACAGAGATTAAGGCATCTCTGCTTCACACCTATTCAGAATTAGAATCAGTTCTCCACATTGCCAAGCTTCCTCTTTCAAAAAAACTGTCCTGGCCCTTTTTTACTCTGAAAAGTTCTCTCTAACAGAGATGGGTAAAACTTGGTGTAAGAACAATATTTTTAAGAAGGTTTACAAATAAGCACTGCAATCAGTAGGATCTAATCATCCATACATCTGATACCGGTGCCAGATATAATTCCTATATGTATATCCATGTTAAAGGCAAATAATAATCAGTCACTGACTAACAGGCTAGATGAGATGCCCTCCGACAGGCCAGTTATCTTTACAACACAAACAACTTTCAATTAACTTGGGAGGTTATACAGAGACAGATGTGATAAGAACACTTATGGTTTTATTTCCATGTCTTATCAACTGGAAGTTAATGAATGAGAAGCCATGGCACCTTCTGTGATTGTGCAGAAGCTACTTTTTATATCAAAACTAGAAGTTATGGAGATTTGCATTACAGATATGTAAACCTAAGTACTTCAAGCAAACTAAGAAGACGCTTTTCACATCTAAATCCTATAGCAGAATTATTATAATGAAGACATATTACTGTTCAATTTGTATGCAAAACAGAGCATGGATTAAAAGTATTTTTAAATAAGCAGGAGGTAAGGAACAAATACCAACTAAATGCACAACTGCATGTACATAAACACCTAAACGATGCATCCTGGGGCAAAGCATCTGCATCACTATATAGAGTCTCCAGTTCTCATCTTTAGTCTCCAATGTTTAAGTTTTACCTTTCTCAATTAAAAAAACCAAAACAGTAAAAGTATATCTTTTCTGCCAAGAAGAGCCAAAGGAAAGAATGTGCTGAAAGGGTTCGGAAGTATTTCACATTTGTCTGCAAACACTGGGTTTATGTCAACACAACACAGTAGCTTCTAGTGTTGGGTTAAATCAATTCTGTTGTAAATGATTCTGATCAAAATTCTCATCTTCACCATTAAGTCAGACTACAGCAATCATCAATTACCTTTCAATGCATTACTCTTGTTCAAGCTGTATTACCAGTAGGTATTTCGTAGCAGCCAAGAGAAGAAACAATCAAAGCAATTTTCATCTCATGGATTAAGGCTCGATGATTCTGAATACTGAGAGTATAACAACATGCTCAGGTAACACAGGGCTAAGTATATTTGTTTCACGTGTACATACAAACTGGGGGCTTAAATCACAATAGTTGATGTAATGTACAATTAGATCATAGCTATTTCAATACAAAGGATTTCAGAACCCAGGAAAACAGTCTGTATCCAAAACACAGATTATGCAGTAACCTATTTTTAATAAGGGATTTAGTTGATGTGATAAAGCTTGTTGTGGCACACACTGCTTTTAGTGGTAGGCACCTAAGTGGAAAAGCACACACATAAGCCAAGTTATCAATCCAGAACTTTACTTACCTCCCAAGCAATGTAACAATAGAATAAAGACACCAAGAAATGCCTACTGCAATTAGAGCTCGACAAATATGACAAAGTACCATAGCGAGGGCAACTCTCTTAGGAAATCACATCAACAAGAAAAGCTGCATCCTCAAAGTCAACTTCCATGAAACTACATCAGAGAAGTCCATGTAGTCAGGATGCTGATGCAGACATGGGAGAACTAGCCACTGCAGAGACAGAACAATTTGAAGTGGATAAGCCTGAAGGGTACTTAGATGGTTCCTAATCATTCCTTTCCCCAAAGGAGGAGGAATGTATCCTTCTCCTTCTCACTGGAAAGACTTTACATGTGAATTCTCAAAGTTTCCTTCACTTTTCTGTAACTTCCAGAGTTCTGACAAGGATACAAAAGTAACTTATTTTAGAGATGAAACGCAAATATTTTAAGCTTAGGCTCCCTACTAACTACTGCAATTTTACTGTCATGCTTTTAAGGCTGAAGATCCATTTAAAGTCATCTTTTCATTTTACATCTGTTGGCATTATTAAACACATGGATCACATTTTAAAGCAGATACTTAGCTGATACATTTGGATGTGTTACAAAGCTACAAAACTTTATAAGATGTCTTGAATATACATTCCAGATCACCCAAATAACAGTCAAATCCCCAGAAACTTGAAGAGGACATCATTCACTAATGGATGAGCTTTAAGTCAACTCAGTGGCAAGATGTATCAGATTAATCAGCCCTATAGAATCATAAAGGAAAAAAATCATTTCATGCATACTGAAAACTTCAGTCTTCCAACACTTCAAGCTAAGTCAAGTTAAGCTTCCCTCAAAAAACAGTAACCCATGCTGCTGGAAAACAGACAAGCATGCCATAAGAAGAAAGCACAGTTTAGCCATCAACCATTGAATCAAAGTCCAGCAAAGAACAGTAGTAGACTACACTACTTTAGGAAAGGGAAGTTTGAGGCACAATCCACACAGACACCCCATACAGCAGCAAGATTAGGGATTATTACTGGTTTCAGAAGGGGGTGGATGGAAAACGCGTTCCTTGTACTGGCTCAAAACCAGCAGCAGTTTGACAAGTATGTCTGCTCAGTGTAAGCAGCAGTTGTAACGTGTTTTATACCTACACTAGAAAAGCTTTAAAGCCACTCCAGTTTTGCCAGCCATTTTTACAAGAGGAAACTTGGAATGAGAAAGCCTTTCATAAAGGCATTTGATAAGTGACAACAAATAAAACCTGGTGAAGCTTTGGGTGTAAACAAAAATACAGGAGAAACTATTTTCACATATAGAAGCTGAAACTAATCAGAATCACGGAAAAATTTAGCTTGGAAGCAGTGTCACAAGATTCTCTGATCCAACCTTGTGCTCTAAGTGAGGCTAGCCAAATTTGACACTCTACCTTTCAATGTCACTTGTAAGTCACAAACTATGTGTGATTTACTGTCCTAACCACACACACACACACCCCAGACCTACGTTTCCAGTGTTCTAGGAAAAAAAAAAACAAATAGCATAGCAGCATTATGGCTTTTTCTTAAATGCTAGCATTCCACCAAGCTTCTTTACACATCTGAGAAACAACAGGAGAACAGGTGATGAATTTGTGAACATTTTGCAAACTGGGAAAAAGGCAAAACTCAACCAGCACACAACCCCAAGTAACACAGTTATTTCTTTACTGCTGAGAATGTATACTGTAGAACACCACTACTTCCATTGAACTTAAACTTCCCCCGGACAAGGAATGTCAGATGTCTCCATTTATTAAATGAATTTATCAGTTAGTAAAAGAGAACCTAAAGCAAGGAGAAATGAGCCACAATTTTTCATGCAAGATTCTTGCTGCTTCTTCCTCACACCAGCAGACTTTCAGTCTTTTGCAGCTCTGAGTATTTTTTTTTTGCCCTCCCCTTGCCTTGGTGCATACAGTCACAATACACCAGGTGCACCCTGCAAAGTTTAACAAAATCTCAGCATACGTAGACAAGTTTCAAGAAGTGCTAAATGTAAGCAATTCAAAAATATAATAGATGTTTAGCAGATTAAAAGAAATCTGGGAATGGATGCAACAGTTCTTTTAACCTTACTATTTTGCTAACCTTACTATATTAGAAAAAGCATAGGATTCAAGAGACTCCAGGAAAGAATACTATACGTGAAAATATTGTTAGGATTATCACAATCTGAGCTTATCTGAAGAAGTTTGTTTTTATCATACAGTTCATTCATATCTTGCTGCAGGAAGTCCTTCCTCATTTTCTACAGTCAAACCCCAACTAAGATGCCAGTTTCAGCAACTGTTACTGGCAGTAAGGCATCACCTTTCAGCTACCCAAGGCTTTGAGATCACAACACAACTCTGCTCTTCTCCCATTGCCTCCTCCAAGAGCTGCCACAATCACACACAAAATAGCTTAGAGAGAAAGGCAGTAGGAAGGCAGCTGTCCCTCACATCCCTAGGATTAGAAACAAAATTTTAGTTAAATGATAACGCCATATGAAGTCTAAGTCCTGACTGTTGGCAAAAAAAAAAAAAAAACAATACGAAGGTAATTTCTCCCTATCTCTTCTCCAGTACTTAAAGTTGAAGAAGGCACAAAAAAGAAGAAAACAGTGCAGGACTGAAAGTCTCTCCAAAGGAACAAACCAGAACCAGGACTTTTTAACTCTACATTTTAAAGTTTTACAAATGCCACTTTCCGTAGTTATTTCTTCACTGTATATTTCCTCCAGGTGCAGAGCAAGATTTACAGTAATTCTAAGCCAGCAGGTGGCATTAACATCTCATATACCCTAAGCAAACAGTGTTAGCCAAATGATGCATACAGGCAAGCTTAAAAGCCCTATACCTAACGAGTAGTTGGTATGGAAAATTGGCTACAGCCTTCCCCTGTGCACTTGGGCACAATGACACGACTGCCTTCAGCTGCCCGATGGTTGGCTGCACTTCCTGCTTCTTCCATCAGCTCCATCGGGTCACACCACAGAGCCACATCAGAACCTCGTCCAGGAACACAATAAGGCACTTAGATTTTATTACCACTGCTGCCATTATCTTTTAACAGTAGGATCACATTTTTTAATTTGTGCAATAAGCCTGTAATGTAAAAAAAAAAAAAAAAAAAGGGTGAGAAGTCCTACTCAAAGAAGATTTACTGCATAAGATGCTGATTCAGAACTCGGTAGACGTGGCTCCCTATCTTCAGAACCTCCATTGCAGCTGCTGACAGGCTGATCTTCAGTGTACTCCACTGCCATCAGTAAGGGCAGAAATACTTCCTTACCTCAAAGAAAGGGGGAATAATGTCCACTGAACACTGAGGTTCTTGCACTCTTGTTTTACAAACACCTAAACGGACGTCCTGCTTACAGCAGGCAGGAGGAACAGAAGGAAATAAGATCTCTAACATCATTAACTTCATACTGAAGTCCACAAACATAAAATGCAAAGTCAAAACATCACCTTAATAACGAAGATAGAATTAATGGGGATATTTTTTCTTTTCCTTGACCTTGAAGTTAAACTAATTTAGAGCACGCCTTGACAAGACAAGAGTCCAGCAGACAGGTTTCTGTGTTCACTTTTTAAGTGTTCGTTAAAACTCACTCTTCTCATTACTGAATAGAAGAATCAGCTTCATTGCCCTTCAGAGGAAAGCAGAAATTAAGATCCAAGAAGGAACAGGAATTATTTTCTTCTGAATGTACAAGAAAAACAGTACCAGCACACACAGAGAATACATCCACTCATTCCTTAATTTCAAAATTGATTTCAATAAAAAATTCAAACTCTTTTTTAAAACAGAGAACTCTTCTAAAGGGGCCTTAAGACACCAACCTACAGCAAACAAAATTTGCATCAGGAAGGTTTATAAAATTATTCTTGTTCACTTGGATGAGCAAGAGGAGACGGTTTTCCATATCCACTCTCTTCTATACCAGAAATCCCATTGCTTCCATGTAAACTTATGCTGAATCTGAGGTGGCTTTGATTTAAAGGTCTAATTTTACCTTCTAGATCCCAGTGTAACAAGTGCCCCTGCAGGAAGCCCAAGATTGTACAGATGGAGAAGAAATAAATGAACTGCACAAGAGTAGCTAGGGGAAATGGCACAGGCCTTCACAGTGCTTTTTCCAGGGGTCCTTGGTTCTTACGTTGAAGGCTTCCCACAGGGCCTATGCTTAAAACAAGGGAAACTGAGATGCACGCTTCCACCCAAGCCACAGCGCAAAAGAGCCAAGGTTTGCCTGCCTATAGATGCCTATTGCTGCATGGGGCTGCAGCAGCTCTGCTGCTTGACAGAAGAATCATCAGGGCACGAGAAAACCTCAGGCAAACGAGAGGATGTTTGCAGGCAGTACATGCATGAAAAGATATCTTTTACAAGAAAGGGAGAAGCTGACGTTTCATTTTTCTTCTCAACACGGATCCCTAGGAGTACAGAAGCATGTGCTTTGTCACTTTCCTAACTAGGTTAATAATGAGATTTCGCTGGTACAGAAGTCAAACCTACAAAAGAAGTTTTAGTGCTAGGTAATATCTGTTAACTGCTCCTGACGTTCTTTAAGGCACTGTCACACTCAAGATGAACACATTTTGCAGATCATATTTTAGTACTTGGCTTTCAAAGATTGGTAGCTGCATTTCAACAATTTAAAAATGTAAGGCTTACTCCATCTGCATTATCCAGGAGTTAAGATACAGAAAACACATTCTGTTTCACAAGCCAACCAAGCTGCTAAGCCTAGGATGAAGGTTCTGGCCACCTTCTTTCACAAGACATTGATAATTTGATATAACAGGAAGTTATTAAACAGATGGTAGCAATGTAAACCACAGTGATAAAAGACAAAAGCACGTGTGGCCTGCATCTTGAAAAAAGACATGTTTTACACATTGTGATTCTTTTAAATAGTAACCCTGGCTGCGTTTTATTTTTCCCCCAAATACCTGCATAGTGTTTACAGGTTTGGTAAAGAAACAGGGTATTTTCACCTGTAAATGGCACTTAAACTCTTTATACCTATATGCTCTCACTGATGACCTGAGCATCCCAAGAGAACACTGCTATAGGAAGGCAACGAAAAAAGCCAAACCCAGCGCGATTAAGGCTTTACGTCGGTTTGCGATAACAGTCCCTAAAATAAAATTATTAATGTATTTCAGAGCCATTAAACTTCACCTCATTCGCTGCACGCAAGGAGCAATTAGCACTAACACTCTTACTTCAGGCCATTCCGGCACGTACAGAAATGCGAGGTTACGCGGGCAATGCGAGACACCAAGCCGGCACACGTGCCCACACCTGCGGTTCGCAGCTCCATCCCATGCGCAGCGCTGCTGGGGGCGCCGGGAATCCCTCCCGAGCTGAAAGCAGCGCCCATGTGCTCGGCCCTCCCCTCCCACTTCGGGAGCGCTTCCGCCGGGCGCAGCGGCACAGCGCCGGGCACGGCCAGCGCCACCTCCGCCCCCGGATCCCGGGATGGGAGGGAGGCAAGGAGCGGAGGCCGCCGTCCTCAGGCCGCTCCGAGGACGGGGGCTCGGGACGGCTCCCCGTGAGAGCTCACCTTTTCGAGAGGTCCATGAGGACCCCGGAGAACAGCTTCTCCCCCAGCCGGAACGAGACCACCAGGGCGTCCTCGATGATGTGATCCAGGGTGACCCGCACCTCGGAGCCGGGCAGCAGCGGCGCCTCCGCCTCCCCCCCGCTCGGGGCGGCGGGCGGCGGGCGCTCGGGCTCCGCGGCGGCAGCATCCGGCTCCTCCTCCTCCGGCCGGGACGGCTCCTCCCCGGGCTCCCGCTTCGCGGAGCCCCCGGCAGCCGTAGGGCAGGGCTGCGGCCGCTCCTCGGGCAGCGGGGGATGCGCGGCGGGCGGCGGGCAGGGCTGCGGCCGCTCCTCGGGCTCCGGGCCGGTCGCTCCCCGGAGCTCGGCCTGCGGCGAACCCGCCTCCGGGCCGGAGGGCGGCGGCGTCTCCGTCCTTTCGCCTTCCGGCTCCCGCGTCCCGGCCGGGCTCCGGGCGAGCTGCACGGGCGGCGGCTCCTCGGCCTCGCCGGGAGCTCCCTTTCCCCCGTCGGCCTCCTCCCCGTCGGGCACCGCCGACTCCACGGCCTCGGTGACGGCAGGAGGAGGGTCCGCGCCGGCCTCGCTGCCCGGGATGGGCTCCATCTCGGGCTCGGCTTCGCCCGCCCCCCCATCGCCCGGCACCGCTGCAGTCGCTGCCGCCTCCGCAGCCATGGCCGCCATTTTCTCTGCTGCTTCTCCGCCGCCTCCCTCCAGCAGCGGGATCGATAACCACGGCCTTCCCCGCCCGCCTGGGAGGGAGAGCCCGCCCCCTAGGCTCGCATCCGGCAGCCTATTGGTGGGCGCGACGCAGCTTTCTACTTCTAATGGAGAGCGAAGCTGTCAGTCAAACCCAGTGGGAACTTCCCGTTGGTCAGCGAGGACTTCATTCAATGGAGAGTCGGGAAGAGGAAGAAGGGGCGTGGCTTAGCGCTTCACAGGTCCTTACAGATGAGAGGGGCCGGGCCTCTGCGGCAGCTCCAGCGCTTTATTGGCGGAGGGAGGAGCCGCTCCCAGAGGAGGGCGGTCATTGGCGGGAGCTGACGTCCGTCAGCGGGGCGCGCGGCGGTCGGCATGCGCGCTGCGGGCGGCCGGGAGGGGGCGCAGGGGAAGATGGCGGGGCACGAGGGCGGCCTCGGGGGAGTTCCTCCGGCCCCCTGCTGGGGGACCGTAGCCAGGGGAGGGGCTGAGGGGGAAACCGGCGGTAAAGGGGCGCCTCGCAGGAAGGGGGAAAAACGCGGGGGTGACAGGGAGCTCGTAGTATTCTGTAAAGTAAATCAGAGATGAAATTTGCATGAATTGCGTGTTTGGGGTAGAGGTGAAAAGCAGGTGGGGGGAAAACAGAGGGAAAAAAAAAAAGAGTTTACGTTTTCCTGTTGGACGTTCTGAGTCAGTGGTTTTCTCCCCGTGGGATCGGTACTTGGTGTTGTACTTGGGGATTTGCTTCTCCCAGGTAGGAAATCATGCACTCCTTCAGCAAAGAAATAATTTAAAAAAAAAAGAAAAAGAAAAAGAATTAAAATTTTAAAAAAATAAAATATTAAAAAAAAAAGAGAGAGAGACAGTTTAGGTTGTTCCACGTGTCTTTGGAAGCCGATTCCCTTTGAGGAGCAGGAAGGAGAGCACCGTCAGGAGGAGGAATGGGAGGTGGGAGCGACTGAGGAGATGGGCTGCCGTCAGTGCGGGTGCTTCTCCTTCCACATGCTCGTGTCAGGGATACGTTGCTCAGTGACACATAAAAATTGCTGCAAATAACAAGTCCAAACCCTAAAGTTTTCTTTAAAAGCAAAATGTCACCTTTGGATCAAGTTAGTGACTTCTTACTGGCAGGTTTGAAGGGGTAGGAAATGAGCTATGCCCTGTGCTTTTGCTTAAAAGCATATAAATAGTGGGTGCAAAACCAATGAAACTTTTGTAAGAAGTATGAGGCAAAATCGTTAATCAAATGTAAGGCCCAGTAGTGTGCTCACCTTTTTTTGTTGGTGGAAAATAGTGCTGCATGCAGATTACAGCAATGCGAGCCCTTTCTTTAAGTAATAGACTTGGAGTATTTAACAGCAAAGCAAAGATGTGAGTAGCAATGAACTAGCTGTTGTACATGTGGTCCTGCAATCTGCTGGCTGTAGGATTTTAGTAGAGAGTAAGTATTAAAGCACTCTGTTGGACAGAACGCAGTGGTTTGACACGTGTAACATGTATGAACTCTGCCCTGTTTGTATCTGGTAGTGCTTTGCTTCACATAGTGGTGTAAAGTGTATAAAAAAACATATGGGAACATCAGGAAAAAAACTAGATGTATTTCTGGAGGCATACATTGCAAATATAGTTAATACTACTTAATATAGTTAAGTGCTATAAAAGTATAGGTAAAATCACTTTATTTTTTATGTTTTCCCATCGTATCTGTTATATTGCTGGTTTGGTAGTGTGATTTTGTAGGATAGAATGTATTTACTGGGGGAACGAATAGTGGTTACTGACTTTAATTTTTTTTTAATTATTTTTTCCCAGGCATGCTCACAGCTTTGTCAATCAGTATCACAGAGAAACAGCAGATGGATTCGACATACAATCTGTGGTTTTTAAGAAATCAGATGTGGTAAGCTTTCATGAAACTACCTACTATTGGTATTACTGCCTAGGTCATTTTGAAACAATTTTGTTTGGCCAACATTGTAAGATATGTGACCTGTATCCTGAGGCTATACTACTATGAGAGATGGTAACTGTCCAAGAGCCTTCAAGGCTGAATGTGTTATTTCTCAGAATTCTGGAGAATAGCAAGATTTGTCACTACTGAATTACCTGAATTTCAGAGCTATTCCTGAGCAAGGATTTCAGTTTTTTCTTTATGTTCCACCTAGCAGAGTGCAGTAGTGGCACTGAAAGATTTGCAGAAGTTGCAAATGATGCAGGAGTTCTTATCTTGAAAGAGACCAGTGTTACGAGTATAAAAATAAAAATGTTCAGACAAATATAAAGAGGGCTGTGCTGTTTTTTCCTCTCATTTCCTTTGTCCTCTGCAATTGTGTCGCTGTATGATACATCAGAAACTTTTTACCTTATTCAGCTGAGTCCTAGTGCAGATTAAAAAGCATATTGGTGAAGATAGCTCAAATGTAACACCAGAACTGTTTTCACATTACTCTCCTACGCAAAGAACTTGACTGTGCTTGGAGGTACTCCAGCTGTATTTCAACAGTAGGCCAACCCGTGCTCTGCCTGCACAGAGCTGTTCTGCTTATTAGAGCCACGCTCGTCTGTTCTAATGCTGGTTTCCCTGTAATGTCTTACACTTGTAGAATTGTTCATCCCCAGTGTGATGTTGTGAGCAAAAGGCGTCAGGTTTGCCCTCAGGGTTGGCAGGATGAAGGGATACATATTGTCAGACCTTCTTTTTATTGATTTTAGTTTCCGTATTTAAGAGAGGCAGTGCTACTATGTTTCAGAAGGCAGGAGAAGACAGAGCTGTTGCCGTTCCTACTATGAAACAGCGCGGCTTGTGTAATTACCTCATATGGTTGTGATTTTAATTGTGCTATACGGACAGTTCATTTTCCTAGTGCTGCTGTGCCCCGGCATAGAAGAATGGCGTTAAATTCGGAGCTTACAAGAAATTACCAATTTATACAAAGAGACTACTCCTTGAGCTAATGGGACATTGAGATCTAATAGCTTAGCCCAGCAGGCTCTTTGTTATGTTAAATTCAGACTTCTGTAAAGGATGGGGAGAAAATGGAAGATTTCCTCTTCCAAAACTTCGGGGAGATTAATGCTTACTGAAACCCACCCTGCTTTCCATCAGGTGTTGCTTATGGCAGGCAATTAGCATTAAAATGCTAAAAGTCATATCTTAGTCCCTTGGAGTCCGCAGTAGTCCTTATGCGAAACAGGGGAAACGAACCTCGGTGTACGACTTGTTAACACCTCTCGAAGTTTCACTGTAATAACAAACTGAGGAGGTAACCTCTAACCCGTCCAACCCAACCACTTCAAACATGGGGGGAGGGGGTCTTAAAAATGATATATAACCCGCTCTTTGTCAATGTTATTTACATGTTCAAAGGAGCTGCATGTGCTTGTAAAAATAAGTAAATAGAACATTTGTATGTTGTTCTAATCTAATGGTGAACAGAAATAGGATACCACAAGTAACCCCTGAATGGGAATGCTGTTAGCAGTAGGCATGTAGATGCAGGGTGAAACATGTTCATTGAACAGAAAAATGTTTGCTGTATAACTTTTCTCCAACCCGATCTTTGTTGATCACCGTTTAATTTCTGTTTATTTTAAATGTAGCCTGTAGTCTCCTGAGGATAGGGTTTGTCTTTCTGTGGCTGGTTTGCATAGTGATTAGCATGGCTGGGGCCTTGTTTCTGTCCCGGAGCTTTTACAAACTGCCAAATGAAAATGAATGAAGTTAATGAAACAAATTGCACAATTTCTGTAGATTAAAATGAGTCTCTGTTCAGCGATTGGCAGAAGGGACAAAAGTAGAAAAGAAGCCATGAATTCAAGGGAGGAAGGATCATAAAATTGGAGTGCATAAAATGATGAACGTGAAGGCAGGAAAAATGCAAAGCTATGTGAAGATATATTAACAGCATTTAGGCAGACTGAGTGACAGAAGTTGCACTAAGCTTGAATTGAGTGAGTAAATGGATGTGATGAGGTTGTGGTAAAAAGCAGATGTGGTTCTATCACTGCATCAGTATGCACTGGTGGAAGAATCGTGTTTCTATGATAAGGATCAGGTCTGGCAGCCTTGTCTATTGAAATGCTTCTACTGCCAGATATTGGTGCTGACTTTTTTCTGTCAAGATCAAGATGTCTTATTGCACTGAACTAAATATTAATAGGAAGTCTCAAAGTGTATGGATAGTCACACTGTGTATGTGCTTCAGTTGTGTTATGTGTAGTTTAAGATGATGTGCAGTGGTAACGATGTCATTCTGTGTGCATTGAGTTCAATAAAAGTAAACTGCCATGAAAGGTCCAACAGACAACGCAGGCACATCTACAAGGTTGTAATGGAACATTCTACACCACAGGCACATCAGGGTGCCAGTGAAGCCAAAACTGTTTTTTGCAGCAGACATAGAAATGCTCATCTACCATTTAGCTACCATTACAGGTGAAATGGTGACAGCAGCCTCAAGAACGGGCTGCACCCTGTAATTGGCTAGCAGCCAGAATTTGTTGTTACTGGTATCCAAGCTGGCTAGATACGCATGCATTCACTGTGGCTGTTGATGCTGCAATTGATCCATATGTAGACATGGAAGCCTTAAATGATTATGTGGATTTATAAGAAGTCTTGATAGAATATCAGGTATTTTTCCTGGTTTCTGGACTGTTATGTAAGAATTTTAGGTAAGAAGTTTACAATTTGAAGCTCTAACAAACTTATTCAGATTCTGCGACTCCACACATCAAAGGAATTGTATATTATATACAGCCAACATCTCCTGTCTTTGCTGTCAAGAGCAACACTAAGAAATAACGCACTTTGGAAAATGCACCATTCTTCCACTTGTTGATTGGGATCGTAGTGGCAACAGACTCCTATCATAGTGACAACAATTTCTTGTGACCCTGAGCAAAGTCTGAGTCTCATAAAAACCCTCCGTAGGTCATGGCTTAAGGACCACAGTTTTATACTGTGTTACTAAATCCATTTTAAAATCATTCAGTGTTTGCCAGTCAAGCTCCACTACTGTGACATTTTCAAGGCTTTTGTATTCAAAAAGAAAATAAAGGTGACCAGCGAAAGCTGATGTGCGTAAGTAATGCAGAGGAGTTTAAGCACATAAAGAAGTAAAGGTTGGGTCTTGGTTGTGTGCTGCAGACTTGCTGCTTCTATAGCGAGTTAGGAAAGTAGTGCTCTTAAAACAGTTATTTCTGTATAAACTGTTCTGGAATACCATTATTGATTGTAGAGGGAAAAAAGTCATTTTAATGATTGTCTGATAACTGAGTTTTACGTCCTTATAAGTGCTGAGCTCCTATTGCTGGGTCTGTGAACGATCATAAAGGATTTATAAAATCTCACTGTGAGCAGGCATGCCCTGAAAGTCTACTCTGAAATATGAAAAGTTAACTAGCAGCTAAATTTCTCAGGAACAAGAGAAGAAATCAATGACTGGGGCTCTGCCCAATGTCTGTGTAAGATTGATTTAAATCAATTACCACAGATTGAGTTGCTTAAAAAATTACAAATATAAGTGAGCCCTTGGGGCAAGGCACTGGCATTAGCTCACTGCTGATGTGCCTCATGCTTATTTTATAATTTTTAGGAAGTGTGGGTCTGAAGCTACTTCCTGCACTGTCATGTAATCTCACTGATGTCAGTCATCTTCTGAAACATGTGCCTCTGTAGGTACTTGAGATATCCACTCAGTATCTCCACACACTGAAATAAAGCAAATTCAAGGTGCAAAATTGCATCTCATTTTATATTCTTATTTCATATATCATATTTTAGGATCAAATACCTTATGTCTTGTCTTACGAGGGTGTGTGCATTATAACTGTCTTTAACAAAAAATCATTATTTTAGTGTAAACTAAAAAAAATTAATATGCACTAAAAGTCTCACAAACCATGGTTGTTATATTTGAATGATTAACTTACTGATTGTAGCTTATCCTTAGTACATCAAATACCAGCCCTTTTCCCACAGATGCCTGTCAGTATTAAGAGCTGTAGTAGGGAATGAATCAATTCATTTATGATTCAGTCTTTAGTACCCTGTTAGAGTGATAGGTTTTACTGAGACTTGGAGACTCAGTAAAGCAAGATTAGCCTTAAATGTAACCAAAAAATCAAAGTAGAGTTGACAAATTGTTTGGAATGCATTGTCAGGCTTAGTCAGCCTTTGCAGTGCTCTGGACATGAGACGTATCGGTGTAACTACAAGAGGCTGCTGGGCTGGGATACTGTTTTGTCAGCACACCAGCAGCCTTGTGCCTGATTTGGGTGTGAAATAACTCCAGTTCCTTCTTGCTAGAGCTGCAAACCTTTTGGTGGGCTGACAGCACATCTGACTACTTCTTCATCAGGCAGAGAAGCACTTCTTTGCTGCTGCATGGGGTAGATTTGATCTGGAATACACTTAAATGGTTAACATGGACTAATTGATGAGGAAAGTTTGTTTTTCAGGAGTGTTTCGGTCAGAGGGTGACAAATTTACATGACCTAATTTAGGTGCCTAAGTTAAATGGCTGGTTTATGAGCTCTGTAGTTAGTGGGGAGATGAAGCACTCTCAGGAGGGTGATTCTGAAGGGTACACTAAGCTGGGTTGAAATGGTCTCCTCAATGGAACATCTGTCCTTCTGACTCCACAGGTATGTTCATTGCTCAATTTAAACATGGAAATTGTGTACTCTCAAAGCCTGGGGAAGGGTCTACAAATGTTAACAAGGCTTTTCTGGGGAAATTAGTGACTAATCTGCTGAGGCATTTAGCTGTATTTTCTCTCAGTTTGAGCTCTAAGGCCAAATATTTTTAAAAGCTTAAAGGCCTTAGGCTCTTCTATTAATTTTGTGACTAAACCAGTACTTAATGCAATTTCCAACTCTTTATCCATAAATTAACATTTTCATTGAAGTTTTTCAAACAGACTTAAGTATTATAGAATTATTCTTATCACATTTTTCCTAATTATTTTTTGTGAAAGATTAATTTTCCTTTTTTAAAACAATGTTGATTGTGTTTTCCATGATTTGCAGACTTTGGTTGATTCTATTAGTGCCCAGAGCAGTGTGCTTGGGACTGTTGCCTGAACTGAAGATCCAAGTAAACTGAGATCTTGTTTCCTTTAGATATTAAATTCTTTTTTTCTTCCTGCTTGAAGTTCTTGTTTAGCAAACAGAATGGAATAAATTCTCACTCATGTTTTAAGTGGTATTTTAGCCAGGATCTCACAATGTTTTAGCATAAATACAAGGTGGTATTGAAAAAATCTTAGCATAAAAGAAAACGTTTGCTCAAGTAGTCTAAGCTTTCTGTCCTGTGGGAATGTAAACCACTGTATATTTTGTCTTGGATTTGAAATTCTGTTCTAAATTTGACATTCAAGTGTAATGGTGCAAAAAATTTTTTTGTGTGTGTTATGAATCCTGGGATATGCTAATTTTTACCAAGTCTAGCTGCTGCTTTTGCACCACCATCATGTGTCTATTCACATTTATGGATTTTTGCAAGTGAAAAGTAAGATTTCAGTTCCATGGTGATGAATTTATAGGAAAGCCATAGGTGTTTTCAATGTGTCAGAAGTATTTCTAATCAAGCTCCCTAGGTTTTATTGGGAATGGAAGAGTAACTGTGCCTTGCTAAGAACACTGTGTTGACATTTAGTTGTGAAACTCTCCTGTGGCTCTTCAGAGTCCTTTAACTGCGGGTATGGCTTATTTCTCTTGAACACAGACATGGCTTTCATGTCTGGAGGGTTGCTCAATATAGCAGAAAGCTTGTAAGGTTTGGCTCTCATGTTTATTTAACGATTTGTGATCATTTTAAGGATCTTCCATCTGGTTGTTAGATTTTTAGCTCCTTTCTACCAGGAATCAAATAATTATCCTGGATTCTCTGAATCTTTACCTTTTCAATTTTAAGTGGAGAAAAAACTTTGAAAATGTATCATTTCTTATTTTATAGTTTTTCATTTTTTTTTCTGTGAAGTTTATAGCACCGTTTGTGTCAGTTACTCATTTAAATACGGTCCTGATATGGTAAGCATGTCTGGACCTTACCTGAATCTCAGTTGGAGGTCCCTAGAGAACACTCAAATGATTTACTGAGTGACTCAGTTTTCCCCTGAATCAGTGCTAAATCAGCATCCTACACGAGCAGTGGCTCATGCAGCACAAGAGTTTGTCATGGAAGCTATTAGTGAGTGGCTCTTTTTATGGGCGCTGCATTCTGATGGAATAAGGCTTTCCAAAGCGAGGCCTTGCCGTGCAACTTGCAGTTCTCATAGTGCAGTTCTGAACTGTAGCAGCTGTTTGCAGGTAGCCTTGTTGCTGTGGCAGAATCTCATCAAGCTGCTGCAGCACCAGTAAGTAGCTTTCTTCTTCTTTTCCCTGTATGGTTTCCATGGCAAAACCAGCCCTTGGAAGTACTGTGTTTGAGAGGTGATGTAAAGCAGACAACTCAAGCTCTCCCAGTGCTTTTCCTAAGATGTTAGTCTTGATGACTTTGGTATTTTCTTCTGCGTATTTTTTCTGTGCAGTTGAATTGAATGCAGTAGCCTTAAGTATGAAGCTGTGGTCGGATTGTGCACTGCAGCAGGGTTGGATCTTAGCCACTTTTGCATCGTAGGGAAGGTTTAGAAGGTCCCTTTTGGTTTCGTCTACCTGCCTTTGTGTCCTCTTTTATCATGTGATGAGTACATGGTTTTGGAATCACTAGGATACTTCTGAATCACCTAGAGATTCATTTGTACAAATGGCAGTGTTCTGCCAAATTTGATAATGATTTATACCTCAAGCACAATAATTAACGATTCTGTTTCCTTCTCCCTTAGCTTGTGAGTTCCAGTCAAGAACACCTAATTTAATAAATCCTGTGTACTATGCGCGGCCATTTGGATATTTACTATGAAAGGGGCTACCTGTAAGTAAGGCTGTGTAAATATCTGCATTCTAAGCTCTAGCTTAGTGCTCTGTCTCATCTCTTTTGGACACATGGAAGAGAATGTTTCTAGATTTCTGTCTAAAAAGCGTTAAGTGAATAAATAGAAACAAAAGATATGTGGCTAATTTGTCACGAGCCAAGCACTCTGCAGCTCTAAAGTCTCCAGCTGGCAAAATATAATTGCAGCGTGATTAAAAGATCACAAATTATATTTCAAGTAATGCAGTATATCTTGTAAATATTATGTATGCAAGTGAGTTTCAGAATATTTCTTCAGAAACAGAACAGTCTGTATGGCTAAAAATTCAAAAAATGAATGACAGTACAGAAAATTACAACTAGTTATTTAAAGGCTATCTAAACAAATGCATATCAAGGGACTAAAGATGCAATCTTCCATCTGACATTGCAGACTCTTCTGTTCTCACTCATGCAAATTTTGTTTTTCTTGACTTGTTCATACTTTTTTCCTTTTTCCTAGTTAAGGTACCAGTACAATTATTTTTTCCATGAACGTGTCTTGCTTCATTAATTTTTATTTCATTTTTCCTCAATCTCCTTTAATTATTTAAGAATGCTATTTGTGAGAAAGCCCCTTGGAATGTTTGTGGCAAATAAACTGCAGTAAGGACTAGTCAAATATGTGACTGGAAAATGTTTAATAAGAATTAAAGAATGTTGCAACTAAGAAAAATTTTCTGTCTTATGTGAAGATTGCAGCAGGGAAATATTTTGTACAAATATTTCCTGGAAATCTGTAAGTAAACCAAATCTTTCACGTTCCTTTCAGCCCATCAGTAGTTTGTAGGCTTTGCTGTGTCAATGGAATCACATCCAACTTGATTTCTTTATGGGATGAAACAGCAAACTTTGGTTCTTTGTACCAGAAAATGGGAGCTGGAAGCATTTGTTCAGCATCTCTGGAATAAACATGTTTACTACTGACTGTTGGTCACCTCTTCGGCAGAAAAAAATTACTGAAGGTCAGGGTAACTGAAAAAGTAATAATCCAATAGCAGTTGGTATTTGGCTGAAGCATTACTCTCTCAATTACAAATACTTAATCTTATTATCCAAGAGAGGATTCTGCACTTTATTGTGTTACTCATTTTAAGATATCTGGCATCAGATCTGTTGTTTAGGATCCTTTGAGTGTTTTGGATTAATATTAGTTGTTTACAGAGTGTGGGTTAGATGTTAAATAATTATTTTCATTCTTTCCGAAGAATTCCTGCTGCAGGGGAAGATCTAGGAGATTCACTGTTCTTTTGAAATCTGGCTTGGAGTACATCTATATTCAAATTTGTGTGTAAGGAGATACTAAAGGGACAAAGACACAAAAGCTGTTACACTTGGGTTGGACAGCCACAGCTGTTACATACAAGTTGGATTATGATTTTGTTTATGCTGTGGCTTTTCTGGGGGGGAGGAAGGGGGGGGAGGTTGGGAAGGGGTGGAGAGAATTTAGACAACCTGTCAGTTAGATTTGCATACCTGCTGGGGGGCAGGTTACTCATGGAACTAGGGAGAAAATGTTTTCAAGGATATTCCTGTCCCTCTGTTTCTTTGTTCAGTAGATGTAACAGTGAGTTTTGAAGTTTCCTTTTGTCTGACTGTACTGAAGGGAAAAACAAACAACTTTTAGACAAAGTTTGAAACAACTGTAAAGTCATTTAAAATGTAGACTGAGAGTTTTACTTGCCCATTTTGGTGTTCATTTCTTTCTTTTACTAAACCTATATGCTACCTAAGTCAACTGGGATCTGTAAACAAACCCGTAAATGATACAGGCATGTAACTTAGTAGGGCTGGTTTGGCATGCAGCGTGGTGTAATCCAAGTTGCTCTAACAGATGGTCTAAATCCACTCCAACTACTCTGTGTACCTCAGTACTTGAAAATATTGCCTCTCTCCTATGAGAGAGAACTCTTCTACAAGTCTTTACAAGGAGGGTTTTTGCTGCTTTGTAAACCAATCATATGTTACTCACTTCACAACAGAATTGAGACCAGGTTTCTCAAAGAGTGTTTCAGCTGACTGATTGCATTCTGTTAAGATGCTGCTCTTGAATCACAACCATTTTGAAATTGTTTTGATGGGAATGGACCAGACTGCTCTAAATGCAAGTACTTTTGACACCAAACCCTGGTTGCAGCCTTTGCCTGCTACCATAATACAAATAACTACATGAACTGGCAGATTTTGCAGCTTTTTCTGCAGTACCAGAAAGAGCATCTGTAATGTGTATAAGCATTGCATTTTATCTTCCTTGAATAGTAAACCCAGATTATACCTTTGATGTTCTTCTCCTGATCCCTGGCTCTGTGTGAAAATACCTGTTTCACATTAATGGCAATATTGTTCAAGAATTAGTTGGTTTGACATAGCTTATGGGTTGAAACGTGTGCTGCTGATATGCAGGCATGTAGTGTGTTACTGGCATGGTATGCACAACCTTCACTCCTTGCCATTGTTTGGAGATGTCACCCTAGCTCCAGTGATAAATGGGGAGGCTTAAACTGAAGTATGGGTGAGCTAGTATGGCAGTTCATTTTGGATTTCTTGCATAACTTCCTGAATTCTATAAGTCTGTCTCACTTCAATAACAATATGTCAAAGTGATTATTTTTTCTTTGGCTGTGAAAATGCAGTAACATTTCTGACTACATCTGTAGGCAAGCTCTGACCCCAAGTGCAATAACACCTGCTACTATTGAGGTGTGGCTTTTCCTTAGCTGTAGTCCTTGGAGATAAACCTTGTGTTGAATGGGAATAACAAGAATGGTAAAATACTGACCTTAATTACTTATGGTGATCCTACTTTGTCTATTAGTTAGGATTTTGTGCTGGCATAGTCTAAGGAGACAGAACAGTAGCAGAAGTAGAATTAATCAGTAAACATTTGGGACCATTCTGCTTCCCTAGCTGAAGTAAACACAAGTTGTCTGCACATCCCTGACCTGGTCCTTTTTAGTTTTGCTGGCTGTGAGATATGGACAATAACTTTTCATTCATAGAAGTGTAATGAGGGTTTAATTGCAATGGACATTTAAAAACAACTTGAGGATAAAATGTGCTGTAATATTATCCTTGATGAAGACACAGTAACAAGATGATTAGTCTTTCAGATGCATCCAGTTAATCCATAAATTACAAATTATTCCCTACTACCTTCTTTCTTGCTGCCTCTTGTGGTAGAGATTTTGTAGTTGTTAAAAGGCAAGAATAAATGTGAGCAAAGGGCATTGTAACCAAGTCTTTCAAGCCTTTTCTCTCCACCAAAATATGCCAAAGAAGCAATGAAAGCTATTAAATATTACTGAGCAATATCATTCAATTAAATACTGTTTTTGGAAGAAGGAGAAAAAAAACAACAACAAAAAATAACTGATATTGAAGTCTGTGGTTCCCATGTGATGAAAAAGCCACTCTGAGCTGGAGTCTTCCCAAACTGTATAATCACATCAGTACAGCAATATTCAGGGCAATATTCATTTTGATGTAATTCTGCTGACTTCTTAATTTGATTACATCAGAGATGAATTTGTCCCTCCTGGTGTCTGTAGGTGCGCACACACGCACATACATGCAAGCTGACAACAGTTAGAGGGGTCATGGCCCATTTGTGTGTGCTGGTGTCTGTGGCTGATGCTCAGATTTCATCCTTCTATCAGGTGTTCTGTTCTGTGACTAAAATCAGAGCAGTTTTGGATGGCAGACTTTTTTTCCCCAGATTTTTTTGGTGACATTTTACTACAGGATTATTTTTCATTTTTGTTTTGTCTGGTTTTTTTTCCCTTCTGTCTTTTTTATCCATCCTCGTATTTCCACAGGCCTCATCTGACATATGTGGTTTCCCAAGAAATGCCATCATAGGCAAATGTTTTCTGCTTTTCTGATGCTGAAAATCTACCTCGGACAGCATATCTCAATCTACTATTTTTAATAAAAATATTAAATTGTTTCTAGTGTTTAATAGAAATGTCAAGGTTATTATTAATTTTAAAATACCAGATATTGAGGAGCAGTATATGAGGAACTAATCTAGAGAAATTGCTACTGGTCAACCTTCTTAGTGAGTGGGGTTGAAGCAAGGGAGGAGAATTTGTTGACCTTATGTACTTTCTTTCAGTGATCAGACAAATGTGAAGCTTCTAAAATTGAGTTCCTTCTCCCCCTCTCATCTCCCCAAAACTTTGTTAGTTGAAGACATTGCTGCCATCTCATTAGCTGTCTAATGGGATGCACATAGTGCTTAGCACTGAAGCTGAGTTCTCCCATCCCACTTCATCTTTAACTGTGAAGTTAATCTCAAAGAATTGAAAATCTTGAATCCGGAAAATCTCTGCCACGTGCTGAACAGCTTTTCATCTGAATCAAGAATGGTGGGGTACATGGAGTTTCAGATGGGAGATACCTTCCTTCCCCTAATAAAAAAGATAGCTGTGCTGTAATGCTATGTTGTCACGTGCCTTAATTCCATCAGCAATTTTGTGTTTGTGACAACAACCAGGCTTAGGACCTTCCCTAAATTTGTAGATACTTTTCTTTGCTAAAGCTCTGTGAATATTAAGTTTGTAAGGGAGGAAATGCTGTACTGCTTCCAAATCACAAACGTTGTCCTGTACATTAGCAAAATATGCTTGGCATTCAGTAACTTTGAGTGCCTCCTTGAATAAGAGCATGTAAAAGATGCAGCCTGGACTCAAAACTGCTGAGTTCAGTCATTAACACAGTGAAATGGGAATGTGAAAGTTATGTCCTGATTCCTAAGATATCTGTACTACTGGACATGCTATCTCTTTCTAGATCTTAAACCATTTTGCTCTTTTCAGTGTATTATATTGTGTTCTCTTCTATATTTTTGTTCTTGTCAACAAATGAATTTGTGTTCTCTTGTGGATCTTAAGCTATAAAACCTTCTGTGCTGAGAGTATTTCAAGAACAAAAGAAATGTCCACAGCTATTGCACATCTGATTTGCTTCTGTTCTTATCCAATACCTCATCTAGTTCCAGGTAGGATCAGTTTATGGATAGGTCAGGCTCAGCTTGTCGTCTTGTCAGAGCTCATCAGCAGTCCTCACCATGGCCAATGGCAATCCAGTTCCTTTGGTAACATCAGGTCACCTTAATTACCTTTACCAAGTTATCTGATGATAACATGTAACTCTGAGAAAAAGCTGTTTGCAAGTGGTTTGCTAATCAAGAGCAGATTTTTCAAGCTAAAAGCTTGCTCTGTTTTCTTTTAAGGATATGCTTGGTTGTCAGTGGTTGTGAAGTTGTATTGCCTTCATTCAGAAACTCTTTTAGCTGAAGCCTTATAACTATAGAAAAAACATTCCATCATCCCAAAAATAAACTAGGTTGTGATTGTGATGCTGTAATCAATAAACCACTGCTAGGCTGGGACAAGTGCTTGGCAGCCAGTCCACAAAGCTGTGTCAGGGGTTGTTAACGTAACAGACTTAATTATCCTTTTGCTGATAAGGACATGTGGTAGTCAGTGGGAAAAAACTGCAATATAATGAATGTTGCCTTTCCCAAAGTTTCGGGAATGTAGAATTAATGTCCATTTTTGATTGGTTTTGCCACAAGCTGGTTCATGAAATCACAAATACTAAAAAGGCTGTCATGGTTTTATGATTTCTGGTTATTGGTATTCCATAACAACACCTCTGTCACAGTGTCCTTCAGCCTCGCTTAGCTGTGACTTCTGCACCTCTGTCCATTGGCACCTCTAAAGGCACACAAATAATACAGCTAGAACAGATCTTGGTAATTTGCAAAATGTGTTGTTTGTTCCTTTTAACTGAAGCTGGTAAGATATGAGTGGCTGGGCTTTACATTTCAGCTCTTGTGTTTGTAGTTTGTCGTGATTATTGTCTGTGCTCTGCGTGACAATTGAAATCAATGGAATTTTTGCCAAGGTATAATGAGCAAAACTGGATTTTTGTTTATGTTCAGAGAGGGCTGTTTTGGCAGCAGGGAATCATGAAGAGTTTTGGCAGACTATTCTGGGACGTCGAGCAGGGTTTCAGAGCATTTCAGTGAAGTGTGAAGCGTTGCTTTATAGAAGTGGTCATTTCAAGGACCCAAGTGGGCAGGCTGTTACCTCACAGAACGCTGTTACCCCGTTATGCTGTTCTCCAGAGCCACGCGTGGGCTGCGGGCCTGGCAGGCCGACTTCGGGACTGCGTGAATGTGCCGTGTGTCAGTAAGCTGCCATGAGGTGGTTCGGATTTCTGCAAGTCTTGCTGAAGTCCCATTTTTTCTATTGTGGAGAGCATCAGGAACACTTGTGTTTTTGTCATGTACCGATGCCCTGTCTTTTTCTGCCGGCTCAGTAGCAAAATGGAGTCTGCTGAGTCCACGTGCAGCACTTCTGACAAAATATCTTGCACTACTTTTCTACAAAATATCAGTAGGCCATGGGTTGCGATGTTGTAATTGAAGCTTGTAACATTGTTTTCTAGGCAAGTGGTCAATTTCACTACAATTTTTTTTTTTTTCCCCTTCGTTTTCCTTTTACTGGCCAATTTAAATACTGAAAAACAAGTTGTGAAGTTATATGCCTGCCTTAAGGAAGGAAACTTGAATAGTGGTGCTCATTAGGTACTACAGATTTTTAAATGGTAGGAAGATGCATGAAAATAGTGCAGATGTTTAAACACAGTACCTCATTTCACTGGGTCAATAGCAGTATTGGCATAGTTAGTTGTCTAGTATTAGCATCTCTGGAAACAAGAAAATTTGTATTATAAAAGTTATCTTACTGAAACTCTCCCCTCATACTCTTCCAGCTTATAACACAGAAAAATTCAAGCCTTCAGCAACTGCTTCACCAGCCTCGTGAGGAAGTATATTGATGTAACTATGCTGCATTTCTCTCAAGTTACACTAATCTAATTCCCCATGTGGCAGCTTATCACAAAATGGAGCCAAGCCTGCTGTACCTAGGATATGCTGATGTGGCTGTGTAGCACAGTTTATTTTTACAGATGGAATTCCTTCCTATTATAGTTGAAACCACCATGCTCAATAACACATAGCCTACAAGGAAAAGATACCTTTGCCAGCCTAAACTTCTTTCTTTCCACTGGGATGGTTGGTTAAAAGTGTAGTTGTTTTTCCTCCCTGTTTCTAATAGGTAGAAGGCTGCAGAAATGGAAAAGGTTTAAAAATGCATTTTCCCCAGGTTGGTTTATACTAATTTGAAAGATGTATAAATTAAGCAGCAGAAGAGATGCTTCCTTCTGAAAATGAAGAGCATATAATAACTGTTGATGTTTTTTTGTTGTTGTTGTTGCTGCTCTTGTTCATTTGTTTGTTTTACCAGATTATAGGGTTTCTCTATTTACATTCAGCCTAACAGAATGAGAGAGAAATTGTTAACAAATAAACACGACTGACCCATTCTATTAATTGTAGGGAAAAGACAGAGAACGGTAGCAATCTGCATCTCACACAAGGTTCATTCTTTGTGTTTTTGAGGTCTACGCCTTAGATAATGCTTGGAGCACCACTGCAATTTTGGTATTGCTTCTCCCCATCCCCCCCCCAACTGAATACTGTGTCAGTTAGATGTTATGTTTACTGAGTGTTCTATCACTGTCCTTGTTCTTCAGTCTGGCGTATGTCTGCTGTTTGTTCTACTTTGGCATTCATCTGAATGACAAAAATGTTATGAAATGCAACTTTGATTTCATGATGTGTGCTGTCATCAAGTGATACATTTCTGTAGCAAAAAGAGTATGGTGAATCATTCAACACAATATAGGTATATGTCTGTGTCCTAGAACAAGAACAAAATGTCAGACACAACAGGACTAATCAGAGAGAAAAAAAAAAGGACTTATTTTCACTCTCTTAGCCTAGAAACTGTGAAACTACAATACATTTTAATGTAGCATTTTTGTACTTCTAAGAAGATTTGTGGTAACAAGTATTTGTCAGCTTGACTGCTTTTGAGTATCACAGTCTTTGATATCTCTGTTCAGGTAAAATGTGTGGTAATTTCAAGAGGAGTTTGACAGGCAAAGAACTGAACAAGTACCCAGTAAAGCCCTCGGAATTTTGCCCTGTGTTTTTCACCTGCTCTACAGGGTACTCACAGGTGTAGAATAGGCTTTGCAACTATTGTATGTGAGTGTTTTAAGTTCTTGTGCAGGCCACTCTGTTAAAATAACAGTGATGGATATCAGTGATAGAGTGGAGTCTCAACAAGTTTGCTGATGGCACCAAGCTGAGTTGTGCAGCTGATATGAGGAAAGGAAGGGATGCCATCCAGAAGGACCTGGACAAGCTTGAGAAGTGAGCCCACAAGAACCTAATGAGGTTCAACAAGACCAAGTGTTGCTTTAGAGTCAGGGAAGTCAAATGCATGCAGACTGAGAGAAGAATTCATTGAGAACAGCCCTGCAGAGAAGGACCTGGGGTCCTGGTGGACTAAAAGCTTGATGTGAACCAGCAGTGTGAACTTGCAGCCAAGGCCAACAGTATCTTGGGCTGCATCAACAGAGGGGCGGCAGCAAGGTGAGGGAAGGGATTGTCCCCTTCTACTCTGCCCTCACTATGCTGCATCTGTGGTACTGCATCCAGGCCTCGGGGCCCCAGAGCAAGAAAGATGTGGAGCTGTTGGAGTGGGTCCAGAGGAGGGCCACAGAAATGCTTGAAGGGCTGAAGCACCTCTTCTGAGGAGAAAGTTTGAGGGACCTGGGCTTGTTTAGCTTAGAGATTCAGGGAGACCTCATCGTGCCTTCTACAAAGCTCCTTAAAAGGAGCTTTTGAACAGGAGGGGGACTGACTTTTTTACACAGTATGATGCTATGTTGTGGTTTGGTTATCATGAGTGACAGGACATAGTGATAGGACGAGGGGGGAATGCCCAGAGAGGTTGTGGATCCCCCAACCTTGGAGGTGCCCAAGGCCAGGTTGCATGGGGCTGTGAGTGACTTCATCTGGTGAGTGGCAACCAGCCCATGGCAGGAGGAGGGTTGGGACGAGGTGGTGTTTAGAGTCCCTTCCAACCCAGGCCATTCTGTGATTCTATCTTATAATTCGGAATGGTGATTGCTGTCTTAATATCATGTAATTAAGGAAATTTGCTGCTTTCTCTCTATTTCTTTCTATCATGGATTAAAATTTGAAAGTAAATATGTATGAATTTCTAAAATTTTTATCTCTGTGGTACAAGTGATTTTTTTTCCTTCAATTTTAAGGTGTTGTTTTTTCTTCATGGCAAAAGTTGAGTATAAGAGAGTTTCATGATAGCCTTTATGTTTTTCCCTCCGAATAAAACCAAACTGGCTGATTGATGCAGGCTAGATAAATACTGCTTTCTGTTTGCACTGGAAGCCAGGAATTCCTTGTCATTTCAGTAGGGAGATCACAGTTATGATTTGACTATAGTATTTCTATGTTAATCTTACTTGGATTCTAACTTCTGAAGTCACCCAAAGTGAGTCAGATCTGGTGAAGCCAGAATAAGCTCTCAAACTGATCTCAATTGATGGAAAATATGAGTCAATTCAGAGAGTTAAGCAAGTAAAGCCAGTCATAGGCATAAAACAGCCATCAAAATGTCTATGATTCAATGGGAGAGAAGGTCCACCCAGTGAATCAAAACTGAATTGAAAGTGAATTTCAGATCTTTTCCATCAGTAGAGCTGGGGAATATCCAGAAGAGAGGTACGAGAGCCATGAATGGGGAGGAGAAATTGGCAGATATTTATGTTGTGTGATTGCTTTTGGATTAACATAAAGCAGAACACCTAGAAAGGAATAGGTTTGGCCTGTGTCTTGAACACTCTCTTTTAGGGAGGGAATAGGAGAAGTAAATAACAACGTGGAAGTAGGCAGAGGACTTCACACTCTGAAGTCAGATGATGATGTCCTGGCATGTCTTACAGTGGCAACCCATGTGGCGTGTTCGTTAACATTGATGCCAACTATATCAGCCTGGGTGCACATATTGCAATTAATAACAGTGCTTTCTCAATAGTTCTGGGAAAATCTGTGCTACTGTCATATACCACAGAGAATAGTTTCTATTTTGCACAAGCTGCTGTTGGCTGTGGGAAAGCAACTTTTGCAGAGACTTAGAATGTGAGACTTAATATTATATAGCAACCCATCAAATGTTATTTTTTAATTTGCTTTGTTTTTTGATAGTAGTAATTCGCTGCTGTTCATGATCACAGGCAAAATACAGTGCAAGTGCAGAGTCAAGAAGTGCTGCTACACTAGAGTTGGCTCTGTAAGCATGGCTACAAAATTTGATGAAAATTCCTTATATAAAAACAGGACCTCAATGATCGTTTTAATTTTCGGTTAGGTCCATATGAAGACAAAATCCTTTTCTGCTAATTCTTTTCTCCTCATTTGTAGCTTATCGCTTCTGCTTCATTGCTGCAGTGTTCTTTGCTAATGCAGTAAATCTGGAGACCTAATGGTGCACAAGCCCCTTTGAGGACAGCACTGACTTTTAAAATATTCATTTCTATGCGGATCAGGGATATCCCAGTCTGGCTGTAATCAGAGAAAGAAGGAAGGAGACAAATAATCACTGCATATGACTGTTTAGGGAGCAATTTGTGTCAAAAAAAACAGTCAGCAGCAAAGGTGGATATGAGCTGGTGTTGCACCCTCAAGCACAAGTAAGAGTGATGTGGGCTTGCTTGATACTCATAATGGTATAATTGCTTCTTTCTATTCCTTCATCCTCTAGCCAGCTGCTGCTCCCCTGCTATGCTGAAATGCCTGTTGTTTCTCTCTAACTGCTGAGTAATGTAGGGCTAGTGAGAGGTGCCAGACCGACAGCAGTGGAATCTGCTCTGCTTCATGTTCAGACAGCAGCTACAGCTTGAGCCCTGACAGAGCCCCTTGCTGCAGGGGGGAGGTTCAGCCCTGACCTACAGGGGCAAATCACAAGGCAGGGGATCCTACTGGACAGTTCAGTTCTTGGTGACTTTTGTTTGTCAGGATGCCAGCTGTGGAGTGAATTGCGTGTTCTGTAAAAGCAGCGTGTCTGTACTTCCAGCCAGAGACCAGTTCATAGCCTGCGTTATTCCAGATGGAATAGACCTTTGTGCCATGAAATGGGCTTTCAGTGAGTCTCCAGCCACTGGGAGTTGAGCTGACTATGAAATTTATCTCATCTAGGCTTAATGAACAGTCGTCAGGTAGTAATGATCCTACCAATCTTGATTTAAATAGCTAAGGTTGAGTTCCTTATCCCTAGAGTAATTTTTTGTGCCGTTCAAACCTCATCAAACTATCTTGGTGGAAATGATTTAAGCTAGTACGCTGTTCTGCGTGTTGGCAGGCAGCTAAGGGAATGGTGGATCAATTACTGTTGCTCGCTGGTAAAGCATTAGGTACCAGGAACTTCCTTGTGTGCATCAGTTCTTGCAGGCAGATGTGTAACTCTGGGCTTTCTCTTTTAATGCTTCAGGATAGCAATACAGCAAGAGTGTGTCTGTCAGTGCCACATCCTGCCACATCCTCTCTACGTTTTTTTTTTTTTTTTTTGAGAGGTATTTGAACATTCATTTTATAGTGGAGAAAACAAATAGACGTATAGAATCATGTCTGACTTGGTGTGAGGAAAATAAAACAGAGGCCACAGCAACTCCAGAGCTGGCTCAGCCAAGCAATGTCACATAAAAAATTAAAGAAAGAGGGCTTTATTTGGATCATGTCTGTATGTAGGTCACAATAACTTAAGAGAAAGCACTGAGCAGACAAAAAGCTTTCAAAAAAAAAAAAAAAAATCCCATTATTGTAGGAGAAGGGCTCTTTCTCAAACAGATGAACTGAAAATTAGTACCGAAAGAATTTCAGTAATCAATGCTTTTATCAGTTAGTCATGTTTCCACTCACCAGAGGCTGAGTGGAGGACCACCTGCACTGGTTGTGTTCTCAGCCTGTCTCTTGCTTGTGAGCTTTTCCAGTTCACTGCAGCAAGACACTGTGAAGCTGATTCAAGCCATTTCTCTTCCTGAATTGTTGTGCTTTGTTGACCCCATGTAAATCAAATCTAGCTTGATCATCCTTCCTGAGAAATAAAGAGGTAGGTACAAGTCAGCCTCTCCTACTTTGCACTGCGGCTCCTCGTGACAGCCTTACATTTCTGGTTTTCCTCAGTCCCTAATTACAAGATCTGAACAAAAACCTCTCCTGCTGCTCCCTGGTTTGTGAATATCACTCAGTGACCAACAGCCCGCTCTGGTGATTCTGTGCTTCTCTGCAAGAATTACTCCTTTATGCAGGGATCTACATAGTCAATGTGTTTTCTCTAAGCAATCTACTTTTGAACCTAGAGAAGCCTGAAGAGGGAAAGGAAAGCAGATCTGCTATCTAGCCCTGTGACCAACCTCTATGCAAGCACCAGAATAACAGCATGTAGCAGTAATTAAATAAGCATTTCTTTTAGGAGGAGAAACTGAAGGCAGTGATGCAGCTGTGAAGAGTTAGGGTGCAGAAGGGGTAAATGTGTCTGGCCAAAGAGTTCTTACTGACACTTGGGTTACAAATGCTGTGTACACTGTGGAGGAGAAGAGTACACAAAGGTATAAGCTGGGCCTGGGAGTACAGATTGCTTGTAGAAAAGCTGTATTAGATTTTTGTCCAGCAGTGGAAAACAATCATTTTCCCTTGGCTTTAAAATCCATTTAGGTGCTTAGATTCTGTATCACAGTCCATTTATGTTTGATTAGTAAAGTTTAATTTTTTTTCTATGCTGGTGCAGCATAACAGCAACTAAAACTATACTTACAAGTGTTTCATTGCTGATTGCAGTATTGTTCAGAGGGAGATAGACTCCCATTTTGGATTAGCTCTGACATTTACCATGGGGTAGACTTCATTATCCGTCTTCTTTCCCCTGTTCCTGTTGCACTTCTGCTTGGAGCAACTCTAATTCATCTATTATGGAATTCACTTTTTTCCTCTAACCCACCTGCCAAAATGAAAGTCATGAAATACTTAATGCTGGTATGTAAAAACATCACAGTAAACTCTAGGGAGATTAATAGAGCAGGATGAATTATATTCTCTCTTCAAACAGTTGTTTCAGCCTGCCTGTTTTACCAGCTCCAGAATACAACAGGATAGTGGCTTACATCTAGCATACCCTTAGAAACGATCCCTTAGTCACAGCAGCTTACAAAATAGACTCAACTATTGTGGGAGACAGTGAGAGCTCGTTTTCAGGTGTGCTAATAGTGAATCCATGTGCCCTACTCTATGACCTTGGGAATTATTTGTGAAGGTAATTGACAGCTTGAAGAAAAAGTGTATTAAAACTGTAAAGAATTAGTCATTAATAATCATAAATGGATTTAAATTCATGTTTAAAGGCTTGAGATTTATATTTAATTCCTCAAGGACAGACCTTGCAACTCAAATCAGTATCAGAATGTCTTTAACACGCTCAGCATTAGCAAGTCTACGAAGATTTCTATGCTGTACCCTGACAAAAGTTGTAACCAACCTTGTAAGCTACAGATTTATTTTTGCACAGAAGTCCATCTGAAGCCTATTTGAATGTTTTTTTCAGTTAAGGAGCAGAATTAAGGCTTCTCACTAGATGGCAGTGTGATTCAGACTTCTCTATCTGATTGCTGGAGGCTGCTCTGAAGGGCTGTGCCTTCTGTGAGGGAAAGGTTCAGAAACGTTAGTTTTAGAGCCACTTCAGCGTGCTCACTGGGGAGTCCCAAGGATTACCCTGGGTGCCAGAAATGTGCATTCTCGGGGGATCCAACTGTTTTGTAAGCTTAAAGCAAATGTTATCAATGCAGTTTCTGTCTGAGGAAACAAGATGTTTGCAGAGATGACTTTCTCCAATCACTGTGTATAGATTTTTAAGCATCCTAAGAACAGCAACTGATCTGTATGTGGTACCAAACTGTGCCATTCAGAAATGCAAATTCAGGTTAAAAATGAAGTTTTAAAAAATAAGCAATTTTTTTTTTTTGTATTCCCTGCTGATCTCTTATGATGTAGGAGGAAAATGGATATAAACTGTTGTATGGCATTATGAGATGAAGTTTGGATTTTCAAGTATATTCCAGATTTTCCTTTTGATCCCAAAAGGAAATATTAGAAAAATAGTATGTATTCCAGGATTTAAGGTAAAAATCACAGTTGTTAACAACATGGTCTCATTTTCCTAGTTTTACATCAGCAATGTTTAACTAATACCAGCATACTATTGGTGCCCAATTCCACAGTAAATGGAGCCAAGATAAACCTACTGGAAGAGGAACACTGCAGTCTAGATCTAATATAAGCAGCTGATAGAAAAAGCAGATGGCAAAGAATGGCATTTTTGGAGAAGGTGAGGTAATGGCATGACATGTATGTGTTTTCCCTGCTACAAAAGCACATTTATTTCCTGTGCTAAATGTGTATCTAAACAAATATAAATAATTTCAAACTTTTGGTAAAATATTCAGCAAGATATTACAATGTATCAGACAGGTCAAAGCAAAGCTGAAGCCCAAAAAAGTACTTATAAGCAAAGAAAAAGATGGCTTCTGTTGTACTTCTAGAAGAGAAATGTGCCCTTTTCTGTACTTTTCTTCCACCATTAACCTACATAAGTACTTTTAGTGCAGCACATCATAACTGCTGTAAGTGTAAGAAAAGCACACTTGAATATTGGTTTCCCTTGTCTGGCTTTGAGATTCTTTATTTTAAGCCAAAATCCCTTTTTTGCCAGGTCTTTAGGGGCAGCAAATAACTTATTGCTGTCCAGATTGCACCAGATAGCTGTCTGTTCCATCTAACTCTTAATGTGAGCTGCAGGAGCTGGGAATTGAGGAGAAGCTTGAGAAGTGAAGAAAATGAGAGGGAATGAAGTAAACATGATTTTAAAATACAAGGAATATCAACTGCAAAACAGGTCTGCCTTTATATCTAATTTTAATGTTGACTTTAATAGAGATTCAGAAACTTCAGCTGAAGAAATCCTTTGGAGCAGCAGAATGGAGCTGCTCCTGGGGCTTATGTGCACAGTGAAAGCAGCAGGCCGTGCAAGTGCAATAGGTGGAGGTTAATACATTCCAGGAAAATCAATGGAGATAAAGGGCAATGTGCTGGGGAAATGGTTATACCCAAAAGATGGAGGGATGTCTAGTGTTGTGACAGACAGCAGAGGATCAGAATTTCTGCCTATTAATCCCATCTCTTATGACCTGGGGCAAACAAAGTAATCTGTATTTAAAATGCAACACTACTGCTTTAAAAATGAAGGGCTGGGGATCAGCAGTCTGGAAAGCAGGATGCATAATAAAGTATGCTGTGTTTATTCCATGCATGCTGAACTCTGGGTAACCCTTGCAGCATGGAAGTTCCCCTGACAGGCCGAGTGGGGAATTTGGCCTTTCTTTAGCTCAGCTGCTTTGTGTTTGCTTCAGTAACTATTGATGATCCAGATACAGAGATGTTGAAGTTACAGAAGTAAAGACACGTGAAAATAAGGAAGATGTGAAACTAAGTATCATAAGGACATGTGGGGGGGGAAAGAGGTTTGGTTTTGGGACCTATAAAATGAATGCATATTTTTAAATGTGGCATTGTCTCACTGGAGCTTCAAATTAGCCTCTTGCTCAGCACCCCATTGATAGCCTGCATTTTCCATGATATCATGGAATAAACTCTGCAGTGTATAAAAGAAAAAGCTCTGGGTGTCCCGAGCTAGGAGGAAAAGATGAAGGAAAGGGACTAGGACTGTTATATAGGTACAGTAATTAAAATGGCACTTGTATATAAATCACTGGTGGATTTGAAATCAAACATTTCACCCATTTTAAAAATGTTTTTGTTTTAAAGCAAAGCAAAATAAATGCTGTTTGGAATTTAAAAAAATAATAATAATCTAATAATAATCCAGTTTTATGTAGGTTCTTCTGCATATGATTTGTACAAGCTTGCATGTAATGTAACCGAGCATCTTCACTTTGTGACAAGGGTTTTCTAAGGATGCAGCTTTAGGTAAGTGCTCTGTAACAATACATTGGCCGTGGGTGTGGGAGCAATTTAGACTACACTGAGTGCTTGTGTTATGTCAGACCCTTTCATGTCTCTTTAGATTGCTGTCCCTCTTTCAACATGGTGATCCTTTACAGTAGGAGAAAGAGAAGGAAAAGACAGAAGCTCCTACTGTCTTTGTTCTTCCTTGAAACACCGCTTAAAATTAATACCTCTTTCTCTAAACAGTAGAAATCTGAAACATATAAATATAAAAGTCAGATGTGCTTGTGCTTTAAAATGTGGTCTCTTTTTAAAAATTGCCTTAGTGAGGCAAATTCATCTTCTGTATTAAGTAAATGTGACATGAAGTAGAGCTAATGGAGATGGAGTTCTGTGAAACGCTGAATGTATCTCCAGTTCCTGTTAGATTCTTAATTAACACAAGGAAATATTTCATATTGTAAGACTGACTGATAGTACTCTTGTATTAATTAGATGATGGTCTTCAAACAACAAGCAATATTTCCTTTCTTATTAACCATAGGTTGCATAGTAGTAGCCTATGTAGTAGCCTAAGCCAATAATGTGAGTGAAATTGAGAAAGGCCAAATTGTGATTTTCACTTTTTAAGAACTCTTAGCTCTCCATGCTCATTTTACTAATTTATAGGCTTAAAAAATCCATCCTCTGTACAGCAGGTAGCACTTAAACTGATTTATTATAACATTTGTGAAGAAACAGAAAAGCTCTTAGCAGAAATCCTACAGAAATAACAAGTTAAATCATGGTTTTATATATTGGTTATTATTGACTTCAGTAAACCTAAAGGCAAGCTCTGAACTGCATTTCTCCAAGAAAACCCAAATCAGTGTTACGTGGAAAAAGTCATCGGCTGCTGTATCTCTGAGGTGGCATGAGCTGCTTGCTGGTGTGCAGCTGTAGGGAACTACAGGACAGAAGGAAAAGAAGCAAATCTGTTCGGTGCATGTGAAAATGCAGGAGGTCTAAGACTGACATCAGAAAATTGCCCAGCTCTCATGAGAGGCGTGCTGCCAGCAGTCTCTGCTGAACTTGTCTGTACTGCAGAAGCAGAGAATGTCTGTGCAACATCCAAGTCCTGGTTTCATCCCATGTTTATCCCATTGCCTTCTAAGGCTCATTTATATACATTTCTAATGTGATTGCATGGGTTTTGTAGGTAAATGATAAGAATGAAAATAGAAGAATTCTAAGGTGTGGTTGCTGCCTTCAAAACACATTGTGGCTAAGGGGCAATTTAAATATGGGGGTGGTATGTGTCAATGACAGCCTATTGCAGAAACATGCATTCAGTGGCCCTCCCTGTCAGCAGGTACTGCTAATGGTAACTGCAAGCTCAGGGCACGTTCATTTCATATTGAGTTTCAGCCCTTTTTCTCCTTTTGGTGGTGAATTGAGGATTGCTTAGGAGGCCGCAGTCAGGTGACGGGGCTCCAAATGAGGCTGTTACCTTGAAAATAAGCTCCCACTTGAAGCAATATTGTCCTGATGAGTTATTGAGTAATATCACATAGATACTATCAAGTAATAAAATCTTTATAATGCATCACGTGGACTATGTAGATAAAGGGGACATGGCTATTATTTTTTTGTCAGAAAAATCAGATGGGATAATTGTAATGATTCCTGTCTTTAGAGAGGTCAGACAGGAATTTTTTAAACCATAGCTGCGTTCTGTTAGGGACTTCTGGTTTGTATATATATGTGGAACAAATAGATAGAGGTAGCATCTTTAAGTCAGTTGGCTTTCACCAGGAAACTGTAAATAAGGCTGAATTCATGAATCGTAGAATCCTTTGAGTTGGAAGGGACCCTTAAAGGACCTCTCCTGCAATGACACACACAGCTCAATCAGGTAGCTCAGAGCCCCTCCCAGCCTGACCTCAATTTTCATCTTCTGTTTACCAACTTATTAAAAATTCTTTTTATTGGGCTAAAACTCCTGGGGTTCAGAATGTTTCATAGTGACTTTTAGTCGAAATATGGTAATTTGGAGGGATCTTAACAAGTTTGTGTGAGCCAAACTGATAGCCAAAATTATTTTTTTATTATGCACTTTCAGTCTGTCTCAAAAGTGGCATAACAAAGACATTTGAGTCTTCCGCGGTGGTCCAAGATAGCTTCCTACTTCTGCTCTCAGCTCCCATTACCCATTGTTTTGGGGGCAATTGATAACATCAGCCTAAGAGAACTAATTAAAGGGAAGAGCCCTGAAGAAAGGAAGGAACAAATTCAGAAAGTGTTGCCAATATCAGTCATGCTCTGAAACTAGAATATTTTAGTGTGTACCATAATGACCTTTTATTATAAGGTGGGTAATGTACTAGTGAAACTTGTTGAGCTGGAAAATATTCTGGGCCCTAATCACCTCTGTTCCAAAAAGGTTATCTGAAATCAGGGGAAGTGGAGAGGAGTACTGAGGTGATAAGAGTAAGAAGTCTGTACCTTCAGAAGTGTCAGACAGAGTTTGGTGTGGCTCCACCTGATTGCTTTAATTTAACAGAAAAGGTGCTCTCTAAAGCACTTTGGAGGTAAACTTAGGAAAGGAAGTGGTACTTAAGAGAAAGGGTAATGCTGGCACAAATACAAACATGTTTAGAACAAATATGAATTGATTTAAACTAGAAATTAAAAGAAAAATGTTACACACCAGAGAGTACACTGCCTGCTTAAATAGCAAAGACAAACACTTCTTAGAATGCTGTAAATTCTAAGAGCCTGACATAATTACAGGTATCCCTCCCAGTTCTTTGTTCAGATGCTTCTGATTTAATTTACCTAGGTGGTGGATTCTGAACAGCCAGTGTGAAATACTAAGTGAAGAGAATCTGGGCCTTAAGCTCACAGAAAAAAATTGTTCAATTGAGCTGAACTGGGCATATATCAATTGCTCAAATAGCATGAACACAATTCGGTTTTTGTCCTGTAGAGCCTTGCTTAAAATCATCAGTTTTGACTTCTTTTTTCTTTTAATATGGATGATAAAGCATAACTCAGATCATGACTGCAGTGAGCATTTCTCAGGGGCAAAATCACCTTGAGCAGATATTCCCTTAGCTGCATGTGCCCTCCTCTATGCCAGTACTTCCACTATGCCAATGCAGCTGTCGGTGTGGCCATCAGAGCCCTGATCCATCTCTAAAGAACCTTTGTATTTATCTTTGTATTTTTAATTCAAACTAAGCCCTTCCTCTGGTTGCTATGTTACTGCATAAACTGTTGTGTCAGCACGAAGTAAGAGGTAGCTCAAGAACAGCCATGAATTTAAGCACTGCTGTCATGTCCTCAGGATGCTCTCAGTCACTGTGTGGTTTGCAGTCACCTCTGGGCCACTGAAAGGGCCCAATGTTGGTGATGGCTGTGCCATTAGTCTTTCTCTCCTCTCTTGTACCTCCTGTTGTACTGTCAGTGTATGACCATACACTGGGACAGTTCAGAGAATGAAATCAGCTGAAAACTAGTGAAACCACCTGAAAGCTATTCTTTATTTCTTTTTTCCCTTTTTTTCCCATAGATTTAGTTTTCTGTCATTCTAGTTGCCCAAATCAGACGTCAGTGCCATTGAGAAGATGCTCAGCAATGCCAGCCAGGGTCAGCAGAACCAATCACTTTTTACAGAAGTTCTTGAGCCAGTTAATCAATCATTTTCTCTCTGGAAGGTACATTTCTGGAAATCAAAGCAGACTAATGGTTTTCCTGATATAGTGCTTTGACTGAAAGAAAAAAAATAAAAATGCAGGCTTCCTTTCAGGGACTCCCCAAAATACTTGATTTCTTAAGGGTCTGAGCCTTCATCCTCTGCAAATATTCCCATCTCTCAGCTTCTGGTAGGATTTTTTCTTGTTTTCTTTAGGCAGATTCAATCCTTCAGAATGTCACATCTAAAGCAAGGGCAAAGTCTCCACTAAGTCACCTGTAGAAGTCTTGTAGAGCTGGCCAGGGGATTGCTGTTAAATGGTTGGACTTTGTACAAGCTCTTCAATACTTCAACCACATCTTGTTGGTAATTACTTTTCTACACCGAGTACCATGCTAAATGGATACTTAATAAGACAAAATTATAATACAACTCTCATGGAATTACACATTACATTAACACCAAATGTGTTCATTCTGAGTTCATTATGAATGATTACTCTGAATACCAAAGGAATTAATAATAATCATTAGCCATTTGCAGTGGAGGGCTGTTGAATTGCTGTTGAATAAAGCTGTATTAAGAATTTACAAGTTTTCCTGATCAAATTTCATTCTGAAAGAATCATTAAGAGTAAGTTTCTTTTCATTGGAGAGCTCCTGCTTTTATTCTGAGTCTGTACTCCTGGTTCAACTGCATTCCAGTTTTAAAAGCACTTCAAAGGCAGTCACTCAACCTTGTTCATTCACTAATGGAATTACTTTCCTTATCTCCGTTTTGTCTTTGAGCGCACATCAGTTGGCTTTATACAACACTTCTGAAAGGTTAATAAACTTTAAAGCATGTTGGGAGACATTCAAGGGCAGAGTAACTCCAACATGACAAAAAGAATGTAAAGGCGTTATATTTATGACTGTGTGGCAAGTAAATTCTGAAAGTAAAGATATCCTTGGCCTTTGATTTTGTTCCTGAGTTGTCCCTCCTGTTCCCACTAGCATTTGAAAACTCAGCTGTTTTGCATATCAGAGGTAACTGACTTGGGAGGCAGAGGGAATTAACTGCTTGCTTTAGATGAGCTTTTCCTTTCGGGTATCAGCTTTCATGAGAGTTTTACTTCTCTTGAAAACTTACTCGTGCTAAACATCTACAGCAGCCACAGATTCAACCCGCATAATCCTAATAAACTAACATCCTAATAAACTAACATTCATACAGCCTCTCTGTGTAACTTCTCATTGTAATTAATAGTTTGACTCTTTCCCAAAGTCCTGGCTGTTCAAATCCGAGCTTTGCTGTGTGCTGATGTTAGTTCAGTGATTCAGAAAAGTTTCTAAGATAGATGAGCTTGATTGTGAATGCATGTCTTGTGGTTTTTTGTTTTGGTTTGGTTTTTTACTTTGTCAGACAAATTCAATGTAAAAAGCCTGTGTATACCACTTCCTTGCCTTCTTTCTGCTCTGTTTAAGCACACACACCCTTGTTTGTGTTTCTGTGACAGTTGTATCTACTCAGATTCCATAGATGCCAATCTGTCGCAAATAACATTTACACATAAAGTTAGATTCATTAAATTGTTCTTGCTGAAGTTACGGCTTCACGTTAGACAACTCTGACTGAATTCAGGGCAGCCAGCATTTATCCTCTGACCTGTAACAATTCTATTAAATATATATGAGGCAGTCCTGCATGCTGTTGATTGCCAAGATAGCAATAAAATGTATTTGAAATGTATTTGTGTTTAAGCAAAGGCTAGCAACGTATGGCATTTCAGTGATGCCATAATCCAGTCTTTAGGAAATCATCGTCCTTTAGAAATATGTCAGAAAATGAAACATGGAGATAGTTGTTTGTGTAAAAATGATACAATTAATATGACTTTTTTGAGGTGATTTTCTGGTTCAGGCAGAATTTTTGTTTGTTTGTTTGTTTTAAGCAGTCAGAGAATGAGACTGGGGTTTGTTCTTAGATGTTCAGCTGTGGCACCTGGCTGGTTACAAACCCTGGTGTGCTGTAATGGAAGTCAGGGGCTTACAGGGATGAGGCAGGGCTCTCTGCAGGACGTGCTCCTCCCATGGCAGACAGGCCTTGGGAGCTGGCCACCAGATGGCATGATCTTCTGTAGAATAATTTTTTGACTTCCATAAAAAACAGCTGTTTATTCCTCCACTGAAAATGGTAGTGCCAGGTACAGTGAAGTTAATAAGGTTTTAAAAGTTGTTTTCAGCTTTTGCACCTGAAGCTTTTTATTCTTTTGTCTTTCTCCATTATAACTCCTGCATTATGCCTTCCCTTTTCACCTTTGAATGTGAACTGGAAAACGCCCTTTATTTTTCCATTGATCTCAGATATAGCTATTAATTCAGTTGCATTTCAAATCAATTTTGTTAAGTAAAAGCATAACATACACAAGGATGTGTGCAGGTACCTACACAGTAGTAGATGGAATGGACTAAATACATAGTGAAGTGTTCACATATTATGAAAAAGACATAGATGATTTTCTTTTCATTTATTCTTTTTTTAACTGGGTCATTCTGCACCATTTTGCTCAGTGCTCAGCCCTCCAAGGATGAAGCACTGCTGTAGAGGTATGCAGAAGTAACACTGAAAGCTCGGCTCTGATGAGGCAAGAAAACCATGAATATTGTAAATATAATGTGAGGTCATTAAATGAATGCAGTTTTTAGCTGACATTGAAGAGAGAGGAACTTGATTAACTGACCTTAGCAGTTGTGAAAGTGACCATAATCTCATTAAAGTCAGAGGGTCTCCACCCCTTTATTCTTGGAATAAACGTTATCCAGATTCACTATCTGAAAGTCTACGTAACAATATTCTGAATTTTCCAATACTCTCCTGAATTTTGTTAGTTTTTACAACAAAAAGACATCAATTAAAGAGAGAATTTATTTCAGAATGAGTGAACAGAAAATGGATGAAAATTCACGATGCACAATAAAAATTCCTCTGCAGAGACAGGTACAGAAATTTGCTCAAAACTTGTTCTAAACTGTTCTGATTCCAAACACCCGGACAGAATAAGCACAGTTACTAGCACCACGTAGTTTTATTTTCGTTTAGATGTGGAGATTTGTAACATATGCTGCAGCTTGCATGTGTGGTGTAGTGTACAACTCTTTGGAGGTGAATAAACTTAGAGTGACCCACCCAGTCAAGTAGCTGTTCACCTGTAATTCACTGTACTACATGCTGGCTCTGTGCCTCCCCCATTCCCAATGCAGGCAAACTCTACTGTTTTAGAGTTGTGTAGCTGTCAGCATTTTTATATCACATCACAAGGTAATTATCAGTGCAATTTAATCTTTATAAAGAGGGAGAATGTAAAAGCTCAAGTATTGTTCCAATAATCTGGTTATCTTCTTCCTATTTGACAGAGCTGTACCATTTTCCTTATCCAGTATGATCTACCCTTCAAGGTCCATGTGGCATTACAGCACCAATGGCATTGGCCCCTAATAAGTTTAATGTGAACAGATGGGTTTATGGCTTGGGTTCATTTACCTTCTTCACAGAGTTACGTCTCTCCAAAACATTGAGAGCCTGGTGCAAGACAGGGGCCTTCATTACTGAGCTAACCTGAGGGCCATGTCTATCAGTGGTCCCCAGTCCCAAAAAGCACAGTGGGTGCTGGACATTGGTCACCTTTTAGTATACAGATCATGCAGAGCTACGAGCAGAGTGCATCATGATCCAGACACACAGCCAGCTGTGCAAGGCAGCAAGAAACACTTGTTCACAGCCCAGCAGTGGAACAACTGTAGAACTCCCTGGGTGACTGTGTGAAAGTAATTGGTTGTCCAGAGCTCTCCTTGTCTGCTTCTAGTGACTTGTTTATTATAAGAATGTCTAAATTAAAGTGCCATTTCTTGGCCATGGGGTTTATGCACGGACTTTTAGGGTTTCTTGCTGTGTCATCCATTGCATACATTATATGCTCTGACAGGTCACTTCTTTTTTCCTTGTGTTTCAGCCTGCTCAAGTATGTAGTGGAGTTGATGATACCTTCCTGCAAATGATATTTTGGAATCTATGTTGGAGTGAATAGTAATTGCACTTGGTTTTTTGTTTTTTTGTTGTTGTTGTTTGTTTGCTTGTTTGTTTTGCCTCTATTAATGGCACAGTTGTAGCTTAACTGGTGCCTACTAAGCTTTACCATAGCAGTAAGAACAGAAGATTTTGTGTGTGCAACCACTTCACTGTTTTCTGTGCTGATGCCATGCTACTTCATCTACTCAGGACCTAAGAATCTGGGCCTAGCTGTTAAGGGAAATTTCTTTCTCGGTTATCTGCTCCTGCCCAAGCTTGAGATTGAGCTGAAGGAGTTGTAATTAAAAGAAAACGTGTCAAATGTAGTTTCAGAACAAACAGAATCCCTTGGCAGACACTTGAAAATCAGCACGAAGGTAACACTAACTGCAAAGCAAGTTTCTGTTTCTCTCCTGAATCTTTTGAATTTGTAACTGATAAACACACACACAACAGACACACACATAAACAACAACAAAACAGTTAAGTACTTTTCTCCCACACCCCTATGTTTTGAATGCTGATCACAGAACAGGGAGAACATTCACTGAGGAAAGGTATATGGCTCCCTTCTATTTCAAGTGGGGAGACATCCTTTTAATTGCAAGCAGACAGCAGATGGTATGGCTTTTGTGGTGTCACGAACTCCAGCACAATACAGTCAGCCGCTGCACAGCGTGGTACGATTTAAAGCTGAGTGAACATGGGGGGAGTGAGGGGTTAGGGGTGGGAAGGCAATAATTCTGAGGACATTTGTTCCATTTTTATTTTACAAATTGACCATGATTTTTTTATGTTTCCCTTTTGTTCACTTTCTGCATCTGTTCTAGAAAGCTGCTTTCCCACCAAGAGCGCATGCCAAAACAAGTAGTTTTGAAAAGGTTGTTGTCAACTTCAAAAACACACCTCTGTAACAAAGTTTTATATCTTCTTTTTAAGATGTAAGATTTTGAAGTTACTCTCTCAGACCTTAGAAGAGAAAGTAGGTGGGGGAGAAAAAGAGAAATAAATTTCCAAGGCAAGATCTCTTCTAATCCATAGGTGTAATCTCTTACAAATCAATTTCTGGGGGCTTTTGCAGTCATAACATTCTTTTCCATCAGAAGTGCCCTTCGCACCTGATTCAGCCTTTCAACCCTCTGCCCAATGTATTGTTCTGGTATTCCTCTCAATTTGCCTCTCTAAGAAAAAGGTTCAGAACTGCAAAGATTTTCCTAAGATAGCAGACATTTTTCTATTCAAACCTCAGGTGCCTTGTGTATTCCAGTGCTATCACACTGTTAGTACATAAATCCTTGGAAGGTTTTTGTTCAGATTGTTGGTCCGTGTCATTGGCCTGTGGAGCAATGCCAATGCACAGCAGCTGGGATTTCCTACCCTGCTCCTGTACACATTCTAGATTACCCAATAAACTTTGAGCATCTTACACAAATCAGAACTCTAATTCTGCATTTCCCAAGTAAGTTTATGTTTCTAAAATGTTTGTACTTTGTGCAAACATTCACTAAGCAATATGAAGCACTGTTTGTTTTCTGATGTTAAAAAAGATACGGGAACATGGTGCCATCTACCAACACATCCAATGTACTTTATATCCAAGTAATGTAATATATTTCACAATTCTTTTTTTTCATGAGGGGATAAGGAAGGTTGTGGAAGTGGAATAATTTACACAGAATTGGCCGTGTCTCAGCAGAATTACATAGGAATCTGTGCAGCTTGTTTCCTATGTTCATATGTTAACTAATACAAGATATGCTTCCAAATACAGCAGGATTGTGATCTAAGGACACTGCTTTGAAGACATTTTCTCTCTGTTTATCATAACTTATTTTACCATTGTTCTACTGTACCTGCAAAATCAATTGGATATTTAAAATAAATATGCATCACTTTCTTTCAATATGCACAAAACCTGAAACTCATCTTTTGCCCTTGATTTCTGCTGATCTTCAGATTAGCTGAGGATCTTTTATTGAATTATGACCTTCATTTTCATATAGGTCAATGGCATCCATGTTAATGACTCACTTAGATCATAAAAGTACATTTCCAAGGGGTGTGACTACAGGTGGGCTGAACAGCTTGGTCTGGCTTATAAAAACAAGATCCTCAGGCCATCTGCACTTACCCATTTTTCTTTGTTCCAGCAGCTATTCTGTTCTACCTGCCACATCCCCAGGGCAACATGGCATTCGCAGGCAAATACGAATTTGAAAGTGATGAGAACTATGATGACTTTGTGAAGAAGATTGGTAAGTATGTCTTGGGATGAGCCTTAAGGGTTTTAAATTAGCTAGAAATACTTGTTTAAGTAAAGTAATTGAAACGTGTTGAGATCAACAGGAGATAGAACTGTTTGGAGTGCTATACACTTCAGCAAGGAGAATCAGTTCTCATTCTTATTAAGAACAAGAAGCACTGTTATCTGCAGAAAATAGTCCTGTTGTGTGGAAATAGTTATTTCTTTTCAGTGGCAGCAGAATGAAGAGCAAAGATATTTGCAGTATAATGACAACTAAAATAATTTTTTTCTGTCCTGGGTATTCCTTAGTGAAAGTGTAAATTTTAAGTACGAAAATCTTGTCAGTCTTATATTGGAGCAGGTTTCTGTGAAGCCTTTCAGAAAAACTGTGTAAGCCTGTGTCTGGGATCACTCCTGGAAAATCTCTTAGGAACACTATGATCTGTGTCATAAACTCAGCGCTTGTATTCCTTTGTTTAAAAAGCAAATGCAAATAATAAGTAGGTATGCACACCTGTATAGCAGAGGCACAAATTCATTCACATGAAATTCCATGTATCTGCATGTGTAGCCTAAGTAAGAGATGCAGACATTTATATATTCCTTCTATCTGCACGTTTATTATGTATCATTCCTAAGGGAAAAGAAATCAAGACCAAAACCTACAGTTTTAGCAAATGCATTGATTGCCTTGTATTTTTCTTTATATCACTAATTTAAATAAAGAAACAAAAACACAAATCAGATACTCAGACATCAATGTCTGAGAACAAACATCCCGGTAGCGTGCTTTACTTCAAACACAGCTGATAAGACATTTGATTTGATAAACTGTATTTTTCTATTTATTAAGGTCTCCCTGCTGACAAGATCGAAATGGGAAGGAATTGCAAAATAGTCACCGAGGTGGTGCAGAATGGAAATGATTTCACCTGGACTCAGCATTTCCCGGGAGGACGCACCACAACTAATTCATTCACTATAGACAAGGAAGCAGACATGGAGACAATGGGTGGTAGAAAGTTCAAGGTATATTAATTTAGCCCTTGAGTTCTGTGCAGTCTCGGTTGTTGTTTTTTTTTTTTTAATATAGAGTGAAAATCAAACATGTCTTGGGTATATCTTCCTTAATTTGTTACTTCATCTATCATAGTTTGGACATCATATATAATTTTTCCCCGTTTCTTGTTGTCCTAGCAAAATATCTAAATCTAGGACTGCATTTTGATGAGGGCTAGAGCTTCAAAACTATTAACTAGTAAAGAATGATAAAAAAGTGAAGAGTATCTACTCTTGTCATGGCTCAAGCAATCTTAGTGCCTATTAAAAACCTAATGAGCTGGCTGCCATGAGCTGTTTACTATCTGAGAATGGTATTTTAAAAGTAACTCATACAATTACACTTTTTATTTCACTGTTGTTACAGTCAGAAAGGTCAACAGGGTGGAAGGATGATACAGGAGTCTAGAAGCAAAGGGACTAGAGCAGATGGAATGGTGTTACAAAGAAAACATGCTCACCTGTTTCTGAAGATCTTGGCTTGCAGGAAAGACTCCAGAAGGGAGGGATCTCCAGTCAGAAATCCTTCCCCAGTGGCAGTCAGCCCTTAATTGAGGTCTAAGAGAAGTGCAGCCAGGCTGCAGCTCTTCTGGTCACACAGCTGAATTGCCTTCACCTGTGGTCCCAGAGCTGACCTGGTCCTTTCCCCAGGTGCTCAATCAGTGGTTCAGTCTGTGACTTAACAGTTACCATACAACTGTCAAAACAAAAGAATCACACAAGGTGTTGATGACTGAGAATGTAGTAAGATCATTTTTAGAGCTATGGATGAATAGTGTTTGTGACTTACTTGTAAGTATGAAACTTAGAGGTATTGTTAGTTGAACATTTTTCTATTTAAATTGTGAATGTTTGCATTTAGGATCTAAAGCACAAAGATTTTAGTCTTTTTGATGAATCTGTATATGTAAAAGACAAGTTTTTCTTCTTTTAAAGGAAAAGCTTCAAACATGAAGTATACAGCATAACTGATAATAGAAATGCCAGTAAGCTTGGAGACCATTAAACCTCTGTCTATTACAGGCAACTGTTAAAATGGAAGGTGGGAAAATAGTAGCTGATTTTCCTAACTATCGTCATACTGCAGAGATTGCTGGAGGAAAGCTTGTAGAGGTGAGTTCTCAAGTATCCAGATTATTTTGTTTAGGACTGCAAGTCTTATGATTATTATTTAAGTTTTGAGTTCAAAAAAATACATTCAAATAAGTAAAGCAAAACAATTTATTAACTTTCTCCTCCTTTTTAGATTATCTCTTAAAATTCTAATCCAAAATTCACGGAATAAACTTTTAGTTATATATTTTGTGTCTTGTATCATATACACAGATACACAATTTCATAGCTGTAAGAGAGTGGAGTGTTCAGCTTGTGGTATTCCTGAGTTGCTATGTTTTTTATTGACTATATTCACAGTGCATATGCTTAAAGAATAGGAAATAATATGTAAAGTTTTTCACCTGCTACTTGAACTGTGTTTGTTTGTACAAAATGTCATTAACTTTATTTTTTAAAATGTCATGTTGTAACTCCTCACAGCATTTCTGTAGGACCCTAGATTATTTTTCAGTCTTACTCCTAGAACGAAAATGTTGAAAGAGCTTATATTATGAATAGTGTCTTATGTTATCAGTGAAGTCATGTGGCAGTGGTAGACCTTCGTTTGATTCTCAAAAGTCTTCCTGAGTTCTGGCTTGTGTTTGTGTCAGCTACATATGTCTGAATATTTTAACTACGAGTAATAGTAATTTACAAGTAAATTACTCTGTCAGTCAGGAAAGGGTGCTCACCATTCCTGACAGAGATGTTGTCACTCCTTTATTGCTTTTGGAAAACAATCATCTGTCTAAAAACCTGATACCAACTTGGAGTTGGTGACAGCCAAGTCTACTAATGCAGTAATTCAGAGCAGACTAAACTATATCTAGCTTACTGTTTGTATATGTTCTACTAAAGGGTAAATCTGCTTTAGTAAATGGCAGGTTCTTATGTAAGCTAATAGGTTTTTCCATTTGTGAGACTGAAGCTTTAAGAACCCTGTTCAACCAAGTTCTGGTGTGTTCTTTATTCCAGATTTCCACTTCTTCTGGAGTAGTCTACAAGAGAACCAGCAAAAAGATCGCTTAAAAAAAAAAAAAAAAAATCAGTCTTCTGGTACACTCAAAAATAAGCAGCAATACAAATAAAAATAATTCTGATCTAGTTTGCTCTCCCTTTCTCTTTGTTTTACAAATGTGAAGAATTGTTTTTCAGAGTAAAATTACTCTCACCACTGATACTTATCGACTTCCTAAAGAAACACAAACTGGCATTTATTTATACAGAAGCAACATCACAATTTCAGGATATAATAATAAATACTTGGCATATTCAATTGTTGTCCACCACATACTTAATGGAAGCTCCATTCAGCTTCTGTCTGGACATCAAAGTGTAAGACCTGAGGAACATCTATTGCTTTATCACTGATTCGAAGGCAGAAATTTAGAAGCTTTAAAAATTAGATCTACTTTCACACTGCTCTCATGGTTACTTTGTTCTCATCAATCTTGTTGATCCAAATTCTTCAAGAATACTTGCAGGAAAGCTGGAGTCTTCTTCACCACAATCCACCACAAAGAATACGTGAAAATCTGTTTTCTTAAACACAGAAGGAATTTGATGAAACAGTTTTTGGATGCACTGTTCCAAGTAATTTCTGGCCAACATCTGGTCCACAAAGATTCCTCTTTTCAGACTTCCACTTTAAAGTCATTTTTTCCAGCTGTTATTCCTTCTGGATCCATCTAGCTGCTTGTTCTCACCCTCTGTTAATTAATAACAAGACAGGGCATGTGGCTTGTGTACACATAAGTTCATTTTCTAATTTCTCTCTTGTTCATGACTGACAAACCCAACCATTTCACATATCTTGCAGTAAAAAATGTCCTGAACTGCTTTTATCCTTTTCATCTTAATTGAGACTATTAATGTTTTCAATCTGCATTAGTTTACTTGAAATAGGCTACATACAACTTATGACCAGGTGTTGCTCAATTAATTACTTGTTTTTCTAATTAGGGGTTCAGCATTATGTGTTGCCTTCAATGCAAAACATCTGTCAACTCCAAAACCTTCTCAATCTTAAAGGAGCCTTTTGGTACATGCAGCAAACAGATCTACTGCTTTAACAAACCATTTCTTTCCAACTCAGCCTTTTCAGTCACATGGAAGGAGTATCACTCATTTCTTCTTCCCTCAACAAGAACGCTCCATTTGGATTTCACACCCATCCCACCTCCCTGCAATATGGATGGGGTAGAAAGCAATACTAAGCATAAATCAAACAAATAAAAGCAAAAAAACCCAGAGAGCTGTGAAGTTGGCCCATAAAGGCAGGGCCTCTGGAGCACCTGGGCATTTTGCCACTCGCACAGATAGCTGCCTTAAAGCCTAGTGCTGTTGACCCTGCTGGATAGTCCTTTGACAGACAGCGAATAACTAATTTCAATTTTTATCTGTCATTGATGCTAATTTTGCTTTTAAAGGGAAATAGAGCCATCAGAATTGGGCAATAAAGCTCTCATTTTGAACTTCATAATATTTGTGCAGGAAAGGCAAGCAATGCCTCTCAGTCATGCAGAATGACTGGAAATATCATTACTAGAAGCTTTCAATGAAATATGAACATTAAAATTGCAGAACTGCCTGCAGCAGAGATAATGGAAAGCTGGACTTGAATGCCAGATTTTATATTCACCAGTAAATCAGCATCATTTTTATCAGAGTAAATAGGTTCCTATGAAGGTTGGAGTGGGTTAGGATAGAGGGGGTAAAACAGTTACTTTGATAAATTAATGAATCCAAGGATTTTCAATCATAAGAAAAAAAATGAAATGTCATCTGTAAACCAAATTAACATCACGTTTTAACTGATAAGTAATAATGAATTGGCAGTCATGAAAAAAATGGAACAATATAATGAAAACCATGAATCAGAAATATTTCTGCAGTCAATGGTTCTAAGCATATGCAGTACATGAAGACTACTTCTAAGAAACTAAATACAAGAGGCACAGTGCTATTTTTCTCTGCATATTGTTGTTTTGTTTTTTTTTTTTTTAACTGGATGTCTATGCTCAAGAAAATCAGACATATATAGCAATCAGGAGAGCAAGCCATGGGTGTTTGCAAAACTTCAAGTTTAAGTACACATGGACTACCACTATGTAGATGGCAAGGTTAGCTTGATGCAACTTCTGTGTCCTTTAGGACAGTAACAGTGTCACTATCTTGCATGAGGAAGCTGAAGCATCATTCAGAGCCAGCTGCAGAACATCATCTCAGGAAGTGATAGATATTTCTTCAGGCTCATTCCTCTTTTCTCTTCAAATAACAACGGGACATCTTACAGCTCTTAAAAAATGTGCCCATGATAGGGAGCACTACATAGAACAGCCCATAGAGCCGGGCTGCTAGTGTTCATTTTGGCAATTGCAGCGTAGTGCTTTCTATTCACAGCCACATTCCTCTGTATTTGCTTTTGCAGTGATGTTTATTCACAAAGCTTTCCAGGGAATTGCATGTTGATCAGACTGCAAAAATTCTGATCTATGTTTATGCAAGAAATGACAGCATCAAACAGCACAGACACAGGGAGAGAAGTTTTGTATCCATTCACTTCAAAAGAAACTTTGTATGCATCTCTGCAGCTCCCTTCAAAAGTAATTGTGGCTAGAAAGTCAATAGAGAAGCATCTTCTTGACTGTCTGAACTCTTCTATGTTCTCTCTTCCCAAGTTTTCGCAAGAGGGAAAAGAGTCACCTAAAAATCCAGATATATAGAAAGTGAGTGAATGGAACTCTCACCAACATGTAAAGCAGCCTGGAGAGAACAGTCAGTCAAAATGCTATCAGGCCAACTCTAAGTTCTCAGAAATCTGTTCTGTAATTTTCTGATACTGCTGTTGAACGAAATCTGCCTCAAATTCACCAATGCTGCAAAGGCACAATGCTAGAGCAGCCAATGGACAATTCCTGTTTAAAATACAGTTACCACAAGAAAAGACTGAATGTACAACTGCGTTCTCCTATTCAGTATTTCATGGCACTGGGCCATATGAGCTGGAATAATCAGTTCTTATGTCCTACTTCATGTCCCTGCACGCTTTCTGCCTGTTTCTTCAGCAACCCCCACGGCCTGCATTGTGTTCCCTTACATACGCCAACACTTGAAACTTGGAGTAAAACCTCACTTTCTGCACAGGGACCAACTTCCTCATCTGCCTGCCCAATCCTTCACAGCTTACTATTTGACAAGGCCATTCCACAGCATCTGCCCTACCACTGTTCTGTAAGACATTATGAGTTCTCAGAACAAGTGTTTTTAAGGTACAGACGTATTCCTTGTTAGACCCTGACAGCTTAAGAGATAACAGTAGAAAAATTACCAGAGTACTTCATCTGTACACTTATTTATTGGAAGCTTTCACTGGAAATGTTGCAAGTATTTTCACATTAAGCACAATGGCAGCTCAAAGTGTAACAGTGTACGTGACCTGAACGAGAAAGGTGATAAAAACAAAGAAAAATCATACAACAGTACTGCCACATTGCTTTGTTCAGTAGTTCTGTGGGATGACTAATTATAAAATACACTAAAGTCTTCTAAAAATAAAAGTTTAATATAAATACAAAACCAACAGAATTAAAAATGAACTAAGTTCTCTACACTTCTAGATCAATTTCTGAAGAGTACTGCCTCTTCATTTACAGTTTGCCTTTTTTAAATGAAAAAAAAATGCCCCTAGCCTGCTGAATGCAGGAAATCATCAATGCTGAATGCAGGCTTAACACCACACATTACATTCTCAGAAGATGGTTACACAAGCACACATCAGCATGCAGGCTAATTTTCTCCCTCCACCTTAAAACACCCTTAAAAACAATTCTCTGAAAATATAATTTAAAACAACATTGACACATGACTTGGAAAAGCTGCCCCAAGTCAGAAAAAGCATATTGCACATTACCTGTACTGCAGTCCTGAGATCCTTAAGGAAAAAGGACATCCAACAGTATTGCCTTCAAACAAACACACAATTGTGGTTGCGTATCAAAACTAAAAGTTTCACATTTCAGAAGTCTGTTTCTTGTAAATATCTACATTGCAGTTAAACAAACAAACATCTATACAGTCTTCTCTGATCTCAATCGAAAAGGAAACGTTTGGGTATCTGACAGTAGGCAAATCTCATTATAAAGTAATACGATCTGCAATTCACCAGCAACATTTTCCAAGAAAACCAAGGTGATATTCAAGAAAACTAAGTCAGCACTGCCTAATGCTGCAACTAAACCAATTTCCCAATAAAGTTAACCAGTTCCCTATCTCTGCCCACATTACCAGCAGTTCCTCTGTCCTAAAATTGAGCTACTGCCACAAACCGTTTGAGCCCAAACTACGAAATAACTGAAGGGACCGAAATTTTTGAGAGTTTTTCAAAGAAAATTTCTTCAAGTAACATTAAATCCCTGATAAAGCTTGTAAACAGTTTTACTAACTATAATCTCCAGTCTCAAAAAGCAGCAGCATGTTTAAGTTTTAAGATCATTTATGCTTTTTAATGTTTCTGTTGGTTTTTTTTTTTATTTCAAATAAGCAAGGCAGAGCGGTGTTCTGGGTTCAGTTCAGTAGCATCACATCTTGTTTCCAAGATAATTTTAAGTCAAAGATTATTTGATAGTCTTCCAGCCTTTGTTCCTTTTATTATGCAGTCTTACTCCTGCACTGTCACTCCAGGTCAAAGAAAATTGAAGTGTTCTATGCATCTATTTCTGCAGAAACAAGAAGCATCCACATTTAAGCGAACGCCATTTCAAGATACTTTTTGTAGAAGCTTCCAGTAGTATAAGCCACCACTGTTCAAAAGACACATCCCTGGGAGAGAAAGAACACTCTGTTTTCAATAACATCCTCTAAGAACATTGCTACTTAACCAGAAATTCAAAGAACACTCTAGCCTGAAATAACACATGAGCTTTCAGCCAACTCAGATCGGTGACTCACTAACTGAGGACTAGAAAGTAGTAATCTCCACAGGGTTGCTATGCACGTGTCTTTCAAAGTTACTTCACATGAGGTATGTTGCTGCATTTCTATTTCTCTTATTAACAGAGAATAGAGGAAGGTACAATCCTTGGCAAAGGCACTCAGCTTCCAGAGATCAGTGGATCCAGATCCATGTCCTGTGGATGAGTAAGATGTAAGGGTTCTGTTCCTTCATGGTTCTCATTCAGATACACATTTGTATCACTCACAGGGTCTTTTCTTCAGTTTTCTCTCATGTCACTTTATTCTCGTGCCAGTATTTATCCATCAAAGCATCCAGCTGGATACGAATGGCAACTGCTGAAGTAACTACTTCCATAAGCCATGGAAATGCAGTGACTGGGCTCTGCTCCTAAGGCCACCTGCACAGCAATAGGCATTTGGACATGCAGAGTCTGGGCAGATGGCTGCAGGCTGGCCTGAAGAGCAGCATAGGAGTGCAGCGAGCTGTCAGCACCCCCAGCAAGCAGAGTGCTGGGTCTGTGTGCCTGTAAGGAGTCACGATAAGCAGAGCACAAATCCTGTACTGGTGACTGGAACTGGGAAAGACTAGCTGAATGCTGGGCTAAAGGATGATAACTGGATTGCTGAAAAAGAACTTGGGTAGTGGCTTCATGTCTCAGGTTTTCCATTACTTCCTGTTGCTGATGTTGGATTGTTACTTCCTTTTTTATATTACTGGCTTCTTTGATGTCATTCTCATAATATCTGAAACAAATAAGTTACATTCATCAACAGGGAAAATTCAGAGTTTGCATGTATTCCAAGATTTCCACCCATCAGGCTTTTTGCCCATAGGTAATACGACAGTTCACATGTTCACAGTTCATTTCTAATTATTCTGGTGAGATCTTCATATCCTAAGAAGGTTTATGAATAATTTTTGCATCCCAAGTACATTTACAATTGGACTTGCTATGGAAAGTTATGAGACCTTGAAGTCCACAGCATGATTTTCTTAAAATAGTCTGTGTGGGTACTTGCAAAGTATTTAAGTGCACAGCTAAGAGAAACACAGGAAAAATCCTGTAAGAAACCAGGAAGAAACATATTCACACATTGATAATCATTAGGGCGATCAATCAGTGAAACAGGTTGCTCAGTGAAACTAGGAAATCTCTGTCCTTAGATAGCCAACAACTGACTAGACAGTGTGCCAAGCAGTCTGGATTTAAGTTCAATTGGCCCTGTTTTCAGGAAAAATTCTGAAGTTGTCTCCATGGTCCACCATCATTCTATGAATCTTTTGCGTTATCTGTTGAGACTTGTATGTGCTCACATGAATCAGACCAGTATGACACACTGCAGTCATGTCCTTTACTGCAGAAGCAGCTAAGAATAGTCCTGAAACATCTCCCTACTGTATTCCCAGTGTTGGAGATACACCGGTGTCCCTCTGCAGCAAGATCTTTATGGGTACAAGGAGAAAAGAAAGGAAAAAAACTTTCAGCAACCAGCTGTAGAAGCTTCCATCCAATGACATAGACAACCAGTACAAGATGAAAAGAACAATTGTGTGCCATCCTACAATGCACATACTGTTAAAAAACAGTATTTAGTAAAACGATCCAATTTTCCCATTTTACTCCTCTCCCCATACTAAAGGTAGAGATTACCAATGTAATCTCAACAATAGCTAAAAGCAATAGCTATAATTAAGCTCTAACAGGTCCTTTTTCCTGCATATCTTTTGTTTGTTTTGTTTTAAATGAGCATTAAGAACTTGCTAAGAATGCCAAGAGGTTACTTGCATTTTGATCTTACATGAGCATCATTTCAATGCACTGGGCAAGGTGCTCCCAGGAGTAACATGTGAGCAATTCAAGCTGTGTTGTCCAGGCAGGAGAAATCTGCATACAGATGCGTGAGGCACACACAGAAGCTGCAGCAATCAGAGATGGACGAAAATGAAGGAAACCGTGATCTATGAAGGAATAAAAATAGCATGGGTTATACTCTTACTAATGCAGCGAGCCTAATAAGTAGTACATGGCAACATAAAGTTAAATCCTCAACTTTATTCCACACATCTCAAAGTAGCAGCTCATGCCAGTGAGAATTCTGTCAAAACTGGATGAAGCTTTACTGAAAAGCTTTGTGCTACTGGTGACTGGAGAGTTTTGATTTAAAAAGAAAACCAAAAAAACAACAAACTATGAAACATATGAAATAGACTAACTACGCCAAAGTTTTTAGACTTGTGTCAAGTGAACTGATGTCCACTACTGATAGTCACATACATTCACATTAGTGTTGAAATGTTAAGGATACTGCGGATTGCTGCCTCTCTCACAGGCAGATATTGGAACTGGTGCTGCAATCCAAATCAGTATAAGCTCAGTCTAAGTGTGTCGTATCACATCATCACGTCAGCACAGAATCCTCAAAAACATAACTGAGAAAAGTCATATATTAAACTGCATACAGTCATGTCTACAAGTGACACAGTTCATACTCTGTGTCAGATAACCATTTCCAATGGCCTTGCCAGTTAAGAGTTCTAAGATGAAAAAATGGATCTCATTTCTGAGAAGAGATGAGACTAATCTGCAAGGAAAGGACAATCAATTGCCATCTGAAATAACTGCCAAGTGGCACACTGGTCTACATAGATAATTTTGCACAGTCCATATAATGACAACTTTTAAAACCCTTCTCTCTTTCAGATTTTTGCCCTTTGCCAAATGGAAGATCATTCTAGCATGAACTAAGTCTCTTACCTTGCACTGAAAAATCAAGGAAATAATATGCATATTTTTCCATAAAAGCTTTGACTTTGGTTAGTGAGGTGATTGGCCAGCCGTTGTGAAGGTCATTCTCACCAAGAGATGCATAGAGGTAGTAGTCAATGTAGTGTGCTGCTGTTGGTATACAAAGGTTCCAGTTGAAGTTTTCCAGAAGCAGCATTTCCATTCTAAGCAAATCCTTCTTGCTCAGTACCACATTCACATTGCACATGTATGCCAGGTTATTTAAGTGCTCCAACTTTGGAACTTTATCTTCTTTTTCTTCAAATTTACCTGCCAAAAAAGATAGTTTTCAGCTAAGGCACATCATAATGATGGAGTGTCAAAAAGCCAAAGAACCAGAAAGTCTAACAGTGAAAGGCACTTTCTACAATGGATGAAAGAGGGATAAGTGAGTACACAAGTAGGGGGAAAAAAAAAAAAAAAAGGTCAACATATTCCTATATCGTATATATCGTATATTATTATTATATCTAATGTAGTTTTGATGCCAAAACCAAAATAAAGATTAATTTCTTAGAGCTGGACTGGAGAGCTGGAAGAGTATAACAAATAGAAGTTTAATATTTGTGATGCTTCTGGTGTTAAGAACGTTGGTTCACAGAAAAAAGGTATATTTTTGAAACTGGGAAAGCCAAATCATTTACTGCAAGTTTAGATGTTCATCTATATTTCGCTCGTTAAGCATTTTTTTGTTGTTCTCCAGAAAGAGGCACCTCTTCTTCACGTTCATCTTAAATTAGGTCTGTTGTATCCACTTAACATTAACATTGTCATTGAATGTTTGCTAAGAACTTAACAGAAACAGATGCTACAACTCATTAGCATTTTTATTCATGGCAGAATGCCTGGCACTGCAGTCAAGGAGGCTTATGCATTTCTATAAGGAAGTAGAACAGGGAGAAACTGATGTCTTTTCAAGACAGTTTTGTACTGAATGTAGGGTTTATACATAAGGTTTCAAAAGAAAAATAATAACAACTAACAAGTCTGTATTTAAAGAGGAAGTTGTCTACTAGGAATTCTAGTTGTCTACTAGGCCTTCTTATATTTAAGTTTTTGAATGGACATTAATCACAATACACTCTGTTAAGCCTTTTCATAAAAGTTGAGTTTAAATAAATGAACAATCCTCAATTTTAAATGCAAATGATAAAAATACCAGCTGTAGAGATCTGAAAATATACTGTAATCATAGCTGAAGTTGACCACTACTGATTTATATATGTGACTTCAATCACAGACAGGTCATATATAGAAGTTCCCAAATTATGATATGAACTGTGCATTCCACCACAAACTTTTTGGAGTGTATTATACCCTTGAAGAGTCAACAAGGCTAATTATGATACAGATATTTGCTTAAAATGTTTTTCAACTATAAAAAAAACACACAGATGTGTTAGACAACGAAGAAATAAGTTTAAATACAAAACAAATGTATTAAAACAAACTAACAAGCATGACTGGGATACCAGGACAGAAGTCAGAATGTTTCAATTGCTAGAGGTTAAGTCATGGTCTAATCTTGATTGATTAGAATTAGTCCTGAATGCTTCACACCATCATTCTTGATCAGCAGGCACCCTAACCACAGTTGACTTTCAGGTGTTGCTAGTAAAGCAGTGAGCAAGACTGCTGGTACTGGTTTACCAATTGAAACTGGATGTTTGGCATACTTTAGACAATCAAAGCTCAAAGTATGGGCATCAGGTTTATCCTGAGATGGCCAGAAGCAAGACATTAGATTGACCCTGCCTTTCCTTTACATTATCCCTACGACACAATTGACACCCTCCTTCAGCTTACTAAAGTGGCACAAAACTACAAAATTCTGCAGAATTAGTGATATCGTGTGTCAACAAGGCCAGCCATTCCCAGCAAACTAGAGATACTATCATTTCAGCCTAAGCAGCTATCCTGTCTGCTACTGCTTCATTCATGCCCTTCACAAGGGCCAACATATACCTGGACCCACATTTCTCACCGTTCTCTCACAAAATCTTAAGGTCCTCACTACTTTGCTAGCCAGAGATAAAGATTCACAATAAGCCAGGACTAATAGTATTTGAAAATATATTAAATGGTGGCTTATCTCTCTTTTCCTGTTTATTCTCAGCGAGTTAAACAAGAACATTACAAACATTTTTCTACAAATGGGATTAGTTTGTCTTCTCTCAACCTCCACATAAATCTTAATCCACAGCAGGAGAAGCCATTTCTGTCTTTTCATAAATACACTAATGAACAATTTAATAGATTGCTGTAGAACTGGATTCTGCAATGCTACAAGAAATGAGTAAAACCTAAAGTATGCAATGAGTGGATTTCAGTATTACGATACAGAAATATGTTAGTTTATACTCTTGTGTTTCACAACAGATTTCAAGAGGCCTTCATACCAAGGTAACTTGGGTTCCCCATTCCCATTATGTGTTCCTACATCCACGTTACTAGAACGGAGGACAGAAAAGTGACTCTTCTTCTCAAGCTACACACTGAATGCAGTTGAAAGAAAATAAAACAAACAAACAAACCAAAAAATCCACCACTTCAGTCATGTCATTTCTCTTCTCCTAGTCATTTTAAGACCAGTTTTTCCTAACTAACTGGAAGAAGACTGAAAGGCATTCAGTAAAGCATGAAGAAAAAAGGCAGTACAGGGAAAAAAAAAAAAAAAGCAAAGATCTAATATTGAAGGAAAAAAGATCTCCTTTGGGTATGAATACTATCCTTTGGGTATGGAAGCTAAATGCATATGCTACAAAAAAAGACGACGTTAAAAACCCTCAGGCACCACCACCTTTGCCCTTGCTGCTTCATAATTTCTCTTTGTTCCATCCTGTCTTGGAAGGCCTCATTAGCTAGGGTCACTGAAAAGCTAGTAGTAGTACACCGTAGCCAAGTGATTAACATAAATAATTCCCATAGGATTAGCTGAGAGCATGCATTTTTAGAGTCCAAATAGCTGAGCAAAGCCACACCTTTTTCTAATCTGCATTTACTAGGCTACTGAAACAGCAGTAGTGTCTAGGAGCAGTCAGTTTTTCCATGAATGGCTAGAAAGTACTGTCATTTTGTACAGTAAAACATAATCTCAATTTTTATTGTTCTCAAAAGAGACAAAAAAAAATAATACAGAAAACAAAAGGCAGGTCTGATACCCCCAGGATTTTGCCTATTAGTAACAAAGCATTCCTTTGCAACAAACTTAAGGAGACCTTTTTAAATTTGCAGTTACCAAACCAAAATGACATAGCTACCTAACATGCCTTGCTCAAAAAGTAGCAAGAATCAATCACACAATCACAATCAGTAATAACAACTTTTTTTCAGTGCTGCTTAAATAACACCCTTGCTAAAAAATTCAAACTCATTTGGTTAGGTGTACAGCTATTTTAAAGTATACTGTAGTTATTATCCCTTTTTCTTCTTGAATGCTCATAACCCACAAGAGACTCTTGCTTCAGTGATCTTCCCACTGCCTCCAAGGGAGCCTCTTTTTTTTTTTTTTTTTTTTTGCCTCTCCCATTGCCTCTTTTTTTGAGAAAGAGATGAACTGAGGAGATGTTAGCATAATATTCAGAACATTCTTGTCAATATAAAAATAATTAAAAACAGTACTGTGCCAGCAAGTTACATTAACAGATCTTGCTATCCATTTAGGATAGCAATTCTATTCAACCGAATGTTTCCATCTTGCTTTGCTATCTTTGAACCAGTTCAGATATCATGGATATGAAATGTACTAAAAGCATTATAGAGCAGCCACTCCACCATAAAAGAGCACAATAAAAGTCAAAAACAAAATACATCCACAATAAGAAGTAGGCATTCACTTCCTGTTCTACCAGCAAAAAAGCCCTAAAAATTCAGGAGTCTGTGTACACATGTTCATCAATCTCCTCAGTAAACTTGAATTTAGAACTGTTTAAAATAAAAAAAAAAAAAAAAGGATTTGAGAAGAGAGAAGATAACCCCCTCCTTTTTTTTCTACCCCAAAGGTGATGTTAGTCTGATACAGAAGCTTAAGGAATACACCAGCAAGAAAAAAACCACTGCACAACTAGGAAACTAAGGAGCTATCATTATGACTTCTGTAAGTTGCAGTTCCTTCTATCTTTCTCACTCGACCTTGGAAATTTCAAGAAGTCAGGCCATAGTTTGGGGAGCAGATCATCAGCACGGCAGTGTTAGAAAGGTACTGTGTCAAAAAAAGGGCAAAGTTCTTTTTTGACTTCACAGAATCACAGAGTTTGGAGGGACCTGTGGAGATCATCTAGTCCAAACCCTGCTAAAGCAGGGCTCCCTACAGTGGTTACACAGGGAAGTGTCTAACTGGGTTTTGAATACCTCCAGAAAAGACTCCACAACCTCTTTGGGCAGCGTGTTCCACTGCTGTCACCCTCAAAGTTAAGATGTTTTTCCTCGCGTTCATATGGAACTTCCCATGTTTCATTTTGTGCCCATTGCCCCTCGTTCTGTTGTTGGGCACCACCAAGAACAGCCTGGCTTCACCTACTTTGCTCCTGCTCATTAGATCACGAGTGTCCAACCTTTGGGCTTACCCGAGCCATATATGAAATATATAATACAGTTACTGTATACAGGTAACAGAACTTAGTTTGTGTGTATTTTATTAAAATGTGACATCAGTTTTTCCAGTAACATTTCCTTTCCTCCCCAGATGGGTTTCCGTTCACCTTCAGATTACTGTGAACAATTACCATTCATTTTCAGAATTGATACAGAGGAAATAACTGTTGATGACAGTAGAGTTCAAAGATTCCATAGCTGTTCTGGGGGGGCTAATGTACCTGGCAGGAATTTCCAGAGATCATCTCCAGTTATCACACTGTGCATACCCTGCAGAAGAAACATACATATTCCAACTAGGAATCATCTAAGTGTTTTCAGGGACACACGCCCACATTCCTCTCAACTCAGCCAGTCCAGGCTGGACATGATTTGGCTGCCAACACAATCTGTTTGGAAGAGCATCTTCCCACTCTCTCTCTTTTTGCAATTATTACTGTAGTAGGAAGCACTGTCACCATCCAGTTTCCTAGATGGGGAAACTGATGAGCCAGTTAAAATGCTTTTCTAGAACACAGCAAGAGAAATCAGCTCCAACTAACTAAAAGACAGCTGTGATCTGTGACATGAGAACACTGCTGCTGCATGCTCAAAGATGGACGACAAAGTTGGTTGGGGAAAAAAAAAAAAAAACTTTGAGATTCTTCAGATCAGAGAAGCAAACCTGAAAGCTAAATAGAAGTTGACAACAATTTCTCTGAACTTATACAACTGCCCTTAATGTCCCCCAGCAAAAGAAAGAAAACCCACCACCCCCACACTTACATCGGAAATGTCACCTCTCACTACATCTCCCTTTGTTTGTGGTCTGCACACTGCCATTAACCTCCTGCTTCTCTCTAAGGAAACAATCAGAAAGAAAAAGCAGAATTTCTCAAACAGTGTTCATCGTGCAGAATTATCTTTTGATAAACATTCAGTGTTCATCTTGAGCGAGGTAAACACCGGTATTTCAAAGAACTGAATGTTACTTTTATGACGATGACTGTTTGCTCTCAAAAGTTATAATATATATTTTAATAAGTACAAGTGTCTTGCTACAGTCTGAAGAGTATTTCTGCTGCAATCCTTTGCTGAACAAGTAGGCAACTTCCTAATTACTTGCGGGAAGTCCTAATTTTTGCATTTGCAGTGAAAGGCAAAAAAAAAACCAGTTATATTCTTTGCTATAATGAGAAATATCAGGTGACTATAGTACACCATTTATTCTACTTCTTATCGTTTTGAAAATAAGCTAAAGCCAGGAATTCCCATGTGGCATAAAATGGTTTCCCCAACTTGACTTTCACCAGTTCAAGCTACGTGTACCAAAGCAGAAGGTCCTTATTGAACATTAGCATGGCTCAACCAATGAACAACGGAGCTTATTACATTCTCGAGAGTCTCCAGATTTAAAACCTTATCTACACAAAGTGTTTAAGTACTCATTTTGTGGAAAGCTGCTTTGCTTCAATTTTTAGCATTTTGTTTCTACATGTTGGTAGGAAAGCTAGCTTTACAATTACAGATTTTTCCCCTTTCTTACACAGAATGATTCCATAACAGGATATATGAATGCTGCACTGAGCTAGTGTCAGGTTTAGAAAGGTTCTCATACTCATTAGCTCGCTAGGCTTGGACTTGATCCCTGAATCAAATTGCCTTTAAAAAAAAAAATTGTGAAACATTTTCCTCTTTCCCTCCAATGTTGTCATAGGGTGGTTTGTCAACTTCCTTTTCCTTCACAGTTTCTGAGAGGCGATCTGAAGTTGCATTTGACTTTGGCCCCTTACTTAAGAACAGCTTTGTTTCATTTTAAATCCTAGATGCTACATAAGCCAGTAGTGCAGCCCTCCCAGTCTCATACAGGAAAGCTCTACCCAAGATCTTACCATTATACCAAATATCTGACAACTCGTAAGAAGTAGTTTGAGGGTACCACTGCCATCCTGCACACAACAGTGCAAATGTAAGTTATATCTATAAATCTTTCCTATAAATTCAAAAAACGTCACTAAAAAGAACTGCTGAAGCACCGGTTTTATGGCAGGGATTAATGGGAGAGGAGAATACTCAAAAGGATCAGGTTTAAAGAAAATCCTGTTCTCTATTCCTCATGGCTACTTTCAACCATGTACCTGGAGAATAAAGCAGCACTGCTGTGAGGCATCGTGCAGTTACAAGGTTATGCATACAAAAAAGGAGTGTTCAAAAAAAAAAAAAGTACAGGAAACAGAAAGAAAACACCTCAGCTGGGATTGTTTTCTGCCAATTTTCTAGTCTGAAGGAGCTCATCAAAGGTTCAGGCAAGCAGAACTTCAACAGCTCTTCCAGACTAAGTATCACTTAGTCTGCAATAAAACTGCACCTACAGAAACTATCTCAATTCTTTTTTCCTCTGATTTTAACTCTGACTTGTCTGCAACACAAGCAAGCACCTACCCATATAATTCATTATCTTCTTCTAGAGTCAACAACACCAATGCTTAAATAAACAATACAGTATTATAGTAAAGTACAGTTCGTTGTTACCATTATCTTTGCAGATCAAGCTCTTCAGGGCATTCCCCATTAAGGAAAAGCGTTAGCAAACTTGTATCCTGAGCAATAAACACATAATATCACATTCTTTCCTCAACAAATCCTTCCGGGCTCGCTCTCTCTCTCTCTCTCTTTTTTTTTTTAAAACCTTAACCAGTATGACTGCCTAGCAGTTTCCAGCCACTGATGCTGCAGTTTGCATAACTTTTGTTGCCTACAACAATAGCATGCTGCTCTGCCTGGCTCCCATATGGCAGGATAATTTCTTTGTAACCTAGAAACAGGGTTTGCGAGTCTGCAATTCCTTGAGGCACCAGCCTCACTTTCTTCCACTTGCACATCACTGCCTGCAGAGATTTCAAGAAAGTACTAACCACAATCATTCAAGATCATTTACCAAATGGATGCCAACACCAAAACTTCAGTTACCTGGTAATGACTAGGAGCCCAGAACAAGCAATATGCATTCCACCACCATCAACATACCTACTAAGTGCCTTCAGATGCAATTTTCCTTCAGTCCTTGTACAAGAAAACTGATTTGCAAGGAACTGATTATGCCCAGTGATCATAACAGAGGCACAGATCCAAGGACAGCTCTCCAGGAGAGGCTGCTAATCCTACTTTAGAACTAAACCCTCCCCAGTCTTCCATTAGTCCTTTATCTTCATTGTCCCTTTTCACCAATCCAACCTCAGATACCTAAACTTCCTCTGCACACTAACACCATCATTTGAATGTGCAGAACAAGCTGTACAGCCAAGCAGAATTTAAGACTACTTTAGTTCCTTCTGTGGACTTCATTGGGCTTTACCCTAAGTACATCACAGAATCACTGAAGTTGGAAAAGACCTCTAAGGTCATCCAGGCTAACCATGCACCTGCCACCAATATTTCCCACTAAACCACGTCCCTCAAAACTACTTCTAAACATTTAAAGAAAGCAACTGGAAGTGGTTATCCTGTGCACTTTTCTGTGTTAAGACATGTGAGGAGAACAGCCATCTGCTCAGAGGAGGGAAGAAAAGCCACAGTAAATGGGAGCCAACTTACTTGCTAGGAGAAGACAGGCAAACGAAGTGACGTACAGTTGCTTGATAGTGATATCATAGCGATCCATGAAGAGGTCCAGTAAGTAGATAGCGAGATGCCGGGCTGTAGGGCAGAGATTGCAACGGTTGCTGAGGACGGTCAAGAGATCAATGAAGTAACGGCGCATCCCAATCTGTGGTGAATGGGCCTTATACAGAGGCAGGTTACGTTCCTACAGGGAGGGGAGAAAGAGGGGGGTAAGGAGGAAAGAAGTACTGAAACATCGCATTGAACCATCAGGAATCCCTAACACCCTTCAGCCGCTAAGGAAAACATGTAGCAAAAACAGCACTGTGATGGAAATCAGGGCTGAATTAATGCATGTTTGGCAGCCAATTAACTTCTAGCACCTCGGTCACAATGCACTTACCCTACAAGCATTAAACATGTAGTTTCACCCAGGAACAGCTTGATATCACTTTCTACAGAACACCAAACTTCTTGGCCATGAGAGCTGTCCCTTAAGGACTTTAATTATTTTCTTCACCTAAATTGGGCTATTAATTACTGTTTCATAGGCTAGAACAGCAAGATAAATTTCTCTGATAGCGCCTCTTCCGCCTTACGACATCCTATACCAAAAACCATCCAACCAACAAGCACCCCACAGCTCTGTAGCATGAAGAATTTCTAATATTAAAAAAAAAAAAAGCCATTGTGCACAGCTGCAATAAGTAGACATGAATAAGAAAAATAATGAGAGACTTACAATTACAGCAAATTTAAGCATTTTTCATGCTGATGTATTTCAGCAGTATAAAAACTAACCACTGAACTTGCAAAGTGTTTCATATGTGATATAGAAATTTTAGTTTTAAAGGCAGAATTATTGAAGTTTTTGGTCTACCTATCCTGAAAGTGTTTCATACAGATTTGTAGCCACATGTGAGAGAGGGATAATTCAGACTCCACTGGTCCATTTCTGTACTGCATGCATTTGAAAATGAATTAGAAGATGCATAGCACTGCGAGATAAACGTGTCTTATAGCAGAACACAAAGTAGTGCATAGAGCAGTAATTCTACAGAACAAACACGGAGTTGAACAGATGAGATCAGAGGAAGCATCCACGCTGCTGTGCTGCTTGCAGAAGGGCACCTCCCTGCACAGCTGGAGCAGTGCCTGCCCACGCTCCCCCATCTCCCTGGAGGAAGCATTCCGTGAGGAGGTTCAACTTGCCAGGAGAAAATAGCTGCACAGTCAGGCTCAGAGGGGTGCACATGACTGGAAACCAGAGAGGCTTGTTACCAAGAAGCAGCTCACAAAGACAGCAAGCTGGGCGCTGTTACAGATGATTGCTTACCAGCCCTTTTTTTTTTTCCTGGGCTGAACAGACACATGCTGCAGACAAGCAAGAAGCCCTTTGAAACCTGGGGCAGCCTTCACTGGGGGATTATAAAAAATTCCCCTTCTTAAAAAGAAGGGAGGCAATATAACACAACCCCCACGTTGTTTTATGCCCAACAGCACCCCATAATGCCCACCACCACAACCACCTTACATACGAGGAAATGCATCAATAGGACACAGGTTGAGAGCAAGAATTCATAGCACACTCACAACTTAAGCATTCTGGAAGAAATTATTTCACAGTAAGAACTGCATTTGTGTTAAGTGTCCATACAAAGTCCAAACTATGATAAGATCAGGTGGAAATTCAATCTCTGAAACATTTTTTCTTCTGATGACTAATAGGAACGTCAAGTTTTATTTTTTGAAATGTTTCTGACTGTTGAAACAGCTAGATCTCCCAGCAAAATTATGCTCTCTAGATACATCAAATCTCAGCATATGTATTTAATATGAGACTTCCTGCATGGAGCAGAGTTACAGTTGGCAAGCATGTAATTCCTATACAAAGTGAGAAGCCCTATAAACGTGGCTATTGATATGCATTCCTTTCCATCAACCTCCCCTCACAGGGTTATTTAGCACCAGTTCTCCAAGAAAAAAATTACTTCTTTGAATACTAAGAGTGCCTTTGTTACTTTAGGGATACCGGTGCACAATCAGCAGCTGTAAGTCTTAGAAGAAAAAAAAAAAAAATCTTTCAGGAAGCAAGAATAAAATAATTTCCAATGCTTAGAATTTTCTTCTATCTCCAGTAAAGCAATAGAAAAGAAGCTAGGAGCTCTGCTGTCTGCTGGTCCTTTCGGGTGCTGCTGCTGCTTACCTTAACCTGCTCTCTCCTATCTCCCTCCGCCACCTGGCTGTAGCTGCTGGCAGCCAATGCACTGAAACACTGAACATGGCAGCATGGGCTCTCATGTGGCTCAGTGCTGACTTACTGAGCTCCTTCAACAGTTATTGGTCAGTGTCTCTCAGCTAAAAGCCTCCAGGCAGGCAGAACACAGCATTTAGGATGACTGCCGCTTATCACATTTTGAGATAAGTAAGGCTTGCAAGAGTGAGGTTGTGCGTGGGCTGAAAGAGAAGCAGCTTTAAGGGCAAAGGCAATTATAAGCTGGCTCCTATCAGCTCCAAGACCTGACCTTCTAAAAGAAGGGAATCAGTGTAAACATGTTCAAGTGGTGCTAAAGTTGACAAATCTTCAGCAGTCGGAGCTGAAGGGCAGCCAGGCTCAGGCAGCTCCCAGGAGGTAACCTGACTGATTCCTGCACCACTCATTGACCCAAAGAACCAGACTTCACCTATGGGTCAGCTGGCTTCACAGTCAGGCTGAGCAAACCCTTCTGAGCCACTGTGGAGGAGATGCTGAGCAACAAGACTTCACAGAAGCAGAGTAAGTGAACGCTCATGAAGTTTAGGCCTCTTGGACTAGCCGACCACAGCTGAAGAGGAGAGGAAGGAAATCGAGTGCAGTGATGTCCTCCAGCTCCCCTACAGCAGTTGCTCCATGCCACACTCAGTGTGGTCAGAGCACTACACCACAGTGCTTGGGTGTTCAACACAGCAAGAAGTTGCATCCCGTTTCCTTCCAGCACAACTCCTCCTCCCCAGATTTAAAGTAATAAACTGACAAACAGCATAAAAGTTAAAAGTTAGCAGTGATGTGACGTGACAGTAATAACTCTTACTAATAATGATCAGTTCTCAGAACGAAAGTGAAATTCATCAACTCACAGGCTCCTTGACAAAGGAAAAATGAGCCTCTGTGACAAACATTCCTCAGGTTCTGACATTCATAAAGATGTTAACTGAGTCTGCTTTTCTACCATGTCTTCAGCCTGGCTCTGTTCTCCTATAAGTGAACCATGCAGCATCCCCTGACTCCCTGCAGCCATGCAGGCTCAGAGGAAGGCAAAAATAAGCAATAGTGCAGTGTTCTTCAGGTATAGCCAGCAGGATGCATTTCCTCTCACAGCAAAAATGCACGGTAAATGCCTCCAAAACAGCCACGCTTGCTTTGTCTGGGCAAGCACGAGCCGTGCTGTCCTGTAACACAGACCAACCTTTATATCTGTTCAAAGTTACAGTGATTAAGGTCAGTAGAAGATTCAGTGTGATCTGCAGTATGCAGACACTTAAGATTCAGCCAACTACTAAGATGCCATAAAAAAAAAAAAAAAAGCATCAGACCAGGACCATATTTCAACTGTGCTTAAAATCATTTTGATCTTATTCTGCCCTTCAGCATCCTTACAACAGTCTGAAATTTTTGAAATTTGAGGGAAAACCAGACTGCTGCTGTGCTTGAAAAATTTATCACTTCCTGTGTTTCACTGTGGTGTATCATCAAACATTTCATTAAGTCCTTTTTACACAATTCAAAGCATTCAGAATTCAGCAACCGATCTGTGAAGGATCAGCGAAAGAAGTGTGAAAATCAAAATTCCAACTTGAAGGAAGGAAGGAAAGAAAGAAAAAGGTCATGAATAACCATGTACTTTACCAGAACACCTGTTCCTTTCAGCTCCACGCATATGCTGCCATCTACAACATGAGCAAGTTACAGCTAGAGGCCAGTAACGCTATTGTCACTGGTTTAAAAAAAATAATCTAGCTTTTGAAGTGAACAGATTATGCTTTTGTTGCTGGACTGCCAGTTTTGGGAAAAGCCTGATATTAGTAAACTGCAATGCCTTCTAACACCTTCTTTTCTTACAGCTGATTCAAAGTGGAAAAGCTCATCAGAATGAAAGGTTAATGCTTTATCCTCTTGATTAACTGAAGTGAGAGTCCAAACCCTTTTGAATGCCCGCAGGTATCTGGGTCCTCTGAAGTTCTCATCCAGAGTTCACTAAACAAAGAAAACGAACCCCACACCAGAAGCACCACCTGCACAGTGCCCTATTGCCTTCCCTCTTCTGCAGCACAGCCCATCGGGTCTGTGCCAATCCCACCTTCAGGCAGTGCCAGGCGGATCTGAGCACATCACACTTCCATCAATGCTCGTTTCGTGTTGAAGGGATCGCAAGTTTTTAACAAGGACATGAGTGGATTCACTGGCTGGAAGACAGAACAGTGCCTGTTACATCATGACCTGATGTCATGCACCTAGAGGAACTCACTCAGACGTATTTACCACTAAAAGGACTGTTTGCTTTCAGCAGGAAGAAGATCGGCGCTCCTCACCTGTCAGTCGGGTGTTACTTACAGACATTTGGACCGCCTTTAAAGAGATCAAGTTACAATATTAACCTTTTAAATACATAAAAAAGGTCCTGCAAAATTTGGCCCTGCTCTGCAAAGCCATGTAAGAGATGAATAAATAGGGAAATGTGAACGGATCCAGTTATTGTCATTAATTGCAGGAAATGAACATATCCTGTGAGGAAACAGCCCAACACAGCACAGCAACAGGAGAGGAACAGCAGCCAGACATCCCTCCATTTTCTGGGACATTCACACTGCCTTCTGAAGTACAGGATTTTCTCAAACACCAAAAACAAACCACTACACACTGACTGGTTACTCTGCTTTCCACACTTACTGAGTATTCCGAGCTACTAAAGAGGAGAGCTTTGTAAGGGTGCTGCAGGAGTTTCATTTCCATTTAGAAAGCTCAGACTTTCAGTGTGGGGCAGCAGCCTGAGCCAATCAGTACCTTTCCATTATCACCTATTTCTGCAATGGCCCTACGTTATCACAGGGCTGATATTTCACTAGTTGGACAATTCAGGGGTTATTGATTTCCTCCACGTTGAGACAGAGCCTTTGGGGAGCACCATTTTTCAGCTGTCAGAATGAGAAGCCAGGTATAGCCCACACATTCAGCATCTGCTCTCATGCAGAACGCATCCATCAGAACAGTGCACAACATCTGTCACTAAGCAGCCAACTTCTAAAGAGATTAACAACAACTTCTACCCAAGGGGGTGGGAATTACACTTCTTGCAGTTAACATAAAAACTTGGTTGTTTCAATTTGCATCTCAATCGCTTCTAGTGTTCTAGGAAGAGCTGCATTACCTTTCATTCCTCACCTTAAACAGACTTAAATATATACTGAAAAGAAGCAGGACAGCCTGCAGCCTACATTTCAACCTCTTTGACAATTATTAAGTAACTTTCCTCTCATACTCGCATGCTCCAATTAAGATCTGTTTCTTCTGACCCAAGACACCAGTCCACACTAAGACTCCTCAGAAGGCACCTTAAAGCAGGGAGGTCACTCGGGCTGAAGGTACCATTGCACTAATTCTTCGCACCCCAGTATCAACAAGGCAATGCACTAACAGTGCACTGACACACGACAGCTCAAGTGGAGACACAGTTACAAAGCTTATTTTCTCTACACGTTTGCCACAGGTATCCTCAGCCCATGCTCACAAAGCTGTCAATGCTCATCTTCCCAAACTTTGTTGTGTGGCCCTTTTGAGGAGAATTGTGACACTCTCCTTAAAGTCCTGGTGCTTCTGACATTGAAAAAAGCACTAAAAAACAACTCAGCAATACACTTCAGAGTACTTTTTGCAGGATATTATTTGAAGAAGAACACAGAGAGTGAACGAAACATTAGTCTTAGCACCTGCAATTATTTTTTCTCGCTACAGCGGCACTCTGGATTCTCATCTAGTACTTTCTTTGAGTCATCTTTGTAAGGTGGGCAGAATTAGTACACAAAGCGCCCTAAACCTTCCTCAGAGCAGAGGAAGTGCAGCCCAGAGACCCTTCTCCCTCTTTGAGGCTTCTTTACATCATCCCAGCCGGCCTACATCCATAAACAAAAGAGAGGTTTTAGGAACCAAGAGTAGCAAGATGCATCTGGAAAGAAGTCTGAAGAATGAAATGGTTGATTAAAAGGCAGCAGATACACTGAATTAACAAACAAACACATCAAGAAGTTACCGCCGGCCCTTTCGCACCCCAACACTGGATGCCAGCCATTCCTCCCACCCCATAGAAGGGGCCTGGCCCACTCAGAACCTGGACCTGGGAACACTGCATCAGCTGACACCATTTATTGCTCAGTGGCAGTAAGGAACGTCCAAAGGGTAACTTCATTAGCCGTAGCTTTGCTAACATCAAGCTGTGTTACACACAGGCAGTCACTACGTGCTGTGGACTGGCTCCCGTGCTACCCAACCACCTGTGTTTAGGGTTTACTTCGAGCTGGAAACCTACCTGAAGAAACAGCAGCTTTAGTTTTACCTGCCTTCAGTAAATGTACACTAAGTCTTAAAAGCAGTGTCTGACTGCTTTGCCTATTGTAAGACATACAGTTGGCTTTCCAATCAACGTGTAAATGACAGTGAACTTCTAGAAATAGCATTGCATGCCCATTTGTGCACATGCCCGTTCCCCTACAGCCCGCCCGGGGACAACGTCCCAAATCTTAGCGCAGAGAAGCAAAGCCGTTTTCCAGATCCTGCAATATGCTGACTTTTCTTTCACAGGACAACACCCGCATCCTCCCAGCGTCTAATAGAACAAGTCCCCACCCCGGCTAAGTTACAGAGTCACAGCTACCGAGGAGCTGCAGGTATCTCCAGGCTGCCGTTCGCTCAGGGCTGACTTTGAACAAGTTTCGAACGGAGCAGCGCCCGGCAGCCCCGCTGAAGGCACAGCGCGGTCACCGCAGCACAGCCCTTCTCCTGGGGAGGGGCACAACGGAGAAAAAGCCGACGGAAAGGAACAAAGCGGGAGCAAACCTTCGTCCTCAGGGTCTGATGGATGTCTGCCGCCAGCTCCCCTCTCCACCACTGCTCCTCCATCCTTTTTCTTCCCATCCAGACAAAGCTCTGGCAGGCGGACGGGGCACCACCGGGACGGAGAACAGAGCGGACGAGTCGCTTCCGCCGGCCCCCGCACCTCCCGCTGGCACCGACCCCCCCGCGCTGACCGCTGCGGCCGCCCCCCTCCGCAGCCGGCGCCGGGCCCGGCGGCAGGCACGGCTCGGGCTGGCGGAAGCCCCGCGGCCGAGAGGGGAGAGGAGTGGAAAAAGAAGACAGCGGGAGGACCGCCGCCCGTCCGCCGGCGCGGCTCTGGGGTTAATGGGCTGTAATTAACAGCTGCCCGCCCCGGCGGGACACCGCCGACCCCTCCGCGCCGCCGGCAGCGGCACCTGCGCGCTCCTGGGGCCCCGCGGGGGGAGCGGATCCCCCGCCCTGCAGGCGCGGCACCGACGGCACGTGGCTGCCCGGCTCCGTGCGGGCAGAGCCGCTCCTCGTGCTGGCGGCGCCGAGCTCAGCGGCCGTCCTCAAGTGTGAACGGGAGGCGCGGGCTTTGTCCTCGTTCTGTGCTTCCTCACCTTCAGTTATAGGGACGTGTAGGCGGCGGTGACCTGGCTACGGTTTCAGCCCAGATGTCACCGCTTTGCCGCGGGACCCATTGCCACATCCCAGCTCGATGCTCAAAGAGCCCAGGAAACTGCCAGGCGCCACACAGCTTCGTTCCCAGACCTCTGAGCGAGATATTTATGTCCGATGGGCTTTTCAGGATGAAATCCCCCACCGAGCGTTTCCCAGCTCTGTTTCAGCAGTTCTAACTAGCCAAAAAGAAGATCGCCGTACAGCCTGTTCTGTACCAAAACTTCACCGTTGATCTGTTCAGGATGAAATTACCACAGGCCTAGCAGCAGCTTTCCCTTCTCGAGAATTAGACCCCAGTTTCAGCATTCTTTTTGGGGGGTTTTGTCTGTCAATCATTCTGTACAGGACTTTGCAAAACAAACCAAAAAAAAACCCCTCATGAAATGTTTTCTTCATCGGTTTCCAAAAAGAAAGAAACACAGAAAACCTGCATGCTTCCATCAAAGTTAATATCTTTGTTGATTTTAGCGTTCCTGGGAAAATGCTTTCATGATCAGCAAAGAAAGATGCTGAGCGGTTATTCCGGTGAAAACATCCCCAGTTGTTTATGATCAGCTTTCTGCCTTGGCCCTGCTGTAAAAGCCAAGCAATGAAGTTAAGTAGCAGCGGCCATTAAACCCGCAGATAAAAGCTGCCACCAAGTGTCCGTCAGAAACAATTTTCCCCTATTTTCTTTCAAGTACATCTAATTACGCCACTATCCCTTAAACAAAGTACTTGAGTGCCCTAATTTAAGCAAAGAAACAACTTTTTTTTTTCCTCTTTTCATTTAAAACTGTATACATACTTAAAAACATGTTGAACAGCAGCCTGAGCGTTTCCTTACAAATAACCCATGTGATTCAGACAGCGATGTATTCATTTGCTATTAGGTTTTTGTTTTTTTGTTTTTTTGTATTTTTTACCTCTATGTTATCTCAACACTATTATCAACTTTAATACTGTTGAATAATATTGTTCTAAAAAATTGAGCCCAGTTACAGTATAACTTTTCCGTCTGAATGGGACCATTCAGGACAGGAGCACGTTCTGATGTGATGGGTACAGCCGAGGTTAAAACACAGGCTTCAGCCACATCAGAACTGTGTGTATTAAACTTGCAAGTGGTTTAGCAAGTAGTCTGAAAAAGAAAAAAAAAAAAAATCCTAGGAATATTCCCAAAGTAAATGGACTTACTGAGAGTTTATATTCATTTAGAGAAACTTTATGCTAATCTATCATTATGAATAAGGCATGGCTGGGTAAAGCACAGGTACAGCCACTGAGACTTAGATGATGTAAGCCTAGTTTCAAGTCAGCGACATCATCAGCATTATGGGGGTTTTCTTTAAGAATCAGTTTAAATTGAGCAAATCAACAGCTTTCCCACTGCCTCACCGTTCTGGATGCTATAGCAATAAAATGCATTCAAAATGCACAAAGTTACCCAACAATAGCTAAGGTCCAAGCCTTCACTCTAACAGACAGAGCTCAGGCAACCTGTATTTCACCTGCTGGCACAGCGGGCTTCAGCTGGGAAAGAACACGGTGGAAATGCTGCATTGCAGAGGCTGCACCTGCATCAGTCAGCAAGGAGCTGGAGTGCTCTTGGTGGAAAAGAACGGGCTTCTTAATCAAGTCCCATGCACAACACAGAACCCATGGCTGTGTTCTGCAGCTCCAGCTGCCCACCCCCACCTGCTGCCAAAGGCAAAGGAGAGCTGCTCTGGTGCTCAGCAAGGGGTGAGTGCAAGAAGGGATCACTGGTGCCTGCCCAGGTAGCCCCACAGGGCTCTTCCTTCCCCAGGTGGGCAGCCCAGGTTGATGCCACTCAGGTGCTCCACATTTCACCAAAATCCCAAAGCCAGATTGTATCAGCAGCAGTTTAAGTGATAATTTCAGCTAGTTTGAGTGCTTTCACTCAAATGAATGTGGTGGTTTTCTTCTACTGAAAGAATTGATTTTCCTTCTTTCTGGTTCTCTGTATCTATCTGTGTTTTCCTACCTCCCTTCTTCGCCCTGCTCCTTTGTAACTCTATCACTCAGCATGCATTTTTCACTCCATGACCCATCTCATTAAACCTAGTCTTTTTGTCAGGCTAACTTTCTATAAGTTATAGCATTCCGTAGGGGATCTGAAGCAAGCACAAAGCAAACAAAAGAAAGCAGAGCTAGGAGCAGCAACAGGCTAGTAAGCAGGGCTTCTTTCTTCAGCAGCGTTCACTGCTGCGGTGGGACTTGCAGAGAGGCTGTCCTGTCCCCTCACCTCAGAACACTCAAAAAAAGAGATCTGTGACTCTGGGGGCACAGCACTGGCTGCAGTAAATGCTGGGGCTCTCTGCTTCCCAGCAGCCTCATGTACCTCAATTCTGTGCCCAAGAACTGATGCCCAGCCAGGCCTCCCTTTGAACATGCTATAGCTGAAGCATGTTCATTCCTCGTTCCTCCTTTTGGCCACCAGCTTATGTGGAAATTGGAAACCCTGTGAAGGTGCCCTCCTTTGTAGGAGTCTTCCTCTTCCTGACCTGCCTGTCAAGCACCTGGGGAACGCCGCCTCTCCAGCTCATGCTCACTAGAAATGCCTCGAGCTGAGGTAATTATGGAGTTATAGCAGTACTAGAGCAGCTCTTGGATGACAGCCCTGCTATTATTTTCCCTGCAGTTAAATCCCCGGTGCTACATGTGAGGGCAAGGCCAGCCTCTGTGTCCCTGTGCTGGGCAGGGGTGCTGCACCAGGAGCTGGGGGGTGAGGGGCTGGGGATTTGTGGGGCTGCAGTCACAGGTCTGTGTCATCCAGAGGGCACATAGCAGCTTCTGCTGCTGGGCCTGAGTTGCTTCAAGGGCAGAAACATCCCCTGGCAGAAGAGCAGTGCACAGCACAGGTAAATGGTACGCAGCTACACGAGGCAGGTTCTCCTGGGCCTTCCTTGGCCTCCATAAGGGAAGATGTGATGGAGACTGGAAGGCTCTGCTCAGCTGGAGTGAACTGCACAATTTGGGGATGAAGGTGGGAGGGAGAAAGCCCTGTGGTGGTGGAGAGGAGTTCACGTGGTAATGAAACCCTTTGCCCCCATGGAGAAGACCTGTGTCTGTGTTTTCACAGCTGCGTCTGTGCTGGCTTCTAATGAACCATGAGATGAAGCAGCTGAGCCGTCATTTCTAACTGATCACTGAGGACAGGTGTTGCACTCCCTGTCTTCACCTGGCATGCTGAGTGCATAGAGGGCCTGCTTGTGACAAAACTTGGTGCACAAAGCAGCCGAGGGAAGTTCTGGTGCTCACAGTGGAGAAGGCTGCTGCAGTGTAACAGGCCTTGTTTGCATCCACTGCCCTCACACATCATCCTGCCTCAGCCAGGACATTCCTCCCTCCTTCCTGATAGCATCTGCCCACACGTTTGCCTGGCCAAGACATTCCCAGCTCTGCTCCCACAGCAATGGAGGTGCCGGGAGCTGCCTGGGCTGGGTGAGGAAGGAGCCTGCGTGGGAGCAGTTCTCTCTTGTGACAGCTTGGCTGTGAAAGCCAGAGTTCTTTACTTGGTGTTATTCCAGAAACTCCATATTCTTGGAAAAAAATTTTATGCAAATCTCATTTTTCATTAAAAACAAAAACAACAACAACAACAAAAAAACAACCAACAACAAAAAAAATAAGTACACATAACAACCGAATGAATAGCTGCTTGGCTGGAGAAAAATGGAACTGCAAACTGAACTGCAGCCTGAAGATGTGAGAGTAAGCCAGAATGTATCATTTCTGAAATGCTCTGAAGCCTGAGCCAGTTTCTTGAAGAGAGGAAAAAACACCCCAAACTCAATGTTCCCATGGTCAGCCCTGAGATAACCCTGGCACTGCTGCCCTTCCCTCCCTCCTCTCCTGGGGGACGCAGAAGGAGGGCAGCCCACAGCTGCTGGAGGAGATGCTTGTGCAGGTTTGAGTGGAGCCATCGTGGTCAGCATGCAGGCTGCCTTGGTTAATCTTAAAACATGCTAAGAAGAGATAAATCTTTTTCAGAGCAATCTGTGTACTTCAAACAACTGTCCCTCTTTTGCAGACATAATTGATGTATGATACCTTTTGAATGACTGCAGCCCAATCGGAGGTTAAGTAATTGGAAGAAAACAGTCCTCTCCCTGCTGTGTCTTATTGGTTTGAGCTTTCTCTTCTGAGTCCGTGATGGCAGCAGATCCACGGAGCTGGGCTGAGCTGTGCTGCACAGAAGCAGCACTGTGACCCGGGGCAGCTCCCAGGGGTGGATGTGGGTGTGTTGGAGCCAGAGCTCCAGGTCAGCAGGGAGGGCCTGATAGCCCCAGAAAGCAAGCAAGCTCTGTGCTAGTGAGTGCTTAGCGGGGGGTTTCTTTATAATTTGCATTTTGATCTTCTGAACTTGGATGCATTTGCATGTTTTCCTTTTCACTAGATCAAAAACGATGCTTTGCCAGAGAGCTAATAACTCCCATGGCTTCTCATCTGGGGAAACCAGCTAGTGGGCCCCTGAGAGGACTGACGGTGGGGATATGCTCCCTGCTGTGGCTGCTGAGATAACGGGACAGCGAGGAGTCCAGCCCTAGAAGCTGGTTGGCAGTGCTTGTTGGCAGTGCAGCTGTGCTCATTGTTGACTGCTGCTTCCCCACCTCAGTCTTATTCCCTGTGGTTCTCTGCCATCCCGTCCCAGCTCTGGCACCTGCCTTGTACCAACTGGGTTCAGCGGTAACCCATCGGAAAACCAAAATGAAAATCACGCCAGGGATGGTTGATGGGAGAAATTGAGTGCAACAAGATCTCTCTGTTTTGGCAGCAGTCCCGCCACCCCCTGGGGCTGTTGGTGGAAATGCAGGGCTGGGCACTGAGAGAAAAAGGCAATGCTTGAACTGTTGTTGCCTGCAAAATGCAGGCCAGGATGTACTAAATGAGGGCATTGCAAAGGAACGTACATTATTTGCACAGCAACTGCTGGGAAAGGACTTCTGCCAGCAGGCTGAGCAGCTGCTCAGGAATGTACAGACCCTGTTCCACCTTGTAGAAGGCCTTGCACAGAGAGTAAAAAAGTGTGTGCTCCCTGGCTTGTAGGGCTGGGAGGGAGGAAATACACTGGTGGCATCTGGCCCTACAAAATCCATCACTGAAACTGGCAGCGTTTGTGGAATCTGTAACAGTTTTGAAATGATTTCAGGAAAACTGCTTAATAAGCATCAAGGATGTTGCAGTGGTAGTTTTATTGCAGCTTTATTAAAAAAAAAAAAAAGTATTTGAAAAGATTTTCATAAAATATAACACATTTAAAGTTGTTCACAAAATCATGCAAATACAATGACTTGTAGAAATAAGGTTTATATATTTATATATATAAATATATATATATCTTAATTTGTTCTTCTGTGCTATCTCCTCAATGTCTAAATGTGCAAATGAGAAGAACTGGAAATTGATACAAGTGTTTGTTGCAGGAGACAAGAAATATGATTGTGGGAACCAAGAAGATGTGTCAGATATTGAGTAAAATTCCTTCCCTCTGACCGCAGGCTGACTTCTGGTAGTGAGCAGCTGCACACACTGGGGCAAGGCAACTGGCTGAGCAGCCATACAGCTGGCGATGTGATAATGATGCTCCATTTGGGAGCATATCCCTGTACGGCTGTTGGTTGGGATGGGGAAAAATGCAAAGCTCATCATAGCAAGACCAAAAAGCTCACCTCTGGCCTTTTCTGCCTTGTTTTTCTTTTTTATACAGTTTAGAACCACTATGTTAAGATCGGATCATCTGTAGCATTTGACATACAAAACTAAAAAAGCAAAGCACGTCATTAAGACAGAGTCTATCTGCAGCATTAAGCCTGTGAGGAGCACCTCAGCAGCACCATGAGAATTTCCTTTCAGCAAAAGCTGACAGGGATGGAGGAGTGGGATTTGATGCACCTGTTTCTGGAGTGAAGGTTCACGTTCTCTCTCTCTAAAAACTGAGTCTTATCTGCAGCGTTATCCTTCACCATGGACTGGAGTCTGGCAGGTGTTGGGCTTGCACAGCCAATGTCAGGTTCTGGTCACAGCTTTTTGACTCTTGTCTGAAAGCAGATGCAAGACTCCAGCACTGCTTTGTTGTGGCTGAACTCTGAGCAAACCAGCAGAGCTCGATTCGACGGCGTGTGTCTTAGCAGGAGTTTTACCTTTAGCCTTAAATGAGCTCTTTTCTTTGTGTCCTATTTAAACCGGATGCTGTTGCTTATTAGTACTGCTTTGATGAGGCTGAGGGTTGCTGGTACTTTTGTAACGGCAGCTGATAATTTCCTGACTTGTAAGTAGCTGGTGAAGTGTAGTAAGTTTTATTATTATTATTATTGAGGGTGGGAGAAGGAGGGGCACTGATACAATCTCCAACATCAATGGCGCTTATAAGCTCAGTTTTCAGGAAATGGTTTTCGGTCTCTATGCATTACAATAATATAAAATCAAAACATTCTGCACCAGTATTTGAGTTACATGTCTGTGGCATGTTTGAACAGTAGGAAAACATAGCGGCTGGCTTCCAGGTTTAAAGAGTCATGAGGTCACTTAAAGGTAGGTCCTAAAGATCCTGATATACTTCATGGACTAGTTGGTGACATCAAGTAAATATCTGTATTGCCAATATGGGCTGTTAGTGCCAAAAAAGTAAAATGATGCGATAATATCACACATGTCCACGTGCAGGCTACACTTTGCTGGACTGAAGTTGCATCCATTTCTTATTTGTTTCTCACTCTATATTTCATTGAGATAATCTTGGTCAGGGTAGATCAGAAAGCCAGTAAATAAGCTGTCTGTCCAGTAGGGATCATAAAAGAGCCCATTTTGTTCGGAGTAAAAGATCTGCAGCCACACCTCATCCTCTTGCTTCAGAGAGAGAATGGTTGATCCAGAGGCAACATCGTGGTTCCCAGTGTTGGCATCAAAAGTCTTGATCCGGTACTGCCCGTTGTGGACCAAACCAATGGCCAAATGTTTGTTGGCCAAAGTGATATCATAAGTGAAGTAGTAAATACCTGGGATGCTGCATATGAATTTTCCGCTGGAAGCATTGTAATGTCCTCCCTCGTTCATCAGGATCCTGTCAAATTTGATGGGGAGCCTTTCTCTTGGATAGCTCTTAGAGACAGCTACAGAGAAAGCAGATTTGGCTTTGTTAGCGTTGCAGGTGCAGGGTCCTGGCATCCCAGTCTCACCTTTGTTCCCTTTGGGTCCTTTCTTTCCTGGTGCTCCGTTTTTTCCAGGATTACCCTTTAAACCCTTTGGTCCTCGTGGGCCTGCCTTGCCAATGGCTCCTGCTTTCCCCTTTGGTCCCGGCTTGCCTGGGTTTCCAGTTCTGCCCTGTGGACCTGAAAGATAAATAACCTTGTAAACATTTTAGTGAAGGTTTAACAAGTGGAAAGGGGTTGTATCATTGCAGCAGTATATTTTCATTTGGGAGGAAAATCGTAGTGGTAAGAAACCAATGAAATACCACCCGGGGCTGGACACACGTCAGGTCATAAATCATGTAAAGACTGGGATTTACGCTGTGTCTTATTACCTGCCATAGCAAGGGTAGATGACTGTCAGAGGAAACGTTCTCTAGATTCCCTGTTCTGAGTGTGAGAGAAGATGCAGCACTGGCATTATGCTGAACCAGGAGTGCACTCTAGTGTGGTGATGGGAAATCACTGCCTTCTGCCTCCAGCTGCCCCTGATGCTCGCAGTGAGGACTGATGGAAAAAGAGCCTCTTTGCAGGACCAGAGGAGGGTGGATGTGTGCTTTGGTTTTGATGGAGCACGGTCAGAGCAGTGCCTGACACTCAGTGAGAGTGCTCCAGGGAATCAGTGCTTAATTTTTCATTTGATTCTGTTTCCCTTGAGAGCAGGAATCAGAAACCAGTGTTTTGTCTCTCACATAACGTGTGTGTGTCAAAACAGAAAATCTCCCTCCGGAGGAAATATGTGCAATAACAAAGGGAAGATGAAAATAATTACATGCAGCATTACAAATCTATCAGCAAACAATATGTTTTGGAAGGTTTTGGCATGGGTTTTGTGGTGATGTTTGAAATACTTTCTATTGCTGCTTAGGCTGATTAGACCTTCAAGGATTCGATATTGTGAAAATAAAAGTTTCCACCTGCTGCTGTGGCAGTGCTACGTGGGAGCGCCTGGACACAGCGTGAGAATCCAAAACTCACTGGCAGGATCTGAGAAGAGGGGAATGTTGAGAGGAGGAGGCTGAATTCCTGGAAGTGTCTCATGAGATGTAGCCTGCTCTGAGGCTTGGATGTGGGATGACAAGTTGACGTTAACTGGGCTGTTGCACTCATGCTTTTACACTTTACCCTTGTTTTGCAAAGAAGCTCTTCCCTCTTACCTTCATCACCGTGATCGCCTTTGTCTCCATCCTTGCCGTCCTTGCCATCTTTCCCTGGGAAGCCCATCCTGCCAACTGTCCCCGGAGTCCCAGGTGCACCAGGAGGGCCGGGAGGCCCGGGGGGGCCCGGCAGGCTGCATGTCAGCTGGGGGCCCTCCTGCAGCGCTGCCTTGGCAAAGCCCCCGAAGATGTGGTTGGCCACGCAGGGCACAGTCCAGAGGAGGAGGACAGCAGAAATCATGGCACAGCCTGGAGAAACGAGATGGGGGCTCGGCTGATGTATGCGGCAACCTGTGTGTGGGTGCAGCAGGGTGCCCTCATGCCGGGGCTGTGTGAAAATGGGGCACAACTGAGATTTTTTCTTTTGGCAGGGTGGGGGAGCTTTTTGTTTTGGTGTTTGTTCTCTCTTACCTCTTCTCTCCTCTTTGCCCTTTCCTGATCCTGCTTTTTCTCCCATAAGCTGAGCAATGATGGCAGAGAGGTACAGAAAGCAGGTGCTCTGGACTAACAGAGCAGAGGAAGAAAAAACTGGGGAAACTCACGCCAAAGCCCTGAGACATGCATTGCTGTTGTGTTGCTGGGTCTATTACAGGGTCCAAGCACAAACTGTAGGGTGATGTGGGGCTGAGCTGAGTTGTGGAGGCCTGGGGCCAAGTCAGTCAAGGAAATTCTTAATGTGCTTTTCCTGATAGTATGCATTGAGCCTCTGCTAGCTGAGGACACCTGCCTGGGGTTCCCCTTCTTCATCATGCTCAGCTGCACTGCCTGCAGCCAGGATCAGCCCTGCTGCAGCCACCACTGCTGTGACCTGCCTTGCTGCAGGGGCTCGTGGCTCTCACTTACCTTGGAAAGATGGATGGCCGTTAACAGCACTGTTTGCTGCTTTTCTCCTGGCTCGACCATAAGCCGTTGCTTTAGGTGTAGAATACAGCAACATTTGTTGCACTTGTTGTTGGAGCAGCCTTGCCTCTGCCTTCATTGACAGAGGAGGTTGATCGTCCTGGGCTTGTCTGACTCCTCTCCTGGACAGATTTCTGATAGGAAATCATTTCTAGATTAAAACTATTCCTGTGGAACTGTTAGTGATGCAGAGCAGTTATCATGCAGTAACACCTCTCTCTGGATGTCTGCACGTGAGCTGTTTGCAAAGAGCTGCACACAGAGTAACTCCACTGCATCTTAAAATGGTGCTCGGGATGGTAGCTTAGGGAAGGTGCTCAAAACCTATCTGACTCTGTGCGCTCATCTTCATGCACAACCTGCCTGAGACTCTGAATGTCAGAAGAGAGTAAAGTAGACTTTGCTTCTGCATTGCTTCTGCATCTCATTACAGATGTACTTAAAAGGAGGATTTCCCCTATGGTATCAGTTTCTGGCAGATGAACGAAGGTCCTCTTGCCATTCCCTCCCAGCTCTGGAGGATGCTATGCATGTGGTGGTGTCCAGGCTGAGGATTTTCTCCTCCTCCTGCCAGTGAGGGAGCTCACAGCCATGAGCTGCGGGCACTGACCATGTACTGAGGGAGATGCTTTTGGTGTTGGGCTGTTTCCCAGTGTGGAAACAAGCTGGTGGGAGATGAAAGGCATTCTCTGCCTCAGTTTCTTTCTTTGACCTTCTGTAGCTGGAGTAGCTCTTGGAGAAATGAGACAAAACCTAAAACATCTCTGTCTGGTTCACTGTTTTCTCAGTCACTCCATGATCAAGAGAGATCAAGCCAAAGGAGTAGGCATGCATCACTTTGATACAATTCCTGAGCTCCGGGCTAGGAGGCGCACGCTTTTATTTGGTGGCAGAGCTCTATGAAATGCAGTCTTTTCCCTCACTACAGCTACCCTGTACTGGAGGAGGTTAAATATTTTGAAAGGCTCATCCACTTGCGTGGGCTTTCTTATCACATCTCCAGTCCTGTTAGCTAAATACAGAAGCAGGGATTATGAAGCGAGAAAACTGCCTTTCAGATATTTCTTCATGCTTTGGTGCTGAGGCAGATTTGCAATAGACAGATGAGCTGCAATATCCCCTGTCTTTCATTGGCCTTTTGGTCAGGCAGGATCCTGTGTGGCATGAAGCCAAATACTGGAAGTCTTTAGCATCTCTCTGGCAGCATTATGTTCAATTCCTGCACTGGAAATGAGATGTTTGAAAGATTGCATACATTTCATGTTGCCTTAGTGCTCCCGCCTTGGTATCAGCTCCTGTAGGGGGTGGGAATGCACGTTACATGCTCTGGATCCGGCCAGCAATATGCCGTATATAAATGCTGAGTGGGAGCCCCCTGGTTCTGAGAGATGTATAATTAAGAACATGCAGAGGAGTAGGAAATGCAGAACAGATTTCTGAGCTGGTTGTGCCTGCTAAACCATTTCCTTCGTCTGGGCTCTTTTGCTTTGCTTATACCCAAATTTATTTGCTGGTGAAAAGTGTTGGTTTAATGGCCTTGTGAAACTGAAACCACCAACCAGTATTAATGTGGACAGTTGAAAAAGTCTTCTCTCTTTACAGAAATGGAAATAAAGTGCTATAATGCCTTTGGAGTGGGGAGATCCTAAGGAAAGCTCCATCCTCTCTTCCCAGTAACCACCTCAGATGGGGCAGAAGAGAAGGGAGAAGTGTTTGGAGGTGGCTGACTCTAAGTGGTCAGGATGCAAGGAGGCATTTTGTTGTGGAGCATAACTGGGGAAAAGCATAGATGGGACTGCTTTGTGTGGAGAAGGAATGAGCAGGAGTAAAGCATGGGACAGAGGGCAGCAACTTCTCTGAAACTTTCTATTTACCTCCAGGCAATGCCCCTAGTTAACCCAGTGGGGTAACACACACAGTACCCTGAGGCTGGGAGGTTCAGGTACCGACACATGTAAACATGGGGAACATTTGGCCACCTGGGTGCTCTGCATGGCTAGTTTGGGGCTCCACAAGAGCACTGCATCCCACATCACAGCAGTGTCACATTCACAAGAACATCTATAAATAACCTTTTAAAGGAATCCCTTTGAAAGGAAAAAAGACTGGTTCTGTTCCACCTTAAAAGGAAAATTGCATCTCGGTGTAGAACATACAATGAGTTCCAAAAAGCAAATTGGAAACAGACCAGCATCTTTCCTCTCCTCGGTACAAGCAGCAGACCTGGCACTGAAGGCCATGCAGCACATTTTCAGCTGAGGTCTCACTTTTATAGAAACATTTTAATTAATGCTTTTTGTGATAGGGTTTTGGAGGCTTTTGGCCTTGACAAATGCCTGCTGTGTGGGACTGCACCCTGCACCCAGCGCTGTGAGGGCTGATGGCTGAGCACTGCCTGGGGGGGGGGGGGGGGGGGGATGAGGCGATTGCGGATCCAGGCAATTCTGAGCTGCTCTGAGGTCAGCGTTGGATGCTGGCAGGCTCATCACAGCTGGGCCATCTATTGGCAACCTCTGATCTCTGAGAGAGGCTCCAAAATGTGCAGAGAATGTCTGGGTCCTGAGGCGGCAGGATGAGCCACAGGCAGGTGGTGACAGGTACCATCTGCTGGGATTTAGGGACGATATGCCCTTCATCCTTCAGCTGAATCCATACAAACTTCTATTCTGGGGTCCAAGGTATCCCCTGGGATTGGTGTAGTGTGTAAAATGATGCTGCAGATCCCCATGGGTTCTAGTTCTGTATATGGATAAGCATTGAAAAGGAGCATCTGCCAGAAAAGCTTTTGCCTATGAGAGTGAGCCCCAGGAGCAAAGGAGTGCTTGAACCTCTGGTGCTTGTGAGGCAGCTGGGCTGAGACCACACGGGAGGGGAAAGTCTCCTGGGTTTGCTGGATGTGGTGGTGGTTTGGCACCAGGCATACTGGTCAAATGGGGATTTTTGGCAGGGAAGTGGATTCATACAATGCAGTGACAGTGAGAGCCTCTGCATGGAGAGGGAAAGCTGAAAAGCATGCATTTAACTTCTGATATAAGCCAGTGAAGTTGCTATAGCTGATATGAACTTGATCTGCTGCACAAAGTAGTGTTAAAGGAGTTGAGGGAGAACGATGGATCTCCTGCACCCAAAACCACACTGCCTCTTCTGCTGTTTCCTTCCCCGTCTATTTCTTCCAACCTGGGCTGTTGTCTTTATGTTTCCTGTGCAGGTACTGGAAACCTGAGTGCTCACATTTGCTAAGTCAAGAGGAAGAGGGAGACAAAAAAACCCAAACCAAACCAAAATAAAAAAAAAAACAGGGAAAAGGAATGTACTCACCCAGGCTTAATTTCTTCAGTGAGGTCTTGACAGGCGCTGGGATTCCGCTCAGCTTGCAGCAGATGTTTTGCTGCAGACTGCTGTCACATCATGGAGCACAAACCCCGTCCTCCTGCGACTGCGTCTTTCCGAGTGTGCTCTGTGGTTCTGACTTGGTGGGTTTTTCTTTTCTATTAATGTTTTTCCCCGTTTTGCATGTATTGCTGGCTTCCCGCTGCAGCTCTAGGTTTTGGCTCAGCTTTGCCAAAGGCATATTTTTATTATTGTGTAATGGATCTGAGCCTCTTCCTCTGTCACGTGGCGTGGGCAGAAGTTTTGCACACACATGGCTGGAGAGCTCTCGGTGCCTGAGGAGCCTTTCCCCTTCCTCTCCTCTGCAGGCTGTTGCGGAGCTGGGCCTGGGTGGGTTCTGTTCTGCCCCTATGGGCAGGGTTTGTAGGGCCATGGGCAACAGGGATTGATGCTCAATCTTAGAGCACTAGCAAGGGAAGCAAATCTCATGCTGAGGGTGGAAACAAGCTTCTTGTGTATGGAATAATTTAGACAAAGCAGTAAGGATAGATCATTCAGGGCTTGGAGTGAATGACATCTCTGTGAAGCAGCAGCTTTGCAAAAATGTAAGTTGAAAGAAGACAGCAGGTACCGCACAGAGGTGCTGCAGGAGGGTGTGTGAGATAAGGTGTGGAGACTGACACTGAGATGATGGAGTGGGAAAGTTTCTGTCTTTGGAAAAGCTGAGGTTTTGCTTTAAGCTTTCAAAGTAATTGCAAAGCCCCAGCAGTTGTTGCTGATGAGGCAGCAGTGCTGGAAGCGGTGCTGCAGTGAAAGCTGGCTGCTGTGGGATGCAGTCAGCTGTTGTGGGATGGCAGTGCTGGCCCTGGGGCTGCTGGCCATGGGCACAGGGCCCTGCCTTGCTCAGCACATGTGCTGGCAGCCAGCTCTGAGGCCAACACAGCTGCTGCCAGCCAGAGAGCGCCTGCTGTTCTGTCCGGTGCTGAGGGCCAGCAGAGCAGGAGTGCTCCGCAGGTGTCATTCCTCTTCATGCCAGAATTTGTCTGCATCAGAGATCTGATGTGGTTGGTTTTTGTTTTCAGAGTTTGTTTGTTTGTTTGTTTGTTTGAGTTTTCTGCAGCATTTGCTCTCAGAACATGGTGAGAGCAGATTTAGCTGCATTTATTTGCATTAGAGACAAACGTATAAATGGAGCGTATCTGCAATTGGTTTTGTGACCTGCAATTGGTGACGCCGCTCCTGGAGGGGTGGGGATGTCTCGCTGCTGCCTGGGCACCAACCAATACAGCAGAGCTGTGACAGCATTCAAATACTGCGTGTATCTTGCTGTCCACGGGCTCCTCTTCCCTGCACCCTGCATTGGCTTCTCCCACCTAAGTGTGAACAGGACTCAGCAGAGCTGGAGAGCGTGCTGGCAGCACGTGCTGTTAAACCAATGAGCCGCTCCTCCGCAGTGAAGCAGAGCAGCCCTGGTGTGCAGCTCTCCATTCTTTTGCTTTTAATGCATTGCAGGAGACTGTTACAAGACGTGTATCTCAGCAACAGAGGGTTTTCCCTTGCTGGTTCTTGGAGGCTGAATGCACTGTTACAGACACTGAGCTCGTGGCAGTGCCTTCGTAACCAGACACAAGGAGTCAGACAGGACAGAAGCAGCTGCAGCTGGAGGTGGCCTAACAGGCAGCCCTCAGGGCGAAGCGGGGTGATGGCTGAGCAGGTGCGTCTCTCTTCAAAGATGAGTGCAGGGCCTTTGATTTTTTTTCATTTTTATGTTTGGAAGATACTAATGGGAGGAAAAAAGCATTTTCGCTGCAGCAGGTCTGCTGGCTTAGCTTGGAGTGGTGATTTGAGTCACTTTTATTGCCCTGCCTGAAAGGAGCTTGGAAGCCTCTGAGCACTCTTCAGAGAGTGATTGTCCCTCTCCAAAAGCCCCCATAAAATCAGACAAATCGCTCTTTAAACTTAAAGGATACGCTTGAGACCATCAGCTCTGCTTAGAAGCTGCTGTCCTAACCCATTAAGATAAAAATAAATAGATCTATTTTGGGAGGAGGAAAGTGGGAACCAGCCCAAACATCAGTGAGACACTGCCAGCGTGTGCAGAAGACAAGTGGTGCTGTGGTTTTGTTTATTTGGCTTCTTTTTTTTGTACTTTCTTTTTTCTTATGCGTCTTCTAAGTCAAAACCAGCAGTCTCTTTGACTTGCCAAACTGGTTTCTGCTGAGCTATCCAGTAACACATCTAGACAAGAACTGTTCTGAAAATGCCTTGTATTTCTCAGGAAAGCTTAAAAAAAGGCATGGGAAATTAGTATGGAGTTCTACAGGAGCCCAAGCCTGTAGTCAGAACACTGAGTGATGAAATGCAATGGCAGACAAAAGCAGGTTACATAGAGCTGAGTGAGCATCTGAAAGCAGCACAGAAAAGAGGGAGAGCAGATTGGTTATTTAGTAGAGAGCGGGGAACAAATGCAAAATGATCTCCTCAAACTGAAGGCCAGATACAGACATAGACGAGAAACAAAGTAGAAAAACAAGAGTTGATCCAGAAACCTTGCAAACTCTGAGTAATTGCATACATTCTGAAGGCCCAGGGGAGCCGGACTTGGGGTTAGCAAAATCTCTTAGTTCTGAGCATCACTGACAGCAATGGCAGCACCTGGGGATGAGGGCAGCGCTGCCCAGGCCAGGAGAGTCGAGTGCCTCAATCCAGTGCCTCTGTCCTGCAAGGCAAAGCTGCATCCCCTAGACAGACTGCATGTGAGCCGTGACAGTCTGCACAGCTAATAATAGCTACAGAACAAATCCCACCTCTCTCTGTTGCTTTCCAAGTGAAGGATTTAACATTAGAGCTGGATTTTCAGTTCTGAGACAACAATTAATTTGCTAGAAATTGACTTTCTGCTGCTCCTAAAACATAGAGCAGACTGTAGGGCTGCACTGGCTCTCAGTTGCTAGGAGCTGCCCTCTCTGCTTTTGCTTCTATATGTGTCCTGTATGAGATCTCTTAAAGCAAGAAGGAGCAGCCACGCCACAGAAGGAGCTGGCTGAAAGCAGGCTTTCTCCTCCCAGTGAATCTCAGAGCAGCTCTCAGGGTGCTGCCCATGCACAGTGTGCAGAACCAGGACACACGCTGACGTGGGCAGTGTCTCCTTCCCCGTGCTGATGGAGCATTGCAGCAGGTGCTTCAGCATCCAGTGGCGATGGGTTACAGCTGAGAGGGGAGGTGCTGCTGGAAGGTCCCACTGCTGAGGTGTAGTGGGAGTGAACAGGCCACTCCCTGTGCTTGGACTCGAGTGCAGTGCAAACAGGAGGCAGGGCGATGGCTTTCCTAAAATGCAATGGAACGATGAGAATATCTTTTTAAGACTGCTAGGAAGCTTTGGGTTTGCTCATCTGCCCATATAACAGCGTTTCCCTGGACAAAGGGTTTTCTTTTTGTTCCACTGAGATGTGGTAGTATTTAGTGGAAGCAAAGCCCACCCCTGCCTGCTATCTCTGGGCGGGTCTCTGCCTGAATTATCCCAGAAGTGAACAAATTTGTTCCATGTAAGATAACTAGCTGAACTTAATATTTTTGCCTTTTTCCATGTTGCATCCAGCAAAGCTAATGCCACCAAGAGAGCTAGCAGAACAACAGGAAGTTGCTTGCATGTAGTGTTTTGGCCTAAATATATCCAAACATGGGATGGAAAACAGCTATTGGGCTGCACTGGGCCTAGCCACTGTGTTAGCAGGCACAGAAAATCCTGCCTCTGCAGTTTTTATTGCTTTTTTTTTTTATCTCCTAAAGGACCAATTCCGTTTCATTCTTGACTACTGCTAAGATCCCTGCTATGCTCTGATCCCTGAACAATTGCACACATGTAGAACAGCACCTCTCTTTCACTAATTCACTCAGGAAAGCCATAAAGATCCAATTACAAAGACATGTGGAAGACAGTAAAAGAACCATCTTCTGATGTGCCTTGAAGGAACATAACACAGAACAATAAGCTTATCAGCAAAAAATAAAGGAGAATATTTTACCTGCATGCCTATAAATGTAAACACCTTCAAATCAACATCTTGCTCACAGTTCGCAGATTGAGTGTGCCTTGAGAACCAGGATTCAAACAGGGAGGAAAAAAAGAGAGGTAATTGAAGCAATTGCTGGGAAGGGAGATGGGAAAATGAACGCTGAGCTCTGCCAAGGGTGAGATGCAGAGAAAGCTGCTCTGAGCATGCTGGGTGGGTCTGGTCTGTATTATGATTTCAGAACGTGACAAGTTCTCTTAACAGGCTACTACATTTCTTCTCATCTCCCTTGTCTTTTTGTGTACACAAGAAACAATTGCAGCCGTCCCTGCTGCTTTCCACTGTATGATTATTTTCATCCATAACTGGCCATAAACTTGTTTCCAACTCATTTTAGGAAAAAAAAAAAAACAAACCCAAGCCTGCTTGTTCAAGGGGAGGTGATCTTCGGACACGCAGTCACACTGCATGCCAAATGCAAGGGGAAGCAGATGGAGGAAAATCAATTCTCACCAGCAAATACATGATGTTCTGTAAGTTTAACCTCTGTCATAGAAACAGAACAATACTTTTTCAGCTTTTTCCCTTTAACTGTGGAGGCTGACCTAGAAGAGAGATCCTCTGTGTCATTCACAGGTCCAAAGAAGGGTACTTTGCATGAGTCTAAATGCTTTTTCACTGTACAGCTGGCTGCTCTGGGAAACACAAGTCCCCCAGGCTCTCTCTGAGCAGAGCAAGACAGGGGCTGATAGGGAGCTACTCATGGCTTCAGGCATTGGACAGAAAATCCAATCACATAAATGTACTTATGGTGGAATTTGGTATGTTTCCATAAGAAACCTGTAACATGCTCAGTGCTCTAGCAAGACATGAGCTTTCACATACAGGTGCCTTTAACTCTCACCCTTTTTCTCACATAAAAATACACACTACTGTGCTCAGCTGCTTGACTGCTGAATTTATATTTATCATTCTTAATCGCTCTTTTCGATTATTTCTGAACTGCCTCCTTTATAAAGAATCAAGACTCTACCTTTAAAAAGTATCCAAATAGTTCAAGGAACCAATAGCACAGACTGATTTAACATCCCCTTTTCCCTCACACTGAGCTTGGCACTAAGACATCAGCATTTGGCACCTGGAGGTCGTACTGGCCAGTACAAAAGTATTACAGTTTAAAACAACTACATCAGAAAAAAATTGTTCAAAGCCAGTTTACATTCAAGGTTGTAACAGGAGATCTCTGGACCACAATAAAGTCATTCAGAACACTGATCAATGACATCAGCACAGATGAGTTTTTACACAGAACCAATTTACTGCCTAACACACAATTTCCATTTTACTGTACTGCTAAATGGAAATGCTCAGACCTCAGAAGGTGGCTGCAAAATCATATGCAAAACATTCAAATTTGCACTTAGTGTACATAACTACTTGTAGAAAAGTGTTATTTTTTCCCTTTGAAATTATTCACAAACTAGACAGGTGAGGATGAGCTGATGTGAAAACCTAGAGAGTGAGTCACTGGTAAAGCAGAAGGGAAATTACACCCCAGCTCCTCTTCCCCTCTGACTTTCTAAATATCCGTGTTTTTTGTGAAAACATAAAAACAATCTCTGCACTGATTCTCAACCCTTCCAAGTACAAAACTGTGGCATGAAGCTTTTCACCCACTTCTTCAGCTTTTAATAGTACAGTGGAGAACTCACAGCTTAAGGACAAATATTTCCGAACAACACACAGATGCTGCACGCCAGCAAAAGGTACTGATATCCAACCATCACTTCCACACAATGTAACTGGACTCAGGAGGTTATAAGGATAAGATGTATATTGCTATGAAACAAAACTAAACAACTTAGATCTTTGCAGCTGAAATGTGCACTAACACCTGCAGAAACATAATGAGAATTTTATAGCTCTATGGTCAGCTTCTCCTGAACTTTTAATTACAACAGCTAGATAGTTTTTGAGACCTTTACATTTAATCAAAACTGTACAAAACTATTTTCACATTCCAAAATACTCAGTGAAAACTGATCAAAAACTATTTCTCCCTTTAAGGCCGCGTGACAGGCAAGCCCTTTTACAAATAAAAGTTGGGCTTCAATGGCTGTACAAATTTATATGCAACAATTACTGCTATACATTAACAGTGACACCTGTTGATCTTCTCTTCATTGTAGTTAATTTTATTGAATTAGTTAAGTCTTCATGTATGGCCAAATGAACCGGAACTTCTGGAATTACAGCCAATATCTGATCTTCTCTTTTCCAATCAAGAATTTAGAGTGTATGTTTTTTTTAAATGCATTTATACACTTATGTACATATATATTTGTGACTGCATATATACATACAAACATAACATTGTTTTAAGTACTAGACAGCTCAAGTCTACTGAAAGAATTTCACCAGCCTCTGTGGTACACAGATCTCTGCCATTTCTGGCATTTCTTAGCTGCATAGAAGGGAACTGTCTGCAGACTCATAAACAAGCATAGAAAAAAAGAAAAAAGTCTTGGGTATTGGAATGATCTTCAGCACATTTACTGTCCAAGAAAAGAGGCCATGGGATCATCAGGTCTCTGACGTTTCATTCTATAGGCTTCCATTTCCTCTTCTGTTGGCTCCCTGGTCTCATATACGCTGTTGTATGGTCTCTTCCTCTCATCTAACTGCATAATTTCTTTAACTTGCAGGAGACGAGCCTCTTCTGCATTTAATGCCTGAAATGGAAGAAAAAAATGCAATGAAATTAAAAAGAAAAATAATAAAGAAAAAAATAAACAAAATTTTACATCAAATCCTAGTATAACAAAGATAGAACAGGCAGAATGCTGAGATAAGCAATGCACCTACAGCATACCCTGTGTGCTGTTTAATGCGCATTTTTTAGTCTTAACCACAAGACAATGGTAAGTTAGTATTTTGCAAACAAGATACTTCTTTCCAATTGACAAAATCAAGTATGAAACTCCTGAGTTCTACCTAAAAAGTAATCGTGATCCCGGCAGTACAAAAACATGCCATCTTAGGGGGTTGATCTGTCTTCTTTCAGTTAGGCTGTAATTTTTTAGATGAAAATATACCTTTTGAAATACAAATTCTTCGGTTCCTCAAACAACTACTACACTATTAGAAAAGCAAAAAAAAGTAGGATTTTTTTTTTTTTTAATTAACTATAGTTTAGTGTTATTTGCTTCAGATACCCAAGGACATGGTGCTGTGTTTTGCACAGGGTCCATTCAGCAGTGGACAGGATAGCTTGTGAATGGATTTATTTTATTAGCTGTGAGTTGGTGCCCAACTATGGGATTAAAAAATTGCTGTGCTGAGCTTTGACAGTGCTTTTTTCTCTCTGCATCTTTCTTTAACAGAAAAACTGCTGTGTTCTGTGATGTCTTTTAGATATCTGCAATAGTAATAGGTGACCAGGAAGGAAGTATTCTGTATCTTCTAAACTAAGTCTTCCAAAGCTAGAGAAACAGGAAATAACAGCAGTGTACTTTAGAACATCTAACAGCATTTTAAGTTTGGTTCAGCTCAAAATTAACATAGAAGAACTGTCCACAGAATTCTATTGCAGAACTATTACAGAATTCATAAACCTGATGTACAATGCATTTGAAGCTCTTTTTGCCACAGAAAGAATTGTGAGAGCTTTTGAATGTACCTTTTTAAGTTTTTCTTGCTTCTTTTTCTCTTCACCCTCACTATCTGAATTTGAGCTCTTTTTGTGTTTCTTCTTTTTCTTCTCCTTCTGTTTTTCTTGGTGGATCTACAAGGTGGAAAAATAGCAGCAGTTAAGATTCAGTAAACAGTTGTAATATTCAAGCCACTAAATCCCAACTGTCTACTAATGCTACTCAGAGCTTTAACTTCCAGACTTACTAAAATGACTTAAATAATTTTGTAGTTACACATACATTGGGTAGCTTAAAGTGATAAATATCTCCCTTAGAAAGGGAAACAACGCACCTCCATCAGTGTTTTGGGTTTTGTCACATGCTCCTCCTCCCCAGGTTGCTCTTCTAGTACATTTGCTTCAGCATTCTGTACGGCAGACAAGAGAAAGGATATCCATTTACAAAGCATGTTTGAAAGCAGAAGGACAACTTAAAAAAAAGCAAAATCATCTAAGGCTTACAGAGATGAATGCTTTCCAACTCTTCTCAAATAGTAAAAAAAAAATATATATATATACTTACAGCAATTTCTTTCCCAGCTTCTCCTGTACAGTATGAGAACTTGACAAATGAGTGGCAGCATTTGTAACCCCACTTGCCTTCCTTCCAGTATGAACCCCAAATGCACTGTAGGAAAAGATGACAGAGCAGTCATAATGACACTCCCCTACGAGGCAGGATGCAATTTATTTCTGCTATTATTTCCTGATGAGTAACCTATTCAAACAGCCCAGAGGGGAGAAGTTACGAGAAATTAGCAATTTTACATTAGTCTTACAGGTATTATTTAAAAATAAACAACAAAACAGGATGTGGCCAACTCATTCACAGAAAAGGGAAACATAGTAACTTCCTTTTCAGTTCAAGATGGTCATCATAATTCTTTAAATTCATGCTGTGATAACGAGGTTGAAATTCCTTCATTGTAGAGGGATAAATTTATATGTTCTTTTGATTATATTGTGCTGCATCTACTACGTGTCATTCCCTTCCAAAGGGAAGACTTTTTTTTTCCCTTCAACTAGGTACTTACTGTATGGTTGTTAATCTTCACATCTTCCTCATATTTAGAGCAAGCAATAGCTTTCTCTTGTCCTTTGATCACTGTTCCATGTCTAGAATACTCTACATAATCTTCTGTTTGAGCTAATAGCAACTCAGCTGGTGGGGCATCTAGATGTTCTTGTCCTCCATACTATAATGCAAAAAGAAATCACGTGTGAGAGTTCTGAAGAAAACTTATCTATATAGTTAACCATACATTTCAAGAATGTCACCTTTGGTGTCTTCTCTATCCACAGCACATAAATCCAGAAATACAACACTAAAGGCTATGAGAAATGCATCTCCTATGGCCACTGACTTTTCTTTTATTCCTGGAGGACTACAGCGGCAGATATCCTTATGTTAGTGATGTTTCAAAGCAGGAAAACTTTTCAGATCAAATCAAAGGCTACAAAGTACAACTGAGCACATTTCTCCCCCCCCCCCATGCTTTCATGTTAGCAAGGTCAGAACCTACATGGATTATTGAGTTCTGTCAGTTGGCCAAAAAACCAATAGCAAAATATAAAATATACATATTCATTAAGACGACTTCACCTAAAACTAGATTCTGAAAACTCTGTTTTTCAAAAGAAGAAAAAGTTAAAGGAAGCTTTGTGACGCAGCCGGTGGAGGTTTTTTTTTTTTTTAAACAAAGATACCACTTTTAAAGCATATGGAATGTTTTTTTTTTAACCAGTTGTATTATTTTTAAAACAAAATATCTAGAATTCATCATACGTACTAGTGTCAGATTTTTCACTAGAGAAATTTTGACAAGTAAGGGAAGCTCTCACAGTAATCTAAAGAAATATTTGTAGATCTTCAAAGGTTCCTGTATTAAATAATGGCTCCAATAGATTAGTGTATATAAGTGTATATAATTTTTTAAATTTACATATCATAAATGTCATTAGAATAGCTACTATGTTTTCACATTAAATTGTGTATGTTTCCTAAGAACCACAATTCAAACTCGACAGAATTCTAACTAAAACCAAATGCGTATTACCTTCTCTAGAATGCTTTCTTTCTGCTGTGCCTTGAAGTCTTCTTTTTTCACTTTGAAGGATTTATAGAGCAGCTCCAATTTTGTAGGGTCTGCTTGAAGATGAACTTCAGAGCCTTTATCGTAAGCCTCCCAAGCAAACACTGTATACACAAGAGTCATCACTCAACATTTGTACTCGAATCATGTACTCATTCAAATTTCCATCTTCAATTTTGTAGTAATTTGAAAGAAAACCTCAATCTAAAAGACTTTTCTTTTGCAGAAGAGCAGCATTAACTTAAATCCTTTAAATCTATTCCTTAAAAACAAACAACCAAGAAATAAAACCCAACACAAAACACAAAAAGCCCAGCAAGTCACAGAAAAACAAAAACCACTCACGCTGAGTCTGTGCCATTGAAATGGTATCTCCAGTGTAACGAACGAAGTTGTCACCTGCATAACCAACCCTGCAAAAAAGAAAAATATTATTTTTAGCACGCAGCTTATGTGATTGTCTTTTAAAGGCAGTCATGGAACACCAACAGGAAAATAAACTTCTCTGTGCCTTGAGTTGCAAGCGGAGGGAGGGAAAGGAGCATTCAGCTCAATACATGAAATCAAAGCCTAGGCTCCCAGCAGTCATGGAAGTACTGGGCAGCATTTTGGAATATTCACTGCCTACATTTATATGGGTACATCTTGCAATACTTTCTTGGAGCTCCACCTAGGACACCCTGAGTCACTCTTGGATCTGACATGAATGGCAGGTGATATTCAAGCAGTGATTCTCAGCTTTCAGATTTATCAATCTTTCCTGCTCAGCTCCAGTGGATTTCAGCAATTTAAAGCCTGCTAAGAGTTTTGCTGCCCTTGGTTACCTTTTGCTCACCTCTGTGTAGAGGTTCACAAACTGTAGCTGGAACACAGGTTGAGAAATCAAATTATGTTAACAAATTCAGTTTTCACCTCCCCACAGCCACCCTGAAGTTTCCAATCTGCAATACTGTAGCAGAAGCACAGATTCAATAAAGGTCAAATTATGACCGGGGAGAATAGGAAGCACCTGCATCTGAAATAAAACTGACTAGCTTCACTCCATCTGGGGGCAAGCAGAGGTGCAAAGAGCATTATTTGCTGTCATTGAGCCACTGCCATTCCATTTCAGGCAGCAAGCTAATCCAATTACTGTACCCTGAATAAATGTTTCTACTTGCAATCTGTCTGCTTTGTATGTCCACAGCACCACACAGGTGAAGGCAGGGTCACAGCTCAAGTGCTTGACTCAGGTTGTAGGTGAGACAGCGTTATGTGCAACCAAGAGCCCTCCTACAGTATTCTTTAATCAAGCGACCTATCTAGACAACAACAAAACATTCAGACTTTTTCTGTGCATGCTCTCTGATTCTGGCACTTAGGGAACACAGACACTCCATGCTAGAGGTCTCCAGTGCTGAATGTCTCCCAACAAACAAGGGAGGAAGTTCTAGATTCAGTTACTGAAATACTTTGCATAAACATCATCATCACTGTTCATAAATACCACTTCTAGAGAAAAGAGAGTGTTCTAATCCTTGTTCTATGTCAGGTTAGCATATGATAGTTCATGTACCCCTGAGGATTAAAGACCAGTATCAATGAAATAGTACTTTTTATACTAAACCATGAAGTTAATAAACAGAATAACTCCTGCACATTTACTGTAAAGCATTATTGAAAGACTCCTCCTCCTGCAACTAACCAGGGATTAATTAATAACATGACATACAGATTCAAAATAAAATACAAAACTATTAAAGCCATCTCATTTTTAACAGAGTTTTGTTGGATGCACCAGCAGGACCATTTCAACTTACTCATCTGGATTCTTGCCTGTATTGGCATATGGATTCTCCCTCATTGCTCTCGTTTTGGGATCATAATAAGCAGAGTTTGGATCTAAATTCCTCAGGTACTAGGGGAAGAAAAGAAGATAAGGTATTTTATTAACATTTTTGATTTTCAAAGAACTGAAATTACTGCTGATGCCTCAACTTAGGACATTTTAAAGGGACACTGCCCTTGAAAAAGTCACAAAATAAGCTCGAAGTAAGCTGAGAACTGACCTTAACTCCCAAACACAGGGACTCACACTCAAACTCAGTGATAACAGAGTATTCAACTTTTAAAATTAACTAATATGAAGAGAAAAAGAAAAACTGTGAAGTATTCTTTACTCACTTTTGCAATATCTTCCCGAATACGTAAATTCCGAACTGTGATACGTCTTTTAGAGTCAAAGTTCTGCCCAGGCATATCAATGTCATCTGCATATTTATCTTCATCTTCATCTTCACTGTTATGATCTCTCTCCTAAGAACAGAGATGGATAACTTATTTAGAAGCAGTCATTCATTCTAGACAGAAATATAAGAATCTGATTTTAGTGGTTTCATTACAAATGGGCTTAAGTGTGCTTATGGATCATGCAGTTACATTCATCGTTCCAGAAATACTCATCAAGGATTTCCACTTCCTCCAACTAAAAAACTGTAATTGCAATGATATAAATTAAAAAAGCTACCTTGGGCAAATCATACCATGCCTTAAGAAGCAGTTACTTGCTTACACCTTTAAGGTTTGACAACACACAGGAGTTAAAAAAAAAGCATAAAACAAAACAACAATAACAAAAAACCCTTCATAAAAGAAAAACAGGCAGCCAGTGATTCAACCCAACTCTGAAACCCTTATGCCACCCTTGTTTTGCTGTTTCACTAACTACAGGTCCTTTTTTCTGCCCATGATGTGATGCAGTGGGTATTCATCTTACTGTCTGTGAATTTGGTTCCTCTTCTCCCCACTGGTGTCTTGGGGAGTTCTGCAGCAAACAAAGAGCACATCAGCAGAGAAGATAAGATAGTGCAGAGAGGACAGGCGGCAGGTAGGTCAAGACCAATCAAAGCAGGACTTTGATGCTGGATATAAAAATACAATGTACTTGTGGCACAGAATGCACAGAGATCACGACATGTTCAGTATCCTAGGGAAAATCCTAGGGAAGAGCTTGTAACACAAGTTGTAGACCTTGTCACTGAATTACCAACCAAATTTCTAGGATCTGCCATTCTTGCAAAGGCTCAGTACTGTCACTATTACCTAAAGCCTGTTATACCTTTAGAGCAGAACAGAAATTGGAATATTTCACATCATGCAAATAAATCCAAGATTAAATTTTGAAAGCTTTAAAAAAATATATTAAAAAGCTGGGTATGCACACATTTAATTAGCACTAACAAGAACACCGAGCTTGAATCAGAAGACAATATCCAATCTGGAGAAACAAAACCTTATTTTTTTATTCACCTGCTTTGCCTTTCATTTTAAATGTTATTCTGCACTGAACACACACACATAAAGAAAAAATAATAACAGCTTTTATCCGGAACGTCAGAACTCTGTATTTTGTGCTGGGTCAGAGATTTGGTTCACTCTGCCACCTGGTGACAAAACGCAGGGTGACAACCTCTGGAAAATGGATTTCTGATTGCACACCACGTATCGCTCAATGCCTTCTGTCTTAAAATACCAATTCAAAAACTCTTTTGACCAGAAACAATTCCTACGTTTTTTCCATGTTAGAAACCTGGAGTTAAAACTCAGAAATTGAGCTTAAAAAAAAAAAAAAAACACGCCGTTAAAATCAGAACTTGGTATCAAATATTATCAAAAGCATTGCCTATAACCTAAGAGGAACCTGCAGAAGTGGAAGATACAGACTTTGCAGAGTTACAGTCCAGAGGGAAATATCTATGCTCAGCCTTCATTTAATCAGAGACACTGCAAACAGCCACAGCAATGACTGAAGAAGAAACAAGCCTTGTTCCAGGATATGACTGAAGAAGATATTTTCCTATTCCCACTTACATCGACCATAATAAAACAATCCACACAACCATCACTACTTCACTATTAGACAAAACAATCTTTAAATTAAAAAAAACACCCACCATGCATCTCAGGGTATAAGCAGAATTGCTATATGGCAGATGAGCTTTCTAATCTAAAATACCACATCGTTAATTTTACAAGGTTAACAATCAGAAGGAAGTTTTCCAAAAACTAGAATACGAAGTCACACATTTGAAAGAAGGTTCTCTGAATTCTTGTACGACACACAACAACCTGGTGCTACAAAGAACTTTGATATTTTGCAGGGTATAAAAAGCAACAGAAAGCTGTGTATAGAGAATAAACACATCAGAGAGCAGAAATAACCTTTGTTTGGTTTTTATTCAGCCTAAACAAAAATAAATAAAGAGTTTAATGCACTTACCACTTGTTCCAGCTTTCCTGATGCTAACTCTTCCTGAAGCTTCTGGGCTTTCAGTGTACGCTTAGCCTGCATATCATGCAAATGCATTTGTTTTAATATTTCCTTTTAATAGCAAGCATGTAGTGATGTCATAAGCATTTATTGTGATCACTGCCATTTAAAATCTATTATCACAAGAAAATGGGCATCCAGTTCTCTGCGTACTTGTAAAAAAAAAAAAATCAGCAACCTGAAGTTTATCTCCTCTATGCTTAAGACTCATCACACTGTTTTCAGAGCTCCAAGGAAAGGAAACTACACGTAACTCACCATCTCACTGTTTTATGGTATACTTTTAAATAAGCAAGTTTACTATAGCTCATGCAGTTGTACCGTTGCTATGCACCAACTAATTAAAGAAATACAGCTTATTTCAGTTCACCAGTGTTTAAGAACAAATGTGTTTTACCATAGTGCCCTCATAATGTAGTCAGGAATCTCAGTGATTAAGGCAGTTCACTGAGAGATTACAAGCATTTACAATTCATACAAGAATCATGACATTTTAGCAATTAAAGTTATATTTTAAAGCAGCACAAAGTAAGCTTTTATGTGCATGACATCACAGAACAACTGAGACATGCATGAACAGCCACTGTTCCACAATAGTAACAAGAAGGACTCTAGATAGTAAGCATTGCTTAGAACCTCCATTTTTGCCTACAAATTAATCAGCAGCTTGGTTAGTACATTATAGGGTTTGTCTAGTAAACGCAAGCAATTGGGAGACTCTTAGTATGGCAGACCCACACTCAGATCCAAATTTCTCTATTTCTAGTGAAGTCTGCTAACACAGCATGCACCCAGTTTTTCCATCACTGATACAGCACGAGGTTTAATATTAGCAGTGTGCAAAACATTCCTCACAGTGAACCCAAACACTACTTCTTTCCCCAGTGAACTGTAACACCTACATACCAAGTCAACCTTGGCATATTCCTCTACAATCTTCATGTGCTCTTCTGGGTTATAACCATTCCAGCGATCTCGCTTTCCATCGTAATCAAACATCAGTTGAGGCTGCACGTGTTCATCTGGTGCAATATTCATGCCAGTGTATTTTGCTCCAACTTTCCTGGGTCTCTGGAAGTAAAAAACATATAAAAAGGTTGGATCAGTCGATCCAATTGAAACACACACTGAGACACCACTCTTCAAAAATGGTATCCGTAGAGAACTTGTAAAGCAAGTTAAGCTTAGAATTATAAATCTCTGACTTGTAAATAAATGCAAGTAGTTCAGTTCTGTATTTTGAAATAACTGCAACTGGCTCAAAAAAAAAAAAAAAACAACAGAAAACAGAAAACCATCACATTTTCTAACTCAGTTTTAGACAGTAAAGAAAGCAAGTAAAGTAACTTCTGAGGACTCTTCTAACTGAGAAGAAACACAAAGATGGCCACACCAACACTGGAACTGAAGTACACTAACATAAAGAACTAAACGTCAAACACTTCCAACTTTTATTGCGACATTTCTCACAAGCAGAATTAAATGGTGATTATTTTTTTTCTTTGCTTTGCTCTTTATTTTCCCTACAAAACAGCTGCTTTAAATAATTCCAAACAGCATTATAACACTTGTAATCTTTTCTAAAGTAACTGCTATTTTACCCGTAGCAAGACATTTTTCACTGCAGTCACATTCACTTTTGAACCATTAAAATATCAACAGCATCAAGCTTACCTCCATGCAGTCCTTCTTTTTATGTGTCAGTGCACCACAGTTCTCACAAGCTCCCTTCCGGTACCTGGTAGCTATAGAGTGCTAAACAGCAAAAGAAGACTGCATTACATAAACCTGTGCTAAGATTCATACAGCTATTTCCACCAACAGATTTATTTATTTGCTAACACAACTAAAGCAGGCATGCTCCAACCAAACTCAAAAGGCCATTTTGGTGATTACCAAACACTGGGTAATGCTTGCTGAGTACAATTTGCCAGTTCCTCTCACCCTCCAAAACACATAACCAGAACTTGTAGTGTATCAATGCCTCTTATTACACAGGAATAAACCAAAGTCTGTTTCAGGACAAAGGCAGCCCCATACCTCTTTCACTCCCCGTTTGTACCAGTCTCCCGAGGAGCTGTACTGCTTCTGCTTCTCCGGCTGAGGCCTCTGATGCTTCAGAGTTGGTCTTTTGGAAGGATCAATGTACCACGGGACTGAAGATATGTACTGAGGGATGTGAGGATTGATATCTCTGTAAAAGGCGTTATAAATTAACACGTGGCACAGGAAAAAAACACCACACAGCTCAGTTGACAAACAGCTCTTACGTTAAACTCCAGGTGAAACTATTTTACAAACAAAACTGTTAACTTCTGATGAATCTGCTTTACGGAACTCACTTTCCTTCCTCATCCACCTCAGCAGGCGCGTTCCCCAGCTTCCTCTGCTCCTCCAACTCCTTCTTTTTCCTCCAGTCCTCCCTCGTCATCTTCTTCGGCTCCTCCATGCTCACGTCGCCCGGCCCTCCCGAAGGAGCTGCGTTTACCGCTGTCCCGGACGCCATTTTACTTTCCCTGTAACACTAAAGAACCACACGCGTTCAAACCCGGCCCGATCCCCCAAGGCTCTCCTCAGGTACCCCTCAGGCTCTCCTCGTTACCGCCCAGCCGCCCCCGGCCCAGCGCCCGCCCCGCGCCTCCGCCGCCTGTTTACCAGCCAGGCCGCGCCGCCGCCCCACAATGCACCGCGGCCCGGAGCCCCGCCCCTTAAAGGCGCCGCGTTCCCGGAGGAGCCGTCAGGCGGTCACCACGGCAACGACGCGCCGGAATCCGGTAGTCCCGCCGTTGCCCCGGCGCCGCTGAGCCAATCGGATACCTGAGCGTTAGTCGAAACAGCCAATGGGAGGAGCGGAGGGGTTGGAGAGGCTGGTGGCGGAGGGCGCTGTCTGTACTTTTCTCTCTCTGTGCCGCTCTCGCCCGCGCTGTCCTCGCTCTGCCGTTCCCGTCCGGCTCCCGTCGCAGGTAAGCACGCGGCTCTCCGCAGCGAGTTCTTTTTGGCTGCCGAGCGATCCTTCTGCCCTGGGGGAAGCGGCCCGCTGTGGCTGCAGGCTGCTCGCGTTACGGGTCGGATCGCCGGCCTCGGCTTCCCGCAGTAAGCGGCACTGAGCGCTGGAGAGAAGCGAGGCAGCAAACCAAAGGTGTTAGGCCTTGCCGCGCAGGATTGCAGTGAGACCTCGAATCTTTCTCAAGCCCACGTGAGCTCCGTGGGTCCGTGCACTGATGTATCCAGGGCCAATAGTCTGTAGCTAAACTGCTATGGCACGAAGCACGCCTTGCTGGATTCTCTTCTAAGAGCCAGCACGCAGCAACTGTCATCACAGAGTCATAGAAAGCCTTGGGTCAGAACGGACCTCAGGGATCATCAAGCTCCAACCCCCCCCCCCCCCCCCCCCCACTGCATGCAGGGCTGCCAGCCTCCATATCTAATGCTACACCAGGCTGCCCCATCCAACCTGGCACCATTCCTAGCATTCTTCAAACGCTTGCTGTTTCTGTTAGCAAGAACTGGCTAGAGATTGTGTGTGCCTTTCCAGGGTGGTCTCATCAGCCCAGAGATGTCAACGCTGATCTTTGTGGATAAGGAGAATGGTGAAGTTGGTGCTACGAAGAACCAGTTGAGACGCCCTTCGGTATCATGTGGGTATATGGCTCCATGGAGGCAGTGTGGAATGGAGTAAAGTGCGTGTCCTGGATTTTGTTAATCACTGTTTTGAACAGAAATAACAGAATGGGTTAAGTAGATAAATAATAAAACTAAGTTTATCAATTATTACAAATGTGGAAATCACTTGTCTTTTGTCACAGACAGGGTCTGTATTTTTGAGTTATAAGTGAAGAACAACAACTAGCTTTCTAGCACATGCACTTCATTAGAAGCAAGCGTTAGGGTTGATATGGTGCTAAAGTTTGCCTTCCCTTCCTGTCTTCAGCAAAAGTCTTATCAGAAAGAACGCAAGTCAGTACTCCACTTCCAAAAAAACCAATCAGAACTCCAGCCACATCTCACTCTGTCAGAAAAGCTCTTGGAAATGTGAACAGAACTGTAGGAGTTACAAGCAAGAAGGAACAGATGAAAGATAAAAGTCAGCCTTGCAGTGCAAAGAAAGTGAGTACAACCCTTCTGTAATGGATGGGAATCAGAGGAATGCATGACGTACCTACAGCAGCTTAGGGAACACACAAGGGCAAAGAAGTGGCTCTAGACAAAATATTGGCTGGGTTATTGTCTTGTTCATATTCTATTTAGTGGATGTTTATTGTTATGAGCCTAAACATCATACTGCAGAGATTTGTTGCCACTGCGTATCATCACACAAGCTCAGCTGAAGCATTTTCCCTTTTGCAGCTTATTTGTATCAAAGGTGTTAGAGTTCAGACATAGCTGGAGAGCCTGTATAACAAGTGCTCATGTCTTTTCTATGCTATATAGGTTTACAGGCACAGAAGGGGTACCACACTGAGAATACATGATAGCACAAATAACATGACTTCTTCATTTTAAGGTTGCTGAAAAGACTGCTGGATTAGAAAGCTGGAATGAAGTGGGTGATGAAGCTTACCCAGAAATAGAAAACATGTTTCCCTTTGATCCTCTAGGTAAGAACTCTTGGGGTAATTATTAAAACCTAATTAGACTTTGATTAAGTGTTGATGCTGTAAGACTTTCACTGAGCTGTTGTGGTGAATAAGCTGGTATTATGTTTTTCCAGAGTCCTTTCTTAAACATAAGGGCATTCATTATTTTTGAAGCATCACCTTGTTCTCAACTGAATGTTTTAAACATACATACTGCTTGATATAGTTGACATAGCATAGGGATTAGAAAAATTCCTTAAAGCTCTTGCTTTATAATGACTGTTACGTACACTTCAGATAAGCATTAGCATACAAAACTTCATGGACACTAATAAGTAACTGTAAATAAGTACTCCATAAGAAGGAACTGTTGGACTGAATTGTCCTGGAAATACTCCCGTTTCACTTAATCAAAGACAACTTGCAGCTTCTCATGCTATTGTGTGCTGTTACTGAACTACATCATGTCTTTCCTAAACAGATTTCGAGAGTTTTGAAGTTTCTGAAGAGCACAGATTAAGCAATATCAAGCTGTATGGTGTTCCTCTCATGATACACTCAAGTACTTGTGACAAACCTGTGAACATAACTTCTTCACCTGTAAAGCTTGAAAAGATGCCATGGGAGTCTGGTAAGTGGAAAACTAGCCTGAGTTCCAGTGCATACAGTGCTCATTAGTGGTTTGGGAAGGAAGCGAGTTGGCTGCAGCAGTGAACAGCTATTGCTCTTGTGAGTACAAGAGCAGGACACTCGTTTCAAAGAGCTCGTGGTATATAACTGACCTGAATTTAACTGGTCAGCTCTACTGGCATAGGTAGTGGTCTCAAAGCTGCACAGCCATGTAACTTTCTGTAATGCATTGCTAACTCATTTGCTAGGAGGAATTGGCTCATACAAGCTAACAGTACTTGATGTAGCCATTCAAGAGGCTGTTGCTAATCCACCAGCAGCTAGCTTGAGTGTGAACTTCTGGATTTTATGAGTAACTAATCTGCTCTATTTCTAACTTTCAGACTTGCTACAACCACCTACTGACTTTATTTCTACGCTGGATGACATCATTGATATGCCACCTATGAACTATGACTTTTAAAAGTATATATACTCTGAAGTTTCTATTGAATTTTCTGTTTATAATAAAGGTTAGTTTAACTTGTGAAATAAAACTTAGCTTTTTTTCCTTTCAGTAGAGTTAATATGCTGCATGTCCAAGATGCAGGCATTTTACTATCTGACAGGCTACTAAAAGCTTAGTCTTGCTTAAAAGCTCATCTCTAATTTAGTGTTCTGAATTATATCCAGATGTTAGTATATGCATCTTCAAGTCACAAGTACAGATTCAATTTCTTCTTCTCACCACTGCTGTTGTTCCTGTTCCTTTCTGTAATCATCTAAGACAAGTCAGGTTTAGAGGTGACATGATTCATAGTTGCCTGTTTGAGGTGTTTAATGAAGGCTGGAATATGGGGCCCCTCACTACAAGAAAGGCATGCCCTGGAACACATTCAGAGAAGGGCAACAAAGCTGTGAGGGGTCTGGAGCACAAGTTGTAAAAGGAACAGCTGAGGGAGCTGGGATTGTTCAGTCTGGAAAAGAGGAAGCTCAGAGGTGACCTAACCAGTCTCTACAACTGCCTGAAAGGAGGTTGTGGTGAGGTGGGGGTCAACCTCTGCTCCCAACTAGCAGTAGCATGAGAGCCTCAGGTTGCTTCAAGGGAGGTTCAGGTGGGAAATTAGTGAATATTTTTCCAAGACGTTGGTCAGGTGCTGAAAGGGTCTGCCTGGGGAGGTGATGGAGTCATTGTCCCTAGATACATACAAGAAATGTATAGATACTGTAATGAGAGATGTGGTTTAGCAGGAATTATTGGTGATAGGTGGATGGTTGGATTGGATGATTGAGGTCTTTTCCAACCTTAGCAGTTCTATGATTCTAGTATGCTATTCCATCTTCCTACAAGTTTTATGATGCTTATATACATGTAGTAGTTACGTATCTACTACTGTAAACATCTGTTTTGTTCCAGAAAAAGAAATATTTACTGGCATTGACTGTGTGAATTCACTCTTGTGAGCAAAGAGAGCAAACTAATAGCAGATAGACGTCCTTGCTTGATATACACAACTACATTTCTAATTCTTAAATATTTTTCTAAGTAGTAAGAAGCCAGTTCAGAAAACATAATGCTATAACGTGATGGAAAACACAGCAACGATAGTGAGGTAGCAGAGCCCCAGGCTGCAAGAAGCAAGGACAAGCCCAAGTATAGCAGCCACGAATGCAGAAACACAGGAAAAAAGCTGCTCACCTTCAGAAGGCCTCAGATAAGCAGGGATCTCCAACAACAAACCATTACCTCCACTGCCAACTCTTAAATGAGGTCTGGGGGGAAGGGGTAGGGGTGGATCTCGGTCCCACCCTTTCTGGTCATTCGGTTGCACTGCATACACCTGAGCTCCCCCTGGTTTGGCCCTGCCTTCCCACCAGGTGCTTAATCATTGCTTCAGGCCATGACTTAGCATTTTTGCTACAGGAAGTCCTAGCGAAAATCAGGAATCATAGCCAGTAATGTTTGCTGTACTTCTAGTTTTGTATACAACATTATTAATTGGTGTTAACTTGCTTTTATAGTTCCCGGGTAATACTTTGATCTACCTGGATTGCAGCAGCCTGAGCTGCCTTAAGCTCATTCTGACCATGTATTACAACACTGTGATAGTTTTTTGTTGTTCTTTGGGGCAGTTGAGCTCTTGTACACTGAACAGGAACTGCTGTGTCAAATTTAACATCACTGTGACTGACAGATGAGGGATGGAGCTTGTCAACAGATTTATTTTCCTAATTGGTAGGTGTGTAGTCTAGATGACATTTCAGGGCTGAAGGAAACCAGACGTTAGAGAAGCAGTTCAATGAGTCCAGACTAGTGGTTTTCCAGATCTCTACATCTCAACTCCTAACCCCTTATTCCCATCTCCTGTCTATGCAAGTCATTTTCTTGAGAAATGAACAGTGCTTTCTTATGATCGTATTTTGCAATCACCATAATTACTGCTATAGTAGTTAAGACATCAATGTATGCTGTGCTGTGTGCTAGTGGTATATAAGATGTTGTTTAGCTAAGTAGTGTCCAATAGCTTTCCTGTATAAAGGTGAATTAAAAGCATCACTCAGCACTAGTCACAGAATACAAAGGTGACAGGTTATTAAGAGCTGCATATATAGGTTGTGGACATGGTGCTGTGAGTACTTGTGTATTCTGTTCATTATCTTAGAATCCCATGATAGTCTGCATTGAGAAAATACTTGACCGCTTGCTATGGTCCTTAACTTTAATAACTCTACATACATCAGTAAGACCTACAGTTTCTATTATTGCCCTCCTTGTGGCTATCTTACTAGTCTAGTATCTAGACAGGGGTTCTACATCTTACTTCCAGTGTGCTAAATGTTAAGTGCTAAGCACTCTACTGATGTTCTTGCTATACACTTGAAAGGGTGCTCTGACTTGATGCTTTCTATGTTTGTAATAAAGGTCCTTATGTTCTGTAGGCTGTTCTTTTAACTGTTTTAATTAAAATACGTTGAAGATGTTGCTATTGCCGCTCAGCAGAGATTCTGAGCAATCTGCAAGTTACTCAACTTTCAGTGGGTTGTTGGGAACCTGGGGTTGCAGATAGACTTGTAGAGTGTGATTTTGAGTCCATGAAGATGGAAGAAAACTGTTTTGATCCACAAATCCTATTAAAAAAAAAAAAGCCGACAAAACTACTGGATAAACATAATTGGAGACTGTTTAGAGAACAGCTTTTACAGTGCTTCTAAAGCAGGCCTAAGACTTCTTATGTTTTATTGATCTTTAAAATGAACTTGGGAACCAGCAGCCTGTAGGAGCTTTTCTCAGAACTGTTAGACAGCTTCTTACAGTCTTGTGGAGTGTAGCAGCCTGGGTTTTGCAGTCAGGTAGTCTGGGTGCTCCACAATGCCACAACTAAGCAGCCGCAAAAACAGCTTTCCAGCTCATGCCTATACTGATACTTGAAGTAACAAATAATATGTTAACTGCATGTTAACTAAAAGAAATCAGGCTAATTTGGTGCAGATCAGGGACGGTTTTGGAGGCGTGCTATGGCTGTAGCCTGACTGCTTGAAGGTATGATATGAATGTGAAACTTCGTTTCTCTTCGTGCTGTGCCCTGCACAGCTGTCAAAGGTAGAGAAAATCCTTTTCAAAACTAGAAAGGATAACAGGCCTCGGAATGTTTCAAGTCCTTAACGCTTTTTACTCATCAGAAGCAGATGAGCCTGAAGGTAGACAAGCCTTTTGGGAATTGTCCTGTTGCAAATTCTGACCTTTAATCAGGTTAGCTGTTTCTGAACTATCAGCCACCTGAAATAAAAACAGGCGTTCATTCTGCTTTGCTCTCGAACTTGTCAGGGTTTTAGGCAGTGTTAAATACCAATGAATTATACAGTAGCTGCTCTTTGTCTTTATGACTAGCTTCTTGCCTTTGGCTTGAAACTTCAAAAAATAATCAGGAGAATATCAGGCCAACAAAAACTTTGAACTGAATTTCTTTTAATCATATATCTCAGATTTTTGATGACCCTTACTTCAGACTCAAGAAATATTAAAATTAGCATTGCCTTTTCAGCTGAAATCTAAGTTAGGGTATAATCTAACAGTCACAGGAGTTAAGGCAAAACTAGAAGGAAGTAAGGAAATGCATAGTCCTCTAACTTTGTCTCTGCCAGTTCATTTGAGCCGGGACAAGACTTCAAACCCAATTGAAGCTGAAAATGTGTGTAAGTGAGGCACTGAAACTGATCGCACAGTGCCACCATGTGGCCTCCTATGCAGCCATGCAAGTTAAACAAAACAGAAGTCATTTGGTATAATACAAAACACAGGGCAACATAGTATGAGATAATACAAGGCTGTGACTGCCTGTTTCAAGGCTGCAACAAGATAAATGCATAAATATAGGCTGCATCTATTTGCATGTCCACCTGTTTGATCTGGAGAGATATCAGTATTTTGTGCTAGGGAGGTTGTTATAACAATCCTTTACTGGTTCTTCTGAAATATTCAGTAATCAAGTGCATACATCTATTCTTCCCTCCTCCAGTAATTACATTTTTGTGCCACACACACAGTGCATGCTTATGATGTCAAAACATTCAGAGCATGCTTACTAACTGTAAGATTTCATATCGGCATGGATAGCTTATGTCATGTTCATAAATGATTATCAGATGATTGAGACAGTCTTCCTGCTGCTGATAAACTTTGCCCTCGAGCCTCCCCTGAGGCTTTTTTTATTCTCATTGGATTCTCTGGCGAATGCAGGTCAAATCTGCCTCAAAGCTCTGCTCTGTAAACATTTGTCAAAAAGATCTGTTGGTTTCAGTTAGCTTTTAATTTTCCCGTTTCAGGTACTTCTGAACTCAGTTGGTTGGGGTTAAAGGGAAATATATGTTCTTGTGATTCTTGCAACTTGCATGAGAACCAAGCTGAGATGAGGCTCAATCATTGTGGATTGAGCTTCCTGTTTGCAGTGACTCAATGAGATCACAGTCACAAAGACACAGTCTCTTCTATCAGGAAAACATAAACTTTTAGGCATCTTTTGCAGCTCTGAGGCTATGTAAGCCCACAAAATGCTGTTTTCTGAGATGCAGGCAGCCCGCCCTTTGGGACTTTTGCACTGCTATCTGTTGTTTCAATTAGGGGCCAACAGTGTCTTTGATAACCAAAAAACAATTTCCTGAACAGTTTTGCTGTTGATATATATATAAAAGGTTGCTTATATTGTAAAATGTTGCTTCTCTGATGGGGCAGTGTCAGAAATAGAATCAACTTGAGCTCAAAGAGGCGTCAGAGCATTACCTCACCAACAGAAGCCCTGCTTAAAACTGTCTGCCTTCTTTCAGATCATTCGATCAGGTTTATGCTTCCTGTCAAGGATGTGAATCCATGGCTATGATATAAGTGTTTGGTGTCTTGTTCTCAGTCTGAGTGATCCTTAAAAGGCCAATGTAACCATGACGTGACTGGGAAATCTGGATTGTAATGAGGTACATAGAACAGGTACCTTATTGACTGCTATCAGTTTGTCAGATGTTGTCTTTCTCAGCAACCTGATAGTAACAACTACTTTAAATCCTTACCTGAATTTCTGCAAAGAGAACTCAGAGATTCACTTAAAAATAATGTCTTAGCAGGCTGAGTAAAATTACTGCAGTGCACATCAGATAACTCACCCTATTTGTAAGGTGCTGGCAGCAGGAGGCACCGTGGTAACAGCCTGCATTACAGCTCCCGCAGCCTGACAGCTGTGCTGCGATGATGTTTGCCTTTGGTGCATTGTGCACAGCGCAGGCATCTGTAATGGGTTTCATTCCACCATTAATGTGAAATGGAGGGTAAGAGTCAGCTGTAAGGAATTCAGTGTGCCGTTACCCTGTGGCTACAGGGAACCGTATATCAGCTGAGGGCTTTTTTATCTTCCGTTGTTTAAAAGGAACAGAAATTAGAAGCCTGCAGGCTATTGGTCTCTCTAGGGCTAGTAAGGCCATGAATTTTGTAACTTTTATTTTCACTGTAGTTTTATTAGTGCTAGCAAAGTGCTGTATAGAAGTACAATAACGTCTCTCTGATGTCCCCAAAGTGGTACTCACTGTGTGACAAGAGACACAGGCGCTTGGTGATGCCGCTTCCCTCACAGTACTGCAAGCTCAACTTCCACAAGCTTCAGCAGATCTTACAACAACCTGCAGAATGTCTCCAAATGCACCAATTTCTGACCTGAGCAGATTGAGCTTTATTACTTAATAAGGTTGAGATGTGTCCTGGCAGCAGTGTCCAGTTCAAATGGCACTTTCTTCAGCTCACAGCCTTGATACTTAGGGGTTGAATGTTTTCCTCAGGGACTCGGCTTGTGTAGAAAATCCCAGACAAACATCTGGTTTTGAGATATTTGGTAACTTAAGAAAGAACCTGTTCCACTTGAGCGTTTGGTTTGACTTCAGAGATACGCACCTGGTTTCAGTTTCACAGTTAACCCTGAGTCCTCTTAATAAAAGGATTGTTCTGAGCTGTGCAGTGAGAGGCTTGAGACAAAGTCCTGCAGAAGATGTAAGAGTATGGGTGGGGCAGACTCTGAAAATAGATTTGACCTCTTTTTTTTTTCTGCCCAGTAACCCAGAAGTAAATCACCAGCATGATTAAAAATGACATTTGTGGTGCATACTCAGCACTGCAGCCTCAGGCCTGTGCTGCCTTCACGTGGGTGCTCAACAGCCCTTGGGATTTGCTCTGGTGCTTTCTAGAGACCGCATCCTAAGTCTTCTGATCTTTCCCAGTTCAGATTAAATTTCCATGAGCAAAACTCTGACAGCACTGGCTGAAAGCAGTCAAGAATATCAAAAGTGCCTGGAGCTACAGCAGTGCTGCTGTCAGAAGGGGCTGACTGAGGCTTGCGCAGGCACATCAAGCATCCTTCTGCCTGGCTTTAGAGTTGTTGAGCCTCACGTGTTATATGCAGCATTCTTTTGGCTCCTCTTTCTTACTCTGGAGCCTGTACTGTCTGGCCTTTTCACCCTTCTGTGGCTGTGAGTGCCGGAGGAGAGCATGTCTCCTCCAACGTGTCTGCCACGTCTCTGATTGAGGTGCAGCCAATCAGTACTTATGGAAGATGCCATTTTCCTGCTGCCTTCCCCCTTTAACTGCTGCACGTTAATAATCAGTCAGTTCTCTGTTTTGGTATTGCAGGCATGGTGGGAAAGCCATCAGGCACATCTGAGCTTCATGCTGTGAGAGGCAGAATTGGGTATTGCCATGCTGACAGCCAGAGGCTGTGCAGGGGCTGGTGCAGGCAGCCCCATGTCCTGTAGGGGAAGTAGATGTTCTGGGGCAAAAGCTTTGAAGGATGAGGACAAAGAGATGATTGATGTATTAGATGTTACTTGAAGATAACACATTCTACCAGTGACAGAGCACGTTATCACTGTGAATATGGTATGAGTGAGCACACAGTATGGCTGCAGAAGGATTCAGAGACCTCAATGACAGCATCTGAGGGCATCAGAGTTGGTGCTGTGTAAGGATGTAGCTGACAGCTTGGTAGGAGGAGGGCGGTAAAGGGAGCTAAAGGAGTCAGCAGTAAGAAGCAGCGTCCTTGGACTGAATCGATGTTTGGGGCAGGTGGTGGGGATGGGGACATAGCCAAGAACTTCCTAACGCTTCTGGCAGGCTTTTACTTTCTTTGGCGAGCTGGACCACAAGAGGGAGCCCCTGTTACCAACTGTCAGAAAACGAGGGACTCGAGCAAATTTTTCATCAATTCCTGCTACTGTGGGGCTGTGTCGATGGGCTGTAGCCCTCAGGCTCCCTGCACCACAGGGATCAACGCTGAGAGAGACAGAGGGGGCAGAGCCTATGCCTTTGGTTTCTGCACCCACTGCTGCTCAGCATGCTTTACACAGGGACAGATCTCAGCAATGTTTCCTTTGCGATTTCTTTCTGTAAATGCAACTGCCTGTGCATGTGACATGGATCCTGATGAGGAGAAGTCTCTCTGGTCCCAAATTACAGACCCTTGTCTTCCCAGAAGGCAGAGGTTGACCCTTTCTTAAAAAAGCCTCTCATCTTTCCTTGTGAACGATACCAGCATGGCTGTTGTGCAACAACCGAGCGCCTTTTAGTACCACTGTGACTCTTCTTTCTCTTGCTGCTGCTCAGTTTTTCTTTCTCATATCCAAGCATGATGTTGCTACTAACCTTCTTTAAACAGCCAGCTGGATAAGGAGTGTCGGTGGGCTTAAGTAAAAACATCTGAAAATGTTCAAGTTCCCTGTAGTGGTTCTTTCCAGCTCTGTGGTCTGAGTGTGCACCTCAGAGGATGGAGAGATGAGTTGTGCCTCAGGGGACTAAGCTGCTGAGCTCCCAGGGAGCTGAACTGAAAGTCATCATGTTCTTCCTTCTCTGATAAACTCCCAGCTGTCAACAGGGAAACAAAACTACCATGTGCCTGCCCCTGCAGCGAGGGATGTCCCCGGTGCTGTTGCAGGGGAATCCTAACTGTGGGGCCCCACAGACCCTTGCTGCTCCCCTGAGCAATGTGCAATTCTGCGGGGTAAATAACATGGCCAGCGTCCCCTTTGAGGGACCTTGGGCAGGTGCAGGAATTCTGTGTGGTGACCAGGTCCCTGATGGATCTCAAAAGCAGCACCGAATACTTCTGCAGGACAGCAAAAAAGCTGCTGCTCCATGTGCTGATGAATCAGATGTCTTCAGAGAGATGGACTATGGCTTGTGGCAAATCTCAGCAGGCACAAACAGCTTCTGTGCCAGGATGTCCCCATCAGGGGATGTTGACTTTCAGCTGAACTTTTTTCTCACCAGGAATATATATTTCTTGGCTTTGTTCCAGTTCAGGTTCTGTAAACTCCCTATGACTCAGTGCTGCAACGAGGAGGAAAAGATACAGCTTGAATCAGTTATTGTTTGGCTTCTGTTTTCTGTGAGCCTGGTGAGCAAAAACATTTCAGCTTCAGGAATCAATAAGTTAATATAATGTTAAGATAAGCTATCATCTTCTTCCTTAATCAAATACATAATAAAATAGAAGGTGCTGCCAGTATTTACTAGTTCAAAGGGTTTTCCATTTTATTCAACATGATAGTGCCTCCCTGTAGTGAGCTTCTCTATGCTGCTGCTTGGAAACTTCCGGCAGGAGAAACAAATTGTGGTTCTTTCTGATGGTTTCTTTTTACTTTCAGGGAGTTCTATTGGCCTAAACATATTGAGCATCAAACAGTGAGTGATGGTTTCTTTGCTGTTCACACCTTTCCTGCTTGAAAGCTTTGTTCACACAGTTTTGTTCCTACAGCTGGTTAGGTATTGTCTGCTCCTTTCCATTGCCTTATTTTTAAAAATACACAAGCCTTGACAAAACAGCCAGTACAACTGTTCTGTATGTAGGCAGCCACATATATTTTGCCTTCAGCAGCTGAGTGATGCTTTGCTTGGAAGTGCCTGTTATATTTATTTCATCTCCTGGATTTTGTGAAGGAACTTAAGTTCCTTTTAGGTATTTTAAATTGTCATATTAAGTGTCTCATTTTTATGAAATAAAGACTCCAATTCCAAACCTGACTTACAAAATCTTACCCTGAAAAAGTTAGAAATGAAACACCCTTTTGTTGATCCAATGTTCCCTAGTTCCAGAAGCATTTGAACCTTATGAGGAAAAAAAAAAAAAAAAAGAAAACAACAAAAAAAAAAGAAAACATTCCTGTGGGAAATATTTGATTTGAACAGCACAGCACTTTGCTATGAATAATTATTCCACTGGAAAATGTTCAAAGCCTGCAAGTTGCAACCAGGTGCTGGACTTTACTTTTTTACCTTCAACCCAGTCTTACCCCAACTACTTTTTTTTCTCCTTCCAGATAAGGAGTTCTCTGCAATTTCTTTCAGTTTTGTAAACCTTCTTTGGAAGTGTTGTTCTTCCATCCTCACCCTCCAGAGTCTTACTCTAAGTGTCTTTTGAAACTAGCAAGGATCTGGCAATGCTTGGTACTGAAGTCTACTCACCTCGAGGATGGTCATATTTTACTTGTCTGTCTCCTGACTCCTCACTCAGCTGTGTATGACCATGCTGTCACTTTAAGCCTTTTGATACAGCTGCTTGCTGCTTTGTAGATTATTTTTGGGAGGAAGAAGCAGAGAGGCAAGGGCCTTTGCTAGCACTGGAACTGAGCCAGTTCTGTCAGTTCTTCTACAGTCTTACTTTTTTATTTTCATTTTTTAGCTGAAATTAGCATCCTATCTTTCTGACTGATACACAGAGAAGAAAAATGACGCATCCTCCTGACAGCTTCAACACTGTGCCTTGAAACACAGACTAACGTAGTAGGAACCTCATGCACTCACAGCCAATACTTCACCTATTTTGTCCTGTTTGGGAGTCTGCAAAAGCTGGTGGGAATTTGTTACTAACCTCAGTTATGGGTGCTTGTGTGATTGCCCAGCCTTTAGTGCTGGATGTTCTTTCCTAATGCTGTGACCAGGAATGCAACACTTCTGTGTGAAAGGCAATACTGTCGAATATCTCAAGTATAATTTTCAAAGCTGTATGTGTGTCTTCAGAACCCAGGTTCTATTTTTAAATGCAGCTTGTGTGCCTGCAGGTACACCTACAAAAGGACTTGGGCCTCTTCTGCACCTATCCCCAGACTGCAGTTCCTCAGATCTCCTGCCATAACGCCGCTCAGCTGTGGTCACACAAATGGCTTACGGCTCTTCTGATTATTCCAGATGAGTTCCATGATAAACATCTGTTTCTAGGCAAGTAGATAGTTTGGCTTATGCCTCAGCCTGCTTAGATGTTCCCTTGTTCTATGGAGGCTGATGTGACAATGTTTTCAGAGCAGTTTCTCTGAGATTCAGGCAGAGTGGGATGGCAGCCGAGGAGGAGGTGTCAGCGTTTCTATTTCCAAGAGCACAGTACTCATCTGAATGTGTGAGAAGCCTGTGCTCAAGTTTCAAAATGCTTGAGAAGCACTGAAACTGTAGTCCCAGCAGGGCGACTCCAGAGCAGTTTTCTGATCCATCTCTCCTCAGAGGAGCACACAGGAGCGTGGTGCCCCTGGAAAAAGAGAGGGCCTGTGGGTGGCTGGTGGTGGGCCTGAGGGTGGCTGGTGGTCAGCCTGCTCGTGCAAAGAGAAGGACAACTGTCGATTCCTGCCCCTCTGGTCCCTGGTCCCAGGCTGGTTCACCTGGCTCCGGATGGCTGTGCCTGAGGCAGTGAAGGGGTTGCTGTTTGTTGTCCCCCCGCTCGGGGCTGACTCACTTCCTGCCTTCGTAACTCATTTGAAACCTTCCTGTTTTTGACTCCTGACTGCAAAACATCTAGTGAAGTCATGTATGAAGCTGGTTACAGAAGCTGTACTCTGCTGCCCCATGCTGCTTTGCATCATTTCTTTTTGACCCAGCTGGCTGGTAGGACAGCAGCGGGCTTTTTTTTTGGTTTTTTTTTGCACACTGAAACACAGCGTTGCTATCAGTGGGAGCCTCCTGTCAGGAGCTGAGGTGTATGTAGGACCCATGCTCACCAGGCATCGCAGCAGGGAGGCATGCCAAGGCCTCACTGAGATCGTGGGGCTCTCACTGTATGGTAATCAACCACTCAGGACCTTGCCTTCTTAGATAGAAAAGCAACTCATAGCAAAATGGCTAAGAGAATGATAAACCAGAGTGGGATTACTCTGGCAGGGTTCAAGAATCTAAGGTGGATACAGTGGCTGTCATGGAGGACCCTGAACAAAACTGCAGGGCTGCTCTGGTGATACTGGAGCCTTCTGTGCAGCTACAGAGCAAAGATTTTCCTTTTGGACAAGAAATATGGGCATGTATGTGCACTCACGTACACAAACAGGCTCTGTGGGGGAGGTTAATGGTGTTTCTGTGTGAATCTCTGCAGGCATTTCCTACTGGGAATGGTTCCCAGTACAGAAAAGAATGTCACGGAGGGCAGCTTCAGCTCTCCTGTCTTGGCACATTCCCCCTTCTTTGTGAGCCCTGTCTGCCAGCAGAGCCCTTCTGCAGGCTGCACAGGCCAACAGTAGAACACAGAAGGGCTGCTCCTACTGTCCCCCTCCGCTCTTCCAGGTATGTTGCCATGGCCCTTTGCTGCTCGCACAAGAGTTGGGAGCACTGTCTCTTAGCTTATATATCCATCACAGTGCAAAATAAAGCTTATCTGGTTTGTGATATGTCTTTCTAAATATGCAAATATTCATGTTTTATGGTTTCTTTATCAGCCTCTTTTGAATCAAATGGCTGCACTGCATATTAAAGCCATGAGACAGAAGTCAGTAGGAGAGTGCATAAGAGTTATATGTGAATTCAACTGGAAGAAATCTGACACCTAGAAACAAAAAAGTAAAAAAGAACATATATTTACATGTATGTTTAAGGCTTTACACAACAGAAAAAGAGACCCACGGAACTCATCTCTGAAGATAAAATAAGCAAAAGCTTGCTTTTGACATACTGAGGAAGGAATTCCAGCTTCTTCACAAGTAGTGTGGATTTTGCCATAGTTTTGAGTGGGAACAAGCTTCAGCTTCTCTTGGAATTTATAATTTACGGTTTCATCTCACTATTTGTTACAGAGAAATGCTGTAAGCAGGAATGGAAGATTTATGAAATTATGCAAGAAATGTCTGTGTCTACTGTGCTTTCTGAAGACATCTTTGTGAAAGATACTTACGTATGGATCTGATTTATCTCTGATGCCTCCATGTTTCATACTGCTGTAAAGCTTTTGCTTAAATAGCTTTACTTATGAGAGACCCTCCCTTCTGAGAACACATTCCTCCCCAGTGAAAGAGGAAAATTAGCCCTTTGTATTTATAAAGAATACAGAGAACAGCAATAAATAAAGCAAAAAAGCTGAAACTGCCAGGTGGTGCTGACAGCAGAACCTGGGCTGTGATTTGGTGCCTTTACAAAGTACTGCTTGTCTACATATTGTGTTTCTGAGAACATTGCACTCAGGGCTGTATTGTTATCTTGTTTGGTTTAACATAATGTTGCCTCAAGAAATTCCAGCCACTGAATTAGGGTGAGGTCTAGACTTCCTGTCAAAAAACAAATTCTGCTAGTCAAAACTTTCCAGATGAGATGTGAAGATGATAGTAACCATCCCGACTGATGTCAGCTGTTGAGAATGATGCACAGTGTAATATATCTTCTCTTTTCTGTCACCATATAGCTTTTTTCCCTTAGCCTTTGCTTCAGCTCCACAAAGCGAACTAAAGAGCCTGTCCTGCCACCTTTCCTTTCTGAAAGCCTACGTAAGTGTTTAGGCTTTACTGGTCATGCTTTCCTTCTTGCTTGGAAAATGGACTGAGGAGGTGCCATTATCTCCCTGTGGGTCTCTCTGCTGCTCTTGAGCTACTTTCTGTTTTAGGTTATTCAGCTGATGAGCGCATAGTGAAACTTACCTCTTGTCACCCAAGAAATGGGGATAATCCCTACCAGAGATTACCCAAAACAGTGAGAGTGTATTGGTGTGTAGGAAACAGATGAATTTAGTTCAGTGCTGCTTACAAGGAGGTTTTTAAACATGGGACTGATGTGGGGATATGTGATGAAAGTTGCACCAGTGAGCACTGCAAATGCTGCTGAATTTCAGCCTGAAATGTAACTGTTCCCTCTTGTGCAAAGACTTGTGCAAGTTCATTCAAGCATCACTGTTGGTAAGTCCTATCAGGGCCTTTGCTTCTCATACCCAAACTTGACAAGCAGCAACCACCAGAAAGATCCAGGCAATACCTGAGAGCTCAGACACGGTATTTTCTTTGACTACACTGGGTATTTCTTGCTGCTGAAAGATTAAATCTCAGTTTCAGATGCTTTTTAAACATTGGGATATTTCACATTTGGATCTGCACTCAGAGTCAATGGATCTTACTTACTGTTGTTATTTATTTCAATAGGGCTATTAAAATAGTGAATAGTTTTGAGTCTGAAGTCTCTGCTCCTGTGAATTGTATTTTGTGCATTTGCCAAGTTAGGAATCTGTAAACTAGACCTTGGGATGAAACAAAAGATGATACAAACCTTTGCTTTGAGTACGGATGATCTGAGCCTTTGCACAGATTCAGAGGAATGTGGTTATTAACAACAAATACCTTCTCAATTTTTCTCTTCTCCAAAGTAACTGGTCCATACATGAGTATAGTTTTTGTGGTAACCCTAAGGGTGAGTGCAAACATCAGAGCTCTTATGAAAAGCATTTGATATACTTTATGGTCAGAGAGGGGGAAGAGAAGTAAGCCTGGATTGCCTGCAGATCTACAATACCCGGGAAAGTTTTCCCAGTTCCCTCTGGACCTGTAGGCAGACTGGGTTTCTCCAAGCTCTTCAAAACTTGTCTGTGAAGGATTACTTCCCAGAATATGTCCTCAAGGAGCAGCCAAGCTCCTTGCCCAGACCGGGATGAAGGTGGCAGTGGACCAGGAGTGATTCCCTTTGGTGAGCCCTGATTCAATGTCAGTCTGAAATGGAAAGTGTTGGTGTTCAGACTATGGTGGTGGAAGTTTAATCTTCCAGGGCTAAAGCCACAGATCAGAGAGCAGAGCATGCCTCTACAGGATTTGTACTGCTGTCCTGCAATGAGAGGCTGGGAAAGAGTTTGGAAATATCCATCTAAGGCCTGGTAAATGACTGTCTACATTGAACAAAGCAAACATTGCCACACTTGCCAGTTTTGCCAGTGAAGCTTTTAGGATGAGTGGGCACTGGAGTTTCAAGTAATCCCTCTCTCAGAAGCAATCTGTCTCGAGTCAATGGTGAGCAGCATTGGGATGGGGTAAGCAATCTGTGCTGCTGCTTCTGCTGCGCTGTTTGTGGATAAATGAAGGCATTTAGTTAACCAGACGTGTAATTCCAGCCCGTTTTAATAAGTCTGAATTACACACACTGAGCATCTTGATGCAGGTATGGAAGAGTAGGTTTGTTTATGCCAGTTTTAAATACCACTCACGTTATTTTGGATACCAGTGATGTTAGACTGCAAGTCTAATCTCTTCTCTGTTAGGGACTCACTTTTTATTTAGATTTTAAAACTGTATTCAAATGAGGTTTTGACCGAAACTGAATCACTATGTACTTGAAAGCTAAGGAGCTTATCAGGCATCTGATAATGTTTTCAGGATTTCCCCAGATTAGACCGCGGAGTGTACAGACAGGAAGCTGAAGTATTGAGCGCCTGACCAGAGCTTCCTCCTGTGCAAGAGTGGGGGTTTCTCCAACTTGAATCTTTAGCTCTACAAGCACAGTCCGAGTCTTGAAGTCCAAAGGATAAAAAGCACCCAAATCTCTCAGCTGGGTCCTCTGAGCATGGAGAATGGAGTACTGCACTTAAGCCCTGCTTGCAAGGTCAGCAAAACAGTTCTCACCTCTCCCTGCTACTGCTTACCTTCCTGGCTCCTTATCAAGCAGGGAATCAGAAAGGGACTTTCCAGAGCTATAAACATGTGAGCTGAAGAGATGGAATGAACCCTTATGCAAATGAGTCTTGATTCCCTTCCCTTTATAAAGATAAAAAGTTTTTGAGAGCAACGGTTCCTCCAGAATGTGGGTGTCCGGAGTTATTGCCTCGGACTGGCTGGATCTCTCTGTGCTGTCTGTCTGTCTGTCCGCCTTTCTTTCTGCTTGTCTGTCTTTCCATTGTAGAGAACAAAGCGGAGTGATGTAAAATAGAAAATGAGAAAAGCAAACCTTTGGTGATTGAAGAGGAGGAAGGAAAATGAAAGAGAAAAAGCTGAAGAGTGGGAAAAAGATAAAATAAAATGAATTTTGGGGATTCCACTGTGAGTAAGAGCTGAAAAAAAAAGTAAGCTGATTTATTACATGTTTATCTTCTGCCTGAGAGTCAGTGCGCCTTGTGTATGTGAGGGGTGAACTGCACATTAAAGATTGAATCAAAATTCCAAATTCTTCCTCAATTCCTCCAGCTTTAAACGAGTGTAATTCTGACAGCTCCGATGGATTTACATTTTGTAAACAGCAGCGGAATCAAGATCAAGTCCTTTAAGTCATTTTGAGTTATATTTATGCTGAAGTTATGAGAAATTTAGAATGACTTTTAAATAACGTTTTGTCAGGGAAGCTGCACATTTTCTAATGCTTCTCTTCACTGGGCAGGAATTTTGCTATGGTCATTGAGGTGCTGTTTTGACTTTATTCTGAATCCAATGGCAGTACAGAAAGAAGGGGTGATGTTATCGTTATGTGCATCCATATTTTCCTTGCATTATGATTTATGTATGTTCATTTTGATTATAAATGTGTCTTTTAACAATTGTTCAAACAGGGAGATGGCATGAGCTAGTTGATGTAAGTATTTCTTTTTCTCCATGAGATGCCACTGATTTTGAAAGTGCAGTGTTTGACTGCAGCTGAAGGGTTTAGCTGGCTACACCTCGCTTTCTTTCACATTAATCCTGTACTCTTTTGCAGATTTATTTCTTCCTTTGTGTGCTCTGAGCTTAGCTGGGCATCCAAAACTTTGTTTTATAGTATGGAAGAAGAGGGACAGAGGAAGCACCACAGGTTTTCTTGGTGAAATTTCCAGGCTTTTGTAGGGGTAGGGATGGGCATCTGGAGCCTGCAGGATAAGGCAGCTCCAATCCCTCTCTTTCTTCACCTAATTAGACAGTTACTCTTATGCTCTTTTTTATTTCAGAATAGTTTGTTTGCTAAAAAATGCTGTTTCGAATGAACTGAAATTATTGACAGAGCTGAATGGAGTGGTGCAAATAGTATTGGATAAACCATCATAAAAAGTAGAAATATTTTGACATTTTTAGAATTAAATACTAATTCTTTCTTTGAAAGTGCTATTTTCATTTTCACGTTGTTCTTATATATCATTTTTATGCAGCAATAATGACAGCAAAGAAGAAACAAAGTATCCTGTTTTAGGCCAAGAAATACCCTCTAGTGCAGCTAAAATTATTTGCTTATTTATTTATTGTTCAGAAAAGAACAATAATCACTCCACGTTCTGCCAAATGGCATTTTTCTTTTTCTTTCTTCTTTTTTTGTTTTTATTTTTTATATATATACATATATATATATATATTTGATTAGTAGAGGAAAACTGGCTAATTGCCACAACCAAATGTCTATACCATTGTCAGGACCAGCTATTTTTCAGCTGTATTAATCTGTCAGAATATGGAGATTTCATTTTCTGTGGGAAATGACAATTAAAAAGCGGATTATTTTGATGAGAAAAATCCTACCCTTTTATGTGCTTTTATTGGGCAGATTAAATATACAATCTACCTTTTCCCATAATTAGAAAAAAAAAAAAGAAGGAGAAAAGTCAGCTTTCATTATTAAAGACTTTTGACCCAACTCCCTAACATCATGAAAGGCTGCAGCTAGTCTCTTTCCTGCAGTGTTTCAGATGCCCGTGCTCCATTGCAGCTTCCACTGGGGCTGAGTGCTTCCCTTGGCAATCAGAGCCTGGAGCTCCTGGAGCCATGGGATGTTTGGCAGGACAGAGGTTTTAAGTGTGTCAGTGACTGCCTGTGGTCTTTGTGGGGGATTCAGTAAAGAGAAATCCGGAAAACACAGAGCTTCTGAAAACTATTTCAAAGCTTGGATTCTTTAGTGCATACTGGATAGCCAAATCCTCACTGGCAACTCGAGAAATGCCATGTTAAAAGTCTGTGTGGAAATCAAAGAACATCTTTACTTTTCATTGTAATCATTTGTAGCAGTCAACACACTTGATTAAATGTTTGAGAGATGATCATGTTGAATCTGAATGGCACCTAGAACTATTTTCTTTAAAATCAGCCCTGGTGAGTTCAAGGGGAGCCAGATTTAACATGGTGGTGAGCTTATCCCGGTGGAGAGCAGGCTGGCTCCCTGAGGGCTGTCTGCATCAGCGCTTCTCAGCCTTCTGTAATGGGGCCTTTTTGGAAAAGCCACGGCTGGACCATTTCCCATGCACAACAAGGAGCCGTCTGCACCTGCAGGCGCTCACTGGCAGCATCCAGAGAGCGGCTCCCGGCTCCGTCTGCCAGCACCGGCGCTTCTCTGCCAAACGGAGCAGACATGTGGTTTGGATCTTCTAAATGAGCTCGTGCACTGAGCAGGTCCTGGCATCTAACAGCAAGCAGTGGGCTGCAGCCCATGGGCTGTGTAACACCCATCCAGCTCCCAGCGGTGTCACACCTGCAGCTGGTCACGAGCCAGAGCTCTCGGGCTGTTGCATTCACTGCTGTGTGCCTCTGCATAGCTACGGCCAGTCTGCACAGTACTTGAGCTGTTTCATTATGCTAATTTTAATAGTAGTCGATTTCAGTGAATTAATGTTGAAACGGGCTATATGTGAACTGAAAGTGTGCTTGCTCTTCACAGCTTATTTTCAGTAGCTACAGTATAGTTACAATATAAATACAGCCATCTCTTATGGAATTGTAGGATCACTGGAGTTTGAAGGGATGTTTAAAAGCCTTTGAATCCAACCACGTTTCTATATTTCAACTCCCTCTTTTGTATTTCAAGTATTCAGATATTGAACCTGTCTGAAGAGAAAAAATCTCTGGCTTCTAATGGATTTCTAAGTAATAAATAATTGAAAAATAATAGCCTAATATAAATAAGAATAAAATCCTTGCTGAGAGATCATGGCATTCCTTTTTTAAATAATGCAATAATTACAAAAACATTTTAATTAATTAAAATAATTAATGTTTGCCTGTTTTTCAACTACTTACACAGAGCCTAATCACTTCGGGTTAGTGATATAGAGCACAGCAGTTCCACAGGGACAAAGACTTGTAAGTATCTGTGTTATTGCCACAGATAGAACAATGCCAGTTCTTTTGAATTCTTAAAAATGTAGAAATCGGAAGGGAGCAAGGAATAGCCAACTAGTCTCTCCTGTTTGCTTTACCCTCCTCTCCCTGTGTTACTGGATGTTTAGATTGTGTCTGACGTGTATGGCCGGACCAGTCCTTTCTGGTGCTTGGTTCCACTATGTGCATCAGGAATTGGTTTGGGTGCATAATGCCACGTGTTGGGATGCAGCAGGTGCCTTGCACCCAGCATCTGCAGCACATGCCTGGTTGGATATCTGAGCCGAGGGAGGAAGCGCTGCTGGATTTGGGACCGGCTCCATATATGAAGAGGTAGGCCTTTTCCTGACACTGTTACTCACTGACATGAAACGCTTTGCCGTTAGGATTAAAAATGTATCAATGAGATGATAAGGAATAAATAGGGTTGCAAGGTCTTTTAACTTCTCAGTTCTCATTGACCCTCATTAGCACGCTGAGAATGGGCTTTCTGGCTGTCCCTGCTGCTCCTCGCAACATCTGGGCAGTGTCAATGCAGCTGTTACTGCAGTTGTGTCCATGTGCAAAGTGCATGTTTTATACTGTTTACATTCCCTGCGCAGTGCTCCCTTCTGTCATCTGACAGTGCATAGGGAAAAATTTGGAGCGCATGTATATCTGTACTTTTCACTATAAAAATGTGCTGGAATCATGTTTGGAGAGGTGTGACCTATTGTGCCTTCCTTTAAGTGTAACTGAAACTGTGCCGTAGTATAACCATACTCTATGCACGATAGAGATTACTAAAAGTACTTGCTTTGAAAGGCTTTTATAATTATTACCGATGGCAAGAAAGTTTTAAAGCTCTGACAGCAAACAAGTTTTTCATGCTATGATTTTCCATGATTGTTTTAAACACCTACAGTGTTCATACATGGCAGTCGAGGTGTAATATGTTTCGGATATCAATCGATGCATTTTGCCATGTACTTTTTCTTTAAATTAAATTAGTGGTGCAAAAACTGTCAGTTTTAGGTCAAGAAATGAAATGGAATATGCAGTGATTTTTATCTTTCGCAAAGGAAAACGGTCTGTTGCACAAAGTAATGTGTTGTTGGAAAATGTGATTAAAATGGTGACAACAGAACTGAACCTCCAGATAAGCAGAGTGGAATAATTCTACAGGGGAGGAAATTGCATGTTTGTTATTCGTGACATGGGTATTGGCAGCAGAAACACAGCTACTGCCTGAAATTAAAAATGCATCCAGAAAGTAACTGTGAGTTTCAGAAAGCAGTTTGGGAACAAACGCAGCTGCTTCTGCCAAGAGCAAAACATGTGGGGGGGAGCTAATACCGATTCATCATGAGATGTGAGATTGTTTGTTTCAAATACAAGTATAAAAAATAGGATTTTTTTTTAAAGCTCTTTTTTTTGTTTGGTGGAGGGGGACTACAAAAGTCTACGTGTTCTTCCTGGGCTGTAGGCATTGCTGGCTTGATGCATTTGAAGGGTTCAGGAACAGGAATCCCTGCGGGTAGTTCCTTGTTTGACATTGGGAGCCCAGGGAGCGATGCTGGAGCAGGGCATGCTTAGCACCCAGGTGTCTGTCTGATGGAAATGGCAGAGCAGAGTGCAGCTCAAGTGCAAAGCTTTTTCTTTGTGATTGCACTGGAGGTTTGCTCTTATATTTTTCAGTACTGAATATGGTTTTTACAAAAGTAGGGAAGAGTTGTAGCTTCTCTGCGTGTAATCACAGATATGTTTGTCTGCAAACATGGATATTTGCTTTACCAAAATGGATTAACAAAATTGACAGTGTGTTAAGATACAGGCAGTGTTTGCCTTGTGTCCAAGCACTGTGTCAGGACCTCCGTGCTGATCCTTACATTTTAACGCAGAGCAGCTCTGTATTGGTGCATGTGATGGGAGCAGAGCTGCTCAGCATAGCAAGGGCCCAGCTGCTGTGCTGCTTGTCCTGCTGCCTCAGTGCTTCCTTCTTCTGCTCTGCCCTCTTGCTTCATCCAGCCAGATGGCAGCATAGCTGTGGGATATGTGTTTTCCCACTAGCTATGGGGGGAAAATGTATTTAACTCAATAAGGGTGAAAAAGATGCATTATGCTCCTAATGAAATGTGACCATATTCATATTTTTATTTCAAGTTCCTCATCAATGTTAATTAATTATCACTCACGATGAGCTCATTTAAAACGTATCTGGATTCACACGGAGTTGCAGTACATCATTGACTGGTTAAGAAGCATTAAAATCTCACTCTTTGGTGTGTATGCAGACAAATGTAGATGTTATATTAGCAAGAAAGGTACTAACGGCAACATGGAGAATAAAAATAGGGGATGGTAAGGAAAACGCTGAAGTTTTACACAATCCATTAACTCGATAGCTTTAGGATCATTATGTTCATTTCCTGTTAAAACATATTTAATTCAAAAGGAAACTTACGGAAGAATAGTCTTCAGGCACTTAACATTACTTAATCACTCTAAAAAGATTCGCCTTTTGGTACAGCAGTAAAACTTTATACGATGATTGCTTATTAAGTGCCTGTCCTATAGGGATAGTTATTTCTAGTGTAATAAGACCTCTAAGCTGTGAGGTACTAAGTGACCCTGATGGAATAGGAAAAAATAATGTTTCTTCAATAAGTGAATTTATGGTCTGTTAGGAGGCTCACCTCCTTACTGCTCTTGCAGTGGTAGAACAGTATAATTCTATGGGCTTTCTTCTTGTTTGCAAGTGCATGAATTTAATTCTTGAGCAAATGAGTTCTCAGAGGCTGGGGGACACTCCAGGAATGATACTGATAGACAGAGGATGCCATGTGTGAAGTTGATATTGGGTCAAGGCAGAATGTGTCTGACATTGGCATTGTGTACTTTAAAGGTGAAAGAGAACTAATGCGCTGTGATGACGCTAAACGCAGTAGGAAAACTGAGAGAGGGCTTGACCTTTTCTCCTACACAGTTAAAAAAACTCTAAAGTCAATGTACCTTGAAAATGACTGGGATTATGAAGATGCACTCATCCATACTGGCTATTTAGGAATTTATGTTAGACAGTGGCTGCTCTGGTGGAGAATCTGTCTGGGATGTCCTTCGGGTAGAACACTGGGACAGGTTAGCTTGCTTGCAGCTACCTCAGGTCCATTTACTGAGCATTGAGAAGGGGGTTGTGGTGTTTTCCCTTGTCTTTAGTGTGTCTGATTGGTCAGAAGAATACAAACAAGCAACCAAATCAGGTATTCCCCTGCTCTGGGTGCCCACACAGTGCCGACTGCTCCAGGACACCTATCGACTCTGTGCTCTGAACGTGGGGCCAGGAGTCTGTTCCAGGGACACTTCCATGCTTTATTCTATTTGGCTCCTTCTCTATTTTACCATATCGTGTTTTCATTGATCACTGTTTGATTTTTTTCATATTTTAGATTTGAAGAGTCACTATCACAGCAGGGCTGGGCTACAGACAGATATCTCACTTTACATCAGCAATCATTGAGGTTGGAAAAAAACTCTATCAGGTCCAACCATCCAACACTGCTCACTAAACCATGTCCCTGAGTGCCACATCTCCATGGTTCTTTAACACCTCCAGGGATGGTGACTGCACCCCCTCTCTGGGCAGCCCATTCCAGTGCCTGACCACTCTTTCAGAGAAGTTTTTCCTACTATCCAACCTGAACTTCCCCTGGTACAACTTAAGACCATTCCCTCTTCTCCTATCAAATGAGACTGCTGTGAAATCTTCTTTCAAAGGAAAATTTGCCTGTTATTTGAGGGTCTTAACAAGAAGCTACTTGTACTAATTTGTTTTTTTCTCTCTATAGTAGATGTCTCACAAAGCCAGCAGCCTAAATGGAGGGAATGAACTGGTCTGAGGGTAGCATAAGACATTTCTTTTGCAAGAGAAATTGTTCAAGAAGCATATTTTAAAATTCTGTCGTTTGGATGACTGGCTTAATAGCCTAAGAAAACAATTAACAGCAGTAGAGCCACGGGCATGCTGTGGGATGCTGCAGCAGCCAAGCTGCTGGGTGCTGTGCCAAGCACTGCGCTGGGGCTCTGCCGACTGGGCTGCGGGTGCCGCTCCATCAGCTGAAAAAGTGGCACAGGGTGTTTGCAAAATCACTCATTTCACTCTGCTCAGGTGTTGGTTGTTCACTCGTAGTGAAGGTTTTAGAAATAAATCTGAGAGCTGTTCCTAGTGAAATGGTTTAGAAAAGCTGATGCTGATTGCTGCAGGACAGGCTGTATGGAAAACAAGATTTGACATCCATGCAGAACTCAGGCCATTGCGTGGCAGTCACCAATGCGGGCTCTGCTGGGAGGGACGGGTTCCTGCCACCACTGAGCAATCTTTTTGAGGGTGATTAGAATAAATTGGACATTTTTACTGGAAATTTGGAAATATTACTTCAGCTCAGAATCAAATTACCCTCTCAGGGGACAACCTATAAATTCCTAAAACTTTTAACATTTTGTTTCAACATTTCATAAATATATGCTTATTTATAATTTAAGAAAACCAGCACTAGAACAAAATAATTTGTTCTCTTTCAGCCATGCTATTAAATACATTTACCTAAATTTTGTTTGTGAGGGTAAAGTGAAAGATTTAATCTGAACCCCTTTTTCCTCCAAATATTTTACCTCACAGCAAATATTTCTTTTCACTGATTCCAAAGAGACTTTTTGAGACATCTCATCTGGAATATAAAGAAATATGCTTAAACTGTTCCAAATCAATCTGAAACTATTTTTTTTTTTTTTACGGGGATGCCACAGATTGTGTGCAGTGCTGTGCAGATGCAGTGTCTCATTTAGTGACTTTGAAGGGATGAGCGCATCATCCAACATCTTATCCAATCTGTTTCTCCTCAAAAATTCTAAGTTGGGGGTGTGAAGTTTGTAACACCAGTGACTTCTCTTATATTTGTACAGTAATGACGAGGTGTTTCCTGGCTGAGATGCCAGCTTTGATCATCTGTGCACTTGAGCAGTGCTTTAGCTGTAGCTCAAAACTGCTGTCCTGGGGTAAGGCTGTCACCCTGGGATGAGACTGTCACATCAGTGTAGGCTGATGTAGCAGCAGTGCAGCCATGGCACGGATGGCTCCTGCTTGCCTTTCTGCCACCCAGACTCTGATGGCTGGAGGGTTGTACCTGTGCTGGAATTCCTTCTTTTAGAAGTATTAGATTGCTGTATGACTCTGGAAGATTTTACCTCTGTGTCCTCTTACTTTATTAAAAAAAAAAGAGAGAGAGAGAGAGAAGAAAAAGAAGGAAATGTATAACTTATCCCCGTGAAATTCTCAAACAAAGGCTTCCAGGAAAGTGCTGAGTGTTGTACTGTTTGTGCTCCTTAGCTATAAATTTCATTTTTTATTACTAGTGATTCTGCTATGTGTTAGGGCACCTTCTGTCTATGAATGTGGCCTCCTCTGTGCCAAAAGAAAACATAAAATAGCCTATTCTCAATATATATGTCCTCAAGCCATTATTTTGCATCTGACCTATGGTCTGGATAGAGTTGCTTCGGCTGCAGTGAAGATTTCCCTCTTCTGTTTTACAGCACCTGGAGGAAAGCCAAGCGCCGGGGAGAGAGAGCAGAGGATGAGATAGTGCCGCGCATCAGAACGGCCTCGAAACGAATGTCGTGTATCCTCAGCTTTGAGAACTGAATTCCATGGGTTGTAATTGAATCCTTTGTCAGACCCATGGGGCTCAGTTCTTCAGCTTGGATATTTCTGTCTTCACATACACGGGAGATCAAAGAAGCACTTGATCATGCGCTGACTCTTCTGGATTCTGATAGCAGCAAATAGGAAAGAGAAAGAATAACTGATGTGAATCACTCTGGCAGGGAAGTTTCACTGCAAAGACCAAGCTCTCTCATGTTGAGTAGCTGCACTGTGATTGAACCTCTCCGTGGCTGACAGTCTGTCCCTGCATTGCTGCTTGCTGGTTAATTCAACTCTCCTCTCATTTTTATCGAAGTTATATACGAAGTGCTGAGATGATGTTGACTGAATTATGCTTCCCAAAAATTGTGTGGTGCTGCTGAATGTGGCTCTGGTCCCACATGGGACCAGCAGCACCCCCACCCTGCCAGGTCTACCCGCTGTTGGTCTGCTGCAGCCTCCTGTGGGATCACTGCTGCACAGTTACTGTTTCCTCTTTTTTGGCCCCCTGGAGGTGGACTCATTTAAGCTGTGGGCTGACAAAGTTTGTGTTTCTTCCTTGGAAGATCTGTGTTAAAGTTTATTTTCTTTCAGGCATCAGGAAAATAAAATTTATGGTCTTCAAACACATAAAGAGGTATAATTACCAACAAGATTTCTACTTCATTCCTGCAATAATAACCCTTCCTAAATTACATTTCTCAAACTCAGTAAAATGGATCAGTCACTGATCTCATCCCTGTGGTGCAATGCTGTTAAAAGCACAGGAATATTAAAATCCCACAGGTGCAGGAGGAGCGTGTTCAAGCTAAGTAGTTTAAAGCTGCCGTGTGCCTTTTATTCTGAAAATGTATTTACACTAAAAATAATCAGATGTAATCACTGTTGCCTGTGGATACAGATGTACCTTTGTACCGATGTGCTTTTCATATAAATTTTATTCTAGGGTTTGAAGGCTTTCTTTGTGGCTGTCTGAAGCATATCATGCTCCCCAGTTGTGAGATGATGGTTCTTGGAAGGACTCACCAGTCCCACCAGCTCCTGCTGGGAGATATCCATTAAACAAGAAGAAGGTGAAACACATACAAATGAAAGGGAAATTCTGAAGTTTCATTTCTGCTATACTCCCTGTCAAGAAGAGGGAATTAAACTGGAAGTCAGAGTTAGCAAAATCTGCAAAAGAAGAGAGTGAGGCAGGCATCTGCTAGCAGGGCTGCAGCCCCACCTCTGGGGCAAAGCACAGGGGATGTGTGTGTGATGGCAGCCTCACAAAGCCACTGATGAAATCAAGATAGCCTTTGGTACAGCAGTTTTGCAGTCCTATCACTTCGAGGGTGGTCCTTAAAGCACGGTGTTAGTAACGCTGGTTTTGCTCAGAAATTTACCATAAGTTGTGAACTAACAATAGTACTGCTGGTGTCTAGCTGGAAGTACTGGAATTTCTAGTCAGCTCTTAAATCCAGCCTGCCCTCGGTGCTGACCACTCTGTGTGCTCTTCCTTTGCTGTGAGCTCCTGTAGTTATTTTGATCCTTCCTTGCCCAACATGACAAAGCATTCTCTTTCTGGATACTCCTGGGATCTTTCCTTTAAATCACACAGTTAAGCTTTCAAGAGCACTCCTGCAGAATTAAAATTATTTTTAACACGTGGCTTCAAACCAACGTGCCTTCTGCCTGCGCAGCATTGCAGTACACACACAGACCCGTCTCCAGTCTGAGCTGGGCAATGCTCAGGCACCCCAGCATGCCCAGGACCTCTGCTGTGATTCCCAGTGTGCACCCCAGTATGCGGTGTGCTGGTTAATATGATACCCAAATTCTTTTAGCTTCTTCTGTACCCAGGCTTATGAAACTGATTGCTTTAATTTAGGCCTCCTCGTGTTTAATTTCAGAGGGAAATGTTGATTTGTCATTATAATTTTTGTTTCTCTTTACAGACTCATTCAGGTGAATTCAGCTGTATTTGTTGCTGCCGTAGACTTGAAACTCAATTTGGGGCCAAGTAAAGCATTTGCTAGAAAATAATACCCCCCTCTCTATCTTTTTCTAGCTGATTTACACCACTTTCTGGTGCTTATTCACAGATCTCAGCCTGCACATTCTGTTCAGGTAAGGCAGTGGGCTGAGTCCTCCTGGCACAGCTGTGGGAGAGCAGCACGACCACCCACATTTTACAGATAAATAAACTGGGTCCTGACCCTTAGAATGGGACGACAACCCTGAATTCCATTGTGTGCCTGCTGTATTTCAGTTCTGGCTTCCTGCTTTTCATTCCCAACAAATAAATGACAACAAGCACCTTCATCTGCTGGCAGGAGTGTTCCCCAGTGTTCCACTGAGCCTCTTCTCCCTTGGCTGAGGTTCTGTCTCCACTTGCTGATCAACCACTGCTCCCTTTTGCTCCCTCCCACCTCATGAAAGCCCCTGCCTTCCTTCTTGATACCGTGCGTGCCTTGCCTGGTGGATGCTGGTGGGAGAGGGGTGGGTGCCGGCTGCAGACCGGTATTTCTGCTCAGCAAATGATCTCAGGCCCTTCCAAAAGGATGACTACACCTTGCACACTGCTCTGCAGAAGGCTCTGTGCTTGCTACCCTTTGGTACCCCAAGACAAGCTAGCTGCTGCCAAGTGCAGCTCATCCATTTTTGGCTAGCAGCTCTTTTTGCTTCCAGGAAAATGATGAGTTTATGTCAGGTTCAGTAATCCTGATGTCTGCACAGCTGAGAGAAATAGCGCTTTAATATGTGCATGACTGTGCATGTGTATATATGGAAACTACAGCTTTGACAAGCCTCTCGTCTGCCTTGGGAAGGAAACAGCAGGGTCTGAAAGCCACGGAGTCGCAATGCGCTGGCTAAGGTCAGCAGCTTTCAGTGACTCGCAATCTGTTTTCCTGGCAGCACCACCATACAGCAGGTTGTGCCTTTTTTATCTTCTGTTTCTTTCTTTTTTTAAAAAAAAAGAAAGGCTTACATGAGAAAAGCTGCTAGCTCCAGACGTCCTGGAAGGCCTCTCCCTTTGACAGCATGCATGTTCTCAAGTACAGAAAGCTCTGCTCACTGGTATCTCTACCAGCCTATTTTTGCACTGGTATGGAGATGCTCTTTCAGTTTACATTAGATTGAAGTTACTCTGAAAAATATTTGCTAGGCTGTCTCTCTGGTAGCCATCCTTGCTTTCCATTTTCTGTATGCTTGCAGCTGAGCTGGGGAGGAGCATTGGGCACAGGCAGCTGAAAGCTGCTGGGGCACCAAGATGCCTCTGGCTGCCATTAAGCATCTGGTTTTCAGTAAGAGGGACAGATCTGTTTCACTTTTTCTTCCTTTTCTTTGCTAAAAATAGGATTCACACTGCCTCAGCATTTAAAGATAATGGATTGATCAAATAATGTAATCTGTTAAAAGAACCTGAAGAGAGAGAATTTTTTACTTTCATTTCTTTTAATTTTTTTTTCCTTTTTTTTTCAGGCTTTCTTTAACTTTCCTTGCCTTTGTTTCCCTTTCTTTTATATTCCCAACATTTTGTTGTCAGCCGCCTACACATACTGGAACAAGCACAGGTAATCATTGGGAAAGGCGGCTATTTCATTTCAAGACAAGAAGGAAACTTCTGAATCAGATTTGAAATAAACATAAGCTGTGCTACAGATCTGTCTCTACAGGTACATATCTGCTCTGACCTGTGAACCTCCAGCTCTGCCCCACACACATGCAGGCACAGCCCCATGCTGTGCAGTACAGCCCATACCTCCTAGGAGCAGTTCACAGACAAATGAAGCAGCCTGTGTAACAGCAGTTACCACTGTGATGATCCATGCAGGTTCACAAGAACATATTAAATAGTGGCCATTAATCTGTTGTTTAGAAAAAAACAAACAACCATGCATTTCTACTTTCTATAGATAGCAATTCAATTATTATTGGGCTTGAGTCTCCTTGTACTCCTGTGAGAAGTTTTATTATTTATTTATTCTCGTTTTATAGACTGAGACTCAGGGACATACTTGGCTGAGAACACAAAATGAATCTATCTGAAGTTTTCTAGGAATTTTGCCACAGTTAATATCACTTGTTGAAAAGCGTTAGTGTAAAGGAGGCCATCAGTCTCTTCACAGCCCATCCGCCTCTGAACAGATACACACAGCACAGAGATGTCCATTTTTTGGTTGCATTGCTGCTCAGAAAGTTGCTTGCCTCTTCCTGCCAGCGAAAGGCTTTGCAAAAAAGCAAAACAACGAACCCCAGCAAAAGGACCACCTAAACCGCTCCCACTTCCAAATCATCTTGTTAACATTTGACAGCTTCCCTTGTTTTTCACATCCCCACCTTTCTGTGCTTTCAGTGTGGGAGGGCTGTGGATATGGATACCTGTGGCTCACGAGGTGCTTTGGGGCACATTGCTGCCAATCAGCCGGGTCACACAGAGAGCCCCTGGAGCAGACCCGAGGCCACAGCTCTGGATTTCAGTGTGGCAGGGCTTCAACAGTGGAAAATTTTATCTTTTCTTGCATGAAAACAAAGCTCTTCTCTTGACTGAGATTTCATGCAGCGCTGACAGCGTTTGCTGGGCTGCTGCCAAGTAATGAAGGGCAGTATTTTCTTAAAAAAGCAGAAAGCGTATTAAAAGTTCCCAGTCTGTGTTTGTGAAGATCTCGGAGCCGCTTGATTAGGAGCTTGAAGTTGGTCGGACTCCTTCCAGATTCCCCACTTCACCCTCCTTTCTGCATGATGCTGCAGCTGTTCTGATGAAAAACAGTTATTTAAAAATGTGCTTGTCTCTATGGCAACCTCCATGCACCGTATTTCAATTGAAACTCTAAAACAGCGGCAGAAGTTTCTTAATAGGATATTTATGAAGATTTTAGTCTTTGTACATTTTAAAATGGAAATATTCAATTTTTAAAGGAGGTTATCAAAATCTCATTAATTTTGGAACTGCTTTTTTTGTTGCGAGAGCTGCTGCTTAGCTCTATTTTTTTATTTTTTAATTGGTCTTCTCTTTGTTTTTGTTTAAGATTCCTCTGGTTGCTTTAACCCTTGAGAGCCCACAACCTGGGCACTTTCCCACTGCCTGCTCCTCCCCAGCCTCCTGCCCTTGCTAGCAGATGGCTGTCTGTAATGGCAGGTGGAAGGGCAGAGTCATGTTTGGATAGGGCTGACTGGGCTGGAGCATTGCCAGTCTTTGCCTTTCCACAGTAAATAATCCAGATAATTTATTTAGACCTTCGTCAATGCAGTTTTTAGGTGTCTGCCTGCTCTGGGAGAAGCAAATAGATGTGCTTGCAGTTAGCCTATTTAGCACCTCAGTGATAGTCCAATTCTTCACAAAGGCACAACTTCCAGGGGGCACTTGCATTTGCCTGGGCTCAGCCACAGTAGTTTGTAACCTCCCAGCCATCTCAGCGTGCCAGCTGCACCTGATGGGGTTACCTTCATAAAGCTGCTGAGTTCTTTCCTCTTTGTTTTCTTCCCTCTTCTTTTTCTCCGCAGACACGAGCCTTTAAAATCACAGGGATAAAATTAAGGAAGCCTTGCTGAGCCGTGCACTCCGCTGCCTTAAACCCCCTGAACCGTGGTGTTATGTTCTAGTGCCTCCGAAGTGTGGATTAGGTCTCATTAATACTATTTCTTGACCAATGGTTTTGACACAAACTCGTCTAAGGGATTTGCGTAATTACAGCTTCAACAGAGAGGGCTTTTTTTTTTTCCTCAGCAGTTCTCAGCACCGTGGCAGGGAACTTTGCTCCCAGTGATGGCTGTGGGAGCGTGCCTGCCCTGCTACTCTTGCTCTTTATCACCTGGGCAGATGTGGAGCTACTGGTTTCCTGCTGGAAGACACCTGAGGTGCAGACAGGCATGCTCCCAGGCTAGCACAACTCTGTGTAATGGTGCATCTGCACTTTTTGGCCGTACCACCTGACCCACACAGTGAAATGCTCTTTTTTTCCCCCTGCAGTGCCTCACAATAGGTAATGATGAAGCATCTGAGGAGGTGTTATCAATGCACTTAGAGAGGATTTTTGTGTTTCTTTATACTAATCTATACAGGAAAAGTTGAACTGATCACATCTGACAGTACATCTAAAAGAAAACATGCAGGGGATGGGAAATACTCAGCATCCTGCAGCCCTCCCACTCTGCACTTCAGGTGATGAGTAGTCTCCCCACTCCTCTCCATACAATGAGCAGGACCAAGACACAGAGGAATCTATGCCTATTAGACAGGCATGGCTCTAGAACTGCATGACTAGAAAAGAGATTAATTTAAATAATGAAACTCTGCAGACCATTGCCTGTAGTAAAGCAGCCATGCTTTGCTTGGGGTTGTGAAGCTCTAATGGAGGCTAGAAAAGCTGCCAAAGGGGCAGGCAAAGTATGTCTGTACTGGGAGGAGAAACTTATGGTTCTATAAGACATGAAGAATCAAAGAAAATAAGGCTGGGTGAGATCTAAAGGGATCACCTAGTCCAGGCCATGCAATGTGCTGTGAGGCATTAATAGGCAAAAAGGAAACACAGGGCTTAGGTTCAGGGCTGGATCCAGCTGTTAGCAGCTCTACGCTGTAACATTTCCCTCCCTCAGTACAGTTACAGCTGACAGGATGTGCAGAGTTCTGCATGCTCTTGGCATAGAGGTGAACTCACACAGAAGGGCAGAGCCTTGCCAAGCACCAGCACAGTCTGTTACAGGCCAGCACAGCAGGAAAGGGGACAGAGCACAGAGCTGCAAGGATGTCATGCACTCAGGTCTGTCCTCTCTTCTACCAGGTCCTGTGCTGGGAGGAACTCTGTCAGCCTGGATGATTAAAGCTCCTTCGCCTTTTCTGGAAATTGCCACGTGCAGCACACAGATGTACAGGGCCTCACTGCACTTCCATCCATATGCTGGAGGTACTGCAGGATTAATGCCAAGCTGGGGATTAAAATAGCATTAACACACTCTCTACTTCAGGACACTGTAGCGCTGCAGTCATACCAGGAGCCAAATATTTACGGCTTAAGAGAAAACATTTTGATTCACACAGAGGCACCTAGGAAGTTAAGTCAGAAGCCACAGCACAACTTGCTATGCTTTGCTGTTTTCTTGGTTGGTCTTACAGCCCAACCAATCCAAAGGCTTCCTTTAACAGCTGGAGAACGTGAGCACGACAACAGGGACTGACACTGGGAGATTCACATCAATAGGGTCTGTGCCTTGCATAAATCAAATGTTGGTGGGGTAACTTGGAAATTGCTCTCTAATTTTATTAGCTAGCCTGAAAACTTTCATTGCTTCCTGGCTCGACACGAGTTCTCTGGTTCCATATTTTTTCCTTTTCTTTTCACTTTCCTTCAGGATTTGTTTCTTTCCCCTTACAGCTCACATCCTGGGGGGGGGGGGGAAGGAGTGGAAAAAGTTATCTGAACTTCTGGTTAAACACACCCAGCTTCATAGAGACCCCTTGCGACATCTGAGGAAACTTGTGAGAAAGTCCAGCTTTCTGGACGAGAAACAGGAAATGCACATATTTATTCGAGCACTAGCATTTATAGGAGCTACTGATGACCTGCCTCCTGCTACAGGACTCTGCTGCTCAGAAACACAGGGAGATGGCCATCCTGTGTACTGGGAACAGGTAGCATGAAAGCCTTAAACCCAGGGCTCATATTGAGGCTTTTTCCTCTCTCCCCTCAGAGCAGCAAGAAGAGCTGAGCTCGCCGTGCGCTAGAGGGCAGGAATGCAACACCAAGGCTGTGCCGAGCGGGCAGGAGGGCTGGTGTCTGCGAGGGGCTGCTCTCATTAGGGGAGGGAGAGGGGAAGTGGAGAAAGCAAAGCGTGGGCCTCTGGGAGATGCAATGCAAAGTATCTGTCAAGCATTTTGGGGGGGGGGGGGGGGGGGTGTGAAATATCAGGGAAATGAATGCTTGTCAGTTAATTCTACAGATGGAATTTGTAAAGGAGGAAGGCATTTACTCTATGGATCTTTGTTTTCGCAGAGAATTTACAGGTGGCGTTGCAAGAAGGGGGCAGAGACAGCGAAGGGTGATTTCAGAACCGCTACTTCCACTGGCACTGCGAGTTGTCCCATTCCTTCCCTCAGCTCTGCAGGCTTGTTTAATTCAAAGAGCTCTGCAGTTGCCTTTGCTTCAGGGACTGTCTGTTTACACAGAGGCTGCTCAACTGAACCTCCTAAATATTCACTGCATCTCCTTCCCTTATCCCCAAGAAGCTGCTTTGCAGCAGCGAGCAGCTCCCTTCCACTAAGCTGACCGCAGAGCTGCTTGGGAGGCCAAACACAGCTCTCTGGATTATTGAAATGCATTGCTTGCTTTCTGTCAGCAGCACTGATGCCAGTAAGAACAGGGCAAACACCTTAATAGTTGAGCTGAGAGCCTGTGTTGTGGGCAAGCCTGGATATGGCTCAGCTATTGCTCTACCAGCAGCAATGGTATTAGTTCTGAATAGTGCTGGAATTAATTGCAGCTGGGCCTGCCTAAAGCCTGGGTAGCTGCTGGGTCAGCACTAGGACCATGCAGAGCAGCCTCATGGGTGCAAGGCCAGGGGGCCTGTATTGATTCTGGCAAAAGAAAGTTTTTATCTGGCTCAGAGTGACACAGAGGCTGAAGGGCTGTGGCACTGCAGAGGGATAAGTGCAGCGGGAGCTTGTACTGCATGTCTGCCCCTGGCCAGCCTTCCCGGTGACATACAAGGGAAGGAGGCAGCTCTCCACGTGCTCTGCTGGGAGAGCATTTACTGAAATAGAAACCACTCTCCCAGCACTGCCCTCCTGTGGGTAGAGCTGCATCTTCTCATTGCACAGAAGCACCCAAAAACACTCATTCTCTGCACCCAGAGCAGTGTCCTTTGCTGCCTGCACTGCAGAACTACTCCACTTAGTTAATAATTGCAATTGTGGGATTATTCAGGGGGACCTGAAAAGCTATAGCCCCTGTCCAGCTCAGAGCAGTCGTCTTTTTATGTGAAGAAAAACATCTAAATATCACAAATATACAGCAGAGAGATAAAGAGCCTTGCTGAATAGCTGCACAAAGAGGCTGAAGGATAGCATCAAACTGCCCAAGTACAAATGCATCAGATGGATCTCACCTGTGATAAGTGAAGTCTGAGCAGTTGTGACCAGCTGGGGTTTGCATCCCATCTCAAAAGGCAGAACCATTTGTTTTAAATGCTAAACCTTTCTTTAAGAATTGCTTCAGCAATGAATCAGGGAGGAGACCGCAGTGAATTGAATCACTGCTCAAATTGAGTAGTGTGAAGAATTTAGTGCAGAGAAAAGGTTAGTGGTAAAGCTGTAAGGTCCAAGGAGATCACAGTCCAACCTGCTGCAGTCACTTTAACTTGCTAACTGCTGCAGTCTGGGCTCAGCCTCAGTGCTGATGGCATTTTCCACTGTGTGATTGTTCTACTTCCCTTTGGATTATATTGGTATTGCCCAGTGTCCAAATATAGACTAACACAATGTTTCCATTCAGTGCTTTTGTATGTAAAATGTGTTAATCTGTTCTAAGCAGCAGAACATCTTCTATAAGCTGATGTCCTGGCACCTGCTTCACTCTGGAGCTGTTTTGAGTTTCAGACAGTGGTGCAAGGGATGCCTGCGCCATGCAGAGATGCAGTGGTTCTGCTGCCTGGAGGCACTGGGAGGCTTCTGCTAGTGGGATGCATCCATGGAAAGAGACCAAGCTGACACAAGCATGCTAAAGCCATGCTAGTGATGCTGTACACGAAGCCTGTGTTGAAAGTAAATGGGTCTTGATAGATCAAGGCCTGGGTCAGGCAGGGGAGGGCTTTCCAAGGAGGCTGAAATTTGAGTCTGTAAGAACAACTGCTACAGAGAAGTTGGGCCTGTGGATGGCATGGGCAAGGAGATGAGCTCCACCCAGGGATGTGTGTAAGCAAACAGCAGGTATCCAAAATAAGGTGACTCCAATAAGCCATACAGGCTTACGTACAAGAGCAGTGCTCCTCCCTCATGTGCTGTTGAGTAAGCCAATTCTCAGCAATCCACCCGATTGGAGTTATAAGGACTCAGCCACCAGCACCTCCATTTGGGCTTAAAGAGAGGTGTGATAGAAAGTGGAAGTTGACAGCCAGCCTTCTTCCAAGCAACACTGCCTGGTACAACCTATCTCCTGTGGTCTTCTCACAGTCCACAGCTGTGCAAAGGAACCATGTAAAAGGCAGAGCTGTCTGCTGTCATGCTTCATAAGGTTTCTTCGCTTAGAATTAACTGAATGTTGAACAACCAGCCTTGATTCAAGCCAGGGAGATTCTTGCAGCTCCAATATAACAAATTAGAGAGACCAAGCATTTTATAGTGTAATGCTATAACATGATAGAAAGTACAGCAATAATAGATTGCCAAAATCTTTAGCTGCAGCAAATAAGAACAAGCCCAAATGCAGCAGACATAGATAAGGAAACGATAGGAAAAACCTGCTTACCTTCAGAAGGCCTCAGGTACACAGGGATTTCCAGCAAGTCATCCTCACCTCCACTGCCAACCCTTAAATGAGGTCTGGAAAGGGGTGGATTCTGGCTCCATCCCTTCCGGTCACTCAGGTACATTGCATGCACCTGAGCTCCTCTGGGTTGGCCCTGCCTTCTCACCAGGTGCTCAATCACTGCTTCAGGCTGTGACTCAGCATCTCCCCTGCACACAGCAATATGAGTATGGAAGAGGGGAGGGCAAATCGTCCGTTTCCCACAGTGAGTGATGACATAATTACATCGTAAGTGACAAAGCTGCTGCTTTTAGGAGGATAAATTTTCCAAGAGCAATGCTAAGACAATGAGCTTTCAGCTCTGATGTGATGTTTGCTGTTTCTTCTTGTGTTGATTTTTACCGTGGTTTGTCTGGAAAAAGTGGCTACTCAGCAATGTTAGTGTGTCAGAATTGAACCCTAAGATGGAATCCAGGATTTCATCAGCAAGCTTTTCACATATCTGAAAAATCATATTCACACTGGGAGAGACCATTTATCTGTTACCACTTTTTGCTTCCCAGCCCACTCCACAAAACCTTCACCCAGGGATCCTTGCACTGCTCCCAGAAGCCACTGATGGAAGCTTCCTGGAGCTAATGCAAAAGAAACAATTTACTGGGAATAAAGTTTAAAAAAATGTCTCTTCTTTCTAATACACCTCGTCTGTGATGAATTATCACAAGATTTCTCCAAATAGAGATCGGATTAAGACAGAAGCTCAACAGTTAATACCTAGCAGTGGCATTTGCAGCCTCTTGGCTGTGCGACCCAGGAGAATGGCTTCTTAATATTCCTCTTAAATACTGACTGGTTTTGTTGGGTTTCCTGTAAATTCACTGTGTTTCATTTGCAGCCAAATTGCAACAAAACCCACATAATGATTAGGAAGCCTTGCACGTAGATACAGAAAATGCAGTCACAAGATTGCTAAATAGAAATCGCTCTATCTTTAAATGATCATGAGCTGTCAGCTGTTCCTTTGTTTGGATTATTATAGGCACATATAAAACGTTTGATTGAATGCTCAAGTTTTCACCATCTAGAATCCAGACGGATGTCTGACAAAATAACAAACACTCCCCACTCCACCCCTCCTCAAAATCCCCTTCCTGCTTCAGCTGAATTTCTCCCTGTAGTGAAGCCAATATTTCATGGACTAAATTGGACAAAGCGAGTAAACAATCTCCCTTGTATTGATATCCAAATCAAATCATTGTTAATCACATCAATATTCCCAGCCGACAATAGACCCCGAGGCCAGCATTCCATCCTAAACAAGCTCTTCCACGTGGGTGCCACAGAGCTCTCTATGTGTGCCACTGAGATTTGCTGTTAATTATGGCTGGAAGCATTCAGTTCTGATTATCTCACCTGTTCCTTCTTCCCTCCTCCTCCTCAGATGGCGAGGAGGAAACTAAAATATAGTTCTTTGCCTGGCACTGGATTTCTGACCTCTCAATGATGTCAAGGGAGCAGCTGCCCTGTGCTAAACCACAGATCACTGGCTTGCCTGTAAGCAATGCAGTACCTGACCCTCTAGTAAGCATGGCAGACATTTCAGGGTGGAAAGACACTAATTTCTGGGGCTAAACTCTGCTGTCTGTGGTATAACTCTCACAAGGGTGCAAGGGATACCAATGCCCACTTCCTTGCCTGTGGCAACTGCAAACCATAAGCCCAGTGCTGCAGACATTGCCCAAGAGGCTGATTTCAAACCCGTATGGGCATTCTCTGTACATTCTCATGCTTTAAACCAGGGCAGCGCTTGTGCTTCAGGAGAACAAGAGATCAGAACAGGGGCAGGAGCCCACTTGTATGAACAGGGCAGAATGGGACACACCTGGAGATCCTCCCACCAGGGAGACAGCTCCCAGGAGCTCTGCGCATGTGTGTGCACAGGACACGCATATGCTGCCCATTCAATACATAATAAATTTACTCTGCCAATAGGCAGCACTTCAGGACTGCATCTGTAGCATCTATTAGGAACGGCAAATTAATTAAAATCACAAGCTAATTAACCTCCCAGCTCTTTGCATGCTCACTCTGCTGCTACTCACAGGGCTTTGCTGGTCCCCGCATTGCTCCAGGGTGGCTAGGGACTGTGGGACCTGCTGCATCATGAGGCTCTTAACTATTTGGTGGTGCTTTCTGTGCAAGTGTTCTCTTTAGAATCACTACTCCTTCTAGCTACTCCTTCTCATTCTCCTGTCTGTTCACCTGTAAACCAAACTGCCACATTCTCTTACTCCTCCAAAAGTTACTGTTTGCATAGCAGCATCTGTATGATGCTATTTTCCCCTCTGAATAATTGTTTTCATAATGAGAAACTGGAAAGAAGCCCCAAACAACTACCATGAAGAAAGGAAAATTCTCAAAGAATAAATCTCCATATACTCAGTTAAATTTCCCCATAAGTGTGTGTGACTTCTGCAGCTTCCTAGAGAGGCAGGGAATTATTCTGCCCCCTTTTCATGTACTGGCCATACCAAGTATTTCCTTTTCATGCCATCAGGTGGTAGGTAGAGCATTTGCTGTTTTCTGTTTAGTAGAGCTGATATTCAAATTAAGGGATGTCCCTTGTCACAGATATAATTTCATCCCTCTACAGCACTTGCCAAGAACAATGAGATGGCCTCGCTATTAGATACTGTGCTTGGTTCATTACTTTAAAATATGTTAGCACTTTGTTTGCAATAGGTTTGATGGCTTAAACAGCATAGGTGCTGAATTTTTAATGGTAACAATCAAGTATTTTATTTGTATTTGAAAGAGGAACAGGAAGAGTGCAGGTGCTTTGGGAGAGAGCTGGTTTGTGTGAGACCAAAGCCTGCTGTGCCTTGCTGTGCCATGCCTACACCCTTCTTTCAGGTCACTCTGACAATGTCGCAGTTACTAAAGGTGATTTGTCATTTAAGGGAGTTATGAAACATTCTCTGGGAGCTCTTGCAACACATGGGAACATTTACCTTCAGAGCATCCACAGATAGGGTCTGATCATCTCTGTGTAAAGGGAGAAGACCTTACCTGTGCTTGAAGCATCTTTCAGTCAGTGGAAGGGTGTTTCTTGTGAGGATGCTGAAGAGACAGAGCTCGGATGTGTCTCATTAACAGTGAAGTTGAAACCCAAGTGATCTTGTGAGAACTGCCCAGGAAGGAAGTGTTACGAGACTGCCCCACATTCCTGTATTCCAAGCTGAGATCTGGACTGCCCCTGAGCAGCATTCCCTGATGGCGTCCAGAGGAGAAAGGGAAAAACCCTTGAGAGTATTTAACTTACAAAAAAAAAAAGAAAAGAAAAAACATTCTTTTAAACCCATGCACACAAGGTTCAGCTTCCTCTGGAAATGGAAACTGTCTCACAGCAACATATGCTAATTCATGAAATGAATTTCATTCATTGAAATGTGCAGTAGAGCAATTTCTTCCTGCTTTTGAATGCAAGTTGTAATTCAGACTTTACTATGGTGGCATTCCCATTACATGGGACTGAAGAATGTCTATAATATTTACTTCATTATTGCTTTTAGCTTAACAACATTTTTTTTCAATAAGCTCTCTCTCATCCCACAGCAGCCCCTGTGCAGAATGTTGCATTTTGGTGTTGCACAGAGGGGTTGGCTGCCCTGGTCAGGCTGAAAGTCTCCTGGACAAATGGGGGCCTTTGGGAGGGGCACGATGTGACTTACAGTGCTCTTCTTCCTGGTGGGAAGTGCTCAGTGCAGCTCCAGCAGTCCAGTACTCCCACAGCAGGAACCTATTGAGGCACAGCCAATACCTGGCGTATTTTCACTTTGATTTAAATGAGCAATTAATTAATAAATAGGGGGAATAAATAGGCTTTTATTATGATTTGCAATTTGAATGAATGATTCTTCCAAAAATAAGCTACCCCCAAATAGTAACATCTTCATAACCCTGAGGCTCCTCTTCGGGCTGCTGATAGAAATACTGCATAGCCACTGTCAGCACTGAGCTCCTACTGAGCACCACAAGCGTTGAAAAAGGAATAGTGGGAGAGGCAGAGGAGGGTGAGAGACAAAAGGGAGTTTGCTTCCCCACTATGTAACAGATTGATTCTTAAAAATTCTTTTGATGAATTTCATGTGCTTACAATAGACTCTTCTGTGTATTTATCTGTGTTCTCCCTGTGTGAGACTAATGACTGCCTGAAATCACTGACTGAAAGCAATTGTTTGGACATCTCTCCAGATATGTTAAAAGTATAAGATTTTAGTTATTGTTCAGCTCACATCTGGAATTAACTGCAGCCAACGTCTGGCACAAGAAGTCAATAGCCTCATTCTATATTCCAGCTGCATCTTTTCCTTTTCTGAGCTTGTTCTGTCTGGCTTTGTGTTGCCGAATGGTGCAGTCACAGGAGGGATCGTGTGTGAGAAAGCGAGCTCTCTGGTTTCAGGCAGGAGCCAGTGTGAGGGATTAAAGCTCCTGTTGTGACAGAGACGGTAACAAAAGCAGAAAACTTCCTCGTGCAGAAGGAAAAGTTGTCTGTGTGATAACTGAGATGTTCAGAGGGGACGCATGGATATTGATCAGTGGGTTTCACACTAATTCCCAAAGTGGTGGTGGTGTCAGTCTTGTTCAGGTCCTGATGCTTCCCTGCCTGAGGTTGCAGGGTGATGCTGCTTCCCACTGCTGCCGGAGAGTTTGTTCCCACCGGTGTGGATACAGAACGTGCAGCGAAGAGAAAGCAGTTCCTTTTTATTGCCCTCCCATTTCCAAATCCTGGGGGCTCTATGTTGCTGATCGTATATGCCAAGGAAAACAAGCGTGTTTCCCCAGGCCAGTGCCTCGCTGTCTGCCCAGCTGTGGGTGCCAGCCCCTGCCACGGAACATCCTCACTGCAGCCCCACCATGCCAAGAGACAGCGGGCTGCTGTGCACAGTCTGTAGGTGCTTGGGGTAGGCAGGCATCTCGTGGTGATAAGCTGCACTTTGGTATCAGTAAATAACAAGAAAATCCTTCAGGCTTAAAATTGCTTATGGTAAAAAGCTCCCATTTGTAGGTATCACTGTCTAACAGAACAAACCGTCTTGGGAGTTTAAGGATAAACCTGGCATTCACTAGTGGGACTGGTCGTGGGGTGGGGGAATGAGGCGAGACTGGGACAAAATGCACACAAGTTGTGTTTGAAGAAACGGCATCTTAGCAAACATAGCCTTACTCTTCATCTCTCAGTATTTAAGTCACAGTGCAGCTTCCTGCCATTATTACAGCAATTAAAATGCAATTACTTTTTCATCTTTATTTCAGTTCTTGAATAATTAAAGCCACTTTACATCAAGGGTGATCCATAAAGGAAGTCATTTTGCATGTGAAAAGCTGTGAAGAGTGGAAGACATCGGGGTATCGCAGTCAGCAGAGAGCATCTGAGATCGGTTATAGTACGGTAAGCTGCCTCCTTTGCGCAGCTCTACAGGATCATGGAAGGAGGCCAATTGCTGGATTTCAGTGCTTTATCTTGATTAAACGGCTGTTTCAATTTGGTATTTGCTCCTTTCATATCTGTAATCACTTTAAGATTTTCATTTTATAGTATTTGCTTATTTAACTGCTTGTTTCCTGCCAAGTCTAAAAAAAGAAAGGCTTTTCCCTCCTTTCCCTTTTCAGGGCTGCAATGAAGAAAAGAGTTTACACAAAATGACTTCTATATTTAAAGTCTCCTGATATAAATCTCTGATTGCTTTAAATAGTCAGAGCTGGTAGCTATGGCAGATAAGTGTTAGAGTTCTGTGTAGGTGCTTCCCCTCCCCTGATGCTTGGAAAGATTTTGGGGATTGCTATGATTCCTTTTCAAGTGTGTGCTAAATGCTTTCATCTGTCATTGTCTCTTTTGTGAAATGCTTTGAGATCTTCAGTCGTGGAGGCATTGAACCATCTGAGATATCAGCATCAGGAACAGGTGTGTGGAAGTAGCAGCCTCCTGTGGGCAGCCCTCACCCCACACCTCTTTGCCATAGTGAACTCAGGGGTCATCACTAGAAAAGATTCCTGCGTACACAAATGCCATCTCTCCGATCACCCAGGATGGAGTTTTCAGATGACAGCCTAACAGCTGGTACAAGACCTATGCAGGTCGTCTTGCCCCTCCCCAAAATTGCACCATGCCATAAACTGGGTTTGATTACTGCAAGGGACAAATAGCTTGTACTGCTAAAGGATTCTGTAACTAGCTTGTGAATCAGGGGAAGGGAAGGGAGTGGAAGAAGAAGGAGAAGGAGACGAAGAATGAGAAGGAGAAGAGGAAGGAGAAGGAGAAGAAGAATGAGAAGAGGAAGGAGAAGGGGAAGGGAAGGGAAAGAAAGAGAAGGGAAGGGAAGGGAAGGGAAGAGAGGGGAAGAGAAGGGAAGAGAGGGGAAGGAAGGAAAGGGAGTCTGGCCAAATAGTGCATTTACAAGAAAATCAAATTGGTCCTCAAACTCAGCAGTCTGCAAACGCTTATCAAAAGGCAAGACAACTGTTGCACAGCCCTTCTGTGGCTGATTCAAGGACCGTGAGGGCTAAAACTTGCTTTTACCTGTACTCAGTTGCAGTGCTATTGTGTGGGTTTTGCTTGGTATATTCATGGTGTATGTGAGTACAAGAGCCTACCAGTGTGCTGGGAAGTGATTGCTCAGAGAAAACTTGTTTCTTGCTAGATATGCTGCCTGATCAAAGAAGGGACTGATAATACAAGGGGAAATGTAAAATCTACAGGAAGAGTGGCTCAGTTAGAAGTACTGGAGTCCAAGGGCTCTTAGAATGTTTGTTTTTTTTCCCTTTCAAATAGAAATAATGCATTTATGGCCTTGATGGTCTCTGAGAGCTGGAAAACCCTTGCAATCCTTTGTATGGATTTTCTTTAGCCTTCTAAATCTCAGTGATATGAATCAATCATATGTGAGCAGCTCTGTAAAAATCTCACGTCCTTTCCACTATATTTCACCCATCATCCCCTTCTCCAATCAATAGAACAAAAGCCAACTGCAATCTTCATTCATAATTGGTACAGAAAACAAGTTTGATATTTGAAAAGAAAGTTTCCATCATTTCTCCTTAACCTCAACCCTTTTCGTCTCCTCTCTCTGCCAACTATCAGGTTTCTGACGTTGTTTGATAATAAGAGGTGCCTGGTAAGAGGGCACGAGCTCTCACAGAATGTCTGACACTGCTAGAAGCAGCACCATCCTTCTTTTTGTTGTAAATGAAAAGCTTCACAGGGACATGTGTGAGCAGAAAAACCTCCCGAGCTTAAAAGAATTGGAAGAGGTGAATGAGCAAGCAGAAGCTTGATGGTTCACCTGAGCTGCATCTCCAGCAGCACAGCCACCTCTCGCTCACGAGAGACTTTGTCTCTTCATCTTTGTTTCATACCACTTTGCTCACTTCTGGCTCTTTCCCAGTTACGCAGTGCCGTAAGGCTTTTTTACATCAGACCCCAGGGAACATGTAACCTGCAGCTTATACCCTCTATGGGCCACAAATGTTGCTAGAGAGAAGACCAATGTCTGTGGTGTTCCAGACGTGTTAGGGCTCTGGACACCCCACAGCAACTCAGAGGGATCAGAGGGATCTCAGGGTCCCTTACAACTTTGACTTCTTCCCTCAAGCTTCTCAGTCAATTTCCCAACCTTTCTGCACAATGAAGGTTTAACTTTGTTGTGATTTTTGAGGCAGAGAGGAAAGACAGAGAGCAGATGAAGTCTTACATGGAAGTTTGCATGGTACTGGGCACCACAGCCCAGTTCTGCCTGGAAGAAGATGCTGTGGGTAAAGGCAGTGCCAGCACTTTAGGTGCAGAATAGCCATACGACTTACCATCATCACAGGCAACACCTTACTTTATTCACTGCTTGAAGCAAGGTTTTACCCTGCCTGGTTTTACACTGAAACCATATTTCTGTCCCCTCCATTCCTGTCACCTCAGAGCACGGAGCTTCTTGGGGTCACAGAACTGGGGAGAGGTTTCCTCGTGGGCTGCTGTGCTCTGGCCCTGCTGCACTGTGATGGGAGCAAAGCACTGCAAGAAGAGGTGGAAAATTACCTGCAAGTCATTTGGTTTTTGTGTGAGTGGTTCTCTCCCAGTTCGCTCCACTGCAGAAGTTTCCTCTGAACACGTATTCCTGCAGCTTGTAGCCAATTCTGCTCGCTTTCTCTCCTGCAGTTTCTCCTGTCCTTGGATTTGATCGAACCGAGTTTTAACTGGCGCGAATTCAGGGCTCGGGGAGCAGCATTCTGTGAGCTACGCTCTGAAAAATTAAAAGCATTGACCTCCGCATTTCTGTCTTCACCCTTCACCCCTGACATGTAGTAAGGCTTGGGCTCAAGTTTGGGAGTTGCTGAATTTTTATTATCTAATGCAATTTTTCTCTGCAGATTGATTTCTGTGAAGTACCTCGGGGTATTTGCTAACATAAACATTGCTCCAATGGCACAGGCTGTTTGTTTACATCGATAGGAGGAAAAGAGTCCTTATTACTGATATTTTGACTTCTTCCCTCAAGCTTCTCCCCAGGAGCCAGCACGTAGGCAATATTGATAACTGCTTTTTTAATTTAGGGCCAATTTTCTATATAGATGGATGTGACGATGCATAAATAATACACCTCTTTGCTGCATGGATTGTTTATCCCTGACTTCATTGGCATGCACGGCACACAGGCAAACCGAAAGCTTCTCTGGATGGGTATTGTCAGATAACTTGCCAGGTTATTCCCTAGAGAAAATCATCAGACACACAGAGCTGGAGTTTTTAAAGTCCTTTTATTTCATCCTTTCAATGCACTCCGTGCTGGTACAGCAAAGTTCAGGCTGAATCAGCACTCCCATTAAAATTCCTTATTTTCAGGAATTTATAAGTTGTTGGTGAAAAGAATAAGAACAGGGCAGGACTGTACAAGAGCTGAGCTCCAAGGATGAAGACATTTGCACAAAAGTTTAAAAAGCACACAAAGGAGGATGACAAATGCTCTCCGTACAAAGCAAATAATTGTTCCAGGTGGCTGTCTGGCTGCAGAAGGTAGGCTCTGGAAAAATCCTGCTGCTTAATTCAGAGGATTTGGCCATCTGTGCAGGACACCCACCCCTCCGCAGCCCTCGCTCTGCCCCAGGCTGGCCACAGGGGCAGCTCAGGGCTGGGCTTGGGCATCGCATGGGCAGCAGTGAAGGCCCTTCACCTCCCAGAGGGTTCTTGAGCTCTGAGGGGAAACAAATGCCTGGACAGCTTGTTTGCTGTGGTGCTTATCATGGTGCATAACATATTCCACTTTTAAATAGATTATGAAAGGCCCAGTTCATCCATTAATTGCAAAATTCTTGAGAACGTCATTATCAGCAGGCCTTAAATGTACATTTTAGAGTCTTAATTACTTGATATGCCATATGCCACTCCCTGGATCTAATACTGTGAGCAAAACTCATTCATGAGTGCTTTATGATGAACTCAATTTTACAGCTGATACCAATAATATTCAATTCTTTCCTAATGCTAGGAAATAACCTCAACACTTTTGCTATGGAAATACATTATTTAATCTGCTGATTTGAAGAATGAAAAGGATTTAAAAATGAGTGCTGCGTTTGGTTACTAAGCACTGTCCCACTCATGTTTTGAGGTCCTGGTGATTTCTGAAAATGAGGAATAGTGACCAACTTGTTTCTGCCAGCTCACAGAATTCTGGCTTTTATAATTACCACATATTAAAATTACATTAGATTTATCGTTTACGGCAGTGCCTTGCAGGCTGCATAATGCATGGAAGGATGCTCAGCATCCAGATGCTGGAGTGGCCCACGCTTCAGAAGGCGAGCGTTAAGTATGGGGGATTTTCCTCAGCTGAGTGTGTGCTGTTTGGTGTTAGTTACTTCGGATTAGAAGGAGCCTACCTCTACTCCCAACTCTGGGAGATGACAAAGGAACACGCTATTGTCTGGATTATGTTTCTTAAAAAGTTATTAAATATTTGCTGTTAAATTTTGCAAAAATGCGAGCAGGGAAATACAGGCCTGAGAGGCATAGCTGAAGCAAACATATTACCCAGAGGAAATTATCGTGGTCTTGCATGTCTTAATAAGAACAAAAGGAGAACAAAAGATATTTTGTTACGTGAGATTTGTATGGGTAGTTTGCTAGAATTGTTTTTTGCTTTTGTTTTTTTTTTTAGTTAGTAATTAATTGCCAGGCTAAGCTGTAATAATAATATCAGCATAGCAATAAGATAATGAGCACTGATGGATAGCAGGCATAAATTTAAATGAGTGGTGTGACTGGCCTTGTACGAGCAAGGTGTCCCAGTTAATGGCCAGGAAAGGCTTGGAAAAATAAGTATGTAAAGCATATTGAGTAAGGCACATGAGTTAAGTTAAACGCAGTGGTGCTTTGGCTCTGTTCTCGTCTGCTTGCTGGCCTCCAAAATGCTGCAGCCATGTGCTGGCAACCCAGCGAGGTGAACAGTCACAGGGTGAAGATGGCAGGGCTAAGTTGGTCAGTTCTGCAGCTTAATGGGGGGAAACTGGTTTGATCTTAGCAGCACAGATGTGATAATGCAGTTTGGTTTCTGATGAATACATGAAGTATCATCTGGTCTGTGGAAGAATGGGAGTATTGCTTGTGTTCAGTTTTCTTTGGCTCACAAATTCTGTGTCCCAGTTGGATGCTGGGGCTCCTACTCTACCTGCACTGTCAGAAGCAAACAAACTGCTGCCAGGGGCAGTTCAGAGCATCCTGGGCAGCTCCTGCTCTGAATTGCTCTATGGGCTATGGGGCTTGGGCAACCAAATGTGACCCCATGCTTAATAGGAGTCTTCCTGGGCTTAGTGCATCACAGCTTGTGAAAGGGCTACCCTGGTTGCTCCTGCCTTTCCTCATCTCCTTTGCCTCTATAGAGAATTTCCTGCCAAAAAATCGTTTGCCAGCCTCAGTTTTTAAATCCCAGTTAGCCTTCAGCTGAGGAGCAGCTCCTTGAAGCAGCACCAGGACACCAGCGTCACACTGTCACACTGCTGAGAAGAACCCATGGGAGAAGGAGCCCTGATGCAAGCCTTGATGACTTGGTAAGCAACGTACAAAAGGCTGCCAATGGGAAGAAATGTATTTTGGTGATATAGGTGAACTATATTTTAGCTGTACATCAGCAAGAGAGTGCCTAAAATGCTGCTGAGGGGACAGAAGTGCTGACCACACCTCGTGCCTTATTATGGACTATCATTATTAAGCTGCTACTTCCAGCACTTCATTCGTGAGTGCTGCTCACTGTGGAGCTGTTTGTCTCCTTTGAACACCTCAGAGCACATGCCATGATTTCTCAGTGTCACCTTTTGCTGCAGTGTCCCAGCTCAGCAGTGCCTGCGGTGCTGCCCCGGTGTGCGCAGTGGAGGTCTGCGTGTGCTGGTAAATGTGCTACGGAGCAGTGAGAATGCAGGGAAAGCACCACTGCACATCACTGTTTGAGAACTGTAAGATCTAGAAAAGAAAGACAAGTTCAGACAGAAAAATACATCAGAAACATCATTAAACATTAATACTTGCAAAGCACTAAGAAGTTTCGATACACTGGAATTAAGGCATCTCGTACAGCCTGAACCTGTTGTGGCAGCGTTTTCAGCTTTTCATCAGCTATTTGCACACATGCAGCTCTGCCATTGTTTTTCTTGTTTTCCCCAAATTCATGTGCCCAGGATGGTGACTGGCTGGTGCAGATGAGGCCTATGAAAGGGTTTGCCTGGGAGCTGTGAATTGCCCTCTGGCCAAGGAGTTGGTCCCTCCCTCCTCCAGGTCTTTGGTTACAATGCTCCTATTGCAAACACAGGTGTTTTTTTGCAGTAGATGAGTTCTTTGATGGCATGCAAACAGAAGAGTGAGCATGCAAAGATGAATGCTTCATGCCGTCTCCTATGGACCTATCTCTGGTCATGGGGCTCTGGCAGGGCTGAGCAATGCCCCAGGACTCAATGAGGCTGAAGGCTGCAGAGAGCTCAACTGTGGTTGTGAGTGACATCAGCAGCCCCACTCCAGTTACAGCTCCCTGCAGAGCAGCAGGGTGCCCCCAGGATCTGGCTGAATGACGCACAGGAGCCTCACAAAGAGCAGGAGATGCGTGTGATGATCATACGCCAAAATGGATGTGGGCAAGATGATGTAGGGGCTTGAGCAATTGCTGGAGATGTGCAGCCAGCCCTGGCACTTCTCTTAAATGAGAACTATCTTTTTTTTGCTGGGATAATCTATCATACTTGAAACATTTGAAAGGCTGTATCTTTCCCCTTAACCATTTTATCATTTTAATTTAAAAGCTTTTTAAAATTATCACCCAAATAAATGATAAGTAGTAACAGGGTAAACTCCTCTGAGCTCTCCATTAGTGCAAACAATGCAATGTGACTGTGTTCTATTTACAGAAAATTAATGAACGTAAAAAAGATGAAGTGCACATCATCCTGGTGATTGTAGGTTGTTTTTCATGCAGTGAGGTTTGCAGCTTTATCCATTAAATTCTGGGACAAAAGAAATGTCCTCACAATTTTAATAGTTGTAATATATGATTGTATGTGAAGGGAATAGGAATAACATTTATTTTATTTAATGAAGACTAATGAAGTTGTTCTGATCTTTCCATTACAGTTTCAACAAATTTTTCTAATCAGGAAGATCCTACTTTCTGAAAGCTAATTTTTCATCTTAAACATCATCTAAAATGCCAGCATAATAGCGAAATGCAGGAGCAATATTATAGGATGCCAGAAAATTTCCAGTACTAATGGAAAATTGATGCATTTCAGAGGTTTTTTGGTTTCTTTTTTGGTTAAGAGAAAAATGCTCAGGTTACTAGAGAAAGGTTTGCTTTTATGTCACGGTGCTTTATCATCTGTTAGACAAACATGACAGATATTGGCTGATACTTCAGCTGGGAGGAAGGAAGGAGTATGTTACCTGAGTCTGGTCAGGGCAGGACACTGAACGGTGTAAAATAAAAGACAGTGTTGGGAGATGGAGAGAGTGAAGGAGGTAATCACTGCAACCAGGTCCTCCTGGGGCACTGCAGTCAGTAATGATATTCTTTGAAAAGTGTCCTTGGCTCATTAAGCCAAGGTTCAGGCTGCAAATACTGGGAAGTGATCAGGGCCAAATTTTAGGGAATATGTATGTTAAGATTCACAAATGAGCACGGCTGTAGGGATCCAGATGCTTTGGGGATCCCGAAGCACCAGCAATTCCTTTGGTGTGGGCATCTAAACAACTCCATAGGCAGGACAGGGTGGTAGAGGCAACAGGACTGAAGGTCTCTGAGAATGCCCTAGTCAGTAGTCATGACTTGCTGTTGGGGTCTTCTATGAGGACCTGTTCCATTTCCTGCTTAAGCTGCTGTGTTTCAGATCATGTGCAGCAGCACTGCTCTTAGGAAAAGAAAAGGAGTAGTTGCCCAGACTTGTGCTGTCTTAATTTCTGTCATATATATCTTTTGCTGTGTTGGTGCTGCTACATAAATCTGTCTAACACCTTCTCATAGCATTAATAGGGTTGTTGAGCCTTCAACATTTTTCACACCTGACAGTTTCTTAGAATGCATCAATTATTTCCCTACCTTTGTTCACAGTTTTGCTGTCTTCTGAAAAAAAGAAAAAAAAGAAAAAAAAAGAAGAAAGAAAAGAAAAGAAAGGATTGATTTTACTTTTGGTTTGAATAGAAGAACTGAAGTATTTTATAGCCTTTGTATAAACACAAACATGATAACTACCACAGGCAATGGTGAATCTTGAACTGGTGAACTGCCATTTTCAGGCCAGCAGGTGTGAAGCAGAACAAGCAGGACAGGAAACTCATGCTGAAAATAACAGGAAAAAAATCACTGCCTGTTATTGCCATTTCTAGGTATGCTGATGCACACATATACACTCGTGGATTCACACAGAAAATACGTCTGTCCTTAGCAATTTGGTTTTATTGTATAAACTTTTTGTCATCTGCCTTGTGTCGCAGCAATTCTTCCTCTGTTTGCTCTCCCCATTATTCACTGCCTCTCCTCCAGCTTAATGCTGGAATGGAACCCAGGAGGTGGCAGTCGGTGAGTCCTTTGTGGCACCTCTTGCCTTGTTTGTCTGGAAAAGCACTACATCACGCAATGACAGATGATAGGTTCTTTTCGTATTTACTTAGGAGTCCTGATGTCTCACTAGCAATGAGACTTTTTATTCCTCTATTTACTTAGCTCTTTCCCTCAGCAGTGTAACCCACACTTCTACTTGACTTCTTTCTTGCCCTTACACACATAAAGTAGAAAGCTGGCAATTTTAATAAGTACAGACTTTGCTGCCTAATTGAGATTAACATAGATAGTTAAAGTATTAGCACAGGAGCTGAACCTTGGTGGCTTTCAGGAATTGCTCATCTCTTTGCTGGGTCAGATTCTGATGAGTTATTTTAATAGTTCCATATTTGCAGTGCGACGTCATGGGATAGACCTACTTATGCCATCCTGCCCTTCATGGTGTGCGCAGGGAGGGAGCCTGAGAGAGAGGAAAAACCCACACACATGCACAGACCTTCCATCTGTCTCTCTGATTTACATGCTTCAACACACTCTGGTGCTAGCCAGAACTCTGGGCACTACGTGTCCTTGCATGGCCAGGAACCAGCATGACCCAGGCTCCTGTTTGCTTGAGTGATGCTAGAAAGAGTGTCAATTGCAGCCTGTCAGTAAAATGCTGCCATAAAATGACTCCAGAAGAGGTAGTTCTTACACTAATTTTGCAGTCGTTACTACTAGCACAACAGACAGGTAGGTGACCTTGGACAGGTCACACTTACCTCTGCCCTGAATGCCCCCCAGAACACAAGGGATTTGTGAAGATCTGCCCTGCTGGCAATCAAGGATGGATTTCCTCAGGTTTCTCTTTTTGTGCTGAAGCTGTTCAAGGCTCATGGGGGATGACTTTCTCTTGCACTACAGCTCCAGGGTGCACAGCCCCAGGAAGGACAGCACCATGACCTCTGGGCCACCCCCAACTCCAAGGCCTGGGCCTTGCCTTTGCAAGCAGAATGGGCACCAGGCAGCAGTCCCTCTGTGGCTCAGCCCAAGTGCTGAGCCCAGGGCAGGAAGGAATGGCAGCGGGATGGAAAAACGGGGAGTGATCTGCATGACTTTGATCTCTGAGCACAATTCTTGCCCTAAAAAGGGCACAGCTGTCACTCCGTTTGTCAACATCAGCAAGTCATTATGTAAAGCAATACATCATTGTACTTTTGACTTTGTTGCTTGTCGTATCGGTTGGAGACCGATAGATGGACCACTTGGTCTGTGTGAGGTAACCGCACGGTGGGGAATGCGCAAAGCTGGAAGGGCTCCTCTGGCTCCAGCTAAGCTTGTTATTTTTTCCCCTAATAATAGAGTGAGAATCGAGAAAGAGAGAGAAAATTAGCAGGAGAAAAAGCAGTTCCTCTTTGTTGAATAGACAGTTTAATTTATTCCTGAGCACAATGTACCTGAAGAATGATAAGAAACAACTTTGATATCATGCTAAATAAATAAAAAAGAGGTTACATAACCTAATTTTCCCCGGGTCTTGCAGCAGTTTCTATTTTATCAGCTTTCGTTTAAGCAGAGCAAAATTAATAAGATGAGAAAAGTAAGGCTACCTGGAATACTATGAGATTTCTTACAGTGACAAGGAAAGAGTCTTTTAGCTAATTATTTCGTGTGTGGGTTGCTGTCTGGCATGTCAGGAGGATTCACCTGCAGGAGAGGCTGATGTTATGTGTGGGGCACTGAGGTCTGGTGGTGGGCTGGCACAAACTGCTGCTCAGGGGCTGCATGAGGTGCTTGGACGTTGGGCATGGAGGGCAGCAGGGCAGGAGAAGAGCACTGCTGTAGATCTGTGTTGTTCTTCTCATGAGAGACGTGATAAACCACGGTAAGCACCTAAGATTTCAAAGGCAGTTGATTAAAACAGACTGAAATTATTTACTCCCTGTGAGAGCAGAACAAGCCCTTCAGTTATTTCCTCTCATGGTTTCCCAAAGAAAAAAAAGCAAAATATGAAAATAAGCTGTTTTTTCCTTCTTTTTCTTTTCCAGATTTTTATTCCATTTGATGTAGAAATTGACCAATACTACAATAGCTGCAGTGAGAGGAGATCGTGACACCTCCACGCATCCATTCCCCTGTGTGAGACCTTCAGAGTCCCTCACCAGCTGATGGTGGCTTCAGGCACAGCTTTACCATTTTGGCTTTGGATGTGTTTTAATATCAGTCTGGGGAGGGCAGTGGATGTTAGATGTAAAATTCCCCTTAAAAAGCAGTGGTAGGTAATTATTTTCTGTTTCTGCAGAGGAGGATGTACATGTAGATACAGTAGTTTTCCTTTTGGTGAGTATGACTAACACTAACCCATGCAGGAGGGCATCTGTGCCTTCTCATTAACTGGAGGGGCAGAGCAAAGGGGAGCTGCACTCATGCGGATACAGCCTGTAAAGCTTCTGTGTAGCAGTAACATCTTTTGCACTAAAATTTTCAGAGAGGCTTAAATTGTCACGGTGAAAGGTAGAAGGTCCCAGAAGCTTGTGTTGTGCTTTTCTGCTCTTCTCCTTGGGCACAGCTTAAAGGCTCCTGGTAAGGAGCAGCCCTGGTGCTGTCAGTGCCTGGGAGCTGGCTATGCTGCTCCAGAAGAAACACCCATCTGCCAGCTGCTAGTCCCAGGGCTCAAACAGCTCTCACAATGGTCTGACATGAAGCTAAGCCTCTTATCGTATGTGTTGTAACCATGCAGCTGGAAGCAAACTTATATATGCAAATTGTACATCAGTAAATAGTGACAAACGTGACCTGATTCCTCTGGCATTACACATTTATATTGGTATTTTTTGTGCTTTGGAAATACAAAATGGGTATGGGAAAATAAATTAGAGAGTGTTGGGAGTTTTGTCACCAAAGGTACTTATCCTTTTTTTTTTTTTTTTAAAGGAAGGAACTCTCAGTTGTGCTGCAGGTTGAGAGATACTAGCCTCAGAAAGCCATTGGATGTTTTTGGCTTGCTTCCTGCAGTCTTTACTGCTGTAGTACCACTCAAACAAGGATAAAACTCATGAGTGCCTGGTTCAGCAAGTCATTGTGTAGCTCCCTCTATGGGCCTCCGTTTACCACTCTGCTCGTTTGTCTCAAAGCACCTGGTGACATGCAGACATGGAGTTACAGGCAGACCCTTGCTGGTACTCTTGCTATCAGGCCAAAGGCATTTATGGCCCCAAACGTCTGACACATTGGTTGAAACAGGCATTCCTCATGTCCGAGCTATGCGGCAAGAAAACTATTGCAGTCCATTTGCTTTACTTGGTGTCCATTCCAGCCCAAGCCATTCTGTGATTCTATGACCACCTTTCCACCATAAATAAAATAATGCTATAGCATAGCAGGCTGCAGATAAACTTTGCATTAGATTGTAGAATGGAAATATATTGCAGATGGTATTTACTTAAAAGACAAGTAAATTTTTATTTCTGTCTCTGCAAGGAGTAAAACTAATTAAAAGCTAGGCAGAGTGTTTTCTTCTTCACTTGAACATTACAATAAGTGGTAACATCTGCGTTGTACAATTTATTATTTGTATGTGCAGTGTTGTAAAATATACTTTCCCAACATTATAAGCTGGTGTACTAATTTACATTAAAATGCTAATTTAATTTGGAGTAGAAGAACTCAATATCATTTCTTTTCTTCAAAGTATCTTTCTCATCCCATTCCAGAACTCCAGGGAAACTGTTCTAGAATGACTTTGGGGAGTCCTCTCACCACATACAATAGTCTGTTAAATAGAGAATGCAACTTCAGCTGAACTCAACACTGGGACACTGGAACTGGAAAAATGCCCTATAAGTGTTCCTTGAATCAACAGGATGTGAGCCAAATGAGACTGCAGACTCTCCTAGTCATTGCCCTGAGTCGCACAGGCAGCCTTGCAGTACATAGTGGGGATAGTGACTCAGGAAGTAATACTTCTGGTATAACATAATACGTTATCACAGCTTTTCATCCAGCAGCCACCTAATGCAGAGCACAGCGGGAGTCCTCTTTGCAAGGACAAAAAGGATGCTCACTGCCACGCACGCATCCAACTTTACTCATTTTACTTCTGCACTGGTGTTCCATTCAGCCTTTCTCTCCTTCTCCACTTACTGTCCCCATCAACCAAACCCTTAATAGACCCCTCCAAGTCCATCCATCCTGTGTTAAATCCCAGGGGAGGCTGCACCCTCCTGAGAGGTGCAGTGCTTCCAGGAGACGCGTAATCCTGTGCCTCAATGTATGTGGGAGGGAAGGTAGAGACACGGGAGCTGGAGAGGCTGCTTGTCCCCCAATGTATGATATGAGCTCAGCCCATTCCCCTATGACTCACACTGTTAGGAGACTAATTAAGCAGAGGAATATCTCTGTATGGATTATAAATAGCCTGAGGGAGTACATAGGGTAAATCAAAGGAAGACCTTGATCACTGTCATTGGCAGCTTAAATCAGGCAGTGTGACTTTGCACAGGGATGACTCAAACAGGAGTGTGGGAATTGCTGCTCCTTCTCCTGAGCACCTGGCTGGTGGCTCTCCTTTGCCACTGTCTTACCTGACTGCAGCTCCAGCCTGGCATTGGGAACACAATGTCACCATGTTAGCAGATGTATTGTGAATAAGCTCGTGGGCAAGAGCCTTCAGATCATGTGTGTTTAATCTTGAGGTGATTGATTTAGCCTGTGTACAAGGGAGTAGCCTTTTCTACCACTGCAGCCAAGTTTATCGGGGACTGTGAATTGATCTGAGCCACTAGATGCTACCAGTAAGGCCTTGCTGTTAGGGAGCAGAACTGAAGACACATCAGCTGCAGCTCTCTTTTGGAAAGAGCCATTAACCCCCCGGCTGCTGTTAGCCTGGAGATATTCAGCAAGGATTTGTCTCTTTCTCGGTGCTTTTAACCTTAGCTGTGAGCTGTTTCTTCAGCTTTGAGAGTTGATTGCATTCCCAATTCTACTTAAGCTGGCGGAATATCTTTGTGCAGCCCATCACTGCCACCAGTCATCTAAATTACATAATTTGCATTGATTTGGTTAATACAAAGAGTTTTTATCCATTTAGAATGGGAACTGATTTTCTGTTGCTGTTGTTCACACAACCATTGCAGACAAAGTAATGTCAGGTGTTCTTCTGCCTTCCAGATACCTCCATTCCCAGCGTGTGGCACCTCAGATCACAGGAAGGTACGGGACACCCCCGCCTTTGTGCTTCCTACCCACAGACAACCATGATCACTAGAGAAATATTAAACTGAGACTCATCACCTCATCAGCACGTGAGCTGCAAAGTATACAGCAAATCAAACTCTCCCCCTCCTTTGGTTCCTTTGGTAAGGTCCTTTGGCTCCCACGCAGAACTGCCCCTCTGATGAAGAAACCTGGATTCCATTTGGGTTACAGCTTCACTTTAGCATCAAGTTGAAAATCCTATTCTTTTGTCACGGTGAACAAGGGCTGAAGTAAGAAAAGGGAAGATTACTTTTTTAAAAAAAAAAGTTGGTTTTTATTACAGCTGGAAGGTAGAACTGAAAACTCTGGAAAGCCACTCCATCAAACTCCATGTAGTCAGATTCCCTCAGTGATTAATTAATCAGAAAATAAATCAAATAAACTGTGTTTTTCTCTGTTTCTTTTGCTGGATCCCATGTTATGCTCTTGGCAATCCCAAGGGGATCCCTCTGCTTCTGACTGTTGCAATCCACTTTATTCTCTTGCCCTTTGTTCAGTCCCAGGATGCTTCCACCTGCCATAAGTACGAGGAGATGATAACAAAAGCCCCGCTGCCTATGGGGAATGATCACTTTACCTTTTATTACAATCTGTTTTCAGGCAGCATGTCTTTTTGTGTTCAGTTCTTTGCACTGCAATCTGCATTGCTCGGTGACGTTAGGACAAATTGAGTTACTCCTTCTCGCTCATTAAAAATATCTTGTGTCTGAAAGGGAGCTGAGGACAGAAGGGGGAGAGAGAAAGCATCATTATGAGCATGAATTGCTCTCTGATCTTGTTTGGTTTCATCCTAGCCTGTGGAGCAGAAAGTATTCCGTCTGGCTTTGGCAATGCCAGAATTTGAAAGTTTTTAATTACCGTCAGCCATTGTATATGCTTATTATAGAGCCAGCATAAGAAAAAAATCATCAAATTGGTTTATGGTTAGGTTTTTTTTTTTTTTTTCCCATGAAGGTATGGGTGCCGTGAAGCATAAATAAATACATATAGTTTGGTTTCAGACCTCATGGCCCATGGCATATGTTCTTAAGAGTGAAACAGTTCCTCCTTGATGGCTGCAGCAGTCGCAGTACCATAACCTCAGCCACCCACGTGTGCTGATGCTGCCCACTGCAGCAGCATGTGGTGCTGACACACGCCAGGTGCCATCAGACTGCTGGGTTTGGGGCCTCACCTCTGCACACTGCTTGGTTGTGCTGAGAAGGAGCGACCAAGGCAGCAGGGCTCATGTAACACCTAGAGAGTAAATGATGCCCTCTGTTATGTTTGTTTGAGTGAATCTGGAAGTAAAATCTGCTACAAGTGTGATGCTGCTGGCCCTCCTGTGTAGAGGAGTACAGCGAGGCAACCCACGGGGTGCACAAGGGGTGTGCAAATCCTCGCTCCCCTCACGGCAGCCTGGGTGTGAAGGGCACTGGCTGTTTGCTGGGCTCTGCAGGCTGCTCTCGGGGCAGCTTGTTCTGAGCAAGCCCTGCAGAGATCTGGCTCACACTCCCAGCTGCATTCACACACAGCTTTGTACAACCAGAACAGGGCATGTTGTTCTCCCACTGAGAACAAACAGCTCCTCAGGCTGTCCTTTCTTTCTCTGCCCTTCCTTTGGTCCCAGAGCAGAATGAGCCCAGCACCACAAACAGCTGAGCACCAGAGAAGAAGCCATAATGTCTGAACTGTGTGTCAGGCTGCTGAGGGAGGACTGGCTGTGCTGTCTGGAGTGATGTTTCGCAACACGTCTGTCTGTCCTGCGGCAGTGTGCACCAGAGGGAACGGCGGCTGCTGCCTGTCTGCTCTGCTGAGTCCCCAACGCTGACCTCCAGCCTTAGGTCCCACAGCACTGCTGGTTTTCTTGGAGCCTGGAGAAATCTGCCAGAAGCAGAAGGAACTCTCACCTCGTTGTTTTTCTATGGTTTGTCCTGCATCACAGTCAGACTTCTGGCTGTCCCTGCTGGCCCAGTAAATGGGAATCCTTTACCTCTTGTGCTCAGAGGATACAAAGTGTAACTGGGACCTGTGCTTTATCAGTGTATAGAAAATAAGTTGATTGGAGTCAAACCAGTCAGCAGACACCCATCCTGGCCGTTGCTATACAAATAAGGTATCCATGGAGATCAAGAGACTAAATCTAAGAGACATAAAGATCTGGCCCTTGCCTGTTGGGGATCCAGCTGTACGTACCAACCTGCCTGTCCTCTCCATCTTCACAGCAGCACCCCCAGAGGGGAGGGGAGAGGAGATCCCTCATAGGAGAGGAGATGCTGTGCAGAGGCAGAGAGGCACTGACTGTTCCCTGCTGGGTGCTGAGAGCAGGTGCTGCTCTTCAGCAGCCAGCACCCATCCAGCCCAGGTAGCTCAGTTTTAAAGCAGGTTAAACCCAAAGATCACAAAAAATGAGGAAAGGAGATAGGAATGGTTTGGGGGCAGAGCCATTACCAAATCTCTGTAAAATGTTTTTTCCACTCTTTCTGCTATTAAAGTCATTTTTTTCTTTAACACTCAAACTGATTCTGCTTTTGCAGGCTCAGATTTGATTTAAAGTGCTGTTGGCTCAGTTATGGATTAGCTGGTTCAGACAAGCCTGCAGGCGGATCCCATTAGCACCCGCTCTTCCTCCACCTTTGTGAAGCCTTGCTGGGACCTGCAGGGATGCAGCTGGAATGGCAGCAGATCCAGCAGTGCCAGCACCCACTCAGGGCCCGATCCACACTCCCACACATGTGAAGACCAAAAGAGTATACAACTTCTTCTTCCCTTACATTTAGCAAATGCATGGACACGTTACCTGCTTGATAATTTTTCTGGAAGGTCTTTTCTGGTTACTAAAAATTTTCTTTCTGTGAAAACTTTTAATAATTCACATCCAGCCTGGAAAAACACTGTGAGGGACATTATCTTTTCAGCTATGCTGTGTGGGGCTTAGACCCTGCTTGCCAGACTGGTCAATGTTTTCCCTTAACTATTAGGTCTCAGTAAGCTTGTATTAATTTTGCTTTTCCCCAGTTTTAATGTATGGACTTAAGAGACTGGCTGGTTGGCTGGCCAGGAGGGAAATTTTACATGTCAGGGGGGAGTTCTTCATTGAGAGAGCAGTGAGGTGCTGGCACAGGCTGCCCAGAGAGGCTGTGGATACCCCATTCCTGGAAGTGTTCAAGACCAGGTTGAATGGAGCCCTGGACAGTCTGGTTTAGTACCAGATCTGGAGGTTGGTGGCCCTGCCTGTGGCAGTGGGGTTGGAACTTGATCCTTGGGGTCCCTTCCAACCCAAGCCATTCTATGATTCTATGATTGGCATGATTCTGACCAAAGTCCATTTATCTGCCTTGATTTTGCTGATTATCCTGCCTGTTAATTCTAGTCAAGCTGTTCCATATCCATATTTTTCTCTTCCAGAGAATTATCTGCTCCAGTGTTTTGATACACGGTTACTGGATTACAGCAGTGGAGAGCTAGGTTTGCAGGGAGATGTGCTCTGCTGACTGTCTACAGCTGGAGTCAGGTACTGTGCTCAGCATTTGCAGAATTCATGCAATTTCAGCACTGAAAGTCGGCAGAAAAAGAATGAAAGAAATGTAGAATCCGACTTGTCTAGCTGGATAGAAACTTCATGGTAAAGCATCTCAATTAGAAGGATATGTTTTAATGGTTTTGTAACTACCTTAACTTTCAGCATCGCACAGCTCTCAGGTCCAGGCAGCACAGAAGGTGGCTGCGAAGCCCTGTGCTCAGGTACAGGTGGGCTGGCAGAGCTCATCAGAGGTGAAGCACGTACTGAAGGATAAGCAGCTGTACATTGCCAGAAAGCATTAAAAAGTACAGGTAAAATGTGACACAGGAATCTTTCTTCTCTGATAACGTAAGTACCTAGAAAAACATGGGAATTATCTAGAAGTAATATGCATAGTAATAATCATAGATACATGCAATGTAAGCATATAAATCTTATATGTATGCATGCATCTATTTCAAAGCAAAGATACTGGAAATGCACACCTTTGCTTCTAAGGGTTAACTATATTTCATTATTTCACAGCTTAAATCCTCCCAACATATAACTGCCAGTATGACAATTATTCTTTGATTCCTTTCTTCCTATACAGTGTTAATTTCTTAATGTCAAATGTGATGCTTTTGACACTCATAAAAAGTACTAATTTGTAAATTAATTTATTTATAGTCTTCTCTGTGGAGTTCAGCACCATCGAGTCTGAATGCCCTTGAAAAGTTGCTAGGTGACACTGTCATACCTCAGTCTGATGAACAAATGAGAGCTCGTAATGTTGATGCAGTGACTTTAACCAAGCATTCTGCTTTCATTTTGATAGACTTTTTGATTGCAAATCGTTTGTTGTGAACTGCAAACAAGCTCAAATTATCCTATTCTCCAGTTATGGCTTGGTTCATAACTAAACTGGTTCATAAAATCAATGCAAATCTTTCTATGTTGTTTTTATGGAAATCAGAGCAAATTCAAATATTTACATACGCACTAATATTCATAGCCTGTTCCAGAAAATGAACAAACCCACCACATTTTCACAATGTTGAACCTGAACAGCATTCATTGACAACGTTGCTAATTCCTTCCTTTCCTACCTGCGCTGGAAATGGAATCCAACTGATTGGAATCCTCCTTGTGATGCTCTTTCACAGTTGAGGAAGATGAGTTAAAACAATGGTAGGGCACACAGAACAGAGGCACATGAATGTGTGTATGTGCTTATGAACACCGGGCTTAGGAATCAGCTCTGACTGTACAGTTCCTTGATCAGAATGAGCATGGCTTTCTCCCAGCTCCGTCCCAGCAGCTGGAACCATATCGCTAATATTACAGCATTATGGCAGGGAAAAGGATGAAAAGAGCCAACAGCCTCTTACTTCACTGCATAGTTTTCCTTCTTTTCTGTTTCATTTTTTTCTCAAAACAAGCAAACAAAAACAAAAACAATTCCTATTATCTTTCCTCCTTGCTTTGGAATAGTAACGCTGCTGCATTGACTCACAGCGCTCACAAACAAGGTGATTCCATTTAGGTGGGATTGGTGAGAAATGCCTTTCTGACAATTTTCCTGCAGATTGAAGCCTACCGAGCTGGGAAATGTCTCTCAGTGGGGCTTTTCTGCAGTGAAATCATGAGTTTGAAAAGGGACTGTCGATGGGCTTTCAAGGCTTTGGCCTGGCTCTCTCTAGCAACATTTTTGTGATCCAAATTGGCATCGATTTGAGATGTGTTCCTGTGCAGGGTAAGCAATAGCTTACAGCAGCTGCTAATTAGCTCAGCTCTGCTCTGTTCTTGCTTTTCATGTCTAGATACCTCCTTCAGAAATAAGGAGCAGAAGGAAAACATCCAAGCAGAAGAATCAGAAGGCAAAGAAAAGGGAATGGATGGGGATTGCAACTGAAAAATTAATGAGGAGAGACCTCATTTCACAAAGCTTATATAAAGTTGGACTGCATCTGTGCAAGGAACAGTGACCCAGAAAGAGAAATCTGTAAAAATTCAGGGCAAGGTGCAAAACTTGGTATCCTCCTTCCCTCTGAGACACACTTACACTCACACGTAAGGATCCTTTGCTCCAGGCCACTGCAAAGACCTCTGTGACGTCCCCCCATCCCCGCAGCAGGCCCTGGCTGCAGCAGCAGGACGCAGTGCTCACAGAGGTGAGTCTGGAAAGCTGCGCTGCAAGGTCAGGATGAATTGTCCCACATTTACCAGGGGATGTCAAATCTCTTTATGTACCCTATTTACTTTTTACTGTCTGCTCAGTATGCACTTTTGTTTGTTGTTAGCTTCTGCACGAGGTGAAGTACTGCTGCTCCCCAGCCTGCTGCCTGGAGAGAATTCCCTTCCAGGAGAGTCTGGGGTTGTTCCCAAGTGAACTGCTAAAATCTGTTTGTGGTATGTCAGAACAGCAGAAGTCTGCAGGAAGTCACCCAACTGAAAAAAAAAACAAACCGAATAATGGCATTTAGAGCTAAAAAGAATGAGTAATATGTCTCATTACTTTACAGTGAAAACCCACAATTAATGGCATAACCTTACATAACCAGACCCAGAAAAAAATGACCTTTTGCACCTTGCAGGACAGGGCTGGGATTCTCAACCCAAAAGCCTGCTCCCTCAGTGCCTGACAGAGAGAGTTCTTCAGGTCTCCCTGGAGGAGAGGGACATCTCCAGCCGTGCCACATCAGCACGCAAGATTGAACTGCACCTTGTCTGCTTGCCTGTTGCCTTGAGCAGAAGCTCAAGGGGAATTATTTAAAATGAAGACTGCTTTCTATATTAAGCACATCTCAGGTAATACCAAGCAGCTCACTCTCTACTATTAATGGGTCTCCAGGTATTAGCAGAGCACTTCTCTCTCCTATTAATTTCTCCTGTCAATCTTTGCCTCACAGTTCAAAAAAAGGGATCGAGGCATCATCTGCTATCGTGTAGCATAGGCTTCTCCTCTGAGCAGCATTGCCCGGTAGCAGCCAGCCTAATGTGATTGTTTCCAAACCAGAAAGGACAGCTGTCACTTGCCTCCCCAGAACGTACTCACAGGGTATAATCAAGAAATCTTCTCGAAGAAGTTGTTCAAAGCGATGCTTACCAAACGACTGTTAAGACAGTAAACTAGTTAATTTGCTCTAATGGACAGGTGCAGTGTGAGTATTTAGTGTCTCGTTAATATTGACTGGCAATACTTAAAAGAATCCGAATGTTAGCTGCTAGACTGGCAGAACATAAAGCACTGATGATAAATATTTCTACCTCTACAAGCAGTTAATTCCGGTTTAGTTAACAACTGAAATTAAAAGTGTTTAAAACTCACACTTTGCGAATCTGTTCAGCTTTCCCTTGCAGATGCTCATTGTTAGCTCTCACAAGGTGCCACCATAAGATGGTAGGGATTTCTACTGAAAAAACTCACCTGGATCCTCCCTACATTTGGCACCAACTCGTTCTACTCCCTCCTGACTCCCCTGCTTTAGCCAACATGATGATATAAATCCAGCTTGTGCAAGGTAAGGCTGAGGATGATTATTCCACTTACAGACTGGGAGCGCAACACTGGGAGCTGCATCCTGCAAGACATTCTGCTGCCAGCATCCTGAGCAGCCAAAGAGCCCCAAAACAGCATGCTTGTTTTCCAAAACAAGGGCTTCCCGGGGGCAGACCCACTTGGGGGTAGTGGGACAACCTCCCCATTGTTATTTGTATGTTTTGCTTTTGTTTAAGAGTACTGTTTAACATGAACCACATAGGGAGGTTACTGGACCCCACCTCATGCTCCAGGAAGTCTCATGAACCCAGGGGAAGGGCTGTTTGTCCCCTCTTATGCCCTGAAGCAGAGGGCAGAGACTATTTTGCTATCAGTTTCACAGTTAGGCCTGGAAAAATATATATTGTTCCATAACTTGTTTTCTTTCTGTTTCAGCAGCACCTTACCCATTGTGCTGCTGGCTCCTGCAGCATTCCGATCTGGGGAACTCTGCTCTGGGGAAAGAGCGTCACTAGGCACTGGCTTAGGGAAGCCTGTGCAGATAGGCAGTACCTCCTTAACCTCAGGATAGTGATTAAAACATGCCTTTGAGTCTGCTGTGAGTCAAGTAAAAAAACAAAAGCCTCAAAAGGTCTAGGGAGGGATGTTCAGTAGATAACAAAACCTGCAAGACCTTACTGTTGTGGCAGGCAGTTTCCATACATTAAACTTAAGTCTTGCTGAAGCTTTCTTAAAACCACTTACGTACAGTTTCTTTTCACAGAAATACAGGGAATTATTCTCTTTCCTCTTCCTGAATATCTGATTATTTAGCAGAGTTGAATTATTACTGGCTTAACAAAGAACCATGTGCAATAATAGCAGTACTTTTGTAGTAAATTCTATGTTTTGCCTTTTGTGAGCTGAAAGAATCTTTTTGATGCTGACAGGCAATTGATTAGAGCTGGGTAAATAGTATTAAGCAGACAAAATATTTCTTAAATCTTAGCATTTAGGGGATTCAGAATAATTTCCTATCCCTTATCACCATTTAAAAGGATTTTCGTTATCCACCAAAAAGCATAGATTAAAAAAATAAATTGCAAAACAGTGGTTTGCTGATAAACCTTTGACTCTGACTATCTGGTTTTTATCAAACCCAACTAAGTTGAGCTTTTCCTGCTTTTTCTCTGGTGGCTATACACTTCCAGAGGAATAAATGCTGTTCTATGTAACAAGCACAGCATATTTAAGAACACGTTTCCAACAAAATGGATTTCAAACTTTTGATGTTTGTGGTCATTGTCATGAATTTTTATGATGATAGGCATAGTAGGAAGCAATAGGTATTGAAATTTTTACAATAAAAGAGCAACAAATTGATTTTGAATCTTTAGTGTATTGACATTTACGTGAATTTATTATTCCAGCATTTGACTAAACTCTCTAAATTCCATTTCGCTTCAAAATTTTTGTGTTTGTTATGCCAAAAGTATTGTATAGAAAACTGATCTCCAGTTAATTCCGCACCATAATAAAAGTTGTGACATTTACCACAATGACCGCTATGAGATGCTTGCTTTCTTTTTGGTTACTGATAAAATTGCTCTAATAGCTACATGATTACTGATCCAAACACAAAAACATAGCTCCCATCAGCAGAAACCATAAGCAAAGGGCCACACCAAAAAAAGTCCTGCATTTTCAGACGATGTGGGTAAAGATGTGGTTTCAGAAAAATCATATAATAAATATATACCAGAGACAGCTCTTAAAGATGTTCTATGGCTGATTTCCCTGTATGGTTCATCTTCTACTTCCTCTTGTTGCTAAGATACTAGCAGCACTGCCTTTCACTGTGGCTTTGGGATTTGAGGATTTATATTCCCTTACTCCCAGTAAAAGTCTCCTCCATATACTGCATCCATACCTTTTCTGGCACTTTTACTTTCAGAAAGGACAGGTGGAGAGTGTAGGTGACAGAAAGCCACAGCCATCCAGTTACTCCAGTGGAACACTCCTACCTTACAACCACTTACAATCTGGCCTGGTAAATGTTACAGCTTTATTTAGCAATTATGGTTTAGAGGTTGTGTCATAGTAGGTAATGCAAATTCTTCTTTAAATGCAATTAAATTCACTGTCCTTAATGAAGACAGAATTATTTCGTATTTTATATGAGAGTTCTGATTTTCAAAGCTAACTTTAAAATTCCCTACTCAAATACCTGATTGCCTCAGTCAAAACAATTTTGATATCTAAATGGTTTTGTATTTTAGTACTGCCATCAGCCTTGAGCCATCACAAAACCTCCTGGGCCGGGAAGTTAACTTCAGTGTTTTATAAATGATGATGTCCATTTCCAGGAGAACTGAAGATGGAGTGATTTGAAAGAAATTCATTCTTTAAAGTTCATCACTCTCACTAAGCATGATTAAATACTATATAATTTAACATTATTTGCTGATAGAAAATCAAAGCATTTGCCCCTAGCATGCTGACATTTACAGCAGTGGAGAACATTTGCACATTTTATGCTTATAATAACAGATGAGGTATGAAATGGATTGTGATAATGCTTTGAACACCATGGAAGTCTTCTCATTTATCATAGCATGTGAAGTCTGGATCCCTACCATTATTCTGTGATATATTTCCATACAGTGGAAATATAGAATAGCTTTATTTTGATCTCTTCAAGGAAGCCCCGATGTAGATTTAATCTCATTTCTTACAGTCTTTTTATTTTTTATTTTTAAATGAGGACTTGAATAGACAAATAACTGTTGTAGATTGTAACTCCTTAGTGCAAAGAGATTAGATCCTCTCCTGAGATGCTCTCCTTTTGTACATTTCTGTGGGATCATGATGGGTTGCAACTAACCAGTTATGTGGAGTAGTCTCAAGAAACTGCAAATCAGTCTAAATTTTAAATGAATGCAAATCAAATGGACGCATGGTCCAAGTCTATTCCTTTTAAATAAGTGATTTTCCAAATCAGTATTAGGATTTTAAACTTTTATTTGGTATATGCTTGAATCATGGCATCATAGAATCATAAATGTTGGAAAAGACCTCTAAGGTTTTCAGCTCACCCCCACCATGCCCACTAACCATGTCCCTCAGTGCCAGGTCTACCCTTCTATTTTTTATCTAAGAGTTATCAACTGCAAGCACAGCTCTGGCTCTGTGATATCTCTGGGCTATATTCCCTGCTTGTAATACTCAACGCTATGAAACAGAGCAAAAAATTTTAAGAACAAATTTCCATAATATATATATGTTTAAAACTTCTGTAAGGTCATATTTGAAGCTTTATAGCATTACCTCCTCGCAAAACAAGATTAAAAGCAGAAACATCTTAGCCTGCCACATGTCTGGGTTCACTCTTCACAGTTCTCTCTACTTAATTAAGCACATGTAGATGCATACTTCATTCATTTTACTCTTAAAACATTCTAGACAGGCATTTCAAGACATGAGAAACCACTGAAAGATGCCTGAAAATGGTTTAAGGACTTTGTGAATATGCTGAAGGCCGTAGACAAGTTTATATTCCTCCTTTTTCATTAAGGTGCTCTCCTGATCTTGGTACTTATGAGCCCATCTCCTGTTCTGCCGAATGTACACAACAAGAAAATGAAGAATCTGCTCTCGTCTTTGGATGTTGACTTAGAACATGACATTACTGGCCATAAGCTGCATAAACATTGTGAATGAGGAACCATTCACATCAAACACAAACAGACATTTATTCTTCCTGCCAAAAGTAGTAGTAAACTATCAACAAAACAAGATGGACTCTAATAAAATTGCAGTTGAATCCAGATGATTTTAAATGAGCTCCGTTGACCTGTCTGCATCCTGCTGATTCACATTTTTTGCTTTCTGAATAAAACCAATAATGCTAGAGCAGTTTCCTCACCAGTCAGCTTGAGGTTAAATAGAATGACAGTACAAAGGGAGAAATGCCAGTGCACAAAAGAAAAGCACCGGCTGTGTTTGTGTTCACCTTTCAACATACTGGCTACTTATTTCAATATTTTTTTCTCAGGGTTCTGAAATAATACCTTATTTCCATTTGAGTTTCTTAGGATGCTGACAGGTGCTGCACAGGCAATGGCAGGACTTGGGATGGTGCAGCCCATTGAAAGGAGCTCACCAAGGGTAGAATTCATGATTATGCCATGGCCTGAGCTACTGTAACGTGTAGGCTGTCAAAACTGCCATACCAGCAGGGTGTGGAGGTGGGAGAATACTTCAGTAGCTGCACAAGGAAAGGTGAATAACCACTGCCTTCAGTGCCCTCAGACAACAGTTGCCTCTCTGCACTTCTTGGAAAAATAAGCTCTTCATATTCTGTATTCAGACTTATTCTTGTTTAAGTAGCTGCAAATTATCAGATGTTACATTATAAGAGCTGGGCAGTTGTGTTCATGGTGGTCACATGTCCTGATAATTGCAGCAAGCTCCAATCACTGCCAATGTCAAAAGTACTTCACTGATCTTCAGTCCTATTTGGCCAGCTCTCCAAGTCCCACCCTCTGAGATCATTAACTTCAAGCATCTCTTGTTTCTGCATTTATGTTTTTACTCATCAGTGCTACTTGCAAGCACCTAATCACACCACATCCTGCCTGCAGTCACCCTATCCTGATGCAAATAGTTCAGCACATCACCTTGAACTGCAATCAAACAAATGAGTTAAACAGTGCAACATCAGCCAACAAAGTGGCAAGATATATACAATTTGTCCGTGGGAAAAATGCTTTTTTTTTTGTTCTGCAGCATTATACATGCCGCTCTCTAGATAACCTAAAAGTCCTTTTTATTTCTTTTTTTCTTTTTTATTATTCTGAGAAATAAAAGAGAACAAACTGGATTCTTCCTCCTATCCCACCTAATTCTGGATTTTAGACTGAAAGAGTTGCTGTTCATACCAAACAGATTTCAGCTGTCAAGGTGCATACACTCAGATTGTGATGCTAAGGCAGGCATGAACAAAGTGTATATATGCATATGTATTTCCTGCTCCTTGCATTAAACAAGCAAACAACTCACCTCTGTGAGAACACGATGGATGGCTCTTCACTGACCACTGCAAGCAGCATGGGATCCCATGTTATTCAACCGATTTACTTGGTATATCAGTTCCTATCCAGCTATGCATGAGACATTTCCTCCGGTTTGCCATGTAGGTATAGCTCTGCATAGCTCAAAGCAGTATCATTATTACGATAATATGACAGACTGTAAGAAAAACATGCAGTGATTTCACAAAAACCAATGATTTTATAGTCCAAGGACATGCAACACTGACTATCAACAGAACATGTATTAAAACATAAGACACCTGTTGTGTTGATGGAATTTAAATCCTGACAATATTACTAAATACATCTTGAAATGAAAAGCTATCTTGAAAAACCAGCTAGGCCTAAAGAACACATTTAGTAAACATATATCCCTTCTGCAAACAACACATTAGAAGCTTTTGTTTTCTCACGGTAGGTTTGTGTTAACTGGGGAAAACAAAACAAAACAAAACGGCTTTATATCCAGAGCCTATTCTGTAAAGGGATTGATTTATCTCCTGATCAAAGGGAAGTGCCTGTCCACTGCCTTTCTAACAAAAGAGAGTTCATGATCACTGCTTACCCAGGAGCATAGGAGAGATCAGCTATTTAGCAGTGAGCACAGGTCCTAAACTATGGGTAGTACCTGCTTCAGAGGAGGACTGGTAGCACTGTCACCCAGCAGGAGATGTATTTGGAGAGAGCTTTATACAGCTGTGGAGTCAGTTGGGATGCAGAGGCCACGTCTTCCCTGATATTTCCTGATGCCCCTTTTATTTCTGGTTGTTTCACCTTTCTGCCTCCTTGGTAACCAGCATTAATTTTCCTCTGTGTTGCAGACTCTTTGAGTGAACTAACCCATTGGACCAATTTGTTGTCATCTACCACACAAAATTAACGGACTGTAGGTCCATCTGTAGAATTATTCAAGGCATCCATGCAAATTTTGCTCCTTTCTGTCTTTTGACTGAAGAAACTTTTTGGCTATAACCTGGAAGCTAGTTAGAGAAGGACTGTCCTCTACTTTGTTCATTACTTCACGTAGCATGGACTTCATCACTCTAGAGCATTTAGGGACTGTTTTGATGGAGATCATAAGCAGTTTTTGCTTCCCATTCTTTCTAGAGGAAACAATATTGTTGAGGAACAATGTGCTGTTTCTGAATGTAAGCCCAGTTGTCCAGGAAAAATGCATGGCAGAATTATTTTGCAGAAGCACTGTCAAAAAAAAAATGAACTTCTCAGCTTTGATTTCCAGAATCTCTACAGGTCTTTCAGATTTTGTTAAATATAAGCTGTCTGCCCATGGATCATTTCCTTATGTGTTCAGTCCCCTTACTTTATGACAAGCACACCTCCAGCAAGGCCTAGTAGATAGAGGAGCTGTCTCTGAAAACATGCCACTCCTGGGTACAGCAGCAAAGCTGCTCTTCCACCTGTTTCTGCGTTAGTCTCACTCCCAACAGCACACCAAGTCATGACCATGTTACATTTTATTACTATAAAAAACTTCACATTTTGTAATAAAATATATAACAAGAAATTGTCGTCTTTAAGTAAACGGACCATTTCATGTAAAAACACAGCTGTGAACTGTAGGCTTGATCTTAAGTCTTGTCACCCAAGGTTCATTACTAGCTAGTGAGCAAACATCTGAGCAATCTCACACCCCATTAACAATAATCTCAGCTATGCCCAATTCCCTTCATTTGTACATCATGCAAAAATCTCCTTCTAAATTGCTTTACAGCTGACAATTAATACTTTATCAATTACAATGCTATCCGTGCTCTTGCTCTGGCTACCAGAAATCCCAGTGGCAGATACGCTGCTCAGTCTTGCCTGAGTTGCATTAAAGTAACATCTTGAGGACTCTAGTTACAGTACTGTAATACATAGAGGATAAATTACTGTTTGCTATAGAGGATATTAAACAGACTTCACACATTATGATAAGTGGCAAATAGCTAAAATAACATATATAAAAAAAGCTAAAAACATACTTAAATCAGAAACAGTGATAGATTCACAGAAGTACAGATGGCTTTGAGTTTAAAGCATGGTTAAGATTTCACCCCACATTGTGAAGAAAAATTGGGAAATAGTCCTACCAGTCAACATTTCTATAAGAAATACCAAAGTCACCTTTAATTGCATTGCAATAGCTAGTGATGAAGGTGACATTTTGTGTTTTTTAATTCCTTGCATCTTGTTGCCCAGAGATAACAAAAAGGAGGAACATATTATGCATATCTTGGTCATTTTGTACCATGTGTTGCAATGTGGTTAGTGAACCTTCATATATTACTTGTCAAAATCTTTGTCATTAGTACCTCCATCAACTACTGAATGTAAGTAATTGAGGGGAAAAACATAATTTATACTTGATTGAATGCAGCAGCAATATAAGATAAGACAGGGAATTAAAGGAACAAAATGATTTCCAGGTGAAAAAGCAGGGAGAATTTTAACATTCTGGAACATAAATCTTTGAATTAGACTTGTTATGTCTGTCTACTTCTGCAGATACGAAGAAGTAGACTCCATTTATCGTTGAGTTATGCTGTCAGTTCTTGCAGTTCTGTGTTTGCATTCTTCCATTTCATAAACTGCTTTCTCCTTTTCTTAAAAATCTCAGGTAAAACCAGTGCCTGCATAAAACACAGAGTATACTGTGCAGGGAAAGCACAGTAGAACTGGTATTGTAAGGTGTATGAAGTCTACGTGTTAAAAAAAAATTGAACATTCTCTAGTCTCTTTCAGATGCCGTGATTCTGCAGCACCAGGAGACTTTTTTTTTTCCTGCTAGAATTATAATTTTTAAGCTAGTAACGTCTAAGACTTTTCCAGAAGATTTAGAGTAGGGTGTGCTACTCTAAGACTTGCTTAATGTTGAATGGATTTTCTTTCCATTACTCCAACATGGACACATCACTAGTGCAGTTATTCACTGGTATTGTGAAAGAAAAATATTCCTGGAAGAAAGAAAGTAATTGTAGCTTTCTCAGCAATTGCTTAATGATTATGTAATTTTTCTCAAATGACACAATACCAGGAAGATCAAGAAGTCATCTCCAGTGATATATGCACTAAAGAGAAGCTGAATATTAGAAATCCTATTGCACTACTCCAGCGAGTTTGTAAATCCACACCTCTCTCTCCTTTTGTAGTGAGCATTATGATTAAGTATAAATGGAATTTTTATTTTCCCGATGCTATCTTTCTCCAAATGTGCTGCAGAGCAGAGATACCACGTCCAGAAAAGGAATCTCATTTCTGAATGCATCTTCAAAGTGTCACTGCACTCACAGATCGCCGATGGCTTCCACAATTAAAATTCTTAGCTTTTCCTTTAGTTAGTTTGCCACCGTCCTGTCCAGGAGATGCTATCCCACTGGGTACTAGGGGGTAACAGCCAGAGAGAGGTCCTGAGGAAGAGTCCGTAGCAGTAGATTCTTCCTCTGCCCACCTATTAAAGAAATAATATCCTTCCTCATGTGCCCATTTCCTGAGAGGATTCACCTCAGAGGCCAATAGTCCCTGACTTCCTGCGTCCGCCTGAGGTACAGCTGCTGCTGGATGTAAAAATGGTGAAAAACAAAAATGGCTGTTGCGTTGGTCAAGGTCCTCATTAGGTGCTGGTGACACTACAGGTGCATCAGAAGTAGTTTGTTTTCTTGCCCTCAGTTTCTGGATCTCACAATCCCGTTGCCCTTTAGGAAGTTTATCTAACTGTTGAGCTTTCAGAAGCAGTGATGCTCCAAAGGTTCCTCGAAGAGCAAAAATAAAGTACCTAATGAAAGAGGAAGAGAATGGATTGTTTTAGCAGTGGGCTCCTCCCATAGTCTGCATTGTGTAACACAAATCCTGTTGCTAATTTTCCAATGCTCTTCAGGCCTCTGATAGACATCTTATACCTGGCAGTTGAAAGAGGACTTCTGGATGTTAATGCAACTGTACACTTATCTTCACCTGTATGGAGCCAACTACAAGCATATGAATACTAAATATATGATATTAGAACCACTTGGTCACTGAATAGTGCAAGAATGATACACAGAAGCTTGCTAAGAGATTCAGTATTTGTGGAGCTTGAGATTACATGACTAAAACAGGCTAAAGAAAGAATCCTAAATTGATAGAAAACATAAAACCAGAAATTTAGAATCAGCTTGTGCATTTGCTCAGGAAGCAGTAAAAACACTGTGTCCTACTTGCCAATGCAGGACGGAGAATTTATATAGCTGTATATTGTGTGCAGTGAGAGTACACACACCTCTCCACATCATGATGGTCTTATCTGAAAACCAAAGCCTCTCTCAAAACAACATTTCTAATAGGATTTGACCTTTACATACGTGACCTTTATACAGATTTTACAGCAAACATCGCAGCTCTTCAAAATTGCATTAATGAAGGTGTCATTCTTGCATCTGGCTGCTAAATATATATGTAAATAAGCATACAATGTTAAAAATGCCAGCAAATCAGACTGAGTACAGAAAGGGCTCTTAAAGCAATGGACTTCTCATTCCTCTCTGCATAAATAGGAAATACACAAAAATACATAGAGTAATGAAATTGTTTGAGTTGGAAGGGATCTTTAAAGGCCATGTAGTCCAACCTCCCTGCAATGAGTACGGACACCTGTGGCTCAATTAAGTGCTCAGAGCCCCTCCAGCCTGACCTTGTGGGTCTGCAGAGACCACCAGCTCTCTGGGCAACCTGTGCCAGTGCCTCTCTGCCCTTACTGTGAAGAAGGAACTTTTTCCTTCTATCCAGTCTCTATTAGCCATGCCCATGGTCAGGCTCATACCATTTCAGATATGAGAGCTGTACAGTTGCTAGTTACAGCTGGGCAGCTAAGAGAACAACTATAGAGAACCCAACCACATAAGAAAGGGATCACATTTGCTCCATCCTTGCTTTCAAGTTGTTTTCTTGTCTTCTGTGCAAGTTTATGGCAGACTGGGTAGAAGGGCATCCCACCAACAGACTCTACTTGCTGCTGCCCTTCCCACAGCCCTGCAGTGTAAGATATAGTGCAATATGCTGACACAGCCAAGTTGTAGCAGAACCCAGGGGCTGGATATTCTGGAACTGAGGATCCTGCAGAAAATAATCTTAGGTATCTACATGATGATGAACAGCAGTTTTTCAACTCTGAAGATAACAAGATATAAATCTTTAGGCTCAGTATTCTGCTGAGGAACTAACACTCCTAACCTTGCTGAATTCTCAATATGGATTCTTAAATTCTTAACAGTACATTTGATGCAGAAAGGAACAGAAAGCCCAGGATCAAAAATGACACTGTGAATGTGGTCTGATAGGAAGACAAAAATCACACAGAAAAAGAAAGTCTGGAAAATGATGCTCTGCCTAGAAGACATGAGACCTCACTGAACTGTGTGCTGTTTATCCTGACCTGAAGTTATATAACGTAACACGAAATCACAAAGGCATCTCCACTCAGCTGGGGAAATAAAATTAATTTGAAGAGAAATATGATTTTCCCTCAGAGAGCTTCTTTAAGACAAAGTTAGTACGCAAATTTTAATTCTTCACAGCATTAAAAACAACAAGCAAGTTGTTTTTAGCAAGTCAGCTAGCAAGTCAGTCAAATCCATTACTTTAATTGCCTAAGCAGAAATAAAATTTTTAAATTTAAAATTTAAGTTTTAAATTTAAATTTTAGATGTGAACGTGGCGCAGCTCAGGCAAAACATACCTTAAAGAATGATTAAGGTATTAAGCATTGAAAGTAGTAAGGTTACCATATACATATATGGGAGCAGACTCACGGTTTTCAAGCCAGCTTTTCCCTGGAAACTATCAAAACAATTAATCTTCCTCCAAATATCATTTAAATTCAATTTCAGTTATCACTGCCATACCTGACTAGTCACACAGAATAAAACTAAAACTCTGCATTGGATGTAGAAAAGTATTTGATATGGAAACATTCTTAAACTTGGCTTACTGATGCACTATAATGTACAGAAGCAACAGAATATGTTCTGTAGCTTTCAAAGCATACAGGAACATTTCAAAGACTTGCTTTCTAGCCTTCATCTGCTCTACCACATTGTGTTTTTCATAATGAACAATTATATAAAGGATTTGTACCAGTAAACTTTGAAGCACCCAGAAAGAAAGGTTTTTCTGATGGGAAAATGAAGGCAGTAAGTGACTTATCTAGGGTTATAAGACTGAATAAATTAATGACTCATGAACCAGAAAGCTGAACCCAAGTTTCTGACTTCCAGACCAACAACCTCTCTCTGCACAACACTGTGCCTCACATATCTCCTATCTATAGGCATTCTTACTGCTATTTCACTCAAATGCCTACAAATTTACAAAATGAAAACTGAGAAGAAGAGTGCTTTGCTCAAACCTTGGCAAGAGTGCGATGGCTGGGGTGATAAGACATACTAAATAGAAAGTGGGCTCTGAAAGCTGTTTCTCCATTATCCAGTAGGGGTCGGTGGGAGGGTTGCAGGCCACGCACACAGCATTGTAGATCAGAGAGAAGACAAGGTAAATTACCACGCTCCCAATTATTGTGATCCAGTGGAACAGTGTCTGTAAGAACAAAATGACCACAAAACGACCATAATACATTTGAGGCATTGACTCTTAGTACAAGACAGTACACAAAAAAAAAGACTAGAAAACAGGTACCCAATAGATCCATCCTCTTGAAGAGTGCAGGCCAAATACCAGGAAATTAATTTATGAGACAATAGTGACAACTGTTACAGTTCTTGAAGTAAAGTGTTTTGCTCATGTTTCTGAAATATGTAAAAGTGGTGTACTGTCCAGTCCAAAAGCAAAGCAGAAGTGCATTTTGTTTCTACACTTACAAAGCTATTACCTCGAGGCTAATAATAAATTCTGACATATTGTGAAATCTCACTGCATATGTTATTTTCTTTTTGTGACGCAGAATTAATGTAAAAGACTCTGAAAGAAAACTCTGTGTTTATACAAAATATTATATTTAGAAAATAAAAAAAAAGTCATGTGGATAGGACAGGCCAAACACGTACCCATGTTTTCATTTCTAGAGCCTGGTGCAAGAGGATGGTCAGGAGGGAAACAGTATTGATGGGGTTTCCGAAGGAAAACACATCGATGTCGGAATCCTTGTACGCCTAGAAAAGAGGCAAGTAGATTGTGTTGAACCTTGACTTTTTAGAAGATAGCTTTTCTTTTTTTTTTTTTTCTTTTCTATTTTTCACAGAGGATTGAAGACTGAGGATATGAATGACCCCTGTGTACTTACCAAATAGGGGACAAAGAAGCAAACGAGGCTTTGATAGAAGGCATCCAACATTGTAATAATAAAAGTCGACAGCTTGTATATCTGTAGGAGTTTACAGACAACAGTCATTATGATGGCACACACATTTCTGATCTGTCCTGCAGACATATTTGTTTGTTTTTCTTCTGCTCAGCTACTCATTATAGCTAACTGGTCTCCCTTCATGAGCAAATGCCTCTTGAACAGGTGATTTAGAGCTAAGACTTATCCCTGAACAGACATTTTCTCTTTGTTAACTAGACAGTAAGATTACTGGGAAGATTAGCCAGTCAGTTGTAAGTGGAACACAATCACTGCTTCCATCCTTCCCCACAGGATCCCTTTCCTCAAATTCTTTTTCAAAAACAGCTCTTCCTGTACAGTTGGATGAAGTTAATTTGTTTTAAGGATCCTTCCCTTGATGCATCTATTTTGTGCCATTTTAATTTGACTGCAAGATGTATTTAAACTTATCTAGAGACCTGTGATACCACAAACATTCTGGGAGTGACAGAAGGAAAGGTCCTACTGTTTCAAGGCAGACAATGTCAACTCAGAAATAATGACCTCTTCACAATGACATATGTGAGGTTCAAGAGCTCTTAAGAAGGGAAGTCCTACAAAAATCACCACATTCTGCACCCCCTTGACTAGATTTTTCAAAACATTACCAAACATGATGTGAACCCCAAAGTACTTGTCAGTGATAAAAAAACACTGTCCATGATAAGGAAAGCAACTACCATGAGAAGGAGAGAGAGGAACAGTTCCTAATTCCTTCAATTTTGTGATCTATAACAAAGAACACATCAAATTTTGCCCATTTTCATTTTTATAATTTCCAATTGAAAATATTAAGACAATTTGGGAATATGTTTTACCGTGTATACAAACTCTCTCACACACACATGTAAATAGATGCATTTGTCACAAGCATACAGAGATTAGACCAGTTTTCTAAAACTGACAAACAATATGAGGAAAAAACTTAATATAGTCCTACACATATATTTCCTGAGCATTACTATTTCTGACAGTTTAAAGTAAAAGAAGTAAATAAATGGAACACCTTTGGATTGGAACAACCTGAACACCTAACTCTGACATAAACCTTTATATATCTAACAGGTCTGTTTCTGAACGCAAGAGAAGAAAATAAAAGTCTAGCTGTTCATTGATTTAAGTGTTTACATTTCCTTTCAGTGTGCTGCAGTCTTTTAAAGACAATTTTTTTCTGTATGTTGAGGCTGTTTGAAACACCAAATCTCAGCAGAGTTTAATCAGGAACCAGCCAAACTACCTCAACCTACATTTGTTGTATTTCTCTTTTTAATCACTCGTTCTTTTTTTGTCATTTGGATTTTTTTTTTCTATATATGGTGTGTTTATATATAAGACACACACACTTATTTGCTCCATCATCTTTTCTTCACATCAGAAACAACAAATACAGGTCTGATTCACTAGTATATCACTTTATTTATTATAACGCAGCAAACTCGTACCAAATCAGATTGCTCAATAAATTTAATGGCAGAATAAACCTTTTCATTTACATCTTCCAAGGAACAAGCACCCAACTTACTCCCAAGATGAAGCTTCCTTAGGAGCTCTTCTGATAGTTACAATTAACCCTTCTTTTTGTGGATATCAGTAAAATAGAATATATAAATAGATAATTTGGTTCCAGTTGAGTCTGAAACTATTCTCTCCCTTCTCACAAAACCAAAAACAATGTCATCTTTTGGATTACCAAGCAGTTATTCAAGTATCAAGACATACCTCTGAATTCTGCCCATTCTTGTATAACTCAGGCAAGCTCAGTAGTGTTTCTGCAGAAACATCTCTATCCAGAACTCCAAAGACCAGAGGGGGCAACGAGGTGAAGAAAAGATTGAAAAAAATCATCTGCCAATAATCTATCATTGTGTTGCCTGAGAACCCGCAGAAGAACTGGTACCAGAAGAGCAGGTTGACGTAGCTCTGTGGGAGAAGCAAGTACAAACCCAATGCTCTGTTACAAGCTGAACTGTTGTTCCTCATATGTGCAAAAGCACATCCCTTCATGCTGATGTATTTTCTCCTTGGGTTGTGAAGGCAGTGGAGATACACATCTCCTGTGGCTTCTCCTTTATGCTCTTCTCCCTCTCCCACCTCATTATTCCCTACTCTGAAAGCTCATGTGGACCCTTTAGTTTGCAATGTACAGGTAGTTTACACCTCCCATAGTCCCATCAAAGAAGCTTATGCAGCACACTGGAAGTTAAGAGTTTCCAAAGAATACATTATTTTAGTTAAAGGTGCTTTCAGAAGACATCTCTGTGTGTTGTTCCATAAAGCAGTATATCTTAAGGGACTGCTTCACACTGAACCACTGTGATACAGCTTTATAAAAGCTGTTAGGTTTCTTAAAGAAAATATCAGAGAGTAATTAAACAAATTGTCCACAGCTCTGAGTGCCAGACTTTAAAATCCTTTTACAGGCTTGCTGTCAGTATGGAATCAAAGGCCTCCTGCTCCCTAATGGTACCAAGGAGATAATAGAGCAGCAGCATCCTGGTCTGGAGAGCTTTTTCACATTGCAATTTCCTTTGAAGTGTGAAAGGGTGCCCAGTTAGGAAAAAGAAAATTTTCCATTTCCATTACAAATGTTAACACTGACAGGACATAATCCTTATTCAAAATTATATATAAAAAAATAAAATATGGATGCTTTGAATTCTTAGTAAATAGTCTTTCATGCTCAGAGTACATTTCGTGTCAGATAGACTTGTTTGCACAGTCTTGCAGAAACTGTACTGCTGTCAGTTTTATCCACTTTACATTATTCTTCAATGCACCATTAATTTGCATATACATTAAATTTTTAATAAAAATGCCAGATATGACTGCATCATTGCTTGCAAGTGGTTCCTATCAAATTAAATGCAAAAAAATCAGGTTTCACAGGCAATCGTTTCTTAGTGCAGAGTCATCTTCTGCATTCTAGCACTAATAATCTGCTGCTCCTTATGCAAATTTTATTTTGAAACTCATGGGTATTATTAATAAAGTTTCTTGAACTGCTATATAGAATTACAAAACCTTGAGTTCCTTTTTCCCCATGGAATAATGCTATTTCAATAGATACTTAGATTCCATATTTTTCTCTATTCTTTATGCAGTACATTACTAAGATGGAAATAGCAAACCCTAAACTTCTGCAAAGTGGAGAGGCAGGAATTGCAGTTTCATTAAAAAAAAAATAAAAAGAGAGCACTGTCTTCAAAAAACAAACCTCAAGCACTCCTTTAATTAGCTATTGCTAGGATGAAAGCTTCCAGAATTTTAATCATCTTACCACATTTTTGTAGAAAAAGTAAATCACCATCTTTGCCAGGCGAGTATAACACCAATGCCCATGGACGAGAAGCAGCTTTTTGAGATGCTTGAATCGGGATATTGCAAAGTCACTAGCCATCACAGCCTTCATTAGAGAGAACAGAAGTTACTTTACAATCTATCTTTTTCTCCCATCCAGTGAGATGGAATCTGTATGTGGACTTTGAAACAATTTTCTACTACTGCACATTGTAATAGAAATAATTGAGAAATTTCTTTATCTGCAGAACTCTCCATCTGATGAGAAGAAGAAGTGGGGATATGTGGCAAAGAATCTGAGGCAGAAAACACTGAGAATCAACAAAATCTGAAAATGCTATAGCAGAGCCTGTTCAGAGACCAGATGCTAACTTAAAAGTGGACAGGCATCTGTTAATTTTCCAGGCTTATGAGCAAATACTTATTTCTCCATGAATGCTAATTGTTGGCTCAAACTCTCTTTTTTATCTGGACTTGCAATTATGGACTGCATATTCTTTTATGACAGTAATAATGCCAACCTGTGGTACTCAGAATACAGGGCTGCTATGAAACTTATTAATGAGCAAGAACCTATTTGACAAAAGAGAAGAGGAAGTAAACTGACGGGATACCTGCATGCCTTCTTGGCCAGATATTCCAATTCCAACATCAGCTGCTTGAATCATACTTACATCATTTGCACCATCACCTGGAAAGGGAAGACAGAAGTGAACAAAAAAGGCACAAGAAAGGGTGCTTAACATGACTATGCTAGAGCTAAAAAAAAAAAAAAACAACAAAAAACAACCACAGCTGTGCTGTTAAATGTAGCTATTATGTTGTACCATGCATCTTCATTAGGGTAACTGATGGCATCAAGCAATTGTGACCTTTAGGTTCTGATCTTGGTTGGAACATCCTCCTCAGCCTGGCACTGGAACCAGCTTGGCTGGTGGCACGGACACCCAGACACCATCTACATCTGCACTATTTTGTACATTTCTGCTTGGTGAACTCCATATGCTCAACAACATGCTTTGCAGCACCCTATTTCACTGAACTCTTTGAATTATATGACAAATTTTATTGCAGTTGACAACGTAACAAGCCAATTTCAGGAGTTATTCTGCTCCTTTCAACTTTTAGCAATATGTTGAATACATAACCAAATTTCCATGGAAAGAAACAGCAATGATTGCCTGCAATGTGGAGACTGTGAATTAGGTTACCTGGTAAAGCAAATGAAATGGAGTGGAAGGCTGAAATTTTGTATTTTGAAATCTGAGGCAAAGCAAGAAATTTAATATATACCAGGCTCTTCCTTTTCTGATATGCCTCGTTGGTCCACAGAGATGTACTTTTTAGTTTTAAGTCATAAAAATCAATTCTGCAAGGATTTTAGCGGGATCACTTACCAACAGTGAGCAGGAAACTCAACACATTTCACATTATTTGAAGGTAAAAAGCAAAGGAGTCGGTGTTTAATGCTACTCTGGGAATAATGCTATTTTCACCAGCTGGGAAAATCTGACAGGAAAAGGCCTTTGTGAAAACAGAAAACAGTAACCATTTCTGACTGCTTTGCTTCCCTAGGTGAGTGGATTCCACGGGGAATGTGTACATATGTTTGCAGTGCTGTGCTTGAAAGGGACTACTGGGAGTTACGGAACACGGAGTGCTTTCATCTTGTTCAAATGGGGGTTGTACTGGAAGCTAAAGGAGGACTTCCATATGCTTATTGGTCAGGAAAGACTATTCTTGTTTTCCACTGTGCCTATCCAAGGGGAGTTAGAAGTAGCTCACGCAGTGTACACATTCCATACATTTTCATAACTCACAGGGAAAGAACCCGCTTCCCTCTTTCTGCTGTAAGATTCCAAAGAGTGGTACCTATGGACAGGGTCATCACTTTGAGCTGCCTCCGCACCAGCTTGACCACAATGCTCTTCTGCAGAGGGGTGGAACGGCAGCACAGCACCGAGCGGCAGAGCCGCGCCAGCTCCAGGAACCGCTCCTCCAGACCTCCCTGCAGGATGATGTCCAGCGTCCTTCCATCGATCACCAGTCCAAATTCAGGGCCGGGTGTCTCAGAGACTGGTAAAGATGTTGGGATAAAGCCAAAAAGTTTCCTCCATGGTTTTTCAACCTCATAGTTCTTCCTCACTTCTTCCAAGGTTAAATTCAAGAGCGATTCACAAGTTTCCTGTGAGAAAACAGAAGTGTTGCTAGAAATAGTTATCTCCATCTCCCTTCACAGCACAGCACCTTACAAAGTGTGTGTTTGTATAATCGTGCCAGTGGGTTGGAGCCTATCAGATGAACATTGGGGAAAACTGACGGAGAAAGGCACTAATTCATCAGATTGGAGATTATTCCAGTGATGACATCAAATCCTTCAGTGAAAACACTGCACATCTTATCAGGTAGTTAACTACGAGAAGAAATTACTTCAAAACAGAAAATAAGCTCCCTTCAGGAGGACATATTTCTATTTGCAATGCTGAGAGCTCAGAAAGAAAAAAAAAAAAAATTGTTAAAGGTGATTTTTTAAAACAAGCTCTGATGTGAATTATTTGAGATAGTCCAGCTCTTGCTTCTGTCAGAAATAAATGATGGCAGAGAAACAAGAGGTTCAGCTGTTCCAAATTAGTAACTTTGACAGTTTGGCCTTTTCTAGGTCACAAATCAGGTCTGAGTCAAAGGGACAGAAATAAAGCTTTGTATTACACAGTTCTCTGCCTCAGACACAGGCTAAGCCTTTCCCTATTAGCAAATTTGCCTCATTTTGGATCAGAGCCCCTTTCCACATGCACACAGCCTGAGTGGATGTAGCATCCCATACCGATTGATGGAGGCACTTTGACCGCTCCCCTACAGATCTCCCAATTTGGCGTACCACTATCAAAAAGACACCACAATGATCTAAAAGTTATTTTGCTGCCTGTTAGTGCTAAAAGTCCTCCTTCTGTGGCACAGTACCAAATACCTGAGGAGCTAATCACTCCTTTTCCTACCTTTTTGTCAGCTTTATTGAGTGATGACTCAGTTCTGAAACGTTATTTTCACTTCGTGTTGCATAAGGTAGATGTGTAGGATGCTTGCAAGATTTAAATTACACTTCAGTGGGAGGTTCTGGAATCAAATGTTCCTCTGACACCTAATAAAGAGCTACATCTAGCCTGCATGCTGAAATCTCAAAAAAATATTGAAGCGACATCATCCTTCTGTGAGCAAACCAAAAATTGTATGGGAAATTCCAAGATTGCCGGGGTTTTCATTTTTAAATGAATCCCTCCAAACTGCCTGCTTGTGTTGCATCTTACTGGAAGATGGCTAATTTCCAGCATTTCAATAAGCTGCTGGGCTTAGGGCTGGAAAGACAGTCCTTTCCCACTGTCACTGTGGTTCCCCAACTGCTGCCCTTGCAATTGTTTCCTCTTGTTGTTGAGCCTCACATCTTCCTCACCACTAGAAAAGGTTGGGTAAAATTATCTGGCACAGCATAAAAGATTGGGATTTCTTGATGCAGTGCTCAAAATTGATTCAGACAGCAAAATGAAAAACAGGCAAAGATGCTAACATATTTCAACCTCTTGAATTCAGAATCCTGCAGGGGAAGAACTTGGGCATGAACAAAGATGAACTTCTGGTAGTAGAAAATTACCCATAGGTACAAAGAAGAACTGTGGTATTTTCCACCTGAATCCACTTCAGCTATCATCTTCTATTAGCCCCCATCAAACGCTTTGTATTTCAATGGATATTTTGTTTAAGAGTTAACTTTATCAAAATTAACGGGATTTTGTGAAAGGACCTTTGCTTATATCATTTGTTTTCCCCCACAGCAGCTATCAGAAAGCTTCCCAGAACTTGTACCCTTGGCTTCGTTTTGAACCACCATGAACCATTTGAATATACTCATGCAAGCACCTATGTGCATGCAGCATGCATCCCAGCCTGATGGCCCTGCCGGGTGCTGTAGGTGGGCACAACTAACTGTTTCCTGGAGGTGGGGCGGTGCTGCTCGCAGCATCCCTCCTCTGACAGAAACCATCTTCTAATTTCCATCCTAAATATATTCATTCTGCCTTCCGTTAAAGCAGATATGCGTATCAAATGAAATTACACATTGAAGCAAGGAATGCATTCCGTGCCAAATTCCATATCATCTTTGTGTGTTTCCCTATTTCCGTGACATTAAAAGAGAGAGACATTTGCATAGGATTTTATTCCTTTTTGGAGAGCTACAAGCTGCAGACAAAAGAAGCTAGAAAGTAGGCCATCTAACTGTTCTATACAATTGCCTATCATAAGAAAAACAGTCAGTATTTTAACATTATTTAATTATCTCACAATAGCTTTATGGAGAAAATCAAGGTTGGATTAGGAATCTATCTTCTGTGGGGAGAAAAATGGAGGAAAGCATGACAAGTGATTTGCCTAGCCCAGAAAGAAGCCCTGCCTTCTCCCTTTGACCTTCTACCTACAAAAAATCTTTTCTCACGACAGCTCTCATTGCTGCTGAGTGTGGCTCACAAGTGTACGCTGCACGAAGAGAACAGAGCAGCACCATGCTGCCCCTCACAGCACATGGGTGGGTAAGAGAGCACTGACAACAAAATAAGGATGAGGACAACACAGATGGCCTTCTAGACATTAGAAATGGTAAAGACTGGCTTCCCCTTTGCAATTGGTTCTAGCTGAGCCACAGTGCTTGAACTTGCTCATCCCTAAGTCTGCCTCTCAAAGCCATCTGCCTTGCCAGGATGCTCGGAGCAAAGAGACATGAAGCTGTGCACTGTAGTGGACATTCCACTGAATGCTGAAAGCGATGGTTTCCCAGGTACCCTACTAATGTTGCTTCAAAATTTGCAAAAGCAAGAGCTGTTTTTCTAAAGCGTTTAATCCTCACTGTCCTAAATGGCATCTAACTGTGCTGAAAGTTTCTCTATTTCTCTTCTCCAGGTGGTTTTAGGAGTAGCCATAGATTGCACTACTGATCGTTCTCTGTATTTTCATGAGCCACAGGAGCTGTCAGTAATGCCCTTCAAGTGATTACTTCCATTTTGGAGCATGTTTGCCTTTCCCACCATCTGACCTTCTTGTAGCCCATGGAAATTCAGGGAATACCTGTGCGCATCTACAACTAAGCTTGCCACAAAGGAGTGTCAATAAAGTCACTGCTTCTTCAACCACTCCACAAGAACTATATCTAAGTATGTGAGAAGGTGAAATGCTGCTTACTCAAAAAGACACTTTTGTTCAGCCTAATCCTATTTGGGAACATCCAACTAGAAAGTTCTGAATTTCATTAAATGTACACCTGCTTTTTTTTTTTTTCCCAGACTGACTCATGCAAGTAGTTTCCAAAAGCCCAAATTCCTACAGATATCACCTGGATTTATAATACCACTGCAGCTGAAATTTCCATTGTAATGTGAAAAGATAACTATCAATGCTATTAAGGAATCAGACACAGCATTTGTCAGGTCTGCATGTATAAGGAATCACAACTGCATATTATTCTCTTTATACAGCTCACTAGAGAGGTCCTTTTTAGAAAAGATAGATTTTATTTGGGAAACTCATTTTATTTTAAGTGAACTAAATTATACACGACTGTCTTGTGTTCCAGCTCATCCTGTTACGTGCAGTCTAGAGAGTATATGGCCTAATGCAGTTTCATTGACTTAGCTGTGTTTTCTTGTGGTGATTGCAGCCTAAAGCAGAACAGTGTCAAGCTGCAAGCTGTGAAGAAACAGAGAGACAGCACTCTCTATTTCTCTGCACTCACCTTATTTTCTGTGTTAATGGTGAAGACAGTGTCCCTTTGGTCCAGGAGCTTACAGGAATATGCAATGTTAACTGCTGTTTCCTGTTTGTCTCCTGTCAGCACCCAGATCTGTATCCCAGCTTCTCGAAGCGCTGCGATAGTGTCAGGCACTCCATCTTGCAGCCGATCTTCAATCCCTGTTGCTCCTGGGCAAACAGGAGAAGAAGACGTGAACTGATTTTCTTTCATTTGGAAAGCATCTTGCTTTCTTTTTCTTAAAGAAAAATGATTCAGTTATTATCCTGAGCTTATAAAGAGTTCAATCAATGTATTGTCCAGCAAATAAGCGCAGAGGCACAAAATCTGCATTTGGATTAAGACCTAAATCTGTCATCAATCAAATTCTCTTCAGTTTACTTGATGCTAGAACAATGCATTTCTTTGCTTCTTAATAATCCAAAATGACAATGTACTGGCAGAGGAATTACACCATATGCATTTTTAAAGTACTGCATCAAGCCCCATATAAGCAACCAGGAAAGATGAACTTTGGCTATTTAAATGAATGCTATCCTGTTGCCAAGTTAGAGGCTCCACTCATCAAAGGGAAAAGCAAAGGTACAGCAAGTTTTCTTCTTTAAAATGTGCAAACTTAAAAAACAGATGCCACACTCATCCGGGACCCAAATCACCACCTGAATGTTAAAATACTCTTCTTCTTATCTCTTCCACTAGAGGTCAGTTTGGAGATGCTATAAACATGGTGTGTTATAGATATTGATTCAAGCTAAAATAACAGTTTTTGTGAAATGAAGTATGAATGCACACAGAGCCTTTAGAGTCGGCAAAGGTAACAGATTCTGACAAGACCTACATTACTTCTTACGTCATTCTGCTTATGGCATTGAATGTTATTACTTTAATTTTTAAAATCATTGCAGAGATTATGAGAAGCCATAATGCCACTAGTTTTCAATCATAGAAATTCAGGATAACAAAGTATGGGGAAAGATTGTATTCACAGAAAGATGAGAATGGGGTGAATCTGAAAACCAAAGTCTTAAAGACCAAAATATTTGGAAAAATGAAGAAAAAAAGCACTGAAATGCCCTGCAATTTAACAGAATAAGGTGAAAGTGAAAAAGATACTACAGAGTTGGATGATGCACAAGTATCAGAGAGGTAACTTTTAACATGAAATATTACTATTTTACAAAATTCAGAAAGCAAACATGACAGTGGAATGATGGCAAGAATTTGCTAGCAAGAATGCCTTTGTGCAGTTACCATTTTTTATAATGCACTTCTAGAATAGAAATTCCCTAGGAATTTGTGCTCAAAAATAAACTCAATATATAACATTTTATAGGTTTATCTGAGGACACCAATGCTATCAAGTTATAGGAACTTCGTTATCTGTCATGTCAGCAGAGCTGCAGTAACATCTGATGAACATGTTCTTTGCTCATGCCACATGAAAGTTTCAGTACACCTTTTCAAAGTTACTGCTACTCAAAATGCGTAAGAACTTGTTTAAACACCATCACTGGATTGTGTACTCTTGCCCTGAGATTTTCAAACCTCAGAGGAAGCCGTTTTGATATAAACTAGTATAAGCCGTTGTCTGTCTGATTGCCAAGAATATCAGAGAAGAGCAAGTGATACTTCATGCAATGACAATTCATATTTTTAGCTACCCAGCAAGGTGAGTTTGGTCTCCAGATGCTGTGCTGTCTCCATTAACAGCTCATCTCTGTTGTCAATTGCAGCTTCTGCCTCTTGACGAAAATTGGCCCATTTCTGAAAGTCATCCTCACTTAAGACCTGCATAATACAATTTAAGCAGAACTCATTTTAAATTTAAATAAGAGGAGAAGGATGACGACACTCTGGATTGTGAGACTTAACTCCTGGATTGTTATAATACTCTGCAGCCTTCAAAACAACACAAACTTTTTCAATTTAAGATTGCAGAAACAGGTAGCAATGAGTAAGGCATGCGGGAGCAAAGTATTAAAAACATGGCCTACAGAAACTGCTGTTCCCACAGCCCTCAGCCCAGAGTCTGGACTGGAGCACAGATTCTGAAGATTGCTCCACATTTCTCGAGTGTTTGAATATGACCCATTTATTGCACAGACACCTTCTGTATCAGGCTAAAATGCACTGACCCAGGCTGAGAACAAGATTTTGGAAAGCTGAATGCCAAGCAAAACAGAAGGTTGCCTTTCTTATGGACTTTCTGTTTCTTTCCCAATCTGTGCTAGAGAAGGTCACCGAGAGTTACCACAGGATAAACAGAAATGAATGCATTGAGGCTGATGAAGAATCCATTGTCTGCCTAAACTGGCCAAACACTGGAGAAAAAGAGGAGAGAATAACCAAAGGGAGGGACATAAAATGTGCTCAGTCTTGTTTTCCAAAGAACAAAGCATTATAACTACTGCATTTTTCTAATAAATCTAATGACATATACAGATAAAAACTGCAAACTTTAGGGAATGCCTTCTTACCTTCTTAGCTATGCAAAGAGTTCGGAGGCCATCACGTGCATAGTAGTCCAAATGCTTCTGTGTTTTGTCTTTTATTCTTTTCATTCTCCTCTCTGCATTAGTATCAGCTGTGAAATACAAGGAAAATATTCCATATGTTAAGCACAGATCGTTTCAGACTTAATGACCTAAGGGTGGACATTAGTGAAAACAGGACTTCATTGTAACAGCAATTCACTTCCAAGTGGCTGTGGGTTACATAAACCAAAAGCTCAGTAAGGATCCTTGTTTCCTTTAAGATCACATTACTTGCTTTTTTGTTTGTTTGTTTTTTAATGTTATAGCACTCTTGCTGACAAGCTAAAATACCATGGTCAGCTCCTTATGACAGTATTATTGCAGAGCACACAATCCACATGGGTTAGCATCGTCAGTGAATTTTAATTAGCTCATTCCATATTCTCAGCACTCCTCAGGTTAAATAAGCACCTCAGTTCTGATCTGCAAGGATAACACCATGGAGAGCTTGTTCTTTTTTTATACTCCTGATGCCTAGATATAATATTTCATGCAAAAAAAGGGTACTGCAGACTTCTTATGCCTCTGTGTAGGAGACACAACAGAAATAGCTCTTTGACTAATTACCTTTGCCAGGGTCTTCCAACAAGTCCATTATAACAGAGTCAGCTCCTTTTGTGTAGACAATGATCTCCTTGGTCAGAGGGTGTCTCACCACTACAGACATCCTTTTCCTTACTGAGTCAAATCCCAAAGTGCAGAGAATATCAAAAGTTAGAAGTGTGCCCTGTGGCAACCGTACTGTCACCTGTTCGGGAGTCCGGGACACTAAAGTAAAACTGTATGCTTGGGCAGCATAGACAAGTGCTGCCTCATCTGGGCTCTCAGCCTCATAGCAAAAGTCTGTTGGCAAAGTACCATGAGTAACGGACTGAAAAACCTCATCCAAGGAAGCACTGCCAATGTCTGTGCTGCTCTTGTCCTGGAGCCCAGCGCCCCTACTGCTGTCACAGCAGCTGTCATCGTTGTCACAGCAATCCAGCGTGGCAAGATGCTCCTCTGTGTTCTTTGCACTGAAGCTAGCTCCTAGGTCTGAACTAGACTGAGAAGATGAAAAAGACTGGCTAAGGCTTACTAGTTTCAGCCGCTGAAATATCTGCTGAATCTTCTCCAGGGTGATTCCTGAGGGTTTTATTGGTGGTGGGACTGTAACCTAGAAATTATGAGAAAATCTTCGTTTACCATGGTTAAAAATAAACAAATGTGAGCTACAAGATATTTTCCAAAACCGCAACATATTTCTTTGCGTCTAAGTGACATTAATAAAAAAGAGCTGCAATGTTTTTTTTTTCCTTCTATTTAACTGTGTTGGGGAAATCTGTAGAGGAGTCGTTTGTGAAATGACATCCAAATTTGATGGTGATTTGTGTCTCTGCCTCTGAAGTAGAGATGGAATCAAGACTCTTGTGATTCTGTTAACGGCCTGAGAGATAAGAGAAAACCCAGTACATTCAGCATATTTATTACAGTAAATGTAATATTAAATCTAAAAGGGAAAGTGCAGATAGCATGGTAGTCATAGCTATCCATCAAACATAAAGAGCCTTGTTGGGTAGGGATGTACGTAGGCAGTGAGACGGTACACACTACACAAAAGGTAAAAGAACTAGAGAAGAGTGCCCAAAATAACCATTGCTCAGGTTTCACTGAACACTGCTCTATGTTGTTAAATGCAAGCATAATTAATTTCCCTTGAATAGTTATCAAAGTTAGATTACCCTTTGTCTTGGCTCAGTAGTTGTGGAGACCACGACTGTATTGCAGATGGCAAGGGCAAGAAAAAAGTCAGTGAGAGAGGTGGCAGTTTTCATATGTATAAAAGGAGAGAGGTTTTCAGTCCGCAGTGCAGCTTCCCTCACTCTCCTCAGCAGCCTGCTATCCGGAGTCACATCCTTCTCCTGGAAGAGAAGTTACTTAAGGAGAATTATTTGCATTTACAGCTGTCACCAAGAAAGAGCTCTCAGCTCAGTATTTCTTTTTTGTTATCTCTTACTGAGTTCACACCTAGAATTATGTAAGGGAAATGCCTTTTTACTGAATATCTAGGGGAAAAGGATGGATTCCTAAAGGCTGAATAACTAATTAGATTATTAGGAGGAAATACTCCTTAAAATAGAAGGAAGTTTCAGAATTTTATTTCTTCTGAGATCTATCCCAAGAATAGTCTATATATATATGACCCCCAGTTTTGAAACTGCTGACTAATGAATTAAAGGGCATCCCAGATAGAAATGCATTTGCAATCTCCTATCACAGTGGGGGAGTGGGAATTATATTTCAACACAGAATACAGGTGGCTTATGGCTTGCTTGCAATACAGCTTTGTTTCCTGAGTCACCTGAAAGAGAAGTTTGTCTCAAACTGTTCTTCCTAAGTTTTACAACAAATAAATGAATGCATGCATAATTCATTTGTTCTTGAAATGGTGTTGTAATTTTACCGCCACGCTGTCTATAATCAAACCTAAATTCACAAGCCGAACTACTTAACAATGTCACTTATCTACAATTTAATCTGATGTAGGGCTGTGGGAATGCTACTTTTAACGGAAATTTCACGTTAGCAGACTGTGGATTGGATTTAATTCAGGGCCATATTTAACTGGAGCTTCCCAAGTTAGAGACACCTCCCTGAGAGCCAAGACTTTTGTATGCGTTCTTTAAGGAGCTGACAAAGTGATTTAGCTGCTTTCTAGTTCATCTCAGCTATTACCCTCTTCTTCTTCAATCTGGCACAGTTTTCTCGAGTTCCCTAAATATGCAGCAGCAATCAATCAACCACCTTTATGGCTGTGTAGTGCTGAGCTGAATGGTACATTGTTAACTCCCGCTTGCAAACATGAATGCTGGTTCTTAAATTGTCCTAATAATTGAAAATAAATCTATTGCTCATTTTGTTGAAGCACAGAACTCAGATGAAATCCAAATATAAAGCAAGATAATACACTTTCTTTGCTACAGGAAATTCTGGTTCAGTGCTTTCATGCTTTTTCTTTTGTATTTGGGGAAATATTTAAGTACAGATACATTCCCTCCACTAGAAAATTGATATGTATTGGGGAAGAGCCTGCTTCTTAGACATCTGCTCAGGTCTCTTAGAAGGAATCAGAAGCTGAAAAGTTGTAATGGTCGTTCTTTAGAAAACCTTTAGCAGCATCATACTACAGCAGTGTGCCTGCTAGGTACAGCAGTCCAACGAGGCCTAAGTGGGTAATTTCCATGAATAACACATATGTGCAATCACAACTCTCAAAACAGTTATTTTGGGGATTACATTCGATTCTAAATACTGATGATTAGAGATTAGAAATCGTCTGTTTGCCCAGCTATTCTTATGTTTTGCACGTGCACTGCCACAGTTAGAATGAACCTCAAGAACCACAAATCAGTATGCATGGATCTCAGCCTCTCCTAATCCCATCCTTTTTTTTTTTTTTTTTTTTTTTTTGCATCTATACCCTCACCATCTGCCTCTAACTCATGCAAAAAATGGCAGTGTGGAAGTATGTATGCTATTTTAATCAAAACATTCTCAAAATTTATCTCTGGAAAAAAAATGGAAAATTGTGAAGTCAGTTGTGACCTCAAGAACAGATTTAAAAAAAACAAAATAATCCAAAACCCAGTCTTTACCAGAGAAGACTCTCCTTATATTTACATTCAGTGAAAGCAGGGCTGACTTGAATTTCCCTGTTTTCCTACATTCACCCTTATGAAATGTCAGCAGATAAAAGAATTCAGACAAACAAATCTGTTCATTGATTAGCCTGAACAAACAAAAAACCAAATGAACAAAACAGAAAATGAAATAGAGCAGCAACAGTGATGATGATCAATTAAATTTACCACACTTTCAATGATAGTAATCATGTTAGTAAAGTGCTGAAGTGGTAAAATGGCTAGTACCATTCAATTGTTAAAATTTCCCATTAGTTTGATAGCATTTCTTCTACTTGATGGCACTAAAACCTGATGGCAATAGGACAATTGAAATCTCCATGAAATGATTCTAATAGCAGGGTACTCTTTATTGGAACCATTAAATCTAGAAAGAAATGTGCTGTCAAGATCTAAATTCATAAGGACATCTAAAGGTAGACAGAGTAAATGCTAATACTCTGTTCTCTTCCAAATTTTATTATAATTTTGTATTTTTCTTACTCTTTTAATGTTCCCTGAAGTCTTTCTGTCAACCATAGCTCTCTGGTATATATACACTATTTTTCCCCCTGAGAAGTTGCAGCAGCCACAACGAATCACATGAATAAAGTAAATCAGCACTGTTTCTTTCTGAGGTACCCGAAGAAACCAGTAACAGGGCGAGTGACATCTTGAAGCCTCTAAAGTGAGGTGGTGTCTTTAGAGGTCCAGACAGGCAAGATAAATACCAGTTTCCATTTTCACAAGAGATATGAAAGAACAGGTGAGTCTGTTCTTTTCCCAATTGCATTAGACAGTTTATATACGGACTCGTCCTTCTCCCTCCACAGTTCTCATAAACGTTTATGAAATGAATAAATCAGTCACTGCATTTGTTTCTCTCAGACTCCTTCAGAGCTTTCTGAAGTCTACACCATTCTTCTGTCCTTTCCATTCCACATAAAACTTAAGACATACACAGACATTACGCATTTTTTATGATATCAGTATAATACCACAGACATGACAACACTTCTCAACTACAGATTTTTGGAATAGCTTGAGTTTGGATACGAACAGATCTGTCCAGCTAAAAGGTTGACCTCTATTTTTTTTGTTTTTTAATTATTTATTTGCTTCTAGAGATAACAAGAGATACAACTGCTAACAACAAATTAGGAATTTGCTTTTCCATTGTCTAAGACCTTCCCAATGAACAGACTGTGCCAGTGAATTTTACGGGGCTGTATCTGGACATGGGATTCATCTTATCTTATGAACTTCATAAACAACATGCAGTGAGGCTCCATAAACTGTCATGGATCACAAGTACTACAGACAGAAATATTGGGAAGGGAAAAAAAAAGAAGGTAAGCCATAGAATTTAGATTCCACTTAATAACTGTGTTATATTTACTCCAGGAAAGACAGCTATGCTGTTTAGTTATCCTTCCAGGATCTGCAGTCTTCAGTTTAATTAACTTTATCAAATGCCATGAAATACCCATCTTCCTCATCTTGAGCTCAGAGATGCATTGAGATGAACAAGGTAATTGATAAGAGATTCTAAGATTTCAGCAAAACTTTGAAACTTGTCAAGCAGAGAACACTCTCACAAACAGGCAGGCTGAAATACATTGTGTAGCTGTAGAGCTTCCTAATTGCAGAGCGGCTCAGAATACCGAGACAAAGTCTCAGACATACTTATGTGCAGGCACAATCAACTGCTGCTGTGCAAACGCACTTAAAATACTATGTGCAACCTGGTTATCACTGATCCACCTAAGGCTGATTAACAATAAGCAAATTTTGTGATTGCTGCATAGATAATCTTCCATTAAAAGTTGTTTGCATATACACTTTTAACATTAGTACATGATCATTCTTTGGCTGTCATAGCTATTTTCCAATTAAACTCTTTGCATTTTGCAGGATGTTATCACATTAAGAGCCCTCTCTTTTTAAAAAAATGTTTTTCTTGGCAAGAGTTCCGATATGCAGGTGCTCACAGCAGATGCTGTGCTAACCCTTACCCAAAAACCACAATGTTCTCTCAGCAGTGCAAAGTTCTTCAATTTTCCTGTTACCTGAGGCTACCAATTTCCATGAGAAGCTTCCAAATGGTTGGCACATTAACCCTTGGAAATTTGGCATTTGTTAAGAAAAAAGTCAAAAACAAATCATACAATCCCAGCTACTGGCCTTTGGACTTTGCACTTCAAAAAGAGCAATGTTTTGCTTTTACTTGCATTTTGTTGATCTGAAGAATCTGAGCCTCATGATTTCATAGTGAGAACATCATTTGACAACTGCTGACTACCACCGAATTCTTCATTGCTTGTAGTTAAACAGAAACATTAATCCATAAGGACTCTGCAAGCCTTAGGTTCAATGAGTTAAATAGCAATATTTCACTCACGCATTTGAAGATGGATTTTTAATGAGAAACTTTGATTGAGATACTTTCAAACCCACAATACTGTCTGTATAACCAGAGGATCCAAGATGCTCCAACTGTTCTTAGCAATGTGCAAGTGCATCAGAGGAGAGGAAACAGAGGCATAGAAAATGTTATGATTCCCATTTTACAATGAGGGAATTGTCTTTGTTAAAAAAAAGAAAAAAAAGACATTACTGTGCATCATCTGAAGGACATCAACACACAGCAGTCTCTAAGCAATACCTAAGTGTCTTCATTTTTATTGCATCTTCATATTTCTCACTGAGGTTAGCTGATGTCTCCAAATAGACTGACAGCAGCAAAGGCCAGTAATTCCCAGGACAGTAGCTTAACCTCTCTCTATAAAGCAAATATTTGATACTAGCTCCTCAGATATTGCTTTTAAGATGGAAACAAACAAACAAACAAACACCATACAAAAACAAAAAAACAAAACCCACCTCAAAACAGCAACAGCAACAACAAAAAAAGACCAAAAACCCCCACAGCCTCAAGCAGAAACAACAATAAGCATACAAACCAACCAACCAACCAGGGCAGTTTAAATCTGGAAGAAACTGAAGAGGCTTGGCAGAAAAAATTATCTTGGAGGAATATATCTGGCAAGGAATTCCTTTATCACACTGACATATAAAGGAAAAAGACAAAGAGAGGTTCTCAATATTCCTTGAGGACTGGGTTGGGAAATGTGAGGACAACTGACAGACCCACCATATTCCAAGAACAGGAGAAACACTGACCAATATCTATTTCTACGTGACAGAGAAACTGAATGAGACAAGTAGGATCTTAAATTGAACTTAAAATTACATCAAACAATCCTTAGCTCTACCAGGGCTAGGATTTCTCCTGTCTCCCTGTCAGCTCTCCACCAGAAAATGCAATAGAAAGGAGAAATCTTTGAAGACATGCCAACTCAATCTGCTTGTACTCACAATGGTACTGCTGAATGCCACTTGAGATTGGTTGCTATCACGACGACCAAGTGATCTGCTCCTTGTATGCCCCTGAAAGTGAGCCCTGGCACTCTGGGACCTCCTTAAAGGTCTCATGGTTCTCTGATAAGTGGCTGGCCTTTCAATATTCATTGGGGGAAGTGTGAATTGCTGAAGTTTTGCAAAGTCCTCATCTTCTAAGTCCAACTCTTTGTGTGTTTCCAGGCGCTTGGCTGTAAACAGAAAACAAAACTTTACCTCTTACACTGTTCTTGGCATGGCTCAGGAGAAAAACCTTGTTTAGTTAAAAAAACCCTTGAAATAAACCAACCCAAAGCTAAAACAACTCCAAAGTCCTAACCAGAAAAACTTCATTATCCACTTCAACTTCTGGCAACTCCCTCTCTGCAATGTTTATTATTGCAAGAAAACAAAAATGCACTTCAAAGTGATCAATCATTTTTAAGGAGGTTGCCTAATGCTAGGTCTATTTAACTGCACTTTGCAGTTGGCTGGAACTGGTTAATGAAATATGGTTTCACAAATTTGCTAATGCTCTCAGTCACAGAGCACAAACATTTTTCTGGCAGCTGCTTGCCAGCTTAATAAAATCCTCTGCACAGCATAGGGAGAGAAAGTAGCAACCAAGAAGGGGTCTGAGTCAAAAGTTCGGATTCAGTGCTGACTGCCAAGAAGCTTCAGATACAGCCTGCAGCTAGAGTTGACTCCAGGTGAAGATGAGCCTTCGTTCATTTCACACTATGGTAATTACTTCTGGATCCATTGAGCTTGATTACGAACTAATCTCAGTTTGCGAGTCTATGAAAGATTGGCTGGCACTTATTAAGGAATGAAGAATTAAATGTTCTCTTTGCACTCTCAAGTGCAGTGCAGGAAACCAAAACAACTTTCCAATCTAACCTCCATATCATTTAAAACTTTCAGGAGTCTCCATAACGGGAGTCCCTCACAAAAAGGATACAAAACCACTGACCCAGTCAGAAGGCTCGGGAGGCTGAAATATTAATATTTAAATTATTAAGATTTAGTAGCTGAGAGAAAAAAGCTAGCGTAAAAAAGTCTCCCTCACCATTTTCCTGATGTGAAAATTCATGTCCATCCACAGTACAGCGTCGGAATACCATTTTGTTTTCTGTTAGTGTCCCAGTTTTGTCTGAGAAAATATACTGGATTTGCCCAAGATCTTCAGTAATATTTAGGGCTCGGCACTGTATGGGCAAATCTGCTTCTTCATCGTACAGGTCAATGTCATTGTGAATTAAGAAGACTTGGCCCAACTTGACTAACTCAATGGACACATAAAGAGAAATGGGGATCAAAACCTGAAAAAGATGAAAATCTCAGTGAGAACCAACCCAAAAGATGAGTCTTTCAGAGAATGCTCTTACAAAAACACATTTTCTGGACCAAGGTACATGATGCTCTTACCCTCCTGAAACTCAGAAATGATACACTAGCACAAACTACATCTTGGTGTAAACCTGTTTAACAAGCAATGCCTTTATATGCAACGCTTCCCATCCAATAACTTTCCCACCATGAAATAATTCTGAATTCATAAGATGCACAAATATTCTGTTTCAGTAATGAAGAATAAGCCCCTAAGGAATCTAAGCAGCTCAAAAAGTTCTCTTCTTATTTCACTCATATCAAAGAAATCCTGTCCACTTTAATCTCAGCAGATCTCAATTTCAAGAAACCTGAAAAGTAAATGTGATTTTCCCCCATCCTATAAACCGTTCTTTCTCAATTAGGCTTAATCAGATCCACATATATGAGCACCTTACTTTTAATTTAGCTTCTTTCCTAAACCTGCAGAACCTTACCTAGTTATTATTCCCTGCAGGTGAAAACTACAAGTTTTGTTTCACTGTTTTCTTGAGACATTAAGTGGCATTTCTACCTAGAAATGATGAGCGTAGGCAAAAAAAACACCACCACCAACAAAAAAAAAGCAGCACCAAACAACTGATATTTGGATGTAAGCATTCTCTATAACGCATATCTTAGATGCTCTGGAGCTGTTCAGAGATACCTCTCCTTCCTCTATATATATCCCTGTAAAGTTTCATAAGCAATGCAGAAAAATTTGTGTTATAGTGCATTCCCCACTTTAATTATTTGAAACACTCTTCACAACATTTCCAAATAGAATCAAGAAAGTACTGAACAATCTATTCGTTGATATTAATTTTTTTTATTACTGATTGTAGTCAGTTTTTAATACCTTCTTCCTTGAAGGTAACAGAGAAGCTTTGTCTTTTACCTGCAACAAGATTATCATAGTCAAGAATATGTAGAAGCCAGAAAGAACTGGAGACAGAAAATTGCCATTCTCATCTGGGACATCATAAGGTGGGTGTTCTGGGAAACTTCCAGACCAAATGCCATGCCCTGTAGGAATGATATATGATAGTGAAACACACCGAGCAGGATGGTGACTGATAAAGCTTCTGATATGGACTGCAGTGCTAATTAAGAAGAACATTTCCAAATCAAGTACCCAAGCATTGCTGCAAATCTGCTGAAGAATGCAAAACATATGCAGAACTTTGTAGCACATAACAGACATGTTGGGCACGGCGCTTTTTTTCCACCTGTACTTCAGCAGGTTTCTCCCGTGGCCCTTATGCCTGTGAAGATCTCTTCTCACTCTATCTTTTATCATGGGAGGACTCCATCTCTGCCACTTAGCTTTAAAAATCCTCAGTGTTGAAGGCTCCTATTCCTCTTTCTAACAGAAAGATGTATCACTGTCTGCAAAGACAATCTGAAATCTTTGTAATTACATGCTAACATTAAATTAAAAATTAATTCAGGCAGCTGGTTTTTACATTTCCTCAATTCCTCATCAGTTAACTCACACTCTCAAAATGCACTACTGCAGCACAATCTCTGGTTCAGGACTTACCAACATTCCATCATGATTTCTTTACCACCTTTCATATTGCCATTACAGACATAAATTTAATACAGAGTCAGAAACTTGACATGTAGCCAGCACAAATGACTTACTTTCCACACATTGTCATTGCTCTAGATGCCCTTTTCCTGCCAAAATCCCCTATTAGTCCACTTTGTGCGTCCAGTTCTGATAAAACTTCTATTAGCACCAATTAAGCAAGCGGCCGTTTTGGAGCATCTGCCTACTAAAATCCTGCCAAAGGAATTAAAATTATTCCAGCAATATTTTCTGGCTGCTAGAGACTTCGATCACAACTGAGGAAGCACAGCTATGGTGTACAACTCGCTTCTTCCCCCTCTTTTTTCACTGTGTGCAAGGAAAATACTGGTGGATTCACCAGTACTGTCTCTTCCTGGAGCCCTGCGTTCAGACAGGTTTGCAAAAAACTCATGATAGAGCAATGGGATCTTTCGAACAGATGAAAGTTGATATACTTGTTCCTGCTTTACACGTTTCACTTAAACTATGAATATTTTAAAGTCTATCTTCTTCTTCTTTTTTTTTTTTAACTTGCGCATATAAATTGTTTTTTAAACGTTGATTTTTTTTTTCATCTGAGACCACATCAAACCTTAAGTTAAAGGACTTTATTACTCAAGGGCTCCTACACACCAGACAAAGACAAGTTCTAAATTGACATGACAGCAGCCAGGGAACAATGAAAATGAGGTCTCTCTCTCTCCCTCACGTAGAGCTCAGTTGTCAAACTGAAATCCCATTTCTGTGCCAAGAAAGCCCACTGCAACATGAAGCAGCAAAATTAAAAAAGTGATTAAGTCAGTTCTATTGTTCATCTCTTTGGATGGCCTTTACTTCTAACAGTGTTACAGTGATGACTGACTGGTGGGTCACATCGCAGGGCTCTGGGGAAGGTTCAGGAAGGCTTGACAGGGCCACACGATTTGACTTTGTCTCTACAAAACTAAATCAGAGCAGTAGCACTAAGCAAGTTATCACTGAGATGAAATCGATTAAAAAGAAAAGGGGCTTTGAACACAAAATTCTCATGGGAGCCTCTGTTATCTCTTAAAAGCAGTGACCCACTCAAAGCTTAGCAGGCTTAAAATCTGGCCCTTCTCCTCAGGGTTAGGAGATCCATTAATACTGACCTGCCAGGGACAGATTGCAATCAGAGCAGTAGGGCAAGTGGGTGCTTCTGTGCAGAGAAAGCAAGGCCTTTGAGATCATCAATCAAGTAAATCAGAGTCAGATAACCTCAGCCCCATCTAGATGTGGTGTTCAAGAAGGGAGGCCCCTAGAAAAATGCGGTGCTCCTATTTAAGCAATTGATCCAGCTCAGCCTGTGCCAAAAAGGCCTTTAAGAAGATAGCTGTAGAGATTGTGAACCAAATGAATTACCCATGTGCAACTCATGGGTTGCTAAAGTCACCATGAAAGTATTTAGGAAAATGTTATAGAAATGAAGGTAAAGCTGCATCATTATATTTTTTAGTCATATAAGGGACAAGCAATATGAAAGTCAATGGATATCATTTCCTACAGCATAGAGGAATTCAGTGACACACTTTTGCTTCATATGCAACAACATGTCATATGACTTCCATGTCAGATGCTGTTGTGCCACAGTGCCCCTCTGCTTCCATTTGTTGCACGGCAGCAAAAGGTAACAGAATACTGGTGGAAAGGTTCAACTTTTGCTGCCATTCCACCAACATCTATCTCTGACATCATGAGCCAACATGATAAAATAGGAGGCATGACTTTCAGAGCAACACTCTATGCATTAACTCAACAGCTTTCATTTGGTTGCTTTACACATATTTTTCTATAGAGAGACGGATCTTATCTGAAATATTTATAGCCATGGCTGAGTTTCCTTCCATCCAAATGCTCAGATTTGCCGTTTTAATTTGTACATTATAAGACCAAAGAAGCTAGAGTCCAAAAACCTAGATCTGATCTCACTTGTCTCTGTAAGATCAGTTTTAATCACCATTGTAGAAAATAGGAATCAAACAAAAGATTTTTGTCAGTGCTTCATACCTATAGAGCCAACAAGACACATTGTGAACAGGAGTCCCACACACAAGAAAATATCCACATTCATCCGTCGCTCTATCTTGCTGCGCTTGTAGCGAGGACCATTGTTATTCAGCATGGCCTTGGTTTCATGACCTTCAAAACACAAATGGATATCATCATGTTTACATAACATTTTGTAGTTTTTTTTTTTTTTTTCTAAAGAAAGCATTTCTTTCTTTAGTGGGAGTGGGATGCTCATGACTAATATTAATTTATCTCCAGTTTCATTGAGGAACTGTATTGCTCATTTTCTCATTTGACTGAATGTCAGAATATATGAGACACTAAATCTAGGTAGGGGTTTACAGAAGAGCTCAATTACATTTCAGCTTTAAGCTGTCACATACATTTTACTTTCTCACTAGGAACACAAGGATTGTACCAATATTCAAAACACTCGAGACTCAGAAGCACAGATATGCTCCTACATAACAGCTAAATCTCCTGGAGAATGGAAGGAAAAGGAATAATAATATTGCATTTTGGAGTTTTATAATCAACGTGATTGGGTGCTATACTGGTTCCTGGAATCAACATTTGAAAAATATTGAAAATATTATTCATTAGCAATCTGGGAGCCACTAGACACATTTCATGTATTAACTTAAATACAATCTAACACGTCAGGTCCAGCAGTGAAGTACACTAATGTTATTTACTTTTTCATCATGTGGATGTAAAGTGCTAACAAAACAGCAGGGCAAGAAATGAAAAAAAGCGTACTAAATCCTAAGAACATACTGAATTAAAATTGAGCTGGAATTTTTGTAAGGAGAAAAGAGTTCTGTAAGAAGCCAACAAGCAGAATTTGCTTTTTCTATTTTATTAATATCATCTAAACCATGGCTCCACAAATGGAATACCTGGATTCCATCAGTTGCTATGTTAAATTGTATATTTTATACTTATTTCTATAATAAAAAATAAAGGCCATGCAGTCTTGTATTTGCATTGTTGTTTATACGTGTGTTTAGTGTGTGAGAGGTACTGTTCGCCCATCTATCTTTTGGCTTTTCCTAGAAAAGTGATTTGAACCAAAAGCTGGAAGTAAGGAGTGATTTAATCACTGCTATTGGATTCGCTCCAGCTTTACATCAAAGAATATTAACTGAGGTAGAGAGCAAGAGAGAAAATTACTCTCCAGCCTTATGTTCAGGACATTCACTAAGAGCAGGGACTCTTGGCTTCCCATTCCAATAAATATGTAATTTCTACACAACCCAGAGCTATGCTGGGGGGACCAACTCACACCACCAATGCTCCTTCTTTTTCAGCACACGTATTCCGCTTCCTGCACCAAGTCAGCTAAGTCAGGACACTACTTGTGAAGCAGGAGGTGTGGGTTCACTCATGTTCAGCCTTTCCTTCTGTGAACAAATGCTTTTACCACTGAGTTACACAGAAAATGAGAGCACTACAGCCTGCACTTGTGTTCCTCCAGCAGCTCTGTAAATCTTGCTTCTCACTTTTATTTTTATGTGAGGCTTAATGGAATACTTTGTGTTGGAAAAAAAAACCAACAACAAACAATAACAAATAAACCCAACAACAAACACCTCAGGACAAAGCCCTTTAGTCCCCCTCAAAGATTCCTCAGGGAAATGTTGATGGATTTATGCAGTGAAATTGGAGGAGATTTAATTCCAAATTTCACCTCTTTCATTCCCCTCCACTTCAGCTGCCCAATAGGAAAAGGAATTTTCCCAACACCTCTAATAAGGATATAAGTCTGCAAGATATGAATATCAGAAATAATTAGAATAAAATATATATAGGTTTGTTTTTTCTCCTAGAATCCTCACAGATTTACATCCTGTGTAACCCAGCACCCCACTACATTATCGCTCAATTTCTGGATGCTAATGGCTTCATTTAAAACTTGTTTCCATTCTGGTACTTTATTACTGGAAAAGCATTTTTAATTCTTGATGTTGTCCCCATCTCAGCAGGTAAACCGTACTGGCCATGGCTCTGTAATGTGGCTTTGGTGCATTAGTACTATTGCTTTATGTAGAACGTTTGGGTGGCCATGAAAGGTGAAACTCTACTTGGGTCAGATGAGAACTGCACAGGCTAAACAATCACTTAAGTGATGGCTCCGCGCTTCACAAAGCATCCATTAGAAAGTAAGATTGAGCAGTAATAGGGTTATAAAAATGGAGAATGTGCCATGTTACAATGTGACTGATTTTGGATGTTCAGAAAAGGTCACAGACCATGATTAAAAGCCAAAATATAATCAATGTCAAAGAAACCTAGAAATGAAGCTGGTTACTGGCTCAAGTGAGTCTAATTTTAGAAGAGAAAGAATAAGCCTTTATTCTGACATGAACAAAAAGATGTCAATGGGAAACTGAATTGAAGTCTTACTCAGACCAATGACGCCACATCTTGGCAATCATTAAACCTCCAACCTTTGCAGCTGGCAGCTTAAGCAACATTAACAGAGGCCCACATTATAATCTTTGCTGTTGGTGAAAGGAGCATACTAGGAAATGGCTAGAGAATGAAAATGGGAATCCTAACCGGAGAAGGTAAGACATGGACTTCTTAAAGCAGGTCCATGATGGCCATGAAGATGAACAGAGCGCTCAAACACCTCTTCTGTAAAGAGCAACCGTGACAGCTGGCATTGTTAAGCCTAGAGAAGGTTCAAGGGAGATGTTACAGCAAACTTCTAATGTATAAAGGAGCCTCAGTAACAGACAGAAAAAGACTTTCCCTCATGGAAAAAGAGGGTGGATTTAGACTGAATATAAGGAAGATAATTTCTTTAATAGGGGTTGAAACAGGTTTCCCAGAAAAGCTGTAGATATTTCATCCCTGTCAGTTTACAACGAGGCTGGATGGGATTTTGAGCATCCTGATCTAGTGAAAGATTTGCCTAATGATGGGGCAGGAAGGGTCAGAGCATATGATCCTTAAAGATCCCTTCTAAATCTGGCTATTCTATAATTCTGAGAAACTACTTCAATTCTATAGGAAATAATTCCTATAGAGATTTTTATATAGTAGTTCCAAAAAGCTACTAAAAAGGTGATAGTTTTGGAATTCTCCTGTGCCTGTCTCTCCTCCCTTGGTCTGGTAGTTCTTCCTGGTGCTGTTTACAAAGACAGGTGTTGAAAGACTAACGAAGTGAAGGCTGTGGAAATATATGGGAGTTGTAGCCGTTTAGAATCCCCTTTTACAGCAAGGAAATAAAATGGCCAGTTATGAGATAAAATATTCTGGATTGTGGAAGGGAATCTAAGGTAAATGACTCTTGCAAAAATGGTGATTTTAATTCTCTCTTTAGGTGGCTCAGCCTTGAACCTCGCTGATGCTTGTTATACATATATTACCGGACAAGACTTGTCCAGAAAGATAAAAATAACCAATAATGAGATTAATCGTTGTATTTAAACTGACTATTTCAATCAGCAAATGAAGAGGCCGTAAGGAGGGAAGTCGATACACTGTTTATGAAGAGGAAGAGGGCACGGATGTCAAAATCAGTGATAAATCACTCTCGCTGAATAAAAGCAGAGGTAACACTCTGAAGGTAAAAGAAGCTGAGAAAAAGATGAACTGACCCACTGTTGAACCTGGACGGCTGTGTTTGATCTGGACACTGACGCTGTCTGGTGTGGTCTATGTACCTACTGCATGAAGTGCACAATCGCAGAGACACACGATGTCTATGTCAGCACGTAATGGATCTTCAGCTGCAATGGTTTCTGCCCTGAGGAGCCATTGAGATCCCTCTTAGGAGAGCAGTGAAGATTTTATGACCAACGAAATTAGCATTATAATCAGAGCTGCAGAGCTGAGTGTTAAACTAACCTTATCAAATTTAACTGGTTTGGATATCTTTGCATAAATGTACAAGATATCTGACACTCACAGGTATACTGTCACATGTCAGAGAACTAGTATAGGACTCCTTAGCTTTAGAGATGCGGGAGTAACACCTTTACTTCAAAAGGTTATGCACCCTTCCCTCTGACCTACCAGTTCTTAAAACTAAATGCCAAATTATGGTGCAAGGTTAGACTACTCGTGTTTACTTAAGGATATTTACAGGGAAATTCTGTGTTTAGTGAGATAGAATGTACTTCTTACCTGCATATATAACAATTCCTATTGCAACTTCAGTGTTTCTGATTGTACAACCACGAAGCAGAAGGCTTTCAATGTTAAAACCAATCCGTTCATGATTTGGCTGTTCCCTGGGAAAATAAAAAGACGACAAAATAAATAAAGAAATTTCATTTTCTGTTCTGATAAATCTCAAACAATTTTTTTTGTATTCATATCCAATTCAAGGCGAAATCAAGAAACTGTGAGGAGCCTAATTTGTTTGTGCTTCACTCAGCTTCAATAAAGACTTCAGTAAGAAGTAACAGAAAAGCCAAATAACCACCAGAGGGCTTTTCATCTTTGTGAACCTCAGCTCCCTTCAGGAGTGCCTGGGCTGAGGCTTTCTCCCTCACCCACGTGGAGTGGAAGACTTTTCACCCTGGCTGGGGATGTCCCATCACACATCTGCTCCTTCTGCTAATAGAACAGACAAGTGAAAACTTACTGAAAATTGTAAGGTCAACACCATCAGTTACTTGCCTCTGAAAATGAAAACTATTTTTGCCCAGTTTTCTGTTATAAATTTGTGTAGGCTCTTCCTGAAATCTTTACCAAAGCTGAGATTTTTCTGCTTGAACTGGTTTTATTAAATATCAGCATAAGGTAAAAGTTCTTCCAGAATATGTATATTTTATGACTCTTTACTGGATATTTGGTATTGCATTTACCAGCAAAAGGCAGTGTTACTTAAATGAGGGACAAGGTTCAGTGCTATTTAGATCTGTGTGCAATCCTACATCTGTTTGCAGCTGCACATGGCAACGTGACATCAAGGGAGAGGAGTAAAAAGGTTTAGACACCAAATAGCTATAAGATGGCAGAATAATGGCTTTGATCAAAGACCCTACAGAGGAAGAACACAAAGCAGCTCTGGCTTGCAGTGTTAAAAAAGGAAGAGGTCACTGTTATATGTTGGAGAGCAGGTGTGTAATTTCCAAAACAGCTTCAGATTATAGATCTTCAGTTGTCTTCATTGGCATTTGAACATAATGGGAGTTATCACAGAGTGTTTTCTGTGTATGAAGCTCAGGCTGCAGTGTAGTGAGATTTAAGTATCTCATATACGAAGTTACATTAGTTAATAACTTTTAATTCTGATGTCTTTGTCAGCACATTTTAAAAAGTAATGCCAGAACTCCCTTATCCTGGGGAGTTAGCTTCAGCCTTGGCGAAATCACTAAGCAGAAGCCTTCCTGCACCCCTTTCAGCAGCACTTGCTGTGTCCAGAGCACACCAAGCTGATATCACTAAGTTCATGCTTATCATTTTTAGCAGAGACAGTTCTTCCACACTGCTGCAACTTTACAGCAAGGAGATGGACATTCAATAATGGCCCTTGGAGAAAAGTGTAAGCTGGCAGCACTGTAAGGGTGCACACCTCTTGGAGCAGCACTGTAAGCTGGCCATACCTTGCTTTGCTGAGAGTCCAGTTCTTGTTTGAATACTACTCAAAGTCATTTGGGTTTAGAAAACACCTCAGACAAAAGAGGACTGAAGAACAGAACTCCACTGTTAGTAAATTATTTTCCACAGAATTCTTTCATCTACCCTTGAAGCAGGGGGAGAAAGGCAGCTAATTCCCTACTGCACCAAGCAGGTGAGATAATAGGCATTTCCAAAAGAAATATCTGCTACAGATTTTCAACAGAGATTTAAAGATGTTGAAGCCAGTCCTGAACTTACAGGTGTGTTTTGTGTGTTTTCTTGTGATGTTTCTTACATTTGCACAATCTCAGTGTTCTTGTGCTTTATTATAGCAGGCTAATTGGAAGGATTCCTTCAATTTAGTTGATACCTAGTGGTCTGCTAAGCTAGCAACCAATACAGACTTGACCTATTCAACTTGTTAAGGTATCACAGAGGAGGGAAAACAGGATTGCTATATTGGGTATAATTCTACAGCACATGAATTCTCAAAACCAGATTAGGAATGATGAGGGCTAATGGTCAAGAATCTGCTGGTTTATTCTAGTTCAAGGTTCAACATTCTCACTGCATCACTGGAAAGACTTTAACTACTAGTTTAGCTACTAGTAAACTTTTTATACACTATTCTAATGCATTGGTTTCATTTAGAGTTTTGGTGCTTACTTGTGTTTTTCAGCTGTAAGAAAAAGTTAGGTTTGTATGTCAGATCCTGGATACCTTTTCCCCATGGCCATAAATATGGAGAAATAAGAACAATGCAGATGGATATCTTTAAACATTAGAAAGGATATACATAGAAAATCTAGCCTAGCTTAACCCTCAGGTCAAACACAAATGCACTCATATCAGAATTCTGATAAGAGCTGAAACCTTGTGAGAACAATTTGTATAAAACAATTGCGAATTCAATGGCAAGCCTTTGTCCTTCTTTGCCTTAAAGCCCAAATTCCAGTCTGCATAATCTATTAACTTCTGAGTCCAGGAATAGATAATAGTAATGTCCACCAATTTCTGCAAAAGGCATTGCTTCCATCCATATCCCCCCACGTGAAGCATTAAAGCTGAGATAGACAATACATTTATGGATAACAAATACTTACATGTACCCTTTGAATTTATTGAGATCATTATTAGGCATTTCACAGATGATGGTATTTTGGAAAAATTCTGGTTCAAATGAAGTATTCTGCAAGAGGAAACACACAGGGAAGGAGTGTCAAATCCAGAGTAATTGAAATGCTAAATGCTAAAGCAGCTAAACGCCCGTGCCATGTCAGCACCAACAGGTAAACTTTAAACACAGTGTCAGAGGCAAAACTAATGGGCTTAGTAAACCAACCTCACTAAAAAGCAAGGGTTTGGAAAAAATAAATGCTTAGATCAGGTTCACAGCTTGCCTGCAATTTTTTACCTTCTCTATAAGGTGAATTCAGGCACAGACAGACAGTACAGCCAAAGCTGGAAGTTGCCAACAGTTTTCATCTTTAATTTCTCAAATAGCACTCACTCAAATAAATTCTCGCTTTATTTATTTTTTATCAACACAAATCTATTTGACTACAAGCAAATTTGAGTGTGCAAAATAATGTAATTCACTGTATAATCAAAAGGGTATCATGATGGTATAGCAGATCTGAGACTTTCCTTGGCTGGATTATCAATTGGTTAAACTAAATTTAAAAAAATGCTTGCTGTGAATTGGATCATACAAAAGGAATGCTAGTTGGTGGCAGCACCTGCCTTCATTTAAGGTAAATGTAACAAATTTTTATAGTCTTTTGTTAAATAACAACACTCTTCAGGCAAAAGCAAGATCAAATGAGAATAATTGCAATATTAATATGGATTTTGAAATATATTAGAAGAGTTGTTTTACCAGCCTGGAGTACACGAAAATAAAATAACAGACCATACCTTTAAATAATTTGAATACATTCAAATACGACTAAAAGAAAGACTAACAGTAAAACAAGGAAATAAACAAAAGATCCCCTCAAAAGGAAGGGAAGTGAAAGAGCCCAAAGTGCTGGGAGAAACAAAATAAGATGGAGCTCCCTGGGCTAAGTATGTCCTAAATTAGAGCTTGGAGCTGAATCAAGACACACACTTTTGCTTTATTTTCCCCTTATTCAAGGCAAAAAGGCTTGCTTTTGGGGCTCTTTGAAGCAGTCTGGAAAGCCAACTGCATGAAAGGTACATGTTTGCCATAACCTTTTTTCCTCAATTGAAAAGATACTGAAGACTTTGATTTAAGATTAAGAATATGTAATAAAAATGGGATGTGAGAAACATGAAAGAGAATAATTACTGCTGTGAGATAAAAACCAAAAGAACTGCAACCCACTTGAATCCAAACTCCTCTCATTAGGAAATTCAGAGCTGGAAATCAGATCTGCTGCTGAGCTTCCATATCTTCTTCTAAAGCAAGAGAGACTTCCAGAAGTCACACTCCTTTGGAAACTGAAAATCTTGAGAATCTCCCAGTGAAATTCATCACAGCTTTACCAGACTGTATGAATTCCTCATGGTGACAGTGCCCTGGTCTCATTTTCCTTTTGTTCTTTTTCTGAGCAATACATACATTCTATTTTGTATATATATGTTTAAAATCTAAGTACAAGCAAGCTGAGAATCTGATCTAAAAAATAAATTTTGAAGGAAAAACACCTTGATGAATTCAGCCTGGATAAGAAAAAGCTGTGAGGAGACCTCATTGCAGCCTTCCAGTATTTAAAAGGGGATTGTAAACAGGATGGGAATCAACTTTTTACAAGGGTAGATAGTGATACGGTAAGGGGGTATGCTTTTAAGCTCAAGGAATGAAGGCTTAGATTGGATGTCAGAGGGAAGCTCTTCAGAGAGTGAGTGGTGAGGTGCTGGCACAGGTTGTCCAGAGAGGTTGTGGATGCCCCATCCCTGGAGGTGTTCAAGGCCAGGTTGGATGGGGCCCTGGACAGCCTGGTTTAGTACTAGATCTGGAGGTTGGTGGCCCTTCTTATTGCATGAACTTGATGATCCTTGAGGTCCCTTCCATCTCAAGCCATTCTGTGATTCTATGGATATCAGGGCAGTTTGTGAAACATTTGTCTCACATGAGTGAATGTTTTTAGATTCTCTTTCAAGAACTCTGCGGAATCTTGTCCATCTCATGAAACTCAAGAGTAAAATTGTATGTTATCATTATCCTAGAAACATTTGTGCAATGGGAGAACAGCAAGATGCAAGAGGAGCTTAGAGGGCTCATTACTACCCAATAGGTTCCTAGCTAGAAAAGGGATAAAGCAAGATGATTCTTCTCCCTCCCTCTCTCTCTCAGTAAATAAATAAATATATATTTATTTTGATGACAAAAATTTTACAGTTGAAAATTCAAGTCAGAAAGTGGCTTACAAGAAGAAAAACTTTCCTTTGTCTCAGTATTTTAAAGGTAGGGGAATTCAGCATTCCAAAGAATTTCCTAAACAGAAGAACTAACCTCAGTTCATTCTCTTCTCCTTAAAGAGTCACATTTTATAGTTGCAGTTAAATCTGGGAAGTTTTATGGAGCAGTTAAATCATGATTAAACAAAGCTCCAAGAACAAGGAACAAGTTGCAGACAGGAAGACTAAAACCAGCTTGTAGCATACGTAGTGCATTGGTTTTTTTTTTTTTTAAATCAACACGCTATTTACACTAATAATTTTAAATAACAGGGTAATAGAGATGATTATTTAAGCTCTGACCTTCCTGAACACTGTGGTCATCATGGTCAGAACTGCATTCCACTCTGCTTACGTAACAAGACTTCCTAAGTGTAAAGGCTTTGTGTATGCGGTGATGCGGTGTATCTACATAATAACTCAAAGACTAAACAAAATAATCATGTACAGTCTGAAGCATAACTAGTACCCGAGTGTCTTCTGATTTGAAAGTAGACTTCTCCACTACACTTCGTGGCTAGAGCTGCAGAGCAGTCAGACTGCTGCTCAGAGCAGTCCTTGGCTGCATGAGCTGTGGTTTCATAGATTTACCTGGCTGGAGAACCCCATCACGACTCGTCGTTGTTTAAGGTTGGTCTCTCCATCAAGGTTGGCGGTTTCCAAGTGGCAGATCCCGTTCTGATCAGAGGAGTACAGCAAGAGGATATCAGCTGGGATGGTCTCATTACACTGCAGCTGCACAAAATCTCCCACTCGGACATCTTTCCAGCACCTCTCAACATAGGCATGGTCTTTCCTGTGCCATCAAAAATATATCAAGGGTGAACAGAGACATTAGGAAGGCAGGCTCTCTGCTAAGTGGGGTTTTGATAAAAGAAAGTAGTGCAGTGGTGCCACATGGCTGTATTTTTTAAGAAGACACCGCAAAACACCTAGAAATTAGTGCTTTAGACAGTTTCATAGTACCACTTCACCACAGCTCACATGCAAAGTAAATATCTACATGGAGAAAATAGAAACTAAAAGAAAATTTCTCTTTCGTTCACTAGCACTGGGCCTATATTCTCCACAGCAAAAGCCAGAAAGTTGCTCAGAGTAACAGAAGTGTTTTTAAGTATATTATACGAGAAACACAGACATTTAAAAAATACATTTTTGAGTATGTCGCAGGTACTTTCAAGCATCAACCTGTAGACCCTGAAAGAAGTACAGCATTATCATACTTCCGCTTGCATCAGGTCTCTCCAATTTGTAATTCTCAAAAGATAATTAAAAATCTTAAGTTTAGGTGGTAGATACAACTTAAAAAGGTAGAACAGCCAACAAATGACTCCTTAGTGTTAAACAAGAAAACAGAAAAACAACCCCAAAACAAAAGGCAGCTAGAACCTAAGATTAATTTTAAAAAGGCAAGGAAAAAAAGGGATTCTAAATTAAACAAACGAACAAACAAATAAGGATTGAAGTGTGGGGAAAATAAACGACCAAATGACTATTTCATTCAACAGTTCAGGACACAGCAATACTTTCTGAAATAACCTTTTCAGTAATTGATCTCTCAGCTGGTCTTCATCACCCAAACACACTGAGGACTGTAGAATATACTTTACAATTAGTTAAAGGGAAAACTGCAAAGGCAGCAATGGCTCAGTTCTTTATGAGGAAATTATTTTTTTAGTATAAATAATTGTCATCTTGTATGTTGCTCTGTAAGACGGAAAATGCTCACAATACTTCACAAGACTCACAGTAAAAGGCTTTTTATAATGACTCAGTCTCATTTCTGCTTAAGCTTTGAATCATCCTCATTTAGTGCCTGAAGAAGAGAGTCTTTCAATGAAGCGTTTGTATTAAGAAAAGGGGAGCAGTGATGTAGGAGATAAAATGTTTTGCCACAGTTCAGAGGCACACATCCAAGTATGTCTTCAGAGTCTGGCCAAAGTCTACTGCGTGCTAACCTGCTTTCCTGGTCCTGGGGAAAGGAGTCAGCCCTAATGCTGTCAGGCAATCTGTGGCAGTTGGCTCACGTCCTTATCTAAAAACAACATGAAATAACTGCTTCCTGCAAAGGTTACACATGCAGTTAAATATTCCACACTTCCTGGTGGTATTCACTTTCTATTAAAACAAAAGAACAACAAAAGCCAGAAAAACTCCTGTAACTATGTAAAAACCTTTGGTGATAGAAGTGAGATTCATTAATAATCGCTAAATAATGGTATTGTAGCAATGATTTTTCCTTCCTACATTGTTTTTTTCATTCCTGAATGTTCATTCTTCTTTCTGCTGCATCTACTTATATGCATATCCTTGTTTCCTTTGCTCAACAATAGACATAAAAGATCACACTGAGAAACAGATGTTTGCTGTAAGTGAATCTGATGTTGCTGATCTTTGAAAAAAATATTCCAGGACAGTTTCTACTTGAAAAATATTTAAGCAGGTGCATGATGAGTACTTATTGCACAATGAAGTGGATGTTAAAGCTAATATAGGAAATCCACTAAGCAACAAGGAATTCTTCCCATATCTAATGCTTTCCTGGTAGAATTCCTCGTTTGTTTAAAGCGTGATTACAGAAGCAGTTTCATACAAGCAGATGGGCTGTCTTGCTACCCCAGACATCTGGATGTCATGTAGAGTTTGTATATGCTGTTTGCCAGGACATCTGCAAGGCAATCCTACTTTTCTCTACGTCAGCTGTTGCACAATTCTGTTGTTTATGGAACATTTCCTGCTCACAGAACGCTATAGATAGGCCTTACCCAGCTGGCTGTTTTCTACGTCAGCCTAAAGAAACTGGGTTAATAAAATAAACCACAGAAATCATAGATTTGTAATAATTTTTCAGTAACAGCCAATGAAACTTACATTACACGTGTGGCTCAAAGTTCAGTTCATACACTAATTACAGAGGAGACAGTGAGTCAGAAAAGCCAAATGACCTCTTCCAGATCAAAGAGGTTGTTTTTTTGTTGCATAGGAAGTATAGTTCAGGAATTGCTAGTCTTCCAGGCTTACATTCAGGTGAAGGGTGCCCCTCTCTCCCAGTGAAAAAAAAAATTCAGTAAAGCACATTTTCTTTGTAGAGAGCTTTATTCACTGAAAGGAGCTGTAAGATTAAGATTCCTCCAGCATTAGGGTTCTCTAAAATCTTGCTAAGAATTATTAAAGGATAAAAGGAAGAAAAGGTTCACAAGGAACCTCTTGTACCTCACAACAACACTGGTCCAAGTGCCCCAAAAAGATTTTTCAAATGAAGCAGTTTCCTTTCAGTGATTCCCATAACAGGGAATGCTGCCCTTTTCCTGTTCACTGATTAAGGTTCATAGCTCATGCTATGGCTGCTAAATAAACACGAGAGCTTCGTACGTCTAAGATGGTTTGTCGAGAGACGTATAAAAAAGACACACGTATTTATACAATAAAATAACACGTGGTGATTTTCAATAGGTGGAGAGTTGAAAGTCTGATTCTCATGGTGGAAGGCATCAGGGCTGTGGCACATCAAAGTCACGCTTTAGGAAGAAAGTCTCTCCATTATCTTCTCTCCTTCACCAGTCAATTTATCACCACCACACTTAAAAGCATTCCCTCACTGCCCTGGAATAACAGGTAGCACAACAACACCCATCACAGGGTAGTGCAGACAGAAAGAGACAGCCTGGAACAGTCACAGTGAAGTCTGCCAGAATTTGATATTAGACTCGTCATATCTGATGAGAAGGACTGAACTGAATAGATTTTATGGCGGTATTTTAGGGGAGAAAGAATCATACAGAAATGCCTGCTGTGGCTGGAAATTGTTGGGGAACAGGAATAAATTATTGTTGACACAAAGTCATTTCACATTCTTTGATTCAATAAAAATGAACTTCAAACAAAGACTGGGTCAGGAGGGGTGGTGAATAGAAGGAAGTAAGAAAATATTGCGCTGCTCTCAAGAGGAGATTAAATAAAAGTTTTCCATGTGCATGCCACAGCACGGCTGTGAATCCTAGACTCTCTTAGAGGAAAATCTTCAGAAACCTTCATCGTGTATCAACAACAACCAATTAGCTCAGTGGGTCTGGTTCCTCTGAATTACTAAAAGTTTCAGGTCAGCTTCCCTTGCAGTTTGAGTAAAGATGTTACTCTGTCTTTCACATGTAAACTGCCATTAGACTGTAATATCAGACACTTCAGACAAAAAAAAAAAAAAAATCAGCATATAGGCAAAAATATAGGCAAATCCAAATGGTTTTTATTGTATGCAAATTCATTAGAATGTTATATTTGAAAACGGTCTCACTGAAGGATCACTTTTTCAAAAATACTCCAACACACTCAGTATGAACGCAGCAATGAATTCCAGAGGTATTTAAACTTTAAAGCCTATTTTTGCAAATAGAAATTGAACACATACTGTCAAAGATTTTACCAGCTTTTAAATGAAAAACTCAACACTATGCTTTCAAAGACCATTTAAAGGCTATGAATGCAAGGTTAGGAGCTGCTGCCATAAAACCTTGAAAAAATGTCAACATAGGAGCAGATAAGAACTTGAGGGTGGCACTAGACTGGAAAGAAACTGATCCTGAAACCTGCCCACAATACAGCACAACTTCACACATTATTCCTGAGCTGGAGATATCATCTGAGCCAAAATGTCTGTGTCAATTCATCCCTGGTTTATACCATGTTACCATCATTTAGGGTACCTAGGGAGGCTGTTTTTGTCTCATGGACATCATCAGCATCAAAAAACTGTATCACTTAGAAGCAGTCAGTCCAGTGAAAGGACTTAGCAAGCACCCACAGCCATTCCCCCCCACAACAGCTGTGCAATTTCAGTGAATCTTTTAATTACAGACAGAACTCTTTTTTTTTTTAGTCAAACTGAAGGCATCATTAATTATATCATTTCGGCATTTCAAACTCCTTAATATTAGAAGCAAATTCTAACTTTTTATGTATTAAAACTGTCTGTAGCATCATACTATGGATGTTAAAATCTCAATGATAAAAACATCTATACTCAACTTCTGTTAATGTTCCAAGTTTATACGGACTTAAGCTAAGTACCAGAAACTTAGAAGTATATTTTTTTATGCAATGCTTTGGTTTTAGTTTAACTTGCTTTTTTTCATTACTATCTTGATTTGTAATGACCTGCACCAAATGAGGAAATAAAGTAGAATTCAAAAGTATTTTGAATACACATTTGCTTAAATTACAAAAAGCAATGTAATAAAATCTATCAATTAATATAATTAGGAACATTTAATTTGTTTTTATTTTTATTTATTGTGTATGAATACTCCCTAGAGAAATATGCCATGACTCTACTGGCACTATCTGGAGTGAATAAGTAACTCCAAGTCAGTGACTTAAAGACTTAGAAAGTTTCTGGAAGCCATAGCCTAAGTCATCATTTTTGCTACAGTCATTTCCTTACACGACCATGTAGCATCCTCAGGTTACAAAGCAGGTAGCATCCTGCTCCTCTCCAGGATTTAGATGCATTCAGAAAAAACAGACAGTTAATATGGGACTTACCTGGTAGGTAACAGATCTTGAAAAAAGCTCCGGTATAGCAATGCACAAAGCTGTGGTAGCAGTAGTTACATATTTATGGGTAAATAGACTCCATAGAGCCTAAGGATCCTCACTCTGGTGAAATGCTCTGGCTGACATGAATCACTACTTCACTGCTCTTTGACTGTTATCTGCTGCTGCCTGACTAGCTGAGAATCAGAAATTTGACTTTTTTTCCTTTTGCCAGGTGCATATCACAGACCTCTTCACCACAGAAGCACCATAAGGAGAGTTCACATTTTAATTATTTCTTTACTGTTTTGGTTTGACTGGCTTCAGGAAGCTACATGGTGGCATATATCAGACCAGGGAGTATTCCTCATTGAAATCAACTTCCCATCTCACTGGAAGCTAAGAAACACCTCAACATGCAGAAGACGCTTCGTACCTTCAGTTGTTAATTCAGGTATCCATACTTAACCCAGATACAAAAGTCCCATACTGCCTGCAGTACACACAAAAGCTGTACAGAGCAGAGAATGCTGACTGCCAGTGGCAAGGCTGTGGAGACAACAGTATCATAGAATGGCTTGGGTTGGAAGGGACCTTAGAGATCACCTAGTTCCAACCCCCTGCTTCAAGCAGGGTGGCCAGTATACTCACTTGTAATATTAAGCAAACCGGTGTCTTCTTGTATCTTTGTTAATGGATACCGAGTTGCAGTACTATCATAGCAGACAATTATCATGCAGTTAACAGTAATTTATTTATATTGCTATTTTATATGAAAAAGATTATATTTAAATTATCAATGTTTGTTACTGTCTTAGAAAAGCATCTTCAGCCATGCAAAAGCTGGTAGATTCCCTGTTGCTGATATTCATCCACCATTCGGAGGAAGCACCAACAAGATTCGGAAGCCTTGATGTGGCTGTACCAAAGCAAATCCAATATGCCATTTTGCCCGAGGGAAGATGGTGGGACTTAAAAAAGACCACAGGCTTGTGACTCTTTTTCCTGGTGTATAGAACGAATCCAATAAAGCCTCCAGCAGAACCCTAGTCTTTAAAGTTATGCTTTGTTAGAAAACAAAAATAATAAAGTAGAAAGAAATTGTTCTTCAACAAGCAAAAACTCAGTGTTGCTGAAGAAGACTTTAAATGAAAATGTTGGCAACAAACCTCTTTTTGCTTACTGTGCCCCTTGGCAGGATGATGTTTTCCTCTCCTTTCTACTTGACAAGCTTTCAGGCTCACCCTGGGTTGAATGAGCTGCATATGATCTTTCCTGGGTCCAGAGAAAAGTTGCCTTTTTTTTCTCTGAGATTTGACAGTAGCTCTACCCCTATTGCAAGCACTTCCCCTCCCCATCTCCACTATTTCCCAGACATGCTGTTCTTTTGCTGCAGACCCTGTCTGTCCCTGCTGTCCTGGAGAACAGCAAATGCTTTCCCAGATGCTGACAGCACCCAGCAGAGGTGCAGTCTGTCTTCCCCTCAGAAACTCTGGCTGGTCAGAGCATATGCAGGAGGTTGAAGCTGAAGGCAGTCTTCCTCTTGACTATTCAACTGCCTCAAATTTAAGAAAAAAAAAAGTATACAATAGGTACTGTAACTGGTAAGCAAGCAGATCTCCATTGCTATCAGAAATTTCCTGCACAATGTCTCCAACATCTGCCTCATAAATTACCACACAATTACAAATCTTAAATCAATTGTGATATTCTCATTCTCTTTAAAAATTGCTTTCCAGCTGGTAGCAGTCCTGACTCTGTAATGCAGTGATGAGGTCTTTGTTTTTCTCTTATTTTCACAGCACTGCTTTGGGACTACCTTAGGGTAAATGCTGATGTGGAAATCTTTAAATCTTCTCAGACTTTATACTAAGCAAATACAGAATCACAACTTCTTTTTTTCTGTGACCCAGGCACCTGCAGACCTACATGGGAAGAGGAAATTGATCCTTACAGGAATTTCTTGAAAGCCACGGGGTCTGTAAGCATTGCAGAGAAACTTTTCTGTATTGAGTGCAGTCAGGTTCTCTCACCAGTATGCCTGCTGACTTACCTAGCTGTCTGACAACAGCACTGCATAATTCAAAGAACATACACTAGGCTTCTCTGAATCACTGTCTCAGATATCTGAGTATAGTGCTTAAAATTAAGCAATGTTAATTGTCCAGATGATGTTAATGTTTTTACAGGTGTAGCTGCCTGATGAATGTGCGTTGGCACTGCTCTGCCATCTTGAACCATCTATTCAGAATAGTCAGAAAAATTTAGGTTTGATTTTCCAGAAGCATGAAATCAATGTAAAATCCTGCCTGGATGTTATGGAGTGTTTGCAGACCATTACAGCTTAATCCTAGAGGTACATCAGACCCAGCCCACAGGTTAATCATACACACATCAAGTAGTTTCTCAAATGTCATGGAATGCTGAAATAATTAAATAGCTTTTAGTAACTGTCGGCTTGACATTCACTTACAGACCTACATGCTACACTCAGTGGTGGCCACTGATAGTTAGTTAGGGACAAACTCAAGAGACTTCAGAGAAAAGTAACCAAAATAGGAGTGGAGGGACTGACTGACAAGACAGATTAAAAGGGTGTTCTGTATACATATCTTGCCTAAAAGCTGTCTGAGAGTAGCAAAATGAACATGATAGAAATTACACATGCATGAACACTATAATTAAATGTTGATGATGAAGAATAATTAGGGTTGCATGAAACCAGGTCACTTGAGGAATTTTAATGCAATTAAAGAAGGATAATAAAGCAGAATATCATAGAAAATGCTTTGATAATCACATACTGTAGTTGTAGAAGCCTCATTCCTACAAAAATTTAAAAGCAGACCAGGTATATTTAATAGAAGACTAAGTATAATTAAAAGAATACCAAGACAGAAGAAGCAAGTATAATTTTGTTCTCATATTTTGGTGTAGTGCGATGTAATCTGGCGGCACAAGTCTGTACACAATTTATGAAACAAAAACTTTTTAATCAGAAAGTTAAATGTTTGCAATCAAACATCAGATCTAAGGTATTGCAATTGCCCAAGATACTTCGATATTATTGTTTCCTTTTTTTTTTTTTTTTTCCCAATTAAGCATTCTTTAAGTACACTACTTGAAGTGCCTTTTCCTTCATTTGACTAGCAGGCTAGATTAGCCATTCCAGCTGACCTCTGGGAAAAGAAAATTAGAAGTAATGTGTTTACAGGGCAGTCTACTTGAATTCAATTTCCCTTGCTCTATGCTGAAAGAAGACAAGTTACAGCATTTCCTCTGATGTTCAAGAAAGTTTTGGAGGAAATCTGGCTTTCAGAAAAGAGAGTGCACTTAGTATGTTTTAAGGAACAGGAACTACAGTTCTTGTTACTGAAATCTGAAATAAAGACAATTTACACTCCAAGATTAATACTTTAAAATCTAATTAAATTTTCATCTTATGATGGAAGATGAGTTATTCTATTACAAAGGATTCTTTGGTGTCACAAGATTAACAAGATTCACAGTCTCCTGAAAGACTTTCACTTGTGTTAAAAAATTACCTATGACAGATGATTCACAAGGAGGAAAATTAGAAGACATCATACTCTTCCATGACTTTGCAGCTAGCAAGAAGAACAAGACATACCAGCTTCCCAAAGAGCTACAGAAGCCTGATTAAAATTATTCATGATATAATAAGCTGTAACTACAGGTCTGACGGCAATCACAATTGTCAACACTTTTTCCAGATAGAATGAATAGTAGAGTCTGAAGGCTTCCTTATTTTTCTTTCCCTTACATCACTGTTTTGGGCAATAAGAGTCTGGTGAGACACAAGATTTATTCATAGATCAAAGACCTTCCTATGAAATAGGATGAGCAATGTTAAGATGGGCTGTCTCATCTTTCTGCATAAGAAAGTACTCAGGGCTACAACTTGGATCTGGATCTGTATGTACATTGTAATGCCACGATGTACATTTTTCTTTAATTTTTAATTTTTTAATTTTTCATATTGTATTCTCTACTTCTCATTTACTCAAGGTAAAAGTCTTCTCGTGCTTTATGTCAAGAGGAAGTAGTGTTTCCATGCCAATCATTCAATAGTACCTACTGCATCACCTACTATTCCCTGTCTTAACAAGAGTTAACAAATAATTTATTGCTCCATGGATTAATGCAACTCTGGCAGCCTCAAAGATAGGAGCAATTCAGGTACCTACCCAAAGAACAAGAATTACTAACAGTCTTCATGGTGGAAGAGAAAAAAGTCTTATATGTGCAATATTTAGAAACTTGTAAAATGTCTGCTTTTCCAAATAAGTTAGCAAAAAGAGCAGAGATTTTATTTCTGACAAGTCATTACCTCCATGTGGAGGTAAGTAAGCAAATCCATTATTTCTCTGTTTAACCAGCAGGATATAAAAATAAAAATCTGACAAACACATGCAAGAGAAACAGCAATGACAGAACTCTGATAAAAGCTAGAGTTCTACAAGATCCTGCTTGTGAGAACATACACTATATAAAGCACTGCTGATTAACTGGAGGCATGACAAATAAAGTTCAGGTAAATTAAAAGTTTTGCTCTGCTGGCACCCTGTGTGATATTTAAGCAGGCAGAAGTCATTTTCTATGTTGATAATAGTTTTGATACAACAAAAAGTCCTAAACTTAAGAAGTCACGAAACATTTTGAAAATGTCACAGATATTTGTAGATAATTCATTTAGAGAAGATCAAACAGAGGTACGTGTTATTATCTCAATTTTCTAAAAATACATTTACATGCAGTTTTGTTTTACATACAACCTAGCAAAAAAACCCAAAAAAATAAAAAAAACAACTGGAAGGCAGCCTACAGTTTGGAGTATAAAACTGAAATTAGTCCAAAGCATTAGCTACATTTTTCAAAGGTTTCTTGGGTTCTAAGCAAACAAAGACCCATTTGCATGAGAGAACTTGTCATGTGCTATATTGATTGTGCAAATCTTGTTCTGTACTATATTGATAGAATTTATTCCTGTTGAAAATTCCTTAGAACTCCAGGGCTCGACAGCTATTTAAACACTCCGTGTCTAAGAGGCCGATAGCCACAGCAGAGCCATGAAACAAAAGCTTTCCTTCCCAGTCTGAACAATAGATATAAGCAAAATAGGAATATCTTTCCTGTTATCAAACCAAGTACGGGTGTAATCTAGTCACTGCAACTTTATACATTCCACTTAATCACTGTGATTTTTTAGCAGGCATTTATTAATATTTTAACCAAAAAACCTCACAAGTGATAAAAGATCTCAAGCCAACATTTTCCACAATAAAAGCTGTAAAAAACTCACCTGCTGTAAATGTAACAACCCATATGATTGATTTCTTTGTCTAGTTTATACCGCCGAAAGTCTTCCCAAGCATCTTTAATGGCTGTCATAGCCATTATAACACAAATAGGGATCAAAGAAACTTCTGGTTGGAAAGCATTCACCACTGGCACAAAATTCAGCAGTGCAATGACCACAAAATAAATATTGGCAAAGCGGTGAAGCTGCTCATAGATGTTTTTAGGGAAGAAAGTCAAGATGCTGTATTTCGTGGTCTTAATTTTATTGGAGTCATAGTATCTATTTGGATTTTCCTTCCAATTCATACTTCCGAAAGACAAATTGGACTTGATCACTCGCTTATTTTCATTTTTCTTCCTTCTTTTCTTTAATTTTCCTCTCTTCCCCAGCACTTCATTTTGGGTTTCTGTGTCTGAAGCAACGCATCGACAGCAGGTTTCCTTGAAAAAATGTTTTTTCCATACCATCTTAGAGAAGCAGCCTGGAAAACTTCTCCGTGACATCTTGCTGTCCACGCAAACAGTAGCCTCAAGTCAAAGGCTAATGAAGTTAGAAGAGTTCAGTAACCAAGACAAACTCCAAAGTGGTGGAGGGAATACTCAAGCTGTTGGAGCACAGGGCTGCTTCTCGCTGACTCCGGCATCCACCTGCCCTGGAACAGGTATCTTCCTGACCCAGCTGCCCTGGGTCCTAAAGCTTGCCGGGAAGGCTGCACGTCACACACGAGAAAAACATCCTGAATGTTTTGTTATTCCTGTTACCGCATGCCTGGAGGCCCCAGAGTATTTCCCTGGAATCACGCGTCTGCTCACATGAAGTACCTCTGCTTTAACACTGCACAGACAAAACTAAGGACATACACGCAGTTTTCACCATTCACTCCAAGTGTTTCTGAATCGTTTTATAAGCGTGTTAGCAGCCAGGAAGTTCAAAGGTAAAGGGCAGAGCTCTGCGTACAGAAGTCAGCAGATTACTATGATCCTCTGTACAGAAAATATTCGTCTTTTCCAACCTCCTCTATTTACTATTTGCTTTCATGCCCATAACTTCATTTATTAAAACAAACAAGCAAGCATCCTGTCCCACCCCACCCTCTAATATGAGCAAAAATTTCTAGTAGAAAGAATTATACATATTCACAGGCAATTTAAGGGCAGTTTACCCAGCTTGCCCCACAGCCTGATGCTCCTCCCCTGTTAGACTGGCCTCAGGACTCACCGTTCCTTTTCTCACCCAGACCTTTCTCACCCTTTTCTCCTTGCAGACTCTCATTTCTTTCGGTCTACTTAATCTTGTGCCACATAACTAATCAGCAGAGATGAAAGTTAATTTCCAAAAAAGCTACACAGTAATTTTTCCTCTATTGGCTTGGGCATAAGGAGATGTAAAAAAAAATGGAAGACGCACAAGTATTTAAACATCTTTTAAAGCAAAGCTCCTATTGTGTTATGTAGAGGCAAGTGATGTAGTCTCAAATCAAATTAGTACTTGGACAAGAAACTCTGATGAAATCGAAATGTTGCAATAAGGATTGCACTTGAAAATATTTCTTCCTTCTGAGTCAGTACTGAGCAAACAACGCAGCTTACTGCAAGTGGGTGTTGTACCACTTCCACAGTAAAAATGTGTTGTTTTGATCACCTATGCTAACTGGAAATGCTATAAAATTTGTTCAGTTCCTGGTTATACTTCACCTTGAATGCATAAATGCAGTTGATTATTAATTTTTGTTTTAATGGTTTTATCAGGAAATTTCTGAAAGATCCACTTTCAGAAGTTGTTCCACTGTGTAAAAAAAGCCTAATGATCTTTTCCAGACTTCCTCCAGAACCTTCTGCTGCTGGGAGAAGATACAGTGTGTGTTGGTAAACTGGTTTGAAAACTTGGAATGAAAACTGGTGTATCAGCACACAAATTTGTGACAGAAAACAAAACTTCTCAGGATAACTCTGACTCTGAGTGAGATAAATGAAGCATGTTCTGAAGCAGAACAAAAGTCTTTTATAACAGCTCTTCTAAACTTCCTGTACTCCAAAAAGTCAGGAAGGGAATTGTTGCAAAATCAAGATGAGCAGTTTCCACCACATCAAACACAAGGAGAATAATTGGTTTGGTCTACTTACTTATCATATACCCTGCTTTTAGAGGAGTTTATCTTCTTATCAAATTGGTATTTTTTATAGTCTTCAATAGCATCCTTAATCATACTGGCAAGCAGCACCACGATCAGAGGAATCATAGTAATCTCCCTGTGGAAGACTTCCATTTGTGGGAACCAGTTTAGAACCACCAGGAAGAGGAAATAAAGATTAGCTAGCCTGTAAAGAAAGATACAATAAAGGAATTAAAGGTGTAATTTCACAGAATCACAGAATCACAGAATTGTAGGGGTTGGAAGGGACCTCCAGAGATCATCGAGTCCAACCCCCCTGCCAAAGCAGGCTCCCTACACCAGGTCGCACAGGTAGGCGTCCAGGCGGGTCTTGAATATCTCCAGAGAAGGAGACTCCACAACCTCCCTGGGCAGCCTGTTCCAGTGCTCCGTCACCCTCACCGCATGAGCATTAATCATTTCAGATCTCTAACCTCATCCTTTCTCAAAATAATTAATTATTTAACTGAGTTGCTTCTTTTTTCCTCTAGACAAACTTGTGAAATATATTGTCATAATATTATAGCTACTATAATTTTCCACATATTACAAATATATATATATATAAAATCTCTAGGAGTTGAATCTTCTCTAATGATTCCCCACAAACTCAGTTTTGAAAATAATCATAGATTTTAACAAAAGGCAAACAAAAAAATATTACCCGCCTCCCCCCCCCCCCAAAAAAAAAACCCCAAACCACACCAAACAACAACACAACAAAACAACAAACCCAAACTAAAAAAAAAACCTAAAAACCTCACAACTCACAAAAAATACATCAATGCAACAGGATAAGCATAGAAAACTCACGTTCATAATTCACACTGGGATTCATTCAAGGACCCATGAAAAATTGCATGTGTGGAAAATGGAAGATCAAGTTATGAAGGTATAAATCTAAGATAACAGAAATTTCAAACCTAGAGATGGATATGGAACTTGATATCTTATCTTGATATACGACCTGAATTTTTTTTCCTTTTAGAAGGAAAGCTGCTCAGGTACTGAATGTGGTCACAATGTGGATTAGGACACATACCATTTATTTGCTTTAAGCCTTCACTTCAGTATGAATTAGGTGACATTTGTTTACAAAGAATCTTCACCTAAATTTTAAAGACATGGTAGTTACAGAAGCAGCCCCTCTTTATCACCCCCAAATATCACTGCTTCAGAAAGGATTCTTATATCTCATACATCATTTGATGATTATTATTTTTACCTGTGAAACTGCTTAAAAAGATTTTTGGGCAAAAAAGTAAGCCATGTGTATTTTGTAGTCTGTATCCTGTTTCCAGAATAAAACCTAGAAGCTTGGTCCCAGCCTCTCTGCTGTCTCCCATTGTTGGAAAACACAATCCTCCACTTGTTTAAGTTGAGTTTCAGTCTGTCTCTGACAGAAAACAGCAGAGGTGTTGATTCTGACACAGTCTGGGGGGCACTTTTGGCTCCGAGTCGCTGCCAACGGTACAAAGCTGAGTCTACCGACAAAGCCATTCACAGCAGGAACGTCAGGCTGAAAGACAAATGCACAACAAGGACTGAAAGCCAATTTGCTTCTGGTAGAAAATTCACTTTGTATCTTGCTAGCAGAGGTTTAAAACAACAAACAATGCAACCATTCAGTCCACTACACGTTCAGTCTTTGAACTCAGCGCTTTCTACAGAGAATGTGTGGAATAAGGGTTACAACAAAATATTCGGTAATGAAAAATCCATTTCTATCTCCAGGCAAAAGAAAGCCCATCTCCATTTTCTGTGTGCTATAACAGCAAACTAACATAGATAAAACCAGTTTAACAGATGTGAACAACAGCTTTTCCATGACAAAATCTGTACCATTTTCTTTAGTCGTAAACTGCCACCAAATATATTCAGGCACTTTTCTTCAAGAGTTTCAGAATTTTTTAGGATAGTTTTTCTTTTCACACTTAAAGAAAAGACAGACTCAGGTGTTGAACCTCAAATCTCAGATAGTAATGAACTGCAACATCAGTTTAATCTTGTACACATTCCTATAATAGTTTTTTAGAAGCTTCATAGAAAGCTCATTTAAATGGAAAATGCCAAGCAGCACTAAAAAAACCAAAATCACTGGAGAGAGAAAAGAATTCAATCTCCTAATACTAATCCTGTTATCTCTGAACACTTGTTTTCTGACTTGTTCACACATTCATAACTGCAATTGCAATCGAATGGCCAGGACACTCAGGCTCCAGCAGTGTTCTATTATGCTCAATCCAACAGTAGAATCTCAACTCAGCAGCAGGAGCTTGGGGGACCAAGAGTTGCCTTATAAAGTTGAAGCAGCAAATGTGAAAAAAAAAACCCAAGAAAATGCACTGGTTTGTGCAACTTCACAGTTCCTCTGAACAAAAATTGTGAACTGAGCCCACCTCAACTGGTGGAAATAGAGTTTTTTCTACTATTTAATCTTGGACAATGGTCATTTAGATTAATTCACTGGTTTAAACTTTAAGAGCAACCTTGTTTGAAACAGATAAAGAAGATCTGTACCTGTTGTCTGTGCAACTCTAAATAGACCCATTTCAAACATACTGTACTTTGAAACAGTTTATACCTTTATTACAGGTTGGGTCTTTCTTTCCCCTCAGCTTTCAACTTCCTCTTCCAAAATGCCTTCTTTTACTGAATGCACTGTGATTTCCTTTGGAAAAACAAAAACAAAAAGAAAGAAGAAAAGAACATAACCATATTCAAAAAGATGTATGCAATTTAGTCACGGGAGAGGGAAATATAGACTACTGAATTGCACTAACATTTAAAATGCATTGTGGCAATAACAAGCAGCAAGTAAGGTTTATGCATTTTTGCTCACTAGCTGCTTGGAAAAATCATTGAGAGTTCATGTCACACAACAATGCCCACAGATCCTCTACAGTGAGAGCAGAAGGACTAATTTCTGCGTAGGAGATCTCGGTGGTACTGGCTTCATTAATACAAATTTAAGTCCCGATATTCAATGAATCAGATTTAATGCTATGTTAACTTGACAAGGAACGTTGAAACTATGAATTTCTAGGAGTTGAAAAAGATGTAAGTATCTGAACATGCAAGCGAAAAAAGCTTTTAACAGGACTTGCTGTTACTGTGCTGTGCACCACAGACTAGAATTCCAGCTCTTATCCCTTAACTTTAGATGACTTCACTGTGTTTGCAATCACAGTATTCACCTGTGGAAAGATTAGCTACTGCAATGGTAAGCAGTTGTCATTGTGATAATGGGTTAATATGTACTTAGAAAGCAAAACAGTTTATAAGCATGCTTGATCCATGTAGGCCATATTCGTATCGGAGCATGAGGGCAATCAGCACCAAGGCAGCTATCAGACTGCAGGGTTTGCTGAAAGGGAATAAAAGCAGCATCCCCATGGGACTGAGACCATAGATGAAGTGTAGGCAATGTGTTATAAGACAGAGATGGTCTGTAGGAAAGAGAGAGAGAGTGATTTGATGAAGGTGTACCAAACCTAACCTCAGTTTGTGTTGAGTTTTGCCACTCTTTTCTGCCCTCCAAGTGGAAGAAAAACATGCAAAAAGTTAACTCAAGACAATATCTCCATTTGGAGAAAAACATGCAACATCAGTGATTAAACTATAACCTATTTGTAGTAAAGGTAACAAGCAGACATCCAGTTATATTCAGGTTTGAGACGAAAAACGTGTATCCAGTGTTAGCACTGGTTAGACACAGCAGTCACATTATTTCACAAGCCTGCATCAAATTTCCTGAAACATGAAAAACAATAAGCAAAGCATGAAAACCTTGATGCATCTCCCATCAGACAATGGAAGAATGTAAGTCTAAGCAAGTTTTCAAGATTTCTGATGCTTGCTGAAAGACTTAAGTGAACGATTCCCTGTGAATAGAAACACTATCATTCACACTGTTGACAAAAAAGGTGTTGAAAAAAAGAATGAGAATTTCCTAACAAGAAAAGGAGGACTGACATCACACTCTCTCTACAGTAAAGAGTGCAATTTCACAACAATTATCATCAGGTAATTCAAAGGAACAGCGTCACTAAGAATTTTTTTCCTTGCCTTTTGCACATAGATTAAAACATCCAACTTCTATTAATTAAAAAGAATGTTCCATCTTACTCATGGAAAATGAAAATATTTTGTCTAACAGTTTTGTAACAGTACTCTGAAAAATATACTGTTTGAGATATTGACTACTACTGCTACTTAGCATTCTATCATTTCACATGCACACAACAGCAATGTATTTATTGCAATAAGCAGACATTAATTATATCTCATACAGCCTATGGTTACCATTCATGTTTTGAAAGGCTCATTTATTTTATTCTTGCTCCATTTCATCAGTGAATGAAACTGTCACCATTGCTAAGGCTAGTGCTGTATTTCTGCCCTGAACAAATTCTGCAAAGTCAGAGTGCTCACTTTATCCTACCTTGTGGTAAGCTTTCACAGACAGCACTCAATCCTACCTAGAACGTAAGATATCTGGGGGATCAGGATGTGTTTGGAAGCTAAACAGGATGATTCTCTTTTCCTTTTATTGGGAGAAACGGAAAGCTGAAACTTGTGCTGGGCAGGTAGTTAGAGAAGGAATGCTGCTGAGTCCTTTCCAAGGGTGGAGTTCAACTTAAATGATTTAGCGTATCAGAAATACATCAGCATATGACTTATCTGTATCAATCTTGCTCAGACAGGCCTATGTTTACTTGTTAAAAAAATATTATTCCACAGAATAAATATGCAAGCACTCTTGTAGAAGAGGTGAACTTTCCCATGAAGAGAAATACCTTAAACAAGAATCAAACCAGAAGGAAAACAGTAATCCAACAACAAGCACACAGCTGGCCAAATTTGGCATTTTTCCTCTGTGTGCCTCAAGCTTGTCTTCAGTTTCAAAGTGCTGAAAATATGTAAGCCATCAAAGCCATTTGGGAGATATTTCTCTTTACTAGAATTAAAGTGCTGGAGCCAACTGATGGCACGTGTTTTCCTCTTGCATCTTTCTGGTGACAGTGGTAGAATTGCTCCTTAATTCCTCACGGATAGTCTACATTACTAGTGTCCTCCCTGCTACTGTTCAACCTCATTCAACATGAAAGGAAGCTTCTCTTCTATAGGACAGAAGCAGACTGCTTTAGAAAAACATGACAATCTTTTAGCTAGGGTGGATGAGCTGACACACACTTTATTAGTATTTCTTTACATGCTATCTCCTGTCTGAAGATTTTTGCATTAAAAAAAAGGTACCATTGATTGTAAGAGAAAGCTCACCAGAAAGTCAGTTAAGAGAACAACTTCTTCTCTTTTGAAGTTACCTCCTTCCTGCAAAGTAACAGGCTTGACTGTAAATGTCTGCATGCAAGACTTCTGGAGACAGGAATTCTGTCCTTCCTGTAGATGCACAGGAAACTTTTATGTAATCATGACTCATTTTCTATTTACTAAAGATGACTGACCCATGTTTGAAAAATAATTTCTTCTCATAGGCAGCTTGAAGAACTAAGTGAGATGAGGTCTAGACCTTGTTATCAAAGGTTGTTTGGATATTTCAGAAAAGTTTACTTCAGGGCAATATTTCAGACAGAGTGGAGATTATTTCTGAAAAAGAGAACTGTGGAAAAAAAAAAAAAGCACAGAGGCAGCACCTCCATGCAGATGTGGGCATTACAGAGAACTCCATTTAAGAACATATCCATCCAACTTTCCACCTGATATTTTCATTTCTACATTGCCTGTATGGCATGGAAGGCATTAAATAACAGAAATCCCTTCTGATACTTAACTCTCTTATTGCAAAACTTTTATTGTATTTACTAATTGAATGCAGCAGCAATTTGTATTCTTGATGCCCTATATGGACAATGTGGTATTCACAAAAAAAAAAAAAGAAAAAAAAAAAAGCCATTCTGAGAAGGTTTTGGCTGTGGAGATAAACATTACTAAGCGAGCTGAATATTAAGAAAACCTCAGTCACAAAGTTCTTTATCTGCTTTGCAATTATCTGCTAGGGAGCTCTATCAGTTCTTGGTGATACTGGATAGAAATTCCTGCCTGGTCACGCTGGCGGTTAACACTAATGGAAAAGGGAATGGAGGCTGAGAAGAATAAGGAAGGCAATTACACTGATTAGCAGGATATAGACTGCAGCCTCAAAATATGCTGTAACATTTTATATTAGAGCAATAATGCTTGCAGTATGAAAACAAGTTGCTAGAAAATGAAAAAAAGGAGCCCTAAAGGACTGTTTCATTCAAGAAACGCTGGTTGCTGCAGACTGCTGTCTTTCAACTGACAAGATAAATGTATTATGGATTAACAGTTACATAATGTTTTTGAGTGCAAGTTTGTGTGGGATAAACAGAAAAGAGCTTTTCATAATTTTAATGCGTCATTAGACCACAGGGCTTCACTATTCTATTATTATATTAGATTGACACATTTTTCATGTCTCACCAGGATTCTCTTTCTGTGGGGAAGAAATCCAGAGATCTTGCAATAATAAGTTAATTATAAGACTCTTTCCCCAGGACAGACTGGATGGTACTGCCTGCTGCTGAACTTTCCTTTAGCTGGAGGAGTGCAGAGACATGTTCAGGCAGTGCACAACCTTCCACAGGGCTGCAGCTGTGCTATTAAGACTGCTTTCAAAACAGATGTGAGCTCAGCATATGCTGACATACAAGACACAAAGACAAGGATGATTATCGGATGTTATTCAAGAAGGAAGATGTCACCTTGCAAATAGCAATGCTGGATGAAGTGTTCAGCATCATTCTGAGAATGAGTTTGCTTTGCTCCTCCTATTACATGCTCCTCTAAATGAAGAGAGCGACAAATAATCTGGCTAAATGCAATGAGTATCACTGCTGCCAGCATGTCCAGAACTACTCTTACTACTTTCAGACCCACTGCATTTTTTATTAATGTAGTCAGAGAGAGATTCTGCAACATTACCATCTTCCAACACTGTAATTAATTTTACTCTCCTCACTCCCACTTTCAGCTTGGGAAATACTGGGAAGATATACCTGCACAGAGCTTTGTGAAAGTCACTAATGACAAGATCTGACTTTGAGACTGAGACTGACTGGAGAGATTGTCAGAAAGAGCAGACAGATCTTTGTTTTCATGACTTCAACTGAGAAATTCTTGCGGTTCCTTCCTTACAATTCGGTGCGCAGGACATGGGCAGTGAATGCCATTGTATCTCCCAGAAGTGTTTTAGGTAGTCATGGTGATGATGAGTAGATGATTGGACTTGATGACATTGGAGGTTTTTTCAACCTTAGCATTCTATGATTCTATCTTTTCAAAGCAAATACAAGCAACATAAAACTATAGGTTTCAGTCCAGTGCAGAAGTGGAAGTGGTTATTACAAGAAATAATTAGAACTAAATATCTTGACATTTAAAGACAGTATTTTAAATACAGAAGTTTTCTGAAATCAGAAGACATCTTTTATTTATTCCTCTGATGCAGGACTTCTGAAAGTCAGAGTCTAGGAACAAATCCACACTCACATTTCTTATTAAATAATAGTAAAAAGAACTCTACGTCACACGAGTCCACGCTGGCATGAACAAAACTGCAAACAACACAAAGTAAACAACAGTTAAGTATCCCTACCACTGCTCTTTGAAGTCAGTCTCCAAGTAAGTTCTTACATACAGGCAAAAGTTCTTTTTTTTTTTTGTTCATAGAAAAATGGCAATTCAGAAAGCATATAAGAACAAGGATATTAAGAGTTCTAGACCGTCTTCCTTCCTGAGTCCCCGAAAGCTACTAATCCATTCTCTATTGTGTAGATACCAGAAAAGAAAATCCAGGTAGGAAATGGTAAGATGCACATGCTATGCTGCCTCTTACTCATTAATTTGACAAATCTCCATGTCACTTTTTAGCAATCAGCATGTTCTACATCTGAAGAGTAGGCCTTATTAATCTATAAAAGCACTTAATATGCCTTGATATGACACCTGTAATCAGATGAAGCAGCAGCATTGTGTGTCGCCTGGGTTCTATGATTCTGACTTACCCCATAGCGATAAAAATGTTCATTTTTAAGACTTAAAACCATCAAAGAATTCTTGACCCAGTTATTCATTTTCTTGTTGGGTCCATAGAAATCAGTCTAAAAACAGTAGTGGAATAACGGAACCAGCATTCCCACGTAACCACATTAAGACATCTGAAACATAAATAAAGTATGACTATAGAAACACTGCTTGAGCAAAGTAACTTCTATAGCACACAGAACGAACCCAGGAAGAGCCAGTAGGGCATTTTCCACGCAGGAGAAAAAGAAAGTAAAGGGTACTTAAAATGTGAATGGACAACAGACTCGCATGCCAGATCTAGGAGGCCAATCAAGGTTAGCAAGGTGAGGCGAGGCAAATTATAGACGCACTGCACTGGAAGCTCATTTGATCAGAAAAAGTGTAGTTGGCAAACCGCAGATATCCACATCTATGGCTGCTGGAGTTGTTTTCACATAGCTGTTTCTCTTTTTTTTTTTTCCTGAATATATCACACAAGAAGTATTTCCATTGCCCCGGGTTGGGGAAATTCTCTCTTCTGCTCTCAGCCAACTACTCAGAAATCTTTTGAGTTTTCTATATATTTCAATCCAGTTTCTGCTCCTATTGCTAGTACTTTGAGCGGTTCTGCATACTAGTTAATTAGAAGACTATGTATTTCAAACTCTGGCAATGGCAGAATTTAGTTGCATTTTAGCCCAGAAATGAGGACACTGAAATTAGAGTGATTGTCTGAATAATAATTTTTTTTGTTTGTTCCACTTAATATTCAAAATCAAAGTGAAGTGGCTTCTATAAGACAATCTAATATTTATAGCGTATATGATTATAAAGCACTTATGATCAAAATTATGTTGCAGATGTTCATGTGGGTACTCAGCAATGCTGAAAAAGTCCAAAAGGAAGCAGCAAAATTGAAGATGAACTGGAAACTGACCAGAAGATCCTTTATATGTAAAAACCTTTTATGCAGCTCTGGTTTTGTCAGAATGTGCTGACTCTAATTTCAGTTCTCCAAATATGAATATTAAACTAAAGTGCCCCAAAGAGAACAGTTACTTATTTATACAAAATGGAAAGAAAAACCAGAAAGGCTAAAACAACAACCAATGAAGTAGGGCACAGCTCCATATCAATTAAAGACCAAAGGAAAGCTTAATCAGGATCTAATCATGCAGTATTGTTGAAGGAATGTCCAGTGGCACCTGGGTAACATTCCGGGATAGACTTGTTCTTCTTCATTCAGAAATTACGCTTTTTGGGCCTTTTTGATAGTGTGAAGTAATCCTGGCAGGAAGGTATCATGCCAGGAGCACCAGGAGAACTAAGAGGACCACGTTAGATGGCTGAGGGTAGCGATGGGTTAAGGGACAGGAAACTTATCTCCCCTTATTGTTCAAGCACAGGTTTCCTTGGTCTTAAAGCTGGTGCAAAATTTCCATAGAAGAATCTGAGCATACAATGCATAGCTAAGTACTTCTGAAGTGCTCCTTAGAAGAATTCCTTGTTTTTTTTATAAAGCAGGAGTAAAAGTCCCTTCAAAACTCTTTCCTTTTTTCCTCCTGTTCTTTTTCATCCCCACCTAAAGTAGCTGATACGTACATTTTGCATTTAATTAAACCAGATAGAATGGGATAATACAACAAAATCAATTCTGTAAGACCACAGCAAATACTGTACAAAAGTTAACTTCACAGGGTATTGCCCTTCAACTCTGTGTTAATAAGATCTAAAAGACCAACACTGACAACATGTCAAATTAGGGGTAATTTTGCTAAAAAGGTATCTGACTGTCTTGTTCCATCTACATCTTGTTCTATTTCTCCACGATCTTTCCCTTTCCTCCTCCTGTCAGATCACAGTGATACAACATCAACTTTGGGGAACACCACCTTATTCCAAAGAAGATGAGTCAGTCCTGACAGGCAGCCAGCTGGGACAGCAGTGATGGGGAAAGTGTTGGAATTCAGCAGTGAATGCTGCTGCATTTGGGTTGCAATTTTTTCTAAGAGCCTAAAACTAAGGTTAAGCTATTCTTTCTCTTTCCAAGGCAAGATATCAGGAAGCAACGGCCTACAGATGATGCTCCATGGAGAGAAAGAGAAAATATATTTGTACTTTGAAGCAGTGATTAAGCAATCTTTGTAAGGTCTACATTTTTCTCCTGCAGAAAAAAGCATGTCCAAAGCAAGAGAAAAGAACCCAGTTACTTCAGAAACGATGCATTTCCAGGATATCAGATGTACTGCAGTGCAAGTAGAAACTCATAGGAACATATTAAATGAAAGTAAACTCTTGAAAAATTTCAGAAAAAAAAAATGAAGGTAATTCCATTTACTCAGGCTTCGTATAGAGAAAATGTTGATTTAAATATTGGCACAAGTAAGCAGACCTGGAACAGGCCACGTGAAGAACCTGTGTGCTGTTCTGCAGTCAAGATTTTATAGATAAAAATTTTCTTCTTTTTTTTTTTTTTTTAAGAAATTAGGCAAGGCAAATGCTTGTCAAGAAAAACGGGCAGATGAGAAGCAGAAAGCTCTAATGCTCTGTGTGATGACTATTCTAGGTTTAACAGACGCAATCATCCTGACCAAGCATCTCCTCACTCTGGAGTACAGATATTTTCTAGACAGAATCTCTGTGGTGAACAGTTCAAACCTTCTCTCCCAGTCTACATTCAAATTCTACAACTCCAGCAACATTTAACAAAGTCTGATATCAAAGAATGAACTTCAAACTTCAGAAAACTCTTATTTCTCATATGAAACTTCATCAGAAACCTTAATGAAAGAAAAAAATATGCATTTTTCACATTCTGAGGATTTCCTGGGCTTTTTTTTTTTTTTTTTAAATTGCTTTGCAACTTCTGCAGTCACTTAAATTAATGCAAAACCACTGTGATAATGAACAATTAGTTGACCGATTCCAAAAGAGAAGAGGAAGAATGGGACATAAATGATGTCAGAACAGCAAGTGTGAAGCCTGAAACTGGAAGGAATTAAGAAATCTAATTCCAAATGTGATCTTCTCTGCTCATAAATCCTCCTTTCTCCTAACTGCAACTTCTGAGACTACATTATCAGTACTTGTGCTCTTAATTACTACCTAACCAATGGAAATGAGGACATTTTAATCCTGCTGAAGATTGCTTAAGTCTGAAACTTACTTTTAAAGCAGAATGATGCTCACCAGATTGTGAAAACATCCTGAAGAAATGCCTTAAATGACATTTTGTTTCCCATTATTATTGAATTGCTTTCTAAAACATCTAAGAAACTGTGTAAGAACCTAAATTGTAACATATGAAAAGCTCATTTGTTCACTTGTCCTGAGGACTACTTGTTTGGTTGTGGTACATACAAACATTATATAATCATAAACAATGGCACAAAAATCAGTTTGACAAAACTGTGGGATGAGAAGAAAACATGAAATATACAGTTGTTCTGATGATTTATAGCCAAAGCAAATATTTGTTTCCTTGCTTTTAAAGTATGACTGATTTCTGATGCAAATTAAAAAAAAAACAAACAAAAAAAACTGGCTATTCAAGTTACTCCAGTTCATTATAACCTAACACAGATAATATTAAAGCAAAACAAAATAAAACAACAAAACAACAAAACCAAAAAGCATTAATAAGTATTAATATTGATTGAGTCTGATGTGTAAATGGCTTCACTTCTAGGCTTTTTACATCCAATAGTTTCCAAGGTAAAAAAAAAAAGTTCCTACCCATCTCTTCTTGCTGCATCAGAGACTTGCAACCAACTCTTCCTAACAAAAGGTAAAACATTACAACTGGCATCAAAGCGTGTGAGAGAACTTCTCCATCACTACATCCAAAGTTGCTTCTGTCAAAGAAAGCAACTTATGCATTACTACATTTCAATCTTTTTCTGCATTAAAAAGCAACTGAATGTAATTTATATCTCCACACCGAAGTTGATGACAACCTGCTGCTACATGTGGTACTTGACTCAGCCATCTTCTCCACTTACTACGTGAACCACTTTCAGCTGTGACCCTGAAGTGGGTCATGCAAATGGGAATTGTTTAACGGCTTTGTTTTGAACACGCAGTACTACCAGCCTATGAAGTAGTTAGTCTGACTTCCTGGAATTTTGCTAATTTATTAACTATGTTATGTAAGCCCAGCTGGCTTACTGCTGAAATCAACAAAATTTATTTTCTGCTAAATTTAGAGAGAGATTCAAACCCTTAAGCTGCGTTCCTCTCTTCCTCAAGTGTTTTCTCTGTCTTAGTGTCATGAGTGTGGGCCCTGCTGTCTCTAGTCATTACAACAGCATACACTGAACATCATGCCATCCTGGGAGTTACATTTCTTGGAATAAAGGTGTGATATGCACAAACAGCATGTAATAAGTAACACCACTGCTTGAGTGGGTGAAGTTAATAACATAACCACCACAATCTGTACGCGCTCTTATGTCATCCTGAACCAGAAGAACCTGCTGTAGAACAAGTTTACTATTCTTATCAGTTACAAGAGAAATTCTTTTGGCAAAACTGTATTTCTCAGGTTAGTGTATAATCTATTCATTCACCAGTGCACTGCTGTGCCTGAGCACACGGTTAACTATTGGGTATCACTGAATTCCATAAAAGAAATTTCAGGAATAAGCTTCCTTTGTCCAAAACCCACAGGTGAAGTTGGTCAATCTTGCCATTGCAAAATAGACTAACCAACTTGTAACATTTCAGCACTTATTTCATGGTAATACAAAGTATGAAAGAAATATAAACACCCCAGAAACACTGCTCACTAGGAAATGTAATTTTGTTGGTAGGAAAAAAGCTGTTAAAGTGAAGAGACAAGCTTCTTAGTTCTGATACTCTCTGGGCCACAGCATTACGTGGCTTGATTTCAAACTAACAGTGGTCAATGCTTTTATAGAGTTTTTTTTTTCCTGCATTGAGTAAAATTCAGTGCTTAATTCAGTTCTTGATTTGATGACACCTATCAAACATTGTTTACCACTTATTTTAAAGCCTTCTGAGTATTTTGCAATCATTAACTAAGTAGCTGTTGTAAAGATTTGATGATGTAAGTGAACCACCTATTTTGCAAATAGAAAAATGGCTATTAGTGTCACAGAAAGAACAAAAATTCACTAACAATGTCCCACCAGGGCTGCACTGTACAGAGAGGTGCAAAACTCCCTGTATAAATGCAGAATCACATGGAGAATGTTAAGTTAACCTACACAAACTTGTTAACTTATAATTCCAGATACCTGCAGATTCAAGGCTGTGTTTCCAAAAGACACTAGATTTCAGAGATGAACAGAGTGCACAAAATATGGATTCAAGGATATATTTCTTACATATGTATATTTTTCAGTTTGCACAGGTTTTAGCTTTTCAGACCACTCCTCTTTTTAAAGAAAGATCCATACATTACTTTGACCCAATTATATGCAGGCAACAGCACTAAGTTATTTCAGTGTAATTGTTAATCACAAACAAGTGTTTTAGTTCAAACATTACCATCTGATTTGTTGCCGTTAGGGAAGAATCCTACAGATTCTCCTCTGACACAGGTTTTGAATGTAAATTTATTAAAATCTTTCCTTTTCTTTTTTTCTAAATTGAATTATAAGGAGCCCTTCCTGAACTTTGGAGTTTCCTGAGCTATACTGTGTCGAGACCAACAAAAAAATAGTAAGAATCTTTCCTTGTATACAGAGAATTAGAATTAAATATGTCTAAGTTTATTTGTAGCTAACAGTCCAGATTTATTTTTGTTATGCAAGACTGTAGATGTCAACAGAAGAACAGGCACAAAGGGAGCACATAACTGATACAGTGCATTGAAGACAAGCAGAAGTCCTTAAGAAAAACTTCCAGATAACTGCACTGAAAATATTTCCACTCGGTCTGTATCAGACAGCAAGTGAGGTATAAACTGAGCAAAGACAACTTTCTAAGCAGCAATTATTTGTTTTACAACCTGCCCACCTTGCCTGTTCCCTCTGTTAGAGTGCTTTTCTGTACACATGAAGACTCCTCCTGAAGGCAGTTACGTTTATGAACTGTTTGCTCTCTTCTCGCCTCGCAGCCAGGAGTGGCACAGCCATCATTCACTCCAAGGGAAAGAGAACCAGGTGAAGAAAAACGACTCTCCCTAAATGCACACATAAATTCACACAGAAAAATAACTGCACGGTGCTACCCAAAACCTTCTGTTTTATTAATACCAGGATGACAGTATTTCCATCTAATAAATCCAATAAATCTCTTTAGCTTCACCTACTGGTCAAAATGGAAGATGCACCATTTTGGCCATTTCTTCTAGTCTTGTTATTACAGTTCCTGCAAAATATTAAATCATGTAATCTGGCTCACTGAACATCCTGCTGGCAGGAACACACTCTCGGAGAACGAGTAAGTGATGTGTGAGGCTGAGCACCAATACTTCTCCCCATGCTCCAGTACAGCTCTAATGACCCTGAGGAGGGCAGCAGGATAAACAAGTGAACAAAACCCAAATGAAAATTAAAGTAGAGGGGTTTATAGTTAAATGATAACCGTGTTGCAGCACTGGAGCAGAATTCAGATTTCAATAATATGTAGGTCACTCTGAAAGTAATACCTCCTATTTATTTCCATGGAAACTGCAGCAGATACAAGAGAGCAATAACACTATTCGATAGTGCAGATTCTCAGCTATAAAATGCTGTTTTTCTATGTAGTCGTCACCATCAGCTATACACATACACCAGTAATGTACAAGAGCCTGCATACTGCACCAGTGGAGGTGACCAACTTGTGTCACAGCTGCTGTGACGGAGTCGTCGCTAGGAAAACGTTGCCCATGCATTCCATCTCTCATCAGCTTGGACAGATAGAAATCAGAAAGCACCGAATCTGAACTATATGGTGAGTGTGGTAGGATAGTCCAGCCAGGACTGATAATGTGCTCTGTGATCTTCAAACTGGCATGGAGCCTGGTGTTATCATGCTGCAAGAGAAAGATTGTCTTCTTCTCTGTCCTGACTGGAAGTTTGAGCCTTCAGCTTAGTCAGTGTTGCAAGTTATCACAATTGTTGGTTTCTACAGGTTCCAGAAAATCCAGAAGGATCACCTCTTTCCAATCCTAAAAGACAGTGCACATCACTTTATCTGCTGAGAGTTGCACTCTGAACTTTGATGGAGAATTCACCACTCCATGGACCGTCATTTTGACTTCGACTCACAGTGGAGACAGCACATCTTGTCACTGGTAATTATATAATCCAGGAAACTGTCATGTTAAACCTCGTATTGATTCAAAAGGTCCTGATAAACTTGCATACATTGCTCTTTTTGTTCCTGTTTGAGCTTTCATAGGATCGATCTAGTGCAAACTTTGTGATATTCCAGCATTGCCACCATCGTTTCAAGTGCATTGAAACTTTGATGTTCAGCTCTGTACACATTTCCTCAGTCATAATCTGCTGATTCATGTGGATTAGCTGTTTTAGGCTCTCTTCATTTTGTGGTGTGATAGCTGTGACCATCTGGAACATAGCTTGTCATTCACATCACTCACTGCTACTGCCACTGCTGAAATACACCACCCACCACTTCACTGTGCTCACATCCACTGTTTGGTCCCCATAAATAAATGTTCAGCAAGTGTTCATGGATATCAGTGGGTGCCATTTTTTCTGCATGGAGGAATTGAATGACACACCTTTGCTCCGTACACACTTTCATGTCAGAAGCCGTTGTGTCACACTGCCTCTCTACTGCCATCTGTCACACAGCAACAGAATGTAAAGCAAAACTGGTGGGAAGGTTCAACCTTAATGGTCATCCCACGAACCCCCGCCTCTGATGTTGTGTGGCAACATAATAAAATAGTAGCATTTCTTTCAGTGCAGCCCTTGCACATATTGAGTGAATAGGCTGTGCACTGTACACTGCTTCCTTTTGATGGATAACTTTCCTTGTCAATAGCACAGTGATAATATTTGCCTTCTCACAAATATGCTTTGAGGCTGGCAAAATGAAAACAGTCAGATACTCAAAGTGCTGCAAGAACAAGATCAAACTGGTGGTTATTTGCTTGTAGTCAAACTGGCTTCACAGCAACTGATTCATTGGTGGGGGAAATTAGCTGAACTCTCCACATTTAAAAATAAATAAGTCACTTAGCAGCTGTACCACAGTGCTAAGTATGGGGCTGAAAGAATCACACCTCAAGCCTATGGGAGACTGCTTTTAGTTTGTGTGTTTTGCAGATGTGAGATGCAGGGAGAGCAGTGCCACTGTGTTTTCCAGTTTGTCTTAAGAAAAAAGAAAGTAATGCATTCAAATTCAAGTGCATAACATGGGAATGCATAAAATACTTTTGCTTCTAAAATTATATATGTATAACGGGCTTTTCAAAAATGAGTGTAGATGCAACCATGATTTTGCATCTCTTAACAAGGCATTCTGCTGGACTTCTAGTACTTGTCATTGTTTGTTATAGCAAAGTCACTTGTACTTTTGAGACAAACTGCATTGTAACAGGGACAGGGGCAAATGCTAGAGATGGGACTCTTCATAAAAGCCTAGGAACAAGAACAGCAATGCAGCTCAACTTTGCAAGATGATAATGTAGACATTGTGTCTCTTTTAGCCTGGATGCAAAGGCAATCATGCACAGGTATGATGTCTGTCATTGCCCTTTTCCTTCCCAGCAAGAACATTTCAATCAGTTCAAATTCAAAGACATCAACACTTCACCGTTTTTGCAAAAACAATCATCCAAACAGAGGAGAGCCCCAAGAAAGCCTCCCCTGAATGAAGGAATGCAATACAAGTGCAGCCATGTTACTCCAGAACAAGGAGACTCACCTCTCCCCAAGCCAGGCTGTAGAAGCTGCACTGCTACAGCAAAGACTTGTTTACTCTCACAAAACCTTTGGAGCATAAATACTATGAGGGTATTATCCAGGTTACTGAAACGTGGTGTCATTAGCAGGAACATCACAGCTTTTTTTTTTTTTTTTTTAAACACAGATCTTTAAGTGGGAGGCTTATTATGGAGTTGTTTTTAAAAGCTGAGAACAAGTTTGCAACTCTCCAGTGTGCTCCATAGGCTTTGTTCCGCTTTGCTTTTTTTTTTCCAGCAGTAAGTGACACATTCTCCTAAACAGAGACACTTTTTTTTTTTTACTAATTAGAGGAGGTTTCAGGAAAGAGGATGGAAATGGCACCTAAACAAATGGAGTTTAAAATTTTCTGCAAGATTAACGCAAAACCTACTTTATGCAACTTACCATTTTTAGTCATTCCCACATATATAACTTAAGTGGAGAATAAAGTTAATCTAATATGCTTAGTGCATGGCTACAATCCGAAAAAAGCACAAAGCAGATGAGTGGATTCTCAAGTGTCTGTTTAATTCCAGTTAAATATAGGAGAATATGCCTAATTCCAGCCTTCAGCGTCTGCTCCTGGACATAGCCACTTCAGAGCTCTGTCTAATAAACACTCTGAGCATCAAAGCAAAGCATCTACTGCAAAGCAGTAGAAAGTAACTGTATTTTTTCTCTAAGAGAGTGGTGGGACATTGGAGCAGGCTGTCCAGGGAACTGGTGGAGGCACCATCCCTGTAGACGTTCCAGAAACATGGAGAAGTGGCACTGAGGGACCTGGTTAGTGGGCAGTATTGATGGGGATGGGTAGATGGTTGGAGCTGATGATCTTAGCTGTCTTATCCAACTGATATGATTCTAGGAATCTATGATTCTATGTACGATAGAAGAGCTTTGATAAATGAATATGTCTAAGTGAACCAGAGGTGAGTACTTTATATGCACTCTTTGTAGAAATATATTGCTGGAGAGAGAGCAACTAAGGTGAGGGGTGCATAAAAAAACCACATTTTTTCACATGGATTTATGATGGGGAAACTGCAGCACATAGCAGGTCACCTCATTTGTCACCAAATGTAGAGTGGAAGGCAGTCACCAATTAAGAGTCAATAGCGACATTATAATAACAGCTCTGAGCAAGGGATTTCGCAAAGCCATAAGGGGAATTTTAGGTAGGCAGAATGTAATTATCCATTTGGAATTCAGCCAGATACGCACAACTCTCTAAACTCTGCATTTGCTGCCAATCTGACACTGCATCCCCACAATTTACAGCAGCAGCATTGCTCGGTGGATCACAGATTAAGCAGTGGGTATCTCATGAGCTATTTGTAGGATGGTTACAGCAAACCCTGCTGCATAGGAAGAAAAAAGCCAGAAAAAAAGCCAAAGAAGTAACAGGCAGCGTGACAAACCCTCTGCTACTTTGAAGGCAAGGGCAAAACCTTTTTCACACATCAGAGATGCAAAAAGTTATTTGGCATATCAACATCCTTGCAAGCAACTGCAACCATCTGGCTTCCTTTCAAACCTCCCGCCCAGACAGTTCTTTATTTATACAGCCCCTGGGGAACCTTGAGCTTCTCTGACAGCTCCAGCAGGCTGGCAGGGTACTTTCCCCTCTCTGTTCTGATCAGCCTAGATCTGTGCTTTGGCTCACAAGCAGCTTTCTGTTCCCAGACACACTACTGAAACTGGAAACAAGTGCCAGCTGAATTGGATCTTTTCAACAAGACACACTCAGAGCTACAGTCTCCACACTCAACAGGCCATCTACAATCCTCTGGGCACACACTCACGCTCTGTTTTCCTGCTACTACAGGATTTTCCATGCTGCTATTCACTTCAGGAGACAAGTTTATTACTCAGACTAGCATGATGGGCTGGAAAGAAGCCCCTAGAGTCCATCCAGATCACTTCACTTAGCGCTGTACTCATTGATGTTCTTTTCATCCAGTCTGTTCAAGTACCATTTTGAAGAGAATAAAATAGTAAATAGTGCACCAAGTAAAACCCTCTCCAGGTCCTGAACTCTTCTCCCCACTGACTTACTTGATACAGCATAAGTGATTGCTCCTGCTTTCTCAACAGCTTATCTTTCAAGGAATGGTTAGAGTTTGAAGAGCAGTAGTGAAAAACAGAGATTTGTAAAGAAAAAGGTACAATACACTTTTCTTACTATTAAGATGAGAATAAAATTGTATAATTTATAAATGTATAAGATCTAAATATTCTCCTTCATTTTCATGCTTCAGGAGAGTGAGTGAGTTCTGAACTGAGAGACTGAAAAGAAACTTTTGCGAGGTTATGCCCTGAACTGTCATGTTTAGACTCACAAAATCATTCAGATTAAACAAGACCTTTGAAGGTCCAAACCGCCAGTCAAGATCAGGGCCAACTTCATAGTTAAATCAGGTTGCTCAGGGCCTCATTCACACAAGTTCTGCATATTTCCAAGGCTCTACTGTTATTTAAGTAATTCAGAAATTTGCAGACGTGAGATCTGACGAGGATAGCAATTCTTGCCCATGATTTAATGGCTCTAGAGAGATACACACAGTCAAAATATCTAAATCAAATTTGGGTCTTCCTTTAGCTAACAGGAAAGGTAAGGCTCCTGCAAAGGCTGGTTTGAGAAAAACTCTCTGTGATAATACAAGGAGCCTGTCTCTTCTAATTATGTCAGCTATCTAGGGAAATATGTCTGCAGCAAAATGTTTTAAATTAAGTATCTCCATTTAGGAAATGTAAACATACAGCAAAGGACAAAAAAAAAATTAATAAATATCAAGAAAATCTAGAAAAAACAGCACCATCACCTACCACTGTAACTCTTCTCATGTACAGAGATGACAACGATTAACATACTTAAAACTGTTCCCAACCTCATAACGCCCTCCCAGCTCAAAACAACAAAATCAGTCACATGCAACATAAAACGCAAAATATGTTTTGGGAGAAGTGGGCCTGTCCTGAAAGCTACCCTCTTCAGAACTTACCCCAAGCAACGCTACAGGCTTGGGGCGGAGTGGCTGGAAGACTTTGTAGAGGAAATGGACCTGGGGGTGTTGGTTGACGCTCGGCTAAACATGAGCCAGCAGTGTGCCTGGGTGGCCAAGAAGGCCAATGGCATCCTGGCTTGTATCAGAAGTAGTGTGACCAGCAGGAGTAGGGAAGTAATTGTCCCCCTGTACTCAGCTCTGGTGAGGCCGCACCTTGAGTACTGTGTCCAGTTCTGGGCCCCTGACTGCAAGAAAGACATTGAGGCCCTGGAGCGTGTTCAAAGAAGGGCAACAAAACTGGTGAGGGGTCTGGAGCACAAGCCTTATGAGGAGCGGCTGAGGGAGCTGGGATTGTTCAGTCTGGAGAAGAGAAGGCTCAGGGGAGACCTTATTACTCTCTATAACTACCTGAGGGGAGGTTGTAGCGAGCTGGGGGTCGGCCTCTTCTCTCGTGTAACTGGTGATAGGACTAGGGGGAATGGTTTCAAGCTGCGCCAGGGAAGATTCAGGCTGGATATTAGGAAATACTACTTCTCTGAAAGAGTGGTCAAGCACTGGAATGGGCTGCCCAGGGAGGTGGTGGAGTCACCGACCCTGGAGGTGTTCAAAGAACGATTGGATTTTGTGTTGAGGGATATAGTTTAGCAAGAACCATGGGTGATAGGTGGATGGTTGGACTGGATGATCTTATAGGTCTTTTCCAACCTTAGTGATTCTGTGATTCTGTGATTCTGTGAACTCTTTTGTTAGACTGAACAAAACTTAGGCAAAGTAGAAGAAATAAAATGAAGATAAATCAGATACCTTTCTCTCTGTGTTGAGAATCTCTTCATGCTCCATAGAGGCACAGATTATAGGGCAAACATTTCTTTAGCCAAATTGCAACTCTGGTTTATTATGCGTAGGGTGCTCTTATTTTTAATTATCAATACAACACACATTTTAGGGCTGTCAACATTAACATAAAGTTTTTAATTAGCCACCACATCAGAAAAGGGACACCCAGGTTATTTCCAACCCAAAGTAGTTGAGCTACGGTAGAATGACTCAGCACAGTGTTGCTGGATTCAAGGATTTACTCAAAAAAAATAACATCCAGGAAAATGCGATACTTATTTTCATTCAGAACTAAGCTGCAGCAACACAACTCTTTCAACAATATTTTTGCCGTGATTAACTAATAATAATCTGCTTTTAGAAGGAGGCTGCTAATTTTTTACTCTGAGTTTAATTGAAAGTGCAGGCAATGGGTGCAACCAATCTCAAACTGTCTGCTCAGGTCAGGATATGAACAGAATCAGGTTGGAGTAGGCTGTAGGAGTGACAAAACTGAAGAAAAAGTGGCCACAAACATCAAGACTGTGAGTTTTCTATGAAATCTTTGAAAGTTACAAGGAAAGGAGGAAAGCTCTGCATGCAAGCTTTGAGGCTGAATCTTCTTCTATTGTGCCACAGCTCATGCAGTGCTATAATGACAATGGTGAGTCCAGGTCTGGTGGGAGATAACAACAGTTCCAGCCAGACCAACTCTGTCCACCTTTGGCAGAGCGTAGAATAAGTGCTGCAAGACAGACACCAAAGCTTCAAAGGGAGCTTAGAGTATAATGGCCAAACTGTGCAGAGCTGTGCTGAACTGTACTAAGCTGTGTTGAGCTAAACTAGGCTAAACTGTACTGTACTGAGGGAAGCTGAGTCAAACTGCACTGAACTGAGCCATGCAGGGGGATATGCTTCTCCCATAGTGAAGTATGGGGTGAGTTGGCACAGCTTGGCATGGCTTCACCTGGCATAGGTTGTCATGGCTTGGCACAGCTCTTCACATCTCTGCATGATCAGGCTCACATCAGTATTGTGTGGCATGGTATATCTTGGCAAGGCTTGGCTTGGAAGAGCTTGGCATGATTCGGGACAACATAGCTTGGCACAGTACTCAGCACGTTTTGGTATGGCCCAGCATGGCTAGCAACAGCTCAGCTTAGCTTAGCTCTGCACAGCTAAGCATGGTTCGGCATAGCACAGTACAGTATGGCGCAGATAGGCACAGTGTGACTCAGCATGGTTCGACACATCTCAGCCCTGCAGGGTTTGACTCAGCACAGCATAGCACCCTTTGGCTCTGCTTGGTCTGGCACAGCTTGCACAGCGCAGCACAGCACCCCCACTGCCATCACAGTGCAGTGTGGCTCCAACACAGCAACACTGAGCCTGTCCTGCCACAGCCCTGCTCAGCCCCTACCCCACCAATCCCTGTGCACGCCACCAAGCCAGGTCAGACAGCATGGCTGGGCAGACCTCAAGGGTACAGAGATGCTGCTACTTCTTTTTCCATCCATAACAAAACTTCTAGACAAAGCAGTCCATTAGCATTTGCTATATAGATCCCTAGAGGTCAAATTCTGCTTAGGACACTAGTAACCATGATTGCATAGAAGCCCTTATTTAAGTAGCCAGGATATTCTGTCATCAAATAGCAGCAGCATTGGGCATGGATGGCAGTCTGCTAGAAATGAGCTCCAGCTGTTATACATCAGCCTCAGAGGTGCATGGGAAGCTCACATCAGAGATGTTCAAGACCCTCCCGGACACCTACCTGTGCAACCTGGTCTAAGGAATCTGCTTAGGTAGAGGACCAGGTAATCTCCAGAGGTCGCTTCCAATCTCTACAATTCTATGATTCTGTGACAGGGCATCTGTGGGCCTGTCTGGCTGCTGTAACAAGTTGCAGTGAGCCAGGTTCCAGCAGAGCTTACATTAGCCATTGGAGGAGACCAGAAACCTGCAGGTGAGGCCATATTCTGAAGTGCTTTTGGCAGTGCACAGCTCTCACTGAGAAACTCAAACTTTAGGCAGAGCCCAGATACGGTCCAAAGCAAGTTCCTGGCAGTCTGTTGGCTTTTCCTGTTCCCAGACAGGAAAGCTTTCAGAAAAGACTCCCTTAGTTACCATCATTCACCAGAGAGCAGTCCAAAGGTGCTTAAAAAAAAATTAAAGAGGTTGGGCTTCCAGGAATATTTCTAGGTAACTCAGTGTAGCAAACTGATGACCTGCTAGGATTTATTCAGAATTCCCTCCTTTCTGTTTTCTCCAATGAATTCAGAAAAAAGAATAGATATAAGAAACTAGCGTACAGAATGGCAGCAGTTTTCCAGAGCTTTTCCTATTTTCTGTGGTAAATCAGCTTCATCTCAAGGACTGTGTGCAAATATGGGCATCACAGTACAAAAAGGACACGTAAAACTATTAGAGAGTATCCAAAGGAGGGCTACAAAATGGGGACAGTTCTGTAGGACAGGATGTGTGAGGGGCAGCTGAAGTTAGAGCAGAGGAGCTGAGGGGAGGCTCATGGTGGTTGCAGCTCCTCACAGGGAGCAGAGGGTAGAGCTGAGCTCTGCTCTCTGTGACAGTGACAGGACCCATGGAACAGCACGGAGCTGTGTCAGGTGGAGGTCAGATGGGGGTTAGTGAAAGGTTTTGCTCCAGAAGTGGGCATGGAATGGGCTGCCCAGGGCAACGGGCACAGCCCCGAGCTGCTGGAGTTCTGGGAGCGTTTGGACAACACTCTTAAACACAGGATCTGATTTTCATGTGGTTCTGTGCGGAGCCAGGAGGTGGACTTGATGGTCCTTAGGGGTCCCTTCTAACTCAGGATATTCAGTAATTTGAAATGTTTAATACTAGGCTCAGTAACAGCCCTTTTAAGCCAAACCCCCACTGTGTGCGTAGGTAAGAAGGAAAGATTAGAGCGATGCTGCCTGTTTGCTTTTCTGACATGGAGGTTTGTGCCTCATTGGCTCTACATTACATACAGACACTCTCTTCAATCTCGAGGAAAAAAAAATACAACATTTTTTTTCATGTTATCTAACATGACTCTTCTCAAGCTCGCTGACTAAAATAACTTTGAAAACAGCTATCACAGTTTTAGGGGAAAAGCTAGAAAAAGGCACTTAAAAAATACCAGGTTAAATAACAGACTGAGCAGTATAGAGAGCTTGCAAATAAGTAAGTTTCAGAGCTACAGTTCTTTGGATTTGTTTAGAGAAAAGGGATTCTATTCATAAGTAGCAGATTTAAAACTTGTGGATGGAAATGGAAGAAAAATCTCAGGCTCTGTATTTTAACCCCTTCCATCATTTAAAAACGAAATATTTGGAAATACAGTTCATATCCTCAGTCTTCTTTTAGGAAAACCCTCTTTGGGCCATTCTGCAGCAGAAAGAGACACCAGTAACTTCAGAGTCTCTACTTCCATTTGGCAGCAAGTGAACTTGTCTTCATGGGGGGATTTACCCTTAATAGAACATACCTATGGTAACTTAATTATTGTGCAATTATTTTTTCTGCATACTCTATTCCACGTGAAAAGCAGCATGTTTGCAGTCAGCAATATTCAAGCCTTAATTTTGGTCAAAATTACCTTGCTAATATTTTTCCTTCATGTTTCTCAGAATGGTTATTCATCTTTTCTACCTCCTGCTAAAAGGGGGATATTTCAACAACTCCTCCTCTGCATGTGACAGGCACTTTTCTTTTATACTTGCAGAAGCCAGAAGCTGTATAACACATCTCAACATTGGGGATTGGGTTTAATTTCCTATTTACCACGCCTAGGAAGTACTGATGTACTACCTTGCAATTTTCACCTTCAAACCTCCTCCCCTTTTCAAACACCCAGATAAATCAGCCTTGCAGCACGCTCCAAAGGCCACTACACTTTGATTCCAACCGTTTTGTTGTAGCAGTAGGAGGAATGTAGTCTCCAAGGTTACAGGGACACAAGTAATTTAGAAATTTCAAGCAGCTCATTGAATTGCACAGAGAAGAGATGTTCCCTGCAGGAAGCAACACTGTGAAAGCAGATAGACATTGTCTGCAGTAACTGAAATTTCGGAGTGCTCTGCAGAGACAGCCCTGCTCAGCAGCGCAGGCTGGCAGCCACAAAACCTGGATTACTGCAGCGGGCTCTGCAGACCTGTTGACTTGTGAGGATGGAAAAAACTTTGTCATCCCTATCTTTGGGGTTCACAACTGCTTCTGAAAATCCAGACTCAGTTCAGACATCCATGATGCTGTAAGGTGTTTCTGCTGTCGCAGGACAGAATTTGCAATTAGATGCAGAAGCAAAAGGAACTAGCTCCTTTCTATTCCTGTCATATACAGGTCTCCTGTGTAAGGGATCGATTGATTCATCATTTTCTCTGATGCTGCGCTAGGGGCAGGCTTAAAGATATTTTTTTTGACCTGTTTTATTTCCATAGAATACTTTAGGTTGGAACTGAGATTTCAGAATTAGTGTATATTCTTCCACTTGTAGCAGAAAGATCCAGGTAAAGGTCTAAGCACAGTTACCCAGGCAACTGCCAACAGCACAGCCTGCCTTATGCTCATTAGAAATACCTTTAAAAAAAAAAAAAGGCATTCAATCCTGGAGTCTGCAGTACTTCCAAGCAATTATATTCATATGGTGTGTAAATGCTGCAAAAATAGCTTCTTAGCTTCTTCATTTTCTGCCAGCCAAAATAACCACAAGGACAGACCAATTTAAGAATGTAATTATTATAAGCTAATTTGGCAAACTACGCAGTCAGTATTACCTCAACCTGAGCAGCCCATCTCCTGGGATTTTACTTGCCTGAGGCTTATCACAAAGAGCTGGGAGCATGCAATTGGCAAAAGGAGCAAGGGGACAGGAAGGGTTCTGATGGAAGGGGCTCTACTCTGAGCTTCAATTTTTGCAAATGCTACTGTAAATCCTCAGCAAACATTCAGATTTTTTTCTGGATTTAGATGGGGAAAAGATAATTACACTCCCACTGATAACAGACAATATACATCTCCAGAGATTAAAAAAACTAGTTAATGATCCAGACTCCAATTTGAGCCACATTTTGAGGATAAGCCTATATTATAAATAAATAAACAAATGGAAAGTCAGTGGATGCAAAGTATGGCACACAGGTCACCAACCACGTGAGTTAAAAAAGAAGTGTACTTGCTGTCTCTTGCTGAAACACTTAACATGGAACAAATTCTGTAGTCTGTTATTTAGCCAGATCGTATGAAAGCACACCCCTCCCATCCCAGTGCTGCTGTGCTGGGAGCAATGGCAATAGATGCCATCAGTATGCTCTGCTGTAGCACCACAACTTCAGGGTCACTGCTGGGAGGTCTCCCAAGGGACCCTGGAGAACAAACTACTCTGTTCCCTCTTTCCTTGTCAGGGTATATGAGACTGTTCCTGAGACTGAGCAGCCGAGACACAACTAGCATGACATTGGTCAAACGTTGCAGGCTGTGATCAGGCTACCCCAGATACAATAGGGAATGAAGCAGAAGCGAGGAAGGTGTGGAAGCTATAGAGAGTAAGATCTCATGTTTCTACCAGGGATTATTAGTAGAAGAAGAAGAATTTTCTATTGAGGATGTAATTTTGTCTGCCCCAATGTATCGGTTACCTTTTTCCAGCTGCCCCTACCCCAGCAGCAGCAGTCAGCCCAGCTTTCTTAGGCCTTCAGATGCTGGGAATGTAGCTGAAGAGGTGTTTTGCTACTCTCAGCAAAATATTGATGTTAATTTTCTCTACAGCTTGCTCTTCCATGCAGGAATCCAAAGTCAAGACCCTCAGCTTCTCCCCTTTACATACAGAAACTGGAACAGAGGAAGTTCCATATTAATACAATACAAGGAAGAACTTTTTTTACTGTCAGAGTGACGGAGCACTGGAACAGAGTGCACAGAGATGTTGTGGAGTCTCCTTCTCTGGAGATATCTGAGACCCACCAGTGCGACCTGCTGTAGAGAGCCTGCTTTAGCAGAAGTGTTGGACTTAAGTTCTACAGGTCCCTTCCAACCCGTACAATTCTGTGAACTGACCAGGCTGAGCTTAGAGCCGCTCAGCTCTGCTAAGCCATCAACAAATAGGACAGGAACGTGATGCAAAGGAGAATAAGACTGTATGTTTAAAACTGCTTTCCTAATGCAACTTCTTAATACAGCTTCCACTTGTCAGCAAGTCAGAAATCTCTCTATTGCACCAAGTCACACAACTGTGAAGCCCCAGGGCACCTTGTACACAGTATCTGATTTGGGCCAAAACAGAACTGGAATGCACCACACTTAAATCTCAGGGGTTCTTTTCAGAATGGCAGCCCATACCCTCAGCACCCTTATCTGTTCACCTCACCAGTGCTACAAGGAGTCTTGTTTTCCCTTCAGCTTCAAAGGATCTGCTTATGCACTTCAGAAGAAAATCATTTTCAAGGGTTTCTCATTTCTTTTTTTCAATATGTAGAGCAACGGACCTCCTGGGATTGGCTAGAAACAGGCACAAACATAAATTATCCTTTGAACGTAAGTGTAACAGCAGCGCTGCAGCTCATAACATTTTTAAATTAAGCTGAACACTAGTGACTTAGGAAGCTAAAATTCACAAAGGTTTACAGTGCAGTTAGGAAGAAAGACCAGGGTAAACATCTAGCAAAGTTAACTAGGCACTGTTCAGAAGCTGCATGATCCTTTTTCCTTGGGCTATAGAAGACTCTGCTTGGAAGCACAGGCACAGATGGAAAAAATCCACATTACTTTGACTGTTCAAACACTCTAAACAAACTTCAGTAAAATTACAGAATTCAGTAGATGCAGATTGTGGACTTACTGCTGTGGCTGGACAACCCCGCTTGCAAAATCTCAACAGGTGAAAAAACATGCAAGAAGATTCCAAATATTGCACCATATTAGGGTGGTAGCATGTTTTTTTTTAAGACAACTTCTAAAACATCAAGGAAGTTATTATGAAAAGATTGTGTGCCAATACTACATATATGTGTGTGTGTGTGTATATAAAAGTTAGAGGTAATAACCCACTTCAGTTCCTCTACCATTAAAAAAAAAAAAAAAAGCAATAATCATTAAGGCTCAAAGAGATCTATGAACATGAAACCATTGTATGAGGCCTAAAACATTGAAAGCTTTCAGAAGTATTTTTGGATGGCCCAGAGATAAAGACAAATGTGGATTTTTGATATTTGGAAGGAAAAAGAGACACCAAGAGATATAGTGACTATATGCTAATGTATACAAGGCCAGAAAACGATAATAAGCACAGCAGACAGGAAAGGTGAATAATAGCTACTAGGAGCAGTAACCAGGGCTTTGCCAACTGTTTCTCCACTTTTTGTCTGTCGTTTGATGTGATTGCCAGAGAAGTTGGTCACTATTATCTTGACTGAAGACTCTTTCTCTATAGGAGATTTATGAAATACCTTTAGAAACAAAACAAAAAAGTCCTGTTTTATTATTTTCCATGAAGTGATGATAACTTGACAGGAATCTTTCAAAGTGTCTGACAGTGTATTCTAATACAACACATTTATTACCTGTAAAATCTTTAATACAGGATAGATCTGTTAAAAGAGATTAGTATAAATCCATATGAAAACCTTAGCATTCTTTTTGTGGAAAGAACCTGTCATTTCCTGTCAAATCTTCTCAGTTGGCAATTATTATCATACCTGTATTTTTTGCCTTTCATGTATTATGAGCTAGGTGGAAAAAAATTCTCTCTTACATCAAAGAACAAATATAAAAATAAGTTTTAAAAGCCTTGTAAAGAGAATGCTTTGGAAAGCACACCAGATGCCATTCTAATATATGTGTGAAGTAGAAGTTATTAAATCACATGTAGAGCTAGAAAAGAATGGTTCAGTCTATAGGAAAAGATGATAGCCCCCTATGTGTTAAGACAATAAGCATCTGTTATCACTTGTATGAATACAAACAGTTAGGAATGGCTGCAATCACACTTTTGTACTGGCTAAAAATGCACACCTTGTTACATTTATCAGCTCTTTCCCATCACCTTCTCATGCTTTTTCTGTTGATGCTAATCCCATGAACTAATTTGCACAGAACACACCTGGGTAAATGCTTGGTTCTGAGGTAGCAACTTTATGATTCAGAGAAGACAACTTCCACATCTAAGAAATGCTGTTTCACATTACTTTTTGCGTGGCAACTGCACACTCAAGCCAATTCTACTCATTTTCCTCATTTTCATGGTGGCTTTAGCTCTTCAACCTGATATCCTCAAGAACACAAAGGGCAAATTACAGCTGCCTTTCTGCAAAGCACAAGGCTATTAGCATCTGGTGCTCCATTTATCTGACATATGAATCTGACCACTTGTTTGTGCATTTACTTCTGCTAGTACTTCAGACATTACTACCCATTCAAAAGAAAAAAAAGACACTTGGAACACAATGAATATTCTTCCTACTTTTAAATTACATCTGTAGTTTCACTAAAATTAAAAAGAAAAGCTTTATAATTTTTTTTGGTGATGTCAGCTGGGAACTTATTTCATCAGAAGAATAGTTTTATAGTATGAAAATGTTTGGGCCAATTCAGGAACTGATGCGGAGAATTTCGGGAGGACCAACGACTCTACTTCTAAAACTGTGTACAGCATCACCCATTTTACCATAACATAATAAACTTTTAAATCAGTCCTGAAACACATTTCCAACTATTTTGACACCTAGAATTTTCACCCTGCTAAAAGACAAAGTTTGTATAGCACACAGAAGCATTGAAGTTCTGTCTATATCTGTCTTTTCTGAAGGTCTGAAGTCTGGTTCTTTAGTTAAACAAGCAACAGTACAATCTTTATGAAATCTTTGTTTATTATTAAATTCTTGAAATTGATTTAAGGCTCCACAAAATAAAAGCACACTGATCTTCCCATTTATTTCAATCTAGCTCTGACCCATCGCTTTACTTGACATACACAATTCATCTTGTTGAAGTCCCTGCTTAAAGGTTATGACAGTTTGCACAGGACATGTTAGAACTCCTAATGTCATCACTGACAAGGCTACAACCTTCACGTGTTGACACCTCATCAAATAATCTCATTCTTGTTCAAATCTTGGCCCAAGTTACTTAAAATGACACATTTCCATTGCCAGTGAGTGAGTCAGCCAGTAATTGCTGCCTAAAATAATACAAATTCATAAAAATAAATGATGGCAGATAGTTATTTTTAATGTTTGAGTTGGTTCCTGAAATATCACTCAGTGACACAGAAGAACAACTCAACAAAGGGTGAACTTGCTAGAAAGCTGGAGTGGATTTACACATGGGAACGACAGCTTGCAAGAAAGGACACAGGAGCCTGTGCCACCTTCTTCCTCCTTCCCCCCACTGTCGTATCCAGCTTTGCACTTTTCATGAACTTTTCATTATTGGAAGCCAGAGGCTTAGCCTGTTCTCACATTATGTTACACCATAGGTCAGCGCTCCTGTGGAGAACTCGCTGTTCCGCAGGCACTCAGCTGGCCACTCAGTTACGTTAGAGCAACCCTTCAGAGCTACCACCAACCCTGAGGGTGAAAGAAGTGCAGTCTTACAGGAGCTGAAGGAAACCAGAGACCATCAAAGCTGCTAGTGATGCTGAAGCTGACATGAGCTAGAAGTCTGCATTTAGGCTGGGAAAGGCAGACTCCCCCAGGGGAGGCAGAGCGACACAGAAGGTACGAGTCTGGGCTTTGAAAGGAAATGCTAAACACATTAACAAAGTTGCTGAGCAGTAAAACAGAACAGAAAAGAAAAAAGAAAAAAAGACGTGAAGCATTATCAAGAATTGACTTGGTTATTCTTCTCACAGTGATTGACTTTAACATTACTTTTTAACTCTGGGTTCCCATTTCCAGACCATTTATTTTCCTAAAATAGTTCCAATTCAATAGGAGGGAGAAGCATTGCATTTGTAACTAGAAGATTTTTGTGAATATGAAAAAAAGGAGGAGGTTTACAAGATTTAGAAATGAGTACAGGTTTCTTTTATCTTTTCTGTTCCCAAGGTGGTGATCTAATCATGATGTGAATTTTTGGTTAAATGCCTTGTTCTCACACATACTTGTCACCAGTACTGGGACAGCCACTAAAAAACTCTGATGTCTGCACTGAGTTTAACTGAGAGTCCATTTTTATTTTTCACTCTGGCACAGGCTTTTCACATGGCCAGCATCCATTTGTGATATTTTTTAAGGTACCCATCTAGATTATGTGATCTAAGCATGACTTAATAGTTCAAATATGCCACCAGGGACTGATAAATATTTATATTGCAACCTTTTTCTAAAACTCCAGAATAAAAAAAATAATGGAATTTAGCAACTCTGACTGCTGAACCTCTGTTCTTATTTTCTTAATTTATCATGGCTTATATAAAGATTTCTCCTTTTCCCTCTTTTACCGTATGCCTCTAAGAATTGTTTGTTTTTGTTTATGACACCATTTTAAAATTAAAAAAGCAGCTCTGCTCTCATTACAGCTGTCTTCTGAAATTAAATGGGGTGTTTTTCTCAACCTGGTATAATCATGTTTTACATTTGGTCTACTCCCTGTTCTGGAAGACCTTACCTACTCTAACACGTTCTGCTGTATTAAGATTTTTTGGAAAAAAATCTTTTCATGAACCAAATCAACTCCAACTGATATTTTCACATTAGTTTAACCATTACTTAAATGACTAAGCAATAAATTACCACTACGAGATTCCCTAGAAACTCCAAAATAATGCAAAGGAAAGCATTATTACACCTTTTATAAGCAATGAATATGTTGAAAAAGAATCTCATTTCAGCCACATAGTTACTGTCTCTTAACTTCACACGGAACTTACCTATATGTATGCTGGCTATACATTCACAAGTCTCCCATTGCTAAGATCAACATGTCTGCTGTATATTTGTAGTGTGTTCAGCTCAGACAACAGAAGCTGACAAACAAAACTAAGTGTTGTTGTACCATTTTCTGCAGTTGGATTAAATAGCATTTTTTCACAATCTCATGAGCCGTGATGGAGCTCTGATAAACCCCTAGGTGCCCAATAGTTTTTTGCATCCTTAATCTACAAATGAGCAAAACTGTAATATGACTAAGTGATTAGACAAGACTGTCCTCGTGGCATTACCATATGGCAGTCTGTCTGAGAAAAGACATGCCTTTCTTTATACAAGAAGGAGAATGTATACAAGATGAAAATCTAGCTTTCTACGTTCCCAGGATAAAACATTGTCTCTGACCTTCTCAGACGTCCATAGTGAAAGCTTTCTGTTTCATTCAGGGCACACCAAATCATGATTCAGATTCAGTGCCAGCATGACGAGACAATTTTTGCATTAAGTAGTTGCTATTCATTATTGCACCATTTAATTAATACCCTGCCACTACTGACAGTATTACATTACAACATCCTGAGATCACAGAGTGCTTCCTTATTTCTCACTAGCACCTTACTTACTTCGGCAACAGGATACATTTCTCTTATTATTCAGAGGGGTATTTTTCTTCATTAACCAATTATTTAACCAATAAATGTGATATTCCAGGAAGGAGTTACAACTGAAAGGATAACAGATTTTGTTAACCTTTGTGCAATTTGTTTTGAAACACTACATTGCTTGTACACATATGGCTCTGGCTTGCATTACTCGGTTTAACAGAAACTGAAACTCAATTCTACATTAACAGACAATAAGTCAAGGATTAAAGCTAACAGAATCAGACATATTCCAGTTTGCACTCTTACATCTACCTCTGCTCTTTCCAGACAGATCTACAGAATGAGCTGGCTGACCTAGTTAAAACTGCCCAATTAGCTGAACAAATGACACAATATTGAAGAAAGTGAAGAGCAATATCTTGGGAGACAGCTGTCAGGGACTCTGTGGGGGTGGGGAGGATCATCCTACCTATGATGAGATCAGGCCCAAGTTCCTATCCTGTTACTCCTTCTGCTTGCAGATATACGTAACTCAACAAGTTAGGTCAAAGCAGTAAGACTGGAAGATGTATTGTTTTCTCGTGAAGAAGAGTTTGTACTGATCTTCAAAGGAGAAAGCCCAATACCCCTTCTGGGTGCTATTATAACAGGTAAAGAAAACAACAAAACAAGCAGTATGTCTGAAAGGCTTATTTGACACATGGCAGTACCTTCTGTATTATTAGGAAAACAAACACACTGACCTTTCATTTCCAATTAGCATCCTTAAGGACATAAAGGTATCACCTAAAGATAGCAGAAGACAACCTTGTAAAAATGAAGAAATGATAGTAACACATTTCGGATAAAGAGGATGGGCCAAATCCCACTCAATTACTGCAACCACTTGAGTGGTCTTTAAGATTTCCAAGTCACTAAAGGAAAGCTTGCTCGTGACATTAATTCATTCATTCAGTGTGATTGGAGAGTCTAACACGCCTGAAGAAAAAGCCAGACACTAAAAAGGAATATTTACCATTCATAAGTTTGCAGCCAAAGAAAATGATACAGAGAGAATTTAATGTCACACAGTCATGTCCAGTGGTCTAACAGTATGGCAAGATTTCCTTACTAGTCAGTACTACGGATTAGCAATTATGTGTGTCATTGACTTATTATAATGAAAGGCTGTACTGTATTCTCACAGTGACAATGTTGCCAAATGAGCAATTAAAAAGCAGAGTTTAGATTCATTGCTTTTGACCAGCAGTAAAAGTAGATCATATTTGGTGGGAAGGTAATTCTCCAGCTAGGGACATGATGCCAGTAGCGTGGTCCTTTTCAAACCTTTTATTTCCTGCACATGATACTATTTGGCTAAGGCAATTCCTCCTATTTCAATCCCTCTTGTGTTTATCTAATCTATATCAACTTGTTTAATGCTGATGATTATTTTATGACTCTCATTTGCCCAGCCAAGTTACTTCAGAGTGACAAACACACAACACTGCTGAACTGTGTGCTGTATGTTTTTGTTTCAAGCAAAACATGTGTCTGTGAGTAGAAAGGATTTTCCCTGATAAAGAGACTAAAAGCAAGTGAATTGGGGAACAGGAGTAAATCACAAGATAGAGTTTTGTCTAGATAATACAAAACTAGACAACAGGCTGCACATTTGTACTGCAGGCCTATACATTCTTGCTCTGTAAATCTTTATGTCAGATGCCCATTGGTGAGCAAATAAACACGCACAGTTTATAATAGATATAAAGACTTGAAATTAAGATTCCAAATTAAAAGTACTTCAGGCTCCCCTCCAGCAGCAACGTGTCAGATTTTGCATTGGATATGTGCATACCAGGAGGGAAAGGATCGTACAGTGTAAGTGACACAGCACCAGTAGCTGCTGCATCTTACACAGACGAATTCCCTCTTCCATGCATTGCTTGAGCAGCTGAAGGAGAAGCACTTGTGACCACATGCTCCATCCTTGAGATCGGTGGGTGCAACAAAGAAACTACCTTTTGCCAGGACAATCAGTAACCCTCAGAAGGGACGTACATTTTCAGCAGGGCTTGTAGCACTTCTGGGAGAAAGCTTTTTTTTCTTCTTTGCTGTACATAATTGAGTTCTGTCTCATGTTTTTGGTTTCATCTCTTTATCTTAAAGCAACAGAATATGGAATAAAATGAGAAGAACACATACATGTAACCTAAGACAGAAGCCATTATCAGAACACAGGTTTGTTTCCAGACCTCACTTCCCCATTGATAGATTTTTTGATAAGGGAGACAGATCAGAATGACACTACTATATCAAATTGGTAAAGCGATCCTTAACTTAACTCTGCCATCCTCTCACTCAGTTCTTATAAGTAGGCCAAAGCAGTTTTTCACCAAGGTATGGAATGCTTCTTAAAGCCTGCAAATAGAACTCAACTCCAGAACAAGGTCATTATAATAATTATGGATATTGAGTGAACTTCACTACCCTCAGGCTGTTTAATGCGAAGGTCCTCACATACACCTTAAGAATGCTGTGCAATATGTATTTGCTTCATGGATAACCAATTCAATCTTCTCTAGGTCTTAAATGTTATTATAAATCAAGGTGGATTTCAATGAAACTTTTTCCACCCTCCAAAATTTTAATGTCATCAAGTTTCTCTGTTCACCTTTCAGTCAGTTACAAAATGTGCAGAAGTAAGAAAATGTTATTTATGTAATAAACAGCTTTTAAGTACATAGAACCTATACAGGATAAAATGTTGCAAAACTAACGAATTCAATACATTCTGCACAACTACTATATTAAATTAAATCACTGAAAACCCTCTGCAGTCAAATTTGCCAAATACTTTGGGTATCTTCATATCAAATAGCCTGCAAGTGTACAAATAAACATTCACAGTCCAAACCAGATGTCAATGTCTAATTACAATACATAGTTTTAAAGGGTATGCTCTTGATGCTATCTGCATTCTGACAACAGGACTGTGGTTTTCTGTACACTATATTTCTGCTTTTCACTATCAGTATGCAAGAAAAAAGACTTATTTACAGAAGTGGCATTAAAGTGGGTTCAAAGATTGTCGCTACTTTCTCAAATATCAAAAGGAGCTAAGAGTTCTTAATTTCTTTATCCTTGCTGGTTATGAAGAAAACCAAGTGTCACCTAAATCATGCACACAATTAAGAGGATGGCCATTATTATATACAGTGTGAATAGAGGAAACTGCACCAGTCTCGGTCTGCTCCTGATGAACCAGTCCTGAAGAACTGTCTACCAATGGAAATTTATGAAAATTACAGTGCTTGAAGTAGTGAGAGCCCTAAAATAAATGCTTTTGAGGGGAGTTGCTTTGACATTAGTTAGTTCGGAACAGGACAATCACTGTTAATTATTTTACTGAAAATAGTGAGCAAATGGTCTAGCAAACCCAAGAAACATACTAGCTTATGAGAAGAGTTCTTCCCCTCCCCCCTCTTTGGCACAGGGAATCCAGTTACTTTTTCCTCCCTCAGGCAACATTCTAGACTTCACTCACAATTTGTTCTTTTTTTTTTTTTTTTTTTTCTTTTTTTAAATAAAGCTCAGAAATATAAAGATCTCTGAGCAAGCATCAAACACCAAAATGTATAACAGCAACTCCAGAAATATCTGTCTTATTTTCATCTCACACCCTAAAGTTTGCACGTTAATGAAAAGTGCATTTGGAAATCAGGAGGATTATAGCCTCAAGTACCAATGTTGATATCAAAGACAATGCTATATCTAAGATTCTGTCTTTACACCACAAACAACTGACAAAAGACACACACATGACTTACTGAATGTAGGTTAAGCGCTGAGGGCGCTGAAGAGGAGTTATTCCATAAAGCAAAAGGACCCAATGGATCTGGGTATTCAATTTCCTCTTCTCTTTGTAAGTCTTGATCAGGAATTTGTCTCTTATTTTTAACCAGCTACAGAATCATTTAAAACAAGTAACTCTAGCAAAACAAAAGTTGCCTTTTTTTTTTTCCCCAATTATTTTAAGAGTTCAAACAATTTAGCTACTTTTATTTCAGAGCTCATTTCTGTTATAATGCTGAGATTCATGCATTCATGTTAAATGGGGAAGGATTTGCCTTCGCATAAAGGCATCTTTCTACCTGTACCAGCATCTTTATTTTAATCCTCAGTACATTCCTTCTGTCAAGTAGATACTCAGTTACCAACTTGAAAGTTCATCTCAGTGTGTAGCATTGGAATTGAATGTTTTGTAGACATCTCCCAGAGCTCCGTGGTTCCAGACTAAAACAAGGTCCACAACCAATGAGAAATAATAGTCATTAAAAATCTATAAAAATGCTTTTTAGGTAAAGGAAATGACAACGACATAGTCTATTTGTTTTTGTAACATGAAGATTGCTTAAAAAGTTGGCACCAGTAGAAAAAAATAAAATACCAATGAGACAGATGCAATACAAAATGCAATTATAGTGTTAAGTTTTGTATAGCAGCTGCTCCTTTGTACAGTAAACACAATCATAGTATCAAGAGGAATGAATACTGTTCACACTAGTAAGAACAAAAGCAATTAATCAAAAGGCAGTATGGTGGTATACAATGGATTCTGGCTACTTGCCACCATGTGCAAGAATGGAATTCATTCAATTAATAATTGCACAGGTTTGGTTTTTTTTTTTCACTGGAGTGGAACTTTCCATCCTCTACTTACATACCAAGTATTGGGTCAATGAGCATTTGAAAGAAATCGGCTTTTTTTTCCCTTTGGAAAACACACATGCACTTACACAGCTAAAGGACAGATTTCTCATCAGCCAAAAATGAGTGCAAGCATTTCTGCACTCATGTTTATGAGGGCAATAATTCTTGGCATTGTATTTCTACTGAATAAATAGCGACAAGCGGTATCAGAATATGCCACCATGATTTGACTGGCAGAAGGTCTAGACAGGCAAATCTAAAGAGTGCTGTGCAGACTGCCTTTTCAAAAAACTAATTTCTTGCTTATAAATTAGGATTATGGGTCATTAAGCTTTCTGTGCTAAACATAATGCTACCTAACTAGTCAACCAAGGCAATGAGCCATGAAGGACAAACTGTGTTACATATTTCGCTAATTTCAGTTTGGAAGACAAGACAAACCTTGTTGAGCAACAGTGATTTTGCTCTGTATTGATCTGTAGTCATGCAATCCAGTCATGACATTCAAGGTAATATTGCCTTGGAAGTTATTTGAAAAAGGAAAATCTTCACATTTTCAGTGCAGAGAACTGAATCTCTTTCAATTTGACCTCATTTCATCAAGGTACTTATGTGCATCACTGAAGTACTGTGTACCTGTCTGAAGGGCTGCAAGGCATTACAGGAAACTGCATGAGTGATGATAAGAAAGAGGCTGTAGCCTTTTCTGAACCTCTTTGCAACCTGCGTCTCCCCGCTTTCAGGATACATTCTAAATCTTATGCAGCCTACAACAGTCCTGAACTTGCTTTCTACGTAACCTTTTGCTGAGTCAAGTTTTGCTAGCACTTTGTCAGTAGTTTTCTGGCATTTTCTTTTCCTTTTAACTGCCGTGCCTCAGTGACAAAACCAGTCTCATTCCTACCTCATCCAAGGGCCATGTCCAAGGTATCTCTCACAAAGGCTCAAGTTCTTTGGCCCCATACTTTATTAAACATATCTTTGTCAATTGGTGGTTAAAACACACTTAGTATTTTCCTAAACTCCTGTATCCATCATCACTTTCTGTTAACTAAATTATTTATTAAATTAGAATAACATGAGCACTATGTCAGATTTTCTGAAGGACTAGCTTACTATAGATTTTCAGTATGTGTCAGGGCTTCCTGTTTTTTTGTGTGTGGGGTTTTTTGTTTGTTTGTTTGTTTTTGTTTTTTTTTTGTTTTTTTTTTGGTGGTCAGCATTATTATTTTACTCCTTTCTGATAGCAATATATTCAGCTACATTTAAACTATGATAGTTTAAGAATTTTTTATTTGTATTGATTTTTTTTTTAAATAACTGCCATGAACATATTCAATAATAATATTGCAAGTTCTATTCAATTTCTTTTCTTTTTAATGACAACATCTTAACATAGAATCCAAATTACAGGCTAATTTCCTCATCCTTAATCTAGTTATGCCTAAAAAGACAACAAATTCTTTGAAAGTTCACACACAAACTGTGACAGAGGATGGCAGAAGAAATAGCTTGCTGAGGTAATTCACTTGAACAGCAGAGAGAATGAAGTCTTCTTTCAGATAGTGTTTCTATGTACAAGGTGTCCCAAAGTGATTTACAAAGAACTAGGTTATAAAGCAGCTGGCAAAGGAGATATTGTGAACTGGAAGATGCATTGTGCACTCTTAAAGGCTCCGGAATGTTTTGAAAATGGGAAGCTAGCTGCTTAACTGGTAAAGCTCATCTTAAGATGGAAAATGAGAAAAATAGTACAGAACATTAGAAAAGAACAGTAGGGTTGGTGTAAGAAGAATCATCTAAATGTCAGCGTAGGGATGAAAGAGGAACTTCTAGTTTTAATGTTTGCTTGATTACCTCATTAACTTGACTGAAATGCAATATTCAACTGAACCACCAAACCTTGGATAAATATCATCAGGATGATAACATTTGCCTTGAGGTAATTCCAAGGGCTGATCAGTCTTGGTCTATCATGGGCAGCCATGGGGAAACTGCTAACTCTATCCTCACCACAGAGAAATCATCTTACAGACTTTCTGAAAGTCTGCAGCTACCCCACAAGAAGCTTACTCCTGCCAGAAAATACTTCATATATATTAATATTATATTGCTAATCAAAACAAAACTCCCTCAGAATGCAGAAGAGCAGAGAAAGTTGCTTCTTTCTTCTCAGACATTCCATAAGGAATAAACACGTGTTCATGTCGGTGAAAACACACGAAATCTCTGACTATTTTCAATTGTATTTTGATTATTTTTCTCTTCTAGGCCCAGAAATGTAAATCCAAGAGAATGCAGTCACACACTTCAAACACAACCACGCATTATAGTCCCAAAGTGAACATCTCTCTTTGTTCTTTTGTACAACAACTCCCAGATATCTGCCCTCATCAAAAATCAGTTCTTGTCTCCCTGATGTGCATTGGTAGCTGCGGAGAAGACAGAAGAATTGCCTTCTCTTCAGTAGCCAGAATCCCCACTGCCCTTCCCCAGCTCCTGTGGCAGGAGCAAGGCACTGCCTGAGAGCATCTTCCTGTTGGCTGCTGGGAGTCTCAGACTGAAAGGGTGACATCTGCCTCTGCGACCAGCTCTGCACCACGGGGGTGTCTGTGTCATAGAATCATAGAATGGCCTGGGTTGAAAAGGACCTCAAAGATCATCTAGTTTCAATCCCCTGCCACAGTTAAGATAAGTTAATTTCATCCATTTTCAGATGGAGTCCCAAATGCCTGCTAAGCAACAAAGAAAAAAATCTGCTAAAATAAAAAAGGAATCATGGAGGAAGGAAAACATGAAGCAAATACAAATCATTAAAGTTTGTCTTTATAAAAGGGGAATAATTTTTGTCTCACTATAAAGTGGATTTTCAGCATTTAAAAACCTTCCTTTGCTTATAAAAAAGACATTCTATAAGACTGCAAATGGAAAACATTTTACAGGAGGGGAACTTTTCTTTCTGTTCAGACCTAAGCAGTTAAAACAGTGGTCCAAAACTGCAAGGTTTTACGCCTGTAGCTGAAAGTAGCTGTCAAACATGAAGGTTATTTTGTGAAGAGTAATTAATAGTCTGAATGGATGTACGAGGTCTCTCAGTATTCTGCCTTTGTCACAAGAAATCAGAAATGCAGAGCATCCCTGATATCTTTTGTTGCAAAATATTCTTCTCTTGCAATCAACATTTTAGCATTCAAATAAGGTAAGTGCAGATATTTTACCAACAACCTGAAGAAGAGCATTTAAATCAATCTGATGAAACATCTCTGCAACATAAGGAGGAGTTGGATAGAAATACTGCATTGCAACAAAACTTTCATTAAAAATATTGGAAAACTGATCTAGAAATGTGTCTTTCAAAACACCATAGTTTTGTTTTCATGGATGAAGTTCTGGTATGTGAAAATTAGGTCAAGAGTAGCCTGGACATTTAGAGCATCTGAGCTGATTTTATTTACAGAAAGCAAACACTACTAGCAGACAGCACTTTTTTTCTTTCTTAAACCACAGTAGTCATCACTCCACAGACAATAAAATCCATAGCTAATTTTCCCTGTTGAACCCCCACTGGAATTATTTATTAAAAAAAAAAAAAGAGTACTGCTCGTGATTAAGTCCACAGAAACAAATAGAAGAATGAACTCAAGTGAAAATAGAAGTCTTCCGAGAGAAGAAATGTCACTGTTAAGCTTCTAAGCAGCTTTCCCCATCTTGCAACTGCCAAACGTTGCTGAAGAAGAGATTTTAAAAGTTGTAAAGACTCAGACTTTGCTAGTGTCTTTTTAAGCATTCCTAGTTGGGATCTTATTACTATGGTCTCAGGAATTATTTCAGGAATGGTTCTCTGGTTAAACAGATGAGAAGCGTCTGCCTGTTCTTTAAGCTCTCTATGGTGATTTAAGCACTTGTCAGTCCTAGGACATAAAAAGAAAAACTGAAATAATTATCTCACTTTTAGAATTGACACTTGCTTGGATAGATAGCGGCAGTGAATTATCAAACAATTAGGATTATGGCAACTTTTCCCATTTACTTGGTAACTCATTTCTCGTTCAAAATATTCTGAATGTGAGCATATAATTTCAAATGTACTTTCTCACTTTCTGAAGTCAGCAAAGCGTCATGGTCTCAAGGATGAACAGTGTCAGCCATGCCAACATGGCTCTGTGGTTTGTTTACTTATTATTTTGTCTGCAAACATAAGATCACTCAGCCCATGTTTTTAACTGACTAGATGTGAACCATCTCCAAAGCAGAAAGCTGTGTGTCTGTAGTTAAAAGCACTGAGCCCGAGCTAATGAGCCCCTTCGAGATACGGGATAATACGATCTGGACTCCATGTCAGCTAATAGTGCTGTGCTGCATCCTCTGTCTCAGACAGAACTTTGGTGAGTAGATGGATTAAAGGCTGCCAGCGCAGGCACATCTGAACCCCCTGTAACACGTGTCATTGGTTTCACAGAGAATTCCCTAATCACAAAGGTTTGATAACTTTGATGGCATATCCTAAGTGACCAAAAACAACTGGCAGCAATATCTCAGCAGGACACATCCCTAAGCTCTCTGCCCCTCTCCTCACCACTGAGCACACGCCCATGCCCACACCTCAGCTCACCCGCCCAGAGCTCAGCTTCAACCTGGGCACTGCTGGAGGGCAGCAGTTATCAGCCTTCGGCTGCCTGCTCTACATGGCAGTGACCCAGAGCTGAGAGCAGCAACTTGTAAATCTGTTGCAGCAAGAATCACTAGCACTCATCTATCATGAGCAACTGCACAGTCATGGGCTGTAGTAGGATGAATAGGTTGGGTGTTTAATTTATGTATGAATTACTAGGTTGCTGTGGACAGCATTGAGATTTCAGCTGTGTTCAGGATCTGGGTCTTAGAGACCTATCCACTGAGCAGCATTGTAAGTAGCAAAGGCAGACACTAAAAACAGACTGGATTGAAAAAATTGCTTTTCATGCAATGAAAGCTACTGAAAGCTTTGGTCACAGGAAGGTAGAAAGCTTGGCAGAAAGGATTTGCATCTAGTTCTGTATTAAAACAGGACTTGGTGGCAGTTGTTTTATACTCTGCATTGCCCTGTTAAAGAGCAGTTATACTGTAGGGTGCTGGGGCAGCTTTTCCTGCTCCCTTCTTCTGCTTCTCTTGTCTTTTTTGGATTGGTTTGGGCTCTGCACTGCAGGATGAATTAGCTTATCTTCTGTATTAAAGCAAGGGCTTATCTTATCTTATCTTATTTGATTAGGGTTAGATAGTCTGAAGAAAATTTTAGTGCTATAACCAAAGCAGGCAAACCCTATTCTCCTTTACACTGCAAAATGATTATTTAGAGACTGCAGTGGAATTTAAGACCAAAAGTCACAGATCAGTTCTAGAGCAGTAGTAATTGATCAGCCTTTGGTTGAGAGTTGTATTCTCTCTCTCAGAACTAAAACAAACTGGAAAGCAAAAAGCCCAATTACATTGAGCTAATTTTCATCAAACTTTTAACTGGATTAGAATGTAAGCTCAAGTCCAACTGTGGAGAGAGAGCGTTAAATGGTTTTTGCAGGAAACTGCTTATTTAATAAATTTTATTTTTAAATCTTTTTATAAGAAGTCATCTTTTTTCTTGTTGACTACTTTACGCTGTTGAAAACAATAAACTAATAGCAAGTGCAACACAGGCACTACTTCAACCCCTCTTGTTTGGAGCCTCTGGACACAAACCACAGTAACTTCAATACTCATGTTAAGACACTACAGAGTCAAAAACAATATTTTTCCCCACACTATTAGCAGGAAAGGAGCCATAAGTTGCTGATAACCCAAACAGCAAAAAAAATAAATCACATCTTCCAAGAACTTAAGGTATTTATCATTTTAGTCTTGTGGATACAAAAACTACTAAATAAGTCATGGAACTCATAGCATATCAGCTCAGGATGTAAAGGATGCTCTTCGAGAAAAGTCAATCCTCAGGATCAGATTACACTACCAAAGACTTCTTCAATGTGTTATGTATATATACATAATCATTGAACTGACCAATTTGCCTGCTTTTGTTTTGGGCACTCTCAACAGTGTGCTAAACAATAAACACTAACAAAAGATCAGGAATAGACTACTGCTATAACACTGAGTTTTCTCATAGATATAGTCAAAACATGAGTTTTTTTCTTATAGATCCCATGTCTCATGAGGTTATCATAATACAAAAAGAACAAAAAAATACCTCTTCTCCCAGGTGATTTTACTTTGACAGTGCTTTTGACTCCAATATCATCGCTTTCCTTGTATTCTCGCTCTTCGTGTCCATATCAATTTATTTAATTTCCTGGCACTATCGCACCACTCATGGGAGTTACACAGCTGTCACCTCATCTACGTTTTCTCTGAGGTCTGGGAAAAACAGTGGTCAAGGTGCTAGTTGCTAGCCAAGCACAATGCAATAGAGGGAGAATGAAGAAAAAGAAACCACTGCAGGGAAGACTTTCATTTATCTATTGCTCTACTGGCACAGGTACAGGAAAAAGATGCAGTACAAAAAGATGTTGAAGACAAGCAGTTCTGAAGCACGAGCACTAACTGATGCTTTCAACGTAAATAAGCTTAAATTTGATAGGATGTTGTGTTAATTTCTTTCCTGCTTCCTTTTATTTTTCTACAAAACAAGTTTAACTCCACAATCTTGAAAAAGGTGAACAGCTTAATTAATGCCTGTAAATGACTGAGAGCTTCTGACAAGACACCACATAGGTATAAAGAACAAATGAACAATTGTAAGTAAAGCAATAAATGCCGTGATCCTGCAAACCTACAATAAGAACACCTACAGCTTCTATATCTATTTGATTTATGTGCTTTAAGAACTACTTAAGATCAAATTCCAGCTATGAGTACTATGGACATTCCCTGAAGATGTTTGAAATTAGTGTTACGTGTCCTCAAATGTTTTGATAGAAGCTTACTGAATTTGCCAAAAGGCTAATTAAGAGAGAAGAGGTACATGTACTCCATAGGATATTTGGCCTTACTATTTGTATTGTTTGCCAACTGCCATCTTTCAAGTCAGAAAAAAAAAACACTCTGAATAAAAAGCAGAAAGGAGTTTGGCTGGAAAACATGCACACAGATACACACAGGTGCCCATGCACCACTGCTCAGAAAGAGGCAGAACTCCCCAATCCCGTCAGGCTAATTAAATTCCAGACAAGGTAGAAAATTAAGGTATTAGCTCTCTACTCCCTGCACTGGCTGGTTTTATAAGCAATTCCTAGCAGAACTACCTGTGCAGCCTTTTGGCAAAGTAGCACAATGAGTTGGTAAAAAGTAATAATGAAGAGCATCCACTCGGCCGTATTTTACTTTACAAACAGCACAGAACTACTTCTGAGGATAGCAATACATCATCTACCAAGGGATGCTAATGAAGAAGTGTTTCACTGTGTAAGGAGGGAGGAACAAGAAACAGAAGGACAGAGTAGAGACTACAGCTTGGGAACAAGGCAACGTCCTTGCCTGCTTCCCAAACTGCTCTTCAGTACGTGTTGGCAGTTCTCTATCCAGTCTGGAATAATCTATTTACAAGTTCCTTGCAGGACTCAAATCCACAAATTAATTTTAAATAAGAGGCTGTAAAACTATTTCAGTGTGAAAGTAAAATTAACACCGCCCAGTCTATGCAAGTATCAGCTCCGTGAATTTTTGCTTTTTAAATGTACTTTTAACTATTCTAGGCTAAAATATGTATGCTGCATGCTCAGGCAAACCTCCAGCTGCATAGAAATGAAATATTACTGAAAAAATGTTGTTTACAGGAGCTGGCTAGAGCAGCTAATACATATAATACACTAAGCTCTGATAGTCCCATATCAGTTGCAATTACTTAAAAATTCAGCATCTCTGAGATTGAGGCAAACTGAATTCTCTTTATTCATGAAGTAACAAAAACAATGGGCAAGAAAATAAAGGAATACCTCTGGTAAAAGGTAACAACTGGTAACAGACTGCAGGCAGAAAAATATGCTTGTTGATGGCACCCCAGAGAATGCATAAGAAAACACCCAGTTTTCTGTAATTGTTCCTTAGTTACACTGTTTCATCCAGGCACATAAACTCTATTAAACCAATACAAACAGTCTCCTTGGGTTTACATAAAGTTTGTTTCAAAACTAGTCTCGAGGTACTGAGCTCTATGATGACCTAAAGAATTTCTCTGAGAAATGTGTGGATGAGAATAAGCCCAACCTGCACACCAATGGAGAGAGTGCCTCTAACAACTGGGACCACTCGATCAAGGTGTCCATGCAAATAATTAAAATGCTTAATGAAAGAGAACCAGGGAGACAAAAATGGTGTTAATTGGTTTCTTCAGATTGATGCTGTACAGTGCTCAAAGCAGGAATTTAATGTGGCATCTCTCAAGAACAAACAGCCCATATCATTTTGCAAATTTATGGCTTGTACTCTTTGCTTATGTATGAGGAGTACCAACAAAATTTCACCTACCATTGCTAGCTCCTGTATGTGGCTAAAACAGAAAGGTGGCAAACAACTAAAGCTGTATTACTTCCAATTTTGTAATTCGGGGAAACTATTAAAAAGTACGCTCCCATAGTAACTGAGACCACTCCGAATTTGATAACCTTAAATTAGGGCACTTGCTTGGAGCAATTGCCCACAACACTTTTGGAGAAAACTCTGCCAAAGTGCAGAATAACTCAAGAGTGTTTGCAGCCAGAGGTGTGGGAGGGCAGGAGAGGGAGCACTGCCTGCTGAATCCAAGCTGGCACACGCTGAGAAAATAAGAACAGACAATTCCCAAAACAGCATTATCTCAATATCAGCACATCTCTGAAATAGGAAGGAAAAGTTGTTCGACAGAAAATGTGTGCTTATTCATGAGCAAATCAAATATCGCTCTTCAGAAGAACTCAGATGTCTCTATTATGAAATATAATAGCAGCAACATGCCAAAATTAGCTTTGATTCAGAGCAGTGATGGCTGTAGGTACCATGGGGTATAAGGTCTCAGTGTGTGAAATATAGGTGACATGGAATCTTACAAAAGGATATGGCTATTAGCAGCATTAAATAATTTAGAAAATGGTTCTTGAGGTCAGGAAGCTTTGTAGTGCCTGACCTATGTTTCCTCTATCTGCACTAACCAGTGTTCAGCAGCTCAGAAGCTTAAACCCACACAATATTGGCAAAGAACATTATCCACAAAAAGTAGGAAGAGCAAATAACTGTGCTAATGCACAAATTTGGGCCACAGAAAGGCACCAGCATTCAAACACATGTATGTGTTCCCAGTCTTTATCCTCCTAATCTGCCTGAAATTACCTTGTAAGTGTCTGTGAGGATCTTAGCTATTGATCAACTGCACAAAATCCTCATTTCTAGTTATATTAAGATTAGATAAAAATAAAGGAGAATGAGTTTCCCATGATACTGAAAAAAAGTATTCAAAATGTAACTTTCAGAAATCTTATTTTATTGACAATATTATTGCAGAGATGCTCAAAATCTGGCATTCAAGTTCTTATCTTTCTGAAGCATATTACCATTAGCCATCACAACTCCCCACTCCCAACACATACTCACAGGACGGACAGAGATTGATTTTTCAACTTGCCTAATTGGCCAGAGGATGTAGGAATTTAACAGGATCTGGCTCTGCTTGAGCTAGCAGTTTTTGCCTTTTGCTAGAAACAGAAAGCAAGATTATGCATTACTTATTGTTATGCCAATTTTCTTGCTAGAAGAATTAGAGGCAGCTTTCTTTGCAGGGGTAATTATTTTCTTTGCAAAGACGCTTACAGCTTTTGTTTTGTTTCCTCAATACAGTTTGCTTTATTTATTTCTCTTTTTTTTTTTTTTTTTAAATGCTCCTTTAAAAGACTGGAATTAAGGAGGTTTTTCCTCTGGAATGAAGAATAGTGAAGAATGACTCAACATGTTCACAGAGGTAAATGCAAACACATCACTGCTCTTCTCAAAGTTGACACAATAGCCCTGCAATGAAATAGCTGAGGGCAAAGGAACGCGTAGAGTTCTGACGCACCAGCCTCACTGACATACCACGTATTCTTTTGAACTCTTTTTTTAGCCTCTATAAGAAGTCCGCCTTTGCCTTTTTTTTTTTTTTTTTTTTTAACTTAATAGCTCATCTTTCTGTACTCAAATCAGTAGGCAACCACTGAAAAACACTGCTCTGAGCAGCACTGTATAGCTGTGTTTCCTGTGGCTACCTCCCAGCTTGACTTCTTACGACCTAACTTTGGGATTGAGCTTAGCCTGCAGTCTTTGCATTGGTAGCGTCCCTTGCTCTCCACCTTTGTTTTTTCCCCCACAAAACATGCCAAGTTTACTTGAAGCTGTTTCAGAAGATGCCTGAATAGAAATGGGACAACAACTTAGCCAACCAACAGCAGTGCATAAAGCTTCCCTCTTTAACTAATCCCCAGACTAGATTTTCTTTAAAATATGAAGTAGGTATAAAGCTCACAAAAACTCCAAATGCAGTATTCTCCTCTTATTTTGTTAACAAAAAAATTAATTTTTTATTCCTGACTGAGAATTCTGAGAATTCTATCATTTTCATATTTTGAACTTCTATATTTCTTTTGTGAATCTCTCTGGAAAGAGCTCTCCTGCAGTCTTCCATGAAATACTGTCAATATTGTTATTCTGCTATTAATTCATGTCCTCCACTTCACTGACACACAGCAGAGTACCCTAATGGAACTGCACTGTCTGCAACCCACGGCAATGAAGATTATCCTTTCTGAATCTCCTCACACATTGGCAGTCTGTCGTTTAATGGATTACTCTTCGGAGAAGTGTAATATATATGAAGTGTAAAACAAAACTTTAACAGAAATGTTACCTTCAAGAGTCACCAAAGCAAGTTCTCAATTATAAAAATGAAAGTTTCTATTTTTATGCTCCATTTCTTTCCTGTGTGGATTACTTGTTATTGAAAAAGTCTCTATTCTGTCTGTTCTATAACCTGGGTGTTTTTAAAGACGTCAAAAATTAAAAAGTTAAATCAGCAATGCTTATTAATGTTTTTTTTTTTTTTTTTATTACTCAGTTCTGCAGTAATGTTTACAGTTTCAAGGGGAGTTTATAATTATGCAAATTGCTAAGCAGTCTGCATAATGTACAACATGTTTGGGTTCACTGACTAGAAGCTGAGATACATTTCTTTAATGCTGCCTGTATGCTGTGTAATTCAGTTTGCATTTCTTACGCTCCACTGCTCTGTACCTGTCTGCAGCAGTATCCCTTGTGTTTTAGAATTTATATGCAACCTCGGTACCTTTGCAGACATTTGGTTCTCAGAAATTACCTAAATAATTTATGTCTGCCAACTTAACATTTTGCAAAGGAGAGCAACATTTTGATAGCCCTATCGTTGTTGAAATCTAGTGAAGAATTTTACCCTTTTCATTATAAGCTTAGTTGCTCTCATCATAGTTATAACTTAAACATTCCAAAAGCTATTCTAAGCTGAACATGACATTGATTTTTCTTTTTTAAATCAAATTCTGTTAAATGTATTCCACTGTTTTAAACACTGCATACCTCTTTCATACCGTAGATATGACGTCTGTAGTCACTAACAGGCTGTGTTCTGATTTTGTTTCCAAAGGTGTCCATCACTGTGACCTTGCCTGCACAGGGCAGTTCTGAATGGATGTTCCATGCTGCTCCTGGTGCTCAGTCATAGCACCCGGTACCAGGATGGTAGCAGGGTATTTCAAACTGAGGTGGGCTGAAGATTGCCTGGCCTGCTAAAATATTCCACCCTGTGTGAAAGGCTAATTCGCTCAGTCGCTTTCTTGAAATACCATCTAAGCAATCACCAGATTCCTGAAAGTCAAACTAAGGTGATTAAATACCTCTACAGACAAGTGGAGGCAATTAACAAGCTCTTTTGGATTCCCAACCATGACTGACTCAGCATCCTTCTAGTGCTGCTCATGGGCCAGGTTTCAGCTGCAGACCAAGGCCTGGCAAAATACCCCAAATTCACAGGATCAGTCCTGCTGCAGCACTGAACTCCACCCTGTACCCCAGGGTAAACTCAAAGAAAGGAGTTGGGGAGAAAATGACAGAAGCAGTATCAAATTAAGCATGGAAGCAGCTCTAAGTTTTACTCCATTCAACATTTGTTGCTTGCTGCTGTGGCAAAGTGGTGCTTGCTCTCGCTCAGGACTCTCTGGTGCTGGTCTGCAAAGTGGGGTTTCCTATTTTAACATTAGCAGCATCCTCTCAGTTTTAATAGGTGATTAATTAGGGCAATTACTAACTCCCACCCAGCCTCAGGGCATGGACCATACCATGCAAACTGATAGGCTGAAAACCACAGGAGGCCTTCACTCAGCTCTGGTTATGCTTTTATATGGTCTCTGTGGGACAGCAGCGCTCAATTAACTTATATTGCTCTCTATAAACCTAATAGAGTTTTTATAGGTAGAAGAATTTATTTTTTTTTTTACTTTTTTTCAAGCTCTTATGTCTCAGATTAACTGAAAATGGCTTTTGTCCTTCTGTTATGAGTCTACAGTGGGTTAGACTACAGTAGTAAGTCTAGGTCTAGGCAGGGAGAGGCCATGCAATGCCAGCCTCACTTTCCTTACTCTCCGCAGCAGACAGTAGGAAACCCAGTCTTACTAACTTCCTGAGAGTATTAAATCCACATCTACACTTTGAAATAACAGGAGAAAATCTGAAGATTTTTTTCCCCTATCTTCTACCTGCTCTGCACATTAGCTATTTTGTGTCTACGGTTCACCAGAAAATGGATTTTATAATTTTCTTATATCCACTTATTTTAGAAAAGGTATTTCCTTCAGCACTTTCAGAGCTCCCTTCTGTAATTATATGAGGAATATAAAACATTACTCCTTCAGGGAATAAGACAGCTCATGCAGTTAAGAAGAATTTTTCCTTAGAGACCCATAATTTCATAATTAGCCACTACAGGATATCTTGCAGCTTCCAACTGTCATGGGAGAAAAGATATTTGACCATCCTGAGTCTCTGGTCTCAAACAACTAAACCATCACTGTGTTCTGATAGAAATGGAATGGACAAAAGCTCTGGTAAAATAACAAATAATTTAAAAAACCCACAAAAAACAGCCAACCACACCTCACCAAGAGCAACAACAAATCCAGACTGCCAATGTCTGCAATGTGTTCATTTTAGATAGATATAGATGTATAACTTTTCCTTTCAGTTTTCTGCTATGGTTAATTTTGCCTACTGAGTTTATGTTTAATAAATTGAACAAAATTTGTAGTGATTAGAACACAAATCTTTTATATTTACTTCTCATCTTCAAGACTTGGTTCATCTGCCAGATTAGGTGACACTTTTGCAATACATTTTCAGTGTCCAATGAGGAACATGCATATGCAAGATTCAGTGATACAGTAGCCCATGATTATAACAGTTGTTTCCTTGCAAGACCTCAAAAAACTATTTTACAACAATCAGATCTATATTGTGCCAAGACATATTATTATTATAAATTATAAAAGATGAAAAAATTATCCGCTTGAATGAACAAAAAATAACACGGGAATGAGAAAATAATGTAGAACTACAGAGAGGAAATGATTTGCCCAGAGGTATAAGGAGAGACCTGAGAAATCTAGAGCAGAAGTTCAGATCTCAATGGTAGAAAACCTTTTTTCCTTTTTCTGGAAAGTACCCATTTTCATTTAAACCCATGAATCATTTCCTACCTATGTTCCAGGTATTACACTGAAGTAGTTGGTATAGAGCTTATCAGCATCATACCTTGGACTTCAGTCACTAAATCAGATAATTAACACTCATTGCTATTTGTGTATTATATAACTTTCAGTTATCACTTCTCATTCAAGGAAAACATTCAAATCAGTCATAATATTTAAAATGCCATCTGAATGATTGGCACCCAGTCAATTGCTAAGCAAATAGTACTTAAGTAGTCATAACAGTGGGGATGGGCAGCAGGAAAGCTCGAAAGTACATTTTGGAAAAGAATAAATGACAATGTTACATTCTGCATTCTAGCCTGAGGAAAAGCAATCAAAGAATAGCTCTTAAGGCTGAGAAGATGAAATCTGGTGATGCACTGATGTAGGGAGCAGGAAAAGTTTTGACCTGAAACAGACTGAGAAGAGCCATGATTGAAATGCATTTATTTTATTCCAAGCTATTTCCCTGATGCCTTTTCTTTATTTTCTTTGCTTTATATATATATATATATTACCTTTCTGTCCTCACATAAGCTTCACATGTGAGGGATCTGCTTCACCCCTTCCTCTGCTTGGTGTCATCTCTGCAGTGAGACTCATCTGCCATGACAGGAAAGCATAAGCTGCAGCCTCAGCTGGCTGAGTTCACAGGCTCCTGTCTTGGTCAGAATTTACTCCTGGGCTCCTTAATCACGGCCTCTGCCTCCTTGATGAGCCAAGACTACTCATCATCTATGGCCTTGGTCTCAAACATAACAACACAAACTCAAACTTGCATAAACCAATACCTTTATGTACTGATTTTCAATGCAACTTTACTACATGTATTCCCCCTATGGAAATGGATCAAACTACCCATTTTATATCAGTTGAGGAAGAGTCTGAAGTTGAAGTGATCAAATGTTTTAAAATACAAATATCTCATGATTTGTATTTTCTATTAATTACTAATGATTTATGGCGCTCCTGTATTTGAAAAGACTCCTTAAGAAAAGAACACCTAAACCAGTCTGATTAAGCAAAATCAATGTTTTAGCCCTGTACTCCATAAGAGAAGAGCTGAAGCTGCCCAAGGAAAAAAAATACTTATCAGGGATCCACACAGATCCTGTATCAAGGACCTAATCTCAAGCAGATGTTGCCAAATTGGCAAACAGATAAAAATGAAAGATTAGCATTAAATTTATGTAAGCAACATACCACAACCTCAGAATTTTCCAGCAGAAAAAAAATTCCCAGAATGACTGATTACTATCACTAAGAATTTGCAGACTGTCCCAATACAGCGATAGTTTTAGCGACACAGATCCACAGTGCGGCTGTTAAGCCAAGCATGTTTATATAGAGGCTCTAAGTTATTTCTGATAGAAGTCTAGAAATAAAAATGAATTAAATTCGTGAGAAACCTACCTGGCAGTTCTGCTTCTTAGGAAACAAAGGAAGAGAAGTATTCAAAACAGATGGCAAGATTCGTACCGCCTTAGAACAAGAAATACAGCAGCTTTGGAGTATGGAGGACCGTTCTACTAGGCAGCCCAACATGCATGTAATGTGCCAGTTTGAAACTTAAGTGAAAACAGACAGTAGTTATTTAATAGCACCATGACTTTGAGTGCTGTAAGTGCAACTGTCTGAAAAACTTATTCAGAAGTTGTTGTGAAGAACCTAATCAAGAAAAACAGCTTACAAAGCCACATGCAAATGAGACACAATAACTGCTGAAAATAGCACGCTTGAGGGTTCACTTAGAAGGTTGAGATCTCATGTATCTGCAGTCCTGTTTCTCACCTCCAGGAACAGGTGACTACTAACATTTTACTTTTCTACAATGTTATTCAGAATTAATAACATACACTGTCAACTTATTTTTTCCCTTTTTGAAAAAGAGCTCCTAAAAGAGCAGTAGTAATTTTTACATGACTTCACAATAAAGAGCTTCATTAAATAACAAATATTTAACAGTCACATTTTTTAACAGATGGCCAGGTGCACAACAACTGCTCATTCTTCAAATGACATTAACATTTGCTTCCTAGAGGCTTATTATTTTTTAATGCTTGTACCTACATTCAAATAGCTTTAGAGTGTTTTTGTTTTCCCTTATCATAAAAAAAAAATCTCTTAATTCCATGGTCTTGTAGGAAGCTTTCTTGAGAGACACAGGAAATATGACAAATAAAAGGAAAAAAATATTATATTTAATAAGTAATATTTGATAAGTAATAAGTAATAAGTAATTCTAAACTCTTTATACAAATAACACAAAAGAACATTCAGCATATGCTTTCTGGGGAAACAGAATTTAAATAGAAACACTGCTGTGACCAATCCGTAACAGATGTTTATAAAATATTATTTACAAAATAAAATAGCCAGAGTATAGTCTTTTATTTCTTAATAAATCATCAGATTGAGATTTTTCATCACAAAAACACAGAAATAGATCAAATGGAAGCATGACTACAAAAGTAGCAGGTTTATTCCACTAAGCCTAGAGAACACAGTATGTGCTTTCTCTCTTCTTACCTCTCTATATTAGGTTTTGATTGCTTGATGATATTCAAGATGATTTGCAATTCTAATATCACTTTGTTTGGGATGAGAATCTGTAGCTATTTCAAGAGGTGAAGGGCTAATTCACATGTTATTTATTGTGTCTTTGAGCGTATCAAAAAATGAAGGACTAATCTTGCTCCAGCTACATCACATACATTACCCAGCAGAGCTACTGAGATTATTGCTGTGGGTTTACTGACACATCTCATGACAGCACAAGAGGAAAAATTAGAAAAACAAAATAATTCCCTATACCATAATGCATGGGTATCTGCAGCAACTTACAGCCTAGAGAAATGCAACCACGCTACTAATATATAAAAGGAGGCCAATGATAAAATGCTGCTTCTCAATGGGATGAATTTGCTTCCAAATCTGTTAGCCCCAAGATGGTGTTTCCATGCTAAATAAACATAACTTCCCTGGGTTTGAAGATTTGCTAAATTAATTTGTGTATATATTATAGGAACGGGGACATTACAACCAAGCAACAATTATCACCTAGAAATTAAATAATGGAACGATAAGAACCTACAAAAGGATACTTTGAAAGTTTCATTAGTTCTCACTGAACAGGAAATATAAATAACAACAACAAAAACAGATAGGAAGAAAAAAACCACAAAACAAAATCAAACTAGAATTGCTTTTGTCATGCAAGCAAAGCTTGCAATGTGATTTAGCAATCTGGAGTATTTTTTTTTAGGACTTGTATCATTTCATTAGTCAAAAGAATAAACTGGAAACACAAACCACATGAGTATTATATAAACAAGGCAGTAAACATAAAATATTCATTGCAGCGATTTATAAGTGTTCAGGATCTGAAGAGAAGTGAAGCTTCTCTGAACTGAAGAAATACATGGGCATAAAGACACATTAACCAACCTCACGCATTTATTTCATCATCTCTTAGTTTAAAGTTTTTACACTAAATTTCAAGGACTGAAAATGAATTCAACAAAAAACAGCCGCCTACCAAAGTTTTTATTGAGGGGGATGCCAGAAAGATTTTTGGACATCTGTTGACCATCTATGCTTGTGGCAAGATTAAGAAAGTCTCCTAAATATTAAGAGATGTCCAAAATATGAGCAAAATATATCTTAGCTTCCGGAAAATAATAAAGTTACACCGATTATCTATGACCACATTGCAGATCTTGGCTGAGAGGTGCTCTGTAGTTCCTCTGAACTGCTGCAGCATTTGGGATCTGACACCTGCTCCCACCATTGCCCTGAGCCCAGTGGCTGGGGGACCTAGAGGAAATCTGCAGGCTGCCAGCAGGCACTGCCTGTGTGGGCAGACATAAAGAACTCTTCAGAAGTAAAGGTGGTTAAGGTACCTTGTTTCACAAGGAGATGCTTTGTATTTGTGTTTGAAGAAAGCAGGCAAGAAAGATCGATAGTGGGAATGTGTGCAAGGGAGTAAATCATGAGGGTGCAATGGAGCAGTAGATAAACACGCACTCTGACAGTCTGCTTGAGGCTATCTGGCTGCAGTTTTGAAAGAAGCTTTCAGCATGACAGTTCATTTTACTTAAGGAGTGGATAGACCTGAAATCAATGCATCTTTAAAAGAGATACATCTACCATTCATTATATACTCTTAAGCTGTTTTACAAGCACTTAGGCTAGGAACAGCACATGAACACACAGCCATGGTCAACCAGTTCTGCAGAATCTCTGGGTTCACTATTAAGAAATGGACTTTCTCCAGGAAGACACAACTCTTCTTTGTATTCAGGAGCCAATTCATAATGCAGCTTGTGGGTAGCTGGAGCTGCCAGATGATTTTCAAGTTTTCCCTTGCAAAGCCATGGCTTGCCTATCAGTGCAAATGCATCATCAAGGTAATGAAACTGCTATTCTTCTCAGAAAGAAAATTAAACAAAAACAAAGCAAAGTCCACAACTAAATCAGATGAAACAAACCAACCACCCCCAAACTCAAGAACAACAAAAGAAAAATCCAAAAGCAAGACAATAACAACATATTTTCTTGAACTGTTTTCCTTCCTCCCTGTTTCAATAACATTGTTTTCTACTATCCACTCCTGTCCCAGAACTGCTGGGTTACTCTCCCCAGTTTTTATAGTTGAACCAGACTTTGTGCTAAAACCCTAATTTGACTTAACACTTCAGACAGCTCCTAGCAGAGTAGTGAGAAGAACTTGTATAAATAGTTCATTCTCTGGACTTCCTATCCCAGCTACTCTTCACAACACTGATCACAATCCTACTGAAATTACATAAAAGCTCAGATTTTTAGCATTATCAAGCAATTAATGTCATTATGATGCTAACATTATTATGAAGTTAGGCAAAAAAATTATTCCTCTCTCAAAAAAACAAAAAACAAAACAAACAAAACAAAACAAAACAACAAAAAAAGATGTAATGGAAACAAGCAGCATTTTTATCAACTGAGCACCCCCACAGTTCTAAGTAATATTCCCAGTATTGTAAGAAAGGCCATCTGGTACCACTGAATTTTAAAAAGTACATATAGTCCAATATTTGGACACTAGATGGCAATGTTAGATTTTATTTAGTCATGTGATACAGTGATTAAATGGGATCTTCTATGAGAGGAAAGCAATTTTCGGGTTAAAAAGGAGGACAAGAATGTTTGATCTAGCTAAGAATAAAGATCCAAATCTTAGTAAATAATCCATGTAAAATCATGGAAAAATTAGCAAAATCCTTTTCTGAGATACAAAATAGAGATAACCTAGATACAATCATCAAGTAGAGTAAGAAAAAAATAACATCTTGATAAAAGCAAAACATGCAGTAGAATCATATGGTTTTATTACTGTCTCTTAAATAACACGTTATGATATAGATTCAGTGCCTCTAAGTAAATTATGAGCGGAAGAAACATAAATATAACAGACCTCTACTAAATTCCTCCTTTCTTCATGTGACAGGTGTTAAAACAACGGAGGACACCAAGCTTCTCACAGTTGTTACAGATACCTGCTTAAATTCCACTGGAGATTTGGGCAGCCAGGTCTGCTTTAGTAAGGAATGGCAATATTCACATCTGACATAGAAAGCTGGAAGGAAGAACTTTTTTTACAGGTACTCCTGCGAGAAATGATGATAGGAGAAAGATGAAGAGGGGATGACAGTAGATTTTTAGAATACACTGATATCTTAGTTTTTTTTGAAACAGTTTTTTTTTTTTTTTAAAACTTACCTATTTCACAGAGACTAGACTTGACTCTTTCTCCCTACACAACAAAAAGTGAAACAGAGGTTATATCTTATTTCATCAGACTAATAGCAATACCGTTTTCTCTTTGTCTTTCAAATAGGAGCAAAAACCAAGCAAAACGACTGAATGGGACTGAAATCAGTCCCATTTCTGTTTCCCCAGCTGTTTCATCTGTTCCTGCTGCAAAACACTCTGTTAGTCAAACCTATTTCCTGCTAAATGATCAAAAGGCTCTTAACATTTTAGATATATGTCTCTGTCCTACCAATCCCTATGCTGGCAATGAACACACAAATAAATTTTATAAACAAATTCCAGTGGTCTAGTTAAGTTACCTTACAATCAATTGCTGTATAGGGAATGTCAAAAATTCTACTCTTCATCCTCCTACAGGAAAACACAAGCCAATGAGAATTCAGAAATATACCTTGTTATTAAGCGATTGTTTTATTTACTATATTTAGGGAGAATCCCATTTACTTAAAGAGCATCGAAATCAAAATCTCTCAGACACAAAAATACGTTTTTTTCTTTCAGCTGCAGTCATCCTCCTCTTCAAAAAAACCGATAAAACCATATATGCAGTGGACATGTAATGCACAAACAAGCTCTGTCTTTTGTCTAGACAAACAACATTAGTGATCATAATAATTCTGACATCAGAGAGAGCTTTTCTCAGAGAAAAAAATAGGCCAAAATTTAATTAATTTCAGAAAGAGGACAGGAAGCGCAATTTAAATTTTACTATGAATTTACCATTTATTTTGTTTTTTGGGGTCTGCTGCTCTCTAACCTAAGAATAGCAAGCAAATCCAGTCTGTCTGGTAGGATGCAATGCTACTGCCTTCTCTAAGCCACAGGGGAAAAAATGCACGGACGTTAATCTAATTATCTTGTGGAAACACTTCAGGCAGTGTGATTAAAAAAAGGAAAACACAGCAGGAGATACAATGCAATTGCAATACTGAAACCAATCACAGATCTTTTTCTACTGGTCTTGGCCAAATTCATCTATCATGTCTCCTTCCAACAGCTCTGTGGTGGTTCAGATTTTGACTCATTTCCCTAAGTACAACATAATAGAAACACAGCAGAAAGAGAAGGAGGAAACAGAAAAGGCTGTTTATATTTTAAATTATATTTTAGATTCAATAAATGACAGACAAACAAGTTTTCAGAGTAATTTGGCCTTGGAAACGTGAATAAGTCACAGAATTTGCCAACTAAAATATTCCCTATAAATTGGTTGAAGATGAATAAAATTGAGAAGAACTTTTCTACTAGTGGTTATAAGGCACCAGTCTCTCTTTGTATTATTTATTTCTGGCATGGCAGTGCCTGGAGGTCCCAATAAAATCTAGGCTTCCTAATACAAGAAGACATAATTCTCATCCTAATAGAGACAAAGTGATGAAGAAAGCATAGAAACAAAGGTCTAATAAAGTTTAGACACTCTCCTAAATAAACAAAGAAAAAGAGGTCCCTGTTTCTGGAGTCGTAGTCTAGCACGCTAACCTCACAGCCCAGTCTCAGCTTCTCACCATCGTTTTGTTCTCCTCAGAAATGCCACAGTCTGCCTTCCCCAAGCTCCTTGCTCTCCATTAAAATCTACCTTCAGTTAACTGGTACCTTACAGCTGAACTAACTGAGCTGGTAACTACAACTAGAAATGTGGTTGACAATGCAGTTCATCATTTATGTTGGATCCGATGAAAGCTTCCTGTGAACAACATATACAGTTGCTCTGTTAAACTAGCATAGGGCACTGAGGCATGGCTAACTTGAGCTAAATGAGCTTGGAAATAATTCAGGTATATTACCTTAAACAAGCTTGAGTGGCAAGAAGCACCACTTAGTTTTACTGGAAAGAGGATGGATGGTTCCCAGTGCTGCTTACCACTGTCTTTTTCTGATGTGATTGTTTCATATGAAGAATGGGAGAAGGACTCCATGAGTATTCTTAGAAGAGCTACTTTTAGACACTGCAAAGGGACCTCAGATGGACTACTTATGGACTTGAAGCAGTCTTACTGGGCTTAGGCAGAGCTCGGTGTAGATGACAACTCTAGTTCTAAGTGGGCAGCAAGCTTCCACTCTTATTCCTGCACAAGGACATTGCTTTGTCACAATGCTGAACTTTTAGTTTTTATCTTTTATCTGTTTTACAGAAAGATACATGAAAAAAATCTATAGCCTTCATGAAAAAATTTGTTTTTCTACATGCAAAAACTGTACGTCACAGTATCAGAAACATGCACATAGCCATTATGCACATATGTGTTTTCCTGATACATTCTATAAATCCCATAAGAGTTACAGTAACTCTTCCACTTTCAGGATTCCCCAAGACTGAATTAAAATCCATAAAACCCCAAAGCTTCTATTAGTTGAGATCATTGCTTTAAAATGAAAACTACAGGTCTCCTCAGAACACTATTTTTTAATTACATATTTAGCTTTAAAAAAATCAAATATTTTTCAAATTTGAAAGATAAATAGACTGACAATGCCTACTTTGAAGCATCTGTAAAGAATCAAAGAAAGCATATCAGGATATAAGGGAAGGTCTGAATCTATGTTGTTCGTTTGTGAGAATAAAACTGCATGCACATAAATCTACAGGAAGAGAAACTGAAAATACCCCAAACGTGACCTGCTGTTCTCTTGTAGGGATGTCTCTGCTTTGGACAGAGACAAAAGTTCCCTCTCTTCCTGCTCTGCATCCAAAAGCCAATACTTAAAACACATGCATTTGAAGCATCAAGGCATCTGGGCAGTCAGAGATCTCTAAGGGCATTCAAGTAATGCAGCAGTTTGTTGAGGTCCCTTAATTTCAAGAGCCGGCTATTCAACAGACTCATGTAAGAGGAGCTCAAGTGTATTTTTCTGATTACTGAGGTAGTTCAGTTAAAGGGACTGCAGGGATAGAATGCTTTTCTCGGGAAGTAGGAGAGCAGAGGAAGATATTGAAAAGCTAAGTATGCAGGATGCTTTGGTGGATGAAAACAGCCTTTATTTGTGTTTGAGATCTGTGCTGCTCTGCAAGTACAAAAAAGCAGTCTTCATAGCAGCTTGTATTTCTGTCCAAGCTATGGTATAGAAAAAAGCACAGTAGCATTCTTTGTTCAGTTGAAACATCCAATCAATCCAAACAGGAGCTTTATTGACACTGGGATTTCAGATCAAGGTATTTGTAAAATGGACTGAAAAAACTAAATTGCACCACTGTTCAGAGCTTGAGATATCATTGCCTTATCAATGTTTTCTGAAAACCCTGTGCATGGACAAAAACATCTTTCTGGAAATACCAGAAACACCACGAAAATGAACACGGCTAACAACAACTAGCAAATAAGCAGTATATAAAACACAAATGAGAAATATCAGCTTGCATGCACCAGGCAGCAGCGTTCTAAGACACTCCATTAAAAAAAAAAATCCAAAAATCCAAAACAAATGGATACTCCATTAGAATAGGCTTTCTTAGAAGCATGACGTGTACATAATGACAGCAGTTTCAAACGTGTGATAAAATGGCAGCAATGAAGATACCAGACCTCAGGCTAGGCTGAATTATGTACAGTATAAAGCTCAAGGGAGAATGGAGGTTAAAGTCACTCTCTCTGAATGACCTCTGGTCTCTTTTAAACACAGGCATGCCCAAAACATACAGCTGCCTTTAAATTCCACTCAAAGGAGTTCCTGAAGTTTTGCTCTGCACAATACTAGGCTTCAGGCCTACAATAGATGGAGCAGATATAACATGTGACTCAGAACTGCATGCTTTTATTTGCATTTTGAGATTAAAAATATTAATATGTTAAATACCAATTGATTATCCAAACCATTAATTCAGGATTTAAGAATATTAAAAATGCACATCGTGCATAACCGCTAATCAGCAACAAATCCAAACTGAATAAACTGGTATTTAATTGTATCTTGTTAACTTTAATACTCTTCTTAATCATAATTAAAAGCAGTTCTGAGATGCAATTTAAATCATTACCAAAACCACTTGCAAGTCCATTTCAGAAACAAAAATAAAATAATATGGAGTTACTATTGATTTTTTTCCTTCTCCGAGCTGACTATAGTTATTTGTACACAACGCTGTGTCTGCCCCAGTAACTGCGATTAACCCACATGAGCTGAAGCCAGAAAGCTGTCCAAGGTGACAGCCAAGGCAGAAAGGACAATAAAATACAACTGCACTACCAACAGAAAAATGCTTTGCTTCGCTGCACTGATTTCTTTGGAGTCTCACTTGTCCATCAGTTCCACAGTGTGTGCTGTGTGAAAGACCTATGCAAGATTCTAAGGGGACCACAGCAAAAAGAGGCTGTTTGTGCATAAATGTCCAGTGGTCTTATGGGTATTGTGTAAGAACAAAAAAAATTGCAAAATAAGGCCTGTAACTCACAGAATTCAGGGACAGGGACCTTGGATTTATATATCCTTACATCTTGGTGAGGAAGAACTGCAACAACTAATTATGTTCTGTTTGCTGGATTCAGGTAGCAGGACACTCATATTTGTCCTGTTGTCTTTACTTTAAACAAGGGGTAGAACTTTTCAGGCAATACAGACATGCTCCAATACCTGAATGCTTTCTCTTTGCCCTGGGAATGGTCTGAATACCATCCATGCACCTACATGAGAAGAGAAGAGGTTGACTGTAAATATATGCATGGCAGAAGGCAGAGCTGGGAACTGTTAGCAGAGCCCATAGAGTCTGCCTGTGGGATCTGAACCTGCGGCAAAAAGAAGCTGGTTCATACCTCCTTTCAGCAACACTGGTACAAATGGGTCTGCTTATGTAACTCACCTTAAAGTTTTTGTTGTTTTTTTTTTATACATGGCCTACAACTGGATGGGCAGCGTTTCATAATGTATTTTCATTCTACCCCTAGCCAAGAGAAATGAAGCTATAGAGGATTAATGTGATAGATACTTTAACTCATTTGTTAATACATTTGTTAATACAGTTTGAAGACAGTAAAACAAAAAAACCAACACCTCCAGCACAACATATTTCTTCAAGAGCCATGTGGATGTATATGATCACAATACCAAGAAACAAACTATTACTGCCTGCCATGTGTGGCCATCTCAAACTTTATCATCAGTAACACCATAGAATTATTAATGTTAGAAACTATCACTAAGATCATCAGGTTCAACTGTGAACCTATTCCCACTATGCCAACCAAACCATATCACTCACTGCAACATCTGTCCTTCTCTTGAATACATCCAGGGATAATTACTCCACCAGCCCCCTGGGCTGCCTGTTCCAATAACTCATCACTGTTTCCAAGAAGAAATTTTTCCTAATATCCAACCTGAACCTCCCCCAGCAGAACTCGAGGCCATTTCCTCTCATCCTATTGCGGCTATCTGGGAGCAGAGGTAGAACTGCCTCACAATCCAAATCACTGATACATAGAAATAATATCAGAAAAAGGATTAGGAATAATCCCCTATGGCCCAAGTAATCAGGTATGTAAACACAAAAAAATAAATCTGGTACTGCTTATCAGAATGGTGAGTTCATGGGTAATAGTCTAAGAAAGATGTGTTTTCTGCTTGCCCATTGCATTGTCCTACATAGGCCATGGAAGTTACAGCTGTGTAGTTATATTCTTTTACAGTTTAAATCAACTTTTATTCTTTTGGACACTTTGCCTGTTCGCTCTATTGTGCTGTACATCTGTTTGTATTAAAGCTCATTTAATACACCAGGGCTCATACTTCAGCCTAGAATCTTTTCCAGTCTCCCTTATTGTTTGTTCCACAGCCTCTGCTGCTCCAAATTTAGTTTCATCAGCAACTAACTAGTTCACTCTCCCTGTCAGTCATGTATACAGATTAGGCACTGTCTATGTTCAAGGACTGCCCCTTTGGGAACTCTACTTAATACTTCTATCCAATTTAGAAGTGCTTTTCTGACAAGCAATTGCTTGTTTCCACTTTTTTTAGCTAGTCTTTATCCTCTGTATCCACTCTTATGTTCTCCCTTGGCTAACTGCAGCTTTCAGCTTAAGCAGGAGTCTGTGAAGTGGAACTTCTGCAAATACTTTTAACCAAATCCATAAATTAAGCCATATATAGTGCACTCGGAAGGATATTGCTTTGCCTTCAAAAGAAACAGCAAGAAAGCTTGGCTTAGCAAGACCCACACTGCTTCTGCGGTCATACTGCCTAGTTCCTCTGAGGCTAATTTCATCGTGTATTTCTTTTTAACCGCTTGAGACAGATCCTACTCTGGTTTGCACCAAATTATCCTTGGAGGAACTTCACCTTTTTCAAAGGTTTACTATCTTCTGACCCTTTCACATACCACAGCTATCAAAACTCAACATCTGCTACTACAGATTCTTGCATTTATCGCAGTTACAAAACTAACATGCTTCCTAACTGGTTCAGCAAGACTTCTGTGGAAAACAAACAAACAAACAAACAGAGAAACTCCGAGATTAATGCAGAATCTATGTATGAAGCAAGATCATGACATATCTGCGATTTATTTTGAAGACAAGAGTTCAAGTTGGGGATTTTGTCCTAAGGTCCAGCTGCTATCCTCAATCTGTGTCTCCAGCTTCCACCATCATACTTAAGTATGAAGAAGTTAGATTTTTAATAAGCCTGCTTCCAGTCTACCTTCATGCCTATTTAAAGTCTCCGTAAGGACTCTCTTATGATTTGTATCATAACATCTGCCATCTCTTGTTGAGTTGTACGTCTTTTCTACAGTCTCAGAGAGCATCCTCATTCATTGCAAATACCGACTCTAAATGCACTTGTAAAGATGCTGAAAATTGTTCCCAAAACTACCAAACACTTAACTCACTCCTCTTTCTGGACATCTTAATGGACTTGCAAGAAACTAGCGATATATTTGCCAGTATTTTGCATAGAAGTCAATTGGCATGGAAATAATCTAACAGTCAGAGCACAAGTGTTTAGGAAAGTAGTTTCAGCACATCTTTCCTACACTAGAAGATGATGTAAACTCCTTCCCATTGTGTCAGATCCCACAAGCATCCTTGAAAAGCCAACATAAATAAGTATAAGAGATCAAAAATGGAGAAAGAAAGAACAGGAAAAAAACAGAACTGTAAGAACAATTCTTCCTTGCCTCTTAATGCAGTCATATCTCATTGAAGAACATTTCACATATAATTCAAAAAAGATAGAAAGTGGATGCAAGAAGATATCACGTCATGTATTCTGACCAAGGGAAATATCGAAATAAAAGGAAAAAAACAGGTGTGGATATGTTAAGAAGTTATTAATTTATCTACTGAGTAAAAATACATTTTTTCTCAAAAAAAAAAAGTGTGCCTTCTGAATCCATGCAAACCTAAGCAATTTAAATCCTTCCCTTCGGGTTCAGCTAGTTTTCCAGCAGTCGAACAGGAAAGAAAATGCAAATAACTAAGAGATCTCTCTGCTATTGACAGGTTTGTTGCAACTTTGCTATCATAACAAAATGTGAATCAAATCAAAACTACCAATGGAAACCACATCTTAAATGTTGTAAGTGGACAGATGGGGAATAAGGCTAGTAAAAAGAAAAAAGGTGGAAGAAGTCTATCTGCATTCTGTTCTGAAGCTCACTTCTGTGAGGATAAAGTGCCTTTGGAGAAGATGAAAGAACAAGGCACAGATGTCCACCCTGTGGCTGAGATGAACTAAGCACAGATGTCCAGCCTAGGGCTGGAACATCCCCTTCATTATAATATGTTTAAAAGTAAAGTTGAAACTACACCTTTTCTTATAATAAACAGCAATTAGTGAATATGTATTCCTATGGTAAACAAGGATGTTAGACGAGCAGGCTGCCACTAGACTTTCCAGGTGGACTGACCCAGATTAAAGGTTTTAGCTAGGGACCCCTGAACTGAACAGGAAACAGCGACTCTCCAGGCATCATGAAAAAAATTAAATAAAAATTCTGCAAAAAGTTTGAGGTTGAAATAAAATGTCAAAACTTTTTCTGAAGCCATTGAGAATCCCCATTCCAAATTCTTCAATGAAGTTTCAGTGCAAGTTCCATTTCACAACTTCCTACACTGCTCTTAATTTCAATTTTCAGGCTTCACTATTACTTTACTGAAGTAACATACATATCATTACCAAAAACTCCACTTACAGGCCCTAACTAATAGAAAACTCCTACTGTGCTATGCATCATAAAATAGATCAGTTTTTAAAAGAAATCACAGTAGAAACTGGCAGCTCTTAACTTTATAATAGAAACAGAGGTAAAATTGAACCATTTGCCCCATATCTCACAATATTTGAAGCACTGACAGAAATCAAATCTACTTTTCTAAAGATCGTTCTCGTTCTCTACCTCACAGAGCCATTTTTTTCTTACTTCTACCATCCTCTTTCATACATTTCCAACAGCTATTGAGCTCATGCTTATTTCTTTCATAAGGTTTTGGATATGAAACTTATTATTCAGTTTAAAATCCTGAATGAAATGTGAAATATAATTTCTTCATCTATCCAATAATTTGTGGTAAAAGGAGACTTGTTGTCTTTGTTTAATGGCTACAAGCAATCAGATATTCAGTGGACTATTCCAATAACTACAATAAGAATACAATTTTTCCCAATTTAATTTTCCATCTCTTAGGTTCTACTATTTGTTTGCCTGCTATAAGAAGCACTTTCAAAACACTTTTCTCTGCCTTATAACTGCTTATAATCAGGTGTCAAATGGCTCATTTCTTGGCCTTCATCAGCACTCCTGGATGCACTTCTTAGAGACTAAGCTCACTGACACTGGATGGGATGCAAGTGACCAGAAGGCACAGGAATAAACCGAGCACCAAGCTGGCTGGACTTATCACCAAATCTTTAGACTAGGTTTCATGGGGAAAACAAGTAGAGCTGCAAGCAATGCAGGAGACTCCTGGTGTCTACTGTGGGTAATTTTCTGATGGTGTGCCCCAGGGGTCTATCCTGGAACAGATGCTCTTCAGCATCTTTATAAATGATCTTGACCATGTGATGGAGTGCACCCTCAACACGTTTGCTGACGACACTAAGCTGAGCTGTGCAGTTGACACAGTAAAAAGAAGGGATGCCATCCAGAGCAATCTGGACAAGCTTGAAACGTGAGTCCACAGAAACCTAATGAGGTTCAAGAAGGCCAAGCACAAGGTGTTGCACTTCGGTTGGGGGCATAATACAGACTATGAGAAGAAATCCTTGAAAGCAGCACTGAGGAGAAAGACCTGGGGGTCCTAGTGAACAAAAAGCTCATCATGAGCCAGCAGTGTGAAGAGAGAATTTTTTCCCTCTTCTTCACTCTTGTGAAGTCCTATCTGATATACTACATGGAGGCCTGGAGCCCCCAGAACAAGAAGGATGCAGAGCCCTTGGAGTGGGTCCAAATGAGGGCCACAAAGTTGATCAGAGGGCTGGAGCACTCTCTCCTCAAAGAAAGGTTGAAGGAACTGAGTTTGTTCAGCCTGGAGAAGAGAAGGCTCTGGGAGACTTCAAGGGAGTCTAAATGTAGGAGGAAGGACAACTTTTTACATTACATTGCCTGATAGTGACAGGACACGGGGGAATGTCTTTAAACTAAAAGATAGGAGATTTAAGTTAGATATTAGGAGAATGGTGAGGTGCTGGAACAGGTTGCCCAGAGAAGCTGTGTATGTTCCAACTCTGAAAGTGTTCAAGGCCACATTGGAGGGGATCCTGACAGCTGGCAACCATGCCCATGGCAGGAGGACAAGATGATCTTTAAGGTCCTTTCAACTTCAGCCATTCTATGATTTTCTTAAGCCAGACTCCTATGACTGTGATCTGTTCCTTTTTGTTTCTAAGATCAGTCATCACAAACAGAGATAATATGTTGCTTAGCATTTATCTGCTCCCACACTGCAGAAACCATGTTGGGCATCAACACAAGCTGGAATAACTATACAAATTTTGCAAGCTAGCATAAGAAAAACTGCAATATTTTAGAGGATTTTTCTCATATTAATAGGAAAATTAGTAAGCTCAGGGCACTCATATTTCACAGTAAGCTTTTTAGCTTACATTCACTAGCAGTTGAACATTTTGGATATGCTCCATTATGTCCATCAGTCTCGTTTTGCACATTTCTTAATGTTGCTCTGAGCTGTACATTTGCTTTCGTAAACATGCTGACATGCCACAGCACATTCCTGTGTTAAACATACCCCTGTACCTGCAACCATAGCCATAGAAAATGGATAAGATTTTAATATAAATTTTTGATATAATAAGACTTCCTATTGGCAGGGCTAATCTCACCAGTAAGTAGATTCTATGAAACCAATAAAAACAAATGAAACAAGAAAATATCACCAGGACCACAGGGGAGAACTGCCACATCTTTGCTTTTACACCAAGCATGGCCAAATAAAATGTGGTATACTGAGGTGCAATGCATGGACATCTATCACCAAAAAACACTGTGTATCACCCATGCACTGTAAGGGTATGCAAATATGATAAAAACCTTTGCTTGAGATCCTTATGCAGTGCTTAGCTACTGGCAAAATAACTGTGCATATGGTTACTACCTCTTTATGGAAATAAAGAATACAGAGCAAGATAAATATTGTAAAAAGTTCCACATGGAGAAGAAAGTCATTTTTCACACAGAATACCTGTCCTGTGTCTCTGCCCTCTCTCTTCCTCACAGCTATACATACAGTCCAGTCCTCATTGAGTAATAATTTTTATTTCCCCTAGGAATGTAAGTGTTTGAATTTTTCAGACTGCTCAGTAATTACATGAAATTTGCTTGGTAGTAGAAGACAAAACACTTTCTTCTTAATGTAAGGCAAGGCAATTACACAAAGAAGAAAGAAAGAATCAATAAAGAGCTGGTCTTCTGAGTTTACTTACACCAGATAGTAGAAAAAGCTCTCTTAAAAAAATCTGCCAATACATAGTCCAATAGCATAAATAGAACCTTAAATATTAAGGATGAGATTAAGATATAAATTAATTTACCTCTGATCAAAGTGTAATGAAATGAAGAAGCAGTACCAAAGCACACCTCACTTTCCAGTCTCTTACTGCCATTTGTAACACAGTACTGATATGGGCTGCACGATTTAGGAAGGCAGGCAGCACTGTCATCATTCCAGATTCCCCCAAGAGCAGACACAGCAGAGTATGGCTAGCAGACAGCTCCAGGGAGTGTGTGGAGCTAGGGGTTAAATGTCTGCCTTTGCTGGGGACAAGCCATGCAGATTGTGTTAAACAGCATGCAAAGATTATTTATCCTGTGCACATCAGTGTGTTGAGAGCTTAAAACATAGTGAGCTCCCAGCACTCACTATAGAGTAGGTGTAAGGCTTGTTTGGAAATCATGGACAGTAAATGACTTAGTAAGAAGACGGGATCTAAGAAACTTGGCTGGCTTTATCTGCTTTGCTAGTTGATCAGAAATTTGTAAATGGAACTGCTTGTCATGTCTAGATATGCCATGATAGACTGATGCCGCGCTTAAGTATAGAGGAGTCCAACTTCCTGAGTAAACAGAATAGAAGTGGAGGAAATAAGCATGAAAAATAACATATTTACAGTTAGAGAACACACGAAAGGACTAGTAATGAGCATTTATGGATGAAGAGAGCAGAGAGTACTGGAACAAATGCTATCCATGATTCTCACGTGGTACAGCTACAGTAAATGATAACTCAGGACACCCAAGGCCCCTAGTTGTGACCATGCAGCCCTGCAATAGGTCTGTCACACCTTTGACCATAGAAAGGAGGTTAGTAAAAGATGATCATATACCTTAAAAGAAAAGGAAATATTAGAAGTTACTTCCAGCTGTTTCTCTGACAGGTAGCAATCACCAGTCGTTTCAGGCCAAATCATTACTACTAAATTCAGTGACAGCTGGTAGAAGAGTAAGCTTGGAGCTAACTAGGGAGAGCAGTCTACAAATGAAGCAGTATGTTGCATCTTGTTTATTACCAGCAATGGGCACGTGGACTGCCAGATGCCAGCAATAACACACAGATGCTAAAAGTGAAATCTCATCTCCATTTACTCCCTTGAGAATATGAAGAAATCAGTTGTATTCACAAAACATAGTGACAAACATTCTTTAACAAAAAAAAAAAAAAAAAAAAAAACTAAGAACAAACAGGCTCCAAAGGATTTTCTAGAGTAGATGACAGAATCTGTTAAAACATGTATTGTCAAAAGAATTAATAAAAACAAAGAAAGAACTAGAGTTGCATACTAGACAGCAAGCCTCTTAAGACAAACACATCATGTCACTGGGAAACGAAACTCTAATAATGTGGAATTTGTATTACTCGCAGAAAGCAGTTTGTTTAACACAGCTGTTGCTCCAGACATGGACTTTGGCTGGCTTTTGCTACATCATTGTGCCTTATCACAAAAAACTCTTATCGCATCTAAAACTATGATGGCCTTTGTGTTGGGAAGCTCTGGCTCTCCAGTGCGAATACCTGCCTTTATTCCTTCACTTACCTGTTGTCAAACAAACATTCTCCCCTGCAGAAAAGTGCTTTAAGATTTACTGTATTACAGAAAAATAGGAACAAGGTTCCTATTTTCACAGCTGTATTCCTTTTCATTTCCTCTCAACTCTACACTTAGCCCCTTGCTTTCTACCTTTCTGATTTCTTCAGATTATGTATTGTAAGCATCAACTGCCAACAGAAATAGGACAGGAAAGCTTGCTTTTCTCCCCATGTTTCCCTAGCGCCAGAACACATATTCAGTGTCTCAAGAGATACAAAATAAATGGGAAAATAAAAGATTTAGGAACCAACACTTGATAAGTTACATATTCTCTCATAATCCAGTGTCCCTATTTTCACATACAGATGGAGTATAATTCATTTACTGCCATACAGATATAATTCTAAACATTTACTATCTGCAGGTGGCAAGATTAATAAAACAAGTTTGCTGACAGCATACAATAGAGTATCAGAAAGGAAGGAAACACTGCAACTATTCTCTCACAGTGTAGACACCTCCTATCTGAGGAATCAAAATGAAACTTCAACAGAATACATCATAATATCATTATACCTGTCAAATACAACACAGAGAAAAAATGGATACTCCAGGCAATTTGTTGAACCCTAATTTATCTTGTTTTATTACAAGTGTACCAAGCATAGGAATTGCTGTTCTTCTAGTTGAATTTTTTCCTTCTCTTGCATTTCTTGCATTTGAGAACTTAGAGTGTTGTCCATCATATTCCTTGCCTGCATTCCTAATTTTTAACCAATACTAAACTGCAGCTAATACTGGTGTGGTTGAAACTGAGGTGTCACTATTACTACAGAATTTCTCCTCATGCTTACCTACAGAGATTGACCGGGAATCCAAAAGGGAGATTACTCCAGTAAAAACAAGTAACATATAAACGTATGCTAAAATGGATACAACAGCATTTTCTTGAATCTGCAAACTGACTGAAACAAAAACAGTAAGAAAAATGGAATTTGTCAAGAAGGATTCTACTATCAAGACAGCTAGATTCAAATTAAGTTGTTCAAGTTTTCCACTACTGTTTAAAGATCTGAGAGGAGATGTTTTATAGTCACAGATGCTAGAAAAACATTTAAGTTACTATACAGACAACACACCCACCCACACCACTTTATTTGAATTAGATTAATTAAAATGTGAATTCTGCTTTGTGATATGGAATCCAATTCAGTAGCTACGTCTCAAGGACATTAGAGCATAAAAGTAAAAGCTTTTCAAAGTGATATTTATGTGCACATTGGCTATTAAACTATGACCAGGTACTATAAATCTCTTAGCTGAAAGAATAATACTTCTTATTGATTACAGTTTGATCACACAAGATAAGACAAGTAGGAATAATAAATCACCTCAATAGATTATTTGTGTACATCCAGCAAATGAGACTAAACGCATGTTTTGCATGTATCACATATTTGCTGATGAATCCGATCAGTACAGAACTGAGGATGTTTTTGCATGTATAATCTGTTAATGAACTGTAGCATAGTAATGGAAGAAGCATTTTCAGTCATTTCAAATCATCAGTCATCTGTCTCAAGCAAACACACATGAGGGCAGCGCTGGGAATTACTGGCACATCAATCATCTTATCACTGGTCCAAAAAGAGAGTACGACACTAACAACTAACATGATCAAATGGCTGCAGCAAGTAACTACTAAAGAAGTAGTAGAAGTAGATATACCTGGAAAATTACCTGTACCTACTTGAAATTGTGCATACAACAGCTATTCTATGGAATCAAACTCTTAAATTACCGTGACTCTATGATTTACCTAGATTATTGAAGCCATTTGGATGTACCTGTCACCTGCTGCAAAGAATAGCATCACTGGATTCTCGTTTTCAAAATTAAGTCAAGATATTCTGGATTTTTTTTTTTTTCCTACCAAGGCAGTCACTTAGGCACTTCTCATTCTACTATGAGTAATAGATTGTGCAAATCCAGGGAAGGTGACATGAGAATTCCTCCTTCCTCCTCAACTCTATTCTCATTATTCCTGAAGCTAAAGGAAAAAATTTGCAACCAACATTCAAAGGTAAAATTCAGAACTTTGGTGAAATGTAACAGCATATAACACAGGAATCCTAAATCTAAGCAATTTGATATTATCCACCCCTGTTCTTCCCAAATTGGCTTCTCAGCCATTAATGCCAGTTCCAATAGTGTTTTCTTTCCTACATTTGTCTGAAAAAAAAAAAAAAGAAAAGAGTAACAGACACCCCCTGCTTGACAATGACTAACTATATTCTATGGCAGAGGGTGATTAAGGTATATATGGGTAGCAAACCAGAAAAATCAAGTCAGTTGTAAGCTAAATCGTGTCAATTTTTAATGGTAATCAGGACCTCTCAAGACTAACATTTTTTTGGTAGAAATGCCACTTTATAAAGGCACTGAAAATGTAGACCTAAAAACAAATCAAAGCATACAATAAGAAAACCATACTGGCAAACTGGAATCTTAAACGTTTAAAAAGAACAGTATGTTAAATAATTTTTAACCAGTAAAAATCAATGTTATTCCTAGACAGAATTGAAGATGGAAACTCCACGTGTCACGAATCATTGAAATTCAAGGCAAGTGTGATAGAGCATTGGTAAAAGTCATTAGACAGTCATAAGGAAGAGTCTGCAATCCCCAGAATAACAATTAATTTAAATCAATATAGAAAATATAAGGAAAGATTAGAAGTGGTTGAAATTTATCCAGTAAAACTAATTTATGTTTTCAGTAAAATGAATCCTGGTACATGATCAGTAAACCTTCAGTTAAAATTCTCCACTTTTCAAATGAAACATAATGTTAATATAAATCTTCAACAAGAAATGCAGCCATTTACTGTAGTTTGTAATAAAGAGCTGTAAAGCTTTGAAAGGTGGGCAGTTCAAAGTTTGTGATAAAGACGTTAAAATCTGGCAGAAGTACAGAAGTGGACAAAACAAGTTTATTTAAGAGGTCTGAGCTGCATTCTGTGAAATACGTGATGGGAAATAGTACGTACTGTAATATTTCACCTTGAAAGAAGAGTCAGCCATGATGTGTTGGACAAAAAGCTTTTTTCAAGTGATCCCTTGAAGAGGTGGACTCATGCCTTACACTGCAAGGGCCAGAACTGTGTAGGCACAGGTGTGGAGGAGATTCCCCATCTTGCTATCCAAGTACTGCTTATTTTGGTAACAGCTCATTGTACATCCATGCACTGAACCACCATTCATTGAAATAGAAACAATGCACTGTAAAATGCAATGCAAGAATTCAAAGCAATTTTCCCTCTGGATGTCTACCAACAAATTCTCATTATGTATCAAGGCTGACAGGCAAAGCTTTGCAACATTCTAGATAATTATCTGGACTTTCCCCTCAACAAATCAAATAAATAATGACTCCCTACTTATGTTGCAGTCCTCCTCTCCCATTTATTTTCTCTTCATTTGACAACAGAAAAAAAATTCTGATGGTTTGGTTTTTTTTGTCTCACTGTGGAAAAGAGTAATAAAGAAAAAAAAAAAAGAAAATACACAAGCATACCAGCAGATGACAGCTTGCCCTGAATGTAAATTATTTGAGAAAAGAATCATTTCTTACAGGTGTCCTAAAAGCACTTGACATAGTGTTAGTATTTTGAAAACTGGCAAGCGATGATTGTGAGTAATGATAATAAAGCATTTTTCCCTATAATTTGATAATAAAGCATTTTTCCCTATAATTTGTATTATATATATATTTTTTTCCCGAGGGATGACATTATTTACTGAATAGATTTTCTTCCCTCTCCACTTATGCCATTTGCCTAAAACACCACCGCAGTGAATTAACAAACATCACACTACCACCTCTGCTATGGGAAGTCAGTGCTGAAAGTACTGTTATGCTGCATCCTTCTGGAAAGACAAATCCTGAGGAAAACGTGCCTCTTTTCAACCTCTACATGTCTGAATAACTCTAATAGGTCTGCTATTGGGAAAACCACAGAAACTGGAATTTCTAGTAAAAGACTGCTGATAGACCCCACCTCCTAATCCTGCACATTTAATTAAGAGAAGTACTTATATATCAGCATTCTGTGACGTTAAGGAGAAGGACTCCTTGTTCAGGTCAGGCTCTTCAAATGACTCTGTGCTCTTGAGAAGCCATCTGCTTCCAACAAATTCATTTGCGCAAACACTGATGTTAAAATAAGCTGGTCTACCATTTCACATTATCGCAAGTTAACTGAGAGGAAAAGGAAAGATGCCTGCAGGAAAATAGCTCGTCCCACTTCACAGCACAAGAACCAGAGTAAGACAGCAGGAGGCTGGCATAGCAGAGATTACTTGAAGGCAAAAAGCATTATAGATGGTCCTAATAAGAAGCTCTTTTGGATCGTTAGCTTGCAAAACCTTTACCATACAAACACGTTCAGACTGCTCAGTTCTCACTGTTTGATTGTTATGACAAGAGTCCTGCTGCCCGCCTCCTCACATGTACAAACCTTCCACATGTAAAAGAGGTGACCACATGTCACACACACAAGCCCAGAGAAGATCCCATAGGGACACACTTCCTTTGTTATCCCACCCTTCTGCATTACAGAGGTGCCTGTCAGCTGCACACTCCTGCCTGTCCCTGAGCAGGTATCTATCTGCACCTTTCAGTATAAGCAGTGCCAAACAGAAGAGCACACTTCAACTTCTGGGATCGAAAGGATTCTCCATACCCTACATAAACAGAAAAGGAATTTTGTTGCTTCTCCTGGCCCAGGAAAAGGATCTGTGCTCTAGCACCCAGCAAATTACTCAGCCTTGTGGTTGAAATCTTTCAGGGTGTGAGAAAGAGCAGAGTAGTAATGTGAGGCCTAACATCATGAATGTGCACACATTTTTGAGACCCTCCTTTGATGTCATTAAACTGTATATCACTTCTGACGGAAAAGAAAGGAATTGTCAAAAGCATTTCCCAGAATTTTCAGGATCACTCACTCTTGTTCAAGACCTGCTACTGTTTTTTGCTGCTGCTTTTTCCAAGTAAAGTTTGCTCCTGCCACCTCAAACTATTTGTTCAACAACTGCTAAACAGATCCATGGAGAGGAAAAGGGAAAATGAATCAGCAGCCACATGAAACACAGAGACACTGATGGAAATACTTATCTGGGATGAAAAATAGGGTAGAACAAAAATGTGGGCAAAGGAAAAGGGCTTCCAAATAGACTCTAGCTCTTGCAACTTTCATTACACTTGGCAGACTGGTTTCTTGCACTGCAGCTGATGAGAACCGAAGTGCATTTAAAAATGGAAAATCATTCTCAGCATATTAAGCCCCAAAGCTACATTTGATTTTCAGTCAGCAGTTTGAGATCTTAATAAACAAACTATATCAAATTTTATAGAAATGAGTAAAAAGCTGCATATATATTTTGATGAGGATATTGGTGAAGTATCCTCACCATGAAACACGAGATCTTCAGCATATGTTAATAATCCTACCATTTAATAAGTATTTAGCAATACAATATTACAAGCATATTTAAGATTGATTTGAGTAACTTTTAATATAAACAGTAAGAACTGTTATTTTATGCATAGTAAAATATATATTAAATATATATAATACCTATATAATAGTAATATATCTATTATGTATAGTGTAACTAATAAATACAAAATCCATTTTTAACTTTCAGCAAGGAAGGCCTGCATATTTGAAGGACTAAATCATTTCAGGCACCATGCAAAAATAATAACACAAATAAAAAAAGCAATAAAATCTACTAAAAAATAGCCTTATAAAAGACAAGTAGTAAGCTCACTAGTCATGTGAGCGGATATAAAATATCAGGTGGTGATCTAAAACAAAACAACAAAGACAACCTTTATCAGCACATGTTGGAAAACTTTAAGACCAAAGTTTATGGCAGAGATTGAGCAAGACAGAAAATATTTTACATTTTTTTGTGCAGTTTTTATTATTTTCAGCTGAAATCTTGAGAGATTATTAGCAATCATAGCATAAATGGGAGATGCGAGGTTTCAAGAAGTGACACGAAATGTTGCTTGAAGTTGAAAAGCTAGAAAATATGCTGCCTGCTCACATTGTTTTACACTGAAATCAAATTTTAAGGAACAACTATAAAACAGTTCAAAAAACAGAAGGAATTTTGACACTATTTGTCTATTAAAGCCACTCTCAAATGTCAACAGGAAGATTTACTAGCAGCTATCCACTTGGGTTCCCATTTTTGCCAAACCAGAACCAAGTAGAATTATGGATGATATCAAAAGGCACCAGAAGACAATATGAATAATGACAAAGCATCAACTGTGTCAATTGCAGCAGGAAACCTGTGCTGAAATCAGGCAAAGAAGCCAGAAAAGATGTGAGCACGCCATCATAAATATGCTAGGAGCAGCAGTCAATTAGAAGATAAGGAAAATGTATCAGTACAGGAAAAATAATGAGCTCATAGAATTAAGTACTTTTGACAAATAAGGATGTTGGACAGAATACCAAAGGTTAGAGGAGGAACAACTGCAATTTCCACTCTTAACAATATCTAAGTTTAATATTTTAATAGAATTTGTGAAGTTCCTTAACATAAAATTAAAAACAAATTGCTTCTGAAAAGTTTAAGCTATTTTGCTATTCTTGACATGCACTTCGTTTTTTCCTGTTATATCCCTAACTGTTCCTGTTTGAAAATTAAAACAGTGCATCTGAAAATACACATTATCCCCTTAAATCCTTTCCCCCTTTTATTGCAAAGACTTTAATATTTACTCTGTAGTGTATTACCTTGCACAAGTGTTTTATGAAACCATGCAGCTAAACACAGAATGAACTGACAAGATTTCAGTTGCTGTTTCTTGAGACATTTCTGTTCTGTGATCTTAGGAAACAGAGGTTTATGAGTTTATTTGTAACCATTGGCATGCACTCGGGGCAGAGACAACAATTCAACCGGATACTCCAAGTTGAACATTTGTGCTTGTATTAGTTTGACTTCTGAAACCTGCACAACTGTGAACTGTGGGACCTCGCAGCAAATGTTCTGACTGCACACAGGCATAGACTCTCTCCCCCATGACACATGAAAACTAAAGTAAAAGAGTGCTTGAATGTTTTCAGCCAGTCCTAATCATGTTCTTCACATGTCTCTGTATTTTGCGTAATTCTGTTCTTCACTCTCTTGTCTGGAAGACCAATTCAACCTAAGAGAACAGGAGGTTTGGTGGGAACTGAGGAAACCAGGACAGCCATTAGGATTAGTTTGTTTAATTTAGAAAATCTTAAGTTTTCTGGCAGCCAGCATTACTCTACATGAACACTGCTAGGTAGGAGCAATTTATTGGCAATATTAACACGTTGCGATGATCTGTTGGGAAGAAATGCTGCAGGACATATTAATGCAAATATTTGCACTATACTTCTCCCCAGTAGCAAAACAAGTCCATAAGTCAAAGAAACCATTCCCTAGGGCTTCCCAGAATTGGTCTCCCAGTATTTACAAGTGAAATAAGAAAGAACATAGAATGCTTTGTGAAGAGCAAAAATCAAGAGGGAAGGCAATACAGAAAATGACTGGAAGTGAAGGGAAATCTTTGAAAAATACATTGGTATCGGTCTATTTTTCTTTGGAAATTAAGTTAGTAAGTTAAATCTCCAGTGCAGCATCATCATATGATTTAGATCACATAACACTTCATACAGAAATGATAGTACATGTGATTGCACCCTGGTCAGTTTCATGCCCTTGCAATTCCCACTTACAGTTTAGTGCAGAATAGACCTTACTACATAAAATGATAATAGTTAACAGAATAACAAATGAAAGATTAAGAATGTGACAGGAATTAAAACAGCACTCCAGGGTCGGGTTCCAATTGCTTTACAGAGAGAGTGCTTTACATATATAAGCTAAATTTGATGTGCTTCCTTCATAGATGCTAACAGGAAGCCAGATATTTCTGCCTTTGCTGTGTGACATTTATGCACCTACTACATCACGACAGCAAGAAAAAAGTTGATACATTTTCAAAAAACAAAGATTTCCTGGTCGTGCTTGCAAGGCCCAGCTTTTTCGCTTATATTTTTTGGAAGGAACAGGAGTCCTCTGGAAATTACTTGTTAACAAATAACTACTTTCCCCAACAAAAGTTATTACATATAATTATTCTCGGCTGTCAACACCACTCAGAGTTAGCAAGAGCAAAAGGTATGTCACTCAGGGAGGAGCAAGCATTAAATATAAACAATCAGTAAGAATATAAAATAAATAAAATGAGAAAAAAAATTATTTAGGAAGTAAGGCAGAGCTGGACCATTTCAGCATAGGATTCTGAAAGAAGCTTGAAGTGTGTCCAAAAACCTCTGGATGTCAATGAGATTTTGGAAGCAATATCCCCTCTGTATCCGTGGAAATTCCTAACTTATAAAGCATTGGCTATAAATTATAATGTTTTTGGTGAATTGAATGTCTTTTGCTTTGATGTTTCAGGTCAATCCAAACCACAGAATTGAAGCCAAATACGTGGCTTGGGAACCTGCAACTAACAAAAAACAGAAGACAGTTTATAAATCCCTGTAAAGAGATTAGTAAAGCACTGTGAATTTGGCTCTAATCACAGAGAGGAAATGGAAAGCCATGACATAAATTACACAGACCAATGGCTTTGGTTAGTAAAAGAAAAGTAACCCCTGGATGTTTCCTATGAAGGAATGCTGTTTGAAATTAAATGAAAAACTCCAATTGAAAACTCAGCAGCAAATAATAATCAAGTTACTGCAAACTTGGTCATGCCTGTGATGTTTGGCTACACAATCTTTATCTACTGAAATAATGCAATTCTCCCAACACAGAGAACCAAAACAGTACCTCATTATCATGTCCACATAATTACCCACCAACTTTTCCAGTGCACCGATTTGCCTTCACATGACAGCCGGCTGGCCTGAGCAGCACGCCCTGCCCAACGCTCTCCCAACACTAAAAAGGTTGCTATTGAAACACGCCTGGGAAAATCTCACTAGTATTTCTGCTTTACCCCTCATATGAAGAAAATCTAACCGTATTTTCCTGCGTCCAGCATCTCTATGCTAAACTGTTAAAAGGGAATCAAAGAAAAAAAAAACCAAAGTTTTCACCTCTGCACTTCCTGCCTTTAATTTTTTACTATATTACAGAACACTGATATGAATATTTAACAGTTAGCACTTTTAAAGACATTGTAGAATGAAACACTGTCCAACAGAATCCTTAATTGCGAAACATTTAAATAAGAGCTCCGAAATAGATTAACCAATTGCAAATTAAGACCACCATTGTTTCCTTCAGCTATTACCATTTAAGAACACAAACACAAACAAACAAACAAAAATACCTGAAAAAGCAACAGAGCAAGAAAGCAGCCAACAAACAAAGCCCCACAAACCTCTGTCCCCAAACATCAGAGATTCCACACTTCAGGATCAGTTGGATTAAAAAAATATAGCAAGCGCTCCACAAACAGTACCTGCAATCAAATGTCCTTACTGTGCTTGAAAATATTTATTTTTTTACTACTCATCTGTTTCAGTGAGGCTTCTCAAGGTGCTGACACGCACAGAGTATCAGCATAAATCCACCATTTGCTTTGGATTTACCTCAGGACGTGAAACTACCAATGCTTTGCTAAGTTAGCTCAGAGTGCATTCAGATAACTGGTCACGGGATTGTACCCATCCATTACACAGCTCAGTTTCTTGAATACTTCCTTCCCTAGAAAACAGGAGTTTAAGCCACCAGAAGACTGAAAGAGTAGGACAGTTCTAGATAAGGCTCAATCTTCACATAGAGATCTCAAATCACTGCATTTCAGAAACACCATCAGCCAGTTACTCCCAGATGTAGGTGCATGCCTGATTACATCATTGTTAGAGCTTTGGGTTTAACCAAAATCTTTCATTTTATTGTCTGTAACAAAGAAACAAAGAACCCAGTCACTGCAGGCAGAGCTTCTGCACTACCTACAAGTTTATTTTTAAAAATAAATAAATAAACAAAGTACACATCTTGTCCATGGCCTGATTGCTCTTTTTGAACTAATATTCAGCTTTACAGCTGTCCATTCAGCATCTTGCATATTTGTAAGCAGCACAGAAACGGCCTGTCAGCACAGCATGAGCTGCATGACTCCGGGGTGGCTGGAACAGTGAGAAAAGGAGAACAGGACTTCTGCGAAAGTTTCCTTAAAAAATTCAGTTCAGCCCAGGATGAACTCCATAAAACTCTCTTGTAGAGAAAACAAATACTCCATACAATGCAGACTGTGGAAAGCTCATTAGCTAAGCCAGGCACAGCATCAGCACTTGCAGGCATTCGCTGCTGTATCTCCAGCCTCTCTAATCACTGAGCCTTCACACATTTGCACATAGGAAGCCAATTTAAATTCCGCTGAGAATTAGGCCAGGAATCAGATATCAAACTTGACTATGAAGCTATCGCGCTTTGCAGGCAGCACTTACTTTTTCAACACTATAAACAGAAGATTAATGAAGATAGCTACTGCAGGTGAGTCTGGGCCCTGACCCAACAGACTGGAAGTTGCTCGTATCTCTGCTTTTTCACTCAGACCATTAAGCAGGGCAGGGGACATCTTATGAGAGACATTTTCTAATCTGAGCCTTTCAGGGTTCTTAGAGACTGCTGAACTTAATGCATTAGCTCCATCCTCAACACCAGGAAACCTTAAAATAGAAAGTTCACCGAACAGTGCAAAAATCAGTGAATGCTGCAGTTCCCTGGAACAGTTCATACTCTGAAATTACATAAGTGATCTGAATTAAGTGAGAAGTACAACCCTTGGGAACAATTTCCAACAGCGGTAATGAGAGCACATTGAGTTCTTTATGTCCAGAAGCTGTCACTGTTCACAACAGTATTTAGAGCACATCTTGATGCTGACTCGCAGATGCTGGGCATATTATATCACCTTTCAGTGGTTCAGTTAAGTCAGCTAGAAAGTTCAGCATCTGGTTCCCATTTGGGGGTTTATTTATATAGAACACCTACTTATATTCTACACATGAACTGTTAAGACACAAAGGACCGATGGCTAAATGGGGCATTAGTGCTGATACGGAAGAACGCATCCTGCTATATACATAGGACCTCCGCCAAAGAAAAAAGACACAGCTGACCTGATAAGATTACTCAAGCTTTTCAAGTTAAAGCTTTTGAATATCTTAAGTGGATAAACTATCCAGGACAGCCATAGTGAAAATATACCCCATATTCCCTAAATCAATTAGAAGTTTAATTTTTTTTTTATTTTTTTATTTTTTTTTTAAGTTTTTATCTTGTTTGCTGAATATTTTTACTGGATAAGCATTTGAAATGCTCTGGTATTGACATTCTCTTTAAAAGGGGTAATGAGTGAGCTGACTGGAAAAATGAAGCTGGGCTATTAGCTCCAGTGCACACCAAAAGAGCCCGGACATTAACAAAAAAGAACTTATCAACAGACAACACTACATGCTCAAGTGCAGACCTCACTGGGTAGGAAGAAACATTTCCTGCTTCTCATCATTACATGTGTAAAAACACACTATTAGATTTGCTCTGGTCCAGAGTACTTATTGCCATCTAACAGGCTATGCAAGCAGTCAATGCACTATTATGCCTTAAACATTAAAAAGTACAACATTAAATGTTACCCTTTGGCATCCTTCATTTTCCTATGCCCTCTCCTCCCCCAAAACTCATATACAATATTCAATTTTGCTAAAAACTATTAGATTTGCAGACAAGTGCTTTATACCGAATGAAAATTTGGAATCCCATTCTTCTGATAATGCTGTAAGAGCCTCTGTTCTTGCCTTTTTCTTCTGAGATTGTTTCCAACTGGATACCACAAATCACAGCTCTCAGGTCAACCTATATTTCATTTTCTTATGTCACAGCTAAGCCCAAGAGAGTGAAAGCAGGGCTGTTAAGCTTCGCGTATTTGTAACTGGAAGTGTGCTGGTTTTGACAGAGCACCTTGGAATAGACTTACAGACTCCTTCCCCTCCCTTTCCCCCACTGCTGTGATGTGATTGATATTTCAGACATTTGCCACCAGAGGGAGATGACAAAATTCCACAAATGCAAAAGGATGGGAAATGACTAAGACAGCTAAAAATGTTTTTTCTTCCCCTCCCCCCAGCCCATCTCGATGGCTAGAAATCAACTACATTTCACAGCACAAACTATGTTCAATGTGCATGCCGTGTTTGATGAACATTTCAACTTAATTTACTATTTTTTCCTCCAGTAGAGCAAGAAGAAAATGGAATAGACAATTTTCCTATTACATAATATCCAAATACTTTTTAACCACTAATGTTAATTCATTGCCTCTCTAATAAAAGCAAATTTTTGATTAAATGAGATTCTGAGAGGTTGCCTTTAATTTATATATAAAAGTCTATGTCGGAAATTGAGCTTTCCTTTAAAAAATGTTAAAAGATGTCAGTTAAGCCAGGAGTGCTCAGAGGAAGCAGAATGTATAGAAGCCCTTCTCTAAAGGGACAGTGACCAGAAGCACTGCCAGCAGCAACAATCCAGCCCCAGGTTCTTCAGGTTACTCTGAATCAGGAATACATTGAATACTGAAGACTCCACATCCACAGAAATCTCACTGTTGGATCAGCAGCAGGCGCACACACAGTCTCAACAAGAAGAGTACTGGAACAATCAGGGATATAGTCAGATAGAACTTACAAATTTATTCCAGCCTGGCTTGTAACACCAAAAGGGAAATGCATTGCATTTAAAAATCTAAATTTTGACTGCAAAAAGCAGCTACTGGGATTCTGTTCACAGAGGTAGACTCGGAGCAATGTCCTTTCAGACCATAGCATGCAATTTACTTACATTTAACACAAATCTCACGTGCAACTTTGCTGTACCAAAGACCTTTCACATTTCTGCCTGTACAAAAATTTCATTTTGAGGAACCTATTCTGTAGATAGGTAACAAATTATCTTTCTGAAAAGGTCTGCTTATTATAGAGAAATATAATAGAGAGAAAAATCTGTTCTGATTTTAAGTTTGCCTTTCTATTCCAAGGCCTCTCCTTACCAAGCTGTAGGATTTCTTCTGAATACAATATTTTATCTTTTGTAGCCAGAGGTTATCTCTGTAAAATGCTGTCTTTTCGCATTCTGCTCTTGCCTCTCCTCCAGATTACTAATGCTCCCGGTTTCTGAAGATATATTTGTCAATTGCTGGACTAGAGTTAGACCTGCTGGTGCTAATGCCTGGAGTGGAATCCACTTAACCCAATGGCTATTCACAGCTCTAGCAGGAAATACGCCCTCCCTCACTGTGGGGTACAGCAGAGCCCAAGGCTTCTTCCATGAGAGCAGTGCTGTGCTTTGGGCAGAACAGCTGTGCCTTTGGGACTGGTCCACAGAGCCACCCAAAACACACAGCCCTGTCTTATGGCAAAAACATAAGCAACACTGAAGGGACAATTAAAGTCAAATAAAGATGGAGAGGCTGCTTTCCTAGCTTTACCTAAGCTTCTGTTATCATATTTTTAATATTCAAAGCTGACTGAGAAGGATTAGTATCATCTTAGAGAGAAATTGAAAGAGGCATATAAAACTAAAGTTATACCCTGTGCAGGCTGGGTTGTACAGGTGAGCCTGCTGTCATAATCAGAAAAAACTGCTTGGAGCAGGACCAAGCAAACTTCCTGAAAACTGCAAGCTGTAAAAGAATTAGATGAACTTCTCCCCCAGCCAGCACTTTTTTAGCTACTTCCTTCAAAGTAGATAATTGACTTGTAACATATGGATGTCATAGATATTTCTGGCATTTATTGCAACTCGAGGCACAATGTAAGACTCAAGTGCTTGTTAGGCAAGGTGAAATGCTGGACAATGAGGTGCTTTGATTAGCCTTGCCTGTTTCTATAGCATGCAGCATTGGGCAGAGTAAGAGGCAAGTTATCAGACTGAAGGGTTCATTGGTGCACTCTGGTTTTCAGTTGTTATCTTTTTAATAACTAAGTCCAGATTTTAACAGAATCATTTTTTAATTGGCACAATTAGCTCCATAAGCCTTTTTTTTCCCCCTAGTCTAGTAAAAATATAATGAAGATCATTGGTGCTACTGTTTCCTGTGCAATATCAGCAATAAAAAGAGAGAAAGATGAAATGGATGTCTTACACCCCATGAAACAGCATAACCAAAAAAGCTCATTCTTCTTTCAGTACCTTTTTCACTTCCAATTATTTCAATATTTCCAAAATATTACTCAAGAGAAGCAAACCAAAGTCTCTCTGCTTATGATATTAACCAAAAGTTCTCAGTCAGTGAAGTTTTTATTTGAATATGCAAAGTAAAAGAGCATGCCATATGCTATAATAATGTGCTACCTAGACCACTGAACCTATTTTGGATTCACCAGAACTAAGTCCTCATTTTAACTGTGGAATTCCAACTCATTGAGGGCTGGTTTTTTTTGTTTTTGTTTTTGTTTTTTCTCTTAAGACTTGCATAAAAATCTCCAGTTGTAAGGAACATTTCTAATGTTCCCAGCTATTCAAATGAGCGCTACCAACACACACATGATGTTTCTGATAGACCTGTTGTGAAAGTTTGTGCTCTAGAAATATTTGGGGAAAGAAACCAAACCAAAACAAACAAAACAAACCCATGTCCACCCAAACAAGAAGAAACAAACAAAAAAGCCCCAAGATCTCCAGAAGGCTATTTCACACAAACTGAGTCATCTTTTTGCCTATGCTTTAGAGCCCCTAGGAAAACCACTTCTAGTTTTTCTTTCAGCAGAACACTATTTTTCAAGTATGTATATTACACGATAGCTTATCATTTACCTAATTCTTTTTCATTGGAAAAGAAGGAATTTGATTTCAGTGGAAGCAGTACTTAATCTCAGCAGTTTTATTTTCCTCCCTAGAATCAAACAGTTGCTTCAGTAAGGAAAAATGGAGAAAATTATATTTAAAAATATTGAAAAAAACCACTAAGTTAATTCCTCTCCCATTAGAAACCTTGTTTACTGGAGTAGCGTAACAGGATGAACAGTACTCAAACAAGCAGGGAGTGGAAGGAGGACTGTAGTGCTCCTGCTAAACAAGCAGGGCTTGTTGAGTCCCTTTGCTCTCCAGACTTCAGCAGCGGCACGGCCCAAAGCAGCAGAACTTCTCACCGACCCCATTCTTTCCACCTCCCCTCTGACCCAAGACACCTCAGCCCCAGCTTTCCAACAGAGGCAATTAAGAGCAAAGGTTCCCCTCCTGCTCCAGGGCTACGTGTCTAATTAAGCACTATTCACCAACAGGAGACAGAAGGTTTCCAAAAATACCCTCTATTACGCACAATGACCACTAACAGAATACTGCTAGCTATCAGTGTGCTAATCATTACTTTACTAGTGCATGTTTTCCTGTGTAAAATAAAATTATGGGAACTGAAATTAGAGATGGAATATGATTAAACTTTTAAATAAATCTATGGTGATTCAGTTCAAGCAAAGACGACAACCTGTTAATAACTTGTAATCCTATGCTGGAGATTGGGAATAAGCTGTAAATCTATAAATAACTATATGGCAACTGAGAAGAAAAGTTTGCTAGCTTTAATCCATAGCCAAAGAGCTATTGTTAGACACAATCTAACTTTTGATCTTCTGGCTTTCAAACCTACCTTCTTATTAGGAATATTGAGAGTTATTTTAGTAAACTGACATTGCAATTAGAAATGTTAAAACAAAGTATCTATAGCTGCCATAACTGAATGGCTTTTCAAATAATTCAAATATTTGTTTAAAAAAGTGAACGGAACTTTGGCTATTTATAGCATCAGCTAATTATTCAGCACATCACATTCGGTTAATTACTAATTGTTCATTTTCAAAAGCTAACTTAGAATTAATTATTGGAATTCTCAGTCAACTGCATCTGTCACATCAGACATCACATTAAAAATTACACAGCAAGAGGAATGGGAATATCAGTGGATGCAGCAGATGCAGTTTGGACACCCCTCCCTTTACAGCGTTAGGCAGAGGCAGTATAAGTCAAAAGCTCTGAAATGAGGACCATGTAGTTTGAAATAGCTCAGCTGCATCTGTCAACCTCTTAAGCGTTAGCCTATGTGAAGCAATTTCTCACTGCAAAACACGATTATCATCTGTGGAACAAGATGATGTCATTTAAACAAAAGACTTTGAAACAAGTATGAGACAGTTGATAAACAGCTATCTGTCACAGAAAGGCTGAGCTTGGAGGGGACCTTAAAGATCATCTAGTTCCACCCCTCTTGTCATGGTTAGGGTGGCCAACCACTAGATCAGGTATTTATTGTTATAAAGTTACCAGTAGATGCAGGAATTCCTGCCACTTTAACTGCTTCATTTTTTTTTCTGCTATTATTTTTTTTCTGGGAAATTGCACGGTTTTGGGTAGAAACAGTTAGTACGCTTAGATTCATTGCAATAAGTTTACAAAATCAGAACTAAATGACATAATAAGATAGAGAATTCACTTAAATGAAGAAAAGAAATATTTAATAACACTTGGCAATTTATCTTAAAATACATTCTTGAAAGTGTAGCAGAATTATAAAATCAAAATATTTCAGTTAAGTCTATGTATGGTTGTAAGTTTCTTGTTTGTTAATTTCTGCCTATTTTCTGTCCCACTTCAGGATGAGAAAGTGTCACCTTGTGAAGCTAATCCAGCTAGATCCAAAGTAACCTTTAGATGATAAGCACTATTCAAATGCTCCTCCTTTATTCAAGGAGAGGAAAATGGAAAGAAAAAGCGTTTTGGCAAGGTGGGCTGCTGAAACAGCTTGAGGCAGTGGCGGCTGTTCAACAGAACACAGTCATATTCATTTCTGCTCCCTGCCAAGGATACAGGAAAAAAAAATAAAGGAAGCTAACAGGACTCAACAAATTAGTAGATGGAAACAAACAGATCATAGTTCTCTAAAAATTCTTCACCTTCCCTTGACAATGTTTTTTAAATTAAATACACATAACACAAATGAACAAGACCATAAGTAGCACCATCACACTGACAGACAGCAGTGTGTGGAGAGAGGAGATGAGAGTTTGGTTTAGTTATTCTCAGTATCCAAACCAGAAAAAATATAAAATTAGAAATAATGAGTAGGTTTATTTATAAATGTTTAATTATTCAAGTTACTATTTAATACGCACACAGAAAATGTAACTTTTCCAAAAGGTATTTGCAAAAGAAAACACCTCCTTCCCAAGGCATAACAATGAAAGAACTTGAAAAGATTCAGTGCTATGATCTGTTGTATATCTAGCCCATATCTTAAAGTGATATATAGTTTTGCTTCCAGCTGAAAGTCTTCAGATTTTTATTGTAAAGATTTAATATTGGTGGCAGTTCCAACAATGATGCAGGAAACTATTTCCGATGAATGTAATGAACTGGAAACCCTAAACAGATAATAGAAATTGAGAACCTTATTATAAGACAAACTGTCTTTTCGAAAGCTTAAACCTCTGTAGTACACAGCTTCACACACATTAAAAACATGTATATCCTTGTAATAAAACTTTTGCTATAAGACAGCTTGTCATGTAACTTAGGCTCTGCCTCCAAAATTTAGCTCAAATTTGAGAAGTGTGGACTATCATAGCATTGCACTGCAATAGAACATCACAGGAGCGAAACTCAATGCCATTATATACATTAAAACAGGCCATATTAGTAGATTACCCAGGGTTCCAAGTCAGTCAGTAATTTTGAGACCTACCAGTCAAAATCAGAACTGGGGTACTACTGTATAAAACATCTAGCATAAATCAGCCTATACAACAAACTGTAAGCAAACACTAGACAGCTACCAGGAATCTGATGGCAGAAAAAAACCCTGAGATTTGAAAAGTGACAACTGAATCATAGGTGAAAGAAAGCAGAAAAGGAAGGAAAAGAACTGAAATTTCAGATTAGTGCTTCATTACAGATATTTTAGCCTCACATCAACTTAAGGTCAAATCTAGCCACCAATGTAATTTGTAACCATAAAAACTCTGAAAAAAATGTTATCACACTGTCCTGGTTAAAGCTCAGCTCTGAATCTTCCTACAGTTTGAAAACTAACTAAGGGAACATTATAGTTTCCTTCTCTATTTATCTTTTTGGATTTTAACGAGCTTTGATGCACACAAAAGTACACACATGCTGTTTTGTAACACCAACAGCAATAACTACGAACACAACCTTTTGTCAATAAGCCAATTTACATCATTGCATAAATATAGTCTAATTGTTGGATCTTATTTAACTTCCACTTCTATTGAAAGAACTGCTATGCCTCCCTGAAGGAAGCAATTTACACCAATTTACACTGAAGGCTGCTGAGGAAACTTCATCTCTCTAACAGACTTACCAGCACTGTCAGAGTAAAATACAATATTTTCATTCTGCAAACGTAGAAAACAAAGAATAGAAAACAAAGAATAATTTCTTCTGAGAAACAATTTGCTAAGACATTCCAAGAATGTCTGGCTTGAAATAATTTCATTTGTGCCCAAATGAGCAGAGGGCAAATGACATTCCATACAATATTTTTAAAACAAGAGTTAAAGAAAGTAGAGTGCTACTGTACATTTATTTTAATGAAAAAACCATCACAACCAACAAAAACCCAAAGCAACAAAAACCTCACCACACACACACAAATCAATCCCAAAAACATTGCCCACACAATATTCAGAATAAACGTAAGTTATCCACCAACCTTCAAGTTCCTTTTTCACTTTTACCAGTTGTTCTCCTCGAAAAACATCACCAGTGGCAACAGAAGTGTCATATCTCCCCAAAACCAAGAACTATTTTTATTCAACTACTTCCGCTAATAAATCATATTAATATAGGTCGAGCTGAAGATTATATTAAAGTCTGGAGAGAAAGAAAGTTCTATTATCTAGTTCTGCTCTGAGTTTCTTTGAACAAAGAGCTCAAGTAGATCTCACAAACTTATCCTAACATTCTCTGCAACATTAAAAAAAAAAGGTACATCCATTTTAGAGAGATTAAAGAAACTAAGTGTAACAAACAACTTGTTTAGAACATAACCTCTAGATTTCCATCCAGTTAAGCACAGTTTTGGAAGGAGCCCAGCAGCCTAGTTGTTGGGTTTTTGTTGCTGTTGTTGTTTTTTAAATCTTCTCTTTTACTCATGACTGTTTGAGGACCTCAGAAAACACTGATGTTATCAGAGGATGAGTGAAAAGAGGTATAGGAGGAAATCAGAGGTAGTGACATACTGATCGACAGCAAGAATAGAGGCAAGAGTTCCATCAGAGTAAACGCACAATATTATATATGCATATATGTGACATTTATCTTCTGAACAGGGCTGTTGAATCAATGCAGCATGAGAAGTGGTGTTTAAAAAGCAGTAATCATGGACTGTGCGTGAGACCATGTCATCAGAGCAAGTTCTCCTTGAAAGACACTGCTGTCTCATGAAGGTTAAAAATTTGAAAGAACAGGGTTGTTATTTTTGGAGTGGCTCTCAGCATGGAGGCATACTTCTAAGCATGACATCATTTGGAATGATCTCTCTCAAATGAGACGGCACAATTTTTGTCTTTTCCATCATGTACCGTTAAATTGCATGAGAATAAAACCATTTTTGGGAATTTGAAAACATAAGCAACTAGATTTTGAATTCCACTAAAATTTAGATATAAAAGAAAATGTCTGTGCTTAGATACCTTGAAAGAGCAGTTAAAAATTTAATTCCTCAAAAGCAGACTTCACAGAGTGTCTTAACATAGCATTTCTAAATTCCAATAGTACCTCAGTAAGTTTTCCTACTAATTACTAACATTAATAAGTGCAAAAGAAAAAGAATAATCTTTTCACTTCATAACAAACTAAACTTCATTTAAAATGAAGAGATTTGTAGATATCCTTCCTGCAAGATCAAACTCAAAAATTCATTGGAATACGCTTGGCTGTCTTTCAATACTTACGTTTTCTGTAAACCAGTTCTTGAGATAAGAATGCATCAGTGATTGATTGAGGTTGGATACGAGATCACTATTGAGGGTGTTCCCTTCCTACGTCTTACAGGTCTTGGGCATTGCAAGGGTCAAAGAGACACGAAAACTGTTCTGAAAATCCATCCCTGGGAGTATAAGAGGTACAGGTTATACACTTCAAAAAGCTTATCCCTTAGTCCCTTTGTGTTTGTATTTTCCATTGACTTTGCTACTTCATACCCACGCTGTCTGTACATACAGAAAGACAAATAGCAGTTTGGCTGAGGAATCATTCTGGGATGGAAACAAATGGGATCTCTCTCACTACTGAGTTGCTGACAACAAAGCCTTCACAGTCAGAGACCTGACTTTTTATATACCAAACATTGATATAAATGTAGGCACTAAAATGTTAAGAAATCATTCATCCGTTAAATAATGCATCAGAAATACACTAGCAACTAACCTAAAGATATATTGAGAGGCTTTTTATTTTTAAGAGCATGCAAGATGAATGTCTCAATTACATTAGAACAGCAACTATTAATCATTTTATCATATGCAATGACTACTGACACAACAAGGGAATGGGAAAAAGGACCAATCTTAAACCTAGTGTTACTTAAAGGTTATCCATTTCAAGGGAGATAGTGAAGAGAAAGCACCATTTTCTTGAAATCTTTTGAGGTCAAATATTTCTGGCCAAATTTAGCCCAAGAATAAGTGTTTTTTCCACCGGCAGTGCACCAGAATTTAATTTGGCCCACAGGATCCAGCGAAGTAAATAAGAGTATTTCAACCTGACTTGGATAGGTCATTGTAAAAACCCATGATCTTTTATGTACAATGGAAAAACTTCATCTTCACATCAATTACACTGAAGTTATTGCTATAGCAAATTTGTTTGCTTGTTTTGTTTTTGTTTTTCTTCTTCTTTCAAAGCCTTTCAAAAATCAATTTCACCCACGGAAGAATCAAAGCACAAAACTCTAATGTGAGACAAACCTGGAGAATTTTATCCCTCTAAAACTGCTCAGTCATAAGCTCTTTGCATTCATGCAGCCTTAAGTGTGAAATCATTTCACAAAATCAAGTTTAGGACTTTACTTTTAATGAATCAAACAGAACACCAACAGAATATGTACCTTAGAGACCCAATCCACAATGTGTTATAGATCATTGTGTCCTTTCCACACCATTATATCCAAAATGAATAAGAAATAGATTATTCTCTAAAAATTTACAGAAACTAAGGGAGTAATTTCTATAAAATTAAATAGAGTATCTGGCAGAGAGTTTATGGTCAAGGTGGAAAATAGACAAAACCTGATATCATTAGTCAGTATAAAAGAAACCTGTCACATTTTCTGAATTAGATGAAATGATCAGATCCATTCATGACTGGGCTGTTGTGAAAAGGCCATAGCATTTTTCATTCACTGTGAAAGGTCCCCAGAGCAAAATTTTTAAGTTGTCTATAACCATAGCTTCTTTTTTAATTTTTATTTTTTTAACTTATATATTTGATTACACGTTCTTTAAAAAGTTTCAGTTACTCGAACTGAGCCAGGTAGACTCCTACAGGAAAGATCCATCTACATTTCTGGATGATCTTTTACACTACAAACAGCACACAAGCAGGGGAAGTGAGTTATGAACATAATAGCCTTAATTTGCCATACTTTAAAGTAAGGTCCCAGTGAACTGACTTGCACCAATGTCCCTGACTTAGTGGTTATGCCATTTCTAGAATCAGAGACGCATCAGCTATCTCTACACAACTACGCCTCTAGACACAAAGCAAAAAGACCTAAGAGTTAGACTTTAAATTACGTATTTCTATTGCTATGGGAGCACCTAGACTGGGAGGACTGCATTATTCACATGCTACAAGAATGCCTTTACAATCACACAGAGACCACCAAGCACGCTAAAATGTAAATCATTGGCATTTTCTCACTAGCGATATAATTTTTCCCTGTGAAGTCTTTTCTCTGATTTTGGCTCAACACCGTATCATCATTACTGGCAATCTATACAGGTTCTTACCAAGGGTGATTCAGAGATTCAAACCAAGACACTTGGCAGTATTTTGTCTTGGAAGCTGCAAAAGTGTAAAGGCTGCCACTGGCCATTCTGTGATATTGTCAAATAGCTTCTTGCCATGACTCAAAAGGTAGAAGGATATTTGTGATGAGTGATGTTATCACATATGTGCTGAGGTTGAAGCAGTTTCAATGACAAGAAATGGAAGTGGTCAAAATGGTACAGAAACTGGGATTGTGGCACCACATCCAGATAATGTACATCAAAGGCAAGTATTTATGATTTTTTGAGTCTCATGTTTGCGAAGGGGCATCCCACAATCCTAATCTAGTCCTAGTCTAATGGCTAATAAATCATGTTAAGATTAAGGAGAGATTTATCACTGGGGATAGAGCATATAGAAAATAGAGACACTCCCTTAATAAAACTTTCAGTGCAATTCAAGCACAAAATAAACAGGAGACAGCTCAGAGCCAAATCAGGTATGACGAATAACTGATCAAGGGAATATAGTGAATGTCTATTTGAGGTATCACAATCAACTCTCACGTAAGAGATGATCAGAATCATACCAAACAAGACAATAGTTGTCAGCATGATATCAAACAAAATGATAAGTAGTATAGAAGAAATGCATAGCCTACTAGAAATAACTGAATGTGAGGAAACAAGTGTGAACATAAAAGCCCTGATAAAAAAGGAAGTTGGACTAAGGATCCATGTCTGTCTCATCAAATTGAATCATCTTCTACTATACCATCAGCATCCAAAAGACTTTAGCAAGCCAAGGAAATAATGAATATATAAAGAAGTAGTAAGCTTACATAGAAAAAATGCTTGTGTTCAAATATGGAAGAATAAAGGAGTTTGCAGAGAAAAAAGAAGGCTATGTTTTAGGTGTGATTGAAAACTCTTAATTAGATTCCTCAATGTTTTTCAGCCATTTTACTTTCTTTTTCTCACCAAAAGATGCTAATCCCTGCACTTCCCATAAAGTTCCTAGGATTTATGAAAGAAAGATCACACACTATTTCATTTGGAAATGCAGCTTTAAATATCCTTGAGCTACTTTTCAGGAAAGGTAAAATTCCTGGTGAACTATGACCAAGTGGCATATGTATACTGTTGGTGACAATGAAAGAAGTAATTAGCACAGATATATGTCAGAGACACTGATCGCTACTTCAGCAGACTGCAGATGTTACTCAGTGAAAAAAACCAAGGTACACTTCCCTGCACAGCCATTGCAATGGAAATGTTCACTGACCAGTGAGGTTAGAAACATCAAGATACCTGAGATTTTCTATTGCTGAAAATCCAAGTAAAGTTTTTCAATTCCAGTATGCATCTCACATCAAAACCTCCTAGCTCTGTCTTCAGAATAAAGCCAACTATTTATGTTTATGGATGTACAGTTTCGCTATTCATCAATATTTGCATGCTCAAATAAACATAAACACAGATTATTACTAAAACAGATTAGCTGCGAAGAAGCAAGCATACCTATGAAAACCACAGCAATTTCTTATTACCTTTTCCCAGTTAAAAGGAGTTATAAGGAGGACTTAAACAACAAATGGCATATTAAATGCTAGGCTATGGTATTTTTAAGCTGTGGCATTTACAAGCTATGTCATCTTTCTTCTCTCTTCACATCGTTTCTGCTGCTTAAAGTCTTTCCTATCCTGTGCTCTTATGCATATGCTTAGTTTCCTGTTGGAAAAGTAACTTCTTGATATAAGTGAAACAAAAAGTAGTTTTCATCACTTCTTGGTACTCTCAGCTCAGTGTCTTTGCCCGACTGTATTCCTATTGTTTTTACTGTATTATTTCTCTAAGTTAATATCTGAAAAGTAATCAGTAACTTAATATGCCCTTTGCTATGTATCAGTATCTATGATGCATGAATAAAGGCTTTCAGAACAAACTAAATTGTGGTTTTTTTGCCATTTGTTAATTTTAGTTTATTGAAGTTAGTTACAACAGCTAAGAAGGCCAAGGTGAAATGTGCTCAGGGTATCTCACTGCTTACAGCAAGTAATTTTTGTTATCAGGAGCAATTCAGTGTACTTGCAACTCCTTATAGGCCTGGAAGTTCATCTCCAGGGCATGCTTTTCCTGACCATTTTCTAGTTACAACTCATAAATCTGCATTTTAAAATTCATGCTTCTAATCTATGAAGAGTGAATGAATTACCTCTGCTTCTCACCAGTAAGATTATAATCTCTAATAGCAAAATTCTAGCAAGTGTACCAGATGTAACTAGCAGAATCAGGGATCTTCATTTCTCAGCCTTAAGCAGATTTTCAGGTAAGGGTTTTTGCTTCTTAATCCATTTATTCAAATCCAATTGAATTAAAAAATGCAAAGCTAATACCAGTAAGCTGAAAGCTAGATATGTCCTGAAACCTATATAAAATGTACTCTAGGTGACAAAAATGAAATTCATGAATTCTAACCCTCTCTTCTCCACTCAAAAAAAAAAAAAAAAAAAAAGCTAAACTACCATCTAACAGATACTGTTTGGAGAGAAAACCACTAGCACCACTGAAATAAATTGGAAGACAGAAGATATCCAGCTAACACGAAGAGGTGAAGTACTAGCACAAAGAAACACGTAATCCAGTTCTAGGCCCACCACGCAAGTGGCGAAGCGGACAGCTTATGTTGTAAGGTGGGGTGCTTATTCATTAACTTGTGGAGAAATATGCTATCTCTACTTCTGTGGTTACAATGCACTTCAGAGCAGTCACCATTTCCGCAGGACCTAAACTTGTCTGCAAATTTCTTAATGATCCCAAAAGTTCACTCAGATATCATCGGGGATCCACATAAACTGTGAAGATCTCAAGCCAAGCAGCACGCTTTGACAAGTGCTGAGTAGACTCTTGTTATATTTCTCCATATACATAAGCAGCAGAGATGCTGTAATTCATTGGCACAGTCCCCCTAGTACACTGTGCCAAGCAGACTTACATTGCTGTATCATTAATAACTTTTCTGTAGTAAGCACTTATGCTTTTTAGCACACCTACTATGGGGACATATGGTCTACTGCATCAGTGTTATTAGCATCCAATTTTACCTACCAAGAAATTGCTCTTTCTCCTGAATCCACAGATCAGAATTTTCCTGTCCTTCTTCCACAAACGGTTGACTGAATCACCACAAAGTACAGTTAAATATTGGTGCACATCATTCTGTGGGCATCTCCCGGCCCTGTCCGGAACTGCAGAACACTAATGCCAGCTGTTTGTTGATAAAAATTAGTGTCCAATTTACCTCATTTTAACTCAATGCAGTCACACTTTCTAAAAATGTCCTAAAGCTTTAGGCTTGGGCCTACTGTCTTATTATGTAGTTATAAGCTGGTTTATTTTTCCTCTTTTGTGAGAAATATTATTTCCTTTCAGTGTATTTAGAATTTCATTTCAAGGGAACAATAAGAGAATTAACCAGAAATTTCAGAGGTCATAGAAAAGAGAATTTGAAATTATGTGGGATATTTCTTCCTGAACTTCCAAACCAATGAACAAAATGTAAAAACCCAATGAAACAAAGCTTTATGCTACTCCTACAAACAATTGCAGGCTCCCAGGAACATATATACATATATATACACACACACACTTTGTCTTTTAAGCAGAAAGATTTCCAATATTAACTTACTGTACTATGTTTGGACTTCAAAATAAGCACAATGATTTTGTGTTTTTAAACATCATTTACCTTGTGCCATAAGTCCAAATGCTCACAAGCTGAGGAAGGAAATGTTACAAATCTTTTAATACTTTTATTATATAGAAACAAAATTGTGTACATATAGATACGCACATACACAACTGAAGCCTGTCTTAAAATTTGATGTTAAAGAACCACCTTTTCATGCTGAGTAAATGCGGACACTTTCGGTTGGGTCATATTCTCAGATGACAATTTCCTTGGACAAGGGAGGCTGTCACTTACTTTGATCCGTAAAAATCTTCTAATGTAAGTAATACCTTAGAAGTATTTCAAAAATAATTGAAGTTTTTCATGAAAACACCATTTCCCTTTATTAAAGCAGTCTGTTTGTATGAGTTCCAACAAAACATTACTATTAATAACAAGGTGGAATATCTGTCCATATAAAAAGAGGCATCCTGCTGTGACATACTATCTTGTTTGTCTTTCATCACTAAGAAAATTATCTATGCAGTTCCTGCTGGGGTAAAGATTTATGGGTTCTCAGGCTTTGGAAACAGTTAATTAAGCAGCTACACTGAGCTGCACTAAAAGTAAGTCAGGACACTGTAAAAAATGTGAAGTAAACATCCATCATCAACTTTCTGGTTCCAACTGGAGCAACAAGAGCAGTCTGAAAGGAGAAGTAGCCCTTTTCTGGGCACAGAGTAACTGCTTTCAGACTCACGCCCGGGCACATTCATAGCTAAATACTCAGACAAGCAGGGGCAAGACATGAACAAAAGAAATTTCTTACCTACTTGGACCCTGTGCTTGGAATGTTCTGTTTGCAGAGGAAGCCTTGACCCACAATTAGGGCAGGTGAGCTTGATTCAGAGATGCATGTTGCTCCCACATCGTTGACTATTATTATCTGGGATGAAAGTGGGATTGGTCTGGCTGCTCACAGATAAGAGATCTTTCACTCCCCTGAGAGGCTCAGAAGTAACTGTAGGCTTTGGTCACTTTGCAGAGTTCCCTTTCTTTATAAAGAAGTTCACGTGGCACTGGGGGTAAGAAAGGAGGAGATGGGAAGTTTGATATTTTAAACAAGGCCACTCCTGGAATTCCCCATTACCATCACAGAAGCTCAAAGAACTCACTGTACTGTCTCATCTTCAGCGTTCTTGGCCCCAGGCAATGAGGGAGGGGGGAGATGATGGACTGGGTGGCTTGTTAAAAACCCACCAGAAGGACTGGCTGCGCTCTCCCAGATGTGAGAAAGCAATCAGTTAACACGTGGGCTGCAGCAGGAATGCTGCAATAAAAGGAGCTTTTTTTCTTTAATATGACTACGGAATTTTCAACCCAAAACTTGTAGGTGGAAACAAATACCTCAGCAACTATTGGCCTCCTCACATTAATGTGTTAATGCTTGCTCAGTTCAGAGCCTTGAGCAACTTACATTGTTAACTATGACACCTACTTACTGCTGTGATGCCCAAGCAAGGTCCTGCTCCCTAGTATTGACACTTTAAAGATCTACTAATATTATAAAAGTGTCATTCCCTCTGAAATTTGGCCCTGATATCCCTAAATAAACAAACAAATAGGATAATATCTCCTGCTTGCATGTGGAGAAAAGGAGAACTGCAAAGGAGAATTAGGTCTGAAAGTTGGGAAATTCTGGGATGTGCCGTTCTGGGAAGAACGGCAGATTTTTAAGAACTGAGAGCTTATACTAAACCTTCTGCCATATACGCAGTTCCAGACTAGTAGGTTTCTATAAAAACTCTTCAGTTTTCACCGTTACTCTTATTGTACATTATTCACTTGATTTTCAGAAGCCAGAAAAAGAAATTCTTTTTTCTCCTTTTACTCCTCTTTCTTCTCCCTCCTTCTCTCCCAATTACTGCAGTAACAGGGCTCTGGTTTTATTCTAATGCTGGCATTGCACAAAAAGTCCTGTAGTGTGGGGTCAAGTATTGGTCTCCTAGACAAAAATAAGATTCCTCATACGATCCACATGAGTCAATGCATTTGGCTTATCTGTACCTACTTCATCAATCATTTTCCGCTATATTAAGTTGCATTAGAGGGGTGTGGATTCTGACCTGCCGCAGTTACTGAAGAACTCCCACGCAGGAGAGGAGATAACTTGTACTCCATTAAGCTGTGGTTCTTCTCCCTCTGGATATCCTGTTTGCTGCATCTCAACCCCTTTCTCCCTCTTCGCTATTGAGACCCTATCCTCCAGCCCCTGTCCTCTCCCATTACCGGCACTTGCACCTCTCCAAAGCAAAATGGTTCTCTACTGTTATAAATACCTTTCTTTCTTCTCACCAGAGACATTCAGAAGACACAGCATTACAAAGACTAAGAGCACAGAACCTGGTGCTTACTAGCAAAACTGGGCTGCTAGAATGGTATTTTCTACTTACACTGCTGTTTATTGCTGTGTATTGTTCTGTATCTGAGAATAACTGGGGGTTAGTAGGAAGCCTCTAACACACCTGAGACACTCAAAATGGTTTTAAATTTTTTTTCAGATCTGTAATTAGCGCACAAGTTGCTTTAGAACATAGACAAATAGGGTTTTACAAACATATTCTACATAAAAACCCTTTGAAAGGGCAGGTAATAGCAGGACAAGGGGAAATGGTTTTAAGTTGAAGGAGGGAAGATTTAAGTTAGATGTCATGGGGACGTTCTTTACTACAAGAGTGGTGAGGTGCAGGCACAGCTGCCTAGAGAGACTGTGGATGCTCGGTCCCTGGAGGTGCTCAAGGCCAGGTTGGATGGGGCCCTGGGCAGCCTGGTCTAGTATTAAATGGGGAGATTGGTGGCCCTTTCTTGGGGGGCTGAGGGGAGTTGAAGCTTCTAGGATCCTTGAGGTCCCTTCCAACCTGGACCATTCTGTGACTCTGTAAAAATTATGAATGCATACGCACAAAAGTGTATATATAAAATGCCCAAATAATATTCTTTCACTAACCCAACTAGAACTACTCAAAGTCAGACAAGAGCCACAGCAGTTTGCATGTACATCAGGAGGGATGTTCTTAAATGGTATTAAAATTTCCATAAGTGCAGGAGCATGGCCAAACCTACAGAACAAATATACGATTACACTCCCACTGCATTTCCTTCATTCTGCCAGAATCAGGTTACTGACAGATTTCACATACTTGGCAAAACAAGGACAAATATTTACTGAGGCTATTTGTTTTGAAAATACGCCATACAAAAAGTGTCTTTTTGGAAGCTATGGCATTTGAGAAAGATTTCCAAATAATTATTCATAGCTTTTCTGATTTGCTGTGGCCTTAATTAAAATGCTTGTTTTCCTAGCAAAGAATAGCTTTTCTAGAATTTATTCCCTGCACTATAAGAGGTGATGTTTTCTTACAGCTCTCTAATAACTTCTGCTTTACAACTTCAAATTTATCTACAAATGTTAATTGATCAATTTTTACAGTAACCGCATAGAAACAGAGCTGTGTCTGCTCCACAGAAGAAAACACAGTAATCTTGGCTCCAAAGAAGAACAGCAAAACCACAATTTTTTAAAGAGGAAATCGATACAATAGCAAATAGAAGTGCAAATGTGCACTTTCACTGGAATATAATGATTAGAAAAGAGGTTTGGGTTTTTTTATTTTTTATAATTTATAGTCTTCTGCGAGCAGAACCCTAGCTTTCTCTCTCATGTAAAGAAAGCACCTTAAGCTGAACGCTGACAAAAACCTGAAGTTCCTAAACTCCGCTAGCCTCTACAAGAGACGCTTTGTAAATTTGCTGTGCAAATACTGATGAATAACAGCCCAAATCCACTGCAACTCCATGGTGTAGGGCCATTGCGCCTAGTAGGTAATAGAGCCCAGCAGGGAAAGTTGCCTTTGGCAACAACACAGACAATACATTCTCACAATTGTACTATCTAAACTGAGCCTTGTAGTACTTGAGAGGAGGAGGACGTTACCATGGTTCTTACTCACGTTAGGAACATACCAGAATTAAGCACTGCATAAATAAATCAGCTTCAATAATAACTTATCTGTTTATTAACTCTTAATCTATGTATTCACGTGATTTGCTTTGAGTAAGAAGACACTTAAGGCTGAAATTTTCAGTGAAACAATAGCTAGTTATCTACAGAAAATCAGAAATGTTTGACATGTCATTGCTACAGGACTTGAGCATATGCCTAAGTGTTTTGCTGGAGCAGGGCCCAAATATGAACAAAATCTTGTTAACCCTCTGATCTGTCTTGGCTGAACGTCACTGGAGTGCCTTCAGAGCATTTACTTTGCATTCTGGCATGAGGTAAAGACTGATGCTAATTTTAGCCTTACTTCTGACTTTCCTGGGGTTTTTGTAGTGTTGAGTCAGAATCACAAGGCTATTTCAGGATAGGTGATTTGTAGCAGCATTCAGCTATATTCTGATATTACATAGAAGGAAATATTTAGTGCAGAACTACTGTGCTTATGTGGTGACTGGTAATCCTATTTATAAAAAGTTAAATCGCATCAAACACATAAACCATGAATTTGTCTTAGGCTACAGATAAGAAAAGGGCTTCTGGGGCAGCAGTTCAATTCCAGTGCAAGTGGCAGAGAGAGGGACTCCTTACCCAACTAATGCAGACCAACATCCATCTACACATTTTTGCTCTCAAAACAATTGTTCTCAAGAGCACAAGCTATGCTTCATGCGAGTTAAAGTCTAGGAGCAAAACTACAAATCAATTCTTGTTTCTAGACCTGTTTTTTTATACATGGCAAACAATCTTCTATCTTTGTTTCCTGCCATCAATGTTTTTTTTTTCTTTTTTTTTTTTTCTTTTCGTTACCCTTTACAAACTGAGGAAAAATATCATATGAGTCCCAAGGTTTTAACCACTGTATCTGAAACTAAAACCATGTTGCACTCGGACAGGTGCTCACCTGACTAGTCCTTTAATTAAAGCATTTTTCACAAGGTATCCTAAGTGCAGGAGAAAAATAAGGCACAAGAATTCAAGAATTTAATTTCATACAAGTTTTTCATTGAATTGCAAATACATACAATCTGGCTTAATGCAGTGAAGGAGAGGGTTTGTAGCAACCAACCAGACTTCATTCTTGCATGTTCTGAATACCTCGGAGTAGTCTGATACCCAAGAAGAGACCATCAGAATTATATTGCTTCTATTGTTTAGAAATATTCCATGAAACAGTGTAGCACAGTGTCATTTCAGAAGAACATCTAATGCCTCAGGAAGCACAGAGGTTTATCATAGCATGCATCTTAACTAGTACTTACATAAGCAAGAACTACAGGATTGTTCCTGTAAGCCTTTAAGCCAGAAAGTCTGTATTTCCTTCTGAAATACTGGCTGTGGAAGAAGGTACAGCAAAATATCAGCGCAGTTCATGCACTGGACAGGTTTTCCCAGTACTCAGAACAAGACATCAGCATTTTATCATTAAATAATATCTTTTCAAGAAGAAAGCAAAAAAAAAAAAAAAAGATTTCTTCAGTAACTCACTGCTATTCTTCTAAATTTTTAAGATGTAATTTCAATGTTATAGCAAGAGTATAATTTCCAAACAACTCTTAAATGGTTGAAAATATTTTTCACAACATTTCACACAGTGGTGAGACACTGGAACAGGTTGCCCAGCAAGGTTGAGAATGTCTTTTCCCCAGAAGCATTCAAGCCATGACTTTGGGCAACGCGGTCTAGAGGGAAGTGTCCCTGGCTATAGTGGGAGGGGGAAAGGAGGGAGGTGGTGAAACTAGATGATCTTCAGGGTCCCTTCCAACTCAAACCTGGGAATTTCTATGATTTTGCAGTATTTCCATTAAATCCACTGGGTATCTCAGATTTTTCTTTTCTTCCCAAAGACAATCTGAACTACAGCTATTCATGACAACTATTGTTGCAGTGCCATTTTTAATGCCTCAATTTTATGAACACTGAAGCAAATGAGTAAAATCTTACATATATTATTGGTGCTGGGACAAACAAAGACTTCTGCGCTACTTAATCCAATAGAACTGGTAGCAGTTTTTTGTTTTTCTTTTTATCTACTCTGAGCCTCAGTTTGTCAGATGAGCACTGCCACAGTTAGCATAACAAAATATGTACTTCAGAATTTGTTAATCCGAATTGCACCTTTTCTACTTCAGATTTGCATTTGAACAAACTCATAGCACCTCAACTGCTTACCTGCAGAATTTCCGTAATTACCACTTAATCTTGTGGAATATGTTTTTTTAAGAAGTGACATCCTAGTTCTTGTTATCTCAGAGATAAAATTGTGGAACTCCGTGATAATCATGGTTTAACAGGGGGAAATCATATTCTCAGCAAAAAAAAAAAAAAAAGAATACAGAAAATTTTCTATGACTTTCGTGGAGCTGGAGAGTGAGGGAACATTGCTTATTAGTCTGAATGCTTATGGAAACTGATAAGAAAGGCACTATGAAAGTCAAGTTACATCATTTAATCAAATTATTAGAAACAAAAAATATTTTGTAGTATACACACTGTATTTGATTTCATGCAGTGGAATCGTGCATTTACACAGAAAGATGTGACATAAGCATGCTAGAGGGAGAAATTTATCTCTACTGTTTAACAGATGAAGGTAAACTCCTGAAAGACCTGTATGTACTCAACTAAGTAATCTAAACTAACTTCAGGAAAGTGTGTCTCTTAGGTCAGGACTCTCTGCCCTCTGCCAAATGGGGTTTACCTAACAAAGATCGCCTGCAATGCAGTATCTTTCTAGAATGAGCACAAAAAGACTCAGTGTAAATGCCCTTCATAGGACCCTGGCCAGTACAGTAAGCCATAGATCTTGGTCAGGGCAATATTTTCTGCACTCTCTGCTGCCACAGCTAGATTGATGCTAATAGCTGAGCTGCCATGCTATGCCACTCTGGGATCTGCAATGTACATCTGTGTATTGCAAATCTTTTTACCTCAAACTGCTTTGTAACAAAACAATCCTTTGAAACCATGTCTGTCTTACCCTGTCTCTCCCTCCGCATTGCTCTCAATGATCCCAGACACCTGGATCAAGGATATTCAGAACCAACAAGTCTATTTTGACATTGTTTTTTGTAATAAATTATAATAATATAAGATATTGCTAATAAATATTTCTGTATCACACTTCTGGAACTGAATTTAACGGACTCAAAAGTTAATTTTCTCATCAAAATGGGATATCAATGCAGTATTTCACCCCAAAAAGAGAAGTTAAAGTCCTTTTGGACTCCATTTGCAATTTTCTTCTTCAGTACCCAAATACACACTGGAAATTCAACACCACCACCACTGAGCACTCTTGTGAAGTAGTGACAAATAAGATCTGCAATGGAAATGGCAGGGAAAATTAAAAAGACAGAATGTAATTACTTGCATTGGAATATGGCCAAGATGTTCAAATTAGCAACAGGACAGTGAGAAAAACATCTTGTAACAAAAATCTGAAACCAAATAACACCTGGAATGCTGTTTTTGCCAGGCAGATGCAATCTCAGAAGCTGGAGGATGGTAGCAGCAGCCAGAAAGCTAAACAAGACTGTGATCATAACATCAGGTGGGTTGCAAGAACATGCACAGGATATACTTGAAAAATGTGGCAGACCACATCAAAGCATCCCTCAGGAACAAAGTGGAAGAAAGTCAGCTTCTAGGCAAAAGGATTGGAACTCACTGGAACGTGGCTGATGAACTCTGCTCCAAGAAACACAGGAAAAGAACTAAGCAAAAATTGTCAAGTACATGACAATTTGAGCAAAGGTTGTATGTGCGTGTGCATGTTAGGTTCTATGTATTCCAGGGGAGAATAAATAGTCACAGAAATTTGATTGTTGTGTTGGCACATCCTCTTACTGAAACTCATTAGCACTATGAAATAGCAGTTTACCTTCCTCCCCCCAACTCCGAATGTTAGCATTGCTGACGGTAGCTTGGAGACCCTAAAGTATGCATAATGTTTCACAGAGGTGGATCCTGCTAAAAGAGAATAGAAGCACAGCCTACAATAGAAGTCCACAAATCAGAACGTGGTGATTTTGAGAGCTCTGGAAAATTCTGTAGAGCCATAAGAAAGGGGAAGGAGAGAGCAAAGAACACAGGCTATTAGAAAAGAGAGAAAACTGTTGAGCAGTTGCAACAGGAATCACAGTTGGCAGTTCTAAACAATCCCAATTGAAATTATTTCTGTGAATTTTGGGGGTGGGGATGTTGAGGATCCCTATATTATACAGTGTATATTCACTCCAGCTATTACAAACTTACTTTTGGATGTGAACAGGTTATTTCTTCCATCTGTAGACAAGCAACCCCAGAATGAGTAAACAGCTACAAAACGTGCTCTGCTGCTTCTTAGAAAAGTAAGGAAAGAGCAGTAAAACTTTGAAGGGGCTTTGAATATCAGAAAAAAATGAAGTTCATAATATTTCTGAGTTACGAGAACCTAAAGTACAGAGGATCATAACAAAATATGCTTAAAAATAATCAAGGAATAGTGCTGCTCAGAAGTTAAAGGTAGCATGAAAACATCCCACCAGTAAACTGTGCAAAAAAACCAACTTTGTGAGCATTTTCCTGATTTGCAATCAACAGGACAAGAAAAGTATTTTGTCATCTAGATAAGACAGCCTGGTTATACCCAAAAGAAATAACATATTCCTTATGAGGTACATGAAGAGTACAGATAACCCAGCAAACTGGTTTCAAGTGATTACAGTCCATATGTTTTCCTAATGCCTGGTCATATACCATATCATTGCTGTTATAGAGCCAACTGAACTCTTTATATCCCTGACTGAGGGCCAAAAACTGCAGCCAGATTCCCTTTGCAAATGGATTGTACTGGGCAAGAGCACCACAAGGTACAGAGCAAGGCAGACAGTCTCCATGAACAGGAAAGCAAGAGCTGCCTGCCAGCTACCTAATTGTGGACTTGGTGTCTGCTGGGAAGCCAGCTGCCTTCCCAGCCTTCCAGATGGAAGTGAGAATGTAAAAGAAAGCAGACAATGAAAAGTACTTGGAAATCAAATAAACACCACATACACTACAATTGTGATCTTCTTTGACTGGCCCTCTTTTAGAAAATTCATGAAGTGCTTTTCATATTTCTGCACATGGTAAAATAAATTGAGAGTATTCAAGAAGGTGGTGACACAGGAACTGAATAATCTCTTACATTTGGAGCAGCTGTCTTCAGTATCCAAGTACACAAGCACGTTTAGCAGCTCCAGGCAAAGAGTTTGGAGGTTCCTTTTCAGTTATCACAGTTTAGAGCTGTACATGGATCTTGCCTAAAACCTTCAGGTTGCAATCTGTAAAAAATAGGTTATATTTCTTTTACTACTTCCACTCAAGGCAGTAATGATGAGACTTCCAGTTCTAATCAATCGGAAGAAGAGAGAGGAGCTTTTTGGAGCCCAGAAGCAGTATGACCCCAGTATGAACAAGGAAATTTCTTGCTCATACAACACTTAGATAATGCCTGAGATAAGATGAATGCTTATATGAACAAGCTTTCTTATGCAGAATATAGATTTTATGGATTAGATAGATTTTATGTTGCGGTGATGCAAAAGATTAACTACTAGCCCACAGAAGAATGAAAGTCCTCAGAAAGTCGCCATGAACTTCGCAAAAATCACACATTAATTCTCCTTAAGTATTTGCCTAACATACATGGTAGCAAAATTTAGGTTGGGTCCCTAGAATTATAATTATTCTATAGCCTGATCAACATGGACAGTCTTGAAAAATAAATTGCACTACCTTTCTATAGCTGATTTGTGGATCCTTTCCACAGATACAGATTTCTGCTGGTAAAATGAACTTTGAACCAGGTTCACAGCCGACACAAATAATTTAAATGTTGTTGTTCAGAGATGGTGCAAATTAATGGAGCTCAGCTGACCTTATTTTGATGTGATAGCCTCCACCACTAGAGATTTGCTTTTAGAAATTAAACTCAAAGTCACATTCCAAATACTTTCACATCCTCTTATGAATGCTATGACTGTAGAAGTGCATGTTCTTTGGCCTTTCAAATGTAATTACTAGTCAGGAAAATACGCAGCAAATCCCTCCCTCTCACCATCCCTCTCCTTTTCTGGGTCTGTTTTGCAGAATTTTTTCTCCCCATTTTGTGTTCCAGAATTAATATTCCCCTGGTACTGTTGCTGCAACTGAATTTAATTAGACTTTTCCACTAGGTACATTTACTATGAAAATTAATCCTTTTTTTCCCCCCCCTATTGCCTAGTTTTGTACATGATTCATTTCTTAAAATTATCAGGGTCTATACCGAAGAGCTTTCCCTTCACTTTTAAGTGGGGATCTGACCTCACAAATTTATACAAGGAACTTCACAAAAGCAAACAAATAGTTAAAGCAAGCCAATTAATGTTTTATAAATAACTTCTTAGCCAAAAAACAAGATTTGCTCTGAGTAGCAATAGATGAAAAGAAAAAGTCTAGCTATACTTTTAAGGATGCCCACTCAATGATAAAAGACTAAACAGGCAGTCTTGTGGCTAAATTAAATGGCAGAATGACAAGTCTCTTCCAAGACTATGACTGTGTCATTAATGGGCGGATGCCAAACCCAAGCCCACAAAGATTCATAGACTTGAAAATTTCAGTGAAGAACTACTGGTTAGATAGCTTAGAACTCTCCGTTTATATTGTAGAAATTAATCTCACTTGTCAACATACATGCAGTTGTCCCTTATGAAAAGCTTGCGTTTATTCTCCCTTCTTTTTCTCCTGTACTTATAGTTCATCTTAGCATTAGAGAAACTCCTTTATTTCTCCATCCAAGCTCATATTTACCAGGAAATCAGTTTTGGCATCTAACACTTGCACAGCATCCTTGCTTTCTGTTTTTATCATATCTATGACCTTAGAAAATCTCCTGTAGCGTTTCCACCTGACGCTGTTGTAGCTAAATGCCAGATATCTCCAGGTATAACAGATGGCAGAGGAACTGTCTGTATTTTCAGTTCAGAGTCAATCTTTTCAACAGGTTATGACAGTTTATGCCATTATCTTTCTTCTTTATGCTTTTCCTGACTTTTCTTTTAAGCTGCATTCCGCATTAAGTGTGGGCAGTTGGAATGGGGAAGATGTTTGGTGGTGAAAGGTTAATTACAGTTTTGAGCTGGGGGCAGATACGAAGTAGTTCATATTACCAGAAAAGAGAAGATCTATTACTTTAAGCATCTTTGTAAAAGGATCTATAAAGATGGCTGTTCATCATAATTTCTGGCCTTAAAAGCCTTCTGTCATTTCAGAGTGTAGCAGAGAGTGGATGGGGCAGAAATCCAAGTTCTATTTAGTATCGCTATTGCTTTTTAATGATCTCTTCAGCGTCTCAAATGATCATTTAATATCTTCTGTCATCATTTTTTTCAGAGTCCCACACAATCCTCAGCGTTACTGTCTGTTTTCACAGCTCTTAGCACTCTAGCATTGCAAGGTGTCAGCAAGCTTTTACTCTTGCCTAAACTGGCTAGGATAATAGTCATATCCATCATAACTTAGATTCAGTGACAATTTGTTGTGCTCATCCTAAACATCCTTATGCATTTCATTATTTGCAAGTCCATCAAGTCTGCTTTCCCCCTGCTCAGTTTGAATTTGTCCAGCCCTATTTCCTTATATTTGGAATATCATGCATGGCATATTCCAGCTCAGTTACATCAGTGCCTGAGAAATGTTACCACATCTTATTTGTGCCTTTCCATTACAGTCATCCCACTTGAAAATATCCATTATTAGTTTTAATGTCTGGTACATTTTATTTTCTTTCTTTTCCTTTCCTTTCCTTTGGTGGTATTGAAGAAATAGAAGTTATTTACATTTTATTCTTTTGTGAGAGTTTATACTGTCTCCCTAATACCTTGTCATCTTGAGCTCACTCTTAGACTCTCAATAAAATTTTTCTATTTCATCTTGATCAGAATTTTACTTCTATATCTTCATTAAATGCATCCGTCCATATGTTCAAATGTCTCTTTTACAGCTAGTTTTAGCATTAACATTCAATTTATCGTAATTTAATTTGGCTAGAAACACCTTGAATGTAGTTTTGGTTATAACCTATATTTCTTATAAATTTATTTGAAATAATAATCAGTGCACATGCTCTTTTCTTCTGTTATTCCTTCTCATTCAAAGGACAGGTGCTCTTTGGAAAGCAGTAAATTTGTTCTTTCCAAAACAGAGTCCCAAGAATTCCTAGTGCCTAGTTAGCTTTTTTTTTATAAATAAGCTTATGGGGAGTTTTGCAAATTCTACTGAAGTAAAAACTGACTTTCAGAAAACAGTGATTTATTTCACTATTCATACTCTAAAAAAGCAAAGCATGCACTACCACTGGAAAAACAAAAACTGTTTCCTGCAAAAATAAATTTCAAGCCCAAATATATAAAATTACAAGGACTAAACAACTAATACTCAATTCAGTAGCATTCAAAATACATGAATCTATGTAACACAATGTGTACATAGATATCTCCATTAAACACTGCCAGTATAGAAATCTGAAAAATGTGAAGTTCAAACATTCCTTTGAGCTTTCCTGAAGGTGTATTGTTTGTGTGCCTGGCAGGCGACAGAACACCACACAGTCCCAGACTGCTGACACTTAGTTTGAGGGAAGCATGCATTGTTCTGCATCTTTTTAGAGTTAACCTTTTCTTTCCAAACACATTTTTCAGATTTAGAGTTAAGAGAGAAGTAAAACAACTGTATGTGGATGTGTTTCAGACTGAAATAAATATGTGGCTACTTATTTACATTGGCATTGAGACAGGCTCCCTCAAGATACAAAAAGCTCAACACCAAACACCTGATTTTAGGAAATTTTAGAACCTCAGAAAGCATCATCATAGACAAAATAAGCATTGACAACGTTCATTTTTCAAGTGAACAGAATAACCCAACGTTACTTTTTCTGAAGTAGTTTTGGCATAAATTACATAGAGTCATATAAACCTTAAGGTTGGAATAGGCCTCTAAAACAATCAAGTACAACTGCCAGTCCACCCCCACCATGACCACTAACCACTCCCTCGGTGACATATCTCCATGTTTTTTAGACACCTCCAAGAACAGTGACTTTACCACCTCCCTAACCTGCCTGTGCCAGTGCATTACCACTCTTTCTGAAAAGAATTGTTTTCCTAATATCCAACCTGAACCTCCCCAGCACAACTTAAGGCTGTTACTTCTTATCCTATCACTGTTACCTAGAAGAGACAAACTCCCACCTTGCTACAACCTCCTTTCATGTTGTTATATAGTGATACCTCCCAATATGTTCAGCCACTCCCCATAACGCTTGTGTTCCAGACTCTTCACAGCTTCGCTGCCCTCTGGGCATGCTCCAGGGTCTCAATGGCTTTGTTATAGTGAGGGACCCAAAACTGAACACAGTACTGGAGTTGCAGCCTCGCCACTGCTGAGTAGAGAGGGATGGTCGCCTCCCTGGTCCTGCTGATTACACTATTTCTGATACAAGCCAGGATGCTGCTGACCGTCTTGGCCACCTGAGTACATTGCTAGCTCACATTCAGCTGACTGTTGATTAATGCCCCCAGGTCCTCCAGAAAGCTTTCTAGCCACTCTGCCCCAACCCAGTAGCATAGCATGGGATGTTGTGACTCAAGTACAGGATCTGGCACACGGTCTTACTGAAGCTTGTACAGTTGATCCAGCTTGTCCATATCCCTCTAAAGAGACTTCCTGTCCTCAGGCAGAACAACACTTCCTCCAAATTTGCTGTCATCTGAACACTTATTGAATGTGCGCTCAATCCCATCATCCTGACCATCAGTAAAGATGTCAAACAGGGCTGGCCCTAATACTGACGCCTGAGGAGCACTACTCATGACCAGCTATGTAGGAAAATAAATAACAATAGAAGAAAAGCCTCAAGCCTACCACTGTCTTCTTCAAGAAGAAGGAATCAAGTCTAACATCCCCCTCTCCTCAACCCCAAATTCAGCAGTTGCCTGAATTTATCAGTTTTTTCCAGAAAGCCTTATTCACAATGACTTTCTCCCTTCTCTCTCACTACAGGTGGGCAGAAGAGTTGACATTATAGCATAGGATGGCAATGCTAGAACCAAGAAATTAGATGATAACGAGGCTCAGAGCCACAATTTCTTAACTAAAATATTTAATTTTCTGAGGGTTTGGATTAAAACATGGGGTAGGAGTGAGGAAGGTGGTTTAAAAGAGACCCTTTAGGAAAAGTCAGACAACACAGCAGGAAAAGCAGCAAGGTCAGCAGTATAGAGATTTCCAGGATCCTTTGTGTGCCCTGAATGGGAAGCTTATCAAATAGACATAAAGCTGCTCTGACAAGATAACAAAATCAGTGGCAACAGAAAAAAAAAAAACCTGTTAACTGAAACTTACACAAGGTAAGTTCCTTTTTTGCTAGATTATGAATACCCAAGCACACTTAAGTGACACATGGCACATCTCCTGATGAATGGCTGGAAGTTTAAATGGTAGGTCTCTGAGCATACAAAAAAAAATGTTCAACAAGTTGTTTACAAAAAGCCAAAACTTTTCAAATTGTAAGATAATGACAGGCAATTCATTATAAGTTAGAGATATCAAAATAGTTTTCAGGAACTTATATGATAATCATTTATCTCATGTCATTATTAGCTCTCTATCTGTGACTCTCAGGTTTTTAGTACTTTTTATTTCTAATTCTGCCTAGGAAACAGCAAAAGAAATTTATTTGGTCCACCTGCTCAGGGTAAATAACGTTCAATACTTTTACTCCATTGAAATAGGGCTTGTATGAAGACTAGGTTGGTTTATTGTTGTCCAGGGTTTTTAAACCATGCTTAGCTTCATATAATAGAACTTCCACCATCTTCTGCTAGCACTGGATAAGGACAGGCTTGAGATTCCAGATTAGGAAAAAAGCATTATCTGTTAGGTTCTGTACATTAGCACTGATCTCCAGAAATTGGTAATGACCAATACTGCCAGATATATTTATCTTGCCGTAAATAATTCCGAAATCACTAAGGTCTCTTGGGGGGTTCTCCAAGAATTTTACAGAATTAAAAAAAGAATCTCGCCTGCACTCATTTGATTTTTGAAGTGAAAAGATTAAATTAAACGTAGTGGAAGATAAAAGATAAAGATAAAATCTTCAACAAGTCCAAACATGATATCTGCTGTGAGAGAGAATATATGTAACAGCCAAAGGTATTGTTACTTCCAGCTTTTGTTAACATACGACCTAAAAACTGAGGAGTGACTAAGAACAGGCACACAAAATAGAAGGTCCCTCTACTTCAGTACATTTTCTCCAATAGCAAAAAAAATTAAGGACAGAGTAGGCATGAGTATTTCCAATAGTTTCCAGCTATTTTCTGCACTCTCTCTACCCTACTACCTCATCTCTCCACCTCATTGCCCCCAGTACTGCATGGATCTCTCTCCCTTCAGTATATCCAGTCCCTACATCAAGGTTAATTTAAACTGCAGCATCCACAACATCCTGTCATGGTTTTATGTTTTTTTTTGGTTTTCAGTATTCCACATCAAAACATCATGTACTGGAATTAAAGTGTTAACGCTCCAATTCCAGGTACCTATCCCTATACACTACGGAAGTCATGGGATCTGACCGTTCCGGGTGGGGCGGTCTCTTACTGCCTGGCAGTGGGTGCTGGAGGGTGCTTTCCTAGCCGTTCCAAGCTTTTTCAGGTTTGACTCGGTCTCAGGAGCTCTCTCTCCTATCTCATTTATTAGTCTCAATTTCAATTAGATTGTATTATATTGTGTTATCTTGCATTCCGATATCATAGTTAGTAAAATAAGTTTGCCTCCATAATTGTTGCCGCTGGTTTTTTTTCCTCCCTTCCTTCCTTCCCATTCTGTGGGGCCAGGGAGGGTGGAAGGGGCAGGGGCCTACTGCTCCCTGTCACAGGCATAAATTGATCTAGTTAACTCTGTGACACGTCCATGGCAAGGAATTCCATGAGCTAGTTACTCATTGTGAAAGTGTTTGATTTTAAACTCAGTTTTCCTTTCTGTTTCTTTCAAATCCCTTATAATTCTTGCATCCCTAATTTCTCTTAAAATTTTTGAACACCTTAGTCCATTCTTTTCCAGTTTGAAGTACTGTACCTTACTCAGCTCTTCCACATACAAATGCCTGCCACGACATTCCATTCAACAGCAGTCCTAAGCAAGGGCTATGTGGACTGCACTGCTAAATAACTCTTTCAGCTCCTCTCCATCATGCCCATATACAAATGATTGTGAGAACTACAAGGCAACTGGTTACATCCCTGCTCCCAACCAATTGAAAAATAAAGCAAAAAAAAAAATCCCCAAACAAAAAAGTTTAATTTAGTCAACACAGTAAATTTCAGGTGCCATTTTTAATGATGCTTATCTGCTAACCACCGTTTCCATTACCCACACACAAGCATTACTCTCACTCTACCAGATTTAAAAAAGAAATTCATATACTAACTTGCTGTTTGAGAATTTGTGCTTTTCCTCAGTTATACCAAAGATTTATTTATCTATCAATGCTATGAAGCTGTTCTAGCCAGCTCTTGTTATGCTGACAAGAAAGCACGTTTCATCCATTACTTTCCCTTCAAACCTCCTAAAGAGAAAATTAGGGATTGCAATTGATTGCAATTTATTAATCAGACAGACTGTCGCATTTAAACCGTAACTTTGAAGATGGAAAAAAAGTTGTAGAATATCCAGCCTGGTTTCCTGATGATTCATTCCAGACCATTCTCATATTTTATAATCTATTATGTATTTTCCAAGGTTTTAAATAAATCACGAGAAAGCATTAAATAATATAGCTATAACACATAGCAAGCTTATTTCATATGAGAAAACAGATAGCATTTTACCCACTTAAAAATTACCACTGATTTTCTGGCTCATTAGGTCCTTGTAACCTCCAATACCAACCTACGTCGCTTAGAACTGAAAATTATCCTACCATAAAATTCATGCCTGACCATTATTTCAGTCTCCCACAGCAAGTTTGAGTATAACATTCCAGTTGTTGTTCAAGTAAATACTTTTGTGAAATTACTTAGCATTTGGCCATACACAATTTCCTAGAGGAAATACACATTCGCAAACAAATATGAATACATCCTACACTAATATATATAAATTTGTATTTATATATATATTTAATTCTTTTTCCTCCAAGTGATGAGTGTAGTTGCATTGCCGAAGAGTTTTCAGGATATTTTAAAGGATTACCATGGGAATAAATTACATCGTCTTCATACCTGTGGTATACAATACATGATTCAATAAACCTCCAAACCTGAGACTATAGCAAAACAAAACAGGATCCTTCACTTACAAGGTGTATGGACTTGCCACATCCAATTTCAGAAAGGGTACAGAAATAGTAAAATAAAACCAGAAAAGATTTCTTTTTATCTCTGAAAGTTAACTGGCAATCATATAATGGAAACATAGTGACAACAAGATGATTTCAAGAGGCATTTCCAAAGCAATTATTTGATTTTACCTCATCCAAACTTTGTTTTTTCAACTTTTCATTTAGTTTTTCTTGCTTGATACCAGGGAGGAGGGGAAGTTTTTCACCTGTGCTGTCAAGTATTCTACCACCTTTATTTGATGATTTGCCTCAATATTAATTCTCTACTTTAAACTCTATCGAACCAAGATGACGACTAAAAGCGCTGCTGCTTCTCTTCCTCTCATAACCAAACACTTCTCAAGATATGTACTGAATGGTAATCTGTTACATTGTAGAGTTACATTCTTCTCTTCAAGGTACATATCAAAGTGGTGGAACACATTATGACAGGACCAGGTTATGTTAGTAAGAATTTGCTCTATCAAACAGTGTTATTTGAGCTCTTCATATCTGTTGTAGCTTCCATAGAAATAAATAGAACTTCAATAGAGCTTCTCTAAGGATTGACAGCTTTGTGACAAAGCACAGATGCAGAAGAGAAGGTCAGCTACAGATTAGAACACACTCAGGATGGTCATTTTCATTTTTTTTATTCTTCTGCTTATTTCATGAGATTGTTGAAATTTGGAGTTTATTCATTCCTGTAAAAGTATTCTGCATCCTCTATAGTAATAAGTAAGTATCATCTGGAACTTTTGTTGTCAGTACAGTTGCTGCAAGAAACCTTGTTTAAATTTCTTGTTAAAAGATACACTTCAGATGGAAAGAGTACGCGTAACAGTCATGTACAAATGCTCTCAAATTAGGTGAGGTGCATATCATCACGAGGTAAGACTGCCATTCCCTTGTAATATTCCTTATAATAGCATGAGATGGATTTCAAAGATCTAAGCAATAATCCTACCTTGAAATTGGAAAAAAAATATATTTAATTTGGAAGAAAGAACGTGTCAGTAAGATTTTATTTACAGGAAAAACATTGACAAATTTTTCCAACTCTAGAAAAATAATGATGTCGGACTGATATTCACAGCAACTGAAATGCAAATTTTGCCTGCCTGCCAGCATCTTTGCCATGAAGAGTTAGACAAGTCAGTAATTTAAATGCAGGAGCCTAGCCCCAGGGAAGCAGTGCCAGTAGTAGCAATTACTTTTAAAACTAAAAGTAAAATAAAATTCTTAGAGTCTGCATTAGTGAGGTGTCTATGCCCGGAATATTCTATGAAGGACCTAGAAGCCAAAACTGATTAGTACTCCTCGTTCAGCTAATCTTAAGTGTGCTAGCCTGACAAACATGAGCCATTTATTGAGAAAAATCTATAACCCCTCACTTCCAACGAGCATCTTGGATAGACTGTATTTCAGCAGCAACACCGATCTACGTTCCTTCTCTCGCCCATGCAAAAACAACTGCGTTAACAGTACAGTTAAATTCTTCCAGTTCTGTCCTAATGGGCCCAAAAAACACTTTATATCCTACTCATGAGGAACTTTCCTTTAGAATTTGTAAACTCGTTAGGCTATTTTTTGTTAAATACATTGCAGAGTGGGAAGACAGTTTTTCACTCATTCTCCTATAGGTTACCACAATGCCAATTACGTTTAAAGGCAACAAATTTGTACAACTTAACAGTTCCTTACACAAGACTGTCCAGATTATCCTTCAGAACTGATATAAAACAGTGCTAAAGAAAAAGCTCAGTTTTAAAAACACTTGTTCTTCAACTCTGGCTTATTTCAAAATTGAAGTAAAGGAGTAAAAATGAAAGCAAGGAAAACATGCAACTGAGAAACTCAAGAACTGTCATCAGCACAGAGAAGAAATTGTTACCACGTACACACTAGATTTTATCTGGTTTCCTTCCCTATCTCTCACAGGGAATGACAGTAATTACTGCACAGTATAGATTTTGGACACATTACAAAACAACTGGAGGGAAGAGAAGAAAGACTAGAAGCTTAAATCTAGCAAATAATTCAATATCTTTAGTAGAATTTTGACATTTAATAGGATCAGGTTCATTCAAATGGATGAATTAGCAACAACTCGAAATCAAGGTGTTGCGATGACAAGGGAATATATTAATTTTATGAAGAATTCAAACAAGCTCTAGTGACCTCCCAGAAAAACCTCACTGGTGTAACCTGGCAGAACTATTTATATAATGACATCAGACCATATGAACATACTTAAAATGAGGCTTGATTGTTTAATCTCATTGAAACCTCGCAACATAACTCTATGGATACCTGTGTAAAACAAATAGTACTGAACCTGGTGAATAAAATCAACTCATGGTAGATTCCTTTGATGTTAGCATACATTTATGCTGTTTTGTAAAAATTCTTGTCAGTATGAGTCATATTTTTGCTGTTCTGTATTAACATGAAGAAATTATTCATAATCATTAATCATGTGGAATGTTTCGGACTTGGCTCCTTCCAGAGCTACAAGATCAAAAAATCAACCTTTTCACTACATCTCAGCTGGAATTTACAAGTACCCGTTGAACAACAACAAAACAAACAACAAAACCCCCACCAACCTAGCAAAAAAAGCATTATAAATAGCTGTGTGATTCGTAAACTTATCTGTGCTTGCAGGGTTGGGTTATCTAATGAAACAGTGTTTAAATAGAGATTTGGCTGCTAACACACAGTGACAATCTTTAATTTCCCTCCATTCCCCAAATTTCTCATTCAAAACATTGTGTAGCTTTGCAATGCTGAGAATTTGAAAGTATTCACACATCTTGTTTATTCTCCATTTTCTGTACAATTCCTGCAACTTTTCACAATGTATTATCACCACATGGTTATTTCCTCTTGTTTTCTTTCCTATTTTTTCCTGTGTCAAACAGTTTATATATGAAAGCAACAAATTGAAAGAAAACTTCAGTTCTGAATACGCTCTGAATATCTTCTGCACATTCAGATCTCTGCAGACTATACAAAATCTGTTCATCTAGGAACACTGAGTTCTGATTTGTGTTAGGATAAGCAAGTATAAACAAAAGGGACAGAATATAACCCATCACAGGAGTTCTTACCTCCCTTTCACTGCAAGATAACAATGCTATTTTACAATGGAACACACTACATTTTCTTTGTACATCACTTGAAGTACAAAAACCTAGTTTAGGATTCTCTGCTTCATGGCAATGTGGCTTAAATGTGGAAAAAATTAGGTAAAATAGTGCACAAACCGTAAGCACCACAGGCACTTACCAAATAAATGACTATGGCAGGTTTAAAACCAACAGAAGCCTCTTGCACAGGGAGATTCTCCGGTACAGACACAAGTGCAGATTGTAGCAACACTGCATGCCTACCACAGCTTCCTTGCAAAACTTGGCTTTGAGGCCAAAATGCTTATTGCAAAGTCGATTTCAGTCTGCACTCCCTCTACTCTCAACTCAACAGCCCAACTGCATATTCCAAAGGTTAAAGTGTGCAGACAAGAACATGATGCACACACTAAAATCCAACTGATTTACTTGGTAAATCACCATTGTGATGGATACTTTTAACACCTCCTTTATCTTCCCTCCCAATCCGGAACCCCTGAGCACCAGTAACCAACAGAGATCAGGCAATTTGATATCTACAGACATTCTTTTCCACTACTAGCTTCACAGTGTAGCAAGCACTTTGGAAACAGCAGCTCTTGTGGAGCATACTTGTCCTGTTTTTGTGTTTCATGTCATGTCTACATCAAAGAGATTGTTATAACACGCAGATCAGAGATCAGGCACTGTGCAACAACAGTTAACTCAGTCAAGCAAAACACCGAAGACCAGCGGTGCCAAAGAAGGATAACTTGTTTGTCACAAAAAAAAAAAAAAAAATCACCAAATGCCATACTAAATGCTGCAGATGGTGAATCTATTAAAATGTATTGCTTGCTATCCAGCCAATTCCTTCCGCCCTGGGTGTAAATTGACATGATAATCAAACACTATAAACAAAATTACAGTGTCCTGAAATACTTCATAATATATTAAAATCCCCAATCAAATACCATATAATAGCTACTGCTTTACAATTTTTTAAGTTGCTTGTTTTACTGTTAGAAATTACCTGACATTTTAGCTAGATAGCTTAAAAACGAAACAAGTGCTCCCCCCCCCACAAAAAAAAGGCATAAGTATTTTTTCTTTTCTTTTTTTTTTTTTAAACAGCATGGAAACACAAGCAGATCTGCTAATTTTTATTTTTTAACTTCATACAATGCAAACTCAGATGTTTCCCTCATAGCACTTAATTTAATTTGGCTGAAATCTTGCAAATGCAGTCAGTGATTGTGGAATACCTGTGACCGCCCAGCTGATATCACTGCTTAGAGTGCTGAGCAGTTCAGTAGGATATCAACCATGATGGCTACCAGCTTCTCTGTAATCCTTTCTCCTCAAACAAGTTTTGTGGAGAGAAAGAATAAAAGTTCCAATCAAAATATGTACATCACACTTGAAAAACTTCTCCTGCTCTTTCCAAATTCCTATTATATTGATGTTTTAAGTATTGAACAATGAATGATAGATGTGGAATGTGTAAGTGAAGTTAAACCTGAAATATTTGTAGTAATAAACATCATTTGGACTGATTCATATAGTGAACTCTCCTTTCCACAGTGGAAAATAATTCCAGTCATCAGAATTTAGAACATGTTGTAATCTATCAATATGTGCTCTTGAAACCATTCTCTATAACATTGTGAAGGAATAATGTTTAACTGCTAAAAGAAGAAATAAAGTTCTCTTCTCCTTATTCTAGCCTATGTAAGCTATCAGAAATACTGAAGCAATTTTTGATGTTACCTTACTATTTCCAATTTCTGTCTCACCTACATAGCACCTATGTATATTCTGACCCTAACCTACACATATTAGGAAGGAGTGGAAGGAAAGAAACAATGATAATTGAACAATGAAAAGGAGTTAAAAAGAGTTAGAAAGACTACTGGCAATCAGTTAATACATATAAAATCTATGAATCAAGGTAATAATTATGACAAAACAAAGGCTTTCTACCCAAGCCAGAAGCCGCTAACAAAACTCAGAATTCCTAGTTTTCTCACAGTTTTCTTTCCATTTATGTATTCCCCGCTGTCTCCTCCTTTCTTGAAGAAACAAGAGCAAGGCAAAAGGACCATGACATCCACTACATCCTGTGCTGCAGGAACTTTTCAGTGTCTGATGAGCTGGAGAAATCCAAGATAGAGCAGATGAAAGTTTTATGTTCTAATACTGTTTAAATAATATCCTTACACTGTAACTCCTCATCTAAGCACCTGCTGACAAAGTTCAAAGTTGGAATAAATTGCTAACAGCCACAATGCCCAAAAGAACATAAACTAACAAAATAAAACAAGTAACAAAAATCAACCCACAAACCCAGAAGCTGGCACTAGTGATTTTGATGACTATGGACTCTGCTCTCTGACAGCTATTTAAGATAATCAACATTTCTGAGCTTTATTAATGAAGCGTTACAATTTATATTATAAACTCAAACAAATTGCATTTCTCCCTTTTTCACTCCTAACAAACATGGAGAGTATAATGCCTAATAGGAAAGATAAGGCATTCAGCAACTTACAGTAAAATCCTGTTTGCTTATCAAGGAAAAACAGTCTTGGAGAACTGGCTTGCATATCCTGTTTGTTGCTTACTTTTTTTTTTTTTTTTTTAAAGCTGCCATTCAAAATTCCAGCCATAACAGGGAGTTATGAAGTGGGGTTTCTCTGTTTGCTTTTTTAAGCTGGTAACTAGCACAATTAAATATTTTCCACTTGCCTCTGGCTCTAAGGACTGAATTCTTCGGGCATTATTTTTATAAATCTATAAGGCTACACGGTCATCCTAGAAGAAAACAAACTAAGACAGTTAGGAAGATTTCACCTTAGACAGCACTAGTAAGAAAACTTTCTAGCCCTGAAGTTCTTGATTTAGTATTTCTCAAATGGAACACATTATCTGAATATCAGATAAACCTCAGTAAAAAAAACTTAAACAAAACACAACCATCCATCAGTTTAGGTAAAGTGGTCTCTTTCCGCATGGTTCCAAGACAACTCTTCATCCAACACTTTTGCACAGCCAAGTTACAAAGAGTTTCAGTCTCCCCCTCTCTTGATACCATTTACAAAATGTTTGATGTTGGGTAGAAAAATTCATCAAACCACCAAGATTGGAAAGGACCTCCAAGATCACCCAGTCCAACCATCCACCTATCACCAATATTTCCTTCCTAAACTACATCCTCAGTACAACACGTAAATTTTATTGAACACCTCCAAGGATAGTGACTCCACCACCACCTCCTTGGTGGTGTTCCAGCCTGTTCCAGCACCTAACCAGTCATGGAGACTTGTCAAAGATCAGTACTTCTGACCCATGTCTCCTGCATTCAGCTTCTAAAAAGACTACACAAGTTTAACTACTGAATTTCAAGCAGACAAAAATATTCTTTTCAGTCTGCTTGCGTAGCCTCAGGCTTCATTGCCATCTCTGTTTGTGTGAAAGCCAGTACTCAATCAACCAGTCTTCACTCTGATTAGGTTACTGCTTAGAATATTACTTCTGAGTAGAAAGAATTAATGTTTGTCTTAGGAGACATGATTTTCAGGTCCCATATGAAAACAGCAGCCTGAAAAGAAACTTATCCAGACTAGAGTAGTAGAAGGTTGGTTTATCTCGTCACTTAAACAGGATAGTTGAACACACTGGAAAACTAAGAAAACAAACAAACCAAGCCACAAAACAACGTGCTCTTCAGATGACACTGTCACTTTTTTCTCTTATACCATTTGCATCCCTTATTGAACTACTTATTCAGATAATAACTGTATCAGTAACAGATAAGAGACTCTCAAAACTTCTTTTCCAGACAGGCTGAAAATGGTCAGTAGTTTCACTCAAATGAAGACTGTCATCCATTTCTTATGAACTAATTAAAGGCTCATTGTGCTCTGTGTATTGCTGAGTGACACCAAATCAGGTATCTGTTGTAAGGCAAAATTGAAAAAACCAAAACCATTTACTGGAGTGTTGGAGATCAGTGCTGTCTAATAAAGGATTTGTGGCTATGTGGAATTGGAAGAGTTATGACATATTCTGAAGCTATTTTCATCCCATTATCTCAAGTCAGAAGGAATAAAATAAAGTGATTAAAAGATTAGTTTAGAAATCCAATTTGTAATAAACACATCTGGCAATCCCCATTTCCTCTTTCTCTCAAATGTTTTAGGTTGAGTTCATTCTTTTTCTCCATAAAAACCCAAATGCACAGTTATCCTTCATTTTTGAACCTGGTGTCCAGCAGCATGGTGATAACTTATTCATTTTAAGACAACAAACTGAATGCACTATTTCAGGAGTTTTCTCTTAGGGCAACTGCCCTTTTAATTACAGACAGGTGATGAACTCTCTGTTTCCTGGGAATGATTATGATAAGCAACATAAGCCTCCTAATTATTCACTTGATTTCATCACTAACTGCTGGTTCCACACAGGACCACTCAAAAAAAAAAAAAAAAAAACCCAAAAACAACCCACCAAACAAACAAAAAATAGAAACCAAAAACAGCATTTCATCCAAATGCTCCCTGAACTCTGGCAGCTTCGTACCACTACCCCGAGCTGCCTGTTCCATGCCCACTGCCCTTTGGTGCAAAGCCTTTTCCTGTCCTCCACCTGATACAGCTCCATGCCATTCCCTCGGGCTCTGTCACTGTCACAGAGAGCAGAGCTCCTCTGCTCCCTGTGAGGAGCTGTAAGATGTCTTGAGGCTTCTACTCAGCCTGCTCTGCGCTGAACAAACCCAAGGACTTCAGCTGCTCTTCATATGTCTTGCCCTTTAGACCCATTACCATCTCTGTAGCCCCCCTTTGGAAGTTTTCTAACATTTTACATCTTCCTGATATTACACTGCCCAAAGCTGCACCCAGTGCTCAAGTTGAAGCTGCATCAGGCAGAACGGAGTGGGACAATCCCTTTTTTCACCTGGCAGCAGTGCAGGACCTGAGGCAGCCCAGAGAATGCTGCTGGCTCAGTGGAGGACTACACTGGAATAGCTGAATACAGGTATTAATTGCGTAGAGGACATGAAGATGATGAATAATTCCAGAATTCCATGGCTTTGTAGACCACAAGTAGATAAGAAATGCAGGACAAGAACACGTAAGTCAAAATTTAACTTTCACAGTGCACTTCAAATCATAAGGAACATTCTTTCACAGCAAGTAGATTAATAGTATTTTTAATCTGTGTTATATTTTCTTCACTGATAGCCTTGCATGCTCTTTAGCACAGAATTGATTCTCTGTTCTGGCCTTTGTTATTCAGTCACCTGAATATATTATCTTAGGAGAACAGGTAATCATCATAGCTGAAAGGGTAAAGCTTGTATGCTTGGCATGCCTAAACACACCCCTTGTGAGTAGTGATCTCAAGCACATGCAACTTCAAAGCACTTTTTCCATGGGATAACTAGATTGTCTCAGAACTATCATTACAATGGACTTCACAATCTACTAGTAATCACTGTTTATCTATTGAAGTTTATATATCAAAGAAACAGGGATATCTAAGTGAGGCTTGAGTGATTTTTTACTTTGGTTTGGATGTTTCCATACCTGGGATTATTTCATGTCATCAGAACTTTTAACCATTAATTCCCAAGTTCTTTGAAGACTAATAAATCATGCCTGATACTATATCAGTTCTTCAGCAAATTACTTTGTTTTCTCCCTTCAAAGTGATCGTAATCTTTATGCATTAATAGAATCCATTTTAGACATCACTTTCCTAAATACTGTTTTAATCATATTCTTATCAACTGTAATCCTCCTATGAATTACCATGTGTAAACATAACAATTAGCAAAGGCTGTGCATAATGCCCAGGTATTTTGGCTGCTTAAATTTGTTTTTCAGCAATTAACTCCAAACACTTGAGTTAAAATGTAGATATTCACTCTCCAATAACAATTCAATACTTTGAAGAGAATTTTGACTCCAAAAATTTGCTCCTCAACTAATTAAACCAGATATTTGAGCTTTACCAACTAGATTTACAGAATGAGTACAGAGAACATCCATCTATCAGATACTGGTCATGCTGCTCTGTGACCTCTGCAGACAGACCATTCTGTATGGAACAACATGAGATGGCTCACAAGATCTGACAGCTCACTGACATATTGATGGGGAAGACTCACTCTCCCTGACCCTTTTAGCCATATCTGCTCCCAGCCATGCAGTCCTGCCTCATCCTTGCTTGGTCATGTCTTTCAACTGAGCTGATTCAGCTCATTAACCCAGAAGAAAATTCTCTAATTTGTTTCACTGGCTTAGTAAGCCATTTCAGATCACAGCAAGGTCCAGCGAGTACCTGAACTGATGAAACAGAGCACTCTAGGTTTTGAAAAATACCACGGTTACAATAATTTCAATCAAACAAGTACCAGAGGAGGGGAAAATAAGAAGTATCACAAAAAGCTTATTTTTCTTACTAAATTGTGACAGATTTGTCAATTGAATCAGGAAGATAAAAATCAACTGTTTTTTAATTTGGCATACACATCCTCCATTTTGTTCAGTGATGTAACTGGAAAACTAAAAAAAATGCTACAACTTACAGCAAACAATCTGGCAAATTGTACAAAAGGATCATTATAATCATTTTGTGGAGGGACCTACATAATAGCATTTTAGAAAAAAATATACTTTCTCTACAGTACTTATTATTAAGGAATGTATTCCAAGGGTAATCTGGCCAAAGCAGAAACTCTTTCTATATTTCTAAATTGCACAAGTTTACATACTTATCTTGATAGGATCAGCTTCAAGTTAATATACAGTAACATGCAGGCAGCAGAATCAAATCACAGCCAAAGCATAGACAAAGACATTACGACAAAGATAAAACACTGCAGACCTTTTTCCTATATCCACAGGTGGAAACTTCAGCTGAATTTAACTTCAAAGTTTTAGAGAGTATAATAAATAATAAATAAATCATGATTCTTGAAACTTCTACACTATTTGTTGGACAAACCCCTTGAAACAGCCTAATAGCCAACACAATCTGAATTAAGCCACCAATCTGAAGAACAGTACATCTAGAAACATAGTTCTCTACCATACAACTCCAAACTCTTACAGAAGTTAATCACTACATCCAGAGAGGAAGTTGTTTAGTTTCTTTTTTTTACTACTCTTACAAAACTCATAGTTAAAATGCGGCCCTTCTTAGCTTCTGAGAGGTGACAAGAACTTTGAAGGAATGGAAGCAAACAAAATCAGATGCATCTTGAAATTATGTTGATCCTTACATTGTTCTCTCTCTGCCTGACAGATTCAAATGAGGAGAAACTCAGTCCATCAAACCATGCAGCCCTTTCCTCTACAGGTGAGTTTAGTCAGACATGATCCTAACAATACATTTCAGAATGTTATTTAGGCTGCACATTCCACACTTAGAGAGAATAGGGCCAGCAGCAAATAGAACTTCATAAGTTGTTTCTGTCACCTAGACTAAATTATTTGGACAGGAAAGGCCTTTCAGCGTTAGTCCTCAGCATCAAAGATGCTAAAACACGTCACAGAAGTCCTTGCTGTAAAGTCTGTGCTATGAAGCCATATCACTGTACACTTATCATTTAGCTTTGATATTCCTGTCATGGATCATTAGCCAGGTACTAAGGAGACAAATGACAGCATTTGCCACTTGATAGCTTGCACTGCTTTAATACAAAGATCTTATTTTATTAAAGTACAAATAGTTCTACATTCTTGATTCACATTCTGCTTGTTTATGGCAATTCTGCAAAGACATTAAAGTAAGAAAAGTTTTAGTGGAGAAAAAATTACTTTCTTCCGTTCAATTATCTCCCAAGTTTAAAACCTTAATGGCCACTTATTTGCTGAATTAGCAGTTTCCAGGTGCAGCTTACTTTCATGTAACATCATATTTTCCTTTTCATTATACTAATCTGTTGCTTTCAGAAGAACATTATAGCCAATCATTTTAAGTAATAGCCAATTTTCAGTGGCTACTCCCAAGTGGTTTGTGTCAAAGCACCGTATGACAGCATGCAAGTCAATGCTAAAGTCTTGTCATAGCACAGCCATAGCAAACAAGTGGAGTTAAACAGGTTTAAGAGCAAAAACTGGACTGGCTTGTAATGACCCAATGGAGCTGTGCGCACTTCCATGGGCATTATACAGACACATTACCTCACAAGGAAATTGGGAAAATCACTAGAAAATAAGGAAATTTTGCCTAAACTACTTGAAAAGCTGCACAACTGCAGAGAGCTCATCTGAACTGCTTAGGTGTGATTTACTCATGTAGATACCTCAGATCGTCACAGCTTTTAGTTGTACTTTTGCTTTATACAAATTGCCTATATTTTTCTAGGAGAGAAACATCTTTCTTCTCTACAGCTGAATAAGGCAAAGTTTAAGGAACAACAAACCAAAGCCTGAATGTTTTATTATGATTAAAGTAGAGAGCAGCTAGCCAGATTAAACCAAAACATTTTTAAGCAATTAATGTAATTGATTACTCAGAAGCAGGAGACAGTAAATAATTACTCAACAGGTTCCAAAGGTGAACATAATTAGAATAATTAACTATGTCAGGCAATAAATTATTCTGCACAGTACTGGTCCAATGAAATAAAGTTTATAAAAGAGTTTTTTAAAAACTGCATTTGCAACTGGGCAAAATGAATACAACATATGAAAATGTGTTCATTGAGCAATACAAATATTTGAAAAATATCTTTTCCAGAGATTACAAAGTAATTTGAGGTGCAAGTTGTTAGGTACACAAGTAAGACTTAATACAGAGGACATTGCTGTTAAACTTGATATCGTATGCACTTGAAAAGTTTCCTCACAAACCAGCTGATTTACCTATTCCAAGAAAGAATCTGGCCTATACTTTTCTCCCTCCTAAACCAAGTAGATTAAAAAAAAAAAAAAATTTTGCTCTTTACCAGAATTTCTATAGCTGCTGATGCTTAAAATACACACAGAACCAACTTTTTTCTATCCATTTCCTCGACCCTATTCCTTCTCCTCTCTAAGGAGGATGCAACAGATACAAAGAGCGTAATAAGAGTATTTGATAGAGCAAATCCTCAGCCAAAAGATGCTGTTTTTCAACAGTCACCACCAGTAGCTATGCATTTTCACCAGCAATACCAGTGGAGGTGACATAGTGCCACTATCACCATTGCTGAAATGCACCACCCACTGTGCTCACACCCATTGTTTCACCTCCATCAGCATCTACCAAGTGTCACTGAATGCCCGTGGGTGCCACTTTTTCTGAATGGAGGAATTCACTTCCATGCTTTTCCTTTATACACACTTCCACGTCAGACACCATTGTATCAGACTACCCCTCTGCTGCCATCCATCGCACACCAACAAAAGAAAGTTCAACCTCCACTGCCATCCCGTTAACATCCAACTCTGACATCACTGGCCAACATAATAAAGTAGAAGGCATTACTTTCAGATCAGCCCAAGCATGTATAGGGAAAAGGTGTTACACAGCATGTCCCACCATTGATTTTCGGATCATGAGTAATTACTGTTATCAGGCTTTTCATTCAAGATGATCCGTGAGCCTCTGATGAGATTATTATTATCAGCCAGAACCAATCTGATAATTTGTCCGCTGGATCATTGCATATAAACAACAGAAGCCTTTTGCTGCCATCTTTTCATTCAGAGTTGAGTTCTAGAATAATTTCTCCAAACAACTAGAAAACTTATTAGCTACTGATGCACTTCAGGCAGCATCAGATTAGTACCTTTTCAGGAACTTAAGATAATGGAATTTGGATATCCATTAGTTATGGATATTACAAGAACGGCACATGGAAAAGCTAGAGAAAATTCAGAGGGAAAGAAGAAGTACAGGGCAGGATTATGTTTTGCTTCCAGAGGATTAAAAGGTGCAAGAAATTATATTCATATGTATACACTCAGACACACACTGAAAACTTATGTGGGTAAGCGACAACTAAGCATGAATAATATATCAGACAGCATATCTTTCAGCAGCTAACTTCCAAATAGGAATGGGTGACTTACTGTGGTACACAATGCATAACTAGAAACAGTACTGTAAGATCATGATGAAGAAAACGCAAGCGATGTATAAAGAAAAAATGGCCAGTCATATGCGTTAGTTCCCAGGAAAAACAACATAACTAACTATCAAAAAGTTCAAGGAGATTTTCAAGGGGACTTGGTCAGACTTTTCAGTGGTACCCAGCAACAGAATAAGAGACAACAGATACAGACTGTAACATGAGAATTTCCATTTGAATATGAGGAAAAACGTCTTTACTGCTCCAGTGCTCTGTTGTGCTCACAGAGGCCAAAGCCTCCTTCTCTAAAGTTACTAAAAAAAAAAAATAAACCACCTCGATGAAATCCAGGTCAGAAACCAAAGCATTTCCAACTTTCCAAAACTCATCTTGCTTAAAAATTCTAAACTTCTACCCACATCAGGATGAAAAACCTCACCACTATGAAACTGAAAACATTTTTAACCAAGAGATAAAGTTTGGTTTCAGAAGTTATTTAAACAATCATTCTTCCAGAGTCCAGATACAGAAATAATCCACACAGGGATATCTTGCAGGTATTTAGCAAACTTAGAGAGGTGGCAGGAGACAGCAAGTTGGTGTGTTTTGAACTTACACTGTTGAATTTAATATTTTATCCTCTCGAGGGCATTGGCAAGAGACATTAATTATACAGCTACCAGAAGATGCAAGAGGAGGCTAACATGGGATCTTATGGAAATACTTGCTGATTCCAACAGAGTAACATTAATCCACTAATGCAGTGACTACACAGCAATGTATTTCACAGCAATACTGGAATGAACTTATAACAGCACTAACTCTAGTACCAAAGATAGATAACCAAAATCAGTCATCATTTTACTGGGACTTCTTAAACCACTAGCCTCACGTTTCACACATGCATAAGAACATATGCATGCAGATAGATAAACACATACACAATTAGTAACAAATTCCCTCCATTATGACCAGGAGGATGTACAGGCATTTTCTGATAAGTTTTGGAGCAAAAGTAGTTTTGTTTTTAGGTTTGAAAAAGCTCAAGCTGGTATCAGTTCTGCATGGTACTCCTGGAAGACAAACAGCGTACTTAAGATTTGTCAGAGAAGTCTCGTGCTCCTGACTGTGCAGTATGCACTACTCTTTTTCCAATGCATATGTTTTAATTAGTAGGGTATGTTGTTGAACTATAGAGACAAGGAGCAGATACAGACAAAATTCGTAAGAGAGTAATTTTGTTGTGCAAAATACAGATGTAGAAGAGAAGATCACTGACCATCTTGTAAAGAATGAGGATGACCCTAAAAATAGGGTCACAGAGCTGGCCTAAATGGTAACCTCTGAACAAAGAACTTGATAAAAAAAAGTCAGAAATTCTACTGAATGAATAATCTGCCTTTTTCTCAAGGTCTGATAAAGCGTGATTAATCACCTAATACCGAAAACATATTGAGAGTGAATACCTACCTAGTTGTTCAAAATAATTAAACTGTACCTCTTGTGAAATTTTAAGTATATGCAACAGATTGCTTTAATTTCAAAATAGAATTGTTAGGTCATTTTGTCTGTTTTGAAGACATCATTAATCAAGTCTTAGGAAAGACACCCTTCTATTTTTCCTCCATGTTCTCAAGTGCTTTGTCTGTCAATCATATTAATGGTTAGCTGGGACTCATTCTACATGCCACCTATAGACATATTAGTGTTTACTATTTCATGACATACCACTTATTTTGTGCTACTCTAATGTAAAAATACCAAGTTGGCATGCAGCAAAACTTGTCACGCTTCAGCTCTCATCGTGTTTCCACTGAACAATAATGTACTCATCTTTAAAGAATTGGCTTCTGCCTGATTCCTGATGGAACCTGCTGAAGTTATTTAAATGCCAAGCCTCACGATGGGTATTGAATTTGACAATCTAGTTTTCAGATCAACTGGTAAGTTTCTCTAAACTTTCTTGAATTGCAATGACCTTGAACATCAATCAGACAAACATGCTGCAAAGCTTGCCATAATCTCATCCCAATTTGAGGCTGCATAACTGGATGCCCACTCAAAATGGAGAGTATGCTTTTCTCCTAAAAAAATTTTTCACATAGCACTTATGTATACACAAATTCATCTTTAAACAGTACTGCAATGAACAGAGGCTAAAAAAAGGTCTGGTGCAATCAAACGAAAACATATTGGTTGTCATGGTGAATAAAGCCATATTGTAAGCCAAACACATTTAGTTTTAATAAAGCTCTTACTCAGGTATCCATGAAAGTCTTTTCTCATTCGGAACAAAAACAAGTAGAACACAAAAATGGACTTGGACATCATATCAAAGTACTTATAAAGTACTGTATATAGCTTCTAACTTAACATTATATTTATCACAACACTAAAATAAACTCAGATGTTATCAATAAATGCTGCTGGATTGGTAAATTAACTAAATGTAAATACAGCACGTAAGACTCCTATATGCTAGACAACAGCTATCAAGCCCAGAGCCATAGTATCTTGCCATTCAAGTTGTCAGTAGACAGCATCAAATGAACCATTTGTCTGACAGACCTTTTGAAGCAACACTATTAAAAAGTGGACAGCATATTTTTTTCAATGACCTGAGCTACATATTGATTTGCAGAGGATAATTTACTTGATGGCAAGCAAAACACACAACAAAACTGCATTCCATAAGCCCATAGAGAAGCTAAAGCAGTTTTATGCACTCTTTGTTCTGCCAAGGTGATTCTTAACGCGATTCTCTCTATTTTACTTTTTAGTTCAGGATGCCTAATCATAGAAATATTTCTCACAATGCTAAATGCCAAGCTAATTTTTAAAGTACTTCACTGCTACAAAAATAGCTTATGTTCTGCAGTTTTGGTTCAACTTCATGCCTATATGGTCAAGAATACCAATACCATGAATTTCTTTTCTTTATTTTCCTCCAGCTGCCACTGACAGATAGGAGTGTTTCAGAGGCAGAATGGCCCAATACAGAATATTTAAGTAAATCTTTATATAAGTAGTATGTACCATATAAAGTCATCAGTTCCCAGTATGTGACATCCATAATCTTCTTGCTGTTATTTTATACTGCAGCAAGGACTTGACTGTGCATTACATTAAATCACTGGAGTTCACATTTGGATAGTTTCTGTAACTATGGAGGATGCTCTAGATTCTGATGAAAAGCAATACCATGGAAGTTACTGAATAGTAGTCTGTGTTTTCAGTCAAGGTTTAGGGGCAAAGTAGGAAATAATTACAAATAAATGACTTGAACCAAGAATCTCTAGAAGAAATAAAAATCTGGACCACCTTGTTTGGTTATCTAGATAAGTTAATTTTCAGTAATCTTGTAGCACTGCATTAAGGTCAGAAAACAAAATCATCCAATTCCATTTTTCATCATCAATTTTCCTATTTACAGTCACGGAAAAATGTGAGTTGTCTTTCGGGAATGCCGCCCACAGCCCCATATTTTTTTCCTCTCTGATCTCAGTGTTACAGCTCACTTTCATAATGCTGATTGATAGCAAGGCTTTGCTTTTTCCCCTGCTCTTATTCCCTTCGGATTTAAAAAGCACGCGTGAAAGCATGGTGCACCACTAGCTGGGAACAAAGATGCAAAACAGACTGTTAGCAGCAAATACACAGGTGTCGCTCCAGTGGAAGCTGCACTGCAAATTCACAACAGGAACTTCACGGGTTGAAGCCAGTTTTGATAGCAAAGCCAGATATGTAAAGGAGTCAGATGATCAAACAGAAAGGAGCAAGTAACTAATACTGCAGCAGACTTTTTTTTTGATGAAGAGTGTATCACAAAATTAATCACAACACAAAAAAAGAAGCAGGAATTACTTCTAAATCCAAGATCAACACCATAAGCCTCCCTCCCATCTTTTCAGTTGGAACTCAGTGATATTAAATGCCAGCAGCTTTCAAGTAAATTTTAATGCTCTTTCTTTTGAGGAAAAGATAGATTCCATTCCTATCCCACACCTTTAAAAAAAAAGAGGACCACTCCCAGAACAGCCTGGGATGTTTTGTTTTTTTTAAACAAATATTTTCTGGACACAAAGAAGAAGTGAAATATTGTATTCTATATGATATTTACTGAGATCCTTTTTTTTTTTTTTTTAATATATATATATATTTGAACTGCTAAAATTTTAAGATGGACTTCAGTTTTGTTTTAACTTAAAAACTAAGGAAAAACAAAACCAATAACAAAAACATAAAAAAGACCCAAACTCTTTTAACATAGGCACACGAAGTTAACAAATCACTAAGATTTGACTGATATTCTGGATGGTTGACAAGGTAGTGTAGACTGCAGCTCATCACTGTCTTACTGGTTTGTGAACAACTGAGAGCAGAGAATGAAAAAGATCATATTCCATAATAAAAGCATATTTGACAGACACAAGTGGGTTGTAAAAATCAAGTGACAGCATGACATTTTCATGGTGGCTTTTGATCTTACATCTTTCTCAGCTCTTTGCAAACAAGTTGCTGAACAAAGAATGCAAATACTCTGCATTTCTGAGCCGTGCTAGAGTAGTTCACCAGATCCTCAGATAACCTGCTCACAACGAGCAAAGGCTGTTATACACAGGTAAGAAAAAAAAACCAGAATTTGCAATATAACTTGAGTCTGCCTGCTGAATTGTTTCTATTCTGTTGCTACCTTAATTTACTTTGATAGAAGGAGTGAAAGTGCAGATTCATTCTTAATACTGCAATACATGTCTGTATATTTGCATGTTATTCACTTAAGAACTACTTCAAATAATAAAGCAATGACAGAGAGAATAAGAGCAATTAAAGGTGCTAAAGGAAAGGGCAGAATTTATATCAGACTAAAGCTGTCAAAATCACTGAGCTCTGTTAGGGTTTGCTCTTTAAGAAAAAATTCAAAATCACAGCTATTCATTCACTAAATGCCAAAATAAGTGTCTTGTTTTTTTTTTTCCTGGTCATAAGGTTAATCACTGTTTCTTGCAGGGTGAAGTTTTGACTCTCCTATCCCATTTTCCCTTTTTTTTTTTAAACAAAAGTATAGCATTTAAAGCATTCATTTTATCATTAAATACTTAAAATTTAGTCTGCCAAGTTTAATATCTCCTGTTAATTATAAGCTGGTTCAGAAACATTCATATGTATGGGAACATAAATTTCTGCCCCCTTTAGCAAGCTGTGTTTCTGTCTAAGTTTTTCCTCAGCTCTGGTGAGGGAATGATCTGAGTTCTGGCTGTTTCTGAGAAATGATCACCTTTCAGTCCTATAAACCTACAGTCAGATGAGAAGCCATCACTTAGCAGCTAAAAGGCAGAGATTATTGAAACAGCTTAGTCTGGCCACTGTTATTCATACTTCAGAAAATACAGTACTGACAGGTTAAAAACTAATGCACAACCTTGAAAACAAATGCGTATTAACAGATATATCTCCAGAGCACTTTTTAGCTATCAGTCAATGTTTTTCAGACCCACTACAGATTAATCTATCTATCTTAAATTCCAGTAAAGACACTGAAACTTTACCAGCTTCTGCTTAGAACAGTGGCGTTTTGTTACTAGTAGAATTCCGTTCTTTGTACAAGCAGCCTTCAATCTCTGTGGATACAGTGCACTTAAAGAAGAAATTAAAAAAGATAACAGGGTTAGTAACCCTGAAAGTCAAAGACTACATATGACAAAATTCAAATTGCACAGCACTAAGCTTATCAGGTAACTAACAATCCTCCTCTGCAAGATCACCTGCTGTTTGTCTAAATTCTGCCAAAAGCTACGTTTCTTTACCAGAAACAAATCATAACTCTAACCATAGGATAATTACAACTTCTGCCAGTTTTTAACTCACTGAGTTATCTGCTAGCAATAACTGAATAGCATCTTCAAGAACTGACTCCATGCAATAGAAATACAATGCAAAACAAACCAGTCTGAAAAATTTGAGACATCCAGGGGAAAGAGGGGTGCAAAAGGAACAGGGGTCCACATTCAGTCAGTCACTCAGGCTCTGAAAAACTTATACAGAATTCCTACTTTGCCCAAAGAAATGAGGAAACTTCCAAACAGAAAATATCACATCTTCTGCAATTCTTCTAAGCATGAATCTGAATGAACATAATCCTTTCCTTTGCAGATAAACTACAGAATATGTAAGATAAAGTCTTCAAAACACAATAAGAATTAAGACTGATATTTGTTCATCTTGAACTCACTTGGGTGAACTGTTTCGATTTTTCCCCACAAAGCATGCTCACTTTTTTTTACTCAGTTCATTACGCATTTTCTAAAGCATACATTGTTTAAGGCTTGTGGCATTCATTTCATGCTCAAGGACAAAGAGAATGAACTTCTATTCTTAGGGAATCACACAGCTAGAAGGAAGGTTGAAATACTCTAGTCCTCAAGAATCCAGCGTACGACCTAGGGCAAAAATATCTTAAAAAGAGATTATATGTCCGCTTACCAAATGAAAACTGTTGATGTTAGGAATCAGACTGAAATTCAAAGATATAAATCTTCATTGAAAGAGAAAAAAGAAAAAACAAATGTTGCCTTCAAGCTGGTAAATGATTCCGGTAAGAACATATGCAGATGCTTAAAAATAGTTAAGTTTCATTGATATTTTCTCTCTTCAAACAAGATAGGATAGGCAGCACCCTTACAGAGCATAGTCACTGAGGGTTGAGTTTCAATAGTTTTGTGAAATAACATCACAGTCATAACTGGAGAAACTCTTGAGATCTTACAGTAACACATCTTTGTTGTCAGGCAGTGAATAAAGTCAATTTATTTTCAGAAGATATTAAGATCTTAGTTCTGTTGTTTTGGACTTAACTACCCATCTCACACCAGTGCACAATAATTTGCCTGCTGGATTATTAATGTAGACAGAAAACTGCTAGGAGCAAGCACCTGCCCCAGGACCATGTGGCACAAAAAATAACATGCTAGTCTCATTCTTGTCCTACCAAAACTAAACTCAGGTGCAGATCAAAAAAGTATGCATAACAGGCCTTGCTACGTGAGGCACAGCTGACTCAAGAGTCTGATGATGTTGATCAGCTGCAGCTCACACCTAAGACGACTGCCTAGTGGAAAACAAGGGAGTTGACAGTAGAACATAATTAAAGGACATATAGCAAAGAAGACAAGAATAGCACCTTCCAGTAAGATACAAGCCCTATGAAGCAGGTAAAAATGAAAGAAAAATTACTCAACCCTTTTAATAACAGCTCAAGAGGAACACAACCCCTATCCAGAGAAATACCAATCTCTCAGCTGCTAACCTTTAAATGAGGGCGAGGAGGGGTGGAGCTTCCAGTTGGTCAGGTGTACTGCTTGCACCTGAGCTCCCTGAGTTAGCCATACCTTCTCACCTGGTGCTTAACCATTGGTTCAGGCTGTGACCCAGCAATTCCACTGGGGCCTATCATTTTATGAGTTTTTCTTTCTAACAAAATGGGGGAAAAAAAAAAAGAAAAGAAAAACTCAGTTTGTTCTAAGTATAAGAAGCAGGGAAGTGTAATAAGCATATAAGATTCAAGAACCCCCTTCCCTTCAAGCATTCATGCCTCCACTTGCAGCTTGAACAAAACATTCCAGTTAGGAAAATAATTCCTAAGATAGCCAAAACAAAAAAGATATTCCCTAGGACACAACCACCCCAATAACCATAGCTGAACATTTACAGGCACCTGGTATGAACCAACAATTTATGGTAATGAAGATGCTCTGAACAGCATACCATAAATACAGCCCGGGGAAAAAAAATTGTTTTCAAGAGCGCACACCAGAATTTCTCAGAAAACTTTCCCTGAGTTACCTTACCTCTCCAGCAGATCAAGTATCTTCTGGGAAGACAAATCTCAGCCTACGTGTAGATATCATTAATCAAGACTTTTCCTCTACAGTACTCAAGTTTTTCCTAGTTACTTATCAAATACATTTTTTTTCTTTAACATACAATGCAATCTTCATCATTTTCCTTCTTTTCTGCTCTTTCTGAAGCTTTTTTTTTTCTCTGTTTAAATTTCTTTGAAGAGTCCAGGACCCTCCCACTGCTTGCTCAAGAACAATTAATTGTTACCTGGAACACATCTGATTTCCTTGTTCAGGTGTGTGAAAATCAATGCAATTAAGGCTGGAGTAGCCATTGTTATTCCAGTAGCAATTATTCACTGTTGCAATAAAATAAGTGACTCACAAACTAGGAAAGAAATCTTTCCAGTTTTCTATACAAACCAAAGGATTAAGGAAAGACTTCAGTGTAAATACTGCTCTTCACTTACTTTCTGAGCGCTCAGTTTAACAACTTGCCTGAATGAAACCCTTAGGTATGACAGGCAATGAAAGGTTAAAGCCAAGCATACGTTTATCCTTCATAACAAATGACATGAAAAATTTTTTTTCTCTTTGTCCTTATTATAAACAGTTGGAAAAATAAACAGCTCAAAATAAAAACAGAGCAAAAAAGTCCTTCCATAAGCACTCTCTGACAGACAGTGGAAGCAGCCCAGTGTCTGAACTCTGTCTTATCAGAAGCCATATTGATGGTAAAGTGTGAAATAGAGGGGTGTCACTCACTGAGCTGCATTTTTGGAATATACTAGTAGCTATGTTCAGGATATTATTTCTGGAGTTCTTTCATACCTAACTTTTCTCCCTTTAATGCAAATGAAATAAGAAAATCTCTTCATTTCTCTAAAGAAACATTATAATAAAAGATATACTCCAAATAAAGCCAAGTAATTCCAAGTGGACTGTGTATAAAAATTAGTCCAAATTCACTCTGCACTCCGTATACAGCATTCTGTTCAAAGATGTATGGCCTGAAAACATGCCAAATATAAGTAATTCAGAGCTTGGAGACAAAACATAGCATGTTTCAGATTTGTTTTTCTTGTTTGTTATGTTCTCAAATGTCAGTGTAAGGACAGTTTGATAGAGATCTTGAAATCTGGTCAATTATTTGTTTATCACATCATGGAAATCATTCCAGAAAGATACATTCTGATACATGTCTGATTCCAAAATCAGACAGTATGCAAAATCTGACCTGGTTTTGTTAAATGTTTATTCATATCTTATAAATGCTTGACTCGTGACAAGAAATCTTATGCATGCTTTTTAAAATTGGTATTCTTTTAAGTGTTTCTATCTGAATGTTATTTCAAATTGGCAATAAACAAAATGGGTTAAATTCCTCAATCTATAAATACACATTTATGTTACAGAATTTCAATTGAAATGAACATTCTAAATCAATAAAACAACAAATACATTTATAATGAATCAAAGTAATTTAAAATTGCCATGAGTGTGAAAATAGAATAATTAATTTCTTACCTAACAAGAATGAAGGAAGTTTCTACAAAATACAGTGAATAAAAAGTGAAAAGCTTTAGAAAAAAAAAAAAACATTGTGCAAACTCAGAGAAAATACCGGGTTACAGTACTCTTATGAACTGCATTATTTGGCTGCAACTTTTCCATCATCAAGAAAAATAAAGCAAAAAAAGAAGACTAGCATGAATTTTAGACGCTTTTTGCCTAATCAAGCAATGTGAAGTCTGTTTTTCCCTTTTAGACGGAAGACTTCCCTAGTCTAGGCAACAATCAGGCTGAGATAAGTGAAAATCTCTGTCCTTATTTTGAGCCAAATAAGTAATTAATTGAATTGGATCTACAATGCTCACTGTACCTGATCCGTACTGAGTTCAAGAGCGCATCCTGTCATTGATTTGTCCAGCTATTTATATACTAACATATGCTTAACATGTAACGTCTTCACTATGCTGTCCTTTGAGCTACGCAGCTACTCTGTGTTTAGCTCAAATCAAACCATCATCACTTGGAAGTACTGTAGCTCACATTCCCCAAAGCACTTGGCATGTATAATCAGAACCAAATTTTCAATAGAAGTAAGCATGCTGTGAGAGAGAGGTAGTGTTGTAAAACTGCTCCCACATGTAGTCCAGCTGGGAGATGCTGGATCTCAATTCATATTCCATGTTTGATATCTAAATGGAAACTCATTTCCTTTGAAGAGTTGTTCCCAACTGGGAAATTAAGATGTTAAAAACAAAACCTAGGGCTGTCTTGAAAATCTGGTCTAACCTTTTCTTTTAGAAAGGCTTTGACTTCTTTTGTTTATCTACTATAAAAGACACAGCCAAACCATATTTTCAGTTTTTTGTAAGTAGGAAGAGATTAGCAATCATGAGAATTATCTGTTTCCTCCAAAAGCTAAGAGTCCCCTGAATCTATGAAAGACTTGGAAACTGAAGTTTGATGAACATATCTTTTGGTGAAATTGCTTCATTCACACTCTTTTACCTTCATCCAATTCCAATCCCCTGTTTAGGCAGTAAGGCTGCATGTAGAGCACACTGATGAACAAGAGCAGGAGAAATAACCTGTTGCCATGGTTCTGGCTGAGATAATTTTTTTCATAACGGCTTTTACAATGCCATGTTTTAGACTGTTGATGAAAATAGTAGTAGCACAGATATTGTATTTTTTGCTGAGAAATGCTCACACAGAGTCAAGGATTTTTCTGCTTCTCTTGCTGCCCCATTAGAGAGGAGAATGGTGGTACACAAGATGCTGTCCAGGACAGCTGACCCAGAGTGACCAAAGGGATAATGCTTACCATATGATACCATGCTCAACAATGAAAGCTGGGGGAAAGAATGAGGAAAATAGGATGTCACAAGTGATGGCATTTGTCTTCCCAAGAAACCACCACAAGTACTGAGCTCTGCTCTCCTGCAGATGAACACTTGCCTCTGATGGAAAATAGTGAATAAATTCTTTGTTTGAATTTTTTTGCACAAGGATTTCACATATGCATATAATTACTAACCTATCACAAAAGTTACTGTATAAAATAAATTTAAAAAAAAAAAGGTGTTTTCTGTCATCAAAATGATCCGAGTAGATTCAAGTGGGGAAGCAAGGCAGAAGAGAAATTCGATTGTTGACAACAGGAAGTTGCTTTTTCTGCCCAGCTTCTGTATTTTCTCTCCAGTAGCAAAAAGTAATAGAAAAAGTAGAAAGTAAGACCAATTACATCCTATTTTGCAAAGTTAGAAATAAGGAAAAAAAGTAAAGAAATACCTGGAGAGATAATTTGATTTTTCATAACAAAGTAAAAAAATTCATTGCGGTAAAACATAAAAGCCTAGTTAGCACAATACAGCAATGTTTCCATCCATTATAAACAAAAGATAGGAAACAGAAGCTGTTATTAGTAAGAGAGTTAGAAACTAAAATTATAGACTCACAGTGGAAAAAAAAGTAACTGGTTATTGCTTACATATAATTATTGAGCTCTTTCTCAAGAAAGGTCGGTATGGTTGGCAACATCAGCAGTTCCAGAGGGACTTACTGTCCTCAGCAGATTGATTAAGAATGAAAGAAATAGAAGAGTAGTTAACACATTCTTGTCCATCTTTTCCACACCTCAAAATTCAGAAATCAGTACATACTGAAAATAATCTAGAATGATAAGAACATTTTTTTTAATCAAATAGATTGTCGGGATAGAGTGATCAGTGACCTGCTCTGACATGCTTTAAACATTCTATATCATTTTAGGTGTATGTCCTAAAAAATTTTGGATTTTTCTACTAGGTCTCAGGTTCTTGGCACCTTTATCTCCATCAGATTCCGTGTTCTTACTTTTTTTTCTCTATTTCTCTATTATTGTCTACTCTTAGTTTATTCTATGATTATTTCTAATTTAAAAATGAGCTGCTAGTTCATTAAAAAAAGAAGGAAAACATTATTGTTGTTTGGACTTGCAAAGTCCACTCTGTTACAGTCAGGGAAATGGAATGGTGTTCTTTAATTTACAACGATGTTATCAGTGACACAAGGCAGTTATGCTTAACCTTGAAAAAAAAAAAAGCTGGGTTTTGCCCACCAGTAAGATTAGAGTGGGATTCATCAAATTAACTATAAATAATGAACAAACAAATTTTGATCTGAAACAATGCAGCAGGAAAGAATTTGATTATAAATTTACAGAGCTATCTGCAGTACGTTTTAGTAGTGGCAATGTTTGTCCCAGCTGTTAAGCTCTGAAAGCCCATTTCCCAGACTAATGCTGAATGTATTATTTGCATATACAGTACATCTTAATCAATGTCAAATTCAAAACCAGCCTCCTGAATATATTTTGTACTTTATATTCTAGTGGGCTTTAAATCTTTGTTTAAAGGCTTCTGTCTGTTCTTTTTATTTGGAATTTAATTTAGTCATGGAAGGTTAATTAGTTTTCAGATTTATAATTAGAGCAGTGAGTCAGCTCTTCCTCACTACTCTTCCTGTCTTGTGGTATAGCCAGTTTTATACTAGAGTATCAAAAGAAGAGAATGCAAGTCATAATTTTATGTAAATATAGCTTTGGAGGAAATGGAGATGGAAATCTTTTCAGTTCTTGTCTGTGCAAGAATTCTACTCTACAAGAATTCATTAATAGGACAAGGAAGAGAGAGATCCATGTTGAAATGTTACATCTCATTTATGGGGAACGAGGACGCTGTGCTTTTTAACCAAAAGATGGGAAAGATTTATTATATGAACACCTACATATTCCACAAGAATACATCGATTTAATCAGCATTTGATAAAGCATCATCAGAGCTTTCCTTCAACATCAGCATTTGTATGTAACTGATAATGATGTATTTCAAGAACCTTATATTTCCTTTGGCTATTGGTGCAACATATCAAAAGACATACATTCCTCATCCAGAATAGGCTTGTAAGTAAAATTATGGCAGTAACAAAAAAAAAATTCCTCATCAGTTGCAATGTTATGGAAGCAAAGGAGACTATTTGTGTGAAGACAGTTCAGTTAAACTCTGCATGGGGAAAAAGTCTTTGGTTGTTATTGTTGTTAAAGGAACATCTGGGAATGCCCAAAGTAAAAAGACAGAAAATTCAAACATAGAAAAATTTGACACACTTCAACCATTTTGTGCATTATATATGTCTTCATATTAATAATACTGTATTGAATTTTTATAATATCCTGTAATAATCTTTCTACCACATCAGTATCCTTTACGTTAAAAGAAGCAAATTTGCAGTAAAGATACTAATTACCAAGCTGATCACCATAAATGCCTTCAGCTAGTAAGAAATAAAGGTGTCTAATTTAATTCTAAGCTAATACCCAAGGACAGATCAATTATGAAGATATCTTGTTCTCTCCATAAATGGTAGTGGGAGCCAAGAATAGATGCCTAATTTTTGGATGTCTAAGAGGCACATCCAGAAAAAGCAAATATGTTTTAAAGAATTACCTAGGAACTGAATTTTAGCTAGTTTTAATTTATAAAGGCTAAGTGTCAAACTCCAAAGCTACACATACAGTCTTGGAGGTTATGCTATCTCAGTCTGTTCAGAATTCCTATTCTTTCCTCTGCTCCTTTAACTTGAAAATACCGAGTCATTCATACAAAGGATTTGTTGAAAAGAGCAACAAACAGGGCATTGCCAGCTGGCTTTCAGATATCACATAATATTTCTTTAGATAACTCAGGAAAAAATGACATACACATACGAAAATACATTAGAACTTGGTATGAAAAATGTAAGACCAACCAAAAAAAGATTTTTCTGAGTTTACTAGCACAAATCCAGACAAGAAGAAAGGCCTTACGGCATTAATGTGCAAGAAGAGATACCTTTAGAATGTGTGCACTTTCATGCAATATTTCTAAAGAATTTAATAATTGTATGCACATTCTGAACAAACACATAGATAATTATTTCAGAATTGGTACTATAGATCAAGCAGAAGGTGGACAGAAGATCTATCCTAAACAATTTGCCTAACCAAACTGGACATAAGTACTCTAAGATTGTCTAAAATCAGAGCAAAACTGTGACAACTGAAGTCACTACTGTTGCACAAAGGTGACTGTAACACCATTGGACCCACAAAAAACATGCAGATAAAATTTCCTCATGTTATATTTCCTCATTCAGTGAAACAGTGATGAAAATGCTGTGCCTTGCAACAACTTACACAGTGCTTGCTGACAATATTCTATTTTAAGATAACGGAGAACATCACAAAACTTGATCCTAGCCTTCATGACATTATTGGCTGAACCTATGTTCACAGAAGTGGGTATTCCACTTTCTGTATTAGTGGTAAAAATTGTATTTTTGTATCACAGCAGTGAGCAGAGAGAAAGCCTCAAAACTTCTGTAGGAAAATTTCTGCATTCCTTTAAAATTTAACTTCCTCTAATTGCCTCAAGCTACTCCATCTTACCTCTTAACTAAGTTGTTTGATCCACGGATTTGGTAGAATAGTCACTAGAAATAAATGCCCTAGGCCATTTTCAAGACCTATGTAGTACATAAAAGCTGTTGGGAAGAGGAAAAAAGATTTTCAGGCCTATAATTTGTGTCATTTTTTTTGCCTTTTTTTTTTTCTTTTTTTTTTTTTTTTTGCACATTAGTTTCACTGAAATCTGTATTTATTCTCTAAGCTAAAGTGTTACTTGGGGACAAAAATAACTGTTTAGGACTCTGTGAAATAAATTGTGACGTTGTGGAGAAAATCTGCACATCAGTATCAGATTTTTCAGAAAGAATAATGATTTTCCTTGGCAATCAAACCCAGTATTTTATATCACACTGAGAACGTCTTTTTTCAGTGACTTTTTCCAGCCTGCATTGTCTCATCCATACCAACAGGTTTAAAGTTACTAGCAGTGCAGTACGTGTGTGCTTTAGTGCCCAGAAGCATTTTTCTATCCCATATTATTTACAGAAAGAATTACTACTAGAAAGAGAATAGAAGAACAGAAAGAACTGTTGAAATTGTGGGCCTGCTTAAGAAGTGCACTAGTAACACCGTCTGCTAAGGATAACAACTCACTGTATGTTCATTACAGTGGAAATGTAAATGGAAATACATTATCCTGATTAATCAGTCAGACACGATTACAAACATTGAAGATACTCCTGTACAGGGAAGTTACAGTCACACAGGGACAGTGTTCAACACTGACAAGTTCTAAATCTAAATGCAGTTTTAAATAGTCTTCAAATGAAAGGCTCTAAAGTCACAAGGCAGTTGACATAAGATTTGAGATACTGATGTCAAAAGCAGTGCTAAGTGTTCTGCTCCAGAATACCTCAAGTTTGACTGATGCTCTTGCTTCTTCTGTCTGTTACAGTGGGAGAAGAAAAAAGCATGTTTGAAATAGAGACCAGCAGACAGTATTCACATTACTAATCCAGGCAAGTAACTCAGGTGCACGTCAACACTTTTCTAAAGGACAGTTCAGGTAACCTATTTTACAAATCAACCATTCTCCCAACTCCAGTTTTCTCTAATGTTAGCACCAAAGTGAGGTACTTCACAGGGGCAATCTGGGTTCCCAGCAGTTCCCGAGCAAAAAGGCCCTTTCTTTTACATTTCTGCACTGTATTTGATACTCAGATATTTTTCCATTTTCCCCATTTAGAACACTAACTTACCAGTTAATATTTTTGTGCTAATAATTAATAGAAATCCCTAATAATGTGATGTTAATCGGCAGGAAGCATTTCCAGTTTACTCTTCTGAATTTGGCTGCATTGTAACTTGTTTCATCCACTTATCCTAAATTTTAAAATGTACTGTAAATGTACTGTTTACAGACCTGCATGCACTTGAAGGTCTTGAAAAATCAACCACGTGTTCTAATTCTGCAACTGGCAAGTATTCAGGGATCTGAATATCTGCTAGTCGGTAGAACATACACTCAAGGGCCTACAAGGAAAATTCCTTAGCCTGTCACAATATCAAACACATTTCCAACTCTCCCTTTGCAGGTGCACCTTATATTATAACAGCGGTTTCCAGGTCAGATGGAGTTCAAGCCAATTTTGAAAGACAAAAAGAGAGAAACTCTGTGCAAAATCGTGGCTACCCTGATTCCCATGAACCCTGGTAAGGCTCGGTGAAAAGCAGAATGCAGACAGGATGTGTTGCTGACTATTGAAGAAGCTGTAATGAGGTGTCACTTAGAGCAGGTTAGCAAGCTCAGCCTTGTAGGCAAGGGAACAAAGCAAGTCACCGAGATAACAAGTAATCTGGGTTATTCCTTTCATTTTTCTCTCTTTTATGCTAATTTATTCTAGTCTTGTGCTTTGCATATCTGACTTATGTTTTATTTTATATCTTGACAAATACATTGGCTTTTGGAATAATTTAGAAATTTCCCCACGTTAATTTTTTAATTGAGGAAGATACAGCCTGATGAATCTGTCTTTTCCAAGATTTATAAAATTTTATTTTGAATGACATTTGCATTTAAACTGTACTTCGAGGCCTGAATCTGGACCACTACAGTTCCACTGCCCTTGACTGATTTCATCTCACTACTATGGCATTGCTTATAGTTCTGGTTATCACGCATTTCAAACTACCAGCTGATATATCTCATATACTACTTAGCAAATACTTAGCAAATAATCACATTTATTTTTTTTTCACCCAGCCTACACATGCATTCAAACAATATCCTCCTGGAAAGATAATGGTCGGTTTTAAAGGTTCTGACAATAGGATTTCTATGAGAACATTTCAGGTTTTATTTCCATGTCATTGATCCTTATACAGATGATAGTTTTTTTTTTGTCTCCATGTACCCTTCAAAATTTTCCAGCTATCATCTGTCCTCAGACTCCTAATAGCTGTATTTCTCCCTCATGATCTTCACTTAGCTTAGAACCTTTTTAGTGCCATTTTCTGTCCATCTGTCTTCGTTACTCTGCACTTGTGCTCTTTTTGAATGTCTTCACCACCAGACCAGAAAACCGACAGCATCTTTTCTTAATCAGTCCCCAGCGATTTTAAAACTGTATCTCAAGCCTCTATTGATATGTTCAAACAATGTCGCTGATTTTCTCTCAACCTCTCTGTGAAACTGAGTCAAGAAGCAGCTTCACATTCTCAGACATTTGCTTCTGGTCTCATCAGCTGACATGTCTGCAAGTCATGAACTCATTCCTCTCCTACAGTCAGGACAATCTGAGAGAGGGGGGTCCACGTCAAAATCTGAAGAGACGTGGTTGACACAGTCCAGTGTGCCTGTGGCTGTGACAGGACCGGCCGTTTCGAGTGATTTGCTCACCTTGCCCATAGCTACTACTTTCTGAAGCAGAGTTGGCTGAATTTTTTTTCAGTTCAAATTGTCTAATATGACAAGAGACAGCCATTGTAGCCTGAAAGAGAGGTTTTTGTAGGGTAACTCTGAGTATTAAATGCTCTGGCTTTTAGGAAGGAAGGTGTGTGAGAACCCTGAGCTGCCTTCAGTAACATCTGAGGGAACCCTGGACAGCAGGAACCAAAGTAGGCAGCAAATTCAGCAGTTCTAGAAAGACACGTGAGCCTATTCTGTCAACTGTGCCCACATTCCCGTAAAGGAATTTAACTGACTTGCTTCAGAAGTGGACAAATTGCACTGTGAGTAGAGGCATTTTTACAGCATGCTTTTCAAAGCACTCAGGGGTAAGCAAAAGATCTTCTCATTATCACTAAACAAAATCTGAGGAACAACAAACGAATGTATCAAACTGGCAGCTTGTTGCTGAGAAATGACCACTTCAAGGATGCAATTTCTCTACTATTGTAAGGCTAACATCTCCCCTTCAGAAGCCGGATGATAATAGATCATCAAATAATGTGTTATAATGTACATATAAGGTGGAAGGAAATATCTTCATAAAGATGGTGATTGCTTTTGGCATTCAGAGATGTTTCTTTTCCTGTGGATTTTGAAGTAGAATTTGTTTAAATTATTTGATAATAGCATGGTTTGAACATTAAATATCATTAAAGCATTCACAGTACAAAAGCATTCATGCTATTTAGAGTTTTAATAAATGATATTATTCGCCATAAATATTCTACTAGAGGCAACAAAACCATTACCTTCAAATTTGTTTAGCTTAATATCACTCCTGTTTACTGCACACCTCACAACAGACAAGAAATCCTCATGCTAGAAGCACTTGAATTTACAAAACAATTGTATACAGCCTAAATCATGTAATCAACCCTCTTATTATTGTTTCACCTTTAGCACTTTTTGGATCTGACATCTAAATGAATTTTAAGTAGTGTTTATAATTCCATGGTTTATTCATTGTTTTTTAAATGAAAGTAAGTTGTATATTGACCAATTCAATGACAGCTTGTAGGTGAAAATATGCAGGCATGTCAACATATACCCATGCATGCACAGCAAATGTGGCTCAGCAAGAAAAAAAAAATACAGAAAATACAAAATCTCTAATGGAATACTTTGAGCATTAAGCTTTTAGTCACATTACCTAGCCAGCCTGTAAGTAAGATAAATTTGCCCTGTGCTACTTCTAAGAAATGATGAATGAGCTGATCCTTTCCTAATCAGTTTGTGAAACTGACAACATCAATAGTACTCCTGCTTTCATCTCTGAGCAAACAAGAACTGAAGTTATATACTTCTTTTCTGAACTCCTACACCAGTATATGAACTGCAATCTTCAGAAGTGATTGTGTTCAAAAATTTCAGGAGTCAGATATGCTAAGTATCTCTTGTCTACCACAGCCTGAATACAGATTTGAAGCTTTGGTTTCAATATCAGGCCTAGGATTTTTGTTTTGGTTATATCACAAAATAGTTTCTGAGACGGAGAGCTCACAGAGTCATGGGAAGAAGTAGCTCAGTGCCTACAAATGGCAAACATCTGGTTGCACTACCAAACATTTGATTATCTTTTATATTACAAAAAATACAATCAATGGCTTAATTGTCATCCCAGTTCTTTGTAGCTGTCGTAAAGCCCATGCAGCCCTTCTTTCACATAAGAAGTTAACTCAGCAGATATTCTGTAACTGCTGTGTTGAAATTAATCTCCTCTAATTCTGTTTCCTTCCCTAGGAGAAGCCTCTGCAATATCTCTAAGATATTTTTATTTTTATTTTTGTTTGAGAAAGACTTTTCATCTCTCCTTGATATTTAAGTTTCCTTCGTAAATTTTTGTATAATGATTTCCCTTTCAAAATACAAATGTAAACTGTAATAAAAGAAAATAAATAGCATTTTAGTCCAAAGAAGTTTCCCACATTGATAATTTTTCTTTAATATTCTGAGTTTTGTTTAACGTATCCTACTATTATTACTATCTCCAAAACAGCCTTCTTTTGCTGTGTCTTTTTCTTTTTTTCCCCTCAGAATTATTAGCATAGCTGGAACAAAGGGGGAGGGAAACTACAGGGGCAGCGCAGTGAATTCTCAGGTGTTTGTAAACATGAGGAATCAGAAATAACTACTGTGAAAGTATGCATTCAATTCCTGCATGTATTTCAGGAAAAATAACATGAAATTTTGCTTGTTTTGATTAACTGAAAGCATTTGCCTTGTTATAGGTGATCTTCCCTGTATCACTTCCAGCCAGAGGAACTAACCTTTGCTGCTGAGTGGCTGTGGCTTGGTTCCAGTTGCCCTTGGTAACATAGAAGGGAAGGTCTTTTCCCCACATTCACACCAAGGCTTTCTCCACCTCTACATTTTGCAGCAGGGATCAAGATAGCTGAAAGTTTGGACAAAATCTTATTTTGAATGTGAAGGCAAACTGATTTGCTGTTCTCAAATCCTTCTCTGCATTTCCTCTTTTTGCAAATAATCGCTGAAGTAGCATATCCTAAGAGGATTCTGCCTATGACATTCAGGCATCCTGACATTTGAAAAAGGACCTGTACTAAAGATACGCCAAAGCAACACAGCCTCTCACTGGAACAGTACAATCTGGTCACTTGCTTGTTTATCCTTCCCTAGAAGCAGTGAAATAAAAATAACCCTAATCCGAGGAGAGGAAAAATATTGATTGTTTATAAAGATATGATTATTTCCTCTTTAACTGTTTCTTCCTGCCAAGCACTTAATCTGCTCAGAATTCTACTAAGCATGACTTTTTGCAGTCTGGGTTTCACATCACAGAGCAGGGTAGGGATAGAAACATGAGACACAGTCCAGCAGGACATGTTAGTTTTCAAGAACCCAAGGGTTGTTATATCATGTATTTGAAAGAAATTGCAAATATTTCAGCAGAAATATGGTAACTGAATGGATCATAGATGCTCAAACCAAAGACCCTTTAGAAAAAAAAATGTATAGTTGAAAAAATGCCATTCCTTTCTAGAGCTCCCTTTACAATGTTGTTTTCCAACAGATGTACACGGAGTTCTATGAAGCAATGCTTAAATCTCCTGAAAATCACACTATCTTCATTTGAAAACACTAATTCCACCAACTATACAGTCCAGTGATGTGGTGAAAGTGAATACAGCTCTATAAAATAACTCCTCATTAAGATCAGAAAGAAAAAGTGAGGAAAAAATGTAGTTTTATTTAAGAAGCCTATCATCTCCACTTAATTTAAATTTAGAATTGAGTAAAAAAGATAGACAAAGACCATTTGCATTTCTGCATCATATTCATTTTCTAAAACAATACAAGAATGAATTTAATGATATCTGAAGATAAAAGTTTTGGACCATTTAAAATATTGGGATTCCAAAATATAAAATAAAATCACCACTGCTTAGTACAAAGATTTACAGTAGCTTTTAAATTCTGTGCAAGTACATCCTTATCAGCTATGCTAGATTTCAGAATCTAGTGCTGTCATTTTACAAAGGAATAAAGCATAATCTCTTTTTCCCACTATGAATCATCAGTTTTCATTAAAAAAAAAAAAAAAGAAGAAAGGCAGGGATGCAGTGTTGGAACCAGCAAAGAGTTTAAGGCATAGAGAGGAAGGGGGGCTGTGAGAATGGGGAGGAGAATGCTTCAAACATCTGAAAGTATCTTTGATCTCTGCTCTGAATTGATCCTGCGATTTTGGATCTCATAAGATCATTAAAGGATCTTTGGATCTTTTTTCTTTCACTTCATTAGACCTGTATCAAACCTTTAAAGCCATGTCAGATAATTAATTCCCTACACTGCAGTTAGTAAAGATAATGATGTTTTTACCTTAACTACTTTTTTTTTAGCTGAAATAAGATTGGATCACTAGCTAAATTATTGTATAAAGCAGATAGACGTACGTTTATGGTAGGTGTTTTACTATTTTACTTAAAGTGACCTTTGTTTCTCATGCCAAATCTCTATAGTTGGTACTCAGTACTTTCTGCATGAAGTCACACCCTCCTGCCTTGAAAAGATTCAAAGTAAAGTGGCAAAAACATGCACAGAGCCTGCTTGATCTTTTATGTGAAAATTATGTGAAACTTAGGTGGAACGGAGGCTGAATAAATGTTTTTTTTTTTTTTTAATAATGGGAATTATTAATAAAGGTACTTATAAGCTTTAACAGTGTTCTCTTAGTTGTACGTTACAAAATGCAACTTATTTGTAAAGTAGTTAAGAGGCTTACTGTAGTCTTTTAGTGAACATTTAAAACTAAGCAGCTCATTTGAAGTACTTAATTTTGTTATGATAAAAAAAATGGGAAGAAAAAGTATATTTTCTGCTCTCCAGTGTTTCTAATATTTCTGACTGTTGCATGCTGAGCTAACTTTATATTTCTCTAGATAAAACTCTATTCCAAATTTGTTACTTGGCTCTTATAATATCTTGGACTCAAAGTATTTTAATACTTTTTATTTTTAAATTAACACTTATTCTGCTCTAATTCATTCTGCTTATTTCCCCTAAATTAGTATCAGTTGTGTAAATCCATGCAAATTAGTACTGGAATATATTTAGAGTTTGCAGAGAGGTAGGATGGTGCATCATCTGAGAAAAGAAAGAAATATGCTTGACCCAATATTCACAAGGAGAAGATTAAACAAGAAAAACTGTTCAATGTTACCAAATAGCCTAGAGACACTTTCATATTAAAATATTCACAACTGTATTTTCAAAGCAAGTTACTTATGTATTAAATGAATAACTGAATCCTTTACAGGGGCACATAGTGTCCAGAGTGCACCATAATCTTGTTCTCCAGGTGCACAGGTTAATAGTACCTCAACAGAAGTGTTTTCAAGAATAAAATACCTCTCTATTAGGCAATAGGCTCATGTTTTTTTCTTTATCCATACGCTCACAGATGTCAGAGCACAAAGTGCATTTTCTCCTTGCAGCACACTGGGATGTACATACACATCCCAAAGCTCAGTCAGAAACCATTTAGAGGACTACTAATTTCAGTGGGAACAACTCTTAAATTCCTCATTCTGTTAAAACAAACAACTCATCTCTGTGTGAGTTTGCACTGAATGGGGACACACACCTCATGCTGTGATTAAATGCTAGGTTTACACAAACATGGGCAGGAGGAACAAAAATCTAAGTAGGTCACTGAACCAATTAGCTTATGTGCCATGATACTTGGGACAGAGATACTTGCGATAATGGTAAATTAACTCCTGGAGCAATCTTGGCAATGTCAGTGTTGCAATTTATTTTATTTTATTAACATTAAGGCACTGATATTAATGATGTAAAATTTTCAAAAGCTTGTTGGTTTCTAAGCAGTTTTAATTACTGCACTTCACTGTTCAGATTCCCATAGCATTTACTGGTACTGTTCAGATTCCCATAGCATTCTAATCGTGGCAGTGCAGGCCAGGAAACGCTAGCTGGCTGTATACACTATGTCCCTTGCATCTGCACAGTGCTGTATCTGATACCTGATATTTGCCTCAGGTACTTTAAATACATTCATGCAATACAGTCCCATTTTCAGTATAACTTAAGAGCAGCAGACAAAGATACACAAAAATTACAATTCCTGTGTGCTCAAGGCAGTTCTCCATCATTTTGGTAGTTTGGTGCTGTTCTCTATTTAATTTTACAAAAAAAAAAAAAAAAAAAAAAAACACCAAAAAAACAGATTAAACACCATCAAAATGGAAGCATTGAATAACGTTCCAAAAATGTATGTTTTTAGTCCATAATTTCATGTTTTCCTGGCAGATGAAATAAACATTATGTTTATAAAATTTGCAGAATAGTACTTTTCCCCCAGTCAGGAAAATATTCTCAGAACTCATACTGTTCTTATCAGAAGTCTGGAAAGAAAAGGACACTATTCAAAAGAGCGAGATGAATTTGCTACAGATAGCAAGAACTTTAAGCTACATAGGTCACTCCAAAAGTAATGCCTCCTGTGGCATTACTTTTACTTTTACTGTGGCATTAGGGAAGAAAACCCCTAAGGTATGATTAGTGCATGAGCCCTGCTTATTAACTTACAGATACGTCTTTAAATGGACACCACCGTCCTTCCCTAGACTTAATCCCAGGACTTTTGGGGTAAAGTCTCAAGAGATACACAGACATAAGGGTCACTTTTGAGGTAATTGCAGAAACCTGGCCGGAATGATTCACAAACATCTTATGATTCTGCATATTTTTGTAGCATCGCCATGACAACCTGATGTGATATAACAGATGCAGGGGATATAAAAGTCACAGAGATCTGACTAAAAAGATGTTGAGACTTTTTTAAAAGAGAAAAAAAGACAGTGAAAATAAAATATAATTGCGTAAAAAGGAAAACCAGAATTTTTCATGTAGAAATTGCATTCTCATTCTCAGCGCTATTGTTAAATTAGAAATATTACATTAGGTAATGACCTAAAAAATGTAAAGCATTTGTGGTTTTTTTGTTTGTTTTGTTTTGCTTTTTACCTATCTCATAACAGAATTTCTAAGGATGTACATGCTTTAGAAGTCATGATGAATATTGCAAGTGCTGCTCTGCCACTCCATGTACACTGGAGTACAAGAAATAAATAGAACCAATTCTACAGATCCAGAGGCTTCAACAGGAAAAAAAAATCTTTACAGTGCAAGGTGAGGGAATTATCTTAACTCCTTGGTGCCATGGCATGCAACAGAAGGACCCCAAATGGTACAAAAGACAAATGAATATGTTATTTTGAAAGAAATAATCTTGATCCGCTACCAGTGAGTGGCTAATGAGCATGGAATAGGTAAATCCATAATAATGATCTTTTGATCATAATAATGATAATTAAAAGGAGACAAGATATTCACCTGTAATATGGCAAGCATCCAAAAGAAAAGGCATATAATGCAGTTTATATAGCTATGGTTTCCTTCATTACCAACATACCTAAGGAAGAGGGGACAGATGCTGAGGGAGTCTTAGGCTGCCATTAAATTAATTGCCATTGGCAACGTAGATTTAAAATCAATGAAAACATATGGGGATGAGTATGGGAATGTCTCATCTTCATAGCATTATAACTGGTTGATATGAATGGACATGAGCTTATGTAAATGCTGTTAAAAATGTACGTACCACAAGCCACCTTCCCTCATCTCTCCTGCCACACCAAAGAAACACCAAAAAACCTCAAACCCCACAAATTAACAGTGTAACATAATTTTGCTTGCTGGTTTGGAAGCATGGCATCGTTTCCACTTACACCTTGAGTAACTTTAAAATTATAAAAAAAAAAAACTGTAAAGGAAATGAGAATACAACTATAAACATTTGACAGAGAGACATTTTAAAACTTAGATATGTATGCAAAAGAACAACTCTCAAACACCCTTCTTCCTCCCCCCCTCCCAGCAAAAGCAATGCTGCCTGACACACATTCTTTATTACTGAAAGAGCTGGGAATTTTTGCAGAACCTGGCAAAAAATGTTTACAATTTTAGAAAACATCAGTTTTAATCCACTGAAAGCCTTGAACTGTTCATGAACAAAATGAACCTTACTTTCATGCGTGTTTCCTTAAGCTATAATCCACGAATGATGTGATATTACAAATTGTGGCTTGGCATTAAGGGGAAAAAAATAAAGTCCTTCAGTCTTTCACAGTAAGTCCTGAGCTATATGTGATAAAGAATACATGGTCGAAGTTGAAATAGCAACATTTAAAGACATGTAACCTTTGAGTTCGACATTAAAACACTCTTTAAACTCTCTTCACTCAGCTGGTCATTGCCAGGAAACATGTAATCCTCATCAGCCAAAAATCCACTGGCTAAGTACCATTTTGTCTTAATGAAATAACAAGTATGGAGAAGTCTCTAACCTGAGACTTCATTATCAGCACTTCCTTTTCTGTAGGGGAAATGCAACCAGATAGAAACTGGTTAAAAAAATAATAGTAACTGTTACACCACAGGTTTTAAATTCTGTGTTTTTTTTGTTGGGAGTTTTTGGTTGGTTTGGTTTTTTTTTATTGTTTCTATTTTGCCTTATGCACAATCAAAAAGAAAAGTATTTTGGTAATTTATATTGCAATAATTCTATTAAAAATATTTTTAGTTATGGATAACAAATCACAACAGCAATTTAAACAAACAACTCCTCCTTTATTTCTACAGAGGAATCCTCCTGTCTGCAGGGTTTACATTCCCTTAAGATTATGAGGACTAAAGCTTAAATTCATTCACTGGAGCTTCAGTTGAATAATTTTCTATTTTTCTTACTTGAACTCCTAATTAGATAAATTAAATAAAGGATTGTGATGAATTTATTCTACATTCTTGGCAGTTTTGCATTTGCATCTCAGACAGAAATTTACTAATTTTCCAGAGCACTGAGCCTGTGGTTCTGAGACAGGACTGGAAAAGAAGCATTTAATGCATATTGATAATCTTCACCTATTTAAAGAAACTATGATGTAGCACTTCTGAGAGTTTTGCATTTCATTCTTACTTGTAACCTTGTTTTATGGTCAGTATGCTGCCTTTATAAAGGGTAGTCACTGGATGCTTATTGATTTCAGCAATTGCTCTTAACTATACATAACATTCACAGGAGAAATAAAAAAGCAAATAAAATAAATGTGTGGTATCTCTTGAAACCTTACTTTCCCTACCTAAGCTTACAGTCATCTTGCTTTTTCTCATTTCTAACAATAACCCTTTGGATCAAAAAGAATAAAGAAAACTGCATAATAAAAATGTTAATATGATATTAGCATAATTTCCACTTGTTCACTGAAAATATATTACAGTCTGGGTGTATAAACACAGGACAGATGATCAAACTGTGCTGCCTCTTTCACTTTATTGAAATCTCATACAGAAGATGCAAAGTTTGAAATATTTGAATCTAAAAAGCGCAGATGGATATTTACCTATCTATACATTTAGCAACAAACTGGATTCAGTAGCTCAACAGTAAGTCAGAATTTATTTCTCAACATTGATATGGATGCCAATTGAGTAATAACTCCTTGAAGCAAACAATTAAAAGCATATTTGAAAAGAAAGCTTATTGCTGTTTTTCTGACCACCATTACAAGGAGTCAACCATCACTCTCCTCAGAGTCATAAAATATGGGTATCTGTTTCTGAACATTAATCCATCCTGTCCATTTTAGAACAACTTCTCCTATTTGTGCTTGATCCAGAGGATTAATTCCAGACCTAGCTTCTAAACTTCCATAAGGATTCCCTACTTTTAAACTTCACTTTTATAAAATGTTGTCTAAGCATCTTTTCTTTCCCTTATTTTTCCACATGAATTTATTTTGAAAGCAGATCCTACGGTAAGGTATGAGATTAAGCACATAGAACATCTTTTTTAATATCTAAATTGTCATCTTCTGAGGTTTTGTCTGTTTCATTTTGAATTCAGGCAGCCTCCAGGTAGCCACTTTGTGTATGAGAGAAGAACAGAAAGTACTACTGAATTTGATTCCAATTTCTCTAATCCTTCAGTTTCTTTTTTTCCTTATGTAAAATACTCAAGCTTATTTTCAAATAAACTTCTGGACTTTGATCTGATCAGAGCAATTACTTCATAGCTACTGTCCCTTCTAACCCCACATAATTCTGAAGTACTTTTGTAGCTGGGTACAACTGAAATTATAAACCAGCATTCATTTAGGTCAGAAGACAAAAACAGTACAGAAGGGGAGACAGGACCTTCCATTGCCTAGAGAGCACAAAGCACATTTCTGTTATTTTTCCAGTGAGAAGAGTGGTAGCTAAAGCATTTTGGCCCTCACAGCTATCCTACAGTTCCATGCTGTAATGACAGAACTATAAAGCAGGTCCTGCTTCTATATTAATCACATAGCAGACAGGTAAAGTTGACTTTCCTTTTCAATGATATATTTTGTTTATATGGCAAGATTTTAGCAGCAGGGAGGCTACAGGATGGCCTCTATCACAAGAGGCCAGAAGCTGCCACATATTAGATAAGAGCCAGTTGCAGCCAGCTGGTGGAGCTTAGCTACCTACTGGTGTTAAGAAACCACAAATGATCAGTGGTTTAGAAATAAGTAGTACAGTGTCAAAATGTGTTCAAGTGGCAGGATTACACGATGCTGAAAGCACTCCTCTCTGCTAGAGAGTTATCTGGGAGATTGCGGAGCTCCCTCAGGAGACAATCCCTCTCCTTTCCCAGATGGCTCCATCCATACTCTGTTATGCCTTCAGGCTGCACTGAATTAAATGCCAACATGTTATGCATGAGTTTGCTCAAGGAATTACTCTGCTGTTCATCAGTAATGGTTAATTGACCAAGAAATATCATGTCCATGTCAAAAACGCTCAAATTAAAAATACTGTACAAGAAAAGTTTTATGTTATAAAATACTGCTAAGACAGCTCTTTCTTTTGATTTATAAGGTTAGTTCATTTTTGTTGTGGAACAATCCTAATTGCTTTAAAAAAATTAATTTGAAAATTCTTCAATATCATCACTAAAAGGACTATGGATATACAGAATTTGATTTCTGAGAGGTTTTTTTTTTTTTGTACCGATCTATTTTTATTAGTAACAATATTACCATGTTATTACATAAACTGATGGGAGTCTTTTGCTTTGGCAGAAGGAGGATGTGATGAATCCCACTGAGTTTACGGAAGCTTTCAGGCTCACAGAGGAAGCCAAAAATGTCTTAAAGATCTGCCTACTGCTTTTGCACTCTTGGAGGATGGGTGTTTTATCATTTAACTGTTTTTTTTTTACTCACTTCAGAGCAGACATACACACACACTGCTGCATTTTCCTGTTTCCATCTTTCCTGATAGAGGACAAACACTTTGCTCTTCCTGGCTTTCTGCCTTCCAAATCCAACCAGACTAATTGGAATCAGCATTTTGGAAGGCCTGTGGAGGGCTGTGTGCTCAGCGATGCTCCATACAGCAGCTTTACGGCAGGACTGAAAGTCCTCCTGACAGTGCCTTCACATACCTTTTCCATTTTTGAATTCCAGCTAGCAGAAAAAACAACTAATCCAGAGTACTTCTTATATATCATGGTTTTGGATTATGGTACGAGATTTCAGTTCTGACAATTCAACAACAGTTTATTTGATTTACCAAAACACTATATGCTCAACATTCTCTTTCATTCGTAACATACTACTGCAGGAAACTTACAGACTCTCGTATCACTTATAGATATTTAAAGAGGAAAAGGTGGGAAGCACCTCTGACTGCCAGTGCACACAGACAAGTACAGGCAAATGTACATATCCAGTAGCAGACATTTTTATATTCTGAACTATCCACAGTCATGAAATTTTTCCATAAATTACAATGCTCCTGGAACCGCATTAATGAATTACTGGCTTTTGTGCTCTTATCACTGTATCTCTATTAGCTTCATTAATTCTGACATTGTCTCAATGTATTGTAGCTACACAGATTTGGCATCAGCTTTTCACTGTATCTTCTGCAGAACCGTGTCAATCCAAGTCTTGTCAGTATTACATAGATCAAAGCAAAGTAGCTTTAACAGGTAGATCAAAGCAAAACAGCAGAGCATATTCTGGACAAGTATTCCAGTGCTTTCAATAATGGTTGTGAAGATTTTCATGCAGACATAGGCAACTATATTTACATTAAGGCAATTTATTCCTTCCAGGGGTCTCAGAAGAACTCTTACTTTATGAGCTCTGGTCTTGTGTTCAACCAAGAATGAATTGGATGAATATAAATGGAATGAAGCCTTTTCCCAGACTGCATGATATATTCTGCATCTAATGAACAAAGTAGCAGACCTGTCAGCTGGATATTTCACTAGTACACTCTTTTTGTTATAATCTCATAAAATCATTTTTATAATAAATGAACTTATTAGTTTTTATTATACGGTTATGAATATCTTAAAGTAAAATGCATTCTCTACATGATCTGTGCTGAGTAGTATCCCTCAATTCCTGTCACTTTAATTTTCAACACAATTATAATGACAATATAATGAATAAACCTTCATTCTGAAGTGTCTGACTACACCGATTTTTGAAGCAAACAGCAATCAAGATTTTACCTAGAACTTCTAGAGTGCTATCAGAAGATGAAATGTTTACTGCTGTCCTCACATAAGAATATACTGATTTTCATTGTTTCTACAGCAGTACATTTCCAGTCCCAGAAATCCCAAGAAGCTCATGCTTACTACTGTTTATTTTCTGTGCTTGACACCACAGGATAAATGGAAAGCCTTATTGGATGGATACCCATTCCCCCTGGCATAACATTCATTTAATGATGTTCACAATTATCTTTAAAGCAAAGATACTGGCTTATTATGAGCTATCATTTAGCCTGTGGTGCCATGCATCTCACAAGAAATTGCCAAAATTGATACAGACTGCAATGAAAGCAAGCTGTGTAAATTAGATGTGTAGGGAGTTGCATAAAAATCACAGTGCATGTTAGGAATTAAGATGGGCACACTCAGTCTTCTGTATAGTAAATATCAGTATGCAGTCACACGGTAAAAGAGGAATATAAGGTTTTCACATGGATGTGTCCATGGCAACTGACAGATTATTTTCACTTGTCTTCAAAGATGTTTCCAGAATGAAGGGTTCCATTAAGCCTCACAAATAAAAATCACCCTCAGAAAGATGACAATGATAAACTTACATTCCCATATTTTCCATGAGCTAGATATTATTTTTATTTGTTCTGTACAAATCTTCCATTTCCTGTTTATATTTTAAGAAATTTAAAAAGAACATATATATATATATTTTAGTCCTTACCTTTTTTCGTAAGTTTTCTGACATCTTAAGCAGATTTCTTTGCTGATCAGTCTCTCTCTGTATTCCCTGTGGGCTCTCTGCATATTCCTAGTGTTCTCCTCTTGAGTACCATCCATCCAGTGGCTTTGAGGCCATTTCCTGCAAGAAAAAGAAATGTTTGTAAAAAATTACTCTGAAGACCTACAGATTTTTAATTCATAACAAAACAAAAAACTAAACAAAAAACCCACCAACTAACCAAGCAACCAAAATAACCCCACAAGCCTCATCCATACTGAAGAACTTGAGCTGAATTCACAGCTGAATTCACTGACAAGTTCACTAAATTTCTCAAAGCTTTCCTTTCTGAAATAATAATAACAAAAATAATTAATAACAAAAATAATTAATAACCTATTTATATTATATTTATATGAACTTAAACTGAATTAAATCAGGGTCAATCAATCCAGAATTCTTTCCTCTGATCAGTTCTTCTCAGTAAGTTCTCTTTACCATTCAGTCTGAAAAATCATACAGACTGCTCTTGATTCAATAACAAGAAAAATGTCTGTCACCAAGCATAGCCAGAATTTCATGGACCTATCCAATACTAATGGTATTTTTTCTCCAAGATATAAAGAGAAAAATGAAATGTTGTGTTCTGAGCTATCTTTTATTTCTAATAATATTAAATCTATCCTCACTGTCTGGTTCTGGAATTTTATATCAGTATCCCAAAATACTGCCTATTGTCTATCTCAAAATCAGATTCTACAGCAAGATCCAGCTTTCAGACTCAGTCACCACCTCATTGTATTTAGCACAAACTGAAATGGTAGAATTAAACATTCATGAATAGAACATAAAAAGCAGCATGCCAGTTATTCCCCTTCCCTCCCTTTTCTTGTTCTTTTTGGTCAATCTAGCTCATTTATACTTAAATAGATCAAACATACTATGACATCTTAGACTGGTGTGTACCAGTTGTGATTTCTGAATCATATACTAGAAGCAAAACATTCAACAATAATTGGTAGTCTCCGAAGAAGGAACGGGGAATCTCCCATTTACGTCAATGATGCCATTCACTATGTTTAAGCAAACACTCGTAAAAAACAAAATTCTTTCATTTGAAATTCAGTTTGAGTTAAACAAAATTCAATAGGCAAAAAAAAAAAAAAAAGGACCTAAGGAAATATTCAAATATACACAGAGTCAGGGAAACTACTAAAAAAGCAAAGACCTGTGGAAGATAAACACTTATCTATCTGTTCGTACGGGGGGAAGGATTACAGCTTACAACAACTTTTTGGTATCTGTTGTTTAAGCACCACTTCACTCTCTGAAAATCAATCTAAAACAACCTGTTTTGTAGTTTGTCTCCTCTGCCTTATTTATAAATTAATTTGTCTGGTGGTAATTTTTACTATTTTCCATTGTATTGTCAGTATTGTACAACTCCTCTCTGTGTACCTAAGCAGGATCTAGTTAACTATTTTTACTTAATTGTAAGAACACAAATAAAGCTTAACTTTTTTTCTTAATTAAACTCTGATCAGCAAATCATCACTAGTTAGACACCCTGCTGAGATTAGAGGTATGAAGCCAAACCCCAAAATCTTTTTTGTTCCCTTATTACAATATCTATAAATCTATATCAGAACACTTTATTGTTAAAGAAATAAGATTATGTTAACAAGTTATGTAAGAGTAAATACTTTATGCAGTTCTATGTTGTCTTCCCGAAGGAAAAAATTTGTCTTTCAGAAAGTACCAGAAACAACCAGAATTATGTTGCTTAGATTACAAATTAGATCTGACCTTGAATTAACCATTCACTGAAACAAGACCTTCAGTGCTATCTGTTTTTCAGCCTGATGATAGTGATCCACCCATAGTTTGAATTACTCATTTCTTGTCTGTTCAGTTTCAAAGTACATTTAGAACTAACTGCTTAAAAACTGAGCACATATTGAAATCCTGCTGATGTTTGGCTCACCTGTGATTAGACACATATTCAAAAAGAGAATGGGTTTCATATTTCTGTACTGACTTTACTCAGAATGGTACGAAGGGATATATCCTTCACTTCAGTACCATAGATGGCAAATCATAGACCATAGAATCTTGAAATGACCTGTATTCAAAGGGACATTAAAACCCATTCAGTTCTAATCACCCTGTATTTGTTGCCCTTCATAGATCAGGATGACCAGGGCCCCATCCAAGCAGGCCTTGAACACCTCCAGGGTTGAGGCATCCACAATGAGCTTCTCTGGATGGCCTCATCACCCACTGAGTAAAGAATATCTTCGTAACATCTAACCTAAATTTCCCCTCTTTTAGTTTAAAATCATTCCCCCTTGTCGTATCTCTATCAAACCATGTAAGAAAAAATCAGTAAAGATGAATCATAGCTTGAACATTTCAATGTGGACTAATATAACAGAAAGAATGGAATCATAATTCATCTGGCTTAGGCTGTTGAAGATGACTCCTAGTCTCATCTAGAAGATCAGTGGGTCCTTCATCAGACTTGCCTGGACATGGACTGGTGTTTTATGCACGTTCCTAGCACGAGGTGTTCTGTTTCCACAGTTAATTTCTGGGAAATAAAATAAAATGTATGTTAATGAATTGATATATCAGTATCATCAGTATTCACTGTGAATAATCATGACTTGCATTCCAAAGTCTCCTGAGAATTTACTAAAGTATACTGTTGATTTGATTTTGTGTTTTGATTTCCGAGTCAGAGTTACAGATCACATTTTTAAAGGATTACTAGCAACTATGGTAGTTCATAAAGCTCTTTCTTTTCATTTAATTCTACTTATTTTTAGAAAGCTGTTACTCCAGAATAGCCAACAGAATTCATAAATCAGTTTTAAAGTAAACGATGTATTACTAGTCATAACACAAAATTGATAGCATTTAAATCAACCACATACTAAAGTAAGAATTTGGCCTTGAAATAATACTTGTGTGGCTTCATGTGGGGCAACAAAGAGGGAGACAGACAGAGACATGTTCTAAAGCTTGATCCTGTTGTGTGAAGGCAGGGAGCTCAGAAATATGTCTTGGGATTTTCCTGTGAATATTATGCTTGTGAAATGTTAGATGATCAAAATCTAACTGCCCCCAAATCAGTCATCACATTCCCTTGAGATAACAATTCATGACATAGTGACAATCACAGGTAAAGTGCAGAACTTCATTTTTCTCTTCTGACTCTCCAGAATATGTAATTCAAGACTAATTGAAGAACATGAAGACCTAGTGGGTAAGCTCTTCCTTTGAAAGATCTTTTGCCATTATTCTTTAAGAGCTAGACCAATTGCCTTGAGTTAGTGAGGCTTTCTTCTACTTTTATTTTGCCTGCATCACACCTGCATTCTACAGCTGAGAATTAGAATCAGCTTTGTTGCTGCTGCATCCAGCACTGGTAACTGTAACCTCAGTTTTTACTATGACCTCTCTCACTTTATTTCATCTGGCCTGTATTATGCATTTGCAGTTTCTTTCATTCTAACATTTTCATTTATCCATCCTATCAGTTGCCTACTTAAAAGGTTACTTCAGATATAACCACTTCGCATTTCTGTTCCCAAAATCTGTTCTGACTGCAGGCCTGCAGCTAGGGTTACTGTAATGTACCATTCTAAGGCAAGCTGGACTGTGCAGAGGAACAAGCAGTTCCTGGCTAGGTAGATCAGTCAATAAGCGATACTCTGTTTAATTGGTTTTACTCATACTTAAGTGGTACTAGTCAAACCAACAAGGCATTTATCTTCTAATTATTCAATATAGATGTATGAGAAATAGTAAAAATATCTGTCTTTTTCAGGCTATGTGGCAGATTGAAAAAACTTCTGAAGTTTCAAGCGTTTGACAATTTTTCCATTGAAAACTATGGAAATATTATCATAAATATGGATGAGTTAATAAGATTTATTTTTAATTTCACCAATTAACAAACTCAAAAACACTAAGTGATTCATTTAAAAACAAACCAAAAAGGTGTTTTGTTTTTTTTTTTTTCCTGAATTTTGATGCATTTGAAAAGTAAGAAGAAGTTCAACATACATGTTATTATGTTCAACATTATGTTATTTCCATGATATCCTGAACACCACTTTTCACTGACATCAAATCCATTTGGAAAGGAGGTGTTTTTGTTCTTGAAATGCTAATTGCATTTAAAAATATTTTTGCATAGCATTTTCATAAAGAAGAAATGATCATTCACTACGAAGTTATTTACATATGCATTTTCAAATGTGTTTTTTAAATAAATGATACTATAAATTCTGATTCTGAACTTCTTGACATTACGCACACTTGCAAAACTCTCCTCGGAAAAATCAGTGCTGAATTATGGGAAGGAAATCTGATCTATATTAGATATGGAGGTTGGCACTCCTGCCTGTGGCACTGGGTTGGAACTTGATGATCCTTGAGGTCCCTTCCAACCCAAGCCATTCTGTGATTCTATGAAACAAAGTTTCAGAAGAATAAATGAGACTGTAAATAAATGAGTAAAAGTACACAAGAGAAATTGTAACAACTCAAAAGTTTCATAAAATTCTCATTGTGTACAAATGGAAAATTTCAGTGAAAAATTTAAGGCATAATTTTTTAGTTGCTTTTGTTTTTGTTTTATTTGCAAAGATCTTACATGACCGTATATGGCTGTGAATTTTTAGGGAGGCACAACACAGTGATCTTCCTGATAGATTTTGATCGGATGGTCTACTGAGAAATGCAAAAAGCTGCAGCATCTTTAACTCTGTAAGTATTCTATTTTTAAATACTGCTGTTTTGCTAAAGTGTTTAATTAAACTGAGGAGGTACTTCAACTTTTACTGACTCGAATATTCTCCAAGCTTTTAATTTTGTACAGCTAGAGGTCAGACACTACTCAAAGGCATCCCATCACCTCTTGGGATTCTAAATTCAGCTGTTTTTGTTAGCCCCTCTTAAGATACAATGCCAATCTCAATGATGAATGCATGTATTTACTAAGTTCCTAGATGACACCATTCTTTAAAAGCTGAAAAACACAGCAAAAGAGAGCACTTGAATAAAATGCATAAGGTTATTGGAAGCAATCTACTACAAATAAACACAAGTTTTCTGTTTTTCAACAGGCAATTTCTTCAAAACAGCTATTTGATCACAACTAAAGAAAAATCAATGTCATGCTTCTGACAGAAAGGCAAATATTGTGTAAGAAGCAAAGTAATTACTTCCTCCATGTGATACTTGTAAGATCTCCACTGGCAGACTGTGTCCAATGTAAGAAACAGAGGGATCAAGTGGAGAAAATCCTAGGAATGAAATAATAAAAAGTAACCTGCAAGCACAAGATATGAAAAAGCTTTGAAGGCACTGGGTTTGATTAATCTGGGAAGGACAGTTTACAGTATGAAACTTTATGTACACTGAAAATATATGAAAAGAAGGAAGGAAAGAGAAGCTAGTTTTTCTGTTTGTTTGTTTTTGTTTGTTTTGTTTTGCCAACAAAGAATATGATGAGAAACAAAGGTCTCTAGCTGGACAGGGAAGAGAGCTGAGATTGAAAAGCACTGAAGCGGATTGCCCAGATAGGCTATGAAATGATCACCTCCAACAAACCTGTTTGACTTTTTAAAGTAAAACTGAGGAAATGAAGGACAGTTCTCCTTGGTATTAAGTGAAACAAAAATAACAGTAAAAGTGACACTGTTATAGTAAGTTCTGGCAGTGGAAGATGATGCCAGTGTGTGTGTAGGTGTTATTCCACACAGAAAAATAGGACACCAGCTTCACACGTTGCCATTGTGACTTCAGAGCTTTGCAGTCTCCACCTGGTAATTCTAGAGAACATTTATTAAAAAAAAATAAAGCAACTATATACATTTATAGCCAGGATGCAAAATACAGAATATTTTTGTTGATATTTAACAGAATGGCCAAGTTGGAAGACAGTGACTAAATGACCATATTTATGTGGTTTTCCACTGGTCTTTTTGATTGACTTTATCCCATGTGATATCCTCCAGGAGCCTTTGTTTTGTGCAAAGCAAAAGTACACCAATGCAATTACTACCTTTTTTCCTATGGACATAGTATTAGCATAGAGCTAGAGAACATATAAAGATGACGTTTATAAACAAATAAATACATAAATAATCATTTTTAATTATTTAATGTCATTTATTGGATTATATTTATTTTATTTTTGTCACGATATCTTAATGACATCTTCATGAACTACACATTTTATTTCTGCCCTATGAAACAACTTTTTACAAGTTATAGCAAGTGATTCTCAGCTCACAAGACAAAGAATGTTCTTCAGTAAAACTTGGTTTTCCATGTTACTGAATCTTGTTGTCCCCAAAGAGAGGAGAAAGGATCAGAACAGCCGCATTTGTCTCTCTAGGAAGTTACTTTGTTTTTAATAGATTATTAATAACGATTAAGATTACAAGGAAGCACAATATTTTCTTACTGATGGCAATTTAAAAGGATTCTCTTAATCAAATTACAGTAGTGTATGTTTCTGACTACTACAGTTCTGCAGTTGTTACATGCTTCAATATCAGTGAATCTCAAGGTGTTAGAACTGTTTATTTGGCAGAGATAAAGGAATACTGTAAAGGTAACAAATAGGGATATACAGGAGAGTTGCAAACCGTGTAGCTTCATTTCCAGGCCCTCATTATATGACATGCATAGTTATAGAAAGGTCTGTATTAATTCATTTCAGCACAATTTGTATGCAGTATCTGCAGTGCTGAGTTCTACAAGAGAGAATGGTGATTTCACAGGAAAAGCGAAAGCTTCAAATCAAATGGGCAAGAAAGGACTGAAGAGCAAAGTGAAATAGAGAAAGTGTGAACAGCTTCTGGAACAGAACACTGTTTTGAAGATGGAAAAAGATAACAATATCTGAATAGGTTAAAAAAAAGAAATAATCTAGTGAGAAAAGATTGGGAGAGAACTGAGAAAGCTATCTATTTGTGAAGGCTGCTCAGAAGTGAGGTCACAGCACTTATTAGACATCTACCTAGAATGACTCACATGAAGCTCCCTCAGCTGTCTTCCAGCTCCACCTTGAAGCTGTTTTGTTGCTGTTCTATCATTAATTCAATTCATAGTGCATTTAAATTTTAGCCAGTTCCCTTTAAAGTAGTCATCAGCCTCTATTAGTTCTGACTCATGTAGCACAACCTTATAGGACTAAGAGTTGGTTGTCTGAATTCTCCTTTGCTCCCAGCTAGGAAAATATTACTGTACAAACTAAACATTGAAAGTAAGTCAGGGATGATAGCTGATAGTGCTAGCATAGACCTGCTAATGAACGAGGATGAATAGCAAGCATGTTTTAATGGTAGACAGTAAAACTCACTGGAGTTAAGTTTATAATGTTTTCTTTTTCATTAACTTACACCACTGAGACAGCTTTGTCAGTAACCCAAATAGGACAAATAATGAAATGTAATGAAGTACATATTATTTCTAGAACTGTAAGTCAGAACAAGAAAAACAAATAAAAAGGTTACCTGTGGGCTGCCACATACACTTCCATTCCCAGACACGTGCTAAACTCCCTAGAATTGGCCTCTTGACTGCACACAGGCCAAGTCAATCTTTTTGAGAAAAAACATAAAGAATGTGGCTTTGGTAGTGACTGCTCTACCTAACAACAAAGAAAAGGCTCACAAGCAATTTTAGGCTTTTGATGATTGGCAGGCAATAAACAACAGCTTGTTCTAACATACAGCATCCTTGAGCATATTCCAGAAAATTGGAAAAAACCACATTCATTCTAAGGTCACTGAAGTGATGGGATTTGTCATTTTTGACCTGCCATCAGTATAGGTCAAGTTACTATAGAATAGGTTGGTACTTAGCTCTGGGCTTCTTCTAATCTGTAACTATTCTGAACTGAAAAAGAAGCCAATAACTATTTTCCCTGTTACTTGGAAAAAGTGAGTACAATATGGAAAGAAAAAAAAATCACCTTAAAATGATTTTTGGGAACAGAAAATTTGATTCAAAGTGACAATTCTAACAACATTTTCCAATTTATTTTGAGCTTTCTTCAGACTGTAATAAAACGAAGTAGAAAGAAGAAAAAATATTTGAGCAAATGAGAGACGAGTTGTTAAACAAAAAGGCATAAAGTAGAGATTGCAGCACACAGGCAAAGCTAATGAAAAGATATTTTAGGTACATTTAGCATTTAATATCTCCAATAGGTTTTATTTTTTGTGACTGAAAAAAAACATTGTTAAAATTGTTGCTATCCAGTTCATAGCTAAAGTACTGACATCTGGAAGATGATCTGCAGTTTCAGATGCAAAAATACAGATGACATGCCAGCATTTTGAAAGTTTGCCCCTACTCTGTCAAATGACAATATAATTTCAGCTAACTATTGTACGAGATTTATATAATGTACATGAATAAAACAGAACAAGACAGGATTCAAAAAAGAACAGAGACAGAGAGTTAAGGATAAACTGAAAACAAGTGTCCCATCCTGATCCAGAACTTCTTCATGATAAGAAAAAGAATGGAATGTTACCTTTTTTATACTGCAAATCACGTACATGTAAAACATTCCTTGGAATGTAAATCTGCTCAGTAGCCATCAAGTCAAAACAATTTGTTTTCTTTAAGGAGAAACTATTTTATCTGGGTAGGATAAAATTTTTGTTACGAGACTATGTAAGTATACTCAATTTAACATCCTTCTACAAGTCAAGGTGAATGGCCAATGGTAAAAAAAAAATCAAGTGTATGTTGTTTTCAATCTGTAGATGTATTTTCATAGAAAGACATGGTGTTTTCAATTGTATGTATCTGTAGAAGGAAGAGCTAAGCCCTTCAGGAATAGAAAATTCTTGGCTCCATTAGTCAGCGTGAGCTTTTCAGCTTCTATATATTTATTACTTTCATATATGATCAAAATGATTTATTACCCAATCTCCATATTTTATTATTTTGCCTTGCACATCTTTCACTCAAGTGACTGACTATAATTCCCTGCAGTCATTCCAATAATAAAAGAAGTCTGTTAATATGATTTCCTCCATAGATCATTTAATATTCATCACACCTGTATAACATAAATGATTGAAGTTAGATGAGTAAAAGAAAGAATCTTACAGCTCTGCTCAGAACTGAAAGTTTGAAGTGTTCTTTAACAGTGCTTTATTGTATCTTCATTATGCCAACTGACCCACTTCAGTACTGATCACCCAGTAGATAACAAGCTTTTAGTCAAATTCAAGAGCAAGAATTCAGTACTGAATATTGGCTGCTCATAGTGTGCTATCTTTGTGTAGGACTGATTTTATAGAAGTAACTATATACGAGTGGGGAAAAAAACCTATTCAGTCATGTCGAAACAGCAGAATGAACTCCTATTTCCATTGAATTGAGTGAAGAAAGGATTTTGTCTTTGACTTTACATTTTCAAGATTAACCTCTTAGCACATATTTGAACTATTAGGCCTGATGCAATTCTGGATCTGTTTTATGTACACAAAAGCCTTCCAAATAATTTGAAAAGATATGGCTATGTTATGAATCCATCTTATAAGAAAGAAAATATTTACTGATGGATTATTATTGGACTCAATGTTCCTTTTTGGACTTAATTATAAATACAGTCATAAAATGTATAGAAAAGAAGGGAAAAACAATTAAAATAATGTGCAGGAAAAGTTGTTGCAAATATAAAATTGGAAGGTTGAATCTTTAAGTTCAGGAACATTGAAATAACAAAATATGTTGGTGAACATCAATATAAATATTACCATAGAATGTTTTTTTTTAGTGGTGACTACCATCTTGGTGGCTTTCTAGTAAGAGGACAAATCCTAGTGGTGGTTTTATACACATATCCATAAAAATGAAGATAAAACAGTGCACATAGTCCAAGAATTCTTGGGCATAACTCTTGCTTTTTTACTCACAGATGTCTATTTTTGAAAATGAGCAGTATGAAAGGTTCCTGTATTTCCTCTTGAGAAATCTATCTCAAGATAGTAATGCTATCTCAAGATAGTAATGAAATGTGTCTTTGGTTTTTTATATAAAATATTTTTCTGGCTTCTTTCTTTTTTTTTTCCTGTGTGTGAACCATTTTGATAAGCTGTATTTCAGAATACACCTGTGATTATATGCATTATAAGCACATATAGAATGCTTCAGTTAAAGTCTAAATATTAGTTTCTTACATGACATCTCAGTCATGTACAACTTCTGTACCAATACAGTAAAAAACTGACATTGCCTCTTTAAATTATTATGTTTCAGATATGATATATGCTTACTCTTTGACCAAATGTACCAGGGACAATAAGGATTACCGTTTGTATTTTACACAGCCATAAAAGAGGCATAATCCTGAGTTAGAGAAGCTACGTATATAAACTCAGGTCATACATTTGCCAAACCTATTTCTGATCAGTAATATTTTGAGAATACTGTTTCCATCATGACTACTTAAAATGATACTTCATTGTCTTGGTAATTTTCCTCTTGCAATAAAATGGGTTAATAAGGACAATTGGAAAGACAAGCGTATAGATTGAAACAGTAAATGTCAACATGATTTAAGCATCATAAACCATCATAAGTGATCTTTAAAATCCTGATAAAGAAAAATGGAACAAAACACACTAAGTGTGCATGAGAGCTATGAAATGAACTTAAGCCTTATGAAACCCTGTGCAATACTTAACTACAAAACGTATGTTGATAACTAACATGGTGCTTGCTTTGAAAAGGAGCCTAACCTTTTATATGCCTATTATTTGTTCTTAAAGATGGATATGGGCAAAGATTCAGATAATATGACTGCTTTGAGTCAGAAACAGTTATATGCTATCTTGACTACCGTTGCATTTGTACTAAATCAGCATGCTGGAGGACCCATGGCTGTATTCAAATGCCTTTCAACATTTGGAGAATGCTGATTTTAAAAGCTGAAATGAAATGGACAATTTCATCAGATAGCTGGGAAGAATAGGGAAAATCCTAGCAGTTCTGGCTTTGAAGCTACATCTGAAGTGGAAAATTTTCATTTCACATTAGCCAGAAAGTCACGTAGCACTGCATGTTCTTATCTTTCTCAGAGTGTTTGAAATAATTGAATGTTTGAATATTTTTGAACCATTTAGGAGAATAAAAATAAGGCAAATCACCTCACTTTTTGTTCAATATCTTGTTCAGTATTTTTATTAGACTCAAGAACACAATTCTGCATAAAAAGCCATCTAGCTATTTTACTACTACAAAAAAATACTCCCCTCACTGAACTGGCTTCTTGCATTTGACATGCTGTGTGCCAAGGTTGTTGTTCAGCTATGAATTAAGTCAGTTTTCATGTACACATCCCTCAAAGCACTCATATCTCACTGTTTGTCTGCTTCAGAGGAACTACCTGGAAAAAATAGAAACTATAATAAGGAGTAAATCATTATTCAGTTTGAAAAGTGATTGGCAATGACAGCTACTTATCATCCTTAAGGTGTTTTCAAGAGTTTAAGTCAATGGAAACGAACTTTTTCTTGGGCCATACACATCCTCCTAAAGCAGTTGTAACTGTATAGTTTTTCCATGTCTGAAATCTTTAGAAATTAAGAAATAGCACCTGGCTTTGTGATTTTTTTTTTTTTTTTTTAAATCAAAGGATTATAGACAACAAAACTTCTTATGAAGAGTAGAGCTGAGGCCAAGAACTACATTCAAATTTGTGAAAACCAGCTGTAAAATTAAAGATGATAAATGAATATGCAGTTTTATAAACACCTACTAAATATATTTGAATTATCTGGAAAACTAGAAAAAGCCGTAATTCTATGCAGATACATATGGAATTTTTATTAGACAATAAGAGGGATGCCTAATATTGGTATCATTTGAATTATATTTTAAAATAACATCCAAGTAAAAGGTATAATCTTGACAGAAAAAAAATCTAGGTTTTGCCATAGGTGAAGAAAAGAAAGGGGAAAAATGTCTTGCTTCAGAATTCTCATGCATGAAAATTACTTTGTAGAAGAGGTCGTGCACTGGAACAAATTTGCATTTCTAAACAAATTTTTGTTGCATTTCCAATTAGGTTACATCATCACAACTTAGGCCCCAGTGCTCCACTGTCAACAGGTTTTTTTTCTAAGAGAAGATAGCTTACTTCAGCTTTTAGAAGGATGTGTTTGAATTACAATAGATTTTCATTTTTTCAAAATAGATTTCAAAGTAACTTTTTCAATGTTTTAAAATACATATTTTTCTATTTTTTTAGTTGACTGTCAGAAAATGTTGAGGAGAACAATTGATTTTATCCAATCTTGAGAAAGTTATACTTTTGTTAAAGAAAAAAAATTAATGGCTTTTAAATATCCTTCACAAAATTTATGGATTATAAACCTTATGGTCTGATTGAGGCTGTGTAAGGCTCTGTCCTTCATCAGAGCTTGTCACCTTTGGTTTCCTTAGCAAAATACTGGGCAACTTAATGTACTTCAATGGAATAAATCTAGGGAGTTTGGGTAAAGAAAATATGTAGCCTGGCCTGAGACTGTTTGACTCCCAACATCACTTTTTACTGCATTGCTCACTACAGAATTCATTCACTGACCCTGCAGAATCAAAAGTGTTTCAGTTAATACAACTCCATTTCAAGGTTGATGTTTGAGAGCAGAACCTCCCACTTAACAGCAGAGGTTATAGAAATGGATGCCTGGATTTACTTATCCAAGGACGTAAAAGTTCATCTGTAAGAAATCACTCATACCATTGGGGCACAATTATGTTTAACTGTTTACCAAAAAGTAGGGGGGGGGGTAGAAACAACAACAACAAAACCCTAAACAAACTCCTGTTAACATAGATCAGAAAAGGGAAGTGATTTTTGGTTTGGGAACAAAAACGTCCCTTTAATTATTTGCTGCATACTCTTTAAAGTACTACTTTAATTTGGAGTACATTGGACAACAAAAATAGCATGTCATTGTTAATAAGTTTGAAGCCAGTGGCTGAATTAACAGAAAGTAAAATAACAGTGAAATAGAATAATGGTAAAAACAGGTGGACGGTGACATGGAAAAATGATCAATGTAAACCCACATGTTTTACATGATATTGAGACTGGCAGGCTAATAGTAAATTCTATGAGGGATTTTGGGTAACAAAAAATTGAGTGATTAAGCAAGAACAATTTCAGTTATAAACAGTAGCATCCTCTTTCTCATAGGTTAACGCCTGGAAAAACTATCAAATGCTAGTTTCAGTAGGTTTGTTAGGAATCAGGGGTACTTATGTATAACCTAAGGAATAAACACACTGCCTGAAATAGCTGGTCTTTCTAACTTTCTCCTAACTTTCAGTGTTACGTAGCCTTCACTCCTAATAATGGAATTGTCTTCCTCTAGTGTGACCCCAGCTTTCCTTGGTTAACTTAAATCCTCTGCTTTTATTTTAAAGTTATGGTCTAAGCACCCAATACAGAAAATTTTAAGAATAAATCTGTAATTTGTTAGGAACCTTAAAAAACATTACTCTAGTATTGTAATTGATCCTCAAGTGAGTCCATTCATGTTCAAATATACTCTTAATATCCTCATAATCAACAATGATGAGAAGAGAAACATACCTTCTAATATTCAACAGGATAACGAAGCTGCAATGGCTGAATGTCCTGTCTTTCAAGACAGATCAAGACTGGTGTAAGGAGAGATGTTGGCCATTTATTTGTATTTTATTGAAATACTAGTATGCCTGAACTGTTACTGAACCCCATTATATAAAGGGTTGCATGAGTAATGTTCCATTTGCTGTATCAAATTAACACAGCAAAGTGCTGAATGTGATATTTCCAGTGAACTGATTAACAGTATCTGATGAACTTTCTTAACCTCCCTGAGCAACTGAAGTTATCATTTATGTAGTAAGACCTGTAAAACAAACTGGAAGTAACTCTTATTTTGTAACTAATGGCAAATTACATGACACTTCTGCCAAAAAAAGCTTCCCAAGCTGCCATACCAGCTGGAAATACTTCTGTTTAGTATAAGAAATGCAACACTGATGAGCTTTTATAGACATGACTAATTCAGTTTAGCATCAATGTAAATTAATGTATTGGTACAGCCAATAGTAAAGCCATCAAATGAATGAAACAGGGCTGGAATTGTCAACATTTCTCCCCTAGCATGTATTTAAGAAGATAATTACAGCTACATGGGTCTCCAGTCAGTGGCAGAGACAGTCATACATTACATTCAAATGTGCCTGAGATTTTTTTGGGAAGGACTTGAGCAAAACAATCTGTCTTACCCGCTGAACAGTACTGTGTGCATGCAAATGAAATCTAGTTTAGTTAACATGACAAGAGGGATAACACTGCAATTAGACAAAGAATGCACCCTATCAGGCAAAAGCCTGTCCAAACAGATGGCCTTTCCAATACACTTGAAGGTCAACAGAATCTGAATTTGCCTATGCATTTGTCAGTAATCACAGTACTTTACAGTCTTTTTCTACTGCATCTACAGGATGCAAAAAACCCAAAACAAACAACAACAACAACAAAACCTGTGCATTTCTTGTCAGTTCAAAGGTAGAGCCCATAAACCAGTTGACAAAGAAAACTGAAAAAGAAATCTGTTGCTTTTTTGTTAAAGAAATTTTGGTAGCCCTAACTGGGAGAAGGCTAACAGGGAGACTTAGCTTTGCTGAGGGCTACTGAGATTTTGGCTGTAATCGCAAAAATAAGACAAATTTAGAAACTATGGGGAGAAAGTTTCCTCAAATATTCTTCCATAGGACTCACTCAGAGAAAATGGGACCTTTGAAGTACAGAAAATTTAAAAACTGAGGAAGTCTCACTTAATCATCGAAGGCTGTTTTAATTTATTTTTTTATTTGTGTATGCATGTATGGTTAATTAATTAATTAATTAATTTTGCTTTTGGAGTTCAGGTTTTGTTTTATTTCAGTAAATGCATCTCGTGCACATTGTTCAGTGAAATGTACAAAATGGACTTTTATGGGAAGTATTGATGTTTTAGTATTGACTGTACATATGGATCATCTAGTAAAGTAGGATATTCATATTTAAGGCTATTTACATAGAGAGAGATGGAAGACGGGATGTAAAATTCTGAATCTTAACCTTTGGTTAGACTGCATGGGATCTTTTAATGAGATAAATATGGATGATATACTTTAAGAGATTTCACATGAAGAAGTTCTATAAGCAAAAATTGTCAAGTGTATATCAGGCACTGAATATTTAACACCAAATAACTCTACCTTAATATAGTTTCAGTAATCAAAGCAAAACGCTGTATTTTAATGCACTGCTACAAATCTTACATAGCACTATTAAAATCAGTGACATTAAATCTACTACAGAAATTGTAAATAAAAGCAGAATTTAAGTTTTCTGCAGTCAATTTCTCCAAGGCTAAGAAAATAAAGAAGCGCAGAGTTTGATTTGAATTATTGTGTCTTATTTTTCCTCATTTCTCCCTTGAATTTATATTTTAATATTCTGTATCATCACTCAGTTTCCTTCTTCTGCTTTATTTTCTTTACCATTCTCCCCAAATTACAGAAAACTGCATTTGAATAAAAAGTAACTACAGAATGTGATAGGTAACACAAGCCTGTTGTCTTTAGTGAAGCTTTCTTATGTTTCTTATCCTGTTCCTCTCGATTACTGTCTTTACATTCAACCTATCATTCTCTTCTCTCCTTTTTCCACATTAATTTCTATAATCAATTCCTTTGTTTCAAAATAAAATTTAAAAAAGAAAAAAAAAAAAGCCCCTCAAACCACTAAAAGGCAACCCATCTTTTTGTGATAAATGAACATCACCTAAGACATAACAAAAGTTAGAAGAAAACACTGATCAACCACAAATCATCCCTCAAGGAAATCTCTTAGCCTGTTAATCTAACCCATCCTGTGTGGTCTGAAGAACATAAAACAAATCGCTTTCTATTTCTTAGTTATCTGAAAAGATGCTCCCCTCTACCTCTCAACATCCAGTTTTTTTCTCTCAACATTCTGCTTCTCTTTTTGCCATAGGAAGTTTTTGGAAATACCAAGCTTAACTTGGACACGTGTAAGGATACACTCCCACAGCCACTACCTCCCTATCATGCCTGGTGGAAAATAATTGGATAATGTTGAAACATTTGTGACAATAAGGCTCTTCTAGTTTTCCCAAGTTGCACAGTACTGTTCACTATACAAAACATTTTCATTATTAGATCCTTTTTCCTCATTTCTCCTCATTTCTTTTTTTGAGCAAGTGGATGAATATCATCACCTTGCTTTGTAGCACCTTGTTCTGAGATTCAATTTACTGCAGTAACCCGCAGCAGTATCTCTATACTCCATTTCTTTGTAAAGAAACACTAGAGGGATTTATGTTTTAAAATAATTATGCATCTCCACATGACCACTCCAAGCTAGGGTAAGGACTGATATTCTTTAAAAGAACAAATGAAAAACTGAACTGTACCTTGCAACACAAGCTTTCGATCAAATAAAAAGCCAAATTTTTCATTTTTAAAAAAAGGGATTTGACTGTACAGAAAACACTTTTATAGCAGTGTACAGAGACAGAGGAAAGTCTCAGCCCATAAACAGTATTAGCATTTTTAAGGAATTAGTAAGTGCTGGAAAAAGATGAACCATCTCAACAAAGTACATGTAGACTTCTAAACTCTTTAGACAAAGGAGGGACAAAAAAAGCCATTTTTTCTTTTCATGTTCTTTTGCAAGAAAGTGATTTTATCTTAAGAAAAAAACAAAAGGAAGATCTTTTTCTCCAAGTGTTAAGTAAGAATACAAAGGCAGATACAAATGAGAGTTTTGCACAGTACAGGAGTTTAGCACTAAAGTCTCAAAGGCTTATATCCTGGATGTGTGCTGCAAGTGTACATACATACATATATATGAACTGAAAAAAATGGCTTAATACTAAACTGTCTGTGCTAAACAGTCCACAACAATCAAAAGTAAAACTTACTACAAAGATCTGCAGAAAAATCTCACAACACAACAATTTGATAATAAAATTGCATACTGATATCCAATATGAATACAAATTAATGCACATAAGGGGAAAAGTCCCAAGTATATATGTATAGGTACAGCTTCTAAAATACTACAGTCAAAAATAAAACCTGGAGTCCATGAAAATATAAGCTTTTTCCTCCATAGCAGTAAAGGTGAAGTTCAGAACTTCAAAGAAATGCATAAAAGGACTCAGAGCAAAATAGAAAGTATTTTTAGGTGGCTTCTCAAATCAACCTCAATTTTAAAATCAATCAAACTAAAAATTAACATAAAAATAAATTGTAAATGCCAGGGTGGCATGGAGGCATAGAAAAGCTTGCATAAGATGACACACTAGGAGGCTGTATAGTGGAAGAGCTAGAAATTACTCTGGTTAGGGAAAAACAAACTAAACTGGTTACAATCAATCGTAATAAATTGAATCATTTTGTTTATCAGAATCACCATATGGTCAAACAAGCATTTATGTCAAAACAAGTGATAAGACAGCACAGGGACTGGGATTAAATAACTGGGAGGATAGAGCAATCACACTTTGCAGGGACAATGATGTCTTAAAATGTCTATAAAACAACAGACTAAGTAGATTACAACACTTCACCTCAGAGAAAAAGCAAAAGAAGGGATATAAAGATGACAAAACAAATATTTTTATAACTCGGTTCCTACTTGTAATTTTTCCAAAGTAACAACTTATGTGAATGAAGTTTTGTTTCGGATCATTTTCAGAATCTCTTGGGTATCAATTTACTATTACCTGCAAATCCCTTCTGTACAACACAGGTGATTCTTCAGACATGTTATAGACATTTTACCAATACTAATTGAAATGCCTTGGGCTACCAAACAATGTATCGAACAGAAAAAATGTTTACATACAATTGTTCAAGTCAAAGAGTTTTCCTAAAGAAAGTGTGGGGCTTTTCTGGGGGGTTTGAGGGGGAAAGGAGTTGGGTTTTTTTCTGTTTTTGTTGTATTTAATTTCATGAGCTCTCCGAGAGAAAAAATGTTTTGACGCTTTTGGTAAATATTTGCATCTTTCGATCTACTTGTACTTCCACTGCTTTCATGACTTACAAAATTGTGGACAGTAAAAAGAGAAATGGCAGTTGAGAAGTGAATGAAATAATAGGACTGAATGCCCTGAATTTTGTGACAGATGCTATCTGTAAAATTCTTTCAAACTCAGATACTGACAGCTTTCATTTATGTCTCCTCTATGCATAGCTAACTTACAGGTAAAGCTCCATATGTAACATAATTGGAAGAATGCAGTATTAAAGCCTGAACATATACATAACGACTGTTCAAAACTTGGAAATTACTAACTGATTCTGCCTTTCATTTATTACTGTAGTTTGTTAAGTTACAACTGATACTAAAACAAAAAGTTTTTAATATCATCCTCATCCTAGAATGGAGCAAACCCCAAAATTCCAGTTTTCCCAATATCATTATGTCCCCAAAAGCTCAAAAGAGAAACACATCTTCTAGCAGATGCATAAAGTAGAAAGCAATCCATGATGAGTAATAATTATGGAACATGATACTCACAAACGCTGAAAATTGAAGAGAGTTATGAATTTACATCTGAGTTTTGAACTGAATTTTCCCTGTAGTGTTTCAAGGACACTTCTTGAGAGAAAATAAACTCATGGCCCATTTACAAGATAGAATGTAAACTTGTGGCCCTTAGAGAAAATAAAATAATGCTTACTTTTCTTCAGTTGTTGGCTGTTTTTGTTTTTTCAATCTTGCCAAATGCATTCAAAAATTGTTTCAAGTAAAAAGTGTTAATAACTGAGCTTCTTCAGACAATGACAAATTATGTAACAACTCTGGGAAACCCATGTAGCAAAAAAGTTTCAGAGTTGAAGGAGAGTTAAATTTGAATCATCAAAGATATCTTTAAATAAAATTAGTGAGAGAAAGGCTATCAAGCCTTCCAAAGGGCTATTTTTCTTTGGTATGAATCATACTGGAAAAGAAACTCAAACAAGGCCTGACAAAGTGAGATTAGGCCACAATCTTGATGAAGAAAGACTCCAGGTGGCTGATCTTGATGCACCTGTGTACTGCTCATTTCATATATGGAGAAAATGAAGAGGGTGAACCTATGCACACTACATGTCAGAATGAGTCATAATAGTTCCATTATATATTGAGGTTATATTAGCAGGAAGGATTTGTCGTGCAATTACAGAATGGCTCAGTACAAACAAATAATTCTGTTGTTTTTAGATTTGCCTGAACCTGATATAGTTCAGACATCAAGAGGCAGGGACTAGTTCATACTGAGAAATACTAGGATCAGCACGGAGGAGATCCAAAAGTAGAATGGCATGTGCAAAGCTATTACAAAAGAACAGGCTGACAGTAGTAGAATTATTTATTTCAGACTTAGAAGACTTGAAATCCAGCATATCTGATCGACTTTCTCACAAGTGTCTCATCCCACTCACTGGGTTTTGAGGGACGTGAATCCTTTTCTATCCCCTGAGTCACACCTGCTCTAGTCAGCAATGGGTTGCTACTGCAATGGAGACATCCAAGATTCACATTCATTTATTGAGAGCTTTCTTAACAACTAGTAACAACTACTTAGAGGTAAAATTGGCTAACTGGCTAATTACGATTGATAAGCGTTACAGGTAAGACAATTTTAGGCAACGGCTACTACAAAAAGTAAAAGGATAAAAGAAGATAAACAGAAAAGATAGAAAACTGGAAAAGAGAGACAGACAGCAAAACAAAGCAGCTCACCACTCCTTGATCCAGCGATGTCTTCGAATCAGGTGCAGATCTTCAGTAGTGATTGGTCGTTGGAGGTTGTGTTGTTCAGCTGATGACTACTGACAAAGACAGTACGAAAGTCCTAAGTGGGGGAATCAGCTCTTCCTGGAGTGACAGCTTCTGGCTCTGGGATCTCAGCAGGAACTCCTTTCTTCCCAACTTCCAGGCCTTGATTCAGCTGATTAGAGGAAGCAGGAAACGCCAACTAGTATCCCGCCTTCAGAGGATACAACAGTATCATCTACCAGAGTGTGGAGTTGTTTGCTCCCAGGCCAAGTCTTCAGCCCACTAACACTCCTGAGCACTCCCTTTCAAGGGAAAACAACTCCGAAGAAATGCTTTCAAATGTAAAATTGTCCACAAAGTGATGCTGGTAGTCTCATGTTGATTTGAGTATGTCCTTAACAGTCTCAGACACTAAGAGTCTGAGTTAGAACATCCCTAAACACACGTGTACAAATGCCGGATACGTCTTCCACATCCAGGGAGAGATCTACCTGAATACTTCCAGCTAAAAATTGCACTACAATGATTGAATTTCATCACGATGCAGTGTCACACTTTCAGCTCTGATAGACGAAAGGAGGGAAGGAAGGATAGAGTAAGACCGTTGCAGAGAACTGAGAAATAGAATCAATATTCTCTTGTCATTTTAGGTGATCAGTTTTCTGCTTTCTGCAAGTTATTGAGATGCACCATATTTATTCTCCCTTGACATCAGCTGGGAGTTTATTTCACTCCCTGATAAAAGGATACTTCATAACAGAACATGTTATGATCGCACACATCACCTGGGCCTCCTCACTTTATATTTCTTTTTTAACAGTTAATCATAGAATCTGCCCTTTCCTCTCATGGCCCTCCCTGCCATTCCCTCTAAAAGAAATGCCCAGACCCTGAAATCACACTCAAAAAAGCGCAGAATATATTTCCTTGCAGCAATTCATTCCAGTTTTTTAGCCTCATTAGTAAGGCAGATTCCCAGACACCAATACTGTCTGCAGCACAAGCATTTTTACATATACAGAGCCCCATTCATATTTATATTTATATTTTTGTATAGCATTTCATATATATTTATAGAATCATTGCATCACAGAATGGCTTGGGTTGCAAGGGACTTTAAAGGTCATTTAATTCCAATCCCCCTGCCATGGGCAGGGTTGCTCAGTGCCCCATCTAACCTGGCCTTGAATGCCTCCAGAGACAGGGCACCCTCAGCTTCTCTGCACAGCCTGTGCCAGTGTCTGACCACTCTTTCAGGTAAAAACTTTCTCAACATATCTAATTTAAATCTCCCTTCTTTTAGTTTAAAATCACTTCCCCTTGTCCTATCACTATTAGACTGTGTAAAAAGTTGATTTCCCTCCTGCGTATTAGCTCACCTCAAGTACTGGAAGGTCATAGAGACGTCTCCTCGGAGCTTACTCTTCTCCAGACTGAACAGGTCCATCTCCCTCAACTTCTCTTCACAGGAGAGCTGCTCAGACCCTTCGATCATCTTTGTGGCCCTCCTCTGGACGTGCTCCAACAGCTCATATTTCTGTGAAGGGAACCCAAGCCTAGTCCTGCAGAGGGGGCAATTCTCTCTCTCTCCCTGCTGCCACTCATGTTTTGTTGCAGCCCAGAATGCAGTTTGCCTTCTGGGCTTAAAGTGCTCCCTGCTGCCTCGCATAAAGCTTTTCATCCACCAGAACCAAGTCCTCCACATGGCTGCTCTCAACGAATTCTTTTTTCAGGTCTGTACACATATCTGGGATTTACCCAACTCAAGTGCAATACCTTGCACTTCGCCTTTTTGAATCTTATTAGGTTCTTGCAGGTCCACTTTTCAAGCTTTTCTAAGTCCCTCTGGATGGCATCCCTTCCTTCTATTGCATTAAGTGCACTACTCAGTGTCATCAGCAAACTTCCTGAGGGTCCACTCAATCCTACTATCCAGGTCATTGATAAAGATGTTGAAGAGCACTGGAGCACTAGGAGGACATCACACATGACTGGCCTCCACCTGGATGAGGAGCTGCTGACAACAACACACTGGCTGTGACCATCCAACTATTTATTCACCAAATAGTTCACCCATCAAATCCATATTTTTCCAGTTTAGAGATAAGAATGTGATGTGGGATCATATCAAAGGCCTTGCAAAAGTCCAAGTAAGTCAATTGGTCTTCTTTAGTCTATTGATGCCATCACTCCATCATAGAAGGCTACCATATTAGTCAGGCACAATCTGCCTTCGGTGAATATGTATTACATACATACATTATGATAATATATGAATTAAAGCAATATGCATACACAATACATATTAAATATATATCTATGCAAACCTCTGGATTGTGGGGACAGTATGAACTACTGGTTGAACATTTACAATCCTCATCTATACATAAAAGTATTTTATTGGTCTTATTACATTGTACATTCTTTTCTTCTTCAAATTTTGTCATGATTTATTCTCACTTAGAAGGAAGTAAAGCTCCTTTGGGACATTTTCTTCTGAATTCATTGCATATTCCAAAATGTCAATGGTTGAATCTATTACGGTGTAGTCTGCATACTTTAATCAAGCCAGAAGGTTTTAATTAAACTGCTAAAGGCATCCCATTAACAGTTATTTTCTTTTATAAGGACTCTCGGAAATTAACCAAACAATAAAATAAAAAAGGTAAAGCATGCAATTCATTAGAAGGAAAGGGGAAGGCATTCCTTGATTTCTTAAACACAGTCAAATCTGAACATTATCACTATGGAACAATGTAATTTATTTTCTTTCATGGCAATGAAGAGAAAATCATATGCTCGATCCTGTTAATTGTAACAAGTTTGCACACCATGACTGTACTAACAATAGCAAGACCTTTAAATGAATTTATCTTCCCTATCCATTTCCACTTTTTCTATCTTCTGGCATTTAGTACAGAGAGTGGGTAGCCTCATGCAGTTGGGAACTGTGCATCTGAACAAATACAGCTGTAAGAACAGCATGTGTCTTGCCCTATTTAAGCTCACCTTGAACAATGTCAAGGCAGGGGATTTTAGTTTGCGAAATGGAGCATCAAATATATGGCCTCCTCAGATCTCTGCTTTTGGAAAGAAAGGGACCATTATAAAACGATCACATTTTGTTGTCCTTTTAAACAGATTAAAGAAAAAAAAAAAGCAGAAAGACTCAGCTGTCATCTACCAAGTCAGATTTTGTCCTCCTTTTAGAAATATAGCATAATTTTCCATACAAATTTATTTTAGATCTAAATGTTCTAGCAATGTTACTTCAGTCATGATTTCAGGGGTAGTTGAATAATATTATTTATTATTTCATTAAATATAAAGCATATATGACATTAATGAATGATCTTCTTTTGCTTGTATGTATTTTTGGGCCAGATTTTATAGTTTGCCTTGTGTTTTCTGTAAGAATGAGCTCATTAACTCCAGGGTTCCTGATTTCTTTCTCCACACTTATTCTCTTTAATATTTCCTTGGATACATTCTATTTCTCTTTTTGTCTGAAGGCACTATTTATGTAGCATTGCTGCTACAAGCTTTTCCTCATTCTTTCTATATCATAGATGGCAGCACTGTAAAAGTAAGAAAAACAATTTATATGCAATCAGTAATGGCTGTAAAGTTACAGTTGAAAGATACAAGTAGGACTTACATCACACAAACAGGATCGTAAACAATTTGGCTGAAGTTGCACTTGATATCAGATAAGCTCTTTTTACAGGAGTGTTTGAACATGAAAATAAATACATTACATTTAAAAAAGTAAAACCACCCCAAAATAGATAAGATGCATAAGAACAGCTTCAAATATGGACTTGAATGTCTAATACATCAATCACAAGAAATTTAAGCTCCCAGATCCAAAGACAACATTTCAAATACGTCCTTGCATTACATGGACCATGGACTCGAGGTAGCATAAAAACCAAGGAGGGAATATTGCAACTCTGCCACAAAATTTCTGCTTCTCTAAATGACAAGATAGAATTCAGTCATGAAAAGATGAAGTGTCGTGTACATCAGTGCATTTGTCAAAAACTAAACATTCCACTGCTTTACTCTTCTAAAAGTCTTGAGCCAGTATGCTTTACTATTTATTTCCTCACAAGTTAAATAAATAAATAAATAAATATAATAAAAAACATCTCAGAAATTGTTTTCTTTTTCAAAATGGCCAGAAAAACATTTAAGGTGGTGGAGGTGGGTTTTTTTTTTTTTTTTTCCCTTTTTGTTTTCTTTTGTTTGTTGTTGTGGTGGTGGTGGGGGGGGTTTGTTTCTTTGTTTGTTTTTTGCAAAAGCTGCTGAAGCTGTGACCCAGGTTTCATTCCCTTTACTATTTAAATTGACATTCAAATCTATGTATCCACCCCTTAAGAAAAACTGAGGATGCGAGGATAGACTTCCTCTATAGGCAGTGGCATTTTGCATATAAAAATCATAAGATTAGTTGTTAGGGTAGCTGGGAATGAAGGTTACTCCTAGTCTATGAATTACAGCAGTTGATGAGGAAGATGGGTTCCTGGGTTGAACTCCAGGAAAAAAAAAAAAAAAGTAATATAAATAATAAATAAGTATAAAGAAGTAATAAAAATAATAGAAAATATGAAGGTAAAAAATGAAGGAACAGGGATCTTTTCTGAAACGTTGCATATCTCTACACTTTTTCTTTCCCTTCAAATGGAACCATTTCTCAAGTTTAGGTTGACAACAGGAAGACACACAGTACATGGGAGCAGAGCAAGTGCTTATGTAACAACATATTTACAGCTGTTTCTATCTGGAACACAGGTGTCCCCTTTTGATATTTTCTGGCTAGACAGACAGCATAATTATTTTTTGGAGTTCATCCACAACTATTTCATAAAGAGAATTGCGCACCTTTAGTGTCACTAATTACAGTAATCATCTTCCTCCATAACAAGCCAAAAGCTTGTATGAGAGCAACTAATTTTGCTTTTACTCCTGACTCAGAGTTGTTACTATACTGTCCAACATTCTTTTCCTTTGAAATTGTCTACATGTTTAATTTGATATAACGCAGAACAAGTAACAAGATCTTTTTTAAGATGTGGCTAGGTTTCATGATGTATTTATTCAACAATATTGAATTGAATTGTGAAACAGAAGACAGAACTATATTTTGAGCTGTTCCTCTGGTTGTCAGGTATGTTGTAATATCATGTTTACAAAGAATCCATCTTTTGCTTTAGAAGTACCTCAGGAAGATTCTTTTATCAGCAAGAACATTAAAATAAGCCTCAATATCATTTCATTTTAATTAATGGAAAGGGACTAAAAATGTCAGCTATGCCAGAAATGAATTTTCATATTTATCAAAAAAAGTACTAATATATTTCTAATTAAATTACAATAGGTAAAAGAAAAGGGGGAAAAAGGGAATTAAACCATAGAAGATATAAAAATTAAATAATGAGACAATGACATTTGACATCTGAATTCAAAATATAGGAGTGTGTCAAATGCCAGATACTATCCAGAAAATTTAAAATAATAGTAATTATTAAAAAGATAACAATTATTCTTCACACAATTTACCAAAATTTTCAGAACAGAGACATTTGTTCTGTCTTGTAGAAATCACATCCAAAGTCAATTTAAACTAATTTTGTTCTATGCTTTACCAATTCTATTTTGTGATTTTAAAATTACTTAAACCTATGCAAACAAGAAATTTCCAAATAGCATTGAAATATATTTTTGGCTGTCACTAATTAGTTAGATGCACAGCATAATAACTTCACTTAGACATGTAAATATCAGTGCAAAAGTCTGAGCAAGTCACTCCCAATCCCTTTAGTAACTACAGAATAAACATTTTGAATGACTGTAATTAGACCAGACAAATTGACACTCTTTCTATCCCCCCAACACTTCACAAATAAAGAAATTATGTTTCAAAACTACATGTGATTGTCTTCACATTATGCCATTAAGCAGTGCTCTTTTTACAGTCCAAATTAAGAGAGTTCAATTGAAGTGACATTTTGTTGCACCAGAGTGCAAAGTCCCCATATCTTTTCTATATTCTTCACCGATGATACCAAAAGTCAAAATGTTAAACTTACTGGCTTGTAATGGAACTTCAGTTGTTGTTCTCCATTCTCTTCGTAGCCTTAATGTTCTTAATGTTCTTGAGGATTAGGATAACCTTGAAATAAATAAATTAATTTTAAAAAGCAGAGGTAGTTTATTGTGAACAGTAACCACAGAAGGTATTATTTTGATAGGAGAATAGCCCTGAAACATGGCAAATGGATATTAGGTAGGCAATAACGTACAGCATGTTTAAGAACTCCTTGTATATTAGGGAAGTACTGAGGAGATGATTTCTTATCTTGTATGGCATCTTTGATATATATTTTGCAAGCACCAACACACTGCTTTTAGAGAAGAACTGCTGCTCACCAATCCTCCCCCTGCTAACATATACATATATGCATATATATATATATATACATTTGTAAAAAATGACTAATAGCAAGCAGAATTAATTCAAATAAAGTATTTTACACATTTTACAGCATGTATGCTTATGGGATGAATTCTAAGACAATCAGTCCAAAGTACGTTTCAGAACAAATCACTGCCACTGTAGTTAGAGCAGGACAGATATTTATAAGGTAATTCTTCTAGTTATTAGGAAGGTAATTATGAGAACAATATTGATAGAGGTAAGTAGTTTCAAACACATTCAGAAAACAACCTCCCATTAATTTTACGAAATTATAGAACTAAAAAAAAGAAAAGGTGAACAGATTGCAGTTGAACAGGTTAGGTTTTGCTTAGGGAACACCCCTTTTTCTCTCTCATAATCCTCTGACAGCATTTTGGAACCTTCAAGATTGCAGCATGACAATATTAGATGTTCTGTTCATGTAACTACTGTACAAGTGGTTTTCTGGCTCATTTAAAGTAACGTTGTACAAGTAGGAATTAACACAGAATAACCAATATTGTCATATTTTTAATTACTCAAATATCTGATTTTTTTTTTTTTTTGTCATTAGCAGACTGTTTCATTGCAGACAATTATCTTATCAGCATGTTTAGTATGATAGCCTCTGTCCTGACAAATGCCACTATATGAAATGAAACAATATTCTCTAAAAAGTCTCGGAGTTGTCATTGGTTTATCTGTTGCAAAAACTGGCAAATAACTTCCACACAGCAGTTTTTTCTTTAAACTTTTTTACATCTAAAAGGTTATCTGTTCTCCCTTGCTCATTTGGAGAGGTGTGTTGCTGCACAACATTTACAAGATAAAGTACCACATTATTTTCTCTCTTCTTCAGTGAGATATTTAACAAAGTGAACAAAATTTGAAAGGTAGATGATGTGGGAAAATATATTTCAAATAGCTTATGAATAAACAGGGAGTGTAATTAAAGCCAAACATACTAAGAAGTTTTGTCAGAACTAAAATGTCTCACTCAGTTGATAAGAAAATTCCACAGAAGCAACATAGTTCTTCTGTATTTGAATTTCTATGACTGGCAGCAATAACTTTTCACAATGACATCCAAATATCTCGACCACATTTGTTAACTGAAATTCATGACACTATCCCTTCAAATCCAGGAAGGGACTGAACCTGATCATTTCATAAGTAGAAGAAACAAATGGTGGATCTGGTGTTCCAAAACACTGAATTGTAATTGCTTCAGTATTTTGCCTGAGCTTACAAGAGACATATCTGTCACAATTAAAAAAAAAAAAAGAAGTTTTCCAACAGCTTATAGAAAAAGTTATTCTTCTTGTGTAATTATCCCACATACTTGTATTTGCAAGTCACTGTTTTATCCTTTATTATCCATGGAAACTGCCATACTCAAATCCACAGTTAAGCTACTGATGTTTTTTTCAGAAACTAAGAAAGAAACCTTTGGTCTTTGGAATAGCAAAATCTTTGCTTTACTGACCAAAGATTTTATTCCTACTTCCTTAGGTATACCAACTGAAATATTTTCATATCTCTTCCTCCGTTGGTCAAATATCAGCTTTTCTGAATACTTTTGATTAAAGTTGTGTTTTGAAACCAAGCTTAGCTCTCCAATCAGAGTAAATCATAACTTCTTTCCTTTAATTTTCCACTTCGCATTTGACTAGGGTTTACATAGACATTTGTCTCTTCAAATATTCACATTTTTTTTCTCTGGCTAAAGTTAATGCTGACTTGTGTAGTTCATGAGGATACTGTTCTCATACGACTCCATGAGCTTTTATATTTTTATGTCAATGGTAAGGATGTTTTCTAGTGTTACATAAATCAATAGTTTAGAGACTTCATTGCCAACAGTTGCTACAAGGAACTAAATATACAAACCATTTCAATGCATAACATACCAAAGCAGGAATTTTTATCTCTTCTATTCTCTAATACCATTCACTACGGAAATCTTTACAGTACAGATTTTCAAATACAAGTACAAAGAATCTTTTCTTTCCTCTTTAAATAAAAATCACTTTTCCACACTTCATGAAATATTTTGGCTACAATATATGTAGTAACCTGGAGGAACTGAGACTGGAAGCCTTTTCTGTAGTTGGTTGAATAGTAAAATATTCTCTGAAACTGAAGAACTATGAAATGCATAACATCTCAATTATGCATTCTCTCTCTGAAGCTTTATCTGTCATGATGCTGTCTGGCTTTTAGCTTTATTGCTGTTTGTTTCCCTGGACTGTTTGAGGTGAAGGTGTATGCATGTGCTTTACTTTTGATCCTTGGATCAATGGTGAAAGGGGGGGGTGCAAAATCCTGGAAATTACTGCTGAAAACCTTTTAAGTTGGCTACTTAATTCCTTGCTGTGCTGAGGTAAAAGTGCTCATACTTTTGTTAAATGATTTTTGGGTAGGTGAGCAGTTTCATAAGCAGTTTTCTTCATTCCAGTCAAGCAGCATATTTCCTTACTCTAATCTCTATGAGAAAAGATAGGCTGAATAATTTGTGGCTATTAGTATTTGTATTCCCTTCACAGTCAGAGCACCCACACTATCTAGCTCATTACTGAAAATTACTTTCAGTATGAAAGGTGTTATTATAGTATCAAATACTCCTCTAGTCTGCTTTTCAAATTCTTGATTAAAACAGTATTTTGGGCTAACAGATTCTCCATTAACAAATCATATATATGCTTTACTCTGAATAATTCTAAATAATTTGTTACAGGAAGAAAGTTTAAGGCTGCCTAGAATACCATCATTGCTTCTAATGAGAAGTTTATTGGAACACTGGATTCAGTGTTACTAAATATTATATTTAGTCAACTACCTTCAGAGATAAAAGCTTTTAAACTTCTGTGGTGAAATGGAACATATGACCACGGCTAACATTGTACACGTACTCTTAGTACATAGATTCAAATTTTTTTCATGCAGATCAGGTTAATTATTATTTCTTTTAGATTGCCATTAAAAGATACACATGCAGACCTTGCAGTAGACATTGTATACGCTTCTGTTTTCAAGAGTATGGACAAGCACAAGATGTCTTGCTCTTACATTTTGGAATCTAATCAGATTCACAGCCTTAATGTAGGCATCTCCAGAGAGTGAGACACAAAGACTTTCCTAGAAGAAATTAAAACAAGAAGTTCTGGGCACAGAAATCCAAGGCATGTTTAAGCATTAATTTGCTTGGTTTAACACTGCAGCGGTGTCCCCTCACCTGCACTGGCCTTGTGCCTGGCTGACAGGACATCCTAACCTGCCCTCTTTGCAATACCTCAGCCACAGAAGATCCTCCTTCATTGACAACACAGAAACTTTTATTTAGCAGGTAAAACTAAATTGCCAATACACCTCAGGCACTGGGATTATGTTTTTCTGCTTAAGTTATGTTTAAGAATGGATATTATTCGCACCGGAAAGGCCCACGACTTGGGATACAGAGACATAAACACATTAAATCTGCTTCAGAAGTGCTTAACAACTGAGTCAGGAATGAGTAGGCAGAGATAAATGCAGCTTCAGAAGTGATATAAGAAATTAGGTCAGAATTATTTCCTATCAGGATGCCAATTCTTTAAGTAACTGAAATACACATGTAAAGAGCTGTTTCAACATACATCTCTGCTGTCCTTATACACGGAAAGGTTTCTTTCTACTATTCATACAGTCAATTTCCAAATCAAAACAAAGGTAGATGTTAAAAATCAAGCATGAGTTTTAAGGACATTCCTTTCCTTCTTAAATAACAAGTCACTTGTTTCCAAAGTAAAAACTACCAAACCCACATCCCAGTGAGCAAAATGACTTCATAACCAGGAGATTGCTGCTGTAGGCTGGATTAATGGTGGAGAGATTATGAAATTTTGTCTGCACTGGTAAATGTCAGATATCTCAGGAGTTGATCTGGAGAGAAGAAATTAAAAATCAGACATACACGTGCCTTAACTTGGTTGAATAATCTAAGAAAATAGTGCAGTTCGGAGGAATACATCTAAGACATTATCATTTTCATATGGAAAAGATTGTAGCAAAACCTGAAAATTTGTAATAACTTATAGCATCTCTTAAAATTCCCAAATCAATCCTTAAATATCTTGGATGACATTTATATTTAATGACTCAATATAAACATTTTACAAACTCCGGAGAACTGCGCATGTTATTTTTTCTGTATATTTCATCTATGGCAAAGAGATCAATTTGGTTCAGCATTAACCAAGTAGTTTACAGACAAGTGCAGAAAATTAAGCACTTACTATATTTAATAATATAAATTAACACATATTATTAAATGCTTAATACATGCTTAATTACATGCTTAATAAAACATCAATGTGATACCACAAATGAAAAAGATATGTTAACAGTGGGACACACAGAACTTGTTAATCTTGCAGGTAACCATGCAAATCAGCTACAATGACTGGCCATATATTTTCTGTTAGAGTATAGGATTATCTTTGTGCAAGTCAACAGTCAGTACTGTGGCTAATAAAATCACTTTGCTACGCAGCTTACTCCTCGACCACTCTCAGGAATAAACCTCTGTAACCTGAAAGAGAGGTAACATTCTAACTCAATTCTAATTGAGTCATTTCCTGAGTTGACCTTGCAGCCCTTGCCATTCTTATTTGCTGTTGTGATCCCATCTTACATTTTATATCAGACAGATAAACCTGTAATCCCATGGTACAGGCAGCCCAGTATCACATACTACAAGAGTAAATGGTATATACCAGTAGCCTGCACTACTAGTTTAAGGTGATAATGAAAAAAATATGAAAAGAAATTGTATGAGATCTATTTCAGGTTAAATGCTTACTTCTAAGTAATCATTCAAAATCCAGTCATATTTAATTTTCATACTTATTCAGTGATCTCCAACCTCTTCAAACTTCAAAATATTTGAAGAGTGTAAAGTCATACTAATCTGTCTTTTGGTCCACAGATATGATGAGGGTATAAGAAACAAAATAATTGTCAGGTATCTGTATCAACCCAATACGAACGGATAGTGCACACAGTGAACAGCTGAAGAGCACACTAAACAAATGGAACTAGGCATAGATTTATATCACTATGGACTTTTGGGACTTCAGAAATTCACACAGTATATTGCAACAAAATCACTCTTTAAGATGTTTACAGCTCAAAGGGAAAGAGGGCATTGGACGAAAAAAACCAGTACCACATCTGTAACTATTACATGTTCATTTAGGCTGTAGGGAACCTGCTCTGAGGTTTTTCGTCTGCTAAATCGAAGGTAAGAATTCTGACTACAGACTTCCTTCCAGAGGAACTACAATGGCTGTGGGTAGAGAAATCCTTTGCTTTGCTCAGAATAAGTCTTTTGTTTAATCCTAACTTATTTTTATGACAAGAAAAACGATCTTTTTTAGGAAAAATTGTATTCAAGTGGAAAGTTTCTTTTTTACTTAACTGGCATTTCACAATAAAAAAAAATCAGAAAAGTCCTAGTCATTTCTTGGAAAATGTCTTTCTTCATTCTTTTGTTTCACCTTAAAGCTTTACCACTATAATTAAGCCATTTGTTTCCAAGATAAAGTTCTTCTTGAAATTAGTATAGCATTTGCATTTCTATTAATTATTCTGATTACAGGTTATCTTGAAAACACAGTGCTTAAATTACAATATTTATTTTTTTCCTACTGTTTATTTTGAATGCATATGGTTTTCTCCTTACAGATATCTGGAACTTTTAGTAAGTAACATTTAAACATCTTTGTTTTTTAACCTTTGATTCTCAATTCAATTTAGAATTCAACATTTGCTCATGTCTCTGACTCAGCATTCAGAATCCATTTGTTCAATGCTGATACATTGTTTATTTTAAGGCTCATCCTGGGGAGGAAAAAAAGGGTTTCTGACTACTTTATAGAATCATAGAATCACAGAATCGCTCAGGTTGGAAAAGACCTTAAAGATCACCGAGTCCAACCACGACCTAACGATACTATCCTAACAACCCTCCGCTAAATCATTTCCCTGAGCAGGAACATATAAAACAAAAATTCTAAAAACATTACCTGTAGTTAAATGCTTGCCACCTTCTGACCATCAGTTGAAAACTGATAGTTCTCAGGATCAAACACAAGCAAATGCAGGTGGCAAGGCATGTTATGATGTACTACTTACCTTAGAGCCCTCCTCAGGTTAGAATAGCAACAGAGGTAAGTACATAAACAACAATTAAA